>CM062817.1:818666217-821371217 GCA_031772625.1 Pinus tabuliformis
AATGTATGTACTGTAATGGTCACAAACATTGGTTTCTCGAGGTATGGGAAATGTGAAAGAAGGGGTTTTCAGGACGGGCTGTTGAAGGGAATCTGTATTGCTTGCAAATTTCTAATTCATTTTCACCTAAGTTCATACTTATGTATTAATTTGGACTTTTGCAGGGGTGGCAGCGCAGTTTGGATCCAGATTATAATGTCATGGGGCACCTTGCAGACTCTTCTTTTTAAAGCTGATTGGGCAAAATCTCTTTCTTATACAATTGAACGACTCATGGCCCCATAATTCTCATTAGAGCAATTTGGTCGTGCTTTGTCAGAACACTTTGACATTTACTTGATCCCCAGTACTTCTATCTAAAAGTAATGTTGGAGGATCTAAAAGTTACAAAATGAATGGAGACTTCTGTCAGACTCAAGAGGCATGTGCTGTTCAAAATTCCAACCTTGATATGATTTTCATATTTATTCACTGTTTTCCCCAATTTTGGATATTTATCAGAGTTGTCAAATAATTGCGGTAGCTTCCCTTTAACTGAGTGGAAGCCCGATAGAAAACAGGAAGAGAAAGTGATTAAGGTATTGTTGTAATGTCTGAGAGTTCAACCAATGTTCGGATTATATTACTGTACATGATTTTAAAGTCTCCATTGTTTCACTGTACCATGGAATATCAATATTTAGTTTTCTGCAGTTAATATTTTTTCAAATGGGCATTTTTGTTAGTTTGCATGATTTATGGATCTGTTTAATATAGTTGTTGGATGCAACTTTATTTTCACAAATCTTTACTTGCAATCCTTGGAAAAGATTCTGCAATCAGAAAGCTACGAAACTTGAGTAGGGTGTCAACAGTAAATTTGTTGTAAAGGCTTTTCTTTCACGATCTCATGTTCCCTTAAAGAGTGGTGCAAAATTTACACTGGATTTTTTTTTTTACCTGCAATGAATTTGTCTGAAGTCACGGCCTGAAGGTTCATGTACAATGTCTTATTGCAATCGATATTTTAAATCCAAATTGTCACCAAAAAAATTAGAAGTAAAGTTTCTGATAGTTTGTTTAAGGCTGATTAACATAGATTGTTGAGAAGTCTGTCACCTCAATCATTGGATAAATGGGTTTGATTATAGGTTGCAGTGGGGTTTTTGGTAGAATCAACATATCATTTTAATTTGGTCTCAAATGCTATTATATTAATTTGTTCTCAAGGCATATGTGCAGATTTGACACTTGACAGTTAGAGTTGGTTGATCCCAAAACTTCGCATCAAGGAGCATTTATAAATTACAGTGCAGTTAATATAGATCACTTTTAAAATATAGATCACTAATAGAACTGTTGGCATTCTTCCATAATCTTTGGACCAAGCATTCCAAGTTTTTATTTGGAAGGAAAAAGGTAGGAGGTGTGAAATTTTATTGTTATTTTGTATAATAGAAAATAGCATAAATTACACGTTAACAGCTGTACATTTTTCTGTCATAAGTTATTTTTATGTTTTTACTTTCCGTTTGTTGCAAGGCTTCTCTTCCATGATAGCTTTTTTTCATAGAAAAAAAGCTTTATGTATTATATGAGAGATATAAGAACTGATGATACATTCTATTTCTGATTATGCAGATCAGAGATATGATCCCATAAATATATGAGGAAATAAAGCCTATAATCTGTAGAGCTATATAATGTCGCTGGTATCAAAACTGATAATGTCTGATATCAAAAACTTCAAAAAATATGAGACTGTCTTATGAGAAATGCATTAAAGGTCTGGAAGGGCAAAATCAGATATCTGATAATGGGAATCATCAAGTACAATTTCGAGATGCCAATATTCAGAAATAGAAGAAAGACCCTTTTTTGAAAGACCGTCTGCTGTAATGTTTTCGTCCCTATTGATGTGCTGAATAGAGCAATTCTCCAGGCAGGTCCAGTAGAAGTGTATCCTATCTCTCCATCCAGACAGATGTTGAGCCAGAATGAAGTTTTTCTGATTTACTGAATCAACCCATAGCTTTGAATCACCATAAAAAGCCACCTGCTGAATGTCTAGGAATATGCAAAATTTTAGAAGACCTGAGAGAGCCATGGCTTCAGCCAGATTATTGGTTCCCTGACCCCCATGCCAGAAAGCAGAGAAGTGAGAGTTAGCAGATATCTTTATGTGGAAGCCACATCCACATTGGCCCTGTTGAGCTGCCCCATCGAAAAAGGCTGATGGCTGATGAAGATGAGCTATAGAAAGCCTAGCTGAGGATGTGTTTGAATTCTTCACTTTCTTCTGTGGGAGCGATTCTACATAAGCAGAGATTAAATCAACAACTTTAGCTGGGGAATAACTAGAATGGTTAAAGATGCAAGAGTTACGCCATTTCCAAATAAACCATAAGGATATGATGCCTATTCTACGCCATAAAATCATAAGCAGAGATTAAATCAACAACTTTAGCTGGGGAATAACTGGAATGGTTAAAGATGCAAGAGTTACGCCATTTCCAAATAAACCATAAGGATATGATGCCTATTCTACGCCATAAAATCTGTTTCTTGCTGCAATCAACGAACCACTCCTGAATCGAAACCTGCCTATCAAGTTTGAAACCATAGGCTCTTTCTAAATCTTGCCAAATTTGAAGTGAATGCTTGCATTTAAGAAAAATGTGAAGGTTCGATTCCGCCTCTTCCTTGCATAAAGAACAAACATTAGGACCAAACCATCCTCTCTTCAATAAATTTTCCCAGGTCAAATTCCGATTATGGAAAGCGAGCCAAGCGAAAAGGACCATCTTCATAGGACAACCATCCTTCCAGAATATGAGAGGGAAAATCGGGGACCAGGGGAAGTGCTGCCCAATCAGCAGTTGATATAATCCTTTGACTGATATATTTTCCGAATCACCAGAAATGTCCCAGGATAGAAAGTCCGATTCTCTTGTGTAGGTGAGACCCCCTTTATGTGCACAAATCTTGTTCCGGAACAGGAAGACACTGCCGGCAGGTTCATGTACAACGTCTCACAGCAATAGATATTTTAATTTTACCAAATATTGTCTAGAACATGTACTTTGTACTTTAGATCTTGGAACCAAAATTTACTTGGAGGCAAATGAAGTTGCAGATGGTATGTTTCAAGTTACACTTATTGTTAAGAATATTTGGTTGTTTCTCAAATGTAGGATAAATAAGTTTGATGATACGCTGCAGCAGGGCTTTTGCTAATAACTTACATTCTATATTAATTTGCTCTCAAGTCATATGCGCTGATGTCACCTTGACCGTGGTGGTGGGCAGGGATCAAATTTGATATTGAAGGGTTAAATAAATTGAACCCTTCTATGATGACAGGTTAACATTAGTTCTTTTCGTGTGAAGTTTAAAATAATTTAAATTTCATATATAAAATGATTAATCTACTTGTAAACTATTTAGTAATATCGTTTTAAAACATAACTCATTGTTTATCAATTTAGATTTAAATAATAACGAATATTTTCAATTATTTTTAAATTTAACTTGAAATTGATTTTGCAATATTGACAAGGGAGTGGTATTTCGACAAAAATCTAAGATGCTAGTCTATTAAAAAAATAAAAAAATAAATTGCAATGTGAAGATTAAAAAATAAAAAATAAATTCCAATGTGAAGATTAAAAAATAAAAAAATAAATTGTAAATGTAAAGATTAAAACATATTTTTGGCTTCGGCCATATGATGATTTCTCTCTGGAAAAAAAAATTAAAATATTTTCAAAATAAAGGTTAAAATATTTTCAAAGTATTATTTATCACGGGCTAAACATTTAGTTTTAATTTTTTAAATAAAAAAATGATTAATTTCTAAAATTATGAATCAAAATGTTTTCATAATACTAAATTTATTTCTATATTTTGTCTTTGAATTATATTTATTTTAACTTAAAAAAGAACTCTTTAAATTGCAAATATTAATGGTTAAAATTATGTAATTCAAATAAATAAATCACAACATTGACGGATATATTTGAAAATATATAATTCAAAACTTTTCAAACTTTGTTCGCATGTATATTGGATAATTAGGGATATATATATATATATATATATATATATTATTATTTCAATGGAACATTTAGCAATTTTTATTGGATAATTAGGGATATATATATATATATATATATTTGAATGGAACGGTTAGCAATTTTCATTAATAAAGCTGTAAACAGGCTAGGTCCCTTACAGTTATGGAGAGCTTAGCCTCAAAATTGTGTAGGTATACAAGGAAAGAGACCCTATTGTTACCTATCTTATTCATATATATACTCTTTACGTCTTTCAGACTATATATCTTCCACAATGTTCTACTATTTGACAAAACATAAGATTATGTAAAATAAGAAGCATTTGCTACCCACGACTTGTAGGCTTGAGTTCTTCTTGTGCCTCTTTAGCATGCATACCGGATTCCGCACTTGATCCAACACTAGGATCCAGTTCACCGATTCCGCACTCGAACCAACACTAGGATTCAGTGCATCGTTTGCATCCCCAACATTTCCCTGCTAAGGGAGCAATGCTATCACAAATTCCAAAGCCCTCCTTTAGAACGTCCATAGTCGGTCTCCACTTGCAATTCAATGTTCTCCACCTTATGTTTCAGATTCATAACACCAGTATTCAACCGTTCCATTGTTTTTTGGAGCACCTCCATGTCCTTCCCGAGGCCAGAGAATTGAGCAAACACAACAACGATATTTTCTTTGATCTCCTTGACTATCTCTTTGACTCCCCGCTTACATGAGCTGTCAACAATTTCCCCAAAACTCCCACTATGCCCATACTTGACATCATTGTTGCTACCATTACTCGTAGAAGCCATTTTCCTTGTTATTCTCCTCTGCACTAGAGAAATCCGATGGTTGATCTGCTTTAGCCAACAACTATAAATAAGCACTTGATTCTTTCCAATATTCTTTCACATCTTATCACGCATAAATACATTTTGATTCTGTAGCATTGCTAAGCCGCTTTCCTCCCTCTCCATCACTGTGGGTTTCCACTTGACTCGAACTGTAATGGTGCAAAGGCTTCCCTCTCCTGGTCTCTTATTTATTAAACAAATGAATAATCAAGGGTAGAGAGCCCCCCTGTCATGAGTCGTGGCCGCCTTTTGTCACGTGCCCACTTGTACTTTAATTTCTAGCTAACATTTCCTTCTCTTGAGACTCTCCATCGTATCCTCGGTACGCTGTCATACTTAATTGCTCACATTTTCATATTAATTCCCGAGCTCTAGTTGTAATCCAAAAAGATTATGATAAATGTAATATTTAAGGGATATGACATATATCACTATATTGGTTTATAAGCAAGGATCCTTGCTTTAATTCCGCTCCAATATTGGTTTGTACATCCCCCACTTGATTATTAGCTCTTTTAACATGGAAGATTTTGAAATTTTCTATTTTTTTAAGAAGATACACTATCCTTGTGTGTAATGGAGAGGTATCAGAATCAATAAGGTCTTCATTTCTGGAAAGGCTCATACATTTTTGGATAACCACCTTTGAATCACCAACAATAATAAGATTCTTGATGCCTTTGGAGATGTTGATCTTCAAGCCTTGCTAGAGCGAGAGCGTTTCGACTTGATTGTTTGTGGCTTTCTCGAGACCCCAAGCAAACTTTATTTCAGACTTTCTTCAAGGTTTAGAAGCACCCCTCCCGCTCCAGCCTCCCCGAATTAGGGTAATATAATATTCATAAACAAGTTTTTATTCATATATTAAAGTGTTATTAACAAGAATTCACATAAAAAATTATAATTATTTTCTCTCCCTAATACAACTTTGATTGGATTGGCTCCTTTCAAATAAATATTATAATTTATGAATACAAATAAATTATGATAAATTCAATTTCTATTTCTGTTGGGTAGAAATTTTTTGTAAGACTAGATGTGAACAAGAATCAAGAAATTATTTATAGAAAAATCAACCATGAAAGGTAGAAACACCGACATTATTTTGCAAGCCAACCATCCATGATATATAAAACGAAAACCACAACGACAAACATTTTTTAAAAGTAACTATTCAGAAATTGATGTACATGATGAACTTTTGGGAACATTTAAAATCTAAAAGCTATCTAATACAGTGTCCCAAATCCCGAGTTTTAAAGCAAATGATTTATGTATATATAAAACTAAAACCACAACGACAAACATTTTTTAAAAGTAACTATTCAGAAATTGATGTACATGATGAACTTTTGGGAACATTTAAAATCTAAAAGCTATCTAATACAGTGTCCCAAATCCCTATTTCTAAAGCAAATGATTTATGTAGGGTTTAGTAGAAGAAGAAGAAAAAGAAAAATATAGTAAGAACTAATAAACTTAAATTCAAAGAACTTGAACTCATAATTTTTTCTATAAATTTAGACATGTTAGTTAAGGGTTATAATTGTTTACCTTTTAAACTAATTGCAATATGACAAAAATATTTCAAAGCACTAACTTAATTTAGGGTGGTACGGGAGAGAAAAAAAATTACATTGAAAAATAAAAATATTACTAGACACAAGATTTAAGTGAAAAATTTAACTCATAAAATGGACACAAGATTCATAAACAACGTTCTAGAAAAACATAGAGGATGGTGTTAGGGTTGTGTGGGAGAGCAAAAAAATTAAATTGAAAAATAAAAATATCACTACACAAGATTTCACTGAAAAATTTAACTCATAAAATGCACACAAAATTTACAAACTACATTCTAGAAATTAGTAGATTTTATTACAACAACAATGAAAAACATATTACGTTTCACTTGCTTCGGCTTTCCTTTTCACCCATATCTATTTTACTCATAGAGTCACAACCCTATAAAAATAGATTTCATTACAATACCATGGGCCCAATACCATGGGTTACAAATACCATGGGTGCTAACAGCATTGACTTTGATTTGGTCTCACACCTAACAAGATGGTTGGTAAATCCAAGGGTGATTCAATTTGAACATTCATTTTTATTGTAGAGGAAACATGATATATAATTGAAAAGAATACATGAAATTAACAAGTACACCAATATAATATATTTTTCATTTCAATAATGACAAATAAATTTTAATGTTAAGTTTCGTTTGCATGGTAAATAGTTTTCTACATATCTATGACAAACTAAAAGGTTCTTGACAAGCAATAAAGACTTCAATTTTGGTCTTGGCATGGATCCAAAATTTTGTAATAAACATTTTAAATTGCACACTAGTCTTAGTCTGTGTAAGTATTACTTGCAACCTATCAAACATTAATACAATGTTGTTATGCTTTTATAATATTTGGACCAAGCATTCCAGTTTTCTATATAGATAGAAGGAACGGAAGAGTGAAAGTTTAACATTCTTTTTTACTGTAGTAAAAATAATATAATTACATTTCAAAAAATAGCCATATATCATCTTATTTGCATAGTAAATAAATTTCTACATTTCTATGACAAACTAATGTTGTTATGCTTTTAAAAAATAGTCATATATAATCTTATTTGCATAATAAATAAATTTCTACATTTCTATGACAAACTAATGTTGTTATGCTTTTATAATATTTGGACCAAGCATTCCAACTTCTATATTGATAAAAGGAACATAAGAGCGAAAGTTTAACATTCTTTTTACTGTAGTAAAAATAACATAATTACATTTCAACAAATAGCCATATATCATCTTATTTGATTAGTACATAAATTTCTACATTTCTATGAAAAAATAAAAGGTTCTTGACCAGCAATAAAGACTTCAATTCTGGTCTTGGAATGGTTGTTTGTTCTAGACTGCCCCTTACTCTACTTCAAGGAAACTTCTAGAAAACCTTAACCTTCCACTTCAATGAAATTTCTTAAGAAACCCTAATCTCCACTTCTTGGTAAACTTGTGGAACTTTAAATATTTAAAGTACAAAAAGCTTGGTAAATCATTTTTATCCACATTTTGCTTCTATTAATTTGTTGGAATTTTGTAAATTTTTGGGTTTTTATAAAAATTGCACTCACATTTTTGCAAATAGATTTTTTTCACCATATAATTTAATTGTATATCTTCATTCATTTGGATCATTACTCAAGTGTCATATTAAAGGTACTTGGGACTTGTCCTTAAGCCTCATTTGCATTCATTGTAATTGTATTAGCATGAGTGGTGGTTACCAATGCTCAAACACAAACTCGTTATAGAACCACATCCTAACAAACAAATATTATAATTTTTTTTGCTTGGAAAAAATGTTTTCATCAATATAAGAAGTCACCTCGTTGAGCTTGACTAATTTGAACCTTACAAAATGTCAATGGAATCTAAGATATCCATCCATAGTGGACTCAAAGCTTTTACAATGAAATTGCTTTTGATTATAACATACTTGGGCTTTCAAAGTAGCATTGTCTATCCTACAAATAATACATAGCTTAAAACATAACATAGATACGTCACATAGCCAGGTCATAATTAAAAAGTAAAGCTTGAAGTTTGAGGCCATTGATCAATTTTTCCTCCATCGTTGTCATTCCTCCACTATGGCTTTAGAACATAATATTTTTTATTCTTCTCAATTGTTGTTTTTTCTTTTGGTTTTACTTTGATTTCAAACTTTGCACTAGCTTGGGAGTTATTTGTGCTTCTCTTTTTCTTGCTTTGACTTCATTTTGTCTAGCTTGACATATCTCCTCTAATGGCCTAGATTCCCTTAAATTATATGGTCTACCCCTTGCCCCTCCTAATTCATCCTCATTACTTTGAACTTAGCCTTTGATTTGATTGTGATTGATGAAGATCTCAAAAATAATCTTTCTCCTATATTGCGTGGATAAATATGCCTCATTCAAGTCCATAAGGCTCAAGTACTTCAAATCAACTTTGATGTCATGCTTTTCTACAACATAATTGTACCTTTCCTTAGATAAGATTGAAGATTCAATGTGTATTGTAGGTTTTGATTTATTTGGATTCTTCATCGAGAAATGATAGACTATTGATCCATAAAGTGTTGTGGATATTCCACTGTAAAAGTGCATCAAATTAGAGCTTACAAGATTTTGGAAAAATCTTTATGATGTAGTGTTTGATTTATTTAGAGTTAACAATACTAGCTTAGTGTAAAAATATGAAATACACTGAAAGACATTAAAACAAATAATACACCATCCACACAATGAGACAAGAGGTACCTTATATAGGAAAATTCTAGTGGGAAAATAAGAAACACGCGCCCCATCTTTTTTCTCTATTATGAAATAAAAGTGCAAAGAAAGTGGACTCACTTCAAGTTTCCATGGACACTGTGGCCCATATGGCTACTAAAAGTTGCATTGTCCTTATTTTTCATCAATATCCAACTCCATATGCTTTTCTCAACTATGGAACAATAATCAATATAGTAAAAATGCAACCCTTTCGATCCTAGTGGTCCAATTTTTAACATGCATTAATAGCTATCTAGGATTAGGGTTAGGGTTTTGACATACTTCAACTAAATTAGAGTGGGGTTTTAGACCCTCTAATATCTTCTTGTAAGCATGTAACTAGCACTACATGTATGAGTAATGTGAGTCGTTGTGGCATTCATTTGTTACCATGGTGGCCAATGTAATACCTCGATTTTGACCTTGGATTGATAATGCATGTTTGTATATGATGAAAGGTCAAAGATCTTGGAAATGTAATGGTTTTGAATATTAATAATAAAATCAACACTGTTTGAGACAAAAAAGGACAAGAATATAGGGGGTTATGATCTCATTAGGAGGTACCTAGAGATGCTAGACCTTTTGGTTTATATTTTTCTTTACACCCATTTTCAGAAATAAAGGGAAAAGATGGTTATGTGAGCCTCTTAAGTGAGGCCATGTGTCATTTTGAGAGCATGCATATTTAGCCATACCTTTTTGGTTGTTTTGGGGGTTCACTTATTCATTCTTCACTTTCATTGTGATGTTCTTGCTTCTTGGAGATAAGAGTTTTATGGAAAAGAGCCATTGTGTGGCTGTGTGTTAATACTTTTTATGTTCTAGCTAAGAAATGCTAGAGTGCTTGAATGCATTGGTATTTCTAGTGAACTTGTCCATTGTATGTGAGTGTCTAGAGATTTTAGCATTGAAATTTCCTAACTAGTAGCACTGAAACCCGATTGGTGAATCAAAATGTAGAATTTAAAAATGGCACCTGTGGATTCAATTCCGAAATTTCATTCTTCAAAAGAAATGTTATATATCAATTTTTTTTTAATTTCTATTTTTTTTTGTTTTCTAGTTTATGTGAGTCCTGAGATGACTGCATGACTAACCTATTGCTTGAGTAGCTGCGACCTAGAGGCATCTAAGCCACAAAACTCACTTGGGGATCACCCCCGACCCGGGCCACACCAACCCTTAGCATGGTTGGATTTTTTCCTATGGAGTTTTGAATCGGTGACCTTTACACCATGGAGTGCCTTAACAGAACACCCTGTCATTGTCTGCTCTACACTCTTTGGGCTTATATTTCTGATTTTTAATATAATCACATATTATCAATTAATTTAGGATGCCATAAATTTTCAATACAATGTAATTTTTTTTTTTAACACTTATTTTATTTTCACATTAATTCATAGTTAATAGTAATAATTTTTTCCTTATAAAAAAGCGTAATTTTATTATTGAATTGAAATAAAATTACATTTTGTAGATACATGTCTAGCATGTATTCAGTGATAATGGATCTGTCACAATAATGGATTAAAGCCCTCAAAATTGAGTAAAAGAGAAAAAAAAATAGCTAGCTTGCCTCGTAGATGTATATATAGAACGTGAAAAAAGGAATCAAGAAAGGGGGAGCTTGGTCATGGTACTAACAATTGTATAATTGTAGAAGTCATCCACTTTTCCTTTCTTCCCCTTCTTTTTTACTTCCTTCCAAACCCATGTGGGAGGTTGGATAATAGATAAATTCGAATTCTGTGGATTTGCAATAGGGGTGAGATCCTTTTATCATTTAGAGCTCTCAGATACATGGGTTATTTTAGTTCTTGGTATCATCTCTTTCTTCATTGTTGCTGCTTCGTGACCTACAGGAATTGGTGTGACTGTCATCTCTGTGTTTTTGTTGAGATCTATTGTCAGTGGAGGGGGATCCTCCTATATTTCTGTTTCAGTCATTTGCTCATTTTCTTTGATTGGCAGGTCCTTTTGATCCACACCTTCTTCATCATCAGAAAGATGAGGCTCATGGGAATGCAAGTTCTTTGTTTTGCGTCGCTACCCTTTCCTCTTATTTACAATTTTTTTGGCTAGAGGACAACTATCTTGTAAATTTTCAATTTAGTTGCATACATGACATCTAAAGGCCGTGTTTTCATAATCTAGACTCTTCATCCACTGGAAGTGTCCATTGTTCAACTGGATATGGTTTGGAAGCCCCTTGCTGAGGTCATTCTCCACACAAATGCAAGCATATGTGATAAGCCCCTTTTCTATTTTATCATTATCTATTTTGATAAAAACACATAGTGTATTTTCGATGTATTCAAGAAATTGATGGTGCCAATCGGGGAGTGGGATGTTATCAAGCCTAAACCAGATATGCATTTTTGTTACTTCGATTATTGATGAGTCGAATTCTGGGAACTAGCGAGTAGTGAATAACCCAAATCTTCCCCAGAACCATGGTTCTGTTACCGCTCAAACTAGCAAGGGTCTTAGGAAGGGATCCTAAAGGGAAACTACTAAGTCAAGGGCAGCAATGGGTCGATAGCCCACTATCACTTCAGGCAAGGCTACCTTCTCTTTAAAAATTTTCACAGATGGGAGGAGACCCGATATAAAAGGGAATCACTAGATGAACAGTTCAATAAGAGGATAAAGAGTGATTTGCTAAGGCATATTCACAAGAGAGATTCAATTGTATGATTTTCTTGCTTAGGAAGCAAGGTGATAAGCTTTCTAAGAAAGGATAAGAGGGCTTTTGAGGTTAGTATTTGAGAATATGTGATTGAAACTTAAGAAGGAATGCAACAAATTACACATATAACCATAAATATAGAAATGAAAAAGAAATAACACTTCATTTCATTAATACCAAAATACTGAAATATGCTTACAAAGAGAATGGAAATAAACTAGCTCGGGCGATGGTAGCTTATCTCTGAGAAGAGATGTGGCAGATACATTCCTCTTGGGCGATGGTAGCTTATCTCTGAGAAGAGATGTGGCAGATACATTCCTCTGAACTATGTTACAATGAGGCTCAAAGGCCTATTTATTATTAAGAAACAATGGAAAACCCTAAACATAAAAAAACTAACTCTAGGAGATGAAGCACCAAAACTGTGGGTCCCGTTTGGGTAAATTGGTACATCAACTTTCTAGGGTTGTAACTTTCGCACACGATTCTGTTTGGCTATCATAATACCGAATTTTGAAGCTCTCAAAGAGGAGGCCAAAAACAAATTGGTAACTCATTCTGGGAAAATTTTGGTCTCTTTCGTTTTCCCTAGAAACATCGTTTAGGGCCTCAAAATGGCTCTGAAAGTTCAAGACTCGAAAAACGACCAAAAATAGTAAATTGTGCCACAATTAAGGAAACCGAAGAACTAGAAGAGACAGTGTTGGGGGTCGAAGTGTAATAGGCGGGTGACCACCAATATCCACCTAGATTGTTCCTCCCCCATTAGGAAGCAATAGTCCCCATTGTGTTGAGTGCCTCCATGAGATGGGGAAACTTATGCTAAACTTGGTCCCTGGTGAGCCACTTTCCTTGGTGAAGGAGTTGGAACGCTTTGAAAACTCGATAAAGTTGGATCTTCTACTGGTGAGTGTTCTTGATCCGTGTGTCCATGATCTGATCAGTTGTGGCCTATTTCATGCAGTCCGGGTTTAGTTCTGTTGGTGTGAGTTGTTCTTCAATGTCGAATGTGTCCAACAATGGTGGAAATTATGGTTGAAGGCGGTCTACATTAAACACTAGGTGCAGACCAAGGAAAAATGGAATGTTAAGCTCGAAGGCATTGTCCCCTATAGCATTGGTGATGGTGTAGCACCCATATCAGAGCAGGTGAAGCTTCCGGTGGGGTCCAGTGAGGCGCTCCTTCTACGAATGTAGCCAAAATTTTTCGCCCACCTGGAACTTGTGCGACACCTCATGCGTAGAATGTGTACGATCATCCTTTTGGCAACTTCTGTTTGGCCATCGGTTTCAGGATGGAAAGCCGTGGATTTAGTGAGTTTGGTATCCAACATCTACTAGAGACTTGACCAAAATACACTTAGGAATCTGCTGTCTCGATCAGAGACAATGGACTGTGGGATCCCAAAGTGTACCCACACTTGCTCAAAGAAGAGCTCACCAATGGACTCTGGTGTGATACTCTTCTTGAAGGTCGCCATAATGGCCATCTTAGAGAACCTGTCGACGACCATGAAAACGTAGTCAGTTCTATGCTTAGTAGAAGGAAGGCTCGATATGTAATCCATGGAGATGGATTCCCAAGGTCGACTAGGAGTAAGTAAAGGAGCATATAAGCATGATATAGGCCTTTCTTCTTGATGGTTGGTTTGGAAATGGCACAGGCAGTACAATATTTAATTTACCTTCCAACATCTTGACGAAGGTTCGGCAAATAAAAATACTTCTGCAGTACTGCCACTTTTTTCTCTACTCCAAATGTCCAGCGACCGAACTGTAGTGCGCCTCCCAATCATCTTGGCACACTCGCTTGAAGGAACACAGATGTGTCCCAGGTGGCATAATAGTGCATCTTGGAGGTGAAAATTTTGAACAGTGTGGCCACCTAGAAGTCTCGTGCCCACATGAATGGAGCACAGTAATCATCGCCATGATAGGTGGTCAACTGAGGAAGTCTACAACATTATTGGTGCTGCGATTCTTGTACTTAATGTTCAAATGGAATTTTTGCAGGTATGTGGATAATTTCTGATGGCGATCATTCTGCAATTTCCCTTGTGTCTATATGAACTGCAGGGGTCGGTGGTCTGTGTGGATGATCGTTTCCTTCCCCAAAATGTAATTATTCCATTGAAGACATGCCTTCACACTGGAATACATTTCTTTGTCATAAGTGGGATACTTTCAGATTGTGTTTGAGAGTTTCTCATTATGGTAAGCCACTGGATGTCCCTATTGAGTAAGAATTGCACTAATAGCATAGTCGGAGGCGTCTGTCTCAATCTTAAATGGTTGTTGCAGGTCTAGTAATGTGAGTACTAGTGTAGAGCAGAGGGGATGCTTCAACTCAGAAAATACCTTATTTTGGGTTTCGGATGAAAAAAAACTTTTCTTTCTCTATGTCCTTAGTGACTTTACTTAAAGGCCAAGTGATATGAGAGGACCCCAACACGAACCTGCGGTATAAATTGGAAAGACCCAAAAAGCCACGGAGCTCTATTAGAGTGGTTGGGGCATGCCAATCCCCAATGAATTTTATATTGGCCGGGTCCACATGCACACCCTCCTCATCAATGATGTACCCAAGATATTGAACACATGTCATGCAAAAAGTGAATTTCTCCAAATTGGCACATAGCTTGTGTTATTGCAGGGTTTGAAGGACCCATCAAATATGGCAGAGGTTCTCTTCCCAACTATGGCTGAAGGTCGAGATGTCATCAAAATACACCACCAAAAATGCATTGGTTAAGGGTCGCAAGATGTCGTCCATCAATATCATGAAGGTTGTGGGGGCATTCGTCAACTCAAAAGACACGACCAACCATTCGAAAAGGACCTCCTTGGATTTGAAGGCAGTATTTCACACATCAAAGGGTTCGATAGGTGCCTGGTGATAAATAGACTTCAAGTCAAACTTGCTGAAATATTTGGCCCACTTGAGATGGTCCAGAAGGTCATCAATCCGTGGTATTGGGTACCTATTCTGGACAATGATCTTGTTCAATGCCCGATAGTCAATTTATAGTCCCGAGGTCCCATCCTTCTTCTGTACCAATATAATGAAGCTCCCATAAGGTGATGAGCTTGGTCTGATGTTCCTTTTTTGCAACAAATCCTGAATCTGCCTCTTTATCTCAACATTCTCCAGAACAAAGAGTTGATAAACCGGTCCATTGGGTAGCAGCACGACTGGGGTTAGATCGATGGAGTGCTTGACCCGACAGTGTAGGGGTACCCCTGTAGGTGAGGTGAAAATGTACCTGTACTCCTCCATGACCTTGTCTATCTGCTGATGTTGTGCGGAGGAGCCTTGTCTGGAAGTTGTGGCCATAACCACCTTCTTTCCCCGAGGGCGAACCATAAGGAAAGTTTTTTTTCCTGGTCTGCGAAATGATTTTACTGCATTGCTCTGCAGTGATAAAAGAGATGGAATTACATGGGGCTACCTACAGTATCCTATACAACTTATTACCCAAATTAATAATCATAGAGCGAGGTCTAGACTCATATACAACATATAGAATTCCTGTAGAAACTCCAATAGATCTAGAATTCTAGTTAAATTAAACACAAGTAATTTGCTGATATTCAAGAGAGGAGAGAAAGAATTTGCTCCATAAAATAAATATATTAAATTAATGAAAAATAGTAATACATGAGAAACCAAACCTCTAATCCCAAAGGGAGGTGGTTATATAGAAATTGCCGAATCTAGAAATTTAGGAAAAAACTAGTAAAAAACTAGAAAAGGCTAACAAAAACTAACGGGAGGCCTAAAATAGCAACAATGACTCAAGAAAACCTATGCCAACTATCAGCCACGAGGAAAGCATGAGGAGGGGCACATTTCCCAAGGAAGGAAACTTTAAAACATGCTAAAATGGTCAAGGGGACCAAATCCCTTGATTTAAGGGGGAATCTTCATGTGGGGCGCCAATCTTCAAATAAATCAAGTGGATGAGGTGTAGTTAGGTGTGAACATGCACTTAGATGTCTAAATGGTTTAGGAAAGTGGTTGGACCAATATTTCCATAATATTAAGCCTTTAAAGGCAAAAAACAAGGGAAAGTTGGTCCACCGAGCTAGTTTACCAAAAACCAAGTGTGAACATGATTTTTAGTGCATGTGGCTAAGTCAAGGATACTTAGGCTAAAAAATAAATGTAGATGTTAGGATTATATTCCAACATGCCGCTTCCACAAGTATGGTTTTCTTAATAATACATCACAAACTTCAAGAGGATAAAAATCACACAATAACTCATCCGTGAAGGGCTTGATGCTGTAGGGAAGGCTACACTGGTGTATGTATGCAGAAGTGCTGTCGTTGATTGCTTCACAAACTCTGCTGAAATGACGTTCTTTTGGCTCACGGAGTTGACAATGAACTACAACGGAGAACCTTTCACCCACATTTGTGAGTGGAAGAGGCATTCCCCCTCCTCTGGATCTTCAGATTCATTCTTCTGGATCTTGGTGGTGGCCACGATGGCACTGGGCTCCGCATAAATGATCTGATTCCATTTGTCATTCCCCTTGTCAGGTTCTGACTCAAAGTCAAAAAATGCATATGATTTGGAAGCCTTTAGCTTGGCCACCAGTGAATGTTTGGCCTGACGCTCACTTGTGTTGTGAGTGGATATCTTATGGAACTCACACCATTTTCCCGCATCCTTCATTGTCTTCGTGGTGTTTTTATTTGCTTCCATCTTTGGTGGGTTGTCTTGGGTCGCCCTGCCATGGATTTGACCTTTGCTATGTGATTTGGGGGCACCTTTTCCTTGTTTCAGATTCACATATCCAATGTCTCTCTTCTTCTGTTTAAACTTCTACTCAATATTGATAGCGTATTGATATTCCGTGATGAGTGAGGAGATGTCTAGGTACTCCATCTCGTCCTAGATGTACTTGTGTAGACAATTGCGGTACTTAAGTACCAAATTGCACTTAGAATCCTTGATACGCACTTCGTGTGGAGGGTATAGAAAAAATTTTTGAACTTCGTCACATCTTGACCCCTTCCCTGCCGTAGCTTGGTCCACTTTATGTATTTATCTTCATAGCTCTCGACAGGGTAATATTGTTCCTTGATGGCATCTAGGAAAGAATCACAAGTGGGTGTAGCTGAAAACAGTGAGGATTCCCTCTCATCCTTTTGTTCACAATAGGTTTCCCACCATTCCTTGACATGTGGGGCGACTTTGAGAAGTGAAAAATTAATATTTTCCCGATTGGAAAATTCATGAAATGAAAAATATCCTTCCAACAGATTCAACCATTATCTACTACGTTTGCATCTATCTGGCCCTCAAATACAAGAATATCGAAGTTAACTTGTACCTTAAAAGGAGTGGTGCCTCCAAAGTGGCTTTTGGAAGAAGATGCATTTCATGTGGGTAGCTTTCGAAGGATCTAGGCAAAGTTATCCATCATCGCATTCCTTTGTCGCTTGAGGGCTTCCTTGAGAAATATTTTGAAAGGATCTCTTGCCCCCTCGTCTTTCTTTTCTTTTTCCACGGGAGGCCATCAGGGTTTGCGAAGCTGGGCTTGCAAAGGTTCAACCAGATCGAGCCCTAAATCTGTATACCTTGACCTCGTTGGGGACATGCAAAGAAAAACAGAGAAAGAGAAGACCACTTTGATAACATTGATCCAAAATTAAACAAGAAAAGCAACAAATTACACATATGACATAAATACATAAATGCAACATAAATAACTCTTCATTTCATTAATATCAGAATACTGAAATGTGCTTACAAATAGAATGGAAATAAACTAGTTCAAGTGATGGTTTCTTATTTCTGAGAAGAGATGTGGCGGCTACATGCCTCTCAACTATGTTACAATGAGGCTCAAAGGCCTATTTATTATTGAGAAACAATGGAAAACCATAAACATCCAAAAACGTAACCCTAGGAGATGAAGCACCAAAATTGTGGGCCTTGTTTGGGAAACTTGGTACATCAACTTCCCGGGGTAGTAACTTTGGCATACGATCTTTGTTTGGCTATCATAATACCTCTTTTAAAAAGATGTCAAAGAGGAGTCTTAAAACAAATTAATTTGGGATGTATTTTGTGTCTCTGTCTTCCTTTAAAATTTCGTTTAGGTCCTCAAAACAACTCCGGAAGTTCAGGACTCGAAAACTGCCAAAAATAGTAAATTGTGCTACAATTTAGGAAACTTAAAAACTAAAAGAGATAGTGTTGGGGGTCCAAATGGAATAGGTGGGTGACCACCAATATCCACCTGGATCGTTCCTCCCCCCTTAGGAAACAATTTTCCCCATTGCATTGAGTGCCTTCATGATTTGACGAAACTTCTGTTGAACTTGGTCCCTAGTGAGCCACTTGCCTTGGTGAAGGAGTTGGCCAACTTTGAAAACCCGATAAAGTTGGATCATCTACTGGTGAGTGTTCTTGATTTGTGTGTCCATCATTTGATAAGTTGTGTCTTATTACATGCTATCTAGGTTTAGCTCTGTTGGTGTTAGTTGTTCTACAATGTTGGATGTGTCCAACAATGGTGGAAAGTATTGCAGAAGGCAGTCGACATTGAACACTGGGTGAAGACCAAGGAATTATGGAATGCTAAGCTCAAAGGCATTGTCCCCTACAACCTTGGTGATGGCCATATTGGAGCGGGCAAAGCTTGCGGTGGGGTCCAGTGAGGCACTCCTTTTGAAAATGTAGCAAAACTTCATCGCCCACCTAGAACTTGTTTGACACCCGATTCTGATCATGGTGTTGATTGTAATTAGCATTGGCTCTGCCAATATATTATGGACCTGCTGGAAGATGTGTTGAATGTGCTCAATGAAGCTATTAGCCCTATCAGTTTCAGACTGGACATGAGCCAAATTTGCTTGAGTAGCCGCGAATGGTATGGCCACATCAATGGGACATAATGGCTAAAATGCCAACTCTACCTGAAAGGGGAAATGACCTATCGAGCTCTGGAGAGATCTATTGTAACTGTGCTGTACATATGGGAGGCTTCCATCCCATGTGGATGGATGCTTCGAGTTGTACATGCGCAGAATGTGTAAGATCATCCTGTTGAAGACTTCTATCTCGCCATCAATTTGGAGAAGGAAATTCATGGACTTAGTTAGTTTGGTATCCAACATCGACCATAGACTTGACAAAAATTCACTTAGGAATCTGCTCTCCTGATCAGAGACAATGGAATGTGGGATCCCAAAGTGTACCCACACTTGCTCAAAGAAGATCTTAGTAGTGGCCTTCGATGTGATACTCTTCTTGCAGGCCTCCATAATGGCAATCTTAGAGAATCTGTCGACGATCACGAAAACACAGTCATTGCCATGCTTAGTAGAAGGAAGGCCCGACATGTAATCCATGGAGATCGATTCCCAAGGTCAACTAGGAGTAGGGAGAGGAGTATATAGGCCTTTCTTCTTGATGGTTGGTTTGGAAATGGCGCAGGCAATGTAGGATTTAATGTCCCAGGTGGCATAACAGTGCATCCTGGAGGTGAATTTTTTAACTTTCTTACCATCCAAGAGTGTCTGGTATGTGCTTCCAAATTCCAGATCGCTCTCATAAAGATGTGGCCACCCTGAAGCCTCATGCCCATAGGAGTAGAACATAGTGATCGACGCCATGGTTGGTGGTCGGTTGAGGCAGTTTGCAACATTATTGGTGCTTCCCTTCTTGTACTTACTGTTCAAATGAAATTTTTGCACATATGTGGAACATTTCTGATGGAAATAGTTCTACAACTTCCCTTGTGTCTGTATGAACTGCAGGGGTTGGTGGTCTCTGTGGATTACCGTTTCCTTCCCCAGAATGTTATGCTTCCATTGACGACAGGCCTACACAATGGAATACATTTCTTTTTCGTAAGTGGATTACTTTCAGACTGTGTCTGAAAGTGTCTCAACGTGGTAAGCCACTGGATTCCCCTGCTAAGTAAAAACTGCAAAAATAGCATAGTCAAAGGCGTCTATATCAATAAAAAATGGTTGTTGCAGGTCTGGTTATGTGAGTATTCATGAAGAGAAGAGGTGATGCTTCAACTAGGAAAATGAATTCTATTGGGTTTCAGACAAAGAAAAATTTTCTTTGCTTCACCCTTGGTGACTTGACTTAAAGACCAAAGTGATATGAGAGAACCCCAATACGAACCTGTGGTATAAATTGGCAAGACCGAGATTGCTACATAGATATGTTAGAGTGGTTGGGGCTGGAAAATCCTGAATGAATTTAATCTTGGCTGGGTCCACATGCACACCCTGCTCATTAATGATGTACCCCAATTATTGAACCTGGGTCATACCAAAAGTGAATTTCTCTGAATTGGCACATAGCTTGTGTTGTTGCAGGGTTTGAAGGACCTATCGAATATGGCATAGGTTCTCTTCCAAACTCTGGATGAAGATCAAGATATCATATAAATACACCACCATGAAAGCATTGGTGAAGGGTCACAAGATGTCGTCCATCAATCTCATGAAGGTTGTAGGGGAATTGGTTAACCCGAAAGGCAATTGACCAACCATTCAAAAATACCTCCTTGGATTTGAAGGTAGTCTTGCACACATCAAAGTGTTCGATAGATACCTGGTGATAACCAGACTTCAAGTCAATCTTGCTGAAATATTCCCCCCTTGAGCTGGTCCAAAAGGTCATCAATTCGTGGGATTGGGTACCTATTCCAGACAATGATATTGTTCAATGCCCGATAGTCAATACAGAGTCTCTAGGTCCTGTCCTTCTTCTGTACCAATATAATCGGGATCCCACAGGGTGATGAGCTTGGCCTGATGTGCCCTTTCTACAATATCTCCTGAATTTACCTCTTGATCTCATCTTTCTCCAGAACAGAGTGTCGATAGATCAGTCCATTGGGTAGCGGCGCGCTCAGGGTTAGATTGATGGAGTGCTTGACCTGACAGTGCAGAGGTACCCCTATAGGTGAGGCGAAAAATTCCCTATACTCATCCACGACCTTGTCCATATGTTGATATTGTGCAGAGGAGCCCTATCTGTAAGTTGTTCCCACAACATTCTCCTTTCCTCGAGGGCGAATCATAAGGAAACAAAATTTCCTGGTCTGGGAAATGATCTTACTGCATCACTTTGTAGTGATCAAAGAGATGGAAGTAGGCGAGCCTACCTACGGTATCCTATATAACTTATTTCCAAAACTATTAATCAGAGAGCGAGGTCTAGACTCATATAAATCATGCCACTTCCACAAGTATGGTTGTTCTAATAATACATCACAAACTTCAAGATGAGAAACATCACATAGTACCTCATCCATGAAGGGGTTGATGCTGTAGGGAAAGCGACACTTCTGGATAAAACAAAGATCTCATCCTTGGTGAAGCTACTCAATGGTGTACGACTACAGATGTGCTATCATCGGTAGGCTCAACTGCTTAATGACCTATGCTGAAATGTGGTTCTTTTGGCTCCCGCTATCGACAATGAACTGCAGCGGAGAACCCTTCACCCACATCTATGAGTGGAATAGGCATTCCCCTTCCTCTGGATCTTCAGGCTCATTCTTCTATATTTTGGTGGTGGCCACAGTGGCACTGGGCTCCGCATCAATGATCTTCTTCCCTTTGTCATTCCCCTTGTCGGGTTCCGACTAAGAGTGAGAATATGCGTATGATTTGGAAGCCTTCAGCTCGATCACCAGTGAATGAATGCCCGACACTCACTTGTGTTGTGAGTGGAGCTCTTATGGAACTCACACCATTTTCCCGACTCCTTCTTTGTCTTCGTGGTGTGTTATTTTCTTGCGGCTTCGACATGCTGTCCTAACCCACCTGGCCTTGACCTTTGCTCTGTGGTTTGGGGGTGCCTTTTCCTTGCTTCAGATTCACAGATCGAAAGTCTTGCTTCTTATGTTTAAACTTCATCTCAATCTTGACAGCGTATCAGTATGCTGTGCCGAGGGAGGAGATGTCCAAGAAATCCATATCATCTTGGATGTACTTGTGTGTACAGCCGTGGTACTTGAGTACCAAATGATGCTCAAAATCCTTGATACCCAAGTTTGTGCAGAGGATATGGAAAACATTGGTGAACTTCGTCACATCTTGGTCCCTTCCCTACCATAGTGTGGTCCACTTTATGTATTTATCTTCATAACTCCTTATAGGGTAATATGGTTCCTTGAAGGCATCTCAGAAAGAATACCAAGTGGGTGCAGATGAAAATAGTGAGGATTCCCTCTCGTCCCTTTTTTCACAGTAGGTTTCCCACCAATCCTTGACGTGTGGGGGGCTTTGAGAAGTGCAAAAGTAATCTTTTCCCGATCGGGAAAGTCATGAACTAAAAAATATCCTTCCAACAAATTAAACCATTTATCTATGGTGTCTACATCTATCTGGCCCTCAAATACGGGAATATCGAAGTTAACTTGTACATTAAAAGGAGTGGTGCCTCCAGAGTGGCTGCTGGATGAAGATGCGTCACCTGTGGGTAGCCATTGAAAAATCTAGGCAAAGTTATCCATCATCGTGTTCCTTTTTCGCTCGAGGGATTCCTCAAGAAATATTTTGAAAGGATCTCCTACCTCCTCATCTTTATTTTCTTCTTCCATGGGAGGCCATCAGGGTTTTCGAGGCTGGTCTTACAAAGGTTGAACCAGATCGAGCCCTAACTCCTTATACCTTGACCTTGTTGGGGACATGCAAAGAAAAATAGAGAAAGAGAAGACCGCTCCGATACCACTGATCCAAAATTAAACAGGAGCACAACAAATTACACATACAACCATAAATACAGAAATGCAATAGAAATAACACTTCATTTCATTAATATCAGAATACTGAAATATGCTTACAAACAGAATGGAAATAAAGTAGCTTGGGCGATGGTAGCTTATATTTGAGAAGAGATGTGGCGACGACATGCCTCTGAACTGTGTTACAATGAGGATCAAAGTCCTATTTAGTATTGAGAAACAATGGAAAACCATAAACATATAAAAACCTAACTCTAGGAGATGAAGCACCAAAACCGTGGGTCCCGTTTGGGTAAATTGGTACATCAAATTCCCAAGGTAGTAACTTTGGCATACGATCTCTGTTTGGATATCATAATACCTCGTTCCAAAGATCTTGAAAAGGAGGCCAAAAAGAGATTCAAAAACTAGTTTGAGATGTTATCAATCTCTCTGTTTTCCCTAAAAACGTTGTTTAGGGCCTCAAAATGGCTCTGGAAGTTCAGGACCAGAAAAACTGCCAAAACTATTAAATTGTTCTACAATTAAGGAAACCAAAAAACTGAAAGAGATAGTGTTGGGGGTCCAAGTGGAATAGTTTGGTGGCCACCAATATCCACCTAGATCATTCCTCCCTCCTTAGGAAGAAATGGTCCACATTGAGTTGAGTGCCTTCATGAGATGGGGAAATTTCCGCTGAACTTGGTCCCTGGTGAGCCACTTGCCTTGGTGAGGGAGTTGGCTAGCTTTGACAACCCGATAAAGTTGAATCTTCTGCTAGTGAGTGTTCTTGATTTGTGTCCATGAGCCAATCATCTGTGGCATGTTCCATGTAGTCTGGGTTTAGCTCTACTAGTGTGAGTTGTTCTGCAACATCGGATGTGTCCAATAATGGTGGAAAGTATGGCTGAAGGCGGTCTACATTGAACACTGGGTGCAGACCAAGGAATGATGGAATGAAAATCTTGAAGGCATCGTCCCCTAAAACCTTGGTGATGGCGTATGGATCATATCAAAGTGGGTGAAGCTTGTAGTGGGATCCAACGAGGCATTCCTTCTCCAAATGTAGCCAAACTTTGTTGCCCACTTGGAACTTGTGCGACACCCGATGCTGACCATGAAGTTGCTTGTACTTAGTATTGGTTCTGTCTAAGATATCATGGACCTTCTAGAGGATGTGTTGAATGCGCTCAATGAAGCTATTAGCCCTGTCGGCTTCAGACTGGACATGAGCCGAATCTGCATGAGTAGCTGTAAATGGCATGGCCACATCAATGGGACATAATGGCTGAAATCCTAGCCCTACTTGAAAGGGGCTATGGCCCGTTGAGCTGTGGAGGGATCTGTTGTAGCTGTGGTGGAAATAGGGGAGGCTTTCCTTCCATGTGCGTGGATACTTCGATTTGTACATATATAGAATGTGTATGATCATCATATTGACGAATACTGTTTGGCCATCAGTTTGGGGATGGAAAGCTGTGGACTTAGTGAGTTTGGTATCCAACATCGACCAGGGACTTGAACAAAATGCACTGAGGAATCAATGTATTGTGGGATCCCAAAGTGTACCCACACTCGCTCAAAGAAGAGATTATTAGTGGGCTCTGCTGCAATACTCTTCTTGGAGGTTGCCATAATGGGAATCTTAGAGAATCTATCGACGAACATGAAAACACAGTCATTTCTGTGCTTAATAGAAGGAATTCCCAACATGTAGTCCATGGATATGGATAGCCCATGTTGACTAGGAGTAGGAAGAGGAGAATATAGGCCTTGATTCTTGATGGTGGGTTTGGAAATGGCATAGGTAGTGCAGGATTTTAATGTACCTACCAACATCCTTACGAAGGTTCGGCCAATAAAAATAATTCTGCAGTATTGCCACTGTTTTCTTTACTCCAAAATGTCTAGCGACCTGACTGTAGTGCGCCTCCCAAATCGTATTGACATGCTCACTTGAAGGAACACAGATGTGTCCCAAGTGGCATAATAGTGCATCTTGGAGGTGAAAATTTTGAACTTGCTTACCTTCTAGGAGTGTCTGATATGTGCTGTCGAATTATGGATCGTTCTCGTAAAGATGTGGCCATCGCAAAGTCTCATGCCCACATGAGTCGAGCACAATGATCACTTCCATGATTAGTGGTTGGCTATGGAAGTCTGCAACATTATTGGTGCTTCCCTTCTTGTACTTAATGTTCAAATGTAATTGTTGCAGGTATGTGGACCATTTTTGATGGTGTTCATTCTGCAACTTCCTTGTGTCTGTATGAACTGCAAGGGTCGGTGGTATGTGTAGATGACCGTTTCCTTCCCCAGAATGTAATGGTTCCATTGACGACTAGCCTGCACAATGAAATACATTTCTTTGTCATAAGTGGGATACTTTTGGAATATGTCTGAAATTTATCACTGTGGTAAGCCATTGGATGCCCTGGTGAGTAATAATTGCACCAATAACATAGTTGGAGGCATCTGTCTCAATCTTAAATGGTTGCTGCAGGTCTAGTAATGTGAGAACTGGTGCAGAGTAGAGGTGATGCTTCAACACTGAAAATGCCTTATATTGGGCTTCAGACCAATTTTTTTTTTCTTTCACTCCGCCGTTGGTGACTTGAATTAAAGGCGAAGTGATACGAGAGAACTCCAACATGAAGATGCAGTAGAAATTGGCAAGACCCAGAAAGCTACGGAGCTCTGTTAGAGTGGTTGGGGATGGCCAATCCCGAATGACTTGTATCTTGGCTGGGTCCACATGCACACCCTGATCATCAAAGATGTACCCTAGATATTGAACCCGAGTCATGCCAAAAGTGAATTTCTCCAAATTGGCACATAACTTGTGTTGCCACAGGGTTGAAGGACCTGTCAAATATGGCAGATGTGCTCTTCCAACTCTGGCTGTAGATCAAGATATCATCTAAATACACCACCATAAATTCATTGGTGAAGGGTCACAAGATGTGTTCCATCAATCTCATGAATGTTGCGGGGGCATTTGTTAACCTGAAAGGCATGACCAACCATTCGAAAAGGCCCTCCTTGGATTTGAAGGTAGTCGTCCACACATCGGAGGGTTCGATAGGCACTTGGTGATAACTGGACTTCAAGTCAATCTTGCTGAAATATTTCCCCCCCTTGAGCTGGTCCAAATTCTCATCAATCCTTGGGATTAGGTACCTATTCTGGACAATTATCTTTTTCAGTGCCTGATAGTCAATATAGAGTCTCCAAGTCCCATCCTTCTTATGTACCAATACAATCAGGCTCCCACATGGTGATGAAATTGTTTTGATGTGCCCTTTCTACAACATCTCCTGAATCTTCCTTTTGATCTCATCATTCTCTAGAATAAAGCGTCAATAGATCGGTCCATTGGGTGGTGACATGCACGGGGTCAGATCGATGGATTGCTTGACTTGACAATGCAGAGGTACCCTTGTAGTTGAGGCAAAAATGTCCTTGTTCTCCTCCACGAACTTGTGCATCTGTTGATGCTGTGCGGAGGAACCCTATTTGGAAGTTGTGGCCACAACCTTCTTCTTTCCATGAGGGTGAATCATAAGGAAAACAAATTTCCTGGTTTGGGAAATGATCTTACTGCATTGCTTTTTAGTGATCAAAGAGATGGCTATAGGCGGGGCTACCTTTGGTATCCTTTACAACTTATTTCCCAAATTAATAATCATAGAGCGAGGTCTAGACTCATATACAACATGCCACTTCCACAAGTATGGTTGTCCTAATAATACATCAAAAACTTCAAGAGGAGAAACATCACACAATACCTCATCCATGAAGGGCTTGATGTTGTAGGTGAAGGTGACACTGTTGGCTGACACAGAGATACTGTCCTTGGTGAAGCCACGCGATGGTGTATGACTACAAATGTGCTATTGTCAGTAGGCCCAACCGCTCCATGACCTCTGCTGAAATGAGGTTCTTTTGGCTGCAGCGGTCGACAGTGAACTATAGCGGAGAACCTTTCACCCACACCTGTGAGTGAAGGAGGCGTTCCCCCTCCTATGGATGTTTAGGCTCATTTTTCTGGATCTTCGTGGTGGTCAAGGTGGTATTGAAATCTGCATCAATGATTTGCTTCCCTTTGTTATTCCCCTTGTTGCGTTCTGACTCAGAGTTGGAACATGCGTCTAATTAAGAAGCCTTCAGCTCGGCCACTAGTGACTGCTTGGCCCAAAACTTGTGTTGTGAGTGGAACTCTTATGGAACTCACACCATCTTCCCATGTTCTTATTTGTCTTCGTGTGTTATTATTTTCTTGTGGCTTCGGCGAGTTGTCCTGGGTCGCCTCGTCTTGGCTTCGACCTTTGCTCTGTGGTTTGGGGGCGCCTTTTCCTTGCTTCGGATCCGCAGATCCAAAGTCTCACTTCTTCTGTTTAAACTTATTCTCAATCTTGACAACGTATCAGTATGTTGTGCCGAGTGAGGAGATGTCCAAGAGCTCTATCTTGTCCTTGATGTACTTGTGTAGACAACCATAGTACTTAAGTACCAAATTCCGCTCAGAATCCTTGATACCCAAATTTGTGTGGAGGGTATGGAAAAAATTTGTGAACTCCATCACATCTTTGTCCCTTCCCTACCATAGCGCGATCCACTTTATGTATTTATCTTAATAGTTCCTGACAAGGTAATGTTTTTGCTCAATGTTGTCTCGGAAAGAATCCGAAGTGGGTGCGACTGAAAACAATGAGGATTCCCTCTCGTCCTTTTGTTCACAGTGGGTTTCCCACCAACCCTTGACATGTGGGGTGGATTTAAGAAGTGAAAAAGTAATATTTTCCCAATTGGAAAAGTCATGAACTGAAAAATATCCTTCCAACAGATTCAACCATTTATCTACGACGTCTACATCTATTTGGCCATCAGATATGGGAATATCTAAGATAAATTGTACCTTAAAAGGAGTGGTGCCTCCTAGTGTCGTTGTTGGATTAAGATGTGTCGAATGGATATCCTGCCCGATCGTCTTTATTTTCTTTCGCCATGGGAGGCCGTCAGGGTTTGTGAGGTTGGTCTTGCAAAGGCTCAACCAGATCAAGCCCTACCTTTTTATACCCTAGCCTCGTTGGGGACATGAAAAGAAAAATAGAGAAAGAGGAGACTGCTCTTATACCATTGATTCAAACTTAAACAAGAACACAAAAAATTACAAATATAACCATAAATACATAAATGCTACAAAAATAACACTTCATTTCATTAATATCAGAATACTGAAATATGATTACAAACATAATGGAAATATACTAGCTCGGGCGATGGTAGCTTATCTCTGAGAAGAGATGTGGCAGCTACATGCCTCTGAACTGTGTTACAATGAGGCTCAAAGGCCTATTTATTATTGAGAAACAATGTAAAACCATAAACATCAAAAAACCTAACCCTAGGAGATGAAGTGCTAAAACTGTGGGCCCCGTTTGGGTAAATTGGTACATCAACTTCCCGGGGTCGTAACTTTGGCATACGATCTCCGTTTGGATATCATAATACCTTGTTTCAAAGATCTCCAAGATGAGACCAAAAAAATTGGAAAGTGAATTTAAAAAGTTTTGGTCTCTCCGTTTTCCCTAAAAATGTCATTTACGGCCTCAAAACGTCTCCGGAAGTTTAGTGCCCGAAAAACTGTCACAAATAGTAAATTGTGCTAAAATTAAGGAAACCAAAAAATTGAAAGAGTTAGTGTTGGGGGTCCAAGTGGAATAGGTGGGTGACTGCCAATATTCACCTAGATCATTCCTCCCCCCTTAGGAAGCAATGGTTCCCATTGTATTGAGTGCCTTCGTGAGATGGGGAAACTTTTACTGAACTTGGTCCCTGGTGAGCCACTTGCCTTGGTGAAGGAGTTGGCCAGCTTTGAGAACCCGATAAATTTGGATCTTCTGCTCATGAGTGTGTCCATGATTTGATTAGTTGTGGCCTATTCCATGCAGTCTGGGTTTAACTCTATTGGCGTGAGTTGTTTTGCAATGTCAGATGTGTCCAACAATGGTGGAAAGTATGGACAAAGGCGGTCTACATTGAACACTAGGTGCAAACTAAGGAATGGTCAAATGCTAAGCTCGAAGGCATTGTCCCCTACAACCTTGGTGATGGTGTATGTCCCATCTTAGAGCGGGCGAGTCTTGCGGTGGGGTCCAGTGAGGTGCTCCTTCTGCAAATGTAGCTAAACTTTGTCGCCCACCTGAAACTTGTATGGAACACAATGTTGATCATGGCGCTGCTTGTACTTAGCATTGGATCTGTCCAATATATCATGGAATTGTAGGTGAATGTGTTGAATGTGATCAATGAACCTATTAGTCCTTTCAGCTTCAGACTGGACATGAGCTGACTATTCTTGATTAGCTGCAAATGGTATGGCCACATCAATGCAACATAAGGTCTGAAATACTAGCCCTACCTGAAAGGGGCTACGACCCGTTGAACTATGGAGAGATTTGTCATAGTTGTACTAGAAATAGGGGAGGATTTCATCCCATGTGCATTGATGCTTCGAGTTGTACATGCACAGAATGTGTATGATCATCCTATTGGCGACTTTTGTTTGGCCATTGGTTCGGGGATGGAAAGACGTGGACTTAGTGAGTTTGCTATCCAACATCGACGAGAGACTTGACGAAAATGCACTTAGGAATATGTTGTCTCGATAAAAGACAATGGACTGTGGGATCCCAAAGTGTACCCACACTTTCTCAAAGAAGAGATTAACAATGGCCTCTACTGTGATACTCTTCTTGCAGGCTGCCACAATGGCCATCTTAGAGAATCTGTCGATGACCATGAAAACAAAGTCTTGGCCGTGCTTAGTAGAAGGAATGCCCGACATGTAATCCAATGTGATGGATTCCTAAGGTCGACTAGGAGTAGGCAGAGGAGTATATAGGCCTTGCTTCTTGATGGTTGGTTTGGTAATGTCATAGGCGGTGTAGGATTTAATGTACCTACCAACATATAGATGAAGGTTTGGCCAAAAAAAATACTTCTACAGTAATGCCACTGTTTTCTCTACTCTGAAATGTCCAGTGACCTAACTGTAATGTGCCTCCCAAATCATCTTCGCACGCTTGCTTGAAGGAACAAAGATGTGTCCCAGGAGGCATAATAGTGCATCCTGAAGGTGAAATTTTTTAACTTGCTTACCTTCCAGGAGTGTGTGGTATGCGCTGCCAAATTTTGGATCGCTCTCGTAAAAATGTGGCCATCCCGAAGTCTCGTGCCCACAGGAGTCGAGCATAGTGATCAATGCCATGAATGGTAGTTAGCTGAGGCAATATGCAACATTATTCATGTAGGTTTTAACACCGTACATAAATTACCTGCATAAGAATTCTAAAACACATAAAAATAAACAATGCGAGAGCATAACACATAAAACACATATACACAGAGATTTTCCCCTCGATCCCAAAACCGGGACTACAAGCTTGATTTTTCATTATGTTCCTTTCAATGTTACAATACATATTTATACATGTCAAAGCATCCAATACCATGGACCGAAAACCATCGCGCTCAAAACCATGTGCGAAAACCATGCACAAAACCATAGGTAGGTCCGCCCACCTAATATAGGGTCCCAATTTTTTTTCCCTAGGGCGTTGCCGTGGACCCCGTAGAGGGGGGCTACCTACCCCCCTCAAATCCTCTGGACAGGGGGGCTGCCACCTCCCCTATGACACCCTCGCTACACAATCGACGCAACGAAGGGGGGGATCCACCGCCCCTATAACTCCCTAGTTAACTAGGGAGGCTAGTCGTGGAAAGAATATAACACAACCCAAAAATTCATGCTTCCCTTATTGTACTAATGTTGAAATGGAATTGTTGCAAGTATGTGGCCCATTTATGATGGTGATGGTTCTACAACTTCCCTTGTGTCTGTATGAACTGCAAGGGTCGACGGTCTATGTGGATGACCGTTTGCTTCCCCAAAATGTAATGTTTCCATTGATGATAGGCCTACACAATGGAATGAATTTCATTTTCATAAGTGGGATACTTTTAGACTATGTCTAAAGAGTCCCACTCTGGTAAGCCACTGGTTTCCCCTACTGAATAAGAACTGCACCAATAACATAGTCATAGGCGTCTGTCCCAATCTGAAATTGCTGTTGCAAGTTTGGTGATATGAGTACTGGTGCAGAGTAGAGGCAATGCTTCAACTCAGAAAATTCCTTCTATTGTCTTTCAGATCAACAAAACTTTTCTTTCGTTCCTCCCTTGGTGACTTGAAGTAAAGGCCAAGTGATATGAGAGAACCCCACCACGAACCTGTGGTAGAAATTGGCATGACCCAGAAAGTTGTGGAGCTTTTTTAGAGTGGTTGGGATTGGCCAATCTCGAATGACTTGTATTATGGCTGGGTCATCACACCCTTCTCATCAATGATGTACCCCAAATATTGAACCTGGGTCATGCAAAAAGTGCATTTCTCTAAATTGAAAAAAATCTTGTGTTGTCATAGGGTTTGAAGGACCTATCGAATATGGTAGAGGCACTCTTCCCAACTCTAGCTAAAGATCAAGATGTCATCCAAATAAACCACCACAAAAGCATTGGTGAAGGGTCGCAAGATGTCATTCATCAATCTCATGAGGTTGCAAGGGAATTCGTCAACCTGAAAGGCATGACCAACCATTCAAAAATGCCCTCCTTAGATTTGAAGGCAGTCTTCCACACATTGGAGGGTTCTATAGGCACCTGGTAATAACCGAAATTCAAGTCAATCTTGATGAAATATTTGGCCTCCTTGAGTTGGTCCAGAAGGTCATCAATTTGTGGAATTGGGTACCTATTCCAGACAGTGATCTTGTTAAGCGCCTGAATAGTTAATACAGAGTCTCCAGGTCCCATCCTTCTTCTATACCAATACAACCGGGCTCCCATAGGGCGATGAGCTTGGCCTAATGTGCCCTTTCTGCAATAGCTCCTAAATCTTCCTCTTTATCTCATCATTCTCTATAACATAGTGTTGATAGATCGGTCCATTGGGTAGCGGTGTGAGCGGGGTGAGATCGATGGAGTGCTTGACCTGACAGTGTAGAGGTACCCCTGTAGTTGAGGGAAAATTGTCCCTATACTCCTCCACGGGTTTGTCCATCTGTTGATGTTGTATAGAGGATCCCTGTTTGAAAGTCATGGCCACCACCTTCTTCTTTCCCTTAGGGCAAATCATAAGGAAAACAAATTTTCTTGTCTAGGAAATAATCTTACTGCATTGCTTTTTAGTGATCAAAGAGATGGCAGTAGGAAGGGTTACCTTCGGTATCCTGTACAACTTATTTCCCAAAGTAATTATCACATAGTGGGGTATAGACTCATATACAACATTTCACTTCCACAAGTATGGTTGTCCTAATAATCCATCACAAAATTCAAGGCGGACAACACACAATACCTCATCCATGAAGTTCTTGATGCTGTAGGGAAGGCAACACTAGTGGATGATGCAAAGATCTCGCCCTTGGTGAAGCTACCCTATGGTGTGCGGATGTGGATGTGCTATTCTCAGTAGGCCTAACCACTTCATGACCTTTGCTAAAATGAGGTTCTTTTGGCTCCTGCTGTTGACAATGAACTGCAGTGGAGAACCTTTCCCCCACATAGGTTAGTGGAAGAGGCGTTCCCCCTCCTATGGATCTTCAGGATCATGCTTATGGATCTTGGTGGTGGCCATGATGGAACTGGGCTCCGCATTAATGATCTTATTCCCTTTTTCATTCAACTTGTTAGGTTCTGACTCAGAGTCAGAACATGCATCTCATTCGGAAGCCTTCGGTTCATCCACTAGTGACTGCTTGGCCCAACACTCGTGTTTTGAGTGGAGATCTTATGGAACTCACACCGTTTTCCTATGTCCTTCTTTGTCTTTGTGGTGTTGTTATTTTCTTATGGCTTCAACGGGTTGTATTGGGTCACCCCGCCTTGGCTTTGACCTTTGCTCCATGGTTTGGGGGCACCTTTTCCTTGCTTCAGATTCATAGATCCAAAGTATCTCTTCTTTTGTTTAAACTTATGCTCAATGTTGACAAAGTATTGGTATGCCATAGCAAGTGAGGTGATGTCCAAGAACTCCATCTCATCCTTGATGTACTTGTGTAGACAACTGCGACACTTGAGTACCAAATGCTGCTCATAATCCTTGATACCCAACTTTGTGCGGATGGTATGGAAAAAATTTGTGAACTATAGCACATCTTGGTCCCTTCGCTACCGTAGCGTGGTCCAGTTTATGTATTTATCTTCATAGCTCTCAACAAGGTAATATTGTTCTTTGATGGCGTTTCAGAAATAATCCCAAGTGGGTGTGGCAGAAAACAATGAGGATTCCCTCTCGTCCTTTTGTTCATAGTAGGTTTCCCATGAGTCCTTGATGTGTGGCACAACTTTAAGAATTGCAAAAGTAATATTTTCCCGATTGGAAAAGTCATGAACTGAAAAATATCCTTCCAACAGATTCAACCATTTATCTAAGACATCTACATCTATTTGGCCCTCAAATATGGGAATATCAAAGTTAACTTGTACCTTCAATGGAGTGGCGCCTTCAAAGTGGCTGCTGGATGAAGATGCGTCACCTGTGGGTAGTCGTCGAAGGATCTGGGAAAATTTAACCATCATCGCATTCCTCTATCGCTTGAGGGCTTCCTCGAGCAATATTTTGAAAGGATATCCTGCCCATTCGCCTTTCTTTTGTTCTGCCATGGGAGGCCGTCAAGATTTGCGAGGCTGGCCTTGCAAAGGTTCAACAAAATCAAACCCTAACATCTTATACCCTGAGATCATTGGGGACATGCAAAGAAAAACAGAGAAAGAGTAGACAGATCTAACACCACTGATCTGAACTTAAATAGGAATGCAAAAAATTACACATATAACCATAAATACATAAATGCATCAGAAATAACACTTCATTTCAATAATATCAAAATACTGAAATATGCTTACAAATAGAATGGAAATAAACTAGCTTAGGTGATGGTAGCTTATCTCTGAGAAGAGATGTGGTGGCTACATGCCTTTGAACTATGTTACATTGAGGCTCAAAGGCCTCTTTATTATTGAGATACAATGGAAAACCCTAAACATCCAAAAACCTAACCCTAGGAGATGAAGCGCCAAAACTGTGGGCCCCGTTTGGGTAAATTGATACATCAACTTCTTGGGCTTGTAACTTTGGCATATGATCTTTTTTTGGCTATCATAATACCTCGTTTTGAATATCTTAAAGAGGAGGCCGAAAACAAATAATAAATCTAATTCGGGATTTTTTCAATCACTCCATTTTCCATAAAAATATCATTTAGGGCCTAAAAATAGCTTGAGAAGTTCAAGACACGAAAAAATGCCAAAAATAGTAAATTGTGCTACAATTAAGGAAACCAAAAAACTGAAAGAGATAATTTTGGGGGCCTAAGTGGAATAGATGGGTGACCACCAATATCCAATTGGATCATTCCTCCCCCCTAGGAAGTAATGGTCCCCATTGCGTTGAGTGCCTCCATGAGATGGGGAAACTTTTGCTGAACTTGGTCCCTAGTGAGCCACTTGCCTTGGTGAAGGAGTTGGCTAGCTTTGAAAACCCGATAAAGTTGGACATTCTGCTAGCGAGTTTTCTTGATCTGTATGTCCATAATCTGATCAATTGTGGCCTGTTCCATGCAGTCTGGGTTTAGCTATGCTTGTGTGAATTGTTTTGCAATGTCGGACGTGTCCAACAATGGTGGAAATTATGGCCGAAGGTGGTCTACATTGAACACTGGGTGCAAATCAAGGAACGGTGGAATTCTAAGCTCGAAGGCATTGTCCCCTACAACCTTGGTGATGGTGTATGGCCCATATCAGAGTGGGCGAAGCTTGCGGTGGGGTACAGCGAGGCGCTCCTTCTACAAATGTAGCCAAAATTTGTCACCCACCTGGAACTTGTGTGACACCTGATGCTGATCATGGCACTACTTGTACTTAGCATTAGCTCTGTCCAATATATCATGAACTGCTGGGAGATGTGTTGAATGTTCTCAATGAAGCTATTAGCCTTGTTGGCCTCATATTGGACATGACCTGAATCTGCCTGAGTAGCTACAAATGGTATGGCCACATCAATGGGATATAATGGCTGAAATCCCATCCCTACCTGAAAGGGTTTATGGCCTGTTGAGCTGTGGAGAGCTTTGTGTACGATCATCCTGTTGATGACTTCTATTTTTCCATCGGTTTGGGGATGGAAAGTCATGGAATTAGTGAGTTTGGTATCCAACATTGACCAAAGACTTGACCAAAATTCACTTAGGAATCTCCTCTCCCGATTAGAGACAATGGACGGTGGGATCCCAAAGTGTACCCACACTCGCTCAAAGAAGAGATTACCAGTGGCCTATGCTGTGATACTCTTCTTGCAGGCTGCCATAATGGACATCTTAGAGAATCTGTCGAGGACCACAAAAACTCATTCATTGCCATGTTTAGTAGAAGGAAGGCTCGTCATGTAATCCATGGAGATGGATTCCCAAGGTTGACCAGGAGTATGTAGAGGTGTATATAGGCCTTGCTTCTTGATGGTTGGTTTGGTAATGGTGCAGGTAGTGCAGGATTTAATGTACCTCCCAACATCTTGATTAAGATTCGACTAATAAAAATACTTCTGCAGTATTTCCATTGTTTTCTCTACTCTGAAATTCCTAGAGACCCGACTGTAGTGTGCCTCCCAAATCATCTTGGCATGCTCGCTTGAAGGAACGCAGATGTGTCCCAGACAACATAATAGTGCATCATAGAGGTGAGAAATTTGAAATTTCTTACCTTCCACAAGTGCCTGGTATGTGCTTCTGAATTTTGGATCGCTCTTGTAAAGATGCGACCAACCTGAAGTCTTGTGCCCAGAGGAGTCGAGCACAATGATCAGTGCCATGACTGGTGGTTGGCTGAGGTAGTCTACAACATTATTGGTGCTGCCATTCTTGTACTTAATGTTCAAATAGAATTAATATAGGTATGTAGACCATTTTTTATGGCGATTGTTCTACAAATTCCATTGTGTCTGTATGAACTGTAGGGGTTGGTGGTCTGTGTGGATGACCGTTTCATTCCCCATAATGTAATGCTTCCATTAAGGACATGTGTGCATAATGGAATACAGTTCTTTGCCATAAGTGGGATACTTTCATACTGTGTTTGAAATTATCTCACTGCGGCAAGCCACTAGATGCCCTTGTTGAGTAAGAGCTGCACCAATAGCATAGTTAGAGATGTTTGTCTCAAACTTAAATGGTTATTGCAAGTCGGGTAATGTGAGCATTGGTGCAGAGCAGAGAAGATGCTTCAACTTGGAAAATTTATTCTATTGGGTTCCAGACAAATTTTTTTTTCTTTCGCTTCATCGAGTGATATGAGAGAACCCCAACATGAACCTGTGGTAGAAATTGGCAAGACCTAGAAAGCTGTAGAGCTCTGTTAGAGTGGTTGGGGTTGGCCAATCCCGATTGACTTGTATCTTGGCTGGGTCCCAATGCACACCATGCTCATCAATGATGTAGCCCAAATATTGAACCTGGTTCATGCCAAAAGCTCATTTCTCGAAATTGGGATATAGCTTGTGTTGTTGCAGGGTTTGAAGGACCTGTTGAATCTGGAAAAGGTGCTCTTCCCAACTCTGGATAAAGATCAAGATGTCATCTAAATACATCACCACAAATGCATTGGTGAAGGGTCGCAAGATGTCGTGCATCAATATCATGAAGGTTGGGGGGGCATTTGTCAACCCGAAAGGCATGACCAACCATTCCAGAAGGACCTCGTTGGATTTGAAGGAAATCTTCCACACATCAGAGGGTTTGATAGGCACCTGGTGGTAACCAAACTTCAAGTCAATATTGCTGAAATATTTGGCCCCCTTGAGATGGTCAATAAGGTCATCATCTATGGGATTGGGTACCTATTATGGAAAATGATCATGTTCAACACCTAATAGTCAATTCAAAGTCCCCAGGTCCCTTCCTTCTTCTGTACCAATACAATCGATCTCCCACAGGGTGATGAAATTAGCTTGATGTGCATTTTATGAAACAACTCTTGAATCTTCCTCTTGAACTCATCGTCTCCCAAATAGAGGGTCGATAGATCAGTCCATTTGTTAGCGGTGTGCTCGAGGTTAGATCGTTGGAGTGATTGACCTAACGGTGCAGAGGTACCCTTGTAGGTGAGGTGAAAATGTCCCTAAACTTCTCCACGACCTTGTCCATTTGCTGATGCTATGTTGAGGAGCCCTGACTGGATGTTGTGAACACAACCTTCTTCTTGCCTTGAGGGAAAATCATAAGAAAACCAAATTTATTGGTCTAGGAAATGATCTTACTGCATTGCTTTGCAGTGGTCAAAGAGATGGTAGTAGGTGGGGCTACCTCTGGTCTCCTGTACAACTTATTACCCAAAGTAATAATCACAGAGCATGGTATAGAATCATATAAAACATGCCACTTCTACAAGTATGGTTTTCCTAATAATACATCACAAAATTCAATAGGAGCAACATCACAAAGTACCTCATCCATGAAGGGCTTGATGGTGTAGGGAAGGCGACACTACTGGTTGACACGAAGATCTCGTCCTTGGTGAAGCCACCCAATGGTGTATGACTATTGATGTGCTATCATTGGTAGGCCAAACCACTTCACGACCTCTATTGAAATGAGGTTCTTTTTTCTCCCACTATCGAAAATGAACTGTAGTGGAGAACCTTTCACCCACATCTGTGAGTGGAAGAGGCATTCCCCCTTCTCTAGATCTTCAGGCTCATTCTTTTGGATCATGGTGGTGGCCACGATGAAACTGGGATCCGCATCAATGATCTACTTCCTTTTTTCATTCCCCTTGTTGGGTTCTAACTCAGGGTTAGCACATGCGTCTGATTCAGAAGTGTTCAGCTCAGCCACTAGTGACTTCTTTGCCCGACACTCACTTGTGTTGTGAGTGGAGCTCTTATGGAACTCACACCATTTTTTCCTGTCCTTCTTTGTATTTGTGGTTTTTTTATTTTCTTGCATCTTCTGTGGTTTGTCCTAGGCTACCCTACGTTGGATATGATCTTTTCTTTGTTGTTTGGGGGTGTCTTTTACTTGCTTCAGATTCACAGATCCAAAGTCTCCCTTCTTTTGTTTAAACGTCTGGTCAATCTATATAGCGTATCGGTATCCCATGCTGAGCAAGGAGATGTCTAGGAACTCCATCTTGTACTGGATGTACTTGTGTAGACATCCACAGTACTTGAGTACCAAATTCTGCTCATAATCCTTGATACCCAACTTCGTGCGTAAGGTATGGAAAACATTTATGAACTCCAGCACATCTTGGTTGTAGGAATTTACAGGGTAAGTTCCTCAGAAAGAACACCAAAAGGACACCGCTCACAACCAGATCACAGATCAATACACCAGTATTTTTGACGTGGTTAAAACCCTCAAAGAGGGAAACAGTCCATGGCCTGCGCCAACGTGGCTACTACATGCAATTTATTAATCAAAGAATGAAAATTTACATAAGCTTCTCTCATGCACGAATTACCCGAACAATGACCCTCCATGCGCTTTAAATAGAACTCATGGACCAATCAGGTGTCAAGCCACGGATCAAGTGTCGGTAATACCGAGGAGAGAATGAACCGTCGGATCACTACATATCGTGACCGTTGGATTGTAAGTTACAATATGTACAACGGTAAAGAAACACACTTTATCTAACTCTATACCTAACTCTAAACTAGACCAAGTTGTACTTAACTATTTCCTATGTGTCGGAATATCCTAACATCCCCCCTTAAGAACAACTTGGGATAGGATTGAAGGATTTACAAATATGACACAATAGGAGAAGGAAGGAGGAACTAGAGCCTATCCCCCCTTAGTGACAACTTCCTGAACTCCAAGCATATATCGAAGTTTAGTGAACTTCGCCTCTGTGAGAGCCTTTGTGAAGATGTCTGCAACCTGATCATCTGTTGAACAATATTGCACTTCAAGGACATGGTCATGAATGAGCTTTCTGTTGAAGTGCATGTGTAGTTCAATGTGTTTGCTGTGCTGATGCTGGACTGGATCTTTGCATAGCTGAATGGCACTTTGATTATCGCACCAAAGTGTGGTTGGATGCTTCTTCTCAAAGCCAAACTCTGATAGGATCTGACGAAGCCACAAGGCTTCCTTACTAGCTTCCACGGCACCACGATACTCTGCTTCTGCTGACGAAAGAGAAATGGCAGCCTGTTTCTTACAAGCCCATGTAATAGGTCCTGAACCAAGAGTGAAGACATAACCGACAGTAGACTTTCGATCATCAGGGTCACCAGCCCAATCAGAATCAGTGAAACCGACTAATAGAGGAGCTTCTTTGGCACTGTAATGAATCCCAAACTGTACTGTACCTCGAACATAACGAAGTATTCTTTTAGCTGCTTTCCAATGACTTTCACGGGGGTTTTGCATAAAACGAGCAACAAGGCCAACAGCAAAGGAAAGGTCAGGACGAGTATGGGTTAAATACAAGAGTTTTCCTACAAGTTGACGGTATAAGGTAGCATCAACTTCAGGAGAAGTACAAGAGACTGAAAGTTTGACTCCAGACTGAAAGGGAGAAGGGGCTGGCTTACAGTCTTCCATGTGAAAATGACGAAGAATATCACAAGCATACTTGGACTGGGAAAGGAAAATACCCTCCTTGGATTGCAAGACTTGAAGACCGAGAAAATAGTGTAAGTGTCCTAAGTCTGTCATTTCAAATTTCTTTTTAAGGCTGGACTTCACATGGTTTATAAGGTTGGGATCACTACCAGTAAGAATAAGATCATCAACATAAAGAACAAGGATGATAAGAGAGTGAGAGAGAGAGAGAGAGAGAGAGAGAGGGGGGGGGCCTCGGTTTGCATGCTTGCCTTGAGAAAGCTCTTTTTCCCTACAAAACACAAAACACAAAACCCAACACGAATATGCAAAGAAAAACGAACCTTGCGGCTCGAAGTTAGCTTAAGCCAAAAAACTAGATATTTTTGAAAAAAAAATCTCAAAGTTATCTTTAGCCGAAAAACTAAATATTTTTCTCAATGTTTCTGATTTTCCGAGATCACACTAAGGTGCAGGGAAAAGAGCATACGCATGAGAAAAATCCTTCCTTTCTGTTTCTGATTTGCCCAGATCGCACAGAGTCGCAGGGCAAAGAGCATACGCAGAAATGAAAGGTATAGATCCGGTTAAAAAAAAGGGTAAATAAACCGAAACCGAAATAAGCAGAGAGAAAATAACAGTAAACTGCAAAAACACTATATACCTCCCGATCTGAAAAATGACGTAGCTAGGGCTACCGGAAACCTTTTCGCGTGAAACGAAAGGGGTTCCTCACTGGAACAGATGCTCCGAACGCAATAGAGCAGTCCTCTCGGCCCGAAAGCAGTCAAAAACAACAGATCTAGGAAACGACAGCCGCATGCAGTTCTACCGGCTTCAGATTTGGATCACCAACGGACGCGGCCCTCAAATAGCTCTGATACCATGTAGGAATTTATAGGGTAAGTTCCTCAGAAAGAAGACCAAAAGGACACCGCTCACAACCAGATCACAGATCAATACACCAGTATTTTTGACGTGGTTAAAACCCTCAAAGAGGGAAATAGTCCACGGCCTGCACCAACGTGGCTACTACAGGCAATTTATTAATCAAAGAATGAAAATTTACATAAGCTTCTCTCATGCACGAATTACCTGAACAATGACCCTCCATGCGCTTTAAATAGAACTCATGGACCAATCGGGTGTCAAGCCACGGATCAAGTGTCGATAATACCGAGGAGAGAATGAACCGTCGGATCACTACATATCGTGACCGTCAGATTGTAAGTTAAAATATGTACAACGGTAAAGAAACACACTTTACCTAACTCTATACCTAACTCTAAACTAGACCAAGTTGTACTTAACTATTTCCTATGTGTCGGAATATCCTAACATTGGTCCCTTCCCTGTTGTAGCATGGTTCACTTTATTTATGTATCTTTATATCTCCTGACAATGTAATATTGTTCCTTGATGGCGCCTTAGAAAGAATCCCTAGTGGGTGCGGCTGAAAACAATGCGGATTCCCTCTCGTCCTTTTGTTCACAATAGTTTCGCCACCAGTCTTTGATTTGTGGGGTAGCTTTGAGAAGTGAAAAAGTAATATTTTCCTGAGCGTAAAAGTCATGAACTGAAAAATATCCTTCCAACATATTCAACCATTTATCTACAACGTCTACATCTATCTGGGCATCTGATACGAGAATATCGAAGTTAACTTGTACCTTAAAAGGAGTGATGCCTCCAGAGTGGCTGCTGGATGAAGATGCGTTGCCTGTGGGTAGCTGTCGAATGATATGGGCAAAGTTAACCATCATTGCATTCCTCTATCACTCGAGGCTTCCCCGAGCAATATTTTGAAAGGATCTCCTACCCCACAACCTCGTTGGGGACATGCAAAGAAAAACAGAGAAAGAGAAAACCGCTTTGATACCATTGATCCAAACTGAAACTGTAAGCCTAACCAAAACATGCATTTTTTTACTTCGATTATTGATGAGTCAAATTCTGGGAACCAGGGAGTAGTGAATAACCAAAATATTCTCGAGAACCGTGGTCTTATTACCGCTCAAACTAGCAAGGGTCCTAGGAGGGGATCCTAAAGGGAAACTACTAGGTCAAGGGCAACAATGGATTGCTAGCCCACTATCACCTCAGCTAAGGCTCCCTTCTCTTTACTAATTTTCACAGATGGGAGGAGACCCGATATAAAATGGAATCACTAGATGAACATGTCAATAAGAGGATGAAGGGTGATTCATAAGGCCTATTCACAAGAGAGATTCAATTGTCTGGTTTTCTTGCTTAGGAAGAAAGGTGATAGGCTCTATAGGAAGGGCTAAGAGGGCTTTTGAGGTTAGGGTTTGAGAATATGTGATCCAAACTTAAATAGGAACTAAAAAAGTTACACATATAACCATAAATATAGAAATGCAGCAGAAACAACCCTTCATTTCATTAATATCAGAATACTAAGATATGCTTACAAACAGAATGGAAATAAACTAGCTCGAGCGACGGTAGCTTATCTCTATGAAGAGATGTGGTGGCTATATGCCTCTAAACTATGTTACAATGAGGCTCAAAAGACTATTTACTTTTGAGGAAAAATGGAAAACCCTAAACATCCAAAAACCTAACCCTAGGAGACGAAGCACCAAAATTGTGGGTCTAGTTTGGGTAAATTGGTACATCAACTCCCGGGGTCGTAACTTTGGCATTCGATCTCTGTTTGGCTATCATAATACCTCATTTCGAAGATATCGAAGAGAGGCCAAAAATAATCCAAAAGTCATTTTTGGGAGATTTTAGGTCTCTCCATTTTCCCTAAAAACTCTGTAGGGACCAAAATGGCTCTAGAAGTTCACGACCCGAAAAACTGCCAAAAGTAGTAAACTGCTACAATTAAGGAAACTGAAAAACTAAAAGAGAAAGTGTTGAGGGTCCAATTTGAATAGGTGGGTGACCACTAATATCCACCTATATCATTCCTCCCCCCTAGGAAGAAATGGGGCCCATTGCGTTAAGTGCCTCCATGAGATGGGGAAACTTTTGCTGAACTTGGTCCCTAATGAGCCACTCGCCTTAGTGAAGGAGTTGGCCAGCTTTGAAAACACAATAAAATTGGATATTCTACTAGCGAGTGTCCTTGATCTGTGTGTCCATGATCCGATTAGTTGTGTCCTATTCCATCCAGTTTGGGTTTAGCTATGTTGGTGTGAGTTGTTCTGCAACGTCGCACGTGTCCAACAATGGTGGAAAGTATGGCCGGAGGTAGTCGACATTGAACATTGGGTGCATACCAAGGAACAGTTGAATACTAAGCTCGAAGGCATTGTCCCCTACAACCTTGGTGATGGTATATTGCCCATATCAGAGCGGACAAAGCTTGCAGTGGGGTCCACCGAGGCACTCCTTCTGCAAATGTAGCCAAACTTTGTCGCCCACTTGGAACTTGTTCGACACCCGAAGTTGATCATGGCGCTGCTAGTAATTAGCATTGGATCTATCTAATATATCTTGGGCCTGCTGGAGGATGTGTTGAATGCGATCAGTGAAGGTGTTAGTCCTGTCGGCTTCAGAATTCTCATGAGCTGAATTTTCTTGAGTAGCTGCAAATGGTATGGCCACATCAATGGGACATAATGGTTGAAATCCTAGCCCTACCTGAAAGGGGATATGGCCCGTTGAGATGTGGAGAGCTCTATTGTAGCTGTGCTAGATATAAGGGAGGTTTTCATCATATGTGCGTGGATTCTTTGAATTGTACATGCTCAGAATGTGTACGATCATCCTGTTGATGACTTCTATTTGGCCATAGGTTTGGGGACAAAAATCCGTGGACTTAGTGAATTTGGTATCCATCATCGACCAAATACTTGACCAAAATGCACTTAGGAATTTTCTATCCCAATCAGAGACAATGGACTGTGGGATCCCAAAGTGTACCCACACTCAATAAAAGAAGAGCTTAGCAGTGGCCTCTGCTGTGATACTCTTCTTGCAGGCCGCCATAATGGCCATCTTAGAGAATCTGTTGATGACCATGAAAACACAGTCATTGCTATGCTTAGTAAAAGGAAGGCCCAACATATAATCCATGGAGATGGATTCCCAAGGTCGACTAGGAGAAGGAAGAGGAGTATATAGGCCTCACTTCTTGATTATTGGTTTGGCAATGGCACAAACAATGCAGGATTTAATGTACCTTCCAACATCCTGATGAAGGTTTGACCAATAAAAATACTTATGCAATACTGCCACTGTTTTCTCTACTACGAAATGTCTAGTGACCCGAAGGTAGTGCACCTCCCAAATCATATTGGCATGCTCGCTTGAAGGAACACATATGTGTCCCAGGTGGCATAACAATGCATCCTGGAGGTGAAAATTTTGAACTTGCTTACCCTCCAGGAATGTCTGGTATGTGCTCCTGAATTCTGGATCACTCTCATAAAGGTGCGGCCAGCTCGAAGTCTCATGTCCATATGAGTTGAACATAGTGATCAGCGCCATGATTGGTGGTCGGCTGAGGTAGTCTGTAACATTATTGGTGCTGCCCTTCTTGTACTTAATCTTCAAATTGGATTGTTGCAGGTATGTGGACCATTTCTTATGGTGATTGTTATGCTACCTCCCTAGTGTCTATATGAACTGTAGGGGTTGGTGGTGTTTGTGGATGGTCCGTTTCCTTCCCCAAAATGTAATGCTTCCATTGACGATAGGCCTACACAATGGAATACATTTATTTGTCATAAGTGGGATACTTTTAGACTGTGTCTGAAAGTGTCTCAATCTTGTAAGCCACTGAATGCCCCTGTTGAGTAATAACTGCACCAATAACATAGTCAGAGGCATCTATCTCAATCTCAAATGGTTGTTGCAGGTTTGGTAATGTGAGCATTGGTGCAGGTAAGAGGTGATGCTTGAAATTGGAAAATTCCTTCTATTGTGTTTCAGAACAAAAAAACTTTCCTTTCACTCCGCCCTTGGTGACTTGAGTTAAAGGCCAAGTGATATGTGAGAACCCCAACACAAACCTGCGGTAGAAATTGGAAAGACCCAGAAAGCTGCAGAGCTCTGTAAGAGTGGTTGGCGTTGGGCAATTTTGGGTGACTTGTATCTTGGGTGGGTCCACATGCACACCCTTCTCATCAATGATGTACCCCAGATATTGAACCTGGGTCATGCCAAAAGTGCATTTCTCCAAATTAGCACATAACTTGTGTTGTCGCAAGGTTTGAAGGACCTGTAAAATATGGTGGAGGTTCTCTTCCCAAGTCTGGCTACAGATAAATATGTCATCTAAGCACACCACCATGATTGCATTGGTGAAGGGTCACAAGATGTCATCCATCAATCTCATGAAGGTTGCGGGGGCATTCATCAACCCAAAAGGCATGAACAACCTTTCGAAAAAGCCCTCCTTGGATTTGAAAGAAATATTCCACACATCAGAGGGTTCGATAGGCACCTGGTGATAACCAGATTTCAAGTTAATATTGATGAAATATTTGGACCCCTTGAGTTGGTCTAAAAGGTCATCAATCCGTGGGATTGGGTACCTATTCCAGACAATGATTTTGTTGAGCGCCTGATAGTCAATACAAAGTCTCCAAGTCCCGCCCTTCTTCTATACCAATACAATCAGGCTTCCACAACATGATAAGCTTGGCTTGATGTGCATTTTTTGCAACAACTCCTGAATCTGCCTCTTGATCTAATCATTCTCAAAAACAAAGAATCGATAGATCGATCCATTGGGTAGTAGCGCACTTGGGGTCAGATCAATGGAGTGCTTGACATGACAATGCAGAGGTACCCCTATAGGTGAGGTGAAAATGCCCCTTGTACTCCTCCATGACCTTGTCTATCCACTGATTCTACGCAGAGAAGCTGTGTCTGGAAGTTGTGGCCACAACCTCCTTCTTTCTCTGAGGGTGAATCATAAGGAAAACAAATTTCCTGGTTTGTAAAATGATATTACTGCATTTCTTTGTAGCGATAAAAGAGATGGCAGTAGGCAGGGCTACCTCCGGTATCCTGTATAACTTATTGCCCAAAGTAATAATCATAGAGTGGGATCTAGAATCATATACAAAATGCCACTTCCACAAGTATGGTTGTACTAATAATACATCACAAACTTCAAGAAGAGTAACATCACATAGTACCTCATTTGTGAAGGGCTTGATGCTATAGGGAAGGCATCACTGCTGGCTGTCGTGGAGATCTCGTCTTTGTTGAAGCCACCTGATGGTGTATGGCTATAGATGTGTCATCGTCACTATGCCCAACCGCTTCATGACCTCTGCTGAAATGAGGTTCTTTTGGCTCCCACTTTTGACAATGAACTATAGCGGAGAACCTTTCACCCACATATATGAGTGGAAGAGGCGTTCCATCTCCTCTAGATCTTCAAGCTTATTGTTATGGATCTTGGTGGTCGCCACAGTGGTACTGGGCTCCACATCAATTCTCTACTTCCCTTTGTCATTCCGCTTGTCAGGTCCTGACCGTTTTGGAGAATTTGGTATCTACGGATAAATACTAATTCCCTAGATAAGTAGCCATATCTAGAACAACAGTTTAAAGCACTTTAGCCTTTTCCTATAAGCAATAGATAAGACAAAGAAGATGAGAATACCTACTTGTAGTTCTGCTTTCCTATTGTCTCCTTTGTATTGATGCTGTTGCTCCTTCCCGTACTTAACACACTTGAGAAGTACCTATAAACACCAACAAAAGACAAAGAACCGATCAAAGCAAAAGATCTATTGACACAAGTGAATGGAATCAGATAAATTTCACACATATAAGCATTATATGACAATACAAACATATGGAAAAAGGTTCAAATACTTTATTGAATAGAAGAAGGAATTACAACCATTGTGTCTGATTCAAAGTCATTCCTCCAGCTTGGATCCCATCCACATCACATCAAAAGCATGCCAAACTTGTAGCACTACAATACTTGCTTCAAAGCCAATTCTCATAGAAACATTATCTCCTTACAATTCAACATAGTCCAACCCTTGATCACTTAGATGAGTGTTCAATTTATAGGGAGATAAAGGAGGTTATGCCATAAATGGTGGTATTGAATGGCCTTCCATACTTAGAATTAGTTCCATAGAGGAAGGGATGAGAGGATAATATGCATATTAACTCATTCCTCATCCATTTTCGAGCTCATAGGAGTTGATAAGTGAGGGAACCTTCTAGATGACTCCAAAAGATAAGAATATTCCCCTAACCCTATATGAATTTCGCTCAATCTCCCCCAGCATAGGTGAATGAAGGCCTAAGTGCTCTGTAGAGCACCCTGACATGGACTCAAATGCTCTGCAGCGCACCCTTACATGGGCCTACCCACGCTGGTCCCTCTAGAAGTCAATTCAGGATGTCTTCTAGTCATGAAACTATCTAGGAAGGAGGCATTCAAAAGGGTGACTTGTTTAGGGCATGTAGGAACTGAAATTAGGGTTTGATGAGCCCTAAAACACTGATCTGGATGATGGGAGTGATGTGCCGAAATGGATCTGTAACAACTACCCCCTAAAGCATGAAGTCAAAAAATGAAAATGTCGAATGAAATGCTTTACGATGTGATGAGGAGGTTTCGAAGTGGAAGGTGACCTGCATCAATTACAATACATATATCATGATATTTTGATTTTTACATGAATTGCTGAGGGAAGGCATACCCATGCTCAGCTTATAAAATTTCATTACATGTACATAGACAGTCATCTACAGATATAGACCCATGATCGGAATGACCATCAATGTAAATCCATTGTACATATGATTTAGTACTCCTGAAATCGTAGCCCAGATGGATGAAACTAGATCCGGGGTCTTCTATCTTATTCATTCATTGGCTCAAGTACAAACCTAACCATGTGAATATGTGATATGAAATTGAACATGGGAAGACACTGTTTGATTACCAGCCAATAATGTAAGTTGTTAACAGACACGAGATAAATCACCGATAATGATAATGATCCTCAAGGTATTGCAGTACATTCTGCATGGTGTGAATAGATGATTTGATGTTGAACACCATACAAAGTCTTTTGGTTGAAGGCCATTGATGTCAAACACCATACAAAGTCTTTTGGTCGAAGGCCATTGATGTCAACCTATTGCGAGAAGCGAGAAACCTGCCATTGATGTATGCAAGCCTCAAGGTACTGGAAGGGTGTTTCTTAGTCAACTTCTTGGATAATGTGCTGATGTCAACAAGAAGCGACTCGTCGCAGGAGGGCCTTGATGTATATGATATCAACAACACGAAACGAGTGTAGTGATTTTGGAGACGGAATTTGACTGACGACACAAGGTTCAGGAATGGTGGTCATGAAAATGAAGGTTTATGGTATTGCAAAGGATGAATTTTCATTGAATGACTTCTCTTGAACATGTCGATGACATTAAAATGAATTGGTAGAATTGAACCAAAACAAAGTGATGGATGGTATGATATACCAAAGGTATGATAACCATCAAGATGATAACCCAACCCAAATAGTCACGGTGATGGAGTGAAAGTGTTATGTTCAAGAGCGATGTGCTACCATAAAGTGGTTTCCCCTTTTTCCCATTTTCCCCAGTCATTGCTGAGCATTACCTCTTTATTTTTTATCAAGCTTGAGGAGGATAACATATGCTTGTTGTATAATTCCACCCTTCGGGTGAATCCATCGTTATTTGATGTTTTAACGAGTCTAGGGAAGGTGAAACTTGGTCTTGTCTAGATGGACAAGTTTGTCGCTATTTGATGTTTTAACGAGTTTAATGACAAAGATAACTCGGTCCTTTTCATATTTAGAGAGTTTGAAAAGGGAAAAAAATAAAAATCCACAAGTTCTTTTCGTAGATTTGTCTCTCAAGCCCGAAAAAGCGTAAAACAATACGAGAGAGAACCTATATGTTTGGTCAACACATTCTTTTTTCGTAGTTAATTTATCTTAGCCTGAAAAAGGGTTAAACTTATACTGAGTAGATGTCGTTTCCAATCCGTTAACGAGCTGAAAAGGACAAGAACTCAAAAATATTTTCATGTTTAGAGAGTCTGAAAAGAGCTTAAAGAGGACTTCAAGGGGGTTCCTTTTTCATTATTTAATAGAGATTGAAAAAGAGATAAAAGTATGCTCTGTGGTCAAAGGTACAATTTACAATTGAGCATGTCAAATTCTGTGAGTCAGCTGTAAAACCTACTTAAAACACCACCAAATGGATTAAAAATACTTGTTTCATAGGAAAAAATAGGCAAATAGTAATGTTTACTCGATTAATGAACATGAAATAAACATAAAACAAGTTTTTACCATGAAATTTTTACCATTTGGAACTTACCATTCAGTTTTGTGCTCTGGGCTATTTTTTCACCTTGAACTTCATCAATTGATTGTGAGAGATTTTGTGGACCATTTCCCACGCCATCCAGACCAGGTAGGAGATCTACCCGTCCTCTTTCTTTTTAGGTCATTCTTTTGTCATTTCATGAAAGTTTTAGGGTTTTTTGGGGCCTCTGGGGTTTCATTTTTTTGCCTTGGGATCTGTTAGCTCTGCTACATGCTGTTGATTTCCAAGGAGAAGGAATAAGTTTGGTCCTTGGTTGCTGGCTCAGAGATGGTTTATAATGATTATCATTGTCTCTCCCTATTTTCCCCGCTACCTCTATTTGATCCTTCCCTTTCATTCTCTTTATTCTCCCTATCTTCATTATTGTTGTTTTCCTTTTTAAACCCCCAATAACCTTCATAAAGCCCATATTAACTTTATAAACCCCATTCCTCCGTTTTATATAAAAGCCCGCCTAAACCCTTTTACCAATTCCCGGGCATATTTTGTTTTAATACTTTTAAACCGCATAAACCTTTGTTAAAAGGCTTTTGGGGCGTTTTTGTTTTAATATTATAAACCCCAATAACCTTGATAGCCCCACGCATATAATAAGATTTCATAACCCTGAGCTTTAATAAATCCCAGGCCCGCCCCTCGCCTATCACATCAGCCCTAAATATGTGCGTTAATTCTGGGCCATCCGTTCCTCCACTTAATGATCCAATGATGTTCGCAAGCCCTTACCCTGTAAGCCACTCGTTCGTTATCCCACGGAAAAGTGGTTTTCCCCGCCGACCTACCTGCCACGCGTCGTCGTATTACTGCATCGCACCGCCCTGTACGTAAATTACCACTGCCCAAAAGTGGTGCGGGGAATACTGCCCGCCTGTGAAACAACTTGTTCCCTGCTCATTAACCATCGATCATCTCCGCCTCCCGTCAGCCGTTGGATCATTCCCGCCACGATCCAATGGCCATTGTTCGCCCATCCTTGTTTACACCTGATAGCCCTCTCAGATCTAATCTCCGTCGTCTGATTTTCCAGATCCGACGGCCTATAATCCATCTTGCCTCTGTGCCTTCCCATCGCCTCCTGCCATCAGATCTAGGTCGTCCATCTGATCCATCCAACGACCAACGTTATATCTCGGCTCTTCGTCCATTTTCAAGGCGTTTTTAAGTGTTTTTGGCTTGACTCATGCACGCGAAGAAGGAAGAGATAATCCAGCAACTTGCACATTTAATCATCAGCTACTACAGTTAAAGAACAACATGGTCAAGGACGATCCTCGAGCAGCTCAATGACTGCAACAGTTATTGAGATTTATTCAGATAATACTTCATCTGTTTGTGAAGGACAAAAAAGTACCAGTAAATGTCATTCTGTCCATTAAAACATTCAGATTGTAGCATAGGACCCATATCTAACTATAAGTGCCGTTGGTGGTCAGTTAAGACACCTCCACACATAGGCTAACAGAGATTTTTGTAAACAAACTCTATATATACTCAGGAAAAAGATGTAATTAGGTTGATAAGTGTTATTCTCTTGTAAGCTTCAACTTCTGGAGACTGTAACTACTTTGTAACCTGCAGCTTCTGGTCTTCATTTCCACCTAATACAAGCTTCTTTTGCTGTTGATTGCTCACTTTCCACTTCTTCTTCTTGTTCCAGGGTGTGCCTATTTGAATTTATTCATGTGCTGTTAATGTTTAGCATTAGAGGGGCTGTCATCCTACCTCTGTGTTAGGATTTGACACGTATCATTGAATTTGTTTGCAGGTTTCTGTTATTTTAATGCCAGAGAGCTATCATCCTGTCTGTGTATTAGAAAATAGATTTACAGACCTTTTCATTGGTTGTAGCTGGCCATCATAGGGTCCTGTGCATCTGCTGGTGTGATCAGTCTTCTTCATCATCACATTTTCCTTAAACTGTGAGTAATTGGTGGTCTAAAGCCTTGTAGTCTGGGGGTGTTCACCCATGTCTAGGGTTAAGCACAATAGAAGTGGTTATCTGGCTTGAATATGCAACATTTCTTTCATTCATCCACCATATTTCCAACAATTTTGTTGAGTTTGTAATGTTCCCGAGCATCTCTGAAATACAACCTAGGAGAGTTTCTTGGGGTGATAACATTAATTGGCGCCGTTGCCGAGGAGAGGAGAATTGAAGCTCAACTTCCCTGGGAGAATGACACAGCTTCAAGCTTTGATGATAGACAAGGTTTGAACACATTTATTGGTTGTAATCATCTATCTGGTGACTCCATTGGAGGAAGACCATCCTGTGGTGACTCCACGTTGAAGTTCTGGCTCAGTTTGTGAGACACACTCGAAGAAATCCTCAGAAATTACCAACTGAACCAGTGCCTGAACCTGAGAGGAATGTCAAATCGAAGAAAGGATCATAAAAAGGGGCATCGGGATCAAGTAAGCCTAGGAAGTCTCATGCATCTCTGAAAGATAAAGTTGTTGCTGAAGATTTATAGTTAGAAGATTTAGAGCACAACACTGTTAATAAGGAAAAACCTTCAGAGATTAGTTCAACCCCTTGTGCAGTTAGTTCCCCTTTGAATCTCAGTCCAAAGAAAGCATCCCATTCAGTCCAAAACATCCCTTTATCTTTGCCATCCATCACATTACTCCCTACCATTCAATCTACTAGTATTCTTCCAAATATTCCAATCATGGCAGGAAAACAAGCACCTACGAGAATAGAAAGAATTGTAGCTACCAGATATGGAACATTGGTGTTGCCCGTGCCTTTAAATCCTATGCCTGTGGGAGAATATCAAAAATATATGCCTAAATTCACCGGCACAGAGGGAGTAACAACAGAAGAACACTTTGAAGATTTTTACAATTATGCTGATAATCTAGATATAAGTGAAAATGATGTGTGGATGAGAGTTTTTGTCCAGAGCCTTGATGGAGAGGCTAGGAAGTGGTTTAGAGAATTACCCCAGAGATCTATAATTGATATTGAAGCATTAGATGATGTGTTTTTGAAGCAATGGGGAGATAAAAATGACTTGCTGTGTTACCACACTGAGTTTGGTAATTTGAAGAGGGAAAATGGTGAATCTTTGCCTGATTTTAATAAAAGATTCAATCGAATGTATAGTAAGATACCAGCTGAGGTAAAGCCTACTCCTACCTCTGCCAAACTCACTTATGACAATGCTTTTGACTCCGATTTCTGCCTGTTATTGAGAGAAAGGAGATGTGCTACGCTCACAGACATGCAAGATGCAACCTTAGAAGTAGAATCTAATATCATGGCTGCAGAGAAACTAAAGGGTCAAGCTGACAGAAGAAGGCAGAGAGGTCAGGCTTCTACTTCTTTTGCATCATCTACAGAGCCTAAATTAGATAAAATGACCAAGATGATAGAGTCATTGGCTGCTGAAATTTCTAAGCTGAAAGTTGAACAGAATTCAGGAAAAACAAGGCAGCAGAACACATTTGCTCCAAGAAACCCCAATCCATTCATAAGAGCAAATGAGCAGTTACAGATTATGCAGAGGGGTGAAGAAACAAAATAAGAACAGAAGGTAAAAGCTCTCTTCCAAAATGTAGTCATGGAGGAGGAACGATTCGAAGAGAATGAGGATGAAATTCACTGCATGGAAGATAAAGGTAGCGCTGCATTTTTGACATTGGCTGAGTATGAACAATCATTGCTGCAGGAACAAGACAATAAAGAGTGGGACAGAGGAGCTGTTCTACAAACTGGTGACCAACAGATATATAATCTAAGATCCAATGCAAAATATGTCAAAGAAAATCTTGAACAAAGAGCTGCTGCCCAAACAGAACCACATAATATAATGCAAAGAAGACTAGCAGCTGATCCAGTCATCCTCAAAGCTCCAGTTCAAGAGGTAAAAAGTTCTGATAAATCATCTTCTTCTTTCAACTTTTAGTCAGAAGTTCAGAAATTGAAAATATCTATGCCTCTGGTTGAGTTGGGGAAGAGTGAAGTATTTAGGAAGCCTATCCTTGAAGCCCTTGAGCTAGGAACCACACAAACCTCCACTGACCCTGTCAATTTGCAAGATGACAAGCTTGCCATTGTGCTCAGCCCTATGATTGAACCTGTTGATAACAATTCTCCATCTTTTTATGTCTCATTGACCGTTCATGACAAAATCCTTCACAACCACCTACTAGACACAGGGGCTAGCTACAATTTGATGCCTAAAGCTGTCATGGAAGAGTTAGGCCTTGATATCACTAGACCCTATCATGATTTATTTTCTTTCGATTCAAGGAAGGTGAAATGTCTTGGATTGATTAAGGATCTGGCCATTACCTTAACTCAACTACCCATGAAGAGCATGATGATGGATATTGTGGTAGTAGATGTCCCTCCTAATTTTGGCATGCTGTTGTCTAGAGGGTGGATTAAGAGACTAGGTGGGACATTACAGAATGATTTATCTTATGAAACTGTCCTAGTTTTTGGAGGGGAAAGTAGGAGATTGTACAGAGAAGCACAGTTGGCATACATTATCAGTGATGAGAAAAATCCTACAAATCATCTTATATATTTAGTGGACACTGATTTTGGAGCATGCATTCTCCAAATAGAAGAATCTCAGAAGGCCGAAATGCAGCTCAGGAAACCAATAGTTCACGCTGAGAAAGAGCAAGGGGGTCAGGTTTGGGAGATGTTCTTTGATGGAGCATGTACTAGGGAGACTGCAGGAGCAGGTATGGTGCGAGTATCTCAACAACAAGAAAGCATTCAACTGTCTTTTAAGCTGGTTTTCCAAGTCACAAACAATATAGCAGAGTATGAAGCTTTCCTGTTGGGCCTTAATGCAACAAAAGATAGAGGAATCAATAATCTGAAGGTGTTTGGAGATGCTGATTTGATCATTCAGCAAGTTAATAAAACATTTCAAACAAAGCACCCAAGGTTGAGAGCATACAGAGATGAGGTATGGAGAATCAGAGATTCTTTTGATTATTTCTGTATTTCATACATTCCTAGAGCCCAAAATCATCTTGCTGATTCCCTAGCTGTTTCTGCTAGTATATTTATACCTCCTATGCCTCCCAGAATAGTGTACGAAGTCCAAGTGAAGTATAGACCATCCTTCCCTGACAATGTCTAGCATTGGAAAGCTTTTGAATAGGTTTCTGCAAGTCATTGATGATTTTTCTAAAATGAAAATTGACCAAGAGAATGATGTCTTGTTAGAAAACCCCCAGTCCCAGCTTAGAAATAAGATTGGTAAAGACATCATAGTCCAGCTTCCTAGTAACCATATTCCTAAGGGTATAATTCCTCTTGAAAGATTGTTTGACCAGAATGATGTGCCTTACAAGGCTGCTAAAAAAGAAGACCAATCTGCAGTTTGTAAGCATGATATAGGAAGTCCAGGTCAGCCTAGGTATGTGAATTTGTCCACTCATTTGTCTGCTGATCAAAGTGCTAAATACTGCAATTTAATGAGACAATTTGCTGATGTGTTTGCCTGGGAGTATAGTGATCTAAAAACATATGACAAGAACATAATTCAACATAAAATCCCTCTGGAGAAAGACACTGTTCCTTTCAAATTGACGCTGAGACCAATAAATCTTATGCTTCTCCCATTGATTGAAAAATAAATTAAAAAACTACTGGCTGCTAAGATTGTAGTACCTCTCAGATATTCAAAATGGGTAGCCAATCTAGTGGTGGTGAGGAAGAAGAGTGGAGAAATCAGACTATGTGTTGATTTCAGAAATTTAAACAAATTATCCAAGAAAGACAACTATCCTCTACCAAAGATGGATAACTTGTTGCAAAAGGTCTCAGGAGCTAAAGTAATGTCTTTCTTGAATGGATTTTCAGGATTTAATCAGGTTTCTATGCACCCAGATGATCAAGAAAAGACTGCATTTACCACTTCTTGGGGCACTTTTATGTATGAAAAAATGCCATTTGGATTGATGAATGCTGGAGCCACCTTTCAGAGAGCTATGGACATAGAATTTGTGGGAGAGAAGGACAAATTTGTGCTTATCTACCTTGATGATATAAAAGTTTACTCCAACAGCCATCAAAATCATTTGCAGCATTTGAAAAGAGTGTTTTTGAAGTGCAGAAGGTTTTGAATATCATTCAATCCCAAAAAATCTCAATTTGCTTTAAATGAAGGCAAGCTATTAGGACATATTGTGTCTGCTGCAGGTGTTCAAATTGACCCAGAAAGAGTCAAAGCAATACAGACTTTGTCTATCCCTAGATCAAAGAAGGATATCCAATCCTTTTTAGGCAAAATAAATTTTGTAAGGAGGTTTATTCCAAATTTTGCAGAACTAGTGAAGCATGTTACCTCCATGTTGAAGAAAGGAGCAGAGGTAAGATGGACTGATACAACAAGACAATCATTTGAGTCTATTGAAAAGGTTATTATGGAGGCTCCCACATTAATAAGTCCAGACTACAACAAAGAGTTCCACATATTTTCTTTTGCCTCTGAAAACACCATTGCAACAGTTTTGTTGCAGGCAGATGAAGAAGGTTCAGAACATCTAGTGGCATTTTTCAGCAAGAATTTGAGGGATGCTGAACTGAGGTATGATATTATTGAAAAACATGCATATGCTCTTATTAAATCCTTGAAACCTTTTAGAGTTTATATCCTTCATTCCAAAATAATTGCATATGTACCCTCTGTTGCAATAAAGGATTTCTTAACACAACCTGATGTTGATGGAAGAAGGACAAAGTGTATTACAAAAATGATAGAATTTAATATAAAGTTGAATCCCACCAAGTTGGTCAGAGGTCAAGGGCTTGCCAAATTATTGGCTGAAGAAAATTGCAGGTCTTTAGATATTGATTTACTATACACAATGGCAGAAAATGGTTAGGCAGAGGAAGAGGAAACAACTGAAACAGAGAGAAAGTAGTTAGTGGCCAAAAATCTAGCTTCATGTAACTGGTATGCTGAAATAATTAATTTCTTGCTGAAGCTAGAAATCCCTTCAGGATGTACTCAAAGTCAAGCTAGAACATTAAAATTTAGAGTAGCAAAGTATTGCATTATGGAAAATCTGCTCTACTGGAGGGATCCATCTGGAATATTTTTAAGGTGTCTGGACAAAGAACAATCAAAAGAAGTTATGCAGTAGTTTCATAACAGCATGTTGTTACACTAAAAAATGTCACCATGGCTATTTACAGTTAGTATGGCTCTATCAACAGTCATGATATCCTCCTGGGCAAATCTTATGCCTCTGCTCTCCATGTCAAACTCCAAAAAGAGAGAAAGTCTTTATAAATGTATTTATCTCTGGGTACGCAGGTTCTCTCAAACTTACCTGCGGGTACGCACCCAATGTTCACAAAAGCTGCGTACTTGTACGCTCTGTATGTAAAGGGGCAGGTGCGTACCCCTGTAAAGGTCAAAATGCGCAAGTTTCATCTTTAAAAAGTTACTTGTGGTCATTTCTAGAGCATTCTAGAAGGTTGTTCGACGTGTATTGAGCGCCTCCAGATGGTTCATGTACCCCTACTAAAGAGGAACTTATCCCATCAATAAGGGAGCTATCCCATCCAAAGAGGGGATTATCCCATTGATGGTGGACCTGAATAACTTCCTCTAGAGCACTATAAATACAGGCATTGGGCCAGAAGGGGGGAGGTTGGAAGCTAAACATTTCTAAGGGTAGATGCTGCTCGAATTAGGACTCCCATTTAGAAGCTTGTAAGGAGAGATTGCCATCTTTGCTTGTTCTATTTGGAAGTGGGTGAGCTTTGTCAAAGTAAAGGAGAACTCTTGATGGACCCTGGGAGGGACTTGTACAACACCAAGGCTCAGGTTGTAATTGTTCCTTTTGTTTCCTATTAATGCAAATGAGTCCATTCTTCTCAATAACTTGTTATTTATGAGTTGTTTCATGTACTCCTTGGTCTATGTGTTAAATATGTTTTATTCTATGAGATTATCAAGTGCTATTTAATCGTTTGATTGTTAGTGGATGCAGGTTTCAAAGTGAAGGAGGAGCTCATCCGGATCAGTGAGGCTGGACTGCTACAACAGCGCTGGACTACAGGTAGGATCTAAACACTTGATTTCTTATATAGTAAATGCATGTTTAGAGAAGGATTTCTCTTGTTTGTCTTGTTTGTCACTAGAGAGTCTTAGGCTCCTAGGGAGGTTGGTTGTGTACGCACTATCGACTCTTTCCACCTGACAAATTGGCGACTCCGCTGGGGACTCCATTGATGTGAAAGTCTTTTCCTTTGTATGCAAATTTGATCTGAGAAAAGTCATTTATTTTCTAGTTTTTGGCTCTATGACTTTGCATTTGGGTGGGTTAGCTTAGGGTTAGATTCAATTTAGTTTTTCTTGGTTTTTTCAGTAGTACGCACCCTCTGAGTATTGCACAGTGCGTACTTGTATGCACTGTTGCTGTGTGCACAGAGCGGGCCCGCACCTGGCTTAACCGGTTGCCTGCGTACCCTGCTAAAAATTAAGAAATTTTGATTTTTTGCATTTTTTCTCTTAGATTTTGCTTTTTCTTAGTTTTTACTGCCCAGATCCATTAGTCTCTTGTCAAAGAACTTCACCTGAACTTGTTTCGATAGCATTGAGTGTTTTAGTGGATTTCATAGAAGTTTAAGCCCTAGGGTTTGATTTTTGAGTAGGTCTTGTAGTGACTTTGGCGGTAGAAGTTGTCAAGCCTTAGATCTCTCTGGTTTTGTCAGCATTCTTAGAAGTCAGACCTGTCATAAAGTCTACCTGTGAGAGCAACTTACCTTTGAGTGGTCTCTTTGGCAAATTTCGAAGTGCTTGTTGATTAAATATTGAATTCCATTTTACAAAAAGAACAAAAAGATTTGAGTTTTGTTTTGACTGGTCTTTTGATTCTGCATTAGCTGGTCCTTGACTTGATTTTGGTCAAGTAAAATAACCTAGAATCATCCTTGTAGGCTTTTGCCTCGTTAGGTTTGCTTAGAGTAAATTTCTTTTTGATTTGCTTGTGAGTCAAGTTTTCATAGATTTTATAACTTTTGAGATTGATTTTCGTTAAAATAGATTTACATGCTTTATTAAATAAGAGAAAATACAAAAACATCTCCTTTGAAAAGTTTTGTTTCAAGTAGATTTGAAGAGTTTTGAAAGAAAAAGAGTTTTTCGTGCACGTAAGAAGTGGTCATGTTTGTATGCTTGAAAAGATAAAGAGAATTGTTTCTTTGATTGTCTTTACTAAGAAAGTTGTTTTCTATAAAATTTGCATCTCTCAACTCTCTTAGTTAGGAATTTCATTGAAAGAGAAAAGTAGCGTAAATCATCTTAGGTGCATCTTTGTAGTGGTTTGAGTCGAGTCTACACACCATTGGTTTCACTTCCGCTACCTTTTGTCTTTAAGAAAAACCATAAAATTAACGCTTAAAGAAAAATTAACGTAGTAACTTTTATTTACTAGGGCTCTGAAACACCAATTTAGATCAGGCTAGTGTCTTGGAGTAGGAGAGTAATTAACTCTCCAAGACAACAAAACCAAACAAGTAGCTTATCTTGTGATAGAATAAATCCAATTGTCTCATTTGTACTCTGGGAAAGCTCCTCTTAAAGGAGAAGCACGAGCTCGTGTCCGAACCAGTGAGGGGATCAATCCCCCCTCATTGGGAACGATGCCAGACACGCACGTATTACAAACGGTAAACCTCGGATTAACCATTGTCGAGGAGCCAGGGGTCACTTGTCGGTAAACCTTGGATTATTGTCAAGGAACCGGCAAGGGGATTGAGCTTGATACTCTTGTTGTTGGGAAAAGTATCCAATACGGAATGACCCTATCCCACTCTAAGGGTGATAGTACCTCAGCAACAACTGAATGCAAAGCTATTCAAGATTACTTCTTTATGAGATGAGAGAGAGAAGAGAAGGATGATCCACTAACCGTTATCTTGCGCTAATGGTTGATCCAATATTCGCTCCTTGCTGCTTGCTCCTAGCTCCTTGCTCTTTCACCGACCCAGCTACACAAAGATCCTGTAAAAGCACAAGAAAAGGAAACTACAAGAAGCATACATCCATAATCGATTCAGGGATTAGCATAAATCAAATATACAAGCATCAATTCACCCTAGAGACACATGCATATAGAAGAACCTCAAATACTTTATTAATAGAAGAAGTAAAGTTCTGAGAGTGTTACAACCATAATAGGCCCAATCCAGCAACACCTCCCAGCAGAAAGAAATCTCCTCTTCACCTCCTTCAAAGCAATCACCCAATAGTTCTATACACAAACCAACAGCACTTCCTTACTTGCACAAAATTCCAGCCTCCTCAGACCTCATGAGAGAGCTCTATATATAGGAGATTTGGAGAAAGGATGAGTCAGCTTGAGGCTGGCATGAAGCTGACTAGTGTCCTCTCCCACTTTAGTTAAACTTCAGTTCTTGAGTCCACTTGGAGATTCTTGCTTCCACTTGGAGATCAAGACCCTCTTACTCATCACAAGGCGAATTCCTTGACCCAAGTGTCAGTTTGGAAGCTTCCTGGGCAGTTGACACCTTGCAGAATGACTGTGCCACTTGGCCAATCTCGCCCAACGCAGGTAGCCTTCATTATATTTGACATTCAGCGCAGGTACAGAGTGGAGCAGTTGACATTCAGCGCAGATGCTCAGTGGAGCAGCTGACATGATCCAGAAATAGCTTGTTTTTGAGTGTTTTCAGGTGGAGAACTGATTTTTAGTGCTGTGGTTTGCTGACCTTGTTCCTCTAGGGGTAGGAACAACATGTTTAGGGACTTTGGATCCCTTAGATTACTGACATTTCATGCTTTATGCTGTTAGGAACAAAAATGTCTATAACAGTTGCCCCCTAAAGTATGAGGTCGTTTATCTGGTGAAATGCTTTACCAGGAGGATCCGAAGTTCATTCAATCGCTGAGAGGTGCCCTGTAATAAAATACAATACAATACATTATTTTTCATTCTGCTTTCATGATCTAGCTGAGGTGGGCATTCCCATGCTCAGCTTCACAAATTCATTTTGGTACATAGAACAGACGATCGTCTGATGGTAGACTGATAATTCTCTGCTGAAATTATCATCCTTTGAGTAGGATGATCATCTGCTGCAATGATGTACATAACAAATGTCATTATATTTCCTGAATATATATCGCAGCCCGGATGGATGAAACTAGATCCGGGGTCTTCAAACTCGTTCGATCTTCACTCTAAGTACAAGTCGATCCATGTGAGAATTGCGTTGAAGTCGAACATGGAAAGACATCGCTTGATTACCGATCAATAATGTAAACCGTTAACAAGCGCGAGAGGAATCACCAATAATGACAATGACCCTCAAGGTACTGCAGTACAATTCACGTGGTGTGAATAAAGGACTTGGCGTCGAACACCACGCAAAATCTTCTGGTCGAAGGTCATTGATGTATACCTGTCGCCGGAAGTGAGAAACTTGCCACTGAGGCATGCAAGCTTCAAAGTACTGAGGGGGTTGTTCCAAGATCAACTTCTTGGATAATGAGCTGAAGTCGACAAGAAGTGATCCATCAAAGGAGGGCCTTAATGAATCCCACATCAGTGACGCGGAACGGAGCTAATGATTTTAGTGGAGGTGAAAACAATCTGTGAAATATGATTCAGGGTGGCGATCATGGGTGGATGAAGGATAATGTATGGCAGTGGATGGGACACGGTTGACTCTTTCTGAACACATCTCTTGAACATATAACGACACTGATGTGATGGATCGGTAGCATTACCCCAAATGTGGATGGTTTGGCGAGGACCATGGTGATGAGACCGGTGAATGAAACAACCCAACCCGATGTGATACGGAGGACAAAGTGTCATGTTCAAGAGCGACTTGCTACCATTAAAGATTTGAGGTTCTCCCAATTTTTCCCCAGTCATTTCTGACCAGTACCTCTTTATTTTTGTCAAGCTTGAGGAGGATAACATATGCTTGTTCTATAACCCGCCCTTCGGGCAGGCCCATCGGTATGTTTTAACGAGCTTAGCGATAGGGAAACTCGTTCTCGTCTAAAGACAAGTTTGTCGCTATTTAATCATTTTAACGAGTCTAACGACAAGGAAAACTCGGTCCTTTTCATTTTTAGAGAGTCTAAAAAGGTACAGAAAGTTAACTCCAAAATTCCTTTTTCGTCATCTAATCCCTTAAGTCCGAAAAAGTATAAAACAATACAGAAGGGATGAGTTTTCGATAGTTTTAACGAGCCGAATAAAACAAGCGCTCGACCTTTTTGTGTAATAATCCCTCAGGTCCAAAAAGATTAAAATCTAGAGGAGGGATAGCTCTTCCGGTCACTTTAACGAGCTGGAAGGCCAAAACTCGGCAAACTTTTCATATTTTACGAGTCAGGAGAAAAGAGCTCAAAGAAGACTCGTCTCTTGAGGAACGAGTGATAAACAGGGATAGCAGCGGATTCCAGGTACAGGTTGGAATTTTCCAATCACGACAGTGTCACAAGGATGGCTAAGTGAAATCACTCTTCGCAGCTGTTCCTCAAAATGGGTAAACAATCATATGGGGGTGAACGATCGGCCAAATGGAATGGAGGTGGCAGGTGCAAACACGACCAGGGCTTTTTATGGCTAATAAATTTACGATCACAATGGTTATTTACCGGTACTGGGTTCATTTTTTAAAGAGCTTGAATGCACCAAAACACTGCTCAAAAGCTTATGTTTATTTTTTAACGAGCATGAACTATGACGCTAAAACTGCTCGGATCTCGCTTTTCTATTTTTTAACGAGCATAAATTCCACGGTAAAACTGCTCGATATACCAGTCATAGGATAAGAAATGTCTTCCTACAAGATTCCAATTTTTATAGAGCTTGCACCTCACATAAGCTATGCTCCATCTCATCCTTTCTTTATGTAAGTTCGGAAACGGTTAATCCCAAAAACAGATAAATAACCGCCCCTAGCTTGCACTCCAAAAGGTTTTCATGCCCCCAGGTATAAAGTATACTTTCAAGGCTGCCCCTACTTATCCGATAAAACATTTGTTTTAAAGGGTGAGGCTTGCCTCTTCCTGGTTACCCAAAGATTGTTTTGTTAACACCATCAAACGAAAACATTTCCTCGGCACTGTCTACCGAAGTAGGCAATGGTGAATGACCTTTGTCAGACAAGTAACCTTATCAAAAGAATCATGTTCTAGAACAACCCCTCTTCCTTCCACGGACGGGGTACGAACTAGTCATATTCCTTCGCGGAAATTCTACTTTATACCCAAGGTTTCCTCTGCCCGAAGCAGACCAGGATGCATGCCCCCTGGGTTCTAGTCCCATCTTTCCGAATCACCCGCACTCATCGGGAAGGAGGACTGGGGGTGGAGACATTTCTTGGGTGAATAGACCATTGAGGGTTGGTATTTGACTATTTGCGATGCGTGATCCCAGAAATGAAAGTTGGTCTACGAGCTTGACCATTCTTCCTTCGTGTGGAAAACACATTACTCTAAAGAGTGAGGAGACTATAGCTCCCATGCAATATATATAGTCTCATCCAAGGAGTAGGTTATAATCCAAGGGTCCTTGAATGACCATCACGTTCATTTGAACGGTCTTCCCTTTCAATGTAACAGGCACATTGGGGAGGATCCGTAATGGTCGACTGGTTCCTTTATCAAAACCCGAGAGATTTCTTATCTCAGGTAAAAGCTCTGGGGAACCCAGTGCCTTCCAAGCAATAGAGGAAAGGATACTCACAGATGCCCCTTCATCAATGATAGTTCCAGCCATTACCATTCTGTAGATTTGGACTATGATTCTGAATGGTATACTGGCTGGTAACCAGGGTCTGCCTAGTTGGTTCCAATCAAAGGACACAACCAGGTTGCTTGGTGGTGGGACCGAATACACGGCCGGATACGATCCTGACGATGTTCCTTCCTGCGATAAAGGAATGGGCGCATTGCCCCGATGCTCATCAGAATCTGTGTTGATGAAAAGAATCTGGATGGTGTCATCCTTATTCTCTTCAGTGAGGGTGTCATTTGAAGATGAATCTTCAGTGACGATGTCATTTGAGGATGAAACCTCTGAAGGAAGAACCGGGTCAACTGCCGTATCGACCTTTAGACTTTCGTCTGGTCTGGATTCAGTAGGTTCATTTTCAATGACTGACGCTTCAGCTGACCACTTGAGTAGGCCAGCTGTATTTTCAACCAACGAAGGACTTGGCACGAGTTTTTTGTATCCAGGAGGAAGTATTACCGGTGAAACCGGACGATCTTCCAAAAATCTCTTCGCTTCATCTAAGAAGGGACAACGGTGGATGGCGTGACCGCCTTCACACAGTCTGCAGGGGGATCTTGCTCCCCCTCTTCGTCTTGAACCTTCACTTTCGTTGGTTGACGGTAAGCAATCAACATGGCTATCAGAGGTTGATGCTCCCGAATTGTGCAACCGAGGGGACCAGTCCCTTAGTATCCGGGGAATACAGGGACAATCTCTATGGAAGTGGTCTCCTCTACATATGACACATGGCGATTTAGGCCTGGTCTGTGCTGTGTGTGGGTTTTTGTCAGATGTCTTTTGCTTGCCCCCAGTCGCCTTAGGCTCCTTCTTCTTCTTCTCCTTCTTCTTCCTCTCCTTCTTCTCCATGGGAGCTTGGCTTTTGCCGGCTCTACCCTGCGAAGATGAAGGATTGGAGGAAGAGTTATAAGAAGTAGAAGGTTGGTGGGCAGCTCTAGACTGATCTAACTGTTGACTCGACTGTTCAGGAACCATGGTGGTCTGAACTACATTAGTTGAGAAAAGCCAAATAGGCAGGCCAATTGTCAGTCCTGGAAGCGACAATGTGGCCATGTGGGGCGCACCAACTTCTCCCCAAGAGGAGAATGGACTAGGATTTCCATCATGTGGAGTTCCTTGGTTGGGGCGTTCCATGTTCTCAACTTAAGATCAACGCGGGAATAGGAGGTGATTATGTTCCGTTTAAAATAAATTTTATAACGACGCTTAGACACAACTTGCTTTTTCACTTTTTAAGAGACGAGAAAAAGCTAAAGATGACTCTAGTCTCCTTCGATGTTTTAACGAGCCCGAAGTGACAAATGCTCGGATGGACTTTTTCAGTTATAGAGTTTGAAAAAGGCCAAAAGAAACTGCTCTGGAGTTCTAGGCAGAGGGTGTGCCAAACTTTTCGCAAAACCACAGAATACGTTTTACGGTACGGGTGGTCGATCTTCGTGAATGCTGTGTTCACTGCATTGCGATCAGTAGGGCGGCCGACACGGTTTCCTATTGGATAAAGGCTTTGTTCCTATAGGGGTCTCCCAATATATACGCGACGGTACGTGGGAGCACAAGTCCGTATTGATACTTATCGCTTCACCGTGGAGGAATCACCCAACCACTCAACGCTAAGATATCACGTTTAACGACGCCGGAACACGTCTCTAGCTTAGACCTCTAGATGTTTGCGTTATGTTTCAATGCGTTGTTATGTAAATTCAATTTATTTTAAGGTTGATCTTGTTTAGCAGTTTGCCTTTATGGATCACCACGAGATGTATGATAACACTCCTAAATGCAGTCTAAGATGATAAGCAAGCTTTTCAATCTTTCAACTTTGAAAACCTTAACTACTGAGGGAAAAGAAAGATAACACCTTTTCACACAGATCATAGAGCACACACTAATGCACTTTTTCCTAAATCAACATGCAAGCTTTCATAATGCACATGCACAATGCAAGTATTTCTTTTCTCTTTCTTAATGTTGGTGAAATGCAAAAAGAAAGCTGTTGTATAATTTTGAATTCAATTTCAAGTGAAAGCAAACAAGCTTGTCCAAAATCAAAAGACACCTTAAGATTTACTTGTTTCGACACTAGAAATATATAAACTCAAACCAAATGACGAAAGCAAAAGCTCAATCAGCTATGAACAACAAACAAACTAACTCTTAAGATCAATACAACACTTTATCACAGGTCTAGATCCAAGAGGCCACAGCAAGACTAGTTCGCTTTCGTTATGGGAAACTGTAAATTTACAAGAAATACACAAAGAACAAACACAGTTTCTTTATACAACTGAGGCGGAATAGTGACAATGAAAGTTGGTTTTAGATAGGCACACTGACTGGTAACAAACAGCAAAAACAAGAGTGAAAACAAGGCAAGAACCAGCAGGAAACCCCAGCAGCACAAGGCAGGACTGGTCCAGCGCAGGTGGAACACTGCCTGTTTGACCTTCAGCGCTGGTAGCCCCTTCGGGAACTGCGCTGAAATGCAAACAGCCTTTGTACAGCCTGCACTGAAGAACGAAACTTTCGTTTCTGGTGGTTTCCGGGTCACAGATTGCTAAAAAATTCACAGTTTTTGCTCAAATCAGAAGCTATCAGTCAAGGACACACTAAGGGATGACAAGGAGGATGAAAAGCTATCACTAAGAGCTTATTAGAGTCCTTGTGGATCAGATCTTCAAATCATAAACTTGCCCAGAAACTGAGCTAGAGTAGCTGCCCTCTACTTTGTATTTGAAAGATTCAAACACAGTTCGATTCGGTACTCCCTTTGTTTATGAAATGAATAGCAAAAACACAAACAACCAATAAGATATGATCCCCAGCGGAGTCGCAAATTTGTTGTTGGGAAAAGTATCCAATACGGAATGACCCTATCCCACTCTAAGGGTGATAGTACCTCAGCAACAACTGAATGCAAAGCTATTCAAGATTACTTCTTTATGAGATGAGAGAGAGAAGAGAAGGATGATCCACTAACCGTTATCTTGCGCTAATGGTTGATCCAATCTTCGCTCCTTGCTGCTTGCTCCTAGCTCCTTGCTCTTTCACCGGCCCAGCTACACAAAGATCCTGTAAAAGCACAAGAAAAGGAAACTACAAGAAGCATACATCCATAATCGATTCAGGGATTAGCATAAATCAAATATAAAAGCATCAATTCACCCTAGAGACACGTGCATATAGAAGAACCTCAAATACTTTATTAATAGAAGAAGTAAAGTTCTGAGAGTGTTACAACCATAATAGGCCCAATCCAACAACACCTCCCAGCAGAAAGAAATCTCCTCTTCACCTCCTTCAAAGCAATCACCCAATAGTTCTATACACAAACCAACAGCACTTCCTTACTTGCACAAAATTCCAGCCTCCTCAGACCTCATGAGAGAGCTCTATATATAGGAGATTTGGAGAAAGGATGAGTCAGCTTGAGGCTGGCATGAAGCTGACTAGTGTCCTCTCCCACTTTAGTTAAACTTCAGTTCTTGAGTCCACTTGGAGATTCTTGCTTCCACTTGGAGATCAAGACCCTCTTACTCATCACAAGGCGAATTCCTTGACCCAAGTGTCAGTTTAGAAGCTTTCTGGGCAGTTGACACCTTGCAGAATGACTGTGCCACTTGGCCAATCTCACCCAGCGCAGGTAGCCTTCATTAGATTTGACATTCAGCGCAGGTACAGAGTGGAGCAGTTGACATTCAGCGTAGATGCTCAGTGGAGCAGCTGACATGATCCAGAAATAGCTTGTTTTTGAGTGTTTTCAGGTGGAGAACTGATTTTTAGTGCTGTGGTTTGTTGACCTTGTTCCTCTAGGGGTAGGAACAACATGTTTAGAGACTTTGGATCCCTTAGATTACTAACATTTCATGCTTCATGTTGTTAGGCACAAAAATGTCTATAACAACTCTGCCCTTGCGTGCTGTCGGAGTGTAGACTGTTCCCCCAGGTGCATTTGTTGCGGTTGGTAACCTTAGTGACCATTATCTTTAGGATTCTACTGAGGTGACGGTGGAGGGAAGATCCCACTGTACCTGGAGCAGACGTCGGCTAGACCCACTTGGATTTTCCGGGGGTTCACTTCACTCGAGACGGTTAAAGTGGAGGAACTTGTGCCGGTCTATTCATTAAGCAGGTTGCCGGGGTAACTGTTCCACCCGCCACTTCTGTACTGAATCTGGCGATGTTGGGTTTCATCTCCAACTAGCGTTTTCGGTCTGGAAGGCTACTGTTTGTGCTTGGTTTGACGCCCTAGATTCTTTAGGCGTGTGATTCAAATTTGTTTGGTTCTTTGGAGACTTTAGGTGGTTTTGATTTGAGATTTTACTTTGTTTTCGTGTGTAGTAGTTAAAAGTTTTTAACTGTGGCGGAATTACGAGACAGTCCCGTAGACTTCGGGCCAGTCTCCTGAAGTTGTTTCTATGGCCGAATTGTTGAGGAGATCCCGTAGACTTCGGGTGAACCTCCTCGAGACGACCCCAGTAATCTAGAAGGTTTAAAGGTCCTTGTAACTCCTCCTAGTGGCAGTAGAGTAGGTTCACCTGAAGAAGGAGAATCTTCCTTGGTGGTCCATCTAGATTACCAAAGTCTAGAGACAGGTTATAATCCCGAAGCTGTTACAGTTTCTGAGCTTGTTGGTAGTTTTTCGTCTACTAGTGATACAGGCGAAGAACCTGAAATATCTGAACCTGTTACTCCGACTTCTAGTGTTCCAGATTCACCAAGAGTAGAACGAGTTATCACCGAAAATCTTCCTACTGGTCTGATTGCTATCGAAGAACTTGCTCCAGAGGAAGAAATAGGCGTCTCTAACCTTGAAGATCAACTTACTATTGAGCTCAGGGAGCGTGAATCTATCTTTTACAGTCCTCCTAGAAGTACTACTTGGTACCTTTCGTTAACCAATTATTTAGACAACTCAGGGGTAGGTTTTTCTACACCTCGTACTCCCTTTCCACCTGGAGGTATTTATACTCCTGTAAATATGTCTGGTCAGTCGTCCGTGTTTACTCAAACTCCTGAATCTTTCTTACACGGCGGTCCTTCTGTTCCCACCGGGTATCAATCACTTTCTGGTACCTTTGCGGGGGCATCTCCTCAACCCGTTGATCATGGGTTATTAGCTGGAAACAATGGTAATATACCATTGGGTGTAGGGGACATTTACATGATGTCAGGTTCAGTTCCCGTTTCCCAACCTCAAGGTGGCCAATTACCGCCTGGGGCGCAGCCTCAGTTAACGCCTGGGGGGCAACCTCAAGGTACACAAATCGTGTCTGGGGGGCAACCTCAAGGTCAGTATGTACCTATGGTGCAATACATGCCTCAAGGTCAACCCCAGCCTCAATATGTACCCCAGGGTCAACCTCAGTATCAATATTTACCTCAAGGGTATCAACCCCAAGGGTATCAACCTCAAGGGTATCAACCTCAAGGTCAAGGTCAACCCCAGTATCCGTATTTACCTCAAGGTTATCAACCTCAAGGTCAATACCCGGGTCAAGGTTATCAACCACCTCAAGGTCAGTCATATATTCAAGGTATGGGAACTGCACCTTTCAATTATCAATCCTATCCTCAATCCGGTTATGGATCTCAGTATCCTCAACCTGTTACGGGTCAATACCCTGGAATGTTAGTGTGGGATCCATCACAGGGTCAACAGGTGTTGCAGCCAAGTATACAGTTGGTACCTCAAGCTGGACAACCCGTAGTTTCTGGTCCACCCCAGCAACCGCAACCTATCCAGTCAAATGTTCAAACTTCTGTAACTTCGGTAGTTACTCAGCCGCCAATTGCACCTAGTACTCCATCTCAAACGGTTGCTGCAACTACCGCTACATCTGCCACACTTACTTCTGGAGTATCGACAGCTCCGGTTTCTACTGTCTCTGTAACCACTCCTCAGACATCTTTACCGTTGTCTGGATCTACGATTCAAACCACGGTCCAGATGCCTACAGGTCAGCCTGGTATAAGTACGGTTGTCACTACTCAACCTCAATTTGTTCATCAACCGTACCAGGGACAGTACCAACATGGGCAAGCTGTCCAACAGCCGGTTTACCAGTATCAACCGTATCCTGGGTACACTTATCAACAACCTCAACAACCCCAGTACGGTCCGGTTAATCCTGGTTTTCCAGGAGGATATAATATCCCTAATGCGACTCCTGTTCCTAGTTATCCTGGATATCCTCCTCCTGGGACTGGTCTTGTGACCCAGAGTTTTAGAGATCCTAACCGGCAGTTACCGTTTATCGCAACTTTGGATTTACCAGACTTGACGCGCCTAACGAACGATCCAATTCAATATCTTCCGTTCTGGCCGCCAATGCCAAATAAGTTGCCCAGTGATATACCCAAGTTCGAAGGTAAGTCTGGAGAGGATCCGTCCAATCATGTGATGACTTACCACCTCTGGTGTGCTTCAAATTCTATCTCGGATGATTCGATCCGCTTACGTCTTTTCCAGCGTACACTCATTGGTCTCGCGGCCAAGTGGTACATTGAGTTACCACGGGCCTCTTTTTACAATTTCAGCCAGTTAGCTACCTCGTTCTTAACTCACTTTCAGTTGCCGGTCAGATACGATAACGACACGGAGCTATTAACTTCACTAAAACAATCAACGTCCACGTATATTTCTGATCACATTCATGAGTGGAGACGTCGAAGAAGGTTAGTGAAAGTTTTTATCCCGGACCAAATCTTAGCTGAATGGTTTGTTAAATCATTATTACCGAAGATTACTGAAGATGTAGCTAAGGCCAAAGTAGTTACTGAGGAGCAAGTCATTGCTCAGGCGCAATACCTTGACTTAGTTTATACTCAGTCGGGTACGTTACACGAGAAGATTCCAGATCTTCCAAAATCGAATCAAATCGCTGCTGCTCCTTCGGGATCTCATGCCGCTGATGGTATGATTGGTATCGTGAATACAAAGAGTAAGAAGAAGTCTTCCAAGACTTCAACTACTCCTATAATCACTTTGCCCGATTCCCCGACAGGAGAGTCTTCTCCTGAACTTTCCGCCGATATTCACGCTGTAGAGTCATCTACGGCCAAATCAAAAAATGGTGGAAAGAAGAAAGGAAAGAAGAAGGCTAAAGCAGACAAGGCTCCGAAGGAGAAAACAGAAAAGTCAGAAACCAATGACGAAAAGCGCAAACCTCGATATCCTTGTCTTATTTGTGAAGAGGATCATTTTACGAGAGATTGCCCTCATCGGGCCGAGGTTGTGAAAATAGTCAAAGGTTCTCCCACTCCTGCTGTGTTAAAAGATCCATTTCCAAAGCAAGAAAGTAAGATGATAGGTTCTTCCTCGACTGCCAGTGAAGAACCCATTTTGATGATGTCTCATGTGAGGATTGCGACTCGATCGCAAGATTATGGTAGTAAGAATCCTGTTGATGGTAAAGAAGCAGAATCTTCTCATTCTAATCCATCAACCTCAGCTCCTGGTTCCGATCCACTACAGATCGAAAAACCTAACCCGGACCTAGTAATTAAACCGCCCGCCAAGGGTGTACTTCGAAGGTCTGCTTTCAATCCACATGCGAGAGCAGCCCAGAATTACAACATTGTTGAGGACTTAGCTGTTTCACCCTCAGCAATGTCGGCTTTAGAAGTGCTGCAATCATGCCCAGCACAACGAAAATTACTTTTGTCGGCTATCGGAGCTGTTGATGTTCAGGACCCGAACCTGATAATCTTCGATCTAGAAAATAGTACACCGCGTCTACCCCATCAAATGGCTTTCCAAATTCCAGTGATAGTAAAAAACAGGCCTATTCATCGGACTGTGATTGATGAGGGAGCTTCTACGTGTATTATGTCGATTCAATGTTGGAGATCGCTTGGTTCTCCTTCGTTGAACCAATCCCCGACCATCCTTAAGGCCTTTGATGGCCGTGGGTTCCGTTCGTTTGGTATTCTACAGGAATTGCCTATAGGGGTAGAAGGTAAAACCGTTAGTCTGGATGTGGAAGTGGTTGATGCCCCTCTAGACTACAACCTTCTTTTGGGTCGAAGTTGGTCATATGCTATGACAGCGGTCGTTTCATCGGTCTTCAGAGTAATTAAGTTTCCATATAACGGTAAGATCGTGACCATTGATCAGCTGACATACTTTTCATCTGACCCAGCCTCTTCAGAGAGTATCCAGCATGTCGGTAAGACGACAATCCCTTATAGGGACGTTGGCGTAGGTTTAGTTAAAGATTCTGGTTTACTGGGAACTTTTCCTTTCCCTCCAATCAACGCAGACCCTTCATTTGCATCAATTCATATGATTACATCAGAAAACATTATTTATGATGATCCTTGGATTGTCCCATCTGAATCTGAGATAGACTCATTCGGTGATGCTATGCCTTTGAGTCCATATGAAATTGCTTATGAAGCTGTCATGTCTTTTACCGACTCGCGTTCAACCGAAATCGACCAAATGAATGTGGTCAGTGAAGAATCACTTTTCACATCAACCTTAGAACGGATAGCGTTTCCCGAAGTTGTGTCATCTGACGAGAAACTTCGCGAAATCCTAAGTGTAGACGATCTACCATGGGAAGATCTTCATCACAGATCTTCGTTTTTACCTAAGGATGATGTTTTTGAAAATGATTTTTCATCTATCTTTACCGCTGAATATGTCAAAGACGCTCAGAATCCAACGAAACATTCTGATTCAGAGTTGAATTTAGGGAATATTTCTCGCACTATTCCCATTGATATTTCAGTGAAGCCCGGAATTGAGGAAAACATTCATATAGGTGCCTCATGTACAGAAGATGAAATACAAACTTACAAGGCCCTATTCCAAGAATTCCGCGATGTGTTTGCCTGGTCTTACGAGGAAATGCCGGGAATCGATCCTGCCATTGTTGTTCATGAAATAAATACCTACCCGGACGCTAAACCCGTCCGGCAACGGTTGCGTCAAATTCACCCTCGGAAAGTGGCTGCAATTAAAGCAGAAGTCGAAAAGCTGTTGAAAGCAGGTTTCATTTATCCAATCCCGTTAACGGATTGGGTATCGAATATTGTTCCAGTCAACAAGAAACAAGGAACAATAAGAATCTGTATCGACTATAGGGATATAAATCGAGCTTGTCCAAAAGACAACTATCCTACGCCTTATATCGATCAAATTATTGATGATTGTGCCGGAAGTGAAATGTTTTCCTTCATGGATGGTTTTTCGGGCTATAATCAAATCAATATTCTACCTGCCGACCAACCAAAAACGGCATTCATTTGTCCATGGGGGACATTTGCTTATTGCCAATTACCTTTTGGACTTAAGAATGCCGGGGCCACTTTTCAACGGGCGATGTCTTATGCATTTCATGACATCAAGCACATTGTGCAACCGTACCTCGATGATTTGCCTGCTCATTCTTTACATCGAGCTGATCACCTTGTCCACTTACGAGCAATCTTTATGAGGTGTCGGCATTATCGAATTCGGTTGAATCCCCACAAGTGTGTGTTCTGTATAGAGACGGGTCGATTGCTGGGATTTGTTGTTTCAAAAGCCGACATTCGCGTCGATCCCTCGAAGGTCGAAGCTATCATCAAATTGCCTCCTCCTTCGAGTTTGCGCCAACTCCAAAGTTTGCAAGGGAAAGCGAACTTTTTACGCCGATTCATTCCAAATTACGCCGAGGTCACTAAAGGTTTTACACGGTTGTTGAAACAGAATGCTCAATTCTTTTGGGATGAGATTTCCCAACAATATTTTGATGCACTTAAACATGCGTTGACCCATGCACCGTTGTTGCATCCTCCCAACTACAACCAGGACTACTTCTTATACCTCGCAGCTTCGCATTCCACCATTGGAATGGTGTTAGTTCAAGAAGATGAATTCGGAGCGGAACATGTGATATATTATCTTAGTAGGACATTAAACCCCACTGAGCTAAAATATTTGCATGTGGAGAAATTGGCCCTGGCAGCCGTTCAAGCTGTCCAGCGTTTTCGTCACTACATTCTTCTCCGTAAAACTACAGTTATTTCGGATTGCAACCCTATGATTTATATTTTGACAAAACAACTGCTAGGGGGCAAGTACTCTAAATGGATCGTTATCCTGCAAGAGTTCGACTTGGAGTTTGAAAAGTCCAAGTCTAAGAAATCCTTAGTTTTTGCGGAATTGATGTGTGATTTCCCGCATGCTGACACAGAAACTGTGGCAGAGGAGTCCATTGCGGACGAATCTTTGTTTCTTATCAGTACTTTAGATCCGTGGTACGGGGATATAATCATCTATCTCCAAACCCAAACCTTTCGGCCTGAAGCTTCAAAGTCGGAACGTCGAAAAATTCGGTTTCAATCCCAGCAATACAAGATTATTGGAGATACACTTTATCGCCGGGGGCAGACTTAGTTTTTCGACGTTGTTTAACTCACGAAGAGGCTGAGAGGGTTTTGAATGATTGTCACTCTGGAGCATGTGGCGGTCATATGTCTGGGTATGCCACAGCTCAGAAGGTGTTGCGCGCTGGCTATTTCTGGCCGTCCATGTTTAAAGATTGTATCATTGCGGTCCGGAAGTGCCACAACTGTCAAGTGTTTGATCGCAAGATGCGCGCACCACCTGCTCCCCTCCATCCTATAATTGCCGTTGGTCCATTCGCCAAATGGGGTATCGATTTTATTACTTGTAACCCTCACTCGGCCGGGGGGCATGCGTATATCATCCTCGCGGTTGATTATTTTACTAAATGGGCCGAGGCGATGCCTACATTCGACGCAAGCGGCAAAACAGCTGCAGTTTTCGTATTCAATCATATTATAACTAGGTTTGGTGTCCCACAAGCAATCATCACTGACCATGGGAGCCATTTTCGAAACATCATGATGACTGAGCTTACAAGCCAGCTTGGTTTGCGCCACGATAGCTCTACTCCTTATTATCCGCAAGCCAACGGTTTGGTTGAGTCTATCAACAAAGTTCTGGTTATCATGATCCGACGAACCATTGGTATTCATCGGTCGAATTGGCACAACATGTTATTTTCAGCTATGGGCATACCGAACCTCAGTGAAAACTTCAACAGGGTTCACTCCTTTCCAGCTAGTTTATGGCTTGGAAGCTGTGTTACCCATTGAATGCGAAATCCCATCACTTCAAATGGCTGTCGAATTACTTCCAGCTACTTCCGAAGAGGAGAAGCGTTTATTATACTTAGCTAAATTAGATGAGACTCGACGTGACGCTGCATTGGCAATCGAGACTCACGCGAAGCGAATGAAAGCTCAGTATGATAGAAATGTGACCCCTCGAAGTTTTTCGGAGGGAGACCTAGTGCTATTATATGATCAAGCTAACGATAAGCTAGGTGCTGGAAAATTCGTTCCTATGTGGCATGGACCCTACATTGTAAAGCGAAAGCTAGCAAAAGGGGCCTATGAGCTGGTAGAGTTTGATGGGGACTCTTTGGGTAAACCCAGAAATGGACTTTACCTAAAGAGGTATTATGCTTAAATGGTGGGTATGGAGAATTTTTAGTTAGGTTAGGTTTTCTTTCTAGCTAGTATGTTTGTTAGTTTAGTTAGTGTGCTTAGCTTAGAAAGTGTGTTTTTAGTCGTTATTCTGGCTTATCTTGGTTTTACTCTTGATATTGCAGATGTCGACGCCTCTCCAAACATACATTGGATTTGCTGATGGTGCTTGTCGTAGTACATGGAATATCTCTTCCGCAGCTTGGGTTATCTATTCGCCCTCTGACGAGTTAGTTTCTATGCATGGGGTAAGCCTCGGTCAAACGACGAACAACATTGCAGAATACAGTGCAGTGGTTGAATTATTATCTGAATCTATTTCATTTGGAATTCGACGTTTGATAGTGAGGTTAGATTCTGAACTTGTTGTATTACAGCTTAATAGAGTATATGCCATTAGAAATCCTGTGTTATTAAGGTTGTTTTTGAGAGTGCGTCTCTTGGAACGTGAATTTGATTACATTGAATATCAGCATATTCCAAGGTCTTTAAATACATTAGCAGATGCAATTGCTTCTCGAATGTTGGACAGACATTTACGATAATCATGCAAGTAAATTTAAAAACATTTCATCACATATGTTAAACAAGATAAGCCGGTAATAATGATATATATATATAGATAGGAGTGTGTCAAAAAAAAAAATATACATCGTCTTCGATCATAGGTTGAAAAACACCTTATGATCGGCAAAAATGATAAGTACAAAAAGCCAAAAATGTCATATGTGTCTACAAAAACGACTAGCCAATCACTGGTGGTGCTCTCTATACGAGACCACTGCCCGCGCTACCCTACACAAGAACCTCCTAAAAGGTCCTGGGACTGCGACCACATAGCGCTGAAGTCGAATGGGAATGTCATCTATGGTGGTCTCTGGTATATCCGCCGTCAGACGCTCTAGATCCTGTTCCAGCTCGGCCAAGGTCTCTGCGGCCGCATCCTGTGGGGCTGGTGCTGGTACAGCTGGTGCTCTCCTCTCAAAAGCTCGGAGGTTGGCTGGACACCGTGGACCTACATCTGCATTTTTGAAAATTTGTACTGTCAGTTTGAGGCGATATATACAAAAAAAAAACAAAAAAATATATAATTTGAAAACTCGTGAAAAATGAAATACCTCTGTCATCCCACTGTTCTCCCTGTGGAAGAACCATGTCCGGATCATTCCGAAAATCCATTCCGGCATAAGGAAAGTCCTGAATAGCAAAGACCTGGTCCTCTAACCAGTGAAAATAACCAGCAGGGAATCGAACAACTGCCGCGCCCTCGTCAGGATGCCGGGCCATCACCGTAACCCATCGTATCAGCTTTGGCTCCCGAGGACCCAAGATATCAACAGTGAGATGCTGAGGGATCAGCATCAGAACTCTCTCTAAGGCAAAGCTCACAACTAGAGGCCCATATCCAAAGGTCTTCAGTTGTCCGTTCTTTGCCCTAGTCAGTTGGCCCTTCATGTTGGCCGACACAGCATCGCACCAGTTGAAGATGGTGCCTCGAAAAACAGTCAATCGCCATCCGCATTTGGGACCCGGTGGCAATATGTAAAGCGGCTGCGCCGCAAATTCTGGTAACCATGAAAGCTATAACCATGAGTTCACGCCGAGAGATGTATTTGATTTCTATGCCTTTCGCATGGTTTTGATTGGGTATGCACCACTCTGCCCGGAGACTAGCAAGGGATTGGCCACCCGGCCTAGTCCCGGCTAGATTGAGTTGCTCGCCCCTATTTGGCAAGCCAGTGAGAAAGTATATGTCAGAGGGCTCTATCTCGAGCTGGTGCCCTCCGATGTAAAAGCATTGCTCATGAAGGTTCCATCTCTCAACCAGCCACTCCAAGAATCTCACCTGAGCCCTCATGCCAGGTATGGCCCAGTATTTATATAGTCCGCATGCTTTTAAGGCATCAATGGAAGGTTGGTGACCAATTGCGGCTAAATCAACGTCCTCGTGCTCTCTTTCTCTCCAATCCAACATGGTGAGTGCCCTACACACCAAGAAATAAAGATTAGAATTAATTTGGGAAAATTTAAATGGTTATTTTTGGGGTTTGGGTTTTCAAATTCCGCCCTTCGCGGGGTACGCACCCCGCGTTTAGGACACAGAGCGCCAGTACGCAGCTGGCCTAAAGGTGGGCTGCGTACCCCGACCTTTTTCCTGTGTAGGAAAAGGTCGGGGTACGCAGGTCACCCTTAGGGCACCTGCGTACCCCGCAGAGCGGTTTTTAAAACCTAAAACCCCCCAAAAACCAAAACTAAAACCTAAAACAAAATTTTAATCGGATGAAATTGAATAGGAGGATGTTGTGAAATACCTGGAAGAGACGGCGTTCGATTCTGACGGTCGGATTCTCCGCAATGACCACGGGAAGTTTCTTGCCAAAAGCCCTTTTCTCAACCTCAACAGTAAAATGGTAAAAATGACATGGTAAAAAGTCTTTTTATAGGTTTTTTGGATGAATGAATGCTAGGTTTGTTTATTTTTCACCATGGAAGGATATTTTTCAATGTATTTTTGCCTATCTTAAACAGGTATGAGTAATGTGTCGTTTTTGTGCAGGACAAAGGGATTTAGAGGGAAAATTGTCATTTTTCACGAACCAAAATATCAGAGTCATCTTTTAAGCCCTTTTCTGACTCCTAAAATATGAAAAGATTGCCGAGCGTTTCTTTTACACTCGTTAAAACGGAATTAAAAGACGGTCCCCTTATAGCCCTTTTCTGACCGTAAAAACAGGAAAAGGTTGCCGGGTTTTTGTCGTTTCAAACTCGATACTGGAAATAAAACGACGTGTCCTTGATCGCTTTTTACTTTTCAGGTCAGTGGCACTAATTATGAAAGTACTCCTTGGTCGCAAGATCAAGCGGTTCCCCCAGGTATTATTTTATACTTTTTCGGGCTTGGGAGACACAAATTTACGAAAAAGTTCAACTTGGAGTCTTCTTAAGTTTTTCAGACTCTCTAAAATTGAAAAACACCGAGTTTCTCCTATACTGGACTCGTTAAAATTTCATAGTAAAGGACCTGTTCAATTACAAACAGGAACGAACCACTCCTTCCTAGGGTTCGAATCAAAACTAGGTTGGACTCATCCGAAGGATGAGCTTATAATCAAGCATATTTTATCCTCCTCAAGCTTGTTAAAAATAAAGAGGTACTTGCCAGAAATGGTGGGGGAAAAGAGAGAGGAATGAGCCTATTTGTTATCTTTTGTCTCAGAAGAAACTTTATTACCACTCTTGGACACGACACTTTTCATTCACCTGGGTTGGGAAATCCTTTACCTCACAGTTGATCAAACCACTTTGAAAGACTTCAGCCGGGTTCCGGGGATTAACTTTGAGTCATTCATCACCAAACCATCTGTTGTGTCGTTATGTGTTCAAGAGGTCTGCAAACAAAACTTTCATCTGCAAAATACCTTGTCATCCATTTTGACCATCCCTGAGTCAGTCCTTACAGCAACATTTTCTCCAACTTGAACTATGATTTCGTGTTGTGGGCTTGCTTGCAACGGGTCGCTTTCTATCGACATCAGCACATTATCTAGAGAGATGACTTAGAAATCGTCAGTACCTTGAAGTCTGCATGCATCAATGGCAGGTTTCTCGCCTTTGACGTCAGTTTACATCATTGACTTTCGATCAAAGGATTCCGTGAAATGTTCAACATCAACTCATTCATTCACATCTCATGGATTGTACTGGGTACTTTGAGAACCATTGACATTACTGGTGGTCTCTCTCACACTTGTTAACAGTTTACATCATCGACTGGTAATCAAGTGGTTTCTACCATGTTCGACATCAACTCATTTATTCGCATGGCTAGAATCGTACCAATTCGGGAAGTAGAAATGAAGACCCTGGATCTAGTTTCCACCATCCAGGTTGCGAGGAGTTTTGTATTCATTATATAGTAGACCAATTATAAACAAATGGCTGCGTCCATACTGTGTCTACAAAAGTCTATGATTATGATGTACTGCAAGATCATTCCTGTATCAGAGTAGTTAGTTTGTTAGTTAAAGTTCTGAGTATGGGAATGCCTACCTCAGTGATGATATAATCTTATACATGTATTTTGTGTTGAAAATTGCAGGTTCTGACCAGGCTCTCCACGAGATAATCTTGAAATGATAAAGCGCTTCACCCTTCCTAGATAATACAAAACCCTAATCTATTACAGGTTTCACACTTTAGGGGGCAATCTGTTACACTAAAAAATGTCACCATGGCTATTTACAGTTAGTATGGCTCTATCAACAGTCATGCTATCCTCCTGGGCAAGTCTTATGCCTCTGCTCTCCATGTCAAACTCCAAAAAGAGAGAAATTCTTTATAAATGTATTTATCTCTGGGTACGCAGGTTCTCTCAACCTTACCTGTGGGTACGCACCCAATGTTCACAAAAGCTGCGTACTTGTACGCTCTGTATGTAAAGGGGCAGGTGCGTACCCCTGTAAAGGTCAAAATGCGCAAGTTTCATCTTTAAAAAGTTACTTGTGGTCATTTCTAGAGCATTCTAGAAGGTTATTCAACGTGTATTGAGCGCCTCCAGATGGTTCATGTACCCCTACTAAAGAGGAACTTATCCCATCAATAAGGGAGCTATCCCATCCAAAGAGGGGATTATCCCATTGATGGTGGACCTGAATAACTTCCTCTAGAGCACTATAAATACAGGCATTGGGCCAGAAGGGGGGGAGGTTGGAAGCTAAACATTTCTAAGGGTAGATGCTGCTGGAATTAGGACTCCCATTTAGAAGCTTGTAAGGAGAGATTGCCATCTTTGCTTGTTCTATTTGGAAGTGGGTGAGCTTTGTCAAAGTAAAGGAGAACTCTTGATGGACCCTGGGAGGGACTTGCACAACACCAAGGCTCAGGTTGTAATTGTTCCTTTTGTTTCCTATTAATGCAAATGAGTCCATTCTTCTCAATAACTTGTTATTTATGAGTTGTTTCATGTACTCCTTGGTCTATGTGTTAAATATGTTTTATTCTATGAGATTATCAAGTGCTATTTAATCGTTTGATTGTTAGTGGATGCAGGTTTCAAAGTGAAGGAGGAGCTCATCCGGATCAGTGAGGCTGGACTGCTACAACAGCGCTGGACTACAGGTAGGATCTAAACACTTGATTTCTTATATAGTAAATGCATGTTTAGAGAAGGATTGCTCTTGTTTGTCTTGTTCGTCACTAGAGAGTCTTAGGCTCCTAGGGAGGTTGGTTGTGTCCGCACTATCGACTCTTTCCGCCTGACACATGTGTAGAGGGCACCATTATTGGAAACCCACAGCCCATAAAATTCTCAGAGCTGGGTACTATTGGCCCACTTTATTTTCTGATGTATTTTCTTTTGTTAAATCTTGTGACAGGTGCCAAAGATTTGAAGGAAAACAGTAGTTGAAATCCTTGCCCCTAAATCCAATTCAGGCAAAAGAACCTTTTCAGTAGCGGGGATTGGATTTTATTGGAGAAATTAATCCACATTCTAGTGGTTAGCACAGGTGGATATTAGTAGCCACTGATTATTTCACAAAGTGGATTGAAGCAGTCCTTGCAAGGAAGGCTGAGCATAATATGGTCATTAAGTTTTTGATAGAGAATATCTTCAGCAGATTTGGTTGTCCACATAAACTAATCACAGATATTGCAACAGCCTTCAGGGAAAAAGAACTGGTGGAAATGTGTGATTCAATGGGGATTAAATTTGTTCATTCCACCTCATATTATCCTCAAGGAAATGGTCTAGCAGAATCCTCCAATAAAAGCCTCATCAGGGTAATTAAAAAACTGTTAGAGGACAATAAAAAGAATTGGGATTCAAAGCTCAAGTATACACTGTGGGCTGACAGAGTGACCATTAAAAAATCCACAGCGAATTCCCTTTTCAAGTTGGTATATGGCACTGATGCTGTATTCCCAATTCAATTAACTCTCCCTGTGGCAAAATTCCTTCAAGAAGAGCAGAATGAGGAAGAAGAAATAACAAAGAGAATCACTGATTTGGCAGAATTACATCAGATTAGAGAACAACTAGTTGAAAAAGTTGCAGCACATCAGAAGAGGGTCAAGGAAGCCTTTGACAAGAAGGCAAAATCAAATAATTTTCAGGTTGGTGACTTGGTTTTGAAATGGGATGCACTGAAGGAGAAGAAAGGCAATCATGGGAAATTTGATGCTTTTTGGACATGGCCTTTCATCATTTCATAGGTTCAAGGGAACAACACGTTCATACTGAAAAGTATGGGAGGAGAAACAATTTTTGATGGCCTAGTTAATGGGTGGTTTTTGAAAGTTTATGTTGCTTAAGGTCTTTGGGCCTTAAAGGCTGTAAATATTGTGTTTTTATCAGTTTTGTTTAGGCAAAGTAAACTCCATGTCTAATGGAACACTAGGAATTTTGACTAATTTGCTTTCAGCTGGAAAGGCAATGGTCTGCAGGTTCTTGAGACCTCATAGGGAGGATCTCATCCCCAGAAGGAGCCAGTGTTAGCTCTGCTACATGCTGCTGATTTCCCAGGAGAAGGAATAAGTTTGGTACTTGGTTGCTGGCTCAGAAATGGTTTATAATGATTATCATTGTCTCTCCCTATTTTCCCCGCTACCTCTATTTCATCCTTCCCTTTCATTCTCTTTATTCTCCCTATCTTCATTATTGTTGTTTGCCTTTTAAAACCCCCGATAACCTTCATAAAGCCCATATTAACTTTATAAACCCCATTCTTCCATTTTATATAAAAGCCCGCCTAAACCATTTTACCAATTCCCGGGCATATTTTGTTTTAATACTTTTAAACCGCATAAACCTTTGTTAAAAGGATTTTGGGGTGTTTTTGTTTTAATATTATAAACCCCAATAACCTTTATAGCCCCGTGCATATAATAAGATTTCATAACCCTGAGCTTTAATAAAGCCTGGTCCCGCCCCTCGCCTATCACATCAGCCCTAAATATGCGCATTAATTCTGGGCCGTCTGTTCCTCCGCTTAATGATCCAGCGATGTTCGCAAGCCCTTACTCTGTAGGCCACTCGTTCATTAGCTCATGGGAAAGTTGTTTTCCTCGCCGACCTACCTGCCACGCGTCGTCGTATCACTGCATCGTACTGCCCTGTATGTAAATCATCGTAGCCCAAAAGCGGTGTGGGGAATACCGCCCACCCACGAAACCTCTTGTTCCCCGCTCATTAACCATTGATCATCTCCACCTCCCATCAGCCATTGGATCATTCCCGCCGCGATGCAACGACCATCGTTTGCCCATCCTCATTTACGCCCGATAGCCCTCTCAGATCTAATCTCCGTCGTCCGATTTTCCAGATCTGACGGCCTATAATCCATCTCGCCTCTATGCCTTCCCATCGCCTCTCGCCATCAGATCTAGGCCATCCATCTGATCCATCCAACGGCCAACGTTCTTTCTCGGCTCTTCGTCCATTTTCAAGGCGTTTTTTCAGTGTTTTTGGCTTGACTCATGCATGCGAAGAAGGAAGAGATGATCCAACAACCTGCACATTTAATCGTCAGCTACTACAGTTAAAGAACAGCATGGTCGAGGACGATCCTCGAGCAGCTCAATGACTGTAGCAGTTATTGAGATTTATTCAGATAATACTTCATCTGTTTGTGAAGGACAACAAAGTACCAGTAAATGTCATTCTATCCATTAAAAATTCAGATTATAGTGGAGGACCCATATCTAACTGTAAATGTGGTTGGTGGTCAGTTAAGACACCTCCACGCATAGGCTAACAAAGATTTTTGTAAAAAAACTCTATATATACTCAGGAAAAAGATGTAATCAGGTTGATGAGTGTTATTTTGTTGTAATCTTCAACTTCTGGAGACTGTAATCACTGTGTAACTTGCAACTTCTGGTCTTCATTTCTAGCTAATACAAGCTTCTTTTATTGTTGATTGCTCACTTTCCACCTCTTCTTCTTGTTCCAGGCTGTGCCTGTTTGAATTTATTCATGTGCTGTTAATGTTTAGCATTAGAGGGGCTGTCATCCCACCTCTGTGTTAGGATTTGGAATGTATCATTGAATTTGTTTGCAGGTTTTTGTTATTTTAATTCCAGAGAGCTGTCATCCTGTCTGTGTATTAGAAAACAGATTTACAGACTTTTTAACTAGCTGCAGCTGGCCATCACAGGGTCCTGTGCATCTGCTGGTGTGATCAGTCTTCTTCATCATCACATTTTCCTTAAATTGTGAGTAATTGGTGGTCTAAAGCCTTGTAGTCTGGGGGTGTTCACCCATGTCTGGGGTAGAGCACAATAGAAGTGGTTATCTGGTTTGAATATGCAACATTTCTTTCATTCATCCACCATATTTCCAACAGTTTTGTTGAGTTTGTATTGTTCCCGAGCATCTCTGAAATGCAACCTAGGAGAGTTTCTTGGGGTGATAACAGGATCAACGCAGGCTTTTACATCAAAAATGACACTGAAGAGCACCCTAATAGAAGGGTTCTTGCTCTACAGCACACTGTCTCTGTGTCTGGGATATGCTGGGCGAGTTTCCCCAATTTGATTTAACTGTTTGCTCCAAAATTTGACCTGTTTTTTGCATGGAAAGGATCCTAACTTAGCTTATGATTGGATTTCAGGCTTTCATTGAATTATAATTTCGATTACATGGCAAGAAAGAGAGCATGAAGAACAAGACATGGTTGCCCTAAATAATTCGGGTACAGTTGAGGCCCTAAAAAATTGTGGGTTACTCAAATATTTCAAGTTGTTCGGAATGAGGCAACAGATAGAACTATTGTAGTTCCTTGTTCATGCATGGGATCTAATAGATCAGAAATTTCACATAAGGGACAAGATGGGCCCTATTACCATTGATGATATTTACTTTCTTATCAAAATGTCGAGGCGAGGTGCCCCCATCTAACTTTCTGGATTTTCCCGTGGAGGTGAATCGGTGAGAGATTACATTCGACAGTTTTGTCGGCTAGCTACAAAGCCTAGCAAGGATGGGAAAATAAACATCGGGGATGTAGGTGATTTTCCTTTGAGAACAATCCTTTTCACAATTGAAAATGTGTCTGGCAGTGTGACACCACATTTGGCGAATAGATCACATATGTAGTATGCACTTGAGTGTCTAGAGCCAAAAGTATTCAATTGGTGCGAGGCCATGCTTTCTTCACTGAAAGAACAACTAGCCAAGATAAAAATTCGTAAGATGAAGAATTTTTGCTATGGTTCCATCTTAATCGCTTTTACCTTAGAGAGAATCCCATTGATGAAACCACAACATGTATCACTGGGTATAGCTGGTCCTAGAGATCCACATATGCAGAGGTGGGTCGAATTGATGGCTCGACATGTGGGTCAGTCAACAATCACTTTTTCCACTGCGTTCTTTAGTTGGATCGATCGAAAACACCTTGTCATTAAGGAGCCTCCATACTCAGGGATGGATTTCCGTGGAGATCCATATTTGATTCTACCAGTTGGAGCAAAATGGGGTGCTATAGGTAAATTGTTTGACCAAAGTGTTTTTTGATTTTTCAAACTTCTACATGTTTTTTGTGTTTCTAATGTTTCCAAGACTAAGATAAAATCATTCTCATATACAGAAGTGGGTACTATTTGACCCGTGGGACACCAATAGGCTGCAGGTGGACCAGCATGAAGAAACATTGGGAGAGCATTTCTCCAGGACCTGGATTTGGCCGAGACCTTGGCAGAGTTGTAGGATCACATAGAGGGATTAACCCTTCGTATTCTGGGTGTCTTGATTGAGGAGTTACTTATGAGGCTGGAGCTGGTGAGTGCCAGTATTGCAGCAAGAATGCTACAACTCTTGGGCTACCAACTTTACTTTTATCAACCCAGTAGTTCGTAACAAACTTAGAAGTGTCGGTGCTATATGCACAAGTACTAGTTCTCACTGCAGGTTGTCACTTGGTCAGCTGACACGAGATCACTATGATCTCAAGCCAACTTCTATAGATTTCAGAAGAAGCTCTATGTGTGATGAAAGGAAAGAAAGATTACTCTACAGATGCTATTCTAACTGCAGAAAGGAGAAAGCTTGGAATGTAAAGAAAAACCTAGTAAACCCTAATTAACAAGCTAATTCTACTTTTGCAAAAAAGCACTATGAAAACCATGAAAGAAATTCCATTACCTACTCAAGGAAGTAAAAAAACTCTAACCATGCTATTTCTGGAAGTAAATAAGCAAAAAACATATTTTTGGATTTTTATGTGAATTTAACATGCATCTAATTTATTGTGTGTGAGTGTGGCAGCGAACAGGTGGCGTTAGAGGGCGGTTTTGGAGCTTCGGAGGATGTAGGATGGTGTGGATGGGTCCTAGGAGGTCTTAGGTGGCCTTCTGGAGGATTTTCCTACACTCGGCCTTCAAAAGAAAGCCTACAGGAAAAACTACTGGAGGACACAGGGAAACTACAGGAGGAAAACAGGGAAACTACAGGAGGCCTACAGGAGGAGGCCGAGAGAAAGTTTCGTTGTTTTGAGGGTGGGAGAGTGGGTGGAAAAGGTGGGTGAAGTTTTGAATGAGGTGTTAGGGCACCTAAGGTCTACCATGAATCACCAGGAGAGAGAAAGATAATTGGGTTTGCTCAAGGAGAGGAAGAAGTTCTATGAAAAATGAAGGAAACTAGGGTAGAATTGAGGTGAGGTTTGGGAGACCTATAGGGCATGGATAAGATGGAGGGTGTGGTTGTTGGTAAGCTGTCTTACTATTGGAAGAGATTTGCTGCATAGAAACTGACAGTCAACCAAGAAAATCAAGAAACCCATGAGATGAGTGCATCCTAGGAAAAACAGAGTTTTGCATTAAAATGGCCTAAACTATGATGTATAGAAGGAAATGCTATAAGAAAGGAAAGCATGAAAAAGGAATATTTCAAATCAGGAAGTGAACATGATAAAGAAGATCTAAAGCAAAACAAAACTAGACTATCAACCTACTAGAGAGCTGAAAACACTAGAAGTCCTAGGAATGAGGAAAATCTATGTTTTTGGGGCAGCAAGAGAGTCTTTGCCTCAAATCATGGTCCCAGAGGGAGGAAGAGAGGCCAAGGAATTGTTTATAGATTTTTGAATCTTATCTGGTCACTGCTTAACCTGCTACAGAAAGCACAAATGGAAGCAAGCTACTAAATCATCAAAAGCAACCTATTCTTAATCATAAGAGAAATACATCTAACAACAAACTAATATACAAACTGAAGTAAAGCATACAAATACAAGTAAAGAGAAGCTTGGATGCTTGGATTGGGCCCTAAACCAAGATCTTCAGCCCTCTGAGGTAACTCAGTGCTAGCTTAAAAAGGATTCCATCTTCATTATAGAAAAATAGCAAGATTACATAAAACTGTCATAAAATAGTAAGCTTGAAATTTGAGCAGAGTTTACATAAGCTAAAAAAAATTGACCCTAGTGAGGCCATAGGCCTCTCTACTTATACATTTGAAGCCACCAATATCTTCCTTAAAATCAGGGAGGCTTGGCTCCCAAAACTCGAGATAACTATCAATCATATTCCACTTGCTCGGCTGCCTTATAGTGCATGATTCGGCTACTTGTACTCCGAGTTGAATGAAGGGGAATTCGAAGTGAGGAGAAATAAATGAGGGGGATTCCATGCTATAAGTCCTCTCCTCTGTCTACTTCGAGTTATTGCTATAGTTTGGCCACTAGATCCTTGAGTTTGACCTCAAAATCTCTCAATAATCTGCATTAAATACATGTTAGAACACATGGCATAATAAGTAACTCAACTCACCCTATAAGCATAAATATAATTAGAAAATCATACAATAAGCTAAGAGAATTGTTGATTTGACTAGGTTAGGAGGTAAAGTGATCCCATATAATTACCCATTATGAGGCTCATCATCACCCCCTACTGAAGGTGTTGCTCATTGTCTGAGCAACCTAGTAAATCTCTTGGTCTTTCATGGCCCTGGTGGCCTCCCTAGCATTCTAGGCTTCTGACGTGGTTTGTTCATGTTCTCCATAAAATCTTGCCTTTCTTTCTATGTCCTTCCACTGCTCCTTCTCTTCTACCTTCCAACATGCCTAATATGAGTGGAGGACTCAATTTGAGGCCAATCCAGTTGACCTTCAACCTTTGCATGGAGTGCTTGTACATTGGCACTCTTTTCAATGCCTCCTTCATCCTCATGGGGGAATGGTATTCTCTAATCTGCAAGCTGTGGGGTAGGGTGTTCCATCTTATCATGCATGCATGTACAAATTCATCCAAAGTAGCCTAAGCATATCTTCAAAGTGTGCAATGGCTTGTTCCTGGTTGGCTAGATATTTAGGGTGAGGGTCATTGGCAAGCAGGTTGTGTGTGCTGATGAGTGCCATAGGATCTGATGGCTCAACTCTTATCATCAATGGTTCATTCTGATCTTTTATTAACAATCTTTTCATTTCTGCTACCCTCAATTCTTCATGGTTCATCCATGACGCCATGGCCATTAATTGCATATCCCCTAGCTTGGCATTGGGGTCCAACACATTTAGGCCTCTGAGGGCCATGTTGTGTAGATAGAACTCTGCCATCTTTGCTTTGTCCTCAGAGTTTCTCTGGTCATACAAATCCATGAACTGCCTGTAGTCTTGGAAAGGCATTATGCCTCTTTGTTCCAAAGTTTTTTTTTGGAATTGAAGCCATTGATCCTTTAGATAGAGGCCATAAGGTTTGGCTGGTGTTTTGCATTGTAATGCTTCTATGGATAAGCTAGCCATGTATGCCAAATGAGTCTCTTTCTCCTGCATCTGCCTCCTTAGTAATTCATTCTCATTCTCAGGGTGGCTTATTGTAATGGCTTCTCTGTCTCTAAGAGCACTCGATTCCCTGCCCATTTCCCCGAGCTTGTCTTCCATGTGGATAATATCCTCAACTCCTTTGGAATTGGCTATCTGCATCCACCTATGCATTCTAACTCTCTCTTTTTCCAATTCGAAAAATGGTGGAATTGCAAATTTCTATGGGATTATCTTGCCTCCCTCAAGTAGTCTGTAATAGGAGTCAAGATTAGGCTGGGGGGTCAGGTTCTTGTAGCTCTTATGCTTCCTCTTTCACCTCTGGCTGTCCTCCTATCTTTTCCTCAAGTTTTTGTGTCTCCTTTAGCTTGGATAGTGTCTCATGTAGGACTGTTTTAGCCTCCTGTAGTCTGGTTTGGGGTCCTGTAGAATTGCCTTTCCCTTCCATGTAGAAGATCTTGTAGTCCTCCTTTCATAGGTTATGGGTGTCTTGGAAGGAGATTCTTTCACCTTGGCAGATGGTGAATCTTCAATGTTAATGGGAGTCTTTGATGAGGGCTGAGGTTTGCCTGTTTTAATTTTGGTACTCTTCCTTGCCCTGAAATACATGGAGGTTTTTCTTTTCCTCTTCTGCTTCTGCTTGCCTGGTTTACTGATGGCAGTGAGGGTAGCTGCTGCTTCTCTTTCCAAATTTTCAGGGGACTCTTCTCTTTGCTATGCCCTCTCTGCCTCCTTTTCTCCCTCTTCTGTCTCTTTTTCCTCCTCCTGCTCTGTCTCTTTTTCTACCTCCTGTTCTATCTCTTCAACTCTCCCCTCCTCTATTTCTTTTCTTTCCTCCTTCCTCTCTTGCTCTGTTATGTCACCATTGGCTTCATCTTCTCCTCCTTGCTGTTCTCCCTCCTAACTGATAGCATGACTGACATCATAGGTTAATGCCTTGATGTCATCCTCAACTGTCATATTTCTGAAAACTTCCCATGCTATAGGGACTGTAAGGGTATGGAGGGCTTCTTCTACTAGGATCTTGATTAGGCCATGGTGAGCTAGCTGCTGTGAATTTCCTTCTTGTACCTTGGCGCTGGAGTCAATGAGGGACTGAAGGAGAAAGTAAGGGATACTGATCTTTTAATGTGCTGGGGTATCCATGCCATATATCAATTCTTGGAGGATTCTAAAACGATATCCATAAACAATGTTGTACCTCCCCTCACAAGAAATATATTTTATCACTTGGTAGCTAACCTCATCCCAGGGATATGGTACACTAGCCCTCCTAATTCCATTTTTGTCTTCAACAGGGGTTTCATTATCTTGGAAAATTTTTCTCTTGGCAGCTTGGCCAATTATTCTCTCATCTTTACTCCAAGGCAGCCCAAGAGGAAGGGTAGTGACCTTACTGATGAATTCAGGGTTATTTCAATGGAGAGGCCTCTAATGGTTACAATATCATGAGTTCTTGTGTGAGGGACTAGAGAGAGAAAATTCATGGGCAATTTCATCATCAAACCCTCTAAACTTCTCAAAGAAATTCATCTAGTTTTCCTTTGTAAATATTTCCACCACTTAAGGATGTGCATGGAGTCTAGTGGAGTTAGTGGGCTCTTTTCTCATAAACCCCCCTATCATACTGCCTACACTTCTTTTGAAAAACCAAATATGGAGGTGGAGACAAAGAATTTTGAGTGAAATAGAAAAACAGAGGGGACTGTGTTTTTTTTTAAAACATAAATTTTTAATGCATTTCTACCCTCTTAAAGGCTCATCTTATCTTCAATTTGAGACCAAATCTTTCACATTTTGATATTCAATAGAGGGAATTCATGAACCCTACTTCTTCATACTAAAATTCGTCCCAAAAATCATGTTTCCTCCCTTCAAAATGACTCACTACCCTCCTGTAGAAGCCTGTTGTCACGCCTGTAGATTTCCTGTAGGTGCTCCTGTAGATAATGCCGAGAGAAAAAATATGGAGGATGGTGGATACAAGGCTTTGGGGGCATAAGAAGATTGATGTGAGGCTTAGTTATGAGGAGAAACTGAAGAAAAGGTGGTGAGAATGCACGGGGAGGAGTGCTCATTACCTTTTATGGCTGTTTTCGGTTATGAGTGTTGAGATGGCAAGGTGTATGTTGCCTAGATTAGGATTGTTAGTCCCCACCTGCTTGGTCATGACCCCCCTCGTAATCATCCCCTAATTACTGCATCGGAGTTAACTCTTCCTCCCACTACCTGTCCTTCGCATATTTTGCTTGAGTTGACTGTGCGCACGTGTTGGTGATATCTCGGTTAAGTGGAGTCAACTAAATGAAGGTGGCCAAGTTAACTGGACACCTTTCCCTCTTTCTATTTCAACTATATTTTTGCCTTCATATGATTCCTAATTACACAAATGCAGATAGAGGAGTGACTTAGCTACTTATTTGTAATCCAAGTGTATTTGCTGCCATCGACTGTGAGGTGCTGTGGCTTTCTCTGCTGCATGCCTTCTTTTTCCTTCATGCATGCTGTCTCTGCTTGCTGATGTGTTGTTGTGTGTTTTTGTAGGTTCTTCTTTTGCTAGAGCCGAGCTGCATGTGCCTTTTCAACCTTCAGATGTGCTGTCCCTTGTTGCTGGTGCTGGACTTCTATGGGATCAGCTGCTATAGGAATTCCTACAAGAGCTCCTGTAGCTGCTTCTCCCCTTGAAATTTCATCTATTTCCTTGTGCTTGGAGCTCAAGAATGATGCCAGAGGTGGAGATGAATGGTGGAGGGATAGTAGGTAAGCTTCAGGTAAAGTTAATGGTGCCTTTTCCTCCTTTTACTTTTGTTTTTTTTCAAAACTGAAAAACTGTTTTTATGTGTTTTTTCTTGAAAAGGAAAAAATAATAATAATGATGCTTGGAGTGTGATGCAGGCTTGGAAATGATGGCAAGGAGGTTTGAAGATGGTAATAGGGATTATAGGTTCCTCATGAAGCTTTTCTTGTCCTTAAAACTGCCCCCTGCGGACACTTTTGGCTCTTTGTAATTCCCACAGGAGCCTCCTGTAGAAAAAATAGAGCTTCCTATAGAAAACACAGTTTTGGAAGAAGAGGTACAGTGGGGTGAAAGAGATGCCAAAAATGATGGAGGAAGGTGTGGGGAAGATGAGATAGATGCTGGTATGTATGTCAGGATCTCCTTGGCACCTTATTTTGCTCCCGGTAGTCCTCCGGCAAACCTACAATGCAATAAAAATTCATTTTTTCTTTCTCTTTATTTTTTATTTTTGAAAACAACTAGGGTGACTTAGAGAGGTTTTCACCTTAGTTTCCTGCCCTGGGTGCCTCTAAGGGATCTTATTCTCCCCCCCCCTTTTTTTTGACATCACTGGGCCACCTCAGAAGAGGTTTTCAACCCAATGATGAGACTCAAGCGCCTCATGAAGGTTTTCACTTGAGTCCTTATTTTTTCTCTTTTTTCTTCAGTGAGTGGGTGAAGTGGAAGCTAAGACATGCTACACTACCATCACTGTTTTATTCAAATATTCAATAAACTCTCGCTTGGAGAGGGTTTCTTGTAGAATTTCAACCGATGTCCATTGACAAGCATGGGTATGGCTTCATCATCAATGGTTCTGATCATAAATGAACTAGTGTCATTGCATTTCTTCACAGTGTAGGGTCCTAGCCATCTTGTTCTCATATTGCCTTTGAAATCCTTGTATCTTGAATCATAGAGTAGTTCCCAATCTCCCTCTTGGAACTACGTCTCCTTGATATTTCTATCATGCCATATCTTTCTCTGAAGCTAAACTACTTATGTATGGAGAAGGGCTTGCAATTTGTATTCATCCAATTCATTGAGCTGAAGTAATCTCTTCTTCTATGCATGGCTGAGGTCTAGGTCTAGCTAAGCTGCCATCCATAGGGTATTGAATTCAAACTCTATTGACAGCAAAGCCTTCTTCCCGTAGACCAATTCATAGGGTGTGAACCCGGTGGTGGTCTTCCATGTTGTGTTGTAGGCCCAAGTGGCCTCAACTAATCTCTCTGCCCAATATTTTCTGCTGCTGCGAACTACCTTGGTTAGGATCCCTTCCAATGCTCTGTTAGTGACCTCCACTTGCTCATTGGCTTGTGGATGGTAAGGGGTGGAAGTCATATGCTTGATCTTATGATGTGTGAGTAGGTCTTTAATCAGGTTGGAAGTGAACTGACTACCTTGGTCTGTGATCGACTCTCTCGGATACTCGAACTTGTAGAATATGTTTTCCCTCAAAAACTCAGCTACTTTTTCCTCTGTCACTGCTTTGATTGCTTTTGTCTCTGCCCACTTTGTAAGGTAGTCGGTGCACATAATGATGTACTACTTCTGCTTTGAAGGAGGGTTGATAGGCCACACAAAGTCCATGCCACACTTCTCAAATGGCTCAAAGGTCACTTGAGGTTGCATGGGAATTTCATCCTTTCGAGTGGGTTTCCCCATCCTCTGACACCGATCACACTGGCTCATGTATCTCCTCCCATCATGATGAAGAGTGGACCAGTAGTAACTTGCTTGCAATATCTTGAAGGAAGTTCTTTTTGCTGCAAAATGACTTCCAGAAGGCCCATCATGACTGGTCAGGAGGATATCAAAGACTTCCTCCTCCCTGACACATTTTCTCAAGATCTGATCTGGGCCAAGTTTGAAGAGATTGCCTCCAATCCAGGTGAAAGGGGCACTTTTCCTTACTATGTTTCTCTTCTATTTTGAGGATAGGTGTGGTGGGAACTGTGATGAAACCAAGTAATTTGCTATATCGGCAAACCATGGAGAGAGTACTGATATAGAAAATAGGTGTTCATCTGGCATTTGGTCATCCACCATTCCTTCTTCACCTGCAGGCAAATTTACTCTAGACAAAAAGTCAGCAACAACATTCTCTTTACCAGGCTTATCAATAATGGTCAGATCAAACTGCTGCGGTAAAAGCAACCATCTAATAATGCGAGCATTTACATCTGGTTTGTTCATTAAATATCTAATTGCAACATGATCAGTGTGCACAAAGGTTTGATAACCTGTGATATAATGTCTGAATTTGTTTAAGGAATGCACAACAGCTAGGAGTTCCTTCTTGGTCACTGTATAGTTTAACTCCACCTTTGACAAGTTTTTGCTTATAAAGTATATGGAATAAGGTAAATTTTCATCAGTTTGTCCCAAGGCTGCTCCTATTGTTTTGTTCGAGGCATCTGTGTGATTCTGAAAGGGTAGGGTCCAATTTGGGCCTCTAAGAATTGGGGCAGTCACTAGCTTGCTCTTCAAGGTATCTAGGTCTTCTTAACTGTTTTCCGACAAATGAACTCAACATCTTTGCCTAGGAGGCCAAACAAAGGAGAGGCTAAATTACTGAAGTCTTTAATGAATCTCCTATAATATCCAGCTAAGCCTAGGAAGCTTCTGACATCTCTAACCTTTTGAGGAGGTGGGATACTTTGGATGATGGAAATTTGTTGGGGTCTACCTGCAGTCCTTGTTGAGATATTGCATGACCTAGCACGGTCCCTTCAGTCATAAAAAATTCACATTTTTCCGGACTAAGGGATAGGTTCATCTCAATACAATTATCTAGAACTTTTCCTAGGTTAGATAAAGCTTCTTGAAAGTCAGAGCCATAAGGAGTAAAATCATCCATGTATATTTCTACTGCATCATGAACCAGTTCAAAATATATACTTAATACCACTATTTGAAAAGTGGCTAGAGCGTTGCACAAACCAAAAGGAAGGACCCAGTATGAAAAGGTACCCCAAGGACAAGTGAAAGTGGTCTTATCTTGGTCTTCCGGGCTGATTTTAATCTGATTGTACCCACTAAACTCATATAGGAAGGAGAAAAACTTTTTCCCTGCTAGACCATCTAACACTTGATCTATGAAAGGTAAAGGAAAATGGTCCTTTTTAGTGGCTTTGTTCAATTCCTGATAGTCGAGACAGATTCTACACTTACCATTTTTCTTTGGCACTAGCACCAAAGGAGAGATCCATTCACTCTTAGAGATGGGATAAATGAATCTTGCATCAAGCAATTTCTGCAGTTCTTCCTTAACAATATCTTTAAGTGCTGGGTTCATCCTCCTTTGAGTCTTCCTGACTGGCTTGCAATCTTCCTTGATGTATATATGATGAGTACATACTGAAGGGTGCACTCCCTTCATCTCCTTATAACTCCAGGTGAAGGCGTCTAGACGTTTTCTCAGTATGCTACATAGCTCCTTTTCCTGGGAAGTAGATAGGGATGGATTGATTTTCATTGTTCTTTTTGGGCCAAAATCTATATTTTTAACATAGAGAGAAGTGTGGCCGACCACACAGAGATCAGTTGAGGGGTTGTTTTGGATTTCTCTTACTATGTCTTCTAATGGTGATACACTGGGAGGTGGATTCTGAATCAAATTTTCAATCATATCATCCTCATCTTGCGGTTTTTCCCCATGGCGGTTTCTAATGTACAAAGTGGTGCAGAATAAAATTCATCCTCATCCTCCTCCTCCGACCAGAGAGGTAGATCATGTTCTAGTAAGGGTTGGGCAGGAGGATATAGGATTAACTGCTTGGACATGTGACCGTTCTTTATGGTCATGTTCCCAGCTCGACAACTGATGTAGGCATCAGTTGTAGCCAAGCAGGGTCTTCCTAGAATGAGAGGATACCCAATGAGCTTTACCTTTGGCTGGAGAACTAAGAAATCAGTAGGGTACTCCCAAGAATTAATGGAGACCATCACATCTTCCATAATCCCCTCAGGGGTCACTATGGAGCGGTTTGTTAGCTGCAGCATTGTCATGGTCTTCCTCAAGGAGCCTTGGAGGTTAAGTTTGAGCATTGTGTCCTTTGTCATCACATTAATGGCAGCTCCCAAATAAATCAAGGTATGTGGGACCATTGTGCCATTGATGTGGACATCAACCAGTGGGCTTCCAGGGTCCAAATATTTTGGACAAATTATCTGCCCTAACATCAGGTCGGATAATTGTCCTATGACATTGATGGTTGGGGCATCTCTCTTGTGGCTTCCTGGATGCCTAAAGCACTTCTCTTTGATCAACCTATTGTAGATAGAGACATCTTTTATGGCTTGGAGAAGTGGTATCTTCACACATAAATGTTTCAATTCTCCCAGGATTTCAGTCTCTTCTGGGGTAGGCTAGATTGTCATGGATAGTCTCTCAGGAAAGGGTGGATTTGCTTTAGGTTCACTTTCCTCTTTATCTTCCTCAACCTCCTTGGGTGGAGGCTGGCTATCTGGGAGAACTTTCCCGGATCCCAAATTAATTTCTTGAATCTCCACAGCATAATTTGGGCATGATAGTTCCCCAATATACACTTGCTGAGCCTGTCTGTTGTTCGGGTTCGCATTTGGCTGGGTAGGCATTTGGGGTTGCCTTGGTGGAGCAGAAGGTAACGGTTGTGATTGGGCAAGTGGTGGAGGTAGAAGAGTGGGAAGAGAGTTGTATTGGGGCCTCCACCCCTGATGAGGCGCATTCCACTGAGGTTGCAGCTGAGCATAAGATTGAAATGAGTGGGTGGCTGGTTGGGCATGATATTGAGATGTGAAGTACCAAGGAGGAGGTGTGGACCAGGAAGGATGAGAAGGGGGTCCCCAAGAAGGTATGGAGGTGACTTGGTTGAGGTTGTAGTATGCCTGAGATGTCCCTTGCATCCCCTGCTGGTATGGTTTAGGTCCATGCGGCCTCCTTTGGTTTATGTAATAGATTGTTCAGTGACTCCTTCGGCCCCTTGGTATACAGCTTTAAGTCCATGCAAGGAAGGGCACTTATCTGTAGAATGATCTTCTTCACAGACTGAACAAACCTCTATAGAGTTCAATGGGAATTCATTCCTAGGATGCCTCTTGGTGCATCTAGGGAAAAAAATGGCGAAAGCCCTCTATGCTTCCTCTTGTTTTCTTTTGATATGTAAGGTATCCATTTGCATGGCAAGAGTCTACAACATCTCACTCTTGAAGTCTTCTAGCATTTTTCCAATTTCACCTTTAATGGATGAATTGGAAGAAGAGGTACTGGCTATGGGTTGAATCCCCCTACCTTTCTTTCTGGTTGCTCTAGAATGGTTTCTAAAAACAGTCTTTATGTCCTCATATAATAGTTGGTAGATGTCTCCCCCGACTAGTAGATGGAGGGTGTCTAAAAGGTCTTCCCGAATTCCCCTGAGCAGGACCAACTTCAGAGAATTAGGGTCAATTGTACTCTTGGCCCTTTTGTAACTGAGATGGAACCTCTCTTCATAGTCTTTGAGCGACTCATCACTTCCTATGGTCATTCAGAAGATTTATTCTTTAGTATCTTTTGACCTACAATAGTCTCGATACTTGTTGTTGAAGGCCTGTTGCATCTGAGCTCAAGTTGTGATGCTATTGCCAGGTAATCCCATGAACCAACATAGTGTTGCACCCTTGAGAGGAGAAGGGAACAATTTCAACTTTTGCTCGTCTACTGCATAGTCATAAGTTCGATAGATGATAGAAAACTCAAACAAGAAGGTGTTAGGATCTTCTGTAGTTAGACCATGGAAGTGAGGTAGGGTTGAAGGACTTATATTCTTCATTTTGGTGTCCCCATTGGTCTCTCGAATGGGGAAGGTACCCTCTATTCTCTCTCCATTTCCCCTAGCATTTATGTTTTCAGCCATTGGTTCCAGAGGAATGTTTTCTTCTTCTTCTTCCCCTATAGGTTCTTCAAACATGTCCTGGATTTTCACCTAAGGGTTCTTATTAATTGCAGCCACCGAAGAAGAGAGAAGGTTGGCAGTGTGAGGCAGTGGGGGTGTTGGGAAATTTTTTTCCTAAGTTATCTCTACTCCTACGAGGCATGAAAGGAAATATTTTTGGTTGGTTTTTTGTTTCTTTTTCCCCACACTGAAAGTACTTGCAGAAACTGAAATTGTGATTGAACAAAACAAATTCCAACTAGCTGAAATGAACTTGCTGAATGGAAATTTACAGAATTGAATAAACTATTAGCAGAATGTTGCAATAGGAAATAGAAGAAAGCGGTAATCACATAATACTCTGACGCTTCCCTGACAATGGTGCCAAAAAGTGGTGAGTGCCAATATTGCAGCAAGAATATTGCAACTCCTGGGCTACCAACTTTACTTTTATCAAACTGGTAGTTCGTAACAAAATTAGAAGCGTCGGTGCTATATGAACAAGTACTAGTTATTGCTGCAGGTTGTCACTTGGTCAGCCGACGCGAGAATACTAGGAACTCAAGCCAACTTCTATAGATTTCAGAAGAAGCTCTATGTGTGATGAAAGGAAAGAAAGATTACTCTACAGATTCTATTCTAACTGCAGAAAGGAGAAACACTAGAATGTAAAGCAAAATCTAATAAACCCTAATTAACAAGCTAATTCTACTTTTGCCAAAAACACTATGAAAACCATGAAAGAAATTCTATTACCTACTCAAGGAAGTAAACAACCTCTAACCATGCTATTTCTGGAAGTAAATAAGCAAAAAACATATTTTTGGATTTGTATTTGAATTTAACATGCATCTAATTTATTGTGTGTGAGTGTGGCAGCGAATAGGTGGCATTAGAGGGCGGTTTTGGCGCTTGGGAGGATGTAGGATGGTGTGGATGGGTCCTAGGAGGTCTTAGGTGGAATTTTGGAGACTTTTCCCACACTTGGCCTTCAAGAGAAAGCCTACAGGAAAAACTACAGGAGGACACAGGAAAACTACAGGAGGAAAACAGGGAAACTATAGGAGGCCTATAGGAGGAGGCTGAGAGCAATTTTCGCTGTTTTGAGGGTGTGAGAGTGGGTTGAAAAGGTGGATGAAGGTTGGAATGAAGTGTTAGGGTGCTAAGGTCTACCATGAATCACCAATAGAGAGAAAGATGATTGGGTTTGCTCAAGGAGAGAAGAAGAAGTTCTATGAAAAATGAAGGAAACTAGGGCAGAATTGAGGTGAGGTTTGGGATACCTACAGGGTTTGGATCAGATGGAGGGTGTGATTTTTGGTAAGTTGGCCTACTACTGGAAGAGATATGTTGCATAGAAACTAAAATTTAACCAAGAAAATCAAGCAACCCATGAGATGAGTGCATCCTAGGAAAAACAGAGTTTTGCATTAAAATGGCCTAAACTATGATGTATAGAAGGAAATGCTGTAAGAAAGGAAAGAATGCAAAAGGAATATTGAAAATTAGGAAGTGAACATGATAAAGAAGATCTAAAGCAAAGCAAAACTGGACTATCAACCTACTAGAGAGCTGCAAACACTAGAAGTCCTAAGAATGAGGAAAATCTGTGTTTTTGGGGCAACAAGAGAGTCTTTGCCTCAGATCATGGTCCCAAAGGGAGGAAGAGAGGCCAAGGCACTGTTTCTAGCCTTTTGAATCTTCTCTGATCACTGCTTAACCTGCTACAGAAAGCACAAATGGAAGTAAGCTACTAAATCGTCAAAAACAACCTATTCTTAACCATAAGAGAAATACATCTAACAACAAACTAATCTACAAACTGAAGTAAAGCATACAAATAAAAATAAAGAGAAGCTTGGCTACTTGGATTGGGCCCTAAACCAAGAGCTTCAGCCCTCTGAGGTAACTTAGTGCTAGCTCAAAAAGGATTCCATCTTCATTATCAAAAAATAGCAAGATTACATAAAACTGTCATAAAATAGTAAGCTCGAAATTTGCGTAGAGTTTACACAAGAAAAAAAAAATCAACTCTAGTGAGGCCCTAGGCCTCTCTAATTATACATCTGAAGTTGAGCTTCCTTAAAATCAGAGAGGCTTGGCTCCCAAAACTCGAGATAACTATCAATCATATTCCACTTGCTCTGCTGCCTTCTAGTGCATGATTCAGATGCTTGCACTCCGAGCTAAATGAAGGGGAATTCGATGTGAGGAGCAATAAATGAGGGGGATTCCATCCTATAAGTCATATCCTCTATCTACTTTGAGTTATTGCTACACTTTGACCACTAGATCCTTGAGTTTGACCTCAAAATCCCTCAATAATCTGCATTAAGTACATGTTAGACCACATGGCATAATAACTAACTCAACTCACCCTATAAGCATAAATATAATCAGAAAATCATATAATAAGCTAAGAGAATGGTTGATTTGACTAGGTTAGGAGGTAAAATGAGCCCATATAATTACCCATTTATGAGGCTCATCAGCAACGCCACACTATTGGTGTTCCTAGCCGCTGGATGAGGCTTTTGCGCATGATAGCACAAGCTGTGACCTATTATCATGAGCACCACTAGATCTACTTAGGATGTTTTGCATGCATTTTGAATTTTTTTGGTTAGATGACCAAACGTGGCTTGGAAACAAATTTTGTAAAAACTTTTAAAACACCTATCTATTTTACTTTCAGAGTTTTCTATGGTTATGTGCAATCCCATTCAACTAATGATGTGAATTGAAAATATTACTTTTACATGTGTCACAAATCTCTGTTTAACACATAATTTGTTAGAGAATTAGTTAATGTGTTAAAGTTTGTGGAAATATGTTGATATTGAATGTATTCAAAATATGAACTCTAAGGAACATGCGAAGAATTTTTGGGGTTCAGACGGTATACATAGTTGTAAGTTGTAGTACAACGAGTTGTGAGTCTAGACTAACGATGATTTGGTGAATGCCAAGTGAAATGGCATCAGAGAGAAGTTTGATCAACGCACTATACTCAACGATGTTGTTCATCGATCGAACGATACAAATCCCTTGAAAACTCAATAACTCGCCACTTGGAGCGAAAATTTCCCATGCTGCAAAAGATAGGTTCTACGTACTACAACTAGCACCATCTGCGTAACCAAAAAATGGTTCCAAAGACTCCAACGTCTACAAAAAATGTAAAGTAGATTACTAACCAGATAAAAAACTCTAAAATACACACACTGACACACACACATGCAATGAAAGAATATATACAGTGAGTTTTACTACACTCAATAAAGCATAGTAACATTTGAGGTACAACTCGTTTCGAGGCTGCGACAATGGAATCCCATCATAATATACTAACTCATAGGCACCTTTTACCAAAACACACTTGACAATATAAGTACCCATCCACATCGGTTCAAATTTCCCTGCTCCAAGTTTATCAACTTCCTGATCGTAAAGGTAGACCAGGTCTCCTTCTGAGAAGATACGAGGCTTGACATTTCTGTTATATTGTCCCTTGATTCGTTTCTTATGCACTTTGTTAGCCAATGCAACATCACAACGGGTTTCATCCAGATGGATTAGTTCCAAGAAATGCGATTCTTCTTTAGAAGTGTTGGGTAACAGGTCAATCACGAGTTTGAGAGATGAAATTTCACATTGTATCGATAAGATTGCTTCCAAACCATACACCAACTGAAAGGGTGTGAATCCAGTTGCATTTCTCACCGAGGTTCAATATGCCCACAAGGCAGAGTACATGATTAAATTCCAGTTTTGTTTATGAACCCCTATCATTCTTTGCAACATCCGCTTCAGGACTTTGTTGATGGTCTCAACTTGTCCATTCGCTTGTGGGTAGTAAGGGGTAGAACTATCATGTGACAATCCTAACTTAGTAGTGAACTAAGCCACCATGTGATTGCGAAAATGTGATCCATGATCTATAACTATGGCTTGTGGTACACCAAACCGGGCAACCACATGGTTAGAAAAGAAAATAGTAGCCGTTTCACCACTGTTGTTTAATGTTGGCATCGCCTTGGCCCATTTGATAAAATAGTCAACGACGACTATAATATACCCATGCCCCCCGACCGAGGTGGGGTTACACTTCATGATGTCAATGCCCCATTTGGCGAATGGTCAAACAACAACGACTGGATGCAATAACGTAGATGGTAATCTAGTTTTTCGTCATAGATTTGGCATTAGTGACAGCTTCTGACAACAATCATACAATATTTGAATATAGTTGGCAAGAAGTAACCGGCACAGAGAATTCTCTATGCAGTAGCATATCCATATAAGTGTCCACCACAAGCACCTGAATGGAAATCATTTAATGCTTTCTCGGCTTCCTCATGTGTGAGGCACCTCCGTAAAATCGTATCGGTACCGGGACGGTAAAGAGTGTCACCAATGATCAAATAATCTTTGGCTTGGTATCAGATAAGTTGCTGTTGCGAGTGAGAGGTAATAGGCCGGAAAGTTTGGGTCTGGAGATAGATCAATATATCTCCATACCACGGGTCAGATGATGATATTAGAAATAGAGACTCATCCAAAATCGATGGTTGAGATGTTGAATCAATGGAGGTCGAGGGAAGGTCGCAAAGTAGCTCGGTGAAAATGAAAGATTTCTTTGATTTGGACTTGATGAATTCCCGATCAAACTCCTGCAAAATGACTATCGATTTTGAGTATTTTCCCCCTAGCAATTGATGTGAAAAAATGTATGTCAGAGGGTTGCGATCTGAAATGACAGTGGTCTTCTGGAGTAGGATGTAATGGAGAAATCTATGAGCAGCTTGCACAACTACCAAATCTAGTTTCTCGACATAAGAGTACTTACTTTTGGTATCATTGAAATTATGGCTCAAATAATATATCAGATGTTCAATCCCATTTTCCTATTGGAATAAAACCATGCTAGTTGTTGTATATGAAGCGGTGAGATACAGGTAATATTCGTTTTGATAATTCAGAGAATACATTAACGATACTCTAATCAAGGTATCTTTAAGAGCATCAAAGGAAGCTTGTGCAACCTGATCCCAATGGAAGGGTATCCCCTTTTTCAAAAGACGTGTAAAACTTTTAGCCATTTCAGCGTAATTAGGAATGAACCTCCTTAGAAAGTTAGCCTTCCCTTGGAGTCTCTATAACTGTGAAAGATTTGAAGGTGGAGGCAAATCAAGAATTGCCTGGACCTTTAATGGATTGAGTCGAATTCCATATTTATACACTACAAATCCAAGCAAATGACTAGAACCAACACAAAACACACATTTGTATGGATTGAGTCGTATCTTGTAGTGCCAGCACCATAAAAATATGGCTCTAAAATGTTGCGGGTGATCAGTCTGATTTCATGAATGAGTAGGTAAATCGTCAAGATAAGGTTGAAAAATGTGCTTGATGTCATGGAAAACATAGTTCATTTCCCTCTGAAATGTAGCCCTTGCATTCTTCAAACCGAATGGAAGTTTCCTATAAGCAAATGTGCCCCATGGAAAAATAAAAGTTGTTTTAGATTGGTCCTGTGGGAGGATATTCATTTGATTGTAATAAAAAAACTATCCATAAATGAGAAGATTTCGCATCTGGCACATTCATCAATAATCTGGTCAATAAAAGGAGTAGGATAATTGTCCTTTGGACATGCCTGATTTACATCCCTATAATCGACAAACACTTGAATTGTCCCTTGTTTCTTCATGATAGGAACAATGATGGAAACCCACTCAGTAAGAGGTACAGGGTAAATGAAACCAACACGCAAAAGCTTTTCAACTTCTGCTTTAATGGTAGCGACTTTCTTTGGATGAACAGGTCGAAGCCGCTGTTGTATTGGTTTGACATCAGGATACATTTTAATTTCATGTTCAACTATACTAGAGTCAATGCCTCGCATCTCCTTGCATGACCATGCAAATATATCTCAAAATTCATGAAAGAGAGTACGGTAATTATCAAGTTCTGATGGAGAACATGATTTTCTGACATGAATGATTTCTACAACATTAGGTTTGGTAGAAATATTAATAGAAATTGTTTCTTCAATATTTGATAGGTTTCGCTTGGAACCCATTGTGTCTATAAAATTAGAATTCAAAAGGAAATCAACAACTGAAGGTTGGTTTAGTTCATTTGAATAATCTTCGATGTCATCTGGAAGATGGGAATGATGATGATAATCTTCGCAAGGTTCTTCTCCTATCATCATTGATTGGACGATTCTTTCATCCGTAGAAAATATACGTGAAAAAGGATTCGAAGAAGTACCATATTCTAATGAATGATCTACCCATACAATTGGTGAAAGTGGATTTGGGTTTGCCGCACAAGCCAGAAAAATTGATTGCTATGCAAGCTCAATGGGGCTTAGCGGCATAACTTCAGTATAACTATCATCTTCAGAATTGTTGGTAATCCTCCTTAAATCAGATGAGGTGGAGGAAATCATGTTGCAAGTCTCTAATCTTGCTACTTCCGCCAAATAAGATGGTGATGGTAGCATAAAAGTATCCATTAGGGAAGGATATTTAAAGAGATCTACACCAAGACTTTGAAGTGACAACGGGGATCCATGTACCAACAGAATGCTTCCCGTAGCCGGAGAACTAGATGCAAAGAAGGCAAGTTGATCGATAATTGTGATTCCACCCTTATGAGGGAATGCAATAATATGAAAGTACATGGAAACCACAACATCCATAGCATATACCCATGGCCTTCCCAGTAAAATGTTGTAATCGAGGGGTTCGTCAACTACCTCAACTTCAACAGTAACTGTTTTTCCCCCTAGTTCAATTTGCAGGTTACTGAAAATCCCACAAGGAGTATAGTTTCATCCGTCAAAAGCTTTTAACATGGTTGGTGATCATGACAACATCGGTGAACCAAGTGTTTTCTAGTAGCTCATTGACATAATGCAAGTAGATGCCCCCTCGTCAATATTAGTTCAATGAACGTTCTTATTAAGAGCCTTTACTTGAATTAGGAAAGCTAACTACACCGGTAATTGTGGTGTATATCCTGCATGGTTAAAAACCACAAGATTGGAATCCATAGGGTCTATTCCACCAATTTTTGACACTAAAGCCTGCTTCTGGGAGGGAAAATTTTGTAATACCTCAAGCGTCGACATAGCAAAAGGTGATTGAGCAAGGTCTTCTACTATGTTATAGTTCTGAGCTGCTCGAGCTCGAGGGTTAAATGTTGATTTATGAACAACTCCCTTTGGTGGTTTTATTATCAATTCTGGTGCAATAGGTGGTGGAATATTTTCAAATGAAATCGAAGTTGAAGGATTAGGTTGATCAGTGGCCTGATTATTCAATGATGATGGTAGATTTCCATAATCTTTATTTCTCATTGACACCAAAACTTCGTTTTTATGCTTTGCAACAGATAGCATAAGTACTTGGGATGTGGAAGCATGGTCTGTCTTAACCAAATGTGTCTCCGGGTTTGGAAACAGATCAACCAACACTGCAAATGTGTTAGAAGTCTTTAGAAGCTTAGAGACTTCTCAGCGGTGTGGACAATCTCTTGTAAAATGCTCGTCATTACAGATTAGACATGGATAACAAGGTTTCCTTGCCAAAGTAGAGGAATTAGATGATTTATCTTAAGGGGAATTATCTTTTTTTTTCTTGTTTTTCCCCTTATTCTTGCCTCCTGGTTGCTTTGCATTCTTGCCTTTGTCAGATGACACGACATTGACTTTGGAAGAAAGAGTTTTTTCTGATGCATTGGTAGTTTGATTGGAAATGGCAAGAGTTTGACCAAATGGTCTACTTGCCATTTGCGTGCTCGAAGAACTGATCACATCGTCATCGACATGAGAGTCCTTACTCGATTGTGGAGGAGGAGGGACAGTGAAAGTGTAGAAATTTGAATAATATAACACTTATTCACATATATTATCCTGATTATACACTATTTGTGGAATGCATGCATAATACATAACCTCCTCTACCATTGATCATCAATTTGCGGAATTAAAAACAATCGCATGCACACATTGAAACATCAATCACACATATCAACATAGTATGTAATGGGGAAAGCATACAGCTGAAAACCCCCAACTATCTGTATATTATAATGATAGAGAACATATAACAATACATAGTACAATACTCCTCACAGGTACTCAGTACTATCTCCACATGCTACACACAAACTAGCTCAGATCTGAACAAGTCACAGGTTCAAATCTCCTCCACTGTTTGCCTGCCTCTACTGCGCAATCCAAGTTTAGAATAGATCATATCCAAGTTCGAATTCCCTTGGCTTGTACTGCGCAATCCTCATTGGAAATCTCAATCAATGATTGTGAAAATCTCATGCACAACTATAGTCACAAATGATAGTAGTCTCACCCTTTCACCCACCTCTAACACTTGTCTCCACTGAATTGTCCATGCACTGAGTTAACTGATGTATTCTGTAGTTGATTAATGAGTTAATAATTAGTGAATTAATTAATAATTAATTCACATCGCTCATCACTAGTGTATTTGGCAGTTAGACTAAATACAACTAGTTCAACTAAGTCAAACTGAACACAACTCCATCAACTCCTCAATCAACTCCACCAAACTCAATCACTTGAGTTCTAACTGAAGTCCATCATGTAATAGCTCAACTAACCCATGGGAAAAGTGTATTTCCTTCTGGCAGTTGCATGTGCTACATCCGTAGCTCGAACTGAAGTGCTGCAAGAGGATAAGATAATGTTTATAGTCCAAATATTATTAAGAGCTAATAATATTCCATTGTTCTATTTTTTGACTGGTAGTCTAAAAATAGACTTCGCCCATATGTCTAAAAATAGAATTCCATCTATTTTTACCAACATGACCAATCATCCATAAATAGCATTCTGCAACTCATAGACCATGATCCATATGTCTAAAAATAGACATAGTCTAAAAATAGACTTTGCGCCAAAAATAGCCTGCAGGACCACTTAGTGAAGGTGACTTCTTTTCACTAAGCTCCATCATCTTGTTGCATTTTCAACACTCCCTCTCAACAAGATATGGATTATCTGCAACCCCTATCCTGCCTCTGTGGTATTCGAATTTTCTCCTGGTGAGCGCCTTCGTCAAGATATCAGCATCCTGATCCTCCGTGGGAATGTATGAAAGTAACATGATTCTCTGCTGCACACAATCTCTGATATCTTCGTACCTGATGTCGATGTGCTTGGATCTCTCATGAAATACTAGATTAGCTGAGATTTTAATGCAACTCTGGTTATCACAATAAATCACAGTAGGCTCCAAGTGTGACCCGAACAACCCAACCAGGATCTTCCTCATCCATATAGCCTCGCATGCAGCCAAAATTGCTGCCATATACTCGGCCTCTGTTGAACTAAGTGCCACAAATCTCTACTTCCTGCTGTACCAAGAAACTTCTGTCGAATCGATACTGAAGATCCCTCTAGATGTGCCCTTTCTGTCCGTTGGGCTCCTTGCCCAATCTGCATTCGTGAAGCCACATAGCTTCACCTCATCTTCCTGTCTGTACCACAATCCATATCCCAATGTGCCTCTGAGATAACGCAATACATGCTTGCCTGCCTTCCAGAAGAGCTTGGTTGGCTTAACCATAGCTTGTGAAAGCTGGTTAATAGCATAGCATATATCGGGTCGTGTATTGACCAGATGCATAAGCAACCCCACCAACTGTCGATAAACAATGGCATCCATTACCTCCGCTGAAGTAGCATCCTCCTTCCTCCAACCTCCAGGAAGAGGAGTATCAAGAGGCTTGCAGCCATGCATGTTGAACTTCTCCAGTATCTCCCAGGCATACTTACCCTAAGAAACAAATAGTCCATCACTGCACTGCCAAATTTCCAATCCCAGGAAATAATGAAGGAGGCCCAAGTCCTTCATCTCAAACTCTCTAGCAAGATCCTCCTTGCATGAAAGTATCAACATCTCATCTCCCATCAAAATCAAATCATCTACATAAAGTAAAATGATCAGCAACTTACCCTCCACCACAATCTGGTATAGGTTAGGATCCGCCTCACTCTTGGAGAATCCAAGTCCAGTGAAATAACTGTCTATCTATGTGTACCAAGCATGAGGTGCTTTTTTCAACCCATACAATGCTCTCTTGAGCCTGCACACATGCGACTCGCTGCTTAAGATCTCGAAACCTTCGGGCTGCTCTATGTACACCTCCTCCTCAATGACTCCGTTGAGGAATGCAGTCTTCACATCCATCTGATGGATATGCCACCCCATCTGCGCTGAGAGAGCAAGAATCATCCGTATGGAAAATACCTTGTGACAGGTGCAAAGGTCTCCTCATAATCGATCCCCTCTATCTGTGAGAAGCCTCGGGCAACAAATCTTGTCTTATACTTCTCCACACTCCCATCAGCTGCCTGATTCACTTTGTAGATCCATTTCAAACCCACCACTGATTTCCCTTCCGGTCTTGGGACAATCTCCCATGCACTGTTTCTGACAATTGAATCATACTCTTCCACCATGGCATCTACCCATGCGGGATCCTCCACAACTTCCTAGAAAGAGGATGGCTCAGTCACGACACATTTTCTCACAAGAGCCATGTAACCAGTGTACCGATCAGGTGACTGTCTCTGTCTGCTCTGTGCTGTAGGTGGTCCTACAACCTTCTCTGCATCTTGAGCCAGTTGCTCAGCTTTTGTAGTGCGCTTTCGCACTCTGATGGTTGGCGCTGCATGAGTGGTCTCTTGCACTCCATGAACTTCATCTTGCGGGTGATCCACATCCTGAAGCTCATCCTTAGGAACTAATAGCTCCTCATCTGCATGCAAGTGTGTCTCCCTCTCAACCGAACACTTCATGGCTTTCTCCTCCTGAAATTTGATATCCCGTCGCACAACAGTCTTGTTACTGTCTAGCAAATACACACGATAGTTGTGGGACATATCAGTGTACTCCACAAATATCCCAACCTCTACAGTCGGCTCCAGCTTCTTCCTGGCATCCTTCGTCACATGCATGTAAACAGGAGAACCAAAAATCCTCAAATGGGAAATATCAGGCCTCTTACCAGAATAAGCCTCCTTGGGTGTACTCATGCCAAATATCTTGTGAGGACAACGGTTCTGCACATATATTGTAGTATTGCATGCCTCTGCCCACAAGTGAAGGGGTAGTCCCTGATCATGCAACATCGCCCGTGCAACACCCACGATCGTTCTATTCTTCCGCTCAGCAACCCCGTTCTGCTGTGGGTTATGGGGAGCTATGAGCTCTCTTCGAATCCCTTCTGCGCTGCAGAAGTCCTTGAACTCGCCAGAGATGAATTCAGCACCATTGTCGCTCCTAAGAGCCCTCACCTTCTTCCCCAATTCCTTCTCGACCAGTTCTTTGAACTCATAGAACTTTGAGTATGTCTCGCTCTTCTTCTGCATGAAGAAGATCCAACACTTTTGAGAGAAATCATCAACAAAGATCACATAGTACTTGTGCTTTGCTATCGAAGCTACTGAGAAAGGTCCACACACGTCTGTGTGAATTCTCTCAAGGATCGTCGTGGCATGACTATCCTTCTCGTGAAAGGTGGATTTCACAAATTTTCCCAAAGTACACCCCTTGCACTGATCTGACTGTGCAAGAGTGCCTTTAGGAAGCCCAGTAGAAATCTACTGTAGTATCTTCAAGGCTCCATGGTGAAGGTGGTCCAATCTCCGGCGCCACAGCTCGCCATCATCTTGGCTCACCAATCCTTCTACCTTGCATGCCATTGCTGCGCAACCATCTACATGCAATTGATAAAGGTTCTTGACTCGAACCCCTATCTTCCGGGTTTCTCCAGTTGTCTTACTGCGCAGGAAAGCCTTTCCCTCGCTGAAGAAAACATCATATCCCTTGTCTTCTAGCATCGCCACAGAGATAAGATTCTTCTTCAATCCTAGAACATGCATCACTTCCTTCAATACGAAGGTTTTACTAGACTCCCTCTCAAAGGAAATGGTACCGATACCGGTCGCACTGTATCTACCATCATCGCCCATCTCGATGTGCACTCCAAGATTTTTCTCATCCAGATCAGAAAACAAATCTCGATCTCCTGTCATGTGAAAAGACGCACCACTGTCCAAAAACAATACCGATCCCATCACACTAGATACCAAGCATGTGATCAACAAAAAATCCAACTCAAACTACGAGGCTAAGGCCTCTCCCACTGCAGATCTAGCAGCTTGCTTATTTTTCTTCTTCTGCAGACAATTTGTGGCATAATGTCCGTGTTGATGACAGTGAGAGCAATTCACCTTAGACATGTCCTGCTTCTTGCCTTTCACATTGGAATGAGAAGATTTCTTGTTCTTCCCCTTCTTTTCTTTGGCAGCCAAAGCGCAATTTTCTTCATCAGATGCCTTTGATGAAGATCCATCCCTAGTATTCTGCTTGATATCCTCTTGCATAAGATCAGACCAAAGTCTCTTCCATCCTAGCAATTTCTCTCGACCATTGACAGAGTCTTGATAGGAATGCCAACTCTTCGGAAGACCAAGGAGAGCCAAGCTCACCAAGTCCTCATCATCAACAGTCACCCCCACACTTCCCAGCTCATCCCGGCATTGGGTGAACTTCATGAGATACTTGGGCATACTGTCTCCTTTCTCACACTTAATGTTTCTGAGTTTATCCTTGAGCGCCAACTTCCTCTGGTCGCTCTTGCTTTGGAATAAATCTGTCAACGCTTTCCACATCAAGTATGGAGAAGCCTTTCCATGCAGGCTGGATACAATGTGATCCGTCATGCCCTCCAACAGAATCCTTCGACACTTTGCTGTCTTCTTTTTCCAAGCCTCAACTTGAGTAGCATCAATAGGCTTTGGGACCTCAGCATATATGAACTCCTTCAACCCATTTTCATCTAACACCGCCTCCATCCTGTCTTTGCATGCAACATAAATCGAGCTGCCTTCAAGGGCATACTCCAATCACAATCTGTTGAAAGACATTTCAACTTTGACACCAAGAAAACACTGCTGCAAATTCGAATTCCACCAGCTCAAAAATCAATCGTTTCTAATCTAAAATTTGTGAGAACAAAGTATTTCTCATACAGAGATTGACTGTATAAGCATTTACCAGATATATCACCTTCCAAAAGAAGGATGAATCCAGAGGCTACCTGGCCCGGTTATAGACTTTGCCTGAAGAAATAAAATGTAATCAATTTCTGAATAATAGATCTGATGATCAACTTCGCTCTGATACCATGTAGAAATTTGAATAATATAACACTTATTCATAGAGATTATCCTGATTATACACTATTTGCGGAATGCATGCATAATACATAACCTCCTCTACCATTGATCATCAATTTGCGGAATTAAAAACAATCACATGCACACATTGAAACATCAATCACACATATTAAAATAGTATGTAATGGGGAAAGCATACAGCTGAAAAACCCCAACTATATGCATATTATAATGATAGAGAACATGTAACAATACATAGTACAATACTCCTCACAAGTACTCAATACTATCTCCACATGCTACACACAAACTAGCTCAGATCTGAACAAGTCATGGGTTCAAATCTCCTCCACTGTTTTCCTGCCTCTACTGCGCAATCCAAGTTTAGAATAGATCAGATCCAAGTTCGAATTCCCTTGGCTTGTACTGCGCAATCCTGATTGGCAATCTCAATCAATGATTGTGCAAATCTCATGCACAACTATAGTCACAACTGATAGTAGTCTCACCCTTTCACCCACCTCTAACACTTGTCTCCACTGAACTGTCCATGCACTGAGTTAACTGATGTATTCTTTAGTTGATTTATGATTTAATAATTAGTGAATTAATTAATAATTAATTCACATCACTCATCACTAGTGTATTTGGCAGTTAGACTAGATACAACTAGTTCAACTAAGTCAAACTGAACACAACTCCATCAACTCCTCAATCAACTCCACCAAACTCAATCACTTGAGTTCTAACTGAAGTCCATCATGCAATAGCTCAAATAACCCATAAGAAAAGTGAATTTCCTTCTGGAAGTTGCATGTGCCAGATCCGTAGCTCGAATTGAAGTGCTGCAAGAGGATAAGATAATGTTTATAGTCCAAATATTATTAAGAGCTAATAATATTTGACTGTTCTATTTTTTGACTGGTAGTCTAAAAATAGACTTCGCCCATATGTCTAAAAATAGAAGTCCATCTATTTTTACCAACATGACCAATCATCCATAAATAGAATCTTGCAACTCATAGACCATGATCCATATGTCTAAAAATAGAATTTGTGCCAAAAATAGCCTGCAGGCCCACTTAGTGAAGGCGACTTATTTTCACTAAGCTCCATCATCTTGTTGCATTTTCAACAGAAAGCTGGTTGGGGTGCATTGGGAATCTTATCGTAGAGCGTGCCAGATTGTGTGTAAATCAAATCCAAATATTGGGCACGAGCAATTAATTTCTCTTATGTGACAACTCCACCTTTCGCCACATCCTCAGTGATTTATGGCAACAAGGATTTTATGAACCTCTCAGCCAAAAGCTGATCAGGAACACATGTCTTAACCATTCGAAGATGACGCTAACACTCAAGAATATGATTTGATATATGAGTAGCAGTAGTATGTTTAAAGTTGTTTAGGAGTTCCATTCCAGTCTCGTATCTAATAGGTAACTGGAAGTGGGTCAAAATGGGGTGGCAAAAGTCATAAATTTGTCGAAAGAAGCTCGTGGTAACTAAATGTACCACTTCGCAGCAGGACCAGTAAGCGTTCCTTGGAAAAGACAAAGTCTAACCGAGTCATCATTAAGGAGTTTGATGAACACCACAAATGAAGGGTCATGACATGATTTTATGGGTCTTCTGTGGGATTTCAATTGTATTTCGGAATGTCAGAAGGTAACTTATGCAGAATTACTGGCCACCAAAGAGCATATAAGATTGGATCATTAGTGAGCCGATTCAAATCTGGTAATTCTAGAGTTGCTACAACCAGCAACTGTCGATTCAAGTCAGGTTGAGCATACACAGGATATGATAGAATTTCCTAAGTAATAGGTCTTTGCATACCAACATAGGGCATCTACATTTGGTAACCTTGATAGGGTGGTTGTTGAACAAATCCGACATAAGGTGGTTGTCCATAACCAGCAAAGCCTTGTTGACCAGGACCTTGGTAATCTTGATATTATCCAAACCCAGGTTGAGCTTGTTGGGCAGGTCCAAATTGGGGTTGGAATTGCTGAAATTGAGGTTGTTGAAATTGGGGCTGCCACAGTTGTTGAATCAACTGTTGTTGTTGTTGATACAACTATTGTTGATTTAACGGTTGTTGTTGCCCAATAATGAAAGGTTGGCAAGGTTGTGAATAAACTATACCAGTGTAAGCCAGAGTCACTCCAGATAAAGGTATACTAACATGAAGTTGTTGGACCCCAGACACAAGCAGTTGTTGTATAATAGCTTCAGAAACTTGAACTTCTTGACCTGAAAGTTGTGGTTACGAGGTAGAAGGACCAGTTTGTACAAGTTGAGATACAACTGTTTGAACTTGTGAATGCAGTACATTGGTAACAACAGGTGTACTAGGAATAGCTGACACAGTTTGCATTGGTTGTGTTGGATACAGAAGCCTTGGTTGAACTGGTATTGTTGGTTGTCATTGACAGACTCGAATTCCAGGCTGACCTGAATACTACGGGATACTACCATACGATGTTCCTCCAGAGTATGGAGGATAAGGTGAATAAGCATATTGCTCTCCATATGGTGGAAATCTAGTATGTAATGAATACATAGGTCGTTGTTGAGTAGATTTCCCAGTTTGATATTGATATGCAAGATCAAACTATTGAGTTCCCCTTAAAGAAGAACCAAGCAGAATTCTATTTGAGGACATGGGTTATGACCATGGTGTAGAAGCAACCCCTGAGTGGGTTCCAGATAAAGATTGGTAACCAACCGGGATGAACGATTCACCATATAGGTACGATTCAGGTATAGTAGAAAACATCGAAGAGGTTGTGCTAGAAGATTCTTCTGCAGCTGCATCAAATGATACAGTCTGGGATGTTGATGGTTGTTTAGCCATAGTTAAATGACCCAAAAGTTGTCCTAAAGATTCCACGGGTGCTTGAAGAGAAACAGGATCAAAAGGAGCAGTAAAATGAGGAGTATGGGGGTAAAGATAAATCCTGGTTCCAAAATGAAATGGGGTTCCAGGTGTGGTATCTTCTTCCAATTCTTCCTCGACAACAATTAATTAGGTGGAAGAATTTCACCGTCTGGTCGTAATAGACTTCTGGTGTTGATAAAGTGGAAGTTTCAGTAGTTACTGATGTTTGAGGGTTAACCGGTTGATCATCTTCCAGTAAAGTAACAACTTCTGAAAGTTCAAATTCGAAGTCCATATGTTCTGGTAGAAGAACAATAGTTTTAGGGAGAGATTCCTGAACAACTTCAGGTTCATATGTAACTTCTATTTGAAATGTGATAAGTTCTGGATTAACTTTTGGTTGAACTGATTCAAGTTTAGAATTAATTTCTTGTTGAGAAACTTCAAGTTGAGGATCAACTTGTTGTTGAACAAATTTGGTTACTGTTTCACTAGGATCAGTGATAATGTCCTCAGGTAATTGTGAAACTTCTTCTTCAGAAATGGATGTACAGAAATAGTTGGAGTAATCGGAGTCTCAGTACTTACCGAAATGGATGATTTGGGTAATTTAGATAAATAACCATGAGTTCTTGATGTACTTGGCTCAGTTAAACGAGATCGCTTTGACCGAATAGGTGTAGATTCGGGTAGAAAAAGCATTTAATCGCTGTTCTCTATGAACAATGGGCTAAGGGTTGATGTTCCTCCATGATTGCTGATTAATTTTATTATCAAAAAAGAAATAAAAAAAAAGGGGTAAGCTAGGCAAAAGGTTTACCAAGCAACTGTGAACTGAAGAATACCTCCTGGTGAACCAAGAAGTACGGGCATGTAATCTCACTGAATGATGTGTTTGGTGTATCACAATGTACAAGGTGACTGACTCAGTTACCTAAGGATGGATAGAAACCTAGTGTTTTCCTCCCATATATATACCCAAAAGTAAGTGGAGACCCAATCCATATAGGCATCGTCTAATGCAAAACCGCACAGTGAGAGCATTCCCATATACTTTACGTATTGTAAAACCGCCCTATATACCTGAAGGTATGTGGACGAGCTACGATATACTAACGTACGTGGAATGAGGTATCACACTAGGGATGTATTGCAGACAAGTTAGTGACAACTGCTTTGTTTTACGATGCCAGAACATGTCTCTAGCCTAGAACCACTAAATGTTTTTCGTTAATGACAATTCTCCATTAGGTAAATTGATGTTAATTTTAAGTTGATCTTGCTTAGGAATTTGCCTTTCAAGTTCACCACTTGATGTATTCTGAAATTCCTAGGAATGCAACTATCATGATAAGCCTTCTTTCCATTCGATTTAACAATGAAAATCCTAGCTACGAGGGATAGAGCAATCAAATTTCTTTCGATCAAAGAGCAAAGAGCACAATCTAATGAAATTTCCCTAAACTATTCCTATGAGCACACACAAACCTTTTCATTGCAACATGCATGTATTTATTTTCGATTTTCTTAATGTGAATGTGAACAAAAAGGAAACTAATGCACATACAATCAATCAATATTTAACAAGAACAAAGACTTTACGACAGTTCTGTTTCGAAGGAAAAGAAGACTTTTACGACACTTTCTTTCGAACAAAGATTAATCAACTATATTGTAACTTTGACTATGGATTGATAATGACAAAGAAAACATTTAAGAAACATTAATCAATCAAGTCAAATTAGTGCTAGCAAAGGAGATAGAAAATTATTCTCTGAGACATGACATTCATTGATCAATTAGCAAGCAAACAAACAGAGAAAATTTGGAAAAAACTCATTCCAAAGGGGGGAAATTGATCGTAGGAGGATCAGCACAGCCCTGAATGGGAGACAGTGTGCTTCAGAGCATTGTCCCTAAGCCAAGGGCTCTGTAGCGCATTGTGTCCTCACAAGCCTGCGTTGGTGACAATGAGCCATTTCAAAAGGAAATTTGACACAATTTTGACCAAAACTCAATGCAAAAGAGATGAAATACAATCAATGAATACAAGTAGGGTCTGCAAGAGTGTCCTAGGAGGTGTATAAGATACTAGGAAGGATTATCTTCCCCAACGGAGTCACCAATTTGTTTCGGAGAATTTGGTATCTGCAGATAAATACTAATTCCCTAGATAAGTAGCCATATCTAGAACAATAGTTTAAATCACTTTAGCCTTTTCCTATAAGCAATAGATAAGACAAAGAAGATGAGAAGACCTACTTGTAGTTCCGCTTTCCTCTTGTCTCCTTTGTATTGATCCTATCGCTCCTTCCCGTACTTAACACGCTTGAGAAGTACCTGTAAACACCAACAAAAGACAAAGAACCGATCAAAGCAAAAGATCTATTGAATACAAGTGAATGGAATCAGATACATTTCACACATATAAGCATTATATGACAATACAAACATATGGAAAAAGGTTCAAATACTTTATTGAATAGAAGAAGGAATTACAACCATTGTGTCTGATTCAAAGTCATTCCTCTAGCTTGGATCCCATTCATATCACATTAAAATCATGACAAACTCGTAGAATTACAATACTTTCTTCAAATCCAATTCTCATAGCAACATTATCTCCTTACAATTCAACATAGTCCAGTCCCTGATCACTTAGATGAGTGTTCAATTTATAGGGAGATGAAGGAGGTTATGTCATAATGGTGGTATTGAATGACATTCCATACTTAGAATTAGTTCCATAGAGGAAAGGATGAGAGGATAGGATGCATCTTAACTTATTCCTCATCCATTTTCGAGCTCATAGGAGTTGATAAGTGAGGGAACCTTCTATATGACTCCAAAAGATAAGAATATTCCCCAAACCCTATATGAATTTCGCTCAGTCTTGCCCAACGTAGGTGAATGAAGGCCTAAGTGCTCTGCAAAGCACCTTGGGATGGAATCAAATGCTCTACAGTGCACCCTTACATGGGCCTATCTGCGCTGGTCCTTCCAGAGGTCAATTCAGGATGTCTTCTAGTCATGAAACTGTTTGGGAATGAGGAATTCAAAAGGGTGACTTGTTTAGGGAATGTAGCAACTGAAATTAGGGTTTGATGAGCCCTAAAACATTGATTTGGATGATGGGAGTGATGTGCCCAAATGGATCTGTAACACTAACTCAGAGTCGCAACATGCATCTTATCCAAAAGCCTTCAGCTCGACCAGCAGTGAGTGCTTGGTCCGACACTCACTTGTGTTGTGAGTGGAGATCGTATGGAACTCACACCATTTTCCCATGTCCTTATTTATCTTTATGGTGTTGTTATTTTCTTGTGGCTTCAGTGAGTTGTCTTGGGTCGACCAACCTTGGCTTTGAACTTTTCTCTGTGGTTTGGGGGAACCTTTTCCTTGCTTCGTATGCGCACATCCAAAGTATCGCTTCTTTTGTTTAAATTTATTCTAAATCTTGACAACGTATCTATATGACGTGCAAGCGAAGAGATGTCCAGGAAATCTATCTCATCCTAGGTGTACTTGTGTAGACAACCGTGATACTTGAGTACCAAATTCCTTTTAGAATCCTTGATACCCAACTTTGTATGGAGGGTATAGAAAGCATTTGTGAACTTTGGCACATCTTGGTCCCTTCCCTACCGTAGTGTGGTCCACTTTATGTATTTATCTTCATAGGTCCTGACAGGGTAATATTGTTCCTTGATGGCATCTTGGAAATAATCCCAAGTGGGTGTGATTGAAAATAGTGAGGATTCCCACTCGTCCTTTTGTTCATAGTAGGTTTCCCACTAGTCCTTGACATGTGGGTGGATTTGAGAAGTGAAAAAGTAACCTTTTCCCGATTGGAAAATTCATGAACTGAAAAAATATCCTTCCAAGAGATTCAACTATTTATCTACGATGTATGCAGCTATCTAGCCCTCAAATACATGAATATCGAAGTTAACTTGTACCTTAAAAGAACTAGATCCTCCAGAGTGGCTATTGGATGAAGATGCGTCGCTTGTGGGTAGTCGTCGAAGGATATAGGAAAAGTTAACCATCATCACATTCCACTGCCACTTGAGGGTTTCCACAACCAACATTTTGAAAGGATCTCCTTTTTTCTTCTGCCATGGGAGGCCGTTGGGGTTTGCGAGGCTAGTCTTGGAAAGGTTCAACCAGATATAGCCCTAACTCCTTATACCCTTGACCTCGTTGGGGACATTCAAAGGAAAAAGATAAAGAGAAGATTGCTATGATACCACTTATCCAAACTTAAACACAAACACAAAAAATTACACATATAACCATAAATATAGAAATGTAGCAGAAATAACACTTCATTTCATTAATATCAGAATACTGAAATATGATTACAAACAGAATGGAAATAAACTAGCTCGGGCTATGGTAGCTTATCTTTGAGAAGAGATGTGGAACTACATGCCTCTGAATTGTGTTACAATGAGACTCAAAGGCCTATTTATTTTTTAGAAACAATGGAAAACCCTAAACATCCAAAAACTTAACCCTAGGAGATGAAGCGCCAAAATTATGGGCCCCATTTTGGTAAATTGGTACATCAACTTCCCGGGGTTGTAACTTTGGCATACAATCTCCGTTTGGATATCATAACACCTTGTTTTAAAGATGTCGAAGAGGAGGTTGAGAGATAATTATGTTGGAATTTGAAATTTTTTTGGTCTTTTCGTTTTCCCTAAAAACATCGTTTAGGGCCTCAAAACGAATCCAGAAGTTCAGGACCCGAAAAACTGACAAAAATAGTAAATTGTGCTACAATTAAAGAAATCGAAAAACTGAAAGAGATAGTGTTGGGGGTCCAAGTGGAATAGGTAGGTGACCACCAACATCCACCTGCATAATTCCTCCCCACTTATGAAGCAAAGGTCCCCATTGTGTTGAGTGCCTCCATGAGATGGGGAAAATTCTGCTAAACTTGGTCCTCGGTGAGCCACTTGCATTGGTGAAGTAGTTGGTCAACTTTAACAACTCGATAAAGTTGGATCTTCCACTGGAAAGTGTTCTTGATCTATGTGTCCATGATTTGATCAGTTGTGGTATGTTCCATGTAGTTTCGTTTTAGATTTGTTGGTGTGAGTTGTTTGGAAACATCGGATGTGTCTAACAATTGTGGAATGTATGGAAAAAGGCGGTCTACACTGAACACTAGATGCAGACCAAGGAACGGTGGAATGATAAGCTCGAAGGAATTATCCACTACAACCTTGGTGATGGTGTATGGCCCATATCGAAACAGAAACAACTTGCGGTGGAGTCTATCAAGGCGCTCCTTCGGAAAGTGTAGCCAAAATTTGTCACCCACCTGGAACTTGTGTGACACCTGATGCTGATCATGGCACTGCTTGTACTTAACATTGACTCTGTCCAATATATCAAGGACCTACTGGTAAATATGTTGAATGTGCTCAATGAAGGTGTTAGCCCTATCGGCTTCAGACTGGACATGAGTCGAATCTGCCTGAGTAGCTGCAAATTGTATGGCCACATTAATGGGACATAATGGCTGAAATCCCACCCGTACCTGAAAGGGGCTATGGCCCTTTGAGATATGGAGAGATTTTGTTGTAGCTGTACTGGACATAGGGGAGGATTTCATCCCATGTATGTGGATGCTTCAAGCTATACAAGTGTGGAATGTGTATGATCATCCTGTTGACGACTTCTATTTGGCCATTGGTTTGGGGATGTAAAGACGCGCACTTAGTTAGTTTGGTATCGAACATCGATCAGAGACTTAACCAAATTGAACTTAGGAATATGCTGTTCCCATTAGAGACAATGGATTATGGGATCCAAAAGTGTACCCATACTCATTCAAGGAAGAGATTAACAGTGGCCTCTGCTATGATACTTTTCTTAGCAGGAGTCAAGTACAGTGATTAGCACCATGAATAGTGGTCAACTGAGGTAGTCTGCAACATTATTGGTGTTTCCCTTCTTGTACTCAATGTTCAAATGGAAATTTTGTAGGTATATGGACCATTTCTGATGGAGATTGTTTTGTAACTTCGCTTGTGTCTATATGAACTACAGGGGTTGGTGGTCTATGTCTATTACCATTTCCTTCCCCAGAATGGAATGATTCCATTGACGACGAGCCTGCACAATGGAATACAATTCTTTGTTGTAAGTGGGATGATTTCATACTGTGTTTGAAAGTATCTCACTGTGGTAAGCCACTAGATACCCCCGCTGCGTAAGAAATACACCAATAGCATAGTCAGAGGAATCTATCTCAATCTCAAATGCTTGCTACAAGTCTAGTAATGTGAGACCTGGTGCAGAGTAGAGGCCATTCTTCAACTCAGAAACTTCCTTCTGCTAGGTTTCAGACCAATTTTTTTTTGCTTTCACTCTGCCCTTGGTGACTTGACTTAAAGGCCAAGTGATATGAGAGAACCCCAACATGAACCTTTGGTAGAAATTGGTAAGACCCAGAAAGGTACGAAGCTCTATTAGAGTGGTTGGGGTTGGTGTTAGGTAAACTTGACTCGGGGTAGAGTCAAAAGTTGACCAGGTTAAACAGTGATGGTTTTGGGGCACATGGTATTGTGCACCCATGGTATTCTGCCCGTGGTATTATATGTAATGGAGCCTATAAAAGGCTGGAAGGACTTCATTGTAATGCAAGCCATGGTTGAGCGGTGAAAGCTCAGGTTGTTGGCCGGCTTGGTTGTGTTTTAGCCAAGGACAATAATAGATCTATTGTTGGTTGGGTTTTTCCCCAGATTTGGGGTTTTCCCGGATAAACATTTGTGTTTATGTGTTTATGGTTGTTGCTAGTTAATTTTATATTTATTCCTCTCAGTAATTATTTATGTTATGCAGTAAATTTCTTAACAATTGGTATCGGAGCCAAAGGTTGTGTCTCAGCTTCAGAAAAATGCTTTTGTTGCCAAGGGTTATTTGGCCTGGTGGACATAGAAAGGATTGATAGTTGGATCGAAGAGGAGAAGTAATTGTCGTGGGTCAATAGGGTTTCCATGGAGTTGTCGATGTGATCCTCCACTTATCACAGGTATATGGAAGAGATAGTCTAGAAGTTTCTATGGAGGGAGAAGAAGTTATGGCACTGGAAAATGTATTCAATCGCTGACCAAAAAAAAAGGTTAGCATGAACAATGGCAGCTTTCCAACAGGGAGGAAACTGAAGCCGCAACAATGCATAGCTCATAAGGTGTGAGGAAAGGAGTCTCTACGTGGTAACAAAGAGGGAATTTGTTGCTCACACTAGACAACTACTCGGCCTCAGCCTCGAAGAATGAACCAACAAAGAATTCTCATTAGTTAATAAGGGCCAGCGAGAAAATCTCTAGAACTGTTGAAATTATGGTGCAATCGTGGCTCTGTATATGGGATCAGGTGCCTGTGGACACCCTAGCGGAGAGAAACGCCTTGGAGCTCCTTGTCCAAATCTGAAAAACTATGGAGAAGCAGATGCAGTAGGCGCGACAGGCACTCAAGTTCATGAAAGGGATCGAGAGCCTTGTGAGGGATCATACTTGATCAAGGAGCATCGTTCACGAGTCACGTTTGATCTGTAAATGTAGGCTCTATCAGTTAGCTATCCAAGTTTAATCGACTTGCAACCTGTATGATAAGAGGTGTGGTGTGAATTGTATAAGTTTTTTACTACGGACATTGACCGTGTGGCTTGGAGCATGCAACCTGATATCATCAAAACAAGTTGAATTTCCATAATTATGAAGGGATTTGTTTTGTGAACAACAAATGAGTGAAATCCTCCTGCGGTAGAGTGAATTTGAGGCAAATATCGGATGAGGATTGTCTCAAAGGTCCAACGTCGAGATTCCAAACCAACTTGGAAAAACAACTTGCGGATAGGGGCAGTGAAATCATAATGAGTGGATGAGTTGCTTATGGACATTTGGGCACGAGACATAATGCACGTAATGTTATTGTGGTCAATGCAAGAGACCACGCTCATGTGTTGTGTTGCGTGGATATGAATTAAATTGCAAGGTGATGTGCATTGGGCAAGTGAGAGTGAGGTTGCAATGTTTAAATGCATGGAGCGCAATCATGGGTAGGTTGTATGCAAAGTATTTGACAAAATGTGTCAATCAAATTACTTAGAGTGTGGTGGTACAAGGATAAGGAGAGCATCAGGTTTGGAGTGTGTCAAAGTCCAAATGATGGTCATATAAAGATCGAAACAAGGATGCCTGCAATTGAGAGAGGATGGGTCAGAATAGCAACAACAATAAACAAAAAAATAATAATTAATGAAGTCAAAATTATTGCATGTAAATGGGCATACTACTGTAAGACATGGTAAGGCATGTGTACCCCTTGGTAATCACTAGTAAAGTCTGGTTAGACCTAGGTGATAAGGGGGATGTCAGGTTAACAATACCTCGGGTAAAAAAAAAAAAAAAAAACTCTGAGGGGGGTAAGGGCTAGAGTGAGCGGGATTGTCTCACTTAGCAGGTTTGGCTGGAGTTAGTCAAGGAACCCCAAGTCAAGTTTAAGGGGAGCGAAAATGTCCCTGTACTCCTCCACGATCTTGTCCATCTGCTGATGCTCTATAGAGGAGCTCTATCTGGAAGTCGTAACCACAACCTTCTTCTTTCCCTGAGGGTGAATCATAAGGAATTTTTTTTCCTGGTTTGGGAAATTATCTTACTGCATTGCTTTGTAGTAATCAAAGAGATGGTAGTAGGCAGGACTACCTCCCGTATCCTGTACAATTTATTTCTCAAAGTAATAATCACAGAGCGAGGTCTAGACTCATATACAACATGCCTCTTCCACAAGTATGGTTGTCCCAATAATACATCACAAACTTCAAGAGGAGCAACATCACACAATACCTCATCTGTGAAGGGCTTGATGCTGTAGGGAAGGCGACACTGCTGGCCGACGCGGAGATCTCGTCCTTGGTGAAGCCACCCGATGGTGTATGATTGCGGATGTGCTATTGTTAGTAGGCCCAACCGCTATATGACCTCTACTGAAATGAGGTTCTTTTGGTTCCCGTTGTCGATAATGAATTGCAGAAGAGAAACTTTCATCCACATCTGTGAGTGGAAGAGGCATTCCTCTCGTCTAGATCTTCAGGATCATTCTTATGTATCTTGGTGGTGGCCACAGTGGCACTCGGCTCCGCATCAATGATTCACTTCCCTTAGTCATTCCCCTTGTTAGGTTTTGACTTAGAGTCGAAACATGCAACTGATTCGGAAGCCTTCAGCTCGACCATGAGTGACTGCTTGGCTTGACACTCACTTGTGTTGCGAGTGGATCTCTTATGGAACTCGCACCATTTTCTCATGTCCTTATTTATTTTTGTGGTGTTGTTATTTTTTTGCAGCTTTGACAGGTTGTCTTCGGTCGCCCCACCTTGGCTTTGACCTTTGCTCTGTGGTTTGGGGGCGCCTTTTCCTTGCTTCGGATTCATAGATCCAAAGTCTCACTTCTTTGGTGTAAACTTCTGCTCAATCTTGAAAACATATCGGTATAACGTGTCGAGCGAGGAGATGTCCAGGAAATCCATCTCGTCCTAGATGTACTTGTGTATACAATCGCAGTACTTGAGAACCAAATACTGCTCAAAATCCTTGATACCCAAATTTGTGCGGAGGGTATGGAAAACATTTGTGAACTCTGACACATCTTGGTCCCTTCCTTGTCGTAGCGTTGTCCACTTCATGTATTTATATTCATAGCTCCTGATAGGGTAATATTGTTCCTTGATGGCGTCTTTGGAAGAATCCCAAGTTGGTGCGGCTGAAAAGAGTGAGGATTCCCTCTCATCCTTTTGTTCACAGTATGTTTCCCACGAGTCCTTGACGTGTGGGGTAACTTTGAGAATTTAAAAAGTAGTATTTTCCCCATTGGAAAAGTCATGAACTAAAAAATATCCTTCCTATAGATTCAACCATTTATCTACGATGTCTGCATCTATCTAGTCCTCAAATATGGGAATATAGAAGTTAAATTGTACCTTAAAACAAGTGACACCTCCAAAGTGGTTGCTGTATGAAGATGCGTTGCCTGTGGGTAGTCATCAAAGGATCTGGGCAAAGTTATCCATCATTGTGTTCCTCTGTCACTCAAGGGATTTCTTGAGAAATATTTTGAAAGGATCTCCTGCCTCCTCATCTTTATTTTCTTCCGCCATGGGAGGCCGTCAAGGTTTGCGAGGTTGTTCTTGCAAAGGTTGAACCATATCAAGTCATAACTCCTTATACCCTTACCTCGTTGGGGACATGCAAAGAAAAACAGAGAAAGTGCATACCACTGATCCAAAGTTAAACAATAACGTAAAAAATTACACATATAACCATAAATACAAAAATGCAGAAGAAAAAGCTCTTCATTTCATTAATATCCGAATATTGAAATATGCTTACAAACATAATGGAAATAAAGTAGCTCGAGTGATGGTAGCTTATCTCTGAGAATAGATGTGGTAGCTACATGCCTCTAAATTATGCTACAATGAGGCTCAAAGGCCTATTTATTATTGAGAAACAATGAAAAACCATAAAAATCCAAAAACATAACCTTAGGAGATGAAGCACCAAAACTGTGGGCCTTGTTTGGGTAAATTGGTACATCAACTTCCCGGGGTCGTAGCTTTGGCATACGATCTCCATTTGTCTATCATTATACCTCGTTTCGAAGATCTCAAAGAGAAAGCTAAAAAAAATTGGAAAGATAGTTTGGGACATTTCAAATCTCTCCATGTTCTCTAAAAACTTAGTTTAGGGCCTCAAAACGGCTTCGGAAGTTAAATACCCAATAACCTGCCAAAAATAGTAAATTGTTTTTACAATTAAGGAAATCGAAAGATTGAAAGAGACAATGTTGGGGGTCCATGTGGAATAGCGGGTGACCACCAATATCCTCCTGGATCAATATGTCTTATAAAGGAAGCCCCTAGAGTTAAAAGTCCTTATGAATGCTTGAATTCTAAGCGGTCTTTTTGGAATTGGAGTCAACAAATTACGGGACCACAAAGGGCCAAGTGGACCCAAAATTAGGTCAATTATATGGAGTTGATAAACCAAGGATGTACTTGACCTAATTAGGGAAGGGAAAAGAATCAAAGACACAATATTCTCTTGATGATTTAATGCTTTGATCCTAATGAGGTCACTAGCCAATGGGAAACCAAGGGCAAGAATCGATCTTCGAGCTAGGGATTGGAATATCTTAAGATCCCACCTTCAAAATTTTTTGAAACTTAAATGACCTCTAAAGGACATGCCAACGCAATGATGGGTAAGATGTCAAATCCTTTTGACGGCTAAATCATGAGAAAAGTGATGCCCTAGGTGAGCTATGGAGGCCAGGCCTAAAAAAGAGTGGAAGGTGAGAGAAACTATCTTAGAAAATGATCACTTGTGGAAGGATTAGTGCATTATCCTTTGGGGAAGATGGATTCAAGATGAAATTTATGATTTAGAGGAACTACACCCAATCAAGGAGCCTTCTAGACAACTTCACGTGACAATTAGGGCATGAGAAAAAATGTCAGAAGAAGTTATACTTCAATTTGCAATAATTGATGACTTATCAAGACGTGTTCAATAGAAACAATATCTAGGAACATTCACCCTTTTTCACACATGAAACATGGGATGATGCAACGCTACAAGGATTACATTTCCATAATTTCGCATAAGAATAACAATAAATTTCAGACCTAGTATAGCGAAACTCCCAAAAACATTCATATATTAAAGAAAATAATAAGAATAGACATGAAAAGAGAACTTACATGTGTAAAAGAGTATATCCACTCACCAAATTTTGCCAAAAATGAAGCTCCAAGACAAGAGAGAGATATCCAAACTTCAAAATTCATCCATAATATCCAAAATCCTCCTCCAAAAGGGAATGTGAAATTCTCAAGAAGCTACTAAGACCCAAATCCAAGTGATGTTGAATGAGAGAGAATACCCCTCTTCTATTTATACAATCCTCTTAAGGGATTCAAATAGCCTAATTTTGACTAATAATGCCCCTAAAATAAAATAATGTGCATAATAATAATACTTTTGGTGACATGCCCACAAAATAGCTCAATAACATAAGAATAAGCCTCTCAGGAGGGCATAATGACCAATATAATGAGTTATTGGGACTTTGAGGAAGCCTAATAAAGTCCAAGGGGTGGCATGATGAATATTTGGACTCCAAACATAATGGAAAAGGGATTGGCCCTTTGTTTTCCAAGCAAGAACTTGTGGTGCTCCCAATTGGGTGTGGGGGCACAAGGACCTCCTCATTGGTCTCCAAGTGGACCGAAAATGCTTGTAGACCATGTGTAAGGGCTAGGATGATGATATAAGTCCTCCCTTTGTAGTGGGAGACACCTTATGGACCCTAGAACATCTGCCAAGTGTATGGTGCAAGTGTGGAGTTGGTTGGGCATGGTGAACCAGGTGCATCGTCATGATCTAAAAGTTGGAACACGAAAAATCAATGAGCACTGATGGGGAACCATGAAGTATTATTTGCTATGGTGGAGGCCCATGGCTCTTAACGCTCACCCTACAAGTGCCAATGTGGCTGTCTGGAGGGTTAATACCCCATATAGGGAGACCAAGCACCAAATGGAGACCCACCTGCAATCTTGCATAAGATCTGATGTGTCCCCTTTGCCCTCCAATAAAAAAAATAATTAGAATAATCAAGCAAAAGAGATTACAAGTCATGGAATAAATGGGGCACTTCATGGTGGCATGCCCTTCCATAATGGGATTTGGCATGTACCTATGTCCCCAAGCACAATAAGGGTGTTACTCAAGGACCCTATTAGGTGGTTTTAACCTTTAAAGGGGTGTGACATGTCCATAGTACATCCCTCAAATGGTAGGTGGAAAATGATATAGTAATGGAGTGGAGTGGGAATTAGGGTAATCATCCAGGCCACATGTCATGGTACAAGGGTAGAAATAATAAGGGAAACTGACACCTGGGTATATGAGTGTAGGAGGGAGCAAATCATGGTGCATGAGTTACCTCGACTTTGTTTTTGCACCCTTTTTCATATTCCTTTTACCTTTGATTGATTTTTGTTCATAATTGCTTGGGGCTCCAGGTAATAAGAGCATGATGTGTAATATGTGGCAGTAGATACCCCTTTAAGATGGGGTAGTTCATCGCCCACCAGGGGTTGCAACAATTATGGTTTCCTTAATGATGGAGGGGGCTCATTTAGGGCCCATAAGAACCAGGGTGATGGCCATGGTTAAGGGGTAGAGTTCATGTATGGATTTTTCCCATGTGCTAGATTTGTATGTCTCGACCATCTTTTGCATCTTTTGGTATATTTCACATTGAGAGTGGCCAAATTATGGTTTTTCTTTTCTTTTTAGCTGCATCAACCTCCAGGGCATCGTTCCAAGCCCAACCCAAGGTGTGGATAAGGGGAAGGGGAGGCTAATCCTATGTGGACCCAGATTGGAAATAAATGAATTAGACTAAAATGAGTGGAAGGGGAATGATATAGATGGTTTCGTGAAGTGGGACCACACAACCATAATCGATATTTTCCATGTAGTTCCAACCCTAAAGCTAATGGTCAGCAAAGGACCTCCCACGGGACTAGGTTACAAGGGTAACCACGAAATCGGGTAGTGGAAACAAGAATATGGACCTAACCCACTCTTTCTGCCGAACCCCCCCACAAATCCATGCCCAAAAGTGCCCATGACAAGTAAGGAAAATTACTCAATTATACTAATGAGAAGCCATACCTTTAGGGTCGGCAGGCTCACCTTCAAACATACAATCAATGCAAGTGGGTGTGGGACCACATGGCTGGGTTAGGTGGCTGAGACAATGGCGCATTGAGCTATTTGGTGGTTGCAAGGGGTTGTTGTATGCTAAATGAGGGACATGTAGGAGGAATTTTTTCTCCTATATACATTACCCATAGGTGGTGGGTAAGCTCTGGCTCCAACTGGGACATAATATCTCGAGAAAGGGTGCGAAGCTGCTCGAACGGGAGGTCATGAGAACACCAACACTCTCTTGGTACTAAAGACATATTACCTTCACATATAAAAGACCAATCACATGAGGCAACATGTTTTCATGGTGTCTTATGATCACCCATGCTTAGTATTAGGTCGTAAAAATCAATAAAGTAAAATGAAAATTTAATCTAAATGCAACTAATCTATCATGAGAAATATCATATGCTTTTAGTTCTAATGAGAAAATAAGCATGCAATGCACCCTACTCTAGCATGCATATGGTACAATGTCAAGTGCGCTCGGGTTAGTACTCTTTAAGGAGTTTCTCATTCACATGAAGAGGAATGGACTCCCCATAAAGATTCTCTAGATAGTAAGAATTGCCTGCTATATCGACTATCTTGTATGGACCTATGCATAAGTTATCCCATTTCTTATGCATGCCATACTTCTCTCTCCTTTTTTCCCACAAAAGCACAAGGCCATGCTTTCTTTCAGATACATTTATCAAAGGAAAATTTCATTTTATCGTGACTAAGACCAAGTTGTTCAAGGGCTTTGCTTCTATTTTCATCGGCCTTAATAATTTTTCTTTCTAGTCGGGGAAATATTTTAGGCTTTTGAGGGTGGACAACTGGAGTTGGATAGCTAACTTGGCCTCTAAACCATATACTGAAATGGACTAAAACAACTTGATGCTTTCACAGTTGTTCAATCGACCCATAGAGAATACTTAATCTTTCTATTCCAATGCCTTTTATGCTCCCCGATAGTTCGTTTGATTATCGTTATGATGTTTTTATCACTAGACTCATCTTGGCCGTTTCCTTGAGGATACTAACTAGAGGAATGCGACAATACATTATGCCAAATTTATTACACAAGGATGTTAAAACCATGGAGTCAAATTCCTTATCATTGTTAGTAGCAATTTTCATAGGGACACCAAACATGATAATAATTTTATCTTCAAGAAAGTCCATAAATTCTTGATCATTTTCCCTTTTAGTTGTATAGCCTCAACCCATTTTGTGAAATAGTCAAAAGATGTGAGAATTCATTTGTGCCCATGGCTCGAATTTTCTTGGAGCTCACCAATAAAATCCAAACCCCATTGCTGGAAGGGTGCATCTGCAACAACATTTTGTAAATGCATGGCAATTAGTTGTTTTCTTCCAGTAAGTAATTGGTATGGTTGGCATCTTTTTACAAAGTTAAATGTGTTAGTGAAGATGGTGGTCCAATAGTAACCAACCCTCAAGATCTTGTGAGTAGTGGTTCAGGCGACATAATGCCCCCCACAAAATCTAGCGTGGAATTCTCTCACCAATTTTTTGGATTCTTCCTTACTAACACACTGAATGATTACTCCGTCAGGAGTCATCCAACTTAGGTCATATTAGGTCAAGGAAAACGTAGGTGAATTTAATCTCAAGGCTCTTCTTCTGTGATCAATTAAGTGAGGAGGGGCTGATAGGTTGTGAAAATAATAGATAATGTCCTTATACCAATCATCCTCTTCAAGTTCGATGGAAGTGTCACATACTTGCTCTTATTCTCCTTCGTTAATGGCTTCATTATTTCTTTTAGTTAGCATTTCATCCAAGCCTTGACCTTTGATGATTTTCTTGGGACGGGTATCAAGGTCATACTCCTAGATTTTGGACATCCACTCCCCCCTGTACCCTAGGAAATTAGTTTGTGAAAACACATCTCTCACATTAGGGTAAGGGACATCGACATATATATTGTTGTATCCCACATATTCTCTAAAGTACTTGAGAGACTTGATAAGGGCATAAGCTTGTTTTTGTTGGGTCCCTATAATACTAGTGATTACCCCATTACTATTGTAGTTATACCCCTTATTTATATTGTTGTGCCCATATTACCCCCATATTGTTATTTCTGTGCCCCATAGAATCCCTCTATTGTTATTTTTGTGGCCTTATATTATTATTGTTAGGTCGGCTGGATTATATTGTGACTCCTTAGACTCCTATATATAGAAAGGAGGTTTTGTCATTTGTATCATCCAAAAATTGTTCATTTATATAATGTAAAGGAGGTTTCCCCCTCTAAGAGGCTGAATTCTAAGGCGTTGATCTTTCTTTTCTATCTTTTCTTGAGCTGGTTTCATAACATTTGGTATCAGAGCTTTGGATTCTAGTGTTTCGCTGCTCCAAACAGGTCATCGTGGAATTTTCGCTATAACTTTTTTTCTGTGACGTTTCAGAAAACGCAAAAAAAACCCATTTGAGAAGAAATTACGCTGAACCTTGGGTCCAAATTTCATAGCTTTTTGCGTGATATTTGCGGAGATATGATCTGAGGAAGTTGGTCTTTTTGCAGACTCCTGAATTACATTCAAAATAGGTGACCTGGGGAAAATCGTCATAACTTTCTCTCTGGGGATCAGATTGAAGTTTTGTAAGAAGGTACAGAAAGAGGACGGACTGTAGTTTCTTGTGGGTGTTTTTCAGATCCAAAAGTCGAAACAGTGACTTGCGGCAAGTCGTACAAGCTAGCTCTACTGAACTAGTCTATAATCAATTCACTGTGGGAGATTTCGCATAACTCTTCCTTGGAGAATCCAATTTGGGTCAGACTTGTGGAATTGGAAAGAGGACACAGAGAGCTACTACAGGTCACAAGTTTAGAACTAGATGATTGGAAAGTGCAGAGATACATCAGAGGCAATATCGAGCTCCTACAAAGTGAAAAAAGGTGTGTAGATTTTTTTTAAATTTTTGCTTAAGCTTGGTTTGAAAATTTATTTTGAAGGAATTCAAACGGAATAGTAGAGCATTATTATCGGTAACTGATGCCCCGAGGAAAGAAAAGGCAAATACCTAGTAAGGAACCTGAAAGCTCTAGCATGACTCATGAAGAAGAGGAAGAAATGCTACATGATATATCAAAATTACAAGAACAAGTGCAACAAATGTCACGCTCACAAAAGTTAACAGATGCTAAGATAAATGGCGTGGAAGCTAAGATAAATGGCGTGGAAACTAAGATAAATGGCATGGAAGCTAAGATGGACAATTTGAAGATAGATTTGAACACAAATTTGAAGACAGGCATGGCAGATTTGAAGACAGATTTGACTAATTTTCTACAAGAAATACTTACTAATGGTGAAAAGGTAGTAAAGGAAACTCATGATGAGAACAAAAGAAATGTTAATCATGATTCCATAGATGCTAATGTTGGATCGAAGAATCACCACATTCCAAAAATCGATATGAGGAAGTTTGATGGCAAGGATCCCGCCACATGGATATTATAGATGGAGCAATTCTTCGATCTCAATAATGTGCAAAACACACAAAAGGTACGTATGGCAACTTTATATTTGGAACCAAATCAGTTTGTATGGTATCAATGGCTTTGTTCTCGTAAAAAATTTATCACTTGGGCAATTTTTACGGAAGAATTGATAGCACATTATGAGGATACAAAAAGCAACACTTTTTTTAGCCAATTGATAAGTCTCAAACAAAAGGGTTCAATAATGGAGCACATTGAGGAGTTCCAAAAATTGAACATAAGGGTAAAAGATATTCCAGAGGAGCATAGGATTGATGTGTTCATAGGGTCTTTAAAGGATAATATCCAACATGATGTGCGCCTTTGGGAACCTGATTCATTAGAGAAGGCATTCAAGTTAGCAAGAAAAATGGAAAGCAAAATTATGGCAACTAGGAAGCATACCATTCACAACTATAAAGACGGAAGTGTTGTTGCCCATAGTCTTCCACAACCTACAAGGTTGACACCACAACAATTGGAAGAAAAAAGAGCAAAAGGGCTTTGTTACAATTGTGATAGCAAATACACAAAAGGTCATAAGTGTGCTGAGAAGAAATTATTCTACATAGATTGTGAAGAAGAAAAGGAGCAAGAAAGGTCAAAAGAAGAGGATATATTCCAGGAACAAAGCCTAGATGAAGAACAAATAAGTCCGACCATATCTTGTAATGCATTGGCAGGAATTACCACTCCTCAAACCATCAAGATAGACGGACAAATCAAGAAGAAAAAGGTAATAGTGTTGATTGATTCAGGAAGCACGCACAATTTTATTCATTGTAGGGTAGCAAAAGAATTGAATTGCTTCCTATATCCAGCACCAGAGTGTCAAGTGATGATTGAAAATGGAGGAACAATAAATTGTTCTGGAAAGTGCCATAATATCAAGCTATCCATGGGAGAATATGTATTGACTAGCCCAATGCTTTCCATTCCAATGGGAGGTGCTGATGTTGTACTAGGAGTTCAATGGCTACAATCCTTGGGTACAATAGCTTTTAATTTTCAAGAACTTTTCATGAAATTTTCTGTGGAAGGAAAGGAAGTTGAATTAAGGGGTATTGCAGGGAAACTAGGAAAGATAATCAGCTCTAATGGCATGACAAAGCTTCTAAAAAAGGAGCAAAGAGGTGTAATTGCACAATTATGTTCGCTAGATGTTTCCACATTGGAATCATCTATTTCTCCAGATCTCCAAAAAGTCCTGGACAATCATTCCAAGGTATTTGAGACTCCCAAAGGTCTCCCACCTATGTGTGATCATGATCATGCTATTCATCTGATTCCAGGAAGTGTTCCTCCAAACATCAGGCTGTACAGATATCCATATGTCCAAAAAAGTGAAATTGAACGTATGGTTGCAGAAATGCTAGAGGCTGGTATAATTCAACCGAGTCAAATTTCTTTCTCAGCTCCAGTAGTATTGGTGCACAAGAAGGATGGATCATGGCGCATGTGTCCAGATTATAGGGAGCTCAACAAGCTCACTATTAAAGATAAGTTCCCCATTCCTGTCATTGATGAATTACTGGATGAATTGCATGGATCAATTTACTTCACCAAGTTGGATCTTCGTTCGGGATATCATCAAATCAGAATGAAGATTGAAGACATTCCGAAAATGGAATTTAGAACTCATGAGGGTCATTATGAATTTTTGGTCATGCCTTTTGGCCTTACCAATGCACCTTCAACATTTCAAGGTTTGATGAATTCAATTTTCAAACCATTCCTTAGAAAATTTGTGTTGGTATTTTTTGATGATATACTAATCTATAGCAAGTCTTGGAAGGATCATGTTGAACATGTTGACAAGGTGCTACAACTATTGGAGGAGAAACAATTATATGCAAAAAGATCCAAATGTTTCTTTGGAGTCCAGGAGGTGGAATATTTGGGTCATATTGTATCTCATGAAGGAGTTAAGGTAGACACTAGCAAAATTAAAGCCATTAAGGAATGGAAAATCCCCACATCCATAAAGCATCTGCGAGGATTTCTTGGGTTGACAGGGTATTATTGCAAGTTCGTTAAGAATTATGGGAGAATAGCAGCACCTCTAACAACATTATTGAAGAAAGATTCATTTTCATGGACTCTGGAAGCAACAAAGGCCTTTAAACATCTTAAAGAGGCAATGTGCCAAGCATCGGTCTTAGCTACACCGGACTTCACAAAAACTTTTATTGTGGAATGTGATGCTTCAGGAAATGGAATTGGTGCTGTTCTAATGCAAGATGAAAGACCCATTGCTTTTGAAAGTCGTCCAATCAAGGGAAAGTTTTTAAGCAAAGCTATTTATGAGAAGGAAATGTTGGCAATACTCCATGCACTTAAGAAATGGAGACCCTACCTAATGGGAAGACACTTCAAGGTAAAAACGGATCATGATAGCCTTAAATACTTTTTAGAACAAAGATTATCCTCTGAAGAGAAACAAAAGTGGGTCACAAAGATGTTGGGTTATGACTTTGAAATCATCTACAAAAAAGGGAAGCAAAATGTGGTGGCAGATGCACTCTCAAGAAAGGATGAGGATATGGAAGCATTGTTGTGTGCCATTTCTATTATCCAACCAGATTGGATAAACGAAGCAAAGGAGGAATGGAAGAATGACGAAGAAGTGTGGGCACTTATTCGAAAGCTACATCAAGATTCCAGTACTTCTGATACATTTAGCTGGCAAAATGATTCGTTATGGTACAAAGATCGCTTATATCTCTGTAAGAATTCCCAGCTAAAACAAAAGATTCTTATGGAATTGCACACTTCTCCCTCAGGAGGGCACTCAGGATTTTTAAAAACTTACCACAGGGTTAAGAAGGAATTTTTTTGGGATGGCCTTAAATCAGATATTCAAAAGTTTGTGGCGGAATGTTTGGTTTGCCAACAAAATAAAGTTGAAACAATTAAGACACTGGGTCTATTACAACCTTTATCCATTCCAAGCCAACATTGGGAGGAGGTTTCAATGGATTTTATCACAGGTTTACCCAAGTCTGAGGGAAAGAGTGTCATCATGGTGGTAGTTGACAGACTTACCAAATATGCACACTTTTGTGCATTATCACATCCATTTAAAGGCAATACAGTTTCTACTGCATTTATGGAAACAGTTCAAAAGCTACATGGAAACCCAAAGATTATTGTAAGTGACAGAGATCCCATTTTCATTGGAAATTTTTGGACAAAATTATTTTCTTGTCTTGGTACTCAGTTAGCTCATAGCTCATCTTATCATCCTCAATCTGATGGGCAAACTGAGATAGTAAACAAATTTTTGGAAGGATATCTTCATTGCTTTGTATCTGATAAACAGACACAATGGGTCAAATGGTTGCCTCTGGCTAAATGGTGGTATAACACTTCCTTCCATACAACAACAAAAATGACCCCATTTATGGCACTTTATGGGTACCAACCACCATCAATCACATCATATTTAAGAGAAAATTCTAAGGTTCAGGCAGTGGAACATCACATCGAGCATCAACAACAAGTCCTCCAACTCTTAAAGGATAACCTCGTGTTGGCACAAAATAGAATGAAACAACAGGTAGATCAACATCGCAGTGAAAGAAGTTTTGATGTAGGTGATTGGGTATTCCTACGGCTACAACCATATAAGCAAATGTCCCTAAAGCAAGCTAAGAAGGATAATAAATTATCACCAAAGTATTATGGTCCGTACAAGGTGTTGGAAAAGATTGGTACTATGGCATACAAATTGGAGCTTCCTGTAGCTTCTAGATTGCACCCAGTTTTCCATGTTTCATGTTTAAAGAAGGTTATAGGCGACAAGCTCCCAGTTCAAACAATATTGCCAGAACTTGACGAGGAAGGAAAAATTATATTGGAACCGGAAGCAGTCACAGAAACAAGAACTCGACAACTACGAAATCGATCAATTTCAGAGTATCTTATCAAGTGGAAGAACTTATCCGCTGAAGATTCCACATGGGAGGATGAGAAATTTATGCAGAAGTATCCAGAACTGCTCAAGCGTTGAGGACAACACTTTTTTGAAGGAGAGGGGCATGTTGGGTCCCTATAATACTAGTGATTACCCCATTACTATTGTAGTTATACCCCTTATTTATATTGTTGTGCCCCTATTACCCCATATTGTTATTTCTGTGCCCCATAGAATCCCTCTATTGTTATTTTTGTGGATTTATATTATTATTGTTAGGTCGGCTGGATTATATTGTGACTCCTTAGACTCCTATATATAGAAAGGAGGTTTTGTCATTTGTATCATCCAAAAATTGTTCATTTATGTAATGTAAAGGAGGTTGCCCCCTCTAAGAGGCTGAATTCTAAGGCGTTGATCTTTCTTTTCTATCTTTTCTTGAGCTGGTTTCATAACAGTTTTTCAGTGATATTGTATCTTGTATTTGTATCACGGAGTGGTTTACTCATGAAAGCTATGGGCCTTTCTCTCCCTTCATCATCCTTTTGCATAAGTACACCAATAATAATATATCTAGAGGAAAAATAATAGATGATGAAATCCTTGGTATAGTTAGGGTTGGCAAGGACAGGGGTAGAGGTGATTCTTTCTTTGATTTCTTCAAAGGCCCTATTCTTTGTATGGTTCCATATATAAGGGGAAATTTTCTTTAGGAGGTCATTCATGGGCCTTACGATCTTGGAGAAATTTGCTATAAATATTCTCACGAAGTTGATATTTTCGAAGAAAGACCTTAGGGCTCCTTGATCCTTTGGGAAAGGGATATCTTTGATTACCTGGATCCTTTCAGGGTTAATGCTAATCCCATAGTTGGAGACTATGTGCCCGATAAATTTACCTTTGTAAACACCAAATACCAAATTATTAGGGTTGTGGGATATGCTATGTTGTCTACATTTCTCGAATACATTACTCAAGTGTTTACAATGGTATTTTCTTTCCTTGGAAGCTACAATAAAATCATCTTGATAGATTTCCATGATCTCCAAATGAGGTCCTTGAAAATGAAATCCATGGCCCTTTGAAAGGTGGATCCTGCATCGAGTAGACCAAAGGGAATCCTAAGATACATGCATGTTCCCCATGGTGTAGTGAAGACAGTTCTCAAACGATCTTCTCCTTTACAATGATTTGGTTGTACCTAGAAAACCCATCTAAAAATGACATCATTTGTGTCCGAGTTATTCTTTGCAATATATTTTCCATGTTAGGCAACAAGTAATTATCCTTCAAGCACACTTGGTTGAGATCCCTAAAGTCAATGCACATCCTGACATTACTGGTCTTCTTGTCAGTGATCACAAGGTTAGAAATTGAGGATGAGTGTCGTATGGGAGCAATGATTCTAGCATCAACCATCTTTTGGAGTTCTCTAACCAAAGGGGCGAGTTTGGGGTTTATTCATCTTAACTTTTTCTTAACAGGATTTTCCCCTTCCTTGAGTGGAATGGTATGTTGAATGATTTCGAGGCTATAGGATTTTAGATCGTCATAAGACCAAGCAAACACATCCTTGAACTACCTTAGAAAACTTTCGAGTTCACTCATTTCTTCTTTAGACAAGCCCTTTCCAATATTAATTATTTGAGGGGAGGTTTCAGATGCAAGGTTGAGGTCCAATATGTTAGGTTACTCTTTATTATCGGACTTGGTCACGCTACGATCATTCCTATTGAAATTTTTCTCGTTGATTATATCTCTTGTCCTTGTGAGGGGTTCATCATGATTTCAAAGGAAGTTTTTTATGTCTTTTTCGTCTATGAAAACAGGTCAATGGCCTTCATAATAACGAACAGAAGGTTTGTGAATAGTGTCAACCACACATATTCCTAGTTTTAATGTGTCATCGTCAATTATGGAAGAAGTAGATGCCGCCCTGGTAAGGGTACCGGCTAAGCAGTTTAGGTGTTGATCGAAAACTCGGAAAGAAACTTCATTAAATCCCTTTATCATGTGAACGATCCTTTCCATATATGGTATGGGGTTTTGGTGTTTGGTGTTAAAAGTTCCTCTTATTTGTGACACAATCAGGTTAGAATCTCCTATGATTAATAGTTGTTGAATTTTCTTGGCTTGGGCAGCTTCAAGGCCTAACAATAGGGCTTCATATTCTACCATGTTTTTGTGCATGTCAATTGGATTCTCAAAGAAAATATAAAATATTCCTCAGATGGGGAAAGAAGGATAGTACCATCCCTGAATCCTGCCTTCGAACAAGCCCCATCAAAATACATGACCTGAGTTCCTTGTTGGGGGGGAAGCTTTAACATGTTCATTCTTGAAAATCCTCCATTCCCCAAGCTTAATGTTTTCTTCTTCTAGGTCTTTGTCAGAGTCTTGGGAGGAAGCGATCGTGGGGCCAAAAAGTTCATGCCTAGGAATGGATGCATAAGACTTTTATCTCCAAGGGAGGTATATAGTGGATTTTTCTTCACTAATGGACACATTTGTATCCTCAATCAGTCGCCTAGACACAATCATCCCCCATGTAGGGTTCATCTTCACTATGACTATGTTTATGGTGAATTTGTTTTTTCAGGATATGTATGAAAAAATTTCTTTTCTCCTTCCACTATACCACATACCTTAAACTCACAATTTAGGACTATCTTATTGGGGCATTCTCTCAAAAGATTTAGCCCAAGTATCTTCATTATACTTAATGACATGATGTGGATTGGACTCCCAGAGTTCAAAATACAATTTCTTAAGGTGTGACCATTTATCCCAAGGGAAATATAAAAGGGGTCATTCATGTTCCAAGTTAGCCTTAGGGGAAGTCTCAAGGTAGCAAGGTTAGGAGGTTTCTTTTTGTAACTTTTCCTTGTTTTCTTGCTAGTCTCAAGAAACTTATTGTTATTATGAAGGGATGATTATTCTTTATTTGTAGGCATTCTAGGGTCATCAATTTTCACCATGTTAATAGAGTTTTTCCTCATGGCTTGATCGAGATCAAAAGTGATGTATTGATCATGGAGGAGGTTAGTAGGGTTCTTGTTTATCACATTGAAGGCCAACTTTCCTATGAGAGCATTAAAGTATGTGGCTAGGGTCACCTCCTTTATGGAGGTGAGCTTTGGGGGAATAGAATGGATAACCATGTTAAATATTTGGTTGAATTCAACAATGGATTCACTATCACCCTTTTTCCTAGACAAGATACCTTTGTATAATTCAACTACATCCTTTTCACTAGACCATCTCTTTTTAAATATGTCAACAAAATCCCCCCAGGAAGAATGGAAGATGAGGGAAAATATAGATAGAATACTCAGGCATCCCCTACTAATGACAAGGCAAAGGAGGTCATAGGAGCGAATTCATTATAAGGTGCACCACGTGTTTGATATTCAAATTTTAAGAGATTATCTTGGGGTCCTCTTTCCCAGTGTATTTGGGCCTATCAAGATATTTAGGAGGAGAAATAAACGTGACTCTAATCATGTTGGAAAGGTTTAAAGGAATGAAAAATTTGTGTTTTTCCTTCCTTTTATATATCCTTTTGTCAAAGAATGGACTGTGGGGTTTTTCATCCTTTCTTTGATGGTATATCATGGTTTCAGGGCTCTCCATTCTAAGAAGGATTTTGTGGAGTCACTAGAGTAATAATTAGAATGTCATTTATGAATCAATTCCTCAATGGTTCGCTAGGGAGGTGGACCTATTTCCTCCCCAGAAACGACGCCAAAAATGTTACCACTCAAACTAGCAGGGGTCCTAGGAGGGGATCCTAAAGGAAAATTACTAGGTCAAGGGAAACAATGGAGCGATAGCCCATTGCCACCTCAGATAAGGCTCCCTACTCTTTACGAACTTTCATCGATGGTAGGAGACATGAGATAAAAGAGAATCACTATATTAATAGGTCAATAAGAGGACGAGGAGTGATTTCTAAGGCCTATTCACAAGAGGGACTCAATTGCATGGTTTTCTTTCTTAGGAAGCAAGGTGATAGACTCTCCAGGAATGGCTAAGAGAGATTTTGAGGTTAGGTTTTGAGAATATGTCTTATCAAGGAAGCCCCTAGACTCAAAATGCCTTATGAATGCTTGAATTCTAAGTGGTCTTTGTGGAATTGGAGTCAACAAATTGTAGGATCACAAAGGGCCAAGTGGACTCAAATCAGGTCAAGCATATGAAGTTGATCAACCAAGGATGCACTTGAACTAATTATGGAAGATAATAATATCAAAGAAAGAATCTTCCTTTGATGATTTAATTCTATGATCCTAATGAGGTCACTAGCAAATGGGAAACCAAGGGAAAGAATCGATCTTTGAGCTAGGGCTTGGAATATCTCAATATCCCACTGTAAAAATTTCGTGAAACTTGTAGGACATATAGAGGACACACCAATGCAATTATGGGCAAGAAATCAAATTATTTTGATTGCTAAATCGTGAGAAAAGTGATGCCCTAGGTGACCTATGGAGGCTAGGCCTAGAAAAAGAAGGGAAGATGAGATAAATTCTCTTTGAAAATGATAACCTATGGAAGGATCAATGCCTTATCCTTTGGGGAAGATGGAGTAAAGACAAAATTTATGATTTATAGGAACTACACCCAATCAAGGAACCTTCTAGACAACTTCGCATGGAAATTAGGACATGACAACAACTGCTAGAAGAATTTATACTTAAAACTTGCAATAATTGATGCCTTATCAAGGTGTGTTCAATAGAAACAATATCTAGAAACATTCACCTTTTTTCACACGTGATACATGAGATGTTGTAACACTACAAATGATTAAATTTCCACAATTTCACATAAGAAAAGCAATAAATTTCAGACCTAGTATAGCGAAAATCTCTGTAACATTCATGTACTAAAGAAAATAACAAGAATATACATGAGAAGAACACTTAAATGTGTAAAAGAGTATATCTAGTCACAAAATTATGCCAATAATGAAGCTCCAAGACAAGAGAGAGATATCCAAACATCAAAATTCATCTAAAATATCCAAAATCCTCCTCCAAAAGGGAATGCAAAATTCTCAAGAAGCTACTAAGACCCAAATCCAAGTGATGATGAAAGAGAGAGAATTACTTTATTATTTATAGAATCCTCTAAGGGGTTCAAATGGCATAAATTGGACTAATAATGCACCTAAAATAAAATATTGTGCATAATAACAATAATTTTGGTGACAAACCTACCAAATAGCTCAATACCATAAGAATAAACCTCTCAAGAGTGCATAATGATCAATATAGTGAGTATCTTGACCTTTGAGGAGGCCTAATGAAGTCCAAGGGGTGCCATGATGAAGAGATAGACTCCAAACATAGTGGACAAGGGGTTGGCCCATTATTTTCCAAGCAAGAACCTTTGGTGCTCCTAATTGGGTGTGGGGGTACAATGAAATTCTCATGGGTGTCCAAGTGGATCGAAGATTCCTATAGATCGTCTGTAAGGAATAGGATGATGATATAAGATCTCTCTACAGTGGGAGACATCCTATGGACCCTGGAACATCTTCCACGTGTATGGTGCAAGTGTGGAGCCGACTGGGCATGGTGAATCAGGTGCATCATCCTCATTCGAAAGGTGGAACATGAGAAATCAATGAACATTGTTGGGGATTCATGAAGTAATATTTTGTATGGTGGATGCCCATGGCTCTCAACTCTCACTCTACAAGTGCTAATGTGGCCCTCTTGAGGGTTAGGATCCCGTATAGGGAGACCAAGCCCCAAATGGAGACCCACCTATAATCCTACATAAGATCTGATGCATCCCCGTTTCCATCCAATACAACAAATCATTAGAATAATCAAGCAAAAGAGCTTACAAGTCATGGAATCAATGGGGCACTTCATGGAGGCATGACCTTCCATAGTGGGATTTTGCATGTACTAGTGTATCTGAGATCAATAAGGGGGTTACTCAAGGACCCTATTAGGTGGTTTCAACCTTTAAAGGGGTGTGACATGTCCATGGTACATCCCTGAAATGGTAGGTGGAAAATGATATAATAAAGGAGTGGAGTGGGAATCATGGGAATCATCCAGGTCACATGTCATGGTACAAGGGTAGCTATAATAAGGGAAACCAACAGCTGGGTATATGAGTGTAGGAGGGAGAAACACAAGGGATTCACTAGGGTAGAAATACCATATCACGTGCATTCATATTGGGATAAATTTATTGAGGAAAAAACTACATAATATATTGGGGATATATAGGGGGTAAAGGGTTTTTATATTGGCAGGTATAAAAAAATGGAGCTTAAAGTTAATGACAAAATATAAAGGGGTATAAAAAATGTTAATGAAAAAATGGATACCTACAATATATAGTGAAAGCAAGGGTTTTTTAAATTTGGAAGGTGTATTGGGTTTGTATTTGTAGGGGGTTAAAAAATGTTATTTTCCAATATGTAGTCAAATTAAGGGATTGTTTAATATGCCATGAACACACGTGATATGTCAGAGGTTCATTGTGTGAAACCCCTGTGGGGAGAAAATTGTGGTACATGAGTTACCCCAACCCTTTTTTTCCACCCTTTTGCGTATGCCGTTTTCCTTTGATTGATTTTTCTTCATAACTTCTCTGGGATCTAGGTGATAAGAGCATGATGTGTAATATGTGGCAATAGATACCCCCTTAAGGTGGGGCAGTTCATCACCCACTAGGGTTCAGGACAATGATGGGTTCCTTAATGATGGAAGGGGATCATATAGGGCCCATATGAACTGTGGTGATGACCATGGATAAGGGATAGAGCTCATGTCTGGCTTTTCCCCACGTGCTAGATTTGTATGTCCCTACCATCTTCTACATATTGTGGTACATTTTTGGTTGAGAGTGGCCAAATTATGGTTTTTCTTTTCTTTTTAGTTGCATCAACCTCCGAGGCATTGTTCCAAGACCAACCCAAGGTGTGGATAAGGGGAAGGGGAGCCTGACCCTATGTGCGCCCAATGGACATGTGGACCCAAATGGGAAAGAGATTAGTGAGGCTAAAATGAGTGGAAGGGAAATGATATAGATGGTGTCGGGAAGTGGGACCACACAACCAAAATCGAGATTTCCCACGTAGTGCCAACCCTAAAGCTAATGGTTAGTAAAGGAGTTCCAAGGGACTAGAATACAAAGGTAACCATGAAATGATGTAGTGGAAACAAGAATACATACCTAATCCACCCTTTCTGCCGAATCTCCCCTCAAATCCATGCCCAAAAGTGCCCATGACAAGTAAGGAAAATTACTCAATTATATTAATGAAAAGCCATACCTTTGGGGTCGGGAGGCCCACCTTCAAATATAAAATCATAACAAGTGTGTGAGAGACCACATAGTTGGGTGAGGTGGTAGAGACGATGGAACATTGAGCTATCTAGTGGCTACAAGGGGTTGCTGGCTACTGATTGAGGACCATATTGGAGAAATTTTTTCTCCTATATACATTACCAATAGGTGTTGGGTAACAGGTCCTTCCTCCAAAATTTTCTGGTAATTTTCTTTTAAGGAAGGGTTTACAAATGAAGAAACCCTTTGAGCATAAGTAGATATCATATTCTGTAGTCTTGCTTGTGTAGATCCATTGGTATAGATCCTCAGTTTTTGGCCAAGAACCATTGAATATACAAATTACGACATCTTTATGAAAATAAGAGAACATGTTATTTAACTGTGAGTTATGGATCTTGATGTGTGGGTGTTTCTCCATATTTTCCACTATGGAAGGCTTGAACAATGTCCTGGACGAGGCTGTGGCCTTAGCATGTTCTACACTCCCTTTGACTACTTCTTTGTAGGAGGTTGAAGGGATAGGTGCTGATCTTCCACTTAATCCCGATACCAAGAATAGAGTGGAGCCTCTGCATATTTTGTAATCTTTGCGGGTCCTCTTATCTTGTAGGAGTGTCCCTTCTTACTGATGTTGTATTTTTTTTTTCGAAATTCTCCACTAAATCCTTGTCATTGACCCATATTAATATGAATCTTCCAACTAGGGTTTTGATGAATATCTGGTAAGTCATATCCTGCTTTGTGCAAAAAAATTCTTTTGATCTAGACTTGCAATCATATTTGCTTAGATCCAGGGTCCATAAAATGTGAAGTGTTTGGATATGTGCATGCAGGGTTGAAACTGCACTTGGAAGTTTTCTGGGGTTGGAATGGTTCATATAACCCTTCATCCAACCCCAACGAAGGGGCAATAAGACTTTTTCTAGATAGATCAACCCCGATTAGGAGGCAAAAAGGTGAAAAACTTGAAAACCAAATAATTCGAGCAGTGAAGACCCCAAATGCCGGATACAAGTGTTGGGGGAAAGAGAAAAGTAAATCTCATCCTTGGTAGGTTCCCTCACCTTATCCATCTCAAGGAGAGCATAACAAAACCCATTAAATTACGACCCATTACCAGTGTTCGTGGCTTGGTCTTGAGCACAAAAAGAAGCCAAATTTGAAAGGAGTAAACACCTCTTGCTCATCTAATGCCCACACAAACAAGAAATGAGCTACTACAGATGTGTAATCATTCACAACAAACAAAATCCTTTGCACGCCTCTGAATTTTCCCATGACCGCATCCATGGTCGAAGGTCGACCATATTCATCACCCTAGGCAAAACCAAATGCAACAACCTCTAATCGTGGTTCCTCTCCAGCTCTAGGATCAATATGGTGTTTTCTTGTGTTTGCACATCCCTGCACTAAGAAAAAACACCAACGTGCTGCTTCATCCATGTGAAATTGCCTCTTAGGCCATTGTTCCCTGTAGGGGAGATAAAATGTGGTCCATGGATATGTAGTAACATCATCGACTAGGAGAAAACTAGTGGAAGAAACCCTTGCACCACATGCGTTCACCATCATTCCCCTTTCACTTCGACATAAGGTTGTTAACTAAATAACACTATAACTAAAGAACATTATTAAATATTCAGTCGAAATATATACATTTAAAATCTAATTATAATAAATAACTTGTACATTTTAGAGGATTTTGTTTAAAATGCAACATTTTTATAGTCATAATTGAAAAATAAGAAAATAAATATTTTTTAACAATTTTTTATATATATTTTAATAGATATCGTGAATGAAATTAACAATATTAATGTTATTTATAGAAATGAAAGCCGTTAATATAATATAATATGGTAAATACCATATTAAAAGTATTTATCATAAAACAACACTATATAGATACTTATTTTTAATGTAAAATTTCAAAATCAAAACTTTATAAAACAACTCATCACTATTTTGTTAAATTAAACATGTTGTTTAAGCATATCTTATAGCTAATAAATAATATCAGATATACTATATCATCATTCTATACACCATCATTTTCAAGAACTTGACTTTCTTCTTGAAGACCATTTTGTTCTTCCATTGGGTTTTGTATATCTACAAATTTGTCCAAATGATCGTTTACAAACAACTTTGTCAATGGTGGTTATGCTCCTTTGACATTTTTTTACACTTGATTCACTAAATCTCATTTCTTCAAACCAATTTCTTTCATTTTATTTGGAAATGCTCTGACAATATTAGTTATTTTCTTAATAACTTTACATTTTAGTGTACCATTTTCAATGGATATGCAATTTTTCCTTTTTGTAAGCAACATGATAGTGTTGTATCTAATCACCAAATACAAAAAAAGGTAAAAAATAAAGTGAAATAGCATATACAAAAAATAATTAAAAATCATAAGATTGAAATGTGATTTTTTATATTTCTAAAATCTTAAATTTTACAACTAAGAAAAAATTAAAACACAATCTCCTTCATTGGAAAATGTTGGATTGTTCGAATGCTCCACCCAATTCGTCAACTATACACCGCCTATTCCTTCTAGTCTTATTGTTCGCCTGACCCATAGTAAGTAAGTAAGTAAGCAAGTTTATCCACGTGGTGACTTCTTATTAAGGTGCCAAAGAAGTACCTTAATAAGCATCAATTGGGAGAACACCCTTTCCATTGTTTACCATCGTAATTAGTGTTGGGGGGTCTTGATAAATGTTTACATTCTCTCCATTCAAAACTTTTTCTTTATATGTTAACCTTCGAACCATAATATTATATGCCAATAATTGACTATGCTTGTCTTCGTCTTTTTCATTGATAAAAATAAGACATAGCTCTCATGTTTTGGTTGGTATCCAAGATGTATATTTTTGATATCGCTCGTATACTTTCGATATCGCTCATAAATGGATTGCTATTAGAGCTATAAATATGAAGCTTGTGCTTGTAACTTAAATAAACAAGAATTTAATTAACTTATAAATAACTAGAATTGGTGTTTAACTTTATCACTAAATAGTACATTTTAAATGTTTTATCATTAAAATCGCTTCCTTGAATTCACTTTACCTTTGGCGGTTAATAACATTAATCCTACTTGTATGTCTAAATCAAAATCCACAAATATGAAAAATGATGAAAATGCAACATCTACAAATCCCATAACCACTTTATTCAATGATTATTGTATAAGGTTCACTATCATAATCAAATTTTTGGATATTGTAACCACAAGGGATATCTACAATAACTACCCTCCTTTATAAGAACAAGATTTGCAATGTTTTCTTAGTTACCTAATATTACTTGATATTACATGGTTTCGATCCATTCCAAATGTAAAGATCAATGTTGTCATCAAGTTGAATATTTTCAAGACATTGGCTTCTTTGTCTTTAAAAATTGGCTCTTTGAATATAGCTTTTGAAGGTCTTCAACACTCCATCTATACTAGCATTTAATATCTTTTATGAAAAATAAATAAATAAATAAATAAATAAATATCTATATATCTATATAAATCTATATATATAGATATAGATATATATAAATTAATTAACAAATCAATAAAATGAATATAATAAATCAACATATTTTCTTGAATGATACAAAAAAAATGTTATAAGGTTGTTGTAAAACTTTAATTTGGATGGTTGCATCAAACATCATCCCAAGTCTCTTAATTCACCATTATAAACTTTTGCTCTTATATTTTGATATGAACCATGTGAATGCATAAAATATGATATGAACCATGTGAATGCATAAATATAACAAATGGTGTTATAATGATATCTATAAAAGAAAACTTAGAGCATTAATATGTTAAATTCAATAAATAAATTTTATAAGTCTAATGTTGATAAAGATAACCCAATAGGCTTACTTCTTAAACTCATTAGAAATTTCTTCCATCGATATAATTCATTTGACCTTACACATGAGAATATGGAGTGATTTTTTCCTTTACACTTTGCATTGATATACAAAGCATTATATCCATATCTTTCGCCATATTATTGATTTCCATACAAAGCATCTAGCAATATGATTTCCTTACTACATGTAGAATTCTTACTATGATATTCAAATCCAATCGTAACTTTTTCATCATTACAAATAACACAATTTCTCCTTTTATGATTTGAAGGAGTTTCATCTAAGTCAATAATGTATTCGTCATAAATAAAAATAGAAATATCTTCTAGCATAGTTATTGTGTGTTTTTCTTATTCCTTTTCCTTTTGAGCAAGAGTGATGACATCATTGGCACTAATATTAACGTCATCATTACTTTGGGTTGCTAAATTTTTCAACATGACCTTTCTAACCATATTAGATTGTCATATTTTCTTTCTTTATATTTTTTATTGTCTCCACTCATGTAGTTTTAACTTCTAGTATTATCTATTTACGTTTCCTAGTTTTTTTATGCATTGTTAATCTAAAAGGAAATGGTTTCATACATAATAATTTATTCTAGAGAAGGTCGTGGAGGCGGCGTAGTGGTAAAGTTGGCCTCGTCATGACGGATCGGTCTTGTGTTCGATCCCGAGCAAGGTCGTAGCTCGTCGTGCGAGTAGTTAGTCTAAACCGGGCCAAGCCCACTACCTTTTGCCCACGGGGCTTTGGATTGACGGTGAATGGGTGTCTTGTTAAGACACTCCTTGTGATAGGTCACCGGTTCAAATCCCCTGTGGGTACTTAGGTTAGTCTTAACATAGAAAAAAAAAATAATTTATTCTAGAGAATAAATTCTCACCAATATAAGTGAATGTGGCATAAAAAAATACTGCTAAAAGATATAACATTTTTGTATTAAATAAAATGAAAATAAGAATAAACAAACTTGCATGTAACAAAGTTGGGGTTCAATTAAGGTTTTTCTCAAAGTCTTAGTGAAGAGTGTTTCTAGCCATGATGAAACACCAGGTACCTTGGTTGCAAGGAATGTCAGGCTTCTGTTTCCAACAACAAACCTAACTTCTGGAGTTGATTCAAATGAAAATAGAACATCTTGCCCATCAAGGATAAAACAATAAACTAACTTCTGGAGTTGATTCAAATGAAAATAGAACAACTTTCCCATCGAGGATTGGGATAAATCAAAGCTGGTAATATAATGATCTTGACAATCCTAGGCTTGAGAGTTTGATTGATGTGACTAGTGATCCAAAGCATGAAACCCCTTTCCAAGACTGATCACATGGGTTTCTTTCATTTGTACTCCATCCAACAAACCCCAATTTAAGAGGGGAATCATAAGTAAATTGCAACAGATTCAACCTTTCTTGTAAAATGACCAATGAGTGGGCATCCCCTCACAAATTGAAGGTTTTAACAAGCCCCAGTGTATAGGTGCTTCCAACTTTGTAACTTGCCCTACTTGGACCTTGCTTCCTGGATTTGTCATAAGAGCCAGGGGTTTTCTATCCTTAAATGCTTGCTTTTGAGGAGCTACATTACGTAGTTTGGGCCTAGTAGAGACCATGATATCTTTCCTCCTATTAGGAAATTTGTGGTCCATTTGTAGTTATATCACACTTTTTCCGGTGTGGGTGGTGAAGTGTTCTGGGCTTTCCTGCTCCTTCTACAACTTCCCTTTGAGTGTCTTCTGACTACAACTTCTCCTGAGGATCAACTAGAGATATTCCTTTGGGAAATTAGATTTTCAAGTCTGTTCTCGCTTCCTCATCTTCTTGAATTTTCTTTTATTGAGAGTAACTAGGTTTATTTGGAGTAAGTTGCTTTTATCTCATTTTTTTTTTAATTTCATTTTTCTTTTTTCTATTAATACTTATTTTCCTTTTTTTTATATTAATATTAATAATATCAAAATGGTCAATTTTCCCATCGTCTCTTTGATAATTTTATCCTCTCTCTAACTTATAGGAGACAATTAGGAGAGAGTAAATAAGAACTCCAAACTCAAAAAATGGGGGACATTACATGATGTGGTAGGAGTTTTCCAGTGACTTTTACATGGTGATGTTGTATTAATTGTGTCACTAGGAGCAAGTGTTTTACATCGTCCTCTTGTGTTGGAAGTGTGGTGGGGACATACTTGATGACTGGATGAGTTAGCATTTTCTATTATCTATTTCTCTTAATATCATGTTGATGTGTGGTTGGATTATGCATGTTGTGGTAGTGCACTTTACCTTAGTGAGATTTTCTTGGGTGATATGAGTTTATGTTGTAACATTTTCTTGGTACATAGATGGAAGTGTGTTTGATGATGTAGTACCCTTGTTGATGTACTTTTTTTGTATGTTTGAAGTAAATGGCGGGAGGGAGGGTACTACATACTTCTTAGAACATTAACCTTTAACCTTAGCATGTTATAACATTAAACTTTGTTAGAACATTAACCTTTGTGGAAAGATGTTGAGGTTGACTTAACCATTTAATGGTTAATTCAATCTATTTTATCTAGATTAAGTTAAGTTGCTTGAATGCCATACTTGGTAGTTATCATACTTTAAGGGGTTTATTTGGAGGAGACTTAGGTTTTTACATGGAACACTCCTTTCTTGGTAGTCTGAAATGGAAAGCAATAAATGGAGACTTAGCTTCTTATGTGAAGTCACTAATGGGGTTTATTTGTAGTGAGTAGAGTCATTAAGATTAAGACCAATTGGTTGGTTGAGTTTGTTGTCTCTATAGTTTGCTTCCTTCGACCTGGTGGCTTCATAGCTTAGTGTAAGGGTGGCATATATCCTAAATACCTATGGATTGGTAGAAATGACTCACACAGAGTCAATTTTTTGACTTTCCCTTGGTGGGAAGACACATCTTTATCTTTGTTATTTTAGAATTTTCTTCTTTATTTTGTGTCATGGTTATGAATTTGTGCATTTTGTGCATGTGAATGTGCCTAACTTTGGTTGTAAGCATGGTTTCCTTGAATCTCAATAATCCTCAATGAAGTTTCCTTGCATTTCTGCGCATGCATTTGCATATATATATATATATATATATATATATTTCCAGCTGGTTCACGTATCCTGGTCAGTTGATCCGCTACTCCAGGTTCGATAAATCTGGGTGGAACCCACCCGAAGGGGTCCACCCCTCGGTCACCACAGACCTAACCCCAAGAGCTTTCGGGTTTCGACCCTGTGACCTCCCATTGGCGAGGCCCCGACTTGACCGATTGAGCTAACCCTTGAGGCTACATGCATTTGCATATTATTTTGGGTCATTAATTTTTTCCCAAAGAAAAAACCTAATCATCTTATTTATAGAGGGAGTACCTATATATGGATTCTTAGCTTGTACGAGTGTAAAATAGTAACTTTTCATTGGTTCCATATTTTCCAGAGTTTAGTTCATAGTAGATGTCCATTACATGAAGTATTTCATCCATATTTTTTCTAAAAAGGATGTATATTTAGTGAAAAGAACACCCCCTACACTGAAATAGTCAACAAGAGACCATGGTAATACATGTGTTTGGGAGGGGCTACTTAAATAATTAGCTCAAATTATATTCATATAATCAAAATAGGGCTCTGGTACATGGAAGGGAGAGATCCTCCATTGTGCTCTTGATCTATAACTTGGGGGAACTGTCACAACATGAACTGCTAGTTGTTATGCTTCACTGTTAACCTCATATGAGTAAGAGATTAGGATGGAATTTGGAAACAATATCGAATGTAGTTCTTACTAGTGCTTGATGGTAAATATTAATAAATGTGGAGTCACCCGAAATCCAACCTAGAACCACTTGTGAGTGCCCATAGATTGCCAAATCTCTAATGTGATCTACCAAGCAATATCGAGAAGTGTGCACATTGTGATGAACTATGCTATATTGTTGGTGGGACTTCCAAGTCCATGTTTGAAAGATGATGTCTCACTTGAGGGTGTTAAGAGCCATCCTCTAGTGTTGTTGAGTCTCTGTGTTCCCTTGAGAGGCACCATCAAAATATCCTCTAGAAAGTTTATAATTATATTTCAAAGGTATGACAGTGCAAGGAAGCCTCATATTTGGTGAGGTGCGCAATAAGTGAATGTTTGTCTTCAACATGTAGAAAATATTGTAGACATTTGGATGTTTATTTTGGAATACACCATTGTTTTGAGCTAGCCAAATGGATTAGATCACCTCTAGAACCAAAATTTTGTTCTCTTCTATTTTAGTTGTAGTCCATTCATTTAATGCCTCAATGTTGTTTCATTTTACATAGTCTATGAGTGATGGCCCATATCTCATTGGTGATATTATAGTGAATCAAAAGGTGTTTTCATGCTTTCGTGTAATTCCCTTAAAAGTGCATGTGTTAGGACTTGTCCATCCTCTTCTTCTAAGCATGTTTATGTTGGGATTGCACCCTTGATTCGAGATTTGGGGCCCCAACATTGGTTGTAGATAGTGTTCTTGCATATAGAGGGTCTAGACTTGTGCTTGAATACCTTATTTGGTGCAAACGTATCAATAGAGATTCATCAATTGATTTTCCATCATCATATAGATCAATTTATATGTCATTTTATATACATGCACATATTCAATCTTCTGAAAAAATGGTTGATATTTGTGTGCCTTAAACCATTAAATTCCACAAATCATAGTGAAATGTGCTTGAGTGTGGGTTGACTAATTGCATTCAGGGAGAACTAATATGCATCTACAATGTATATCAAAAGAAGAAAGGTGCATAGTAGGATGCATGTGGGGTCATAAGAGAGGCATCATGTCATTATACTAGTGATATAAATATAAAGGGGTATAAAAAATGTTAATGAAAAAATGGATACCTACAATATCTAGTGAAAGTAGGGGTTTTTTAAATTGGGAAGGTGTATTGGGTTTTTATTGGAAGGGGGTTAAATGAAGTGATTTTTAGAGGTATTTTCCAATATGTAGTCAAATTAAGGGTATTGTTTAGTATGTCACGAACACATGTGCTATGTCAGAGATTCATTGAGTGAAGCCCCCGTGCTTCTAACTCAACTCTAGTAACATCCTTCATGTAACTTATTTTATATATAAATCAATTTTTTCTTTTATAAACTTGATATGGTAACATGAATCTTCCTTTTTAAATCATATGACACAAAAAAATATGAAGGAAAAACATCAATCAATAAGAATTATGTCACAATTCAACATATACTTACCATTGGTATTTTCCCCTTCTATCTCAGGCATCTAGAACTAGTGATTCCATTCTCAATATATTTCCTACTGATGTTGTTAAAGTAGTTGATATTCTCCTAGGAAGATGACTTTAACTATATTTCTCAACTTCCAATCGCTACATCCATCAAGTCAAATGTCACTATTATCAACATACTCATTGAATGGTTAACTTTTTGATTGAAAATTTCATTCTACATGGTAATATTTGGTTCTTCATTTTTGCATTAAAAACTATATTTAGATGTCTTCATTGCTCCATGATTTTCCTTCAAGTATTCCTACCAAATAAACATAATACTTCGACTAGGTTGATCAAATCGATCAGGTCAACTAGATAGACTAGTTCTTTGTTAATCAAAATCAACAATACTCGAAATAACATCTTTTCACTACAATTATAAATAACTATGATATCTTCATAGTTAATATATTATGGACTTTTCAAATTTCAGCATTCAACCATTGACTTATGACATTGTTGAATGATCATTATGGACTTTTCAAATTTTAGCATTCAACCATATTTGTGACTTTATTTAATCATTCATTAGGATAGTTTACGCATTTACCATTTATACTTACATGTACCTTTGCATTTATATATTTTCTTGATATATTTATCTAAAGTGTGATGAAATTACATGATCCTAAGAGGCCTCTCGATAGGGTTAGACTTCCAAATTTGTTGGTTCATCTATGGAACAAGGAGGTGTTGGGGGTAATTGGTAACTGTATGGATGAATTTTTCCAATAATGAAATTGATTATGCATTATAAATATGTGCCTATATTATTCTTTAAAACCATTAGGATTATATTTAAAATCCAAAAAGGGCGAATTCTATGTGCCAATATTATAGAGATCACATATAAAACTATGATATAGTCTAGTATGAAACATGTATCATTGTATTACAATTTAGAGAAGGTTTAAAACATGTAAATATTAAAGGTACAACTTATATAACCTATGAATGGTTTTTAGGGATGAGATGATAGATATGTATCCTATTGAATGATGCATTTCTTGAGATGAGATTTGTATGCCTCAAAGAGAAAATGCATGATTCAAATTGGCATTATGTGTTTTCTACATGAAAACATGGCATGCTATAAAATGCATGAACTAGAGTGAAATATGGAAGCGTTTTGTTAGAATATGCATGATAATTGTTGAAAATGGTTTTTATTGATGTCAAAGGTTATCCAAACATGCCCATTTGGATAACCTATCTTTGAAGGATTTTTTACTCCAATTGCCTAGCTCAAATGGGAGCACAAGATATATGGTTGGAAATATTATTTTGGGACCTTTCCAATGATATATGGCATGCCTTCTAAATCCTCACAGTTGAGGAGAAATGGAATTTTGAATATTCATTATGCATTCTTCTAGTCAGCCCAACCAGTGGACAAGTTGGGCTAGTTTAGACCCCATATGCACTATAAATAGGCATAAGAAGGAGCATTTCTAGCCATTGATTAATCAATTTGGAGCTATTTTTAGGATATGAAAGGAGCATGCATGAGGTTCATACCTCATGAACCAACAAGTAGTGAAGTGAAGCTGAGTTGGAGAAGCTTTCTATGTAAGGGTTTTTGGTATGATTATTGGGAAGGGTTTATATTCTATTGGACCTATTTGAGGCCAAGTTTCTATCATGGTGTGAGGTCGAGTTACAGTCCAAGTTATAGGCCAATTCGAAGTCCTAGTTAGAGGCTAAATTATAGACTTTTTTTAGTTGGAGGCCAATTTTTGTTGGAGATTGAGTTTTAGTCCTTGTGGAGGATGAATTCTAGTTTGAGTTGGGTACAAGTTGTTAGGAGGGAAAACCTTCTTTTGAACAATTTCTAAGACTAAATATTATCCCTTGAATAATAACATAATTATAATTTGGTGCTTCCTAAGGATTGGTATCCTCGTCTTCATGTTAGGTTGGAGCCTACTATTTTTGTAAGTTGGTGCTTACAGAGGATTGTGTTGAAAATGGAAACAAGAAAATCGTGATTTAATTTTTCCTTGAATTAAATTAGGAGAAAATTGTAATTCCACATCACAAGACAACAAGAATGAGTTAACTAAGTTAATTTCACTTAGTTGGCTTAGTTAATTCGAGTTGATGGCCTAACTTGAGTCATGTAGAGTGGTTCCTAAATTTTAGGATCCTAGGTTGAGTTTAGTTTGAGTTGTAATAGTTTAATTTAGTCAAACTGAGTTAATGTTAGTTAAACTGGTTCCAATTGTTGGAGGAACTAGTAGGAGGCCTAGTAGGTTGGTGCAACTTCATGTGTTCAACCATTTAACTGACAAATCAACCATAATTGATTCATGCATGCATGGAATTCGAGTTACCCAGTTGAGATTGGAGTTCAAGGGAAGTGTACTATCAGTTGTATAATTTTCCAAGTTGTACAGGTGGTGCATGCAGTCAGAGAAGGACCTATAGGGATTGTGAAATTCAAAATGGGGATTTCCCCAATTAATATGGGAGATAATTCCTTGAGAAAGAACACAAGGAAATAGGAGCTTGGTAGGAAACATTATTGGCTAGAGTCAGCTTGTGAGGTAGTGAGATAGATTGTACTAGTGCAGAGGTTGCTCAGGCTCTAGAAAGCATGGTAAATATTCTCTATTTTCTGATCTAATACAATTAACAGTTTGAATCTACAAGGAATGTCTGCATGGTATCAAATCTGAAATCACAATAGAAGAGAAGAATACAAGTTTGTCTTTGTAGGTGAAATCGAATTTGCAACATCATTCTTCAAAGCCAATAGGATGTCATTATATTGATTCAGACTTGAATATGCCCTTGAGGGTAATTTGAATTATATTTCTTGGAAGGACAGGATGGAGGTAGTTTTGGAAGACAACAAGCTGAAGGAATTCATAGACAATGATATTCGTATGTCTCCAACAACCGATGCTCAAGATCTAGTAGAGTGGAAGAAATGTGTGGCAAAGGCGAGGAGGATCATACTAGAAGGAGATCGATATCATGTTGTCTCTAATATCCACAGGAAGAATACACCATATGTATTGTGGTAAGCCTTGATAGACTTTTTTTAGAACAACAGTGACCACATGAAGCTGGCACTGAAGGACAAGATTTGAAAGATCAAAATGGAGAAGGGTGACATAATACCACAGTACTTGAGAAAGTTCACCCAATTTCACGATGAGCTTGGGAGCATTGGTATTATAGTTATTGAAGATGATCTAGTCAACCTAACACTTTTAGGACTTCCTAAGAGCTGGCACAACTACCAGGATTCAGTACATGGGAGGGAGCATCTACCAAAGTGGGAGTGGTTGTGGTTTGACTTGGTGCAAGAAGAGATAAGGCGGAACACCAGATATGGGACCTCATCCAAAGAAGTGGAAGAAGACTTTCCATTAGTCAGCAAAGGAAATAATTCCAAGGGAAAGAAGTCCCAAGGTGAGGAAGGAAAAAAGAAAGATTTGTCCAACATCAAGTGCTTTCATTGTCATGAATTCAGACACTATGCCATGAAATGTCCACAGAATAAGGAAAGCAATAAGGAGCTTGTAGTAGAAGCTTCAAGTGAAGATCTAGCTTCACAATTCAAGCTTGATTTTACTCTCATTGCATGCATTGAAAGCACAGTAATGGGAAGCATGTGGTATCTTGATAGTGGCGCATTGTTCCATATGATGGGGAATAGAGATCTCTTTAGTGATTTGGAGGAGAAATACCTAAGCAAAACAATGAGTTTGGAGATGAAAGGAGGTATAACATGACCAATATTGGTACTGCTAATTTTTAGAGAGAGTTGGCTCCCCTCTCAGACTCAAGGATACGCTGTTTGTTCTGGGTGTAAAGAAGAATCTTTTTTTCATTGTAGTATTGTAATATCGTGGCTATGTTGTGATATTTAGAAAAGGAAAAGTTTTCCTTAGACACATCACCACAGGATAGGTGAAGCAGATCAATGTGCGATTCAAGAACTTGTATGCACTTGAGGTTGAAGATGCATGAAAATCCTTGAGAATCAATGCAAAGGTTAGAGACTTGGTGGTTGAGAGGGAGCATAATTTACCTCTCAAAATGGCACCTCAAAAGTAGCCTTAGAAAGTTGTGGAGAGGCTGCAATTGGAGAAGCAGAGAGGAGACAGAGTGGAAACATCCACTTAAGCAGAGACCTCTAGTAGGGGGGAATTTCGAGCTAAGTTGGTAGAGGGATAATATTCAACCATACCTCTAGGTGTGAGGTGGGGTGATGTGAAGTAGTAGTGCCAAGAGTTGTAGGAATTTTAGAAGGGTCCATTGAGGTGTTTTTGTCTCATGGATCATTACCTTTCTATGAGGGCCGACAATATTTAGTAGTATGAGGATCAATGTCAATCAAATACTGAGGAGTGGAGAGTAGTTTTGATAGCAAAGCATGAGGCTCAGTATTAGAATCAACAGAAACACATATTTCCGAGTAGATAGTTGCAGATTGATTCAGTGATTATTTTTATTTATTTTTTATGCTCTTTACTTCCAGTAGCAACAAAAACAGTGAGAATTGTTGCATGAAATACATTCCAAAGGTGATGGATAGGGGTAGATGTGAATCCATTTCTTGTTTAGAGGGAATGTTCAAAATGGAAATAAGAAATCTTGATTAATTTTCCCTTGCATTAAATTAGGAGAAAATTGTAATTCCACATCACAAGACAACAAAAAATGAGTTAAATAAGTTTTTTTTTGTGTAAGTCAGCATTTGGTATTAACAAAAGAAAATATAGTACAAAACCTCTGCAACTGTAGATTACGGGCCGCTTAACAGCAGGCCTGTCTACAGGAGACTAAAAAGTAGGCAGAGAAACTGAAAACTAAGATCAGCACACCGCGCAGGGCGGCAGATAACCCTAACTGTCAGAAGGACACAATCATCAAAATACTTGACTAGACACCAAAAGAAAAAACTTCAGAAACCCAAAGAGACCGAGCAGCCGGAAAGGATAGACTATCCACCTCGTCCCCGAAGAGAAGTTAAGAAGAGAGCAATGTTAGGCAAGACGAAACCAGAAGAACCAAGAAACAAGAGCAGCACCACGGATTCTACTCAACGTGGGTCGAATCAGTTGTTCAACCTTTTTTTCCTTTCTTTTTACCAACCTTTAACCAACCAAGATTACTCTGCTGGGCTGGCATGATTTGTAAACTGAGCTGGGCTGAAGGAGAGATCTGCTTGTCTGAATCTGAAGGAGATGATTCATGAGTTCTTTTCTGAGAATTAGGAGGGACAGTGGATTCCTCAGGACCAAACGAGGGCGCATCCTGTGCCAGCGTTGCGTCCATGTCTTCCTCATCTTCCTCATCCTCATCCTCTTCCTCTGAGCTGGACCCAAAAACATCCAATGGGGGAGGATCATGAGGTTTCCAGCTTTTGGATTTTGGCTTAGAGTTGGCTTTCTTTTTTTGGGCAGGCTTTGAAGGACACGAGCTCTAAAGGTGCCCTGTAAGATGGCAAATTCGACAACGAAAGGCTGTGTTCTCGAAATCCAAGGTCTGAGTCCAATGGAAGTCTCCAATTTTGAGAATAATCTGATCAGGTAGACCTTTGCTTATATCTATTTCTGCACAGATTCTGGCGTAGGTGTATATGCCCTTTTCCCCTCTGGAGGTGTCTGTATCAAGATGACGTCCAAGAGAGTTGCCTATTCCTTGAAACACAGCAAAGTGCCATAAATGTGCTGGGAGGTTAGGGAGCCTGACCCAGATGGGGAGCTTGGTGATAGTTGCTGTGGAAGGGTCGAAATCCAGGAACCAAGGGGTTAGGAATAACCCCGCTGAGTCCCAAAACCATGGGCCTTCAGTTAATGCTTTCTGGTAGTCCTTGCTGCAAGTAAACACTACAATGAAGAAACCTTTTGAGCAGAAAAGAACCCTGCAATTTTTGGTCCAATTAGAGTGAATCCATTGGTAAAGATCTGCTGTGCGTGGCCATAGCCCATTGAACCTGCAAATAATGCCAAGCTCTGCAAACAGTTGGTATTGCCTGTCCATCGTAGGATGCATTATTTCAATGGAGGGGGTTTCCTCCAGCTTATCCACCAAAAAAGGTTTTGGAGCCTGAGCTGGTGGAGCTTTTTCCTTGGGCTTCTGAGCGTGGACAACATCTTTGTAAGAAGAAGCTGCAGCTGAAGAAGACTGTCCAACAGCTCCCCCTCTCAAGCGAAGGGAAAAAATGATGGAAGCATTTCTTTGAATTTTGTAAAAAGAAAGGGGATGGATATCCACCAGTTGTTTACCTTCATAGATGAGTCGTTGAGATGCCGAGGGAATCCCCTTCTTGTATTCCAGGATTTGCTTGAGGTCCTGCACTAGATCTAAAGAGCTCACCCATTGTAGCATGGTTTTGCCAAAGAGGAGCACAATCAGGATCTGGAAAGATGCAGAGAAATCTGTTTTCTGCTTTCCTATGCAAGTCTGAGACAAGAGGAGGCTAGTGCCTGCACAGCTTGCAGAGGGCCCAAACTTGACCTGTTCCTTTTTTTCCTTCGCAGGGCAGCACACAATTTTCATTGCCAAGTTTGGTTTGCACGGAATCGAGGCTCCACTGAAACTCACGACTCTATATTCTGTAGGGCCGAGCAAAGGCCATACGTCCTCTAACCATTGCATCTCACCCGGGTTTGCAAAGACTGAGATCAGGTCCCTCTCTGAGATCAAATCTCGGTGAGGCATTTCGTCAAACACTTGTCTCGCATCCTCCTTGGATTTGAAATATGAAGGCGTTCGTATCTGGGTCAGGAAATCCAACTTGGTCTTGACTAAACCCTTGCTGGGCTTACTCGTCTTCTTGCATCCCTCGTCCAACTTGTCAGGTGTATTGAAGGTTTCCAAACTTCGGAACATACAGCGACCGTCTCCCCGAACCCTTTGCACGCTAAAATGCTCTATCTTCTTCATAGCCGGAGGTGTGCCACGCTGCGGCGACTCCATTCGAGCGAAGAAGAGGGAGCTAACGCTGCTTTGAGCACTGGTAAAAGCCTCAAATACAGACGCAATGGATGCGAATGGCAGTGCCAGCTTAGATAATGAAGACGCCTCTGAACCCGCAATCTCGAATTCTGCACTTCCATTTCTGAGATTGTCCACCAGATTCTCCGTCAAAGATTTATTGTGCTCCACCATGGCCGAACTGGACTTCTTAACACGGCTTGTCGCTCTTTGCAGGTTGCTCCTCGGCGCTGGCTCCGGTCCGATTGAAACATATTCTTTCTTTCTCCTTAAGGATCTGCAATAATTTCTTCAAATCTCAATGAGTTAAATAATTTAATTTCACTTGGTTCAATTAATTTGAGTTGAGGGCCTAACTTGAGTCATGTAGATTTGTTCCTAAATTTTAGGAGCCTAGGTTCAGTTTAATTTGAGTTGTAATAGTTTAATTCAGTCAAATTGAGTGAATGTCAGTTAAACTAGTTCCAACTATTGGAGGAACTAGTAGGAGGTCTAGCAATGGGGTGTAGCTTCATGTGTTTAACCAGTTAACTGATAAATCAGCCATAATTGACTCATACATTCATGGAATTTGAGTTACCTAGTTTAGATTGGAGTTCAAGGGTAGCATACTCCGTTGTATAATTTTTTGAGTTATATAGGTGGTGCATGCAGTCAGAGAAGGACCTATAGGGGTTGCACAATTCAGGATGGATATTCCCTAATTAATAGGGGGATAATTCCTTGAGAAAAAATGCAAGGAAATAGGATCTTGGTAGGCAACACAATTGTCTAAGTATTGGCCATAGTTAGCTTGTGAGGTAGTGAGATAGAATGTACTAGTGTAGAGGTTTCTCAGGTTTGAGCAAGCATTATAAATCTTCTCTATTTTTCTGATCTAATATAATTAGCAGTTTGAATCTACAAGGAATTTCTACAAATTGGTGTTCTCACAAAGCATTCAAGTATCCATTCTTCAATTTTGGATTTCCACTCTGATCTCTGTGTCCATGCATTATGTTGATGATTGATTATGTGATGTGATTTCAGCATTAATATTAATAAAGTGAGGGTACTTTAATTTCTGTGAAATTGATTCACCCCCATCTCAGTATAATTGTGTATTTCCAATAATTGGTATCAGAGTAGGCTTCTTCAAGAATATTATAACAGCTAGAAGAAGATCTTACAATGGCCATGGCCAGTCGAGAAGCATTAATCAAAATTCCTTTCTTTGATAGAACAATTTTTTCCTTTCAGAAGATAAGAATGAAAACCCACTTGATGTTTCTTGGTGTTGAAGTTTGGTAGTATATTATATATGGATATAAGGTTCCATATTCTTTCCCAACTAATCAATATGGGAGAAAGGATAATGTATCAAATGCAAAATTTATGAACTCCATTTTAAGTGGTTTTTCAAATTCAAAATTTGTTAAAGTTATGCAATGTGAATTAGCTAAAGAGATGTGGGACAAGCTTGTAAGAAAATATGAAGGAGATGAAAAAGTAAAGAAGGTAAGCTTTAGACTTTTCAGATACAATGTGAAATCTTGAAAATTAGTGATGAAGAAGATGTTGTTTCTTATTTTATTCAATTATGAAATGGTTAATTATCTCAAAGGATTTGGTGACAAAGTTGAAGAAATAATAGTTTATCAAAAAATTCAGAGGTCTCTTCCTCTACTTTTTGATGCAAAAGTATCTTCCATAGAAGAATTAAAGGATTTGGAAAATATAACAATGAACGAGCTTTATGGAATTCTCATTGCATACAAAATGAGGACGGGAAAGTCATCACATAAGGGAGTAACATCTAAAGCATCTAATAACTTAAGAAAATGCAAGTTTGGTGATTGGTCCAATGATGAATTTGATATATAAATGGCTCAAATAGTTAGTAAACTAAAGAAAAGATCTAGATTCAAAGGTAACTTATCTATCATACATTTTAATTATGGTAATATAGGACATTTTGTTATTGAGTATCCTTTCAAGGAAGAAAGTGATGATGATGAAGAAACCTAAAAAAAAGGGCATTCAAAGGAAAATATTTGAAAAAGAAAAATATCTACTCCAAAGAGGATAATGATATTTCTAAAGAAGAAGAGAATGATTCCGAAGATGATTGAATAAAGATCTTATCTTAGCCACAATGAAGAATCCAACATAGACAAATCAGAGGAACAAAAAGAAAAAGAAAAACAAGAAGGCATTGAAGGTGTAGTGGATCTTGAAGTAGAACTCATCAATGCATTATAATAGACTGATAACCTCAGGAAGAAGAACAAAAGACTATCCAAGGAAACAATAATCATCAAGACTAGAAAAGAGGAAGAAAAAATAGTAGAACAATTTTTGAATAGTCAGCGAAAATAAGGAAGAAATTTGTGAAAAGATTGAAGCAGAAATTGTCTCGTTAATGAAAGAGCTAGATAATTTCAACAAAAACATGAAAATAAATAAAACCCTAGATGATGTTTTCCATTGCATGAGGTTTCTATCTGGCAAACTCTATCAAGGCATCAAGACGCGTGGTTTTTTAAAAGAATGTAGGAAACTTTTTTCTTTAAATGTAAAAAACAATTCGTGTAGAAGCTTAACCAAAAAGCTAGCTTTCAACCATGACATATAAAAATAAGCTGAAGATGATGAAGGAATATTATAGAAATATAACATATAACATTTATAATTTCCTGAATATATCAACTATATAGTATAGTAAGAAAGCACATAGAATAACACTAATGGCTCAACAAAAGAACAAATATTAATCACATGAAATTAGGGTAATAATCAATGGTGGTAGAGGTACAATACAAACAACCTATAAATATTATAATTCTCAATATTAAACATAAATTTTCCAGGAGAATTATGCGAGGTTATCCTTAGCTTAGCCTCTCAGGAATTTCATACAATTTAAATACGTTCAAATTAATAGATCATGAAAATTACAAGAAATGACACTCACAAAAGGAACAAATTTCCATATGTTGAAAGAAGAATATTTTGATTAAAATATTCTAAATTCAAAAACTTCAGATAAAAATAACAAGTCTTTTCTCCAAAATCCAACTCTTCATACGAGTTTCTTTTAATCTTTTTTATAAAAAAATTACAAAACAACTTATTGTTGTGAAAAAAAAGGATCTAAAAATAAAAATAGACAGTGACTTCTCACTTCAATCCTGAATTTACACTTGTGGTCATTTTCTAGATTCTATTATAGCGGTTGAGACATTCATGGAACTAATTTAGCCAATTTCTCCCATTCATATCCAGTTTAGATAATTGTATGATATAATTTTTCTATAATTTGCAACCAAATCGATATAGTTTTGATATGTTGGCTTGATAGGAAAGATAATTCTAACAATTTCTTCTCATTTAAACACTTATTTTTGTTTCCTTTGAATCACTCGAATAAACTTGTCATTTTTTTGTTGATAGGCTGACATGGATAGGTCATGCGCTGATGTCAGAAAAGTGGTATTGTAGAATTCCAAAGTGGAATTAGGGAGGATATGCCTCAATTCCTTCCACTATAGCCGAAAAATATTGACCCCCCTTTCGTTAAAGCTTGAACGATCGGAGGGGCCTTGGGATGCCTCTCCCATCATTGATTTCCGTTTATCGGCTTGATAATCTTCGAAATATGCTCGTTATTTATAAGGGTGCTAGTGATTTATTACAAAATAAAATTAAACTTTATAAAAAATATAATAAAGTTTAATCACATTATTTGTTTTTACAAATAAATATTTCCAAATTTTGACACTTTGTAAAAACAAGGATACAACATCGGCTCCATCTAGGGATTTCATCTCCTGGTAAGATGTTGAGAACCAAAACTAGTGTCTTCACCTCGGGCTATGGAGTCAAAAATCTATAGAAAATTATCACACTTGTTTTGGAAAATAAAATCACCTTAGTTATTTATAATTAAAATGAGATAAGAATCCTCAAATTCTTGAATATTGTATGAATGATTTCAAACACTTCCCATTTACAGGAAGTGATAAGATCTCACCATCCAAGTTTTACAAAATGAATTTGTTGTTCCCTTTTGCTTTAGCTACTTTGAAATGACCTAACCAAAGATTGTCCAATTTACCATGTTCTACCTTTTCTTGTCTTCTAACATCCCACTTGAGCACTAGATCACCTTCAATGAAATATTTTTCTTTGGCCTTTCTATCAAACAAAGTCTTAATTATGTCCTATTATTGTTGTAGATTAACTTGCACCTATTCTCTATCATGTTCCAATGCATTAAGTTGATGCATTCTTCTTGTAAATTCATTTGGTTCATAATAATATTGCAAAATATTAATAATAGGAAATTCCATATTAGTAGGAAAAATTGATTCAATACCATAAACTAATTGAAAAGGATATTTACATGTTGCTAAGTTTAGTAGAAACTCTGTCATCCCAAAGATAAAATTTGAAATGAACATCCCATCTCTTTTTATGATCAACTAAGACCTTCTTAATCACCTTGACCAAACTCTTGTTTGAGGATTCAAACAGTCCATTGCCCCGAGAACAATATGTTGTAGAATAATTAAGAGTAATATGATATTGTTGAAAAAATTCAATCATTTTGATAGAGAGAAAATATTGAGCATTATCAGTAATAATTTCCTTTGGGAAACCAAATATGGACAAAATATTTTCTTCTAAAACTTAATCATTACCGTAATTGTTACAGGCCTTGTTGGAATCACCTCCACGCACTTAGTAAAGTAATTTTTTGTAGTTAGAATCCATTTATGTTGATTACTAGATGGTGGGTGTATCTCTCCAATGGAATCTAAGCTCGATTGCACAAAAGGAGCTTCCACCAAGACCAAAATTAATGGAAGATATGGTAATTTTTCCTCCCCAACAAAAAATTGGCATGGAACATAGTTGTTGGCTTTAGCTCCAACCTCAAAAGACAAGTTTGGCCACTATAAACATGCTCTCTGAATTTTATGTGCAGAAGTTCTCTATGCATAAAGTCACCCATATGCACCTTTATGAAATTCACCTATATCTCTTTCTATTTCATATTCAGTTAACAATAGCCAAAACATACCCATAGGGTCTTTCCAATACAAATTTTCATTAATAATGTAGAACTTAGTTTCCTTGAGTTTAAGATATTTAGCTTGACTTATGTTTAATTTTGAAGGAGAATGAAACTTTTGTGGAAGAAGGCAATATCCTTATACCATGTAGATAAAGAAAATATATCCTCTCCTTTCAGACAAGGTTCTTGTGTATTCTTCTCTAAAATGGAATCTGAAAGATGCATCAAAAAGTTGATACATAAAATTCTACTTTGGATTACTACCAAGATTTTAGCCAATCCTTGACCTTTTATTAGTTTAGTTGGCTTAATATCTAGGTCAAATTTCTTAATATTTATGATCCATTTACCTCTATTCACATCATTGTCTTCCTTAGTTAAAATTATTTTTGTTGTATTGTTTAGCACATATGAAACTATTTTTGAATGTAAAAAATAAGTCCTAAATGACATAAGAACTTTAACCAAAGAATAAGTATGCTTCTCAACAATATCATATTGTAACTCCACATCCCTCATCATCTTGCTGAAAAATGTTATTGGTTTCTCTTAATTATCCTCACTTTTTTGCAATAAGACTACTACTACTATTGAATTTGAAGCAAATGAAAAGATATTGAAAGTCTTACCATAATCAAGACTAGCTACAACTGGTACTTCTATGAGTGCCTTTTTAATTTGTGAAAAAATATAACTTTTATTGAACTATCCATCTAACTTCTTTATCCTTTTTTAGCATATTTGTAATATCTTTCACTATCTCTGCATTGTTAGGAATAAGCCTCCTTAAAAAAATTAGTTTACCAAGGAAAGATTATATTTTCATTTTGTTTCTAGGTGGGCTTATAACCTGAATCTTTGAGGATCAATTTTAACTCCATATTTAGAAACAATATGTCCTAGGAGTTTACCCTCTTTCATGGAAAAAAATGATTTTTATGGATTAAATGAAATCCAAAATTTCTTGCATTTTTGAATTTTTTGTTGAAAATGTTTTAAATGTTGTGAGTTTAAATTGGAAAATATAGAAATATCATCAAGATAAATTACAATAAACATGTTATTTTCACTAAAAAAATCGAAATCCATGGCTCTTTGAAAGGTTGCTCCAATGTTCATTAGGTAAAAAGGCATATTGGCTTACATAAATGTGCCCCAAGGTGTAGTAAAGGCTATTTTACTTTGATCTTATTTTTGTATTGCAATTTTCTTATATCCAAAAAAATTGTCTTGTTAAAATCGTGTCTAACCCAATCACCTTTTGAAGAAGGAAATCCATCTTTGGAAGTGGATATTTGTATTTAAGAGATGCCTTGTTCGAGTTCCTGAAATCTACACATACTCTGCTTTCTCCATTCTTCTTTCTTACAGGAAGTGAGTTAGCAATCCATTCAAAATATGAGTCCATGGCACTATGATTTTAGCGTCCAATCAAATTTTCACTTCTTTCTCAATTATAGGCAATAAAATAGGATTAACTTGCCTAAGCTTATGTCTAAAAGGTTTGACACCAAGCTTCAAAGGAATTTTATGTTGAATAAAAGAGGTATCATAGGTTTTTAAATATTCATATTTCCAAAAAAACACATCAATGTACTATTTGAACAAACCTATGTACTTGTCTCTGAACTCTTGTGGTAATAACTTAGAAATTTATATATCTTAGTTCTTCTTCTATTCCCACATTGCAATCTTGTATGTCTTATGTTTTATGCTTGATAGTTTCTCTAGTAGGAATATCATTCTCATCAAATAGCTTATCTAAAGGAACTAATCCCTTGGGAATATAATTATTTTTTAGTTGAATTATCTTATGATCTATTAGTTTATTCTTGAGCTATGCACCTTGATTTGTAATGTCTTCTTCAATTTCCTGATATATGTCTTGATCAATATAAGAAGAGTTAGAAAATAGGAAAATACTGAGAGGGGGAGTGAATCAAAACTTTAAAAATTTAAAAATTATTGGCTCAAAGTAAAATTACTCAACTACATGGTAATAAATAAAAACACACAAATTTCATAAAGTCTGAACACAATATATTAACATGGAATCCCAAAAAAAATAGATACACGTTATTTTTTATTATGATGTAAAATAAAGCTCCAACTTCAAACTACATCAATTTGTGTAGGCTACAACCCACATAAAGCTCCAAATTCCTTTTTATTTTGAAAGCACTAACTTGCTGATTTTTATAGGCATCAACCTGAAGGAAGCACCAACTCCCTATTGTGCAAGTATCTACCAACACAGATTTTCAATCCTTCTTTCATAAATTTTCAAACTTAGATTTGAGGCTTCTTTTTCATAAAAAATTCTTCATCAATTTCCTCTTCTCATATCTGCGCTTCATCCAAACACACACATCTATGTATCTATTCATTTGTTTTATCTTCAATGTTGTTGCTACTTATAAACCTTTACAACCACTTCTATTCTTGACTGATTTTCCATTTTAAATTTTAGCTTGCAGTTAGGATTTAGATATGTTTTATATTAGTTTTTGTATTAGCTGCTATTTCTACTACTCTCATATTTTCATTCTTTAATTGTTCAATTAGTGAACTCGTGCTTCAACAATTTTATTGTCGGCCTAAATGTGAATAGCATGTTTACATTCCCTCTTAAAAATAGAACTCTAACTTCTTCAACTTGTTTTTCCAAATTTGGTATTCATACTATAGTTCTTTTTCGAAATTTGGTTCTCAAATGTCAAATTTGTAGAAAGCCAAATTTTCCTAAAATGTCAATTTTTCTTTAGCACCTTTGTTGTTAGTATCATCTTTACTCTGAAAAACCATGGGTCATCACCACTATTTAGCCCTACAATGCTTAACTTGTTCATTTCACAAAACCTGATATCTAGTTCATTTTATTTTTGGACTAAACATCGGTATGCATGATGTCCCAGATTGTCGACTAGCCCGATGAGTTGGATGGGTCGGATGGCTGAATGGCACAATTAATAGTTGACATTCATTTCAAACCCCCTCTTCATATTAGCCCGTTTCCCCATAGAACCGTGGATTCAAACCTCAGGCCTGGCTCCCAGGGTGCTTATCCTTGATCAAATTATCTAATGGCTAAACAAATGAAACCTTTAATTGGTTCTCCTCTTATATTGATTTGATTAATGGTCAATATCAATCCTGGGGCCTTCCCACATACTCAATGGTTAACAAAGTGGTGCGAGGGTCTGGGATTTTTCACTTTTTCAACTCTCTGCTACTTTCCCCAAGTGTGCCAAATGTGCTTCATTGGCCAGTTCAATCAAATGGATAAAACACCATCTCGAGGTCCCCTCGAATTTCTGACTTTTAGAAGGGGGAGCGAGGTTCTTGAGATTTGTTGTATTCTCCCTAACACAACATGGCACTACATTATATGGCCCCAAATGCCATGTCATGCAACCAATGCATTCTACCACATCACGCTACCATGTCATTGTCAAAGCTGATGGCATTATGCATTCATGGTGACTTCATCCTTCCATGTGGCATCCTCTGGGTGGTGCCACAAGTCACCCAAAAACAGGCCACTTGGCCACCCAAAAGGATAAATCTACCTACCATGGTCACATTGATAGTGTGCCACATCAACTACTCGTTATGTCATCCATCTATCTACCACCTATCTGCCACATTGGCATCGTCAACCACTCAATGTCTGCCACCCATTGCTGCTTCCACATCACCACCAATCCAAAGAAATCCAGTATTCAATATTTTCCTTTTGTAAATCTTTGTTATCTTTTCAATGGGCCTAGATGCCCGAATACACCCTTCACTGTAGGACCACAAGCACTTGAAACTATGACCTAAAATGTTAGAAATATGTTGTCATTGGAGGCAAAGGAGAAGAAGATGATTAAAAATAAAGAGATGGTTGCAAGCAGATATGGTCAAGGTGTAGAGACTTTGGAGCCATTTCTAGTATAGCAGGGAATCTCAAGTGTTGTTGGAAACTACTCAGATGGATAAATATTTGAAATATATTTCTAGTGGTATATGGAAGTTTGCAAATGGCCTCCTGGACCAGAAGTTATTTCAAGTCAAATATTAGAAGCCTTAAAGTCAAATGTTGCAGCTAAACTTGGTGTTAGAGACAAAATGGTGAAAATTTGGAGTTTTTCAAAGTCAATGGAACAATTGGCGGAGTAGAGCGGTGTTATAAAGTGGGCAACTTTATTAATGGATGACTGCCACACATCAACCATGACCCATCGTATAAATTGCATGGGGAAATGCCTGCCTAAGTGTTAATGGTAAGGGGGGGTTTCACATTGGGCAGTGTTAGCCAAAACGTTGATTGGGAGAATTGATGACCCAGAATGAAAGCATAGTATAGTAAGGAAATGATGCAAAATAGCATGGTAGGCGTGTATTGGCTTAGCGGGGTGGCACAAACAGGCGAACATTGACTAGCCAGAAGTTAACACATGGAATTTTTTCATTGGATCACAGAGGTGAAGTGGAGACACAGGTGGATGATGATGTCAACATGACATGTGTTGGTAGCAAAAGGTTATTCTCAGGTGTCGGGAATTGATTATGGTGATATTTTTTCTCATGTTGCCAAGGTATATTGTATTATATTATTTTTATCTGTTGTCGCTGTTTTTGATTTTGAGGTAGAACAGATGGATGTGAAGACAATGTTTCTTCACAGGGACCTGGAAGAAGAGATCTACATGAAGAAACTTGGAGGCTTTGTGGTGAAGGGTAAGAAAGAACTGGTATGCAAGTTAAAAAAGTCTTTGTATGGGTTAAAACAGTCATCAAGGATGTGGTATAAAAATATTGATACATTTATACGGGGACTTGGCTTCATCGGAAGAAAAGCAGATCACTATGTGTATTTTAAATTAATTGGTGACCATGTTATTTATCTGGTCTTGTATGTGGATGATATGTTTCTAGTTGGAAATGACAAAGAAATTATCCAGGATTTGAAGCCCCAATTGTCTTACAAATTCTATAATGAAAGATCTTGGTGCTGCAAACTATATTTTGGGCATGGAAATTAAACGAGATCAGGCAAAGAGGAAGCTTTGGTTAAACCAGAGGAGGTATGTTGAGACAATACTGCAGATGTTTAATATGCATGATAGTAAACCGGTGAAGGTTATTATTCCTATAGGTGTAAAGTTATTTGTTGAACAGTGTCCCAAGACACAAGAAGAGGAAGAGGACATGTCTCATGTTTCATATGCAAGTGCAATTGGTGGCCTGATTTATGCAATGGTATGTACTAGACCAGACAGTGCACATCTAGTGGGAGTACTGAGTAGGTTTATGTCAAAACTAGGGAAGGAACATTGGATAGCAGTGAAGCAGGTTTTCATGTATTTGCGTGGCACTAGTTATTATGGTTTGTGCTACCAAGGAAGACCAGGATTGTACAAAGTTTTGGACATATGTGGCTTTGTTGATGTAGTATGGGCTAGAGATCTAGATCAGAAAAGATCTAAAGTGGGTATGTGTTTAACCTATTTGGAGGTGCAGTCAGTTGTATGAGTAAGAGACAGTCTGTAATGGCACTCTCAACTATAGAGGCAGCATAGATGGCAACCACTCATGCATGCAGGAAGCAGTTTGGTTGCAGAGATTGTGTTCAAGTCTGGGGTTAGTAGAGTGATATATAAGGATATGATGTGATAGCCAAAGTGAAATTTTCTTGGCAAAGAACCCTGCTTATCATTCAAAGACAAAGCACATTGATGTTCAGTATCACTTTGTGAGGGATATGATTGAGGATAAAAAGGTGTTGTTGGTAAAGGTGGACATTTTGAAGAATATTACAGATGCATTGACAAACTATGTGAGCACTTACAAGTTATCTTGGTGTAGAGAAACAATAGGCACTGCAGGGAGGTGGACCAATGAGTAAGATCACCTGTAGGCCCATGTGGAAATAAAACAATAAGTGGGAGAATTTTGGGTGTGTGTTATATTATTTCCACAACTACCCCTTGTGTGGGGGGTCATTGGGGGGATGGTAGCCCCCCTATACGTTGCACAGAGCACAACAGAGGATTCACAGGGGGGCGGTAGCCCCTCTTGTATTTTGTGCTAGGAACAACAGGGGACTGTCAAGGGATTTGGAGTGGGGTGGTATCCCCCTTGCACGAGGTTTGGGCGAGCGCCTCGAGGATTTTTTTTTTGGACCCTATATTAGGTGGTCGGACCTACCTATGGTTTCTTTCATAGATTTCGCACATGGTTTTGGGCACGATGGTTTTCTGTCCATCGTATTTTGTAGATACAATCAAGGGAACTATGATTATGTTCTAATCTAGGGTTAATGGATTGGGGTTTATGGATACTTTGGCATGTATATATATGTATTGTAACATTGAAAGGAATATAATGAAAAAATAAATTTGGTAGTCACGGTTTTGGGATCCAGGGGAAAATCTTTGTGTATATTTGTTTTATGTTTTATGCTCTCAACATTGTTTATTTTCTATTTTTTAGAATTTGTATGCAGGTAATTTATGTACAGGGTTAAAACCTACATCTGGTATCAGAGCCAAATATTGGTTTCAGAGGGATGCCTCTGTTGTCAAGGGTTAATAAGGTCTGGCGAATTAAGCATCATAAGGAGATCAATGCAGATTGTTTACAAATTTGGAAGCAGGTTATCCATTGGGGTATAATTTGCGTTGAATCTATGATTGTGGATATTTTTTAAAGTAAAAGAGGAGGTGGCTATGAAGCACTTGGACGTAGGAACAACCATTAGGTAAAATACAGGAGCATCACCACCCGCCTGTCAAGGAAGAGATGTCCTAGCAACATGCCATGGAAAAGTGCCTGCTATTTTTCCAAAGATGTATTTAATGGCTATGAAGCATACTAGGTGTTTTCTCTAAACAATAATGAGAGGATTGAAAGGAATGCACAAGGGATGTATGCAGATTCCCTTGGCTAAAGACATCAAACTAAAATTTATTGCATATTCCATGGTGAGAGCGATCAAACACTAAAAGGAAATCATGCTCACTAGTGCTTAAAGGAGAAGTAACGATGACGCATGCAACATGGATCTGCACATGTGGTGGCTACGAAAGGGATGCTACATGGCTTGGTCAAGAAATGACTTGCTAGAGTGATGAAGGAAGGTGCAGATTATGTTGTTGAATAAACCAGGGAAAATAGAGTCCTCAACACTCAAATTCTTGAAAAGGTTGATTGTTGTGGAGGATGGGGAAATCTACAACAAAAGAGAAGGGAAAAAATGATAGCAAAGAGGATATGACCAGAGCCACTGATGGTTTGCATGATTCAATAGTCGCATCGTTGGTACATGCAACACAGGGAAGAGAAATTAGTGCTGGTAGGGAGTAGTAGGTTTATGCATTTGGAGTCGAGGCACAATACATAACAGTTGTATGAAGTTCATAAGTCTGCCAGTATCATGAAAACATGGTATGATGGCCAACACATGGAATCACAACAGGAATGGAGGAGATTCAAAGAAATGCCAACTACGAAAAAGATTGAGGCGAGTTTCTTGAATTTGTGGATTGACATGTCAGATCAAAGAGAAAGTGTTGAAGCCCTAGGTAGGTGGCTAGGGCATGCAGTGTCACAAATGGGGATAGATTCACCCGTGGTGGCAGCAGCCTATGAAGGTTAATGTGGAGACTTTCACAGAAGGCAAAATTAGTTGCAAGAAAGGGAGATCTAAGAGAGTCGATAAAAGGCTGGACATCAACATAAATGACAATGGCAATGATGTCTTGGTAGGAAAATATATGGTCTTATTTTGTTTGACTGTTGGATCCGAGGGAGCATATGCCAAGTCCGATAATAGAGACTGAATGTAGGTCATGAGAGATGAGAAGATGGTCATAAAAAGACAACAATCAAGGGTTTTGGTAAAGGGAGGAGAGCATAAGAAAAAGTGAAACAAGAGAATATGTTCAAAATAATAATAATAATAATTATTGCATGTAAATGGGCATACTACTATAAGGCCTGGTATGGCATGCGTACCCTAGGGTAATCAATGGTAAAGTCTCGGTTAGACCTAAGTGATAGGGGTGATCTTGGGTTAACTAATACCCCATGTATTGGACTTTGAGGGGGGTAAGGGCCAAAGTGAGTAGGGCTAGGCTAGCTCAGTTGGCAAGGTTGGCTAGATTTAGTCAAGGAACCCCAAGTAAAATTTAAGGGGGGAATGTTAGGTAAAATTGACTCGGGGTTAGAGTCAAATTTGACTGGGTTAAACAGTGATGGTTTTGGGCACATGGTATAGTGTACCAATGGTATTTCTGCCTATGGTATTATATGTAATTGACCCTATAAAAGACTGAGAATACTTCATTGTAATACAGGCCAGATAGGTGAGCAACGAAGGCTCACTTGGCAGGGTTGGCCAGGGTTTTGGCCAAGGATAATGGAATTTCATTAGGATGGGTTTTCCCAGGAGTTGGGGTTTTTACCGGTTAAATATCGTTTGTATTGTTTATGTATTTTGTTGCTGGTTGTTTCTCTCGGTAAATCTCAATAATTAATTAATATCTCCAATAATGTTTTCTTCAAATCAATAGTGACATGGCACTTATGAGGGTGTGACAGATGGCATGATAATTCAACATTTTTAGGTGGCCAAGTGGGCTAAATATGAGTGACATGTGGCACCACTAATTAGCCACTATGAGGCACAAATCATGAAAGGATGCCATTAGTAAGATAATGTGGTAGTCCCTAAGAGTTCAGGCCAGTGGACATGTTCATAAATATTTTCTTATGTATTGATTTTAGGTAAAAATCAAATAAATTAGAGCTAAAGGTCAAGACTCTAGGCTCGTTAGAACTCCAACATAGTAAGAGGAAAATGCTAGCATGTATCATGGATTTTAGGCCAAACCCTGAATCCTGCTTGCATTGAAATTCATTCTAGGAAATAGTTTTGGAAAACTTTCAGTCAGAAGTCGGGAAGTTGGCAAAGAAATAGAAAATTGGCAAGCTCTGAACTCATTTAGGCCTTCAACTTGTTCAGACTTGGTCACAACTCTGATTCGTATGGGAAAATCACTAATAGATAAGGCTTAACAAAAATTGGTAGTGAAAGGAGTTAGTCAGGAGAATTTTGGGCAAAATATGTCATATCTAATAGTTTGGCCAAATTTGGCAGTGCACCAAATATAGAAAGCCACTGATAAAACCTATAAAAATTCTAGAATTCTAGAATTGGGAATTTTAACTTAGGTTTTCTTATATAGAAAAGGGATAATAGTTAGAAGACTTACAAACCACATTCAAAAGACTTGATACAAGTGGTAGATAGCCAAAAATAAATATTTATGTGTGATATAGAGTGGAAGTGAACTAGAGTTTGAAAAACAAAAAATATCAGCTCAAATTTATTTATAATCATAATCGAATTTTCAATATCAGCAAAAGATGTGTTTTAAGATGTGAGTGAAGGTATATATGTATTGTTTTTTTATCAGTGATTAGGGATAGTTGAAGGTGATTTTATGGTGTTTGGGGTGAGTAATTGAGCTTAGTAATTATTTGTTTTATGCAAGGAAGTGGCCTTCGCGATTTGAGTTTGAAAATGGAATGAAAGATGAATCAAGGAGGTCAAACAAGTAGAAAATTTAAAATTAGGTATTGTATCTACTTCCAGTAGTGGCTGGTAAATGTTTAGGGGTTTTTACTCCTTTCAGTTGTAGATTTTAAACTAGGGGTTGTTGCTTCTTTTAGTTGTAGCTGATAAATTAGGGAGTAGTAGCTTCCTTCTGGTTGTAGCCAGAGTACTTTGTAACACTAAGTAGAAGCTCTCCTTTGTTAAATAAATTGAAGAAAAAGTTTGAAGAATCTATGTGTGATATTTTGTGCTTCTTAAGTTGACTCTTGTGATGCTCATATTAACTATTTTTTAAGTACATATTGGTGTCCGAGTAATCTTTACTAGTGAAAGAAAATTTTTAAATTCCTACAATACTTTTTCACCCCCCCTCTCAATATTGTCCTAGTTTATAACATAAAACACCTTCAACAGAAATACGGATCCGAAATAATAATGAAACACCTAGATTATATGGATACAAAAAAATTAGATACTTTTAACTTCCTCGATAAGCCTGAATGAATTATTCATCCAACTCTTTCTTCCACACGTTAAATTGTTTGCACCTTGGATTTCTCGGATGCCCCACATTATTTAAATCCTTCTTGTACTTCAAAACATTCCTTCACTTCAAAATAATTTTTCTACCCAATATTTGGGAGTTTGAGGAGTTGGAAAAAGTTTAATATACCATTGGAAAGGTCTCCGAGTGGACTAATCAACTACACACTTTGCAAGAGTAATTAAACAATTTATGTGTAGACAAAATGACTTCAAATATAGGCTAAATATCATGAGTAATAATCATCATCAAACTCACCCTTAACTTGTATTCACTTATTCACTTGACATCAATAACTAGACTTGACATCGGTGACAACACTTTTCTCAACAATATCCCCTTTTTGCATTAATGGAAATACCACCAAACATTGAAACTCATTGATGGAAACTCCATCACTTAGCCACATTGATCTTGCTACTAGTTGCAAATTCTCCAATTTTGTTTTTTTCTCACTCTCCCCCTTTGATTCAAGGAAGCCAATAACCACATTGCATCATACCTTACCGATGTTTGCTTCCTCTCCCCTTGAATATCTTCTTATTAATAGACACAAGGCATCACAACATGCCATTGTTTTCTCACTGTCCCCCTTTGACATCAATAGAAAGGGTTTTAGGAACTCCCCTTGAGTTTATTCTACTCCTATAAACCTATCAACTCCCCCTAAGCTCGATTTATGTTATTCAATTATCCATACACATATTTGGTCATCTTCCCTCTTTGCTTGTGAATAAGGTTAGTTAAGAGAGGAGAGATAAATTACTCCCAACTTCCTCCTTAAATAATCAAAAGGTTCTTGGGAAAGAGGCTTGATGAATATGTTAGAAAATTATTCTTTTGTGGAAATATACTCCAACATCAAAATCTGATTGGCAACCTATTCTCTAATACATTGGTACTTTATGGGAATATGCTTGGTTTTTCAATGTAGAATAGGATTCTTAGATATGATGATAGCACTTGGGTTATCATTAATAATGGGAATAGGATATGCATAATTTATCTTCATATCCTATAAAGTTTTCTTCATCCACAAAATCTGAGTGCAACTAGTTCCTGCTACAATGTACTTAGCTTTAGTAGTAGAAAGAGAGATAATTGTTTTCTTTTTTCTCAACCAAGCCATTAGGAAATCTCCAAGAATGAAATCACCTCCACTTGTGTTTTTCCTATCATATATATTTCCAACTGAATTAGAATATATATATGGAGCTAATGAGACTTCCTCTCCATTACCTTCCCCAAGTGTGCCAAATGTGCTTCCTTGGCTAGTTCAATCAAACAGCTAAAACACCATCTTGGGGACCCCTCAAATTTTTGACTTTTAGCAAAAGGGGGAGGGGGAGATTATGAGATTTTTCATATTCACCCTAACGCAACATGGCACCACATCAAATGGCCCCAACTACCATGTCATACTACCACAACATGCCACCACATCACGCTACCACATCACTCTTCCATGTCACTATCAAATATGATGTCATTATGTTGTCATGGTGACTTCATCCTTCCATATGGCGTCCTATAAGTGGTGCCACATGGAATTTGAAAATAGGCCATTTTCCCACCAAAACAGCCAAACATACCTAATGCATGTCACGCTAACAGTGCACCATGTCAACTACTTATTATGTCACCACCACTTGTCTGCCACCTATATGCCACATTTTCTTTATCAACCACTCAGGATTTGCTATTTTTTGTTATTTCCACATCACCATCAATCCAAAAAAATATGGTATCTGGAAATTTCCATTCATAGTTCTTTGTTGTTAAGAAATGGAGCAAGAAAGGCTAAATTTGAATTTAGCCTTAGTCAAAATAAGTAAATCAAATTTCCACATCAACATGACAACTTGGAGACAGTTAACTAGTGTGACATGTCTCTTTTCACTTAGTTATCTTATTAAATTTGAGTTAGGGGCTTGGAGTTAAGTTATGCATGTATTGATTGCTAAATTTTAGCAATCTAGTTTACTTATTTTTAGTTGTATTCAGTTAACTAGCCTCTAACTATTGATAGAGTCAGTTGAAGGCCAATTGTGTAATGGGACATCAGTCTAACTCATAGATCTATCAGTTAATTGATCCATCAACCCAAATTAGCTAATGCATCGATGGAATTTGAATTCCTTAGCTGAAGTGGAGATGACAAGGCCAATGTAACATGGGTTATATACTAGTTTGAGTGTATAGGCATTGCATAATTTAGGAGACAAATCCTTTGGAATTACATAAGAAAATAGGAGGAAATTCCTATATTTTAGGAGCTAATTTCCTTAAGGATTATGTAAGGAAATAGGAGGCTAGATGATAAAATAATTGGCTAAGTGTTGGCTAGATTTTCTCATTCAACAAAGAGATCAGTTATTCTTTTGTAGGTTGTGCTCAGAGATGGAGGAAGAATTTGTAATAGTTTCTCTATTCAACTAATTAATGCAAAGAGGCTTGAGGTTTTTTTTTCTGATTTGGGTTCCCCTAGAAATCACTTTGTACTTGTGGTTTTTCTTGTTGCATGTCGATGTATGTTGGTCTAAGTTGTAATTTCCATTTTGCAGATTAGTAGAGTAGAATTGTGTCTCTTATTTTTCAGTTTGAAATCTTTAGCAGTTGCAATTTCTATCAAATTTCTACATGGTATCGAATCCCTGAAATCACATTAGAACCAGTATTTTGAACTTGTCTCTCTGGAATTTCAAATTTTCAGCTTTAATGTAGCAATTTTTCTTCAAGATCGAGAGAATGTGTTTCAACATACTGAGGTTGAAGTATGCCCTAGACGGTAGCTTGAGTTTCATAGCTTGGAAGGATCGAATGGAATAAATGCTCAATGATAATGGTGTGTTAGAATATATTAAAATTGATATTGCAAAACCTCCATAGTCGGATGCACAACAATTAGCCCAATGGAAGAAGGATGTTGCAAAGGCCAAGAGAATTCTTCTGGAAGGTGTGAGAGACCATGTGGTCTCAAACCTCCATGGAAAAGATACATAACTTTATATGTGGAACACACTAATGAGATGTTCGAAAATGGAAGTGACCACAAAAAATTGGCCTTGAAATACCAAATTCGAAACATAAGGGTGTAGAAAAATGGCATTATTCCACAATATCTCTCCATGTTTACACAAGTTCGAGATGAGATTGGAGGGGTTTGGTTGAATGTTCCAAAATATGAACTAGTGAGCCTAGCTCTTCTAGGCCTTCCAAAATCCTGGCACAACTACCATGACTCTGTGAATGGAATGGAAAAATTACCAAATTGGGAAAGGTTGTGGTCGAATTTGGGTCAACAAATGTTCACGAGAAATACTAGAGATGGAACATCATCCAGAGATGAGGATGAAGATAATTCTTCCTTGGTTGGAAAGGAAAAGAAGGGAAAAGGAACGAAAAACAAATAATACTTGAATCCAGTAAAAATAATGGAAAGAAGAAATACTTGAGCAAGATAAAATGTTTCCACTACCACAAATTCGGGCACTATACAACAAAATGTCTGCACAAGAACTCTACCAAGAAGCCTTCAAGAGGAGCGGGAGGTGAAGCATTGGCTTCAAAGTTTGAATTAGACTTCACCCTAATAGCATGCATGACCAACACTGTTATGGGGAGTGTGTGGAACCTTGATTATGGTGCTTCATTCCATATTACAGGGTGCAAGGATCAGTAGCCTAGAGGAGAAGGATCTCGAGATGCATATCGAAGTGGGGGAAGATGAGAGGCATAGTGCTACAGGAATTGGTACTGCCACCTTTGATAGTGAAAAATCCTCTCTTCTTTTCCTAAAAGATGTTAGATTTGTACATGGACTAAAGAATAACCTGATCTATGTAGCAGTATTGGAGGAGAGAGGCTATGATTTTATTTTTAGTAAAGGGAAAGCATTTCTGAGATACATGGCTTCCGAAAAAGTGAATAAAATTGGGGTTTGAGTGAAGAAACTATACAAAATTGAGGTGGGAGGTTGCACTACATTGAGTAGTAAGGTTGAAAAAGTGCAGAGTCGATATGTTGGAGAAATCTGACACTGGAGATTGGGTCATCTACACCATGGTCCCTTAAAACTCATGATGTAAACTACCATCGATCTCCCTAAAGGTTCCCTTGACCAGAAGGATGCCTTCAAGGGTTGCACATTTGGGAAATATGTCAAATCCACTTTCCATGACCAAGATAGCAAAGAAGATGCAACCTTGGAGCAATTTCGCTGATGTTTGGGGAACCTTTTCTATAGCTTTCACAAAAAAACATAAGTACTATGTTAATTTTATTGATGATTTATCTGGAAAATGTTGGACCTTCTTCATGTAGAAGAAGGATGAATTTTTCTCAAAATTTGTTGAATTCAAGGAATTGATTGAGAAGGAGACTAGAAAGAAGGTGAAGGCTCTCAGGAGAAACAATGGAGGTGAATTTGTTTCACATTCCTTCAAGTATTTTTGTGCTAAAGAAGGTATTCAAAGAGAATTGATAGCACCCCATAACTCACAACAAAAAGGGGTTGTTGAAAGGAATAGCATAAGCATAGTTGTAGCAGCAAGGACCATGTTGCATGATCAAGGGCTGGTTTTAAATCTATGGGGTGGAATCATGCAACACTGCAGTCTACTTGTTGAATCAGAGTCCTCATAGAATACTTGGTATGATCACACTAGAGGAAGCTTTCTCTGGGAGAAATTCTGATGTGTCCCATTTCATAATTTTTGGAGCTTTAATTTATTTCCATGTCTCCAAGGATTCGATGAAGAAACTTGAGCCTACAATAGAGTTAGTATTTTTTGTAGGATACACCGAAACTACACACAATTACTGGGTGTATTTACCCTCACTGAGGATGACAGTTGTGAGGAGAGATGTCAAGTTCGATGAGGATAAAGATATGATATGATCTCTGGAATGAGAGTTGAGTATTCCACTAGAGCAAGAGCTTCTATCTCCAAAGGAAGAGCCTTAGGATGATCTTTAAGAGGTTTTGGAGTAGCCACATGTAGCATAGCAGACAAGAGGCAAAATGGAGGCACCTACTCAAACATAATCTTCTAGAGAAGGGATAAAGATAACTAGAGAAGTAGACATATTTTTTCTAGGATGTTAGGGAGAATGTGGGAGCACCTACATCAGTACATAGGAAGAGGAGGTCACCTAAGAAGACACTAGTTACATGGCTCTCATGATAGAGCTCATTGAAACAAAGCCTTCTTAATTTGAGGAAGCATTTTATCAACTTGTTTAGGTTGATTCCATGGTGGAAGAAAATGAATCCATCATGAAGAACAGTGTATGGGAGGTGGTGTCGATACCAAAAGAGAAATCAGTGTTTGGTTCCAGATGGATCTACAAAGTGAAGCATGAAGATGATGGGAGCATTGAGAAGTACAAAGACATATTTGTGGCCAAAGGATTCTCTCAGGTAAAGGGAGTGGACTATGAGGAAACATTTTCATGAGTTAAAAGGTATTCCTCAATCATATCCATTCTAGCATTGGTTGTGTATATGGGGTGGAACATCCACTGGATGGATGTGAAGACCGCCTTTATCAACGATGTTGTTAAGGAGGAAATTTACATAAAGAAGCTAGAATGATTTGAGACATATTATCAGGAGTCACATGTGTGCAGACTTGGGAGATCATTGTATGGTCTCAAACAGATGCCTCAATCATGGTACAATTAGATCGACAATTATCTCAGTGGATTGGGCTTCACCAAAAGTGAAGCAGATGTGAACCTCAATCACATTGTGGTATATGGTATGTTACATATTCTTGTTTTTTATGTTATTGATTTAATATTGATAGGTGATGAGAAGTTGATCCAATCTTGCAAAGAGGATATTGCAAGGGAATTTGAGATGAAATACATGGGCCTAATGCATTAATTCCTCAGGCTAGAAGTATGGTAAGGTGATGGTGAATTTTTTTTTGTCTCAAGGGGATTATGCCTCTGAAATACTTTAGAGGGTTCGCATGGAGCATTTTAAGCCCATGGCCACACCTCTAGCTACAAATTGGAGGAAGGAGAATCACACTTCAGGTGAAGAGGTTGAGGTCACCATTTACATGAAGCTTGTGCGGTCTTTGATGTATCTTATGAACATGAGACCGGACATGTGCTATGCAGTAAACAAACTGACTCAAGCTATGGTGAGGCCTACCAAGTTGTATTGGAAGGAAACAAAGCATGTGTTACAATACCTCAAAGGCACTACCGAGTATGGATTATGGTATAGGAGATAGAGGGAGTGAAGCTCCAAGGCTTCACTGATGAAAATTAGATAATGATTCCATTAGGTAGGAAAATTACTTTAGGTGCTATCTTCAGTGTTGGGTTTGCAAATATTTCCTTGTACAGTAGAAAGTAGAGGCTTGTGGCACTCATCTCAGCAGTGGTTGAATACAGGGCTGCAATTCAAGCAACACGTGAGGCCATATGGATGAGGAAAATACTTGTGGGTATTTTTAGTGAGGAGATGGATCTGAGAGTGATATATTGTGATAATCAGAGTTGGATTAAGCTCACTAAGAATCTGGTATTCCATGACAGCTCCAAGCACATTGATATCTGCTATCATCATTTGTGGGATTCTGTGCATAAGAGAATTATATTGCCATAATACATTCTAAATGAGGAGAAAGACATTGACATCTTGACAAAGTCATTGTTAGGAGGTAAATTCGAATTTCACAGGTCTAGGGTAGGGGTGGTGAAAAATCCATTTCTTGTTAAGAGGGAGTGTTAAAAAATGTAGCAATAAAGGCTCAACTTGACTTTAGCCTTAGTCAAATTGAGTAAATAAAATTTCCACATCAACAAGACAACTTGGAGGAAGTTAATAGTATGACATGGCTCTTTTCACTTAGTTAGCTCAGTAAATTTGAGTTAGGGGCTTGGATTTCATTTATGCACATGTTAATTGCTAAATTTTAGCAATATATTTCAATAATTTTCAGTTGTATTCAGTTAACTAGCCTCTAACTATTTATAGAGTCAGTTGAAGGTAAGTTGTGTAGTGGGACATTAGTCTAACTCAGAGATCTGTCAGTAAACTGATTAATTATTCATAAATAGCTAATGCATGCATGGAATTTGAATTCCTTAGCGGAAGCAGAGATGACCATGCCAATGTAACATGAGTTGTATATTAGTTTGAGTGTACAAGTGTTGCATGAGTCAGTAGATCAATCCTTGGGAATTGCACAAAAAATAGGAGGAAATTACTATATTTTAGGAGCTAATTTCCTCAAGGATTGTGCAAGGAAATAGGAGGTTAGATGAGTAGATAATTGGCTAAGTATTGGCCAAAGTTTCTCATTCAATAGAGAGAATGGTTATTCTTTTACAGGTTGCACTCAGAGTTGGAGCAAGCATTTGCAATAGTTTCTCTATTAAAATACGTAATGCAAAGAGGCTTGAGGGGATTTTCCCAGTTGGGTTCCCCTAGAAATCATTGTGTAGTTGTGTTTTTTCTTGTTGCATGTCTATGCATGTTGTTCTAAATTGTGATTTCCATTCTATGGATCAATGGAGTAGAATTGTGTCTCTTGTTTTTCAGTTTGAAATCTTGAGCAGTTGTAATTTCTATCAAATTTCTACATTTTTCATGTCTTCAACAGGCCCATATTTTTGGATACACCCTTCACTGCAGAACCACAAACACTTACAAATTTGATCCAAAATAACTTCAATGGAAATTTGGATATGAAATAATAATGAAACCTACAGATTATCTAGATTCAAAAACTTCCATATACTTCACACTTCCCAAATAAGTCCAGATGTTGCCACGTTCTAACTTGTTTACACCTTGGATTTCTTAGCAGCTCCAGATACTTTGAATCCTTCTCTTACTACCAAACATCGTTTCACTTCAAAAAAAAATTTCTCGCCAATATTTTGGAGTTGGACTAAGTGTCATATATCATTGGAAATGTATCTAAGAGGACTATCCAACTACACACTTTGCAAGAGAATTTAAACAATTTACCTATATAAAAAATGAAATCAAAGATAAGCTACATCTCATGGTAATAATCATAAAAATACTCCCCCCTAACTTTCATTCACTTGACATCAATGACTAGACTTTACATCAATGCCAACACTATTTTCAACAATATCCCCTTTTGGGATTGATGGGAATACCACCAAAAAATGGAGGTCATTGACGAAAACTCCATCACCTGGCCACTTTGATCCTCTTGTTGGTTGCGCATTCTCAAATTTTGTTTTTTTTTTTCTCACTCCCTACTTTTGCTTCTGAGAAGCCAATAACCACATTGCATCATACATTGTCAATGTTTTCTTCATCTCCCCCTTAATATCTTCCTATCAATAAACACAATGCATCACATCATGTCAATGTTTTCTCACTCTCCCACTCTAACATCATTGGAAATTGGTTTAGGAACTCCCTCTAAGTTTATTCTACTCCTACATACTTGTCATCTTCCTCTAAGCTTGTTCTCTATTACTCAACTATCCCTACACTTGTTTGGACAATTTCCCTCTTTTCTTGTGAAGAAAGCTAGTTAAGGGAGGAGAGATAAATTACTCCCAACTTTTGCCTTAAATACTCAAAAGTTCTCAAGCAAGAGGCTTGGTTAAGATGTCAACAAATTTTTCTTTTTTGGAAATATACTCCAGCCTCACAATTTGATTAGAAACCTATTCTCTAATTAAGTGGTACTTTATGGGAATATGTTTGGTTTTTTAATGCAAAACAAGATTCTTAGATATGTTCATAGCATGTGTGTTATTACAGATAATGGGAATAGGATCCACATAAGTTATACTCATATCCTGTAAGGTTTGCTTCATAAATAAAATTTGAGGGTAACTAGTTGCAACTACAATGTACTCGGCTTCAACAGTAGAAAGATAAATATATGTTTGTTTTATGCTTAACCAAGCCACTAGGAACTCTCTAAGAAATAAATCACCTCCACATGTGCTTTTTCCTATCATCTATATTTACAACCCAATCAACATCTATATATGCAATTAATGAGAAGTTTTTACATCATATATACCATAACCCATATTCCATTGTAGCCCTCAAATATCTGAATATTATTTTGGCTGCTAAGGGATGACTTTGTTTGGGGGTTGATTGATATATGGAAACAACACCAACAACCTACTAATATTTGGTGTAGAAGTTGTTAAATATTAGAGGTTTCCTATTATTGACATATACATTGTATTCTGATCTTCCTCAGGTGACTCATCATATTTGTTGAGCTCACATCCAGTTCCCAATGGAGTACTGAAAAGTGAGCATTCTTCCTTTTCAAATTTCTTCGACACTTCTTTGAGGTACTTGCCTTGGGAGATGAATATTGGTGAGCCCTAGTATTGCAGCAATAATGCTACAACTCCTGGAACTCCCTTCTTTAATTTTATCAACCTGGTAGTTCGTAACAAACTTGGAAGCGACGATGCTGTATGCACAAGTACTAGCTCTTGCCGCAGCTGTCACTTGGTCAGCTGGCACAAGTACGCTAGGGGCTTAAGCCAACTTCTATGAGCTCTTAGAAGAATCTTTTTAACTGATGGATGAAAGCTAACTCAAAGGAAGCTAATCTACTTGCGGAAAGAAACTAAAAGCCAAAAAGAAACGCAAACCCTAGCAAACCCTAATTCTACTGGCTAGTCCTACTGACGCAAAGGAGAGAATACAAACTACAAAAAGAGATTCCATTACTTCTGTGAAGGTAAAATACATGTGTCTACACTGCCTCTAGCTGAAGAAAACATCTTTTTGTATTTTTGACTAAGTTATTAGAATTATCATGCATGTGCTTTTAACTGGCTTTTCACTGTGCAGGGGTGGATCAAGGAGGAGAAATGCTTGGAAAAGGTTGGGATGGTACAAAGAGGGCCTAAGGGGTCCCTAACACCCTTCCAGAGAGTTTCACAGAGTTTGGCTATCAAGAAACCTCATTCGTGAGCTTCTACAGGAAGTCTGCAGGGGTTCTACAGGATGTTTAGGATTTCTACAGGATGTTTTGTAATTTTTCTACAGGATGTTTAAAAATTGGATTTTGGAGGATGGGTGAGTGAGGTAAGGTGCATGAATGGATAGGGAGGCAGGGTAGGAGCCTGAAATGACCCAAGGACTGATGGATAGAGTTGAGGAGAAGGTGTAGATGGCTGGACTTGTTCCAAGAAGACTGAAGTAATGCTGCACAAAAGGTAGGGTTATGAGGGAAGTATGGCAACATGAGGCAAGAAACCAAGTTAGGAGATGGAGAAGATGGGTTTGAGGGAGTCTGGGTAGACAAAGAAGTGGTACAGGTGCTCTGCAATTTGTGTTTCCAACTGAACCAACAAAGACATGCAAGAAAACAAAGATCTAGCTATGCTACCCTAATATGATCTGGCTAACAGTAACGAGAATGGACAACAACTTTATGTGCAAGGAAACCCTGTATATTAACTATGAAATGAAGCATTCAAAGATCTGAACATGTAACCAACCTCTGCAAATGAAAACAACACACTAAGGATTGCATGGTAAAGAAAACTAGTGTTTTTGTTTGGGACAGCACGGTTATTCCAACTCCAGCCCCTGATCCAATAAGGAAGATGTGAAACCAAAAGTGTTTACTGACCCTTTTTTGGAGCCTTTTTCTTGTTATTATCCTACCAATCTATTCTAAACATGAGAAGCTACTTTAACCATCAAAAGAAATCTAAATAACAAAGCAAGATTTAAATATAAATAGCAGATTTTATTCTAAGAATGCAGCAAAAACACATAAAGATAAACAAAGGAGGTACTGGGCACTTGAGATGGGCCCAACCCCAAGAGCTACAGCCTCCTAAGAGAGATTTAGAGCTGGTGCAAAGCTGGATTCATCTTTATTGAGCAAGAAAAGAAGAGTTACATCAAAACTGTCCACAAGGAGAACTTGAAAATGAGCTGAAAGCAAAGCTAATCTATTGCCTAAAAATCGAAATACAAACTAGCTAACTTCTGCCTACAAAATGACTAACCATTGGCTACAAAATGACTAACCACCAGCCAACCAAAATGAGGCCCTAAGCCTTCTTATTTATACAAATTGAGGACCCCAAGAGTCCTCCTAAACTTTAGGGACTCGGCTGCCCAAAACTTGTAGTTAACAGCAGTCCTACTTGACTTGCTTGGCTGCCCTTATGTTAATTGATTTGGTGGCCCTTGAACTCCGAGCTGATGGTGGAGAATTAGAGGTAAGGGACCATAAATGAAGGGGACACCTTCCTAAAAATACTCTCCACGAATTTGGCTGCCAAGTGCTCATTTCAACCATTGATTTTGTCTCCAAATTGACCAAAAAGGCTACACAAAGCACACATTAGACTTGTTGGCATAATGACTAACCCAATTCACTCTATTAGCATAAATATAATAAAAAAAAGCAATAAACTAATGAGAATGGTGGATTAAGTCGAATTAGGAGGTTGAATGAGCCCAAATAATTATCCATTTTTGGGGCTCATCAAATATACCTCTTGTTGATTGTGTAATTTGTAAACAAAGAGAGAATGAAATTTCACCAAACATGGAAATTTCAAATGTAGGTGTATCAGCTACAAATTTTGACTAAGTACATCTACATGAGTACCAAAAATAATGTCATCAACATAAATAACAAAAATTAAAAGATTTATTTTCATATTTGATATACAATTTACTTCTTGCTACTCCTCTTTTGAATCGATGTTGTAGCAGATATTTATCTAATTTGGAACACCATGCCCTGGGTGCTTGTTTAAGTCCATATAATGCTTTTTTCAATTTGCATACTTCTTGAGAATTTTCTAACAGTTGAAAACCTTCAGGTTAATAAATGTAAACCTCTTCTTCCATATCACCATTCAAGAAATTTGATTTCGCATCCATCTAATATATCTTGAAATTTTTGTGATTGAAAATTACTAAAAACATTATGATAGCCTCTAATCTAGCTATAGGAGCAAAAGTTTCATCAAAATATAAACCTTGAACCTAAGAATAGCCTTCGCATACTAATCTTGCCTTATTTCTCACCACTTATCCATCCCCATTTATTTTATTCCTGGAGACCCATTTGGTGCCAATTACATTTTGTTTGTTGGTATTGGAACCAATTCCCAAGTTTTATTTTTCTCAATTTGATCTAGTTCTTCATCATATAGTTTACCCAATGTTCATCTTGGCTTGTCCGTGAGGAATATTTTGGCTCAATCACAGACATCATAGCAACATGTGCTTGATTTGGGGAATTCATGACTCTTCTTGTATTTTGGACTCTTTCATCCAATTTACCAACTATCTGATTCGAAGGATGATTCTTTTGTACATACCTTGAGGGATCTTTCGGAAGGGGGCTCTCTACCTCTTCATTGATTTATTTTTCAACTTTTCCATCATCATCTTCATCGTTGGTCTTTTCTTTTGAGCATATATATGTCAGATTCTTTTCTTTGATAGGAATAGACTCATCCACTCCTACATCAATGTTGTCAACTATTTTTATGATATTTTATTGCAATATTTATAACCCTTACTCTTAGTTGAATATTATAAAAATATTCCTCCATCTATTCTTGCATCAAAATTACCAATATTATCATCATTATTTTAATGTAATACTTGTTTCCAAATACTTTGAAGTGTTTTACCATTGTTGGTTTTCCATACCACATTTCATAGGGGGTCTTGTCACTATTTCGCTTGAAGTGAGATTTATTTAAAATATGGAATATTGTATGAATAATTTCAGCCCAAAAGTTATTTTGTATATTTCTCTCATCCTTCAATGTTCTTTCCAATTGATGTACTGATCTATTCACCCTTTTAACCATGTTATTCTATCATGGAGTATGCTCAATGGTAAATTTCCTCTTTATGTCATGATCCCTACAAAAATCATCGAACTCATTGGAAGTAAACTCTCCAACCATGTCTTATACACTTTAATTTGTAGTCAATTTCAATTTCAACCATGGAATTAAAGATTTTAATTTTTTCAAACGATTCTAACTTTTCATTTAAGAATGAAAATCAAGTAAGTTTGTTGTAATCATAAATAGCTATAATAAAATATAGCTCACCACTTGGAGTCTCAGTTCTCATGGAACCATATAAGTCCATTTGGACTAGCTGTAAAGGCTTGGTGGATGTGTTTTCTTTGCTCATGAAGGACACTCAAATTTTCTTACCAACATGGCATGACCTACAAATTGTGTTACTTGGTTTAGAGATTTTTTGCAAGTTCCTTGCAATTTTCGTTTTACCTGGCTTCACAATATGTTTGAAGTTGTTGTGTCCTAACATTTTGTGCCATAAACAACTCTCGTCATACTTCCCCAAACAATATTTATCATTTAAAATTTATACATTGTTTACTAATTTGTTAGCTTTGGCCTCTACTTCTCCTATGCCTGGCGTTTTTATTTCACAACTTTTGGAGTGAAAAGGAAATCCTATCCCTAGTAACACATTTGAATCACACTCAAATGGTTGTGTTTGAGTCCACCAACAAAAAGCACATTCTTAGGTTTGAGTTTTCCCAGGCTAACTATACTTTACCTGGAGCATCATTTCAAAAAGTGACATTGCCTATTTTGTGTTATTTTAAAGACAAGAATTTATTCCTTTAACTTGGTATATGCCTTGAATACCCATTTTCTACATACCAATGACTACCCTAATTTTGGGCATACAACATAATGCCACATTTTTAGTTAATTTCTTTCTTTTTTTGTTGCCATACCTTGGGTTCTTCTTTAGCTTGCTTGATCTCAGGAGTTTGTCTGAATTTTCTAATATTACATTCAATTGCCTTATGGCCATAATTATGGAATTTATAACATTTAATCACATAAAACAAAGGGGAAAAAGAATTGTTGTCCTTGAGAACATTTCTTTTCAAATTGTCAAATCTCCTATTTGGTTGATAGGATTTGTTTATCTAATCTCTTATTTACACATTTCTAAGATATGCTTTACAACTTGTAGATTTATGGCCATAATATGTGCATGTAAAGCAGTAACCATGAAATATATTCTCATACCTAGGAATCATTTGTTTGCTTATTTTTTGTTGTCTTCTTCTTTAAGACACAAAATCTATTTGTTGATTTATTTCTTAAACATTGTGTGTTTTTGAATGGTAGTAACTTGTGTTCCATTGTTGCTTTTGATTTTAATTTGCGCATTTTTATCTTGCTACTATTCTTTTTTCTTTAATCCTCCTATTGTTTGTGATCATTTTCTTTAGCTACAACTATGCCTAGTCCCTTGACTGCATGAACAAAGTTAATGGGTTCCTTGTATTCAAGTGCCTTCGAGCTTGACTCTCCTTCATAGCCCAAACTAGTCTTGATATGAGGTAATCTTTGGACACTCAGAATTCCATCCAACGTACTAGATCATTTGACAAATTTCTTACTTATGTTGAGTTGTTCCTTAGTCCTTTCTAACTATTTTCTAAGGGATACTACCTCATCCCTGCGATTTTCACAATCCTTTCCTTTTTATTTTGGTTGTTCTAGCAACATATCTTCAATATTCTTTGCTTCCTCGATTTCTAGAGGAAGAGGTTCCAAATTTTCAGAGTTACTTTTTCATTTTCAAAGTTTTCCAGCATCTCTTTTTTCATCTTATTCGTTTTCCTTATCCTTTGAATTTCTTCTAAACCACTTATTAGTTCACATTCCAAATCCACTTCAACCACGTCTTCATCAGAATCTACCTATTATTTTTCTAGAGTTTCTAAAGCCATGAGCATTAACTCTTTTGTACTTCCTTTAGCTTTGTCCTCATTAGAATATTTCTCATCTTCATCTTCTGAGAAACTATTATCATCTTGAGTATAGAAACTCTTCTTTTTTTATGTTCTTATCCTTTTGTACTTTTCTATACTTATCTTTATGTTCATGTTCTTTCTTGTTTTTCATTCGTGGAAATTTAGATGCATAATGACATACTTTACCACAATTAAAAAAATTGAAAGGCAGCTTATCTTTGTATTTTATGGATCCTCTCTTCAATTTTCTAAAAAACATTGCCTCATCTTAATCTGATCCATAGCTTGAGTCATATTCATCTTATTTAGACTTTTTTCATCTTTGAAGGTTGCCTCCTTTGATTTAGTTCTACCCTTCAAAGTCCTCACTTCATAGGCATTCAACGTTCCATGTAATTGATCTAACCTTAGAGTGTTAAGCTCTGACAATTCCCCAATGATTCACACATTGGCATTGAATCTTACAGGGAGTGATGTTAGCAATGAACTACAAACAAATCAGTCATTTTTTCATTCTTTTTCCTCTTATTGTGTTGAAAATTTCATCCACTCAAAGGAATAATTTAGATTTTTATTCATCCTAATCCATCTTTAAGGATTCAAACTGCATTATATTGTAGCCTTGAAGTTTATCCTTATTTAATTTACTATCTCCTTCATAAAAAATACTCATCTTCTTCCATATTGCCTTGGAGGTGGTGCATTGCATTCATTGATTTAGAATTACAATTGAATTCAAACTTATAATTTCTGTCAATGATGACAATTGGCTTTGTATATTCATTTTGCATTGTGTCCCAAATATTTGCACTGGGAGATTGTAAAAAAGTCCTTATCCTTACCTTCCATAATGCATATTTTGTTCCAGTAAACATAGAAGCCTTGTTGGTGTGAATTCCATCCCGGTTATACATTATCATGGATATGCCTTCCAGTTATTAGACTAATATTGAAGGACATTTATTTGATACCAATTGTTAGAAACCAAGAAAATACTGAGAGGGGGGTGAATCAATATTTTAAAAATTACTTGCTCAAAGTAAAAGTACTTAGCTACACAATAGTAAATAAAAACACACCAATCTCATAAATTTTAGACACAAGATATTAATGTGGAAACTCAGCCATGAAAAACCATATTTTCTTTTTGATTATTATGAAATATAAAACTCCAACTTCAAACTACATCAGTTTGTGTATGATACAACCTACAGAAGGCTCCAACACCCTTTTTCTTTTACAACAATCAACTTGTTGATTTTTACATGAACCAGCCTAAAGGAAGCGTCAAATTCCTATTATGCAAGTACCTACTTGCATAGCCTTTTGTATCCTTCTTTCATAAGTTTTAAAACACAGATATGAGGCTTCTTTTTCATAAAATATTTCTTCATCAATTTCTCCTTCTCAGATATGTTCTTCATCCCAACACACACATCTTTATCTCTATTCATCTATTTTCTCTTCAATGTTGTTGCTAATTATAAAGCTTTACAATTTCTTTTATTCTCAGTTGATTTTCCATTTTAAATTTTATCTTGTAGTTAGTATTTAGTTATATTTTAGATTAGTTTTTGTCCTCACTACTACTTTGTTGTCCTCACTGCTACTTCAACCACTCTCATCTCTATTTTCTTTAATTGTTCAATTATTTAACTCGTGCTTCAATAGTATTGTTCTTAATCTACATATGAATAACACGTTTTACATTCCCTGTTAAAGATAGAACTCTAACTTCTTCATCTTGTTTGTCCAAATTTGGTATTCAGACTACAATTGTTCTTTTTCTAATTTTGGTGCTCAAACACCAAATTTTCCAAAATTTATTTATTATTTTATTTTTTTCTTCAATATAACCTTTTCTCTGAAATTCCACGATTTGTAACCACCATTTATCCCTATAGTTCTTAACCTATTCATTTTTCAAGGCATTGTATGTGGTTCATTTTATTTTTTGACTAGTCAAATGAGTTGGATAGGTTGGGTAGCTTAATGGCTTGATCAACGACTAAGATTCATTTCATCTCCCCTCTTCATGTTGTCCTTTTTTCCCATAGAACCACAATCTGGAACCTTCATCTTAACTCCTAGGATGCTTAGCCCTTATCAATTTATCTAACGGCTAAACAATTAACACATTTAATTGGTGCACCTCCTATATTGATTTGATCAACATTAAATAGCCTTCCTGGGGCCTCTTCACATGCTCAATGGTTAATTGAGGGTGGGTCTAGGATTTTTAACTTATACAATTAAATCTTCTCTACCTTCCCCAGTGTGCCAAATGTGTTTCACTGGCTAGTTCAATCGAATGCCTAAAACACCATCCCAACCCCCCCTTGAATTTCTGAAATTTAGATGGGAGGGGGGTCTTGATATTTGTTATATTCAACCTAATATGATATGACACCACATTATATGGGCCCAACTTCCACATCATGCTACCATGACATTCTGACACATCACGCTACCATGTCACACTATCATGCCATTGTTAAATCTATTGTCATTATTACGTCATGGTGACTTCATCCTTTCATGTGGCATCCTCTTGTTGGTTCCATGTGTCACCCAAAAATAGGCTACTTGGCCACCCAAAGGGGCCAAATATATCTTCCAAGTATCATTCTAACATTGTAGCACATCAACTACCTGTTATGTCATCACCACCTATCTTCCACCTATCTGCCACATTGTCATTGTTAACCACTCAGGATCTACCACCTATCTCTATTGTCACATCACCACCAATTCATAGAAATATGATATCCAGAATTTTCCTTTCATAACTCTCTGTGATGTCTTCAATAGGCTCATATGCCCTGATATGCCCTTCACTACGAAACCATGAACACTCAAAATTGTTACCCAAAAGACATTCAATGGAAATCCAGATCTGAAATAATAACGAAACTCCTGAATTATTTAGATAAAAAAACATAAATATACTTCACGCCTCGTAGATAATTTCTGATAATTCTAGATGAATCTGTCAACTAGCTCTTTTTTCCACATTCTACCCTATTTGCAACCCATACTTTCGGGGTGCCCCATATTTTTTGAATCCTTTTCTTACTGCCAAACTTGCCTTCACTTCAAAAGAAAAACTATCCCCAATCTTTGGTAGTTGGACCAAGTTTCATATATCGTTGGAAAGGTCCCTAAGAAGACTATCCACTACACACTTTGAAAGAGAATTTAAATAATTTACCTATAGACAAAATTACTTCAAATATAGGCTACATATCATTAGTAGTAATCTTCAACAAAATCTCCCTTAACTTGTATTCAATTGTTCACTTAACATCACTGACTAGACTTGAAATCAGTGCCAACACTTTTCTAAAAAATATCCCCTTTTGGAATTGATAGAAATACCACCAAACATTGCAGGTCATTGATGGAGACTCCATCACTTGGCCACATTGATCCTACTACTAGTTGCACATTCTCCAATTTTGTTGTTTTTCTCACTCTCCCCCTTTTCTTTTCAGAAGCCAATAACCACATTGCGTCGTACCTTACTAATGTTTTCTTCCTCTCCCCCTTAATATATTCCTATCAATATGCACAAGGAATCACATCATGCCAATGTTTTCTTACTCTCCCCATTTGACATTAATGAAAATGGGTTTAGGAACTCCCCCTAAGTTTATTCTACTCCTACAGATTTGTCAGCTCCAGTTATCCCTACACTTATCTGGATAGTTTCCCTCTTTGCATGTGAAGAAGGCTAGTTAAGAGAGGAGAGAAAAATGACTCCCAAATTCTGCCTTAAATAATCAAAATGTTCTCAAGAAAGAGTCTTGGTGAATATGTCAACAACTTGTTCTTTTGTGGAAATATACTCCAACCTCAAAATTTGATTGGAAACCTATTCTCTAAGAAAGTGGTACTTTATGGGAATACACTTGGATTTTGAATGTAGGACATTATTCTTACATATGTTGATAACACTTGTGTTATCATATATAATGGGAATAAGATGTGCATAAGTTATCTTCATATCCTGTAAGGTTTTCTTCATCCACAAAATATAAGTTCAGCTAGTTGTAGTTGCAATGCACTCGACTTCAAGAGTAGAAACAAAGATAGATGTTTTCCTTTTGCTCAATCAAGACACTAGGAACTCTCCAAAAAATAAATAAGCTCCATTTGTGTTTTTCCTATCATATATATTTCTATCCAAATCAACATCTATATATGTTGTTAATGAGAATTTTTTACTTCGTGGATATCATAGCCATAATCCATCATAGCTCCAAAATATCTAAATATTCTTCACCTGCTAAGAGATGACTTTGTTTGGGGGTTGATTGATATATGCAAATAACACCAACAACTTGCATAATGTATGGACTATAAGCTATTAAATATAATAAGTTTCCTATTATTGACTTGTACATTGTTTGATCTACCTTAGGTGGCTCATCATCTTTGTTGAGCTTACATCCAATGAACATTGGAGGAATGACAAATGAGCATTCACCCATTCCAAATTTATTCAACAATTCTTTGTTGTGCTTGTCTTGGGAGATAAATATCCATCTTGTTGATTGCATAATTTCTAAACCAAGAAAGAATGAAAGTTCCCCAAGAAAGGACATTTCAAATTAATCTTGCATATCAGTTTCAAACATTTTACTAAGTGCATCTAGATCACTCCTAGAAATAATTCCATCAACATAAAAAACAACAATTAAAAGATTTTTATTTTTAGATTTGATATGAAAGTTTTTGTATTTTACTCCACTTTTAGATCCACTTTGTAGCAGATATTTATCTAAACTATTATATCATGACCTGGGTGCTTGTTTAATTCCATATAATTCCTTTTTCAACCTGCATACTTCCTTAGAATTTTTTGACAGTTGAAAACCTTCATATTGTTCAATGTAAACCTCTTCCTCTAGCTCACCATTCAATAAAGTTGATTTCACATCCATCTGATATACCTTGAAATTTTTGTGATTGAAAAATGCCAAAACATCAAAATATTGTTACAGGAGAAAAAGTTTCATCAAAATATAAAACTTCAACATGAGCATAGGCTTTTAATACTAATTTGGTCTTATTTCTCACCATTTTCCCATCCTCATTTAATTTATTCCTGAAGATCCATTTGGTGCCAATGACATTTTTTATTGTTGGTCTTCGAACCAATTATCAAGTTTGATTTTTCTCGATTTGATATAGTTCTTCATTCATAGTGTTTACCCAATGTTCATCTTGGCTTTCCTGAGAGAAATCTTTTGGCTCAATCATAGAAATCATAGCAACATGTGCTTAATTAGGGGAATTCATCACTCTTCTTATAGTTTGGACTCTTGCATCCAAATTACCAACAATCTAATTCAAAGGATGATGCTTTTGTACATACCTTGAGGGATCTTTTGGATGGGAAATCTCTGCCTCTTCATTTACTTCTTCTTTAAGTTTTTCATCATCATATTCATTGTTGGCATGCTCATTCGGGTGATATATGTTGATTGTTTTCCTTTGAGAGGAATGAACTCTTCCAATCTTACATCAATGTTGGCAACTATTTTTCATGAGCTTTAATCATAACATCTATAAGCCTTTCTCTTAGTTGAATATTATAGAAATATTCCTTCATCTTCTTTTTGCATCAAGCTTACTAATATTATCACCATTATTGTTACAAGTCATTTTGTCACATTCACTCAAATGGCTTGGAAACTAGATCAATTAGCATCCTTGATACCTTGTCATCATCCCTTTACAAAGCCTCAAGCATTACTTCTCCAAAAATTCCAAGAATTTTGGCTTTATCAACTTAAAAAAGTATTTTTGGGCCCATGGCACCCTATCTTCTATGCCACTTGCAATGGTTACATGTTGCATAATTGGGCACCTGCATTGACCAGTGTAGATTGCCTTTGTTGCAGGTGCAACGGTTCTAGAATTTCAGGAAAAATAAAAATAATTAAAAATATTCTCTTTCCATGATATTCTAAGGTGGTTTTAACCATTTACTATTGATTGGTATCTCAGACTCCTATCCTAGAGGCCTTATCTTATATCTAGAGATTATCCTCCTTCATATGCGGATCTAAGTTCTAGAATGGTAAAACAAAAACTACCCTATTTACCCTATAAATTCACTACCTCCCATAGATTCTGGGTTGGATTTTGGAGACTCTTAGCTATGCCCTGTTGCTGCTACTTTCTACCTAAGGAAGAATTAGCATCCTTTAGTTGAGATTAAAATGTTGTTTTATGGCTAAGGAAGGCCATGTTTTGGTGGGAGACATCTACATTGTCAAGAACTGCAAAAAAGTTGTAATATCCTCCTAAATTTCATTAATACAAAAATATTTTCTTTCCTATACTCATGTCTATTTTATGCTTATGTATTTCAATTCCATCTTGACTCATTGATTATATATATTATTCTATGCTATGTATGTTTTGTAGTTCTCTTGCTTATTGTAATTGTTTTACGGATCCCATTTATAGTAATTGGAGTTGGAGCTAAAGTTTATAAGCTAAGATAAGAGGACTTGTGTTGGATCCCAAGTAGGCTTTCTCCTCCATTTTATAATTTCTGTAAGGAAAACACAATTGGTTTTTTATGTCGTTTTTATATCAGACCACTAGATCTAGGGGATTCACTTATGTCCGCATAAGATAATTTTCCATATAATAATTATTTTTAATGTAGTACTTACTTCAAAAGGCTTTGAAGTGATTTACTATTGTTGGTGATCCATACAAAATTTTATAGGGGGTCTTTTCATTGTTTTTCCTCAAGTGAGCTTTATTTAAAATATGTATTGGTGTATGAATAACTTCAATCCAAAACCTATTTGGTATATTTATCTCTACTTCTATCATTTCTCTTTCCAATTGATGTACTAATCTATTCACCATTTCAACCACACCATTATGTTGTGAAGTATTTTCAATGGTGAATTGCCTCTTTATGCCATGGTCCTTATAGTAATAATCAAAATTGTTATAAGTAAACTCTCCACCCATGTCTAATCTTACATACTTTAACGTGCAATCAATTTCATTTTCAGCCATGGCTTTAAATATTTAATTTTTTAAAATGCTTCTGAATTTTATTTTGAGAATGAAACTCAAGTAATTATATTATAATCATAAACAATCAACATAAAATATAGCTCACTGCTTGGAGTTTGAGTTCTTGTGGGACCACATAAATCCATGGGGGCTAGTTGTAAAGGCTTGTTGGACATGTTTTCTTTACTCTTGAAGGACACTCAAATTTTCTTACCAACTTGGCATGACTTACAAATTGTGTTACTAGGTTTAGAGATCTTCGACAAGTCCCATACATCTTCCTTCCTACCTAGCTTCACAATATGGTTGAAGTTGAGGTGTCTTAACCTTTTGTGCCATAACCAATGCTCATCATACTTCCCCAAACAACATGTCCCATTTAAAATGTATAAATTGTTTTCTATTCTGGTAGTTTTCGCCACTAATTCTCCTACATTTGATGTTTTTATTTCACAACATTTGGATTACATAACAAAATTATATCCCATATCACACATTTGGCTCACACTCAACATGTTATGTTTGAGTCCATCTATAAAGATCACATTTTTATGAGATATTTTTCGGCGTAAATCACATGATATTTCATTTGTCGACGCATTTCGAACCAACCAGTGTGGTTCATCGTCAGGACAAGTTGAAGAAACAAATCAAGCTATGCATGTTAAATAGTTAGAGAAGACCTCCAACGGCTATAATTCTTGACCAAGCAATGGCTATATTCACTAATGGCTAAATTTGATTGGGGAACAGTTAGTTGGACTAGACTAGGGGCATAAAAATAAGTTAATTTACTTTATTAAATTGGAAGTTAGTTATATTATTATTAAATTAAAAGTCAAAGGGACATATGAATATATATCTATATATATATATATATATATATATATATATATATATATATATATATATAAATGATTATTAAGTTATTAGTTAGTTATAAAAGGTATTAAATAAATATATAAACTATAAAAGTAAAGTGCTAGAAAGAATAAGATTATAATATTTTAAATATTCAGATTAAAATCATTGTTTATCTAATTGTTAAGTTAACCTAGAGGTTTGAACTATTTAATAAATTATCCAGATTTAATTAATTGTTTATATGAATTTACCTAAAGGTTTTAACTACTATATAAAATTTTATTTATAAACATATATATATATATATATCTATATATATATATATATATATATATATATATATATATATATATATATATATATATATATATATATATATATATATATATATATATATATCTATATCTATCTATAAAATAAATTAATTCTATTAAGATAATAGTTAGTTATAAAAGGTATTAAAAATGATATTAGAATAAGTCAAGTGTAGGAAAGAATAAAAATATTTTAAATATCCAGATATAATTAATCGTATATCTAATTGTAAAATTAACTTATTATTATGTAATGACACAAGTAATAATATTATCTATCAGTTAAAATTATTAGGATACGAGATAACAAGAACAAACCAAAAAATGAAGGAGGGAGGAAGGGAAGAAAGCGACAAGGAAGAGAGTACTGGGACCCAGCAACTACTGATCTTCCAGCCATCCTCTCTATTAAGATTGCTCGGCTTTTTTTCAATCTCAAGGGCTTCCCTAAATTTCCAATGATGGAACTGCGAAACTCTAGCAATAACACTAGCCTCCTCAATACAAACATGATGTTTGGTTTTTTCCGCATGTTCTGCTAAAGCAGAAGACTTGGTTCTCCTATGTTTAAGGTCAGCTGCGTGCTCACTAATATTTTGATTAATGGAGCGACCAATCTCACCAGTGTAGGGGGTCCCACAGGAACAAGGGATAATATATACCCCTTTCATATCCTTAGGGTCGATAGGATCCTTCACTGATATGAGGGACTTACGAATGGTGTTAAGGGGCCTAAAGGTCGCGGGGACATTATGTTTCTTAAGAATTCTTGAAATCTTATTAGTATTCCCCTGAACAAATGGAAGATGGACACCTGGAATCCGTTCCTTTGGTTCTCTTTTAATTAGTGAATTCTTGGCAGCTTTGAGGAAAGCTTTCTGACCCATGTATATACTATAACCATTCTCAACAAAGAAATCAAGGAGATGGGATTTTTCCCTCTAAAAGCTCTTTTATCTGAGATCCTTAGGGCACGAGTAGCAAGGGTATTGAGAACACCCATCTTTTGAGCCAGGAAATGGTGGGAACTAGCATGAAGATACTGCTCCGTATGTGTTTTCTTTCGAAACACCTGGTGGGAGAGGGAACCATCACTATTCTTAGAAATAAGAATATCAAGGAAAGGGAGGCAACCATCGACTTCTTGTTCCTTTGTGAACTTAATGGTAGAGGATTGATTATTGAGATGATCGAAGAAGAGATCTAACTCCTCTTGGCCATGAGACCAGATGACATTGGTGTCATCTACATACCTTTTCCAAAGCTTGGGTAGGTGGTAGGCTGAGTTTAGAGCCTTGGATTCAAAATCTTCCATAAAAAGATTAGTAACGACAGGGGATAGGGGTGAGCCCATTGCAACCTCACAGGTTTTCTCAAAGAACTCTCCCTCAAAACTGTAAAAGGTGGAAGTGAGGTAGATCTCAACTAACCAAGTTGTGTCTAGATCTATTAGGCAGTTGATTACCTCCATGGCCTCATTTATAGGGATGTAAGTGTAAAAGGAAACTACATCAAAACTAATAAGAATGTCCCCAAAGTCAAGCTTAAAGTCCTTGAGCTCATCAATAAAGGAAGCAGAGTCTTTTATGAAGGACTCCGTATGGCCAACTAAGGGCTTAAGCCTTAATGCAAGTAACTTTGCAAGAAGGTAGGTAGGACCTCTAATGGTGTTGACAATGGGCTTTAAGGGAGCTCCTTCCTTATGAATTTTAGGGAGCCCATAGATCCTAGGGAGCCCAAAGGTGGAGCTGGCGTCATTATTAATAGGGTAGATTACTGCAATAAGATGTTGGATCATCTTCTTAATAGTGGTAGCTATAAAAAGCTTCCCAAAAACCCGTTAAAAAAGATTTCTAGGAATGTGGCTCTTGCCATTAAATCCAGTAGCTCAGTGGGTTCCCTGCACCACAAACTCATTGAGAGCAACCCCATCACTCCTAGGATATATGGGCTCCCTAAAATTCATAAGGAAGGAGCTCCCTTAAGGCCCATTTTCAACACCATTGGAGGTCCTACCTACCTTCTTGCAAAGTTCCTTGCATTAAGGCTTAAGCCCTTAGTTGGCCATACAGAGTCCTTCGTAAAAGACTCTGCTTCCTTTATTGATGAGCTCAAGGACATTAAGCTTGACTCTGGGGACATTCTTGTTAGTTTTGATGTAGTTTCCTTGTACACTTGCATCCCTATAAATGAGGCCATGGAGGTAATCAACCGCCTAACAGATCCGGACACAACTCAGTTAGTTGAGATCTGCCTCACTTCCACCTTTTCTAGTTTTGAGGGAGAGTTCTTTGAGAAAACTTGTGGGGTTGAAATGGGCTCACCCCTATCCCCTGTTGTTGCTAATATTTTTATGGAAGATTTTGAATCCAAGGCTCTAAACTCATCCCGCCTCCTGCCCAAGCTTTGGAAAAGGTATGTAGATGACACCAATGTCATCTAGTCTCACGGCCAAGAGGAGTTAGATCTCTTCTTCAATCATCTCAATAATCAATCCTCGGCCATTAAGTTCACAAAGGAACAAGAAGTCGATTGATTCCTCCCTTTCCTTGATATCCTTATTTGTAAGAATAGTGATGGTTTTCCCTTTCCCACCAGGTATTTCAAAAGAAAACACATACGAAGCAATATCTTCATGCTAGTTCCCACCATTTCCTGGCTCAGAAGATGGGTGTTCTCAATACCCTTGCTACTCGTGCCCTAAGGATCTCAAATAAAAAGAGCTTTGAGAGGGAAAAATCCCATCTCCTTGATGTCTTTGTTGAGAATGGTTGTAGTAGATACATGGGTCAGAAAGCTTTCCTCAAAGCTGCCAAGAATTCACTAATTAAAAGAGAACCAAAGGAACAGATTCCAGGTTTCCATCTTCCATTTTTTTAGGGGACCACTGATAAGATTGAAAGAATTCTTAAGAAACATAATGTCCTCGCGACCTTTAGGCCCCTTAACACCATTCGTAAGTCCCTTAGATCAATGAAGGATCCTATCAACCCTAAGTATATGAAAGAGGTATATATTATCCCTTGTTCTTGTGGGACCCCCTACATTGGTGAGACTGGTCGCTCCATTAATCAAAGGATTAGTGAGCTCACAACTAACCTTAAACATAGGAGAACCAAGTCTTCCGCTTTAGCAGAACATGCGGAAAAAACAAAACATCATGTTTGTATTGAGGAGTCTAGCGTTATTGCTAGAGTTCGCAGTTCCATCATCAGAAATTTAGGGAAGCCCTTGAGATTGAAAAAATGCCGAGCAATCTCAATAGAGAGGATGGCTGGAAGATCAGTAGTTGCTGGGTCCTAGCACTCTGTTGTGGGGAAAAATGCCTATGCAGGACGATCCTATCCACCTAAGGTGTGACAGTGCCTTAGCAACAAACGAGTACAGCTATTCCGGTTTCTTCCTCTATGAAATGTGAAAGAGGGGAGATCGATAAACTTACCGTTATCTTCCGTTTGTCGCTCGATCTAGATCCTCTTCTCTTTGGGTGTTCACAGCTACTTGCCTCCTCGCTTGTTCAAGAGAACAACTACTTGATTCCAACGAGATCACAAGAGAACAGCTACCTGTGACAAGAGAACAGCTACTTGCGACAAGAGAAGAACACAACACAAAGGCAGATATTCATATTCATAAATGATTCAGGATTAGAAGTAAATCAAATACACTGATGCAATCATACAAATACACCAGTATATAGGAGAAAACCGAGATAGCTTTATTGATTGATAACAAGGTTCAAGAAGAGATACAACCCAGAGGGCTCCAATCCAGCATCTCCTTCCCAGCAGAATGGAATTCCTTCTTCAGCTCCCTTCAAAGCATTAAGCACCCAATGTTTCCAGTCTCAAACCAACAACAATTCTTTGCAATAACAAAATTCCAGCCTCTAGATCTCATGGAGGAGAGATCTATATATAGTTATTTTGGAGAGAGGATGAGTCAGCTTGAGATCTGACTAGTGTCCTCTCCCTCTCTCAGTTCTTGAGTCCACTTGGAGGTTCTTGCTTCCACTTGGAGATTTGGAACCTCTTACTCATCACCAGTCGAATTCCCTGAGGCAAGTGTCATTTTGGAAGCTTCCTGAGCATTGACACATTGAGGAATGAGCCTGCCACTTGTCCAAACTCGCTCAGCGCAGGTAGCTAGTGTTGGAGTTGACATTCAACGCAGGTAGCCAGTGTAGCAGTTGACATTCAGCGCAGATGCTCAGTGGAGCAGTTGACATGATCCTGAATTGACTTGTTTTTGAGTGGTTTCAGGTAGAGAACTTCTGTTAATTGCTGTGGTTAGTTAGCCTTGTTCCTTTAGGGGTAGGAACAACATGTTTAGGGACTTTGGATCCCTTAGATTATGGACATTTCATGCTCAATGCTGTAAGGCACAAAAATGTCTATAACAGTTGCCCCCTAAAGTATGAGGTCGTTTATTGGGTGAAATGCTTTATCTAGGAGGGTCCGAAGTTCATCCATTTTCCGGGAGGAGACCTGTAATAAGATACAATACAATACATTATGATTCATACTGCTTTCATGATCTAGCTGAGGCGGGCATTCCCATGCTCAGCTTTATGAATTCATTTTTGTACATAGAACAGATGATCGTCTGATGGTAGACTGATAATTTATGCGAAATTATCATCCTTTGAGTAGGATGATCATCTGCTGCAATGATGTACATGTCAAATGTCTTTATCTTTCCTGAATATATATCGCAGCCCGGATGGATGAAACTAGATCTGGGGTCTTCAAACTCGTTCGATCTTCACTCTAAGTACAAGTCGATCCATGTGAGAATTGCACTGAAGTCGAACATGGAAAGACATCGCTTGATTACCGGTCAATGATGTAAACCGTTAACAAGCGCAAGAGGAATCATCGATAATGATAATGACCCTCAAGGTACTGCAGTACAATTCACGTGGTGTGAATAAAGGACTTGGCGTCGAACACCACGCAAAATCTTCTGGTCGAAGGTCATTGATGTATACCTGTCGCCGAAAGTGAGAAACTTGCCATTGAGGCATGCAAGCTTCAAAGTACTGAAGGGGTTGTTCCTAGATCAACTTCCTGGATAATGAGCTGATGTCGACAAGAAGCGATCCGTCACAGGAGGGCCTTAATGAATCCCACATCAGTGACACGGAACGGAGCTAATGATTTTAATGGAGGTGAAAACGATCTGTGACATATGATTCAGGGTGGCGGTCATGAATGGATGAAGGATAATGTATGGCAGTGGATGGGACCCGGTTGACTCTTTCTGAACGACTTCTCTTGAACATATGGCGACACTGATGCGATGGATTGGTAGCATTACCCCAAATATGGATGGTATGGCGAGACCATGGTGATGTGACCGGTGAATGAGACAACCCAACTCGATTGTGGTACGAAGGAAAAGTGTCATGTTCAAGAGCGACCTGCTACCATCAAAGTTTTCTCGATTTTCTCCCAATTTTTCCCCAGTCATTGCTGACCAGTACCTCTTTATTTTTGACAAGCTTGAGGAGGATAACATATGCTTGTTCTATAACCTGCCCTTCGGGCAAGCCCATCGCTATGTTTTAACGAGCCTAGCGATAGTGAAACTCGTTCTCGTCTAAAGACAAGTTTGTCACTATTTAATAATTTTAACGAGTCTAACGACAAGGATAACTCGGTCCTTTTTATTTTTAGAGAGTCTGAAAAGGTACATAAAGTCAACTCCAAAATTCCTTTTTCGTCATCTAATCCCTTAAGTCCAAAAAAGTATAAAACAATACAGAAGGGATGAGTTTTCGATAGTTTTAACGAGCCGAACAAAACAAGCGCTCGATCTTTTTGTGCAATAATCCCTCAGGTCCAAAAAGATTAAAATCTAGAGGAGGGATAGCTCTTCCTATCCTTTAACGAGCTGGAAGGCCAAAACTCGGTAATCTTTTCATATTTTACGAGTCAATTGAAAAGAGCTTAAAGAAGACTCGTCTTTTGAGGAACGAGTGATAAACAGGGATAGCAGTAGATTCCAGGTATAGGTTGGAATTTTCCAATCATAGCAGTGTCACAAGGATGGCTAGGTGAAATCACTCTTCGCAGCTGTTCCTCAAAATGGGTAAACAATCATATGGAGGTGAACGATCGGCCAAACGAAAAGTGGAGGTGGCAGGTGCAAACACGACCAAGGCTTTTATGGCTGATGATATTACATTCACGGTGGTTATTTACCGGGTAGGTTCATTTTTTAGTTTAAAATGAGCTTAAACACTGGAGGAAACTCTTGCTCACTGCTTATATTTATTTTTTAACGAGCATGAAGACCGCGTTAAAACTGCTCGGATCTTGCGTTTATTTTTTAACGAGCATGAACTTTATGATAAAACTTCTCGTATACCCAGTAATTTGATAAGAGTGTCTCATCAAGATTCTATTTTTTATGGAGCTTCATCTCACTAAGCTTTGCTCCCCATCCTCTCTTTATGCAAGTTAGGAAATGGCTAACCCAAAAAACAGATAAATAACCGCTCTTTGCTTGCACTCCAAAAGGTTTGCATGCCCCCAGGTATAAAGTACGATTTCAAAGTTACCTCTACTTCAATTCCATCGAAACTTTCGTTTCACCGGGAGAGGCTTACCTCTTTCAGGTTACCCAAAGATTGTCTCGTTAATCTTTCAAACAAAACACTTCCTCGGCAATGTCTACCGAAATAGACAGAGGTGAGTGACGATACCCGCCCTCTCACATAAATTTGACAAGAGAATATTATTCCAGAACAACCCCTCTTCCAACCACGGACGGGGTACGGACTAGTCATATTCTCCCGCGGAAACCTACCCTATACCCAAAGTTTTCCTGCCGAAGCAGGCCAGGACGCATGCACCCTGGGTTCCAGTCATATCCTCCCGGATTACTTGCACTCATCAGGAGGACGGACCGTGGGTTGAGACACTTCTTACGTGAATAGACCATTTAGGGATGGTACATGACTATTTGCGATGCGTGATCCGGGAAACGAAAGTTGGTCCACGAGCTTGACCACTCTTCCTTCATGCGGAAAACACATTACTCTAAAGATTGAGGAGACAATAGCTCCCATGCAATATATATAGTCTCGTCCAAGGAGTAGGTTATAATCCAAGGGTCCTTGAACGACCATCACGTTCATTTGAACGGTCTTCCCTTTCAATGTTATAGGCACATTGGGGAGGATCCCTAAAGGTCGACTGGTTCCTTTATCAAAACCTGATAGATTTCTCATCTCAGGTAAAAGCGCTGGCGAACCAAGCGCTTTCCAAGCAATAGAGGAAAGGATACTCACAGATGCCCCCTCATCAATGATAGTGCCAGCCATCACCATTCTGTATATTTGACAAATAATTCTGAATGGTATACTGGCTGGCAACCGGGATCTGCCTAGTTGGTTCCAATCAAAGGACACAACTAGGTTGCTTGGTGGTGGGACCGAATATACGGCCGGATATCGCTCTGACGAACTTCCTTCCTGTGATAAAGGAATGGTGACATTGCCCCCTTGTTCATCAGAGTCAGTGCTGATGAAGAGAATCTGGACGGTGTCGTCTTTATTCTCCTCTGTGATGGTGTCATTCGAAGATGGAGCCTCTGAAGGCAAAACCGGGTCAACTGCCATATCAACCTTTTGATTTTCGTCAGGCATGGATCCAGACGGTTCATCTTCAATGACAGGTGCTTCGGCTGACCACCTGGGCGGGTCAGCCGGGTTTTCAACTAGTGAGGGACTTGGCAAGATTCTTTGATATCCAGGAGGGAGATGCGTTCGTAAAATCGGGCGATCTTCCAGAACTCTTTTTGCCTCATCTAAGAAGGGACAACGGTGGATGGCGTGATCGCCTTCACACAGTCTGCAGGGAAATTTAGCTTTCCCGCTCTGTTCTGGGGCTTCACTCCCACTAGTTGATGGTGAGCAGTCGACATGGCTATCAGAGGTCAACGCTACCGAATTGTGCAAACGGGGGGACCAGTCCCTTAGTATCCGGGGGATACAGGGACAATCTCTATGGAAGTGGTCTCCCTTGCATATGACGCATGGAGATTTAGGCCTTACGAGTGCTGTGTGTGGATTTTTGTTAGATGACACTTGTTTTCCCCCAGTCGCCTTAGGCTCCTTCTTCTTCTTTTCTTTTTTCTTCTTCTCCTTCTTCTCCTTAGGAACCTGGTTTTTAGTTCGACCAGTTCCGTCAAGCGAAGAGGAAGGATGGGAGGAAGATGAAGTGGAAGGATGGGAGGCAACTCTTGTCTGATCTAACTGTTGACTCGACTGTTCAGGAATGGTGGTATTCTGAACGACATTGGTTGAAAAGAGCCAGACTGGTAGGCCAATTGTCAGTCCTGGAAGCGACAATGTGGCCATGTGGGGCGCACCAACATCTCCCCAAGAGGAGAAGGGACTAGGATTTCCACCAAGAGGAATTCCTTGGTTGGTGTGCTCCATCTTTTCAACCTAAAGATCAACGCAAGATTAAAGGGTGATTGTTCCGTTTAAAATAAATTGTTAACGACGCTTTAGACACAACTTGCTTTTTCACTTTTAAAGAGTCGAGAAAAAGCTAAAGATGACTCTAGTCTCCTTCGATGTTTTAACGAGCCCGAAGTGACAAATGCTCGGATGGACTTTTTCTGTTATAGAGTCTGAAAAAGGCCAAAAGAAACTGCTCTGGAGTTCTAGGCAAAGGGTGTGCCAAACTTTTCGCAAAACCGCAGAATACTTTTTAGGGTACGGGCGGTCGATCTTCGTGAATGCTGTGTTCACTGCATTGTGATCAGTAGGGCGGCCAACACGAATTCCTAAGGATAAAAGATATATGCCTATAGGGGTCTCCCAATATATACGCGACGGTACGTGGGAGCACAATCCGTACTAGTGCTATCGTCCCTCAGGAGGAATCACCCACCTTCCACGAGATCGACAGTCACTAGGCTTAACGACGCCGGAACACGTCTCTAGCCTAGACCTCTATGTTGTGCGTTATGTTACAAAGTGTTGTTAGGTTCATTCAGTTTATTTTAGGTTGATATTTTTAAAATTTGCCTTTCAAGGTTCACCACGAGATGTATGATACAAATTCCTAAATGCAGTCTAAAGATGATAAGCAAGCTTTATTATCTTTTCAACTTTGAAAATCCTAGCTACTAAGGGAAAATAAAGACACTATCTTTTCTCAAAGAGCAATCAGCACACTCTAATGCACTTTTCCTAAATCCAACATGCAAACTATCAAATGCAAAATGCACAATGCAGGTGTTTGTTTTCCACTTTCTTAGTATTAATGCCTACAAAGAAAGCTTTTTGTACAACTTTGAATTTGCTTTTAAAATGATCAATACAAACAAGTTCACTTTTTCGAAATCAGAGAGGGTAGAAGAGATTACACTACTTAACGATTTTCGAAATAAAGACTTGTTTTGACACTTCAAAAGAGACAAATTCAAACCAATAAGCAAAAGTAAATCTATAATCAATCTGCAAACAACCAATGAACTCTCTTCTAAGATCACAATCAATCAGATCTGAATCAAAGGCTACAGAATGACTACTTTACTCATGCAAAGGAAAACTGTAAATGACGCCACAAACACATAAAAACATTCACAGTATTTTTGTACAAAAGGAGGCGGAATCTAAGCAAATAAAAGGAGTTATCAGACTGGTACCTATGCTGGTTAAAGACTGCAAAAAACAGAGATCAAAACAGGGCAATAGACAGTAGAGAACCCCAGCTGCACAATGCTAAACTGGTTCAGCGCAAGTCTAACACTGTGGAGTTGACATTCAACGCAGGTAGCCTTCACGGGACCTGCGTTGAAATGCAGACTGCCTTCACAGTGTCTGCGCTGAAGGAGAAACTCTCGTTTCCCTTGGGTTCTGGGTCATAAAATGCTCAAAAATCAACTGTTTCAGGCCAAATCAGAAACACAAGCAAGGTATAAACAGAGGGATGCTTTGAGAGGGTACTAAAGACTATCACAAAGGATCATCAAATCATTTGTGGATCCATTGTTCAGATCATAGATAAGTCTAGCAACTGGATCAAAGCAGCAACTTTCTACTTTGCATCCGGGAAAGATGCAGTTCGATAGTTGCTGTCAAGTCTATGAAGTAAACAAATGACAGAAACACAAATGAAATGAATAAACAAATTGTCCCCAGTATGGTCGCCAATTTGTTGTGGGGAAAAATGCCTATGCAGGACGATCCTATCCACCTAAGGTGTGACAGTGCCTTAGCAACAAACGAGTACAGCTATTCCGGTTTCTTCCTCTATGAAATGTGAAAGAGGGGAGATCGATAAACTTACCGTTATCTTCCATTTGTCCCTCGATCTAGATCCTCTTCTCTTTGGGTGTTCACAGCTACTTGCCTCCTCGCTTGTTCAAGAGAACAGCTACTTGATTCCAACGAGATCACAAGAGAACAGCTACCTGTGACAAGAGAACAGCCACTTGCGACAAGAGAAGAACACAACACAAAGGCAAATATTCATATTCATAAATGATTCAGGATTAGAAGTAAATCAAATACACTAATGCAATCATACAAATACACCAGTATATAGGAGAAAACCGAGATAGCTTTATTGATTGATAACAAGGTTCAGGAAGAGATACAACCCAGAGGGCTCCAATCCAGCATCTCCTTCCCAGCAGAATGGAATTCCTTCTTCAGCTCCCTTCAAAGCATTAAGCACCCAATGTTTCCAGTCTCAAACCAACAACAATTCTTTGCAATAACAAAATTCCAGCCTCTAGATCTCATGGAGGAGAGATCTATATATAGTTATTTTGGAGAGAGGATGAGTCAGCTTGAGATCTGACTAGTGTCCTCTCCCTCTCTCAGTTCTTGAGTCCACTTGGAGGTTCTTGCTTCCACTTGGAGATTTGGAACCTCTTACTCATCACCAGTCGAATTCCCTGAGGCAAGTGTCATTTTGGAAGCTTCCTGAGAATTGACACATTGAGGAATGAGCCTGCCACTTGTCCAAACTCGCTCAGCGCAGGTAGCTAGTGTTGGAGTTGACATTCAACGCAGGTAGCCAGTGTAGCAGTTGACATTCAGCGCAGATGCTCAGTGGAGCAGTTGACATGATCCTGAATTGACTTGTTTTTGAGTGGTTTCAGGTGGAGAACTTCTGTGAAATGTTGTGGTTAGTTAGCCTTGTTCCTTTAGGGGTAGGAACAACATGTTTAGGGACTTTGGATCCCTTAGATTATGGACATTTCATGCTCAATGCTGTAAGGCACAAAAATGTCTATAACACACTCTCTTCCTAGTCACTTTCTTCCCTTCCTCCCTCCCTCGTTTTTTGGTTTTTCCTTGTTATCCCGTATCCTAATAATTTTGACTGATAGATAATATTATTACTTGTATCGTTACATAATAATAAGTTAATTTGACAATTAGATATAGGATTAATTATATCTGGATATTTAAAATATTTTTATTCTTTCCTACACTTGACTTATTCTAATATTATTTTTTAATACCTTTTATAACTAACTATTATCTTAATAGAATTAACTTATTATATATATATATAGATATATATATATGTTTATAAATAAATTTTTATAAAGTAGTTAAAACCTTTAGGTAAATTCATATAAAAAATTGATTAGATTTGGATAATTTACTAAATAGTTCAAACCTCTAGGTTAATTTAACAATTAGATAAACAATTATTTTAATCTGAATATTTAAAATATTATAACCTTATTCTTTCTAACACTTGACTTTTATATTTTATATATTTATTTAATACCTTTTATAACTAACTAATAACTTAATAATCATATATATATATATATATATATATATATATATATATATCCCTTTGAATTTTAATTTAATAATAATATAACTAACTTCCAATTTAATAAAGTAAATTAACTTATTTTTATGCCCCTGGTCCAGTCCAACTAACTGTTCCCCAGTCAAATTTAGCCGTTAGTCAATAGTGCCGTTGCCTGGTCAAGAATTATAGCCGTTAGAGGTCTGCTCTGACTATTTAACATGCATAGCTTGATCTGTTTCTTCAACTTGTCCTGATGATGAACCACACTGGTTGGTTCGAAACGCGTCGACAAATGAAAAATCATGTAATTTAAGCCAAAAAATCTCTCATAAACTTGATATGGATCACATAAGCCTCAATTCAACAAAAGATCACATTATTAGTTTTTCCTTTTCCATTTATCAAGCTAACTATACATTTTCCCATGAATTTTCCTAGAGCATTATTTCCAAAAATGACAATGCCTATTTTGAATTCTTTTAAAAACAATAATTTGTTCTCGTGACATGTCATATGCTTTCAACACCCATTGTCTATATACCAATGACAACTCTAATTTTGGACATACAACATTATGCCACATTATTCATTACTTTCTTCCTTTATTTGTTTTCATACCTTGGATTCTTCTTTATCTTGCTTGATTTTAGGAGTTGGTCTAATTTTTTTAGATATTACATCTAGTTGCCCATAATTCTAGCATTTATAACATTTAATCACATCAAACAAAGGGGAAAAAGAATTGTCGTCCCTGAGAATATTTTTTTTTTAATTATCGAATCTCATATTTGATTTATATGATTCGTTTCTTTGATTTATTATTTTCCCATTTCAAAAGTATGCTTTACAACTTGCATCTTTATGTCCATAATTAGTGCATGTAAAGAAATAACAACGAAAGATCTTCTCATACATGGGAACCATTTCTCTATTGAGTTTTTGTTGGCTTATTCTTTCAGGCACAATATATCTTTATTGATTTCTTGTTTGAACATTGTATCTTTTTGAATGGTTGTAACTTGTGTTCCATTTTTTCCGTTGATTTTTATTTACACCCATTTTTATCTTGCATCTATTCTTTTTTCTTTGCTCCTCCTACTATTTTTGACCATTTTCTTTAGTTTCAATTCTTTCTATTCCCTTTACTACATCAACAACGTTGACGGGTTCCTTGTCTTCAAGTTCCCTTAAGATCATCTCTCCTTCATAGCCCAAACCAGTCTTGATATGAGGGGATCTTTGGACACTTAGAATTTCATCCAAATTACTAGATCCTTTGATAAATTTATGATTTAGGCTGAGTTGTTCCTTAGTCTTTTCTAACTCTTTTCTAAAGGAGACTACCTCCTCCTTGATATTTTCACATTCCTTGCCTTTTTCTTTTAGTTTTTCTAGCAAAGTATCTTCAACCTTTTTTGATTCCTCAATTTTTAGAAGAAGAGGTGCCAAGTTTTCAAAGTTAATTTTTTTTTTCAAAGTTTTCTAGCATCTCTTTTTTCATCTTATTGTTTTTCCTTCGCCTTTGAATTTATTCTAAACCATTGATCAACTCATTTTCCAAATCTACTTCAACCACTTCTTCATTAGACCCTACCTATTCTTTTTTTAGAGTGTCTAAAGGCATGAGCATGAACTCTTTTTTACTTCCTTTAGCTCTATCCTCATCAATTGATTGTTCATCTTCATCTTCTGAAGAATTGTTATCATCTTGAGCATTGAAACTCTTCATTTTGATATTCTTATCCTTTTGTACTTTTTTATATTTATCCTTATGTTATTTTTCATTTTTTTTTCTTTTCTTTTGTGGACATTTAGATGCATAATGACCTATTTTACCACAATTAAAACATTTGAAAGGCAACTTACCTTTGTATTTTCTAGATCCTCTCTTCAATTTTCTGAAAAAAATTGCCTCCTCTTCATCTAATCCACAACTTGAGTAATCTTTCATTAGGGGAATTTTGAGGTCTAAAATGGACTTCCTACGAAAAATGTACAACCAAAATAAAATTTATAAGAATCAATATGATTCAAGATGATGATGTCAACCATGGGGGATGATTCACCATTTTTGGAGTAAAAAAGTAAAAAAATTAAAAATAATAAAATAATAAAACTACTTTTTCAACTCTTATTTTCAATTTATCTCCCTAAGTTTTTACTCAAATTTTGAGTAGGAATACTCGTTGGATGAAAAATTTAATTCCTCATCCAAGGAGTACCCATGCTGCATACTTTCGATGGACCTTGCTACACGAAAAATGAGAAATACATGAAAAAACGTGATTGCAATCATGTTTTTTCATGTATTTCTCATTTTTTGTGTAGAAGGGTCCATTGAAAGTATGCAACATGGGTACTTCTTGGATGAGGAATCAAATTTTTCATCCAATGAGTGTTTCCACTCAAAATTTGAGTAAACCCATAGGGAGATAAGTTGAAAAGACGAGTTGAAAAAATAGTTTTTTTCCTTTTTCCCTCTAAAATTTGATGATGTAATCTAATCTAGTTTTATTAGTTCCACTATTATTTTATAATTTCCTTAGGAGGCTCATTTTATACCTCAAAAATCCCTTAATGATCTTCTTTTGAATTTTTCTTCTTCTTTGAAGGTTACCTCCTTTGACATAGTTCTACCCTTCTAAGTCCTAATTTCATTGGCAGTTAATGTTCCATGTGAATGATCTAATATTAGAGTGTTGAGCTATGACATTTCCTCAATGGATGACACCTTGGCATTGAATCTTGCAGGGAATGACCTCGGAATTTGTTTAACTACAAACAAATCATTCATTGTTTCATTATTTTTCATGCTATTGCATTGGCTATTTCATCGACTCAAAGGAATACTTTAGTTCTTTCTGTTGAAATAAGTAATTACTGAGAGGGGGGTTGAATCAGTAATAATGAGATTCTTAAAACTTTCTACTGAATATTCTTTTAGTTATTTCCTCTATGTTACTTGTGAGAGAATTCATTCTTAAATAAAGTGATCAGTAAACTTAAGCATTCATATGTTCATACAATCTACCACATGAGCAGCACACACATATTGACACCGTTGTTTTCACGTGGAAACCCAAAGGGAAAAAACCACCAACTTTTTGTTGTTTATGATGTAAATTAAGCACCTATTTAATAACATCAGTTTATTGGTGAGCACCCACTCACAGGAGGCATCAACCTGCTAAGTTTAGCAAGCACCCTCTTGCCAAGAGGCACCAACCTCTTCTGCATGCAGGCCACCACTTGCTCTTGCCACTGTTCTACTTTTCATACAATTTTCAAACTGAAAACAAAGGCACATGCAAAATACAGAAAAATAACTATCTTGTAGGTTGTAGAAACAACTCTTGCTCTCGGTCCTTTATGTTCCATAGAATCCCTTGGTCTCATACAACAACACTTTATCCTCTGCTCAAAACATCCAATTCTCATCCCTCGAGCTTCACTCACACAAAATCTCTGCTACACTCCATTTCTACTCGTGCGCTTGTTTCATAACATCCTCACCACTTACTCAACATAGTCATAATACACTATAATGCCCTCCTCCCACATCTACCCAAGTAATCATGTCAACTGGGATGAACATGCGATGAGAGGTTACTATGATTGGATTCAACCTCCTGTGTGACCTTAAGGAAGTGGATTCGATGGAACACATCAACCAACCTATCCACATCAACAACAAAACCCTCATGAAACATGTTAGCCACTCAAACATCCTATCCTTGGGTCCCACTGATGTTTTGGACATATTAAGCCTCAATCTCTCTCATGCTATAGGCATGAAAGTGTCTGAAAACCTAAAGTCTCTCTCACAGGCTTGCCTACTAGTGTCTAGATACCCAATTTGTCAGTGTTATGCTAGCGTCCCTAGGATTTGAGCCACTTTTTCAAGACCACAGCCCAGGTCACTACTCAGAATGGAATGAAAACTTAGGAGTAGTAAGGAAAAAATGATACAAAAGCAATAAGTTAAACAAGACCATAATCAGACCCCTACTAGCCATGACAGGAATTTTGCAAGCATGTAATCTATAGGTATAACTAGTAGAATTAAACATAGGGATCTTTTACTTATCTAAGAATTGCTAAGACTACCATTTTTCCCTCATGCCATTTTCTGCATTACCATCTATTAGACGATACATACATTATCCATTCATTGACAAGAAAAAAAATTGTTGAGAGCCATACATAGTTGTTGTCAAAAAACACACATATAACCAACATAAACTCATGAAAGTACAACCATATAAACCACATATAATCCATGAAAATTCTCATAGAAATAAAAGGAGAAATAACCTTTCACTAATGATGTAGAAACCAAACTTGGGATGGGACTTCCACATTCCACCCAACCATAGAATGGCTGAGCCAAATATCTCTTCATTCATTCATCCCCATGCCATATTCCAAGCATGAATGTGGGACTCAAACCAAAAGAACCAACCAGGGCATACCGAGGCTAAACCAACTCACCCTCATCTATAGAAACCAGGATTTACCGTAATCCATCCCGGATCACTAGGCCAATACAATGAACACATCATAAAAACCTTTACCGTGATATCCATCTAATCACTAGGCCAAACAAGCAAGGATTCCACAAGATTTCTCCACCTACACAGTGAGGAATTTTCCTATCTCCTAGTCTCTCAGGATTTACTGCAATCCAAACCCATATCACTGGGCCTTAAACCGAGACCCACTCTTTGGGCTTTATCACATATCCCAAACTTGGGATTACTAGGCCCAATGGAGAGAAAACCACCTCTTGGCTTTACCGTATATCCTTCCATTCACAAGCAAGGATTCCTAGGCTCACCGAGGCAACACAATCTTGGCTTTACCACCCACAATCTGGCTCAAGGGTCACTAGGCCAGTGGCTTTACCATGATCCACAGTCTGGTTCAAGGACCACTAGGTCATGTTCTCTATCATTCAGAGATCCACCCCACTCAGCTTCGAATCCATCTGGAAATCCAGCTCAACCAAAACATGAGAACCCCATCACACCATGGCTATCTGAAAATGGCAAGGCTAGGTTGAAAACATTGTTACACCTGGAAAAACCCATGCCACAACAACAAAAGAACCACATGAAATACCATGCATTCCAAATCTAGCAAGGAAAATACACATGCAAATCGATACCTACAAAGAATCCTGCTTGATCATGCCTTTCCATACTTGATATTTGCTTCCTCTTCCCTTCTTTTCCTTTCTTGATCCAATACCAAAATGCTCTAAGAAAACTCTAAGTGTCCAAGAGTGAGAGAGAGAGAATAATGAGAGAGCTCCAAACTCAACTGACAAAAGATTACCAATTGATCCTCAGAAGCCTTTTTATGAATGAGGTTTATATTTTCTTCATTTTCCATTATTTTCCTTGAATTTCCTCCTCAAATGCAACCTGTGACCTTTCACCTCCTTTTTCTCCTAATTTCCATTATTTCCATAAATAAATGTGCCAAAAATTCCATTTTTCCTTTCCAAAACCTTAGTAATTGCCTTTGCCAATTTCCTTAGCCACAAAAAACCAAATGAACACCCACTAGGATGTCTTGCCCAACATTCAACTTGGAATAAGTGTCCCATCAATTGTGGTTATTATTTTTCCTTTATTAACTTTTATTACATGGAATTTTCACCAGGAATGTTACAAAACCCTCCCCTTTGGCTTGATGGGACCTAACCCAGCTTCAACTTTAACGGAACCAACCAAAAAAACCCTAACTTCTGGCCCTTTTGGGAGAAACCTACATAGCGCAGGCTGTAGTCTCACCCAAAGTAGTATTGAGGGACGATAGAACCAAGTTTCTGCATCCAAAGGCTTGAATGGTGGTTTCCTGATACCCTTGCAGCTTATATCTAAATTCACATAGAACTAATCCTTTCGACATATAACTACTAAAAATCTATCTAAACAACTTCCAAATATTCACAGAGGTAATTGGTTGTACTTATCAGGCATAGATTTTATAGATCTACTAGTTTTGCGCAGTAAATAAGCATTAATTCATATTAAAAAGATTACAACGTGAAGATACATAAACTTTGCATAAGTAAATAAAGGACACAAATTCTTCAATATCTACTCAAAACTATCTTTATTAGATAGAAATGCTCGGATATAGACTTCTTATCCCTGCGCACTTAGCTGCAGGGGCCCGCGCACTCAACCTGTAGACTTACCAAGGTCTTTGTGCACTCAGCTGTAGGAGTCTTTCCCTTTTGCCTAAGTACAGGAAACAAACCTTTCCTTCCTTAGTACCTTTCCCTTACAATGATTCTTTTCAAAATTTATATCTAAGAATCACTATGACTCAACTTTATATAGCATTTTTTTTACAATACCATGGTCCACAGACCATGGGCAAGTCTCAAAACAACTCTATCACCTACCCAACTAAAGGACTAAAGCCCATTTAACTTCTACTAGCTTCACACTCCGCTTTCCACATTTCGTGAATACTTTACATTCGCTACAAAAGATAATACAAAATTGACTCAAAACTTAACAAAATTGACCCCAGGGACCCCATCCCAACAGGCCCCCAACACAAATTGGGTGACTCTCCCTCGAGTCACTGAGCTGACACCTCTATCTTGTTGCGAAGGTCATTGAACTCCATCTTCAACACAACTATGTCAGTAAAACCTTGTACCGTAGCTTGTTGCACTTCCTCTACTAGCTTCTGTAGTCATGCCTTCCATCGTGAGGCGCATTGTCCTGTGAGTATGTTGGAGTGTCTTCAATTTTTCCTAAAATAACAGAGTAAGATGACTTGCTTCCTCTATCCATGGTTGTATTCTGGCCTTTAAGACAACCTATTTCCTTTGCAACTCCTCAATTTTGCGTTTGAAGCTATTTTCCTTCCGTTAGGCGAGCGAAGCACTGTATTGGTGCCAACGTGCGTGCAATTGCCTTGAGTTCATCAAATTATCGTTGTAGCTCCTTGATATCTGTGCCAAGTTTCTGCAGGTTTGGTTCCTCTTGTAGATTCATCAGTAGTTCCATTACCTGCTCAAAGATCAGTGTGAAGCCTATGACAGTTGCATCCAAAGTGGCCACACTCTCTCTGATAGATGCTCGCATTGTTTCGTGACTTCTAGCGAAGTTTTTGGCTGCAATTTCAACTCGAGCTCTGAGAGCTTCATTTAGAACTCAAATGTTACTCTATTGACCTCATCCTTCATTTCTCTAATTGCGGTGGCCGACTTCCGAACCTTTACTGTTTCTGTTGCATCTTCTAGAATGTGAAGTTTTGGTAACATCTGATATGCCTGTGTAATTTTTGCCTCCAGTCTCTGGCTCCACATAGCCAATTCTTCCTTTTCCTTCAGCGCCTGAGCCTTTTTTGCAAAAATATGCTCATTATTCATCTTGAATTCACTAATAACTCATAGTGTGCACTGCTTCATGATCCTGACCTCATTTGATACCCCATGATGAAGCATGTGGAGGATCTAAATAGGAAACGCAACTAAGTTGACACCCACATCTTTTATTTGTCTGAACTGGGCATTTTCTTCATCTGCTTATGCACGCAGTGAACTGTATGGTAAAGGAGTAACTCTAAGGTCCAGAGTTTTGTTTGTGTCTGGCATCGACGTGCTCGCTTATTACAGGCTCACTTGAATCTCGCTCGTTTGTCCCACACTTGCTTGAATTTGACCTGTTTGAATATGCAACTCACATAGATCCTTCTGCACACTCCCTAGTGTTTTCATGTACTATTTCTCGATTTGTGTCCACAACTCCATCATTTTGTCACATACCTTGTATTATATCTCATCCAAGTCCCCCTCATTTAGCACCATTGGATCTACATGTGGATGCTTGTCTGATTTCTGCTTATTCTTGGGCTTGAAAGTCATTTCCTTGGTCTGCTTCTACAATTTGAAGGGAGTGCTTTGCTCCTTTCCACCGCCTCCTTCCTCCTCAGATCCTTCCTTGTCTGCAGTGTGCTAAGAAGTAGACTCCTCAATTTCCAGTGTGGCCTCCTTTGTGGCACACTCCTGGTCAGCAGCTGCCTTGGCAGCAACTTCCTTCTTTTCTTGTGCTAATTTTTCTTGGGTTGTGGCCTACTCAACCTCTTTCTTTTTCTACATTGCTTTCTCTCGAGTAGTAGCATGTGCAGCTTCCTTTTTCTTCTATGATGTTGTGGCCTGCATGGAGGAACTTTCCCCAGTCATGCTAGTTCTTGCCCCAAGATATGATGGTTATCGCCAATCACTTGGCCATTTTCCCACGACTTCCTATACATATATGTCAGTGACTATGTATGGAAACTTGTACCACACTTTCTTAGGATCGCATTGTATGCAGATGGATATGTTATTAAAATACACTTTAAACTCTACGTAGGCCTCCAATTTCCCAAACAATGTTGGTTACAACCTTGGGCTTTGACTAATCACAGTGCGAAGGTCCATCTCGACCAGTACCCATAACACTTTTGTCTCCATGAGCCTCATTGGGTCCTTTGTTGCGCATAGCAAGACAAACTTCGTAGCCTTCTCTAAATCATCGTCCTATGGAGGGAACTGGTTGTCCTCTGGGATCCTCCATGTGACTAGGGCAATCAACAATGGTAGTTAGGCATAATGGAATGCCTTGTCATCATCCTATGCTTCGAAAAAATTCAACATAAACTCTTTGCAGAGATAATGTTCCCAGTTGTACTGCACCCCCTTCGCTCATTGTGTAGCCAAGGAAATGGCTGGCGCTGGCACCTGATCTGCACAACACTTTTTCATAATCTTACAAGCCAAAATCTGGGCGGAAAACTGCACCACCGTATCGGTTATGGAATATAGAGTATCTGCATGAATTCTTCCCTAAGACATACTCATGCTTCATTCTGTCTGTGATTTGTTTCTCTTAACTCTTGCCTCAACAATCCTTGGGGGGATCCACCCCTTGGTAGGGAAACCTTGTGATACAGTGGATCAGCATATATGTGATGGGAATGGGCTCTCCCAGCCAGATACACCCATCATGAACAAGTGTAAGTAATTGATGTACGTACACCGTGTTGATAGTGGTTCAGCTAAAGTGTGGTAACCACAATATATTCAACAAGCTGGATTTTTCAACCCCTGCGACCCACTTCATAGTCTCCAATCGCGTGACTCTAGTCTCCTCATAGTATATCTTCACCAAATATTTGTTTGTTTCCAAGTGCAGGAATTTCTCGTGATCAACTAGATCCTAATCTTCCATTTTTAGGGTGGGAATGCACCCTAATTGCGCGCCTTCAAATGGAACTTTCTACGGTAATAGCATTGTAGATACCATAAACTTGCCAGAATCTAGATCCTTGGGTACCATCGCCTTGCCCTTTCACAGACGGATATATTCCAGGAGCCTAGTAATAGGCTTTCCCTCCTCAGCATCCCACTCTCCAACCTCGTTGTGAAGCTCCTCTTCATCAAGATCCAAGGGTTCATATGGTTGTTTCGACTTGTCCATTTTCTCTTTTTGCCGAACCTTCATAGGGTTCTTCCTCGGTGACTGCCTCACTGGTAAATATCATGGTTTCTTTTGTTTCTACTTATCAGAAGATGGTTTAGGCCTAGGGAACCTCGGTGTCATAGGCATAGACGGTGTATCTTCCATTGCCGACACAATTTCAGGGGATGCAGTGTTAGAGACAGTAACTTCAAAGACAAACACTTCTACGGGATCAGTCATTTTCTCAAGGAAGAGGTTGTGGTTCCACTCAGGCAAGTTTGTGAAATTTGGATGCGACAAAAGTTCCTCCAAATCATTCTTAGACATACAGGGGGGCAACAATTTTTTTGAAAGAAAAATATTCGATTGTAGGCCAACATGCTAAATTTATTGGGAATTTCAAATTCAAATCCGACCATTCCCTCCAATTTCTACTAATAAATGCATCTTTAGCTGCAGATTGTCAAATATTTGAGCCATAAATGCAACCTACCCAATCCTCCTAATGGGATTTTCACCATTCAGTTAGCTATAATTCATCCAAATGTTATTTTTAGACTCATATGTGCTACACCATCCTCCATGGTGCAACCCTCTTGATGCATCTCCTCTTGACGCACTTTTGGATCCCCTTGCGCAACCCCATTACTTTGCTTTTCCAGTCTTCGGGTAGTTTAGTTTATAGTCCCATACTCCCTCGCAGCTTCCTGGAGTACTAAGACTATCCTGTTATCATGTAGTCATTCGCAAGGGCATGATCCCCTTGATATAACTTTAGTCAACTCCCATTGACTCTTCCCGGAAATATTTCCCCTTTTAGCATTGTGAACTGAATTGCGCCACCATCTGTAATTTCTTTGACTACATAGGGTCCTAACCAGTGCATTTGAAAATTCCCAGGGAACTTCGTGATGTTTCTATCATAAAGTAAGACTGAATCATTCCCCTTGAAGGTGCGCAGCTTAATATGTTGATCATGCAATGACTTTTCATGCTCCTTTTGCACCTGTTGGTGTAATCCTACTAAAAACCTGTCGTCTTCTAACTCCAACAACTGTGTGAGGCACTCCAACATAGTCTCGTGGTATACCATATGATTTAATGCTGCAATTCACAAGCTTAGCACAATATATTCCATAGGAATCACAATCTCTATCCCATAGACCAGTCTGAATGGGGTTTTTCCAGTCAAATTCTTACACATCGTCCTATATCCCATAGGATCGTTGGTATGTGCACATCCCAGTCATTTCTTTGTGCATTGAAAACCTTTGTCAATGCATTCTCCAAGATTTTATTGAATGCTTCAACTGTACCATTTTCCTAAGGATGATAGGGCATACTATTTTGATGATAAACCTGAAATTATTCGAGCATCACGACGATAGTTTCATTGATAAAGTGTGTACCCCTGTCACTCATCAGTATCATAGGACACCCAAAACTTTTCAAAACATACTCAAATAGGAAATCTGTGGTTGCAGTGATGCTATATTCCTTCACCGATTGTGATTCTTCCCACCTCGTCAAGTATTCAGTGGCAGTAATAATATACTGTGCACTAGTATTTTTCCCTGGGGGCTATATAAGACTTAAAAAATCAATAGCCCATTTGTCAAACACCAGTAATTAAATCTGAGGATTCAAGGGAAATTCATTCCTTCGCAATGGCTTTCCCATCCTCTGACATGCATCACATGCCTTACATTATGCCTTAGAATCCTTGTGTAGTGTTGGCCACCATAATCTTGCACGAAGAATATTTTGCATGGTTTCTCTACCTGCATAGTGTCCTCCCACCACTCCTCCATGTGCTTCCTCCATGTGCTTTGGCGAGGATACTAGATCTTTCAAACTCTAGAATGTATCGATGCAGTATTTCATCAGTGCCCATCTTATATAAGTGTCCCGCAATCATATAAAAGTTAGTTGTATGGAACACCAAATCCTTTTTCTATTGTGTAGAGTATCCTTCTAGGGTTGTTCCAGTAGTTAGAAACTGAATTATATCAGCAAAATGATCATCTGCAACCCGTACAACAAAGAGATGTTCATCCAGAAACCCTTCTTCCAAACTAGTTGGTTCTTCGCCTATCTCAATCTAGGATAAATGATCTGGTCCCACATTCAACCATCCAGGCTTTACAATCACTTCAAAATCATATTCTTGAAACAACAATAACCATCTACAAACCCCCCCCCCCCCCCCAACACAGGCTTGTTGACCAGGTACTTGAGAGCGGAGTGATCTGTATACATTTTGAAATGTGCACCCAACAAATAATGTCGAAACTTCTGTAGTGCATAGACCATCGCCAATCCTTCACACTCAATAGTTGAATAGTTCTTCTCGACCTTTGACAATTTCCTGCTCACAAAGGCTATAGGGTGATCTATCTCACCTTCGCCTGGTTGGGTCAATACCACACCCAACGCAATACAAGAGGCATCCACATGCACATGAAATTCTTTCTTCCAGTCGGGAAACACCAAAATAGGCACAGTCACCATCTTTTCCTTTAACGCATCCAAACTATGTTAACACTCTTCATCCCAGCAGAAGTTCCTATCCTTATTTAGTAATTTCTCCATCGACACAGTTATCTATGCATAAGATTTGATGAAATTTCTATAGTAAATATTGTTCCCCAACGTTGCACATAGCTTCTTTACATTCTTCAGAGCTTCTAAATTGATAATCACTACTATATTTGTAGGATCTACGATTAATTTATGCTTGCAGACCACATGACATAACAGTATCCCATAAGGCACACAAAAGATACACTTCTTCAAATTTAGAGTAAATTGGTATTTGTGATAAGTATCCAACATGAGGTGCAAATTTGCAACATGGCATTTTACCAACCCAAACATAATCCATTCATCAAAATACAATTCTAAGAATTTATGGATGAATTCTTTGAATGCCATAATTACAACTCTTGAAAAGATCATGGGTGCATTCTTCAGTCAGAATGGCATCACTGTGTATTGGAAGCATCCCCACTTTGTTGCGAAGGTCATCTTGCTGCGATCCTCTAGCACGATCTTAATTTGATGGTACCTTGAGAACCCATCAATGAGTGAATGAACTTACTTCCCTCCAACATTCTCCAAAACATGATCCATAAATGGTGTTGGAAATGGGTCATGAATGCGTGCATCATTGAGCTTCCTCAGGTCTACGCGTATTATGATTTCACCTTGTTGCTTCTTCTCTTGAACTACCATAGGGTTCACCCAATTAGATTCTTCTACTAGCTCAATAATTCTTGCTTCCAACATTTTGTCTCTCTCTTTTCCCACCTTTTCCTTATACTTGGTATTCAGCCGGTAAGGTCTCTATTTCATGAGCTTCACATCGGGATTTAAAGTGATCTTCATCACTCCCATATCTCCTACTATTCCCTTCATTTCTGAGAACTTGGTAGGAAACAAGTCCTGTTACTCGAACAACAACTCCGTAACTTTATCAACTGTATGTTCATCCCAATAATCTCCTATCTTTGCAAACTTAGGTTGCGCTTCGGATCCAATGTTGACTTGACTAGTTTTCAAAAGTTCTGATATATCAGGGTTCTCTGCTTTAGGTCCTTCAACCTTGTGTTGTCCCTTAGTCTCTGGAATATTGATTTTTTGTGGATCATCTTCTTCTTCTTCTGCAGTCACATTGTAGCATTCCAGTGCATGTTGCAGTTGCATACTCCAATCTAGTTGAACCCATTCTATCGGATCTTCAGGAGTTCTAAAGATAGTGACCTTAATTTCCTGGAGCGCTTCATCAATTCACTCGAATCCATCCTCAAAGCTGAAATTTAATAAGAATATCTCCCTCAAGATGTCCCATTCGATCGTCTCGTGGCATAGATCTATTTCCAAATACCAGTTCATTGGGATAATATTGAGGGTATGAAAAAAGATATGTACCCATTCTGGTTGTGGCTCTTCTCACCAATATTTAGTCCACAACGCTAAATGATCACATGGATCATCCTTTCCACTATATTTCTTAGTGATCTAGGTATTAGCATATCCAAACCTCAGCTTCATCATCTACTTGTATTCCCTCCAGTCAGTGAAGCTTTCCTTATGCGTACCCCACCAATAGGTAGGCGTAGCGCACAGTGCCAATTCAAGTACTTGGAATCGATGTTCCTCGGGCACCTCCCTTTTAAACTCATCCAGAAAGAGATTAACATCATTCAAACCATCATAATGCAGGAAATTTCTTACCTCTGTAAATATGTACCATAGTGATTTTGTCATCATATTGCAACATATCATAGAGACTTCATGCAACCGATTATGCTAGTGTTTGAGCTCTTCATTTGAGTTTGAGGTACATGAGTTGTCCCTATCCCATGTGATATGCCCATCTATAGTGGGATTGATCCAATATTCATCATGCATAGTTATCTTGTACATCTGATCTAGATCATCATCTTCCACATAATTGCGAACCGGTTCAGTGTAGCGCACTCCTTCAGCAGGGTCCAGTGGCACAATAACCTTGAGCGCCTTCTTCTCAAATGTCATCTTTTGCTTCTTCATATTAATCACCACATCCATGTTGAAGGCCCAATAAATTCCTAGTAGCGTAGGGTAAGGATTGTTGTCATCCATTATTTCAATTACCTCAAATTTAGCCAATGTACTCGCTCCTTCAATATCCATTGTTACCCCATACAGGCACCCCATAGGAATGATGTTCTGTTGATTGGCCATTTGTAGCCGTATAGGAGACCATGGTAGTGTAGGTCTTCCCATCCTTTCCCATGTATGCTTAGGCAATACATTTGCATCAGAACCTGAATCCAGGATTACTTGGTCCATTTCATACTCCCTGATCTATGTGGTTGACCTCGTCTCGCGCTTGGTCCACTTCTTATGTTTACATAGTTTCCTCACGCTGCGCTGTTATGAAGGAATCTTAATTTTTCCTAGAATTGTCAATCAAATCTTGGAGTCATTCTACCACCTTCTGATCCCTCAATAGCTTCATACAAGTTTTTAGAAAAGTGGCTAACAATGAAGGATCCACATCTTGCACCTCATTGTTCCCAGTTGACTTCCCTTGACTCCTAGATGTAGAAGCTTCAACAAAATTCTTCTTGGATTCCATAAAATTTTCTTTAGCTTGGTTGAGGTCAAACCCGACTTCCATTTTCAATAGCCTTGCACACCCTTCCTTCAATTTCTGGTTGCTTCCCCTTATCTTCTCCTGTGGCCATACCACTGCACGTTATGATATTGATGCTATGATCCTCTTTGTGAGGCTTCTCCCTCATCATATGGATATTCTGCATAGGTTGTTGTTTTTTTTATTCTACATCTTGGAAATCATCACTGGGTAGTCTTCTATCACATGATCAAATTGACTGCAATATTTGCAAGATGGATGTGTTGGGTTCTAATAGTCACACACAAAATGTCCATCTTCACCACATTTATAACAAATAACTTGTCCATGACCTTTGCTAGCCCCTCCTCCTCTTCCTCTTCCACAACCTTGGAATCCTTCACATGCTGCACCCGTGCCCTAATCCTGAGGCTAATTTTTCGCATGCATTCTATAGGTAGGGGTCCTTTCCATCATCAATTCATAACTTCGTTAGTTTTTCTCATTGTGTCCAATTGATTTACAAAAGGTACAAAAAAATTGTTTCAGTTTCTGAACAAAATTTTGCAAGAGATGACAATTATTAGTTGTGTGCTTCCTAGATATCTAGAAGATAATGCACCATAATGGTACTCCCATGCTTGTTCCCATGATATTTATAGGCTTCAGAGGCACAAGACCTCCTCCTCTCAGGTAATTTTGATAAACAGGGTGATGATCCTTATCATGTCCCTTGTCCTTGCATTTTATACATTAGACTTTAGTGCGCACCTCTGGATGATCTTCCTTTCCTATTTTAAATCTCTGCAACTCCATGTGTAGACTTTCAATTTGCGATTGAATTTGTTGTAATCCCACATTCATATCTTTTACCAGTGAGGATTCCAACCTCATCGTGATATCCACACCCTCTTCTTGCATTCCTATCTTCTTCTTTGATAATGGTAATCTAAGGTGAGGAAATAATTAAGCAATGTACCAGTCTCTGTGTTGATCATCAGTGATATTCATATTAGCCTAGTGGATAAGGAATTTTATACTCTAAATGAAATCCCATGAGGATTCATTTACCCTTTGTTGCATCTCCTTAAACTCTGTGACAGATTGCGCTTTAGACTTAGGCTTCTTAAAATCATTGTTCAATTATTACTGAGTCTCTGCTAATGTCGTGCTAGGTCTGTCTTGACAAAAATTGATATACCAAGTCAACACCCTATCCTGCAGCATTTTGACCAGTTGCACTTTCTTTAGATTATCATCAGTGATCTGTTGCACTATCCACACAACATTTGCAACAAACCAGAATTTCTCTAGGTCTTCTCTCCCTACCACTTTAAGTTCGACACCTTCATTGTGTTTAACATGTTGAATGGTTGAGGTGTAGGTGTGTTGGCATTATGGCTAAAGTGTTGTCCTTGATGGCAACCCATTCAGGTGATAGATCACAGTTCTTCAAGTCAGCAGCAGAGATTGATGATCAGCTATCAAATATTGAAGAAAATAAGGGGTACGCAGGTACACCTTACATAAGGTGCATACACGCAGGTCAGTGTTACATAAAGTGCGTACATACCCGCAGTTATCCCGTTCAGGAGGTGCGTACCCCCAGTGCACACATTTCAAGGCAAAGAAATTCACATGTGGGGTTTTCTTATGTTTTACTCTTGGTATTTAGCCGACGGTATTGGGTTATTATGGTGTCGGCTCATGGTATTTATCCATGTTTTAAGGAAGAGCTTTCCTATATAAAGCAAAGGAGATCATTTGGCTTGAGCATGTTTTGGGGTTGAATATCTTATGAGGGCTAGATCTGGTCTAGATCTAAATAAGGCGAATCTATTGATGGACTGAGATCTCTTCGGCGCATGTTCAGATCTGTAGATTTGACTGTCTGGGTTACTTCTGAAGTCTTGAAATCATCTATGCCCGAAGGTACGCAGGTACAGTGAAAGAAAAGTGCATACATACGCAGGAACGAAGCGTTTCAGGTGCATACATACGCAGGCACAGAAGGGTTGCAGGTGGGGAGGTCCGCAGGCAGTTCAATGGACTCAGAGCGAGGTACGCAGGCTAGCAGTTGAGCAGGGTGCATACATAAGCAGGCTAGCAGTTGAGCAGGGTGCGTACTGTAAGCAGGCAAGCAGTTGAGCAGGGTGAGTACTGTAAGCAGGCCAACAGTTGAGCAGGGTGCTTACGTAAGCAGGCGAGCAGTTGAGCAGGGTGCTTACCTCTCTTAAAATCTTTGTTTATCATTGTTGTGTTCTGGGTTTGGTCCTATTATTGTTGATCTGGTTACTACAGTTGACTGGGTGATTCTCTTATACTTGATGATTATTTGATGCTTATGGATCCAGTTTGAAAATTTATGAAAAGTGGTCCTTTTAAGAAAAGAAGTAGGGGGTTGTAGCTCCCTTCCAGGAGAGACTGGAAAACGAGAGAGAGAGTTGTAGCTCTCTGCAAGTTGCAGCCTGCGTACTGGTAAAGGACTGCACCAGTACAAAACCATTGTAAAAGGAGTTTCTAATTTGAAAGAAGATAGAGACATATTGCAGCAGGTGGTTTTCACCCACATTGGGTTTCCACCTTACATCTTGTGTTCTTTGGTGTGACTATCTGTTTTCTTTTGTTCATGCTCATTATTTTATGGTACTGACATGCAAAAATAATTCAAAGAACAAATAAAGAAGATTTATTAAAAGAATTAGATAATACTGATTCACCCCCCCTTTCAGTATTATTTCCAACAATTGGTATCAGAGCAGGTCCTTCAGAGAAGCTTGATCGCTTGAAGGTAGATCGTTCATCATGAGCAACTACGAGAGAGAAGCATCAATTAGGCCACCGGTTTTTGATGGGACAAACTTCAATTATTGGAAGGTAAGAGTTACTTCCTATCTTCAATCTCTTGGTACAGAAGTTTGGGACATCGTAGAGACAGGCTACGCTTTTCCTTCAGCTACTCCTACAGATGCAGCCGAGGAAAAGAAGTATGAAACAAATGCGAAAGTAGTCAGTACTCTATTAGGATGTATATCTCAATCAGAATTCATGAAGGTAATGCACTATAAATCCGCAAAAGAGATATGGGACAAAATTGTCACGAGCTATGAAGGAGATGAACAGGTAAAGCGTGCTAAACTTCAAACTCTCAGAATTCAGTATGAGACTCTCAAAATGTATAATGATGAAAGTGTGGCTAACTATTTTCTTCGGGTAGATGAGGTTGTTAACTGTATGAAAAATTTGGGTGAAGAAATAAAAGAGGCTATTGTGGTTGAAAAAGTTCTAAGATCATTGTCCCCCAAGTTTGAATCTAAAGTATCTGCAATAGAAGAAAGGAAAATCTACGAATTCTTACTATGTCTCAGCTACATGGAATTCTAACTGCTTATGAAATGAGAAAGGGAGGTCCATCAGACATAAGAGAAGCTGCTTTCAAGGCATCAGGCAAAGGAGATTATTATGAAGCGAGCCACGTCCCAGAAGGAGAGGAAGAAGAATCAAATTTTGTCAGAAATCTTCAAAGGGGTTCTGGAAGGTTCAGAGGCAAGTTACCTTTTAAATGCTTTGCTTGTGGAAGAGTAGGTCATTATGCTGCAAAATGTCCTTATAAGGATAAAGGAAAGGAACCCGCTAGATGGAACAAGAAACAGAATGCATATAAGAAAAGCTACTACACTCATGAAGATAGTGATGGTCTATCAAACAGTGATGAAGATGAACAAGGTAATGAATATAAGTTGTTAATGGCATTTGAAGATGATGATTATATGGATGCTATAGATGTGGATAACCTTTATGATGAAATTACTAGACTCAAGAGATGTATAGAAGAAAAGAACATGATCATTGATACTCTACAATTTCAAATTGATGAAAAGGAAAAACATCTTGAAAAATTAGAAGGTGAAATTGTTGGTCTTAGAAAAGAGATTGAGAAAACAAAAGCTATTAATCTCAAGTTTTTCAAAGGATCTGAAACTTTGGATGAGATTATCAATGTGCAGCGGTCTCCACTAAACAAGACAGGTCTGGGCTATAATGGAGAAACTTCTCAAGCATCCACCTCAAAAAGTTATCTTGATGCAGCAAGAAGAAATGAGCAAAAGCACAATGAAGATCATCAGGTAAAGCAGGGATGAATTACAAACATAAACTATCAGGGGCAATCCATCTTAAGGGTGAACAAAAGCTACAACCAGCCATAGGTAAAATCTTCTCAATTTGGTTCAAGAATAGATGACAATAGAAATTACAATCAATTGGCTAGTAGATTCGATAACCGCAGAAGTTTCTTCAATGGACAATGCTTTTCTTGCCATAACTTTGGTCACAAAGCAACTCAATGTGTTGCATATAAAACAATCATGACTAGGGAAGCTCAAAAACAAAGAAGTATGACCGGGATTACAAAAAGGACCGATAACAACTTTTCGGTTCTTGAAAATGAAGTTGAATGTTCTATTTGCAATAACTTTGGTCATGAAGACTCTGAATGCAGGAGCAGGTTTTAGCAGAAAAAGGAACAAGCCTCAAGCACCAAAACATGGAGAATAAAGGAACCACAAACAGAAAGATGTGGGATAGCATTTTATGCAGAGGGATAGGAAAATCTATGGTACATTGACAGTGGATGTTCGAAGCATATGACAGGTGATAAAGAAAAACTTGAGTCATTTTCTGCTCTAGAAAAAGGAAAGAAAGTCTCTTTTGGAAATGATACTCCTGCAACTATAAAAGGAAAAGGCATTGCTCAGTTAAAAGAAAAGGTCAAGGCTGGAAATGTTTTGTATGTTGATGGATTGAAGCATAATCTTCTAAGTGTCAGCCAGATGTGTGATCAAAGAACCGAGGTTATATTCAGATCAAATGGATGTCTTGTTCGTGATCTTGATACAGGTAAAACAATGATCAAAGGCAAAAGAACTCCAAATAATCTGTACATATTTGAAGAAGGACAACAACAATGCTATCTGAGCAAGGATGATGAGCACTAGTTATGGCATCGAAGGTTGGGACATCTAAGCTTTTCACAAATAAGGAAAGCATGCAAATATCAGGCAGTTCGCGATCTTCCAGATATCAAAATTCCTGACAACACCATATGCAAATCATGTCAGTTTGGAAAACAAATCAGAACTAACTTTCCAGAGAAAGAAGGTTGAGCTAGCATGCCTCTTGAGCTAGTACATACAGATACATGCGGTCCTTTCAGGAAAAGAACACCTCGAGGAGAAGAATACTTGATATTATTCATTGATGATTTCTCCAGGTTTGTCTGGTTAGGACTTATGAAGCACAAAGATGAAGCATTCGAAAAATTCAAATCCTTCAAAGCCTTGGTTGAAAATGAATCAGGTCACAAAATTAAGTGCCTCAGATCCGACAGAGGTGGGGAATTTACTTCAAATGAATTCTTCGATTTCTGTGAAGAACATGGGATAAGAAGAGAATTCTCTACAGCAAGAACCCCTCAGCAAAATGGAGTTGTGGAAAGAATGAACAGAACAATCCAACAAATGGCTCGTGCTATGCTTGATGAGTCAGGAACTCCCGCAACTTTCTGGGGTGAAGCTGCACATGCTGCGGTTGTTATTCTTAACAAAACAAATGTCCGGGTGAACAGCACTCAAACTCCTCATGAGCTCTGGAGTGGTAGGACTCCTTCGGTAAAGCACTTCAAAATCTTTGGGAGCAAATGCTATATCAAGAATACTGATGAGCATCTTGGCAAACTTGAACCTAGAGCAGATGAAGGCATTCTTCTTGGTTACTCTCCACATAGCAAAGCATACAAATGCTACAATAAAAGACTTGGCAGAATTGTTGACAGCATTGATGTAGTGGTTGATGAGAAGGGATACATTCCTAGGCAAGTACATCATGAAGACATTGAAGAAGATGAAGGCTACCCCAAACGACAGAATGATGAAGAAGAAGAACCTCAAGAAGAACCTCAAGAAGAACCAGAGGAGCAAACAAGAATAGAAGAAAAGACTCCATCCAGATATGTTCAGAAGAATCATCCAGAATCTCAGATTATGGGGCAGAAAGAAGCAGGTGTACAAACAAGAAGAACAGTTGCAGAAGCTTCAAGCTATTTGGCATTACTCTCCTCTACTGAACCACAAAATGTGAAAGAGGCATGCGAAGATGAATGTTGGGTGAAAGTAATGGATGAAGAACTTGAACAGATCGAAAAGAACAACACTTGGGAGTTGGTTCCTAGACCAAAAGATAAGAATGTTATCGGAACAAAATGGGTCTTCAAAAATAAATTGAATGAAAATGGAGAAGTAATTAGAAACAAAGCCAGACTTGTTTGTAAAGGGTATGCGCAGCAAGAAGGAATAGACTTTGAAGAAACCTTTGCTCCTGTTGCAAGACTTGAGGCCATCCGAATGTTCCTTGCTCTCTCAAGTTTTCAAAACTTCAAAGTATTTCAAATGGACATGAAATCAGCCTTTCTGAATGGAGACTTGGAAGAAGAAGTGTACATTGAACAGCCAGATGGGTTCATTCTTGGAAATGATCCAAATCTTGTATGCAGATTGAAGAAGGCTCTCTATGGTCTCAAACAAGCTCCAAGGGCTTGGTACTACCGTTTGGACAAATATCTTCATCAACAAGGCTTTTCAAAAGGATCAGCAGATAGCAATCTTTATATAAAAGTTGAAAATGACAAATTGCTAATACTTGTTGTGTATGTAGATGACATTATTTTTGGGAGCAATGAAGAAGCTATGAGTCAAAGCTTTGCCTTGGTCATGCAGAAAGAATTTGAAATGTCCTTGCTAGGAGAACTGACATATTTCCTTGGTTTGCAAATCCAACAAAAAGAAGGAGGAATCTTTTTATCTCAAACCAAGTATCTCAAACAGATTTTGAAGAAATATGGTATGGAAGATGCAAAACCAGTATGTACACCCATGGTCACAGGATGTAGCCTCAGTGCAAATGATGAATCTGCAGCAGTACATCAACCAACCTACAGATCTATGATTGGAAGTTTAGTTTATTTGACAGGTACCCGACCCGACATCATGCATGCAGTTGGAATAGTTGGAAGATTTCAGGCAAATCCGAAGGAGACTCATCTTCAGGCAGTGAAGAGAATTTTCAAATATCTTCAAGGGACTCAAAATTATGGCTTATGGTATCCTAGAGATACAGATCTTACACTTCATGCTTATACAGATGCAGATTGGGCCGGAAGCGTGGATGACAGGAAAAGCACAAGTGGTGGTGCGTTCTTTATGGGTTCCAGACTGGTATCTTGGTTCAGCAAGAAACAGAGTTCGATTGCCTTGTCTACAGCTGAAGCGGAATATGTTGTTGCTGCATCTTGTTGCACCCAACTCCTTTGGATGATGCAGACTTTGCAGGATTTTCAAATCACTTGTACACCACCAATCCCCATCTTATGTGATAACACAAGTGCAATCAACATCTCAAAGAATCCTGTTATGCATTCAAAAACCAAGCACATACCAATCAAGTATCATTTTCTCCGGGAACAAGTGCTTGAACAGAAGGTCAAGTTGGAGTATGTTCCTTGTAAGGAACAAGTTGCTGATATTCTCACCAAACCATTGCCCAGGGACACTTTTGAATACCTCAGGCAAAAGCTAGGGGTTGTTGATGCATCATCTTATTGTTGAACCTCTTCTGATTGATGGTACAGGTTCAGGGGGAGCATATAATGCATTGTTGGCATTATGGAGGATGTGCAAAAGGAGATCTTGGAAGTAGCTGCAATATGTCTCTATCTCTTTCATGGTGGATTATGGTTCTTCATTTTAGATCTGGTTCATATTCAGGGGGAGCATGTTCTTAGGGGGAGCATAACCCTTTGCCCTTGATGTCAAAGGGGGAGAATGAAGCTGAAGTTTTGAGGTTGCCATCAAGTCCAAAGGGGGAGATTGTTGGCATTATGGCTAAAGTGTTGTCCTTGATGGCAACCCATTCAGGTGATAGATCACAGTTCTTCAAGTCAGCAGCAGAGATTGATGATCAGCTATCAAATATTGAAGAAAATAAGGGGTACGCAGGTACACCTTACATAAGGTGCGTACACGCAGGTCAGTGTTACATAAAGTGCATACATACCTGCAGTTATCCCATTCAGGAGGTGCGTACCCCCAGTGCACACATTTCAAGGCAAAGAAATTCACATGTGGGGTTTTCTTATGTTTTACTCTTGGTATTTAGCCGACGGTATTGGGTTATTATGGTGTCGGCTCGTGGTATTTATCCATGTTTTAAGGAAGAGCTTTCCTATATAAAGCAAAGGAGATCATTTGGCTTGAGCATGTTTTGGGGTTGAATATCTTATGAGGGCTAGATCTGGTCTAGATCTAAATAAGGTGAATCTATTGATGGACTGAGATCTCTTCGGCGCATGTTCAGATCTGTAGATCTGACTGTCTGGGTTACTTCTGAAGTCTTGAAATCATCTATGCCCGAAGGTATGCAGGTACAGTGAAAGAAAAGTGCGTACATACGCAGGAACGAAGCGTTTCAGGTGCGTACATACGCAGGCACAGAAGGGTTGTAGGTGCGGAGGTCCGCAGGCAGTTCAATGGACTCAGAGCGAGGTACGCAGGCTAGCAGTTGAGCAGGGTGCGTACATAAGCAGGCTAGCAGTTGAGCAGGGTGCGTACTGTAAGCAGGCAAGTAGTTGAGCAGGGTGAGTACTGTAAGCAGGCCAGCAGTTGAGCAGGGTGCTTACGTAAGCAGGCGAGCAGTTGAGCAGGGTGCTTACGTAAGTAGGCGAGCAGTTGAGCAGGGTGCTTACCTCTCTTAAAATCTTTGTTTATCATTGTTTTGTTCTGGGTTTGGTCCTATTATTGTTGATCTAGTTACTACAGTTGACTGGGTGATTCTCTTATACTTGATGATTATTTGATGCTTATGGATCCAGTTTGAAAATTTATGAAAAGTGGTCCTTGTAAGAAAAGAAGTAGGGGGTTGTAGCTCCCTTCCAGGAGAGATTGGAAAACGAGAGAGAGAGTTGTAGCTCTCTGCAGGTTGCAGCCTGCGTACTGGTAAAGGACTGCACCAGTACAAAACCATTGTAAAAGGAGTTTCTAATTTGAAAGAAGATAGAGACATATTGCAGCAGGTGGTTTTCACCCACATTAGGTTTCCACCTCACATCTTGTGTTCTTTGGTGTGACTATCTGTTTTCTTTTGTTCATGCTCATTATTTTATGGTACTGACATGCAAAAATAATTCAAAGAACAAATAAAGAAGATTTATTAAAAGAATTAGATAATACTGATTCACCCCCCCTCTCAGTATTATTTCCAACAAGGTGGAGGTGGAGTGGATGGATAAGGTATCCTCGGGATACCCTAACATACCAACTGCAGTGCACTTCATAGTGTATTCAGAATAGTTCCTTTGTCATCGCTTAAAGAGGATTCTAATAGTGAACTATATTAAGAGCTCGATTCTTCGTTCCTTCTGAAGGGTTTTCCACTTCGTGTAGTCCCAAACATCATGGTAATAGAATAACCCATTTTTCACACAACATCATCTTAATCCAAGTTTTCATAAATTTTAAATACTTACCTCATGGTCCTTTGAAGATCCTGCACTCTTCTTTGCTATAACTGATGGTCATATCAATCACGAGCTCAGTGATGAATCCTCCATGATACGATCAATCCAATGATAAATAACCCACGCGATGTTATTTTATGAAGCTTATAAGCACCTCACCAGCTCTAGAGTCCACACAACAGGGTCGTTAAGTCTCCACATACCTTGAATGTCCACTAATCTAGACAGCCACTCATGCAATTCGCAAGGGAAGAAACAGAAAAAGGCTTCAGTCTCGTCTGGGTACAGGTATCTATTAAACCATTGTTCCTTGGATAATCAAAACTTTCTATTCTCCTGAGCTGCAAATGTGTGGATCTTCTGTTCAAGCCACTTCTCAATTTATTTCTTAGTAGGGAACCATTTATTCAACATCACACATTCCTCAGATATATCCCAGTCTCGGAAATGGAACCATTTGTTGCCTTGATGGGGCATGACCCAAGTTCAACTTTAACTGTGCCAACAAAAAAAACCATAAATGCTAGCCCTTTAAGCAACAACCTGCTTAGCATAGGTTACAGTCTCACCCGAAGTAGTATTGGGGGATTGTTTTGGAGAATTTGGTATCTACGGATAAATACTAATTCCCTAGATATGTACCTGTATCTAGAACAACAATTTAAAGTGTTTATGATTTTCCTATAAGCAATAGATAAGTTGAGAAGATAAGAAGACCTACTTGTAGTTCCACTTTCCTCTCGTCTCCCTTGTATCGATCTTGTTGCTCCTTCCCATACTTAATACGCTTGAGAAGTACCCTGTAAACACAATAGAAAACAAAGAATTGATCAAATCAAATGATCTATTGAATATAAGTGAAAGGAATTAGATACAATTCACACATATCAGCATTATGAAACAATGCAAACATATGGGAAAAAAGTTCAAACACTTTATTATATAGAAGAAGGAATTACAACCATTGGTGTCTGATTGAAAGCCATTCCTCCAGCTTGGATCCCATCCACATCACATCAAAAACATGACAAAATTGTAGCATTACAATACTTGCTTCAAAGCCAAATCTCATAGCAACATTACCTCCTCACAATTCAACATAATCCAGCCCCTGATCACTTATATGAGTGGTCAATTTATAGGAAGATGAAGGAGGTTTTGTCATAAATGGTGGCATTGAATGGCCTTCCATACTTAGAATTAGTTCCATGGAGGAAAGGATGAGAGGATAGGATGCACCTTAACTCATTCCTCATCCATTTTCAAGCTCATAGGAGTTGATAAGTGAGGTAACCTTCTAGATGACTCCAAAAGATAAGAATATTCCCTAAACCCTATGTGAATTTCGCTCATTCTCACCCAGCGCAGGTGAAAGGAAGCCTAAGTTCTTTGCAGAGGACCATGGCAGTGGAATCAACTGCTCTGTAGCGCACCTTTACAAAGGATTACCTACGCTGGTCCCCCTAGAGGCTATTTGTGGATGTCTTCAAGTCATGAAATTGTCTGGGAAGGAGGCATTCAAAGGGGTGAATTGTTTAGGGCATGAAACAACTGAAATTAGGGTTTGATGAGCCCTAAAACACTGATCTGGTTGTTGGGATTTGATGTGCCCAAATGGATCTGTAATAGCTTCCCCCTAAAGCATGGAGTCAAAAAAATGCCAATGTCAAATGAAATTCTTTACGATGTGATGAGGAGGTATCAAAGTGGAAGGTGACCTGCATCAATTACAATACATATATCATGATATTTGATTTTACATGAATTGCTGAGGGAAGGCATACCCATGCTCAGCTTATAAAATTTCATTACATGTACATAAAAAATTGTCTACGGATATAGACCCATGATTGGAATGACCATCAATGTAAATCCCTTGTACATATGATTTAGTACTCCTCAACTCGAATGGATGAAACTAGATCCGGGGTCTTCTATCTTGTTCAATCGTTCACTCAAGTATGAGTCTAATCATGTGAATATGTAATCTGAAGTTGAACATGGGAATATAATACACCATCTAATTACCAGCCAATGATGTAAGATGTTAACAGATGTGGGAGAAATCACCAATAATGATAATGATCCTCAAGGTACTACAATACATTCTGCATGGTGTGAATGGATTATTTTATGTCGAACACCGTACAAATTCTTTCGATCGAATGCCATTGATGTATGCAAGCCTCAAGGTACTGGAAGGGTGTTTCTAAGTCAACTTCTTGGATAATGAGCTGATGTTGACAAGAAGAAACTCATCGTAGGAGGGCCTTGATGTATCCCACATCAATGACATGAAACTAGTGTAGTGATTTTTGAGATGGAATTTGACGGATGACACAAGGTTCAGGAATGATGTCATGAAAATGAAGGTTTATGGTATTGCAAAGGATGAAATTTGACTACATGACTTCTCTTGAACATGTCGGCGACACTGAAATGAATTGGTAGCGTTGACCCAAAACAATGTGATGGATGGTATGATAGACCAACGATGTGATAACCATCAAGCTAATAACCCAACTAAGATAGTCACGGTGATGGAGTGAAAGTGTCATGTTCAAGAGCGATTTGCTACCATAAAATGGTTTTCCCCTTTTTCCCATTTTCCCTAGTCATTGCTGACCAGTACCTCTTTATTTTTATCAAGCTTGAGGAGGATAACATATGCTTGTTGAATAATTTCACCCTTCGGGTGAATCCATCGCTATGTGATGTTTTAACAAGTGTAGTGAAGGTGAAACTCGGTCTTGTCTAGTTGGACAAGTTTGTCACTATTTGATGTTTTAATGGGTTTAACGACAAAGATAACTCGGTCCTTTTCATGTTTAGAGAGTTTGAAAAGGGACGAAAAGAAAACTCCAATCCGTTAATGAGATGGAAAGGACAAGCGCTCGACAATATTTTCATGTTTAGAGAGTTTGAAAAGAGCTTAAATAGGACTCCACTTTTAGGAACGAGTGGTGTCTAGGGTAGCAACTAGTTTCGGTGATGTTGGAACTTCTCAAAACATGTTGATTTATGTGAAGAGGCTGGCTAATAAGACCACTCATTGCAATTGTTCCTCAAGAAGGGTAAAAACAACCAAGTGAAAGCATATGATCGGCCAAAGGGATGGTGGCGATGGAATGAAAAAAAACAAGACTCATCTGACAAAAGAGGCTGATAGAATGGCAACCATGAGGGTTAAAATGGAGATGGGTTCATTTTTACACAAGCTTGAACCATAGGGAACTATGCTTGGATTCAGTTTCATGTTTACACAAGCTTGAAATGAAAAACTATGCTTGGATTCAGTTTTATTTTTTACACAAGCTTAAAACGAAGAACTATGCTTGAGATTGGTTTACATGCCCCTAGCATGATGAAAGGGAGAGTCTCCTGTAACCAAATGGAATTCGCTGTGGTGAAGCAGGATGGTTATCCAACACCTTTTTGGCTTCGTCCCGATAGGGACAAAGGTGAATGGGGTGATTCCCTTCACATAACCTACAAGGAAACTCAAATTTACCACTAGGTGCATGCCCCCTAAGCTTCATTGCATTCACCTAAGTAGACTACTCATGGCTATCAGGTGGATGGAATGAAGGTTCATTTATGAGATCAAGTGAAAGACTCGAATGGGATTTTATGAGATCTAATCAAAGACTCGACTTTGAACTTTGCTCCAGGGGACCTTGTTTCATTTTTTAATGAGCTTGACACAAGACAAGGAACTCTACTCAGGGACCTGTTTCATTTTTTAATGAGGTTTACACAGTACAAGAACTATCCTCATATTCCTTGTTAAATTTTTTAATGAGCTTGACACAAGACAAGGAAATATGCTCATACGCCTTTGTTTCATTTTTTAATGAGGTTGACACAAGGCCAGGAACTATCCTCATGGGAGTTGTTTCATTTTTTAATGAGTTTGACACAGTAAAAGAACTATCCTCAGATTCCTTATTTCATTTTTTTAACGAGGTTGACACAAGACAACGAACTATCCTCGTATCCTTGGTTTCATTTTTTAACGAGGTTGACACAAGACAAGGAACTATCCTCATACTCTTTGTTTCATTTTTTAACAAGGTTGACACAAACCAGGAACTATCCTCATACCCTTGGTTCACAACTCATAAGAGGTCATGAAGGAGGGATCTAGTTCCAATTCCCTCAGTACATGATGTACAACATCACTGAATTGATTGTCAGTTGATGTAGGTATGGAACGGGTTGCCACATAGTTAACCCATGGCAGGGATGATACCATTCGTACAAAAGGACCATTTAGGGAAGATGGTTGACTGGAACCATATTTGGGCCGGGAAATGAAAGCTGGTCAATGGTGACAATTCAGCCTTCATGCGGGAAACAAATCACTTGAAAGAGTGTTGAAACAATAGCTCCCATGTCATAAACATAGTCGCGCCCAAGAAGTAAATTGTAATCTAAAGGGCCTGGGACTACCATCACATTTAGATAAACTATTTTTCCTCCCAAAGTAATAGGTAATTGAGGGATGATCCCTAATGGTTGACTGGTTCCTCTGTTAAAAGCAAACAAATTCTGGGTAACAGGCATAAGCGGCGATGAACCGAGTGCTATCCAAGCAGTTGAAGAAAGGATACTCACAGATGCACCTTCATCTATAATAGTGCTTGATACAATCATATTACAAACCTGTACTATGACCTAGAAAGGCACATAAGAAGGAAGATGAAATCCTGCCAGTTGATTGAAATCAAAGGAAGTGACTAGACTACTTGGAGGGGGTACCATAGAAACGGGAGAATTAACCCCTTGAGTTACGAGAACGGGAGGATTTTCCTCCTATCTTGATGGAACAAGAGGACTACCCCCAAGCTCATTAGAATATGAAGAAACGAAAAGAACCTAAGTGGTATCATATTCACTCTCTTTAGGAAAGGTACAATTAACTGAAGGTGAAATTGGGTCAACTTTTACCTCGACTTGTTGATTTGGGTTGGGTATATACTCATAGGATTCACTTTCAGAGAGAGTGGGTTTGACCGACGGTTGATTTGAGTCATTCAATTCATAAACTAGTGAAGGATTAAGGGAGAGTCTCTTGTAACCAGATGGAAGTCGCTGCGGTGAAGCAGGACGGTTGTCCAAAACTTTTTTAGATTCATCTAGATAGGGACAAAGATGAATGGGGTGATTCCCTTCACATAACCTACAATGAAAATTAAGTTTAACCTTCTTTCCATGAACTTTACTACCACTAGTTGATGGTGTGTCACCAGCATGATCTAGAGAAGTTGATGACACAAGACAATGATGTGAACGAGAAGACCATTCTTATAATATTTGAGGAATATCAGGACAATTTTGAAGAAGATGGTCTCCCGCACAAAGTTTTCATGGATATCGAACTTTGTGAGGCTTGATGGACGATTTCTCATCAAATGTTGCATTGAAAGCAATGGCTGCTTGGTTTATCCTTTGCTGAATTTGCTTCTTCTTCTTCTTCCCTTTCTTCTTCTTCTTAGCCACCTGGTTACTAGTACCAATACTTTCACTAGGTTAATAGGAAGAAGGGGAGGAAGAAACAACAAAGGAAGAAGGCAAAGGGTCAACTTTAAGATCAACTAGAGGTTGATTTTGTCCAGTTGGAGGTGTACTCGATTGCGGAGAAATCATGACATTTTGAACCAAGGAGGTTGAAAACAACCATACTAGCAAGCCAATGGTAAATCCCGAAAGGGACAATGTTGCCATATATGGAGCACCAATATTTCCAAAAGGAGGAAAAGGACTAGGATTCCCATCAAATGAAATTCCTTGATCAGTGGACTCTAGATTTGTTGCCATATGTTTCAACCTAAGATCAACTAAGGAGCGAGTGTGGAGGATGTTATCCGTGGTCAATTAATTTTATTTTAATCAAAGTAACATAACAAAACAAAACAAGAGAGGGATAATATAGGCAAAAGGTTTACCAAGCAACTGTGAACTGTAGAATACCTCCTGGCGAACTGAGAAGTACGGGCAGACAATCTCCCCGATTGCTGTGTTCAGTGTATCACAGTGTACAACGCAGCTGACTCGGTTACGTAAGGATGGATAGAAACATAGTGTTTTCCTCCCATATATACCCGAAGGTACGTGGAGACCCAGTCTGTATAAGTGTTGTCTAATGCAAAACCACACAGTGAGAGCATTCCCATATACTTTATGTACTGTAACACTGCCCTATATACCCGAAGGTACGTGGACAAGCTACGATATACTCACGTACGTGGAATGAGATATCACACTCGGGATGTATTGTAGACAAGTTAGTGAAAAATACTTTGTTTTACGACGCTGAAACATGTCTCTAGCCTAGAATCACTAAATGTTTTTCGTTAGGTGACAATGCTCCATTACGTAAATTCAGATAAATTTTAAGTTGATCTTCTTTAGAATTTTCCTTTCAAGTTTCACCACGTGATGTATGTTTTCAATTCCTAAAATGCAACTAATATGATAAGAATTCTTTTCATTCAATTAAATAATGAAAACCTTAGCTAGTAGGGATAGAGAACTTAGATCTTTGACAAAGAGCAAAGAACACATCTAATGAAATCTACCTAGATATTCCTATGAGCAAACACAAACTTTTTCAATGCAACATTCATGTATTTATTTTCGAATCCATTAATGTTATGATGAACAAAAAGGAAATATGCACATACAATCAATCAATCTTTCATAAGAACAAAGACTTTTATGACAGTTCTGTTTCAAAGGAAAAGAAGACTTTACGAAACTTTCTTTCGAATGAAGATTAATCAACTATATTCTAACTTTGACTATAGACTGATAATGAAAAAGAAAACATTAAAGAAACATTAATCAATCAAATCAAAGTAGGGCTAGACAAGGAGATAGAAACTTATTCTCTGAGACATAACATTCATTGATCAATCAACAATCAAACAAACAGAGAAAAGTTGGAAAAAAATCAATCCAAAGGTGGGAATTTGACCTAAGGTGGATCAATGCAGGTTAAAGAGGGACTAATTGTGCTACAGAGCCCATAGAGCACTGTCTCTCACTCAAGGGTGCTTTGCAGAGCACTGTCCCCTGACCAAGCCTGCGCTGATTTCCAAGAGGCCACTCAAGAGTCATCTAACCTCAAATTTTGACCAAAATTCAATGCAAAAGAGCTAAAATATAGTCAATGAACATAAGTAGGGTCTACAAGAATGTCCTAGGAGGTGAATAAGCTACTAGGAAAGGTGATAGTTCCCTAGTGGATTCGCCAATTTGTTTTGGAGAATTTGTTATCTATGGATAAATACTCATTCCCTAGATAAGTAGTTGTATCTAGAACAACAGTTTAAAGTGTTTTAGACTTTTCCGATAGGCAATAGATAACATGAGAAGATAAGAAGACCTACTTTTAGTTACGCTTTCCTCTCGTCTCCATTGTATCGATCTTGTTTCTCCTACCTGTACTTAATATGCTTGAGAAGTACCCTGTAAACAAAACAGAAAACAAAGAACCAATCAAAGCATACGATCTATTGAATATAAGTGAAAGGAATTAGATACAATTCACACATATCAGCATTATGAAACAATACAAACATATGGGAAAAAAGGTTCAAACACTTTATTATATAGAAGAAGGAATTACAACCATTGGTGTCTGATTCAAAGCCATTCCTCCAGCTTGGATCCCATCCACATCACATCAAAAACATGAAAAACTTGTAGCATTACAATACTTGCTTCAAAGCCAAATCTCATAGCAGCATTATCTCCTTACAATTCAACATAATCTAGCCCCTGATCACTTATATGAGTGGTCAATTTATAGGAATATGAAGGAGGTTTTGTCATAAATGGTGGCAGTGAATGGCCTTCCATACTTAGAATTAGTTCCATGGAGGAAGGGATGAGAGGATAGGATGCACCTTAACTCATTCCTTATCCATTTTCGAGCTCATAGGAGTTGATAAGTGAGGGAACCTTCTAGATGACTCCAAAAGATAAGAATATTCCTTAAACCCTATGTGAATTTCACTCATTCTCACCCAATGCAGGTGAAAGGAAGCCTAAGTGCTCTGCAGAGCACCCTGGTAGTGGACTCAACTACTCTGCAACGCACCTTTACAAGGGCTTACCTGTGCTGGTCCCTCTAGAGGTTATTTATGGATGTCTTCAAGTCATGAAACTATCTGGGAAGGAGGTATTAAAAGGGGTGACTTGTTTAGGGAATGAAGCAACTAAAATTAGGGTTTGATGAGCCCTAAAACACTGATCTGGATGTTTGGATTTGATGTGCCCAAATGGATCTATAACATGGATACTAGAACCAAGTTTCTGCATCTAGAGGCCTGAGTGATGGTTTCTTGATACCCTTGCGGCTTAGATCTAACTTTGCATAGATCTAATCCTTTCGACAGATAACTACTGAAAATATATATAAATGACTTCCAAATCTTTGTGAAGGTACTTAGTTGTACTTATCAAGCATAAATATTACAAATCTACTAGTTTCGCACTGTAAACAAGCATTAATTCATATTAAACATATTACAAAGTGAAGATACATAAACTTTGCAGAAGTAAATAAAAGGACACAGATGCTTCAATTTCAGCTCAAAACAGTCTTTATTAGATAAAAAAATTCAGATATATAATTCTTATCCCTGTGCACTCAGCTGTAGGGACCTGTGCACTCATCCTGCGGACTTACCAAAGTCTTTGTGCACTCAGCTGCAAGAGCCTTCCCCTTTCACCTAAGTACAGGAAACAAACCTTTCCTTCCTTAGTACCTTGCCCTTACAATGATTCTTTTCAAAATTTATATCTAAGACTCGATATGACTCAACTTTATATAGAATTTTATTTACAATTCCATGGTTCACAGACCATGGGTGAGTCTCAAAACAACTCTATCACCTACCCAACTAAGGGACTAAAGCCCCTTTGACTTCTACTAGCTTCATGCTCCTCTTTCCACATTTCATGGAGACTTTACATTTGCTACAAAAGTTAATACAAAATTGACTCAAAACTTAACAAAATTGACCCTAGAGACCCCATTCCAACACTCACCCTTGGGGAACACCATCCTTGATGTCAAACCACACCAAGGCCTTAGAAAAACTACTGAAAAGCAAACATACTTCCCATGGAGCTTCATAACATAGCTCGATGCAATATGTACAATGATCACCCTACTGAAAAACAAACCAACATCATAGCAACATGAAAAAATAAAGACATGACACCCATATCGCTTATTGGAGATTTATAACATATATCATGGTGTTATTTAAATCCATATACATATGTACATATACCAAACATCATAAAAACATTTATCAAAGCATATACCCCATCATATACCAAAAACCACACCAAAACACCGAGCTAAAACTGCTTTGCCTCAACCGGAAAACAAGGAAGGATACATAGCTAACATTTGATCCTCCATCTCCCATGTAGCTTCATCAAGTCAAAAGTGCTTTCACCGCACTTTAACTTTCTTGGTTTCTTGGTTCTAAAGCATGAGCACATTTTTCTATAATATAAATTGAGGCTCTGACTAGAATTATCCATGTGGTTCCACCTGCAATACAGACCAGTCATTCACATGATCGACATCCTTAACATACTTCTTAAGTAAAGATACATGGAAAACATCATGGAATTTCACTGTCAAAAGTGCAAGTCGATAGGCTACTGGCCTAATCTTCTCAATGATATCGAAGGGTCCACAAAACTGTAGTGCCAGATTGGCATGTGATCCAATCCAGAAGGAGATCTTCTTTGGTTTGATGTGCAAGCACACTTGTTCCCCAACCTAGAACTCCTTGAACAACCTGTTCCTATCTGCATATCTTTTATGCATATCTTGTGTTACCTTTAAATTTTTCTTGATTACTTGCATTTCTTGTTCCATGGCTTCCAACATGTCTGGTCCAATCAATACCCTATTAACCGGATCACTCAAATTGATGGGAGTGTTGCAAATATTTCCATATAATGCCTTGAATGGACTCATCCTTAATGAATCTTGATAACCATTGTTGTATGTGAACTCTACCAGTGGAATATGCTCTTCCCACTTATGCTACTAATGTATCACATAAATCCTCAACATGTCCTCCAATATCATATTCACCCTCTTTGTCTACAGATGATAAGTTGTACTGAAGGCCAACTCTATGCCCAAACCTGCAAATAACTCCTTCCAAAACTTGGAAGTGAGATTTGCATCCCTGTATGACACAATATCATTTGGAACAACATGCAGTCTACACACATCTCGATGAATACCTGTGCCACATCACTAGGTGAGAATGTATACTTCACTAGAATGAAGCGTGCAACCTTTGTTAACATGTCCACAACAACCATGATGGAATAATGTTGTATCACTGTCTTTGGCAACCTTGTGATGAAGTCCATGGAAATTAACTCCCATTTTCACTCTGGAATCGTGATCAGCTGTAGCAGTCCACTTGGATGTTTTCACTCTACCTTCACTCACTAACAATCAAAACATCTAGCCGCATACTCTGCTACATCCCTCTTTAGATTCAACCAATAATAAAATAGTCAATGTCTTCTGATAACCTGGGTGGCTTGAATATGGTTTTGCTTCAAACTCTCTCAATATCACCTTCTTGAGCTCGCTAATATTTGGCACATATATCATGTCTCTGAATCTGACCAATCCATCTATTGTAAGGCAATAGTGCACATTTTGTGCACCTATACTTGTACCATGGCTTGTACCTATACATATACTTGTACCTGTACCATGAACCGCACCTATACATGTATTATCGCCTATACATGTACCAGCACCCTATTGCAACCTATGCATAATATCCATATACTTAACATCCTACTGACTTACCTCAAGATCCTATCCTATAAGTTTGTCCCATAGGAGCTCATGGTTTCCAAGTTATTTACTTGTACCTACCTGCTAAGAGCATCTACCACCATGTTCTCTTTACCTTTGATGTACCTGATCTCGAAATCAAACTCATTTATCATGGCCAACCATCTAGCCTTCCTGGCATTTAGATTTGTTTGGTCAAACAAATACCTCAACCTAGTATGATCACTCATCAGTACAAACCTCCTGCCAAGAAGATAGTGCCTCCACATCTTCAATGCATGTATAATCATTGCTAACTCAATATGATGTGTTAGGATGTTCTACTTGTGCTCGTTTAGTTTCCATGAATCATAGCCTACCACTTGTCCATCCTGCATAAGGACTCCACCAAGTCCTTTCTTGCAAGAATTTGTACATACTACAAACTCCTTGTCCAGATCTGCAATCTGTAGCATTGGTACATGAGTCAACAATTGCTTAAGCAGCTGAAAACTAGCCTCACACTCCTTTGTCCATTCAAACTTATTACCTTTCCTCCATAATGACGTAATAGGATAAGAAATATGTGAGAAGTTCCTGATGAACCTCCTATAATAGCCTGCCAAACCCATGAAATATCTCACCTCATCCACATTCTTAGGAGTTACCCACTCCATGATGTCCCTTATCTTTTCTCGATCTACTACAATTCTCTCCTTGGAGACAACATGCCCCAAGTAATGTACCCCACTCTAAAATAAACTACACTTGTTGAGCTTAGCATACAACTGATGCTCTCTCAACAACCTCAACACTGCTACTAAATGTTTGGCATGCTCTTCCTCATTTTTAGAATATACCAGTATATCATAAATGAACACAATAACAAACTTACCCAAATATAGATGCAACACACTATTCATCAAACACATAAATGTATCTCGAGCTTTAGTTAAGCCAAATGGAACGACAACAAACTCATAATGCCCATATTTGGTCCTGAATGTGGTCTTGTAAATATCCTCTTGTTTGATGTCTACTTGATGGTATCCCAATCTCAAGTCAATCTTGAAGAACATTGTTTCTCTCTTTAGTTGATCGAACAAATGATCAATCCTTGGTAAAGGGTACATGTTCTTGATGGTTACTTCGTTCAACTACCTGTAGTCAATGCATAATCTGAGAGTACCATCTTTATTCTTCACAAATAGTACTGGTGCACCCCAAGGTGATACACTTGGCCTAGTGTATCCCTTGTCCAACATTTCTTTCATCTGCAAAGCTAAATTTACCAACTCAGGTGTGCTCATCTTGTAAATTTATTTTGATGCTGGAGCTACCCCTGAAACTAGCTCAATAGAAAATTCTACCTCCTTGTGCGATGGAAACTCTGTAATGTCCTCAGGAAATACATCTTGAAACTGTTGCAAAACTAGGTACCTTCTCAACACATATGCATCCTCAAAGTCCTTTTTCGTATCACTAGAAATGCACATTGCAAATAACATTCACCCTTTCCTGCAGCTACATTTTTCTTTCATAGCTGTCACCATCCTAATTGATGTGGCTTTCTTCTTACCATGCAAGACTCTTGGTTCCCCATTTTCATCAACACACACAATAGCTTTGTCATAATAGTCTACCTTGGTTCTATGAAGATACAACCAATCCATGCCCAACAACATATTGTATGATCCTAATGGTAATACATCAAATGTGATGTTGTAGGCATACCATTCAAATCAAATGCATAAGCTCCTACCCAATGATGAGCTCACTTCTTTGTACCTATATCCAAATGCACTAACCAAGACTATGAATGCAATTCCTTACTCAAATCACACGTATCCACCAAGTCATGACTAACATAGCTATAATTAGATCTAGGGTCAATCAAATAGAAATAGCTTGATCACAAATCTTACCATCCCATCTCAATGATAGATGCCTGGTGTTTTGTATTTCTATTGTTCATTGTTGCATAGATACGAGGAATGCTCTGACCTATATCCCCAATAGTTTGTGCCTCCTGTGCACTATATATATTAGGCCTACCATCCTGATTCTGTAGACGAACTCTCATAACTTGTTCCTTCCCACACGTCCAACACTCCAACTGACTAGTACCAACACCTTTTTGTTGTTGTTGTGACTCATGTCTCTGTCTAGTTACATTAAACTTATTTTGTGGTGCCACACTTTCTTTCTCATATGCATACTAAGGCCTTGTCCTATTAGGCTACCATTAAATGTTACCTTTGTCTTTTACCTTCCATCCTTGCTAAGATTCATTCTTACGCTTTGACTCAATAGCTCCAAAAACTTGGTCATGTACTCTTCATCTGTCATTGTTCCAATCTTTAGCTCATAGAATTCTTTGGCCTTACTTCCATAGTACCTTTCTAACAAGTATTTCTTCCTAAAAAGCCTCTTGAACTCATGCCAAATCAAAACATATATCCTAATCTCTCTGACCTACTTCACATCTTCCCACCAAATGTATGCTTTACCTTTCAAGTTGAAGATCTCTACTATGGCGTTCATGTTATCTGTGTAATTATGCAACTCAAAGAAGTTGTTCATCCCAAGTATCCAAGCCTTTGCATCTTCTATATTCTTCATTTGTCCATCAAAAGTAGGTGGCTTTTCTTTCTTAGACTCATTTGGAAAGTATCCCCTATCACTCCTCCTATAAGGGTGATAACGATGACGATCATGATGTCTGTTAGAACCAGAACTAGAATAGTACCTGTATCTATCACCTCTCCTATCTAGAGTGTCCAAAAACCTTCCATCTCTCACTGTGTCAGATCTATCCGACCTATGTCTACCAGGAGACTTATTTCCATATACCCCATTAGTTATATCCTCATGTCTGTGGCTGATCTGAAGTGGCCCTTGTCGCTGCAATTTTGACAAGCTCTGAAGAAGTATAGCATTAACCTCTGCTTGTTTCTCTTGTGCCTGTATGATCCTATCATTGTTAGCCTTACAACTCCTTATTTCTTCCTTCAGGATTCTCAATGTGTCTACCAAATCAGAAGAGTGCCCCACACCACACTGCTCATCTGATTCATAGGGAGATTCTATGTGCACTACCACCTTGCTAGCAATTTGGTCTCTTTCTTGCAAATTTGCATAATATGTCAGATAAACCAAATCACAACAAATCAATGTACCATAGTATAATTTGGGGAGGATAACTTGTCTACACTTAGATCAACAATTAGTGTGATACATGTATAACATAAACATAATAGCATATAGACATACACAAATAAATTCATCAACACATAAACATATTTCTAGTTAGGCTCCAATCATCAATGCAAGGTCATATCAACAATGCATGCTATGACCTGATGCATGACAAAAACAATTATTCCATTGTACACATTGCCACATGCAACCATCAACATGCATAAGCATGCCTAATCAACTACACATACACATAAACACATGTAGTCGAGCATAAGCGATCAATTCTTATAATCAACCTATACGGCTAATACATGTAATCAAAACATTCAAGAATGCACCTGATATACAAGGATGTAGTCAAGCAACATATAATCAACATATAAGAGACATGTAATAATATGTAATTAGTCGTATACTTATGATGATGCATTCCACAAAATAAATCATCAAGTTCCTCATGACAACCTTACTACCATTATGATCAACAATATGCAATGAAATAAGCACATGTAATGTAAGTGTAAAAGACACAATACAACTGGCATGCATTGTTGGCTTATAGGGGCCTGACCCAAGTTCAGAGTTAGGTTAGCCAAACAAATCTCAGTACTACTGTCCCTTTCCGCAATAGTCCACGGAGCACGGGCTGAGGTCTCACCCGAAGTAGTATGGCAGGGTGCTAGAACCAGGTTTCCGCACCCTGGAGATGTCTGATGAGCTCAAGTGGTTTGAAGTTTGACCCTGCGTGCAGGTTGCTTCACACACTTTCCTGTACTTCGCAGCCTGATATACTACCTTCGCGCAACCCTACTCGGGGGCCGAACACTGCTCTTCCATGGTACTACCCAAGACCTTACTATTATTCCAATGTTAGTTGATTATGTTAGCCTACTTGTGTGCTTTCTTAACAACATAAACCATTCATACAGGTGCGTGCAATAAATAAACAATATATTTGCAAATTGTATCAAACATGCATTAACTCAAGAACAGATAAACAAAATTATGATAAAACTTCTCTTTATTAATTCCTTCTTTGGTTACAGACTCGAATCCACCCTACACACTCAGCTGCAGGGGTCTGCGCACTCAGTTGCGGACTACTAGGCCTCTGCGCACTTAGTTGCAGAGCCTTCTCCTACTCTATGACCCAAAGACACACTTTGCCTTACTTCCTTAGCCTCCCTTCCTATCTCTCTCTTCTTCTTTTTACACTTAGAGCCTCGCTCTATTTATACAATCCCATGGTCCATGTACCATGGGTAGGTCTATCCAGCCGGCATTACATTACAAAACTAGGGCAGACAACCCAGTGACTCTATCATACTTTTCGCGCTCCGCGCCCACAATTCGTGGAGCTTTACAACAAGATTGGGTCAAAACTTGGGCTTTGAGCCCAAAAACATGCCTTAGGGGGAATTCCATGCCCAATAGGCCCCCAACACAAACATCGTGACTCACCCTCGAGTCACTCTCTCGGCGCGACAATCTTTGCATGGAGTCCCTCCAACTATTCGTGAATTGCGCGAAGGTCAGTAATGCACTGAGTTGCTGCTTGCTGGATCTGCTGCATGCATTATTCCGAGACCTCTATGTATTGGGTGCTTCTTTGCATGAATGTGTGCATCCCTTGTATGTGCACGAGATTGCCTTCAATGTCTGCCATGATGGTGAAGGCCTTGTCGATCTAAGGTTGGATGCACGCTTTTAGGATTGCCTCCTTATGTTGTGATGCGTCCACCTGCTCCTACAGTGCTTTAGCCTGCTGCATCCTCGTAAGCCACTGGGTGAGGACCACTGTCTGCGCAGTTCCTTGGACACTGTCATACTGCTGTTGGAGTTCTCGTGGCTCTGTCTCTAAGCGGTGGATGTTGGGGTCCTCCTTCATGGTTGTGAAGACCTCAAGTGATTCTTCCAACATGCTGGTGCAGTCTCGTATCGCACCTCTGATTTCCTCCAATCCCACTATCCTAGCGCTAGCATGTTGTTCTCTGGCTTCTGGGGGAGTGGATGGCTAAGCCTTTAACCGCAGCTTGGCGGTCTGAAGATTCAGCTCCAACTAAGCCTTTGTTGTTTCTTCCCTAGCCTCGTGGACTCCTCCTGCTAACCTTTGGATCCGTACCTCCGCTAATAGATCTGCTGGGATGGCCAACTCCAAGACACTTCGATAAGCATCACCTATTACCTACACCAGTTGTTGATTTTGCGACACCAATTCGTCATGCTGCAAGCTGAGTTGTTCCATATTTATTTTCTGCTCGATGAGGACTTGAAGCATGTAGATCTCCCTAGCACGCAGCTCTGCCGTTATCCCATCTTGCAATAGATATAATATCTCGCGTGGAAGGGAAACTAGATTATCATCGAGACCTTTCATCGTGCTAACTGAAAACATGTCGGCCTCATTTGATGTCACTAGAGCCCCTTCCAACAACACTATTGTGTTCGTCATCCGCGCACTTAACATCTGCTTTGCTGGTGTGGATCCAACTGCGAGATTGGTCAAAAGGGTACCAACCTGAGGGGGGCACACCTATAAGTCCTGCAACTACGCTCTGAGGGCCCCAAACATAGTCTGGTGCTCCTACATAAAATCCTAGAGAGCCTCATTTGTGACATTGTGCACCATCTCGCCAATGTCATGCAGATCACCCTCGGTTACAGTGATCAGGTCGATGGCCAATTTCGAGGCCCTGACCTTATTCCACGACCCTGCATACCCTAATGGGTGTTGGTGCTTCAACTATGTGGACGCAGTTCATGGGTCCAAGCCTCCTTCTGTTTCTACTTCCTCGGCTTCATGCCCTTACAAAGGTGATGCTTGGCCCTCGCTCGCCTTCGTGGCTGCTTGCTGTGCCGCCACTGCTGCTGTGGCCTTTTCCTGCTTGGCTTCTTTCTATGCCACTTCCCGCACCGCTCGCACCTCGGCTGCTACTATTTCCTTCCACCTTTTCTTGGCCAACTATGCGATGTGCAGCTTGGCATCATCTTTTTTCTTCTACGCTGATGATCTCTCAGGTTCTACAATGTCTAGGGAACGCCATTCCGGAGGCCATGCCTCTAAGACATTGAAAATGGCATTGTTAGTGGCTACAAAAGGTAGGTTTGTCCACTGCTTTGTCGGATCCTTGCACACCCTGATATATATGTTGTGCATGACTGCCTTTAATTCTGCAAAACTCTGCAGATTGTTGTACACAATGGGCGACAAGCGTGGCTTATGGTTGATCCACATTCGGATGTTCATCTCCATGAGCACCCAGAAGATCTTTCTATTGCGAATCCTTGTAGCATCCTTCATGGCCCAAAGCGAAGCGTACTTCACGGCCTCTGGTAATTCTTTGTCAATTATGGGGAATTGACTATCCTCCGACAATTCCCCTGCTATGAGCACTATGGATAGAAACAACCATGCATAGTGGAAGGTTTTACCCTGATCCTAGGCCCTGCAACAATTCTCTAAGAATTCCATGCAGAGGAGTTCAGACCAGTTAAACTAGACCCCCTCCACACACTGTTCAGCCAGTGTGACCACCAGCGTAGGTGCCTCGTCGGTGCGACACTTGTCCATAAATTTTCCTACTGTTGTGTGTGGAGCATGATTGTTCAAAGGTCTTTGTTTCAGCTGGATGTATACCCCAGGAAGTTTGTACACCCCTCCACATGGGGAGGTGTGGGGGGGACTTGTCCCCCCCACGGGGGTCCAGGGGTGCCGATCCCCCTGGCTGGGGGGTCCGGGGGCCAGCAGTCCCCCAGCGGGGGCTCGAGGGCAGCGCCCCTGAAGCTAAAAACAGATGTAAAATTGCCTTGTAAAAGTATAGTAATTTCTAGTCAATCTGGGCCTTTCATTAGGCAGATGATCTGATGGTATAACTTATGTTTAGTTTAGGGTTTTTTGCCCTTGAAGGAAACCCCTCTCTTTGTATGAGGGCATTGTATTTGAGGCTGTGTAATAGGTGTGTATTCTGTGAGCGAGAAACAGAGAGGTGAGAATGTGAGAGAAAACAGAGGATATTACAACAGATCTGCTATAGGTTGTGTCTCTTCATTTTGCTGGATAATAGAAAGGAAGGACTAGCTGTTTGAGGTGGACGTAGCCCAAACTAGGTGAACCACGTATATCTGTGTCTCTCTTGTTTTATGCGTTTTCTGTGTTTATATTTATGCAATATTTTATGTGTTCCATTGCTCCGTAATATGTAATTTTCTAACAACTGGTATCAAAGCTGAAGGTCTATTTGGCTGATAAACTCGCAGGAAAGAAGGGTTCCTCATTCGAGTGGGAGCAATGGCAGAAGATGGTAAGTTTAGGATCGAGAAATTTAACAACCAAAAATTCTCGCTATGGAAGATGCAGATGGAAGATTATCTGTATCAGAAAGATCTATACATACCATTGAGCGGAAAAACAAAGAAGCTGACGGATATGATAGATGAAGAATGGAACCTTCTTGATAGAAAGGCATTCGGAACAATACGGTTGTGCCTCGCAGCGTCGGTCACCTTCAACATTTCGAAGGAAACAACCACAGAGGGTTTGATTAAGGCATTGGAGAAACTATATGAAAAACCCTCAGCCTCAAACAAGGTATTTCTTATGAAACGGTTATTTAATATGAAGATGTCGGAAGGTGGATCTGTTGCAGACCATTTAAATGATTTTAATACTGTTACAAGTCAGTTATGTTCTGTAGGGGTAAACTTTGATGATGAAGTTAGAGCCCTGTTATTCTTGTGTTCATTACCAGAAAGTTGGAATGGTTTAGTAATGGCCATTAGTAACTCTATGTCTGGATCTAGTACTTTAAAGTTTGATGATGTTGTCGGTGCTATCCTTAGCGAGGAAATGTGACGGAAAAGCTCCGGTGAGACATCGGGTAATGCTTTGAGTGCAGAGTCTAGGGGAAGAAAAATGGAAAGAGGAAAGAGCTCAGGATATTGCAGTAAATCAAGGAAAGGTAGATCCAAGTCTAGATCGGGGATAGTGTGCTGGAAATGTAGAAAGAAAGGACACCTAAGGAAAGACTGTAGATCTCGGAAGGAAAAAGATGGAGATTCACAACAAGAAAACAATCATGAAGCAAATGTGACAGGTGAGGTGTTACAAGATGCTTTGATTCTTTCTTTCAAAAATATTACTGATTCCTGGGTGGTAGATTCAGGGGCCTCATTCCATGCCACACCTGATAAGAAATACTTTCATGACTATGTTCAAGGAGATTTTGGACAAGTTCGTTTGGGTGATGATAAACCCTGTAAAATTGTTGGAATGGGTAAGGTTCTTGTAAAACAGAAGAATGGAAACCAATGGCTACTAAAGGAGGTAAGGCATGTTCCAGATCTAAAGAAAAATCTCATTTCAATAGGGCAGTTAAGCGGTGAAGGTTGTGTGACAACTTTCACATATAAAGCTTGGAAGGTCCCCAAAGGAGCCCTGATAATAGCAAAAGGTGAAAAGGTTGGTACATTGTATTTATGCAATGGTATTTCTAACTCTGTTAATGCTTTAACTTCCAAAGGAGCAGATGCAACATTATGGCATCATAGGCTCGGACACATGAGTGAAAAGGGGACGAAGATTCTTCACTCAAGGATTTTGTTGTCGGGTTTGAAGAATGTTGATTTAGACTTCTGTGAAAATTGCATTTATGGAAAACAGAAGAGAGTCAAATTTCTCAGAGTTTGGAAAGAAAATAAGAATGAAAAATTAGAGCTTGTGCATACATATGTATGGGGACCTTCTTAGGTATCATCTCTCGGTGGCTCTAGTTATTATGTTACTTTTATTGATGATGCAACTAGAAAAAACTTGGATTTATTGTATTAAGAATAAATTTGATGTATTTGATACTTTCAAGAAATGGAAAGCTTTGGTTGAGATTGAGACAGGAAAGAAATTGAAGTGTCTTAGATCAGAAAATGGAGGTGAATATTGCAGCAAAGAGTTTGATAGGTACTGTTCAGAGCATGGAATTCGCAGAGAGAAGATAGTTCCAAGAACACCACAAGAAAATGGTGTGTCAGAAAGGATGAACAGAACAATCATGGAGCGTGCAAGGTGCATGAGATTGCATGCAGGATTGCCTTTACAATTTTGGGCAGATGCTGTAGATACTGTTATTTATCTAATAAACAGAGGGCCTTCAAGTTCCTTGGATGGTGGTGTTCCTGAGGAAGCATGGACAGGTAAAAAGGTAAACTACGCTTTTGTAAAGCCTTTTGGTTGTGAGGCTTTTGTTCATATTGATAAAGAAAATAGAACAAAGCTTGAGGCAAAGTCAAAGAAATGTACCTTTATTGGATGTGGTGTAAATGATTTTGGTTATCGCTTATATGATTACGAAAATCACAAAATATTTAGGAGCAGAGTTGTAATATTCAATGAAAAGGTCTTGTATAAGAATCAGTTGTAGGAAAAGAAACAAGAAAAAGAAAACAAGGAATATGCAGTTCTTGATGAAATCACTGAAAAAGTAAAGGTGCCTAAAAATAATAATAATCAACAACCACAACAACAACAACCACCACAACAGCAATAGGCACCCCAAACACCTGAAAGTGGTGTTAGAAGATCTACCAGGATAAGTAGCCCCCCTGAACGATACTCTCCTTCATTATATTATTTATTGTTGACTGATTCTGGTGAACCCGAATGTTATGAAGAAGCAATGCAGGTTGAAAGAAGGAAGAAGTGGGAGGTAGCCATGGAAGAAGAGATGGAATCCTTAATGCATAACCAGACTTGGGACTTAGTCAGGTTGCCTGCAGGTAAAACTACATTGCAGAATAAATGGGTTTATAGGCTGAAGGAAGAAGATGGAGGAAAACAAAAGTATAAAGCTAGACTTGTGGTGAAGGGGTTTGCACAAAAGAAAGGTATTGATTTTGATGAAATATTTTCTCCTGTTGTTAAAATGACTTCAATCAGAACTATTTTAAGTCTAGTAGTAGCTGAAGATTTGCATCTTGAGCAGTTAGATGTAAAGACAACCTTTCTCCATGGGGATTTGGAGGAAGAGATATATATGCAGCAGCCACAAGGATATGAGGTAAAAGGGAAGGACAAACTGGTGTGTAGGTTGAAGAAGAGCTTGTATGGCTTAAAACAGGCTCCAAGGCAGTGGTATCTAAAGTTTGACAAGTTTATGTCTGAACAAGGTTATACTAGATGTCACTCTGATCATTGTGTTTATCTGAAAAAGAAAAATGATGGCAACTATATTATATTGTTATTGTACGTAGATGGCATGCTTGTTGCAGGGTCTAACATGCAGGAAATAAATGTGCTCAAAAGAAAATTGGCAAATTCATTTGCAATGAAGGATTTGGGAGCTGCAAAACAAATCCTTGGTATGAGAATAACTAGAGACAGGAAAAATCGTAAATTAACATTGTCTCAGAATGAGTACATACAAACGGTGTTGAAAATATTTAATATGCACAATGAAAAACCAGTTAGTACACCTTTTGCTAGCCATTTCAAACTTAGTAAGGAAATATGCCAAAAGACCAAAGAAGACATGGATTATATGTCTAAAGTTCCATATGCATCAGCAGTTGGAAGCTTAATGTATGCAATGGTCTGTACAAGGCTTGATATTGCACATGCAGTGGGAGTTGTAATCAGGTACATGAAAAATCCAGGAAAGGAACATTGGATGGCAGTGAAATGGATTCTCAGATATTTGAAAGGTACCACAAATCAAGCATTATGCTTTGGTGGTTCAAACATTTTTCTACAAGGATATGTTGATGCAGATATGGCTGGTGACAGAGATAACAGGAGGAGCACTACAAGATATGTATTTACTATTGGTGGAACAACTGTCAGTTGGGTTTCAAAAATCCAAAGTGTTGTTGCACTCTCAACAATAGAAGCAAAGTATGTTGCTGCTACAAAGGCTAGTAAAGAAATGATTTGGTTACAAAGGTTTATGGGTGAATTGGGTAAGGAGCATGATATGGGCACGTTATACAGCGATATCCAAAGTGCCATTCATCTTGCAAAGAACTCAACATTTCATTCCAGGACTAAATACATACAGCTCAAGTACCATTTCATACGATTAGTGTTGGAAGATGGAGAGTTGAAGCTGGAAAAGATACACACTAACCACAATCCTACAGATATGCTAAAAAAATTTGTAACCAGGGAGAAACTGAGAATATGCTCAGTTTCAATCGGTCTTCAAGGATGATGATGAAGATGAGAAACAATCAAGTCCAAAGAGGAGTCATTGTCCAGCAAATGAAGCAACGATGGAGTTGCTACAATCATTCTCCATGTGGGAGATTGTTGTGTGTGGAGCATGATTGTTCAGAGGTCTTTGTTTCAGCCGGATGTATACCCTAGGAAGTTTGTACACCCCTCCACGTGGGGGGGACTTGTCCCCCCCGCGGGGGTACGGGGGGGCCGATCCCCCCCGGCTGGGGGGTCCAGGGGCCAGCGGTCCCCCGGCAGGGGCTCGGGGGTAGCGCCCCCAAAGCTAAAGACAGATGTAAAATTGCCTTGTAAAAGTATAGTAATTTCTAGTCAATCTGGGCCGTTCATTAGGCAGATGATATGATGATAGAAATTATGTTTAGTTTAGGGTTTTTTCCCTAGAAGGCAACCCCTCTCTTTGTATGAGGGAATTGTATTTGAGGCTGTGTAATAGGTGTGTATTTGTGAGCGAGAAATAGAGAGGTGAGACTGTGAGATAAAACAGAGGATATTACAGTGGATCTGTTGTAGGTTGTGTCTTTTCATTTTGCTGGATAATAGAAAGGAAGGACTAGCTGTTCGAGGTGGACATAGCCAAACTGGGTGAACCACGTATATATGTATCTCTCTTGTTTTATGCATTTTCTGTGTTTATATTTCTGCAATATTTTATGTGTTCCATTGCTTCTTAATATATAATTTTCTAACACCTACAAGGATTTGGGTTGCTACACGGATTGCTTTATCCTTGAGGTTGGAGATGGTGTAGCCCCTCTTCTTCTTCTCTAGCTTGGAATTCATCTTTATGGCATCCACGATGGCCAAATCACTGCCCTTCCCTTTCGATATGGTCATGGGGTCCTTTCCTTTGTATGGAAGTTGGGAAACACAATGAATCAGGTTTGTCGTGATGGGGATGGGCTCTTCCAGCCATAAATACCCATCATGCACCAAGAACAACAACTTCCTGATGATGGAAATTGTTATTGGGGCGCAGTGGAAATGCGACACCGATAGTAGGTTCAACAGCCTAACCTTTTCCACACCGCGCAACCACTTCCACGGCTTTCAGTTGTCACCACCCCCATGGTGTTCTGCTTCATGAGGTTTTCGGTCTCAAGGTGAGGGAACTTCTTGCGGTCAGCGAGGTCCCAAAGGTTAAATTTCATGGTCGGCACGTGGCCCAAGTGCATACATTCAAACATAATTCCATCTGGGAGGAGTGGGGTCTGGAGCAAAGTCTTGGTATCGTCCAAGTCCTTGGGCACTTTGGCCTTCCCTTTTTGTGGGGGGACATAGGCGAGAAGTTTTGTCGCAGAGTGCGTAGGTTGAGTATCCACCTCCATGCCTTCGTCTTCTTCCTCTATGATGATAAGGGCCTATAGATCTTCCTCTTCTTCATCTGTTTCTATAGTGACAGATTTCCCTCTCTCCTCCATCAACAGTTTGCTACGTAGTTGGTTCCTCGGGGACACACATACGAGAACCATTGATTGTTTATCCTTCTTGGGTCTTGGCGTATGTGGTGATTTCATGATCTCTGCCACAATCTCGGCACCTTCTGGAACATCCTCCACAGTTAGGGGCTACGCAACCTTGCCAGCAGTCACCTCTTCTATCCCCATACCATCCTTAGTTGCCATCATTGTAGTTATGCAACAATTTATCACTCGTAAATTCAAGGGCTTAATCAACGCTTGGCTCAGAATACTCAGTGCTCTCCTTAATCACTCAATTTGGAAATGACCAAGTGTTGTTTTTTGGGTAGCCCTTTGTATTTTATAGTGCTTTTTGAATTTGAATTCGACCGTTCCCCCCAATTCTGGTTCATTAATGCTTTCTTGGTGGTAGATTTTCCCAAATCTTGCCCATAAATTGCGTCTTAAATTCCTATCGCCCGCTCCATATTGCCTCAAGTAGAGCATCCCATCGTGAATAGTGACTTCAATGGTCACTTTCTGACCAAATCGCATGGCAGCACAACCCCTCATGTGCGGTTGTGGACCTTATGACTCTCTACTTCTGTACGCATCTCCAATGTCACATAGCTCCCGGTCATAATAGTTTATGGTCTTGCGCTCCCTTCCAACTGCCTGAGTGCTAAGAATGTCCTTCCCTTGGCTAGTCAGGTGGTCACACCACCCGTATAGAGTTCCATCCTGTCCTCCGTCATGGTTCCTGGAGAATCCCCACCTCGTATTGTTACAGGTTGTATCGCTCACTTCACCATTTGAAATGTGCTACCCTGGTCACTATGCTTAGAAATATGTGGTTCAAGCTAAGGCATTAGACTGATCAATTCGTGGAAATAGGTCTTAACCATGTCATCAAGATCGCACACACCCTATCTTACCAGCCTGGTATTTTTGTTGAGAAAATCTTTCGTTATTTCATCCTCCATCTTCTTGACCTCTGCATCCATCAAAGCACTCTTCTTCCGTAACCGTACCCTTTCTTCTTCAAGTTCGTGGAGTCTAAGGTTCCCCTGTTGGATTTCTTCCTCAAGTCCCATGCATTCTATTTCTTGTAGTTGTGTGATCCCTTGTTTCCAGGCTTCATGAACCATCGTATCTATGGGTGCTACTATGCATGGACTCGGCTTTGCATGCTCCATAGTGATTACAACATTTTGCTCCATACTTCAGCTTTAGAAGTGCCCGCGTGGTCATTGTTTTGCACATGGTCCTATAGGCCAATAGAATCGCTGGTACGTGTAGGTCCCAGTCAGTGCATTTCACATGGTGGACCACATTCAGTACTTTGCATACCTTGTCAAAGGCTTCCATGCAGATAATATTCTGCGTGCTCGGTCTTATCATACTTCCTAGTCATCGCTTGTGCCATCATCTTGCCCGCTCCTGCTTGTCGGTCATGTTTCCTATTGCGAGGACGGTGTGCGTTTGTGCAGGTTGCGCACCATACGCCTGTACCCATCTGGAAAGGTGGGCGTGTGGGATGTTTCGTCCATCATCCCTTGATTTCATCCACATCTAGGGCTTTCCAAACTGCATGTGCATTATCCTTTTGCATTAACGTCAATCCTCAAAACTTCTTTGATGCGTACCCCACCATATTGTAGGTGTAGCACAATGCCCATTTCAGAGCATCGAAACACTACTGTTCTGGTACTTATCTTTCAAATTTGTTTAGGAAATCATCCACCTCGCTCAACCCATCATTCATAGGTAGATCTCTTACCTTTGTTTCCACACAGTGTAACAAACTTGTCATCATGTTGCAGTTGAGTGTGGTTACCTCGTGTATCTAGTTTTGCCATCGTTCTATCTCCTCGTCTGAATCTGAGGTGAAGGGGATTTTGTGCCCCCACGAAATCCTGCCATTTGCTATTGGATTCACCCAATCCTACTCCCATGTGGTTATTTGGTAGATATAGTCTAGATCGTCATCGCTCTCATAGTCGCGCACTGGCTCTATGTAGCGTGAGCCTTCTACAGGGTCTAAAGGTACCACTATGTGTAGTGACTTTCTCTTGTAAATCATTTTTCTCTTCTTTATATTTATTACTCCATTCATGTCAGTGGCCCAATCTATTCCCAGTAGTGCGAGATAGGGATTGCTGTCATCAACAATCTCTATCACTTTGAAATCTGCAAGCGCGCTCACACCTTCGATATCTACTGTTATTCCCTACAATCTTCCCATAGGTAGGATCTTTTGCTGGTTTTCCATTCGCAATTGAATAGGAGACCATTGCAACATAGGCTTGCCCATGCATTCCCATGTCTGCTTTGGCAAGATGTTCGCATCCGATCCTAGATCCAAAATCACTTGATCCATTTCATATTCCCCAATCTGCGCGGTCAATCTCATCTCTCTTCCTGTTCGCGTTGTGTGCTTCCCGAGCTTCTGGACTACGCGTGGTTCTCCTGGTCCAACACATCTAGTGATGAGTTCTTGCAATCCCTTCATCACTTTGTTGTCACACAATAGCTTCATGCATGTCTCCAAAAATGTAATGAGAATTGATGGGTCCATTTCTGGTTCTAGTTTATCTTTACTTCCTGAAGTGGAGGCATCCGCGAAGCTCTTCTTAGCCTTCATGAATGTCTCCTTAGCGTGCTCTAAATCAAATTCTGGTTCTTTTGTTGGAGCCTTGCAAACCTAGGCACTCTCTTTGGGTTGCTTGCCTTTGTCATCTCTTGTCTTGATACGACTTCAGAGCACGATATTTACATTCGGGTCTTCCTCGTGCGGCTTAGACCTCATCATTTGTAGGTTCTGAGTCGGGGGAGGTTGGAGCGCTCCTTTATTGTGCAAAATCGCTATCAGCGTGGGACAATCCTCCATCTGACGATCAAATTGGGTACCATATAAGCATGATGGTCTCGTTGGATTTGTACAATCGTGGCCATAATGCCCTGGACCTCTGCAATTGTAATAGATCAGCGACATGCAACCTCTTCCTGGTCCCATTCCACCTCGACCTCATCCACGTCCCTGAAATCTAGTGAACGCCATCCCTGTATTTTGATTGAGGGCCTGTGTTTTGGTCTGAACTCTATATGTAGGAGTCTGATCCATCATCAATTCATAACTTATACAGGTACGCTCATCGTGGCCTACTGACCTACATAAATTATAGAACAACTACTGTGAGTTCTGCATATACTTCTATAATAGATGGAAGTTATCTGTAGCATGCTTCCCTCTTATCTAACAAATTGCACACCATAATGTAGGTGCTGCGCTCGGTCCTGCTTGTGCCTCTGGTCTCAATGGCATTGGTTTTTGGGTAGCGGAGGCCCCGCGTAATGGTTATGGGGCTTAAGGCCCACAATTTTAGGTATTAAAATGGGAAAGAATCTGTGAAGTGTGCAAAGCGCAAAATGTAATGGGTCAAGTCTAAGGGTAGTCTGCCCTAAAATAATGTAAGTTAATCTAGAAGATGTCGGCCTGCCCATGGTCTGCGGACCATGGGAATGTATAAGTAGAGCGAGGCTCTAAGGGTAGAAGGCAATTTTTGATTAAGATCTAAATTGTATGGGTTTGTGAAGGAAATATTCGCTCTGAGTTTGTAAGTCTGAGTCGTGGTTGGTAGTAGTTATAATAGGCTCTATAGCTGTGTCCGGAGAGGCCTGGTAGAGTTCGCAGCTGTGTGCACAGACCCCTACAGGTGAGTGCTAGGGTGGAACTAATTGTACTAAACCAAAGATTAATAAAGATAAGTGTTTTTGAAATATTGTGCATCTAATCACATATCTAAATGTTTATGCTTATGTTCTGATTTTATGCTTATCTGTAAGATTTATGGTTGCGCGTGCTAGTTATAACTATTGAATTCTTGATTAAAGACCTTAAGAGTTAGATCTAATCTATAATAACCCCAACAATAATAAGAAGCTAGAAAGCGATTTTTGTGGATCTACGTGAAGACCAGACAACTGTGCAGAATAATGTGAGTGCACGGAATTGGTTCACGACCCTTCCAGTCCTCATTAAGACATCCCTAGGGTGTGGAAACCTGGTTCCAGCACCCTCCCATACTACCTCGGGTGAGACTTCAGTCCGTGCTCCACGAAATGTTGCCAAAAGGGCTGGTAGTGCGGGATTTGTTTGGCTAAAACACTTCCAAACCTGGGTCAGGCCCCATCAAGCCAACAAATGGTTCCATTGTTGGGACCTAATGGATGTCTAATGTCGGAATGTTGGAACCATACAAAGAAAGATATTGAATATTGGTTGGATCAGATAATAGGAGGGGTTATCACTGAGTCATGATAGATACAACAGTGGGCTACAACAAATCAGAAAGATGTTTTCTCAAGGGACCACAGGGTAAGTACATCAAATCGTTAAACACCTAGATTAAAATGTTGTTATGTGAAAAATGGGTTATGTGAATCCATTGATGTCAGGGATAACGCAGAGTAGAAGAAGCTACCAAGGGATCAAAGGATTAGAGAACAGTCCCCTGATTTCACTTTTGCGAGAAAGCGAGGAAGAGCTCACTGGGTTCTCTCCGAGAAGTGTGGTCCGATTGATAAAGAAACGCATTCCACAGTTATCACCTCTGTCCACACCATCACCCACTTCATCTACATCAACCCCATCTTCAACCACTCCACCTCCACCACCTCCGGGGGTTGGAATGGTGAGTACGATCAAGTTGCCCATATTTAGAGACGTAGGAAATTAGGAACTAGATCAGTTCTGGTTTGTGGTAAAGGCAATATGGGAAGCCCAAGGTGTTACAGATGATAACCTTAAAAAGGATACTTTAGTGAGCACATTGTAGGATCGCGTGTTGACGTGGTATATCAAGCACACTGGCAATCATCCAAATGTCAGAATAGTGGAGATCCAAGATGCATTGAACAAAGAATTTAGCCGATTGAAATCAGAAACTCAGTCAATCATCAGATTTAAGGAAATTGTGATGCTTCTAGGCAAGACTCCATGGGATGATTAGCGCCTGAAGAGTATGATTCATGAGGCTAATATGACACTTTCATATGCACAACACCACGCCTGGTTTGTGGCATCCCTGACACCGCACCTAAGGACAACACTGTCACAACAAAAGATCTTAACCTAGGCTGAAGCATTAGAGATAACAATGAGGTTGCATGAAACCCCAATACAAGATACTAGGTTGGGCATTCAACAAATCCACATGCAACTACAAAACCTATGCCTGGAGATGCAAATCCTGAAGCAATATAGGGCATTGCGACTGGAGGTGCCTGAAGAAGTGTGGTGTATAAAATGTAAGGGCCCGGGTCATGATAAGGATCATTGTCCCGTATTCGCAAACTATTTGGAAGGAGGGGGGACCAATGCCACTAAGGCTGGAGGTACAAGCATGGTCAAGTGTGGCACCCACACTCTAGTGCACGATTTTTCAAGTAGGAGGTAAGCACACGACGGATAACTGTCACTTGTTGTAGAAGTATACCTAGATTCCGCAACAACTGTATTGAAACTTTTGTAGTTCAGTGGATCACGACAAGTGAACGTGTCAAAGCTATGAGCTAATGATGGATAGGACTCTAGCCTATCGAATGCAGAGTAAAATGTGAGGTTTCGATCCAGCCGTAGGGCCATGCGGTGGATACCAAGGACACGGAAAAGGGAGAGGAGGAATGGGACCTGGAAGAGGGTGTAGACAACTGATATGTTATAATTATGGAGGGTCGGGGCACTACGCTCGCGATTGTACCAACCTAACGAGAATATCTTGTCCATACTGTGAGCAGTTTGACCATGAAATGGTAGAGTGTCCAATGTTGATTTCCCAAATATGCGAGAAAGGGGTACTACAACCTACTCTAACTCAAAATATCCAAATGATGAGGTCCGAACCACATGAAGAGGACCCTAGTGTAAAAATGGTCCTTAGGAGTGGCGCAACTACAGGGGAAGATAAGAGGAAACAACTCGGAGAAGATTTGAAGGTTCACGATGCCCCTAGAAAGGAACCTAAGTCTGAGATGGAACATGCAAAGGATACATTTAAGGAAGCTAAGAAGAGCTTCACGGAGACCTCTACTTCAGATAGTAAGGATCAACTTGAGCCAGGAATGGATCCTTCTATGCTTACTACCTTTTTAGAGACATGTATGAAGCTGCTACGTGACAATATGGTAGTTAAGGGACTACAAGAGCTGATCACTAGGTGCGTAGGGTTAGCAGAGCCATGCATGGTCTGGAAACTTGGAAAACATGCTTTTCACATTGGGTAGGAAATGTGATTGACGACGCAGATTGGTGAGTATGAAATGGATCATGTCATCTTGGATTTGGGATTAGATGCAAATGCATTACCAAAACAGACATGGGAATGCATGGGCAGGCCCGCGCTGCAGTGGTCTCCTATTCAATTACGAATGGCCAATCAAGAAAAGATCTTACCAATGGGAAGGTTGCAAGGGGTGACAGTGGACATTGAAGGTGTAAGTACGCAGACAAACTTTGAGGTAATAGAAATTGTTGATGATATCAACCTGTATCCTATGTTGCTAGGAATAGATTGGGCCATGGATATGAACGGGGTCATCAACTTAAAAATATGGAAGATGATATTTGAGAAAAGTCACTCTGGGTAATAGTTCCATTGGACCTAGCTGAAGGAGCGCGCTACACTGAACTTGTGTGTGATGAGGAAAATGATGATGAATTGGACTGCATCTACCAAATAGCGGTGCAAGACCAGGATCGGGCGAATCCCACAGTGGATGGGAGAATCTCATGGGAGTGTGATAGCTCCTGCACGTCAGATTCAGATGAAGAAATCAAACGATGGCAGAACCAATTGCATGAAGTAACAATGCTAAATTGTAATATGATGATGATTAGATCACTACGATACATGACAACCAAAGTAAGGAAACTACCAGCAGATGACGACGCAACAAATGGGGATGAATGTGTAGACCACTGGGGAACTACAATCATGGAGCAAGAGTGGCACGATGCACAAAAAGGGGTGTTGCACCTGACAACTACACCAAGGTGGCGTTCACCTTGGAAGATTGGGTGGAACGGGCGCGAAGGTAGAAGGCAGATACGTGTACAGGTTGGAGGCTCTCCGTGTCGAACGCGATCTAGGCAGCTAGGATGAAGCAGGTTGGGCACTCACCTATGACGAGGAATGCAATAGTATGCTATGCAACGACCGCCCCAGCTAAATCTGTGTACACCCGGGGTTAGATGGGTATATCAGACCATAAACAAAATAGGGTGTGTGAATATGGCCCTATCTGCGATCAGACATGATGAAACTAGGATAGTGGAGAGAATTTCCCCGACTATCGGCCCTGCAATTCGCATTGAACGCAAGGTCCTGGGTAAAGGAATTCGACGGTTGCAGGAAGACATTTAATGGGCAGTTGGAAACTTCATGAACTCGATGAAAAATGGGCACGAATTAGGAGGAAAAGCACGATGTTGGATGAATAAATCAGCAAATGAAAATCGGAGTTGCACAAGCAGGCCGCGTGAAGCTGAGAATAAGGGGACCAAACCTAGCCGGCCCTACTACGGTACTAGAACAAGCTGCAACCTTGCTATAATGGCTGCCATTGCACCAACAGGGGAGTGTACCTGTTGCACAAAATATTGTCACCATGACATTCTGCAATTAGTGTGAGTCTATCACCACTCATACTTTCCTCCTTTGCAAGTCTTAAACCTCAGCTCTTCATGTCAAGCCTTGAAAAATGAGAGAAAGCCCTTAAAAATCTCTAAAACTATGCTTCCACACTTTCTCTTAGCATTACCTGTGGTCCCGCACCTATTGGTCATGTCCCCTGCGTACTTGACCGCTCTGTTTCTGTGTAATGGGTGCGGACCCCTATAAAATTCAAAAAGGCGCAAGTACATTCTTAAAAACTCACTTTGGGTTATTTCTGGAAGCTTCTAGAGAGAATCTTGAGGTGGCAAGTTCGCTCCTTTAAGGTTCATGCATCCCATACCTTAAGGAGCTAACCCCTTGATGTGAGGAGCTTATCCCTTTGAAGGAGGACTCTATCCCTTCATAGGTGGACTTGTAACTTCCTTCCTCTGCACTATAAAATGGGGCATTGGACTGGTTACTGAGGAGGTGGAAAGCTGAATATTTTTGAGGTGAAATGCTATTGGAATTTAGTCTTCCTAATTGAGCTTGAGAGGAGAGATTACATACCTTTTTGATCTCATTGGGAAGAGTGCGAGGCTTGTCAAAGTAGAGGAGATTCCTGCTTGGACCCTGGGAGGAGCTTGTACAACATCAAGGCACCAAAGGTTGTAAAGTTCTTCTATTCTTAAAGTTAATACAATCAAGTTTATTTTCCTCAATAAGCTGTGTTTTATGGTTTATTTCATGGATTCCTTGATCACCATGATGAATATGATTCATTATATTAGCTATGTAGGTGTTATTTGATGTGTGCTTGTTTGTGATTGCAGGTTCTCAAAAGGAAACTCTTTCGGACGGTCGAAGCGTGGCTGCCACAAACTAGCGTTGGACTTAAGGTAGGGTCTAAAACACCTCTTAGCTTTTATTAATGAATCACAATATATTTAGAGAAAGGTAGATTTTCTTGTCCTGCTTGTTGCTAGGTATTTGTTTATACTAGGGAGATCAGTCTTGTCTGCAAGAACAATATATCCAGCCGACAAATTGGCGACTCCATTGGGGACTTGAATTTGGTTTTTATTTTTCCTTTATCTTTGACTTGAGAAACTGCTTCTTGTTTCTGGTTTTTGCTTGATGTGTGTGGGATTGGGTAGTTTTTAGGATCTAGAGTATATTTTGTTTTTTCCGAAATTTTAAAGAGGACCGTACTTTCTTTTACAAGACAGTGCAGACATCCCCGCACTGTTCCTTTAGCGCACAGAGCGGTACCGCATCTAGTTCTACTAGAAGCCTGCGGACCCTGTCAACATTTTTGAGAAACCTAAAATGTTTTTGTCCAGTTAGGTTTAGGTTTTATTTACCGCTTTTAGTCTACCCATATCCGTATTTTTCTGTCAAAAAGCCTTGTTTATGAGTTTCTTTTAGCAAATTCTTCATCTCATCAATCTCCATTAAGTTAATTGGGTGTTTTGAGTCTCTTTTTTGAGAAATTCCTAATTTGTTTTCCTTTGGTCATTACTTGGAGGTTTGTCTTAGTCTTTTCACAATTTTACATCTTTTTGCTTTTGTTTTTGCAAAAAAAATTCCCCCTCATTCGCCGGGGGGTGGCGCTAAATTGTGTATGAGTGTTAATTGTCTTTGAGTGTTTTTATTTTTTGATCTTTGGAACTCTCACCCAATTTTCTTGACTTGCACTTGATTGGTTCTTAGATTACATTAGAATCATCTTGTGTTTGAAAATTCTCTTGCATAGATCACATTTGCATAATTAGAATTCTCATTTTCAGAATATGAATGAAAAATGTGCATAGATTACATTTGCATACTTTTCAAGTGAATTGTGCATAGATTACAATGGCATAGTTTACATTCTGAAAAATCAATAGTAGATTTAGATCAGATTTCTTTGATTTGAATTTACATATTTTTATGCTTGTTTTTAACACACAAAAAAAAATAAAAAAATTGTTTTGGAATTGATTTGCATTAATTTTTCTTGATGAAATTAGTGCATTAGAGAATTTGTTATATTTTCTCTTAGTGATCAATTTTTTGCGTTGTTGGAAGTGAATGGAAACTTTCTCCTTACTTTAGTTAGGATTCATAGAATTGAAAAGATTACATTATCATATTTGATTGCATTCAGTTTTGGGTCGGGTCATAACAACATTGGTTTCATATCCATTTACCCTTTTGAGTAATAATAGCCTAAATAACACAACGCTTAATTAAAATTCATCTAGTAATTTTTACATTTTTAGGGCTCTTTCCACCAATATATCTTAGGCTAGTGTCTTGGAATAGGTTTTAGTTAACTCTCCAAGACAGTAAAACAAACAAGTAGTCGATCTTGCGGTAGGGAAAATTCCAATTGTTGCATGTATGCTCTGGGAAGCTCCTCCTAAAGGAGTAAAGCACGAGATCATATATGAACTAGTGAGGTAATCAATCCTTCCTCATTGGGAATGATAGCATATATACACATATTAAAAATGGTAAACCTCAGATTGACCATTGTCGAGGAGCCTGGGGTCACTTGTTGGTAAACCTTGGATTATGTCAAGGAGCCTTCAAGGGAATTGAGCTTTGTTACTCTGCCCTTGCGTGTGTATCAGATCGTAGACTGTTCCCCCAGGTATATTTGTTTCTATTGGTAACCTTAGTGGTCATAATCTATAGGATTCTTTCCTAAGAAATCAGTGGAGGGAAGATCCCACTGTACCTGGAGCAGACATCGACTAGACTCACTTGGAATCTCTGGGGGTTCTCTTCACTCGAGATGGTTTTGTGAAGAAACTTGTGCCAGTCTGTTTCATTAAGTAGGTTGTCAAGGTAACTGTTCCAACCGCCCTTTCTGTATTAAATTTCTACTAAGTTGGATTTCATCACCAACTAGTGTTTTTAGTAGGGGAAGTTACTGTTTGTGTGTGGTTTGACTCCTAGATTTGATAGCGCCTGTTGATTTGTTTGTTTTTACTTTTAGAGACCATAGGTGTGAATTGTGAATTTTGATTGTTAGGTGTGAATAGTGAATTGTTAATTTTAGTTTTAAATTTTTAATAAAATTCATTGAAGTTGAATATAATAGAAACTGTTCCAGAATTTACCAACCAAGGAACCCATCTTAACGAGAATCCTAGTACTTTTCCTTGCTTTGGAAATGTTGATCCTCCTTATATGGCTACTTTGTCATTACCTGGATTTACAATAGGTTTACCGATATCGTTATTTTCCACTTCGTTGGCCCCAAATACTCCAACTGTTCCACCTCAACCGAATGCTTCACCTCAATAGATTTCACCATCTCAACATCACCAACCTTCTGTTGACCCTTTACCTTCTTTGCCTAATATTTCTTCCTCCATTTCTTCCTCTTCGCTTGGTAAAAGCCTTGACACTAGTAACTAGGTGGCTAAGAAGAAGAAGAAAGGGAAGAATAAGAAGAAGAAGAAGCAAGATAAGAAAGAAGTCAACCAACCAACCATGGCTGTAAGTGTTACTTGTGTTGAGGAAACCTCCAACATGCATCGTAAACCCAAATACCCTTGCAGGCTTTGTAAGGGTGACCACTTCCTTATCAATTGTCGTGGTATTCCAAAGGTGTAGGAAGTATGGTCAGAAAAATCTCATCAACTTTCCATTGATCCATCAACCAGTGATAGTCAGGTTCCTGGGAAAAAGGGTAAAGTTAGGTTTCCTTGTAAGTTATGCAAAGGGAGTCATCAAAATCACATTTTCCCTCACATGGATGAAGCCTCAAAATTTTTGGAAAACCTTACTATTCCACAACAAGAATTTCCAACTGGTTACCGTAAACTTTCTCCCAACTTACCGTCAATTGACGGAGTGATTGATCTAATTTCAAGTACATTCGATCCCACTCTTCCACTGGAGAGTGAAACCCGTATCACTCAGGTTGATGATCCATTAGTTGATCAAGTGGTTGATTCAATTTCACATTCGGTCGATCCCACTCTCCCTTTAGAGAGTGAACTTCATACCGCTCAGGTTCTTCTTGTTACGTTAGATTCTTCTATGCTGGGGGGCATTTCGCCTGTTTCTACAGAACCCCCTCCAAATACTGAGGTCTTTTCCTTTGATTGGAATAGACTGACAAAACCTCATCTTCCTTCCTCCATCCCTTTCCAAATCATTGTCAAGGCTGGTGGTAGGGACATACACCGCCCACAGGTAGATGAAGGTGCTTATGTTAGTATTTTATCCTCAACTACTTGGAAATCTTTGGGTTCCCCTCAGCTTGTGCCTATTACGCAGAATCTGAAAGATTTTAACAGAACCATTAGTGAACCTTTAGGGATCCTTCCTAAGTTTTCTATTACCTTGGAAGGTAAAACTGTCTGTATTGATCTTATGGTAGTTCGAGGTCCCTTGGATTTCAATTTACTCCTTGGGCGAGACTATGTTTATGTAATGAAAGCTGTCGTATCGACACTCTTTCGTGTGATGTATTTCCCTCACTATGGAAATATTGTGACCATAGACCAGCTTTCATTCCCTAGTCTTGTTTCAACTACCAATTATTTGACACCCCTAAATGCTCCTGATTCTAAATTGGTATCTACCCTGCCACGGGTTAATTATGTGGCAACTTGTCCCATGTTTTTAGTTATCGATGTAAGTGAGCCTCTCACTATTTTCTCATCTTCCTTTGATTTAGATCTGGTAATTGACATGGAAAACTCTATGGGATTACTTGAACGTGATGTTCTTATCCCTTTTGAGTCCCTTGACATGTGTTCCTTCCAGAGAACTATTCTTCCTTATGATGAAGACCTCTTGGAAGCCATGATCAAGGTGTGTCCATTGACATGTCTTTCTTCTAGTTGGAAGCCATAATCAGTTGGCGAGGATAGTTTTTTCCTGTATCAACCTCGTTAAAAAATGAAACAAGCTGTGTCGAGGAAAGTTCCTTTTACTGTGTCGACCTCGTTAATAATTGAATCAGTGAGTATGAGGATAGTTCTTTTCCTATGTCAACCTCGTTAAAAAATGAATCAGTTGGTCAGAGAATAGTTCCTATTACTGAGTCAACCTCGTTAAAAAATGAATTAGGTATGAGGACAGTTCTTTTCTTGTGTCAACCTCATTAAAAAATGAATCAGTTGGTCAGAGGATAGTTCCTGTTACTGAGTCAAACTCGTTAAAAAATGAATCAGGTATGAGGACATTTATTTTCCTGTGTAAACGTCGTTAAAAAATGAATCAGTTGGTCAGAGGATAGTTCCTGTTACTGTCTCAACCTCGTAAAAAAATGAATCAAGTATGAGGATAGTTCTTTTCGTGTGTCAACCTCATTTAAAAAAAATGAATCAGTAGGTTATATAGGTAGATTGTAGAGAGTAGACATGAGCATAGTTCTTTGTCTTGTGTTAAGCTTGTTAAAAAATGAAACAAGGAGTCTTGAGCATAGTTCCTTGTCTTGTGTCAAGCTCGTTAAAAAATGAATCAAGAATTTTATGAGCATAATTCTTTGTCTTGTGTCAAGCTCGTTAAAAAATGAAACAAGGAGTCTTGAGCATAGTTCCTTGTCTTGTGTCAGGCTCGTTAAAAAACAAATCAAGGATTTTTGAGCATAGTTCCTTGTCTTGTGTCAAGCTCGTTAAAAAATGAATCAAGGATTTTAGAGCATAGTTCATTGTCTTGTGTCAAGCTCATTAAAAAAAAATGAATCAAGGATTTTCAAGCATAGTTCCTTGTCTGGTGTCAAGATCATTTAAAAATGAAACAAGGGTTTTGAGGATAGTTCTTTTCCTGTGTCAACCTCATTAAAAAATGAAACAACTCCCTGTCCTTCTAAGATCTTGAAAGTGAACCTTCATTCCATCCACCTTGTTGAATGCAATGAAGCTTGGGGGGCATGTACCTCGTTTTGCGTCATTATGCTGGGGGCATGCGAATTTATAACAAGCATAGTTTTTCGTTTCAAGCTTGTGTAAACATGAAATCGAATCAAACCAGAGTTCTCTATGGTTCAAGCTTGTGTAAAAATAAACCCATACCCGTTTTACATCTCGGGATTGCCTTTTTTATCCGCTAAATTCTGTTAGATGAGCCTTGGTTGTTTTCATTCCATCGCCACCATCTCTTTGGCTGATCATATGCTTTCACTTGGTTGTTTACCCTTCCTGAGGGACGACATCTATGAGTGGTTTTGTTAGCCAGCCTCTTAACCATTACATGTTTTGAGTAGTTCCACCATCGCCATAACTAGTTGCTACCCTTTATACCACTCATTCCTCTAGGACGAGTCCTCTTTAAGCTCTTTTCTGACCGCATAGACATGAAAAGATTGTCGGATGTTTGTCGCTTCAAATTCAATATTGGTTATAAAACGACATGGTGTTGATCACTTTTTTACTTTTTCGTATCAGGGACACTAATTATGAAAAGTACTCCTTGGTCGTAATGCTCAAGCGGTTCTCTCAAGTATTATTTTATACTTTTTCAGGCTTGGGAGACACAAATTTACGAAAAAGGACAACCATGGAGTTTTCTTAAGTTTTTCTTCTGACTCCCTAAAATTGAAAAACTCTGAGTTTCTCCTATACTGGACTCATTAAAATGTAACAGTAAAGGACCTGTTCAATTTTAAAGCAAGAACGGACCACTCCTTCTTATGGTTCGAATTTTAAACTAGGTTGGACTCATCCGAAGGGTGAGCTTATAACCAAGAAAATGTTATCCTCTTCAAGCTTGTCAAAAATTAAGAGGTACTTGCTAGAAATGGTGGGGGAAAAGAGAGAAAAATGAACCTGTTTGTTATACTTTTTGTCTTAGAAAAGCACTCAACCACTCTTGAACACGACACTTTTTGTTCACCTGGGTTGGGAAATCCTTTGCCTAACAGTTAGTTAAACCATATTGAAAGTCTTCAGCCGGTTTCTGGGTATTAGCTTTGGGTCAATTGTCACCAAACCATCTGTAGTATCGTTATGTGTTCAAGAGGTCAGTTCGAATAAACCATTCATCTGCAAAATATCTATCATCCTTCTTGACCATCCCTGAGTTAGTCCTTGCCAAATATATTTCTTCAAACTTGATCTATGATTTCATGTTGTGGGCTTGCCTATGACGGATCACTTTCTATTGACTTCAGCTCATTATCTAGAAAGATGATCTAGAAATTGTTAGTACCTTGGAATCTGCATGCCTCAATAGGTTTCTCACCTTCGACGATAGGTTGCATCATTGAACTTCGATCAAAGGATTCTATGACATGTTCGACATCAGCTCATCTATTCACATTTCATGGATTGTACTGAGTACTTTAAGAGCCATTGACATTACTGGTGGTTTCTCTCACACTTGTAGTTCACATCATTGACTGGTAATCAAGTGGTTTCTACCATGTTCGACTTTGACACATTCATTCACATGGATAGAATCGTACTAGTTCGAGAAGCAGAAATCAAGACCCTGGATCTAGTTTCCACCATCCAGGCTGCGAGGAATTTTGTTATTCATTATACAGTGGACTATTCATAAACAGATGGTTGTGTCCATACTGTGTCTACATATGTCTATCTTGTGATGTGTTACAAAATCGTTCCTATATCAGAGCAGTTTAGTTAGTTCTCTAGTCTGTTTTGATCTGAGTATGGGAATGCCTACCTCAGTGATGATATCATCACATATATATATATATATATATATATATATATATATATATATATATAGATATATATATTGTATTGAATGTTTTTACAGGTTCTAACCAGGATGTCCATAGGATGATCTTTGAAATGATAAAATACTTCACTCTTCTTAGATGAAAAATGCTATCCTCATCTATTACAGACTTCGCACTTTAGGGGCAATCTATTACACAAAATATTGTCACCATGACATTATGTAATCAGTGTGAGTCTATCACCCCTCATACTTTCCTCCTTTGAAAGTCTTAAACCTCAGCTCTTCATGTCAAGCCTTGAAAAATGAGAGAAATCCCTTAAAAATCTCTAAAACTCTGGTTCTACACTTTCTCTTAGCATTACTTGCGGTCCCGCACCTATTGGTCATGTCCCCTGCGTACCTGATCGCTCTGTTTCTGTGTAATGGGTGCAGACCCCTGTAAAAGTAAAAAAGGTGCAAGTACATTCTTAAAAACTCATTTTGGGTTATTTCTGGAAGCTTCTAAAGAGAATCGTGAGGTGGCAAGTTCACTCCTTTAAGGTTCATGCATCCCATAACTTAAGGAGCTAACCCCTTGATGTGAGGAGCTTATCCCTTTGAAGGAGGACACTATCCATTCATAGGTGGACCTGTAACTTCCTTCCTATGCACTATAAAATGGGGCATTGGGCTAGTTACTGAGGAGGTGGAAAGCTGAATATTTTTGAGGTGAAATGCTGTTGGAATTTAGTATTCCTAATTGAGCTTGAGAGGAGAGATTACACACCTTTCTGATCTCATTGGGAAGAGTGTGAGGCTTGTCAAAGTAGAGGAGATTCCTACTTGGACCCTGGGAGGAGCTTGTACAACATCAAGGCATCAAAGGTTGTAAAGTTCTTCTATTTTTAAAGTTAATACAATCAAGTTTATTTTCCTCAAAAAACTGTGTTTTATGGTTTATTTCATGGATTCCTTGATCACCATGATGAATATGATTTATTATATTAGCTATGCAGGTGTTATTTGATGTGTGCTTGTTTGTGATTGCAGGTTCTCAAAAGGAAACTTTTCCGACGGTCGAAGCGTGGTTGCCACAAACTAGCATTGGACTTAAGGTAGTGTCTAAAACACCTCTTAGTTTTTATTAATGAATCACAATATATTTAGAGAAAGGTAGATTTGCTTGTCCTGCTTGTTGCTAGATATCTGTTGATACGAGGGAGATCGGTCTTGTCCGTAAGAACGATTTATCTGGCCGATAGTACCATATACAACAGAGCGCGATGGGCTACTGGCTACAAAGGTACTCGAAAGGTGCCCGCAGCCCGAGCTAGTAGGAACATTGAAATCCCGCACCAAGGGTGCGACCACCTGACTATCCATAGGAAGCCCAGTCTCAGTGCTCCACGCAGTTGGAAGAGGGCGCGGGACTATAAAGGAGTCTGTAGGGGGTTGCATGACTCGTACATGGCGCACAAAATCAGTATGAAGCACAGAACGCGTCCGTGTACAAGGGGCTGCACTGCCGCATGGGGAGGATGGAAGGTGACCGTTGCAGATACTATTCATGACAAGCTATCCCATTTAAGACACTGAGGAGCAGACGATGGGCAATTGAGATATAATATTGAAAGAACCTACCATCAAAATTGCATTAATGAGCCATGGAAGGGGGGAACGGTCGAATTTGAATTCAAAGAGGCATATAAAGCACCGATGGCCTATCACTAAACAACCCTTGGCACTTTTCATATTAAGTTGTTCCATTATCAAGTAGACAAGAGCAGGATGCATGAGGCGGTCGTGAGAGCAAGTTCGTGGTTTCAATCATTATCGAAGGATATGCATGAGTCCCTAATTAAGATGATATCCACAATCACGGACGTTATGCAGAACCATATGCCATAGGTAGGGGGTACAGCTGAGATTCCTAAATCACCCTGGACACCATGGACTAAGAAGGACCCACAGGTAGTAGGACCAGTTCGGATGTCTCCGCGAAATCCCCGATTCAGAAAACTATCGATGGAAGAAAAGGGAAAAACAGTTACTCTTGAGAGCAATGATGAGGAAGAGGATACTTCGACCTTTTTTGAAGAGATGGAACCAGAGGAAGAGGTGGAAGAAGATATCCAGCCAGTACGGGCTCCAACAAAACAGCCTAAATATGTCCCTCCACGAAAAGGGCAGGTCAAGGTACCTAAATATTTGGATGTCGTTAAAAGCACACTTATAACCCCATCCCTCCCCAAAGGGGTTCTGTTCAAAGGAATGGCGATTGGCTGCATTCCCACTATGAAATTTGAAGACTGGGACCTTGCGGATACTAAGAAGTTTCCCCATTTGGAAACTAGCGAACTGATGGAACAAAGCACAAAGGGGGCCATTACAACACTACAACTGCAGAAATGGCTGCGAGGGGTGGAGGAGGCTGGGCTACTCCACCTCCTGTCAATTCCACATTTTCATTGGGCCCCAATCATGATATTTGTCATCAGGCAACTGCTCTGCCTGGTGCACGATGGGTACTTATGGCTAGAAAAACCCATCCCCATCACAGTGGAGCTCATTCATAGGATCTCTCGGCTTCCCTGTGAAGGAAGGGACCCCGCGGAAATAGTTGGCATGAGTGGCAAATTGACGATTGCGGAAGCCATGAAAAATAAATATATGTTGTAGAAATGGTAGAGAGGGTATGCTATTACTAGTATTCAGGACAAAGGGGTCCACATTTCTACCTAGTTGTTGGTAGGAAAGGTGATGAGAAAATGCTGAGGCAGTGAGGTACCAAAAATTCTCATCGCACTAGCTGAGCAATGCGCAGAAGGGGTACGGTTCAATTGGGCACAGTTCTTCCGCGACGAATTCCTAACGAGCTGTAGGGAGGCCTAGTAGCGAGTAAGACCTTCCACTACACGTGGTTGCTCTTATCCATCCTATTGGTTACAGGTGAATTACTTGAGGATACTCAGTTTCCTCCCCTGGACGAGGATTAGCCAAAGGCAGCAAAATATGCGTCGCTATGGGAAACGAAGGATGCCACAAGAATCCGAGAAGTCAATATTTTTTGGATACTGATGGACGCGAGCATATGACAGTGGATCAAACAGTAACCCCACCTATATGAAGAGGTATATGAAAGCGTGAAGAATGTGGCTAACTTTAGGTGGATATGCACCATGTGTATATCCAGGCGCGCAAGGATCCAGAGTAGACGTAGACCACGCTTCCCTTCATCGCCATTGACGATGTTGTTTTCGCGGTGCTCGATACTTGGCCACTAGAGTGGCATGGACTAGATGTGATAAGGCACGATGAGACTGCAATCCAAAAACATAAGGCTGCTGCCAAGCTCCTAGCACATCAGAAGCGGAATGAACAGCTCGTTAAGGAAGTACGGGCGTCCAGGGAGGCAGCGCGAGCTACCATAGATAAGGTGAAAGCAGGAGGGGCTACCACAACAGAGGACGAAAGCGGCCCAAACGTGACCATAGAGCTGGAAATGGATACTGTGATGGAAGGTGCAGAGCCAAACACCATCGATTCACCCTTAAAATGACTGCACGCCCTAGAATGGTTAAGTTCACAGAAGAAGACCAAGGCGTCCAAGTTGGATGGGGAGCTTATCACATTGACCGAGGGCGACTTATGTGACATTGGGGATACAATTTGCGAAGCTACCAAGGAGGCGTTCGATGAGGCCATGATAGAGCAGTAGACTGTGTTGGGGGCACTTAGGCTGTAACTCCAGGAACTTCAAGCACGACCCCCACAACCGGGAGTGGTAATTGACCATGGAGCTATGGGTACATCAGCAACTAAGTAGCTGTTGCAGGCCAAAATGGATAATACCATCACACTTCTAGTTGGAGCATTGACAACAGACGACATGAGGATACAACCGCGGTAGGTCGGATTAGAGGAGTGGGATTAAATTTGGTTGCCCTCCTGCACGAAATCTTATACCAGATACAGGATGGAGCAATGACAAAACTCCGCGGTAGGGAAGGTCACGTAGTACAAATACTCATCGAGCAACAAATCAATATCGAGTAGCTGAGCCTCCAACGTGATGAAGCAGTCGCACAAAATCAGCAGTTGGAGAAAATTTTTGAGGAAGCATGTTGTCGTGCCCCCGAGCTCGAGATTACGACAGATTTACTTGTAGGCATACAGATCCACAAGTTGGCTAGTGGGTTCCGTGACGTGAAGGAAGAAGCAGAAAAAATCCAATTGGATCTCATTTTGCAGATCCCAGAGTTGAGACTCAAGGCACAGCCCTCTACACCACCAGAGGTTAGAGTGCAGTGGCGATGCATCATTCAATCTGGGCGGGAAGCAATAGCACATGCCATGCAAGAGTGCGCCAGCTTGTTGGATCAGTCACTTATCACGGTCACTTCAGTACAGGAAGACCCAACTTTACAACGGTTAGAAACAGAAGCACGGGAGTTGTAGCTAGCCTATGATAATGTCTGCGGGACTACGCAGATTGTTGCTCTTACACAACGATTGGCCAAGATGAGGGAGGTCAAGGATCTCAAGGCACAATTTGATGCTGCTCGGCAAAGAGAATCAATTCTTAAAGAACGCATCCAGCCTTGTCTTGATGAGACATTCGCGGTTTCTGCCAACATTGGGGGAAATTAGCACACATGAAGGTAGTATACGAACCTAGCCAGGTAACTGAAACTGATACTGAGGCATCGCAGGCTCGCATACAAAAAGTACAATAGATGGCAAAAGAATTTTTTGTGGATGTAAGAGAAGCACAAAAGTTGTTGGATGGCATCTGCGTGAAGATTACTGCATCAGTTGAGTGACTCGAGACGAGTCATGATGATTGTGTTGGGGACCTGTTGGGTAGCAGAGGCCCCGCGTAACAGTTGTGGGGCTTAAGGCCCACAATTTTGGGTATTAGAATGGGAAAGAATCTGCGAAGTGCACAAAGCATGAAATCTAATGGGTCAAGTCTAAGGGTAGTCTACCCTAAAATAATGTAAGTTAATCTAAAAGATGTTAGCCTTCCCATGGTCCGTGGACCATGGGAATATATAAATAGAGCGAGGCTCTAAGGGTAGAAGGAAGTTGTTGATTAAGACCTATGGGTTTGTGAAGGCAATATTCGCTCTGAGTTTGTAAGTTTGAGTCATGGTTGGTAGTAGTTAGAGTAGGCTCTACAACTGTGTGTGTAGAGGACTAGTAGAGTCTACAGCTATGTGTGTGGAACTAATTGTACTGAACCAAAGATTAATAAAGATAAGTGTTTATGAAATATTATGCATCTAATCGCAGACCTAAATGTTTATGCTTATCTATAAGATTTATGGTTGCGCGCGCTGGTTATAACTGTTGAATGCTTGATTAAAGACCTTAAGAGTTAGATCTGATCTATAATAACCCCAATAATAATAAGAAGCTAGAAAGTGGTCATCGTGGATCTACGTGAAAACCAGAGAGCTGTGCAGAATAATGTGAGTGTGTGGAATTGGTTCATGACCATTCTAGTCCTCATTAAGACATCCCTAGGGTGTGGAAACCTAGTTCCAACACCCTCCCATACTACCTCGGGTGAGACTTCAATCCGCACTCCACAGACTATTGCTGAAAGGGCCGGTAGTGCGGGATTTGTTTGGCTAAAACACTTCCAAACCTGGGTGAGGCTCCATCAAGCCAACATTGGTCGTCCTTTCACTAGGTAGTTCGCGAATACTGGATAATGGTCCTTGTCATGTCCCTGGCCTTTGCACTTTATGCACCATACCTCCTCAAACCCTTCTAGGCGAGCTGTCCTATCTTGTTTCAAACTCTGCATCTCAAGGCACAAGTTTTTCAACTGCGCGTGGATCTGTTGGACTCCCAGGTTAGGATCTTGTATTAGGGTTTCATGTAGTCTCATTGCGATCTCCAATGCCTCGGCCTGAGTGGATAGCTTCTGCTGTGACAACATGTTCCTTATATGTAGTGTTAGCGAGTCTACAAACCATGCACGATGTTGCCCATCCATCAAGGTAATTTTAGCTTCATGAATCATACACTTCAGTCTCTGATCTAGCTCCCAGGGGGTCTTGCCTGGAAGCATCGCGATTTCCTTAAATCCAATAATCGACTGTGTCTTTGATTTTGGCCTGCTAAATTCCCTGTTTAGCAAAGCTTGGATATCTGCAATCCCTACATTTGGATTGTCATTGGAATGCTTAATGTACCACGTTAGTGCATGATCCTGCAAAGTGCTGACCAACTTTTCTTTCTTTATATTGTCATCTGTGACTCCTTGTGCTTCCCATACAGCCTTTAACACTATCCAAAACTAGTCTAGATCTTCATTCCCTACTCCTTTGAACACCAACAACTTTATTGCGCTTGCCATATTGAATTGTGGTGGTGGCGGAGGTGGTGTGGGCGAAGACGGGTGTGAAGATGGTGAAACTGGTGGTGGTATGGGTGGGGGTGGTATGCGTGGAATTCACTGCTTTATCAGACTGATCACGCTTCTTGGTGAAACTTTCGCGAACTCTTCCTCGTTTTCCCACGGAGGTGAAATCAAGGGGGCTAGACTCTAGTTTTGCACTATCTTTGTTTCTGTAGATCCTCCCACTCCGCATAGCCCCAAACATCAATTTATTATCATAACCCTCTTTTCACACAGTAGCATTTTAATCCAAGTGTTCAAATATTTAATGTACTTACCTCGCGGTCCTTTGAGGAAGCATCATTTCGCCTCTCTATAGCTGACTAAATTATCTACCATGAGCTTGATGATAAACCCTCCTATAATTCGATCGAGCCAATGGTCCACAGTGCACGCGATCTTATCTTCTGATGCTTCTAGTCCACGCACCAACTTTTGAGTCCACAGAGTAGGTTTATTGAGCCTACACCTTCCTTGACTGTCCGCTAGCTTTACCATCCACTCGTACAACTTAGAGGGGAAGGATGCAAAGAAAATTTCATGGATTTCCGTATATAAGTAGCAATCTAACCACTCTTCCTTTGATAACCGCGGGTTCCTATTTTCTCGTGCCATGAAATCATGAATCTTTCTATCCAACCACTCTTCAATTCCTTTCTTTTTTGGATTCCAGTGATACGAAAACAGACATATCTTATGCAAATCCCGGTCTCGGTAAAGAAACCATTTGTTGGCTTATAGGGGCTTGACCCAAGTTAAAAGTTAAGTTAGCTAAACAAATCCCAGTACTACTAGCCCTTTCGGCAACAGTCCACAAAGCATGGACTGAGGTCTCACCCGAAGTAGTATGGGAGGGTGTTTGAACCAGGTTTCCACACCCTGGATATATCTGATGAGTTCAAGTGGTCTGCGGTTTGACCCTGTGCACAGGTTTCTTCGCACACTTTCCCATACTTCACAGCCTGATATACTAACTTTGCACAACCCTACTCGGGGGCCAAACACTGCATTTCCATGGTACTACCTAAGACCTTACTGTTATTCCAATGTTAGTTGATTATTTTATCCTACTTGTGTGCTTTCTTAACAACATAAACCATTCATACAGGTGCGCGCAATAAATAAATAGTATATTTGAAAATTATATCAAACATGCATTAAATCAAGAATATATAAACAAAATTATGGTAAAACTTGTCTTTATTAATCCCTTCTTTGGTTATAAACTCGACTCTACCCTGCGCACTCAGTTGTAGGGGTCCGCGCACTCAGCTGCGGACTACTAGGCCTCTGCGCACTCAGTTACAAAGCCTTTTCCTACTATACAACCCAAAGACACACTTTGCCTTACTTCCTTAGCCTCCCTTCCTATCTCTCTCTTCTTCTTCTTACACTTAGAGCCTTGCTCTATTTATACAATCCCATGTTCTGCGGACCATGGGTAGGTCTTTCCAGCCGACATTACATTACAAAACTAGGGCAGACAACTTTGTGACTCTATTACACTTTTCGCGCTCTGCGCCCACAAATCATGGAGCTTTACAACAATATTGGGACAAAACTTGGGCTTTGAGCCCCAAAACATGCCTTGTGGGGGATTCCGTTCCTAACATGCATGTATAACCAACACATAGCCCATCCAGTCTGATGGGTGCACCATGCTCTGATACCAATCTATAACACCCCCCTCCCAAATCTACCCAAGTAACCATGCCAACTGGGGTAAACATGTCACGAGAGGCTACTATGATTGGATTCAACCTCCTATGTGACATTAAGGAAGTGGAATCGATGGAACACATTAACCAACCTATCCACATTAGCAATAGAAACCTCAGGAGACATGTCAACCACTAAACATCATGTTCCTAGGTTCCACCGATGTTCTGGACATCTTAAGCCTCAGTCACTCTCATGTTATAGGCATGAAAACATCCATAAACCCAAATTCTCTCTCACAAGCTTGCCTGCCAGTGTCCAGAGACCCAATTTTCTAGTGTTATGCTAGCTTCCTTGGGATTTGAGCCACTTTTTTAGGCCCAAAGCCTAGGTCACTACCCAAAATGGAATGATAACTTAGGAGCAGTAAAATAACAGGGAAAAATGATTCAAAATAAATAAGTTAAACAAGACCATAATCAGACCCCTATTATCCATGACAATAATCTCATCAAACATGTTGCAAGCATGTAATCTGCAAGTGTAAACAACATAATTAAGCATAGGGATCTTATAATTATATGATAATCACTAAGAACCATTGTTCCCTCATGCCATTTGCTTCATTACCATCTATTAGACCATAGATACATTATCCATTCATTTACAAGAAAAAAACATGTTGATAGCCATACATAGTTGGTGTCATAAAACACATATATAACCAACATAATATCAACATAAATACTCATGAAGGTACAACCATATAAACCACATATAATCCGTCAAAATGCTCATAGAAATATAAGGAGAAATAAAATTTCATTAATGATGTAAAAACCGATGGGACTTCCACATTCCACCCGACCATAGAATGGCTAAGCCAAGTCTCTCTTCATCTATTCACCCTCATGCCATACTCAAAGCATGAATGTGGGACTCAAACCAAAAGAACCAACCACGACATACCAAGGCTAAACTGCCTCACCCTCATCAATAGAAACTGGGATTTACCATAATCCATCTTGGATCACTAGTTCAATGCAATGAACACATCATACCAACATTTACTGTGATCTCCACCTGATCATTAGGCCAAAAAAGCATGGATGCCACTAGATTTCTCCACCTACATGTGAGGAATTTTCCTATCTCCTAGTCTCTCAGGATTTACCGCAATCCAAACCAGGATCAATAGGCCCTTAATCAAGACCCACTCTCTAGGATTTACCACATATCCTAAACTCGAGATTACTAGGCCCAATGAAGAGAAAACAACCTCTTGGATTTATCGTATATCTTGTCATTCGGATTGAATTCTTTTCCTTCATTTCCAATCCAATATGAAAAAACTAGGGAGAGGTATTTATTGCTCGACCGCTAGGGAGAGGTATTTATTGCTCGACCGCTAGGGAGAGGTATTTATTGCTCGACCATAAGGGAGAGGTATTTATTGCTCGACCATAAGGGAGAGGGAAAGGAACATAGTCACTCGACCAAAGGGAAAGGGGAATAAAGAAAGGTAGCAAGGATTCCTAGGCCCACCCAGGCAACACAATCTTGGCTTTACTGCAACCCATATTCTAGCTCAGGGGTCACTAGGCTAGTGGCTTTACCATGATCCACAGTCTGATTTAGGGACAACTAGGCCATGTGCTCTATCATTCAAAGATCCAATCCACTTGGCTTTGAATCCATCCAGCAATCCATATCACCAAAAAATGAGAACCCCATCACACCATGGATATTCAGATATCTCAAGGTTATGATAAAAGCACTTTACACCTAGAAAAACCCATGCCACAATATAAAAAGAACCACATGCAATACCATGCATGCCAAATCTAACAACGAAAATACACATGCAAATCGATACCTCCAAATAATCCTGTTGTAGCTGCTTGATCCTAACTTTCCTGGCTTGATCTTTGATTCATATTTCCTTCTTTGCGCTTCTTGATCCAATCCCGAAATGTTCCAAGAAAACTCTAAGTGTCCAAGAGTGAGAGAGAGAGAGAGAGAATAATGAGAGAGCTCCAAAAATCAACTGACAAAAGGTTACGATTACCAATTGATCCTCATAAGACTTTTTATGAATGAAGCCTATTTTTTCTTCATTTTCCATTATTTTCCTTCAATTTCCTCCTCACATGCAACCTGTGACCTTTCACCTCCTTTTTCTCCTAATTTCCATTATTTTCATAAATAAATGTGCCAAAAATGTCATTTTGCCTTTCCAAAGCCTTAGCCATTTCATTCGCCAATTTCCTTAGCCACAAACAACCAAATGAACACCCACTAGGATGTCTTGCCCGACAATCAACTTGGATTAAGTGTCCCATCAACCATGGTTATTAATTTTCCTTTATTAACTTTTATTACATTAAATTTTCACTGGGGTTGTTACATACACTCTACACCCCAAGTTTCTCAATGGAAATCAATGGTTTTGATCTTATGCTACATATTGCATAATGTTGTCTCTGTTACCTATTTCCTCACTTCTCGAGTGTACCTCTGTATGGATGCTCCTCTTGTTGTTGTGTTTGATGGTTGAATTTTGTCATGGAATTAAACATAAGGATGGGATTTTTAGTTCTTCACTGACTCCCTGTGTAATCCTCCATACTGAGAATTTAATCTCAGTCTACCTGAACACTTTACTGTGACTTACCATGCTATTCATTGTTTTGCAGAGCTTGACAACTCTCAGGAATGGCCACTCTATTCCTTTTTTAAATCTATAAGATGTGAATAGGAAGTAGAATATTGCTTTCTTCATCTCATCAATTCTTCTCTATGGACCATTGTCCTTTTTGCCTTCTCTCAACATTTTCTGCAGATACCAATGACTCTATAAACCATCTCTATTGATTTTCATTTAATCTCTAGCCGATGACCCATTCAACCTTTTAATTATGTTTATTGTTACATTAGAGTCACAACATATCGTAACGCATATAAAAGGAACGTTATGAAATCACACAACTCCGATACATTTAGCCCCTTGATGCTTAACCCTTAGTTCCTTTGGTCTCCACATGAAAATATTCCAGTTACTATCAGAGTTCCTTTTATCGGAACATGTTTTAAATTCCATTTTCATAGGAGTTATCAGATCCTCAACCTCCAATATGCTAACCTCTGAGATGATGTCATGCTTCCATCATCTCTTCATGTGGCGCCTCTTGAGTGGTGACATGTGTCACCCTTATTTTCCCCATTAGGCCACCAAAAATTTTGAATATTCCTACCAGATGTCCTATCATACTACCATATCATGCTGACGTCATATGCCATTGCAGCTCCTTAAGGCCAATCACTTGCTTCCATGTGTCCTGTCTAAGGAGAGAGAAAAGGTCCCTCGATCCTTTATTTTCAATGAATTCCTTCGTAAATATTATTGATCACACCACTTGGAATTTTAAAAATAATTCTAAATTCCTTTGAAATCTATGCTCTGCATCCCTCAACACTTTGAAAAAGGGCCCAACAATATTGGCAGTGCTATGTATAGTAACTTTCTCAAAATTCAATTGTTAAGAAGTTACGAGGTTCTGAGGTTTTGAACCTCCTATATGCTCAGAATTCAACCTTTGATATTCCTTCCTTCGATGTTCTAATGGCCCTATGCTCCAAGGTTCTGATGGCCCCATCCTTCCAAAAATCAACTCCAAATTTTTTTCCTCCCGAGATCCCAGTGCTCTGATATTTCTCCCTTCCCATGTGTTGCTTGCTCATCCCTTCCGATATCAGGTCCTGAAATTCAGCTCCCGATGCTTTAAGGTTCCAATGTGCTTTGACCTTTGATATAGCCCACTCCGATGCTCCGATCAGTCCTCTACTCCAAGATTTTGATGTTTGGTGTCCTCTTAAGGACTTCAAGCTCCTTACTTCGACGATTAAGAACTTTTGGTTCCAATGGCCATTTCTAGATTTCCATATATCATTGGAAAGCTCATTCATAGAATTTTTTGTTGGAGATGGTATGATGTAGTCTTTGAGCCCATTTACAACCTGCAATATTATTCCAAGAACCTAGACTCTTGATTCACCATAGTCATCATTTTTCAATAAGCCTACTATTATGGTGATTCTCTACTAGAATCCTACATCTACCATAGGATTCCCTGTGGACTCCCAATCACCATGCTAATCTAGTTGACATCAATGCCAACACACTCATAGCCACTATTCATCCAGACAATGAAATCTGCCCAAAAATTTCCTCATCCCTATACATCTTTAAGGATTCAAACTACATTATGTAGCCTTGAAGATTAGCCTTATTTACTTTATTGGCTCCTTCATAAAAACTACTCATATTGTGTGAGATTTCCTTGGCAGTGGTGCATTACATAACTTTAACCAATTTAGATTCAGGTAGTCTAGCAAGAAGTGCATTCATTGCTTTATCATTATAAGTGAATTCAATCTTATCATCTCTATCAATGATGTCAAGTGGCTTTGTATAGCCATTTTTCATTGTGTCCTGAACATCTGCACCAAGAGAATGTAAATAAGTCCTTATCCTTACCTTCCAAAATGCATAGTTTGTTCTAGTAAAGATAAGAGCCTTGTTGGTGTGACTTCCATATTGGTTAGAAATTATATTGGATCTACCTTATAGTTATTAGATTGTTTTTGAAGGAACTTTCCCTGATACCAAATGTTAGAAACCAGGGAAATACTAATGGGGGGTGTGAATCAATATTTTAACAATTTTAAAAATTAATTGTTCAATGTAAATGTACTCAGCGACACAGTAACAAATAACAACACACCAATGCCATAAATTTTAGACATAAGATATTGATATGGAAACCCAAATAGGGAAAACCACTTTCTTTTTTAGTATAATGCAAAATAAATATCCAACTTCAAATTACATCAATTTGTGTAGGCTACAACTCCTTTTAATTCTATAAGCACCAACTTGTTGATTTTTAAAGGCACCAACTTGAATGAAGCACCAACACCTTCTTGTGAAAGCACCTACCTACACATCCTTTCAAATCATTCTTTCATAAATTTTAAAACTTAGATCTGAGGCTTCTTTTTCATAAAATATTTCCTCATCAATTTCTCCTTCTCATATCTAATTTTCATCCCAATGCACACATCTTTGTCTTTGTTCATATGTTTTCTCTTCAATAATTTTGTTGCTTAGAAATATTTACAGTTGCTTCTATTCTCGACTGATTTTTTATTGTTGGGCGCGGGATCCCCCAAGGGACATTTTGGGGCTTAAAGCCCAGATTTTGACCAAATCTAATGTAAAGACTCTATGTTTTGTGGGCGTGGAGTGCGAAGATTGTAAATGAGTCATAGGGTTGTCCGCCCTCATTTTTGTAATGCAATGTCAGCTTTAGAGATCTACCCACGCTCCGCGGACCATGGGATTGTATAAATAGAGCGAAGCTCTAAGTTGTAAATCACCAAAGTAAGAGAAGTGAAAGTAATAGATGGATAATTGAGTCTTATCTAAGTGTAGAGTTGAGTCTTTGGGTCGTAAAGTAGGAGAAGGCTCTGTAGTTGAGTGCGCAGAGGCCTAGTAGTTCGCATCTGAGTGCACAGACCCCTGCAGCTAAGTGCACAGGGCGAGTCGAGTCTGTAACCTTTGGAGAAGTAATAAAGATAAGTTTTACATCATTTCTGTGTATCTTTTTCTTATTTTGTGAATTGAATGTATCAGATATAAATTGAATTTCTATTGTTTATATGATGTGCGAACTTATATGAATGTGTTGATAGAGCGAATATAAGATAAAGTATCTATTTACACGAAGATAACTAAATGTTATAAGAAGATAAGTAAGATCCACGGTATAACTTGGGGAAGTAGTGCAGATCGCTGCTAGAGTAACACAAAATCACGTCAACCCCTAGTTAGGGCTGTGCGAAGGCAATTACAACATATTGCAAAGGTCTTGCAAGTCATGCTAGTGCACAAAGTGACCTGCGCAGAGGTATTCATAGTTGGACTAAATCGACCCCTCAGACATCTCAAGGGTGCGGAAACTTGGTTCTAGCATCCCCCCATACTGCTTCAGGTGAGACCTCAGTCCACGCTCCACGGGCTGTTGCCGAAAGGGCCAGTAGTACAAGGATTTGTTTGACTAATTAACTTTGAACCTGGGTTAGGCCTCCTCAAGCCAACAAATGGTTTTGTTACCGAGACCCGAATATGCATAGAGATGTCTGATGTTGTATCATTGGAATCCAACTAAGAAGGGAATTGAAGGTTGGTTGGATAGAAGAATTCACGAGTTCACATCGTAGGAGAATAGGAACTCACGACTGACAAAATAAGATTGATTAGACTACTACCTGTACACAGAGATCCATGCAATATTTTTCGCATCTTTCCCTACTGAGATGTACGAGTGGATTGCAAAGCTAGTAGATAACCAAGGAAGGTGGAAACTCGACAATCCTATTATGTGGACCCCAGAGTTGGTGCACAAATTCGAAGCATCAGAGGATAAGATTGTGCGCGTTGTTGACCACTGGCTTGATTGAATTATAGGAGGATTCATTACTAAGTTCGCGGTAGATACTTCAGTCAGCTATAGCAAGGCAGAGCGATGCTTTCTCAAAGGACCATGAGGTAAGTACGTAAAGTCTTTGAATACTTGGATTAAAATGATATTTTTTGAAAAGAGGGTTATATAATTACCTTGATGTCCAGAGCTACGTGAAGTGGAAAAATCTATAGAAACGAAGGAAGTAAGGGACCAGAGAATAGCCCTTTGATTTCACCTCCGTGAGGGGACAAGGAAGAGCTCGTGAAGGTCTCACCACGAAGTGCGATCCATTTGATAAGGCAAAGGATTTCGTGCATACCAACCCCATCCACACCACCACCAGTTTCACCGCCTTCACCCATACCACCTCCGCCAACACTACGAGTCAATATGGCAAACCCGATAAAGTTGCCTGTGTTCAAGGGAGTAGGAAATGAAGATCCAGACTAGTTTTGGTTCATGATAAGAGCCGTATGGGAAGCACAAGGAGTTACAGATGATAATATAAATAAAGTGGCGTTGGTCAACACTTTGCAGGATCGCGTTGACCTAGTATATTAAGCATTCTAATGACAATCCGAATGCAGGAATTGTGGATATCCAAATTGCGCTAAACAGAGAATTTAGCAAGCCAAACTCAGAAGCACACTCGATCATTGGATTTAAAGAGATGAGAATGCTACCAGGTGAGACTCCTTGGGAGCTAGATCAGAGACTGAAGTGTATGATTCACGAAGCTAATATGACTTTGATGGATGGAAAACACCACGAATGGTTTGTAGCATCGCTAATGCCGCATTTGAGGAACGCGTTGTCGCAACAGAGGTTAATGACTCAGGTAGAGGCCTTGGAGATCATGATGAGGCTGCATGAAACCCTGATGTAGGATCCTAACTTGGGAGTTCAGCAGATCCACGCGTAGTTGAAAAACTTGTGGTTTGAGATGGAGAGTCTGAAACAGGACATGAAAGCTTGACCAGAAGTGTGCGAAGAGGTGTGGTGAATAAAATGCAAGGGTTAGGGTCATGATAAGGACCACTACCTTGTGTTCGAAAATTACCTCGTGGGAGGAGGATTGATGTTGTTAAGGCCGGAAGCGCAAGCAGGACTTAGCGTGACACCTGCTTTGTGGTGCGCGATTTGTCAAATAGGAGGAAATCATGCTACAAACAACTGCAATTTGTTACAGAAGTACACACAGGATTCAAAACAATTGTTCTATAATTATTTTAGATCGGTTGGACACGATGAGCACACTTGTAGAAGCTATGAGCTGATGATGGATAGAACTCCCACCTATAGAGTTTAGGTTGAAACATGGCCCATAGACCCAAATGCAGGAGTGGCGCGAACTGGATTTCAAGGGCGCGAACGAGGCCAAGGTGGAGGAGGAGGACCTGGAAGAGGTCACAGACATCTGATATGCTACAATTATGGAGGGCTAGGAAATTATGCTCGTGATTGTACAAATCCAACGTGCCCATCATGTCTGTATTGTACCTTGTTTGATCATGAGACAGAGGATTGTCCTACACTGATAGCTAGGATATGCAACAAGGGAGCGCTACCACCTCCCCCGAATCAGAACCTATAGATGATGAGGTTTGAGCCATGCAAGGAAGACCCAAATGTGAACATCATGCTCTGAAGTGGAATCAAAATGGGAGATGATAAAGGTAAAAGACCCGAAGATAGTAGTTGGGTTCGCAAGGCTCTGACGAAAGAAGCAGAGTTTGATTTGGAGCACGCTAAGGAAACCCTCATGGAAGCTAAGAAGAGCTTCACTGATGCCTCCACTTCAAAAAGAAAAGATAGACTGGAGCTGGAAATGGACCCATCTATGCTTACAAAATTCCTGGAAACATGCATGAATCTATTGCATGACAGTAAGGCTGTAAAAGGATTGCAGGAACTCATTAACAGATGTGTTGGGACCGTGCTAGGAGAACTGCGTGTAGTCCGGAAGATTGGAAAACACAAGACTAGGATAGGGAGAGAAATGAGGCTAACTACACAGATTGGAGAATATGAGATGGACCAAGTAATTTTGGACTTAGGATTGGATGCGAATGTTCTGCTGAAGCAAACATGGGAGTGCATGGGGAGGCCTATGCTGCAATGGTCTCCTATTCAGCTGCGAATGGCGAACCAGCAGAAGATAATACCCATGGGACGATTGCAGGGAATCACCGTGGATATTGAGGGAGCGAGTGTGATAGCAGACTTTGAAGTGATAGAGATTTTTGATGACAGCAATCCCTACCCTGCACTCTTAGGATTTGATTGGGCCAATGACATGAACAGGGTGATTAATCTGAAGAAGTGCAAGATGATTTTTGAGAAGAAGTCTCTGCGCATAGTTATACCCTTGGACCCTGCGGAAGGATCACACTATAAAGAATCAGTGTGCGACTATGAAAGTGACGATGATTTGGACTGCATCTACAAAATAACTGTGCGAGAGAAATATTGGGTAAATCCCACCGCAGATGGACGGATCTCATGGGAGCGTGAAAGCTGTTGTACTTCAGATTTGGATGACAAGATATAACAATGGCAGAACTAGTTACATGAGGTAACCATGCTAAACTATAATATTATGACAAGATTGCTATGCTTCATATCGATAGAAGTTAGGGATCTACCTACTTATGATGGTTTAAGTGAGATAGATACTTTCTTAGACAAGTTTGAAAGGGAGGTGTCGGAAAAGCAATGTTTCCAGGCCTTGAATTGGGTATTGTGTGCTACACCCACGAGGTGTTGGGGTATGCACAAAGGGAGATTTGAGGACTTGCGCACATGTAGGAAAATGTTGCACTCACGATTTGGGAAACCTATAGTGTGATGGGCAGATAAGTACAATGGACGGGATGGTCCACACGCGCTTCTATCTAGGTGGGTAAAGGCATATGGTAAACAACCTACGTGGATTCACATGAGCTTTGAGTTGAGAAATATGGTCAATGAGCCACTATTGGGGGGAGGGGGAAATGCTCGAATGGTTCTTCAAGTTGGAATGACAAGGTGTGGAGAGAATGAACGCATAGAAGGTTATCCATGCAGAAGCATTTAACTAGGTGTGTGGAGCGCTGAACACGGTATATAATTCGCAACGAAGTGATTGGGACCTGCGCATACCTACAGTATTATGGGCTTATAATACGACATGCAAGAAATGGATAGGACAAACACCTTTCCGACTGGTCTATGGAGTGGAAGCCCTAATGCCGATGAAATACATCGCGCCTAGTCTGCACATAGTAGTGCTCACAGGTATGACAAACTGTAGAGCCCTGGAGGAAAGACTTGCACGGTTGGAGGAACTCGAGGAAGAACGATTTCTGGCTAGATTTCACTAACAAGTACAAAAGCAGCATGAAAAGGCCTAACATGATCGACATATTAAGTTGTGCACCTTCAAGGTGAATGATTTGGTGTTATTGTATGATAGTAAGTTTAATAAATTCTAGGAAAATTCAGAATGCATTAGCTGGGACCGTATGTTATTAAGGAAGTCATAGATGGAGGCGCGATGCAGTTGGTAAAGTTAAATGGAGAACCTTTCCCAGGAAGAGTGAATGGAAGCCGGTTGAAGCCATACACGGGTGGCCCAACTATCTGACTAGCCCACCGAAGAACAGTCTTAGCGCTCTAGGTAGATGAAAGGAGGCACGAGACTATAAACAGATGAAGGGAATGCAGGAGCAGATACAAGGAAGTAGTTCAACAGTCTTTGAACCGCGCGTGCAGGAGATACAACATGCAGCTGCTTAGTGCGCTGCCGATCTTGCAACAGCTCGGACAGAGTTGGGAGGTCTCTGTGCAAAGATTTCTGCACCGACAAAGTGACTCAAAGGTGAGTCATGATGTTTGTGATGGGGGCTTGTTCGGCACAGGATCCCCCAAGGGAAGTTTTGGGGCTTAAAGCCCAGATTTTGACCAAATCTGATGTAAAGACTCCGCGTTTTGTGGGTGTGAAGTGCAAAGATTGTAAATGAGTCATAGGGTTGTACCCCCTTATTTTTGTAATGCATTGTTGGCTTTAGAGATCTACCCATGGTCCGCGGACCATGGGATTGTATAAATATAGAGAGGCTCTAAGTTGTAAATCACCGAAGTAAGAGAAGTGAAAGTAATATATGGATAATTGAGTCTTATCTAAGTGTAGAGTTGAGTCTTTGGGTTGTAGAGTAGGAGAAGGCTCTATAGTTGAGTGTGCAGAGGCCTAGTAGTCTGCAGCTAAGTGCGCGGACCCTTGCAGTTGAGTGCGCAGGGCGAGTTGAGTTTGTAACCTTTGGAGAAGTAATAAAGAGAAGTTTTACATCATTTCTGTGTATCTTTTTCTTGTTTTGTGCATTGAATGTATCAGATATAAATTGAACTTCTATCGTTTATATGATGCACCAACTTATATGAATGTGTTGATAAAGTGAATATAAGATAAAGCATTTGTTTACGTAAAGATAACTAACTGCTATAAGAAGATAAGTAAGATCGACGGTATAACTTGGGGAAGTAGCGCAGATTGTTGCTAGGGCAGTGTGAAATCACCTTAGCCCTTGGTTAGGGCCGCGAGAAGGAAATTATAACATATCGTGAAGGTATCGTAGGTCAGGACAGTGTGCGAAGTGAACTACGTGAAGGTATTTACAGTTGGACTAAACTGACCCCTCAGACATCTCAAGGGTGCGGAAACTTGGTTATAGCATCCCCCCATACTACTTCGGGTGAGACCTCAATTCGTGCTCCATAGGTTGTTTCCGAAAGGGCCAGCAGTACAGGGATTTGTTTGGCTAATTAACTCCGAACCTAGGTTAGGCCCCCTCAAGCCAACATTTATTTTAAATTTTAGCTCACAATTAGGCTTAAGATTTCTTTTAGAATAGTTTTTGTCCCTCATTGTTGCTTGCGCTACTCTCATCTTTGTGTTATTTAATTGTTCAATTAGTTAACTTGTGCTTAAACAATTTTATTCATAGTTTCCATGTGAATAGAACATTTTATATTCCCTGTTAAAAATGGGAATCTAACTTATTCAACGCGTTTGTCCAAATTTGGTGTTCAAACTCCAGTTGCACTTTTTCTAATTTTGGTGCTCAAACACCAAATTTTCCCAAATTAATTTTTTTTAGCACCTTTGTTTTTGGTAACACCTTTGCTCTAAAAAACCATGAGTTGTAACCACCATTTATCCCTATAGTGCTTAACCTGTTTGTTTCACAAAATTTAGTATCTGGTTCATTTATTTTTGGACTAAACATTTGTATGCATGAAGTCTTGAATTGTTAGATAGCTATAGGAGTTGGATGGGAGAGATGTCTGAATGGATTGATCAATGATTGATATTCATTGGTACCCTCTCTTTTTTTCCATTTTCCCATAGAACCATGGGTTGGAACCTCAATCCTAGCTTAGCGTACTTAGCCCCAAACAACTTATCCAACGGCTAAACAACTAACACCTTTTGTTGGCACTCCTCATATATTGATTTTATCAATGATCAATAGCCATATTGAGCCTCCCTGCATTCCCAATGGTTAACGGAGGTGGGGGTGTGTGGTATTTTTTCTTATGTGACTAATTCACTGCTACCTTCCCAAAGTGTTCGAAATGTGCCTCATTGGCTAGTTCAATCAAGATGAAACACCATCTCGAGGACCCCTAGAATTTTTTTACTTTTAGTAAGAGGGTGGGACCTTATATTTGTTGTATTTTCCCTAACACAACATGACACCACGTTGTATGGCTCCAATTTCCATTTCATGCTACCAAGACATTCCACCACGTCACACTAGCACATCACTATACCATGTCACTATCAAGCCTAACGTCATTATGACATCATGGGACTTCATCTTACCATGTGGCATCCTCTGGGTGGTGTCACATGTCACCCAAAAATAGGCCACTTGGCTGCGCAAAAGGGAAAAATATATCTGCCATGTGTCATGTTAACATTGTGCCACATTAGTTTCTTTCCATGTCATCACCCCTACCACATTGTCATTGTCAACCATTCGGGATCTTCCATCTCCTATTGTTGCCACATCACCACCAATCTAAAGAAATCCAGTATCTAGCATTTCCATTTTGTAAATCTTTTTCATGTCTTTAATGAGCCGAGATGGTAAGATACACCTATCACCGTGGAACCACAAACACTCAAAATTGTGACCCAAAATACCTTTAATGGAAATTTGGATCTAAAATAATAATGAAACCCATGTATTATTGAGATATAAAAACTTCCAGGTACTTCGCACTTCCCAGATAAGTTCAAATGAATCCATCATCCAACTCTTTCTATCATTCTTGACCTATTTTCACCTCGGATTTCTCAGATGCCCTAGATTCTTTCAATCCTTATCTTACTACCAAATATTCCTTCACTTCAAAACACTTTGTCTCCCCAATCCTTGGGATTTGGACCAAGTGTCATATACTATTGGAAAGGTATCTAAGAGGGCTAACCAATTGCACACTTTGCAATATAATTTGAAAAATTTACCTGTATACAAAACACCTTCAAATATAGGATACATATCATCAATAATAAAGGTCAAATAATTCCCCCTTAACTTGTATTCACTTGTTTGCATGACATCAATGACTACACTTGAAATTGACGACAACACTTTTCTCAACAAGAAGTTGAAATTTCATTAATAACATGCATAAACATTTTTATTTTTTCATGATCATCAAACACCTACCATTATTTAACATTATATGGAATGGTTGTATATGTCTTACTTCAACCAAATACTGCAATTGAGAGTTAATTGGCACCTTGAAATTACTTGATTATACAACCAAAGAATCAGATACTAAATTCTCTTCACTTGGGATAGCAGTAATATTAAAAGCTTGAAATAATTTTTCTATACAATCCCATACTTCATTCCTATAAGAATAAGGTCTTAGATATTTAGTCTAACATACATTTCTCACCCACTTTACCACCAATTTGGAGTCGCCAAAAACTTCTAGGTTAAGAATATTCATCTTTCTAGAAATTTCAAGTCCCAGAATGAGGGCCTCATACTTTGTTAAATCATTAGTAATTTCAAATTCTAACTTGAATGATTGAGTAACAATCTCCTTTGAAAATGAAATGAAAACTACTCTAGCTCTTGAACCTTTCCTTGAAGTATGTCCATAAAAATATAAGCTCCATACATCATTTGTTGAAAACTCAGAAATATTTACTACTTTGTCTAATGTATCTTTAACATTAAACTACTTATTTATAGATAAAATATAACACCCCAATTCTTGACCAAAAACATATAAAAAAAGATTAATTGGATGTTTAGCATCACTCACATTGGATGCAAATTTAGCTTCTCTACACAACCTAATGCTTTCTCCCACAAAAACTGGAATTGTAGCATAAGTCATGTCCATATGAAGGCTACCTCCTAATTTGACTCACTGTGATCTTGATAAAAGCATACCAAAATTGGGAGGAATATGTATTACAAATACATCCATAACCATATGAGATAAACATACAACCAAATCTTTGATTAGACCCAAACCTTCCAATTTCTTTGAATCAAATAAATAGAGATCATGATATGGCCAAGTAACCTGTAATTGTATATTTTCCATAATTTATGTATGCATCATATTATGTGATGCTCTTGAATCCATCATACAATGAATCTTCAAAGTAACAAAGAAATTAGGCATCGATTCATCTCTCTTCTCTATCTGTGGTGCAAAAATGACAGATGGCTTCTCATCCTGCAAATTTAAAGTATCCTCTTCTACTAGTGCATATGATGACTTAATCCACTTAGCTACTTATTTCTAAGTTGAATGAAATGGAAACCCTCACTAAATTTTATTGTTCATAAACAAATATGGGTTGTTGTTGTGAAGTTGAAGGCCCTTGATTCTTATCTTTGGGTGTAACAAAATAAACTTTCTTGACCGATTTGTCTGGGTTTACTCTGTTAGAAAATTATATATTACGGAGCAATGGAACACATAAAATATTACAGAAATATAAACATATAAAACGCACAAAATAAGAGAGACACAAATATACGTGGTTCACCCAGTTTGGGCTACGTCCACCCTGAACAACCATTCCTTCCTTTCTATTATCTAGCAAAATGAAGAGACACAACCTACAGCAAATCCGCTGTAATATCCTCTATTTTCTCTCACAGTCTCACCTCTCTATTTCTCGCTCACAGAATACACATCTATCGCACAACCTCAAATACAATACCCTCATACAAAGAGAGGGGTTGCCTTCTAGGGAAAAAAAACCTAAACTAAACATAAGTTCTACTGTCAGATCATCCGCCTAATGAACGGCCCAGATTGACTAGAAATTACTATACTTTTACAAGGCAATTTTACAGCTGTTTTCTAGCTTCGGGGGCGCTACCCCCGAAACCCCCCACCAGGGGGGGGCTCCCAAAGGTCGCAGCCGCCCCCCCCCTGGAACCCCCCTGCAGTGAATATTTTACAGGCAGCGTTGCCGCCCCCATTTCGAACTGGGGTCCTATGTGGCGATACCTTTGAATATAGAAGATAATCAGGCTCCACACCCAACAATCTCTCCCTTGGAGACTGATTGTAGAAACTCCACCGCCGCTCCATTTGCTGGACAATGACTCCTCTTTGGACCTAGTTGTTTCTCATATTTATCATCATCCTTGAAGACCAACTGAAACTGAGCATATTCTCAGTTTCTCCTTGGTTACAACTTTTGTTAGCATATCTGCAGGATTCTGGCTAGTGTGTATCTTTTCCAGCTTCAACTCTCCATCTTCCAACACTGATCGTATGAAATGGTACTTGAGCTGTATGTGTTTAGTCCTGGAATGAAATGCTAAGTTCTTTGCAAGATGAATGGCACTTTGGCTATCACTGTATAACGTGCCCATATCATGCTCCTTACCCAATTCACCCATAAACCTTTGTAACCAAATCATTTCTTTACTAGCCTCTGTAGCAGCAACATACTCTGCTTCTATTGTTGAAAGTGCAACAACACTTTGGATTTTTGAAACCCAACTGACAGCTGTTCCTCCAACAGTAAATACATATCCTGTAGTGCTCCTCCTGTTATCTCTGTCACCTGCCATATCTGCATCAACATATCCTTGTAGGGAGATGTTTGAACCACCAAAGCATAATTCTTGATTTGTGGTACCTTTCAAATATCTGAGAATCCATTTCACTGCCATCCAATGTTCCTTTCCTGGATTGTTCATGTACCTGCTTACAACTGCTACTGCATGTGCAATATCAGGCCTTGTGCAAACCATTGCATACATTAAGCTTCCAACTGCTGATGCATATGGAACTTTAGACATATAATCCATGTCTTCTTGGGTCTTTGGGCACATTTACTTGCTAAGTTTGAAATGGCTAGCGAAAGGTGTACTAACTGGTTTTGCATTGTGCATGTTAAATCTTTTCAACACCTTTTGTATGAACTCATTCTGAGACAATGCTAATTTACGATTTTTCCTGTCTCTAGTTATTCTCATACCAAGGATTTGTTTTGCAGCTCCCAAATCCTTCATTGCAAATGAATTTGCCAATTTTCTTTTGAGTACATTTATTTCCTGCATGTTAGATCCTGCAACAATCATGTCATCCACATACAATAACAATATAATATAGCTTCCATCATTTTTCTTTTTCAGATAAACACAATGATCAGAGTGACATCTACTATAACCTTGTTCAGACATAAACTTGTCAAATTTTAGATACCACTGCCTGGGAGCCTGTTTTAAGCCATACAATCTCTTCTTCAACCTGCACACTAGTTTCTCCTTCCCTTTCACCTCATATCCTTGTGGCTGCTGCATATATATCTCTTCCTCCAAATACCCATGGAGAAAGGCTGTCTTTACATCTAACTGCTCAAGATGCAAATCTTTAGCTGCTACAAGACTTAAAATAGTTCTGATTGAAGTCATTTTAACAACAGGAGAAAGTATTTCATCAAAATCAATACCTTTCTTCTGTGCAAACCCCTTCACCACAAGTCTAGCTTTATACCTCTGTTTTCCTCCATCTTCTTCCTTCAGCATGTAAACCCATTTATTCTTCAATGTAGTTTTTCCTACAGGCAACCTGACTAAATCCCAAGTCTGGTTATGCATTAAGGAGTCCATCTCTTCTTCCATGGATACCTCCCATCTCTTCCTGCTTTCAACCTGCATTGCTTCTTCATAACATTTGGGTTCACCGCAATCAGTCAACAATAAATAATATAATGAAGGATAGTATCGTTCAGGGGGTCTACTTATCCTGGTAGATCTTCTAACACCACTTTCAGATGTTTGGGGTGCTTGTTGTTGTTGTGGTGGTTGTTGTTGTTTTGGTTGTTGATTATTATTGTTTTCAGGCACCTTTACTTTTTCAGTGATTTCATCAAGAACTGCGTATTCCTTGTTTTCCTTTTCCTGTTTCTTTTCTTGCAACTGATTCTTATACAAGACCTTTTCGTTGAATATTACATCTCTGCTCCTAATGATTTTGTGATTTTCATAATCATATAAGCGATAACCAAAATCATTAACACCATATCCAATAAAGGTACATTTCTTTGACTTTGCCTCAAGCTTTGTTCTATTTTATTTATCAATATGGACAAAGGCCTCACAACCAAAAGGCTTTAAAATAGAGTAGTTTACCTTTTTACCTGTCCATGCTTCCTCTGGAACACCACCATACAAGGAACTTGAAGGCCCTCTATTTATTAGATAAACACCAGTATCTACAGCATCTGCCCAAAACTGTAAAGGCAATCCTGCATGCAATCTCATGCACCTTGCACGCTCCATGATTGTTCTGTTCATCCTTTCTGACACACCATTTTCTTGTGGTGTTCTTGGAACTGTCTTCTCTCTGTGAATTCCATGCTCTGAACAGTACCTATCAAACTCTTTGTTGCAATATTCACCTCCATTGTCTGATCTAAGACACTTCAATTTCTTTCCTGTCTCAATCTCAACCAAAGCTTTCCATTTCTTGAAAGTATCAAATACATCAGATTTATTCTTAATACAATAAATCAAAGTTTTTCTAGTTGCATCATCAATAAAAGTAACATAATAATGAGAGCCACTGAGAGATGATACCTGAGCAGGTCCCCATACATATGTATGCACAAGCTCTAATTTTTCATTCTTCTTTTCTTTCCCAACTCTGAGAAATATGACTCTCTTCTGTTTTCCATAAATGCAATTCTCACAGAAGTCCAAATCAACATTCTTCAAACCCGGCAACAAATTCCTTGAGTGAAGAATCTTCATCCCCTTTTCACTCAGGTGTCCAAGCCTATGATTCCATAATGCTGCATCTGCTCCTTTGGAAGTTAAAGCATTAACAGAGTTAGAAATACCATTGCATAAATACAATGTACCAACCTTTTCGCCTTTTGCTATTACCAGGGCTCCTTTGGTGACCTTCCAAGCTTTATATGTGAAAGTTGTCACACAACCTTCACCGCCTAACTGCCCTGTTGAAATCAGATTTTTCTTTAGATCTGGAACATGCCTTACCTCCTTTAATAGCCATTGGTTTCCATTCTGCTGTTTTACAAGAACCTTACACATTCCAACGAGTTTACAGGGTTTATCATCACCCAGACGAACTTGTCCAAAATCTCCAAAATCTCCTTGAACATAGTCATGAAAATATTTCTTATCAGGTGTGGCATGGAATGAAGCCACTGAATCTACCACCCAGGAATCAGTAATATTTTCAAAAGAAAGAATCGAAGCATCTTGTAACACCTCACCTGTCACATTTGCTTCATGATTGTTTTCTCTCTGTGCATCTCCTTCTTTTCCCTTCCGAGATCTACAGTATTTCTTTAGGTGTCCTTTCTTTCCACATTTCCAGCACACTATCCCTGATCTGGACTTGGATCTGCCTTTCCTTGATTTACTGCGATATCCTAAGATCTTTCCTCTTTCCATTTTTCTTCCTCTAGACTCTGCACTCAAAGCATTTCCTGATGTCTCACCAGAGCTTTTCCGTCGCATTTCCTCGCTAAGGATAGCACCGAAAACATCATCAAACTTTAAAGTACTAGATCCAGAAACGGAGTTACTAATGGCCATTACCAAACCATTCCAACTTTCTGGTAATGAACACAGGAATAACAGAGCTCTAACTTCATCGTCAAAGTCTACCCCTATAGAACTTAACTGACTTGTAACTGTATTAAAATCATTTAAATGGTTTGCAACAGATCGACCTTCCGACATATTCATATTAAATAACTGTTTCATAAGAAATACCTTGTTTGAGGCTGATGGTTTTTCATATAGTTTCGACAACGTCTGCATCAAACCCTCTGCCATGGTTTCCTTCGAAATGTTGAAGGCGACTGACGCAGCAAGGCACAACTGTGTTGTTCCGAGTGCCTTTCTATCGAGAAGGTTCCATTCTTCGTCTTTCATACCCGTTGGCATCTTTGTTTTTCCGCCCAATGGTAGGTATAGATCTTTCTGATACAGATAATCTTCCATCTGCATCTTCCACAGCGAGAAGTTTTGGCCGTTAAATTTCTCGACCCTAAACTTACCATCTTCCGCCATTGCTCCCACTCAAACCAGGAACCCTTCTTTCCTGCGAGTTTATCAGTCAAATAGACCTTCGGCTCTGATACCAGTTGTTAGAAAATTATATATTACGGAGCATTGGAACACATAAAATATTGTAGAAATATAAACACAAAAAACGCACAAAACAAGAGAGACACAGATATACGTGGTTCACCCAGTTTGGGCTGCGTCCACCCCGAACAGCCAGTCCTTCCTTTCTATTATCCAACAAAATGAAGAGACACAACCTACAACAAATCCGCTGTAATATCCTCTGTTTTCTCTCACAGTCTCACCTCTCTGTTTCTCGCTCACAGAATACACATCTATCGCATAGCCTCAAATACAATACCCTCATACAAAGAGAGGGGTTGCCTTCTAGGGCAAAAAACCCTAAGCTAAACATAAGTTCTACCGTCAGATCATCTGCCTAATGAACGACCCAGATTGACTAGAAAGTACTATACTTTTACAAGGCAATTTTACAGCTGTTTTTAGCTTCGGGGGCGTTGCCCCCGAAGCCCCCCACTAGGGGGGGGGGGGGCTCCCAAATGTCGCAGCCGCCTCCCCCTAGACCCCCCCTGCAGCAAATATTTTACGGGCGGCGTTGCTGCCCCCATTTCGAACTGGGGTCCTATGTGTCGATACCTTTGAATATAGAAGATAATCAGGCTCCACACCCAACATACTCTTATGCCTTAAATCATATTTTATGTTAAGTTCAACTTGTAGAAAAATAGAAAAATATTTATACTGAGAAGCTAGAGATGGATTAATACCTTTATTCACTTTTTTTTCCTATTGAGGAGTATCTTTAGGAATACTACAACTTTGAGAATACTGGACATAAAAAAAATCCACGTCATTTGTTGTTTATTCAAGTTATTCAATATTATGATTATCTATAACTTGAGCTTTTTGAACTTGTTGATCAACATTTATTCATTCCCTTTGTAATATATTTAGGTTAAAGGGCGTTAGAAACTAACTAGGTGGTATGTTTGCAATTTCATGACCTTGTCTAGGAGGATTTTCAATTTTTGCAATTGTGTTTAACAAAGTCCTTACGATTCAAGTTTTATCATCAATTATGTATTCAATTTCTTATTTTATTTCACTTGAATATCATGCTTATTTCTTAGCCTTTTTCTTTTCTTCTCTTTTTCCTTTAGTTCTCAATTTACATGATGTTGCTCTATTTTCCTGCACCTCAATTGATTTTTTTTTCATGTCTTTTAGGGTTCTGGACTTTCTCTCTCTCATCATAAATGAAAAATCATCCCCAAAAGAAACAAGAAAATTGACAATTGGGGAAGGCTAGATATCCAATGGGGTTCTGTGATATAGTTTATTGAATATTTGGATGAAATTGGGAACTGTTTCACCAACATTTCTCTTTATATCACAAAAATTTGTTATTTTTGAATTTAGGCTTCTGTGGTCCATATTGATTTAAGAGAAAAGTTTTTCAGTATAAACCACATAGGAAAATATTCCGCCAATGCGTTTCAAACCATCCAGTGTGGTTCATCGTCAGGACAAGAATTTTTTTTTGTTAACTAATAAATAAGATCATTTTTCTCACCTCGTTTATTAGAAAAAAGTTGTAAGATCCCTTCAAGTATGAATTGAATATTACTGAAATTTTCTAAACCAAATTCTAATTTCCCCTTCTAAATATTGTACAAACAATCTCATATAGATATCATCATGTTCAACACTTAATTATAAACAAAATAAAGGAAAGTAAAAAAGTGATCCTATCCATTAACTTCACCTTCACTATTATATTTGGGCAAATACTTCGTATGCCCTTGAGTTTAATAATGCAACTAAGCAGGTAACCTCAATGGAGCATATCTAATGGTTACTAATGGTCCCACTCCAACCATTTTTTATTGTGAACTTTATGATAACTTTTGTGGTGGAGACTATTGAGATTGAATAATTTGAGTCTGTAGAGCTTATTCTACTTAATAAAAAAGAGAAATAATATGTAATTTTATGTTTCCTTTTATTTGAATTAGAGAAATAGAAATTGTATTATAAAATAATGAAAAAATTTCCTCTAATTTAACTTTAAACTACTCAAGTTTAGTGGAAAGAGGTAATTCAAAGGCTTCAAGAAATTCAATAAGTAAATTTGTTTGAAGTGGAGCTCCCTTTTCAGTGAGAGATAAAAAACCCTTGGGAAAATTTAAAGGTTCTCATGCTTATCTTTAGGATTTTCAAAATGAGAAGTTGATTCTTGAGGAAGAGTTGAAGAAGAGGCCTCAAGCCTACACCTTAAGTAGGCATGTTGAATCAACCTTTTAGGATAAAAAAGTGGTGAAACTTCTACAGGATCATGATTGGATCTGGTAAAGTTTTTAGATGCCAAGTTTCTAGAAAATGGAGTTCACCAAGTGAAAGTTATTAACCTACCAATTTCTTCTTCACCATCAAGAAAAATGGTTTATTCATTGTCCCGATAAAAATTAATTTCACTGCTTCGGTCCCCCACAACGGTGCCAATTTGATGTTGTCCCTTATAGTTAGTTTCTATCTAGGAAACTATGTCAAGGCATCATGACATTTTTTTTTTTAAATAAGGTAGTTATGGGTTAAACTCATTGCTTTAAATGTAAATAGCAATCCCTGCAGAAGTTTAACCAAAATGATAGCTTTCAACCATGACAAATACAAATTAGTTGAAGATGATGAAGGAAGACTACATAAATATAACATATAACATTTACACTTGTCTGAATATATCAGCTATCTAGTACAGTAATAAAGCACATAGAATATCACTCTAATGGCTTAACAAAATAATAGATCTTAATCACATGAATTAGGGCAATAATGATGGGACCAACCCTCTTAACCTCGCAGTCAATCAATAATTAAAAATATGACTAACATAAAGATAATGTAAACTCATATATTTTGTTTGATTGCACAATTAATTGGTGAGTAAGGTGGTTGGTGTGAGGGGACACTTTTCCCTGCCTCAAACTCTGCTCTCCCGCTCCTCGCCTTCATTCCAAACCCTCGTTCACTTGGCACTTTGGCACTTTGGTTTTGTTCTGCTCGTGGTGAGGGTTTGTTGATGGTTCTTCTGCGATTGTGGTGAATGTTGCAATGGTGCCCGGTTTGCGCCTGGTTATGGGCCCTTCTGCCTAGTGGCTTGGCAACTCTGCTTACACTTCCTTATTTGCTATTTTTTTGGTCTCACCTAGGCGCTGTGTTGGTTGTTCCATCGACTTTGGTGGAGGGTTTCCTTCATTTTTCTACTGGTGTAGTTTACCCTCTGGTGGGCGCTGTTCTTGCTACTGTTGTCTCAGCTTTCTCTGTGTGAATTTTCTGGTTAAATCTTTGGTTGTTCGCATGGTTGTTTCTCTAGTTAACTAGTTGTTGTTGTGGTTTACAGGTTGTGGTCACAAGGGACCTTAATCTCGGCTCCGCTTGTCACTGGGCAAGGTAAGCCCTCTGCTCCATGTTATAGCTTCTTCTCGCAGTTTTACTTCTTTACTAAGGGTAGTTTCTCCTTGTGAGCAAGGACTCCCTCTTGTGGTTGCGACCTGGTTGTATATTCATTCCTCCAGTGTTGTCCACTCTTCTAGTAAGTCGGCCTTCAAGCCCTTACCTTCTCTGCTCCTTACTTTTCTTTTTCAGAACTTGGTATGTAGTTAACTAATGCTTCTCTGTTGGTTTTGACTACAGGTGGGGCTTGGCTCTAGGTTTTGTTCCTGCGCCTGTTGCTGCCTGATGAATCTGGTAGGGTCGCTCCTTGCCATTGATATTTTTTTTATTCTTTTCTTAGTTCCAACACTGTTGTGGTCTAAAGATAGGCTAGGTCTTAAGAGCTTGGGATCCTCTATTTCTTGTTTGATGTCAAGTTGCCTTTGGGCTCCTGTTGTTGTATGTAACTTATATTTGGCATCAATTTTGAGGTCTACAGGGTTTTCAAACCCTGGCTTCACTATCTGTTATCTTGCAAATGGGTTCATCCCGCCTTACTGTTGTTGGCCTAAGTACTCTGTGATTATTTTCTTATACGAAGACTATGTTACTTGTAAAGAGAAAGAAGTTCATGTGAATGTGGGTTACCTCTGTTTGCAATTGTATTCTACACTGGCTAGGACTGTTGGTCTATTGAGAATTCCTCCGTGGTTGTTGTTGTGCCTGTATATTTGGAACTCTTGTTGCTGGCTGGAGCTGTGTAGTCGGTTCTTCGGTTAATATGATATATTTGATTCATCATTTGAAAAAAAAAATTTGTCTCTGTTTTCCTAGATGACTGTTAGGAAAGATTGCTTGAAACAGAAAATGCACTGTTGTGATTTGTTATTGCACTCAATAATTAATGGGAAAAGAAAAATAAAGATGATATTTTGCTGTAAATGGATTCAGATGTTTTTTTCTTTAATAGAAAATTCTTTTTGTCTTCTATTCCTTCTTTGATGTAACAAACCTCTTACAATTAGGCATATTTTCCTTTTTAAGCTGTGTCAAAACAGTTTCTCATAACTGTTAACAGTTACATATATGGTTTGCATAGTTATGGTAACTGTTATTTTTTTCTACTCTGCTGTAATTTTACGAGAGACAAATAAATAAATTAATAAATAAAAAAATTTGGCTGGAACAGCTTCCAACTTAACTAGAATGTCCCTAAATGTTGTTTAACTTAATAAATTATAATGAAACTAGACATTTACTGTGAACCTATTTGTCTTTGTTGAGACCAAATACCCCAACCATGATACCCTTAGCTAGATGCTCCTGCATCAGGCTCTCGGGGTAATAAAAATTCATGGCTCCGGTCCATGAGCTCCTTGATTGAATACCCTGCACGCTGTATTTTTCCTACGTCAAGCTAGGAACTATCCTCGATGGGACGATTCTTCCACTTGACAAGGTACTGTAGGTACTCTTTCCTTCAAGTTTGCCTGGCCACCTGAGTACCAAGGATTCTCTCGATCTCAAGGGGCTGAGTTGAAGGCATTTGCCTCATCCATGAGTTACTTCCTTCCTGGGTGTCCTATTTAGGCCATGCTGAACTGTTGTCTTTAGGACTGGCAGTGTATGGAAACATATTTGCCATATTGAAAATGGGCGATATGCCTATCCCTGGGGGCAACTGTAATTCATAAGCATTGGTATAGAATTTACGCAAAATTTTGCAGGGGCCAATCTTCTTATATTTCAGTTTGTTGTCTTCACCCTTAGGGAACCGTTCTCTGCGCAAATGTGCGAGGACCTCATCCCCCACATTAAATTGTACCTCTCGCCATTTCAGATCTGCCCGCTCCTTATAATTTTGACTGATGTCCTACAACTTCAAATTTACCTGCTTGTGTAGGTCATTCATTGCTTTGGTGAAATCTTCCCCGTTAGCAGTCCGTCTTTCCAGTTGTCCTAGATCCCGTAACTCATGCACTCCGTGAGGATGCATGCCATATAAGACCTGAAAAGGACTGTATCCCGTGATATGATTCGGTGAATCGTTGTAAGCGAACTCCACTTGGGCGAGTAGATGATCCCACATTCGTGAATTTTCTCCAATCAAGCTTCGTAGCAGGTTTCCCAAGATCCTTTTCGCCACCTTTGTCTGCCCATCAGTCTGTGGGTGATAACTGGAGCTGAAACTTAACTGTTTGTCCATCTTATTCCACAAGGTGCGCCAGAAATGTCCTGTAAATTTCATGTCCCTATCGAAAACAATGGACTTAGGCAAGCCGTGCAACTTGACTATCTCCGTGAAAAATAAGTGGGCTACGTGTGTGTGGCATCACTGGATGAAATGTGCCATCTTTGAGAACCAGTCTACTACCACCATCACAGAGTCATAACCTCTCTGCATTCTTGGTAGACCCAAGACAAAGTCCAAGCTAACTAAGTTCCATGGTCTACTCGAAATAGGTAGTGTGTGTAGAGTCTCATGTTCTGACTGTGTCCTTTCACCAACTAACACACTTTACACTTGGTTACAAATAACTGCACATCCCTTCGCATCTTCGGCCAGTAATAAAAGTGACTGAGCTGATCCAAGGTCTTATCAATGCTGAAATGTCCAGCTAGACCTCCACTGTGCTTCTCTTGGATGATGTTCTCCCTCATCGAACAATCGGGAATGCATAGTTGTCCTCCTTTAAACAACAACTTCTCCTGTAAGTTATAGTCCAACCATGGACTATTATTCCTCAATAGAGGGTTTTGGCAGGCTTCATAAGCCTCCTTGAAATCTGCATCTGTCTGATACAAGTCTGTTAGGTGTTCAAAACCCAACACTTGCATCGTGCTCTCTTGTAAGAGTAAAACTCTTCTGCTCAACGCATCTGCTACCTTGTTGGCTTGTTCACTTATATTTCAAAACAAACGTGAAACTATGCAAATAATCAACCCATTTTGCATGCTTGTGGTTCAGCTTATGTTGCTGCATAACATATTGCAATGCAGAATTATCAGAAAACAAAGCAAATTCATTACTGAGAAAATAGTGTCTCCAATGCTTCAATGCTTGGATGACAACATAGAACTCCTTGTCATAAGACAAGTAATTCTACCTGCTCTCGTTCAATTTTTCATTGAACTAAGCAACTGGTTTGTCTTCTGGTCGAGTACGGACCCAATGGCTGTACCATTGGCATCACAACGGACTTGGAAAAGTTTGTTGAAATCAGGCAATCTCAGGATTGGCCTTTCAATGATCTTCCTCTTCAACATCTGGAAGCTTTTCTCTGCTGCTTCAGTCCAACGGAAAGGCTGACTTGCCTTTTTAATTGTGTCCAACATAGGTGCACAGATCTCACTAAAATTCCTTATAAACTTATGATAAAAACTTGCCAACCCATGAAAGCTACGTACCTCGAACAAACTCTTTGGGGATGGCCAGCTAATGATAGTTGCAATTTTCTCTGGGTCCATTTTCAGCTCATTTTTTGCAATCACAAAACCTAAATAAACTAATTCCCTCTGAAAAAAAGAACATTTTTTCAAATTTATCAGCAACTTGTTTTGCTGTAATTTTTCCAGCACACTTCGAACGTGTCGAAAATGTTCTTCTTTGGTTTTACTGAAAATCAGTATATCATCAAGATATACAATGATGAACTTCCTAATGAATTCTTTCAACATCTCATTCATCAAGCACATAAAGGTGCTAGGGGCATTACTTAACCCAAATGGAATCACCAACCACTCATACAGACCTTCATTGGTTTTGAAAGTTGTTTTCCATTCGTCCCCATCTATGATTCTGATCTGGTGGTATCCACTCTTCAAATCGATTTTCGAGAAATATGCTGCCTCGTTGAAACAGTCCATCATGTCATCCATCCGTGGCAATGGAAACCTGTACCTAATGGTAATCTTATTGATGGTCCTCAAATCTGTGCACATCTGCCACTCTCCTCCTTTCTTGGGAGCTAAAATTGTTGGAACTGCATAGGGACTTAAACTCTCCCTTATCAATCCCTTATCCAGCAATTCTTGTACTTGTTTCCTAATCTCCTCGTTGTCCTTAGGACTCATTCGGTATGCTGCCTTGTTTGGTAAACTAGCTCCGGGTATAAAGTCTATGTGATGGATGATACTTCTCTTAGGAGGAAATTTATCCAGAAAATCATCCACCACAATGTTGCTGAACTCCTGCAACATGTCCTGAATTTCTTTAGGAAAATCTGCAATTTCTGTGTGTAACAATACTACTCTTGGCCTCCTTACAACAACATATTTTATCTCGCTGCCTTCGATCTGTTTCAAAAATTCCTTTCCTCCCACCAGCAATGCTTTGCCTTCACTAGTTTCTCTTGTTTCTTCCTCCTTGATGGGTACAAGCGTGTGTTTAATCCCATCATTGACAAACTTGTAACAGTTTGTCTTTCCATCATGAACCACCTTCCTGTCATACTGCCATGATCTTCCTAGTAGTATATGACACACGTCCATAGGCATAATATCACAAATAACCTTGTCCCTGTATTTTCCAATATGGAACTCAACCTCACATTGTTCATCTACCAACAGTTGATGGCCTTTCTGTAACCACGATACCTTATAGGGAGTGGGGTGCTTCAACTGCTTCAAACCCAACTTCTCCACCATCTCTGCAGCAACTAGATTATTCGTGCTCCCACTGTCGATAATCAGCTTACAAAATTTTCCGTGTGACTTACAAACTGTCCAAAATAATGGCTTTCTTTGGTTTGATCAACTATCTCCTTTGCTGGTTTCAGTAGTACCTTATTCAAAATTAAGGCCTCCTTTTCTTCGGCACATTATCTACCTCTTGAGGTGGTGCCTCTGCTTCCTCTAGCTGTGCAACATATGCTTCTCTTTAGCCAGGCTGTTCTCCTTAAGGACACTCAAAAGATCTATTCCCCCACTTGTGGCACTTGTAGCACTGGTAGGCAACTCCTCTGCCTCTTCCATTTCCCCTTCCTCTCTGGTATGGCCTTCCTCCCCTAGTGCTACCTTCTTTTTCTGTTGTCCCTGAGGTCTTTGAGCTGCTGCCCTCTTCACTTTTGTTGATAGCTCTTCCTCTGCCAAAGGATTGTCCTTTCCCTCTTGCCAGTGCCTTGTCCTTTAAGGCACTTTGGTATACTTCCTCTATGTTCTTCGGGGAAAGAATACTTATCTCATCCAATATCTCCAGCCTTAGGCCATTCACAAACCTGGCTATATTTTCTGGTGTGTCTTTAGTATAACTAGCTCTCAAATTCACCTGGTAAAATTCCTCAGTATATTCTTTCACTGTCATTCCTCTCTGCTTCAAATTTTGCACCTGTCGATGCAGAGCAATCTGGTAATATTTGGGCAAAAACTTGCCCTTCATCTTGGTGACCATTCTAGGCCATTTTTTAATTGGTAATTTATTCATCCTTCTCCTCTCTACTTGGACACTGTCCCACCATAAAGCCGTGTGTCCTTTCAGCTTGGTAGTAGTGAATTTAACTTTCCTATCTTCGATGACCTCCTCACATTCAAAATATTTGTCTAGCTCGCTAATCCAGTCCAACAACACTTCTGTGGACAAGATGCCATCGTAATTCAGAATCTCAGGCTTTGGCTTACTGCTAGCCAACAAGACTGACCTCAATAATCTGATTTCAGGTCCTTCCTCATCTGATCCATCTGTCGTAACTACAGCTTCTTCTTCATTTTAATCCCCTACTTTCAGATTCCTTTTCCTTCCTACTTCTATTATCACCTAGTGGGCTTTCAGAATCCTAATCTCTTCCCTTAATCCTTCCTCTGCTACTCTCTGAATACCTCTCCCACAACCTCATCTTCTAACTTACATTTCTTATGAAAAACTTAAATCCTACTTTGATACCACAATATGATGGGACCAGCCCTCTAAACCTCGTAGTCAATCAATAATTAAAAACATGATTATCATAAAGATAATGTAAACTCAGATATTTTTTTTGATTGCACAATTAATTGGTGAGTACGGTGGTTGGTGTGAGGGGACACTTGTCCCTACCTCAGACTCCGCTCTCCCGCTCTTTGCCTACACTCCAAACCCTCGTTCACTTGGCACTTTGGCACTTTGGTTTTGTTCTGCTTGCGGTGAGGGTTTGTTGATGGTTCTTCTGCGATTGTGGTGAATGTTGCAATGGTGCCCGGTCTGCGCCTGGTTACGAGCCCTTCTGCTTGTTGGCTTGGAAACTCTGCTTACACTTCCTTATTTGTTGTCCATTTGGTCTCACCTGGGCGTTGTGTTGGTTGTTTCGTTGACTTTGGTGGAGGGTTTCCTTCATTTTTCTGCTGGTGTAGTTTACCCTCTCATGGGCATTGTTCTTGCTACTGTTGTCTCGGCTTTCTCTGTGTGCATTTTCTGGTTAAATCTTTGGTTGCTCGCATGGTTGTTTCTCTGGTTAATTGGTTGTTATTTCTTTGTGGTTATAGGTTGTGGTCACAAGGGACCCTGTTCTCAGCTTCGCTCGTCACTGGGCAAGGTAAGCCCTCTGCTCCATGCTGTAACTTCTTCTCGCAGTTTTACTTCTTTACTAAGGGTAGTTGCTCCTTGTGAGCAGGGACTCCCTCTTGTGGCTGCGACCTGGTTGTGGATTCATTCCTCCGGCGCCATCCACTCTTCTGGTAAGTCGGTCTTCAAGCCCTTACCTTCTCTACTCCTTACTTTTCTTGTTCAGAACCATGTATACAGTTAACTAATGCTTCTCTGTCGGTTTTGACTGTAGGTGGTCCTTGGCTCTGGGCTCTATTGCCGCACCTGTTGCTGCCTGATGAATTTGGTAGGGTCGCTCCTTGCTATTGATATTTGTTGTTTTCCTTTCTTAGTTCCAACACTGTTGTGGTCTGATGATAGGCTAGGTCTTGAGAGCTTCGGCTCCTTTGTTTCTTGTTTGATGTTGGGTTGCCTTCGGGCTCCTACTATTGTATGTAACTTATATTTGGCAACAATTTTGAGGTCTACAGGGTTTTCAAACCCTGGCTTCGCTGTCTGTTATCTTGCAAATGGGTTCGTCCTGCCTTACTGTTGTTGGCCTAAGTACTCTGTAATTATTTTCTTATGCGAAGACTATGTTACTTGTAAAGAGAAAGAAGTTCATGTGAATGTGGGTTACCTCTGTTTGCGAATGTATTCTACAGTGGCTGGGATTGTTGGTCTTTTGAGAATTCCTCCATGGTTGTTGTTGCGCCCGTATATCTGGAACTTTTGTTGCTGGCTGGAACTGTGTAGTCGATTCTTCAGTTAATATGATATCTTTGATTCGTTGTTTGAAAAAAAAATTGTCTCTGTTTGCCTGGATGACTGTTAGGAAAGAATGCTTGAAACAGAAAATGCACTGTTATGATTTGTTATTACACTCAATAATTAATGGGAAAAGAAAAATAAAGATGATATTTTGTTGCAAATGGATTCAGATGTTTTTTGCTTTAACAGAAAATTCTTTTTTTCTTCTATTCCTTCTCTGATGTATCGAACCTGTTACAATTAGGCATATTTTCCTTTTCAAGTTGTGTCAAAACAGTTTCTCATAACTATTAATAGTTACATTAATGATTTGCATGGTTATGGTAACTGTTATTTTTTTTTACTCTACTATAATTTTATGAGAGACAAATAAAAAAAATAAAAAAAATTGGTTGGAACAACCTCCAACTTAACCAGAATGTCCCTAAATGTTGTTTAACTAATACTTAACATAAAAGTCCCTAAATGTTGTTTAACTAATAAATTAAAATGAAACTAGACATTTACTGTGAACCTATCTGTCTTTGTTGAGACCAAATACCCTAGCCATGATACCCTCAGCTGGATGCTCCTGCATCAAACAATCAATGGTTTCATATGCACAATACAAACGACATATTCATATTATAATTCTCAGTATTAAAGTTAACTTTTATAGGAGAATTGAGGAAGTTAATCCTTCAATTAACATCTCAGACATTTCATATAATTTAAATATGTTTAGAGTAATAGGTCATGAAAATTACAATAAATAAGACTCGCAAAAAGAACAAACTATCGTATGTTGAAAGGAAAATATTTTAATTAAAATTTTATGAAAGAAAAATATTTTGGTTAAACCCTTTTGAAAGAAAAGTCTTCGAATACAAATTACAATTTTTTCATCAAAATTCAACCCATCATCCAAGTCTCTTTTCATCTTTTATATAAAAAATTACAAAACAACTTATTTTTGTGAAAACAAAAATATAAGATCTACATATAAAAATAGACAATGACTTCTCAGTCCAATCCTGAATTTCCACTTGTGATCATTTGTTGTATTATGTTGTAGTAATTAAGAGATTCATGGAAATAATTTAGCCAACTTCTCCCATTCAGATCTAGTTGGACAATTGTATTATATCATTTTTCTATAAGTTGCATCCAAAATGGTATACTTCTGATATGTTGGTTTGACAAGAAAGAGTATTCTAACATGGTAGTGAATAAAAAAATTATTCACAAGTTTATCAACAATTTCTAATCCTTTCAACGCTCCTTTTCTTTTCTTCGAACCATTTGAAGACAATTGTCATTGTTTTATTGGCATAATTATTTTTTAATTACCCCACCATGATTGTTGATATGGTTGGGTCCCATGCTGATGTAAGAAAAATAAAATTAAGATGCACACTATTTATAATGGCGCCAACGATTTATTACAAAATAAAATTAATATTTATAAAAAAAATATAACAAGTTTAATCGTGCTATTTATTTTTTACAAATAAATATTTACAAGTTTTGGAACTTTGTAAAAATAAGGTTACAACATATACTATTCTCAAAACTCAAATATCACCATATGATAAGACTGGTCTTAGTTATATGGGTGATACTTCATACAAAGAAGATGAAAACCCCAAGTCATTAGGAAAGAAACTTAAATAAAATCATGAAAGCTCCAATCTCAGTAAGAGAAAGGACATAAGTCAAGAGGAGTCTGGAAACGTTGCTACACCAAAAAGCTATGATGATTCTCTGAAGAAGTCCATTCAAAATGCAGGTAGAAATATGATAAGGGGCAAGGACCATAAATCTTCTCCAAAGTGGATCAAGTTTATAAGAACTGTTCCATTAAGACAATCCTTCTCAACTAGGTATCAAATTATTTTTCTTGGTCATTTTTTTCATGCAAAAATTTTGGACATCAAGAAAAATATTGTAGAGCTTATGGGAAAAATGATTATGAAAGAGGTTCTCATCAAACCTCTAGAAATAAGTTTGTAGCCTATTAGAATCAAATATATTGATGGCTTCAATAACATAAATCATAATTAATTTGCTCCATTATCCAAGTATAATATTGAGTGTTACATATGAAACAATTTTGGACATATGGCTTGAGATTGTACTACAAAATCAAGAGAAAGGTTTTGGAAGAAAAAACAGGAAGAACCACTAATAGAAAAATGGGAATTGGTTATGTATGCTCAAAACAATCAAATTCAATGGTATGTTGATAGTGGGTGCTCTAGACATATGATTGGAGATCAAAAGAAATTAATTACTTTAAAAGAAGAAAAAGGAGGAAAATTGATCTTTGGAGACAATGGATCTACAAAAATCACTAGAAGAGGTATTGTAAGCCTTAACAATGGTAGGGATAAAGCACAAAATGTTTTGTATGTTGAAGGACTCAAACATATTATTTTAAGTGTTTGTCAGATGTGTGATCAAGGTTAGGATCTAAATTTTCTTGCTAATGATTGTGAAATAAGGAAGACTCCTTCTAGAATATTAGTGGAGAAAGAAATAAAGACTCTGAGAAATGTATATATTTTTGATGAAATTCAAGGAGAAAAAATATACATTGGATGAATGGATGAGAGTTAGTTATGGCATAAAAGGATAGAACATTTGAGCTTTGATAGTTTTTTAAAAATCAACATAAAAAAAGAAATTAAATATATGCCCAAAATATCGAAACCAACAAGCACCATCTATGAATAAATCCAACAAAGAAAGAAAACAAGAGTTATATTCAAGTCAAAGGAGTCTTCAAAATCAAGACATTTATAGCTTGTTCACATAGATATATGTGGACCAACAAGAATACCAACCCTACAAGGTGAAAGGTACTTTATGTTGTTTATTGATTATTATAATATAATGGTTTGGGTTACATTTCTTAAATCAAAATCAGAGCCACTAATACTATCAAATCATTCAAAGCCTTAGTTGAAAATGAAAGTGATCTAAGAATCAAATGTTTAAGATCAGATAAAGGAGGTGAATTTAACTCAATGATTTTAATGAATTTTGTGAGAAATATGGAATTAAGAGACAAACTTTAGTTACAAGAGACCCACAACAAAATGTAATTGTAGAAAGAAAGAACATGTTAATGCAAGAAAGAATAAGGACAATGTTGTGAGAAGCTAGATTACCATATAGGTTTTGGAGAGACAATTTTTGCAGTAGTCTACATAATGAACAAAGCACAACTCCAAGTTAATTGCAACAAGACAACATATGAGCCATGGAAAGGTAGGCCAACTTCAATTAAGTATTTCAAAATGTTTGGAAGCATGTGTTACATGAAGATAAATTATAATATTTTGGGCACGTTTGATTCTAGAGTAGATAGGGGAAATTTCCTTGGATACTCAATAAGAATAAAATATTACAAATGTTATAATAAAAGGATATGAAAAATTGTGGAATGTACTGATGTAAGAATAGAAAAATATTGGTGAGAGAAAGAAGTGGAACCAACAAATGACAATTTTGAAGATACCATCCATGTGGACCAAGAAGAACCTGCTACAAAGGAAGAACAAGAAAAAGCATAATAATATCCATCTAAGACAATGTTAAAAATTGTGCAAAAACATAACTCATAGGAAAAAATTATTGGAGATGTTGATGTAGATATACCCAAAGAATAATAACCAATTCACTATGAAAATTTAATTTTGTCTTGTTATCCAAAGTATAGCCAAAGGAATTTTCACAAGCTAGTAAGGAAAAACATTGGGTGAATGTTATGGAAGAAGAATTAAATCAAATTGAGAAAATGGAACTTGGGAACTTGTGCAATGACCAAAAAATAAAAATGTGATTGGGACTAAGTGGGTATTCAAAAAAATATGAATGAAGAAGGAAAAATTATCAAAACTAATGCAAGAATTGTTCGTAAGGGCTGTGCACAGAAGAAATTGACTTTGAAGAAACTTTTACTCTAGTTGCCATATTATAAGTAATAAAAATGTGTTTTGAATGTGTGTGTTTAAAACTCTTCAAACTTTATTAGATGGATGTTAAATTATCCTTTCTAAATGGATATTTAAAGGAAGAGGTATACAGTGAACAACTAGAAAGTGTTGACTTGTTTGAAAATAAATACTATGTGTGAAAAATTAAGAAAGCTCTTATGGGTTAGAAAAAGCTCCAAGATCCTTTTATGCAAGGTTGGACCACTATCTTCAACAACAAGGTTTCAAAAGAGGGGTTTTTGAAAAGGCATAGGATATTATTGGGCCCACCATACACACACAATGGAATTCTAAGAATTCCAATTTGAAAAAGGATCTCATTAATTATTTGGTCCACCTATTTGTTGAATCCTTCAACAAAAGTGAAGTCACCTCATTGGCTAGTGCATATTTAAAGTATGTGAGGGATAAATATAGGGTTCATTTGCAAAATAAAAATAAAAAATAGGTATGAGTATCCTCCAATGATACTTGAGAGTGAGTGGAAGAATCTAATGGAGGATGCAAAGGATAAGAAAATGAGAAAAAAGGAAAGACACCACCTGGTCTACAGGAAGTTATATGATATTTTGATATTAATATATTGACTTTTCTTTATTTCTGCATAAAATTTGTGATATCTAACATATATGAAACTTTTTGTAGGCTCCCAGACACATAAAAAAAAACCAATAAAATGCTAGAAAAACATGGTTATCAAAAACAATTGGTCAAGGTGGGTACATGAAGCTAAAAGCATGAATTGTAAGTACCAAATAATTAAACCATGACATTTCTCTCATCCTCAAACTTGTATTTAATTGCATCCAATAAGCCAAGTTTGTGGTCTTATGCAATGCAGGGGGTTCATTTTAAAATTGGCCATTAAAGAACACCAAGAAATCTTAGTTTCAATTTTATATTTCAAGTTATGACAACTCCTTTTGGTAAACACCCTACCCCCTACTATAAATATTGTAAATATTTTTATCATTTTCTTGTAACTAAATTTCCTAGGATAGGGGACACACATTTCAAATATTCAGGGCAACTAAGTCCTGGAAAATTTTGAGGAAGAATGATCTTTAATGGAAGCTTAAACCAATTAGAATAATTTTTATATGAATTCAAATCAAATGATGAAGGAAAATATGTGGCGAGTTTGCTGAGTTGTGGGGACCAACAAAAAAACTAGTTAAGAGACTCATCATTGGTAGAGAAGGAAAAAACATCCTACTACCATGAAGACAATTAAAACGATCATGATGGTGAGGGTAGAAAAATATTCATCTATTATGATGCCACTGCGTGGTTGGGCAAGGAGAAGAGGAGCATTCACAGAAAAATAGGAGGAGATAAAGAGTTAGGGGGATTGAGCACTAGAAAAAAAAGGGGGAAACATAGAGTGGGAGAGAGCAGACGACATTCTCAAAAATGGGAGGGAGCACATTGCACCACAGAGGACACATAGTGTTAATTGTGAATTATCATGGATGATGTGTAAGGAAAGGAGAATAGCTCTCCTTGGAGCAACAAAAGAGAAGAAAAATACACAGACATAACGTAAGGAGAAATCCATTTTTTGTTTTGAGCAGAGAAGAGTAGTATGGACACCTCTAAGGTGAAGGAAAATGGCCTCTAGATTCCCTGGTTTAGGTGGAGGCCTTGTTTCTTTGGATTCTTGGCCAAGTAGTTTCCTTACACCTTCTTTGCTTGGTTTTAGGCTAAGAAACTAAGTCATTGAGTTCTACATTCTTAGTGTAGGGTGGAGCCACTGAAGGGATGGTGCCTAGTTCTTATTAGTGAAATTTGGTTTCCCAGTTCAGGGTGGAGTTACTGAGTTATTGGTATGAGGATGGGGGTCGTATAGCCTTGTGACTCTATGTATTTACTGGAGGGTGGAGATGGTATGGCCTCTAGGTTCCTTGTATTGACTGAAGGGTGGAAGTGGAGTGGCCTCTAGATTCACTAAATAGATGGTAGGTGGAGATGGTATAGTCTCTAGACTCCATGTTTCATCTAGAAGCATTGGTTGATTCCATGATAGCACTCCTCCTCAAGCTCTAAATCTACCTCATGGGTGATTGCTTGCAAGAAATAATTGCAGTGTAAGCCAATCTAAGGTTGGGTGGAGAGTTGAAGTCCCAAACTCAGCGTCTAGCCTTCTTGATCGAAGATAAGTGCTTATCTGAACCCTTGTGCATGTAACTCGTATTCAAGATTGTATAAACGTTGGTTGTGTTATTAAAATGACTAAATTAATGTTGAGGATGCTATCTCCTGCATAAATTTATAGGAGTGGTTTAATTCCTATATTATGGATGAAGAATGGCTAATATTTTTTGTTGATTGAATGCTTGTATCCTGTGCAAGTGAATATTATGTGAAATAGGGAAAATTTTAAGAACCCCCCCTAAATTTATATGTATAATAAATGGGTGAATCTCCATGGTATATAGGAAAAATGGAAGGCGATTTTATCAATAATATAATATGTATATATAATTTTTTGGCGAATCTCTCACCAGGCATGGTGAATATTTTACCCAATTATAAAATCTTATAAGATCTTGGCGAGTCTTTCACTAGACAATAAAACTTTGTAAGGTCCTAGTGAATCTTAGCATTGTGAACTCTTAGAGAATTTTTTGAAAAAATATAAAACCATATATGACAAGAGCCACATGGTGGCAATATCACTGTTTTTTTTCACATTTCCACGACATGGAACTTGTTTATAAAATTATAAAAAAGCCAACCAAGTCCCTCATAATATGCAGGTAAGCTTATAACAGAGTCTGATACATCTACTATGCTTGTCTTCATTCAAGTGTCATAGCTGCTATACTTAACACTGTGAATCACAACTCTCTCAGAAGTCAACTCTATAGTGTAATTAAAACCTTTGGAAATTGAATCTGACAGCTCTATAGAAAGGATTAGTGAAATAGAAGCTTTTGTGAATGAGCCCACTAATTATCACTACTAAACAATCAATCTAAACTATGAAGTCTTCCATCTTGATCACAATCATGCTCATGATCAAGGGAGTGCGACCACCTAGCTTGACATAATGGCCATCATAGCTTCCAATAATAAACAACCACCTTGCAAGGACATCCTAGCTCATGTCTCATGAATTTTATTCATCAATATTAATTGATATAAATCTTATAAAGATAATATTAGAATCCTTTCTGGATTCACTATTAATACAAGGGTAAAGGAAATTTTCTAGCTCAAGTCACTAGCCAATACCAACTTTGGTATTTGTGACCCCTTTGTGGGGATGCACCTACCCTGCCCCGTTGGGTTTCTGCCTTGTAACATAGTTCAAGGATCACAAGACTTTTCAATCTTCCTACTCCATTATACACACTTTATATGCTATACATAGTGAATGGAAAAGAAGCATTATAGAACACACAATTTCATAGAAGGAAGAAAAATCTTAGCTAGTTCAATATCAAAATCTTAACCACTTATTAATAAAGAATAACAAGTAGTGTAATGAAATCATAGTTAGTAATAGTCCAATTCACAACTGAAGATGTGTCACAAATATGAGGGGGTATCTCCTCCAAATCACAAAAGTGCTCCAGGTTAAAATCTAGCATTATTGGAAGCTTAATGCTCGACTGGTTGTTCTTGAACCCATACATTTTTCCATTCTTCACTAAAAGCTTAAAGATAGCTTCTCTAAGTTCTACATGACTTTACTATGCTCTTGAAGTGGGGGCACATGCAGGCTCTCCAAGTGAATAGTCTTAAACTAAGTGAAGATAAGGCTGATAGATCATTCAGTGTGGATCTCTTTAACCCATAATTGAATACTATGTCTCTCTTGAACCCATAATTGAATACTATCAGGACTTTCAAATTTTTCATGGAACTCAAAAATGTTGGAAGAAAGTATTTGCTTCCAAAAAGAGTAAACTAAAGCCTTTGCTTGAGGACAATTGATGTCACACCACTAACACTTCTCCATGGAATCTATATAGGTAAACCACAAATCCATAATTCCATTAGAATATTGTGTTTATTGAATACACAGATGAAATCATTGCATTTCTTTAAAATATATTTTGAAATCAAAATTACCGAAATTACATATCGATAACCTAGTGGGTGTAGGATAAAATTCACCTGTCATTCACAAAAAGCATGAGAAAAAATCTAATACTATATATAAAACCAAGAAAAATTCAAATTCACCACTTCTAGGGACCTCGTAACCACCCTGCCAATACACAAGTATGTTCCTGTTTGGAGTTAGAAAAATTACCCAAATTACAATCTTTTTACTCTAGCATATGTTGGAAAGTTATAGAAGGATGACTAGTGCAATCAATCCATTCCTTTTAGCCCTGGATTTGTTTCAGTTTAAAACAGAAGTATACAAATATACTTGTCCAATGTCTATTCTTTAACCATTCACTTTAAGATGTTCTTACAATATAATTTCCTAAGTCTATTTAATATCTTCATTATCATAAAAACCAACCTATATCCATCTTAACTCCACATCTACCACTCTTAGGGGGATGAAATCTATTTATCCCTCTGAGCACTTGGTAGACCTAGAATTAAGATGGATCTAAGATGATAGAATTTCCCCTTTAAATAGTCTATGCTCAAATGAATACCATGGTATTACCATGGGTCAATACCATGGGTTATCATAAACCTAGAGCTTAAAAACTACTATTAGTAATTTATAAAAATTAATAAAATTAATAGTTGAATTTTATTTTATTTTTTATTTTAACCAAGCTAAAATGTTTAACATACCTTAAATTACAACATCCATTTTTACTCTTGATCCACCAAGCCCGAGAGGGATCAAATACCTCTCAGGGGTTAGTAGATCTAGAGTAAATATGGATCTAATTCCCCCATTTAAATAGGCTACATTCCAGGTGAATAACTATATATTAAAATGAATAACCATTTCCCATGATTTTGTCTCTTATGCAGTTTAGGAGACAAATAAGAAAATGCCAAGTGTCAATGGCTGATGGGCTACCATTTGGGTCCCACTTGCTTACTGGGATACGATGTGGCATGTTGTGGGCCCCACTTTCTCTTGTCATGTCAAACTTTGAAGAGCTCTATCTTTTGCACACAAGCTTAGATTGGCGAGTCGTTTGCACCACCACAATTAGGACAACAAAGTCTTCGATTGGGTCCTAGTTTGAGCACAATCCAAACACTTTGATTTTTGAGCCATCTTTGTCCTGTGTGTCTCTTTGGAGCCTCCTGGATCAATCCTCCCCAATGAGGAGCTTTTGGTCCTCCAAAAGCATGAAAAATAATCTGCATCTCTATCTAAACCCTGTCTGCGTCACAAGCATCCTAAAAAGGTCTTGCTTCCATCTCCTTCACCTTTGTTCTTCGGAGCTTTAAGCGACGAACCGACACTTGCTACTTCTACAACCTGTAGTACATTGCTTGAAAATTACATGCTTGGAATGACATGACCAAACTAAAGACAAACGTCCCATACTTGCCAAGTTTACAACAAGATGGACGTAATACCCCAACTACGACAACAAGGCCAACCGATCATGGTTGCTTCGCAAAGTGATGGAAAAAAAAACATCACTGCAACACATGATTTACATTCATAAGGCCAAACACTATTGTTTTGACAAATGACGGAAACATAACATCACTTTGAGAGTTTTAACATGTGACTCAAAAGACGACTTAAAACATGACCAGACATCATTGTTGTTGACCAAGTGATGGAAACACATCATCACTTTTACACTTTAAAAATGCAACAAATGATTTACAAAGAATGACCATGAAATGACATCATGTCAAAAAAACGACTTTTCACTTATCAATGTGAATGGGTCACCTCTTTGATGTGGTTTTGGCTGTCAAACAACCGCTCTTCTTGGTTCACGCACTGATGCTTGGTCTTTAAGGCGCTGCTCTGGATGGAGCTTCCAGCAAGTGGCTCTTTTATGGCCATTTCTGTCGCAATGACTATAGTATGTTTTCTTCCTCCATATCTGTTTAACCTATTTCTTTTCATGCTGCCGAGAGGGTATTTCACACCTCATGAGTGCTGCCATTCTTTTCCAACACTTGGAAAAGATATGGTTACGTAAACCACAAAAGGTTCATGTTTTCTGATGCTTTAATCTTCATTCATCATTAAAAACATGATCATAATCAAAATGAACATTTGAAGATCGAAAATGGTTATACCTTCCTTTGTTGTTTTTGATGTCAATATGGAAATGAGAGCTTGCCTCAGCTCTCTCCCTGCAATGGAAGCTATCATGGGATAATGGGGATGTTTTTCCATCATTCTCTTTCCTCGACGATGTCTTGGACAACTTTGATACCTTTGATCACTCTCCTTTATTATATCTCGAGCCTACAAATTGATGCCCATGCACAACCTCCAAAGGTTGAGTGATGCCTTGGTTATTAGCACCAATATTTTTCCCCTCGTGCCTTGTCTTTTTAAGGAGCCTCATATTTGTCCCTGTAATTGGGATCTCCAGATCTCCAACAGACATCATACTATTAAGAGATGAATCCGAAAGGAAGTCAACATCTTTTACCTTCTCTTTTTATTTGGAAAGAATTGATGAGGGTTTCTCATCATTTGTTGTTGGTGGTTTGCATTCCCAAACTTATTTCCTGATACATACCCAAGTCCTAATCGACACAGTAATTCCTCTACTTGGATGGGATTAACAATGCCTTGGCCATTAATGCCCAAGCCTTTTCTTTCATATCCCATTCTCTTCAATAGTTTGGATCCAATTCCTGTGGTATGATTTTCAAACATAGCGAAATCATCATCAGGAAACATACATGAAGATGGAGAAATACTTTTTACCTCGCATGGGTCTCGCTGCAGCTTTTCCAAGGCCTCGTCCTTTGCTTGCAGCTATAGTAGCAAATTCTGCTTCTCCTCCTTATCTTCATGTAGACGCATCTCCAATTCATCATTCTCTTTTTGAAGATTATGTTTGTTTTGCTTCAGTTCCTCCATGGTCTCTTTTGTGGCTTTCAACTGAAGCTATAATCGCTCCTTTTCCTCTGTCTCTTTCTGTAGAGTTTTATACATGATTTCCACTTTCTTGGAAATGTTAAGCATGGTCTCGTACATTGCTCTTTCATCCTTTGTCATTGTTCACACTGCAATTCACATCAACGTTAAGACCTGCTCTGATACCACTTGATCCAGGTCCGAGTGTGAAGAAAGACCTTTCCAAGACCTTTTACTTTTGTGATGTGTTAAAATTGCATTTTAAAAGAACATTAACAAATACAGCTGCAAAATATAAGGAAGAGGAACATAAAAATCATCAGCACATGAGAACAAAAGCCATTGATAATGGAGTTCATCCAGGAGGGACTACGTCTCTGGGCCCCGTGTCAAGATGGTGTAGGTTGCTGCATTATGTGTTGTCAATAAGGTGATGTACACAGAGATGATGTCTTGATCATACAAGTAAGAATTACCTCACGCAGGAGTGGCTCTAAGAGATGTTCCACAACTAGAACTCTCAATCAAAATACTCCTATCAGTATGACACGAAAACAAGCATGGTGCGCATCCTGCCAACATGGCACAAAAGGGATGTCAAAGCAAAACACATGCATGACGACAACAAGAGTATCCCAACAACATACCACAAGGGATCTCAAAGCAAAACATGATGAGTTATGACAAAAAGTACATCACATAAAGATTCTGCATCAAATCAAGCAAGGAATCATGACAACATGTAATAAATAAGATCCTACATCAACATCAATCATGGATCTGTATAACGTAATGCAGAAAGAAGAAGTACATGAACACATCATATACCTCACAACCAAGGGCCATCTGAAGAACTGGATGTCTCACTGCTGAAGCTTGTCGGACCATTGCTCTCAAGGCATTGATCTTATGAAGATGGTTGCTTACACAAGAATGTGGACATCTGCACTAGCACTTAGAAAAGTGACTAGAAGAAAAATGAAAGAATAAGAAAGCTGAAGCCACCATCAGATTTGTGAAGTCAAGTAGTAATGAATCGACTATCCAAAATCCAAATTCTGAGAAGTTGAGAATTCCGGGCTCAAGGAATCTTTGAGATTCCCTCAGGATTCCTCAAAGATTCTATTCCATGGATGGACTATAAATCTGCAACTCAGATGGCGAATTTGATCTCACCATTGCGATCCATGCAGAAAACCATGAAAAACAAGTATAAACTTGACTATATTCTGAAATGTCAAAAATTTACCTTCTTGGGAAAATCTCATGGCTCATGGTTCCGCTCCATGTTTTTGCTAAAATCATGGTTCCACATGCATTCTGGAACTGACTAGAAAATTCAGATCTCTGATGAAGAAACAAACAACACCATTGTGTTCGTGGTGATGAGAGGTGTAGAAACCATATAAAACTTATCAATTTTTGACAAAGTGAGAATTTTTCCCTCTTGCAAAATTCATGGTTCTTGCATTAAAATATTAGTTAATTTGCTGCATTGAAATATGTGCCTGCATTCTGCCTCGAAATCCATGCTTGCAGTCTCTCTCCTCCTCCTCGAACTATGTGCAAACTCAAAAATCTAAGTTTAAATACAAACTCATCGGCGGATTTCCCAATGGGAGTGGTTGGTGCATTGGTAATATTAGGCGGATCGTTGAGGAGAGGTCGGGGGATCAAATCCTCCCTCTTCCATATATGAACCTTTTAACAACCATAAAATATTTGAAATAGGGGTGCCAGTCCCCTTAAACCATGCATTAATCCACATCGGCGTATATAACAGTGCGCATAAGTCGTAGTTGGCAGTCAGTAGTTGCAACCGATGACTAAAATGGGCACTGGCGTATATATCGGCCTGATTTCTGGGTCTTCTCTGCTATATCGGCAGTCAGAACGGCGGAGGTATCGGTGCCATAATGAGGGTTACGCTGATATATATATATATATATATATATCAGTGATGTCGCAATCAGCATGGCGATTTTGTATCGCCACATATACATATAATGTATGCGATATATATACATATGTGTGTGTGTGTGTGTGTGTGTGTGTTTTTGTGTGTATGTGTGTGTGTGTGTGTGGGCCATTAATATATATATGGCATAATATATATGTGGGATATATGTTGTCGATCTCGAAACCATGTCTTAATGTGATTTTTGGGGTTTTAAAGGGGTTATTGCTTTTATATAGTTATATTAATAACTATATATTAAAATGAATAACCATTTCCCATGATTTTGTCTCTTATGCAGTTTAGGAGACAAATAAGAAAATGCCAAGTGTCAATGGCTGATGGGCTACCATGTGGGTCCCTCCTGCTTACTGGGATGCCATGTGGCATGTTGTGTGCCCCACTTTCTCCTATCATGTCAAACTTTGAAGAGCTCTATCTTTCACGTACAAACTTGGTTTGATGAGCCATTTGCACCACCACAATCAGGACGACAAGGTCTTCGATCTGGGCCTGGCTTGAGCACAATACAAACACTTTGATTTTTGAGCCATCTTTGTCCTGTGTGTCTCTCTGGAGCTTCCTGGATCAATGGAGTACCCAAGAAAATTATTTGAGACCAAGATGCAAAGTTTAATTCTAAGTTTTGGAAGGAATTATTTACTAGCCTAGGGACAAAATAGGCATTTAGCACAGCATACCATCCACACAAAAATGGGAAGATAGAGAGGATAAATACAGTACTAGAAGACATGCTTAAAATGCATGTGATGCACCAGCTAAGGAAGTGGGAGGAGTTTATTCCACTAGTTGAGTTTTCCTACAAAAATGGCTACTAGAATTATTTGAAAATGATCCCAATTGAATCTTCTTATTAGAGAAGGTGTAATACTCCTATCAGCTAGAATGATCCAGTGAATAGGTTCCTCATTGGGCCTGATATGTTAAGATAAATGGAGAAATAAATGGAAGTGGGAGGAGTTTATTCCACTAGTTGAGTTTTCCTACAACAATGGCTACTAGAATTATTTGAAAATGATCCCAATTGAATCTTCTTATTAGAGAAGGTGTAATACTCCTATCAGCTAGAATGATCCAGTGAATAGGTTCCTCATTGGGCCTGATATGTTAAGATAAATGGAGAAATAAATGGTGACCATCAGACAAAATCTAAAGATGACACAACATAGACATAAAGTCTATTTTGGCCAACATATAATGCATAAGGAATTTGAAGTAGGGGAGCATGTTTACTTATGGATTTGACCCAAGAGAAGTTCTTTAAAAATTGGTTCATGTGCCAAGATGGCACCATAGTTATGTGGGCCACTTCAAGAGGTTGAAACGATAGGGCCAATACCATATAGGTTGGCCTCGCTACCGACAATAAAATTTCATAATTTTTTTCATGTTTCTTTACTCAAAAAGTATGTACATAATGTTAATCATGTGATTGACTGGTTAATGCTATAGGTAGAACTAGAGCGAGAGTTCTGGCTGAAAACTCTATGCATCCTAGATTAGAAGCATATCATGCTTTGAAATTGAGTAATCGAGAAAGTCAAGGTGCAGTGGAGGAACTTTGGGCCCGAGGAATCCACATGGGAGATGGTTGATCATATGTGGGCAACACATACATTTTTGTTTATTGGTTAAAAAATGTAAATAATTTTGTAAATGATTGTACAAAGTTGTGTATATAAATATCATAATAGTTTTGTTCTTGGTTTAAATCATGTTTTAATTATGTTAAGGTATATAACACCGAGGATGGTGTTCCTCCAAGGGGGTTGGGTATGTGACAGTCCCTTTTGGTAAAACCCTTCTACTGTAATATTGTTATCATTTTGTTGTAACTAAATGACCTGGGATAGGGAACACAAAATTTAGAGCTTTGAGGCAGGAAGTGCTTGGGAAAAATTGAGGAGGACTGATCCTTAATGAAAGTATATTCTATTTGGCATAATTTTTATATGGATGCAAATCAAATGATTAAGGAAAGATATGGCGAGCTAGCTCAGTTGTGGGGACCACTAGAACTACTAGCCATGAGACTCACCAATGGTAAAGAAGGCCATGATAGCCTACCACCATGAAGACAGTAAATGATCATCATTATGAGGGCAGTAGAAGATTCCTTCAAAATGATACCATGACGTGGTTGGAAAACGAGAAGATGAGCATTTACAAAAATCAAGAGTAGGAGACAAAGAGGGGGGGGGGGGGGGGGGGTTGAGTGCTAGAAAAAAAAAGGAAAACACAGAGAGTGGGTGAGAGCAGATGATATTCTCAGGAATGGGAGGAGTGTGTTTCACCACAGAGAACACATAGTGGAAATCATGAACCAATAGGGAGGTAGCATAAGGAAAGAAGAAGTGATTTTCCTTGGAGAAATAGAAGAGAAGAACAAGACACGGATGGGATGCGAGGAGTAATCCTTTTTGGTTTTGAGCGTAAAAGAGTAGTATGTGCATCTCTAACGTGAAGGAAATTGGCATATAGATTCACTAGTTTGGGTGGAGGCCTTGTTTCTTTGGATTCTTGTCTAAGGAGTGGCCTAGAACCTTCTTTGTTTGGTTGTAGGCTAACTAATTAAGTCAATGAGCTTTGGATTCCTAGTGTAGGGTGGAGCCATTAAAGGTATTGTGTCTGGTTCTTCTTAATGAATTTTGGTTTCCCATTTTAGGGTAGATTTACGAAGATATTGGTGTGAGGTTGGAGGTGGTATAGCCTCTATATTCCCTATGTTAATTGAAGGGTGGAGGTGGTATAACCTCTAGATTCCTTGTATTGACTAAAGGATGGATGTGGAGTGGCATCTATATTCATTGAATTGTTGGTGATTGGAGATGGTATAGTCTTTGGAATCCCTATTTTAGTTGGAAACATTGGTTGATTCCCTGATAGCACTCCTCCTCAAGCTATGAATATGGCTTGGTGATGATTGTTTGCAAGAAAGAATCTTAGTGCAAGCCAATTTAAGGCTGGGTGGTGAGTTGAAGTCCCAATCTTAGTTGTCAGACTTCTTGATCTAAGGTAAGTGCTTATTTAAACCCATATGCATGTAACTCTTATGAAACATTGTATAAATGTTTATTATGTTATTAAAATTCCTAAACTGATTCTAAGGAATGTTATATCTTGCATAAATTCATAGGAATGGTTTAATCCTTGTATTATGGATGAATAATGGATAATTTTTGTTGTCGATGAATTCTTTTATTTTGTGCATGTGAATCTTATGTGAAAGTTGTATAAATTTTGGTCATATCATTATAATTCATACACTAACAATGATAAATTCCATTGCTATGGAATTGAGGATGAAATACCTATTTCCTATAGAACAATAAGAAATCATGAATTTCGGTAATTGTCCTAAGAGATGGCTAACTTATGCGCTAATTCATGAATATGAATTCAACCCAATTAACTAGGTACATGAAATAATTGGGTATAAGAGATGGTATATCTCTATTGTTTGACCAGATTTTTGTGTTAAAAATATTTGCAATCACGAGCTTGAGCTATGAAATCATTTAATGAATCTTGGTTTCTTGCTTTGGTATCATTGGAATGTTGGAAATGGGTTGAATCCCATATAAGCCTAGGGAGGGTGTTTAATTTTTGAGCATCAACAAAAAGGGTATTTATAATATACCTATACATATGCATATTACAAGAAAGGTAGACTTGGACCATGCGCTAAGAGACTCAATGAAGCCTCATACATATATATGGATAATTGGGCAAGGGAGGACTCTGTCGATGAAGTGTTGCATGACATATGTGTAAAATACATGATATGAACTAGGGGATATAGCCAAATCAATTAAGTATAGAGGTGATCCATGATTAAACATGTGTATAAACATAAACGAGTAGTTAGAGGGGAGGATGTAAATGATTAAGGATTAGGGGCATCCTCATAGATAACCTTGCATGTAAAAATTATGTGAACATGTGTGTATAAAAGTGTCAAGGCCAAATTACTAAGAGATGGAGATCTCGTTGTCATGAAAAAAAATAAAAAAAATCAATGGTGGCATGGTTTTGAAGGGGTATAATGCAGATGAGGGACTCCCCCCCCTTCTTCGTACCTCATGGGGGTACCCCCCCTCATGCTTTTGATTTAGGTCAAATGTTTTTCTGTCATTGACATGGGGACGAGAAGCCATGGATTGGAACCATAATTGAGGACCCTACCCCATGACATTATGAGGAGAGGGGGTCCTCATTTCAATCACAACCACTGATTCTCTGCCAAATTAAGGTCGTTGATCAGCCGAGGTAGGGTGAGAGTGTTATTATATATATATATATATATAATTAGTGGGCCCGAAATATTATTGTATAATGTAATATATTAATTTGCGAGATACGAGGGATGGACTGGTAGAGAACACATGACAATGACGTGGTGATGCCACATGGTGGGTTAGTAGAGACATGGGTTGGTGAAGTGGAAATGCCACTTAGATAAGCAAGATGATGTGGATCAAGGGTGATTTGGCACAAGGGTGGTGTGACACATGGCACTTGAAATTGGCCTTTTGGTGGGGCCAACTGGCCTAAAAAATGGATGACACATGGCACCCCCAAAGGAGACCACATGGATTGGGTGATGTAAGCATGATGTTACCCTGGATGTTTGATGTGTGCACCCATTCAATTTTGGCAGTAGAAAAGGGGTCGAGGTATACATTAACTAATAGTTGATAACTAATTAGTTGGCATGCCCCATGGGCATGCCATGGCAGTGCTATATAAGTGACTCCATAATGTGGGCCAATAAGGTAAATGACATGGAAGAGGAAAGGATTCCATATGGCAGGACATGGTGATGTGGCATGAAGTCAATGGAAAGATATTTGAATGGCCATATCTTTTGATTTGGGAATCAGATTTAGGAAACTTTTATATTGTTGGCAAGCTCTTGATGAGTTGGACGCAATGGCGATTTCATTTTTAAGTTTCAAGAAGTTTGAAAAATGATGAAATTTTTAGACCCCACTTCCATAACAAGACATTAGATATTGGATAAATGTTATTAATTCATCTTTCTACCCCTAGTATTGGTTATGGGATAGAAGGTGGTATGTTACACAAGCCATTGTAGAGCATCAACAAAGCATGGGAAAAATCAAATTTTCCTCTTTAAACAAGATGGTAAATAAAATCAATGGACTTTAATTGTTGATTACTTATCAAATCTATTCATGATTTATTTCACCCTTAAATTAAAGTGGTGTGCAACTCGACCGTGATGGTATTATAACTATAAAATTAAAATTATGTATTACAATTATTAAGTTTACTTGCATATGGTTACTTATAACTTTTCTTGTTTCAATGGAAAATCATGTAGATGAGGATTCTTGTTAAGACAAGGAACACATGGAAACTAAATCAATGCTCTTGACTAGTCAACCTAGTAAAGAAAATTGTAATGGTATTTGTATTAATGCACCAATTCTATGAATAATAACTAATCATATCAATTTAAAAAAATTAGTTATTGTAGTCAATGGCCCTTTGTAGTAGCCTAGTGCACATTGTGGAGAGTACACAACTAGAAGTAGAATGTGTTAGAGCATACATATTCAATAAACACCAATAGATGGATGAATAACTAATAGGGATCAAGAAATGGATGAGCCAACCATGAATATATACATAACTAATAAATAGAATAAAAAAATTATAGATAGTATGAGACGCAAGTATAATGGAAACATATTTTGATGATAAAATTTATTAATGTAAATTATTTGTTTCTACTTGATTTTGTTTTTATACCTTATTATGCATATATTTTATATGTTTTGTTTGTACAAAAACACATATTTTCACACACATTCTTTCTATGCATGAATCGTACTATGACCCTTTCAATTGTTTTCTAGTAGATATATTGGGTAAGGGGAATTGAGAGTGATGAGAGGGGAAAAGGGTCAAATTATTTTCCACCTTCACGTGGTTGGCGTATTCACTAGAGATTAAATTATTTCCAAAACCAAGAGAATCTTTTTTCTCTATTCCACTTTAGTCTTTATAGAGTCTCATACATTCTTGTATGTATTTATTTAAGTACTATTTAGTCATAAAAAAAATTGTTCTCTATTGATTTCTACAAATATTTGCAATGGAAATGCAACTAATGAACTTCCTATGTGTGACGTGGTTATACAAGCTCCTAACTCATTGAGGTCATGGATGCAAGTTGGTAGTACTTATTTTTCTATTTTAGTTAGTGTATGTGCAAAGTTGATAAACATGCATGTTGATAATATTGATGCCATATCCTGGTACTTTTATTTGATTATAAATTGTGTATCATCGATATTGAAACAGATCTTTGTTTTTAATATTAGTTGATTGTGGTCATGTGCCTTGAAAATGTCTTATATTCCAAATTTTATTGATCATAATACTACCATGAGTTATAATGTCTTCAACATTAAACATCAAAATTGGATCTAGGGGTATCAAACATCTAGCAAGTGAACAACTAGAGACCCAATTCAAAATGTTGACATTGAAATGTTTCTTAGTACTTGGTAAAAAAGGTGAAGCATAGTTCATCACTTCCATCTGCTATGCTAGGATACTTATATGTACAAAGTTATACAATTTATGCAATGAATAATAATACAACCAAGGGGAAGAAAATTAAAACATTTTTTTCTACTTGCCATGAATTGTTGCAGCTATTGTTGATGTCTCGAATAGATATATAGTTATTGTATTTAAAGTTCTAATAAAAATATTTATTTTGTGACTTATTTTGGTGATATAATACATACTTCTACTTCACAATATCTCCATGCTAACTAAAATCATAGTTAATAGGAGGTTCAATTTTTTCTTCCCTTCAAAACTACTCTTTCTCTAATCATGGATTTAACCTATAATATGTTCTTATAATCCATTACTACAACGAAATATTTATGAGCTGATATTATGTGCCTAAGATGTGACAACAAAAATAGTATGTGTTGATTTATTTCACTTATATCAAATGATAAGAGACCCATAATTCACCAATCCATCCAAATTGGGTGGTTGGATCTCTAGTTGTCTTTGGTTAACATGATGGTTTGAACATGTCACAGTGTTTCCGCTTATAACCATATGTGATAGAAGTATCTTAGTATTACTATTTGTATACATTGGTAGGAAAGGTACCTTTAATGTTGGATTCATACCCTTATTAAAACATCACAATGTTTGATGTGGTAATGCATATATAGTATTGGTGTTCAATGGAACAACATTAATAGATAACAAGACTTTATAACTTCTATCTTAAGTAAGAACAATAGCTTCCTTTTCTAGTGAAATAATTTCATATTCACCAAAATGATAATATATAACACCCCTAGTCTTTAATCGCCCATAGATATTGTAATTGTAATTAATTATGTTAACGATGCATGTATGGAAAAGTAAATGTAAATGGATTAAAAGGCCCGAAACAATTGTAATTAATAACAACTAATGAAGATGTAGAGGATTTATGTGGATAATGATAAGCCATGAGAGGGGGAGAGAAGCTAGAAAAAGTGATTTAGGTAATTAATTTGTGCCAATAAATTATTTGGTTGAACTAAATATCCTTAAGATCAATATTATCAACTTTTCCAATGAAAATCTCTAATGGGAAAGATGTGGTACTAACTTCCATATTTATGGAAGTAGTTGGGTTGTGTCCCAATTTTCTTATCCAATGTATGGGAAAAATACTAGACAAAGACTTCTAGAGTCTAACCATAATATTTTGATCTAATTCCAATGGAAAATATAACATGAAAGCCATTAAGTAAGAATTTGGTGAAGGAATGTAAGAGAAGGCATAGAGAAGAGATATGGGAATTAGTGGTGGAAATGCGAGAGAGATAGAGAAAAGAAGTTTGTAAGAAAACTAATGAGCTTTATTTTATGCACGAGAATTGCCTTAATGACTCCACCATGTAATATTGAATGAGAACTATCTTCACGACTTCTTTTCTGGCTTAGGGGTGGACAACCTCAAGGATAAAACACAAATGATCCTATAGTGGGGTGGAATGTGTGTTACAGGGAAAAGTGTCTATTTAGAACTGCTCTATCCCACTAAGGTGTGACAGCTGCCTTAGAAACAAACAGAGAAAAACTACTTTTGTATTTCCTTTATGAACTATAGATAGAGAGGAATAGAAAGAACCAACCTGTGTCTTGCGCTAATCCTTTGATCCAATCCCTCTCTTCTTTGACAGTCTCTAGCTACTTGCTCCCTTACTTGCCCAGCTTCACCAAGTACCTGTAAGATCACAGAAGAAGAACACTATACAAAGACATGGATCTATATTCATAAACAACTTAGGATCAGATTTAAGTTAACCATACAAATGTAACAAGCATCAATGATACAAAAGCATGGAGGAAAAACTCAAATAGTTTTTATTGATAAACAAGAAAAGATCCAGGAGGAGTTACAACCGATGGTTCCTGACCCAGCATCAACCTCCCAACAAAGAAGCCCCTATTCACCTCCAACAAAACATAGATCGCCCAATACTCTGATGTTTGTCTCAAAACCAACAACAATTCCTTACAATATGCAAAATTCCAGCCTCTGGATCTCTGGGATGAGGGATCCATATATAGATATGTGTAAGGAGGATGAGTCAGCTTGTGATTTGATTAGTGTCTTCTCTCTGTCAGTTCTTGCTTCCACTTGGAGACTGAAGGCCTCTTACTCATCCTTGGTCGAATTCAGTGAGGCAAGTGTCATAGGAGAAGATTATGGAAGCTTCCATTGTCTCTCCACCTCGCGGAATGACACTGCCATTTGTCATTTCTCGCCCAACGCACCCTCACAGTGTATTTAGGTGCATTGCAACGCACCTAGCTAGTGTATTTAGGTGAAATGCAACGCACCTAGCCAGTGGAGCAGCTGAAATGATCCTGTTTTGACTTATTCTGAGCAGTTTCTGGTGGAGAACTTCTGGGAGAAGCTGTAATCTGTTGACCTTGTTCCTTTAGGGGTTAGAATAATACTTTTAGGGACTTAGGAGCCCTTGGTTTATGGACATTTCATGCTTGGAGTTGTAAGGCACAAAAATGTCTATAAAAGTTGCCCCCTAAAGTATGAGGCCGTTAACCTTTTGGTGTCGGGTGAAATGTTTCATTATGAGGATCCGAAGTTCTCTCAATGCTGGGAGGAGACTTGTAATAAGATACAATACAATACATTATCTTCATACTGTTTTTCATGATCTAGCTGAGGCGGGCATTCCCATGCTCAGCTTTATAAATTCATTTTCATGTACATAGGACAGACAATCGTCTGAGTGTAGACTGATGATTCTAATAGAGCCATCATCCTTTTGGTAGGATGATTATCTGTGTTGCAATGCTTGTACATTTAATGTCTTTATTTCCCTGAATATATATCGCAGCCCAGATGGATGAAACTAGATCCGGGGTCTTCAATCTCGTCCGATCTTCACTCGAAGTACAGGTCGATCCATGTGAGAAATGTTCTGAAGTCGAACATGGAAAGACATCGCTTGATTACCAGTCAATGATGTAAACTGTTAACAAGAGCGAGAGGAATCACCGATAATGATAATGATCCTCAAGGTACTGTAGTACAATTCACGTGGTGTGAATAAAGGACTTGGCGTCGAACACCACGCAAAATCTTTCGGTCGAAGGTCATTGATGTAAACCTGTCGCCGGAAGTGAGAAACTTGCCATTGAGGCATGCAAGCTTCAAAGTACTGAATGGGGTGTTCCTAGACCAACTTCTTGGATAATGAGCTGATGTCGACAAGAAGTGATCCGTAAAAGGAGGGCCTTAATGAATCCCACATCAATGACACGGAACGAAGCAAATCCACATTTTGATGGAGGTGAAAACGATCTGATGATATACGGTTCAGGGTGGCGGTCATGAAAGAATGGAGTATAATGTATGGTAGTGGGTGAGACATAGGTGACTTCTCTGGATGACTTCTCTTGAACATGTCGGCGACACTGATGTGATGGATTGGTAGCATTAACCCCAAATGTGGATGGTATGGTGTGACCATGGCGATGTGACCGGTGAATGAAGCAACCCAACCCGACTCGGACATGGAGTGGAAGTGTCATGTTCAAGAGCGACTTGCTACCAATAAAGATTCTTTGAGTTTTCTTCCCAATTTTTCCCCAGTCATTGCTGACCAGTACCTCTTTATTTTTGTCAAGCTTGAGGAGGATAACATATGCTTGTTCTATAATTTGCCCTTCAGGCAAACCCATCGCTATGTTTTAACGAGCTTAGCGATAGTGAAACTCGTTCTCGCCTAAAGACAAGTTTGTCACTATTAATCTTTTTAACGAATTTAACGACAAAGATAACTCGATCCTTTTCAATTTTAGAGAGTCTGAAAAGGTACGTAAAGGTAACTCCAAAATTCCTTTTTCGTCATCTAATCCCTTAAGTCCGAAAAAGTATAAAACAATACAGAAGGGATGAATTTTCGATAGTTTTAACGAGCCGAACAAAACAAGCGCTTGATCTTTTTGTGCAATAATCCCTCAGGTCCAAAAACATTAAAATCTAGATGAGGGATAGCACTTCCTGTCCCTTTAATGAGCTGGAAGGCCAAGGACTCGACAATCTTTTCATATTTTACGAGTCAGTTGAAAAGAGCTTAAAGAAGACTCGTCTTTTGAGGAACGAGTGATAAAACGGGTAGCAGCTGATTCCAGGTAAGGTTTGGAATTTTCCAATCACGACAGTGTCACAAGGATGGCTAGTGAAATCACTCTTCGCAGCTGTTCCTCAAAATGGGTAAACAATCAAATGGAGGTGAATGATCGGCCAATGAAAAAGTGGAGGTGACGGTGCAAACACGACCAAGGCTTTAATGGTTGAAGTACTACATTCACGATGGTTATTTACCAGGGAATAGTTCATTTTTTAACGAACTTAAACGCGGGTGGAAACATTTGCTCGATGCGGGTTTATTTTTTAACAAGCTTGAACCTTGTGGTAACACTGCTCGATTAATCTAGTCATATGATAAGAATGTCACATATAAAACGACAACTTTTAGAATTTTTCCCCACATCCTTTCTTTATGCAAGTTAGGAAACGACCAATCCAAAAACAGATAAATGATCACTCTTTTCTTGCACTCCAAAAGGTTTGCATGCCCCTAGGTATAAAACAAAGTTTCAAGGTCACCCTCTATTCGAGCTGACAAAACATTTGTTTTATCAGGAAGGGTATACCTCTTACAGGTTACCCAAAGATTTTTCTATTCGCAGTGCAAACAAAACACTTCTTCGGCGATGTCTACCGAGATAAACAAAGGTGAGTGAAGGAGGCTACTCCACTCACATAACTTTGACAAGAGAATCTTGTTCTAGAATAACCCCCTCTTCCAATCACAGACGGGGGTATAGACTAGTCATATTCTCCCGCGGAAACCTACCCTATACTCGAAGTTTTCCTGCCGAAGCAGACCAGGGTGCATGCCCCCTGGGTTTCAGTCATATCCCTCCGAATTACTCGTGCTCATCGGGAGGACGGACTGGATATTGAGACATTTCTTGCGTGAAAAGACCATTCAGGGATGGTATATGACTATTTGCTCTGTATGATCCGGGAAATGAAAGTTGGTCCACGAGCTTGACCACTCTTCCTTCGTGCAGAAAACACATTACTCTAAAGAGTGAGGAGACAATTGCTCCCATGCAATAAATATAGTCTCGTCCAAGGAGTAGATTGTAATCCAGGGGTCCTTGAACTACCATTACGTTCATGTGAACTGTTTTCCTTCTCAATGTTATGGACACATCGGGAAGGATCCCTAACGGTCGACTGGTTCCTTTATCAAAGCCCGTCAGATTTCTCATCTCAGGCAAAAGCGATGGTGAACCAAGCGCTTTCCAAGCAGTTGAGGAAAGGATACTCACAAAAGCCCCCTCATCTATGATGGTACCAACCATAACCATTCTATATATTTGAACGATAATTCGGAATGGTACGCCTGCTGGTAAACGGGGTCTGCCTAGTTGATTCCAGTCGAAGGAGACAACTAGGTTGCTTGGAGGTGGGACCGAATAGACGGCCGGGTACGGCTCTGACGAACTTCCTTCCTGCGGTAAAGGAACGGGTAAATTGCCTCCTTGTTCGTCGGAGTCTGTGTTTATGAAGAGAATTTGGACGGTGTCATCCTTGTTCTCTTCAGTGACTGTATCATCTAAAGATGAAACCTCTGAAGGCAAGACCGGGTCAACTACCACCTCGACCTTTTGACTTTCGTCTGGTATGGATCCAGATGGTTTATCTTCAATGATAGGTGCTTCAGCTGACCACCTGAGCGGGCCAGCCAGATTTTAAACTAGTGACAAACTCGGCAAGAGTTTTTTATATCTAGGAGGAAGTCGTAACGGTGAAATCGGACGATCATCCAAAACTCTTTTAGCTTCGTCTAAGAAGGGACAACGGTGGACGGCATGATCGCCTTCACACAGTTTACAAGGAAATCTACATTTCCCTTTTTGTCCTGGGGCTTCACTTTCACTAGTTGATGGTGTGCTTTCAACATCATCACCAGAGGTTGACGACACCGGGTTATGCAAACGAGGAGACCAGTCCCTTAAGATCCGAGGGATGCAAGGACTGTTGGGTCCCTATAATACTAGTGATTACCCCATTACTATTGTGGTTATACCCCTTATTTATATTGTTGTTCCCCTATTACCCCCATATTTTTATTTCTGTGCCCCATAGAATCCCTCTATTGTTATTTTTGTGGCTTTATATTATTATTGTTAGGTCGGCTGGATTATATTGTGACTCCTTAGACTCCTATATATAGAAAGGAGGTTTTGTCATTTGTATCATCCAAGAATTGTTCATTTATGTAATTTAAAGGAGGTTTCCCCCTCGAAGAGGCTGAATTATAAGGCGTTGATCTTTCTTTTCTATCTTTTCTTGAGCTGGTTTCATAACATTTGGTATCAGAGCTTTGGATTCTAGGGTTTCGCTGCTCCAAACAGGTCATCGTGGAATTTTCGCTATAACTTTTTTTCTGTGACGTTTCAGAAGTCGCAAAAAAAACCCATTTGAGAAGAAATCACGTCGAACCTTGGGTCCAAATGTCAGAGCTTTTCGCGCGATATTTGCGGAGATATGCTCTGAGGAATTTGGTCTTTTTGCAGACTCCTGAATTACATTCAAAACAGGTGACCTAGGGAAAATCGTCATAACTTACTCTTTGGGGATTGGATTGAAATTTCGTAAGAAGGTACAAAAAGAGGACGGATTTTAGTTTCTTGTATATCTTTTTCAGAACCAAAGGTCGAAAATTGTACACATGGCACTTCATACAAGTTCACTCTTCTGGAAAGGTCTATAATCAGGTCATCTTGGGAGATTGTGCATAACGCTTTCTTGGAGAATCCAATTTGGATCAGACTGGTGGCATTGGAAAGAGGACATAGAGGGCTACTACAAGTTACAATTTCAGAACTAGATGATTGGAAAGTACAGAGATACATCAGAGGCAATATCAAGCTCCTACAAAGTGAAAAAAGGTGTGTAGATTTTTATAAATTTTTGCTTAAGCTTGGTTTGAAAATTTATTTTGAAGGAATTCAAAGGGCATAGTAGAGCATTATTATCGGTAACTGATGCCCTGAGGAAAAGAAATTCAAACACCTAGTAAGGAACCTGAAAGCTCTATCATGACTCATGAAGAAGATGAAGAAATGCAACATGATATATCAAAATTACAAGACCAAGTGCAACAATTGTCCCTTGCACAAAAAGGAACAGAAGCTAAGATGGATGGTTTAAAGAAAGGTGTAGAAGCTAAGATGGACTGTTTAAAGAAAGGCGTAGAAGCTAAGATGGATGGCATGGACGCTAAGGTGAAGGGCATGGACGCTAAAATTGATGGCATGGATGATAAGATGGAAGAATTGAAGATAAATATGAATAAGTTGCTACAAGAAATGGTCACTAAGGGTGAAAGAGTACTAAAGGAAACTCATGATGAGAACAAAAGAAATGTTAATCATGATTCCATAGACTCTAATGTTGGATCGAAGACTCACCATGTTCCAAAAATCGATATGAGGAAGTTTGATGGCAAGGATCCCGCCACATGGATATTACAGATGGAGCAATTCTTCGATCTCAATAATGTGCAAAACACACAAAAGGTACGTATGGCAACTTTATATTTGGAACCAAATCAGTTTGTATGGTATCAATGGCTTTGTTCTCGTAAACAATTTATCACTTGGGCAATTTTTACGGAAGAATTGATAGCACATTATGAGGATACAAAAAGCAACACTTTTTTTAGCCAATTGATAAGTCTCAAACAAAAGGGTTCAATAATGGAGCACATTGAGGAGTTCCAAAAATTGAACATAAGGGTAAAAGATATTCCAGAGGAGCATAGGATTGATGTGTTCATAGGGTCTTTAAAGGATAATATCCAACATGATGTGCGCCTTTGGGAACCTGATTCATTAGAGAAGGCATTCAGGTTAGCAAGAAAAATGGAAAGCAAAATTATGGCAACTAGGAAGCATACCATTCACAACTATAAAGATGGAAGTGTTGTTTCCCATAGTCTTCCACAACCTACAAGGTTGACACCACAACAATTGGAAGAAAAAAGAGCAAAAGGGCTTTGTTACAATTGTGATAGCAAATACACAAAAGGTCATAAGTGTGCTGAGAAGAAATTATTCTACATAGATTGTGAAGAGGAAGAAGAAAAGGAGCAAGAAAGGTCAAAAGAAGAGGATATATTCCAGGAACAAAGCCTAGATGAAGAAAAAATAAATCCGACCATATCTTGTAATGCATTGGCGGGAATTACCACTCCTCAAACCATCAAGATAGAAGGACAAATCAAGAAGAAAAAGGTAATAGTGTTGATTGATTCAGGAAGCACCCACAATTTTATTCATTGTAGGGTAGCAAAAGAATTGAATTGCTTCCTATATCCAGCACCAGAGTGTCAAGTGATGATTGCAAATGGAGGAACAATAAATTGTTCTGGAAAGTGCCATAATATCAAGCTATCCATGGGAGAATATGTATTGACTAGCCCAATGCTTTCCATTCCAATGGGAGGTGCTGATGTTGTACTAGGAGTCCAATGGCTACAATCCTTGGGTACAATAGCTTTTAATTTTCAAGAAATTTTCATGAAATTTTCTGTGGAAGGAAAGGAAGTTGAATTAAGGGGTATTGCAGGGAAACCAGGAAAGATAATCAGCTCTAATGGCATGACAAAGCTTCTAAAAAAGGAGCAAAGAGGTGTAATTGCACAATTATGTTCGCTAGATGTTTCCACATTGGAATCATCTATTTCTCCAGATCTCCAAAAAGTCCTGGACAATCATTCCAAGGTATTTGAGACTCCCAAAGGTCTCCCACCTATGCGTGATCATGATCATGCTATTCATCTGATTCCAGGAAGTGTTCCTCCAAACATCAGGCCGTACAGATATCCATATGTCCAAAAAAGTGAAATTGAACGTATGGTTGCAGAAATGCTAGAGGCTGGTATAATTCAACCAAGTCAAAGTTCTTTCTCAGCTCCAGTAGTATTGGTGCACAAGAAGGATGGATCATGGCGCATGTGTCCAGATTATAGGGAGCTCAACAAGCTCACTATTAAAGATAAGTTCCCCATTCCTGTCATTGATGAATTACTGGATGAATTGCATGGATCAATTTACTTCACCAAGTTGGATCTTCGTTCGGGATATCATCAAATCAGAATGAAGATTGAAGACATTCCGAAAACGGCATTTAGAACTCATGAGGGTCATTATGAATTTTTGGTCATGCCTTTTGGCCTTACCAATGCACCTTCAACATTTCAAGGTTTGATGAATTCAATTTTCAAACCATTCCTTAGAAAATTTGTGTTAGTATTTTTTGATGATATACTAATCTACAGCAAGTCTTGGAAGGATCATGTTGAACATGTTGACAAGGTGCTACAACTATTGGAGGAGAAACAATTATATGCAAAAAGATCCAAATGTTTCTTTGGAGTCCAGGAGGTGGAATATTTGGGTCATATTGTATCTCATGAAGGAGTTAAGGTAGACCCTAGCAAAATTAAAGCCATTAAGGAATGGAAAATCCCCACATCCATAAAGCATCTGCGAGGATTTCTTGGGTTGACAGGGTATTATCGCAAGTTTGTTAAGAATTATGGGAGAATAGCAGCACCTCTAACAACATTATTGAAGAAAGATTCATTTTCATGGACTTCGGAAGCAACAAAGGCCTTTAAACATCTTAAAGAGGCAATGTGCCAAGCACCGGTCTTAGCTACACCGGACTTCACAAAAACCTTTATTGTGGAATGTGATGCTTCAGGAAATGGAATTGGTGTTGTTCTAATGCAAGATGAAAGACCCATTGCTTTTGAAAGTCGTCCAATCAAGGGAAAGTTTTTAAGCAAAGCTATTTATGAGAAGGAAATGTTGGCAATACTCCATGCACTTAAGAAATGGCGACCCTACCTAATGGGAAGACACTTCAAGGTAAAAACGGATCATGATAGCCTTAAATACTTTTTAGAACAAAGATTATCCTCTAAAGAGCAACAAAAGTGGGTCACAAAGATGTTGGGTTATGACTTTGAAATCATCTACAAAAAAGGGAAGCAAAATGTGGTGGCAGATGCACTCTCAAGAAAGGATGAGGATGTGGAAGCATTGTTGTGTGCCATTTCTATTATCCAACCAGATTGGATAAACGAAGCAAAGGAGGAATGGAAGAATGACGAAGAAGTGTGGGCACTTATTCGAAAGCTACAACAAGATTCCAGTACTTCTGATACATTTAGCTGGAAAAATGATTCGTTATGGTACAAAGATCGCTTATACCTCTGTAAGAATTCCCAGCTAAAACAAAAGATTCTTATGGAATTGCACACTTCTCCCTTAGGAGGGCACTCAGGATTTTTAAAAACTTACCACAGGGTTAAGAAGGAATTTTTTTGGGATGGCCTTAAATAATATATTCAAAAGTTTGTGGCGGAATGTTTGGTTTTCCAACAAAATAAAGTTGAAACAATTAAGACACCGGGTCTATTACAACCTTTATCCATTCCAAGCCAACGTTGGGAGGAGGTTTCAATGGATTTTATCACAGGTTTACCCAAGTCTGAGGGAAAGAGTGTCATCATGGTGGTAGTTGACAGACTTACCAAGTATGCACACTTTTGTGCATTATCACATCCATTTAAAGCCAGTACAGTTTCTACTGCATTTATGGAAACAGTTCAAAAGCTACATGGAAACCCAAAGATTATTGTAAGTGACAGAGATCCCATTTTCACTGGAAATTTTTGGACAGAATTATTTTCTTGTCTTGGTACTCAGTTAGCTCATAGCTCATCTTATCATCCTCAATCTGATGGGCAAACTGAGATAGTAAACAAATGTTTGGAAGGATATCTTCGTTGCTTTGTATCTGATAAACAGACACAATGGGTCAAATGGTTGCCTCTGGCTGAATGGTGGTATAACACTTCCTTCCATACAGCAACAAAAATGACCCCATTTATGGCACTTTATGGGTACCAACCACCATCAATCACATCATATTTAAGAGAAAATTCTAAGGTTCAGGCAGTGGAACATCACATCGAACATCAACAACAAGTCCTCCAACTCTTAAAGGATAACCTCGTGTTGGCACAAAATAGAATGAAACAACAGGCAGATCAACATCGCAGTGAAAGAAGTTTTGATGTAGGTGATTGGGTATTCCTACGGCTACAACCATATAAGAAAATGTCCCTAAAGCAAGCTAAGAAGGATAATAAATTATCACCAAAGTATTATGGTCCGTACAAGGTGTTGGAAAAGATTGGTACTATGGCATACAAATTGGAGCTTCCTGCAGCTTCTCGATTGCACCCAGTTTTCCATGTTTCATGTTTAAAGAAGGTTATAGGCGACAAGCTCTCAGTTCAAACAATATTGCCAGAACTTGACGAGGAAGGAAAAATTATATTGGAACCGGAAGCAGTCACAGAAACAAGAACTCGACAGCTACGAAATCGATCAATTTCAGAGTATCTTATCAAGTGGAAGAACTTATCCGCTGAAGATTCCACATGGGAGGATGAGAATTTTATGCAGAAGTATCCAAAACTGCTCAAGTGTTGAGGACAACACTTTTTTGAAGGAGAGGGGCATGTTGGGTCCCTATAATACTAGTGATTACCCCATTACTATTGTAGTTATACCGCTTATTTATATTGTTGTGCCCCTATTACCCCCATATTGTTATTTCTGTGCCCCATAGAATCCCTCTATTGTTATTTTTGTGGCTTTATATTATTATTGTTAGGTCGGCTGGATTATATTGTGACTCCTTAGACTCCTATATATAGAAAGGAGGTTTTGTCATTTGTATCATCCAAGAATTGTTCATTTATGTAATGTAAAGGAGGTTTCCCCATCGAAGAGGCTGAATTCTAAGGCGTTGATCATTCTTTTCTATCTTTTCTTGAGCTGGTTTCATAACAAGGACAATCTCTGTGAAAGTGGTCTCCTTTGCAAATGACACATGGCGATTTAGGCTTGGTCGGTGCAGTGTGTGGATTTTCATTAGACGACACTCGTTTTCCCCCATTCGCCTTTGGCTCCTTCTTCTTCTTCTCTTTCTTCTTCTTTTCCTTCTTCTCCTTAGGAACTTGAGTTTTGGCTTTACCAGCCGCATCAAGCGAAGAGGAAGGAGGAGAGGAAGAATTAGAGGAAGTAGAAGGTTGGTGGGCAACTCTAGACTCGTCTAATTGCTAATTCGATTGTTCAGGAATAGTGGTGTTCTGAACGACAGAGGTTGAGAAGAGCCATACAGGCAAACTAATTGTCAGCCTTGGAAGCGACAATGTGGCCATATGGGGCGCACCAACATCTCCCCAAGAGGAGAAGGGACTAGGATTTCCTCCAAGGGGAATTCCTTGGTTGGTAGACTCCATTTTCTCAACCCAAGATCAACGTAGGAAAGGGTAATGAATATTCCGTTTAAAATAAATTTTTATACGCTTTGACACAACTTGTTTTTTCAGTTTTTAAGAGTCAAGAAAAAACAAAAGATGACTCTAGTCTCCTTCGATTTTTAATGAACCTGAAGTGACAAGTGCTCAGGTGGACCTTTTCCGTTAAGGAGTCTGAAAAGGAACGAAAGGGATTGCTATGGAAATCTAGGTAGAGGGATTACCAAACCAATCGCAAAACTGCAGAATACTTTTTACGGTACGGCAGTCAATCTTCCCGAATGCTGTGTTCAGTGCATTGCGATCGATAGGGCAGCAGACACGGCTTCCTATGGATAAAGGATTTAAGCCTATAGGGGTCTCCCAAAATATACTCGACGGTACGTGGGAGCACAAGTTTGTACTGGCACTTATCGTCTCAAAGTGGAGGAATCACCCAGCCATCAGTGAGGACAACAGTTACCAGGCTTTACGATGCCGGAATATGTCTCTAGCCTAGACCTCTAAGTGTTGTGCGTTAAGTTCCAAAGCGTTGTTAGATTCATTGAATTTATTTTAAGTTGATCTTGCTTATGAAGTTTTCCTTTTGGGTTCACCACGAGATGTAGATGTAATTCCTAAAATGCAATCTAAAGATGATAAGAAAACTTTTATCTCTTTTGTGCAATGAAAATCCTAGCTACTAGAGGAAAAGAAAGACACAATCTTTTCACAAAGAGCAAAGAGCACACTTTAAATGCACTTTCCTAAATCAAGTCAAACAGATTGTCTATATGCAAATGCACATGCATGTATTTGTTTTCGACTTTCTTAGTATTGATGCTAAAAATAAAGTTGATGTACAAATCTGAATTTCTTTTCAAGCGACAAATATAAACAAGTTCTTTTTCGAAATCAAAAAACAGAGATGATTACGACACCTTGCGATTTTTGAAATGAACACTTGTACTTGACACTAGAAAATCACAAATTCAGACCAAAGGCAATAGTAACAGTATAATCGACCATCAACAACAATCAAACTTTTTCCTATGATCGAAATCGACACTTGCGACAGATCCAAATCAAAGGACGACAGTACAACTATTCTACTTTTGCAATGGAAAACTGTAAACGACTCAACAAACACACAAAAACATCTACAGTTCTTTTGTACAAAGGAGGTGGAATAACAACAAGGAAAAGGGATTTTAAACAGACATATACTGATCATAGGTAGCAAAATTCAAAGACAGAACTAGAAAGAATGAAGCACAAGAACCACAGCTGCATAAGGCTAGTCTGATCAGCGCACCTGTAACACAGAGAAACTGCAATGCAGCGCAGGTTGCCCTTTCGGGAAGTGCGCTGAAATTCAGGATCTCTTAACAGTACCTGCGCTGGGCCAGAGACGAGAATCTGTCCGGGTTCTGGGTCACAGTTTGCAGTTCAGTCTTTGGTTTTTGGCCGAGTAAAAGCAAACAATAATGCACGATCAGGGGTAGATATAAGGAGGGTCTAAGAGCTATCACAAGGGCAATCAGATAGTTTGTGAATCAGCTGTTCAAATCATAAACAGATCCAGTGAATGGATTAAAGCAGCAAATGTCTACTTTGCATTTGTTATGGCAAATGCAGTTCGAATGCTACTTATAAGTTTATGAAACAAACAACAAAGAGATACACAAACAAACTAATTAGACAATCTCTACAGTGGAGTCGCCATTTTGTTACCAGGAAAAGTGTCTATTTAGAACTGCTATATCCCACTAAGGTGTGACAGCTACCTTAGAAACAAACAGAGAAAAAATACTTTTGTATTTCCTTTATGAACTATAGATAGAGAGGAATAGAAAGAACCAACCTATGTCTTGCGCTAATCCTTTGATCCAATCCCTCTCTTCTTTGACAGTCTCCAGCTACCTGCTCCCTTACTTTCCCAGCTTCACCAAGTACCTGTAAGATCACAGAAGAAGAACACTATACAAAGACATGGATCTATATTCATAAACAACTTAGGATCAGATTTAAGTTAACCATACAAATGTAACAAGCATCAATGATACAAAGCATGGAGGAAAAACTCAAATAGTTTTTATTGATAAACAAGAAAAGATCCAGGAGGAGTTACAACCGATGGTTCCTAACCCAGCATCAACCTCCCAGCAAAGAAGCCCCTCTTCACCTCCAACAAAGCATAGATCACCCAATACTCTGATGTTTGTCTCAAAACCAACAGCAATTCCTTACAATATGCAAAATTCCAGCCTCTGGATCTCTAGGATGAGGGATCCATATATAGATATGTGTAAGGAGGATGAGTCAGCTTGTGATTTGATTAGTGTCTTCTCTCTGTCAGTTCTTGCTTCCACTTGGAGACTGAAGGCCTCTTACTCATCCCTGGTCGAATTCAGTGAGGCAAGTGTCACAGGAGAAGATTCTGGAAGCTTCCATTGTCTCTCCACCTCGCGGAATGACACTGCCATTTGTCATTTCTCGCCCAACGCACCCTCACAGTGTATTTAGGTGCATTGCAACGCACCTAGCCAGTGTATTTAGGTGCAATGCAACGCACCTAGCCAGTGGAGCAGCTGAAATGATCCTGTTTTGACTTATTCTGAGCAGTTTCTGGTGGAGAACTTCTGGGAGAAGCTGTAATCTGTTGACCTTGTTCCTTTAGGGGTTAGAACAATACTTTTAGGGACTTAGGAGCCCTTGGTTTATGGACATTTCATGCTTGGATTTGTAAGGCACAAAAATGTCTATAACAATGTGGATCACCCTTCATCGGTTGCAAGAAATATTTGACCTCGATAAGACAGTGCACCTATAGATTCTAAATCTATGATGTAATTCATAATTATTGAAATAAAAATGATGGTCAATAAACTGAGCATATTTATGTGTTTTCATGTTGAATGGACATTATGGTCTACATGGTTCCTATTTATGATGTGAAATGGTAAATTTGATTGTGATGAGTATGAAATGGTCATACACCTAATGTGGACCTTAATGTGCTCTTATGATGTGTTATTCATAATAAAAGAATGGGACTACTATGTTTTTATTCTTGTTATCATTAATGGTTATGGTCATTATGGGCCTTTATAAAGTAATATGGTATGGCTAAGAAGATTGGCGATATTTTCCCCTCTACCTCTTGGATGGCCATGATGGCTAGTTGGTTGTGAAACACTCTAACTAAGCTGCAACTCAAGGAGATTGGACTACTTTAGACATATTTTGGAAGCTTTGAATCCTATTGTTCATGCTTAGAAGGTCATGTTAGTGCTGTGGGCCTAGAAACAAGAGTAGCAATCTAGATGTAAAGGTGAGGACTCAAATGAAATATGTAGTCACGTGAAATCTATATTCAAGTGTTATAGAGTTCACTAAAGAACTATGTAATTGGTTGGAATTCTTTTGAAGGGTTTGATGTGGGCTTGTGTGGAATTTAAGTGAATGTTTTTAGCGTTTACTAGGCTAGCAAAGCAATTGAATAGCCATGATGTGTACCTTCTTAGACTATTGATTAGTTGTAAGGTTTTCCTATTTGGGATGAGAAGATATAAAGGATTCCGATAGGGAAAATCGTGAATTATTTCCTTGCTTGACTTCTTGGAATAAAATCTTGTTAAATGGATATGGAATGAAGGTTTGGATAACTTTATAGTGTGATGATAATCTTATCATCCTTGGAATATTTTGGGCACAATAATTTCCCCCTTGGAGTCTATTTCAACCCTAAAGAATTGTCTTATGATTTCCTATAAGGTACCTAATTTTTGGAAACTTGGGGATTAGAGGGTTTGGCCCTAGGCTCTAGTCATATGGTTTGGCAAGGGGGAGTGAATGTGACTAAGAACTTAGCTGAAAGGAGCTTAAGCCCTAGAGGATGGGATTTTGGGCTATTAGGGTATCGAGTTATCAAGAGTCAATGAAAAATTGAACAACCTCTAAATGAAAACCTTAGATTTTGATGGATCCCAAAATAACTGTGGACTAACAGAGATAACTTTGTTTGTTTTAATCCAATATTGGATCGGGTGATAGTCATGAGTGAAGTTCGTATCTTTCTAAAGTGGCTTGGTGACCTAATGGACAAAATCTTAGTTCATGGAAAAGTGATTTACGACAATCAACGGTCATTTAATTGAGTATTGGGTCACCTCTCTATTAATATAAATATATGAGGTGACGAGATATCAGGTTATTGAGTGGTCAAGTGTTTGGAGGTTAATACATTCATTATCAAGTTTTCCTCTTGATATTGATGGACCCTGATAATGGTCTAGTGTGGAAATTTTTGACATGGTTAGATGATGTGGTATGCTAACATGGTGTTGATGTGGCATATTTACATGGTGAAATCACATGGCATGGGGTGATGTGGATCAAAACATGTAGCAACATTGAGGTTGATAATAGGTCGAAAACAATGTGGAGGTGACATGGATAACATAAAAAATCCAAATAACAGATATAGGATATCAAATGATGGGTATGGGGAGATTGATATATTAGTTATCTAGTTGTCATCTTGGTATTGATAGAGCCTAATAACATTTTGGTAACTACTAGAACCACTCTAGTTATTTAACATGAAAACTTTGAAAATCTTGGATCTGGATGTGATCAGTGCAATGTAGTTTGGTCCAACTGCGGATATGTCCCTATGTAATGGGGAAATGTGGAAAAAAGGGCTACCACATGGTGACCATGTCACCATGGTATAGACGTTGATATGGAATTTGGAAGGAAGATATTAAAATAGGAATAACTTTATGTTTAGAGCAATAAATTGGACAAAAATCATATTGCTGGAAATCTCTCGACAAGCAGAAGACAATGATGGCTTCAAAAAAGACCTTTAAGGTGTTTGAATGAAGAGGAAGTTTGATAAACCCAACTACATAAATTAACCTTAGAGGTTGGGTGTAGATACTCCATATCCTGAATTAGGAAAGTAGGGATTGGGTGTGTTACAGAGTGATAATTTGTGGTTCTAACGTTAGGCATGGAGGGCCAAATATACACCACAAAGATGAATTGGGGCTATGATACTAGAGTGGTATCAAAGTAGATTTCAAACATTGGATTTGAATGGACCAAATATAGAACAAGAAGGTAGATTATTAAGGGTATGCATTAGAAATTGGACTTGGAGGGGCTATAGATAGATGTAGAGGAAAAATTTCCGAGGAAATGGTTTTAGAGGCAAATCCCAGAAAATGTTTCCAGAGAAAAGAGTGTAGTAGTGAAGTTATATGGAATGGGAACAAAGATTATTGGATACAACAAAATGGTGTACAAACCCAAGATTCCTAGAAAAAGAGTGTCACAAGCTTCCAATGTGTTCAATATATTTCTACAAATAGATTGAGACGGGACTATTGAAGAGGAAATGAATGAAAAAATTTAGTGGAATGTTGATTTCCAAAGTTATGAAGGATGTAGTAAGGATGTTGAATATATTTCCTCTAAATATATTAATGAAATGATAATTGCATAAGGACATTTCCGAGTGTTGCAACCATAATTATGAGCAAGAATCTATCAACTTATCTCTTACTCTTTTGAATGTTTGCCTTAAATTTTGAAAGGGTTGTTATATGCTAATAAATAAGGAGCATAAGCATAATACAATTGCAAGAAATTGAAGATCAAAAAATTCATATGCTTTAATAGGCATTAGGAAAATGATATTTTTGGTGCATATAAACATGCTAAGTGCATACGATATGTAGCGCGACGGTGAAAATGGCAGCAGCGTACAGTGGCTAGGGTTAGGCGCAGACCTGCAAACGGCAGGCAGACTGCAGGGGCAAAAGCCCACCCCTCTGCGGCAAAGCTGCAGAACACAGGCACAGGGAGTTGGCAGTAGCGAAAATGCACCCCCGCCAGGGGGCAGGAGGGGATCCCCCCCCAACCAATGAAATGCAACCAGAGAATCAGGACGATTCAAGGAAGGACCAGAATACGAATGAAGAGAATACTGAGGATATGCCGGACAGGCAGAATGAACAAGTTCAGCCAGAGGACCAGAGAGTGAGATCATCCACATGCAAGCCTGTTGCCAAGCACACGCCAACAGTGGAGTTCCCCAGTCACAGAATCAATGCAAGAATACAATATATGAGGGATCATGCCCTCATAGGCAAGTTTATAGGCATTTGGCCAAATGAGAAAGCCTTGAGGACATGGATTAATATCAAATGGCACCCGAAAGGACATATATCCTTGCATTTGGGACCAAAAGGTTTTTTTACAGCAGTCTTCAACTGTTTGGAGGATAGAAATAGGGTCTTTGAGAGCGGACCTTACTTCTTCAACTCAGCGGGTCTCTTTCTTAGAGAATGGATAGAACGATTCAACCCGGATAAGGAGGATCTGAGCTGGGCACCAGTATGGATCAGGTTATACTCATTGCCATGGGAGTACTGGGAGGAAGAATCGCTTCAGGAGATTGGGAAGGTTCTGGGGGACTTTGTCAAGGTAGCAGAAGAAACTAAGACGAAGAAGTACACCTCCTATGCTCGGATCTGCGTCTACATGGACCTAAAGGAACCCCTGCCTGACAAGGTAAAACTCTCTCATGAGGATGTAGAATGGATCCAGTTAATAGATTATGAACATGTGCCTTTCAGGTGTAGAAAATGCCACGCCTTAGGGCACCTGTTCCGAGATTGCCCGCTAAATACCAAGTCCATGGAACAAGACCAGGACAAGCAAACGACAGATGGGTTCACCAAAGTAACAAACCGAAGAAGAGGAAATAAAAAATAGCCATCTCAGAACAGGCAGGTCCCGAAGGATCCCTCAAAGCCTTCAACAAGTAACAGCTTTGCTGTTCTAGCAGAGGAAGCGCATCACGTTCAAGATCCCCTTACATCCAAGCGCACCTCAAATCTGGAAAAGACTGAGGAGCCCAAAGAGCCATCTAAAGGAAAAAATGAGGCACAGGAAGGAAACACCCATAGCACCAAAACGAAAATCTGGAGCCAACCAGAGATGGAAATAGACACAACGGTTTCAGGCTCAGCAAAAGCAAGGGAAGAAGAAGAAAGCTATCAAGAGGCCCAGAATATGGATGAAGATACAGAAACGTTTGATATAGGGGAACTGGACATTCTTGGTCTGGAGCTGGCTTGTAAAACAAGGAACTTCGACAAGATAACTGAAACGCAAGTGGACAACCTGGTGGAGGTTCTCCACAAAGCCCAGAAGAAATACTCGCTAGGGGTTCAAACAGGTAGTCAATGGGATGGGAAGTTTATTTCAAAAGACAGCAAAAAGCGAGGAAGGAAGTCTACTCTGGAGAGAACCATCAAGGTCGGAGAGGTCCTGGTGGATTCAGGCAGATATGCCCAGCTAACCAGGTATTTTAACATCAATCCCAAACCTTCCCAATGAAATTGATATCATGGAATATTAGAGGGCTTAATGGCCAGAAGAAAGGTAGACTCCTAAAAAACATGATAATGGAAGAAAAACCAGCAATTCTTTTGCTGCAAGAGACTAAATGTAATCAGGTAGTTTTAGAAAAAGTAGCATCCAAGGCCTGCCCGGCAGGGCAGGTCATAGCGGTGGATGCTCAGGGAGCCTCAGGAGGCCTGGCAATACTCTGGGATGCAAGAATGATACAGTTGGATAATATACATGCAAACAGAAATTTCATCCAAGCCAAGTTTCATCTAATTGGCACAAATATTGATGGGCATATAACAAATGTATATTTTCCACAAGAAATCCAACAGAAAGCTGATATCCTGGATGCATTAACACAGCTTAATGCAAACCGGACGCATCCGCTATGGATCTCAGGCGGAGACTACAATATGATAGCAACCCTGGAGGAAAAGAAAGGAGGACGATGCAGAATCAACAGAGACGGTACATTACTCAAAGACTTCATTCAAGACAACTGGATGATAGACCTTCCAACAGAAAATGGCCTTTACACCTGGAGTAACAAGAGAACGGAACCGACGCAAGTGGCCTCGCGATTAGATCGCTTCCTAATTTCTGACAATGCAGTGCATTTGGGGGGAGAATTCATAGCCTCAATCCAACCATATTCAGGATCGGACCATTGGCCTATAGCCTTAAACTGGAACAGACCAGGCAAAAGTATAAGGCGGCCATTCAGATTTGAATCTTTCTGGTTATCGCATCCGGACTTCCATGAATTTATAAGGACAACCTGGACAAATTTTAATGCATCGGAGGGGACAAGAATGGCCCTGTTCCAAAAGAAGCTGAAGTATCTCAAAGAGGAAATAAAACGATGGAATAAATCCACATTTGGCAATATTTTCAAATCAAAGGAAATTCTCAATCAAAAAATGAAGGACATTCAACAAAGAATAATTTCTAATGGCCGATTTGAGGAGTTGACACAACAGGAACAAGTCATAGAAAAGCAAATACTGGAAAGAGACCTGCAGGAAGAGACCTTGTGGAGGCAGAAGTCGAGGATCAGGTGGCTGAAGGAAGGTGAAAAGAATACAAAATTCTTTCACAAAACAACAGTCCAAAGGCGAATGATCAACCAAATCTCCTATGTTAACAATGAACAAGGAATCAAGATTGAAAGTCATGAAGGAATAGAAACGGAGTTTGTCAACTACTTTAAACATATGAATCAAGAACCAAACATCAACAGATCTGAAGCAATTGATAACATCACCAGGCACATCCCCAGAATAATTACAAAAGACCATAATACTCTTCTTCTCAAAACAATCAGTCTTCAAGAGGTAGAAACAACGGTGAATCAACTCAAGGCAGGAAAAGCGCCTGGCCCAGATGGGTTCACGTCAAATTTCTTTCAGCATTTCTGGGAATTAATTAAATGGGAAGTCTGGCAGGTCGTGGAGGAATCAAGGACTCTCAGATGGATGTATCCAGCCATGAACGCAACATTTCTAGCATTAATCCCCAAATCTTCGGAATCCAATTCTCCAGATAAGTATCGGCCCATTGCCTTATGCAATATCATTTACAAAATTGTCTCTAAGGTTATTGCCCTAAGATTGAAGCCCTTGCTGCCCCTTATCATCTCTCCCGAACAATCTGGGTATGTAGAAGGGCATCAGATTACAGATGGGATCATCCTAACTCATGAAATAATGCATTCACTCAAGCAATTGAAGAAGCCAGGGATGCTACTCAAAATCGATCTATCCAAAGCATTCGACAGTATCAGCTGGGATTATTTGCAAAAAACTCTCCTTGCTTTTGGCTTCGCACCCCCATGGGTCAGATGGGTTAGCAGTCTCATATCCTCATCTTTCTTTTCCATCCTCATCAACGGGATTCCTTCTCCCACCTTTCGTCCTTCCCGGGGCATTAGGCAGGGAGACCCCTTTTCACCCTTTCTGTTTGTTATCCTCGCTGAAGGTCTGGGGCGAAGTATAAAAGATGCTATTCTTGCGCATAAGCTCAAAGGGATTGCTGTTCACCATCTCCGAGCAGTTTCTCATCAACAATTTGTTGATGATAACATGCTTTTCGGCCACCCATCTGTTCAAGAAGCTCGTTCTTTTAAATCCATCCTTGACTCTTTTTCAAAAGCATCTGGAGCCCTCATCAATAATGCCAAATCCCAAGTCTTTTTCTTTAATACCCCTCCTTATACCCAAAGAGCCATAACGCGTATTCTTGGCTTCTCTAAAGCTTCCCTTCCCTCCTCTTATCTAGGAGCTCCTCTTATCGCTTCAGCCCTCAAGCATTCCTCGTGGACAAACCTGCTCGAAAAATTAGAAGCCAGATTGCTCCTTTGGACTTACAGATCGCTTAATATGGCCAGCAGGATTGTGCTGATCAAGGCTGTTTTGCAATCCATGCCACTCTATTTATTCTCCATCTTAGCTGCGCCAAAATGGGTTCTTAAGGCCATCAAACAATTGCAGCGGAACTTCTTATGGGGCAGCTCAGGACCAAATAGAAAATGGGCTCTCATTAGATGGGAAAAGGCTTGTCTTCCTAGATTGGCAGGAGGAATAGGACTCAGAGACCCAGAACAAAGTAACAAGACTATGGGAGCGAAAATATGGTGGAGGTGGCTTTCAAACTTTAACACCCCCTGGGCATGTCTCTGGACAGCAAAATATTCAAGGAACTTACCCCTGGAAGAAAGGATCAAAATGTCGGAAATCAGTAAAGGATCGCTCATATGGAACTCGGCCATTCAACATAGAGATCTCATCCAAAAACATAGCTTTTGGGAGGTGAAAGATGGTCTTACTGCCAAGTTGTGGGAAGATTCATGGCAGCAGCTACCAAATCTCAAAGATAGTATGCAAACTATTTCAGAATGGGAGACAACTCCGCAGGAGAAAATAAGCAATTTCTGGAAAGAACCGACTAACCAAGCGCAGAGAGAGTGGAAGGAAACAAGCATCATATTACCCCGAAGCTCAAATCAAAACCAACTCACTCTCTCCTCAGAGCTAAAAAAACGCAGGATATTAAAGCAAGTAGGAATGGACACATTGAGATGGGGTTATGAGGAGAGGGGTACCTTCACTACAAAGGAAGCCTACAGGATCATCATAAGGGACAGAATGGACAAAGATCAGATATGGAGCAAAATATGGAAACCCCCAATCTGGCCGAAGGTTTCCACCTTTCTGTGGCTTCTCTCATACAATAGAATCCTCACCTGGGACAATCTCAGAAAGCGGGGTTTTTTGGGACCTTCCATCTGCCTCAATTGCAATCAGGAAGAAGAATCAGCCCTACACCTAATGCAGACGTGCCAGATGAGCAGAAAGATATGGGAAAAGGTGGCATTTCGTTGTCAAAAGGAAGGCCGAGTACTGGGGGATATCAAAGATACAATACGCCAATGGCCTCAAGCGCCATACCAATGTAAGATCCTAAATATCCTATGGCAAACAATACCGGGATTCTTGATGTGGAATATCTGGAAGGAACGGAACCGGAGGATTTTCAAAGGTCAATCAATGACACTGGAGCAGGTATGGCAGGGAATTCATAACAATATTAGTGAAACTCTTTCCACAAAGGGCTGGTCCCAAGACGATTTCCCAAAGCAACCCCAGGAGCTAGCCATCTGGAACAATTGGCAGATAAAGATACAAGCTCAGATTTCGGTCAACGCTAACCCAGCAAAGCACCTAACCCATAATGTAAAGTGGATGCCACCACCCATAAACGTGTTCCAACTGAATTTCGATGGCGCTTCGAAAGGCAATCCGGGTCAGACTGGTTATGGAGGCATTATTAGAGACCATCAGGGTAAACCTCACATTACCTTCTTTGGCACAATAGGTTGGAATACCAACAATGCAGCGGAACTGGAAGGTCTATGGAAAGGTCTCACTCTGGCGCAGGAGGGAAATTATCTACCTCTAATTGTGGAAGGGGATTCCCAAATTCTAATAAACATGGCCTTAAAGCTCCAACAGGGTTCCCAAGTACACAAGGTCAGCAGCAGCTGGAGACTGGCATCCAGATTGGAACAAGTTCAACATTGGTTGCAAGAGAACAGAGCTGTTTCCTTCAAGCATATAAAAAGGGAAGGGAACAAGCCAGCTGATTTCCTAGCTAATTTAGGGGTGGACAATGAGAAAGAGCTCTCAGCAGGCCCTCTACATGATACAGTTTCGGCGGATCATCTCTCCACCTTCCAAGCAATATTAGACAGAGACATGCTACCACAGGACGATTCACGCCCGGATGCGGGTGGCAGCTTGATGATCGCATGAGCTTGTTGTGTTGGGCAGCTGGCGTCATGAGGTGGCTTGCCAGGTGTCGTGGCGGAAAAAGTCATTTGTGCGGACACAACTGACCTCCCTAGAAGTCTAAACTCTCTAGCGACAAACAAGACAAAATGGAGTGATCATTCTCTAAATATACCTTTTAAAACATGAAAACTACAAGTGTTTAGGCTTACCTTATTCTAAAACGCGGTTGTTGTAGTCCGTCCTTGCCGATCCGGATGAGCTCCTCCTTCAAGTCAATTCCTGCAACCACAAACAATCAAACAATTACCAAGCACTTGTATTTCATATAATAAAACATATATTCAACATGCAGACCAAGGAACACATGAAATAACTCATTAACACAAGCTATTGAGAAAAATAAACCAGTTTGTATTAATAACGAAACAAAGAAACTCTTACAACCTGGCCTTGGTGTTGTGCAAGTTCCTCCCAGGGTCCATCAAGGGTTTTCCTCTACTTTGACAAAGCTCACCCACTTCCAAGTAGAATCAAGCAAAGACAATCTCTCCTCACAAGATTCTAAATGGGAGTCCTAATTCCTGCAGCATTTACCCAAAGAAAATGTATAGCTCCAACCTCTCCTCCCTCTGGCTCAATGTCTTTATTTATAGTGCTGTAAAGAGGTTATTCAGGTCCACCATCAATGGGATAATCCCCCTCCTTGGGTGGGATAGCTCCCTTATTGATGGGATAAGTTCCTCCTTAATAGAGATACATGAACCAACTGGAGGCGCATCCAATTCATCAAACCGACCTCTAGAAAGTTCTAGAAGTAACCACAAGTAACTTTTTTAAGATGAAACTCGCGCATTTTGCCTTTTACAGAAGGACGCACCTGTCCCTTAACATACAGAGCGTCCAAGGACGCACCTTTTGTGAACATTGTGAGCGTCCCCGCAGGTAAGGCTAGAGAGAACCTGCGACCCCAGAGATAAACATATTTTTGACAAGACTTTCTCTCTTCTTTGAGTTTGAGATGGATAGCAGAGGCATAAGACTTGCCTAAGAGGGTAGCATGACTGTTGATTTGAGCCATACTAACTGTAAGTGGTCATGGTGACATTTTTTAGTGTAACAGATTGCCCCCTAAAGTGCGAAGCCTGGAATAGATTTAGGGTTTTGTAATTCTAGGAAGGGTGAAGCGCTTTATCATTTCAAGGATTGTCTTGTGGATGACCCGGTTGGAACCTGCAATTTTCAACACAAAATACATGTATAAGATTATATCATCACTGAGGTAGGCATTCCCATACTCAGATTCAAAACTTTAACTAATGGACTAACTATTCTGATACAGGAATGATCTTGTAGTACATCATTTTTATAGACTTTTGTAGACACAGTATGGACGCAGCCATCTGTTTATGATTAGTCTACATAGATAATGAATACAAAACTCCTCACAGCCTGGATGGTAGAAACTAGATCCAGGGTCTTCACTTCTATTTCCCGAATTGGTACGATTCTAGCCATGTGATTAAATGATTCGATGTCGAACATGTTAGAAACCACTTGATTACCAGTCGATGATGCAAACTGTTAACAAGCGTGAGAGAAACCACCAGTAATGTCAATGGTTCTCAAAGTACCAAGCACACCCGTGAAATGTGAATAGATGTTTTGATGTCGAACACTTCACGGAATCCTTTGATCGAAAGTCAATGATGTAAACTGACGTCAAAGGCGAGAAACCTGCCATTGATGCATGCAGACTTCAAGGTGCTGTCGATTCCTAAGTCATCTTTCTAGATAATGTGTCGATGTCGATAGAAAGCGACCCGTTGCAGGCAAGCCCGCAACACGAAATCATTGTTCAAGTTGAAGAAATGTTGCTGTAAGGACTGACTCAGGGATGGTCAAATGGATGACGAGTATTTTGCAGATGAAAGTTTTTGCTTGCAGACCTCTTGAACACATAACGACACGACAGATGGCTTGGTGACGAATAACTCAAAGTTAATCCCCGGAACCCGGTTAAAGACTTTCAAAGTGGTTTGGTCAACTGTGAGGTAAAAGATTTCCCAACCCAGGTGAATGAAAAGTGTCGTGTTCAAGAGTGGTAATAAAGTTTCTTTTGAGACAAAAGGTGACAAACAGGTTCATTCTTCTCTCTTTTCCCCCACCATTTCTGGCAAGTACCTCTTTATTTTTAACAAGCTTGAGGAGGATAACATATGCTTGATTATAAGCTCATCCTTCGGACAAGTCCAACCTAGTTTAAATTCGAACCCTAGGAAGGAGTGGTTCGTTCCTGTTTGTAATTGAACAGGTCCTTTACTGTAAAAGTTTAACGAGCCCAGTATAGGAGAAACTCGGCGTTTTTCATTTTTAGAGAGTCTGAAAAAACAAAAGGAGACTCCACGTTGAACTTTTTCGTATATTTGTGTCCCTCAAGCCCGAAAAAAGTATAAAATAATACCTGGGGGAACCGCTTGATCTTGCGACCAAGGAGTACTTTCATAATAGTGTCGTTGACCTGAAAAGTAAAAAGCGATCAAGGACACGTCGTTTTATTTCCTTATCGAGTTCGAAACGACAAAAACCCGGCAATCTTTTCCTGATTTTGCGGTCAGAAAAGAGCTAAAAGGGGACCGTCTTTTAATTCCGTTTTAACGAGTGTAAAAGAAACGCTCGGCGATCTTTTCATATTTTAGGAGTCAGAAAAGGGCTTAAAAGATGACTCTGATATTTTTGTTTGTGAAAAATTACAATTTCCCTCGAAACCCCTTTGTCCTGCACAAAAGCAACACATTACTCATACCTGTTTAAAATAGGCAAAAATACATCGAAAAACATCTTTTCATGGTAAAAAATGAACTAATTCATCCAAAAAACCTATAAAAATACCTTTTACCATGTCATTTTTACCGTTTCACTGTTAAGGTTGAAAAAGGAGCTTTTGACAAGAAACTTCCCGTGGTCGCTGCGGAAAATCCGACCGTCGGAATCGAACGCCGTCTTATCCAGGTATTTTACACATCCTACTCTGCATTTCTATCCGTTTAGAATCAATTTTTAGGTCTTAGTTTCATTTTTTGGGGGGGTTTTGGTTTTGGAATGCGCCTCTCGGCGGACGCGGGTGCCCTTCGGGTGACCCGCGTCCCCCGACTTTTTCTCATACGGGAAAAAGGTCGGAAGACGCGGCCCGCCTTTAGGCCAGCCGCGTCCGGGCGCCCTGTGCTACAAAGCCAGGGTGCGTCTTCTGAGAAGTGCGCATTTCAAAACCCCAACTCCCTCAAAAAACCACCAAAAATTCCCAAATCAATTTCTAATTGCTATTTTTGATGTGCAGGGTATTAACCATGTTAGATTGGAGAGAAAGAGAGCATGTAGAGGATGATGAAGTTGCAATAAATCATCAACCTTCCCTGGATGCCCTAAGAGCATGCGGATTATACAAATATTGGACCATACCGGGCATGAGGGGCCAGGTAAGATTCTTGGAATGGCTGGTTGAGCGATGGAACGTTCAAGAACAATGCTTTTACATAGGAGGGCACCAGCTCGAGATAGAGCCCTCGGATGTATACTTTCTCACTGGCTTGCCGAACAGAGGTGAGCAACTCAGTCTTGCGGGGACTAGGCCGGGTGGCCAATCCCTTGATAGTCTCCGCGGTGAGTGGTGCACACCTGGGGCTCACCATTCAAAAGGCATAGAGATAAAACACATCACTTTGCCGGAACTCAAAGTCATAGCGTTCACGGTTACCAGAATTTGCGGCGCGGCCGCTTTACACATTGCTTCCGGATCCCAAATGCGGATGGCAATTGACTGTTACCAAGGCACCATTTTCAACTGGTGCGAAGCTGTGTCGGCTCATATGAAGAGCCAACTGACCAAGGCAAAGAACGGACGACTAAAGACTTTTGGATATGGGCCTCTAGTCGTGAGCTTTGCCTTGGAGAGAGTTCCAATGCTGATCCCTCAGCAACTCACTGTTGATATCTTGGGTCCTCGGGAGCCAAAGCTGATACGATGGGTTGCGGTGATGGCCCGGCATCCTGACGAGGGTGCGACAGTGGTTCGATTCTCAGATAGTTATTTTCACTGGTTAGAGGACCAGGTTTTTTCGATACAGGACTTTCCGTATGCCGGAGTGGATTTTAGAGGTGATCCGGACATGGTTCTTCCACCGGGAGAACAATGGGATGACAGAGGTACTTTTATTTTCACAAGTTCTTTAATTATGTATTTTTTATTTTTCATATATATCGTCTCAAAACTAACAGTAAAATTTTCAAAATGCAGATGTTGGTCCACAGCGTCCAGCCAACCTCCGGCCTTTTGATAGACTACATCCAGCTGCACCGGTACCGGCCCCACAGGACGCGGCTGCGGAAGTACTAGCTGAGTTGGAGCATGATCTAGAGCGTCTCACGGCAGATATACCTGAGACTACTATGGATGACATTCCTACCCGGCTTCAGCGCTTCGTAGTCGCGGTCCCTGGACCGTTTAGGAGATTTTTGCGTAAGGTAGCCCGCGCAGTGGTGTCATACAGAGAGCACCACCAGTGATTGACTAGTCACTTTTGTAGTCACATGTGACATTTTGATTTTTTGTACTATCATTTTGCCGATCATAAGGTGTTTTCAACCTATGATCGAAGACGATGTATATATTTTTTGACACACTTCTATCTATATATATCACTATTACCGGCTTATCTTGTTTAACATATGTGATGAAATGTTTTTAAATTTACTTGCATGATTATCGTAAATGTCTGTCCAAAATTCGAGAAGCAATTGCATCTGCTAATGTATTCAAAGACCTTGGAATATGTTGATATTCAATGTAATCAAATTCACGTTCCAAGAGACGCACTCTCAAAAACAACCTTAATAACACAGGATTCCTAATGGCATAAACTCTATTAAGCTGTAATACAACAAGTTCAGAATCTAACCTCACTGTCAAACGTCGAATTCCAAATGAAATAGATTCGGATAATAATTCAATCACTGCACTGTATTCTGCAATGTTGTTCGTTGTTTGACCGAGGCTTACCCCATGCATAGAAACTAACTCGTCAGAGGGCGAATAGATAACCCAAGCTGCGGAAGAGATGTTCCGTGTACTACGACAAGCACCATCAGCAAATCCAATATATGTTTGGAGAGGCGTCGACATCTGCAATATCAAGAGTAAAACCAAGATAAGCCAGAATAACGACGAAAAACCACACTCTCTAAGCTAAGCACACTGACTAAACTAACACACTTGCTAGCTAGAAAGAAAATCTAACCTATCTAAAAATTTCTCCATTCCCATCATTTAAGCATAATACCTCTTTAGGTAAAGTCCATTTCTGGGTTTACCCAAAGAGTCCCCATCAAAGTCAACTAGCTCATAAGCCCCTTTTGCTAGCTTTCGCTTTACAATGTAGGGCCCATGCCACATGGGAACGAATTTTCCGGCACCTAGCTTATCGTTAGCTTGATCATATAATAGTACTAGGTCTCCTTCCGAAAAACTTCGAGGGGTTACATTTCTATCATACTGAGCTTTCATTCGTTTCGCGTGAGTCTCGATTGCCAATGTAGCGTCACGTCGAGTCTCATCTAATTTAGCCAAGTACAATAAACGTTTCTCCTCTTCGGAAGTAGCTGGAAGTAATTCGACAGCCATTTGAAGTGATGGGATTTCGCATTCAATGGGTAACACAGCTTCTAAGCCATAAACTAGCTGGAAAGGAGTGAACCCTGTTGAATTTTTCACTGAGGTTCGGTATGCCCATAGCGCTGAAAATAACATGTTGTGCCAATTCGACCGATGAACACCAATGGTTCGTCGGATCATGGTAACTAGAACTTTGTTGATAGACTCAACCAAACCGTTGGCTTGCGGATAATAAGGAGTAGAGCTATCGTGGCGCAAACCAAGCTGGCTTGTAAGCTCAGTCATCATGACATTTCGAAAATGGCTCCCATGGTCAGTAATGATTGCTTGTGGGACACCAAACCTAGTTATGATATGATTGAATACGAAAACTGCAGCTGTTTTGCCGCTTGCGTCGAATGTAGGCATCGCCTCGGCCCACTTAGTAAAATAATCAACCGCAAGGATGATATACGCATGCCCCCCGGCCGAGTGAGGGTTACAAGTAATAAAGTCGATACCCCATTTGGCGAATGGACCAACGGCAATTATAGGGTGGAGAGGAGCAGGTGGAGCGCGCATCTTGCGATCAAACACTTGACAGTTGTGGCACTTCCTGACTGCAATGATACAATCTTTAAACATAGACGGCCAGAAATAACCAGCGCGCAACACCTTCTGAGCTGTGGCATACCCAGACATATGACCGCCACATGCTCCAGAGTGACAATCATTCAAAACCCTCTCAGCCTCTTCGTGAGTTAAACAACGTCGAAAAACTAAGTCTGCCCCCCGGCGATAAAGTGTATCTCCAATAATTTTGTATGGCTGGGATTGAAACCGAATTTTTCGACGTTCCGCTTTGGAAGCTTCAGGCCGAAAGGTTTGGGTTTGGAGATAAATGATTATATCCCCGTACCACGGATCTACAGTACTGATAAGAAACAAAGATTCGTCCGCAATGGACTCCTCTGCCACAGTCTCTGTGTCAGCACTCGGGAAATCACACATCAATTCCGCAAAAACTAAGGATTTCTTAGACTTGGACTTCTCGAACTCCAAGTCGAACTCTTGCAGGATAACAATCCATTTAGAGTACTTGCCCCCTAGCAGTTGTTTTGTCAAAATATAAATCATAGGGTTGCAATCCGAAATAACTGTAGTTTTGCGGAGAAGAATGTAGTGACGGAAACGCTGGACAGCTTGAACGGCTGCCAGGGCCAATTTCTCCACATGCGAATATTTTAGCTCAGTTGGATTCAAGGTCCTACTAAGATAATATATCACATGCTCCGCTCCGAATTCATCTTCTTGAACTAACACCATTCCAATGGTGGAATGCGAAGCTGCGAGGTATAAGAAGTAGTCTTGGTTGTAGTTGGGAGGATGCAATAACGGTGCATGGGTCAACGCGTGTTTAAGTGCATCAAAAGATTGTTGGGCAATCTCGTCCCAAAAGAATTGTGCATTCTGTTTCAACAACCGTGTAAAACCTTTAGTGACCTCGGCGTAGTTTGGGATGAATCGGCGTAAAAAGTTCGCTTTCCCTTGCAAACTTTGGAGTTGGCGCAAACTCGAAGGAGGAGGCAATTTGATGATAGCTTCGACTTTCGAGGGATCGACGCGAATGCCGGCTTTTGAAACAACAAATCCCAGCAATCGACCTGTTTCTATACAGAAAACACACTTGTGGGGATTCAACCGAATTCGATAATGCCTACACCTCATAAAGATTGCTCGTAGGTGGACAAGGTGATCAGCTCGATGTAAAGAATGAGCAGGCAAATCATCGAGATAGGGTTGCACAATGTGCTTGATATCATGAAATGCATAAGACATCGCCCGTTGAAAAGTGGCCCTGGCATTCTTAAGCCCAAAAGGTAACTTGCAATAAGCAAATGTCCCCCATGGACAAATGAATGCCGTTTTTGGTTGGTCGGCAGGTAGAATATTGATTTGATTATAGCCCGAAAAACCATCCATGAAGGAAAACATTTCACTTCCGGCACAATCATCAATAATTTGATCGATATAAGGCGTAGGATAGTTGTCTTTTGGACAAGCTCGATTTATATCCCTATAGTCGATACAGATTCTTATTGTTCCTTGTTTCTTGTTGACCGGAACAATATTCGATACCCAATCCGTTAACGGGATCGGATAAATGAAACCTGCTTTCAACAGCTTTTCGACTTCTGCTTTAATCGCAGCCGCTTTTCGAGGGTGAAATTGACGCAACCGTTGCCGGACGGGTTTAGCATCCGGGTAGGTCTTTATTTCATGAATAACAATGGCAGGATCAATTCCCGGCATTTCCTCGTAAGACCAGGCAAACACATCGCGGAATTCTTGGAATAGGGCCTTGTAAGTTTGGATTTCTTCTTCAGTACATGCGGCACCTATATGAATGTTTTCCTCGATTCCGGGCTTCACTGAAATATCAATGGGAATAGTACGAGAAATATTCCCTAAATTCAACTCTGAATCAGAATGTTTCGTTGGATCCTGAGCGTCTTTGACATATTCAGCGGTAAAGATAGATGAAAAATCATTTTCAAATGCATCATCCTTAGGTAAAAACGAAGATCTGTGATGGAGATCTTCCCATGGTAGATCGTCTACACTTAGGATTTCGCGAAGTTGTTCGTCAGATGACACGACTTCGGGAAACGTTATCCGTTCTAAGGGTGAGGTAAAAAGTGACTCTTCACTGACCACATTCATTTGGTCGACTTCGGTTGAATGAAAGTCAGTAAAAGACATGAGAGCTTCATAAGCAATTTCATATGGACTCAAAGGCATAACATCACCGAGTGAGTCTATCTCAGAGTCAGATGGGACGAACCAAGGATCATCATAAATAATGTTTTCTGATGTAATCATATGAATGGTTGCAAACGAAGGATCTGCGCTGAGTGGAGGGAGAGGAAAAGTTCCCAGTAAACCGGAATCCTTAACTAAACCTACACCAACATCCCTATAAGGGATTGTCGTTTTACCAACATGCTGGATACTCTCTGAAGAGGCTGGGTCGGATGAAAAGTATGTCAGCTGATCAATAGTCACGATCTTACCGTTATGTGGAAACTTAATTACTCTGAAGACCGATGAAACGACCGCTGTCATAGCATATGACCAACTTCGACCCAAAAGAAGGTTGTAGTCTAGAGGGGCATCAACCACTTCCACATCCAGACTAACGGTTTTACCTTCAACCCCTATAGGCAATTCTTGTAGAATACCAAACGGACGGAACCCACGGCCATCAAAGGCCTTAAGGATGGTGGGGGATTGGTTCAACGAAGGAGAACCAAGCGATCTCCAACATTGAATCGACATAATACACGTAGAAGCTCCCTCATCAATCACAGTCCGATGAATAGTCCTGTTTTTGACTATCACTGGAATTTGGAAAGCCATTTGATGGGGGAGACGTGGTGTACTATTTTCTAGATCAAAGATCATTAGGTTCGGGTCCTGAACATCGACAGCTCCGATAGCCGACAAAAGCAATTTCCGTTGTGCTGGGCATGATTGCAGCACTTCGAGTGCCGACATTGCTGAAGGTGAAACAGCTAAGTCCTCAACAATGTTGTAATTCTGGGCTGCTCTCGCATGTGGATTGAAAGCAGACCTTCGAAGTACACCCTTGGCGGGCGGCTTAATCACTAAGTCTGGGTTAGGTTTTTCGATCTGTAGTGGATCAGAACCAGGAGCTGAGGTTGATGGGTTAGAGTGAGAAGATTCTGCTTCCTTGCCATCAACAGGAGCCTTACTACCATAATCTTGCGATCGAGTCGCAATCCTCACATGAGACATCATCAAAATGGGTTCTTCACTGGCATTCGAAGAAGAACCTATCATCTTATTCTCCTGCTCTGGAAATGGATTCTTTAACACAGCAGGAGTGGGAGAACCTTTGACTATTTTTACAACCTCGGCCCGATGAGGGCAATCTCTCGTAAAATGATCCTCTTCACAAATAAGACAAGGATATCGAGGTTTGTGTTTTTCATCATTGGTTTCCGACTTTTCAGTTTTCTCCTTTGGAGCCTTGTCTGCTTTAGCCTTCTTCTTTCCTTTCTTCTTTCCACCGTTTTTTGATTTGGCCGTAGATGACTCTACAGCGTGAATGTCGGCGGTAAGTTCAGGAGGAGAAGACTCTCCTGTCGGAGAATCTGGCAAAGTGATTATTGGAGTATTGGAGGCCTTGGAAGACTTCTTCTTACTCTTCGTAGTCACGATACCAATCATACCATCAGCGGCATGAGATCCCGAAGGAGCAGCAGCGATTTGATTCGACTTTGGAAGATCCGGAATTTTCTCGTGTAACGTACCCGACTGAGTGTAAACTAAGTCAAGGTATTGTGCCTGAGCAATGACTTGCTCCTCAGTAACTACTCCGGCCTTAGCGACATCTTCAGTAATCTTCGGTAATAATGATTTGACAAACCATTCAGCTAAGATTTGGTCCGGGATAAAAACTTTCACTAATCGCCTTCGACGTCTCCACTCATGAATGTGATCAGAAATATACGTGGACGTCGATTGTTTTAGTGAAGTTAATAACTCTGTGCCGTTATCGTATCTGACCGGCAACTGAAAGTGAGTTAAGAACGAGGTAGCTAACTGGCTAAAGTTGTAAAAAGAGGCCCGTGGTAACTCAATGTACCACTTGGCCGCGAGACCAATGAGTGTACGCTGGAAAAGACGTAAGCGGATGGAATCATCTGAGATAGAATTCGAAGCACACCAGAGGTGGTAAGTCATCACATGATTGGACGGATCCTCTCCAGACTTACCTTCGAACTTGGGTATATCACTGGGCAACTTATTTGGCATTGGCGGCCAGAACTGAAGATATTGAATTGGATCGTTCGTTAGGCGCGTCAAGTCTGGTAAATCCAAAGTTGCAATAAACGGTAACTGCCGGTTAGGATCTCTAAAACTCTGGGTCACAATACCAGCCCCAGGAGGAGGATATCCAGGATAACTAGGAACAGGAGTCGCATTTGGGATATTATATCCTCCTGGAAAACCAGGATTAACCGGACCGTACTGGGGTTGTTGAGGTTGTTGATAAGTGTACCCAGGATACGGTTGATACTAGTAAACCGGTTGTTGGACAGCTTGCCCAGGTTGGTACTGTCCCTGGTACGGAGGTTGAACAAATTGAGGTTGAGTAGTCACAACCGTACTTATACCAGGCTGACCTACAGGCATCTGGACCGTGGTTTGAATCGTAGATCCAGACAACGGTAAAGATATCTGAGGTGTGGTAACAGGGATAGTAGAAACTAGAGCCGTCGATACTCCAGAAGTAAGTATGGTAGATGTAGCGATAGTTGCAGCAGCCGTTTGAGATGGAGTACTAGGTGCAATTGACGGCTGAGTAACTACCGAAGCTACAGAAGTTTGAACATTTGGCTGGACAGGTTGCGGTTGCTGGGTTGGACCAGAAACTACGGGTTGTCCAGCTTGAGGAACCATCTGTACACTTGGCTGCAACACCTGTTGACCCTGTGAGGGATCCCACACTAACATTCCAGGGTACTGACCCGTAACAGGTTGAGGGTACTGAGATCCATAACCAGATTGAGGGTAGGATTGATAATTGTAAGGTGCAGTTCCCATACTTGGAACATATGACTGACCTTGAGGCGGTTGATAACCTTGACTTGAGTATTGACCTTGAGGTAAATACTGATACTGGGGTTGACCTTGACCTTGAGGTTGGTACCCTTGAGGTTGATAACTTTGGGGTTGATACCCTTGAGGTTGCCATCCTTGAGGTTGATATTGATACTGAGGTTGACCTTGGGGTACATATTGAGGCTGAGGTTGACCTTGAGGCAAGTATTGCACCATAGGTACATACTGACTTTGAGGTTGCCCCCCAGACACGATTTGTGTACCTTGAGGTTGCCCCCCAGGCGTTAACTACGGTTGCCCCCCAGGCGGTAATTGGCCACCTTGAGGTTGGGAAACGGGAACTGAACCTGACATCATGTAAATGTCTCCTACACCCAATGGTATATTACCACTGTTTCCAGCAAATAACCCATGATCAATGGGTTGAGGAGATGCCCCCGCAAAGGTACCAGAAAGTGACTGATACCCAGTGGGAACAGAAGGACCGCCGTGTAAAAAAGATTCAGGACTTTGTGTAAACACGGACGACTGACCAGACATATTTACGGGAGTATGAATACCTCCGGGTGGAAAAGGAGTACGAGGTGTGGAAAAACCGACTGAGTTGTCTAAAAAATTGGTTAACGCAAGGTACCAAGAAGTACTTCTAGGAGGACTGTAAAAGATGGATTCACGCTCCCTTAGATCAATAGTAAGTTGACCTTCAAGGTGAGAGACACCTATATCTTCTTCTGGAGCAAGTTCTTCTATAGCAATCAAACCAGAAGGTAGATTTTCGGTGATAATTCTTTCTATTCTCGGTGAATCAGGGACACTAGAAGTTGGAGTAACAGGTTCAGAAATTTCAGGTTCTTCGCCTGTTTCACTGGCAGATGAAAAACTACCAGCAAGCTCGGAAACTGTAACAGTTTCGGGATTGTAACCTGTTTCTAAACTTTGGTAATCTGGATGGACTACCAAGGAAGATTCTCCTTCTTCAGGTGAACCTACTCTACTGTCACTAGGAGGAGTTACAAGGACCTTTAACCCTTCTAAATTACCCGGGTCTTCTCGAGGAGGGGATCCCCTAAGTCTACGGGATCTTCTCAACAATTCAGCCACAGAAACAACTTCAGGAGACTGGCCCCGAAGTCTACGGGACTGTCTCGGTAATTCCGCCACAATTAAAGATTTTTAACTACAACACACGAAAACAAAGTAAAAATTTCAAATCAAACCACCTAAAGTCTTCTAAAGAAGCAAACAAATTTGAAGCACACGCCTAAATAATCTAGAGCGTCAAACCACACACAAACAGTAGTCTTCCGGACCAAAAGCGCTGGTTGGTGATTAGGCCCAACCTCGCAGGATTCAGTACAGAAATGGCGGGTGGAACAGTTACCCCGACAACCTGCTTAATGAATAGACCAGCACAAGTTCCTCCACTTTAACCGTCTCGAAGTGAAGTGAACCCCCCGGAAAATCCAAGTGAGTATAACCGACGTCTGCTCTAGGTACAGTGGGACCTTCCCTCCACCGTCACCTCGGTAGAACCCTAAAGATTATGGTCACTAAAGTTACCAATCACAACAATTACACCTGGGGGAACAGTCTAAACTCCGACAGCACGCAAGGGCAGAGTAACAAGCTCAATCCCCTTACCGGCTCCTTGACAATAATCCAAGGTTTACCGATAAGTGACCCCTGGCTCCTCGACAATGGTTAATCCGAGGTTTACCGTTTGTAATACGTACTGTCTGGCGTCGTTCCCAACGAGGGAGGAATGATCCCCTCACTGGTTCGGACACGAGCTCGTGCTTCTCCTTTAAGAGGAGCTTTCCCAGAGTATAACTGAAACAATTGGATTTAATCTACTCAAGATAAACTATCTGTTTGGTTTTGTAGTCTTGGAGAGTTAAGTACTCACCTACTCCAAGACCCTAGCCTAAGCTATGTTGGTGTTTCAGAGCCCTAGAAAAATAAAAATTACTAGATTGATTTTAATTTAAGCGTTACTTTTAAGGTTGTTTCTTAAGTCAAAAGGTGATGGAAGTGAAACCAGTGGTGTGTTGACTCGACTCGAAACCACTATAAAATGCACCTAGGATGATTTACCCACTACTTTACTTTTTCGATGAATTGCTTAACTAAAAAGTTGAGAGAATGCAATCTTTATAAAAGCAACTTCTTAATTGAAGACAATCAAAGAAACAATTCGTTTGTCTTTTCCAAGCATAAAAAACATGACCGCTCTTTACATGCACGAAAAAACTCTTTTTCTCTTTCAAAAACAAAAAGCTACTTGAAACAAGACTTTTAAAGAAGATGTTTTTGTATTTTTCTTTTAATAAAGCAAATAAATCTAGTATAACCAAAAATCAATCTTAACAACTATTAAAATCTATGAAAATGCACTCATAAGCAAACTAAAAGGTAAATTTACTCTAAGCAATCTTAATGAGGCCAAAACCAACAATGATTATTCTAAGGTGTTTTACTTGATCACAATCAAATCAAGGACTAGCTTATTGCAGAACCAAAAACTAGTCAAAACAAAACTCTAATCTTTTTGTTCTTTTGTAAAATGGAAATCAACACTTTATAAATAAGTAATTCGAAATTTGACCCAAAACAACTTAAATGGCAAGCTGCTTACACAAGGAGACTTTACGACAGGCCCGACTTCTAAGAAGGCTGACCAACCAGAGAGATCTAAGGCTGGACAACTTTCTACCGTCAAAGTCACTACAGGACCTATTGAAAAATCAAACCCTAGGCCTAAACTTCGTCGAAATCCACTAAAACACTCAAAGCTCACAAAACAAGTTCAGGTGAAAATTCTTGACAGGGTACTAAAGGATCTGGGTAGAAAACACTAAGAAAAATCAAAATTTAAAAGCAATTAAAGCAAAAAATGGAATTTTCCTAAATTTTACAGGAAGACGCAGGCAACCCGTTATAACAGGTGCGGGCCCGCTCTGTGCAAACGGCAACAGCGCGTCCAAAGACGCACTGTGCAGTACTCAGAGGGTGCGTCCTTCTGGAAAATTTGAGAAAAACCAAATCTAACTAAATCTAAAGCTAAGCCACCCAAATACTAATTCTCACAGTCAAAAACCAGAAAATAAAAGTGATTTTCACAGAGCAAAGTTCACAAAAAGGAAAAGACTCTCTCATTAATAGATTCCCCAGTGGAGTCGCCAATTTGTCGTGGCGGAAAAAGTCGTTTGTGCGAACACAACTGACCTCCCTAGGAGTCTAAACTCTCTAGCGACAAACAAGACAAAATGGAGTGATCTTTCTCTAAATATACCTTTTAAAACATGAAAACTACAAGTGTTTAGGCTTACCTTATTCTAAAACGCGTTGTTGTAGTCCGTCCTTGCCGATCCGGATGAGCTCCTCCTTCAAGTCAATTCCTGCAACCACAAACAATCAAACAATTACCAAGCACTTGTATTTCATATAATAAAACATATATTCAACATGCAGACCAAGGAACACATGAAATAACTCATTAACACAAGCTATTGAGAAAAATAAACCAGTTTGTATTAATAACGAAACAAAGAAACTCTTACAACCTGGCCTTGGTGTTGTGCAAGTTCCTCCCAGGGTCCATCAAGGGTTTTCCTCTACTTTGACAAAGCTCACCCACTTCCAAGTAGAATCAAGCAAAGACAATCTCTCCTCACAAGATTCTAAATGGGAGTCCTAATTCCTGCAGCATTTACCCAAAGAAAATGTATAGCTCCAACCTCTCCTCCCTCTGGCTCAATGTCTTTATTTATAGTGTTGTAAAGAGGTTATTCAGGTCCACCATCAATGGGATAATCCCCCTCTTTGGGTGGGATAGCTCCCTTATTGATGGGATAAGTTCCTCCTTAATAGAGATACATGAACCAACTGGAGGCGCATCCAATTCATCAAACCGACCTCTAGAAAGTTCTAGAAGTAACCACAAGTAACTTTTTTAAGATGAAACTCGCGCATTTTGCCTTTTACAGAAGGACGCACCTGTCCCTTAACATACAGAGCGTCCAAGGACGCACCTTTTGTGAACATTGTGAGCGTCCCCGCAGGTAAGGCTAGAGAGAACCTGCGACCCCAGAGATAAACATATTTTTGACAAGACTTTCTCTCTTCTTTGAGTTTGAGATGGATAGCAGAGGCATAAGACTTGCCTAAGAGGGTAGCATGACTGTTGATTTGAGCCATACTAACTGTAAGTGGTCATGGTGACATTTTTTAGTGTAACACCAGGACGGCTACACTCGGTGGCTCTGCGAAGAATTAATACCTTTAAATGCTGAGGAGATGACATTGCAGGTGGGAGATGGGCTCAAGCGAGGCGACTTTAAGCGCCCTGTACCCTGATTCGATGGGGATTGTTCAGTATGTATCCAGATTGTTCCAAGCAAAGGTCTATTTAATGGCGCATTTGATCCAGGTTTGGTATGCGCGGTATTTTGTTATGCTGTTTGATGTTAAGGGTGGAAAGGGGCCGATCTCTGGCTTTGTGAGGAGCTGCAGAGGCTTCACCTCTGTCCAGCCTGCGCTCTCTCGGCTCTCGACTGTGAAGGGGATCGTGAGGGTTCATAATTCTGTTCAGGCTTCTATTAAGGTCGTTCTGTGTGGAAGAGTTAAGGCTTTGTGTCTTGACACTCTGCCTTTTACTGTAAAGAGCTCGAGATTTCCCCTGCTCATGGCACCGAGACAAAGAGGAGTCCCAAGAAGAGGGGGTGTTTGGGGGATAAGTAGACGGCAGGAGGCTCAAGCCAGAGCAATTCCGCCGCTTGCCATAGTTGCGCCTCCGTCTTCTCCCTCAGAGGAGTCGGAACCTTCAGAGAGCCAAGTCCATACCTCCCGCTTCACCTTCAGGTGCCGGAGAAATCATTCTCTTGTCTCTCTCCTGATTACTTTAATTGCTACGGAGGAAGAGGAAGATTCTGCCAGCCAGGAGGAGGATGTTGGGGAGCAGGTTCAAACTTGTAATGCCCGGGCGACTGCGGAGGTTGGTAATGTTGAAGATCCTCCTCCAGACGACGTCAATCCTGTGGAGCCTGTTCTTGGTCTGGATACGCATCCGCAGCCGGTTCATCCACCGGATTTTCGCCTGGAAGTGACCGAAGATGCTACCATGTCTGACTGGCTTCCTCTCTCGCCAGAAGTAGACAACAATGCACAAGGTGAGCCTCCGAAGGCTTAATTCTTGTTTCTTTTGCTGTTCAATGGTCATGTTTTGGAGTTTTGGTGGGGTTTCATCTCTTTCCGCGGCGCCCAGTTTTTTGTTATTGGGTAGGGGACCTTTCAGAGTTCGTGGTGTCTCCAGAACTCTGGAAACAATGGTCCCGCTACTCTCCTACGCCACAATGCTACCAGCAGCAAGCCACAAGATACATGCAATGAATCATTGGATAGTCAATTATGCTTACTGCTGTTCTTTTGAAGGGATCTCTTTTGTAAGTCAGGGGGCCACCTGCTACTGCTTCGCCCATGCTCACTTCTATGGACTCTATCTTTGTAATTCAGGTGGCCATGTGCACCTGCTGCGTTCTTCTGACAGGGGGTGGCTTTATGCATCCTCAGAGGCTAGGGCCTCTTTGTAAATATTTTTTCATCTTTTTAATACAATAGCTTAGTCTTTACACAGAAAAAAAAAAAAAAAAACATGCTAAGTGCATACAAGATTGAATGACATATATAGAGCATGAATGAAGACTCAAAGTAATATTACTTTTATAATATGATTATGATGGTTAATTGGATTAATTAAGAACATATAACTAGGTACCAGTTGACAGTATAGTTGGGGAAGATAATAAGGATGTTGCATATAATCTAGTGGAGATAAGACTATGGATGATAAAGTGTTGATCAAGAGGTGGTTGAAAAGGAAAGAAAGAACCATCCTTGCGATACCAATTAATCAAGTAGCATCTAATAACTACTGAAAATCATGCATGTATAGCTTTAGTGTGCTCATATTATTAAGAGAAAACTAAGTAAGAATCCTCTTAGTGAAAATCTAATAATAGAAATGATATGAGTGCATGTGTTATGCAACCAGCTCACAAAATAGAAGAAAATATAGATCAACAACTTAAAAATTATCCTCTTCGAGGGGGAAACCTCCTTTACATTACATAAATGAACAATTCTTGGATGATACAAATGACAATACCTCCTTTGTATATATAGGAGTCTAAGGGGTCGCAATATAATCAAAGCCTACATAGCAATAATAATGTAAGGGCACAACAATAACAATATCGGTGCTACATGGGAACAATAATAAGAGAGCTACACTAGTATTCTAGGGACCTAATGTTGGCTTAGGGGGTCCTGACTGAGTTTCAGAGTTAGTTGCACCAAACAAATCCCTACACTACTGGCCCTTTCAGCATCAACCTGCAGTGTGCGAACTGAAGTCTCACCCAAAGCAGTATGGGGGGATTTAGGAACCAAGTTTCCGCACCCCGAGATCAATGTGATGTTATTTTGGTGACCTAGATCTGCCTTTGTGCAAACCTTTATGCTCCTGTGGCCTATTGTTGTAACTTCCTCCAATTGGCCTCTATACCTCTACGAAGTTCTACGATCAACTTTTGCGGACCTTGAATAGGTCAATTAGGTACTTACTTGTGCTTTAGATTACCCTTAGACCATTATTTGATAAGATATACTTAATTGTTTAATAACTTTAACAGAAAGCGTTATAATCTTTGTGTAACCACTTAACATTAATTGCATTCAGATAACAATGTAGAACAAGTAAAGTTGCGCATCAATACATCATTATTTCATAAAACCATTATTCATCACAACATAAAGCACATTCATACATAACAGAAGTTAATAGATAAAACATAATAATTTCTACAACAATCTTCTTTATTGATATTCAATTAAGCTTACAAACTCAAGGCTTCCATGTGCACTCAGCTACAGAGCGTTTTCCTCCTCTAAGACTTTTACTTATGTGCTAGACTTCTTCACTTGTACCCATAGACAACTTCTTACTTTCCTTAGACATCCCTAAGACACACCTATTTATACAATTCCATTGTCCACGGACCATGGATAGATCTTCAAAAGTTGACTCAAGTTACATAAAAAAAGGGTAAAACCATTTTTGACTCTTAACTAGCTACGTGCTATGCGACCACATTTTGCAGAGGCTTTACATATTTTTACCTCAAAACTTGGGATTTTACCTCAAAATTGACCCAGGTGACCCAATCCCAATAGGCCCCCAACACAAATATCGTGACTCACCCTCAAGTCACTCAGCTCTACTTGAACCACTACTACTTCAGCCACGCTTTCCGTGGCTGCCTGCTTCACATGTTCAACTAGCTACTCTGTGGCTGGTCCTTCGTTGTCCTACTTGATTTTCTTGTTGTGTAAGTTGTAGGTTTGCTAACTTGTCATGTATGTTGGCGGAGACTTGGTAGGCTTTTCCAACCAAGGGTCCAACCACGCCTTAAGGATTGCCTCCTTTTTTTGCGTGGCTTCCACTTGTGCAAGGAGTTGCCCTCTTGCAACTTGGTGAGGTGTTGTATTATAGCTATTGTGTGCGTCGTCGCCTGCACTTCGTCATACTGTTGTTGAAGCTCGTGGGTCTATGTTTTTAATCTTTGCAAGTTGGGATCTTCTTGCAGGGTCGTCACTACTTCCATGGCCTACTCAAATAATGCTATGCAGTCCACCACCGCAACATCGATAGTAGCTATTCCATCCTTAAGAGTTGCTTCTCATTGTTCCCTAACTTCTGGTGGGGTCGAAAGTTGTGACCTGAGCTCCAGTTCTGTGATTTTTAGGTTGAGTTCAAACTAAACTCGTGCCACCCATGTCTTAGTATTGTGGACACCTGCTACAAGTTTCCTAATCTTTGCCTCAAGCAGCGCCTCCTCCGATATGTTCAAATCCAACGCTATCCTGCATGCTTCTTCCACCATGGTCGCCAGCTCCTAGCTGTCAAATCATGAACAGTGATTGTAACAGTCATTTTCTAGCTGTGCTGCGTAGTGTCTCCCCTCATAGTGCAACTCCCTTCGTGAGCCTTCTGATATTGTGAAACCACCCTTTTCTGCGCAACCCCTCTGTCACGTAGTTCTACCAACCGGGCAATGTAGTTTATAATCTCGAACTCCCTTGCAGTTGCCTGGAGCACTAAGACTATCCTACCTTCATGTAGTCATTGAGCCAGATCCCCTGTGTATGGCTTCAATTGGCTTCCATTTACCCTTTCTGGAAATGGTTTTGCATTCAACTTTGCAAGTTGAACTTCAGCACCATTTGTAATCTCTTTGATGACATATGGCCCCAGCCAGTGCATTTGAAACTTTCTCGGAAACTTATCGAACTTGCTATCATATAATAAAACTAAGTCATTTACCTTGAAGGTGCACATTTTGATGTGTCGATCATGCCAATCTTTTTCACATTCCTTCTGAACCTGCTGATGAAATCCAGCTAGAAACCTATCTTCTTCGAGCTCCATTAGATGCGTAAGTCCTTCTTCTAAGGTTCCATGGTCCATCATTCCTGTGAAAGCTGCTATGCATAGACTCATCACGATATATTCCATCGGCATTACAGCCTCTACACCATAAACCAATCTGAAAGGCATCTGGCCTGTTATCTTTTGGCAAGTAGTTCTATATGCCCATAACATTGCTGGTATGTGCACATCCCAATCATTCTATTGTGCATTGCAAATCTTCATCAACACATTCTCCAATATCTTATTGAAAGCGTCAATTGTTCCATTAGCCTGAGGATGATATGGTGTACTTTTTTGATGGTAAACCTAGAACTCTTTTGTTAGTGCGTTGATTGTTTCATTGAGAAAATGTGTACCACGGTCACTCATCAATACCTTCAGGCAGTTGAACCTAGTCAACACATATTCAAAAAATAACTTAGTTATCATTGCCCCTGTACAGTCCTTCACATGTTGTGCCTTCACCCATCTGGTCAAATATTATGTCACGATGATGATGTAGTGTGCACTTATTTTCTTACCTTGGGGCTGAATTGGTCCTGCAAAATCGATTACTCATTTATCAAATGGTTTCAATGACACCTGCGGATTCAGCGGCAACTCATCCCTCCATGACGGCCAGCGTTGTTTTTTTTCCTTGCATAATGTCCTCCCGTAGCTCCTCCATGAACTTCAACGAGGATACTATTTCATTCAAAATTAGGTACATATCATCGAAGTATCTCGTCTGATCCCATCTTATAGAAATGGCTTGTAATTACTGAGAAATCAATCATGCACACCACCAACTATTTATTCTACTAAGTAGTGTACCCTTCTAGAGTTGTCCATGTAGTCAAGAAGTGGATAATATCCGCAAAATGGTCATCCACTATGTGCACCGAAAAGAGCTATGCATCGGGCAGCCCTTCCTCAAAATTAGTAGGCTCCTCTCCTATCTCAATGCGCGACAGATGGTCAGGCCCTACATTCAACCTTCCTGGTTTAACAATTAACTTAAGATCATATTCTTGGAATAACAACAACCATCTGCATATTACCCCCCCAACATAGGCTTATTGACTAGGTACTTCAAGGCGGAGTGGTCTATGTAAATATTGAAATGTCCGCCCAATAGATAGTGCCTGAACTTTTGGAGCGCGTACACCATAGCCAACCCCTCTCGCTCGGTTGTGGAGTAATTCTTCTCAGCCTTTGATAATTTTCTATTTGAAAATTCTATAGGGTGATCCAGTTCTCCTTCGCTAGCCTGTGTCAGCATTACTCCCAATGCAATACACGAGGCATCAACGTGCACATGGAATTCCTTCTTCCAGTCTGGGAAGACCAAGATTGGCACGGTAACCATTTTTTCCTTTAAGACACCCAGACTGTGTTGACATTATTCATTCCAATAGAATGTAGCATCATTCTTTAGCAACTTCTCCATGGGCATGGTAATCTGAGCATAAGCTTTGATAAACTTTCGATAATACCTGGTATGGCCTAACATTGTGCACAACTATTTAACACTCCTTGGGGCTTCCAAATTGTTTACTACCACGACCTTGGAAGGATCCACCATGATTCCTTGCCTGCATACCATATGACCGAGCAAAATCCAAAAGGGGACACAAAATAAGAAATTCTTCAGGTTCAGCACAATCTGATACCTTCGGTACGTATCCAACATTAAGCGCAGACTGTCTACATGGCTCTTAACTAGCCTAAACATTGTCTAGTCATCGAAATAGACCTCCAAATATTTGTGAATAAACTCTTTGAATTCCATGATGACTACGTGAGAGAATATCATCGGCGCATTCTTGAGTCTAAAGGGCATCACCGTCTACTGAAAGCAACCCCATTCTGTTGTGAAGGTTGTTTTACTCTTGTGTTCTAGCGCGATCTTGATCTGATGGTATCCAGAGAACCCATCAATAAACGAATAGGCCTCTTGTCCTCCAACATTTTCCAAGACCTCGTTAGTAAATGGTGTCGGGAAAGGATCATGGAAAAAAGCATCGTTAAGCTTTCTTAGATCCATGCAAATCCTTATTTTGTCCTTCTACTTCTTTTCCTGAACTACCATTGGGCTCACCCAATCAGATTCCTCCACTGGTTCAATAATACCTCCCTTAAGCGTCTTATTCAACTCCAAACAGTCCTTTTCCTTGTATTTGGGATTAAGGCGATACAACCTCTATTTAATGGGATTCGTGTCTAGTTTCAGAGTTATCTTCATCACTCCCAAATCACCTATGATGCCTTTCAAGTCCAAAAATTTTGTAGGGAATAAATCCTAATATTCGCAAAGAAAATCAACGACTTTATCTGTAATCCCCAATCTTCACAAACTTTGGCTCTACCTATGCGCCAATGTTTACTTGCCTATTTTACAATGGCACGGTGATGTCTAGATTCTCTATCTATGGTCCCTCAACCTCACAGTGGCCTTCTACTTTTGGGATGTTAATATTTCTTGGATCCTCATCTTCCGCATCAACAGTCATATTATAGCATTCCAGCACATGGTGTAGTTGGGTGCTCCAATCTGGTTGAATCAATTCCAAAGGATCCTACAACTTTGTTCTAGAGTGTGACAAAATAAATGCACCCAGTCTGGTTGTAGCTTCATTCCATATACCTTAGTTCATTTGGCCAAATGACTGCATGGATCATTCCTCCCATCATACTTCTCAGTTACCCATACTTTAGGATGGCCAAATCACGTCCTCATCATCCTTTTGTAATCACGCCATTCATCAAAGTTGTCTTTGTGTGTACCCCACCACCGACCAGGCATAGTGTGCAATGCCCAATCCAATGCCTGAAGGCAGTAATCCTTTGGAACTTTTCTTTCAAAATAATCCAAAAATTTATCCATGTCAGTTAAACCATCATAATAAGGAAAATTTCTTACCTCTGTTGATCCAAAATGGATTCAGCATAGCCTCCAGATCAAAAGTCTTCAAATACAAGTGAAATGGAAAAATGTTTAAGGGCTCTTGAATACGAAGCCAATGGTGCAAACCGCATGCAAATATGAGTTCAGCCAAGGAAATTAGAGCTAATCAAAGATTCTGGTCAAAGAGTCAAAGCCTACGTCAGCAGGACATGTGGCAACTCGGGAAAGAGTTGCAGGTACTTGATGATGTCAGCGTAGAAGATGATGTGGCAATCAGAGATTGCTTCAAACCTCAAGCGATGAGGAACAACAGTCAAGAGTGGAGATTTCCTGATCAAATGAGATCGATGCATATCGTGTTGAAACATGCAGGCACATTATCTGTGAAAAAGGACATGATAAAACTATGAAAAGGGAACTAAACTCTTTGAGTTTCGACAGGAGGGTGGTAAATGGTTTACCGCATGCCCTCAAGGCAGGAAGAGATTTTATACTGGGCGCATGCGATTCCACTCAGCTCTCGATACGTAGCCTCCCAAAAACCACTTTATCGCGTGCCTTTGGAGAAATAGCGAACGTGCTAGTTGGAGCGCGAAACTGCGTGACAACCGTTGGATGACAGAGGAAAGATAACAGTGCAGGTTGTTTGGATCAGTTGAGGAGCGGGATGTGACTGCTATCAGATGGTTTGTTCTTGAGATCAGTGTCGGGGAAAGGCCGGATGGTCAGGGTCCACCTGCTCACTGGTCCTTTCATTCATAGCTTGTTTCTATTATAAAAGTATTATTCCATGTTTATTGCATAATTTGTAACTGTACATGTTATATAAACACCATAACACAGAAAATTTGAGAGAGGGTGCTTAGAGGAGTCTATTGGGAACCATTCCAGGGGGTTTGGAGGTCAGGGTGACCAATATGGTTGAGTGCATGCTCATTTCGACTCGAAATTTTGAGCGGAACATAGTGGTGAGTTCCATTTCTGTGTTGAGACTCTATTTTTGAGCTCACACCTATAACAACCATTTGAAGACATTATAAAGAGGTCATCACTAGAAGCTAGGACTAGGAGACATAGCCAGGAAGTCTGGTGAACTCCTTTATCAATTTTTCTTGTGTTGATGTGTTTGATTGTGTTTTCATAATTGTATAGGTGTCTGTGTTATTCAAAATCTTATCGATCCATTGCACTAAGTAACATAGGCAACTTCAAACATAGTCTATAATACCTTTTATCAATTTTAGATCATCCAATGACACACAGCGCAACAATTTGGTCATCATGTTGCAGCGTAGTGTGGATACTTCATGTAGCCTATTTTTCCAACGTTCCAATTCTTCATTTGAATCCGAGGTATAGGAACTTTCACGGGCCCATGCAATTTGTCCATCAACTGTCGGATTAACCCAGTCTTGGTCTCGTGCAGTTATTTTATAGATCAGATCCTGATCATCATCACTCTCCTCATAGTTGTGGACTGGTTCAGTATAGTGCGATCCTTCTGCAAGTCTAATGGTACTACAACGTGGAGTGATTTCCTTTCAAACGACATTGTTCAATTATTCAAATTGATGACCCAATTCATGTCGATAGCCCAATCAATTCTCAGAAGCATGAGATGTGGATTGCTATCATCAACAATCTCTATTACTTCAAAATTAGCCAGTGCGCTTGCACTTTGTATATCTACGGTAACTCCTAGCAATTGTCCCATAAGGATAATCTTTTGTTCGTTCACCATCCTTAGTTGAATCGAAGACCACTGCAGCAAAGGTCTCCCCATTCTCTCCTAGGTTTGTTTAGGAAATACGTTCACGTTATACCCCAAATCAAGAATAACCTAATCCATCTCATAGTCTCCTATTTGTGCGGTAAGCCTCATCTCGCGCCCTATTCTTTCCTTATGCTTACCAATCTTTCTGACTACTCGTGGTCCATCAGGAGCATTATCCTTATCGACACACTTGTTTATCAACTCTTGTAGCCCTTTCACAACCTTATTGCCATGCAGTAATTTCATAAAAGTTTCCAAGAATATGGTAAGCATAGAGGGGTCAACCTTTGTAGGCACGCTAGTATCTAGAAATTTTTTCTAAGCCCCTCAGATAGAGGCTTCAATGAAGCTTTTCTTTGCTTCCACGAATGTTTCCTTCGCACACTCCAAATCAAAGCAAACCTCCTTTTCTAGGGCCATGTGGACCCATCCACCTTCTTCAAGCTACTTTCCTTATCATCGGTAGTTGCAATCCTGCTTCACAGTACAATATTAACATTTGGGCCCTCTTCACAGGTCTCGGCCCTCATCATCTATAAGTTCTGGGTAGGGTGTTGAGGTTGCGCCTTCTTCTTCTGCATCTTGGCCATCATCATAGGACATTCTTCAATTGTGTGGTCAAACTGAGTGTAGTATTGACATGACGGACGTGTCTGATTCATACACTCCCATGCATAGTGTCTCGGCATCCCGCAATTGTAACAAATGACCTGCCCTCGACCCCTACCAGGTCCTCCACCACCTCTGCCTTGTCCGCGCACTTGATATCCTCTACGCACTTGCTAGGTCCCTATAATATTAGTGATCCCCCCATTACTATTGTCATTGTATCCCTTATTATTATTATTGTGCCCCTATTGTCCCCATATTGTTATTATTGTGCCCCATAGAATCCCTCTATTGTTATTTTTGTGACTTTATATTATTATTGTTAGGTCGATTTGGTTATATTGTGACCCCGTAGACTCCTATATATAGAAATGAGGTTTCATCATTTGAATCATCTAAGAATTGTTCATTTGTGTAATGTAAAGGAGGTTTTCCCCTCGAAGAGGCTTATTTCTAAGGTGTTGATCTATCTTTTCTATCTTTTTGTGAGTTGGTTTCATAGCATTTTGTATCAGAGCTTTGGATTCTAGGGTTTCGCTACTCCAAACAGGTCATCATGCCATTTTCACTATAACTTTTTTTCTGAGATGTTTCAGAAGCTAAAAATAAATCCCATTTGGGATAAAATATTTCTGAACTTTGGGTCCAAATTTCAAAGCTTTTATCGCTATATTTGCGGAGATATGATCTGAGGAAGTTGGCATTTTTGCAGACTCCCGAATTACATTCCAAATAGGCGACCTGGGGAGAATCTTCATAAATTTTGTTTTGAGAATCATATTGAAATATCATAAGAAGTTTCAGAGAGAGGACAATATTTAGTTTTTTGTGTATTAGTTTCAGGTACGAAGGTCGAAACAGTGAGATGTGGCACATTGTAAAAGTTCGCTCTACTGAGCTAGTCTATAATCAGGTCACCGTGGGAGATTTGGCATAACTCTTTCTTGGAGAATCCAATTTTGATCAGACTGGTGGCATTGGAAAGAGGACGTAGAGGGATATTGCAGATCATGATTTTAGAACTGGGAGATCCAAAATTACATAGGTACATCAGATTCAATATCAAGCTCCTACAAGTGAAAAAAGGTGTGTATTTTTTAAATTTTTGCATAAGCTTGGTTTGAAAAATTAGTTTGAAGGAATTGAAAGGGCATAGTGAAGCATTATTATTGCTAATTGATATACTGAAGAAAGAAAATGGAAACACCTAGTAAGAAACCTGAAATCTCTAGCATGAATCATGAAGAAGAGGAAGAAATGCAACATGATATATCAATATTACGAAACCAAGTGAAACAAATTTCACTCGCACAAAAGGTCATAGAAAATAAGATGGATGGTTTAAAGAAAGGCGTAGAAGCTAAGATGAATGACTTGGAAACTAAGATGGATGGCATGGAAGCTAATATGGATGGCATGGATGCTAAGATGGAAGCTAAGAAGAATGACATGGATGCTAAGATGAATGGCATGGACGATAAGATGGAAGAATTGAAGATAAATTTGAATAAGTTGCTACAAGAAATGGTCACTAATGGTGAAAGGGTAGTAAAGGAAAGTCATGATGAGAATAAAATAAATGTTAATCATGATTTCATAGACTCTAATGTTGGATTGAAGACCCACCATGTTCCAAAAATCGATATGAGGAGGTTTGATGGCAAGGATCTCGGAACATGGATACTATTGATGGAGCAATTTTTCGATCTCCATAATGTGCAAAACACACAAAAGGTACGTATTGGAATTTTGTATTAGGAACCAAATCAGTTTGTATGGTATCAATGCCTTTTCTCTCATAAAAAAGTTGTCACTTGGGCAATTTTTACGGAAGAAATGATAGCACATTATGAGGATACAAAAAGCAACACCTTTTTTAGCCAGTTGATAAATCTCAAATGAAAGGGGTCAATGATGGAGCACATTGAGGATTTCCAAAAATTGAACATAAGGGTAAAAGATATTCTAGAGGAGCATAGGATTGATGTGTTCATAGGGACTTTAAAGGATAATATCCAACATGAGGTTTGTCTTGGGAACCTAATTCATTGGAAAAGGCATTCAGGTTAGCAAGAGAAATGGAAAACAAAATTATGGCAACCAGGAAGCCGACCACTCACAACTATAAATATGGAAGTGTTACTGCCCCTAGCCTTCCACAACCTACAAGGTTGACACCACAACAATTGGAAGAAAAAAGAGAAAAAGGGCTTTGTTATAGTGGTGATAGAAAATACATTAAAGGTCATAAGTGTGCTGAGAAGAAATTATTCTACATAGATTGTGAAGAGGAGGAAGAAAAGAAATAAGAACTCGACAGTTACGAAATAGATCAATTTCAGAGTATCTCATCAAGTGGAAGAACTTACCCATTGAAGATTCCACATGGGAGGATGAGAATTTTATATAGAAGCATCCAAAACTACTCAAGCATTGAGGACAACACTTTTTTGAAGGAGAGGGGCATGTTAGGTCCCTATAATATTAGTGATCCCCCCATTACTATTGTCATTGTATCCCTTATTGTTATTATTGTTTCCCTATTGTCCCCATATTGTTATTATTGTGCCCCATAGAATCCCTCTATTGTTATTTTTGTGCCTTTATATTATTATTGTTAGGGCGACTTGGTTATATTGTGACCTCATATACTACTATACATAGAAAGGAGGTTTTGTCATTTGAATCATCTAAGAATTGTTCATTTTTGTAATGTAAAGGAGGTTGCCCCCTCGAAGAGGCTTATTTCTAAGGCGTTGATCTATCTTTTCTATCTTTTTGTGAGCTGGTTTCATAAAATTCCCCTAGCTCCCTAATTCGGAGGCCGAGTTTCTTCTTACATTTGATACATAAGCATTCTCTTGATCATTAATTCATAGCTCCAATAGTGGCACTCATCATGGCCCACCGAATTGCAAAAATTGCAGAACAATTATTGCGGCATCTGTACAAATTTTTCCAGCAAATGACAATTGTATGTCACATGTTTTCCAACTACTTGACAAATAATGCACCATTGTGCGAGTCTCATACTTGGTCCTACTAGAGCCTCCTTCCTTAGGGGAATATGCCCTCCTCCTGTGATGTAATTCACGAAGACATGGCAGTGATCTTTATCATGCCCCTGGTTTTTACACTTGAGACACCAAAATTCTTCTCACACCTCTGGCCAAGCCACTTTTTCCTTTTTCAATCTCTACAATTCCAAGCAAAGGTTCTGCAACTCCATGTGAATCTGTTGAACTCCCAAAGTAGTATCCTAAATAGGCGTTTCATGCAATCTCATCACAATTTCCAGGGCTTTCACCTGAGTTCCTATATTTTGCTGCGATAAAGCAACCCTTAGGTGGGGCAGGAGCGAGGCTACAAACCATTTGTGGTACTGACTATCTGTGAGATTCATATTAGCTTCGTGGATCTGGCACTTCAATCTTTGATCTAATTCCTAGGGCGTTTCGTCGGGCCTCATCATGATTTCCTTGAATCCAATTACTAATTGCGATTCAGACTTAGGCTTACCAAATTCTTTATTCAGAGTGGTCTGAGTGTTTGTTAATGATGCCAGTGGGTTATCGGTGCAGTACTTAATGTACCATGTTAGCGCGTGATCCTACAGAGTGGTAACCAACTGCACCTTCTTTATATTATCATCCGTAATTTTTTGTGTTGTCCATACAACCTTCGCAACAAACCAAAACTGATTTGGATCCTCACTTCCTAAGCCTTTGAAAATTGGCAACTTCATCGTATTCGACATGTTGACCAGCGGCGGTGGTGGTGGCAGTGTGGGTGAAGGTGTATGTTGTGGAGGTGAAGGTGGAGGTGGTGTGGGTGGATGAGGTATCTACGAAAAACCCTACCTTATCAACTGGACAATGCTCTGTGATGAAGCCTGTGTTGCTCCCTCGTCGTCACTTGAAGGAGGTCCAATCAATTGACTATATTCAGGAACTTTTTTTCTTGATTTCTAAAGCTTCGTCCATTTTGTGTACATCCATACAATAAGGTAATGGCATAACCCGCTTTTCACACAAGATAATCTTAATCCAAGTATTCAAAGATCTCAAGTACTTACCTCGCGGTCCATTGAAGAAGCACCGCTCTGCTTCGCTGTAGCTGACTGAGGTATCAACCTTGAACTCTGTAACAAATCCTCTGATGACTCAATCAAGCCAGTGATCAACTGCACGCGACCTTATCTTCAAAATATTCCAACCTCTACATGAGTTCCGAGGTCCACACTATCGGACCGTCAAACCTCCACCTTCCTTGGCCATCTGCCAATTTAACGATCCACTCGTATAGTTCGATCAAGAAAGTGCAAAAGAAGATTTCATATATTTCTATGTACAAATATTTGTCTAACCATTGATCTTTTGTCAAGCATGGATTTTTTTTCTTGTGCCACGAATTCGTGGATCTTTCTATCCAACCACTTCTCAATTTCCTTCTTTTTCGGATTCTAGTGATGCGATATCGCACATCTCTTTATGCAGATCTTGGTCCCAACAAAAGAACCATTTGTTGGCTTAGGGTGTAATGCCCTACTTAATCTTATCATGCAAATTTTTTTCGTGTTTAAATTACCTGAAAATATTTACTTATAATTATCAAGAAATATTGGTACATACCTACATTTGTGAGACTATAAATTTATTTACTGATATAAATTTTGTTATTGTTATTATTCAATTCCCAACTTGTCTTCTCAAATTTAATTTTGGATAGGATATGGTCTCTTTCCATTTATTCCAAATTAAATATCCATATCCCAAAATGTCTTCTTAAAATCTACTTGGAAGAAGAGACGGTCTTCTCCAATTAATTTCCAAATTAGATATCCATATCTTATCCCTAAAATGTCTTCTCAAAATCTACTTGGGAGAAGATATGGTCTTCTCCAATTAATTTCCAAATTAAATATCCATATCTTATCCCCAAAATGTCTTCTCAAATCTACTTGGGAGAATATATGGTAAGAAAAGTCAAGGATACTAAATGAAAGGATGAGGGGGTAGTCATGACATTAATGATAGGTGGTTGAGGTGGATGGGAGGAAGAGGCATAAAAGAGGAAGGATGATGAGAGGAGAGGGAGATCCTTGGTATTGGTTTTGGTTTTGGTTTGTTTTGGAGGATTTTGATTTTGAAGGAGGGATGTGGAGAAAGAGGAGGGAGATCAAACTTGGATCTCGAGAGTCTTTGTTAAACTTGGACACACTACATCTCGTTGGACTTGGGTCGGAGGGCTAGGGAACCTGTGGAGGTTCCCTGGGATAAGAAATACTTCCTAGTTGGCTGGGAGGCAAATTCAGTTGGGTAGTCAAGAGGAGCATCCCAATAGAGTCAGGAGATCATGAGCATCTCAACTAAGCTATTGGAATAGGTATTCCTCCATTTATTAATTACTTATGTAACTAGTTGCAATGAAATTCTTACTTATTTAATTTGTGGTAAATAAATTTTAATGGTTTATTATCATCAAATAAATATTTATATAGAAATACGTTATTTCCCATCATATTGTGTTTAAAATGAGAGAAATTTAGTTTTTAGTTAGAGGACCCTAGGAGGGAGCCTCACATATGGCATCAGAGCCAAATTTAAACTCTTTGGGACCTTATGGGATTTGCATATGTTTCGGTTGTCCATATGACTGTACTCGATCATTAAATTTTGAATTCAGTTGCATGATAGAAAACAATAAAGTGGATTGTGCAAACATTACTGCACTAGAGTTCTCAAATTGTGGAAATATATAAAATTATATTGCCCTGATATTTCCGGTTATTTTCAAAAATATATACAAACGTCCTACACTATATTAAGTGCCCTTGGGTATTCCAAAAAATGAGAATTTATGTGATATATAATATCTACAGTCATAATTGTTAGCAATTCCATTATTAAAGTATTATGCATAACCTAAACCCGACACATCCAAAGAAGATCCCATAGTGCGGTCGGTGGTCTATTCAACACGTCATGTAGGTCAATGTTTGTATCTGGTACATACCCTACTATCTTCATTTGTTCAACAAATTTCTCCAATGTTGCATAAATTTCCTCTATTTGAGCATGTGATCTATCATTAACACCTTGGAGATCACATCCGTAGCAATGGCTGTGCTAATCCTGCAAATAGGTACCCCTCCTCCTCAATTTTCTAGACTCATAAGTAAAAAATCTCATACAGAAAACCACCATACTTTTCCCTTTCTAATATCTCAATTCCACTGTAGGAACAAATTGGTCCTCAGACATATTCAAATCAATGCACTGCAAAAAGAGCCTAGAGCTGATTCTTCATCGAAGAGGGAAGAATCTTCCAGATTGAATCCAACCCTAAACATCCAATTTCCTATTTGGATTGAATTGTTATGGAGGGTGTCTCCAGCATTTGGGAGATGAGATTACCAAACCAACACAGTCTCAAACAACAATAGAAGTTGTGCCCAATACCACTGAAATCTAGTTAATTTCCATTCTCCTCCTTGTTGTCTTCATTTCCCTCTCTTTGCTCACAACTGGGGTGATCTACCTTGCAGTTATGGAATTTTCGGAGAAACGTGAGAGAGAAAAAAAAAATTTAAGGAGGAAGCTAAGAGAGAGAAGGAGAAAAAACCCACATGGATTAAATTAGCAAATTTTGGGCCCAGAGGTTTTGGACAAAGGCCAGAAGAAGATGATGATTAAGTAACATTACATCACGTGAATTTTGGGATTCAGTGAATTGTATTTAAGCCCTTTGCACATGTTGGTAAACAATCCAGATCCACAGGCTTGCATGACCTATATATTATATAGCACTCTATTGGGTTTTTTTTCCCTTTATGGATTTCAATAAATTTCCCTATTCATTGTCAACATCAAGCTTAAACGGAGAAATATTCATCTCAGACAACAACAATTTTTTTGGTACTTATCATTTCTCCCCTGGCTAATTTTCACTTTTACTATTGCATTCTCTAAAACATACATTAGCAGGAAAGCAATGGTGTCTTTTGAAGTATTGCATACACCAAAAGCATTTAGTACTCTAATATGCCAATTCAGAAGCCTAGCTTTTGGGTGCAAGTCCCTGAGATAATGTTTTAGGCACGTCGGTTCTAACATTGCTTAGGGATGCATGCGTGTTTTGTGAGCCCCTTTGTTTCTAATTTTTATCTTTGTGATGGCTTTAAATACAAGATTTACTTAGTTATCATAAATCCATTGTAATCCTAAATCTAATAATCTCCCAGATTGACCAAGGTTAGAAATGATTGAGATAGCATCTTAGAATTTTTTTAAATCAAATTGATACTTAATAGATTTAAGTGAAGATGGACCTCTCGGTACAATTACACGACATATCACTGGTTCAAGATTTGGTTCCACATTAATATGACCTATGATATAACTTGTATTCAAACTCTGTACAACATAGCCCTGGGAATAAATAGGCTAAGACAACAACTTTTCTTAACCATTTTCCATGTTTCTTGTTGGATTTGAAATTTTCAGCTCAGGAGCAATCTTCTACATTTGGGCAACATATCATGGATAATTCTGTTGCTTAAGTGGCCACTGTGGAAGGAAATTTAATTGTTCAGTGTTGGAAGTTTCAATCTCTTAATATATTCAAATCTTTCTTCTTTAGCCTCTATAAGATCATGAAAAAACAACTACTCTTTAAAAATTGTATCTAGATTTAGAGGTATTCCTACATGCCTGCCATATTAACTATTTTCCTTTCAAATACAACCATTAATTGTATTTTTTTATTAAGAATCTAGAAACAAGGATTTTGTTTAGTTATTGTTCCCATGAATGAGAGATGGTTCTTTTCCCATCTATCTTGGGGAGTTAGAAGCTAGAACTAGAATATTGTGCCATGGCTGGAACAATTCTATGGTACGAGATTCTGCATAAGGAGTTTTAATTTCCAGTTAAATATCCAACAAGGAAAAAGAAACATAGCATGTCGCTACTGCTATTTAAATATAAAGAACTTTGAGATCTGAAATATTGCTCTTGTGACAAACTCCTAGTCCAAAAATATTTTTGGTTTGGCATTTTGTCTTAGCTATAGAAGTTTGACATTTCTTGTTAAGCACATAGTTAGGACACATTTCCAAAGTCACTGAGAAAATGAGGGCACATAATAATGACAGAGTTAAGATTAAGTGCTAGCAATGAGTTTCATGTACTCAAAATGGTAAACAAAAGATTAGTGACAAGTACAGAGTTTAAATAGAAATAGATTTCTCAAAAGTATTTTTAACTATAGAACTTCTTTAAAATTTGTCCAAGACCAAATAATTACCCATTGGCAAAGGACATAAGATAAGATTCGCCAAATGATAACCAAGTCTCAAAAAACGATCCAAGCCTAACGAAGTGTTCGTAACATGATATTTCTTGAACAACACTTACAGTACCTTTAATACAAAATAAGGGGGACATTCCATAGGTCTCATGATTTTTTTACCTCGTTTATTTATTGTTTACAACTGTAGACCTAAAATAACAACAGAAAAAATTCTCCCACATCAAAATTGAGAAAAAAATTAAGGGCACTTCACCTACAATTGTCAAGCAAAAAATCTGGCATTCGTTTAAGAATGATTCAGGCTAGCAGGTTACCTTCCTTTTGCTAAGACTTCTGAACTAATCAAGAATTTAGAAAAAAAGAAACTTGCAACATCCATAAAGTTCAGAATCTATGCTTCTTGTGAATTAATTGGGGACATTCATACCCTTCTCATCCACTTATTGTACGCCCATACTATTTTTGGAACTTTCCATCACTTTCCAATATTTTTTTGCAAAAAGGGATTATTGCCAAGAAGAGAAGAGAATTTCAAGACATTCCAACAAATTTCCAAGACAAGTGAATGCAATGACGAGGAAATGCATCTAGGGAATGTGTGGAGACACCCCCAAAATTTTAGGAAATGTCGTGGTCCCTGACATAGGGGATCCTATCCAAAATCCTTAATATATATATATATATATATAATCTATATCTATATATATATATATATATATATATATATATATATATATGAAACAATGACAAGTCACACCCATGAATGTTTCTTCCATTGAATTCCTCATCCCATAAATGTAGGAAACATGGGGGCACATGCCCCTCATCTGAGGAAGCACATCCCTGTGTAACACTAGATATCGGAACCTCATGGTTGAGCATGAACAAAGAGACTAGGAAATTTAGGAATCTGCAATTCCTATTCCTTTGCTAGAATTAACCATATACAGCCAAGGTCTACTACTCCAAACATCTCATAGGAGAATTGAAACATAGACTCCCTTGAATGCACTGGAGCACGAGAGGGTGGACTTCCCAAGAGACTGCACATCAGAGAAGGTGAGCTCCTTATCTTAAATCATGTTAGCTTAAGAGGGAGGACTTCATGGATGAATGGAGGTTGGGTAAGATGGCTAGAGTTTCACTGAAAGAAATTGTGGTATCTCTCTAGTCCTATTTGCATTCTGAGCACTGTGAGTTGCACTAAGTGAGAGTTGGAGCACAACTGATGCATCTTCCCCTTGCAGTCTCATAACCCAGCTTGCAGGCGACCTCTACAACTGAAATTTAATAAGAGCAATCACACAGAGGTATTCAAGGGCAGGGACAGATTGTATCATTTTTCCCTTGATGTCTCTATGAATTCCTAGAAAAAAATCCCTCTCAGCAACTATGGTGAATAAAGTGATGAAAATTTGTCAATTTGGAGCAACTAATAATTCTCACATAACATAGGCATGGGTGTGTTAACAGAAGATTTCCTCATAGAAACCTATGACAATTTGGGATCTTGGAGATGAGAATAGTATTGGAACAGAGAAGAGACAACCACCTAAGAGTCGATGAAACCTTATCCAACCATGTTATTCTCATCATATCATTGTTGTAGAGGATTGAATAAATGGAATTTGGTTATGTGCATGTTTACAAATGATAAAATTACATGAAATGAATTATATAAAGAAAATCCTCAACTTGTAAATTTTAGGTAAACAGGTCATTTACTATAAGTTGTTTTTGGAGAAAAGTCCTAGGAGGGAATTGAGATAATGTTCATTAATTACCCAACAATTATGTTCCCTTTTCTCTAGGCAACAAGTACAACTTAATAATCTTTTTCAAACTAAATTTTCATATTCATAGCCATTGTCGGCTGGATAAGTCATTCTTGTGGACAAGACTGACCTCCCTAGTATCTAATGATATCTAGCGACAAGCAAACCAAAAAAATTCTATCTTTCTCTAAATATGCAATTTATAGATAAAGGCAAACAAGTGTTTTAGGCCTACCTTGGGTCCAGTTGATAGAGGGAATTACTCCCCTAGGGATTTTTGGGTTGAAACCCTAGCAGACTGAAAGTTATCTATTCAAAGAAACATGCATTCATACAGCCATTATGCTATTATAAGCAAATTCTATGATAAGGGTACGTACCTTTGGTCCTATGTTTGAGAAGGCCTTTAGGGTCCAAACCCTTCTTGGAGTTCCCTTCTTCTCTTTTGTCCTGCAAAACACCCAATTCAAAGAACACAGTAGTATATGGACAAAAACTTATAAAGAAATCATCTTCATGTTACAAAGAAAGGTAGTTAGTTATGAAATCCAAACAACCTTTTATATATGAATTCTAAACATGAATATCATTAACATAAAGAAGATTCATTTTTGGAACCAAGACATGTGTTTCTTTTATTATAGACAAATAAAGTACATAAAAAGGAATATTTTCACCTGAGTCACCTTCAGCAGGCTCCAAGCAAAGCTTCCTTCCGGATCCGTTCCAGCCTCAAGCCTCTAACAAACTCCTTCCATGACTCTCTCCATGATGTCATAAATGGTGGATGAACATCAACACACAATGAAACAAAGGTTTCCTGTACAAAATGGGGGAAGTGCAGAAGGCACAAGGGACTTCAGACCTGGTCAAGGGAAAAATCTCAGCATAACCTTTCTCTCTCTTCTCTCCTCTCTTAGGCCTTCCCTTTGAGGTCTTTTTATACCATCTCCAAAGTAGTTTTTTAGTTAGGAGTTGGTTGGGAACAGTTGGGCCACGAGCACTAACAGGTGATCAGCAGGTAAAACCCGCGATCTCCTCCCGAAAAATAAGGAGTGTTATATTTTTTTAAGTGTTTTAATACATACACGCGGGTTGGCTATACACATACCCGCATATACATGCGTTTAACTCAGTGCAATGTCATGTATAAGGGATAAAACACTGTTTTTTAAATTTTAGGACCAGGTCTGGAAGGAGGGGTTGCCCTAGGCCATGAGTAAAGCATAACAAGCCATAAGAGTGAGATTTGGAGCTATAACAGATGCCCCCTAATATATGAGGTCAGAAGGGGTACATGATGGCCGAAATATATTATGCAAGTATATGGAAAGGAAGTCTATCAAAAACCGAGGAGGACTTCACCAGAATTCAGCCTGCCAAGCCACCAAAGGAGATCAGAAAGAAACACTGTCTGAGGCGGGCATACCCATGTTCAGAAAAAGTAAAGCATGTCCGCATATCAAGTACAAGCGGATCCACTAAGTATACAAGTATAAATGACTGAAAGATACATAATGGATCATCTGATAATAATGAACAAGTACATGTCTGAATATCACATATAAGACTGTCAGGGATGCTGAAAAATGCAACAGATCACTGATATCAAAGACTGATCCCTAAAAAGTACCAACTGAACATGATGGAATAGGATGGTACTACACTGCAAACTCAGGTGCTAGCATATAAAATGTCGCCATGACTGACTGCAACGTATAAAGTGGAGTGGTATCAACTAGCAGCAACAGGAGCAACTGTCAAGTGAACCAATGAATGCTGATACAACCTGAGGTCTTCACCGACCGTCATGGTACATTTCTACACCATGGGAATAAATGATCTGAAGTCGACCATGTGAGAAATCATTTGATTACCGGTCATTGATGTATACCGTTAACAAACGCGAGACTACTCACCGATAATGATAATGAGCGTCAAGGTACCCATTACAATCTAACAAGTGTGAATAGATGAGCTGGAGTCGAACACCTGTAAGAATCTATCGATCAGGAGACAATGATGGTTTCCCACTGTCGATAGTGAAGGATCTACCACTAATGACTGCAAACCCCAAGGTACTACCAAATGGACTCTAGATCTTCACCCCAGAGCAATGAGTCGGAGTCGATAAGGAAAGATCCGCTAGAAGGAAGGCATTAAGGCATCCTTCATCAATCTAGCGCGAGCATAACCCGTAGGCCAATAATGTGGAAGGAATCAGACGAAAAAGATGTAGTAACCCAACCGAAGTACGTTTCTGGCGTACACAAGATGTGGCTAGTGCACGGCAGAAACCCTCTGAACCAACCAATAATGAAAGCTGACACAGAGGTGAGGTATCCACCAATAGGGTCAAATGGAAACCAAGGTACTGCACGAACCCCAATGTGTGATAATGTAAGCTGATGTCGAACACAAGGGAAACCACTCAGTCAAAGACCCATGATACTAATCGATGTTGATCACAAGGTAACCTATCAATAATGAAAATAGGGCCAGGGTGCGGCTCTAGGCCTGTCCTGAGAGCAAGATGTCGTCGTCGATAAGGACAAGACCCGCCAACAAGAAGTCAATGGGGACCTTCTCAAACCGGCACGAGTAAAGGACCAATATAACTGATGTGATGATAGACATGACACTGACAAACAGGGATGGCCGACTGAAAAATGAGTCAAGAGACACCGCAGAGAGGTCGACTCAGGCTAACTTCCCTTGAACAAAAGCACGACTCAATGTGATTATGTGGCAGCATATGATGACTCTGTATAAGTTCGCTATGCAGGAGGCACGAACGAACCCTCCATATGATTGGAAGAGATAACCAATCGGTGGAGAACTGACTCAATAACAAGGTTATGGCGTACCTAAGTCAAACTAAATCCCACCCATACGGAGGAGACTTTGTTTTGAGTGCTTTGTTCAAGGGCGACACGACTGACTCTAGCTGCCAACAATAAATGGAAATAATGTCCCGTTCCCGCTCTTTTTGGAATATTTAATTTTTTGTCTTTTTCTGTTAAGTCGGAAAAAGAATAAAAGAATGCTATGGTACAGTGGAAAGAACGAGTGTCGGTGAAACAGATGATCTAGTTCCTGGGAAAGGAACATTCCTATGCTCAATGCAGGGAGGTGAAAACTGGTCAGTGACACTCAAAGGTATGTTCCTTCCACGGGTCAAGGTGTGTCAAGCTGCAAAAGTCAAAGTTATGCAAGGTTGATTTTGCAGATGTCATGGTAAAAAGTTGGCTTAAACACGGGTCCAAGTGAAGCCGGCTCTAGGCCAAAAGGTGCAAGTGGTCAACATGCAATGCAGTAGTACAACTCAACACAAAGGAGCCTCTAGGGTATATGGCCAGAACAAAGCGAAGAAGCTAAGAGGAATGAGTCTTCAACGCATAAGTCATGGCGGGACTACAGAGGACTCCCAAGCCTACTCAAAATGGAGCAGCATGGGCAACAAATGTCAGTGAGGTGCTAACTAGGATGCCCATGTAAAGGATGGCTCTACCATCGTGTCATGATTTAAAGAATCGGCGAGTGAAGATGGCTTACGAACCATAACACGATGGGATCGACCCTATGGCAAATGTATTGGTTAAATGGAGGCTAGTATGCATAATGCAACGGAAAAAGGGTGTCCCTAACCTATATGCTAGTGAGAACACAATACCTACCATAACGGGTCAGCAGTCATGGAACCGTCTCGAACTATCGAAAAACGTCCAAAATGTCCTGAAAAAATAAACCAATCTCGACATTCCAAGCTCCCAAGTTAAAAGTCACATGAGGCCAAACAAAATAAAATTTTGAAAAAAATTTGCATTTTCAAAACTTATAAAAAGCATTTTGGACTCACCATTTTTACCATTTGAGTTTGAGAGCAAAAGATTTGGAGCAAAAGGAGCAAACTTCCCACAGCCAGATTCAACCGTTCAAATTCGTCGAATACCTCCAGGTAACCCTTATACTTAACTTGCAATTGATTGTGACTGGTTTTAAGATCTTTGATTGATGTTTCTTCGTTGAACTTTTGTCAAAAATTCACTCGCGGCGTATACACGGGTTGGTAATATTGAACCCGCGTACACGCGGGCCCTATACGCGACTGTGTGCACAGGGACCCGCGTATACGCCGCGAATCATTTTAAACAAAAAATAACGGTTTAAACTCGATTTTTTTTTTTAGGATGCCTATCACGTGGCGTGAAAGAGAACATGCAGCGGTAGACAATGAAGTTATGAACAGTCCAAAAGCATTAGATGCACTCCGGGGATGCGGTTTGCTTAAATTTTTCAAATTGCCAAATATGAAAGCGAACACACGTTTGCTGGAGATGCTCATTGATTATTGGGATGTCGATGAGGAAGCTTTTATGATCGATCAGATGCCGCTCAAGGTAGAAGTGGAGGATATCTATTTTATCACAGGCCTTTCCCGAAGGGGAGAGGTAGTACAGTCCCAGGGCAGGACATGAAATGCCCTTTCAATAGAGGACTATGTACAAATATACTGCCCGGGACATCCCAAGAAGGTTGGGAGCCAGATTTCCATCACACGTGTGGCGAGTTTATCACTTAGGATAATCCTATTTACCATGGCTCGAGTGAACGGATCATCCTCTCTGCATCAGGCATCACGGCAAAACATGAGCGTGGCAGTTGACTGTCTCACTACTGTGTTCGACTGGTGTACTCCTCTTCTGGCCATCATGAAGAGCCAACTCACTTCTATCAGGAGGGGTCAGACTAAAAACTTTGGATATGGGAGCATCTTGTGTACTTTCTTTTTTGAGAAGGTTCCCGCACTCCGCCCCAGGGTAGCAGTTTCCATCAGCACCCCACGCGATCCACGCATGGGCCGGTGGGCTGATTTGATGAAACATCTGGGGGGTGGGGAGGTCCCAAGGACTGCCTTTGACAATGACTTCTTCACCTGGTGGGATCAACAGATCATTGCCGTGGATGACTACCCCTATGCTGGGCTGGATTTCCGAGGAGATCCTGATCTAGCGTTACCACAGAATGCAGCATGGGGCGAGATTGGTAAGATTTTTTGATTTTATGATTTTTTGGATTTTTCAAATATGATAAATTTTGAAAAATATTTTTGATGAGATTCAAATGACTGATATGATGATCATGTTCCAGACATCAGGCCGGTACGACCAGATGGATTCCCGTGGCATGGACGACGCGGCCGAGGAGCCGAAGAGGCGGTTGTTGATACAGAACGGACTCTGAACAATGTCCAGCGACACTTGGCGAGACTGAGCTACCGAGTACCGATGGCCGTCATAGAGGACTTTCCTGAGGATATGCAACATCATGTGGTTGGCATGCCACGTGACTGGGTTCGCATTTTTCGGCGTGTGGCTAATGCTATAGTGACATACTTAGACGCTCATCCTGAGCTGAGGCATTAGATATGCCGGTCATGATTATGGGCATTTGAGTCCCAATTTTGTATATTTTTTGGACACACATATGTACACTCGAGACGTTTTACGATATCTATATATATATATATATATATACAGTTTGACTTTTTGATGCTTGATTTTATTGTGATGAATGATTGATATGCCAGTCTAATGCTTGATTAGCGATAGAATCAGCTAACCAATTATGAGATCTTGGAATATGCAAATAATTAATATAAGTAAATGATCTTTGCAACAACCTCACCCTTAAATACTAGCGATATAAATATGGATCCCGTACCCAATAAATGTTATTTAATTGAGACACTATCAATTGAGAATTAAGATATACTACCAACGAGTCGATCCCATGAGAGATTACCTCGGATAATAAATTAATAACAGCAGTATACTCGGCCATATTGTTTGAAGCAGGACCGATGCACACGCCTCTTGATGCCATCAATTGACCAGTTGGATAATAGAGTACCCAAGCTGCGGAAGCAAGATTCCGAGTGTGCCGACTAGCACCATCGGCGAACCCAAAATAGACCAAATCATCCATCAACACCTGCCACAGCAGACCAAAAAGTGCTGATATCAAAAAAATCTCGATGATATATGTACAAATATACATAAAATACAAAGAAGCCATTGCCTGGTCAAAACTAAGCAAAGTACTTCTTTAGGTAGAGCCCGTTAGGGGGCTCCGCCAACTTACTCCTAGGGATGTTTATAGGTACGATGATCGAACCAATCAATATACTTCCTTCGGCAAATGAATGTGTTGGAGCCAAAAGGACCGTACAAACATCACTAGTCGAACTGGAGGACCGAGATTTGACTTCATGCACAGGGGAATGAAAGTGTAGCCGACGATGTAAATCTTCCAAAGGTCGATCTACAGCCGTCATTGCTTCGAATATCGCTTCGTCCGATGGAAAAACAATATCCGAGCAATCCGATGCAGAGGTGGAATCAAGGGTCCGAAAATGAGCCACATCACCATCTATCTCCTTCCCAGAGGAAGAAGTAGAATGGTCATCTACAGGGTTATCGATAGACTCGCATCTAAGCTCCACTGCAGATATAAGAGATTCTATTCCACCCACCTTGTCGTCACCTGATGTGGTCACAGATGAAGCTAAGGTTCCAGGTTTCGAAGAATAAGGAGTTTGAACAAACTCTCTCCGTAAAGGATCCCTGGAGGATGAAATTGTATCTATACTAGCTGTAGGAGGGGGAAGATTAAACGTACCCATCAATGAAGAGTACATCCCAACTCCTAGACTCTCAGTAGGCAGACAGGGGTTACCCACTAAAGGAATAGTAGAGTCAGAGTTTGCTTGAGGATCAACTAGGCAATAGTCCAATTGATCGACCTTAACGATTTTCCCCTCATGAGGAAAGCAAATGACACGAAACAGAGTCGAAACGACGACATCCATCTCGTATACCCAGTTCCTTCCTAAGAGGAGATTATAGTCTAGGTTAGCATCTATGACCTCTACTTCAATATTAACGACCTTTCCTCCAACACATATAGGAAAGGCCGGGATAATCCCGTATGGCCTATGAGAATGACCATCAAACGCTGTCAATAGGGTAGGTGAAGGAACAACCGATGGTGATCCAATGGCCTTCCAGCATGACATAGACATGACACACGTGGAAGCTCCCTCATCTACAACCGTTCGAAAAATATTCGTTTTCTGGTAGGTAGACTTTATCTGGAAAGCCATATGATGAGGGAGTCTCTTTTTGACATTACTCATATCAAAAGTGAGAGCTAAGGAATTACTTGGATCCACTGCCCCCATTGCCGATAGCAAGTTACTTCGTTGAGCAGGACATGATTGGAGAACCTCTAACGCGGACATAGCACATGGACTCTGGGCCAGATCCTTGACAATGGAGTAATTCTGGGCTGCCCTAATATTAGGGTTGATAGTCGCACGTTTTGCGGAACCTTTCGGTACCCGAGGTATAGTCTCGATAGAAGGTCGCTCAATATGAAGTGGGTTGTTAGTTTCGGGAACTGATTTACCCTTGGAAGTTTCACCTTCACCATAATCGCGTGACCGTGTGGTCACATTAGCGTGAGCACCCATCATGAACACATTTGATGACTTGTCCCCTTCCTGGTTGCCCCCTGCGGAGGTACCAGGATTTGAATTCGCGCCAGCAAAAATTTGCTACCCTTGGGGGAAAGCGTTGGTTAACACAGCTTGAGAACTAGAAGTCCCTTGTTGTCCTAACAAGCGCTGAGCATCTTCAATCTTAGGGCAGAGATGAGTTAGATGGTCTTCGCTGCAAAATTTGCATGGAAACTTAACTTTCTTTCTTGACTCATTTCTACCACCACCAGCGTTGTTGCCAGATTTATTTGCATCAGGCTTCCCATCCTGGTTCTTTTTCTTACCTCGTCCTTTCTTTTTCCTATTGGAATTTTGATTTCCTTTGGGGTTATCAGATTGGACGGCATTTATTGAAGAAGTTTGGGAAGCGGGGGGATTAGACGATGTGACTTGGTTGTTAGAAGCAGTTTGCAAGGACAATTGCTGCAATTGATTCAACAAGTTCACGGTAGTTGTGTCTACTGACCCGACGATACCATCCGCGTGCGGACCTGGCTTTGACTTAGCTACATCAACCTTAGATCCAGGAGCATCTGGCAAGTACTTTTGTAGGATGCCAGACTGAGAGTAGATCAATTCTAATTGCTGGGCCCTAAAAATGGCTTGCTCCTCAGAATAGACTCCAGACATGGACACATCTTTGGAGATATTGGGTTGTAAAGACTTAAAAAACCACTCGAGACGGTACTCCAGAGGGATTTCGGCTTTAATGAGCCTCTTTCTCCGTCTCCATTCCTGAATATGGTCAGAAATGTGGGTTGCCTTATCTCGACGAAAGGTGGCCAGAAGTTCAGTTCCCGCATCATAGCGGACAGGCAACTGAAAAAGATTTAAGAAGATATTGGCTAAGTCAGCGAATGATGTAAAGTTGCCCCCTGGCAACTCTATATACCATTTGGCCGCATTACCAGTCAAGGTGCGCTGAAAGAGTCTCAACCTAATCGAGTCATCGATAAGGGAGTTAGATGAGCACCACAAATGGAATGTGGTTACATGGTCGCCTAGGTCCTCACCACTCTTCCCTTCGAATTTTGGAATGTCCGAAGGGAGTTTGGTTGGGACCGGAGGCCAGGCCAGATTGTACTTGATTGGGTCATTTGTTAACTTAGTGAGATCTGGCAAGTTCAACGTTGCCAGAAACAGAAACCTAGGTGGACCTTGGGGGTTCCACCCAGACTGGGCAGAACTTCCAAAGCTCTGAAAAGATTGTCCTGGAATTTGAGAGGCACCAGGTTGCCCGAAGTAACTAGTAGAACCGGCTGAACCAAAAGGCAAGCCTTGTGGTCCAGCAAAATTCGGAGTTTGACCAACTCCAGCCATGTAACCTCCATAACCAGCAAATTTTCCTCCTAAAGGATTGTAAGGAGTTGATAACCCCTGATACGGATTCCAAGCCGAAGCTAGAGGAGGAATAGTTTGAAACGAGCTAACCGTGGAGTACGGCCTATTCCCTTGTTGGCCGATAAACGGATTCGCAGTTCCTGCGCTACTGACCCTAGGGTTGGAATGTGGTATATGACCACTTCCAAAAGGAAAACCCTGGAATGAAGCCGATCCGCCCATCATGGACGTAGCGGCGCTAAACGGAACCGATGGAATACCCTGTGAGTGGGTGCCAAATGGGAAGAATCCAGTACCAAAAGCATTGGTTTGGGCATTTCCACTCATGGACGGAATGGAGGTAGACCCAACTAAAGATGTGGTAGCAAAAGATCCAGACAAGGAAGCAGAGGAGATGGAAATGGTTCTTCCCCCTTGCACCGATGTTGGGGTTTGCATAGTCGTAGCACTCGTAGAAGCCATGCTTCCAGTAGTGGTCATCGATGGTAAGCGCGTAGCATAACCTGGACTTGACGATCTATGCATCGGAGTCCCAACGTATTGCAGTACGTCTGGATGACTAGATGGTAGAGGAGAATTTGGAGCCGCTAACGACTCTGAAAGTTCTTCTACCTCTATGTTATTCTTCGCTTGAAAGGGAACTCGAGAAAGGACTGGAGTGTCCCTCTCTTGTTCAGAAGTGCCAGGCCTTGCTTGGCCGCTAATGCCCCCGAGAGGAGGATCAATCCCCGATGCATCAACCGGCTTGGGACGGAACCCACCGGTAGTATTGCCTCTGCGCCTTCTAGGAGAAGGCTCTAAACTTGGTGGTGAGAGACCACGAAGTCTTCGAGACCGTCTTGGAGATCGGTCAGCCACTTTGAATTTTTTGTTATGATTTAACTAAAGACTCAAAAAATTGAAAGCTAGGCCAACTAAAAGCACAAAGCACACACTATAAAGTCCCTAAAGATACAGCCAGTCAAACAACTTCCAAGTATTTCCACTCCGGGTGATTAAGACCAGACACCAAAATACGAGAAAGTGAAATAAGGGGCCTTCCGAAGATAGTCTGGGATGATGAGGGCCCAGTCCTATCAGCGAAGGTATCAAAGGAAGTTACGCTAACCTCCTAACAATAGCCTGCGCCGGTGCAAGCCCCCAAGGTTCGCAAGGGTGCCCTCCAGTAGTACTGTCGAGAGTGATGCAACGTCAACCTCAGGTGCCACGGGATTCCCCTCTACAGCCACCTGTGTAGTTCCCTAGGAGCAGCAACTATGGATACCAACTCATCGCAGAAGCCAGGCGGAACAGTCGTGAGGTAAGTTCGGACAAGTAGGAGAGGGGGTATCTCTCTTCCCTGTCTTCACAGACCCTCGTGCTTAACTCCCAGATCTAGAGCTTTCCTGATTGGATTTTCTCTCGTTATTCAGACTCCTACGTTTGATGTTTATATGGCATTGGAGAGTTAACTCTCCACTCGCCTAATCCAAGGCCCTAAAAATCCTAATCTTGTTGGTGTAACTTGACTAAAATAAAAAGTTCTAGTGAATTTTAGTTAGCGCTTGATTTTATCAGGCTGTTCTTTAAGTCACAAGGTAACGGAAGTGAAACTACTGGTGTTTTTTGACGCAAAAGAAATTAATAAAAACTTAACTACATGCACATTCACTTTTTTGTTTTTCGATGAAGAGCAATTTCTATAGGGTTCAGAGGTACTTCTAATAAAACAAATTTTCCTTTTCTTTTTGTTAATGCACACTTCACACTCACAGAAGCTAACAAAGCTATATATGCCTAAAAGGGGATGAAAATCTATCCTAATGCAACAACTATATGTGGATGCAAGATCTAAAACTACTCTAAAAACAAAAATGAAAGTTGCTTGCTTATCAATATTTATCTTGCCATTTACAATGCCTAGATGGGATCTGAGATGTTACCATTCATTTCGTCTAAACACTAAAAACAAGTTCTAAGACAAACGTAAAGCACTTTCACTTCACTAAAAGGAAACCAAATGAAAAGCAAGTTCAAGAAAGCAAAACTAAGATTTTCAAAATATTTTCTTCAAAGCAACAAACAAAAAAGTCTTTTCAAAAAATGCTCTCAACAACATTGAAACTTGTGATTGAAGAATAGGCAATTAAACACTTTTGCGAATCAACACCACTCAATGGATGAAAACCCAACAAAAATAAATGTGTTTGAAATCGCTCTTAACAATCAAAAGCAGCAATGAAAGCCTTGGCAATGAAAACCAAAAAGATCAAAAAGACAAATTCCAAGAAAGTGTCAAACAACAACTTTCATGAAACAAAGAAGTGGATGGTCACAAAAAGCGATCTTGTCAAGCAAACAAAAAGTCACCAAAAGCAAGATTAACACAAAGATTGTGATCAATCTCCCTACTCCGATGAATCAGAGTAGCCAAGATTCCTAGAAAGAAATCTTGCGTGCTTTAGGAAAAACGATGATGCTTGCAATCAACAAAAAACAAGACCAATACTCCTTATAATCAGAGAGAATTCAGAACGAGATGCGTGCTGTAAAACAAATAACTGATACTGGAAAATGACTGTTTCAGACTGACTCAAACCACCAGACAAACCTTCAGAGACTAAAAGATTTATAAATCTTGAAAATTGCAATATATACGCGACTGTACTTAAGTACGGATTACGTGTATACGCGACTGTGTTTGAGGAAACCTGCGTATACGCAGGTTCACTCAAAGAAACAAGCGTATATACGCTTCTGTATCTAAGAAAAACAGCGTGTATGAAAAGCTTCAAGAAAAATAAAAAACAAACTAAAGAAACTGGAAAAGCTTAAAGTTCAAGAACAGACCAGACAGTAACAGCAAGCAGACAAGGCAGCTGAGCCCTGATTGGTTTGAAAAACACCCAAACTAGGAACGACAAGAGTGTTGTCCCCAATGGAGTCGCCAATTCTGATAGAGGGAATTACTCCCCTAGGGCTTTTTGGGTTGAAACCCTAGTAGACTGAAAGTTATCTATTCAAAGAAACATGCATTCATACAGCCATTATGCTATTATAAGCAAATTCTATGATAAGGGTACGTATCTTTGGTCCTACGTTTGAGAAGGCCTTTAGGGTCCAAACCCTTCTTGGAGTTCCCTTCTTCTCTTTTGTCCTGCAAAACAACCAATTCAAAGAACACAGTAGTATATGGAAAAAAACTTATAAAGAAATCATCTTCATGTTACAAAGAAAGGTAGTTAGTTATGAAATCCAAACAACCTTTTATATATGAATTCTAAACATGAATATCATTAACATAAAGAATATTCATTTCGGGAACCAAGACATGTGTTTCTTTTATTATAGACAAATAAAGTACATAAAAAGGAATATTTTCACCTGAGTCACCTTCAGCAGGCTCCAAGCAAAGCTTCCTTCCGGATCCATTCCAGCCTCAAGCCTCTAACAAACTCCTTCCATGACTCTCTCCATGATGTCATAAATGGTGGATGAACATCAACACACAAGGAAACAAAGGTTTCCTGTACAAAATGGGGAAGTGCAGAAGGAACAAGGGACTTCAGACCTGGTCAAGGGAAAAATCTCAGCATAACCTTTCTCTCTCTTCTCTCCTCTCTTAGGCCTTCCCTTTGAGGTCTTTTTATACCATCTCCAAAGTAGTTTTTTAGTTAGGAGTTGGTTGGGAACAGTTGGGCCACGAGCACTAAAAGGTGATCAACAGGTAAAACCCATGATCTCCGCCCGAAAATAAGGAGTGTTATATTTTTTAAAGTGTTTTAATACATACACGCGGGTTGGCTATACACATACCTGGGTATACACGCTTTTAACTCAAGGCAATGTCGCGTATAAGGGATAAAACATTGTTTTTTAAATTTTAGGACCAGGTCTGGAAGGAGTGGTTGCCCTAAGCCATGAGTACAGCATCAAAAACCATAAGAGTGAGATTTGGAGCTATAACACCAGTGAAAGTTTGTGGAAGCCACACTCCATTGATCCAAATGAGCTCCCTTGTAAAGAATCTACAAGCACGCACATTAAATAGCACCTGCAAAGCCAATATAATAAAGCATATTTATCATGATGATCAAGGAATTCATGAAACAAATCACATAAGACAATTTTTTGAGAAAAATGAATCTGATTGTATTAACTTTAATCAAAGAAGAAATTTACAACCTTGGTGCCTTGATGCTGTACAAGATCCTCCCAGGGTCCAACAAGAATCTCCTCTACTTTGACAAGTTTCACTCTCTTCCCAATGAAGCCAAAAGGTATGTAATCTCTCCTCTCAAGCTTAACTAGGAAGTCTCAATTCCAACAACATTTACCCCTAAAAAATGTTCAGCTTCTAACCTCCCTAGCAACTAGCCCAATGCTTTAATTTATAGTGTAATGAAGGGAAGTTACTAGGTCCACCTTCAAATGGATAAAGCCCTCCTTCAAAGGGATAAGCTCCTCTCATCAAGGGATTAGCTCCTTTATTTTTGGGATGCATGAACCACCTAGGAGCAAACCATCCACATCAGGATTCCTTCTAGAAACATCCAGAATTAACCACAAGTGAGTTTTTAAGAATAAACTTGCGCCTTTTTGACTTTCACAGGGGTCCACACCCACTCCTTTAGAGACAGAGCGGGCAAGTCCACAGGTAACACGATCATGGGGTGCGGGACTGCAGGTAACAGTAAGAGAAAGTGTGGAACCAGAGCTTTATTGATTTTTAAGGACTTTCTCTCATTTTCATAGCTTTACATGAAGAGCTGAGGTTTGAGACTTGCTAAGGAGGACAGTATGAATGATGATAGACCCATACTGACTACAAATAGTCATGGTGACAATATTTTGTGTAACAGATTGCCCCCTAAAGTGCGAAGTCTGTAGTAGATGAGGATTTCATTTATCATCTAAGAAGAGTGAAGTACTTTATCATTTCGAGGATCATCTTGTGGAGAGCCCAGTTGGAACCTGTAAAAACATTCAATGCAAAATATATATATATATATATATATATATATATATATATATATATATATATATATATATATATATATATATATATATATATATATGAGATCATATCATCGCTGAGGTAGGAATTCCAATACTCAGATCAAAACTGACTAGAAAACTAACTACTGCTCTAATATAGGAATGATCTTGTAATCCATCACAAGTATAGACACATGTATACATAGTATGGATGTAGCCATTTGTTTATGAATAGTCCACTGTATAATGAATACAAAATTCCGCGCAGCCTGGATGGTGGAAACTAGATCCAGGGTCTTGATTTCTACTTCCTGAAATAGTATGATTCTATCCATGTGAATGAATGTGTCAGAGTCGAACATGGTAGAAACCACTTGATTACCAGTCAATGATGTAAACTGTTAACAAGTGTGAGAGAAACCTGTCGTGGTGGAAAAATTCGTTTGTGTGGACACAACTGACCTCCCTAGGAGTCTAAACTCTCTAGCGACAAACAAGACAAAATGGAGTGATCTTTCTCTAAATATACCTTTTAAAACATGAAAACTACAAGTGTTTAGGCTTACCTTATTCCAAAACGCTGTTGTTGTAGTCCGTCCTTGCCGATCCGAATGAGCTCCTCCTTCACATCAATTCCTGCAACCACAAACAATCAAACAATTACCAAGCACTTGCATTTCATATAATAAAACATATATTCAACATGCAGACCAAGGAACACATGAAATAACTCATTAACACAAGCTATTGAGAAAAATAAACCAGTTTGTATTAATAACGAAACAAAGAAACTCTTACAACCTGGCCTTGGTGTTGTGCAAGCTCCTTCCAGGGTCCACAAGAGTCTTCCTCTACTTTGACAAAGCTCACCCACTTCCAAATAGAACAAGTAAAGATGACAACCTCTCCTCACAAGCTTCTAAATGGGAGTCCTAATTCCTGCAGCATTTACCCTTAGAAATCTATAGCTTTCAACCTCCTCTCCCTCTGGCTCAATGCCTTTATTTATAGTGCTGTAAAGAGGTTATTCAGGTCCACCATCAATGGGATAATCCCCCTCTTTGGGTGGGATAGCTCCCTTATTGATGGGATAAGTTCCTCCTTAATAGGGATACATGAACCAACTGGAGGCGCATCCATTTCATCAAACCGACCTCTAGAAAGTTCTAGAAGTAACCACAAGTAACTTTTTTAAGATGAAACTTGCGCATTTTGCCTTTTACAGAAGGACGCACCTATCCCTTAACATACAGAGCGTCCAAGGACGCAGCCTTTGTGAACATTGTGAGCGTCCCCGCAGGTAAGGCTTGAGAGAACCTGCGTCCCCAGAGATAAACACATTTTTTACAAGACTTTCTCTCTTTTTTGAGTTTGAGATGGATAGCAGAGGCATAAGACTTGCCTAAGAGGGTAGCATGACTGTTGATTGAGCCATACTAACTGTAAATAGTCATGGTGACATTTTTTAGTGTAACAAAACCACCAGTAATGTTAATGGCTCTCAAAGTACTCAGTACAATCCATGAGATGTGAATAGATGTGTTGATGTCAAACATGTCATGGAATCCTTTGATCGAAGGTCAATGATGCAACCTATCGTTGAAGGCGAGAAACCTAGCATTGAGGCATGCAGATTCCAAGGTACTGACGATTTCTAGATCATTTTTCTAGATAATGAGCTGAAGTCGATAGAAAGCGATTCGTCGTAGGCAAGCCCACAACACGAAATCATAGATCAATTTTGAATAAATTTAGTTACAAGGACTGACTCAGGGATGGTCAAGATGGATGACACATATTTTGTAGATGAATGGTTTATTTGCACTGACCTCTTGAACACATAACGACACAGGTTTGGTGACAATTGACCCAAAGTTAATACCCAGAAACCAGATGAAGACTTTCAATATGGTTTGATGAACTGTTAGGCAAAGGATTTACCAACCCAGGTGAATAAAAAGTGTCGTGTTCAAGAGTGGTTGCAAAGTATGACAAACATGCTCATTTTTCTCTCTTTTCCCCCACCATTTCTGGCAAGTACCTCTTTTTTTTAACAAGCTTGAGGAGGATAACATTTGCTTGATTATAAGCTCATCCTTCGGATGAGTCCAACTTAGTTTAAATTCAAACCCTAAGAAGGAGTGGTCTGTTCTTGTTTTTAATTGAACAAGTCCTTTACTGTTAAATTTTTACGAGTCTAGTATAGGAGAAACTCAGCGTTTTTCAATTTTAGAGAGTCTAAGAAAACTTAAGAAAACTCCATGGTTGTCCTTTTTCGTAAATTTGTGTCTCCCAAGCCCGAAAAAGTATTAAATAATACTTGAGAGAACCACTTGATCATTGCGACCAAGGAGTAATTTTCATAATTAGTGCCTCTGATCTGAAAAAGTAAAAAAGCGATCAATGACACGTCGTTTTATAACCAATATCGAATTTGAAACGACAAAAATCCGACAATCTTTTCATGTTAATTACAGTCAGAAAAGAGTTGTAAGTGGACCGTCTTTTTAGTTTTGTTTTAACGAGCTTAAAAAGAAAAACTCGGCAATGTTTTCATGTTTTAGGAGTCAGAAAAGAGCTTAAAGGTGACTCTAATGTTTTTTTTTTTTTTTTTTTTTATTATTATTATTATTATTATTTTATTTTTTATTTTTATTTATTTTTTTTCCGAAAATGACCAATTTTGCCTAAAAAATCCGTTATCCTGCACAAAAACTCAAACATTACTCATACCTGTTTAAAATGGATAAAAATGCTTCAAAAGTTACCTCTTTAAAGTGAAAAATAAACAAATTAAAACTCATTTATTCAAAAAAGCTTATAAAAAGGGCTTATGTAAATTCATTTTTACCGTTTGACTTCAGAGTGAGAAAAAAGAGCTTTTGGTCAGAAACTTCCCGTGAAGATTGCGGAAAATCCGTCCATTGGAATCGAACGCCGTCTCCTCCAGGTAATCCACATCATCTTACTCTTTCATTTCATCCATTTGAAAATTGTTTTTAGGGTTTTATTTTGTTTTTTAGGAAATTTCTAGGTTAAAAACCCGCGCGCGGGGGTCCGCAGGCATAGCATAGGAAACCTACGGACCCCAACTTTTTCATAAAAGGAAAAAAGTCAGGGGTCCGCACCTGCCGTGAAGGTAGAGTGCGGACCTACGCATTGTCTCTAATAGAGAGGGTGCAGTCCCCGCAGCAAAGGTTTTTAAACCTAAATTTTTCAAATTCCACCCAAAAATTTTGATTTTAAATATTGTAATCCGTCATTTTATTGAATGTAGGGTATACATCATGCTTGATTGGCGGGAACGGGAGCATGAGGATGTGGATCTCACCGTGATTAATCATCAACCTTCGATTGATGCATTGAAGGCATGCGGTTTATACAAATTCTGGGCCATACCTGGCATGAGGGCCCAGGTGGACTTTTTGCAGTGGCTGGTAGACAGATGAAATATACAGGACCAGTGCTTCTTTAATGGTGGCCACCAACTCGAAATGGAGCCAGAAGACATTTACTTTTTGACTGGTTTGCCTAAGAGAGGTGAACATTTGACTCTATTCGGGACTAGGCCAGGTGGCCAGTCTGCCGATAGCCTCTAGCTAGAGTTTTGTAACGACCAAACTAGAGACAAATGGATAGATATCAAAACCATATCCTGTCATGAGCTCAAAGTGATTGCATTTACTGTTACCAGGCTCTGCAGAAGCATAGCACTACATGTAGCCACTGGATCCCAAATGCAGATGGCAGTAGACTGCTTTCCAGGCACCATCTTCAACTGGTGTGAGGCTGTGTTGGCTAATATGAAAGGCCAACTGACTAGAGCAAAGAACGGACAACTGAAGACCTTTGGATATGGTGCTTTAGTTGTGAGCTTTGGTATAGAGAGGGTCCCAATGTTGGTCCCATAGCATCTTACCGTTGGAGCTGGACTTCCCCAGGAGCCCAAACTGATGCGTTGGGTTGCAGTTATGGGCCATCATCCTGAGGAGGGAACAAAAGTCGTTCGATTCACTCCTAAGTATTTTCATTGGTTGGAGAACCAAGTATTTGCCATTCAGGATTTTCCTTATGCTAGGGTAGATTATCGTGGTGACCCAGACATGGCTCTTCCACCAGGAGAGCAATGGGATGACTCAGGTAAAATCATTTTCAACATTTTCTAATTTAAATTTTTTGTTTTTGTTTTTTATTTTGTCCCAGAATTGATAGTAAAAGTTTCAAATGCAGATGTAGTTCCACGGTGACCAGCCACTCTTCGGCCTTATGAGAGGAAACAGCCAGCTGCAGCATCACCAGCCCCACAGGATGAATCGACAGAGACCTTGGCCGAATTGGAGAGTCATCTAGAGCATTTGATAGCAGACATTCCGCAGACCAGCATAGATGACATTCCTATTAGGCTACAGCGCTATGTGATTGGGATCTTAGGACCTTTCAGGAGGTGCCTGTACAGTGGTTTCTTATCGTGATCATCACGAGTGATAGGATGATTGCCTGTTGTAGACTCATATGACATTTTTTGCTTTTTGTACTATCATTTTTTCCGATCATAAGGTGTTTTTCAACCTATGATCGAAGACGATGTATATTTGACACACTTCTATGCTATACTATATCACTATTACCGGCTTATCTTGTAAAACATGTTATGGAATGTTTTTAAATTTACTTGTATGATTATTGCAAATGTCTACTTAACATTCAAGAAGCAATTGCATCTGCTAATGTATTTAAATATCTTGGAATATGCTGATATTCAATATAGTCAAATTCACGTTCCAAGAGACGAACTCTAAAAAATAATCTCAATAACACTGGATTTCTAATGGCATATACTCTATTAAGCTGTAATACAACAAGTTCAGAATCTAACCTCACTATAAAACTCTGAATCCCAAATGAGATAGATTCAGATAATAACTCAATCACTGCACTATACTCGGCAATGTTGTTTATTGTTTGACCGAGGCTTACGCCATGCATAGATACCAACTCGTCAGAGGGCGAATAGATAACCCAAGCTGCAGAAGAAATGTTCCGTGTATTATGACAAGCACCATCAGCAAAACCAATTTATTTTTGGAGAGGCATCGACATCTGCAATATCAAGAGTAAAATCAAGATAAGCAGGAATAATGACAAAAAACACTCTCTAAGCTAAGCACACTTTTTAATCTAAAACACACCAGCTAGAAATAAAACTAACCTAACTAAAAATATCCACACCCAGATTTAAGCATGATACCTCTTCAGGTAAAGACCATTTCTGGGTTTACCTAAAGAGAGCCCGTCAAAGTCTACCAATTCATAGGCCCCTTTTGCCAGCTTTCACTTAACAACATAAGGACCATGCCACATGGGCACGAATTTTCTAGCGCCTAATTTATCATTTGCTTGATCCTACAATAAGACTAGGTCTCCTTCCGAAAAGTTACGAGGGGTAACATTTCAATCATACTGAGCTTTAATACGTTTGTCATGAGTTTTGATTGCTAATGCAACATCACGTCGATTCTCATCTAGCTGAGCCAAGTACAACAAACATTTTTCCTCTTCAGAAGTGGCTGGAAGTAATTCGATGGCCATTTTCAATGACGATATTTCGCATTCAATGGGTAACACAGCTTCCAGACCATAAACTAGTTGGAAAGGAGTGAAACCGGTTGATGTTTTTACTGAGGTTCGATACGCCCAAAGCGCTGAAAATAGCATGTTATGCCAATTCGACCTATGAATCCCAATGATTCGTCGGATCATGATGACTAGAAACTTTGTTGATGGCTTCAACCAGACCATTAGCCCGTGGATAATATGAAGTTGAACTATCGTAACGCAAGCCAAGTTGGTCTGTAAGTTCAGTCATCATAATATTTCGAAAATGACGCCCATGATCAGTGATAATCGCTTGGGGAACACTAAACCTAGTAATTATATGATTGAACACGAAAATCGCAGTAGTTTTGCCATCTTCCTCAAATGTAGGCATCGCCTCGGCCCACTTGGTAAAATAATCTACCGCAAGGATGATATACGCATGCCCCCGGGTCGAGTGAGGGTTACATGTAATAAAATCAATACCCCATTTCACAAAAGGACCGACGGAAATTATAGGGTGGAGAGGAGCAGGTGGAGCGCACATATTTCGATCAAAAATTTGGCAGTTGTGGCATTTTCGGACTGCGTTAATACAATCTTTAAACAAAGACGACCAGAGATAGCCAACGCGCAATATCTTTTGGGCTGTGGCAAACCTAGACATATGACCACCACATGCTCCAGAGTGACAGTCATTTAGAACCCTTTCAGCTTCCTCATGAGTTAAACAACGTCGGAAAATAGAGTTCGCCCCACGATGATAAAGTGTATCTCCAATGATCTTGAACTGTTGGGACTAGAATCGTATTTTCTGACGTTCTGATCTTGAAATTTCTAGCCGAAAGGATTGGGTTTGGATATAAACGATGATATCCCCATACCATGGATCTAAAGTGCTGATTAGAAACAAGGATTCGTTCGCAATGGGCTCCTCCGCCACAGTTTTCGTGTCAGCACATGGGAAGTCACACATCAACTCCGCAAAAACTAAAGATTTCTTTGACTTAGACTTTTCAAATTCTAAGTCAAACTCCTGCAGGATCACAATCCATTTGGAGTACTTTCCCCCTAGCAATTGTTTGGTCAAAATATAGATCATAGGGTTGCACTCGGAAATTACTGTAGTTTTGCGTAGTAAAATGTAATGATGAAAACGTTGGACAACTTGAATAGCTGCCAATGCCAATTTCTCCACATGTGAATATTTTAGCGCAGTTGGATTTAAGGTTCGACTAAGGTAATATATCACATGTTCACTACCAAATTCATCTTCCTGAACTAACACCATTCCAATGGTGGAATGGGAGGTGGTGAGATATAAGAAGTAGTCCTGGTTATAGTTGGGAGGATGCAATAACAGTGCATGGGTCAATGCATGTTTTAGTGCATCAAAAGATTTGTCAGCTATCTCATCCCAAAATAATGGAGTATTCTATTTCAACAACCGAGTAAAACCCTTTGTGATCTCGGCGTAGTTAGGAATGAATCGACATAAAAAGTTTGCTTTCCCTTGCAAACTTTGGAGTTGGCGAAGACTCGAAGGAGGAGGAAATTTGACAATAGCTTCAACCTTCGAGGGATCGACGCAAATGTCGGCTTTCGAAACAACAAACCCCAGTAACCAACCTGTTTCTATACAGAAAACACACTTGTGTGGATTCAACCTAATTCGATAATGCCTACACCTCATAAACATTGCTCGTAAATGGATGAGATGATCAACTCGATGTAATGAATGAGCAGGTAAATCATCGAGATAGGGTTGCACAATGTGCATGATTTCATGAAACGCGTAAGACATGGCTCTTTGAAAAGTTGCCCCGGCGTTCTTGAGCCCAAAAGGTAATTTGCAATAAGCAAATTTTCCCCATGGACAAATGAAAGCCATTTTTGGTTAATCAGCAAGTAGAATATTTATTTGATTATATCTGGAAAAACCATCCATGAAGGAGAATATTTCACTGCCAGCACAATCATCAATGATTTGATCGATATAGGGAGTTGGGTAATTGTCTTTTGGACAGGCTCGATTAATATCCCTATAATTGGTACATATTATTATTGTTCCTTGCTTTTTGTTAACAGGAACAATATTCGATACCCAATCCGTTAACGGAATTGGATAAATGAAACCTGCTTTAAGTAATTTTTCGACTTCTGCTTTAATAGCAGTAGCTTTTTGCAGATGGATCTGACGCAAACGTTGTCGGACGGGTTTAGCATCCGGGTAAGTTTTGATTTCATGAACAACAATTGCTGGGTCAATTCCTGGCATTTCCTCATATGACCAGGCAAACACGTCACGGAATTCTTGAAATAGGGCCTTATATGTTTGAATTTCATCTTCCGTACAAGAGGCACCTATATGAATGTTTTCAACAATTCCAGGCTTAACCGAAATATCAATAGGAATAGTATGAGAAATGTTTCCCAGATTTAACTCAGAAACAAGATTTTTCATTGGATTCTGAGGTTCCTTGACATATTCAGTCATCAAAATAGATGAAAAATTATTTTCAAAGCGATCAATCTCAGGTAAAAACGAAGATCTATGATGAAGATCTTCCCATGGTAAATCATCAACACAGTATTTCACGAATTTGCTCATCAGTGTGAACAAGTTCAGAAAACGTTGTTGAATCTGAGTTTGATGTTGAAAGTGATTCTTCATGGACCACATTCATTAAGTCAATTTCAGTTGAAGAAGGGTCAGAAAACGACTGCACGGCCTAATACGCAATTTCATATGGACTCAAAAGCATAACATCACCAAATGAATCTATCTCAGATTCGGAAGGTACGATCCAAGGATAATCATAAACAGTAGTGTCTGATGAAATCATATGAATGGTTATAGTAGAAGACGATGCGTTGATAAGAGGAAAATGAAAAGTTCCTAGTAAACCAAAATCTTTAACTAGTCCTACTCCAACATCTTTATAAGGGATAGTTGTTTTGACGACATGCTGGATACTTTCAAAAGAGGCTGGGTCGGATGAAAAGTAAGTTAGCTGGTCTATAGTTATGATCTTTGCATTATGAGGGAACTTTATAAGCTAAAAGACCGATGAAACAATAGTTGTCATAGCATAAGACCAACTACGACCCAAGAGAAGGTTGTAATCTAGAGGGGCATCAACCACCTCCACATCTAGATTAATAGTTTTTCCTTCTACCCCTATAGGTAAATCCTGTAGAATGCCAAAAGGATGGAACCCATGGCCATCAAAGGCCTTTAGAATCGTCGGGGATTGATTAAGTGTAGGAGAACCAAGGGATCTCCAACACTAGATCGACATAATACACGTTGAGGCTCCCTCATCAATCACAGTCCTATAACAAGGTCTGTTTTTGACTAACACTGGAATCTGGAAAGCCATTTGATGAGGTAAGCAAGGTGTACTATTTTCTAGATCGAAAATGATAAGGTTTGGGTCCTGAATGTCAACAGCTCCTATAGCTGACAATAGCAATTTATGTTGTGTTGGACATGACTGCAGCACTTCCAAAGCTGACATTGCTGAAGGTGAAATAGCCAAATCTTCAACAATGTTAGAGTTCTAAGCTGCTCTCGCATGTGGATTGAAAGCTGACTTTCGAAGTATACCCTTGGCGGGTGGTTTGATTACTAAGTCTGGGTTAGGTTTCTCGATCTGTAGTGGATCGGAACCGGGAGTTGAAGTTGATGGGTTCGAATTAGAAGATTCTGCTTCCTTACCACCAACAGGACTTTTACTTCCATAATATTGCGATCTTGTCGCAATCCTAACATGGGACATCATCATTATGGGTTCTTCTGAGGCATTTGAGGAAGAACCTATCATCTTACTGTCTTGACTAGGAAAAGGATCCTTCAAAACAGCAGGTGTTTGGGAACCTTTGACGATTTTCACAACCTCAGCGTGATGAGGGCAGTCTCTTGTAAAATGATCTTCGTCACAAATGAGACAAGGATAACGAGGTTTGCGTTTTTCATCAGTAGATTCCATTTTTTCTGGTTTCTCTTTCAAATTTGTATCCGTTTTATTTTTCTTCTTCCCTTTCTTTTTACCGCCAGATTTTGATTTTGCCATAGATGACTCTACAACATGAATATCGGTAGAAATTTCCACGGAAGAATATCCTGTCGGGGAATTTGGTTAAGTTATGATAGGAGAAGAATTCTTGGAAGATTTCTTCTTACTTTTGGTATTAACTGTACCAATCATACCATCAGCGGCATGAGACCCTGAAGGAGCTGCAGTTATTTGATTTTGTTTAGGAAGGTCGGGGATTTTCTCATGTAATGTACCTAACTGCGTATAAACTAAGTCAAGGTACTGAGCTTGAGCAATTACTTGCTCTTCAGTAACGACTCCTGCCTTAGCTACATCCTCAGTGATTTTCGGTAATAAAGATTTGACAAACCATTCTGCTAAGATCTGATTCGGAATAAAAACTTTCACTAAATGCCATCGACGTCTCCATTCATGAATGTGATCTGAAATGTAAGTGGACGTTGACTGTTTTAATGAGGTTAATAATTCCATGCCATTGTCATAACTCACTAGCAACTGAAAATGAGTTAAAAACGAAGTAGCTAACTGACTAAAGTTATAAAAAGTGGCTCGCGGTAAATCAATGTACCACTTGGCCGCAAGACCAATTAGAGTGCATTGGAAAAGCCTTAAATGGATTGAATCATCTGAAATGGAGTTAGACGCACACCAGAGGTGATAAGTCATCACATGGTTCAACAGGTCCTCTCCTGATTTGCCTTCAAACTTAGGAATATCAGTAGGCAACTTATTCGGCATTGGCAGCCAAAATGGAAGATAGTTAATTGGATCGTTCATAAGGCGCGAAAAGTCAGCAAGTCCAAAGTTCAATGAATAGTAACTGACAATTAGGGTCCCTGAAACCCTGGGTCATGAGACCAGCCCCAGGAGGAGGATATCCAGGATAAATAGGAATTGGAATTTCATTTGGGATATTATATCCTCCCGGAAAACCAGGATTAACTGGACCGTACTGGGGTTGTTGAGGTTGTTGATATGTATATCCAGGGTATGGTTGATACTGATAGACTGGCTGCTGCACAGCAGGACCGAATTGGTACTATCCCTGGTATGATTGATAAGTAAATTGAGGTTGACTTGTGACAACTGTACTTGGACCAGGTTTTCCTACAGGCATTTGAACCGAAGTCTGAATTGTGGATCCAGACTGAGGTAAAGATGCTTGAGGAGTTGATACAGGAACAGTAGAAATAGGAGATGTCGATACTCCAGAAGTAGGTGGGGTAGATTGAACAGATGTTGCAGCAGTTGCAGTAGTCGTTTGAGGCAGAGTACGAGGCGTACTAGGCCCAGGCTGAGAAACTACAGAAGGTGCCGAAATTTGAATAGTAGACTGGACAGGTTGCTGGGGTGAACCAAAAACCAAAGGTTGTCCAGTTTGAGATGACAACTACACATTCGGTTGCAAGATCTGTTGAGATTGAGATGGATCCCACATTAAATTCATTCCGGGGTATGGACCCATAGCAGGTTGAGCATATTGAGGACCATAACCGGGTTGAGGATAGGGTTGATAATTCAAAGGTACATTTCCAGCTCCTTGGACAAATGATTGACCGAAAGGTGGTTGGAAACCTTGGGTTGGATACTGACCTTGAGGTTGATAACTTGAGGCATGTACTAATACTGGGGTTAACCTTGAGGTACATATTGATACTGGGGTTGACCTTGAGGTACATACTGAGTCTAGGGTTGACCTTGAGGAATGTACTATCCTGTAGGTATGTACTGTCCTTGAGGTTGCCCCCCAGGTGGTAATTGGGTACCTTGAGGTTGCCCCCCAGGCGATAATTGAGGACTTTGAGGCTGCCCCCCAGGTGGTAACTGGCCACCTTGAGGTTGCGGATTAGGAATAGTACGTGACATCATAAGAATATCTTCTACACTCAACGGCTTAGTTCCGTTATTACCAGTTAATAACCCTTCTTCAATAGGTTGAGGAGATGCTCCCGAAAAAGTACCAGTAAGTGATTGATACCCAGAGGGAACAGAAGGACTGCCATATAAAAAGGTTTCTGGAGATTGAGAAAACATGGACGACTGTCTTGACATATTTAACGGAGGATAATAACCCCTAGATGTGGGATGAAAAGGAATGCGAGGTGGTGAAAAACTTAGTCCTGGGTTTTCCAAAAAATTGGTCAATGAAAAATACCAAGCATCCCTCCTAGGTGGACTGTAAAAGATCGATTCACACTCCCTAAGTTCTATAGCTGGTTGATTTTCAGGGATAGGGATACCTTCTTCCAGAGTAACAAGTTCTTCAATAGCAATAAGTCCAAAAGGAAGATTTTGGGTAATGACTCTTTCTACCTTGGGTGAACCAGGACCACTAGAAGTTGGAGAGGCAAATCCTGATGTTGGAGTAGTAGCAGGTTCAATTTCAAGTTCAGATATTTCAGGTTCCTCAGCTAAATCACTAGTAGAAGAAAAACTACCAGTAACTTCGGAAAAAGAAACAGGTTCTAAAATATACACTGGTTCTTGAACTTGGTAATCGGGATGTACCACTAAAGAAGACTCTCCTTCTTCAGGTGACCCACCTCTATTGTCACTAGGAGTTACAAGGGCTCGTAGCCCTTCAAGCTGGCTTGGTGAAAACTCAGGAGGTTGGCTCTGAAGTCTACGGGACTTCCTTGGTAATTCAACCACGATTAAATATTTTAACTACTTCACATGCAAACAAAGAAAAATCTCAATGAAAACTACCTAAAGCCTCTAAAGAACCAAACAATTTTGAATCACACGCCTAAAGAATCTGGGAGATCAAACCACACACAAACAGTAACTTTCTGTACCGAAAAAACTAGTTGGTGATGAAATCCAACGTCGTAGAGTTAAATACAGAAATGGCGGTTGGAACAGTTACCCCAGCAACCTACTTAATGAATAGACTGGCACAAGTTTCTCCACTAAACCATCTCGAGTGAAGAGAACCCCCCAGAAAATCCAAGTGAGTCTAGCCGACGCCTGCTCCAGGTACAGTGGGATCTTCCCTCCACCGTCACCTTAGGAAAGAATCCTATAGAATATGGTCACTATGGTTACCAACGGAAACAAATATACCTGGGGGAATAGTCTGTGATTTGATACACACGCAAGGGCAGAGTAGCAAGCTCAATCCCCTTGAAGGCTCCTTGACATAATCCAAGGTTTACCAACAAGTGACCCCAGGCTCCTCGACAATGGTTAATCCGAGGTTTACCGTTTTTAATACGTGTATATCTAGTATCGTTCCCAATGAGGAAGGATTGATTACCCCACTGGTTCGGACACGATCTTGTGCTTGAATCCTATAAGAGGAGCTTCCCAGAGCATAGATGTAACAATTGGAATTTATCTCCTACCGCAAGATACAACTACTTGTTTGTTTTACTATCTTGGAGAGTTAATTACTCCCTACTCCAAGATACTAGCCTAAGCTATGTTGGTGATAAAGAGCCCTAGAAATAAAAAGATTACTAGATAGATTTTACTTTAAGCATTATTTTTATTGGTTTTTTCTTAAGTCAAAAGGTGCGGAGATGAAACTTATGGTGTGAAGACTCGACTCCAAATCACTAAAAAATGCACTTAAGATGAGAAGAAATCTTTTCCCTTCAATGAATATATAGCTAAAGAGAGAGTTGAGAATGCAAATGCTTGTAAAAACAAATCTTTCCTTAACAAACAAATCAAAAGAAGAGCTTTTTTCCTTTTCCAATACACTAAAAAACGAGACAACTAGTTATGCTCACGAAAATTTCCCTTTCTTTTCAAACACTCAAATACTACTGAAACAAACTTTTTCAAAAGAGATTTTTTAAAAATTTATAAAACACTCAAAACTATCGAAAAATCTAATCTTGAGATCTATAAATTCTAAAAAACTATTGAAGTAAAAGCTTACAAGATCTCTTTTCAAGGATATTTTACTTAGCTATAAGCAAACTAAGGACTAATTTGTCTAGAATCACAAATCAGTCAAAAAACAACCAATTTTTGTTTTCTTTTCTAAAACTGAAATCCAAAACTTTCAACACAAGTCCTTTCGAAGTTTCACTAAGAGAAAAACAAGATGGATTCCTCAACAAAGGCAGATTTTGCAAACGGTCAGAATCATAAGAAGACCAACAAAAAACAAGGTGATCTGAGGTTTCTAAGGCTTCTAAGCTCTGAGTTACTACAATACCAAAATGAAAATCAAGCCCGACACACAAAACTTCTAGGAATTTCACCTAAAACCCTAATGCTAATGGAATGAACCTAAGAAAAGTTCCTGACAAGTCACGTGCAGATCTGGGCAGAGGCTAAAAACACCTAAACAAATCCTAAGCTGACTGAATGAGAAAATTTCAAGTTTTTCAAAATTTTGACAGGGTCTGCAGGCCCCCAGTTTACCCAGGTGCGGTACCACTCTGTGTGTAAAGAAAAAGTGCGGGTATGTCCACACTGTGTTACAAGCAGAGGGTGTGGTCCTCTCCCAAAAGTACGAAAAACAAAAAATAATTCAAGATCTACTAAACCTACCCAATCCCACACACATCAAGCCAAAAACAGAAACAAAGACACAGTTTCTCAAGTCAAAGTAAAAGCAAAGGAAAAATAAAAAATTCAAGTCCCCAGTGGAGTCGCCATTTTGTTGGCCGGATAAGTCATTCTTGCGAACAAGACCGACCTCCCTAGTATCTAATGATATCTAGCGACAAACAAATTCTATCTTTCTCTAAATATGCAATTTATAGATAAAGGAAAACAAGTGTTTTAGGCCTACCTTGGGTCCAGTGCAAGTTTGTGGAAGCCACACTCCGTTGATCCAAATGAGCTCCCTTGTAAAGAATCTGCAAACACAAACAAGCACACACATTAAGTAGCACCTGCAAAGCCAATATAATAAAGCATATTTATCATGATGATCAAGAAATTCATGAAACAAATCACATAAGACAATTTGTTGAGAAAAATGAATCTGATTGTATTAACTTTAATCAAAGAAGAACTTTACAACCTTGGTGCCTTGATGTTGTAAAAGCTCCTCCCAGGGTCCAGCAAGAATCTCCTCTACTTTGACAATTTTCACTCTTTTCCCAATGAAGCCAAAAGGTATGTAATCTCTCCTCTCAAGCTTAACTAGGAAGTCTCAATTCCAATAGCATTTACCCTAGAAAATGTTCAGCTTCTAACCTCCCTAGAAACTAGCCCAATGCCTTAATTTATAGTGCAATGAAGGGAAGTTACTAGGTCCACCTTCAAAGGGATAAAGCCCTCCTTCAAAGGGATAAGCTCCTCTCATCAAGGGATTAGCTCCTTTAGTTTTGGGATGCATGAACCACCTAGGAGCAAACCATCCACGTCAAGATTCCTTCTAGAATCATCCAGAATCAACCACAAGTGAGTTTTTAAGAATAAACTTGCGCCTTTTTGACTTTCACAAGGGTTCGCACCCACTCCTTTAGAGACAGAGCGGGCAGGTCCACAGGTAACACGACCATGGGGTGCGGGACTATAGGTAACAGTAATAGAAAGTGCAAAACCAGAGCTTTATTGATTTTTAAGGACTTCCTCTCATTTTCAAAGCTTGACATGAAGAGCTGAGGTTTGAGACTTGCTAAGGAGAACAGTATGAATGATGATGGACCCATACTGACTGCAAATAGTCATGGTGACAATATTTTGTGTAACAGCCATTATGGAAATGGTCTTGGAAAGAACAACTTCAAATACTAATTTATAGATTCCAATTTTCATCCCTTTGTTAGTTGGAGGTTGTACTCTGAAATAATTATCATATTCAAACATGTCCTAAATTTACAATTAGTGCTCTGAAATTTCCAACTAGATCTTGACACCTACCTCGACTCATCACAAGGAATCCATTTCCAGTACTGGTGATCATCTATTCTTGTGATGGCCATTGCTCTTGCTGAAATTGATAGATAGACTCCTCCAGTAGCCTTGTCCAGCCAAACTTCCTTGGTACCTGGTGGGCTCCAGTATTGCAGCAATAATGCTGCAACTCCTAGGACTCCATTCCTTAATTTTATCAACCCGGTAGTTCGTAACAAACTTGGAAGCGACGGTGCTATATGCACAAGTACTATCTCTTGCCGCAGCTGTCACTGGATCAGCTAGCACAAGTCCTCTAGGAGCTTAAGCCAACTTCTATGAGATCTCAGAAGAAGATTTTAATGGTGATGGATGAAAGCTAACTCAACCAGAGGTAAATCTACTTGCAGAAAGAAGTTGAAAGCTAGAAAGGAATGCAAACCCTAACAAACCCTAGTTTTACCGACTAACCCTACTAGTGCAAGTAAAAGGATGAAGCTGTAGGAATGGATGCCATTGACTTATAGAAAGGTAAAATGCATGTGACTAAGCTACTTTTGAAGAGAAATATGAAGAAAACATCTTTTTGCATTTTGAGTACTTTGTCAAGATTATTTTGCATATGCTTTAACTGTTTTTGACTGTGCAGAGGTTAACTGGCGAACGGAAATGGAGTAAGCGCTTGCAGGAGGTTGGGAAGGTTAGAAGAGGGCCTAAGGGGTCCCTAGCACCCTTTCGGAGAGTTTCACAGTGATCAGATTCCAAGAAGCCTCTTTCGTGAGCTTCTACAGGAAGTCTAGAGGGGTTCTATAGGATGTTCTGTAGCTTCTATAGGAGGTTTCTACAGGATGTTCCGAAAGGATATTTTTGAAGGGTTGATGGTGGAAAAGAGGTGAAGAAGTGGGTATGGAGGTTGATGATGATGTGGAATGGTCTAGGACCTGGCGAATGAAGTGGGTGAGTGACAAGGATGGTCGGATTTGTTCAAGGAGGGGTAGAGCAATGTTGCACAAAAATATGGAAATTAGGTCAAAGTGAGGGAACGTAGCAAATGTGAGGCAAGAATCAGAGTTGGAGGGTGGAGAAGGTAGTATTGATGGAGTATGGGTACGCAAAGAGGTTTTACAGGTGCTCTGCAAGTTATTTTCCAAACTTTTCAAACAAAGACTCGAAAAACCAAAGACCTAGTTATTTTAACCTAATCTGACCTGAATATCAGCAAAGCAAATGAGCAGAAGTTTATTGCAACAAAATCATGTGAAATAGCTATGCAAACTAAGCGATCATGAACCTGAACATGTAACCTCAACTAGTATCAACTTCTACATATAAGAATCTACACTAACAATTGCATGATGAAGCAAAGACAGTGTTTTTGGTAGCGACAAGGACACCTTGGTCTCAGCTCATGGTCCCATAGAGGGAGAGGTGAGATGAGGGGTGCTTGATGGCCTTTTTCTGAAGATCTTCTCTGTTATTAACCTATCAAAACAATCTGAACCTGAAAATCCTTTTTAATCGTCAACAATGGCCTCTGTAATCAAGCAAATCTATAATCTACCTAATAGAACTTATTTGATAAAGACATTCAAAACATGTAACAGTACAAGAAGGAAGCCTTGGCACTTGGGTTGGACCCAACCCCAAGAGCTGCAGGCTCCTAAGAAAAAAATTCAGGACTGATGCCAAATGAAACTGCTTTCCATTATTCAAAAACAACCATGTCACCAGAAAGCTGTACAGCAGAAACTACAAAATGAGATGAGAAACTAGCAGCTTATAGTGCCAAATACAACTGTCCAAAAAGTAAATTACGAAGGTTGGAAGCCTTCCTGTTTATGCACTATGAGGGTCTCCAACAGCCCTCCTTAACTCGAGGGGCTCAGCTACTCAAACTGCCAGTGATCAGTCACTTTACACAAAACTGCTCGGTTGCCCTTGGGAATCCTTTTCGGTGGCCTACTGAACTCTGAGCTAAGGGTGGAGATTTCAAGGAAGGGGCCATTTAGTGCAAGAGACACCCTTCCTACGAATCCTCACCCTTGTTTGTTCATGCTTGGTTGTCATCTAGCTCATAACTGCTTTGCTTTGGTCCAAAATTTGTCCAAAAATCTGCAATAACCACGTGTTAACCTTCTTGGTCAAGTGACTATCCTCATTCGTTCAACTAACATAAATATACTCAAAAACATGCATAAAATATGAAAAATGTTGGATTGATGAAGAAAAATAGGCAAAATGAGCCCAATAAGTTACCCATTTTTGGGGCTCATCATCACCCCCTGCTAAATGGGTTGCTCATCCTCTGAGCAACTAATCTAGCTCATCATCCTTGATAGCTTTGACTGCCTCTCTCACATCCCAGGCCTCCGCGGTGATGTCTTCTTCCTGGTCGTGAAATCCTGCTTTTCTTTCCACTTCCTCCCACTGTCTGTTTTCCTCCTCTTCCTTAACTCCTTCTAGCAATCCCAAAAGCAAGGGAGGACTGAATTTCAGGCCGATCCAATTGGCCTGCAGATTTTGCATTGACTATTTATAGAGGGGTACCCTTGCCAAGGCCTCCCTCATCCTGGTTGGAGAGTGGTATTCCCTTATCTTCAAACTGTGGGGCAGTGTGTTCCACCTCCTTGTGCAAGCATGGAGGCAGTTATCCCCCAACAGTCTCTCCATGTCCTCAAAGTGGGCAATAGCTTGAGCCTGTCGCTCAATGTAATCTGGTAAATCCTGAGGGCTGTTGGCCAAGTGCTGGTGGGCGCTTATCAATGCTGAGGGATCCTCCGACTCTGCTCTGATCATTAGTGGCTCACTGAGTTCCCTGCTCATAATATTTCGGACCTCTGCTGCTCTTTTTTCCTCATGATTCATCCAAGAGGCCATGGCCATAAGTTGGACATCTCCTACCACAGTGTTGGGATCCCACGAATTCATATTTGGAAGGGCTAAGTTGTGCAAATAAAACTCTGATAATTTAGCCTTGTCCTCTGATGAGCTACTGTCACATAAAGCCACAAATTGATGATAGTTTTGAAATGGAGTAGTGCCCCTTTGGGCCAAGGTGTTAATCTGGAACTGCAACCATTGATCTTTAAGGTACAAAGCGTATGACTTGGCAGGCTGCCTACACTGTATGGCCTCTATTGCCCAGTTGGCCATGCAGGCCAGTTGGGCTTCCTTCTCATGTACCTGTTGCCTTAGAGATTGTATCTCTTCTGCTACCTGCAACTCCTTCTCCTGTAGATGTTTTGTTAGTGCCTCGATCTCAGCCTGCAACCCATCCTTTCTTTGTTGTTCATCCAAGGTTTCTTTGTCTGTTGGAGGATTTTCCTATTGTTGTTGTTCTCCTAGAATGGAGGGCCTGTCTTTCTTATGGATTCCCTATAGCTGTAGCTGTTGTTTCAGCAGCTTGTTCTCTTCCTGTAGTTTGGCCCTATGACAACTTTCCACATGCTTCACCATAGCCAATTCTTTCCTTGACTCCTTGAATTGTTCCTCTAGGGGGCCTATGTATACCACACCCTTAGACTTGGTGATCCTCATCCAAGTATGAGTCCTAATCCTTTCTTCCTCCAGTGAAAAAAATAGTGGCACTACAAATTTCTGGGGAATTATTTTCCCACCTTCTAACAAGTTATAGTATGTGCCCAAATTGGGCTGAGGACTTGGTTCCAATATTTCCTCTGTCCTTTTATTTTCTTGTGGTTGTTTGGCCGCCTTTTCCTCCAACTTATCAGTCTCCTTTAGCTTAGCCCGAGTTTCCTATAGAGCTTTCTCAGCTTCCTATTGAACAAACTTGTGTCCGTTGTCTTCAGTCTTTCTCTCCAGGTGGAAGTTTTTGGGCTTCCTCACTCATAGGTGACGTAAATCTTTGAGGGAGACCCTTCCTTTGGTTTAGGGGTTGTGTCCTCAATAATAATTGGCTCCTTTGACTGCGGCTGGGGTCTACCTACTTTGATCCGTGTGCTCCTTCTTGCTTTAAAGTACATGGAGGTCTTCCTCTTTCACTTCCCTTTTTGTTTTGGAGGTGTTTTTAAGGCGGCCAGCACAGCTGCTGCCTCTCTTGCCAATATTTCCAGCGATTTTCCTCTTTTCTATTCTGTTTCCATGCTTCCTGTAGAAGCCTCTGTGTCAACTATTTCTGCCTGAATTGTGGACATTTTAGGACCTGTTTTTACTTTTTGTTTTGGTGTGACTTCTGTGGCTGTGCCAGCTTTTACTTGGGATGTTTCTGCCTTCTCTATTGTCCTCTGCGGTCTCTTTTCCCTTGGTGTTTGTGCTGCTGTTCCTTGTCTGTTTTAGACTCAGTAATTTGGCCCTCCCCCTCTTTCTATTTTTGTTCTACTTGTGCTTGTTTATCATGTGTTTCTTTACCACTGGTTTTCTCTCCTGCTTCAGTGCGTTCCCCTTCTTCACTGCTCGATGAGGTGAGCTCCTCGGCCAGAATTCTAATATCATCATCTTTGGTCATGTTTCAGAAAATTTCCCAAGAGAGGGGGGCAGTGTAGGTGTGGAGGGCATCCTCTACTAAAAGTTTGATGAGTCCATGATGGGCTAACTGATCCGGTGTCCCTTCTTTCAATTTTGTGCCACATTCACTTAATGATTGCAGAAGAAAATAGGGGATGCTCAACTTTTGTTCTGGAGGTAAATCCATTCCATGTCTTAGTTCATTTAGCAACCTGAAGTGATAGCCATAGACAATGCTGAATCTCCCTTCACAGGTAATGTATTTAATGATTTAGAAGCTGACTTCACTCCAAAGAGGAGGTAAGATGGCTCTCTGGACCCCGTTTTTGTCTTCTACAGGATATTCTTCAGGCAGGAAGAATGCTTTCTTGGCTGCCTGGCCCAATGACCTTTCTTCTTCACTCCATGGGAGTCCTAATGGGAGGCCAGTAACATGACTGATGAGCTCAGGGGTAACTTCTAGGGTCAAACCCCTAAAATTCCCTGTGTCTTGTGTCTTTGATTCAGGTTTTAGGGACATTAAGAATTCCTTTGTTATTTCATCGTCATGACCCTGAATTTTGTCACAAAAGGACATCCAATTGGCATGGGTGAAGAGGTATACCACCTCTGGATGCTCACACAGCTTGTTGGGATCTAAAGGTTCTCTCCTGATAAACCCTCCTGGCATGGTGAGAGTGTCCTGTTTTATGCTCTGTCAGAAAAGGGAACGTTGTTTATGGGTTTTTCCCTAGACTCAAGGAAGAATTCTTCGACTGTTAAATATTAATGAGAAACAATTCTCTGGTTCCAAGCCTATTGTGACTTAGCTCTTAGTTATCTGGTTATGAAAGGAAGAGTTTTTTTCTTCTACAGACAGAGGGCAGAGACCAAGTTTTCTTCTCAGGACACATTCAGATATGAAAATTTTAAAATTTTCATCCACAAGCTGGCTCTCACAGCTACATATGCTTTCCTTATAAGAGAATTTTAGCAACAGGAAACGTGGAGAAGAATTTCGATGCAGAAAAACTGAGGAATATCATTCAACACACAGGAAAACTGTTATTTCCAACTCACAGGTTGATTTTTCTTAGGCTCCCCAATTTAAAATACTTCAATTCACCACCTTCTCGAAACATACCATGCATGGAGGAGTGTTTTCGAGCATACCTCTCTCGGAAATCCAAATTCGACGAAGAAAAATCTAGGCTTTCTGCTTCGGAAAGCTGTGCCAGACTTCCTGTAGAACTCTTGTTGGCTTCTGCAGGATGTCACTGCGCTTTTGAACGAGCTCGGTACGCAGGAGATTTTTTGAACAGGCTGAAAAACTCGGTGGAGGACGATGGGTTAACAGATTTTAGAGGCAGAGGATGGGTACTTCGGCCGAGGACGTTGCAAGTGCAAATAAACAGCGGGTGGTGAGAGTCTTCAGTCGAATATATTTTAACTACGGCACAATTAATGGCGAGGGAATGAGGTGGCTAGACCGAACCGTTGATCCAACATCACGGCCATCATTTTTCTGCGTGTCTCTAACCGCCATCACCTCCCCTCTGCCATTAACCGCCGCCACCACTACCAGTCCCGCTGATTTTCCCCGACTGGACACTCCACATGTGTCAGCTGCACATCTCGGCGGAAAATTTGAACGTAACTGAGCTTGTTTGGATCCCACGAGGCTTTGTAACTAGCTGAGGGTGGCCAGTTTGACTGGCCACCGATCCCGTTCAATCCGAACCATTTTCATAGCCATGCAGTTTTCGAAATATAGTTTATGCAAGTGACGAATGAAGTTAGACACTTACCTGCGTGGTCGTGGACGTGTTATGCATACCTCGGGTCTTGGAACCACTGCTTCGCTTGCTGATGTCTCGTGCACGGGTGTTATAACCCATTCCTCCATTTGTTGATGTTGTATGTACGAGTTTTGGAACCCGATCCTTTGGTTGTCATCACTGCATACACAGGTTTGGCTTCGTTTCGGCTGTTGAGGATGTTTTCACGTTCAAGAGGAGCCTTATGCATGTTCCCTTTGTTGATTTCGGCTGTCCCTGTCTTCAGAGTATGTCTTTCTAGAGGGATCAGTCGCTACAGGATTCTTGTAGGATATCCTGTAGCTGCTTCTCCTCTTAGAATGCAAGCTAAACGAGTAGGGCTATATTGCAGACGAGGGATTTGTTGATGAAGAGTCCAGACGGAGATTGACAGGTAGGGTGAGCTAGACATCATTGCTTAATTTGTCGCTGAAAAATTCTTGCTGGCAATATGAGGAAATGGGGTTTCTGGTATGACTATGCAGGAACATATAACCAAGTGGGTGACAGAGGTGTACAAAGATGGAACAGGGTGCCATATGGGTGGAAACAGGGGTGGCTGCAGGCCTAACAAATAGATTCCCACCGTCAGATTCCCCTCCAAAATCGATTTTGGCTTGCCCAAAGGTTTTACAGGATGTTTCCTATAGAAGACATAAACTTCCTGTAGAAGAGGCAGAGCTTCCTGTAGAAGGTGGAATCTGAACCCGAATGCGATCAAATCCTAGGAAAGGCGAGTGGTCAGGGAGGAAGTGTCTATGAGGGTGTCCTGTAGCCTGGTGTGGACCCCTGTCCTTGTTTTGCACGACCTTCCTAACCTGCAATTATTCCATAGAGATTAGGCCTGTTTCTTTTTTTTTCTCTTATTTCTCTTTTTATTTTTTTCGAGTGACAGCTGGGGCACCTCCATGAGGTTTTCACCCTCACTGCCTGCCCTGGGCGCTTCTAAGAAGTTTTCACCCAGGGATCTTTTTATTTCACTTCTCTATTTTTTTTTTATATATACTTAAGGTGTGGGTGGAGTAGAGACAGGGCCCCGTTCCACTACCAGCACTAATTTCTCCAAAGTTTCAATGAACTCCTGCCTTGAAAGGGGTTTCCTATATATTTTCAATCGATACCCATTGATGAGCATGGGGATGGCTTCTTCATCAATGGTCCTGATGAGGACTGAACCATTGTTGTTGCATTTCTCCACTGTATATGGTCCTAACCACCTTGTCCTCAGTTTCCCTTTGAAATCCTTGTATCTAGAATCATACAACAGCGCCCAATCTCCTGGTTGGAATTGCTTTTCATTAAGGTGCCGGTCATGCCACATCTTCCTCCAGAGTTGAACTACTTCCGAGTGGAGGAGGGCCTGCATTCTCCATTCATCTAATCCATTCAGCTGCAGTAATCTTTCTCGTTGTGCATGGCTGAGATCTAGGTCCAGCTGAGCTGCCACCCTCAATGTGTTGTACTCGAATTCTATGTACAGTAGAGCCTTCTTCTCATAGACTAGCTCCTAAGGTGTGAAACCTGTTGTAGTTTTCCAAGTGGTGTTATAGGCCTAGGTGGCCTCAACCAAGTGCTCTGCCCAATCCTTCCTGCTGTTGCTCACCAGTTTAGTCAAAATTTGTAGAAATTTGAATAATATAACACTTATTCACAGATATTATCCTGATTATACACTGTTTGTGGAATGCATGCATAATACATAACCTCCTCTACCATTGATCATTAATTTGTGGAATTAAAAAACAATCACATGCGCACATTGAAACATCAATCACACATATCAACACAGTATGTAATGGGGAAATAATACAACTGAAAACCCCCAATTATCTGTATATTATAATGATAGAGAACATGTAACAATACATAGTAGAATACTCCTCACAAGTACTCAGTACTATCTCCACATGCTACACACAAACTAGCTCAGATCTGAACAAGTCATGGGTTCAATTCTCCTCCACTATTTGCCTACCTCTACTGTACAATCCAAGTTGAGAATAGATCAGATCCAAGTTCGAATTCCCCTGGCTTGTACTACGTAATCCTCATTGGCAATCTCAATCAATGATTGTACAAATCTCATGTACAGCCATAGTCACAATTGATAGTAGTCTCACCCTTTCACCCACCTCTAACACTTGTCTCCACTGAACTGTCCATGCACTGAGTTAACTAATGTATTCTTTAGTTGATTTATGAGTTAATAATTAGCGAATTAATTAATAATTAATTCACATCACTCATCACTAGTGTATTTGGCAGTTAGACTAAATACAACTAGTTCAACTAAGTCAAATTGAACACAACTCCATCAACTCCTCAATCAACTCCACCAAACTCAATCACTTGAGTTCTAACTGAAGTCCATCATGCAATAGCTCAACTAACCCATAGGAAAAGCGTATTTCCTTCTGGCAGTTGCACATGCCACATCCGTAGCTCGAACTGGAGTGTTGCTAGAGGATAAGATAATGTTTATAGTCCAAATATTATTAAGAGCTAATAATATTCGATTGTTCTATTTTTTGACTGGCAGTCTAAAAATAGACTCTGCCCATATGTCTAAAAATAGAGATCCATCTATTTTTACCAACATGACCAATCATCCATAAATAGCATCCTGCAACTCATAGACCATGATCCATATGTCTAAAAATAGACATAGTCTAAAAATAGACTTTGCGCCAAAAATAACCTGCGAGCTCACTTAGTGAAGGCGGCTTCTTTTCACTAAGCTCCATCATCTTGTTGTATTTTCAACACTCCCTCTCAACAAGATATGGATTATATGCAACCCCTATCCTGCCTCTGTGGTATTCAAATTTGCTCCTGGTGAGCACCTTCGTCAAGATATCAGCATCCTCATCCTCTGTGGGAATGTATGAAAGTAACATGATTCTCCGCTGCACACAATCTCTGATATGATGGTACCTGATGTCGATGTGCTTGGATCTATCATGAAATAATGGATTAGCTGAGAGTTTAATGCAACTCTGGTTATCACAATAAATCACAGTAGGCTCCAAGTGTGACCCGAACAACTTGACCAGGATCTTCCTCATCCATATAGCCTTGCATGCAGCCAAAATTGCTGCCATATACTCGGCCTCTGCTGAACTGAGTGCCACGGATCTTTGCTTCCTATTGTACCAAGAAATTGTTGTCGACCCGATACTGAAGATCCCTCCAGATGTGCTCTTTCTGTCCATTGGGCTCCCTACCCAATCTTCATGCGTGAAGCCACATAGCTTCACCTCATCATCCTGTCTATACCACAATCCATATCCTGATGTGCCTCTGAGATAACACAATACATGCTTGCCTGCCTTCCAGAAGAGCTTGGTTGGCTTAACCATAGCTTGTGAAAGTTGGTTAATAGCATAGCATATATCGGGTCGTGTATTGACCAGATACATAAGTGACCCCACCAACTGTCGATAACCAGTGGCATCCACTACCTCCACTGAAGTAGCATCCTCCTTCCTCCAACCTCCAGGAAGAGGAGTATCAACAGGCTTGCAACCATGCATGTTGAACTTCTCCAGTATCTCCCGGGCATACTTACCTTGAGAAACAAATAGTCCATCACTGCGCTGCCAAATTTCCAATCCCAGGAAATAATGAAGGAGGCCCAAGTCCTTCATCTCAAACTCTCTAGCAAGATCCTCCTTGCATGAAAGTATCAATAGCTCATCTCCCGTCAAAATCAAATCATCTACATAAAGTACAATGATCAGCAACTTACCCTCCACCACAATCTAGTATAGGTTAGGATCCGCCTCACTCTTGGAGAATCCAAGTCCGGTGAAATAACTGTCTATCCATGTGTACCAAGCACGAGGTGCTTGTTTCAACCCATACAACGCTCTCTTGAGCCTGCACACATGCAACTCACTGCTGAAGATCTCAAAACCTTCGGGCTGCTCTATGTACACCTCCTCCTCAATGACTCTGTTGAGGAATGCAGTCTTCACATCCATCTGATGGATGTGCCACCCCATCTGCGCTGAGAGAGCAAGAATCGTCCATATGGAAGAATACCTTGCGACAGGTGAAAAGGTCTCCTCATAATCGATCCCCTCTATCTGTGAGAAGCCTCGAGCAACAAATCTTGCCTTGTACTTCTCCACACTCCCATCAGCTGCCTCCTTCACTTTGTAGATCCATCTTGAACCCACCACTGATTTCCCCTCTAGTCTTGGGACAATCTCCCATGCACTGTTTCTGACAATCGAATCATACTCTTCCACCATGGCATCTACCCATGCGGGATCCTCCACAACTTCCTTGAAAGAGGATGGCTCAGTCACGACACATTTACTCACAAGAGCCATGTATCTAGTGTACCGATCAGGTGACTATCTCTGTCTGCGCTGTGCTATAGGTGGTCCTACAACCCTCTCTGCATCTTGAGCCAGTTGCTCAGCTTCTGTAGTGCGCTTTCGCCCTCTGATGGTTGGCGCTGCATGAGTGGTCTCTTCCACTCCATGAACTTCATCTTGTGGCTGATCCACATCCTGAAGCTCATCCTTAGGAACTAATAGCTCCTCATCTACATGCAAGTGTGGCTCCCTCTCAAGCGAACACTTCATGGATTTCTCCTCCTGAAATTTGATATCCCGTCGCACAACAGTATTACGACTATCTGGCAAATACACACGATAGTTGTGGGGTGTATCAGTGTACCCCACAAATATCCCAACCTTTACGGTCGGCTCCAGCTTCTTCCTGGCATCCGTCGTCACATGCATGTAAACAGGAGAACCAAAAATCCTCAAATGGGAAATATCAGGCCTCTTACCAAAATAAGCCTCCTAGGGTGTACTCATGCCAAGTATTTTGTGAGGACAATGGTTCTGCACATATACTGCAGTATTGCATGCCTCCACCCACAAGTGAAGGGGTAGGCCCTGATCATGCAACATCGATCGTGCGGCACCCACGATTGTTCTGTTCTTCTGCTCAACAACCCCGTTCTGCTGTGGGTTATGGGGAGCTATGAACTCTCTTCAAATCCCTTCTGCACTGCAGAAGTCCTTGAACTCACCGAAGATGAATTCACCACCATTGTCGCTCTTAAGAGCCTTCACCTTCTTCCTTGATTCCTTCTCGACTAGTGCTTTGAACTCACAGAACTTTGAGTATGTCTCGCTCTTCTTCTGCATGAAGAAGATCCAGCACTTTCGAGAGAAATCATCAACAAAGATCAAATAGTACTTTTGCTTTGCTTTCGAAGCTACTAGGAAAGGTCCACACATGTCTGTGTGAATTCTCTAAAGGATCGTCGTGGCATGACTATCCTTCTTGTGAAAGGTGGCTTTCACAAATTTTCCCAGAGTACACCCCTTGCACTGATCTGACTACACAAGAGTACCTTTAGGAAGCCCAATAGAAATCTGCTGTAGTATCTTCAAAGCTCCATGGTGAAGGTGGCCCAATCTCCGGTGCCACAGCTCGCCACCATCCCGGCTCACCAATCCTTCTACCTTGCATGCCATTGTTGCACAGCCATCTACATGCAATTGATAAAGGTTCTTGACTCGAACCCCTATCTTCCGGGTTTCTCCAGTTGTCTTACTGCGCAGGAAAGCCTTTCCCTCGCTGAAGACAGCATCATATCCCTTGTCTTCTAAAATCGCCACAGAGATAAGATTCTCCTTCAATCTTGGAACATGCATCACTTCCTTCAATACAAAGGGTTTACCAGACTCCCACTCAAAGGAAATGGTACCGATACCGGTCGCACTGTATCTACCATCATCGCCCATCTCGATGTGCACTCCAAGATCTTTCTCATCCAGATCAGAAAACAAATCTCGATCTCCTGTCATGTGAAAAGACGCACCACTGTCCAAGAACCATACCGATCCCATCACACTTGATACCAAGCATGTGATCAGCGAAAAATCCAGCTCAAACTGTGAGGCTAAGGCCTCTCCCGCTGCAGATCCAGCAGCTTGCTTATTTTTCTTCTTATGCGGACAATTTGTGGCATAATGTCCGTGCTGGTGACAACGAAAGCACTTCACCTTGGACATGTCCTTCTTCTTGCATTTCGCATTGGAATGAGAAGCTTTTTTGTTCTTCCCCTTATTTGCTTTGGCAGCCAAAGCGCAATTTTCTTCATCAGATGCCTTTGATTAAGATCCGTCCTTGGTATTCCGCCTGATCTCCTCTTGCATAAGATCAGACCAAAGTCTCTCCCATCCTGGCAATTTCTCCCGACCATTGACAGAGTCTTGATAGGAATGCCAACTCTTTGGAAGAACAAGAAGAGCCAAGCTCACCAAGTCCTCATCATCGACAGTCACCCCCACACTTCCCAGCTCATCCCGACATTGGGTGAACTTTGTGAGATACTTGGGCATACTGTCTCCTTTCTCACACTTAATGTTTCTGAGTTTATCCTTGAGCGCCAACTTCCTCTGGTCTCTCTTTCTTTGGAATAAATCTGTCAACGCTTTCCACATCAAGTATGGAGAAGCCTTTCCATGTAGGCTGGATACATTGTGATCCTTCACGCCCTCCAACAGAATCCTTCGACACTTTGCTGTCTTCTTTTGCCAAGCCTCAACTTAAGCAGCATCAATAGGCTTTCGTCCCTCGGCATCTATGAACTCCTTCAACCCATTTTCATCTAACACTGCCTCCATCCTTTCTTTCAATGCAATATAATTCGAGCTGCCTTCAAAGGCATACTCCAATCGCAATCCGTTGAAAGACATTTCAACTTCAACACCAAGAAAACACTGCTACAAATTCGAATTTCACCAGCTCAAAACTCAACCGCTTCTGATCTAAAATTCGTGAGAACAAATTATTTCTCATACAGAGATTGATTGTATGGGCATTTACCAGATATCTCACCTTCTAAAATAAGGATGAATCCAGAGGCTACCTGGCCTGATTACAGACTCTGCCTGAAGAAATAAAATGTAATCACTTTCTGAATAATAGATTTGATGATCAACTTGGCTTTGATACCATGTAGAAATTTGAATAATATAATACTTATTCATAGAGATTATCATGATTATACACTATTTTCAGAACGCATGCATAATACATAACCTCCCCTACCATTGATCATCAATTTGCGGAATTAAAAAACAATTGCATGCGCACATTGAAACATCAATCACACATATCAACACAATATGTAATGGGGAAAGCATACAGCTTAAAACCCCCAACTATTTGTATATTATAATGATAGATAACATGTAACAATACATAATACAATACTCCTCACAAGTACTCAGTACTATCTCCACATGCTACACACAAACTAGCTCAGATCTGAACAAGTCACAGGTTCAAATCTCCTCCACTGCTTTCCTGCCTCTACTGCGCAATCCAAGTTGAGAATAGATCAGATCCAAGTTCGAATTCCCTTGGCTTGTACTACGTAATCCTCATTGTCAATCTCAATCAATGATTGTGCAAATCTCATGCACAACTATAGTCACAACTGATAGTAGTCTCACCCTTTCACCCACCTCTAACACTTGTCTCCACTGAACTATCCATGCACTGAGTTAACTGATGTATTCTTTAGTTGATTTATGAGTTAATAATTAGTGAATTAATTAATAATTAATTCACATCACTCATCACTAGTGTATTTGGCAGTTAGACTAAATACAACTAGTTCAACTAAGTCAAACTGAACACAACTCCATCAACTCCTCAATCAACTCCACCAAACTCAATCACTTGAGTTCTAACTGAAGTCCATCATGCAATAGCTCAACTAACCCATAGGAAAAGCGTATTTCCTTCTGGAAGTTGCATGTGCCACATCCGTAGCTCGAACTGAAGTGCTACTAGAGGATAAGATAATGTTTATAGTCCAAATATTATTAAGAGCTAATAATATTCGACTGTTCTATTTTTTGACGGCAGTCTAAAAATAGACTCCGCCCATATGTCTAAAAATAGAGGTCCATCTATTTTTACCAACATGACAAATCATCCATAAATAGCATCCTGCAACTCATAGACCATGATCCATATGTCTAAAAATAGACATAGTCTAAAAATAGACTTTGCGCCAAAAATAGTCTATAGGCTCACTTAGTGAAGGCGACTTCTTTCCACTAAGCTCCATTATCTTGTTGCATTTTCAACAAAATCTCTTCCAACGATCTATTAGTAACTTCCACTTGCCCATTAGCTTGCGGATGATAAGGAATGGAAGTTCTGTGCTTGATCTTGTGATGAGCGAGCAGGGCTTCAATTAGGTTAGAGGTGAACTGACTTCCTTGATCGGTGTCTAGCTCTCTTGGGTATCCAAATTTGTAAAAGATATTTTCCCTTAAAAAGTCAACCACTTTTTCTTCTGTCGCTGCCTTTATTGCCTTGGTTTCTGCCCACTTTGGTAGGTAGTCTGTGCACACAATGATGTAAGACCTTTGATTTGAAGGAGGGTTGATAGGACCCACAAAATTCATGCCCCACTTCTCAAATGGCTCGAAGGTCACTTGAGGTTGGAGGGGCATTTCATCCCTTGGAGTCGGTTCCCCATCCTTTGACATTGGTCACATTGGCTGATGTATCTTCTGACATCTTGATGAAGATTGGGCCAATAGTAGCCTACCTGTAGAATTTTGAAGGCATTTCTTTTCGCTGCAAAGTGACCTCCACAGGGCCCATCGTGATAGGTCAGGAGGATGTCAAAAACTTCCTCTTCCCTAACACAACGCCTCAAGATCTAATCTGGGCCAAGTTTAAACAGGTTGCCCCTGATCCAAGTGAATGGGGCACTTTTCCTCACAATTTTGCTCTTCTCTCTTGAGGATAGGTGTGGAGGGAACTATGCTGAGACCAAGTAATTTGCTATATCAGCAAACCATGGGGAGAGTACTGAAATAGAAAACAGGTGTTCGTCTAGCATCTGGTCATTCACTGTCCCTTCTTCACCTGCAGGAAAATCCAATCTAGACAGAAAGTCAGCAACAACATTTTCCTTACCTGGCTTGTCCACAATGGTCAAATCAAATTTCTGCAACAAGAGTAACCATCTAATGATACTAGCATTCACATCAGGCTTATTCGTTAAATATCTAATCGTAGCATGATTAGTGTGTACAAATGTTTGATAACCAGTGATGTAGTTTCTGAACTTGTTTAGGGAGTGTACTACAGCCAGGAACTCTTTTTCGGTTACAGTATAGTTCATCTTTGCCTTGGACAGGTTTTTGCTGACAAAGTATATGGCATATGGGAGTTTCTCCTCAACTTGTCCTAACGCTGCCCCTATGGCTTTGTTCGAGGCATCGGTGTGGATGTGGAAAGGTAGGGCCCAGTTTGGACCTCTCAAGATCGGGACAGACACCAACTTATCTTTCAACTCATCCAGAGCCCCTTGACAGTTGTTAGTCCATTTAAACTCAAAATCTTTCCCTAAGAGGCCAAACAATGTCGAGGCTAGCTTACTAAAATATTTAATGAATCTTCTGTAATATCCTGCTAAGCCTAGAAAACTCTGAATATCTCTTACCTTTTGAGGAGGTGGAACCTTTTGGATGATAGCAATTTTGTTAGGATCCACCTGTAATCCTTGCTGAGAAATGGTATGACCTAACACAGTACCTTCAGTCATCATCAATTCACATTTTTCAGGACTGAGGGACAGGTTCATCTCAATACATTTGTTTAAAACTTTTCCCAGGTTAGACAATGCTTCTTGGAAGTTAGACCCATAAGGAGTAAAGTCATCCATATAAATTTCCACCGAATTGTGAACTAGCTTAGCAAATATGCTCAATACTGCTCTCTGGAAAGTGGCAGGAGCATTGCATAGCCCAAAGGGAAGGACTCGGTAGGCAAAGGTTCCCCAGGGACAAATGAAGGTGGTCTTATTGTGGTCTTCTGGGCTGATTTGGATTTGATTATACCCACTGAACCCATCTAGGAAAGAAAAGAACTTCTTCCCTGCCAGCCCATCTAGCACTTGATCTATGAAAGGCAAAGGGAAATGGTCCTTCTTGGTGGCTTTTCTAAGTTCTCGATAATCTACACAGATTCTCCACTTCCCATTTTTCTTGGGTACAAGCACCAGAGGAGAAACCCATTCTCTGTCTGAGATGGGGTAGATGAATCCCGCGTCCAACAACTTTTGTAAGTCTTCTTTAACGATGTCCTTAAGGGTTGGATTCATTCTCCTATGAGGCTGCCTGATTGGTTTACAATCCTCTTTAATGTAAATTTGATGGGTACAGACCGACGGATGGACTCCTTTCATTTCCTTATAGCTCCAGGCAAAAGCATCCAAATGGTGGCTCAATAAGCTACAGAGCTCCTTCTCTTGAGAGGGAGATAGGGATGAGCTGATCTTTAAGGTTCTTTCAGGGCCAAATTCCACATTTTTAACTCTGGGTGAGGTCGGATCAGCCACACAGAGGTCCACTAAAGCGTTGGCTTGGGTACCTTCCACTAACTCCTCTAATGATAGTGCACTGGAAGGTGGATTTTGAATCAAATTATTGATCAAATCATCCTTGGTCAGAGGACCTCCCCTGGTGGCTTCTACTGTGCACAATGGTGCAAAGTAGACTTCACCCTATTTTCCTCCTCCAACCAGAGCGGTAAGTCATTTTCTAACAGAGGTTGGGTAGGAGGGTATAGGACTAGCTGTTTGGAGATAGGCCCATTGTTGATGGTCATGCTTCCAGCTCGACAACTGATGTAAGCATCCACAATAGCTAACCAAGGCCTTCCTAAAATGAGGGGGTATCCACTGAGTTTTGCCTTTGGTTGAAGGACCAAGAAGTCTGCAGGGTACTCCCAAGAATCAACAGAGACCAGGACATCCTCCACAATCCCTTCGGGAGTCACGGTGGAGCAGTCTGCCAACTGCAGTACTGTCGAGGTCTTTCTTAAGGAACTCTAAAGGTTAAGTTTAAGCATAGTGTCCCTAGTCATCACATTAATGGCATCCCCTAGATCAATCAAGGTGTGTTGGATTATGGTGCCATTGATGTGGACATCAACTACAGGACTCCCAGGGTCCAAATATTTTGGACAGATTACTTGTCCCAACATCAGATTGGACAGTTGTCCTATGACATTGATAGTCGGGGCATCTCTCTTGCACCTATCTGGGTGCCTGAAACACTTATCCTTGATTAATTTTTTGTAGATTGGTACATCTTTTATGGCCTAGAGAAGTGGAATTTTCACACACAACTGTTTAAGTTCTCCTAGAAGTTCGGTCTCCTCTAGGTTTGGTTGCGTGCCTACTGTTAGTCTCTTAGGAAAGGGTGGAATGGCTTCGGGTTCACTTTCCTGTTTCTCTTCCTCTTCCTCCGGGGAAGGAGGCTGGTGATCTGGAAGACCTTTCCAGATCGTAGGTTGATCTCCTGAATCTCCACAGCATAGGTAGGGCATGTTGTCTCTCTAGTGTATACTTGTTGGGCCTGTCTATTGTTGGGGTTTGGGTTCGGTTGAGCAGGCATCTGGGGTTGTCTTGGAGGAGCAGGAGGTAATGGTTGTGGTTGAGTAGGAGGTGGAGGAAAAATAGCAGGAGGAGAGTTGTATTGGGGCCTCCACCCCGGTTGAGGTGCATTCCACTGAGGTTGTGGCTGGACATGAGAGTGAAATGAATGAGCAGCAGGTTGAGTATGGTACTGAGATGGATAAGACCAAGGAGGAGGTGTGGACCAGGAAGGATGAGTAGGGGGTCCCCAAGAAGGCATGTGAGTGGATTGGTCGGGGTTGTAATAAGCTTGTGATGTTCCTTGCATCCCCTGATGGTAAGGTCTGGACCCATGCGGCCTCCTTTGGTTAAGGAAGTAGAGTGGCTCAGTGGCCCCTTCAACCCCTTGGTACATGGCTTTAAGTCCAGGTAAGGTTGGGCACTGGTTTGTGGGGTGGTCTTCCTCACAAACAAAACATACCTCCACTGAGTGCAATGGACACTCGTTCTTAGGATGATTCCTTGTACATATGGGACAAAAAATGGCCAAAGCCCTCTCAGCTTCCTCTTTCTTCTGTTGGATTCGAAAGGTATCCAGTTGCATAGCAATGGTCTATCTCATATCACTTTTGAGGTCTTCCATCTAATTAGAAAACTCATGCTTGGAGAAGGTGGTTCTAGCTGAGAGTGGATTCCCCCTACCTTGTTTCCGGGCTACCCTAGAGTGGTTTCTAAACACAGTCTTTATGTCCTCATAAGGTAGTTGGTAGATGTCTCCTCCAGCTAGCAGATGGAGGGTATCTAGAAGGTCTTCGGGGACTCCTCTGAGTAGAACCAGCTTCAGAGATTGAAGGTCAAGCGTGCACCTAGCCCATTTATAGCTAAGTTGGAACCTTTCCTCGTAGTCTTCTAAAGACTCATCGCTTCCCATGGTCATCCGAAAGATTTCTCCCTTTGTTTCCTTTGACCTACAGCAGTCCCGATATTTGTTGTTAAAGGCTTGCTGCATCTGGGCCCAAGTTGTGATACTGTTTCCAGGTAACCCCATGAACCAGTGTAGTGCTGCATCCTTGAGGGTAGAGGGAAAGAGTTTCAAATTTTGCTCGTCTTTTGCATAGTCATAAGTTTGACAAAGGACAACAAACTCAAAAAGGAAGGTATCAAGGCCTTCAGTGGTCAATCCATAGAAATGAGGTAAGGCTGAGGGACTTATGTTTTTCATATTCATGTCCCCATTGGTCTCTCGGATGGGGAATGCACCTTCTGTTCTCTCCTCATCTTCTCTACCATTTCTGTTTTCAGCCATGGTCTCAAAAGGAATGTTTTCTTGCTCTTCTTCTGTTATAGGATCTTCGTATATCTCAAGAGGTTCACCTATAGGTTCTTCTAGATCACTGCCACCAAAGAAGAGAGAAGGGTGACTCAGTGATGTGGTGGGAGTGTTGGGTAGGAATTTTCCGGTATTGTCTCTGTTCCTATGAGGCACGAAATGAAATATTTTTAGTTTCTTTTGTTTTTTCTCTGCTTGTACCTACAAAATTGAAATATATTGAATTGCAATTAACTAAAATCTATCTTTCTGAAACGAAAATGCGGAATTGAAAGAAAGAAGGAAAGAACTAATCTATTTTGCTAAAATGAAATTTCAGGAATGAAATGCTAAGCTACGCCTGCAGAATTGAAATGATAATCTGCACTTGTAGAATTGAAATTGCGGAATTGAAATGCTAATCTAATTTTGCGGAAATGAAATTGCAGAATGGAAATGAAACAACTACTCTACTCTTGCTGAAATAAACTACTTAGCAGAAGGTTGTAGTAGAAAATAGAAGAAAAACAACAATCACCAATACTCTGACGCTTCCCCGGCAACGACACAAAAAATATGGTGGGCTTTAGTATTGTAACAATAATGCTGCAACTCTTGGGACTCCCTTCTTTACTTTTATCAACCCGGTAGTTCGTAACAAACTTGGAAGCGACGATGCTATATGCACAAGTACTAGCTCTTGCCGTAGCTGTCACTGGATCAACTGGCACAAGTCCGCTAGGAGCTTAAGCCAACTTATATGATCTCTAAGAAGAAACTTTTAATGGTGATGGATGAAGCTAACTCAACCAGAGGCAAATCTACTTGCAGAAAGAAGTTGAAAGCTGGAAAGGAACGCAAACCCTAACAAACCCTAGTTTTACCGACTAGCCCTACTGGTGCAAGTAAAAGGATGAAGCTGCAGGAATGGATGCCATTGAATTCTAGAAAGGTAAAATGCATGTGACTAAGCTACTTCTGAAGAGAAATATGAAGAAAACATCTTTTTGCATTTTTGAGTACTTCGTGAAGATTATTTTGCATATGCTTTAACTGTTTTTGACTGTGTAGAGGTTAACTGGCGAACGGAAATGGAGTAGGCACTTGCAGGAGGTTGGGAAGGTTAGAAGAGGGCCTAAGGGGTCCCTAGCACCCTTCCAGAGAGTTTCACAGTGATCGGATTCCAAGAAGCCGCTTTCGTGAGCTTCTACAGGAAGTCTGTAGGGGTTCTATAGGATGTTCTGTGGCTTCTATAGGATGTTCGGAAAGGAGATTTTTGAAGGGTTGATGGTGGAAAAGATGTGAAGAAGTGGGTATGGAGGTTGATGATGATGTGGAATGGTCCAGGACTTGGAAAACAAAGCGGGTGAGTGACAAGGATGGTCGGATTTTTTCAAGGAGGGGTAGAGTAATGTTGCACAAAAATATGGAAATTAGGTCAAAGTGAGGGAACGTAGCAAATTTGAGGCAAGAATTAGAGTTGGAGGGCAGAGCAGGTTGTATTGATGGAGTATGGGTAGGCAAAGAGGTTTTACAGGTGCTCTGCAAGTTATTTTCTAAACTATTCAAACAAAGACTCGAAAAACCAAAGACCTAGCTATTTTAACCTAATCTGACCTGAATATCAGCAAAGCAAATGAGTAGAAGTTTATTGCAAAAAAATAATGTGAAATAGCTATTCAAACTAAGCAATCATGAACCTAAACATGTAACCTCAACTAGTATCAACTTCTGCAGATGAGAATCTACACTAACACACATGATGAAGCAAAGACAATGTTTTTGGTAGCGACAAGGACACCTTGGTCTCAGCTCATGGTTCCACAGAGGGAGAGGTGAGACCAGGGGTGCTTGATGGCCTTTTTCTGAAGATCTTCTCTGTTATTAACCTATCAAAACAATCTGAACCTGAAAATCCTTTTTAATCATCAACAATGACCTATGTAATAAAGCAAATCTGTAATCTACCTAATAGAAATTATTTTATAAAGACATTAAAAACATGTAACAATACAAGAAGGAGGCCTTGGCACTTGGGTTGGGCCCAACCCCAAGAGCTACAGGCTCCTAAGAAAAAAACTCAGGACTGATGCCAAATGAAACTGCTTTCCATTATTCAAAAACAACCATGTCACCAGAAAGTTGTACAACAGAAACTACAAAATGAGCTGAGAAACTAGCAGCCTATGGTTCCAAATACAACTGTTCAAAAAGTAAAGTACGAAGGCTAGAAGCCTTCCTATTTATGCACTACGAGGGTCTCCAACAGCCCTCCTTAACTCGAGGGGCTCGGCTGCTCAAACTGCCAGTGATTAGTCACTTTACACAAAACTGCTCGGCTGCCCTTGGGAATCCTTTTCGGTGGCCTGCTGAACTCTGAGCTGAGGGTGGAGATTTCGAGGAAGGGGCCATTTAGTGCAGGAGACACCCTTCCTATGAATCCTCACCCTTGTTCCTTCATGCTTGGCTATCATCTGGCTCATAACTGCTTTGCTTTGGTCCAAAATTTGTCCAAAAATCTGCAATAACCACGTGTTAGCCTTCTTGGTCAAGTGGCTATCCTCATTCATTCAAATAACATAAATATACTCAAAAACATGCATAAGCTATGAAAAATGGTGGATTGATGAAGAACAATAGGCAAAATGAGCCCAATAAGTTACCCATTTTTGGGGCTCATCAGTACCATTGTCGAGTGAAATGGGTCTGCACAAAAGAGCATATATCTCCATTTTTGATAGAGACAAGAGCTTTGGAATAGGCAATTTGGAGAGAAGCTCCTGATAACACAAGTAATTTTTTTTTTGCATATCTTGTTACCAAAGGCGCTTATATAAGTGACTATCAATTAACATCTTCTTTATACTAAGCTCGCAATTGAAGGATTATTTGATGGAGCTTAATGCTTTTATTGAGGGAAGTCATGGTTTGTGCTTACATTCTCCTTGGAACTTCCCTCATGACATTGTTTATCACCTCTAGTGAGTGTTGAGGTGTCTTAAGGAAAGTTGTTCTTATGCGCACTTAACCAGTGTCATTGCCCTCGAAATCACATAACCATGGGGGTTTGTTACTATGATTTATTATTGATATCCCATGTTAGATAATGCACATTATGTCCTTGGTTGGCATCATAATTTCTTGTTTTGAGGCTTGCATCTATCACGTATGGTGTTTGAAATGTGATTGAGGGCCTTGCATAACATTGCTCAAACATTTGATTTACCCTTAGCACATTTATGATGAGGGATATCCATCAACTAAGAGTTTCCTTAAATATTGTTGGTTAATTATTGCTCCTTGACATAGTGAATCAGTTGTTGGGCATGTTTTCATGTGTTCATAGGGTTTCACTTGGATTATTGTTTCATCATTTTGATTGGTGAACCTTGAAGTAATACATCCACCCTTTGTTGCAAATTTGATGTCCCTTTTGGTGGATGTCTTGATGACATGGAAAAGTGGTTGTGGTATGTTAGAAGAATGCCAATGGATATTTATAGTTTCACTATGATGTGGAATTTTGTGAGTAGTTATTTTCTTGATAGAGGAAATCACCTCCCTTATTTGGCATCTTCTCATGCATTTGGAGGCATTCAGACCTTGCTTGGGTGGTCTTCTACATTGACACCCATGGTTTTGGTCACTTGGTATGTTATTTTCACATTGTGTCATATAGTTTCTCTTGGTTTTGGAAGATCCTTTATTACTATATTGGAGAGTGTCCTAGCCTCATCTCACAATCTCTTAGGTTGAACTATTTATCATATTCATTGGTGGAGAGGTGTTGGTAAATGTGCATTTAACCACTTTGGCACATTGATTGAGGACGCCCCACTTCTTTGAGGAGGTTATAACAGCTTTATGGACAATTGTGGCACATATTTCTATGGGATTGCTATTTATGGCCAATTTGGATGGTCCTGGGAGATAATTACCTAACATATTTATACTATTTCGATTTGGAGGAGTTACATTGTTTGTCTACAAGACTCTGATTACCTTGGCATATTCTTTGACGTCACTCCACTTGTAAAGGTGGTTATGACCATTAACTGCAAATATCTTCTTCTTTCTTACTCTTGAAGGAAGAGTTGCTCTCTTCTTGGAGAAACAACCTTAACATATTCTAGTTTGGCCATGTATTTGGTATCTCTAGGTGGCTAACTACCTTTTATAAGAGATTGCTCCCATTTTGGCTTGAGTATTTATAGGTGAAGTTATCTAGCTACATGGGTTACCCACAAAGATCATTTTTATAGGGACTCTCACTTTACATATACATTTTGGACAAGTTTGAAGTTAGTGTTGGGGACTTATTTAAACCTTAGCACTGCATATCGTCTATAAATAGATGGAAAGTCTGAAAGAGTAAATCGGGTTATAGAATATATTCCTATAATGTATGTCATGGATAATTAGACTCGGTGGGAAAGGTACTTAGCATTGGTAGAGTTTTCCTATAACAACAATTACCACAATTCAATTAGGATGCCTCCTTATCAAGTTTTATATGGGAGGCCATGCAGGACACCATTGAGTCGACGAAAGGATGGAAGACACAGTAATAGTCACAATAGGATTGTTTCAAAATGGAGGAATAGGTAAGATAGATTCAACAAAGTTTAAAGGAAGTACAATATAGGAAGAGATTTATGTTGATGCACATAGTACTGATCAAAGTTTTAAAGTGGGGGACCGAGTTTTTATTTTTATTTTTAGTTATTCCTAACACTATTCAGTTTGAGAAAGGTATGAAGTTACCACCTCGATTTATAGGACCTTTTAGAATCAAAGAGAAAATTGGACCAATGTCCTATTGTCTCGTACTACCATCCCACTTGCATAAAACTCATGATGTGTTTATGTATCTATCCTATAACATTATGTTTCTAGTGAATCCCACAAACTCTACTAGAGGGAATTATAGATCTCAGACGGGAACCATAATGATCAAACCAATATGCATATTATACCAGGGTTCAATAGCTTACACATCACTTGGTGGACCAAGTTAAGATACAATGGGATAAGTATAACCCAAAATCTGCTACCCGGGAGGATGCAAAGACTATATGTCACAATTACTCCTCACTTTTGACCATTTATGATGTCCATTTTGACTTAGATAGCTACCTATGCTAAGGCTCTATTTTTAGTTCCATGTTATTTATTTATGAACACTATGTAATATTGATGCATTTAGTTGGACAAGTGAAACTACTTATATAAATCATTAGATGGATTAGGTATTGGTGATTGAAAATTTTGATGTACGACCTATTGTATGACTTACTTGGTTATGATTTATCTAGTGCATGACTTATCAGAGTTATTTTTGTTTCATGTATGGCTTAAGTGGATAGGATTTATCTAATGAATGACTTAGTGAAATTATGATTTATCTAATGTAAGATTTATTTCCAATTTGAACTACAAAATTGACACGTGAATACTAGACTTAATAATATGATGTTTAAGATCACATATCTATATCTATTTTGTTGTTATATATATGCATGAATGGGAACTAACCTATAGATTGGAAATAACTATATGACAACCAAGATCTACTCTTCCATTGGGGAAGGTCGAGACATCCAATGAGGAATAGTATGATGTACATTGTCTTATTACATTTGGTATCTACTTGATATGCACTCTTATGACATGGGTAAAATGTAAATGGCAGGTGGCAAGACTACCTGACTGGATTATTCGATGACAAGTATCCAACCAGCGCTGTAGTGTGGTCCATATTAGGGTGTTGACCCTAGTTGTAAGGAGGTGTGAAGGTATTTCCCACCGTGTAACCTCCAAACCTGGAATCGTGGGAGGGTAGTGATGGACACACTCCCCTAGATGTGTGATGACGGTTGCCAATTGCCTATTGGGCAAGTTAGGTCGATATAGTTGACGCTTCTACCATATTGGTTTTATCATTAGTTAAATTCATATAGTCGATGACATAGCATATAGCAACAGAGGATGGATAGGGTGGGAATAGAAGTAGGTTAGGAACGATAGGAAGGTATAGATTAGTTGGAGACTCTTGATGGGAAGTGGTATCATTGTCTGACTTATTAAATTTTACTACTATAAATTTCTCTATTTTGTTATGTCTTATTGTCAAACTACTTTCAAACTCCTTGTATTGTTTTCACTCTAACTTTGGGATGAATTTTTCTGAAGGAGGGGTGTATGTAATTCCCTACTTAATCTTATCATGAAAATTTTATTAGTGTTTAAATTACCTGAAAATGTTGACTTATAATTATCAAGAAATATTGGTACATACCTACATTTGTGAAACTGTAAATTTATTTATTGATATAAATTTTATTATTGTTATTATTCAATTCCCAACTTGTCTTCTCAAATTTAATTTCGGATAGGATATGGTCTCCTTCCATTTATTCCAAATTAAATATTCATGTCCCAAAATGTCTTCTCAAAATCTAATTGGAAGAAGATATGGTCTTCTCCAATTAATTTCCAAATTAAATATCCATATCTTATCCCCAAAATGTCTTCTCAAAATCTACTTGGGAGAAGATATGGTCTTCTCCAATTAATTTCCAAATTAAATATCCATATCTTATCCCCAAAATTTCTTCTCAAATCTACTTGGGAGAAGATATGGTAAGAAAATTCAAGGATACTAAATGAAAGAATGAGGGGGTAGTCATGACATTAATGATAGGTGGTTGAGGTGGATGGGAAGAAGAGGCATAAAACGGGAAGGATGATGAGAGGAGAGGGGGCATCCTTGGTCTTGGTTTTGGTTTTGTTTTGGAGGACTTTGATTCTGAAGGAGGGATGTGGAGAAAGAGGAGGGAGATCAAACTTGGATCTAGAGAGTGCTTATTAAACTTTGACACACTACATCTGGTTGGACTTGAGCTTGGAGGGCTAGGGAACCTATGGAGGTTCCCTAGGCTAGGAAATACTTCGTAGTTGGTTGGGAGGCAAATTTAGTTGGGTAGTCAAGAGGAGCATCCCAAGAGAATCAAGAGCTCAGGAGCATCTAAAATAAGCTATTGGAACAGTTATTCCTCCGTTTATTGATTACTTATGTAAATGGTTGCAATGAAATTCTTACTTATTTATTTTTTGGTAAATAAATTTTAATGGTATATTATCATCAAATAAATATTTAGATAGAAATAAGTTATTTCCCATCTTATTGCATTTAAAATTAGAGAAATTTAGTTTTTAGTTAGAGGACCCTAGGAGGGAGTGCCACATAGGGGGTCCTAACCCAGGTTCAGAATTAGTTGCACCAAACAAATCCCTACACTACTGGCCCTTTCGGCATCAATCCGTGGTGCGAGGATTGAAGTCTCATCCGAAGTAGTATGGGGGGGTGATGGAATAAAGTTTCTGTACCTAGAGATCAGTGTGATGTCCTTTTGGCGACCTAGATCTGCCTTCACACAGACCTCTATGCTCCTGCAGCCTATTGCTATAACTTCCTCCAATCGGCCTCTAGACCTCCGCGAAGGTCTACGATTGGCTTTTGTGGACCCTGAATAGGTCAATTAGCTACTTACGTGCACTTTAGATTACCCTTAGACCATTATTTGCTCAGATCTACTTAAGTGTTTGATAACTTTAACAGAAAGCATTATAATCTTCACATAATCACTTAACATTAATTGCATTTAGATAACAATGTAGAACAAGTCATGCATCAATACATCATTATTTCATAAGAGAATTATTCATCACAGCATAAAGTGCATTCATACATAACAGAAATTAATAGATAAAACACAAGAATTTCTACAACAATCTTCTTTATTGATATTTAGTTAAGCTTACAGACTCAAGACTTCCCTGCACACTCAGTTGCAGGGGTCTGCGAACTCAGCTGGAACACTACTCTAGGCCTCTATGCACTCAGCTGCAGAGCCTTTCCTTCCTCTCTTCTACTTCCGCGATATACTTCTTCGCTTGTACCCATAGACAACTTCTTACTTTCTTAGACATCCCTAAGACACACATATTTATACAATTACATGGTCCGCGGACCATGGATAGATCTTCAAAAGCTGACTCAAGTTACATAAAATAAGTGTAAACCCCTTTTTGACTTTTAACTAGCTACGCGCTCTGCAACCACATTTTCTGGAGGCTTTACATATTTTTACATCAAAATTTGGGCTTTTTCCCCAACGCTGACCCAGGGGACCCCATCCCAACACCTAACATGCCCATCTTCTTCAAAAAAGTTTTGTCCTCAACACTTGAGTAGTTTTGTATGCTTTTATATAAAATTATCATCCTCCCATGTGGAATCTTCAGCGAGTAAGTTATTCCACTTAATGAGATACTCTGAACTAGAAACATTGTTTGAACTGGAATATTTTCACGATAACCTTCTTTACGCATGAAACATGGAAAATTGGGTGTACTCGGAAAGATGTAGGTAGCTCCAATTTGTATGCCATAGTACCAATATTTTGCAACACCTTGTAAGGACCGTAGTACTTGGCTGATAATTTATTATCGTTCTTAGGTTGCTTGAGGGACATTTTTTTGTATGGTTGTAGCCATAAAAATACCCAATCACCTACCTCAAAACTTCTTTCACTACGATGTTGATATGCATGTTGTTTCATTTGATTTTGGGCCAAAGTGAGATATCCTTTAAGATTTGCAGAACTTGTTATTGATTCTCGATGTGATCTTCCATTACTTGAACCTTAGAATTTTCTCTTCAAGATGATGTGATGGATGGTGGATGATATCCATAAAGTTCCATAAATGGGGTCATTTTTGATGTAGTATGGAAGGAACCGTTATACCACCATTCAGCTAAAGGTAACCACTTGAACCATTATGTTTTTTTATCATATACAAAGAAATGAAGATATCCTTCAAAACATTTGTTCACTATCTCATTTTTCCCATCAGATTGAGGATGATAAGATGAGCTATGAGCTAATTGAGCACCAAGACAAAAAAAAAATTGTCCAAAAATTTCTAGTGAAAATGGGGTTTCTCTCACTTACAATAATCTTTGGGTTTCCATGAAGCTTTTGAATTATTTCCATAAATGCAGTAGCAACTATATTGGCTTTAAAAGCATGAGATAATGCACAAAAGTTTGCATACTTAGTAAGTCTATCAATTACCACCATGATGACACTCTTTCCTTCAAACTTGGTTAAACATGTGATAAAATCCATTAAGACTTCCTCCCAACGCTGACTTGGAATGGATAAAGATTGTAATAGATATGGGGCCTTAATTGTCTCAACTTTATTTTGTTGGCAAACAACACATTCTGACACAAAATTCTAAATATCAGCTTTAAGACCATCCCAAAAACAAATCCTTCTTGACCCTGTGGTAAGTTTTTAAAAATCCTGAGTGCCCTCCTAAGGGAGATGTGTGAAATTCCAAAGAATATTTTGTTTGAGTTGGAAATTATTACAAATATATACGTGATATTTGTACCATAAACAATCATTTTTTCATCTAAATGTTTCATATGTAATGGGATCTTGTTGCAACTTTTGAATGAGTGTCCACACCTCTTCATCATTCTTCCACTCATCCCTTTCTTTTGTTATCCACTCAATTTAAATAATATAAATGGCGCAAATCAATGCTTCCACATCCTCATCATTTCTTGAAAGTGCATCTGCAACAACATTTTTCTTCCCTTTTTTGTATATGATTTCAAAATCATAACCCAACATCTTTGTGACCCGTTTTTGTTTCTCTTCTGAAGATACTATTTGTTCCAAAAAGTATTTAATACTATCATGATCTATTTTTATCTTGAAGTGTCTTCCCATTAGGTAAGGTTGCCATTGCTTTAGTGCATGTAGTATTGCCAACATTTCCTTCTCATAAGTAGGTTTTTGTAAATATTTTCCTTTGATTAGAAGACTTTCAAAAGCAATGTGTCTTCCTTCTTGCATCAAAATAGAACCAATTCAATTTCCTAAGGCATCACATTCCACAATAAAGGTTTTTGTGAAGTCTATATTAGCTAAGATAGATGCTTGGCACATTGCCTCTTTAATATCTTCAAAGGCTTTAGTTGCTTCTAGAGTACAAGAAAATGCATCTTTATTTAGTAATGATGTTATAGGTGGCTCTATTTTCCCATAATTCTTATCAAACTTGAGATAATACCCTATCAACCCAAGAAATCCTCGAATATTCTTTATGGTTGTGTTGAAGCCCCGAAAATTGGGTCTACAACAAGGGGATACCCACCCGGTCCGGACCTTGGTTAGCAGCTCCTTTTCCGTTTGGTATAGTGGGTACGACTGGGGATATGGGACCAGTTTCCCAATTTATGTGTCTGCGTGTGAAGAATTGATATTTCCCTTCTAAAAGTTCCTAAGTGAGATGCTCTAATTCTAATCTAATAACGTGCAAATTTTATTCTAATAAATAGAAACATCTAATTCTACACTAACTCAGGGTGTAATCCTTCTGTTATGCGATCAAAGATGATTTCAAATAACAATTGGTAATAAAGATCATTCAACTACTATGAGAAAAGAATTCAATAAAGATGAACCACTTCGTATAAAAAGTTAGACGAAACAGTTGAGAAAGGAATATCGCATAATAAGCTATTCATACATTAAGCATAAATAAATAGCTATCACCATATAAAAGTGCCAAATGATAACTTAAGCATTCACACATCAATATATAAACAACTGAACTTGAATATCACTTTTAACACAAAGGTAGAAATAGTTAAGAGATAGAAGTACCATTTATAACTAGTCCTACTCATGAGCTTCAAGTGATAATTATTTATCTCTTCGTAACCCAACATCCACTAACAGTACAAAAATGCAACATCAGTAGCAGATATTAAATACAGATATTGATAAATCCTGTTCCATTCATTCATGAAAACCTCCATAGAGGGTACAAAAGTGCATGTTCTGGGGATGAGTTTTTGACAAATTTCAGGATCCTTCTCTAAATGCATGAGAAGGGTTTAAATACTACTAACTAAATCTAAAAATAACTTATTACAAAAATGTAGGATGCGGTTTAAATGACCGTCCTTACTTTGGGCAAAAATAAAACAAAATTAAAACTAAAACTGAATCTAAAATTAAAATTACTAACTACTTCTATATCTGATCCTTGAAATCGTATGCGTTCAGTATCTACTTGAGAAGAGTCGGCTGGCCGACTTCCGATTTTAGTTGTGCTGAGAAAACAGAATCGGCAAGAGCTGGTGCCATCTTCTCGACAGAATTAACGATACACTTGAGGGCCATCCACTAGCTGTGTGGCTTTACCAAGTACATCCAGTAACAATCCCAATTCAACTTGGTTAACCTTTGGATTGATTCTGCCTTTTCTTGAGCCTTTGTATTTCTAGTCTGCCTATAGTTGCTGTGTCTTTGGTAGATACCCTGGAGTGGTTTCTGTGATCAGGTTTGCTCTATGAAAATTTTCATTTATACAATCAATAACGTTGTTTGCTGCCGTGGCCGCTTCTTCTGCTACTTGTTCTGCTTCCCTGAGTTGTGCATCCCATTTATTAAAAAGCATTTCTTTGTGGTTGTCGTTGATCCTTGGTGCGCCTGCTCTTTTTCCCTCTTTTGTTTCTTGCCAAGTCAAATACTCGGTAACTTGTTTATCAATTAAATCATAATCATTTCGTAAATCTATGACTTGATTAGTGATTTTATCGCTTATTTCACAGTAAGAGTTCCACTGCGATATTATTTGGCACAATGCTTCCTGTTGCTGTGGTAGTTGATCATTCAAGGAAATGGATTATGTGATAAATTCTGTAATTTTAGGATCATCCTTGTGCATCTCCTGTATATCCTGCAATTGTTTTTCTTTCTCAGCCAAACTTTTCTAGTAGCTTATCTGCATTCGTTGGAAGTCCTGCTGTAGTCTTTCAAGTTGTTTCTGTGCTTCGTTGTTGGCATTGGCTTGTTGCAACTATTGTTGCAAAACTTTTATCTGGTCTTCCTTTCCTTTTAGCAGTTGTTGTACCTCAGATGCTTTGTCAATTTTTGTTGAGGCATATGCTCCTGCGATCTGAGATAATTTGGTGATATTCTCAGTGAGATCGGTAGTAGGGTCTTGCCATAGGACGTCTAATTGTTCTACCTCATGAGAGAGTACGTTTTCCAACTTCCTTTTCTTCCTTTGTCTTCTTACTACTGCCTTGTGTTGCGAACTATAGAATACATCAAGAGGAGGAATTTCTTCTATCTTGAGGACAAGTTCAGAGGATGGGGTGATGGGAATATATTCCATCTCTGGGGTATTGCTAATTGTTCCTGTGATTATATCTTCTGTTGCCTGTACATCACTTGCAGGTGTCTTTGTACTTGGTCCCTCTAGATTGATCAATTCATTGAAGGTCTCCCATTCTTTATCTAGTTCAGTTCTGTTTGTTGATGGCTGAACGATGGGAGGGGGAGGATCTATTTGCAGGGAGGTAAAAGCCTGTTGCTGTGGGAGCTCTTTTGATTGGGCAGTATCCCTTATTGACCCCTCGCTTTTACCATGGTCACTTTCTAATCTCTTGGAATGTTCAGATGTTTCTTTTCCGGATTTAGATTTAGACCTATCTGTGCTTCAACTTCTACTGAGACTAATACTCGTAGTTGGTTCCCTTTCGGGTTCCAAGCGTAGTTTTTCCAAGGAGATACTAGCTAATCTTCTTTCCCTGTATGTCTTGAACTCTTGAAATTCTGCTGGAGAGAATCGCATTTGAGCTGAAAGCATAATTTCTTCAAGTGTGTTCTTCTGTTGGAATATGTCATCAAAAAGATCATCTTTTCCAGAAAACACCTTTATTTTGAGTGTAGTAGTGAATTTTTTAGCAATATCATGAGGGTCAAATGGTCTTGCGGGAAACTTGAATAATTGTAAGCACGTTATGTTGTTTACTTCCGTGAATGCATGGCCTACATCAAATAGTGAAAAGGCCCCACAGGGTATAGGAAATTGTGGCTAGATAGCCTTCTTTTTGTCCTTCAATTCTTTAGTTAAACCTCCTTCTCCGCAGGTTTGATAAGCAATTTCTCGTGCCATGAGTTTATTAGGGACATACAAGGGTAAGATGTGAGGGGAAGCAATACTTCTAAATACTCTGACATATGTAAACAGTTCTTCTCTGAACCATCTCACGACAAGGAGTATGTCTATGTCTGCTTCTGGAGAACATCTTGGAGGATTCTTATCATACAATATTTTGTACAGGGGTAGCATGACTCCATGACATATCTTGTAGAAATATGGGGTGAACTTAGAATCCCACAATTCTTTATGATAAATATGAATGGGTGAGGGGTCTTGAGTCGTCCATTTCCAACCCATCAAAGGAAACTTGGAAACATAACAAATCGCATCCATCACATACGCAGATAAGTAGAAAGGGGGGTAAATTCTCTGAGAAACAGTTCTTTTGGACCGATAATTTACAATGGCCGTGACTAAATTATCAGACAATATTTTAGCCCAATCCACTATAGTAGCGTTTGTGGCGGCATCCAACAATGGTAGCCATTCAGATGAAAATTTGTTAATGTCTGGCATTCCAAAAAGTCTACAAAGCATGGCAGCAGCAAAGCAATACGGAGAGGTGAGAGAACCAGTATTATACATACCATGTTTATCCTCTTTTAGTTGTTCGTCCCTTCTTGACCAGTCTTTGGTACATTCTGCCAGGTCTTGGTTTTTTTTTACGAACTTTTCCATGAACTGTTTGTTGTAAGTTTCCTGTGGCTTTGGTAATTGATACATCAGCCTCAAATATTGAGAAGAAAATGAGCCAATAAGTCCTTGACCCTGAGTCTTAAACTGTCTGTTTCTGATATCAGCATTATCCAGTATCCATTTAACCATGTCCGTATATGGAAGAATTTTGGGCCTCACCGCTATTCGGTGTAAGAATGAACAAGCTAGCTCTGTAAGGGATGCCTCGAAGGAACTTTGTGAGCCTGCAGTAGCCTCAACCTCCATTACTCTCGGATTCTCTTCCTCAAGTAGATTTTACATGCCTTCCTAGGTAGCAATACCAGCATCTCGGTTGCAGGCGGTGTCTATATACAAGGGTGTCATTTCCTTCTGTTCAGAGCTTGGGGCTTTGCCTTTCTTTCCCATAGTATCCTGCGTATTTCTTTGTATCGTTCTCTGTTCTTCTTTCTTGCAATTTACAAGTGAAGTGAGAATAATGATAAGGAAAGGTGACGGGAAAGCTTTAAATGCCGAAGGCATATAAAATACACCACCTTACGTCAAATGATTTTTTTTTGATAAGCACAAAACCCTATTCCATTAATATCTGACAACTAACTCATTAATTAGCATTAAAGTGCATAACCGGGTCTCCATTTAAGGAAAATACTTTTTTGAACAATGAGCCCGAAAGATCTGCGATGAAGCGATTTTGTGATTTGCTTCGCAATATCGCAGATCTCAACATCGCAAAATCCAGATATCGCAAACTCACAATATCGCATTATCGCATGATTGTTCTATCGCATTGCCGCTTTTCTCGCAATATCACATAATTGCTCTATTGCAATATCCCAATATCGCAATATTGCGGGAGCGTGGCATATGACAATTTTTGTTAATCCATTTCCTACGATTTGCAATATGCGCCGTCGCATATTGGCAGTTTAAAGTCTTTCAATGTAAGTGGTGTGTTGATGCATGCGATGCGATATATGTCCGTAGTCCCTTATCGCGATCTCGCAATCTTAGAATTTGGCTTGCAAAGGGGGTGTCCATGATCTTTTTGCGATGCGATATTTCCTAAGGAATAATCTTATTTTATTATAAAACTTAGGATTTTTGAATTTTTTAAGGGTTTTCTCCTAAGTTTTTTTACGGTAAGTTTTATTAAAAAAGGAAATACATGCACTAATTGATTTTTTTAAATTTTGACTAAGGGTCCCCACTTATTTAGTATTGGTAATAACACTAAATAAAAAGGGGGGTTGTCGCTGGCCACAACTATTGGCGATTCACTTGGAAGAACCAGTTATCTCTGTTTTTCTTTTGAATTTTTTAAACTTCCAAAACAGAAAATTTTCCAGGAAATTAAACTTTATTATAGAAAGACAAAGTACATTATTCTTTTACCTATCAACGATATTTTGTTTTATCTTTTTTCAATTTTGATTATTTACTCCCTCAAGTTAGTCCTTGTATCTACATCAGTTATTACTTAGTTTATAAAGATAAAAACAAATCCTTCTCTGTAAATCAGTTTTGAATATGCTCATTTGTCATAGGTAGAGCCTCTGTTTCCAGCAAGCGTTTATAGCTTGGATAGGGTTACCTGTTACCCAGCAATGATCCTGTATCCTACTTAGAGAAATTTACAATTTTCAAAGAGAAATCCATATCCACACTTATTGCTTTCATTTTCTTTTTTTTACACTTAAAGAGCAATGTCTTGGTTTGATAGCCAATTTATGACACAGTCATTCACTGATTTATAGCTTTGCTGAACAAGCTGGCTCGTGATGAGACCCCTTGCCTTTTGATTGCAACAATCTTAAGTCATTGCCCTGTTGTGGTATGCGGTATTGGCAAAGTCAACAAGCTATAATATCTATGATTATGATAAGTCGGCTCGTGATGAGACCTCTTACTCTTTAAGTTAAAGTGTATCATTGGATCATTCCCTGAACATTGTAGTTTCCTAGGTGGGGAGGAAGTCATTGTTTCCTTAAGATGGCTCTGGACGACAATAATAGAGTTTTTTGGAAAGAGATTTTCTACAGAGAATCTTTGGTTTATTACTGATACCTTTCATTGGACTGATGCAAAACAATTTCTTTACCAAAAGTCGTTTTTTATCAAAATTTATATAGTTGAAACTAGTATCATTTCTAGGCGTAGAGTTTTTAACTGTATCTTTCAATAATAATGATCAATTTTCTAAAAAGAATTCTATTTATACAAGTGAAAAACAAAATCTAAAAGAGAATTTGTGTCTTTTTCATGAATCTTGAATGTAACTATTTACAACCGGTTTTATTATGAAACTAAAACAGCTATTCTACAAAATAGAAGAATGATTTCCTATGGAAAATATTTTTTGAGAATCTAACCATTAATAGGTAAAGAATCTCTTTTTCCTGTTAAATCCTGTAACATAAATGTAGACAGACCTATGACTTCTATGATTTGAAAAGGGCCTAGCTACATTCGTTGAAATTTTGTATCTTTCCCTTTTTCCTCATGAGCCTTGTCCCATTTTAAAACTAGATCTCCCATCTGAAAATCTTTTCTGGATATCATGTTAGAATCAAAAGAGGCTTTTACTAAGGCTTGATGATGAGCGTGAGTTATCTTGGCCTATTCTCATTATTCTTCTAACTTGATTATTTCCTGTTGCCTTAGTTGTAAGGAAGAAGTTGGTGCTTCATCAATATATTGAACCAAGGCTAAAGAGGGAATTTCCAATGAGTTGGAAGAACTACTTCTTTCCCATAAACTAAATTAAAGGGAGAAGTACCAACGGAGGCTTTCTGCATTATTCGATCTGCCCATAAAGCGCATATTAAAGACTTATGCTAGTTTTTATGATTTTGGTCAATGGTTCGCTTAATGATTCTGATTAAATTCTTATTTGTAGATTCAACTAACCCATTCCCTTATGGATAATAATTGACAGAGTATTTGAGTTTGAAACCTCTTTTGAGTGAAAATTCGGTCATTGCATTACCAAAAAATATGATTCATTATCAAACATTAAAGCAGAAGGCAACCCAAACCTGGTGATTATGAACTGATCTATGAACTCGAAGATATTTTCAGCATTAGCCATCTTGAGTGGAACTGCTTCTACCCATTTAGTAAAGTAATTTGTTGCTGTAAGGATATATCTATGATGCTTAGAAGAGTGAGGAACGATCTCACCTATTATGTCCAATCCCCACTGATCGAAACGCTGCTCAATGTTAACTGGTTGCAGTGGCAAGGATGGTTTCTTTTGTCTCCCATCAGCGGTTTGACAGACTTGACATTTCCTCCCGTAGTTATGTGAGTCTTTGAATAATGTGGGCCAGTAATAACCTGCACATAATATTTTATGAGCAGTAGCGTCTCCAGTGTAGCGTCCGCCTGCTGGCCCATCGTGGAGTTCCTACAAGACTTTTTCAGCTTCAGATTTTTCAAGACATCTGAGGAGAACAAAATCATAATTTATTCTAAAAAGAACATCATTCACGAGTTGATATTGTTTGGCTTTCAACCTTAGAGCTCTTTTCTTGGTATGATCGAGGTTTGAAGGAGTGTATCCATTCTTTAGATAATAAATGATATCAGCGTATAATGACTCAACATCGTTTAGGCTTACCTCATACATTTGTATCTCTGCAAATGGAATTTCAGACATCAACGATGCTCCGGCCAGCATTTTGCAAAAGCCTTGACCTTTTACAATACTTGTTGGTTTGATTTCTACGTCATATTCCTGTAAGGCAGTAACCCAATTGGCTCTTTTCTCTCCCACATCCTTCTGTACTAGAAGATTTCTTACCGCTGGAAACGGTACTATGATTTTTGTATGTGTTTTGAGTAGAAAAGGTCTGAAATATTTAATTGCTTTGAAAATAGCATAAGCTTGTTTCTCCACATCTGAATAATTCAACTCAGCCCCTTGTAAATTGGAGCTAAAAAAAGAAATTGGGGCTTTTGCCTTTTCTTGATTTACTTGAGTGAGTATCGCAGCATATGACCTATCAGAGGCAAATGTATATAAAATAAAAGGATCGGAAAAATTTGGAGTTGCTAAAGATGGAGCATTAATGATTGCTTGTTTGATCAGATTGAATGCCTCATGTTCATCTTGGCCCCATTTAAAGTTTGAGTTCTTTTTAATCATTGTTTGTAAAGGAGACACGATTCTTGAAAAATCTGGAACAAATCCCTTTACAAAATTAATCTGGCCAAGAAAATATTGCATGGATTTCTTGTTGTGAGGTAGGGGTACTGCAAAAATCTCTTTAATTCTGTCAGGATCAATGTGAATTCCAGATTTTGACACTATGAATCCGAGAATTTTTCCTTCACTTAATGCGAAAAAATATTTTTTCGGGTTAAGTGAAATTTCATACCTTTGACAACGTTGGAAGATTTGTTTTAAATCTCTAAGATGATTGTTTCATTTCTTGGAATATACAGTTATATCATCCAAATAGATTACCACTGATTTATTAACTAATCCTTTGAATGTGATGTCCATGGCTCTTTGAAATGTGGCACCAACATTAATCAGACCAAATGGCATCTTTTGATATGCGTATGTGCCCCATTTAGTTTTGAATGTGGTTTTTAATTGATCATCGGGATGTACCAACACTTTATTGTATCCTAAGAATCCATCAAAGAAGGACATCAATTCTGAGCTCGTGACCACCTGAAGTATTTGTTCCATGGAGGCAAAGGAAAATTGTCCTTTTGGAAGGCTTTGTTAATATTTTGAAATTCAATGCAAATTCTAATGTCTCCGTTTTTCTTCCTAACAGGGACCATATTGGAAACCCATTTGGAATGTCGAACGGGAAAAATTATTTTTACTTTCAATAACTTATTGAGTTCATATTTGATCTGGTTTTCTAGATTGGGATGGATTTTTCTCAACTTTTGTTGGACAGGTTTTTCATTGTCTAGCATTGGAATAGTATGTTGGATGATAGATGTATCATACGTTTTGAGTTCATCGTAATTCCAAGTGAAGACACTTTTGTATTGTCTCAAGAGACGAATATATGCTAATTTTTCTTCAGGAGCTAGACCAAGACGTAGATTGATATTCTGTGGTTTGGTATCAGTTCCTAGATTTACTAATTCATAATTCAAGGTTGAACTTTGGATTTTTGAATTGGTAGATCTTTTAAACCGATCTTTCAAATCATAAAGATCTTCTAACTTGACTACTGACTTAGGTATAACATTGTTAATGCTATCCTGTTGCAATTGTTGGTCATGTTGGTCTTCGTCAATTATTTGATTGATATAGGATCCCTCAGATGTGAGGAAACTCACGATATCAGGATCGTCATTGAAAATCCTCCAATTGGTAATGTTATCAGGAATAGATGGTCTAAAAATTAATTCAATTGAAAATCGATTAGGGCTAAAATCTTCTGAATAAATGAGCTTGGAAGCTACATTAGCTAGGATGTCTGCACTAGCATTCTGGAGTCTGGGAATTGATGAAATATTAAATGTTATAAAGTGTTCAGTTAGATCTTGAACTAAAGATTGGTAATGTCTTAAATGACTTGATAAACAATGTATAGTATTACGTACCTGTCTGATTACAATTTCAGAATCTCCGAAAACTTGAAGATATTTGACGTCTAATCCAATTGCTTTGTACAACCCTTGGACTAAAGCTTCGTATTCTACTACATTGTTGGTGCAATCAAATTCGAGTCTGCAAGTTAGCATAGTCTTATCTCCCTCTGGACTTATTAACACACATCCTGCTCCTTCTCCTTTGTTAGACTTAGAACCGTAAAAAAATAATTTCCAAAATAAAGATTTATTTATAGGATTCTCTAAAAAATTAATACATTTAGAACTATATGTTTGAGAGAAATTTTCTATTTGAGATAAAACAGAAAGTTCTAAGTAAGGTGAGGTATGAGCATTAAAATTTCCTAGGAAAGAATCAACTGAATAGTTGCCAATGATGTTAGAATTATATGCTACTAGTTCATTTTCTCCCTCGAGTTTTGTTACTATGTATTTCTGATGTCTTTCCTTCTCAACTTTTATCTGATTTGTTTTGCCATTGTAAGGGAGCCACATGTGCGACCAGTCAGTTGCAAAGTATCCATGGAGTTTTTCTGACCAATCTCTGTTAAGAATTAAGCCATAAAATTCTGGAATATCAACAACTAAAATGTCGATAACTTGACATACCTTTGGGTTGGATGACAACCTTATGGTGACCTGATTTAATTCGCCAATCACTTCAACTTGCGATCGATCTAATTGAGCTATGCGTATAGCTAATTTTTGTGGTTGAGCGTTCAATTTTGTACATATTGATTTTAGTAAAATATTTGATGAAGCTCCAGAATCCACTAAGCAATTATGCACATTTTTATTGAAAATTTCATAAGTAAGAAGAAATGGGGGAGTATGAGATCTCGATCTTCATCCAATTAAGGCGATATCATTTGGATCGACTTTATTCATCGCATTAGTTGGAGGTCTTCCCATGTCATGGGAAGCTTGAGAGATTACAGCGGCAGGCAAAGGTGCAACTGGTACAGTTCTTTCAAAAGTACCTTTTGCTGGTGTTTTAACTTGCTCAATTCATAAAAAGTGATATTGGCCCTATTCTTTTTCATATCTTCTATGATATTATACTCCATTTCATCTGGGACGATCAACGTTTTAGATGGAGTTGATGGGTCTGTCTGGACTGAGCTAGTTTGAGTTGCTTTAGGTGTCGTTTTCTTGGCTGCAACTTTATCCTTAGTCATCGAGCTTGCGCTTTTTGGCTTAGGGGTAGGTTGAGGAGGATCAAGTTGATTTCTATTGCGAGTACTAACCGAGGATGCCTCTTGATCCTCTTCATCTGGGAGGATGAAATCCCACATACCTTGTAACTCTACAACTTCTTCTTCATCGGTATGTTCCTCAGCAGTGATTTCCTCTTCTTCTTCTTTGGATTCAGCACTTGTAATTGTGTTAGGGGGTTTGGAATTGATTGAAGGGTTTCTTTTAAAAGGTCTATACGTTTTTTAGAAGAAGTTTCAGCCACTTGTTTCTTATTGTCGACCATCTCGTTAGACATGGTCTTCAAAACTTTTTGCAATCCTTCTAAATCGAATGGATCTTTCGATTGTTTTTTCTTGGCATCTTCCTTGAAAGAAACCTTCTTTGATTTTCATTCTTCTATTGTGTTTTTCTTTTCTAAGGCCATAATACGTTTCTCTACTGCTATCGCTTCTTTCATATTTTAAACTAAAGTTGTTTTGTTAGCCCTATCAACAAATATTGCTATGTTTGATGGTAAAGCAGTGATGTACCATTCACTTCGCACTTCTTCGCTAGGCTGGGAAGCAGCAAGAATTTTATTTAAGATTTTATTGAAACGTAAATTGAAATCTTTGATAGGTTCTTTTGACTCAGCCCTAAGGTTAGACAGGTCATTGATCAATGTTGCCGTAGACCTATCATCACCAAACTTAGTCAAGAATTGTTCTTGGAAAATCTCCCAACTAGTAATAGATCCAGACAGTAATGAGAAATACCATGATCTAGTTGTTCCTTGCAGAGTATAAGGAAAAATTCGAACAAAATCGTCTTCATTGGTAACTCCATTAAGATTTATGGATAGCATGAAGTTATTTATGTGTTCTTCTACTAGCATGCCTGCCTCAGGGTTAAACTTATGCAGCCATTTTTCGGGATGGGCCGGTAACTGACTCAAGGGCGCAGGAATTAAGACTACCCCTAGGTTATTCCATGGAGATTGGGCCATTGCTGAACTACTAACAGAGGAAAGTGCAGAAGATGATCCTTGTGGTTGAGAAGATGAGGGTATTATGACTCTAGAAGATTGAGAAGAAGATGTGGTAGTGTCGGTGGGTTGATGGACAATGATCGGAAGAGGAGGGGTGGATGATTGACTTCGCAATGAAGAGGTTACGATGGATGATGATGATGAAAGAGTCTCGCTATCAGACCCTTTAGGAGATTTCCTTGCTCTCTTCCTTGTAGGTAGAGGTAACTCGGTTGGCTGAACACCAAACTTTTCACTTTTTAATCTGGTAAGAGGATGATCACAATTATATTGTGAAGTCACGCTGCCTTGAGATTTATCAGATTTTTGAGGAGATATAGAAAATCGCTAAAGTTTGTGAATCAAAGATTCAACTTCAAGAGGTTCAATAGTAGATTTTTTTGAAATGTCAGGGTTTATAGCAGTGGCTCTTGCTCCAACGACTTTTGACTCTGGATTTAAAGATTCTAAATACACTGGAGAAGTCGGGGGAGATGGTGAGGGCGATTTACCCTTGGAGTGATATTTAGATTTGGATTTACTTTCCATTCACACTTTTTGGCCCTCCTTCTAGCACCAAATATGTTGAGGCCCCGAAAATCGGGTCTACAAGAAGGGGGATACCCACCCGGTCCGGACCTTGGTTAGCAGCTCCTTTTCCGTTTGGTATAGTGGGTTCGACTGGGGATATGGGACCAGTTTCCCAATTTATGTGTTTGTTTGTGAAGAATTGATATTTCCCTTCTAAAAGTTCCTCAGTGAGATGCTCTAATTCTAATCTAATAACGTGCAAATTTTATTCTAATAAATAGAAACATCTAATTCTACACTAACCCGGGGTGTAATCCTCCTGTTATGCGATCTAAAATGATTTCAAATAACAATTGGTAATAAAGATCATTCAACTGCTATGAGAAAAGAATTCAATAAAGATGAACCACTTCGTATAAAAAGTTAGATGAAACAATTGTTGAAAGGCATATCGCATGATAAGCTATTCATACATTAAGCATAAATAAATAGCTATCACCGTACAAAAGTGCCAAATGATAACTTAAGCATTCACACATCAATATATAAACAACTGAACTTGAATATCACTTTTAACACAAAGGCATAAATAGTTAAGAGATAGAAGTACCATTTATAACTAGTCCTACTCATGAGCTTCAAGTGATAATGATTTCTCTTCGTAACCCAACATCCACTAAGAGTATAGAAATGCAACATCAGTAGCAAATATTAAATATAGATATTGATAAATCTTGTTCCATTCATTCATCAAAACCTGCACGAAGGGTACAAAATTGCATGTTTTGGGGATGAGTTTTTGACAAATTTTAGGACCCTTCTCTAAATGCATGAGAAGGGTTTAAATACTACTAACTAAATCTAAAAATAACTTATTACAAAATGTAGGATGCGGTTTAAACGACCATCCTTACTTTGGGAAAAAATAAAACAAAATTAAAACTAAAACTAAATCTAAAATTAAAATTACTAACTACTTCTGTATCTGATACTTGAAATAGCACACGTTCAGTATCTGTTTGAGAAGAGTCGGCTGGCCGACTTCCGATTTTAGTTGTGCTGAGAAAATAGAATCGGCAAGAGCTGGCACCATCTTCTCGACAGAATTGATGATACACTTGAGGGTCATCCACTGGTTGTGTAGCTTTACCAAGTACATCCAATAACAATCCCAATTCAACTTGGTTAACCTTTGGATTGATTCTGCCTTTTCTTGAGCCTTTTGTTTCCAGTCTGCTTGTAGTTGTTGTGTCTTTGGTAGATACCCTAGAGTGGTTTCTGTGATCAGATTTGCTCTATGCAAATTTTGATTTATACAATCAATAACGATGTTTGTTGCCATGGCCGCTTCTTCTGCTACTTGTTCTGCTTCCCTGAGTTGTGCATCCCATTTATTAAAAAGCATTTCTTTGTGGTTGTCATTGATCCTTGGTGCGATTGCTCTTTTTCCCTCCTCTGTTTCTTGCCAAGTCAAATACTCAGTAACTCGTTTATCAATTAAATCATAATCATTTCGTAAATCTACAACTTGATTAGTGATTTATCACTTATTTCACAGTAAGAGTTCCACTGCGATATTCTTTGGCACAATGCTTCCTGTTGCTACAGTAGTTGATCATTCAAGGAAATGGATTCTGTGATAAATTCTGTAATTTTAGGATCATCCTTGTGCATCTCCTGTATATCCCGCAACTGTTTTTCTTTCTCAGCCAAACTATTATGGTAGCTTATCTGCATTCGTTGGAAGTCCTGCTATAGTCTTTCAAGCTGTTTATGTGCTTCATTGTTGGCATTGGCTTGTTGCAACTGTTGTTGCAAAACTTGTATCTAGTCTTCCTTTTCTTTTAGCAGTTGTTGTACCTCAGATGCTTTATCAATGGTTGCAAAGGCATATGCTCCTGCGATTTGAGATAATTTGGTGAGATTCTCAGTGGGATCGGTAGTAGGATCTTGCCATAGGACGTCTAATTGTTTTGCCTCATGAGAGAGCGCATTTTCCAACTTCCTTTTCTTCCTTTGTCTTCTTACTACTGCCTTGTGTTGCGGACTATAGAATACATCAAGAGGAGGAATTTCTTCTATCTTGAGGATGAGTTCAGAGGATGGGGTGATGGGAATATATTCCATCTCTGGGGTATTGCTAATTGTTCCTGTGATTATATCTTTTGTTGCCTGTACATCACTTGCAAGTGTCTTTGTACTTGGTCCCTCTAGATTGATCAATTCATTGAAGGTCTCCCATTCTTTATCTAGTTCAGTTCTATTTGTTGATGGCTGAACGATGAGAGGGGGAGGATCTGTTTGCGGGGAGGTAAAAGCCTGTTGCTGTGGGAGCTCTTTTGATTGGGCAATATCCCTTATTGACCCCTCGCTTTTACCATGGTCACTTTCTGATCCCTTGGAATGTTCAGATGTTTCTTTTCCAGATTTAGATTTAGACCTGTCTGTGCTTCAACTTCTACTGAGACTGATACTTGAAGTTGGTTCCCTTTCGGGTTCGAAGCGTAGTTTTTCTAGGTGGATACTCTTAATCTTCTTTCCCTGTATGTCTTGAACTCTTGAAATTCTGCTGGAGAGAATTGCATTTGAGCCAAAAGCAGAATTCCTTCAAGTGTTTTCTTCTGTTGGAATATGTCATCAAAAAGATCATCTTTTCCAAAAAACACCTTTATTTTGAGTGTAGTAGTGAAATTTTTAGCAATATCGTGAGGGTCAAACGGTCTTGCTGGAAACTTGAGTAATTGTAAACACGTTATTTTGTTTACTTCCGTGAATGCATGGCCTACATCAAATAGTGAAAAGGCCCCACAGGGTATAGGAAATTGTGGCCAGATAGCCTTCTTTTTGTCCTTCAATTCTTTAGTTAAACCTCCTTCTCCGCAAGTTTGATAAGAAATTTCTCGTTCCATGACTTTATCAGGGACATACAAGGGTAAGATGTGAGGGGAAGCAGTACTTCCAAATACTCTGACATATGTAAACAATTCTTCTCCGAACCATCTCGTGACAGAGCATATGTCTACGTCTGCTTCAGGAGAACATCTTGGAGGATTCTTATCATACAATATTTTGTACAGGGGTAGCATGACTCCTTGACATATCTTGTAGAAATACGGGGTGAACTTAGAATCCCACAATTCTTTATGATAAATATGAATGGGTGAGGGGTCTTGAGTCGTCCATTTCCAACCCATCAAAGGAAACTTGGAAACATAACAAATCACATCCATCACATACGCAGATAAGTAGAAAGGGGGGTAAATTCTCTGAGAAACAGTTCTTTTGGACCAGTAATTTACAATGGCCGTGACTAAATTATCAAACAATATTTTAGCCCAATCCACTATAGTAGCATTTGTGGTAGCATCCAACAATGGTAGCCATTCAGATGAAAATTTGTTAATGTCTGGCATTCCAAAAAGTCTACAAAGCATGGCAGCAACAAAGCAATACGGAGAGGTGAGAGAACCAGTACTATACATACCATGTTTATCCTTTTTTAGTGGTTCGTCCCTTCTTGACCAGTCTCTGGTGCATTCTGCCAGGTCTTGGTTTTATTTTGCAAACTTTTCCATGAATTGTTTGTTGTAAGTTGCCTGTGGCTCTAGTAAATGATACATCAACCTCAAATCTTGAGAAGCAAATGAGCCAATAAGTCCTTGACCCTGAGTCTTAAACTGTCTGTTTCTGATATCAGCATTATCCAGTATCCATTTAACCATGTCCGTATATGGAAGAATTTTGGGCCTCGCCGCTATTTGGTGTAAGAACGAACAAGCTAACTCTGTAAGGGATGCCTTGGAGGAACTTTGTGAGCCTACAATAGCCTCAACCTCCATTACTCTCGGATTCTCTTCCTCAAGTATATTGTACATGCCTTCCCAGGTAGCAATACCAGCGTCTTGGTTGCAGGTGGTGTCTGTATACAAGGGTGCCATTTCCTTCTCTTCAGAGCTCGGGGCTTTGCCTTTCTTTCCCATAGTATCCTACGTACTGCTTTGTATCATTCTCTGTTCTTCGTTCCTACAATTTACAAGTGAAGTGAGAATAATGATAAGGAAAGGTGACGGGAAAGCTTTAAATTCTGAAGGCATATAAAATACACTGCCTTACGTGAAATGATTTTTTTTTATAAGCACGAAACCCTATTCCATTAATAAATGGCAACTAACTCATTAATTAGCATTAAAGCGCATAACCGGGTCTCGGTTTATGGAAAATACTTTTTTGAACAATGAGCTCGAAAGATCTGCGATGAAGCGATTTTGTGATTTGCTTCGCAATATCGCAGATCGAAACATCGCAGAATCCAGATATCACAAACTCACAATATCACATTATTGCATGATCTTTTGAACAATGAGCTCGAAAGATCTGCGATGAAGCGATTTTGCGATTTGCTTCGCAATATCGCAGATCGAAACATCGCAGAATCCAGATATCACAAACTCACAATATCGCATTATTGCATGATCGTTTTATCGCATTGTCACTTTTCTCGCAATATCACATAATTTCTCTATCGCAATATCGCAATATCGCAATATCGTGGGAGCGTGGAATATGACAATTTTTGTTAATCTGTTTCCTACGATTTGTGATATGCACCGTCACATATCGGCAGTTTAAAGTCTTTCAACGTAAGCGGTGTTTTGACGCATGCAATGCGATATATGTTCGTAGTCCCTTATCGTGATCTCACAATCTTAGAATTTGGCTTGCAAAGGAGGTGTCCATGATCTTTTTGCGGTGCGATATTTCCTAAGGAATAATCTTATTTTATTATAAAACTTAGGCTTTTTTATTTTTTAAGGGTTTTCTCCTAAGTTTTTTGACGGTAAGTTTTATTAAAAAAGGAAATACAAGCACTAATTGATTTTTTTTTAATTTTGACTTAGGGTCCCCACTTATTTAGTATTGGTAGTAACACTAAATAAAAAGGGGGGTTGTTGCTGGCCACAATAGGTTGCATGGATTTTCCATTCCTTAATGGATTTAATTTTGTTAGGGTCTACCTTAACACCCTCCTTAGATACAATATGACCCAAATATTCCACCTCCTATAATCCAAAGAAAAACTTGGAGGTTTTTCCATATAATTGTTTCTCCTCCAATGGTTTGAGCACCCTGTCAACATGATGAACATGATCCTTCCAAGACTCGATGTATATTAGTATATCATCAAAAAATACTAACACAAATTTTCTAAGGAAGGGTTTCAAAATGGAATTCATCAAACCTTGAAATGTTGAAGGTGCATCATTGAGGCCAAAAGGCATGAAAAAAAAATTATAATGACCCTCATGAGTTTTGAATGTTGTTTCTGGAATGTCTTCATTCTTCATTCTAATTTGATGATATCCTAAATGAACATCTAGCGTGGTGAAGTAAATTGATCCATTTAATTTATCCAACAATTCATCAATGACAGGAATGGGAAATTTATATTTAATAGTGATATTGTTTAGCTCCCTATAATTTGGACACATGCACCATGATCCATTCTTCTTATGCACCAATACTACTAGAGCATAGAAATAACTTTGACTAGGTTGAATTATACCGGCCTCTAACATTTCTGCAACCATACATTCAATTTCACTCTTTTGGGCATAGGGATATCTGTAAGGCCTGATGTTGGAGGAACACTTCCTGGAATCAAATGAATAGCATGATCATGATCACGAATAGATGGGAGGCCTATGGGAGTCTCAAATACTTTTGAATGATTGTCCAAGACTTTTTGGAGATCTTGAGAAATAGATGATTTCGATGTTTGAACCTCTAGTGAGCATAATTTTGAAATTATGTCGTGTTGTTATTTCTTTAGAAGATTTGTCATGCCATTAGAGTTGATTATCTTTCTTGTTTTCCTCGTGATACCCCTTAGTTCAACTTCCTTTCCTTCCCAAAAAAATTTCAAGAAAAGTTCTTGAAAAATAAAATTTGTCGTCCCCAAATGTTGTAACCATTGGCTTCCTAGTACAACATCAACACCACCCCTTGGAATGGAAAGAATTATACTATTCCATACATATTCGCCCATGGATAGATTGATATTATGGCACTTTCTAGAGAAATTTATAGTTCCTCCATTTTCAACCATTACTTAACACTTTGGTGTTGGATATAGGAAGCAATTCAATTCTTTGGTTATCTTACAAAGAATAAAATTACGGGTACTACCTTAATCAATCAACACTATTACATTTTTCGTCTTGGTATGTGTGAGAGTTGAGGGGTGGTAATTCCTTCCAATGCATTACAATATATGGTCAGATTCATTTATTCTTTCTCTATGGTTTGTTCCTAGTGTATATCTTCTTCTTTTGATGTTCCTTGATCCTTTTCTTCCTCCTCTTGATGATCTATGTAAAATAATTTCTTCTTAGCACACTTATGGCCTTTAATGCATTTTATATCACTACTGTAACAAAGCCCTTTTTCTCTATTTTCCTCTAATTGTTGTGGTGTCAACTTTATAGGTTGTGGAAGGCTAGGAGTAGAAACACTTCCATATTTATAGTTGTGAGTGTTAGACTTCCTTATTGACATAATTTTTCTTTCAACTGTTTTTGCCACCCTAAATGCCTTCTCCAATGAATGAGGTTCCCAAAGGCAAACCTCTTGTTTGATGATATCCTTCAAATTCCTTATGAAGACATCAATCATATGCTCCTCTAGAATATCATCTACCCTGATATTCAATTTTTGGAAGTCCTCATTGTTCTCCACCATTGGACCCTTTTGTTTGAGATTTATCAACTGGCTAAAGAAGGTCTTTCTCTTTGTATCCTCATAATGTGCTATCATTTCCTACGCAAAAATTGACCAAGTGAAAAGTGGTTTAGGAGAAAAAAATCCATCAATACCATACAAACTAATTAGACTCTAAACAGAAAGATGCAATTCGTACCTTTTGTGTGTTGAAAATTATGGAGATCAAAATATTGCTCCATTTGTAATTTCCATGTTACTAGATCCTTGCCATCAAACTTCCTCATGTCAATTTTTGGAATATGATGGGTCTTCAATACAAATTTAGAGTCTATTAAATCATGATTAACATTCAATTTTTTCTAATCGTGAGTTTCATCTAATACATTTTCACCATTAGGAAGCATGTCTTGTAGCAACTTTGTCAAACCTTCCTTCAAACCTTCCATGTCTGCTTTTAAACCATTCTTCAAATATTCCTTGTTTCCTTTAATTTTTTATTTTATGCCATTCTTCAAACCTTCCATGCCTAAATTTAAACTATTATTCAAACCATCCATCTTAGCTTCCATTTCATTTTTGGTTACTCTTTGCGAGAGAGATTTGTTGCACTTGGTCTCATCATTTTGATATATCATGCTGCATTTCTTCCTCTTCTTCATGCGTCATAATAGATATTTATGGTTTCTTAATAGGTGTTTACATTTTCTTTCTTAGAGTCATTTTGGAATCAAATAATGTTATTTATGCTTCACTATGCCCCTTGAATCACTTCAAACTCATTTTTCAAACAAAACTTATGCCAAGTTTTAAAAAAATGCACACATTTTTCTTGTTTTATAGGATCTCGATATTGAATCTGTTGTATCTCTATAGATTCAGATATTCAAGGTCTTAAATTTCATACTTTTGTATCTCTCTTATTCTTCTTTTAAACCCCATAAGTCAAACTAAGATTGGATTCTCCAAGGAAGAGTTATGCCTAATCTCCCATGATGACCTGATTATACCCTAGTTTAGTCGATTGAACTTATACGAACTTCCACGTATCATTGTTTCAAACTTCAGCCCTAAAAATGATATAAAATAAATTATACTATGTGTAGTTTTAGTAACTTTTTACTAAATTCAAATCCGATGCTTAGAGAAATTTATGATCATTTTCACTAGGTCACTTGTTTGAGATTGAATTCTAGAGCCTGCAAAAACCCTAACTTCCTAGAATCATATCTTCGCAAATATAGAAAACCAAGATCTGAAATTTTTACATGATGTGCACCATAATTGTTTCTCCTATCGGTCAAAATTTCATCTTTTGAAGCTTCGTAGAAGAAAATTTATAGCAAAAATATCAAGATGACCCGTTTAAATTAGCGAAACCCTAAAATCCAAAGCTCTGATGCCAAATGTTATGCAACCAGCTCACAAAATAGAAGAAAATATAGATCAAAGACTTAAAAATTATCCTCTTCGATGGGGAAACCTCATTTAAATTTCAAAAATATAAAATTATTTGATTATGAAAATGACAATACCTCGTTTGAAAATATAGGAGTCTAAGGGGTCACAATATAATCAGAACCTACATAACAATAATAATGTAAAAATAACAATATGGGGGATACATGGGCACAATAATAATAATAAGGGGGCTACACTAACAATAACAATAAGGAGGATACACTAGTATAGAGACGTAACAACATGAATGGAAAGTAAATAACCAAATGGTATCAGTTATGACCTATTTGATGTTAATGGTCACCCTATAACTCCATGTACTTAGGAGTAAATGTTTTCTTTTTGTTTACTTCAAGATGGAAAACAGAAGGATCTTATGCTTATGCCTATGAGACGTGTCATTTAAATGGGTATAGGCTCTCATAAGGCAAGTTTTATTACATTTCATAGGTGTACATGAATGAAAAGGGTAAAATGGGGTAGGTTGTGCACAAGGATGATAGTGTGCATGGTTAAAGGCCTTATCTAAATACATTTTTGAGTGCATAATGAGAATGTTTTTTATGAATATTTACTTACAATGGATAGGTAAGCACCTAAAATGATAAATTTGGTACTAACTTGTGAAATTGAATCATCTCAGAGGCCACTAAATATTGTGTTTTCGTTGCGACAAACACCCCCCAAAATTTTGCATACACTTAAATTTTAGAGCCTTCCATAGATCTTCTAATCGGTCATTCCATAGTCACTTCTTGGTCAGTTGGTTCTATTAAGCTCTCTTCTTGGATCAGAGCTATCGAAGTCACTTTCTCACACATGCTCAGTCCGCAACAAGTTCATGAGCGCATAATTTTACGCAAGCTCGGAAAAGCATAGCACATTCCATCAAGATTGTTCTTGTGCGATGTCCAATCCATGTTGACAATTATTGTGCATTGACAATGACAGTTTCTCACATTTTAGTTGTGTTTGTACTTCTATTTCGGTGAGATTTTCAAACTATCGCTCTCATGCACCATTGTTTTCACAAGTATCACTTTCATGTGTTCGATTTTCACTTTCACTTTCTTTCACTCTAAATAGTGTCAATTTCATGTTATATTTTCTCTGGCATGTGTTACTTTCATTGTCATTCACATATGGCAAGAGTCATTCGCACTTTAGCAATTGTCGTCTTTTTCACATGTTAGTTATCACAAGATGTAGGAATGTTGGTTCTTATAGTTTCAATGGGTTATCTCTGTGTGAATGATCTGGTCTAACCATGTAAACACCAGTCACGCAAGTTTTGTCACGATCATTGTAAAGTGTATCTTAAGTGTTGCACTTTCCGTAACTTGTCATAAAGTTATCATACAGAGGGAAATGCATTTTTCATGTGTCATGGATGATCTGTGTTGGTTAAGTCGTCAAGTATTCTAAGTGTGTGATCAGATTTAAAGTGTTGTCAATGTTCACATCAATCTCACTGGTCTCACACTTAGTCATTTCTAGAAAGGCTTTATGACCAAGAAACTTAGCTTCACTCGGCCTCCCTAAATTGTGCACTGTGTAGTTTCATTCCTCTAGTTGTGACCTTCCCCCTTGGCACTATGCAATCAGATTTCTTTCCTCCCAAGATTGTTGCACTATGTAGTTTTTGTGTTCAAGCTTCGACCTTGACCTCCAGAATTGCAAAATTCCTTCTCCCAGCCTAGCCTCAACTATGTGCTTCATAATATCTAGCCTCAAGTTCATCCCTTGAGCTCCTGATATGTTTAATTGTGCAATAGCCCAACCTCCCTTGTATCCCAAAACTGCATAGTGTGTTCACTTTCAGCTTGCCTTACTGGCTCCTAGAACTGTGTAGTTTTATCCCTTAGTATAGCATGAACTACACACTGCGTAGTCTCAAGGCTCAAGTCTTAGCCCCTAATCTCTTGAATTATGAAATTATGCAGTCACATGGGCTCAGTTGACCTCCAGAATTGATCCAATGTCTTTCCCCTCCGCCTATCATCCTGAGCTCCTAGAATGCGCAGTTTTCTTCCTCATCCCAGCCTAAACTATGCATTGTGTAGTCTCAAGTCTCAAGCTTCACCCCTAACTACTTGAGAGATGTAATTGTGTAGTTACTGAACCTCTTTCCCAGCCTATCATTTGGTTCTATCTTAGTCAGTGGATTAATGTGCACCATCTTAGTATATGGGTTTATTGGACTGATGTTGTCTTGTCATGAGTGAATTGTAGATGTAGGAACTCTATCATGCTATGGCAAGGTGATGAAGGAGGAGATGGAGAAGGATTAGATGCTAGAAGACACATATGGAGTTGAAGAGATAAGATGATCAACAAGTAATGTTGGCTTATGGGGGCCTGACCCAGGTTCATAGTTATTTAGCCAAACAAATCCCTACACTACTGGCCCTTTTGGCATCAGCCCACGGAGCGCAGACTAAAGTCCCACCCAAAGCAGTATGGGGGATGCTGGAACCAAGTTTCTCCACCCTTGAGATGGTTGTGATGTCAGTTTAGTCCAATAATACATGCCTTCACGCAATTTCGTGCTCTGTCCCACCCTTTAGTACCCTCGCGAAGTGTCACAATCATCTTTTGCAGAGCCCTAACCAAGGGCTGAGATGCTTTCACACTGCTATGGCAATGAACTCCGCTATTTCCCAACCTAGACTAAATATCTTACTTATATTATTGACAGATCTTAATTATCTTCACGTAAACAGATATTCTAATTGCATTCACTTAATCAACACAATTATGCACATCCGCACATCATATAAGAATTAGAAGTAAAATTCATACCCAGTATAACAGATGCATAAACAGGAAATAGAGACGCATAATTGATAGAAACTTCTCTTTATTAATACTTCCAAATAAGTACAGACCCAACTCGCCCTGCGCACTCAACTGCAGGGGTCCACGCACTTAGCTATAGACTACTAGGCCTCTACGCACTTAGTTGCAGAGCCTCTACTTACACTACAACCCAAAACTTAGAATTACACTTTAGATATGACTCAATTCTTCCTCATTGATTGATTCTTCCATCGATTGTCTTAACTAGTTAAAGCTTCGCTCTATTTATACAATCCCATGGTCCGCAAACCATGGGTAGATCTTTTACAGCTGACATTACATTATCAAAATAAGGGCAGACAACCCTATGACTCTTTAACAACTATGCACTCCGTGCCCACAAAATGCTAAGTCTTTACATTGCGATTACAAAATCGGACCAAAACCTAGGCTCTAGGCCCCAAAACTTCCCTTGGGGGATCCCACGCCCAACAGACTCCCAACAGAAACATCGTGACTTGCCCTCGAGTCACTCTGCTAGTGCGGATATCTTAGCGTGAAGATCTTCCATCTCTGTTGGATCGCTGCAAGTTCGGCACCGCACTAAGCGGCTGCCTACTCGACTTCCTCCACACATTGTACTGTGACCGCTATAGTGGAACTGCTACCCTAAATCCTTTCCTGAGTTGCTTGCAGTTGCGGGAGTTTTGCTTCAATGGAGGTTGTAATTGTGTAAGCCTCATCGATCCATGGTTGTATGCATGCTTTAAATATTGCCTCTTTATGCCGAGTGACATCCACTTGTTCCTTGAGCACCTTGGCCTGCTATATCCTCGCAAGCCTCTATGTAAGGGAAACTATCTGCAGAGGTCCCTTTTACCTCGTCGTACTTTTGCTACAACTCATGTGCCTCTGTCTCTAGGTGCTCTATGTTCAGGTCCTCCTGCAAGGTGGTGAGGACCTTGAATGACTACTCGAGTAGCTTCATTCACTCTGTCACTGCACTGTCAACTTCCACCATTGTTGTTGTGATCGTGGTGGTACGTTGTTCTCAGACCTCTGGTGGAATTGAAGGTTGCACCTTCAAATGTAGTTCTATTATCTGAAGGTTCAGCTCCAAATGAACACTAGCCATTTCTGCTATGGTGTCGCACACCCCTGTGGCTAACTTACGTATGTCCGCCTCCATCGGTTCCTCTGCTTGGATGGCCAACTCCAGGACTAGGCAGGCTTCCTCCACAACCCGTGCTATCGTTTGTTCTGCTCCATGGCCTCATTATGCTGCAGGCTCAACTACTCAATTTTGATGTGCTACTCGCTAATTACTTGTATAGCATGACTCTCCCTGGCCCGAAGTTCTATGGTGACTCCATCCTGCAAAAGATAGAGTGTCTCCTGAGGGAGTGCATCCATGTTTAAGCCAACCCCTTTCAAGCTTTTGACCATAGGCTTGTTGGCCTCATTCTCTGTAATGAGTGCTCCATATGGTATTACTATTGTGTTGGTCATCTTGGCGCGCAGCATTTCCTCGACAGCTAAAGTTCCGACTGCGAGGGCCGTGGACACTGTGTCAGCCTATGGAGTGTGCACCTGCAACTCCTATATTTGTGTCCGGAGAGCCCCCAACACCAGCTGGTGTTGTTCCTCAAACTGTTGGAGGGCCTCCGCGGTGACATCCCTCACCGTTTCGCCAATATCATGTAAGTCTCCTTCAGTAAGGGTGATAGGGTCGAAATATGTCTTCGAGGCCTTTTTTTTCTTTCATGACCCTACCTTCTTTCACGGTCGTGGATATTTTAGCTAGGTGGACGTTGGCTGTGGGTTTGTGCCACCTTGTCCTATGTCGATCTCTAGTTCAGGCGAAGGTGACGTCTAGCCTTCGTGCTCTTCTTCTATTATTTTCTATTGCTCCGCCAACTACGCAATGTCACGTGCCACCTGGGCCTTAGATGCTACTTCTTCTTTCCTGCACTTTTCCACCAGTTGTGCCATCCGCAGTTTTGTCTCCTCCTTCTTCCATTGCATGGCAGACTTCTTTGCTTCCACCGCAGATCCATTTGGAGCATGCCACTCTGGCAGACAAGACTCAAGGACCAGGAAAATTACATCGGTGTTCGCAAGTATGGTAACTCATGCCACGTCTTTAAAGGGCCCTTCCGCACCCTGATGAAGACATGGTGGAAATTAGCTTTGAACTCCGTAAAGCTATGCAAACTGTTGTAGATAGTGGGTGATAACCGCGGCTTGTGATTGATCCCCATCCTGATGTTCATCTCCATGAGCACCCAAAATATCTTGCTCTCCCTTATCCTCAGTACGTCCCTGGTTTCCCACAGCGAAGCGTACTTCACTGCCTCTGGAATGTCCTACACGATCGACGGGAACTGGCTATCTTCGAGCAACTACCATGCCACTAGTACTATCTACAATAGGAGCCATGTGCAATGAAATGTTTTTCCCTGCTCCTGTGCCTCATGGAAATTCGCAAGGAACTCATCGCATAGATAGTTCACCCAATTGAACTAGACCCCTTCTACGCATTGCACTGCTAGTGAAACCATTGATGCGAGCACGTCATCCATGCAACACTTCCACACCACCTTCCCTACCAATATTTGTGTCGCAACCTTGACTGCAGGGTTGTTGATGCTAGAGATGGTGTACCCTCACTTCTCCAATTTAAACTTCTTTTTCATTACCTCTATGATGGCCAAATCATCACTTTTTCCTTTTGAAATGTTCATTGGGTTCTCCCCTGCACAAGGGAGTTGTGTAATCTAGTGAATCGGATGGTCTATGATGGGGATGGGCTCCTCCAATCACAAGCACCCATCATACACCAAGCAGAGCAGCTGCCTAATGACAAAAATGGTCACTAGGGCATGGTGGTAATGCGACACCCAGAGCAAGTTTAGCGACCCTGCTTTTTCAACACCTCTGAGCCAATTGTGCGGCTCCAATTCAATCATTCCAACTGGCGCATCCATCTTCTATTGCATTAGCTTCGCAGACGCTAAATGCAAGAACTTCTTGTGGTCTGCGAGGTCCCAATCTTCAAATTTCAACATGGGAACCCATCCAAAGTGCACTCCTTCAAACACAATATTGTCTGGGAGCAGCGGATTTTGGAGAGATCTCTTGCTCTCATCTATATCTTTGGAAACCTTGGTTTTACCCTTACACGGAGGAGCATATTCTGGTAGCCTAGTGATAGGGTCCACACCTTGGATTTCGACTTCCATCTCTACATCCTCCTCCTCCACCAGGATTTCTTCAAACTCTTCCTCCTCATTGGCCTCCAAATTAATGGCCTTCCCCTTTTCCTCCAATGTAAGCTTGGTCCTCAGTAGATTTCTAGGTGAGAAGCGCATCGGTATCATGGACTGCTTATCCTTTTTAGGTCTCGATGTGCATGGTGATTTAGGGACCTATGCGATTATTCCGGCACTCTCTAGGGCTTCCACTTCTGCAATTTCCTGTGCGGCTTCCTCGACTGTCGCGACTCCTATGTCCATGGCTTCTTTAGGTGCTGACATAGTGCTATTCCACAGTTCTCTCAGTTTCTTTGGTAGATGCTCAAACAACAAATTCACATTCAGAATATCGAATAAGTCTCGGTTCATGAATACCTGAGCGCGCAACAACTCAATTCTCAAATTGCCAACTATTGTTTGTTGGGAAACCACTTGTAATTTATAGCACCTTTTGAATTTGAACTCGACCATTTCCCCCCACATTTGGACCATTAATGCTAGATTCGTGGTGGATTTTCAAGAATCTAGCCCATAAAGTTCACCTTAAATGCCTGTTGCCCACTCCATTTGGTCTCAAACCAAGCATCAAATAGTCGATAGTGACTGTAATGGTCCCTTTCCGGCAAACCTGTGCGCCAACACAACTATCTTTGCATTGTCGCAGACCCTCTGACACTTTGCTACTGTGCGTAGTCCTGACATTGCGCAGTTCCCAGGCAGAGTAGTTTATAGTCCCGCGCCTCCTTTTAGCTGCCTGGAGTGCTAAGAATATGCTTCTGTCAACTATTCAGATGGTCGATCCACCTGTGTATGGCTTCAAACAACTTCCATTTACTTTTCCTCAGAAGGGATCTCCATTCAACTTAACTAATTGGACGTGCCACCGTCTGTAATCTCCTTAATAACATACGGCCCTAACCAGTGTATTTTGAAATTTCCAGGGAATTTATCAAACTTACTATCATACAATAGTACCAAATCATTCACCTTAAAGGTGCACATCTTAATATGTCGATCATTCCATGCCTTTTCGCGCTACTTTTGGACCTGCTAGTGAAATCTAGCCAAAAATCTCTCTTCTTTGAGCTCATCCAACTGCACGAGCCTCTCCTCTAGGGCTCCGCAATCCGTCATACCTATGAGCACTACTATATGTAGACTAGGCACGATGTATTCCATAGGCATTGCAGCTTCCACTCCATAGACAAGTCTAAAATGTGTTTGTCCCATTAGCTTCTTGCACGCTATCCAATAAGCCCATAACACTGTCGGTATGCGTAGGTCCCAATCACTTCGTTGTGCATTGCATACCTTGGTCAGCGCAGTTTCCAGTACTTTGTTGAACGCTTCTACTATCTCGTTAGTTTGTAGGTGATATGGTGTGCTCTTCTAGTGATACACCTGAAACTCTTCCGTCAGCACGCTAATTGTTTTGTTCAAGAAGTGTGTACCGCAATCACTCATCAAGATCTTCGGACATCCAAATCGCATCAGTACATGTCCAAACAAAAACTTCGTGGTGTTAGAAAATTATATATTATAGAGCAATGGAACACATAGAATATTGCATAAATATAAACACAGAAAACACATAAAACCAGAGAGACATAGATATACGTGGTTCACCCAGTTTGGGCTACGTCCACCGTAAATAGCCAGTCCTTCCTTTCTATTATCTAGCAAATTGAAGAGACACAACCTACAACAGATCTGCTGTAATATCCTCTATTTTCTCTCACAGTCTCACATGTCTATTTCTCGCTTGAAAAAATACACATCTATTACACAGCCTCAATACAATTCCCTCATATAAAGAGAGGGGTTGCCTTCTAGGAAAAAAACCCTAAACTAAACATAAGTTCTACCATCAGATCATCTGCCTAATGAACGACCCAGATTGACTAGAAATTACTATACCTTTACAAGCCAATTTTACATCTGTTTTTAGCTTTGGGGGCGTTTCCCCCGAAACCCCCGCCGGGGGACTGCTAGCCCCCAGACCCCCCAACCGGGGGGGATCGGCCCCCCTAAACCCCCATGGGGGGGGATTTTCCCCTCGTACCCCCCCATGTGGAGGGGTGTACAAAATTCCTAGGGTATACATCTGGCTAAAACAAATACCTCTGAACAATCATGCTCCAAACCCAATAATCTCCCACTTGGAGAATGATTGTAGCAACTCCATTGCTACTTCATTTGCTGGACAATGACTCCTCTTTGGACCTGGCTATTTCTCATCTTCATCATCATCCTTGAAGACCAATTGAAACTAGTCATATTCTCATTTTCTCCCTGGTTACAACTTTTGTTAGCATATCTGCAGGATTCTGGCTAGTGTGTATCTTTTCTAGCTTCAACTCTCCATCTTCCAACACTGATCGTATGAAATGGTACTTGAGTTGTATGTGTTTAGTCCTGGAATGAAATGCTAAGTTCTTTGCAAGATGAATGGCACTTTGGCTATTACTATATAACGTGCCCATATCATGCTTCTTACCCAATTCACCCATAAACCTTTGTAACCAAATCATTTCTTTACTAGCCTTTGTAGCAGCAACATACTCTGCTTTTGTTGTTGAAAGTGCAACAACACTTTGGATTTTTGAAACCCAACTGACAGTTGTTTCACCTATAGTAAATACATATCCTGTAGTGCTCCTCCTGTTATCTCTGTCACCTGCCATATCTGCATCAACATATACCTTTAGAGAAATGTTTGAACCACCAAAGCATAATGCTTGATTTGTGGTACCTTTCAAATATCTGAGAATCCATTTCACGGCCATCCAATGTTCCTTTCTTGGATTTTTCATGTACCTGCTTACAACTCCCACTGCATGTGCAATATTAGGCCTTGTGCAGACCATTGCATACACTAAGCTTCCAATTGATGATGCATATGGAACTTTAGACATATAATCCATGTCTTCTTGGGTCTTTGGGCACATTTCCTTACTAAGTTTGAAATGGCTAGCAAAAGGTGCACTAACTAGTTTTGCATTATGCATATTAAATCTTTTCAACATCTTTTGTATGTACTCATTCTGAGACAATGTTAATTTGCAATTTTTCCTGTCTCTAGTTATTCTCATACCAAGGATTTGTTTTGCAGCTCCCAAATCCCTCATTGCAAATGAATTTGCCAATTTTCTTTTGAGCACATTTATTTCCTGCATGTTAGACCCTGCAACAAGCATGTCATCTACATACAATAACAATATAATATAGCTGCCATCATTTTGCTTTTTCAGATAAAAACAATGATAAGAGTGACATCTAGTATAACCTTGTTCAAACATAAAATTGTCAAATTTTAGATACCACTGCCTTGGAGCCTGTTTTAAGCCATACAAGCTCTTCTTCAACCTGCACACTAGTTTCTCCTTCCCTTTTACCTCATATCCTTGTGGCTGCTGCATATATATCTCTTCCTACATATCCCCATGGAGAAAGGTTGTCTTTACATATAACTTCTCAAGATGCAAATCTTCAACTGCTACTAGACTTAAAATAGTTCTGATTGAAGTCATTTTAACAACAGGAGAAAATATTTCATCAAAATCAATACCTTTCTTTTGTGAAAACCCCTTCACCGCAAGTCTAGCTTTGTACCTTTGTTTTCCTCCATCTTCTTCCTTCAGCCTGTAAACCCATTTATTCTTCAATGTAGTTTTTTCTGCAGGCAACCTCACTAAGTCCCAAGTCTGGTTATGCATTAAGGAGTCCATCTCTTCTTCCATGGCTACCTCCCACTTCTTCCTGCTTTCAACCTGCATTGCTTCTTCATAACATTTGGGTTCACCAGAATCAGTCAACAATAAATAATATAATGAAGGGGAGTATCGTTCAGGGGGTATACTTATCCTGGTAGATCTTCTAACACCACTTTCAGGTGTTTGAGGTGCTTGTTTTTGTTTTGGTGGTTGTTGTTGTTGTGGTTGTTGATTATTATTATTTTTAGGCACCTTTACTTTTTCAGTGATCTCATCAAGAACTATGTATTCCTTGTTTTCTTTTTCCTGTTTCTTTTCCTGCAACTGATTCTTATGCAAGACCTTTTTCATTGAATATTACATCTCTACTCCTAATGATTTTGTGATTTTCATAATCATATAAGTGATAACCAAAATCATTAACACCATATCCAATAAAGGTACATTTCTTTGACTTTGCCTCAAGCTTTGTTCTATTTTCTTTATTAATATGGACAAAGGCCTCACAACCAAAAGGCTTTAAAAAGGAGTGTTTTACCTTTATACCTGTCCATGCTTCCTCTAGAACACCACCATCCAAGGAACTTGAAGGCCCTCTGTTAATTAGATAAACAGCAATATCTACAGCATCTGCCCAAAATTGTAAAGGAAATCCTACATGCAATCTCATGCACCTTGAATGCTCCATGATTGTTCTGTTCATCAATTCTGACACACCATTTTCTTGTGGTGTTCTTGGAATTGTCTTCTCTCTGCGAATTCCATGCTTTGAACAGTACCTATCAAACTCTTTGCTGCAATATTCACCTCCATTGTATAATCTGAGACACTTCAATTTCTTTCCTGTCTCAATATCAACCAAAGCTTTCCATTTCTTGAAAGTATCAAATACATCAGATTTATTCTTAATACAATAAATCCAAATTTTTCTAGTTGCATCATCAATAAAAGTAACATAATAGCGAGAGCCATTGAGAGATGATACCTAAGCAAGTACCCATACATCTGTATGCACAAGCTTTAATTTTTCGCTCTTCTTTTCTTTCCCAACTCTAAGAAATCTGACTCTCTTTTGCTTTCCATAAATGCAATTCTCACAGAAGTCCAAATAAACATTCTTAAAACCCAGCAACAAATTCCTTGAGTGAAGAATCTTCATCCCCTTCTCACTCATGTGTCCGAGCCTATGATGCCATAATGTTACATCTGCTCTTCTGGAAGTTAAAGCATTAACAGAGTTAGAAATACTATTGCATAAATACAATGTACCAACCTTTTCGCCTTTTGCTAGTACCAGGGCTCCTTTGGTGACCTTCCAAGATTTATTTGTGAAAGTTGTCACACAACCTTCACCGCCTAACGACCCTATTGAAATCAAATTTTTCTTCAGATCTGGAACATGCCTTACCTCCTTTAGTAGCCATTGGTTTCCATTATGCTGTTTTAAAATAACCTTACCCATTCCAACAATTTTACAGGGTTTATCATCACCCAAACGGAGTTGTCCAAAATCTCCTTGAACATAGTCATGAAAATATTTCTTATCAGGTGTGGCATGGCATGAGGCCCCTAAATCTACCACCCAGGAATCAGTAATATTTTCGAAAGAAATAATCAAAGCATCTTGTAACACCTCACCTATCACATTTTCTTCATGACTTTTTTCTTGCTTTGCATCTCCTTCTTTTCCCTTCCGAGATCTACAGTCTTTCTTTAGGTGTCCTTTCTTTCCGCATTTCCAGAATATTATCCCCGATCTGGACTTGGATCTTCCTTTCCTTCATTTACTGTGATATCCTGAGCTCTTTCCTCTTTCCATTTTTCTTCCCCCAGAATCTACACTGAAAGCATTACCCGATGTATCACCGGAGCTTTTTCATCACATTTCCTCGCTAAGGATAGCACCGACAACATCATCAAACTTTAAAGTACTAGATCTAGAAACAAAGTTACTAATAGACATTACTAAACCATTCCAACTTTCTGGAAATGAGCACAAGAATAACAGAGCTCTAAATTCATCATCAAAGTTTACCCCTACAGAACATAACTAACTTTTAATAGTATTAAAATCATTTAAATGGTCTGCAACAGATCCACCTTCTGACATCTTCATATTAAATAACTGTTTCATAAGAAATACCTTGTTTGAGGCTGAGGGTTTTTCATATAGTTTCTCCAACGCCTTAATCAAACCCTCTATTGTTGTTTCCTTCGAAATGTTGAAGGCGACTGACACTGCGAGGCACAATTGCACTGTTTCGAGTGCCTTTCTATCGAGAATGTTCCATTCTTCATCTGTCATACCTATCAGCATCTCTATTTTTCCGCCCAATGGTAGGTTCAGATCTTTCTGATACAGATAATCTTCCATCTGCATCTTCAACAGTGAGAAGGTTTGGCCATTAAACTTCTCGACCCTAAACTTACCATCTTTCGCCATTTCTCCCACTCGAACGAGGAACCCTTCTTCCCTACGATTTTATCAGCCAAATAAACCTTCGACTCTGATACCAGTTGTTAGAAAATTATATATTACAGAGTAATGGAACACATAGAATATTGCATAAATATAAACACAGAAAATGTATAAAACCAAAGAGACACAGATATATGTGGTTCACCTAGTTTGGGCTACGTCCACCCCAAACATCTAGTCCTTCCTTCTATTATCCAGCAAATTGAAGAGACACAACCTACAGTAGATCCATTGTAATATCCTTTGTTTTCTCTCACAGTCTCACCCCTCTGTTTCTCGCTCGAAAAAATACACATCTATTACACAGCCTCAATACAATGCCCTCATACAAAGAGAGGGGTTGCCTTCTAGGGAAAAAAACCCTAAACTAAACATAAGTTCTACCATCAGATCATCCGCCTAATGAACGGCCTGATTGACTAGAAATTACTATACTTTTACAAGGAAATTTTACATCTGTTTTTAGCTTCGGGGGCGCTGCCCCCGAAACCCCCACCGGGGGATCGCTGGCTCCTGGACCCCCCAGCCAGGGGTTATCGGCCCACCTGAACCCCCACAGTGGGGACAAGTCCCCCCCGCACCCCGCTGCATGGAGGGGTGTACAAACTTCTTGGGGTATACATCCAACTGAAACAAAGATCTTTGAACAATCATGCTCCACACCCAACACGCGGCAATCGCGCCTGTGTAATCCTTCACCAGCTGCGCTACTACCCACGAGTCAAGTACTCTGTCACAATGATAATATACATCACTTCTATCTTTCGTTGAGGTTTAATGGGTCCTACAGAATATTTTGCCCACTTTTCGAAAGGCTGCAATGTCATTTTTGGATTCAAAGGAAATTCATCCCTCCTCGATGGCTTACCTGTTCTTTGTCATACATCACATGCCTTGCAATATGATTTTGAATCCTGATGAAGGTTTGGCCACCACAACCCTGTGCGTAGAATCTTCTGTGCAGTTTCTCTCCCTACATAATGTCCTCCCACGGTGCCCCCATGAGCATCCACGAGTATGCTGCTTTGTTCAAACTCATGTACATACCTTCGCAGTATTTCATCATTCCCCATTTTGTATAGATGCCCAGCAATGACAGAGAAATATGTCGTGCGCACCACTAATTCCTTGTTTTGCTGGATAGAGTATCCTTCTGACGTAGTTCCAGTTTTTAGAAAGTGAATTATATCTTCAAAATGTCCATCCGCTACACACACAACAAAGATCTGCGCGTTGGGTAATCATTCCTCCAAATTAGTAGGTCCTTACCCTGTCTCAATGCACGACAGGTGATCTGGTCCCACGTTCAGTCGTCCAGGATTCAAAAAAAATTCAAAGTCATACTCTTGGAAAAATAAAAGCCATATACAGATGCACCCCCCCAACAAAAGATTATTGACCAGGTACTTTAGCGCAGAATGGTTTGTATACATCTTAAAGTGACCTCTTAGCAAGTAGTCTCGATACTTCTGGAGTGCATACACTATAGCTAGTCCCTCGCGCTCAGTGGTGGAATAGTTCTTCTCTGCTTTAGTTAATCTGTGACTTGTGAACGCGATAGGGTGATCCAAGCCTTCCCTGTCATCCTATGTTAGTACTTCCCCCAGCGCTATACATGATGCGTCAATGTGGACATGAAACTCTTTCTTCCATTTCAGGAAGATAAGAATCGACGCAGTAACCATCTTTTCTTTCAATATGTCCAGGCTTTTCTTACAGTCATTGTTGCAACAGAACATGCATCCTTATTCAACAATTTTTCCATCACCACGGTGATCTGGGCATAGCCTTTGATAAACTTTCTGTAATATCCCGTATGTCCAAGAGTAGCACGCAACTGTTTCAACTTCGTGGCACTTTCAAGTTTAGAATCACTGCAATCTTCGCGGGGTTGACCATTAGCCCTTGTCTACAAACCACATTCCCCAATAGGTTCCCAAAAGGAATGAGAAACACACACTTATTGAGGTTGATCACAATTTGGTATCTTCAGCAGGTATCCAGCATCAAGGGCAAGCTCGTTACATGGCGCTTAACCAACTCAAATGCAGTCTAGTCATCAAAATATACCTCCAAGAACTTACGAATATATTCCTTAACTGCCACAAAAACCACACGCGAAAAGATGGCCAGTGCATTCTTCAATCCAAATGACATGATAGTATATTGAAAGCAACCCCACTCAGTCATGAAGTTTGTATTTCTCTTAGCCTCTGGCATGATTTTGATTTGGTGGTACCCTGAGAACCCATCAATGAAAGAATATGCTTCCTAACCACCTACATTGTCCAACACTTCATTTGTGAATAGAGTTGGGAATGGATCATGCACTCATGCGTCATTCAATTTTCTAAGATCCACGCAATTCCTTATCTCGTCCTTTTGCTTCTTCTCTTGTACCACCATTGGGCTTACCCAATCAGATTCTTCCATAGGCTCAGTGATCCCTGCCGCGAGAATTTTGTCTAGTTTTACGCAGACCTTCTCTTTGTATTTTGGATTTAAGAGGTAAGGCCTCTACTTAACTGGCTTCGCGTCAAGCTTCAACGTGATCTTCATTACTCCTAAATCTTTGATTATTCCTTTCAAATCCATAAACTTGGTCGGAAATAAGTCATGGTATTCATGGAGCAATTCAGTGACCTTATCTACCGTCGCTTCATCCCAGTAGTCTCTGATCTTTACGAATTTGGGTTCTGCCTCCGTACCAATATTCACCTATTTAGTATTCACCAGTGCGGTTACATCAGGGTTCTCAATCTGTGGTCCTTAAACCTCTCGGTGGCCTTCCATCTCTGGAATGTTAATTTTCCATGGATCTTCATCCTCTTCTTCAGCAGTTACATTATAACATTCTAGCGTGCAACTCAGTTGAGTAGCCCATTTAGGCTGTGTCAGGTACAAAGGATCCTATGTAATCCTAAAGATGGTTGTGTTTACTTCTTGTAGTGCTTCCTCAATACCGTCAAAACCGTCCTCAAAAATAAATGTCGTCATGAACCCTTCACGTGGGATATCCCATTCACCTATCACATGGCAAATCTCTGTTTCTACATACCAGTTCATTGGGATAACATCTAGGGTATGACAGAATAGGTGAACCCACTCAATTTGTGGCTTTTCTCCATAGGCCTGCATCCACTTGGCTAGATGCGCGCGTGGATCATCCTTCCCATCATACTTGGATGTCAGTTGCATCTTAGGCTTCCCAAAAAAATTTTGCGTCATTTTCCTACATTTGTGCCAATCATCAAAACTTCCTTTATGCGTACCCCACCATCTCGTTGGCCTAGCGCGTAGTACCCAGTTCAAGGCCTGGAAGCGTTGCTTTTCGAACACCTCCCTTTCAAATGCATCCAAGAAGGTATCAACCTCATTTAGACCATTGTAAGTAGGCAAATCTCTTATTTCTATCAACACGCAGCGTAGTGATCTGGTCATCATATTGCAATTCAATGTAGTTACCTCATGTAACCTTTTCCATCAGCACTTTATTTCCTCATTGGAGTCCGAAGTGTAGGAGCTCTCACACTCCCATGTAATGCGCTCATTTGTGGTGGGATTTACCCAGTATTGGTCTTGCGTTGTTATCTTATAGATACAGTCCAGATCATCATCAATTTCATAGTCGCGAACTGGCTCCATGTAGCGCGATCCTTCAGAAGGGTCCAGGGATATTATTACGCGCAGTGACTTCTTTCAAAGATCATCTTCCGCTTCTTCACATTAATTACCCTGTTCATGTCAGTGGCCTAGTCAATTCCTAAGAGTGTGGGGTAGGGATTGCTATCATCAACAATATCTATCACTTTGAAATTTGCTAGCACGCTTGCTCCTCAATATCGACAGTTATTCCCTACAATCACCCCATGGGTATTATTTTCTACTGCTTCGTCATCCTTAGCTAAATTGGAGACCATTGTAGCACAGGTCTTCCCATTCACTCCCATGTTTTTTTCAGCAGAACATTCGCATTTAATCCCAAATCGAAAATGACTTGATCCATTTCATATTCTCTTATTTGCACGATTAGTCTCATTTCTCGTCCCGTCCTATTGGGTGTGGAGCCTGATTATCTTCTGTATTCAAAGGTTTCAATTGGATGTATACCCCAGGAAGATTTTACACCCCTCCATGTGGGGGGGACTTGTCCCCCTTGTGGGGGTCTGGGAGCTAGCAGTCCCCTGACAGGGGTTCGGGGGCAGCGTCCCCGAAGCTAAAAATAGATGTAAAATTGCCTTGTAAAAATATAGTAATTTCTAGTCAATCTGGGTCGTTCATTAGGTAGATGATCTGACAGTAGAAGTTATGTTTAATTTAGGGTTTTTTGCCCTAGAAAGCAACCCCTCACTATATATGAGGGAATTTTATTGCGTCTATGTAGATCTGTATTTTGAGTGAGGAAGAGAGAGGAGATTGAGAGTGAAGAGGGAGTTACAACGTATCTGTTGTAGGTTGTATCTCTTCAGTTTGCTGGATAATATAAAAACAAGAACTGGATGTTTCTCCATGGACATAGCCCAAACTAGGTGAACCACGTATATCTGTGTCTCTCTTATTTTATGCATTTTTTGTGTTTATATTTCTGCAATATTTTATGTGTTCCATTGCTCTGTAATTTATAATTTTCTAACAACTGGTATTAGAGCCGAAGGTCTATTTGGCTGATAAACTCGCAGGAGAGAAGGCTTCCTGGTTCAAGTGGGAGCAATGGTGGAAGATAATAGGTTTAGGGTTGAAAAATTCAATGGCCAAAACTACCAGTTATGGAAGATATAGATGGAAAACTATCTGTATCAGGGAGATCTATACCTACCATTGAGTGGAAAGACAAAGAAGCTAACGAGTATGACAGACACAAAATGGAATATTCTTGACAGGAAGGCACTTGGAACAATACTGCTGTGCCTAGTGGCATCGGTAGCATTTGATATTTCAAAGAAAATGACAACAAAGGGTTTAATGTCGACATTGGCTAAACTATATGAAAAACCCTCGGCCTCAAATAAGGTATTTCTTATGAAGAGTTTATTCAATATGAAGATGTTAGAAGGTGGATCTATCACAGACCATTTAAATGATTTTAATACAGTTACAAGTCAGTTAAGTTCTGTAGGGGTAACTTTTGATGATGAAGTTAGGGCTCTGTTATTTCTGTGCTCATTGCCAGAAAGTTTGGATGGTTTAGTTATGGCCATTAGTAACTCTGTCTCTGGATATAGTACTTTAAAGTTTGATGATGTTGTCGATACAATCCTTAGCAAGGAAATGCGACAGAAAAGCTCTGATGAGACATTAGGTAATGCTTTGACTGCAGAGACTAGGGGAAGAAAAAGGGAAGATCCCTGGATATCATAGTAAGTCAAGAAAAGGCAGATCCAAGTCTAGATCGGGGATAGTGTGCTGGAAATGCAGGAACAAAGGACACCTGAGGAAAGACTGCAAGTCTTGAAAGGGAAAAGAAGGAGATGCACAACAAGAAACTAATCATGAAGTGAATGTAACAGGTGATGTGTTGCAAGATGCTTTGATTCTTTCATCAGAAAATATTATTGATGCCTGGGTGGTAGATTCAAGGGCCTCATTCCATGCCACACCTGATAGAAAACATTTTTATGATTATGTTCAAGGAGATTTTGGACAGGTTCGATTAAGTGATGATAAACCTTGTAAAATCATTGGAATGGGTACGGTTTTCATAAAACAGGAAAATGGAAATCAATGGCTATTGAAGGAGGTAAGGCATGTTCCAAATATGAATAAAAATATGATTTCAATAGGGTAGTTGGGAGGTAAAGGTTGTGTAACTACTTTTACATATAAAACTTGGAAGGTCACTAAAGGATCCTTGGTAATAGCGAAATGAGGAAAGGTTGGCACATTGTATTTATGAAATGGTATTTCTAATTCTGTTAATTCTTTAACCTCTATAGGAGAAGATATGCCATTGTGGCATCATAGACTCAAGCACATGAGTGAGAAGGGGATGCAGATTCTTCACTTAAGAAATTTATTGCCAAGTTTGAAGCATGTTGATTTAAAATTCTGTGAGAATTGTGTTTATGGAAAACAGAAGAGAGTCAGATTCCTTAGAGTTGGGAAAGAAAAGAAGAGTGAAAAATTAGAGCTTGTGCATACAGATGTATGGGGACCTGCTTAGGTATCATATCTTGGTGGCTCTCATTATTATGTTACTTTTATTGATGATGCAACCATAAAAACCTGGATTTATTGTATTCGAAATAAATCTGATGTATTTGATATTTTCAAGAAACGGAAAGCTTTGGTTGAAAATAAGACAAGAAAAAGGATGAAGTGTCTCAGATCAGACAATGGAGGTGAATATTGCAGCAAAGAGTTTGATAGGTATTGTTCAGAGAATAGAATTCGTAGAGAGAAGACAGTTCTAGGAAAACCACAAGAAAATGGCGTATCGGAAAGGATGAACAATAAAATCATGGAGTGTGCAAGGTGCATGAGATTGCATGTAGGATTGCCTTTACAATTTTGAGCAGATGTTGTAGATACTGTTGTTTATCTAATAAATAGAGGGCCTTCAAGTTCCTTGGATGGTAGTATTCTAGAGGAGGCATGGACAGATAAAAAGGTAAACTACTCTTTTTTAAAGACTTTTGGTTGTGAAGCCTCTGTCCACATTAATAAAGAAAATAGAACAAAGCTTGAGGAAAAATGAAAGAAATGTACCTTTATTGGATATGGTGTTAATGATTTTGGTTATCGCTTATATGATTATGAAAATCACAAAATCATTAGGAGCAGAGATGTAATATTCAATGAAAAGGTTCAGTATAAGGATCAACTACAGGAAAAGAAACATGAAAAAGAAAACAGAGAATACACAGTGCTTGATGAGATCACAGAAAAAGTGATGGTGCCTGAAAATCATAATGATCAATAGCCAAAACAACAACCACAATAGAAACAAGCACTTCAAACACCTGAAAGTGGTGTTAGAAGATCTACCAAGATGAGTAGACCCCCTGAACGATACTCTCCTTCATTATATTATGTATTGTTGACTGATTCTGGTGAACCAGAATGTTATGAAGAAGCAGTGCATGTAGAAACCAGGAAGAAGTGGGAGCAAGCCATGAAAGAAGAGATGCACTCCTTAACACATAACTAGACTTGGGACTTAGTCAGGTTGCTTGCAGGTAAAACAACATTGCAGAATAAATGGGTTTACAAGTTGAAGGAAGAAGATGGAGGTAGAAAAAGGTATAAAGCTAGACTTGTGGTGAAAGGGTTTGCACAGAAAAAGGGTATAGACTTTGATGAGATATTTTCTCCTATTGTTAAAATGACTTCAATCAGAACTATTTTAAGTCTAGTAGCAGTTAAAGATTTTCACCTTGAGCAATTAGATGTAAAGACAATCTTTCTCCATGGGGATTTGGAGGAAGAGATATATATGCAGCAACCATAAGGATATGAGGTAAAAGGGAAGGAGAAACTAGTGTGCAAGTTGAAGAAGAGCTTGTATGGCTTAAAACAGGATCCAAGGCAGTGGTATCTAAAATTTGACAGGTTTATGTCTGAACAAGGTTAGACTAGATGTCACTCTAATCATTGTGTTTATCTCAAAAGGCAAAATGATGGTTAGCTATATTATATTGTTATTATATGTAGATGACATGCTTGTTGCAGGTTCTAACATGCAGGAAATAAATGTGCTCAAAAGGAAATTGGCAAACTCACTTGCAATGAAGGATTTGGGTGCTGCAAAACAAATCCTTGGTATGAGAATAACTAGAGATAGGAAGAATCGCAAATTAACATTGTCTAAAATTGGGTACATAGAAAAGGTGTTGAGAAGGTTTAATATGCAGAATGCAAAACCAATTAGTATACCTTTGGCTAGCCATTTCAAATTAAGGAGGAGTGTCCCAAGACTCAAGAAGAAATGGCTCATATGTCTAAAGTTCCATATGCATCAACAGTTGGAAGCTTAATGTATGCAATGGTCTTCACAAGGCCTAATATTTCACATGTAGTGGGAGTTGTAAGCAGGTACCTGAATAATCCAGGAAAAGAACATTGGATGGCGGTGAAGTGGATTCTTGGGTATTTGAGAGGTACCACAAATCAAGAATTATGCTTCGGTGGTTGAAACATTGCTCTACAAGGATATGTTGATGTAGATACGGCTGGTGATAGAGATAACAAGAGGAGCACAACAAGGTATGTGTTTACTATAGGTGGAACAGCTGTCAGTTGGGTCTCGAAACTGCAAAGTGTTGTTGCACTATCAACAACAGAAGCAGAGTATGTTGCTGCTACAAAGGCTAGTAAAGAAATGATTTGGTTACAAAGGTTTCTGGATGAATTGGGTAAGAAGCAGGAGTTGGGAAAGTTATATAATGATAGCTAGAGTGCCATACATATTGCAAAGAACTATGCATTTCATACCAAGACTAAGCATATACAGCTCAAGTACCATTTCAAATGGTCAGTGTTGGAAGATGGATAGTTGAAGCTGGAAAAGATACACACTAGCTAGAATCCTACATATATGTTAACAAAAGTTGTAACTATGGAGAAACTGAGAATCTGCTCAATTTCAATTGGTCTTCAAGTCTAATGAAGAAGATGAGAAATAGATAGGTCCAAAGCGGAGTCATTGTCTAGCAAATGAAGCAGCGGTGGAGTTTCTATAATCAGCCTCCAAGTGGGAGATTGTTAGGTGTGGAGCCTGATTATCTTCTATATTCAAAGGTTTTAGTCGGATGTATGCCTCGGGAATATTGTACACCCCTCCATGCGGGGTCTGGGGGCCAACGGTCCCCCAAAGCCAAAAACAGATGGAAAATTGCCTTGTAAAAGTATAGTAATTTCTAGTCAATCTGGGTCGTTCATTAGGTGGATGATCTGATGGTAGAAGTTATGTTTAATTTAGGGTTTTTTGCCCTAGAAGGCAACCCCTCACTATATATGAGGGAATTTTATTGCGTCTATGTAGATCTGTATTCTGAGTGAAGAAGAGAGAGGAGATTGAGAGCAAAGAGGGAGTTATAATAGATCTGTTGTAGGTTGTATCTCTTCAGTTTTCTGGATAATATAAAAACAAGGACTGGTTGTTTCTCCGTGGACGTAGCCCAAACTGGGTGAACCACGTATATATGTGTCTCTCTTTTTTTAGGCATTTTCTATGTTTATATTTTTGAAATATTTTATGTGTTCCATTGCTCTGTAATATATAATTTTCTAAATGTTTTCTGATCTTTCGGACTACATGCAGTTCTCCTGGCATTGTCCCAGCGCATATGTTGATAAGTTCCTGTAACCCTTTCACAGCCTTACTATCGTGCAGTAAACTCGTACAGGTTTCCAAGAAAGTTGTAAGCATGGATGGGTTCATTTCCGGCTTTGGTTTATCTTTGTCCACTCTCGTTGCAATTCCACTTTGGAGCACAACGTTGACGTTCAGATATTTCTTGCACGGCTTAGACCTCATCATCTATAGGTTCTAAGTCAGGGGAGGTGGTAGCACTCATTTATCGAGTATTCTAACTATCAGCGTAGGACAATCTTCTGTCTCATGACCAAACAGCATGCAATACTTGCATGACGGGCGTGTTGGATTCGTGCAATCGCAGGCATAGTGTCTTGGACCTCCGCAATTATAGAAAATCAACTATCCATGATCTCTACCAGGTCCTCCTCCACCTCAGCCTCGTCTGCGCCCCTAAAATCTTGTCTGTGCCATTCCTGCATTATGGTAAAGGGGCCACGTTTTGGCCTAAACTCTATAGGTGGGAGTTCTATCCATCATCAACTCATAGCTTCTGCAAGTATGCTCGTCATTTCCACCATCTTACAAAAGTTGCAAAACAACTGTTGCGAATTTTGTGTATACTTCTGTAACAAGTGGTAGTTGTTCGTCACATGTTTTCCTGCTATTTAATAGATAACGCACCACAAAGTAGGCACCGCACTAGGTCCTGCTTGAGCTTCCAGCCTTAAAGGCATCGGTCCTCCTCCTATCAGGTAATTCATAAATACTGGGCAGTGGTCTTTGTCATGACCCTGACTCTTGCATCTCACACACCATACTTCTTCGCGTACTTCTGGTCGAACCGTCCTGTCCTGTTTCAGACTTTGCATCTCAAGGCACAGATTCTTCAGCTATGCATGGATCTTCTGAAATCCTAGGTTAGGATCCTGCATCGGGGTCTCATGTAGCCTCATAGAAATCTATAAGGCCTCTTCCTAAGTTATTATCTTCTGATGCAATAGCGCACTCCTTAAATGTGGTAGTAATGAAGCTACAAACCACTCGCGATGATTTCCATCCATTAGATTCATATTGGCTTCACGAATCGTACATTTCAACCCTTGATCTAGTTCATAAGGGGTCTCACCTGGTGATGAGCCTCATAAATTGGTAATTATATGGGCTCATTTTACCTCCTAACCTAGTCAAATCAACCATTCTCTTAGCTTATTGCATGATTTTTTGATTATATTTATGCTTATAGAGTGAGTTGAGTTAGTTATGATGCTATGAGGTCTAATATGTGTTTAATGCAGATTATTGATGATTTTTGTGGTTAAAGTCAAGGATCCAGTGGAAAAATGGTAGTAATAACTTGAAGTGGACAAAGGAGAGGACTTATAGGATGGGATCCACTTAATTTATTACTCCTCACTTCAAATTTCCCTTCATTCAGCTCGGAGTACAAACAGCGAAGTCAAGCATTAGTAGGCAGCCGAGCAAAGTGGAGGATAATTGATGTTTATCTCGAGTTTTTGGAGCCAAGCCTCCCTAATTTTTAGGAATTTGTTGGGAGCTTCATTTGTATAAGTAGAGAGGCCTAGGGCCTCACTAGGAAGTTGGTCAAACTTTCGAATTTTTTCTGCAATATTTCTTATGTAAACTCTGCTCAACTTCGAGCTTATTATCTTAACAATTCATGTAATCTTGTTTTTTTTTTAGAATAAAGGTGGAATCATTTTTGAATTAGCACTGAGTTTACTTAGAGGGCTGAAGCTCTTAGGTTAGGGCCCGATCCAATTAGAAAATTTCCTCTTTTCTTGTATTTGTATGTTTCATTTCAGTTTGTAGATTACGTTGTTGTTAGATGTATTTCTTTTATGGTTAAGAATAGGTTGTTTTTGATGATTCAGTAGTTTGCTTCCATTTGTGTTTTCTATAATAGGTTAGGCAATGATAAAGAAAATATTTAAAAGGCTAGTAGCAATGCCTTGGCCTCTCTTCCTCCCTTTGGGATAATGATTTGAGGCAAAGACCCTCTTGCTGCACCAAAAACACAGATTTTCCTCATTCATAGGACATCTAGATTTGCAGCTTTCTAGTTCATTCATAGTTTAGTTTGCTTTGCTTCAAACCTTCTTCATCATGGTCATTTCCTTACTTGAAACAATCTTCTTTCCTGTTTTTCCTTCATGCAATGGTTATCAGCATTTCCTTTCATAGATCATAGTTTATTTTGATGCAAAAACTCTGTTCTTTTAGATGCACTTATTTCCTTGCTTGCTCAATCTCATTGGTTGACTGTCAGTTGTTTATGCAATAGAGATATTCTAGCAGTATTCTAGCCTATCAGCCATTCCATCCACCATCTAATCCATGCCCTACAGGTCACCCAAGTCTCCCCTCAATTCTGCCTTAGTTTCCTACATTTTCCATAGGCTTTCCTCTCTCTCCTTGAGCAAACCCAATCATCTTTATCTCTCCTAATGATTCTTGGTGGACCCTAAGTGCCCTAACACTTCATCCCAATCTTCATCTACACTTTCCACCCACTCTTGCACCTTCAAAATAGTGAAAACTTCTCTCGGCCTCCTCTTGTAGGCCTCTTGTAGGACGTTGTTTTTCCTCCTGTAGATTTTCTGTGTCCTCCTGTAGATTTTCCTGTAGGCTTCATTTTGAAGACTAATTGTGGGAAAAGCCTCCAGAAAACCACCTGAGACCTCCTAGGGCCCATCCACACCATCCTATATCCTCTCACATCCCAAAACCGCCCTCCATCGCCACCTATTAGCTACCACATTCACAAACAAATAAATTACATGCATGTGAAATTCACTTAAAAATACATAAAACTCCAAAAATATGCTTTTTGCTCATTTACTTCCAGAAATAGCTTAGTTAGATGTTGTTTACTTCCTTGAGTAGGTAATGGAATTCTTTTCATGATTTCCATAGTTCTTTCTACAAAAATAGGATTAGAGGTTAACTAGGATTTCCTTGGTTTGCTTTACATTTTAGTCTTCCTTTCTGCAAGTAGAATAGCATCAGTAGAGTAATCTCTCTTTTTCCTTTCATCACATATCGAGCTTCTTCTGGAATCCATAGAAGTTGGCTTGAAATCCAAGTGATTTTGTGTCGGTTGACCAAGTGACAACCTGCAATAAGAACTAGTACTTGTGCATACAACATCATCTCTTCCAAGTTTGTTACAAACTACTGGGTTGATAAAAGTAAAGTAGCAAGCTCAGGAGTTGCAACATTATTGCTGCAATATTGGTGCTCACCACTTTTTGGTGCCATTTCCGGGAAAGCATCAGAGTATTCTGTGATTACTGCTTTCTTCTATTTCTTCTTGAAACATTCTGCTAATAGTTTATTTCAGAAAAATTAGAATAGTCATTTCGTTTCTTTCAGTTATGCATTTGTTTTGCCTTCCTTTTAAATTCTACAATTTCTATTTCAGTAAAAGTAAATTAGTCATTTCCTTTCTTTCAGTTTTGCATTTCCTTGCTTTCCTCTTCAATTCTGCAAATTTCATTTCAGCAAGTTCATTTCAGTTAGTTGCAAATTGTTTTGTTCAATCAATTTCAGTTTTGCAGGTACTATCAGTGTGGGGAAAAAGAAACAAAAACCAACCAAAAATATTTCCTTTCATGCCTCGTAGGAATAGAGATAATTCAGGAAAATGTTTTCCCAACACCCCCACTGCTTCACATAGCCAACCTTCTCTCTTCTTTGGTGGCTGCAATCAAGAAGAACCCTTAGGTGAACAACTAGACATATTTGAAGAACCTATAGGGGAAGAAGAAGAAGAAAACATTCCTCTGGAGCCAATGGCTGAAAATAGAAATGTTGGGGGCAGTACCTTTTCTTCCAACTCATCCATTAAAGGTGAAATTGGAAACATGTTGGAAGACTTCAAGAGTGAGATGTTGTAGATTCTTTCCATGCAAATGGATACCTTACATATCAAAAGAAAACAAGAGGAAGCAGAGAGGGCTTTGGCCATTTTTTTCCCTAGATGCACCAAGAGGCATCCTAGGAATGGATGCCTGTTGAACTCTATAGAGGTTTGTTCAATCTGTGGAGAAAATAATTCTATAGACAAGTGCCCGTCCTTGCCCAGACTTAAAGCTATATACAAAGGGGCCGAAGGAATCACTGAATAGATCTATTACATAAACCAAAAGAGGCCACATGGACCTAGATCATACCAACAGGGAATGCAAGGGACATCTCAAGCATACTACAACCCCAACCAAGTCATCTCCATACCTTCTTGGGCCCCCCCGACTCATCCTTCCTAGCCCACACCTCCACCTTGGTCCTTCACATCTCCATATCACGCCCAACTAGCCACCCATTCATTTCAACCCTATGCTCAGCCACAACCTAAATGGAATCATCTCATCCGGGGTGGAGGCTCCAATACATCTCTCTTCCCACTCTTTTGCCTCCATCACCTGCCCAACCACAACCTCATCCGCATCCATCTCAAATATACCCTCCCACTAGACTACCGGTACCACCATTTCCAAACCCACACATTGAAGTAGCTCAACCCGTTTACAATGCTGAGGTACAACACTTCCAAACAAATCCTCTTGAGCTCAATGGTATTCACCATAGCTCAGGAAGAGTATTGCAAAAAAGAGATTATATTGATATCATTGAAGGACCACATCCAAAAGAAGAAAGTTCAAAAGAGAAGATCAAAGAACCATGGGCTGCACTTAATGAAGAGAAGACATCAAAATTAGAGATCGAGAGAGCTCCCTCATGGTTACTGTTAACGCTCAAATCTACCTTAGGCTGAAATAAGGTAAAACTCAAGGCTACATCAAACCACGCTCAGCCTCGTAGCTAGCCCTACGAGGACAGGAGAGGGCTCTCTCCAGTCAATCTTGGAAAAAGGTCTTCAAAGGGGCTGAGATGACCTATAGTGAATGCTGATCTTAGGCTAGTAAATAGATATGAATGAGGTTTTTAATAAATGACGGGGTTTTCTGGACTGTATGGGATCAAGAATAGCGTGAGCAGGGAAATTAGATGCAGATTATTACATAAGGCAAGATAGGAAAAAGCTTAAACATTCAATTTGAATTTATATGGAATGTGAAGAATGTTTGAGAATGCTGAAAAGGGCATGGATTGATGAATCCTTTTCAGATGGAGGAAAACATAGAACTTGAATACTTTTCCAAGGCAGAGCAGCAAGCTGAATTCTGCCCTTCACACTAAAAAGTATTCAACAGGCAATGATTATGAATGAAACAATAAACATCACAAGAAACATATGAAAACAGAGAAAAACATAATGCTAAGTTGTTACCATAGGGATCTTATGAAACAGAGCTGCAAACTTTCAATTAAATCTCTATCAACTGTACAATAAAACTCTGTATTTCTCCTCACACCTCTGCCAGAACTCTCCCCTCACCCCTTTACAAATGATTTTTAATACAATATATAAGCCTAGAGGTGGGATAACAAATCGACCCAAATAAGGAACTGATTTATCATCATTAAACAAACAAAACTAAAAGCCAATCTGCTTTTCTGAAAACAAAACAACGCTCCCCCTAAACCTGTTGATGACCAACAAAGAAGCACACCTATAGCGTAGATCTCATAACTGAAGACAAACATAGGTAATTGAAAACTTGAATGCCACTTTGCACATTCTAGAAATTACAATTGCCCCCCAAATTTCTGGAAATGCATTGGCCATTCGAATTAGGAAATCTGAAGCCATAAATAGGAAATTGAATCCTATTCTTCTGCTGTGGTAGATAGTCTTGATTTATTTTTAGCCTTTCGATCTCTGACTGCCACGTTACATTTGTCACTTTAATAAAAACAACCTTTAAACTAAAATTCTGCCAGTTTCAGCTCATGATGACAACTGTTCTTATTTGTTGCAGTGACATGCGCAAGCTAAACATCTAAAGGAGAATGGTGCATTCATTTGTTGTAGATATGGCGGCAGAACTTTTGACTGGGAAGGCATTCATTCAATCACTACCCGTAGACCAGGAAACCATTAGATCTATACCTTGGGCTTCACTACATCCATAGATTCACATCTATCTGCAGATGTAATCTTCATCAAAATCCCAATTAGAAACAAACTCTCCTTCCTCAATTTCCCCTTCTCTGCAAGTTGAGAACACAACAGTTCTGTAATATTCAACTCATAATATAATTTTTTGGCACCCTTTGTATATTCTATCTTGATGAAAAGCTTTAGATTTTCGGTAGATTCTTTACAAAAATGCCTTAATTTATGACGTGACACAGGATTTCCAGGACCAATTGTCAGATGCTTTTCCAATATACTCCACAAGCCCGCATGTTCATCAACCCCATGGTCAACAAAGATCACTTCTGTTGAATGAAACTGCAACTCAACTGTCCATTAAATGCATTTCCGCCTTTTGTTTCTTCTGTCATATGTGTTGCAAGCTGATCGTGGCATTTTGGTATAAATCCGAACACAATGGCAAAAAATTTTGGGTCTGAGACTATATGGGCAGCGTGCCCTATATGGGTAGTGCCCGTGTTCTTTGCAAAGGGCTGGGGAACTTATGTGGGTAGCGCACCTTATATGGGTAGCGTGCCTTCCAGTTTTCAATTTTGAAAACGAGCTTTCGCCCTTCTAACCTGCAATTCGACCAGCACATTCAATATCACAATCAATCATAAAACGAAGTGAAAACAGAACATCGCTTCCAGTGACAGCTCTTCTGATGAACCGATGTTGTTTTTGACCTTCATGTTATGATGAAGAGCTTCAGAAACTAATCGTACAACCTCCACCCCATTATAAGCACATTCAACAGTGGCACCTAACCGTTTAAGCATAGATTATGTAAGTCGTTGTAAAACAACATTGTCTTGCCAACCAGTGAACTTAGAGGTCTCAATTTCTTGTCATATTTTGTGGATACTAACTGCAACTTGCTTTGATCTTGTCTATTGTCCAAACCCATTCCATTTTTATAAACAGATTCAATTCTGCAAGGTTCATCATTTGTTTGCTTCTGCTGCAAAACAGACGATGCTCTAACTTCTGAAGGTTGTAGCATTCTTTTCATAGTAAGGTCCTGTAAAAGTTCCCAAACAGCATGAAGGCGAGAGCCATGAATTGGTTTATGTATTATTAGGTCGCATGGAACCATTCCACTCTTCAACTTCTCTAAATCCATACTTGAAGTATTTGTAGTAACTAACCAGACTACCTTGTAGTTAGGAATCTGTCCACCTCCATAAAACTTACTTAAAAGCATTGACATTTGTTCCATAGGTCCAACAATCATGTTGATGTCCAACAAAACTAAAAGATAAGTACCTACTCTGTCCATTTCTATTTGTTTGATAACCTCACCAGTTGAACCACAACCAGCTGTAGGAGGTTGCTCAACACCATAATCAAGGCATGTATTACTAAAGTGATACTCTGGAGAAACCAACTCAAAAGAACTGGAAGATCTACAACTGTTGAAGAAAATATCATGTCCTAAGTTTTCAAGCATCGGAACAAGATCTTCCCATTGATTTAACATCCAAACCTGTACACCTCGTCGCTCCAACCATTTTTTCAAAATGCTTTTTCCTGCCTCCCCATGCATGGCAAGTATCGCACGGACACCTTCTATATGTGGAATACTTTCATGGAAATCTGCCCCTGAAATCCTAGCTGTAAAAGATTCAGACTTTAATCCTTGTTGCCAGTCTTGAATGGCAGATCTCTGCCACTTGAACCAAATGTATCCTGAAGCAAGTCCGATGTTTCTCCAGGTTCATCTTTATCAATGATGTTGATATCTCCACTCATCAGATGCACCAATGATTTGAACAATGCCAAGACCCAAACCAGTTCCATCATGCATCGAAGATTTGTTGTAACTGCAGTCTCTGCATCTGAGCATTCAACACGCAAGGTGTAGATTATACATTTCTTAAGGTCTTGAGTAAAACCCTTCAAGTATCATAGCTTGCAAGTGAAAGAAAGCATTAACAAATTTTGGATCCACACTCAAAGGTTGATTATGTTGTGCCTTATCTACGAGAGAAAGCATGAGTTTTCTTGCCAATGTCTGGCCAGCTACGAGCCACACATGGTTCACTTTCAAGATTATAACCATCAAACTCCACCAAATAGCTGAGCGTGTTGTATAATTTAACATTTCTCGCATTTGGATGCAAAACTCTGTTTTGTTTGATTTCGCTTTGTCTCTGATTGCTGATGATGTTCTTTCTGTTTGTGCTTTTGCAGAGATAGGAGCTGCTAAAGCTGCTGCCATTTGAAGAGCTGGATAATTTGAAACATTTTGACAAATCACATCTTCTAAAAAAAAACACATTTGATGATCTCACATTATTGACGATGACTTCACTGAACCTTCCTCTAGTCTACAGAGAAAACCTTAGACTCAAGAATTAAAATGACTCTTTTCTGGACCATAGTAACATCAGTGAATGCACATAACAAGGAATGAACTTTGGAGAATTTGACTGCAGCGGGCTGACAAGATGGAGTCTAACATTGGCTCCAATGGGGATGGCATCTACCGCTTTTTGGAGGTGCCAAGAACCACAGAGCTTTGGGAGAGCAGACAGTGCCTCTATCCATTGGGCAATGGAGTCATTATTGCAAAGAAACGACATGATTAATTTATTCACTGGAAACTAACTTAAATGATTGAAAAACTGACTCGGCAAAATTCAAACTAAATTGTAATGAAACTGGAACAAAATGTTGCCTTTTGGCTGCTTATTTATTTACAAAATTGACCCTACTTTGCTGCAAAAATAATAGATCAGGTAATACTGAAATGCCAGATCAACCATTCAAGTAAATTTGAGAAGAATGGTGCTTGAGAGTGCTTCAACCAGATCACAGATGCAATCGCTGGCAACCCTACATGCACATAATGAGTCTGATCATGTAAAAGACAGTTTGAATTGTCAGTCAAACTGAAAAACATAGGATCGCGAAAGCCAGACTCCGTTTGCTGCCCCAACTCTGCAATACATACCTCCAGCTGCACACTGTCAATGCAAACATCTGTAGGCAACTCTATTGTTTCTTGTTTTAAAGGAGGGAGAGTTTCCAAGAACATTCTGGGATCTCGGAAATGGATCTGATCATTTAAACACTAAATCTCCTTCTCAATTCTTTCAACAACTAACTCACAGACACCAGTTTTAGCTTCAAGAGGAAACTTCGGAGATTTCAAACATTGAAGCAAGACACTGAAAAAATCTTCATTAATTTCAAAATCTGCTAACTAATTTCTTACTTCTTTTACAGCTTCACACAGTGCAGGGTTTGCCACGTACCCTACCATTGCATGAATGGATCAGTGAGCACTGGAATCTTTGGATCAAGCTGGAGTCATCGGGTGAATGTTTCAGCCTTCATATGTTACTGACTGCTCTCCACCATCAGCATCAAATCTGCAACTTGATTTCATGTACTCGGGTAATTAACAAGTTAGATGTCACGTTTACAAGCTAGACCAGAGATTGATTGTAGCAACGTTTATCTACTTCCGCTAATGCAAAGCAAAATCGTTTCGAAGGCTACCTGGCATGACTTCAAACTCCGTCTGTAGCTTATAAAACAAATGACATCAACAAGTAAACCATTTTTCTTCCCCAGTATGGTCGCCACTACGTTAGCACTCAAATCTACCTTAGGCTGAAATAAGGTAAAACTCAAGGCTACATCAAACCACGCTCAGCCTCGTAGCTAGCCCTACGAGGACAGGAGAGGGCTCTCTCCAGTCAATCTCGCCAAAAGGTCTTCAAAGGGGCTGAGATGACCTATAGTGAATGTTGATCTTAGGCTAGTAAATAGATATGAATGAGGTTTTTAATAAATGACGGGGTTTTCTGGACTGTATGGGATCAAGAACAGCGTGAGCAGGGAAATTAGATGCAGATTATTACATAAGGCAAGATAGGCAAAATCTTAAACATTCAATTTGAATTTATATGGAATGTGAAGAATGTTTGAGAATGCTGAAAAGGGAATGGATTGATGAATCCTTTTCAGACGGAGGAAAACATAGAACTTGAATACTTTCCCAAGGCAGAGTAGCAAGCTGAATTCTTCCCTTCACACTTAAAAATATTTGACAGGCAATGATTATGAATGAAACAATAAACATCACAAGAAACATGTGAAAACAGAGAAAAACATAATGCTAAGTTGTTACCACAAGGATCTTATGAAACAGAGCTGCAAACTTTCAATTAAATCTCTGTCAATTGTACAATAAAACTATGTGTCATGCGGAAAGAGTCGATTTTGCGGACAAAACCGACCTCCCTAGAAGCTAAGGCTTTCTAGTGACAAACAAGACAAGTAAACACTACCTTTCTCTAAACATGCATTTAGAATACAAGTAATCAGGGGTTTGTAACATACCTTTAGTCCAATGCTTTGTAGTAGTCCAGCCTCGCCGATCCGGATGAGCTCCTCCTTCTCTTCGAAACCTGCATTCACTAACAAGCCAAAAGATTACATAGCACCTGAATAACTTATAAAATAACACATATTCATCATATAGACCAAGGAGTATATGAAACAAATCATGTATAACAACTTGTTGAGAAAAATGAGTTTATTTGCATTAAGTGGAAACAAAAGAAACCATTACAACCTGAGCCTTGGTGTTGTGCAGGTCCCTCCCAGGGTCCAGCAAGAGTTTTCCTTTACTTTGATCAGCTCACCCACTTCCAAATGAAGTCAAGAAAGGATGGGAATCTCTCCTCTCAAGCTCTATAAGGGAGTCCTAATCTCAGCAGCATCTACCCTTAGGAATGTTCAGCTTTCAACCTTTCCTCCCTCTGGCCCAATGCATGTATTTATAGTGCTTTGGAGGAAGTTATTCAGGTCCACCATGAATGGGATAGCTCCCCTCTTCATGGGATAAGCTCCTCTTACATAGGGATGCATGAACCATCTGGAGGCACCCAATGCACGTCAAACCATCTTCTAGAAGGCTCTATAAATGACCACAAGTAACTCTTTTGAAGTGAAACTCGCGCCTTTTGACCTTTACAGGAGTACGCACCCAGAGCTTTACATACAGAGCATACAAGTACGCAGGTTTTATGAACTGGAGGTGCGTACACGTAGGTAAGGCTAAGAGAAACTGCGTAACCAGAGTTAATTGACTTTTAAAGGACTTTCTCTCTTTCTTGGAGTTTGACATGAGGAGCAGAGGTATGAGACTTGCCAAGGAGGATAGTATGACAGTTGATAGAGCCATACTAACTGTAGATAGTCATGGTGACAATTTTTAGTGTAACAGATTGCCCCCTAAAGTGCGAAGCCTGTAGTAGATTTAGGGTTTCATATCATCTAGGAAGGGTGAAGTACTTTATCATTTCAAGGATTATCTTGTGGAGAGCCCGATTGGAACCTGCAAGTATTCAACACAAAATACATGTATGAGATCATATCATCGCTAAGGTAGGCATTCCCATACTCAGATCAAAAACTTTAACTAGCAAACTAACTACTGCTCTGATACAGGAATGATTTTGCAGTACATCGTAATCATAGACTCATGTAGACACAGTATGGACGCAGCCATCTGTTTATAGTTAGTCTACTTATACAATGAATACAAAACTCCTCGCAGCCTAGATGGTGGAAACTAGATCCAGGGTCTTCATTTCTACTTCCCGAAATAGTATGATTCTATCCATGCGAATAAATGAGTCGATGTCGAGCATGGTAGAAACCACTTGATTACCAGTCAATGATGTAAACTGTTAACAAGTGTGAGAGAAACCACCAGTGATGTCAATGGTTCTCAAAGTACCCAGTACAATCCATGAGATGTGAATGAATGTGTTGATGTCGAACATGTCACAGAATCCTTCGATCGAAAGTCAATGATGTAAACTGTCGTCGAAGGCAAGAAATCTGCCATTTATGCATGCGGATCTCAAGGTACTGACGATTCCTAGATCATCTTTCTAGATAATGTGTTGATGTCGACAGAAAGCGATCCGTTGTAGGCAAGCCCACAACACGAAATCATATATCAAGTTGAAGAAATGTAGCTGTAAGGACTGACTCAGGGATGGTCAAGATGGATGACAGGTATTTTGCAGACGAATGAATTGTTTGCAGAGGCCTCTTGAACACATAACGACACAACAGATGGCTTGGTAACACTTGACCCAAAGTTAATACCCGGCTGAAGACTTTCAATGTGGTTCAATCAACTGTGAGGCAAAGGATTTCCCAACCCAGGTGAATGAAAAGTGTCGTGTTCAAGAGTGGTGATAAGGTTTCTTCTGAGACAAAGGATAACAAATAGGCTCATTTTTCTCTCTTTTCCCCCACCATTTCTGGCAAGTACCTCTTTATTTTTAACAAGCTTGAGGAGGATAACATATGCTTGATTATAAGCTCATCCTTCGGATGAGTCCAACTTAGTTTAGATTCGAACCCTAAGAAGGAGTGGTCCGTTCCTGTTTGTAATCGAACAGGTCCTTTACTGTGAAATTTTAACGAGTCCAGTATAGGAGAAACTCGGCGTTTTTCAATTTTAGAGAGTCTGAAAAACTTAAGAAGACTCCAAGGTTGAACTTTTTCGTAAATTTGTGTCTCCCAAGCCCGAAAAAGTATAAAATAATACTTGAGAGAACCGCTTGGTTTTTTACGACCAAGGAGTACTTTCATAGTTAGTGTCTTTGACATAAAAAGTAAAAAGCGATCAAGGACACGTCGTTTTATTTCCAGTATCGAGTTTGAAACGACAAAAACCCGGCGATCTTTTCCTGTTTTTACGGTCAGAAAAGGGCTATAAGGGGACCGTCTTTTAATTCCATTTTAACGAGTGTAAAAGAAACGCTCCGCAATCTTTTCATGTTTTAAGAGTCAGAAAAGGGCTTAAAAGATGACTCTGATGTTTTTGTTTGTGAAAAATGATAATTTTCCCTGAAAATCCTTTTATCCTGCACAAGAACCAACACATTACTCATACCTGTTTAATATAGATAAAAATACTTTGCAAAATACCTTTTCATGGTGGAAAATAAACAAATTTAACATTCATTTACTCAAAAAACCTATAAAAATGGGTTTTACCATTTCATTTTTACCATTTCACTGTTGAGGAGAGAAAAAGGGCTTTTGGCAAGAAACTTCCCGTGGTCGTTGCGGAAAATCCGACCGTCGAAACCGAACGCCGTCTCATTAGGTATTCTACAACATCCTCCCTTGCATTTCCATCTGTTTAGAATTTGTTTTTAAGTTTTAGTTTCATTTTTTGGAAGGCTTGGGGTTTCAAGGGCCGCTTTTCGGGGTACACAGGTGCCCCAAAGGTGACCTGCGTACCCCGACATTTTCTCAGTTGGGAAAATGCCGGGTGTACGCAGCTTGCCTTAAGACAGCCCGCGTACACATGCTCTGTTTCTAAAGGCGGGCTGCATACACCGCGGAGTGGGTTTTTGAATCTCAATTTCTCCAAAAAGAACCAAAATCTTTCAATTTTGTTGACTCTAACAGATTTTTTATGGTGTGTAGATTGCCCACCATGCTTGATTGGCGCGAAAGAGAGCACGAAGATGTCGATTTGGCCGCAATTAATCATCAACCTTCCATTGATGCTTTAAAGGCATGCGGTCTTTACAAATATTGGGCCATACCTGGCATGAGGGCCCAGGTAAGATTTCTAGAGTGGCTGGTCGAAAGGTGGAACGTCCAGGATCAGTGCTTTTACATTGGAGGGCACCAGCTCGAAATAGAGCCCTTTGACATTTACTTTCTCACTAGTTTGCCCAAGAGGGGCAAACAATTGACTCTGTCCGGGACTAGGCTGGGTGGCCAGTCCATCGCTAGTCTCCGTCTAGAGTGGTGCAATAATCAGAACCAGGAGAGAGGGATAGAAATCAAAAAGATATCCCGACCTGAACTTATGGTAATTGCCTTTACAGTTACCAGACTCTGCGGCGCAGCCGCTTTACACATTGCCACCTGGTCCCAAATGCGGATGGCGATTGACTACTATCAGGGCACCATTTTCAACTGGTGCGATGCTGTGTTGGCCAATTTAAAGGGCCAACTGACTAGGGCAAAAAACGGGCAACAGAAGACTTTTGGTCATGGGCCTTTAGTTGTGAGTTTTGCTCTAGAGAGGGTTCTGATGTTGATCCCGCAGCAGCTCACTATTGAGGCTGGGCTTCCCCGAGAGCCTAAGTTGATGCGATGGGTTGCGGTGATGGCCCGTCATCCTGACGAGGGCACTGAGGTTGTTCGATTTAGACTGGAGTATTTTCACTGGTTAGAGGACCAGGTCTTCTCGATTCAGGATTTTCCTTATGCTGGAGTCGATTTTCGTGGCGACCCGGACATGATTCTTCCACCGGGAGAACAGTGGGATGACACGGGTACTTTATTTTTCACAAGTGTTTTAACTTATCTACTTTTTTTGTTTTTATATCGTCTCAAAACTGACAGTGACAATTTTCAAAATGCAGATGCAGGCCCACGACGTCTAGCCAATCTCCGACCTTTCGAGAGGAGACAACCAGTTGCACCGACACCGGTCCCACAGAACGAGGCTACAGAGACCTTAGCTGAGTTGGAGCAAGACCTAGAGCATCTGACGGCGGATATACCAGAGACTACTATAGATGATATTCCTATCAGGCTTCAGCGCTATGTAGTCGGAGTTCCAAGACCTTTTAGGAGATTCTTGTGTAGGGTAGCCCGTGCAGTGGTGTCGTATAGAGATCATCACCAGTGATTGGTTGATCGTTTTTGTAGACACATGTGACATTTTGGTTTTTTGTACTTATCATTTTTGCCGATCATAAGGTGTTTTGCAAGCTATGATCGAAGACGATGTATTTTTGACACACTCCTATCTATATATATCATTATTACCGGCTTATCCTGTTAAACATGTGTGATTAAATGTTAATGTTTTTAAATTTACATGTATGATTATCGCAAATGTGTGTCTAACATTCGAGAAGCAATTGCATCCGCTAATGTATTAAAAGACCTTGGAATATGTTGATATTCAATGTAATCAAACTCACGTTCCAAGAGACGCACTCTCAAAAATAACCTTAATAACACTGGATTTCTAATGGCATAAACTCTATTAAGCTGTAATACAACGAGTTCAGAATCTAACCTCACTATCAAACTCCGAATCCCAAATGAAATAGATTCAGACAATAATTCAATCACTGCACTGTATTCTGCAATGTTGTTTGTTGTTTGACCGAGGCTCACCCCATGCATAGAAACTAACTCGTTAGAGGGCAAATAAATAACCCAAGCTGTGGAAGATATATTCCGTGTATTACGACAAGCACCATCAGTGAATCCAATGTATGTTTGGAGAGGCATCGACATCTGCAAACATCAAGTGTAAAACCAAGATAAGCAGAATAACAATGAAAAACACACTTTCTAAGCTAAGCACACTGTCTAAACTAACAAACACACTAGCTAGAAAGAAAAATTAACCTAACTAACCTAACTAAAATCTCCACACCCATTATTTAAGCATAATACCTCTTTAGGTAAAGTCCATTTCTGGGTTTACCCAAAGAGTCCCCGTCAAAGTCAACCAGCTCATAGGCCCCTTTTGCTAGCTTTCGCTTAACAATGTAGGGCCCATGCCACATAGGAACGAATTTTCCAGCACCTAATTTATCATTAGCTTGATCATACAATAGCACTAGGTCTCCTTCCGAAAAATTTCGAGGGGTCACATTTCGATCATACTGAGCTTTCATTCGTTTGGCATGAGTCTCGATTGCTAGTGCAGCATCGCGTCGAGTCTCATCTAATTGAGCTAAGTATAATAAATGCTTCTCCTCTTCGGAAGTAGCTGGAAGTAATTCGACAACCATTTGAAGTGATGGGATTTCGCATTCAATGGGCAGCACAGCTTCCAAACCATAAACTAGTTGGAAAGGAGTGAACCCTGTTGATGTTTTCACTGAAGTTCGATATGCCCAAAGCACGGAAAATAACATGTTGTGCCAATTCAACCGATGAATCCCAATGATTCGTCGGATCATGATAACTAAAACTTTGTTGATGGACTCAACCAGACCATTGGCTTGTGGATAATAAGGAGTTGAGCTATCGTGACGCAAACCAAGCTAGCCTGTAAGTTTTGTCATCATAATGTTTCGAAAATGGCGCCCATGGTCAGTGATTATCGCTTGTGGGACACCAAACCTAGCAATAATGTGATTGAATATGAAAATCGCAGCTGTCTTTCCAACTGACTCGAATGTAGGCATCGCCTCGGCCCACTTAGTAAAATAATCAACCGCAAGGATGATATACGCATGCCCCCCGGCCGAGTGAGGGTTACATGTAATAAAGTCGATATCCCATTTGGCAAAAGGACCAACGGCAATTATAGGGTGGAGAGGAGCAGGTGGTGCATGCATCTTGCGATCAAACACTTGAAAGTTGTGGCATTTCCTGACCGCAATGATACAATCTTTAAACATGGACGGCCAGAAATAGCCAGCACGCAACACCTTATGAGCTGTGGCATACCCAGACATATGACCGCCACATCCTCCAGAGTGACAGTCATTTAAAACCCTTTCTTCCTCTTCGTGAGTTAAGCAATGTTGGAAAACCAAGTCCGCCCCACGGCGATAAAGAGTATCTCCAATAATTTTATACTGTTGGGACTGGAACCGAATTTTTCGATACCACGGATCTAAAGTGCTGATGAGAAACAAAGATTCGTCCGCAATGGGTTCCTCTGCCACAGTTTCCGTGTCAGCACGCGGGAAATCACACATCAACTCTGCAAAGACTAAAGATTTCTTAGACTTAGATTTTTCAAACTCTAAGTTGAACTCTTGCAGGATAACGATCCATTTAGAGTACTTGCACCCTAGCAATTGTTTAGTCAAAATGTAGATCATAGGGTTGCAATCCGAAATGACTGTAGTTTTACGGAGAAGAATGTAGTGACGAAAACGTTGGACAGCCTGAACGGCTGCCAAGGCCAATTTCTCCACATGCGAATATTTTAGCTCAGTGGGATTTAACGTCCTACTAAGATAATATATCACATGTTCCGTTGCGAATTCGTCTTCCTGAACTAATACCATCTCAATAGTGGAATGAGAGGCGGCGAGGTACAAAAAGTAATCTTGGTTGTAGTTGGGAGGATGCAACAACGGTGCATGGGTCAACGCGTGTTTAAGTGCATCAAAAGATTGCTGAGCTATCTCATCCCAAGAGAATTGAGCATTCTGTTTCAACAACCATGTAAAACCTTTTGTAACCTCGGCGTAGTTAGGAATGAATCGGCGTAAAAAGTTTGCTTTCCCCTGCAAACTTTGGAGTTGGCGAAGACTCGAAGGAGGAGGCAATTTGATGATAGCTTCTACCTTCGAGGGATCGACGTGAATGCTGGCTTTTGAAACTACAAATCCCAGCAATCGTCCCACTTCTATACAGAAGAAACATTTGTGTGGGTTCAAACGTATACGATAATGCCTACACCTCATGAAGATTGCTCATAAATGGAAAAGGTGATCAACTCGATGTAATGAATGAGCAGGCAAATCATCGAGGTACGGTTGCACAATGTGTTTGATGTCATGAAACGCATAAGACATCGCCTTTTGAAAAGTGGTTCCGACATTCTTAAGCCCAAAAGGTAGTTTGCAATAAGCAAATGTCCCCCATGGACAAATGAAAGCCATTTTTGGTTGATCGGCAGGTAGAATATTGATTTGATTGTAACCGAAAAAACCGTCCATAAAGGAAAATATTTCACTGCTGGCACAATCATCAATTATTTGATCGATATAGGGTGTTGGATAGTTGTCTTTGGGACAAGCACGATTGATATCCCTATAGTCGATGCATATTCTTATTGTTCCCTATTTTTTGTTAACCGGAACAATATTCGATACCCAATCTGTTAACGGGATCAGATAAATGAAACCTGCTTTCAACAGCTTCTCAACTTCTGCTTTAATTGCAGCCGCTTTTCGTGGGTGAATCTGACGCAAACGTTGCCGGACGGTTTTAGCGTCCGGATAAGTCTTAATCTCATGGACAACAATTGCGGGATCAATTCCTGGAATTTCCTCATAGGACCAGGCAAACCCGTCGCGGAATTCTTGAAATAGGGCCTTGTACATCTGAATTCCGTCATCTGAACACGAGGCACCTATATGAATGTTTTCAATAATTCCGGACTTGACTGAAATGTCGATGGGAATAGTGCGAGAGATGTTTCCCAAATTCAGCTCTGAATCAGGATGTTTCATTGGACTCTGAGCTTCCTTGACATATTCAGCTGTAAAAACTGATGAGAAATCGTTTTCAAAGCGATCATCCTCAGGTAAAAACAAAGATCTATGATGGAGATCTTCCCATGGTAAATCGTCTACACACAGGACTTCACAAAGTTGTTCGTCAGATGACACAACTTCGGGAAATGCTAATAACTCCGAGGTTGGCATGAAAAGTGACTCCTCACGAACCACATTCATTTGGTCGACTTTGGTTGAACGCGAGTCTGTAAAAGACTGCACGGCTTCGTAAGCAATTTCATACGGACTCAAAGGCATAGCATCACCAAATGAGTCTATTTCAGATTCAAAAGGAACGATCCAAGGATCGTTATAAACAATGGTATCTGATGTAATCATATGAATGGATGCGAACAAAGACACGGCGTTGATTGGAGGAAAAGGAAAAGTGCCCAGTAAATCGGCATCTTTAACTAATCCTACACCAACATCCTTATAAGGGATAGTCATTTTACCGACATGCTGGATACTCTCTGAAGAGGCTGGATCGGATGAAAAATAAGCCATCTGGTCTATGGTCACGATCTTGCCATTATGTGGAAATTTTATTACTCAGAAGATCGATGAGACGACCGCTGTCATAGCGTAAGACCAACTTCGACCCAAGAGAAGGTTGTAGTCTAGAGGGGCATCAACCACCTCCACATCCAGACTAACAGTTTTTCCTTCAACCCCTATAGGCAAATCCTGTAGAATGCTAAACGGATGGAACCCACGACCATCAAAGGCCTTAAGAATTGTCGGGGATTGATTTAGTGAAGGAGAACGAAGCGATCTCCAGCACTGTATCGACATAATACACGTGGAAGCTCCCTCATCAATTACAGTCCGATGAATAGGCCTGTTTTTGACTATCACTGGAATCTGGAAAGCCATTTGATGAGGTAAACACGGTGTACTATTTTCTAGATCAAAGATTATCAGGTTCGGGTCCTGAACATCAACAGCTCCTATATCCGACAAAAGTAATTTTCGTTGTGCTAGACATGATTGCAACACTTCTAAAGCCGACATTGCTGAGGGTGAAACAGCTAAATCCTCAACAATGTTGTAATTCTGGGCCGCTCTCGCATGTGGATTGAAAGCAGACCTTCGAAGTACACCCTTGGCGGGCGGTTTAATTACTAAGTCAGGGTTAGGTTTCTCGATCTGTAGTGGATCGGAACCAGGAGCTGAGGTTGATGGATTTGACTGAGAAGATTCTGCTTCTTTCGATCCATCAACAGGACTTTTACTACCATAATCGTGTGACCGAGTCGCAATCCTTACATGAGACATCATCAATATGGGTTCTTCAACGGCACTCGAGGAAGAACCTATCATTTTGCTATCTTTCGGAAATGGGTCCTTCAAGACAGCAGGAATTTGGGAACCCTTGACGAGTTTCGCAACCTCGGCCCGATGAGGGCAATCTCTTGTAAAATGATCTTCTTCACAAATAAGACAAGGATAACGGGGCTTGCGCTTTTCTTCATTGGTTTCCGACTTTTCTGTTTTCTCCTTTGGAGTTTTGTCTGCTTTATTCTTCTTCTTGCCTTTCTTTTTCCCACTGTTTTTTGATTTAGCCGTAGATGACTCTACAGCGTGAATATCAGTGGAAACTTCAGCAGAAGATTCTCCTGTCGAGGAGTCTGGTAAGGTGATAATGGGCGAAGAATTCTTTGAAGACTTCTTCTTGCTTTTAGTATTTACCGTACCAATCATGCCATCAGCAGCATGAGATCCCGAAGGAGCAGCAGCGATTTGATTTGACTTCGGAAGATCTGGGATCTTTTCGTGTAACGTACCCGACTAAGTATAAACTAAGTCAAGGTACTGTGCTTGAGCAATCACTTTCTCTTCAGTAACTACTCCGGCCTTAGCTACGTCTTCAGTAATCTTCGGTAATAATGATTTAACAAACTATTCAGCTAAGATTTGGTTCGGGATAAAAAATTTCACTAATCGCCTTCGACGTCTCCATTCATGAATATGATCGGAAATATAAGTGGACGTTGACTGTTTTAATGAAGTTAATAACTCGGTGCCATTATCATATCTGACCGGCAACTGAAAATGAGTTAAGAACGATGTAGCTAACTGACTAAAATTATAAAAAGAGGCCCGTGGTAACTCAATGTACCACTTGGCCGCGAGACCAATGAGTGTATGTTAGAAAAGACGTAAACGGATCGAATCATTCGAGATGGAATTTGAAGCACACCAGAGGTGGTAAGTCATCACGTGATTTGATGGATCCTCTCCAGACTTACCTTCGAACTTGGGTATGTCACTGGGCAACTTATTTGGCATTGGCGGCCAGAACGGAAGATAATTTATTGGATCCTTCGTTAGGTGCGTCAAGTCTGGTAAATCCAAAGTTGCGATAAACGGAAATTGACGATTAGGATCCCTAAAACTCTGGGTCACAAGTCCAGTCCCAGGAGAAGGATATCCAGGATAACTTGGAACAGGAATCGCATTCGGGATATTGTATCCTCCCGAAAAACCAGGATTAACTGGACCGTACTGGGGTTGCTGTGGTTGTTGATAAGTGTACCCAGGATACTGTTGATACTGGTAAACCGGTTGTTGGAAAGCAGGCCCGTATTGGTATTGTCCCTGGTACGATTGATAAACAAATTGTGGTTGAGTAGTGACAACCGTACTTAAACCAGGCTGCCCCACAGGCATCTGAACCGTAGTTTGAATCGTGGATCCATACAATGGTAAAGATGTTTGCGGAGTAGTGGCAGAGATAGTAGAAACCGGAGCTGTCGATACTCCAGAAGTAGGTGTGGTGGAAGGAACATATGTTGCGGTAGTTGCAGCAGTCATTTGAGATGGAGTACTAGGTGCAATTGGCGACTGAGTAACTACCGAAGGTACAAAAGTTTGAACATTAGACTGGACTGGTTGCTGGGGTGGACCAGAAACCACAGGTTGTCCAGTTTGAGATGACAACTGTACGCTTGGCTGCAACACTTGTTGAACTTGCGATGGATCCCACACTATGTTCATTCCGGGGTATTGACCCATGACAGGTTGAGGATATTGAGATCCATAACCGGATTGAGGGTAGGATTGATAATTGAAAGGTACATTTCTCGTACCTTGAACATAAGATTGACCTTGGGGTGGTTGATAACCTTGACTCGAGTACTGACCTTGGGGTAGATACCCTTGAGGTAAGTACTGATACTGGGGTTGACCTTGAGGCATAAATTGATACTGAGGTTGACCCTGGGGTACATATTGAGGCTGGGGTTGGCCTTGAGGCATGTACTGTACCATGGGTACATACTATCCTTGAGGTTTCCCCCCAGACGCAAGTTGTGTACCTTGAGGTTGCCCCCCAGGCATTAATTGAGGCTGCCCCCCAGGCGGTAACTGACCACATTGAGGTTGAGAACTGGGAATTGAACCTGACATCATATAAATGTCTCCTACGCCCAACGGTTTATTACCATTGTTTTCAATTAATGGCCCATGTCCAATGGGTGAGGAGATGCTCCTGCAAAAGTACCAGAGAGTGACTGATACCCAGCAGGAACAGAAGGACCACCATACAAGAAAGATTCAGGAGGTTGAGTAAACACGGACGACTGACTAGACATATTTACAGGAGTATAAATACCTCCGGATGGATAAGGAGTACGAGGTGGAGAAAAACTTATCCCTGAGTTGTCTAAGTAATTAGTTAACGAAAGATAACAAGTAGTACTTCTAGGTGGACTGTAAAAAATAGATTCACGCTCCCTTAGATCAATGGTAGGTTGAACTTCAGGAATAGGGACGCCTACTTCTTCTTCTGGAGCAAGTTCTTCAATAGCTATCAAACCAGAAGGAAGATTTTCGGTGATGACTCTTTCTACCCTAGGTGAATCAGGAACAATAGAAGTTGGAGTAACAGGTTCAGATATTTCAGGTTCTTCGCTTATATCACTAGTAGATGAAAAACTACCAGCAAGCTCGGAAACTACAACAGCTTCAGGATTATAACCTGTTTCTAGACTTTGGTAATCTGGATGGACTACCAACGAAGACTCTCCTTCTTCAGGTGAACCTACTTTACTGCCACTAGGAGGAGTTACAAGGACTTTCAAACCTTCGTAATGACCCGGGACGTCTTCAGGAGGCTCACCCCGAAGTCTACGGGACTTCCTCAACAAATCGGCCACGGTAACAATCTCAGGAGACTGGCCCCGAAGTCTACGGGACTGTCTCAGTAATTCCGCCACAGTTAAAAACTTTTAACTACTGCACACGCAAACAAAGTAAAATCTCAAAGCAAACCACCTAAAGTCTCTAAAGAACCAAACAAATTTGAATCACACGCCTAAAGAATCTAGGGCGTCAAACCATACACAAACAGTAGCCTTCCGGACCGAAAACACTAGTTGGTGATGAAGCCCAACATCGCCGAATTCAGTACAGAAGTGGTGGGTGGAACAGTTACCCCCGCAACCTACTTAATGAATAGACCGGCACAAGTTCCTCCACTTTAACCGTCTCGAGTGAAGTGAACCCCCCGGAAAATCCAAGTGAGTCTAGCCGACGTCTGCTCCAGGTACAGTGGGATCTTCCCTCCACCGTCACCTCGGGTAGAATCCTAAAGATAATGGTCACTAAGGTTACCAACAGCAACAAATATACCTAGGGGAACAGTCTACGACCCGATAGCACGCAAGGGCAGAGTAACAAGCTCAATCCCCTTGCCGGCTCCTTGACAATAATCCAAGGTTTACCGACAAGTGACCCTAGGCTCCTCGAAAATAATCCGAGGTTTACCGTTTGTAATACGTGCATATCTGGCGTCTTTCCCAATGAAGGAGGATTGATCCCCTCACTGGTTCGGACACGGTCTCGTGCTTCTCCTTTAAGAGGAGCTTTCCCAGAGTACAAATGAAACAGTTGGATTTATCCTACCACAAGATAAGCTACTTGTTTGGTTTTCCTGTGTTGGAGAGTTAATTACTCTCCTACTCCAAGACACTAGACTGATCTATATTGGTGTTTCAGAGCCCTAGTAAATAAAAAGTTACTAAGTTGATTTTACTTTAAGCGTTAATTTTATGGCTTTTCTTTAAGACAAAAGGTAGTGGAGATGAAACTGATGGTGTGTAGACTCAACTCAAATCCACTAAAAAGATGCACTTAGGATGATTTATACTAATTTTCTTTTTCAATGAATTCCCTAGCTAAGAGAGTTGGAGAATGCAAAATTGATATAAAGACAACTTTCTTGGCAATGAAAATCAAAGAAACAATCTCTTTATCTTTTCCAAAGCATACAACACATGACCACTAATTATTCTACGAAAATTCCTTTTTCATTCAAAGACTCAAATGCCACTAAGCAAACTTTTCCTTCAAAAGAGATTTTTGGATTTTTTCCTACTTAACAAAGCATTTAAAAATCAAAAATCAAACCTTTAAAAATCTATGACAATCAAATCAAAGCTACTTAAAAGCAAATAAAAAAGAAATTCACCTAATAAGCAAATCTAATGAGGCCAAAACCTACAAAGTATGATCCCAGGATGTTTTACTCAGTCGTGATTTAACTAAGGACTAGTCAATGCAGAATCAAAAAACTAGCCAAAAACAAACATAAAATCTTTTGTTCTTTTTTGTAAAATGAAATTCACAGTTTAATAAACAAACTTTTTCAAGATTCGGCAAAGAGACAAAACAAAGGTAGATGTCTCACAAGGGTGGATTCTATGAAAGGTCCGACTCCTAAGAAGACTGCAAAGACCAGGGAGATCCAAGGTTTTACGACTTCTAAAGCCAAAGTCACTACAGGACCAATGCAAAAATCAAACCCTAAGGCTAGAACCTCTACGAATTCCACTAAAACTCTTGACACTGATGAAACAAGTTCAGATGAAGATCTCTGGCAGGTAACCAGTGGATCTGGGTGGTAAAAACAACTTGTAAAAAAAATCTAAGAGGCAACAAGGAGAAAATTGAAATTTTCTCAATTTTGACAGGGTACGCAGGCAACCTGTTTACACAGTTGCGTGTACGCTCTGTGCACAAAGCTGCAGTGCGTACAGGTACGCACTGTGCTTAACGCAGAGGCTGCGTACTTCTACAAAAACTAAGAAAAACTAAAATCTAATTTAACCCTAAGCTAAGCCACCCAAACACACAGTCAGACAACCAAAAACCAGAAAGAAAATGACTTATCTCAAATCAAAGTTTCAGACAAAGGAAAAATCATTCACATCAATGGAGTTCCCCAGTGGAGTCGCCATTTTTTCATGCGGAAAGAGTCGATTTTGCGGACAAAACCGACCTCCCTAGAAGCTAATGCTTTCTAGTGACAAACAAGACAAGTAAACACTACCTTTCTCTAAACATGCATTTAGAATACAAGTAATCAGGGGTTTGTAACATACCTTTAGTCCAACGCTTTGTAGTAGTCCAGCCTCGCCGATCCGGATGAGCTCCTCCTCTTCGAAACCTGCATTCACTAACAAGCCAAAAGATTACATAGCACCTGAATAACTTATAAAATAACACATATTCATCATACAGACCAAGGAGTATATGAAACAAATCATGTATAACAACTTGTTGAGAAAAATGAGTTTATTTGCATTAAGTGGAAACAAAAGAAACCATTACAACCTGAGCCTTGGTGTTGTGAAGGTCCCTCCCAGGGTCCAGCAAGAGTTTTCCTTTACTTTGATCAGCTCACCCACTTCCAAATGAAGTCAAGAAAGGATGGGAATCTCTCCTCTCAAGCTCTATAAGGGAGTCCTAATCTCAGCAGCATCTACCCTTAGGAATGTTCAGCTTTCAACCTCTCCTCCCTCTGGCCCAATGCATGTATTTATAGTGCTTTGGAGGAAGTTATTCAGGTCCACCATGAATAGGATAAGCCCCTCTTTCAATGGGATAGCTCCCCTCTTCATGGGATAAGCTCCTCTTACATAGGGATGCATGAACCATTTGGAGGCGCCCAATCCACGTCAAACCATCTTCTAGAAGGCTCTAGAAATGACCACAAGTAACTTTTTTGAAGTGAAACTCGCACCTTTTGACCTTTACAGGAGTATGCACCCAGAGCTTTACATACAGAGCGTACAAGTACGCAGGTTTTATGAACTGGAGGTGCGTACACGCAGGTAAGGCTAAGAGAAACTACGTAACCAGAGTTAATTGACTTTTAAAGGACTTTCTCTCTTTCTTGGAGTTTGACATGAGGAGCAGAGGTATGAGACTTGCCAAGGAGGATAGTATGACAGTTGATAGAGCCATACTAACTGTAGATAGTCATGGTGACAATTTTTAGTGTAACACTATGTATTTCTCCTCACACCTCTGCCAGAACTCTCCCCTAACCCCTTTACAAATGTTTTTTAATACAATATATAAGCCTAGAGGTGGGATAAAAAATCGACCCAAATAAGGAACTGATTTATCATCATTAAACAAACAAAACTAAAAGCCAATCTGCTTTTCTGAAAACAAAACAACGCTCCCCCTAAACCTGTTGATGACCAACAAAGAAGCACACCTATAGCGTAGATCTCATAACTGAAGACCAACATAGGTAATCGAATACTTGAATGCCACTTTGCACATTCTGGAAATTACAACTGCCCCCCAAATTTCTGGAAATGCGTTGGCCATTCGAATTAGGAAATCTGAAGTCATAAATAGGAAATTGAATCCTATTCTTCTGCTGTGGTAGATAGTCTTGATTTATTTTTAGCCTTTCGATCTCTGACTGCCACGTTACATTTGTCATTTTAATAAAAACAACCTTTAAACTAAAATTCTGCCAATTTCAGCTCATGATGACAACTGTGCTTATTTGTTGCAGTGACACGCGCAAGCTAAACATCTGAAGGAGAATGGTGCATTCATTTGCTGTAGATATGGCGGCAGAACTTTTGACTGGGAAGGCATTCATTCAATCACTACCCGTAGACCAGGAAACCATTAGATCTATACCTTGGGCTTCACTGCATCCATAGATTCACATCTATCTGTAGATGTAATCTTCATCAAAATCCCAATTAGAAACAAACTCTCCTTCCTCAATTTCCCCTTCTCTGCATAATATAATTTTTTGGCACCCTTTGTATATTCTATCTTGATGAAAAGCTTCAGATTTTCGGTAGATTCTTTACAAAAATGCCTTAATTTATGACATGACACAGGATTTCCAGGACCAATTGTCAGATGCTTTTCCAATATACTCCGCAGGCCCGCATGTTCATCAACCCCATGGTCAACAAAGATCACATCTGTTGAATGAAACTGCAACTCAATTGTCTAGTAAATGCATTTCCACCTTTTGTTTCTTCTGTCAGATGTGTTGCAAGCTGATCGTGGCGTTTTGGTATAAAGCCGAACGCAATGGCAAAAATTTTTGGGTCTGAGACTGTATGGGTAGCGTGCCCTATATGGGTAGCGCCCATGTTCTTTTCAAAGGGCTGGGGAACTTATGTGGGTAGCGCACCTTATATGGGTAGCGCACCTTCCAGTTTTCAATTTTGAAAACGAGCTTTCACCCTTCTAACCTGCAATTCGACCAGCACATTCAATATCACAATCAATCATAAAACGAAGTGCAAATAGAACATCGCTTCCAGTGACAGCTCTTCTGATGAACCGATGCCATTTTTGGCCTTCATGTTATGATGAAGAGCTTCAGAAACTAATCGCACAGCCTCCGCCCCATTATAAACACATTCAACAGTGGCACCTAACCGTCTAAGCATATATTATGCAAGTCGTTGTAAAACAACATTGTCTTGCCAACCAGTGAACTTAGAGGTCTCAATTTCTTGTCATATTTTGTGGATACTAACTGCAACTTGCTTTGATCTTGTCTATTGTCCAAACCCATTCCATTTTTATAAACAGATTCAATTCTGCAAGGTTCATCATTTGTTTGCTTCTGCTGCAAAACAAACGATGCTCTAACTTCTGAAGGTTGTAGCATTCTTTTCATAGTAATGTCCTGTAAAAGTTCCCAAACAGAATGAAGGCGAGAGCCATGAATTGGTTTATGTATTATTAGGTCGCATGTAACCATTCCACTCTTCAACTTCTCTAAATCCATACTTGAAGTATTTGTAGTAACTAACCAGACTACCTTGTAGTTAGGAATCTATCCACCTCCATAAAACTTACTTAAAAGCATTGTGTTGTGGGGAAAAATGCCTATGCAGGACGATCCTATCCACCTAAGGTGTGACAGTGCCTTAGCAACAAACAGAAACAACTATTCTAGTATTCTTCCTTTATGAATTAAGAATGAAGAGAGATGGATGGACTAACCGGTGTCTTCTGTTTGTCCCTCGATCCAGTTTCTCTTCTCTTTGAGAGTTCCCAGATACTTGCCTTCTCGCTTGCCCAGCTTCAACAGGTCCCTGCAAGATCACAAGAAGAGAACACTACACAAAGGCATAGATTCATATTCATAACTAGTTCAGGATTAGAAATAAACTAAACATACTAATGCAATCATACATCAAAGATACATCAGTATATAGGAGAAACCAAGATAGCTTTATTGATGAATAACAAGGTTCAGGAGGAGATACAACCAAGAGGGCTCCAATCCAGCATCTCCTTCCCAGCAAATGAAATTCCTATCTTCACCTCCCTTCAAAGCATTAAGCACCCAATGATTCCAATCTCAAACCAAAATTCTTTGCAACAACAAAATTCCAGCCTCCCCCCTCTCTGGATCTCTGGGATGAGAGATCTATATATAGATATTTTCAGAGGTGTGAGTCAGCTCTGGATTTTTTATTAGTGTCTTCTCTCTGATAGTTCTTGATGCCACATGGAGATTTCATTGATCTCTTACTCATCCTTGGGCGATTTTGATAGGCAAGTGTCCCATGAGAAGTTTCTGGAAGATTCCATGATCATCCACCTCGCAAACTGTCTCCGCCACTTGTCTTTTTCTGATCAGCGCACCCTCACAGTGTATTTAGGTGCACTGAAACGCAATTCCTGTGTGTACAAGGTGCACTGAAATGCAATTCCCATGTGTACAAGGTGCGCTGATCCAGTTTTGACCAATTTTGAGTAGTTTCTGGTGGAGAACTTCTGGGAGAAGCTGTAATTTGTTGACCTTGTTCCTTTAGGAGTTGTAACAACACTTTTAAGGACTTTGGATCCCTTGAATTATGGACATTTCATGCTTATAGCTGTAAGGCACAAAAATGTCTATAACAGTTGCCCCCTAAAGTATGAGGCCGTTTATCGGGTGAAATGCTTTATTAGGAGGATCCGAAGTTCTTCCAATGCTGGGAGGAGACCTGTAATAAGATACAATACAATACATTATTTTTCATACTGCTTTCATGATCTAGCTGAGGCGGGCATTCCCATGCTCAGCTTTATAAATTCATTTTTATGTACATGGAACAGACAATCGTCTGATGGTAGACTGATGATTTTGATGAAACCATCATCCTTTTGGTAGGATGATTATCTGCTATAATGCTGTACATGTCAATGTCTTTATTTTTCCTGAATATATATCGCAGCCCGGATGGATGAAACTAGATCCGGGGTCTTCAATCTCGTCCGATCTTCACTCTAAGTACAAGTCAGTCCATGTGAGAAATGTTCTGAAGTCGAACATGGAAAGACATCGCTTGATTACCGGTCAATGAGGTAAACCATTAACAAGCGCGAGAGGAATCACCAATAATGATAATGACCCTCAAGGTACTGCAGTACAATTCACGTGGTGTGAATAGAGGACTTGGTGTCGAACACCACGCAAAATCTTTCGGTCGAAGGTCATTGATGTATACCTGTCGCCGGAAGTGAGAAACTTGCCATTGAGGCATGCAAGCTTCAAAGTACTGAAGGGGGTGTTCCTAGATCAACTTCTTAGATAATGAGCTGATGTCGACAAGAAGCGATCCGTCAAAGGAGGGCCTTAATGAATCCCACATCAATGACATGGAATGGAGCTAATGATTTTGATGGAGGTGAAAACGATCTGATGACATATGATTCAGGGTGGCGGTCATGAAAGGATGAAGGATAATGTACGGTAGTGGATGGGATACGATTGACTTCTCTGAACGACTTCTCTTGAACATATGGCGACACTTATGCGATGGATCGGTAGCATTACCCCAAATATGGATGGTATGGTGAGACCATGGTGATGTGACCGGTGAATGAAACAACCCAACCCGATTGTGGTACGGAGGAAAAGTTTCATGTTCAAGAGCGACTTGCTACCATCAAAGTTTTCTTGAGTTTCTCCCAATTTTCCCCAGTCATTGCTGACCAGTACCTCTTTATTTTTGTCAAGCTTGAGGAGGATAACATATGCTTGTTCTATAACTTGCCCTTCGGGCAAGCCCATCGCTATGTTTTAACGAGCCTAGCGGTAGTGAAACTCGTTCTCGTCTAAAGACAAGTTTGTCGCTATTTAATGATTTTAATGAGTCTAACGACAAAGATAACTCGGTCCTTTTCATTTTTAGAGAGTCTGAAAAGGTACGTAAAGTCAACTCCGAAAGTTCCTTTTTCGTCATCTAATCCCTTAAGTCTGAAAAAGTATAAAACAATACAGAAGGGATGAGTTTTCGATAGTTTTAATGAGCCGAATAAAACAAGCGCTCGATCTTTTTGTGCAATAATCCCTCAGGTCCAAAAAGATTAAAATCTAGAGGAGGGATAGCACTTCCGGTCGCTTTAACAAGCTGGAAGGCCAAAACTCGGCAATCTTTTCATATTTTACGAGTCAGATGAAAAGAGATTAAAGAAGACTCGTCTTTTGAGGAACGAGTGATAAAACGGGTTAGCAGCTGATTCCAGGTACGGGTTGGAATTTTCCAATCACGGCAGTGTCACGAGGATGGCTAGTGAAATCACTCTTCGCAGCTGTTCCTCAAAATGGGTAAACAATCATATGGAGGTGAACGATCGGCCAATGGAAAAGTGGAGGTGACGGTGCAAACACAACCAAGGCTTTAATGGTTGATAGTTGTTATTTACCAGAAGATAGTTCATTTTTTAACGAGCTTAAATGCGGAAAAACACTGCTCAGTCTTATGTTTATTTTTTAACGAGCATGAACTATGTGCTAAAACTGCTCGGATCTTGCGTTTATTTTTTAACGAGCATGAACTATGTGTTAAAACTGCTCGATCAAGTTTGCATGCCCCCAGCATAATAACGCAACTAGAGGTGCATGCCCCCCAAGCTTCATCGCATTCAACTCGGTGGTTGGAATGAAGGTTTACCTTTTAGATTTGAAAAGGGGATTTGTTTCATTTTTTAATGAGGTTGACACAGTAAAAGAACTATCCTCATGACTCCTTGTTTCATTTTTTAATGAGGTTGACACGAGATAAGAACCATCCTCGGAACCCAAGTCCATTAGATATAGAAGGTTTCATATTCCACTGAGGCCACTTCTGCCATATTTTTCGGAGGCGGTAGGGCAAAAGTACCCATTAAGGCAGGGTCTTTTAGGAGACCTACTCCGATATTCTGAAGCGAATGGGGGCTTCCATGGATCATGGGAATGCTTCCTGTAACTTGTGAACCATTAGGGAGGAAGTTTTGTTGGTCGACGATCGTAATCCCCCCTTGAAAGGGGAATGCAATCTTTCTAAAATAGGTCGACACAACAGCTACCATGGCATAGATCCACGGTCTTCCTAGTAGGATGTTGTAATCAAGATTCCCATCGATGACTTCAACATCTATTTCTACTGTTTTCCCTCCTAGTTCAACTTTCAAGTTATTTAGAATACCATATGGGGTATATGTCCGTCCATCAAATTCTTTTAATGTCGTCGAAGATTGCGACAAGGTTGGAGATCCTAAAGTTTTCCAGCAACTCATCGACATAATGCATGTAGATGCCCCCTCATCAATAATTGTTCGATGAACAGTTTTGTTGAGGGCTTTCACTTGAATAAGGAAAGCTAGTTGAGCTGGTAACTGAGGGTCATATCCTTTATGATTAAAGGCCACAAGATTGGAATCCATTGGGTCAATCCCACCTATTGCTGATAATAAAGCTTGCTCTTGGGAGAGGCAATTTTGCGGTACCTCAAGCGTCGACATAGCGGACGGCGATTGGGCCAGGTCCTCTATTATATTATAAGTCTGTGCTATTTTTGCACGAGGATTAAATGTCGACTTGTGTACTACTCCCTTTGGCGACTTTATCATTTGTTCAGGAATGATGGGTGGCACAACTTTGGTCAAAGTTGTTGTCGAACTACTAGGTTGTTCATTAGCCTTGTTATTCGATACCTGTGGATTCCCGTAATCTTTATTCCTTGTCAAGGCATCATTTTGCTGCTTTGAGATAGACAACATAAGCACTTGGGATCGGGAAGCATTTTGATTAGCAACCAGTTTGGTACCCGGGCTTGGAAACGGATCAGTCAATACTGCTGAGGTTTTTGAACTCTTAAAGAGTTTCTTAACTTTAGCTATATGTGGACAATCTCTCGTCCAATGATCCTCATCGCATATATGACACCCCGCAGGGGGTTTCCTTTTTTTTCCTTTCTTTTTCTTCTTGCCCCCTGGTTGCTTCAGTTGTTTACCCTTGTCGGTCGACACGGCATTTACTTCCGAGGCAAGAAGTTCCTCATTTGCATTTTGACTGGAAATCTTACGGGCCTTTTTAGATGTAGCCTTTGTCGATTTCGTGTCTGTCGCGCCAATCACGCCATCGATGGCATGAGAGTCATTGTTTGATTTAGGAGGAGGAGGGATTGAGAATTCCGGTCTAGGGGCGTCAGGTATTTTGTCGTAGAGCGTGCCAGACTGAGTATAGACTAAGTCTAGATATTGTGCACGAGCGATGACTTGCTCTTCCGTTACGACTCCCCCCTTCGCCACATCTTCCGTTATGGCAGGAAGTAACGACTTGATAAACCATTCAGCTAATAGCTGATCGGGAACGTACGTTTTTACCATCCTACGACGATGACGCCACTCATGTATATGATCGGATATATGAGTGGTCGTCGTCTGTTTGAAGTTGGTTAAGATTTCCGTTCCCGTTTCATACCTTATCGGTAATTGAAAATGGGTTAAGAAAGTCGTGGCTAGGGAGCTGAAATTGTCGAACGAGGCTCTAGGTAATTCAATATACCATTTTTCCGCTGGACCCGTTAACGTCCTCTGAAAAAGGCGAAGCCTTATCGAATCATCGTTTAGGGTGTTTGATGAACACCACAGATGAAAGGTCATCACATGATTCGACGGATCTTCACCCGGATTTCCATTAAATTTAGGAATATCTTACGGAAGTTTATGCGGAATCGCTGGCCACCAAGGGGCATAAGCAATTGGATCATTCGTCAGCCGGTTTAGATCTGGTAATTCTAGAGTTGCTACAAAGGGCAATTGTTGATTCAGGTTAGGCAAAGCATACCTAGGATAAGATGGAATCGCCTGAGCAGTGGGTCTTTGCATACCAACATAATGGATTTGATGCTGGCAACTTTGACAAGGTTGATGGGCATAACCATTACAATATGGTTGTTGGTAACCGCTTTGTAAATGCGATTGCCCATTACTTACAAAGACTTGTTGCTCAGGTCCTTGATATGATTGCTGGAATGGGGGTTGATGAGTTTGAACCAGCTCTGGTTGTTGGACCATTTTCTGTTGTCCAATACTGGATGATTGACCAAGATGAGGAGTCATAGTACTTGTTTGAGCCTGAGTCGCTCCAGATAAGGAGGCACTAACCGGAGGTTGTGATTGAGTTGTCGAGACAAGAGGCTGTTGTATGGCAACCTGAGAAACTTGGGGTTGACATACAACAGGTAGCGCTTGTACTTGCGACGCAATCATCATACCAGGTATAGTGGCAACATTCGACACAGGGTGGACTGGTTGCATTGAATATGCAACCCTTGGTTGCTGAGGCAGTATCGGTACCCATCCGCTGGATGTAATTCCAGTTTGACCTGAACTTTGTTGTAAACTCCCATATGGTTGTTCTCCGGGGGGGAACAATGAAAAGGCATACTGCCCTCCATATGGTGGCAATCCAGTACTTAAAGGGTAGATTGGCCTTTGAAGACACATTGGATCAATTTGTTGAGTTTCAACATAAGAAATACCAGATGATAATCCGGATGAAGAAATAGGAACTAACCATGTCGTCGAAACAGTCTCTGATTGGACTCCAGCTTGTTGTTGACAATTTGCCGGGATAGATGGTATACCAACGAACATCGTTGGAGTAGCAGCAGGAGGCTCTGCCGCTGCTGTGTCGGATGACACAGTCCTGGATGTCGACGGTTGTTCAGACATATTTAGTCTATCCAAAAGATTTCCTAGCGATTCTACAAGAACTTTGTGATGAAGGTAGACTAACTTTGAAGATCAACGAGGGAAAGGTGATGATTATTCCATTTAAAATAAATTTTAACGACGCTTGGACACAAATTGCTTTTTCAATTTTAAAGAGTCGAGAAAAATAAAAATATGACTCTAGTCTCCTTTGATGTTTTAACGAGCCCGAAGTGACAAATGCTCGGATGGACTTTTTCCGTTATAGAGTCTGAAAAAGGCCAAAAGGAACTGCTCTGGAGTTCTAGGTAGAGGGTGTGCCAAACTTTTCGCAAAACCACAGAATACTTTTTAGGGTATGGGCAGTCGATCTTCCTGAATGCTGTGTTCAGTGCATTGCGATTAGTAGGGCGGCCGACATGGCTTCCTATGGATAAAGGTTATATTCCTATAGGGGTCTCCCAATATATACGCGACGGTACGTGGGAGCACAATCCGTACTGGCGCTATCGTCCCTCAGGAGGAATCACCCACCATCAGCGAGATCGACAGTCACCAGGCTTTACGACGCCGGAACACGTCTCTAGCCTAGACCTCTATGTTGTGCATTATGTTGCAAAGCGTTGTTAAGTTCATTCGATTTATTTTAGGTTGATCTTTTTAGAAGTTTGCCTTTTTGGATCACCAAGAGATGTATGATACAATTCCTAAATGCAGTCTAAAGATGATAAGCAAGCTTTTATATCTTTTCAACTATGAAAATCCTAGCTACAAAGGGAAAAGAAAGACACCATCTTTTCTCAAAGAGCAATCAGCACACTCTAATGCACTTTTCCTAAATCAAGCATGCAAACTATCAAGATGAAAATGCACAATGCAGGTGTTTGTTTTCTGCTTTCTTAATATTGATGCCTAAAAAGAAAGCTTTTTGTACAACTTTGAATTTGCTTTTAAATGACAAATACAAACAAGTTTACTTTTTCGAAATCAGAAAGGGTAGAAGAGAATACAACACTTTACGACTTTCGAAATGAACACTTGTTTCGACACTTAAAAGAGACAAACTCAAACCAAAAGCAAAAGTAAATGTATAATCAACTATAAACAGCCAATGAACTCTCTCCTAAGATCACAATCAACAGATCTGAGTCAAGGGCTACAGGATGATGATTTCACTCTTGCAAAGGAAAACTGTAAATGACGCCACAAACACATAAAAACACTCACAGTATTTTTGTACAAAAGGAGGCGGAATTTAAGCAGAGAAAAGGAGTTATCAGACAGGTACCTATGCTGGTTACAGGCTGCAAAAATCAGAGATCAAAACAAGGCAAAACAGAGCAGAGAACCCCAGCTGCACAAGGCCTAACTGGATCAACGCACCCTCAACACAGAGGTTTTGACATTCAGCGTAGGTAGCCTTCACGGGACTTGCGTTGAAATGCAGAACCTCTTCACAGAGTCTGCGCTGAAAGAGAAACGAGAGTTCCTCACTGGGTTCTGGGGCACAGTTTGCTGATTAATCTACGGTTTCAGGCCAAATAAAAGCAACAAGCAAGGTAAAATCAAAGGGATGCTTTGAGGGAGGACTAAGATCTATCACAAAGGATCATCAAATCATTTGTGAGTCCATTGTTCAGATCATAGACAAATCCAGTGATTGGATCAAAGCAGCAGCTGTCTACTTTGCATCTGAGAATAGCAGATGCAGTTCGATTGTTGCTGTTGAGTCTATGAAACAAACAATGATAGAGACACAAATAAAATGACTAAACAGATCTCCCCAGTGGAGTCGCCAATTTGTTGTGGGGAAAAATGCCTATGCAGGACGATCCTATCCACCTAAGGTGTGACAGTGCCTATCCACCTAAGGTGTGACAGTGCCTTAGCAACAAACAGAAACAGCTATTCTAGTATTCTTCCTTTATGAATTAAGAATGAAGAGAGATGGATGGACTAACCGGCGTCTTCCGTTTGTCCCTCGATCCAGTTTCTCTTCTCTTTGAGATTTCCCAGATACTTGCCTTCTCGCTTGCCCAGCTTCAACAGGTCCCTGCAAGATCACAAGAAGAGAACACTACACAAAGACATAGATTCATATTCATAACTAGTTCAGGATTAGAAATAAACTAAACATACTAATGCAATCATACATCAAAGATACATCAGTATATAGGAGAAACCAAGATAGCTTTATTGATGAATAACAAGGTTCAGGAGGAGATACAACCAAGAGGGCTCCAATCCAGCATCTCCTTCCCAGCAAATGAAATTCCTATCTTCACCTCCCTTCAAAGCATTAAGCACCCAATGATTCCAATCTCAAACCAACAGCAATTCTTTGCAACAACAAAATTCCAGCCTCCCCCCTCTCTGGATCTCTGGGATGAGAGATCTATATATAGATATTTTCAGAGGTGTGAGTCAGCTCTGGGTTTTTGATTAGTGTCTTCTCTCTGATAGTTCTTGATGCCACTTGGAGATTTCATTGATCTCTTACTCATCCTTGGGCGATTTTGATAGGAAAGTGTCCCATGAGAAGTTTCTGGAAGATTCCATGATCATCCACCTCGCAAACTGTCTCCGCCACTTGTCTTTTTCTGATCAGCGCACCCTCACAGTGTATTTAGGTTCACTGAAACACAATTCCCGTGTGTACAAGGTGCACTGAAATGCAATTCCCATGTGTACAAGGTGCGCTGATCCAGTTTTGACCAATTTTGAGTAGTTTCTGGTGGAGAACTTCTGGGAGAAGCTGTAATTTGTTGACCTTGTTCCTTTAGGAGTTGTAAAAACACTTTTAAGGACTTTGGATCCCTTGAATTATGGACATTTCATGCTTATAGCTGTAAGGCACAAAAATGTCTATAACACATTGACATTTGTTCCATAGGTCCAACAATCATGCTGATGTCCAAAAAAACTAAAAGATAAGTACCTACTCTGTCCATTTTTATTTGTTTGATAACCTCACCAGTTGAACCACAACCAGCTGTAGGAGGTTGCTCAACACCATAATCAAGGCATGTATTACTAAAGTGATACTCTGGAGAAACCAACTCAAAAGAACTGGAAGATCTACAACTGTTGAAGAAAATATCATGTCCTAAGTTTTCAAACATTGGAACAAGATCTTCCCATTGATTTAACATCCAAACCTATACAGCTCGTCGCTCCAACCATTTTTTCAAAATGCTTTTTCCTGCCTCCCCATGCATGGCAAGTATCGCACGGACACCTTCTATATGTGGAATACTTTCATGGAAATCTGCCCCTGAAATCCTAGTTGTAAGAGATTCAGAGTTTAATCCTTGTTGCCAGTCTTGAATGGCAGATCTCTACCACTTGAACCAAATGTATCCTGAAGCAAGTCCGATGTTTTTCCAGGTTCATCTTTATCAATGATGTTGATATCTCCACTCATCAGATGCACCAATGATTGAACAATGCCAAGACCCAAACCAGTTCCATCATGCATCGAAGATTTGTTGTAACCGCAGTCTCTGCATCTGAGCATTCAACACGCAAGGTGTAGATTATACATTTCTTAAGGTCTTGAGTAAAACCCTTCAAGTATCATAGCTTGCAAGTGAAAGAAAGAATTAACAAATTTTGGATCCACACTCAAAGGTTGATTATGTTGTGCCTTATCTACGAGAGAAAGCATGAGTTTTCTTGCCAATGTCTGGCCAGCTACGAGCCACACATGGTTCACTTTCAAGATTATAACCATCAAACTCCACCAAACAGCTGAGTGTGTTGTATAATTTAACATTTCTGGCATTTGGATGCAAAACTCTGTTTTGTTTGATTTCGCTTTGTCTCTGATTGCTGATGATTTTCTTTCTGTTTGTGCTTTTGCAGAGATAGGAGCTGTTGAAGCTGCTGCCATTTGAAGAGCTGGAGAATTTGAAACATTTTGACAAATCATATCTTCTAAAAAAAAACACATTTTATGATCTCAAATTATTGATGATGACTTCACTGAACCTTCCTCTAGTCTGCAGACAAAACCCTGGACTCAAGAATTAAAATGACTATTTTCTGGACCACAGTAACATCAGTGACTGCGCATAACAAGGAATGAACTTTGGAGAATTTGACTGCAGCAGGCTGACAAGATGGAGTCTAACAGTTACCATCAAATCCTCCATGTATTCAAGGGAAAGATCAGCAAAAAGAGGAAGATGTGAAGGTCATGGTAGAAGAAGACATGAAGAATGATCTAGATCAGCAAAAGGCCAAGGAAATCACAACTATATTGAAATATGGTTCCAAATAGTCACTAAGTTGCAGCATCACTCTCTTCCTCAACAATGCTTGATCCCTTCAAATTCAAATCATTTGGTCTCTGAAATCTGGATACATGTCAAAGCATACATTTCAAGCCTCCACATCATTTTTTCTATCATCTCGATGTGCACATTGCTTCATTGGAAGTATTTTTATACTTGAAAGTGATTTTGTTTTTTAGGTAGGGTAGGGTAGAAAAAAGAAAAAAATTAAAAATAAAAGGAAAGAAATAAAAATATAAGGTGAAAACCTCCTTGGAGGTGCCTCAGATTGGCTCCTTGATTTAAAACCTCCATGAGGTGGTCAATGGGTTGGAAAGAAGAAAAAAGAGGAAAAAATAATAAGATCCATGGGTGAAAACCTCCCTTGGAGGCACCCAGGGTAGGAAATTAGGGTGAAAACCTCTCTAAGGCACCCTAGTTGTTTAAAAAAAAAAAAGAGATAAAAGAGAAAAAAGAAAAAGAAAAATGAATTTTCAATCGCATTGTAGGTTTGCAGGAGGATTACAGGAAGCAGCAGAAGGCGCCAAGGGAGCCTTGAAACCAATACCAACACCTATCCTACCTTCCCACACCTTCCTCCATCATCTCTAGCATTTCTTTCACCGTGTTGTACCGTTTTTTCAAAAACTGTGTTTTCTACACGAGGCTTTGTGTTTTCTACAGGAGGCTCCTGTAGGAATTACAAAGAGCCAGAAGTGGCTACAGAAGGTAGGTTGAGGGACAAAAAAAGTTGTATGAAGAACCTATAATCCCTCCTACAATCTTCAAACCTCCTTTCCATCATTTCCAAGTCTGCATCACACCCCAAGCTTATTTTTCTTACTGTCCAAAAAACTATAGAATGCTTTGATACAAAAATACATAGGGCAGAAATTTGTTTTTTCCCTAACTTGAAAACTATGCATCCATTTAAAAAACTATTTCATGGGGAGTTGCATATGGATGATGGTAACATGCTCAAGTAATTTCAGCAAATTCCAAGTGCACGGTTACCAAGAAATTGGCCTCCATCACCTTCATCCATTTTTTCATTTTCTCAATATCCATGCATCCATTTAAAAAATTATTTCATGGGGAGATGCATATGGATGATGGTAACATGCCCAAGAAATTACAGCAAGTTCCAGTGCACGGTTTCCAATAAATCGGCCTCCATCACCTTCATCCATTTTCAATTTTTTTCGAAATCCGTGCATCCATTGACCAAAATTTTTCTATGGGAGGTGCATAATGATGATGGAAACATGCTCAGAAAGTTTCAGGTCAATCTAGTCTACCGTTTGGGAGATATGGACAAAACAAGTAACTGACCCATAGAAATATAGCATCAGCAACATGAGGGTGCAAATTTGAAGGTTGAAGCAGACACCTGAAGATCAGATCCAGCTAGAAAGGAACCTGCACACAGCGCAACCATATCTCAACAATCAGATAAGCATGCATCAAAAGAAATTAAGGCATGCAGCAGAAGGAAAGGCCATAGCACCTCACAGCAAACGCATTCGAATCTCAGGTAAGTGACTAACCTACTCATCTATTTGCATTGGTATAATTAGAGATCATGCAACAACAACGAGATGGTTGAGGTAGGTTGGGGTTGAGGTGGCCAGTTATTTTGGCCACCTACATCTAGTTGACTTCACTCATCCAGATGTCACCACACCTACGCTTAGTCAAACTCAAGAGAGATGTCGAGGACAGGTAGTGGAGCCGGTGGGAACTTCGATGCAATCATGAGGGGTGACTACAAGGAAATGGAAATTATGACAAGGCAGGTGGGGACCAATGGTCTGAATGGGGCCTACATACACTTGGCTAGCTCACCCTCCACCACCAAAAATATCCATAAACAGCCATAAGTACTCCTCGCGGAAGCACTCTCACCACCTTTCTCTTTCATTCTCTCCTCGAAACTCCACTCCTGCTACCTTCTCATGACCCTACAAGCCTTGTATCCATCGTTCTCCACTAATCGATCCCATATCCCTACTCTCAGTGTTCTACAGGAGCACTTACAGGTTCTATAGGAGAAACTACATGAATCCTACAGGAGTGTTGGCAGTGTTCTTGTTGTGTGTGGAGCATGATTGTTCAGAGGTCTTTGTTTCAGTCGGATGTATACCCCAGGAAGTTTGTACACCTCTCCATGCGGGGGGATGCGGGGGGGACTTGTCCCCCCCGCGGGGGTCCGGGGGGGTTGATCCCCCCGGCTGGGGGGTCCGGGGGGGTTGATCCCCCCGGCTGGGGGGTCCGAGGGCCATCAGTCCCCCGACGGGGGCTCGGGGGCAGCGCCCCCAAAGCTAAAAACAAATGTAAATTTGCCTTGTAAAATTATAGTAATTTCTAGTCAATCTAGGCCATTCATTAGGCAGGTGATCTGAAGGTAGAACTTATGTTTAGTTTATGGTTTTTTTCCCTAGAAGGCAACCCCTCTCTTTGTATGAGGGTATTGTATTGGAGGCTGAGATATAGATGTGTATTCTGTGAGCGAGAAACAGAGAGGTGAGACTGTGAGAGAAAAACGAGGATATTACAGCGGATTTGCTGTAGGTTGTGTCTCTTCATTTTGCTGGATAATAGAAAGGAAGGACTGGCTATTCGGGGTGGATGTAGCCCAAACTGGGTGAACCACGTATATCTGTGTCTCTCTTGTTTTGTTTGTTTTCTGTGTTTATATTTCTGCAATATTTTATGTGTTCCATTGCTCCGTAATATATAATTTTCTAACAGTTCTACAGGAGGGTCAGTAAGCTGTTTTGGAGAGGGATAACACGGTTTTTAGCTCAATTATCGAGCTGAAGAGGTAGGTTCTTGGCATACCTCCATTGAATATCAGAATATGCAAGCAGTGGTTTAGTTTTAAGGAGAAAATAAAACTTTTGAGTGGAGGAAATTCATAAAAAGAATTGCTACTTATTTCGTAAAAAAAAAGCACAGTCTATCTGTCTCTCTGTTTTCTTCAAAAAAATTGTTCACTCAATTTCCATAGTTGGTTTTCCAAGGAATCATAAGCAAAATGACAGGAGGCTTCATGAGGAAGGAGCCAACCAACTCCTCCAGGCTCCATGCACACCCCCCAAGTAGTGGACATATTCACAAGAGCCAATTGGATGAACTTTTTTGAGAAATTCTAAGGGTTTGATGAGGAAATTGCTCAAGAATTTGCCCACTCTTTGGTCCCTCACTCCAGAACACATGCCACTGTCACCTTTAGGGGTCTTTCCATGGAGATAACCCATGAATTTATCAGTAGGGTCACTACCCTTCCTCTTGGGTTGCCTTGGAGTAAGGATAAAAAACCAATTGGCCAGATTGCTAAGAAAAAATTCTTTCAAAATAATGAAACCCCTGTAGAAGATCAGAATGGCATAATAAGGGCTAGCATACCATACCCTTGGGATGAGGTTAGCTATCAGATAATAAATTATATTTCCTGTGATGGGAGGTATAGCATTGTCTATGGTTACCACTTCAGAATCATGCATGAATTAAGGTATGGCATGGACACTCCAACCCCTCAGAAACTCAACATCCCTTACTTCCTCCTGCAGTCCCTCATTGACTCCAGTACTAAAGTAAAAGCAAGAAATCTAGACCAGCTAGCTCACCATGGGTTAATCAAAATTTTAGTGGAAGAGGCCCTCAATACATTTATAATTCCCATAGCATGGGAAATTTTCCGAAACATGATTGCTGAAAATGACATAAAGGCGCTGACCTATGATATTAGCCCTACTTGTAGTGAGAAGGAAGAGCAACAAGAGGGAGAAGGTGGAGAAACTGGTGATTTAGAGGAATAGGAAGGAAAGAAGGAAGAAACCAAAATAAAGGAAGAGAAGGCTGAAGAAATAGAGTAGAGAGAAACAGAGCAAATAGAGATAAAGAAAAAGATAGAAGTGGAAAAGGAGCAGAAAAGATAGAAGTGTCTCCTGAGACCCTAGAAAGAGAGGCAGCTGCTACTCTCACTGCCTTCAGCACACCAATTAAACCAAAACAAAAGAGGAAGAGACAGATCTCAATGTATTTCAGGGCTACGAAGAGCACAAGAATCAAAATAGGGAAACCCCAGCCTTCTTCTAAAGTTCCTATTGTTATTAAAGATTCACCCTTTACCCAAGGAAAGGAATCCGCTTCCAAGGTACCTATCACTTATGAAAGGGGGACATCTAGATCTCCCACATGGAAAGAAAAAGTAGAACTACAAGACTCAAAAATAGTTCTACAGAAGGCACAGATTGTTCTACAGGAGACCCTGTTAAAACTACAGGGCACCAAAAAACTTGAAAAAAAGGGTAGAAGGACAGCCACAGGGAAAGGAGGAAGCAACAAAGGCACAAGAACCTAGCCCCCAGCCTAGTCTTGGCTCTTACTACAATCTTCTTGAGGGGTGGAGAATCATTCCACAAAAATTTGCAATTCCACTATTCTTTGAGTTGGAGAAAGAAAGAGTAAGAACCCATAGGTGGATACAAATAGCCAAATCTAAGGGAGTTGAGGATATTGGCCATATGGAGAACAAACTCAGAGAAATGGGCAAAAAATTAAGTGTTGTTAGACACAGAGAAGCAATCACAAGAAGTCACTTGGAAACTAAAAAATCAATTGCTAAGAAGACAACTGCAAGAGAAAGAGACCCAACTGGCATGCATGGCTAGCTAGTCCATGGAGGCATTGCAAAGTAGGACACCAGAAAAATACTATGGCCTGTATCTCAAGGACCAATGGGTGCAATTTCAAATCAAGACTTTGGCACAAAGAGGCACAATGCCTTTCCAAGATTACAGGTAGTTTATGGACCTGTGTGACCAAATCACATCAGAAAATAAGGCAAAGATGGCAGAATTCTATCTGCATAACACGGCCCTCACAGACATGAATGTGTGGGACCCCAATGCTAGGCTAGGGGATCTCCAACTAATGGTCATGGCCTCATGGATGAACCATGAAGAGTTAAGGGCAACAGAAATAGGAAAGTTGATGATAAAGGAGCAGAATGAACCCTTAATGATCAAAGTTGAGCCATCAGACCCCATTGCCCTCATCACCACACATAACCTACTTGCACATAATCCTCAAATTCCCCCTAGATACATCAATGATCAGGCACAAGCCATTGCACATTTTGAGGATATGGAAAGATTGCTTGGGGATGATTGTGTGCATGCTTGTATGAGGAGATGAAACACCTTACCACACAGTCTACAGATCAAGGAGTATCATTCCCCAATGAGGATGAAATAGGAATTAAAGAGAGTGTCAATGTATAAGCACTCCATGCAGAGGCTGAAGGTAAATTGGATTGACCTCAAATTGAGTCCCCCACTGCTGCTAGGAATGCCAGAGGGCAGAAAAGAAGAAAAGAGCAACAGCAGTGGGAAGAGGTAGACAGAAAGGCAGGATTCTATGACAAGGAAGAGGAGACCACATCAAAAGCATGGGAAGCTAGGGAGGCCACCAGGTCCATCAAAGATGAGGAGATGGACTAAGTTTCTCAGAGGATGAGCAACACTTTCAGTAGGGGGTTGATGATGAGCCTCATAAATGGGTATTTATATGGGCTCACTTTACCTCGTAACCTAGTCAAATCAACCATTCTCTTAGTTTATTGCATGATTTTTTTATTATATTTATGCTTATAGAGTGAGTTGAGTTAATTATGATGCCATGAGATCTAATATGTGTTTAATGCAGATTATTGATGATTTTTGTGGTCAAAGTTAAGGATCCAGTGGAAAAATGACAACAATAACTCAAAGTGGACAAAGGAGAGGACTTATAGGAGGGGATCCCCCTCATTTATTACTCCTCACTTCGAATTTCCCTTCATTTAGCTCAGAGTACAAGTAGCCAAGTCATGGATTAGTAGGCAGCGAAGGAAAGTGGAGGATAACTGATGTTTATCTTGAGTTTTGGGAGCCAAGCCTCCCTGATTTTGAGGAAGCCATTGGGAGCTTCATTTGTATAAGTAGAGAGGCCTAGGGCCTCACTAGTAAGTTGTTCAAATTTTCAAATTTTTGTTGCAATATTGCTTATGTAAACTCTGCTCAACTTCGAGCTTATTATCTTGACGGTTGATGTAATCTTGCTATTGTTTTGAGAATAAAGATGGAATCCTTTTTGAGTTAGCACTAATTTTACTTAGAGGGTTGAAGCTCTTGGGTTAGGGCCCAATCCAAGTAGCCAATCTCCTCTTTTCTTGTATTTGTATGTTCCATTTCAGTTTGTAGATTAGGTTGTTTTTAGATGTATTCCTTTTATGGTTAAGAATAGGTTATTTTTTATGATTCAATAATTTTCTTCCATTTGTGTTTTCTATAGCAGGTTAGGCAATGATAAAGACAAGATTTAAAAGGTTAGCAGCAGTTCCTTGGCCTCTCTTCCTCCATTTTGGATAATGATTTGAGGCAAAGAAAATCTTGCGGCCCCAAAAACACAAATTTTCCTCATTCATAGGGCTTCTAGGTTTGCAGCTCTCTAGTTGGTTCATAGTCTAGTTTGCTTTGCTTCAGAACTTCTTCATCATGCTCATTTCCTTATTTGCAACAGTCTTCTTTCCTGCTTTTCCTTCATGCAATGGTTATCAGCATTTCCTTTCATAGATCATAGTTTATTTTGATGCAAAAACTCTGTTTTTTTAGATGCACTTATTTCCTTGCTTGCTCAATCTCATTGGTTGGCTGTTAGTTGTTTATGCAGCATAGATCTTCTAGCAGTAGTCTAGCCTATCATCCATTCCATCCACCATCGGATCCATGCCCTACAAGTCACCCAATTCACCCCTCAATTCTACCTTAGTTTCCTACATTTTCCATAGGCTTTCCTCTCTCTCCTTGAGAAAACCCAATCATCTTTCTCTCTCCTAATGATTCTTGGTGGACACTAAGTGCCTTAACACTTCATCCCAACCTTCATCTACACTTTCCACCCACTCTTGCACCTTAAAAACAGTGAAAACTTCTCTCGGCCTCCTCTTGTAGGCCTCCCGTAGGACGTTGTTTTTCCTCCTGTAGATTTCCTGTGTCCTCATGTAGATTTCCCTATAGGCTTTCTTTCGAAGACCGATTGTGGGAAAAGCCTCCAGAAGGCCACCTGAGACCTCTTAGGACCCATCCACACCATCCTGCATCCTCTCACATCCCAAAACTGCCCTCCATCACCACCTATTCGCTGCCACATTCACAAACAAATAAATTACATGCATGTCAAATTCACCTAAAAATACATAAAACTCCAAAAAGATGATTTTTGCTCATTTACTTCCAAAAATAGATTAGTTAGATGTTGTTTACTTCCTTGAGTAGGTAATGACATTCTTTTCATGATTTCCATAGTGCTTTCTGCAAAAATAGGATTAGAGGTTAACTAGGATTTCCTTGGTTTGCTTTATATTTCGGTCTTCCTTTCTGCAAGTAGAATAGCATCAGTAGATTAATCTCTCTTTTTCCTATCATCACATATAAAGCTTCTTTTGGAATCCATAGAAGTTGTCATGCACTCCTAGTGATCGTGCACCGACTAACCAAGTGACAACCTGCAGTAAGAACTAGTACCTGTGCATATAGCACCATTGCTTCCAAGTTTGTTACGAACTACTGGGTTGATAAAAGTAAAGTAGGAAGCCCAAGAGTTGCAGCATTATTGTTGCAATACTGGTGCTCACCACTTTTTGGTGTCGTTGTCGGGGAAGCATCAGAGTATTCTGTGATTACTGCTTTCTTCTATTTCTTCTTGCAACATTCTGCTAATAGTTTATTTCAGAAAAAGTACAATAGTCATTTCCTTTCTTTCAGTTTTGCATTTCTTTTGCTTTCATTTTCAATTCTGTAATTTCCATTTCGGCAAAAGTAGATCAGTCATTTCCTTTCTTCCAGTTCTGCATTTCCTTTCTTTCCTCTTTAGTTCTGCAAATTTCATTTCAGCAAGTTCATTTCAGTTAGTTGCAAATTGTTTTGTTCAATCAATTTTAGTTTTGCAGGTACTATCAGTGTGGGGAAAAGAAACAAGAACCAACCAAAAATATTTCTTTTCATGCCTCGTAGGAATAGAGATAATTTAGGGAAATGTTTGCCCAACACCCCCACTACTTCACACAACCAACCTTCTCTCTTCTTTAATGGCTACAATCAAGAAGAACCCTTAGGTGAACAGCCAAAAATATTTGAAAAACCTATAGCGGAATAAGAAGAAGAAAACATTCCTCTGGAGCCAATGGCTAAAAAAAAAAATTCTAGGGGCAGTACCTTTTCTTCCAATTCATCCATTAAAGGTGAAATTGGAAACATTCTGGAAGACTTCAAGAGTGAGATGTTGCAGATTCTTGCCATGCAAATGGATATCTTACATATCAAACGAAAACAAGAAGAAGCAGAGAGGGCTTTGGCCATTTTTTGCCCTAGATGCACTAGGAGGCATCCTAGGAATGAATGCCCATTGAAATCTATAGAGGTTTGTTCAATCTGTGGAGAAAATAATTCTACAAACAAGTGCCCGTCCTTGCCCGGACTTAAATCTGTATACCAAGAGGCCGAAGGAGTCACTGAACAAATCTATTACATAAACCAAAAGAGGCCGCATGGACCTATACCATACCAACAAGGGATGCAAGGGACATCTCAGGCATACTACAACCCCCAACCAAGTCACCTCCATACCTTCTTGGGGCCCCCCTGCTCATCCTTCCTGGTCCACACCTCTTCCTTGGTCATTAACATATCCATATCATTCCCAACCAACCACCCATTCATTTCAACCCTATGCTCAGCTGCAACCTTAGTGGAATGCATCTCATCCGAGGTGGAGGCTCCAATACATCTTGCTTCTTTCTCTTTTGCCTCCACCACCTACCCAACCACAACCCCATCCACATCCATCTCAAATATACCCTCCCACTCGACTACCAGTACCACCATTTCCAAACCCACACATTGAAGTAGCTCAACCCATTACAATGTTGTGGTACAACACTTCCAAACAACTCCTCTTGAGCTCAATGGTATTCACCATAGCTCAAGAAGAGTATTGCAAAAAAGAGATCATATTGATATCATTGAAAGACCACATCCAAAAGAAGAATATTCAAAAGAGAAGATCAAAGAACCATGGGCTACAATTGATGAAGAGAAGACATCAAAATCAGAGATCGAGAGAGCTCCCTCACGGTTACCATCAAATCCTCCATGTATTCAAGGGAAAAATCAACAAAAAGAGGAATATGTGAAGGTCATGGTAGAAGAAGACATGAAGAATGATCCAGATCAGCAAAAAGGCCAAGGACATCACAACTATATTGAAATATGGTTCCAGACAGCCACTAAGTTGCAACATCACTCTCTTCCTCAACTATGCTTGATCCCTTCAAAGTCACATCATTTGGTCTCTGAAATCCGGATACATGTCAAAGCATACATTTCAAGCCTCCACATCATTTTTTCTATCATCTCGATGTGCACATGGCTACATTAGAAGTATTCTTATACTTGCAAGTGATTTTGTTTTTCAGGTAGGGTAGGGTAGAAAAAAGAAAAAAATGAAAAATAAGAGAAAAAAATAAAAATCTAAGTTGAAAATCTCCTTGTAGGCGCCTCAGATTGGCTCATTGATTGAAAACCTCCATGAGGCAATCAATGGGTTGGAAAGAAGAAAAAAGAGGAAAAAGAATAAGATCCCTAGGTGAAAACCTCCCTTGAAGGCGCCTAGGGCAGGCAATTAGGGTGAAAACCTCTCTGAGTCACCCTAGTTATTTAAAAATAAAAATAAAAAATGAATTTTCAGTCACATTCCAGGTTTGCAGGAGGAATACAGGAAGTAGCAGAAGGCTCAAGGGAGCCTTGAAACCAATACCAACACCTATCCTACCTTCCCACACCTTCCTCCATCATCTCTGACATTTCTTTCACCTCGTTGTACCGTTTTTTCAAAAACTGTGTTTTCTAAAGGAGGCTCTGTGTTTTCTACAGCAGGATCTTGTAGCAATTATAGATAGCCATATGTGGCTACAGAAGGTAGTTTGAGGGACAAAAAAAGCTGCATGAAGAACCTAAAATCCCTCCTACAACCTTTGTACCTCCTTGCCATCATTTCCAGGCCTGCATCACACCCCAAGCTCATTTTTCTTACTATCCAAAAAACTACAGGATGCTCTGATACAAAAATACATAGAGCAAAAATTTGTTTTTTCCCTAACTTGAAAACCATACATCCATTAAAAAATTGTCTCATGGGAGTTGCATATGAATGATGGTAACATGCTCAAGCAATTTCAACAAATTCCAGTGCACGATTACCAAGAAATTGGCCTCCATCACCTTCAGCGATTTTTGCATTTTCTCAATATTCGTGCATCCATTTAAAAAATTGTTTCATGGGGAGATGCATAAGGATGATGGTAACATGCCCAAGCAATTTCAGCAAGTTCCAGTGCATGGTTTCCAAGAAATATGCCTCCATCACCTTCATCCATTTTCAGTTTTTTTCGAAATCCGTGCATCCATTGACCAAAATTTTTCTATGGGAGGTGCATAATGATGATGGAAACATGATTTGAAAGTTTTAGGTCAATCCAGTCTACCATTAGGGATATATGGATAAAACAAGTAACTACCCCATAGAAATCTAGCATCAGTAGCATGAGGGTGCAAATCTGAAGGTTGAAGTAGACACCTGAAGATCAGATCCAGCCAAAAAGGAACCTACACACAACACAACCATATCTCAGCAAGCAGATAATCATGCATCAAAAAAATAAAGGAATGCAGCAGAAGGAAAGGCCATAGCACTTCACAGCAAATGCATTTGGATCTCAGGAAAGTGACTAACCTGCTCCTCTATTTGCATTGGTATAATTAGAGAGCATGCAACAACAATGAGATGGTTAAGGCTGGTTGGGGTTGAGGTGGCCAATTAACTTGGCCACCTACATCCAGTTGACTTCACTCATCCGAATATGTCACCACATGTGCGTTTAGTCAAACTCAAGAGAGATGTCGAGGACATGTAGTGGAGCTAGTGGGAACTTCGATGCAATCATGAGGGGTGACTACAAGGAAAGGGAAATGATGGCAAGGTAGGCGGGGACCAATGGTCTGAATGGGGCCAATGTACACTTGGCCAGCTCACCCTCCATCACCGTAAATATCCATAAACAGCCATAAGTACTCCTCGTGGAAGCACTCTCACCACCTTTCTCTTTCATTCTCTCCTCGAAACTCCACTCCTACTACCTTCTCGTTCCCGTACAAGCCTTGTATCCATCCTTCTCCACTAATTGCTCCCATATCCCTGCTCTCAGCATTCTACAGGAGCACTTACAGGTTCTACTGGAGAACCTACAGGAATCCTACAGGTGGGTTAGCAGTGTTCTATAGGAGGGCTAGTAAGATGTTTTGGAGAGGGAAAACACGGTTTTTAGCACAATTCTTGGGCTAAAGAGGTAGGTTCTTGGCATACCTCCATTGTGTTGAAAAGTGTGCAATAAGAAATGCTAGACTTAGAATGTGCTAAAAATAGACCTCCTAAAAATATCATGTCTAAAAATAGCAGTTTGTCAGTGAGGTCATTGGCCACATTGGGTGAGAGGTGAAACTGCTAAAAATAGAAAGTTCTAAAAATAGCATTTCTGGGTCCCTTCCTATTTATAGCAGTCCCTAGTCTATCTATAGGAAGTAAAATTAATTTTGGTCTTAACAACAAAAATTAATTTTGGTCTTAACAACAATTTAAAATATTAATTAATTAATCTCCATGAGTTAATTAATTATGAAAAATTAAACTTGAAGTCTTTGTGAGATCGTGCGATTATTTTCTCCCTCGATTTAGGAATTTATCCCTTGATTAAAGGATATAAGGTTCAGTTCTATAATAAGAGAATCAATTGACTTAGTTCTAATTAGTCAAGTCCTGTTAGATTATTTTAACAAGTTGTTAAAATAATAAAATATGGTTTGTTAATGCTTGCATGCATGTGACAACTATTATTTTAGATAACTAAGGATTCACTCATGGATAACTATTGCATGTCAGTTTTGTCAAAGACCCAGTTGAGATCAAATGTGGGACAGTGTACTATCAGATGCTTAACTATTTCTAGTAAGTAGTTTTTGCATGGTTGAGGAACTAGTGTTCTCAAGGAATACGTAGTTGGACCATTGGTTGTTTTTGGTATGTTGGAATTAATAGCATATGCTTTTGCTATTATTTCCTAAGCAAACTATGTAAGGACCATAGGGAAAGCCTATATAAATAGGGCTTGGGTGGTTCATGAGACATATCTTCATAGTTCATTGAGAGCTGAATAGCTTGAGAGCTAATTGTTTTTGTATTGTGAAGAGGATTTTCACTTGATTGATAATACATGGTTGGGGTTTTATGCTGGTGCTTTCCCCTGGATATATATTGTGTTATGTGTGATTAATTCTCTTGATCAATTATGCATGTTTCTACTTGATTTTTCTCATGATTTCTATTATGCTTCTGCTTAATGTTTTGTAGAAGTAACAAGTATTATGCTTTAGGACATTTCATATATTAGTTTGTTCTACAGGTGAAATTTCTACATGGTATCGGAGCACAGGTGATCAAGAAAGAACAATATAGTAGGAGAAATTCGAAGTTTATTATTTGGGATATAGATCTCAAGTTCTTATCCCATCTATTTCATCAATGGCGTTCTATGGTTTGAGGCTTGAGTATGCCCTTAATGGTAGCTCAAACTATATAGCTTGGAAAGATCGCATGGAGGTAGTTATGGAAGATAATTTCCTTAATGATTTCATTGATCAAGAAATCCCTGAGCCTACTGACAAGACTGAGCAGGTGGAATGGAGGAAGTGTGTGGCTAGAGCTAAGAGAATTCTCTTGGAGGGAGTGCGAGATCAAATTGTCTCGAGCCTCCATGGGAAGGAGACTCCACATGCAATGTGGAAAACATTGAAAGATTTATATCAAAATAGCAGTGATTAGAGGAAGCTGGCACTGAAAGACAAACTTCAAAAGATCAAGTGTGAAAGGGATGAGACGATCTCTATGTATCTGACCAAGCTCATCACATGTAGGGATGAGCTTGCAACTGTAGGGGTCATGACATCGGATGAGGATATGGTGAGTCTAGCACTCCTTGGCCTTCCTAAGAGCTAGCATAGCTACCAAGACTTGGTGAATGGAAGGGAGAAACTGCTAGATTGGGAATGACTTTTCGGATTTGATGCAGGAGGAGATCAGACAGAGCACCAGAGATAGCTCTTCATCCATGCATGATGAGGAGAACTATGCCTTAGGGAGTAAGGTGAAGAAGGAAAGGAGAAAGTTTCTCTTTCTAATTCCAGTTCTTCCAATGATGGGAAGAAGGTTGACAAATCAAAAGTGCGATGCTTTCATTGTCATGAGGTGGGCCATTATGTTGCAAATTGTCCACAAAGGAAATCCAAGAAGGGATCCGGGGAAGGATCTGAAGGTGAGGCACTTGCTTCATAGTTTGAGTTGGATTTCACACTCTTTGCATGCATGGTTTCATCCATGGTGGGAAGTGGTTGGTTTCTTGACAGTGGAGCTTCTTTCCACATGACCAGTGACAAGAGTTTGTTCAGTACTTTGGAGGAGAAAGATCTCCAAATACTCATAGCGATGGGTAATGATGAGAAGTATAGTGTCTCAGGTGTAGGCACAATTATTTTTTAGAGGGAGCATGGAGCTCGCCTTACCTTAACCAATGTTAAGTATGTACCAGGATTGAAGAGAAACTTGGTGTCAATTGTGATGCTAGAAGACAGAGGGCCGGGAGGCTATGATGTAGTCTTCAGTAAGGGAAAGGTTTTCCTTAGACACATCATCACTAGACAGGTGAAGCAGATTGGTTCACGGGTCAAGAACCTGTATTCTCTTGAGGTTCAAGATGCATGCAAAGCCTTGAGTAGCAAGGCAACTGATGGAGACTTGGTGGTTGAGAGGGAGGGTATATTACCTCTCAACATGCAAAGCCAAAAGAAGTCTTAGACGATTGTGGAGGAGACATGATTGGTGAAGCAGCTTCAGGAGGTTTTGGAGCATCCACAATTGGGGAAGCTAAGAGGAGACATAGTGGAGGCATCTGCTCATGCAGAGACCTCCAGTAGGGGGAAACTTCGAGCCAAGTGGGTAGAGGGATCACATGCAGCCATACCTCCAGGTAGGAGGTGGGGCGATATAGAGTGATCGTCCCAAGGAGGAGGGGCAGGATCCTTGAGGTACCCAACCTCTTGGATGAGACCTTGCTACAGGAGCCCCAATGTGGAGTAGCAGGAACTGACTGATCGGGTAGAGATAGATGGGGATGGAGCGGTAGAGAGAGTGACAGTACAGTGAATCCTGGCACAGCGCATAGCTAGCAGGTTGTAGCAATGCAAGAGGCACAAGTGTTTTGCACAGTGCTAGGTGGCATAGAGATGTATGCAATGGTGCGAGATGCATGGAGATGTTGCAGTAGCACAGATGTCAGAGAGGGAGCACTTGTAAGCAGCAGGTAGAGCTTCATCATCAGAGTATGTTCCTAGCCCAACAGAGTGGTTTGTTGGGAGTGTTTTTGTTCCAAGTGTTGTTGGATAAAGTGGACCGGGTAGATGTGTTGCATGCAAAACATTCTAGAGTTACAAGACTGGGTTCGAGAGGAAGCCTTTCTTGTTGAGAGGGAGTGTTGAAAAGTGTGCAACAAGAAATGCTAAATTTAGAATGTGCTAAAAATAGACCTGCTAAAAATAGCATGTCTAAAAATCGCAGTTTGGCCAGTGAGGTCATTGGGCACATTGAGTGAGAGGTGAAACTGCTAAAAATAGAAAGTTATAAAAATAGTATTTCTAGGTCCCTTCCTATTTATACCAGTCCCTAGTCTATCTATAGGAAGTAAAATTAATTTTGGTCTTAACAACAGTTTAAAATATTATTTAATTAATCTCCATGAGTTAATTAATTATGAAAAATTAAACTTGAATTCTTTGTGAGATCATGCAATTATTTTATCCCTTGGTTTAGGAATTTATCCCTTGATTAAAGGAGATAAGGTTCAGTTCTATAATGAGAGAATCAGTTGACTTAGTTCTAACTAGTCAAGTCCTGTTAGATTATTTTAACAAGTTGTTAAAATAATAAAATATAGTTTGTTAATGCTTGCATGCATGTGACAACTATTATTTTAAATAAATGAGGCTTCACTCATGGATAATTGTTGCATGTCAGTTCTTTCAGAGACCCAGTTGAGATCAAATGTGGGACAGTGTACTATCAGATGCTTAACCATTTTTAGTAAGTAGTTTGTGCATGGTTGAGGAACTAGTGTTCTCAAGGAATACTTAGTTGGACCATTAGTTGTTTTTGGTATGTTGGAATTAATAGCATATGCTTTTGCTATTATTTCCTAAGCAAACTACATAAGGACCATAGGGAAAGCCTATATAAACAGGGCTTAGGTGGTTCATGAGACATATCTTCATATCTTCATAGTTCATTGAGAACTGAATAGCTTGAGAGCTAATTGTTTTTGTATTGTGAAGAGGATTTTCACTTGATTGATAATACATGGTTGGGGTTTTATGTTGGTGCTTTCCCCTGGATATATCTTGTGTTATGTGTGATTAATTCTCTTGATCAGTTATGCATGTTTCTACTTGATGTTGCTCATGATTTCGATTATGCTTCCGCTTAATGTTTTGTAGAAGTAGAACAAGTATTATGCTTTAGGACATTGCATATATCGGTTTGTTATACAAGTGAAATTTCTACACATTGAATATCAGAATATGCAAGTAGTGGTTTAGTTTTAAGGATAAAATAGAACTTTGGAGTGGAAGAAATTCATAAAAAGAATTGTTGCCTATTTCTTTAAAAAAACATTGTCTATCTATCTCTCTGTTTTCTTCAAAAAAAAAATTCACTCCATTTCCATAGTTGGTTTTTCCAAGGAAGCATAAGCAAAATTATAGGAGGCTTCATGAGGGAGGAGCCAACCAACTCCTCCAGGATCCATGCAAACCCCCAAGTAGTGGACATATTCACAAGATCCAATTGGATGAACATTTTTGATAAATTCTGAGGGTTTGATGAGGAAATTGCTCAGGAATTTTCCCTCTTTGGTCCCCCACTCTAGAACGCATGCCACTGTCACCTTTAGGGGCCTTTCCATGGAGATAACCCTTGAATTTATCAGTAGGGTCACTACCCTTCCTCTTGGGTTGCCTTGGAGTATGGATGAAAAACCAATTGGCCAAGCTGCTAAGAAAAGCTTCTTTCAAAATAATGAAACTCCTGTAGAAGATAAGAATGGCATAAGAAGGGCTAGCATACCATACCCTTGGGATGAGGTTAGCTATCAGATAATTAAGTATATTTCCTGTGAGGGGAGGTATAGCATTGTCTATGGTTACCACTTCAGAATCATGCATGAATTATGGTATGGCATGGACACTCTAGCCACTTAGAAACTCATCATCCCTTACTTCCTCCTACAGTCCCTCATTGACTCCAGTACTAAGTAAAAGCAGGAAATCCAAACTAGCTAGCCCACCATGGGTTAATCAAAATTTTAGTGGAAGAGGCCCTCCATACATTTACAATTCCCATAACATGGGAAATTTTCCGAAACATGACTGCTGAAGATGACAAAAAGGCCCTGACCTATGATATTAGCCCTACTGGTAGTGAGGAGAAAGAGAGCAAGAGGGAGAAGGTGGAGAAATTGGTGATTTAGAGGAACAGGAAGGGAAGAAGGAAGAAACCAAAATAGAGGAAGAGAAAGCTGAGGAAACAGAGTAGAGGTAAACAGAGCAAACAAAGATAGAGAAAAAGACAGAAGGTGGAAAAGGAGAAGAAAAGACAAAAGTGTCTCCTCAGACCCTAAAAAGAGAGGCAGTAGCTACTCTCACTATCCTCAGCACACCAATTAAACCAAAACAAAAGAGGAAGAGACAGGCCTCGAAGTATTTTAGGTTTAGGAAGAGCACAAGGATCAAAATAGGGAAACCCTAGCCTTCTTCTAAAGTGCTTATTGTTATTAAAGATTCACCCTCTACCCAAGGAAATGAATCCCCTTCCAAGGCACCTATCACTTATGAAAGGGGGACTCCTAGATCTCCCACATGGAAAGAAAAAGTAGAACTAGAGGAATCAAAAACAATTCTACAAGAGGCACAGACTGTTCTACAGGAGACCCTGTCAAAACTATAGGAGACCGAAAAACTTGAAAAAAAGTGTAGAAGGATAGCCATAGGGAAATGAGGAAGAAAAAAAGGCACAAGAACCTAACCCCCAACCTAGTCTTGGCTCTTACTACAATCTTCTTGAGGGGGGAGAATCATTCCACAAAAATTTACAATTCCACTATTCTTTGAGTTGGAGAAAGAAAGAATAAGAACCCATAGCTGGATACAAATAGCCAAATCCAAGGGAGTTGAGGATATTGGCCATATGGAGAACAAAATCAGAGAAATGGGCAGAGAATTAAGTGTTGTTAGACACAGAGAAGCAATCACAAGAAGTCACTTGGAAACTGAAAATGCATTTCTAAGAAGAAAACTGCAAGAGAAAGAGACCCAACTGGCATCCATGACCAGCTAGTCCATGGAGGCATTTCAATGTAGGACACCAGAAAAATCCTATGGCTTGTATCTCAAGGACCAATGGATACAATTTCAGATCAATACTTTGGAACAAAGAGGCACAATGGCTTTCTAAGATTACAGACAGTTGATGGACCTGTGTGATGAAAGCACATCAGAAGATAAGGCAAAGATGGTAGAATTATATCTACATAACATGGCCCTCACAAACATGAATGTGTGGGACCCCAATGCTAGGCTAGGGGATCTCTAACTAATGGTCATGGCCTCATAGATGAACCATGAAGATTTAAGGGCAGCAGAAATAAGACAGTTGATGATAAAGGAGCAAAATGAGCCCTTAATGATAAAAGTTGAGCCATCAGACCCCGTGGCCCTCATCAGCGCACATAACTTGCTTACACATAATCCTCAAATTGCCCCTAGATACATCAGTGATCAGGCACAATCCATTGCACATTTTGAGGATATGGAAAGATTACTTAGAGATGATTGTGTGCATACTTGTATGAGGAGATGGAACACCTTACCACATAATCTGTAGATCAGGGAGTATCATTCCCCAATGAGGATGAAAGAGGCATTAAGGAGAGTGCCAATGTACAAGCGCACCATGTAGAGGCTGAATATCAATTGGACTGGCCTCAAATTGAGTCCTCCATTGCTGCTAGGAATGCCAGAGGGCAAAAAAGAAGAAGAAGAGCAACAACAGTGGGAAGAGGTAGACAGAAAGGCAAGATTCTATGACAAGGAAGAGGAGACCACATCAGAAGCATGGAATGCTAGGGAGGCCACCATGTACATCAAATATGAGGAGATGGACTAAGTTGCTCAAAGGATGAGCAACACTTTTAGTAGGGGGTGATTATGAGCCTCATAAATAGGTAATTATATGGGCTCATTTTACCTCCTAACCTAGTCAAATCAACCATTCTCTTAGCTTATTGCTTGAAATTTTTTTTTTTTTATGCTTATAGAGTGAGTTGAGTTAGTTATGATGCCATGAAGTCTAATATGTGTTTAATGCAGATTATTGATGATTTTTGTGGTCAAAATCAAGGATCCAATGGACAAATGGCACCAATAACTCGAAGTGGACAAAGGAGAGGAATTATAGGAGGGGATCCCCCTCATTTATTACTCCTCACTATGAATTTCCCTTCATTCAATTCGGATTACAAGCAGCCAAGTCATGCATTAGCAAGCAGTCGAGGAAAGTGGAGGATAATTGATGCTTATCTCAAGTTTTGGGAGCCAAGCCTCCCTGATTTTGAGGAAGCTGTTGAGAGTTTCAATTGTATAAGTAGAGAGAACTAGGGCCTCACTAGGAAGTTGGTCAAATTTTTGAATTTTTGTTGCAATATTGCTTATGTAAACTCTGCTCAACTTCAAGCTTATTATTTTGACAGTTGATGTAATCTTGTTATTGTTTTGAGAATAAATATGGAATCCTTTTTGAGTTAGCACTGATTTTGTTTAGAGGGCTAAATCTCTTGGGTTAGGGCCTGATCCAAGCAGCCAATATCCTCTTTTCTTGTATTTTTATGTTTCATTTCAGTTTTTAGATTAGGTTCCTGTTAGATGTATTTCTTTTATGGTTAAGAATAGGTTGTTTTTGATGATTCAGTAGTTTTCTTCCATTTGTGTTTTCTATAGCAGGTTAGGTAGTGGTAAAGACAAGATTTAAAAGGATAGTAGCAGTGCCTTATCCTCTCTTCCTCCCTTTAGGACAATGATTTGAGGCAAATACCCTCTTGCTGCCCCAAAAACATATATTTTCCTCAATCATAGGACTTCTAGGTTTGCAGCTTTCTAGTTGGTTCATAGTCTAGTTTCCTTTGCTTCAGAACTTCTTCATCATGCTCATTTCCTTATTTTCAATAGTCTTCTTTCCTGCTTTCCTTCATGCAATTGTTATCAACATTTCCTTTCATAGATCATAGTTTATTTTGATGCAAAAACTCTATATTTTTAGATGCACTTATTTCCTTGCTTGCTCAATCTCATTGGTTGACTTTTAGCTATTTATGTAGCAGATATCTTCTAGCAGCAGTCTAGCCTATCATTCATTTCATCCACCATCTGATCCATTCCCTACAGGTCACCCAAGTCACCCCTCAATTCTACATTAGTTTCTTGCATTTTCCATAGGCTTTCCTGTCTCTCCTTGAGCAAACCCAATCATCTTTCTCTCTCCTAATGATTCTTGATGGACCCTAAGTGCCCTAACACTTCATCCCAACCTTCATCTACACTTTCCACCCACTCTTTCACCTTCAAAACAGTGAAAACTACTCTCGGCCTCCTGTAGGACATTGTTTTTCCTCCTATAGATTTCCTGTGTCCTCCTGTGGATTTTCCTGTAGGCTTCCTTTTGAAGATAGATTGTGGGAAAAGCCTCCAAAAGGCCACCTGAGACCTCCTAGGACCCATCCACACCATCCTGCATCCTCTCACATCCCAAAACCGCCCTCCATTGCCACCTATTCGCTGCCACATTCACAAACAAATAAATTATATGCATGTCAATTTCACCTAAAAATACATAAAACTCCAAAAAGATTCTTTTTCTCATTTAATTCTAGAAATAGATTAGTTAGATGTTGCTTACTTCGTTGAGTAGGTAATGGCATTCTTTTCATGATTTCCATAGTGCTTTCTGCAAAAATAGGATTAGAGGTTAACTAGGATTTCCTTAGTTTGCTTTACATTCCAGTCTTCCTTTATGCAAGAAGAATAGCATCAGTAGAGTAATCTCTCTTTTTCTTTTCATCACATATATAGCTTCTTCTAGAATCCATAGAATTTGGCTTGAGCTCCTAGTGATCTTGCGTCGACTAACCAAGTGACAACCTGTAGTAAGAACTAGTACTTGTGCATACAAAACCATCGCTTCCAAGCTTGTTACGAACTACCGAGTTGATAAAACTAAAGTAGGAAGCCTAGGAGTTGCAGCATTATTGTTGCAATACTGGTGCTCACCACCTGGTAGCATTGTGATCTCTTTAAATCCCATGATCGACTACACTTTAGATTTAGGCCTGCTAAATTCTGTATTTAGCGTTGTTTGGATATCTGAGACTCTCGCATTTGGGTTGTTGTTGGAATACTTAATATACCAAGTCAGTGTGCGATCGTGTAGGGCACTAACCATTGCTTATTTCTTTATATGGTCATTTGTAACACCTTGCACTTCCCATACAGCCCTTATAACAAACCAGAATTGGTCTGAATCCTCATTTCCCAAACCTTTGAACACAGGAAACTTCACTGTGTTTGTGTAGAAATTCCCACTGTAGAACAACATATTACGCAATAGACTAAAGCGAAATACAAGATCTACTTCCACAACAAATTTTGTGGAAGTTGTTTGGTCAATTTAGTGTGATCTAAATTGCTATTTAAAATGTCAATCTGGGGTTCGTAAACTGACGAAGTGAAGTGTACTATATGTACTAGATAACCATTTCCTTAATCTTTTGTCATTTTTGAGTTTTTAGTTTATTTTTGGATTTATCTTTCCCTAATGTGTGATGGTGAAAATGAAAGTGAAGTATGAAGTATGGATGGTGATGGTGGTTTCTACAGTGATTTTCTCAAACTTGAAAGTGCTCAAGAAGAAAGCTTTAAAACAACTAAACTGAAATCAATTCTTAAGAGAAAGTAAATGCATCAAACAGTGAACTAATGACAATGGCCCAGTATCCTTGCTGCTGAATGAAAAGAAAGTAAAAACTGAACTTAAAGCAACTCAAACCAAAAGCAAAGCAACTAATTCACACTACTTAAACTCTTCAGATCATTTACCCTTCAGCTCAATCTACCTTGTGGGAAGTAATCATGAATAAGTCAAGAAATATGCTATCTAAATGGCAAGAAATTAAATTGCATAAAAGAAACTAGTCACACTACTTTAACTCTTCTGGTCCTTTACCCTTCAGCTCAATCTACCTTGTGGGAAGCAACCATGAATAAGTTTAAGCAATATGATAACTAAATTGCAAAAAATTAAATTGCAGAAAGGAAACTAATCACACTACTTCAACTCTTCTGATCCTTTACCCTTCAGCTCAATCTACCTTGTGGGAAGCAATCATGAATAAGTTTAAGCAATATGATAACTAAATCACACTACAGTTAGTAATATTCTGATTTCTTGCTAATAGAGTCACTTCACTATAGAAAGAAACCATAAATTGATGAGCAGTATGATATCTAAATAATAAAAAAAATAAGTAAGCAAATCACAACTTGAAAAAGACAGTGCTGAGATTAAACTTCAGAAAATGAAAGTTAGCAGGAAGGAAAAGATGATCTCATATGTCAATAGTTATCAAAAAGATGAAAATTTGCCCGGGTTGCCTAAGAAAACCTGCGGAAAAACACTGATTAGTTGACAGCTATAAGAAAACAGAGGTGAAAATATAAACAGCAGTGAGTTAAGAAACATCAAACATCGTGTTATGTACAAGCTAATGATACAAGAACATAATAAAACCAAATGAAAACTTTACAAGGCTTCAGCGCACAGGGGCCCTCTGCCACTTCAGCCGGTCAACAAGTAGTCACACGAATAAACTCAGAAAAGTCTTCTCATATATTAAAACAGCAACATATATAAACAGTGGGGTGATAACACAACAGTTCAGAATTTACATATCCCCAAAAAGCTCCTTTACAGCGTTCATCGACGTGTTATTTATAATGACAAAATGTTGAAACTAACTAACTAACTCCTACGCTATTGACTGTGTTTCCAAAGACATGTAGATCCCTTCAGCCGAGATCTAGCGTAACTGTCATCGTGTCTATTAAATCTCCGGAGTGGTAGCTGTTAGATTCAAGTTACAGAAGTGATCTCCAGGTGTGCCGGTGTCTTTGTGAGCTGAGGACTGTGCCATGTAACGTTCACGTGCTCAAAACAGAGACGTGCCACCGCTGAACTCCTTGGTTGGCTTTGCCTTTGACCTTCGTTGACTGTGACCTTCCATGGATGATTTGGCTGATTTGAAGGGACACGTTCCATGTATCCATCACCTGGAGCTTGCCCATGTGGCTCGTTTCTTCATAGGACACCTGTAGCACAACTTTTAACAAAATAGCTGCGGAATCCTGTGCTAGCTGCGGAAACCTGTGCTGGCTGCGGAAACTGACAAGTTTCCGCAGCTGCATGAACAAAAAACTAAACCAAACAACAGTCATAAGCATAGTCAGAAAACCATATAAAAAGCTCTTTTTAGACTATAATGCAATGATTTAACAACTGGGTGGATGAAGTAAGTGGAAAAAGAAGGCTGAGAGGGTGTATAGGAAGGTGCATGTTTGAGGCTCAACAGAAGCTTAATCAAATTTGAGCAATATCAATGAGAACACAGATAACAGAGAATGAGAAATCAATCACACAAAACACAGAAGAAATAACCCAGGGAAAGCCTTATCCTAAAACCTCAATCTTTGTATTATCATACAAGTGGAAAATATGTTCAAGTTACAAAAAGAATCAACTCTCAAGCGATTCTTCTCTCTCTGCAATCAAACAATATAGCTCACAAACTGAATAGACACAATATATGTCCTCCTCAAGCCCTCCAAGCCTCCTATTTCTTTGTGCAGTTTTTCTTGGGGTCCAGTGATGCCACATGTGTGAATTGGCCTCATCACACTCACAAAAACTAAATAAGTAACTGTGAAATCCGCAAGGAAAGGATTCCTTCTGCATGCAAGAGATATTCACAATGGAATATTCTAGAAACTGATAGTACATTGTCCCTCCATCTGATCTCAGATGGGTCTCTATCTAAACTAACATGCATGAGTTATTTATGAGAGAATATTCAGTTATTTGAAGTGCAGTAGTTACATGCATGCATGCATTAAATAACTAAACTCACAATTAATTCAACAAATTGTTTGAATTAATCTAACTAGACTTGACTCAGTTAGCTTAGCCAACTAATTACAACTCAATATTACAAGTCATCCTTGTCTCTTTAACTGATGGATAAATTCCTCAATTAATGGAGAAACTATTGCATATCCCCACATAGACTTCGTGTTTGATTTTCTACAATTAATTAACTCATGGTGAATTAATTAATTATTTTACAAACATCTGCTAAGATCAAATTCAAATTTTTTACTTTTCTATTTTATTTCAAGGACTAACTAAAATAGGAAGATATCTTGAAATGTTATTTATAGTAGTTCTAAATTTAGCACTTTTATATTTAGCATTTCTTGTTGCTATTTTCAACACTCCCTCTCAACAAGAAAGGGATTATCAGTAACCCAAATCCTGTCTCTATTGAACTCGAACTTGAATTTTGACAATGCCTTAGTCAAAATATCTGCATCTTGTTCCTCATTTGAAACATATAGCAACAACACAATCCTCTTGACCACAGTCTCGAAGATGGTGATACTAGATATTAATGTTCTTGGACCTGTCATGAAAAACTAGATTCTCAGAGAGTTTGATACAAATCAGATTATCATAGTAGATCACGGTTGGATCCATCCTCTGACCAAACAATCTCACTAGAATCTTCCACATCCAAATGGCCTCGCATGCAGCCTAACTAGTAGCCATGTATTCAGCCTCTGCTGAGCTAAGTGCAATTGATCTCTATTTCTTGATGTACTAGGAAACTAAAATTGAACCAAGGTTGAATATTCCTCCAGAAGTTCTCTTCCTGTATGATGGACTCCCTGCCAAATCTACATCTGTAGAACCCTGAAGCTTCACTCCCTATGTCCATCTGTACCACAATTCGAACTGAGATGTGCCTCTAAGGTATCTCAGTAAATGCTTTGCTACCTTCCAAAACAGCTTGGTAGGCTAAACCATAGCTTGACTCAGTTGGTTCACTACAAAGCATAAGTCGAGTCGTGTGTTCACCAGATACATAAGTGAACCCATTAGCTGCCAATAAACAGTAGCAGATACTACCTCGCGTGAAGTAGCATCCTAATTCCTCCAGTTCCCAGCTAGAGGAATCTGTATGGGCTTACACTTCTCCATGTGAAAGCGCTTGAGTATCTCATTGGCATAATTGCCTTGAGACACAAATACTTCACCATCTTTCTGCCACACCTCCATGCCTAGAAAGTAGTGCATAAGACCCATGTCTTTCATTTCGAAATCTCTTGCAAGGTCCTCCTTGCAAGACTATATCAATTGATCATCACCTGTCAAAATCATATCATCGACATAAAGAACAATTATCAATGGTTTACCTTCTACCATGATGTCGTAAAGGTTCGCATCTACTTCACTCTTGGTGAAGCCCAACCCAGTGAAATAGATGCCAATCTGGGTGTACCAAGCATGGGGTGCTTGCTTCAGCCCATGCAAAGCCCTCTTAAGTTAGCACACATGCGACTCATGATCAAAGGTCTTGAAACCCTCTGGCTACTCAATGTACACCTCCTGCTCAATCTCCCCATTGAGGAATGTTGTCTTCATGTCCATCTGGTGGATATTCCACCCCATCTGAGCTGATAGTGCCAACATCGATCTAATCAATGAGTACCTTGCTATGGGAGCAAAAGTCTCATCATAGTCGATCCCCTCGACCTGTGATAAAACTTGGGCAACAAACCTTGCCTTATGTTTCTCAACATTGCCATCAGTTACCTTCTTTACTTTGTAAAGCCATCTAGAACTCACCATTGACTTACCCTGAGGTCTTGGGACAACATCCCACACACTGTTCCAAATGATAGATTCGTACTCCTCTACCATTGCATCAACCCATACTGGTTGTTGCATTGCCTCCTTGAATGAAGAAGGTTCGGTATCTACACACTCCCCAACTAGGGCCATGTACCCAGTGTACTTCTTGGGTGACCTCCTTTGTCTGTGCTAAGAAGATGGCTATCCCACATTCTCCCGTGCATCTAGCATCAACCTATCAGCTTCCTTTGATTGTTTCCGCCCATCTCTGGAAGTCTTAGCATGAGCGGATGTCTCCACTCTCGGATCCTCTGCATGCAGCTGCTCCGCATCGATCTAAGGCTCCTCCTCCTTAAGAACTGAAGGTTCGTCCTCTGCATGCAACTTGAGCTCCCTCTCAAGTGATAATCACATAGCTTTCTTCTCATCAAAATTTAGATCCCTGCGTACCACTGTCCTCTGACTAGTAGGCAGGTACACCCGATAGTTCTGGGGTGTATCTATGTACCCCACAAGTATTCCCAACTTAGATTTTGGATCCAGCTTCTTCCGGGCATCTTTGGTCACATGATAGTAAACTGATGATCCAAAGATTCGGAAGTGACTCACATCTGGTTGCTTCCTGGAAAAGGCCTCCATAGGTGTGTCCATTCCCAGTATATGATGCGGGCTTTTGTTCTGCAAGTATACTGTTGTATTTCATGCCTCAGCCCACAAATGCAGTGGTAGGATTTGGTCATGCAACATCACTCAAGCTTCTCCCACAATCGATCTGTTCTTCCTTTCATCCACCCCATTTTGCTGTGAGTTATGGGGTGCCATCAATTCCAATTTAATTCCTTCCGCAGCGTAGAAGTCTTTAAAGTATTGGGAGACATACTCTCCACCATTGTCACTATGCAAGGATTTTATTTTCTTTCCAGATTCTTTCTCTAACAAAGCTTTGAACTCACAAAACCTCAAGAAGGTCTGATCCTTATTTTGCATAAAGTAGATCTAGCATCTACAAGAAAAATCATCAATAAAAATAACATAGTACCTTTGTTTAGCAGTGGAGGCTGTAGAGAATGGTCCACAAATATCTGAGTGAACTCACTCCAGGATTTCTCCAGCTCTACTATCTCGATCCAGAAAGGAAGATTTTTCATACTTACCCAAGGTACAACATTTGCATGTATTCGTCTGCTCAAGTTTTCCCTTGGGTAATCCGGTAGAAATCTGTTGCATGATATTTAGGGCTCCATGGTGCAAGTGTCCCAATATTCTATGCCATAGCTCACCAACATCTTGGCTCTGCACCATATTAGCTTTGGAACTCAATGCAGCACAGTCGTCTACCTCCAACTTGTAGAGATTCTTTACTCGAATCCCAATTCTCTTTGTCTATCCAGTACCGATATGCCTCATAAATAACTTTCCTTTACTAAAGACTACATCATAGCCTTTATCTTCTAGCATAGCCATAGACACAAGATTCTTCTTCAGACCTGGTACATACCTTACATCAGTTAGGGTGAGGGGAGCTCCATGCTCCCTTTGAAACACAACCGTACCTTCACGTGAAACACAGTACTTTCCATCATCACCCATCTTGATCCACATCTGGAGATCATTCTCCTCCAAGGTACTGAAAATATTCTTGTCACCTGACATGTGGCATGAAGCTCCATTGTCCAGGTACCACACACATCCCACCATGGATGAAACCATGCATGCGATAAGTGAGAAATCCAACTCAAACTGTGAGGCCAGTGCCTCACCATCAGATCCCTTTGAGGAACCCTTATTGGATTTCTTTTGTGGACAATTTGTAGCATAATGGCCCACTTCATGACAATGAAAGCATTGCACTTTTGATTTGTCAAACTTCTTCCCACCATGGGAAGAACCAGATTTTGGATGGGATTCCTTCCCTTTCCCTTTCCTTGCCTTACTCGCTAAGGCTAGATTTTCCTCATCATCTTGCTTCGATGAGGATCCATCTCTGGTGCTTCTTCTTATCTCCTCCTGGATCAGATTCGACCAAAGTCGTTCCCAATCTGGCAGTTTTTCTCTTCCATTAACCAAGCCTTGGTAGCTATGCCAGCTCTTAGGAAGACCGAGGAGTGCAAGACTCGCCATGTAATCATCAGCAGTTGTGATCCTGACACTTCCAGGCTCACCCCTGCAGGTAGTGAGCTTGTTCAGATATGTAGAGATCATGTCACCCTTTTCACACTTGATTTTCCGAAGCTTATCTTTCAGCTCCAGCTTCCTCCTATTATTGTTGTTCTGATATAAATATTTCAATGTTTTCCACATCGATAATAGTGTCTCCTTCCCATGGAGACTTGAGACTATGTGGTCTCGAACTCCCTCCAGAAGGATTCTCCTTGCTCTAGCCACACATTTCTTCCATTCCGCCAATTGAGTAGCATCAGTCGGCTTGGGGACTTCTTGATCAATGAAGTCCTTTAGGCCATTATCCTCTAATACTGCTTCCATGCGATCCTTCCAGGCTATATAATTCTAGCTGCCATTAAGGGCATACTCGAGTCTTAAACCGATGAACGCCATTGGTGAAATTGAGATGTGATAAGAACTCGATTTCTATATTCAGGAACTTAAACTTCAAACTTCGAACTTCTTGTATATGTTCTTCACCTTGATCACCTTTGCTCTGATACCATGTAGAAATTCCCACTGTAGATCAACAGATTATGCAATAGACTAAAGAAAAATACAAGATCCACTCCTACAACAAACTTTGCGAAAGCTTAATTGAATATGAGCAAGATCAATGAGAACAAAGATAACAGTGAATGAGAAATAAATCACACATAACACAGAAGAAATAACCCGGGGAAAGCCTCAACCTAAAACCCCAATCTCTGTCTTATCATACAAGTGGAAAATATGTTCAGGTTACAAAAAGAATCAGCTCTCTCTGCAATCAAACAATACAACTCACAAACTAAATAGACATAGTATATGTCCTCCTCAAGCCCTCCAAGCCTCCTATTTCCTTGCACAGTTTTTCTTGGGGTCCAGCGATGTCACATGTGTGAATTGGCCTCATCACACTCACAAAAACTGAAGAAGTAACTGTGCAATCCTCAAGGAAAGAATTCCTTCTACATGCAAGAGATATTCACAATGGAACTAGGTCTCTGTTTGAAATAACATGCATGAGTTATTTATGAGAGAATATTCAGTTATCTTAAGTGCGGCAGTTACATGCATGCATGCATTAACTAACTGAACTCACAATTAATTCAACAAATTGTTTGAATTAATCTAACTGGAAATGAATTAGTTAACTGAGTCAACTAATTACAACTCAATATTACAACTCATCCTTATCTCTTTAACTTATGGATAAATTCCTCAATTAATGGAGAAATGGTTACATGTCCCCACATAGACTTAATTTTGGATTTTCTACAACTATTTAACTCATGGTGAATTAATTAATTATTTTACAAACAACTGCTAAGATCAAATTCGAATTTTTGCTGCTCTATTTTAGTTCAGGGACTAACTAAAATAGGAAGGTATCCCAAAATGCTATTTATAGTAGTACTAAATTTAGCATTTCTATATTTGGCATTTCTTATTGTTATTTTCAATAGTTTTCCATACTGAATCGCGGTGGTGGTGGAGTTGGTACAAGTGAAGATGGAGGTGATAGTGGTGAATATGGAGGTGGTGTGGGCGAAGGTGGTATTCATGAAATTCTTTGTCTTATCAGCTGAATATCACTTCGCAGAGAGACCTTCACGAGCTCTTCCTCGTCCCCTCGTGGAGGTGAAATCAAGGGACTATTTTCTGGACCCTTATTTCCTTTGTTCTTGTAAACCTTTCCACTTCGTGTAGCTCTAAACATCAAGGTAACTGCATAACCCATTTTTTGCACAAAAGCATTTTAATACAAGTATTCAAAGACTTTACGTACTTACCTCATGGTCTTTTGAGAAAGTGTCACTCTATCTCATTGTAGCTGACTGAGGTGTCAACCGCGAACTCAGTAACAAATCCTCCTACAATATGATCGAGCCAATGATCGACGGCGTTCATGATCTTATCCTTCGATGCTTCCAACCTTTGCACTAGCTATGGGGTCCACACAATAGGACCGTCAAGCTTCCACCTTCCTTGGCTATATACTAGCTTCACGATCCACTCGTATATCTTAGTGGAGAAGGACGTGAAAAATATTTCATGGATCTCCATATACAGGTAGTTGTCTAGCCACTCTTCTTTTGATAGTTGGGTTTCTGTTCTCCTGTGCCGCGAACTTGTGAATTCTTCTGTCCAACTAGCCTTCAATTTCTTTCTTAGTTGGATTCCAATGATACGACATGACACATCTCTCGTGTAGATTTCGGTCCCGGCAATGGAACCATTTTTTGGCTTATGGGGGCCTAACCCAGGTTCAGAGTTATTTAGCCAAACAAATCCCTACACTATTGGCCCTTTCAGCATTAGCCCATGGAGTGCGGATTGAAGTCTCACCAGAAGCAGTATGGGGGGATGCTAGAACCAAGTTTCCACACCCTTGAGATGGTTGTGATGTCAGTTTAGTCCAAATATGCCTACCTTCACACAGGTTGCTTCGTGCTCTATCCCACCCTTCAGTACCCTCGCGAAGTGTCACAATCGTCTTTTGCACAACCCTAACAAGGGGCTGAGATGCTTTCGCTCTACTATGGTAGCGAACTGCGCTATTTCCCAACCTAGACTGAATATCTTACTTATCTTATTGACAGATCTTAATTATGTTCACGTAAACAGATATTCTACTTGCGTTCACTTAATGAACACAATTATGCACATTCCTACGTCATATAAGCATTAGAAGTGAAATTCATATCCAGTATAACAGATGCATAAACAGGAAATAGAGATGCATAATTTATAGAAACTTATCTTTATTAATACTTCTAGATAAGTACAGACTCAACTCGCCCTGTGCACTCAGATGCAGGGGTCTACACACTCATCTACGGACTACTAGGCCTTTGTGCACTTAGCTGTAGAGCCTCTACCTATGCTACGACCCAAAACTTAGACTTACACTTCAGATATGACTCAACTCTTCCTCATTGATTGATTCTTCCTTCAATTGTCTTAACTACTTAGAGCTTTGCTCTATTTATACAATCCCATGGTCCGCAGACCATGGGTAGATCTTCTACAGCTAACATTACATTATCAAAATAAGTGCGGACACCCCTATGACTCTTTAACAACTACGCACTCCACACCCACAAAATGTGGAGTCTTTACATTAGGATTACAAAATCGGACCAAAATCTGGGTTTTAAGCCCCAAAACTTCCCCTGGGGATCCCACGCCCAACAAGTGAGAAGACAAAGGAACATAAAACTCTAACAGAAGATGAAGATCAACATCACGTGGAAGACTCCTCATCTTTAAGTCATAAGGAGGAGGAGGAAGAAGAAAGTGTACCATCTATTCAAGAAGACATAAAGAAAGAAGCAGCAAGAATGACAACTTGGAATTTTTACATCATCATGACGTCCATGTCCTAAGTGTCATGTCATGTCCTGTCACAAGTCATCATATGCCACATCATTATTCTAGATTATGTAATTACCTATTTGAAATGTATTGTAAAGTGGAAGTCCAAAGGACACTATGGAATATGAAGAGTCATGTAAGTCGAAAAGTCATAGGAAGTCAAACAATCATGAGGGTAGTCTAAGAGTCATAAGGAGGGTGAAGCATCACCCCTTGGTTATATATACACCCTCCTTCTATGAGAAAAGGAATTTTCATCTTCGCTCCTTCTGCAATGCATTAGAGAGATAAGCTAGTTATTTTGAGGAGAAAGGAGTGGCTCCAACGCTCCACTACTGGGGCTAGTGGTGTTCATTGTATATATGTGTCTTGGAACTTTTACTTAATATAACAAGTCTTATGGGCCAACATGCTCTTCATGCATGGATTATGGATATTTGTAAGACTATTTTGTGAATGTTTGTAATTCATGTTTTCTTTCATCTGTGCTAAATTTCTTGAACTATTTTGATACTATCATATTGAGAATGTGTTGTAATTGCTATTATCATTGTCGCATCCTCGTGGACTATTCCACTTGATATTAGACACATCTTCCTTGTCATATTGGTTTCAATGACCATCACATCTTTGTGGACTATTCCACCGGATATTATATGGACCCTTCTTGTTAATGTGTCTCTCTACCAGGGTGGTACTAGTTGTTAGTGTCAGTCTTTGCAGCTTTCCTCCAGTGATCAAACATGCTCTTACAAAGTGATTTTAAGATTTCAAGGTCAAATTTTGTCATTTTAGTGAGTCTTCAAGCAAAATTTGGTCACTAGGTATTAGGTCTAGGGTTTGCTTTTACTCCTTTCAAAGTTGTCCAAATGTCAGTCCATGTCACCATTCAGGTGAGTGTACCATCATTCAGAGGGTTGTCATCATCATGTTAGGTTCCAATGGGTCATTTTACACCTTGTTCATGCTTCAGTTGTGCCTAGGTAAGGTTCATTTCCCTCTCCTAGGGCTTTGAAGGCAATTTCTCTTGGATGGTCAATTCATCAGAAAAACTTGTATCCTGATGTTCATACACCTTCTCCTATCCTTAATGTACCTTATTAAACACTTCCCATCACTTAGATCCCCCAAATTCCTCATTTTCGCACAAACTCTAGTTTCTTGCTACAACTTGGCAATTTTCTAGGCTAGACCTATGTTTTTCCCTTTTGGACCCCTTCCCCTCACTCAATCTTTGAAATTCCACTTTCCTCTACTTCCTAACATCTCTCCCTACTTCCCAAAATTTTCTCAATAATTTAGAAGCCCCTTATCCCCTTCTTTTCGCTTCATTTCGACAAATCCCTTATTCCACACATCGGGGTAGGTTTTACTCAAATGATGTTTTTTACTAAGAAAAGATGAATTTTGGAAAAATGAGAGAGGTTTTTATCCAAAATAGGCCAATGAAGAAAAACCTCCTTCACTTTTTACACAGTTGTCATGGTTTTAGAGAAATGTCAAAAATACAGTTGCCTCAAGAGAATTGATGCACCTCTGAAGTGACCTTGGGAAAATCAAGTTTTCTCCTAGCTTGGTTGACCAAATGAACTTCAGAATCTAACCTCACTATCAAACTCCAAATCCCAAATGAAATAGATTCAGATAATAACTCAATCACTACACTATACTCGGCAATGTTGTTCGTTGTTTGACCGAGGCTTACCCCATGCATAGATACTAACTCGTCAGAGGGCGAATAGATAACCCAAGCTACGGAAGAAATGTTCTGTGTATTATGACAAGCACCATCAACGAAACCAATGTATGTTTGGAGAGGCATCTACATCTGCAATATCAAGAGTAAAACCATTTCTGGGTTTACCTAAAGAGTCCCCGTCAAAGTCTACCAATTCATAGGCCCCTTTTGCTAGCTTTCGCTTGACAACATAGGGACCATGCCACATAGGAACGAATTTTCAAGCGCCTAATTTATCATTAGCTTGATCGTAAACTAAGACTAGATCTCCTTCCGAAAAATTTCGAGGGGTCACATTTCGATCATACTGACCTTTCATACGTTTTGTGTGAGTTTCGATCACCAATGCAGCATCACGTCGATTCTCATCTAATTGAGCCAAGTATAAAAACTATTTTCCTCTTTGAAAGTGGCTGGAAGTAACTCGATGGCCATTTGCAGTGATGAGATTTCGCATTCAATAGGTAACACAGCTTCCAGACCATAAACTAGTTGGAAAGGAGTGAACCCTGTTGAAGTTTTTACTGAAGTTCGGTACGCCCAAAGCGTTGAAAATAGCATGTTATGCCAATTCGACCGATGAATCCCAATGATTCGTCGGATCATGATGACTAAAACTTTGTTGATGGATTCAACCAGACCATTAGCTTTTGGATAATAAGGAGTTGAACTATCATGATGCAAACCAAGCTGGCCTGTAATTTCAGTCATCATAACGTTTCGGAAATGACACCCATGATCAGTGATTATTGCTTGTGGGACACCAAACCTAGAAATTATATGATTGAACACGAAAATTGCAGCTTTCTTGCTATCTGCCTCAAATGTAGGCATTGCCTCGGCCCACTTGGTAAAATAATCTACCGCAAGGATGATATACACATGCCCCCCGGCCAAGTGAGGGTTACATGTAATAAAATCAACACCCCATTTTGCAAAAGGACCAACGACAATTATAGGGTGGAGAGGAGCAGGTGGAGCGCACATCTTTCGATCAAAAATTTGGTAGTTGTGGCATTTTCGGACCGTAGTAATAAAATCTTTAAACAAAGATGGCCAGAAGTAGCCAGCGCGCAATATCTTTTGGGTTGTGGCATACCCAGAAATATGACCGCCACACGCTCCAGAGTGACAGTCATTTAAAACCCTTTCAGCTTCCTCGTGAGTTAAACAATGTCAAAAAACAGAGTTCGCCCCATGGCGATAAAGAGTATCTCCAATAATCCTGTATTGTTGGGACTGGAATCGTATTTTGCGACGTTCTGACCTTGAAATTTTTGGCCAAAAGGATTGGGTCTGGAGATAAACGATGATATCCCCATACCACGGATCTAAAGTGCTGATTAGAAACAAGGATTCGTCCACAATGGGCTCCTCCGCCACAGTTTCCGTGTCAACACGCGGGAAGTCACACATTAATTCCGCAAAAAATAAAGATTTCTTAGACTTAGATTTCTAAAATTCCAAGTCGAACCCCTGCAGGATAACAATCCATTTAGAGTACTTTCCCCCTAGTAATTGCTTGGTCAAAATGTAGATCATGGGTTGCAATCTGAAATTACTGTAGTTTTACGTAGTAAAATGTAGTGACGAAAATGTTGGACAGCTTGAATAGCTGTCAATGCTAATTTCTCCACATGTGAGTATTTTAGCTCAGTTGGATTTAAAGTTCAACTAAGGTAATATATCACATGTTCAGTACCAAATTCATCTTCCTGAACTAAGACTATTCCAATGGTGGAATGAGAGGTGGCGAGATACAAGAAGTAATCCTGGTTGTAGTTGGGAGGATGCAATAACGGTGCATGGGTCAACGCGTGTTTGAGTGCATCAAAAGATTTCTGAGCTATCTCATCCCAATAGAATGGAGTATTCTGTTTCAACAACCGGGTAAAACCCTTTGTAACCTCGGCGTAGTTAGGAATGAATCGTCGTAAAAATTTTGCTTTCCCTTGCAAACTTTGGAGTTGGCGAAGACTTGAAGGAGGAGGCAATTTGACGATAGCTTTGACCTTCGAGGGATCGACGCGAATGCCGGCTTTCGAAACTACAAACCCCAGCAATCGACCCGTTTCTCTACAGAAGACACATTTGTGTGGGTTCAACCGAATCCGATAATGCCTACACCTCATAAAGATTGTTCGTAAATGGAAGAGGTGATCTGCTCGATGTAATGAATGAGCAGGCAAGTCTTCGAGATAGGGTTGCACAATGTGCTTGATTTCATGAAACGCATAAGACATGGCCCTTTGAAAAGTTGCTCCAGCATTCTTGAGCCCAAAAGGTAACTTGCAATAAGCAAATGTCCCCCATGGACAAATGAAAGTCGTTTTTGGTTGATCGGCAGGTAGAATATTGATTTGATTGTATCCGGAAAAACCATCCATGAAGGAGAATATTTCGTTGCCGGCACAATCATCAATGATTTGATCGATATAGGGAGTTGGGTAATTGTCCTTTGGACAGGCTCGATTAATGTCCCTATAATCGATGCATATCCTTATTGTTCCTTGCTTTTTGTTAATCAGAACAATATTCGATACCCAATCCGTTAACGGGATCGGATAATTGAAACCTGCTTTGAGTAATTTTTCAACTTCTGCTTCAATTGCAGCAGCTTTTCTTGGGTGAATCTAACGCAAACGTTGCCGGACGGGTTTAGCATCCGGGTAAGTCTTTATTTCATGAACAACAATCGCGGGATCAATTCCTGGCATTTCCTCATAGGACCAGGCAAACACGTCGCGGAATTCTTGAAATAAGGCCTTATATATTTGAATTCGTCATCTGTACACGAGGAACCTATATGAATGTTCTCAACAATTCCAGGCTCAACCGAAATGTCAATAGGAATAGTTCGAGATATTTTTCCCAAATTTAACTCGGAATCAGGATGTTTCATTGGATTTTGAGGTTCCTTGACATATTCAGTCGTAAAGATTGATGAAAAATAATTTTCGAAACGATCATTCTCAGGTAAAAATGAAGATCTGTGATGGAGATCTTCCCATGGTAAATCATCTACACATAGGATTTCACGAATTTGCTCATCAGAGTGAACAAGTTTAGAAAACGTGATTAAATCCGAGCTTGATGTAAAAAGTGATTCCTCACAGACCACATTCATGAAGTCAATTTTGGTTGAAAATGGGTCGGGAAACGATTGCACAGCCTCATACGCGATTTCATATGGACTCAAAGGCATGACATTACCAAATGAGTCTTTCTCAGATTCAGAAGGAACGATCCAAGGATCATCATAAACAATGGTGTCTAACATAATCATATGAATGGTTTCAAATGAAGATGATGTGTTAATCGGAAGAAAAGGAAAAGTTCCCAGTAAACTGACATCTTTAACTAGTCCTACTCCAACATCCTTATATGGGATAATTGTTTTACCTACATGCTGAATACTTTCAGAAGAGGCTGGGTCGGATGAAAAGTAAGCCAGCTGGTCTATTGTTACGATCTTTCCATTATGAGGAAACTTTATAACCCGAAAGACCGATGAAACGACCGCTGTCATAGCGTAAGACCAACTTCGACCCAAGAGAAGGTTGTAATCTAGAGGGGCATCAACTACCTCCACATCTAGATTAACGGTTTTTCCTTCAACCCCTATAGGCAAATCCTGTAGAATGCCAAAAGGATGAAACCCATGGCCATCAAAGGCCTTTAGAATCGTCGGGGATTGATTTAGCGCAGGAGAACCAACCGATCTCCAACACTGTATCGACATAATACACGTTGAGGCTCCCTCATCAATCACAGTCCGATGAATAGGCCTGTTTTTTACTATCACTGGAATCTGGAAAGCCATTTTATGAGGCAAACGCGGTGTACTATTTTCTAGATCGAAAATTATTAGGTTCGAGTCCTGAAAGTCAACAGCTCCTATAGCCGACAAAAGTAATTTACGCTGTGCTGGACATGATTGCAGCACTTCCAAAGCCGACATTGCTGAGGGTGAAACAGCTAAATCCTCAACAATGTTATAATTCTGAGCTGCTCTCGCATGTGGATTGAAAGCTGACTTTCGAAGTATACCCTTGGCGGGCGGTTTTATTACCAAGTATGGATTAGGTTTCTCGATCTGTAGTAGATCGGAACCGGGAGCTGAGGTTGATGGATTAGAATGAGAAGATTCTGCTTCTTTACCATCAACAGGACTTTTACTACCATAATCATGTGATCGAGTTGCAATCCTAACATGGGTCATCATCAGTATGGGTTCTTAATTGGTACTCAAGGAAGAACCTATCATCTTACTGTCTTGACTTGGAAAAGGATCCTTCAAAACAGGAGGAGTTTGGGAACCTTTGACAATCTTCGCAACCTCTGCACAATGAGGGCAATCTCTTGTGAAATGTTCGTCGTCACAAATGAGAAAAGGATAACGAGGTTTGCAATTTTCATCATTAGACTCCGATTTTCAGGTTTCTCCTTTGAATTTTTGTTCGTTTTATTCTTCTTCTTTCCTTTCTTCTTCCCACCAAATTTTTATTTGGCTATAGATGGCTCTACAACGTGAATATCGGCGGAAATCTCCACAGAAGAATCTCCTGTCAGGGAATTAGGCAAGGTTATGATAGGAGAAGAATTCTTGGAAGACTTCTTCTTACTTTTAGTGTTAACCGTACCAATCATACCATCGGCGACATGAGATCCTGAAGGAGCTGCAGCGATTTGATTTTGCTTGGGAAGATCGAGGATTTTCTTGTGTAACGTACCTGACTGAGTATAGACCAAGTCAAGGTACTATGCTTGAGAAATTACTTGCTCCTCAGTAACAACTCCGGCTTTAGCTACATCTTCAGTGATCTTTGGCAACAAAGATTTTACAAACCACTCAGCCAAAATCTTATCCGGAATAAAAACCTTCACTAAACATCGTCGACGTCTCCACTCATGAATATGATCTGAAATGTAAGTAGACATCGATTGTTTTAACGAAGTTAAAAATTCCATGCCATTGTCATATCTGACTGGTAACTGAAAATGAGTTAAAAATGAGGTAGCTAACTGACTAAAATTATAAAAAGTGCCTCGCGGTAACTCAATGTACCACTTGGCCGCAAGACCAATTAGAGTGCGTTGGAAAAGTCTTAGACGGATTGAATCATCTGAAATGGAGTTAGACGCACACCAGAGGTGATAAGTCATCACATGGTTCGACGGGTCCTCTCCTGATTTACCTTCAAACTTAGGAATGTCACTAGGCAACTTATTCGGCATTGGCGGCCAAAACGGAAGATAATTAATGGGATCGTTCGTTAGGCGTGACAAGTCAGGCAAGTCCAAATTTGCGATAAACGGTAACTGATGATTAGGGTCCCTAAAACTCTAGGTCATGAGACCAGCCCCAGGAGGAGGATATCCGAGATAACTAGGAATAGGAAGTGCATTTGGGATATTGTATCATCCCGGAAAACCAGGATTAACCGGACCGTACTGGGGTTGCTGAGGTTGTTGATAAGTGTACCCAGGGTACGATTGATACTGATAGACTGGCTGCTGCACAGCAGGACCGAATTGGTACTGTCCCTGGTACGGTTGATAAGTAAACGGTGGTTGACTTGTGACAACCGTACTTGAACCAGGTTGTCCTACAAGAATTTTAACCGAAGTTTGAATCGTGGATCTAGACGGTGGTAAATATGTCTGAGGAGTAGATACAGGAACAGTAGAAACCGGACCTGTCGATACTCCAGAAAAAGGTGGGGTAGATTGAACAGATATTGCGGCAGTTGCAGCAGTCGTTTGAGGCGGAGTACGAGGCGTACTAGGCCCAGGCTGAGAAACTACCGAAGGTACAGAAGTTTGAATATTAGACTAGACTGGTTGCTGTGGTGTTCCAGAAACTAAGGGTTTTCTAGTTTGAGATGACAACTGTACATTTGGCTGCAACACCTGTTGAGTTTGTGATGGATCCCACACTATATTCATTCTGGGGTATGGACCCATAACAGGTTGAGAATATTGAGGACCATAACCGGGTTGAGGGTAAGATTGATAATTCAAAGGTAAATTTCCCATTCCTTGAACATATGATTGACCAGAGGGTGGTTGGAAACCTTGGTTCGAGTACTGACCTTGGGGTTGATACCCTTGAGGCACGTACTGATACTGGGGTTGACCTTTAGGTATAAATTGATATTGGGGTTGACCTTGGGATACATATTGAGTTTGGGGTTGACCTTGAGGAACGTACTGTCCCGTAGGTATGTACTGTCCTTGAGGTTGCCCCCTAGATGCAAATTGGGTACCTTGAGGTTGCCCCCCAGGCGATAATTGAGGCTACCCCCCAGGCGGTAACTGGCCACCTTGAGGTTGAGGATTGGGAATAGAACCTAACATCATGAGATTATCTTCTATGCTCAATGGCTTAGTACCATTGCTTCCAGTTAATAACCCTTGCTCAATGGGTTGAGGAGACGCTCCCATAAAAGTACCAGAAAGTGACTGATACCCAGAGGGAACAGAAGGACCGCCGTACAAAAAGGATTCAGGCGATTAAGTAAACATGGACCACTGTCTTGACATATTTAATGGAGGATAATAACCTCTAGGTGTTGGGTGATAAGGAACAAGAAGTGGTGAAAAACTTAACCCTGGGTTTTCTAAGAAATTAGTCAAAAAAAGATACCAAGTACTGCTCCTAGGTGGACTGTAAAAAATTGATTCATGCTCCCTTAGCTCAATAACAGGTTGATTTTCAGGGATAGGGATGCCTACTTCTTCTTCCGGAGTAGCAAGTTCTTCAATAGCTATAAGTCCAGAAGGAAGATCTTGGGTGATTACTCTTTCTACCCTAGGTGAACTAGGACCACTAGAAGCTGGAGAAGCAAACCCCGATGCCGGAGTAGCAGCAAATTCACTTTTAGGTTCAGATATTTCAGGTTCCTCACCTATATCACTAGTAGATGAAAAGCTACCAGTAACTTCGAAAACAGATACTCACTTGGATTATAATCTACTACTAAAGCTTGAAAATTAGGATGTACCACCAAAGAAGACTCTCCTTCTTCTGGTGACCCAACTCTACTGTCTATAGGAGTTACGAGGACTTTCAAGCCTTCAAGCTGGCTCAGTGAAAACTCAGGTGGTTGGCCCCGAAGTCTACGGGACTTCCTCGGTAATTCAGCCACGGTTAAAAACTTTTAACTACTTCACATGCAAACAAGGTAAAATCTCAATGAAAACCACCTAAAGCCTCTAAAGAACCAAACAAATTTGAATCACACGCCTAAAGAATCTAGGAGATCAAACACACAAACAGTAACTTTTCGTACTAAAAACACTAGTTGGTGATGAAATCCAACATCGCAGAGTTCAATACAGAAATGGCGGTTGGAACAGTTACCTCGGCAACCTGCTTAATGAATAGACTGGCACAAGTTCCTCCACTTAACTGTCTCGAGTGAAGAGAACCCCCTAGAAAATCCAAGTGAGTCTAGCCGACGTCTGCTCTAGGTACAGTGGGATCTTCCCACCACTGTCACCTCAGGAAGAATCCTAAAGAATATGGCCACTAAGGTTACCAACTGAAACAAATATACCTGGGGGAACAGTCTACGATCCGATATGCACGCAAGGGCAGAGTAGCAAGCTTAATCCCCTTGAAGGCTCCTTGACATAATCCAAGGTTTACCAACAAGTGACCCCAGGCTCCTCGACAATGGTTAGTCCGAGGTTTACCGTTTTTAATACGTAAATATCTGGCGTCGTTCCCAATGAGGAAGGATTGATTCCCACACTGGTTCGGACACGATCTCGTGCTTCTCCTTTAAGAGGAGCTTTCCCAGAGCATAAATGCAACAATTGGATTTCTTCCCTACCACAAGATATAGCTACTTGTTTGTTTTTACTGTCTTGGAGAGTTAATTACTCTCCTACTCCAAGACACTAGCCTAAGTTAAGTTGGTGTATCAGAGCCCTAGAAATAAAAATGTTGCTAGATGAATTTTACTTTAAACGTTATTTTTTATTGGTTTTTGTTGAAGTCAAAAGGTGCGGAGATGAAACTCGTGGTATGAAGACTCGACTCAAAATCACTAAAAATGCACCTAAGATGATTTAAACAATCTTTTCTCTTCGATGAACTTCTAGCTAAGAAAGAGTTTGAGAATGCAAATACTTTGTAAACACAAATCCTTCTTAACTAACAAATTAAAAGAAGAGATTTTGTCCTTTCAAATGCACGCAAAACGAGACAACTAGTTATTTCACAAAAATTTCCCTTTTTCATTTTAAAGTACTCAACCACTACAAAAAACAAACTTTTTTCCAAAAGAGATTTTTTATTTTTTATAAAACACTCAAAACTATGGAAATGACTAACTTTGAGATCTTTAAATTATAAAAACCTATTTGAATTCAAAGCCTACAAGATGTCTTTTTTAAGGATGTTTTACTTAGCTAGATGTAAGCTAAGGACCAATTTATGCAGAATCACAAATCAGTCAAAAACAACCAATTTTGTTTTCTTTTTAAAAATGAAAATCCAAAATTTTAAACACAAGCTTTTCGAAGTTTTGTAAAGAGAAAACAAAAAGCGGATTCCTCAACAAGGGGATATTTCATAAATGGTCAAACTCATAAGAAGGCTGGTAGACACCAAGGTGATCTGAGGTCCCTACAGCTTCTAAGCTCAGAGCTACTACAAGACCAAAATGAAAAACAAGCCCAGCAAGCAAAACTCCTAGGAATTTCACCTAAAACCCTAACACTAATGAAATCAACCTAAGGAAAGCTTCTGACAGGTTATATGTAGGTCCCGGCAGTAGAAAATAACTTCTAAACAAAAACTAAGCTGACTAACAGAGGACATCTTAGGTTTCTCAAAATTTTGACAGGGTCCGCAGGCCCACAGTTAACAAAGGTGCGGTACTGCTCTGTGCTAAAAGAAAAGGTGCGGATAGGTACGCACTGTGTCAAAAGGCTAGGGTGCGGTCCTCTCCCAAAGCTATGAAAAATGAAAAATAACCCTGGATCTACAAACTCTACCCAATTCCACACACAACAAGCCAAAAACAGAAACAAAAAACACAGTTTCTCAGGTCAAAGTAAAAACAAGGAAAAAATCAAGTCCCCAGTGGAGTCGCCATTTTGTCACACAGAATAAGTCGATCTTGCGGACAAGATAGACCTTCCTAGAATCTAAAGAAGACCTAATGACAAGCAAACCAATCAGACACTATCTTTCTCTAAATATGCTTTTATAAACAAAGGCAAACAAGTGTTTTAGGGCCTACCTTTGTCGCGAATCTGCAAACACAAACAAGCAAACAAATTAAATAGCACCTGAAAAGCCAATATCATAAAACATATTTAACATGAAAGTCAAGGAGTTCATGAAACAAATGACATAAGACACTTGTTAAGAAAAATGAGTTTGATTGTAGTAATTCAAAAGAACAAGAACTTTACAACCTGTGCCTTGACGCTGTACAAGCTCCTCCCAAGGTCCAGCAAGAAGTCTCCTCTACTTTGACAAGTTTCACTCTCTTCCCAATGAAGCCAAAAAGGTATGTGATCTCTCCTCTTAAGCTCAACTAAGAAGTATTAATTTCACCAGCATTTACCCTCAAAAATGTTCAGCTTCTAACCTCCCTAGCAACCAGCCCAATGCCTAAATTTATAGTGCAATGGAGGGAAGTTACTAGGTCCTCCTTCAAAGGGAAAAAGCCCTCCTTCAAAGGGATAGCTCCTCTCATCAAGGGATTAGCTCCTTCTCTTTTGGGATGCATGAACCACCTAAGAGCGGCAAATCCACGTCAAAATTCCTTCTAGAATCATCTAGAATTAACCCAAAGTGAGTTTTTTAGAATAAACTTGCGCCTTTTTGACTTTCACAGGGGTCCGCACCCACACCTTTAGGGACAGAGCAGGTAGGTCGCAGTTTTTGTAAACAAAAGGTGCAAGACCGTACGTAACAGTGAGAGAAAGTGCGGAACTATAGTTTCATTGATTTTCAATGTATTTCTCTCAATTTCAAAGCCTGACTTGAAGAGATGAGGTCTGAGACTTGCTTAGGAGGATAGTACAAGTGATGATAGACCCATACTGACTGCAAATAATCATGGTGATGATATTTTTGTGCAATAGATTGCCCCCTAAAGTGCGAAGTCTGTAGTAGATGAGGATTTCATTTATCATTTAGGAAGAATGAAGTACTTTATCATTTCGAGGATCATCTTGTGGAGAGCTCGGTTGGAACCTGTAAAAACATTCAATGCAAGATATATATATGAGATCATATCATCGCTGAGGTAGGCATTCCCATACTCAGATCAAAACTGACTTAGAAAACTAACTACTACTCTGATACAGGAATGATCTTGTAATACATCACAAGTATAGACTCATGTGGACACAGTATGGATGCAGCCATCTGTTTATGAATAGTCCATTATATAATGAATACAAAATTCCTTACAGCCTGGATTGTGGAAACTAGATCCAGGGTCTTCATTTCTACTTCTTGAAACAGTACGATTCTATCCATGCGAATAAATGTGTTGAAGTCGAACATGGTAGAAACCACTTGATTACCAGTCAATGATGTAAACTATTAACAAGTGTGAGAGAAACCACCAGTGATGTCAATGGCTCTCAAAGTACCCAGTACAATCCATGAGATGTGAATAAATGTGTTGATGTCGAACATGTCACGGAGTCCTTTGATCGAAGGTCAATGATGCAACCTATCATCAAAGGCGAGAAACTTGCCATTGAGGCATGCAGATCCCAAGGTACTGACGATTTCTAGATCATCTTTCTAGATAATGAGCTGAAGTCGATAGAAAGCGATTCATCGCAGGCAAGCCCACAACACGAAATCATAAATCAAGTTGAAGAAATTTAGTTGCAAGGACTGACTCAGGGATGGTCAAGATGGATGACAGATATTTTGTAGATGAATGGCTTATTGGCAGTGACCTCTTGAACACATAACGACACGACAGATGGCTTGGTGACAATTGACCCAAAGTTAATACCCAGAAACTGGTTGAAGACTTTCAATGTGGTTTGATCAACTGTTAGGCAAAGGATTTCCCTACCCACGTGAATAAAAGTGTTGTGTTCAAGAGTGGTTACAAAGTATGACAAACAGGCTCATTTTTCTCTCTTTTCCCCCACCATTTCTGGCAAGTACCTCTTTATTTTTGACAAGCTTGAGGAGGATAACATTTGCTTGATTATAAGCTCATCCTTCAGATGAGTCCAACTTAGTTTAAATTTGAACCCTAAGAAGGAGTGGTTCGTTCCTATTTGTAATTGAACAGGTCCTTTACTGTGAAATTTTAACGAGTCCAGTATAGGAGAAACTCGACGTTTTTCAATTTTAGAGAGTCTGAAAAAACTTAAGAAAACTCCAAGGTTGACCTTTTTCGTAAATTTGTGTCTCTCAAGCCCGAAAAAGTATAAAATAATACTTGAGAGAACCGCTTGATCTTTACGACCAAGGAGTACTTTTCGTAATTAGTGCCCTTGATCCGAAAAAGTAAAAAAGTGATCAATGACACGTCGTTTTTCAACCAATATCGAATTTGAAATGACAAAAATCCGGCAATCTTTTCATGTTTTTACGGTCGGAAAAGAGCTGTAAGTGGACCGTCTTTTAATTCCATTTTAACGAGTTTAAAAGAAAAACTCGGCGATCTTTTCATGTTTTAGGAGTCAGAAAAGAGCTTAAAGGTGACTCTAAATGTTTTTTCGTCGAAAATGATAGATTTCGCCTAAATAATCCGTTATCCTGAACAAAAACGCAAACATTACTCATACCTGTTTGAAATGGATAAAAATGTTGCAAAAATACCTTTCCAAAGTGAAACATAAACAAATTTGCAATTTATTTACTCAAAAAACTTATAAAAAGGGCCTTCGTCAATTCATTTTTACCGTTTGAGTTTTGGGTGAGAAAATAGTGCTTTTGTTCAGAAAACTTCCCGTGAAGATTGCGGAAAATCCAACCGTCGGAATCGAACGTTGTCTTCTCCAGGTAATCCACATCATCCTACTCTTCATTTTTAACCATTTCATTTCGTGTTTTAGGCTTTCATTTCATTTTTTGGAGGGTTTTAAGGGTTAAAACCCGCGCGCGGGGGCCCGCAGGTGTACCACTGCTGGCCTGCGGACCCCAACTTTTTCTCCATTGGGAAAAAGTCAGGGATCCGCACCTTCCATGTAGACAAGATGCGGTCCCACACACTGTGTCTAACCCGGAGGGTGCGGTCCCCGCCGCAAGGGCTTTTAACCCAAAATTTCTCAAAATTGGCCCAAACAAAATAATTTCTAGCATCCTAATTTATCTTTTTACACTATGCAGAGAGTACATCATGCTAGATTGGCGTGAACATGAGCATGAGGACGTGGATGCTTCCGCATGGAATCATCAACCTTCGCTTGATGCTTTGAAGGCGTGCGGCCTGTACAAATTCTGGGCCATTCCTGGCATGAGGGCTCAGGTGGATTTCTTACAGTGGCTGGTTGACATATGGAGCATACAGGACCAGTGCTTCTTCATTGTTGGCCACCAGCTCGAAATCGAGCCGGCAGACATATATTTCTTGAATGGTTTGCCTAAGAGAGGCGAAGACTTGACTCTATTCGGGGCTAGGCCAGGTGGCCAGTCTGTCGATAGCCTCCGGCTAGAGTTCTGCAACAGCCAGGCTAGAGACAAAGGGATAGACATAAAAAACATATCCCTTCCTGAACTCATGGTGATCGCATTTACTATCACCAGACTTTGCGGGAGTGCCACATTACATATTGCCACTGGATCCTAGATGCGTATGGCAGTTGATTGCTTTCGAGGCACCATCTTCAACTGGTGCGATGCTGTGTTGGCCAATGTGAAAGGCCAACTGACCAGGGCCAAGAACGGACAACTAAAGACATTTGGTTATGGGGCTTTGGTTGTGAGTTTTGGTTTGGAGAGGGTTCCCATGTTGATCCCGCAGCACCTTACTGTTGGAGTTGGGCTTCCTCGAGAGCCCAAACTGATGCGATGGGTTGCAGTTATGGCTCGTCATCCGGATGAGAGGACAGAGGTTGCTCGATTCAAACCTGAGTATTTCCAATGGTTGGAAAACCAGGTTTTTTCTATTCAGGACTTCCCTTACGCTGGGATAGATTTTCATGGTGACCCAGACATGGCTCTTCCACCAGGAGAGTAGTGGGATGACTCAGGTAAAATCATTTTCAACATTTTCCTTATTTAAATTTTATTATTATTTTTCCATCGTCCCAAAACTAATAGCAAAAGTTTCAAATGCAGATGTGGGTCCATAGCGACCAGCCACTCTCCAGCCTTACGAGAGGAAACAACCAGTTGCAGACGTGCCAGCCCCACAGGACGAATCAGCAGAGGTTTTGGCCAAGTTTGAGGGTCATCTTGAGCGCTTGATAGGAGATATTCCGGAGACCACTATAGATGACATTCCTCGTCAACTTCAGCGCTATGTGATTGGGGTCCCAGGACCTTTTAGGAGGTTCCTTTGCAAGGTGGCCCGTGCAGTGGTTTCTTATCGAGATCATCACCAGTGATAGGATGATCGCCTATTGTGGGCACATATGACATTTTTGTTTTTTGTACTTATCATTTTTGCCGATCATAAGGTGTTTTTCAACCTATGATCGAGGATGATGTATTTTTTGACACACTCCTATATCTATACCTATATATATATATATATATATATATATATATATATATATCACTATTACCGGCTTATCTTGTAAATCATGTTATGGAATGGTTTTAAATTTACATGTATGATTATTGCAAATGTCTACTTAACATTCGAGAAGCAATTGCATCTGCTAATGTATTTAAAGATCTTGGAATATGCTGATATTAAATATAATCAAATTCATGTTCCAAGAGACGCACTCTCAAAAATAATCTTAATAACACTAGATTTCTAATGGCATACACTCTATTAAGCTGTAATACAACGAGTTCAGAATCTAACCTCACTATCAAACTCCGAATCCCAAATGAAATAGATTCAGATAATAACTCAATCACTGCACTATACTCGGCAATGTTGTTCATTGTTTGACCGAGGCTTACCCCATGCATAGTTACTAACTCGTCAGAGGGCGAATAGATAACCCAAGCTACAGAAGAAATGTTCTGTGTATTACGACAAGCACCATCAGCGAAACCAATGTATGTTTGGAGAGGCATCGACATCTGCAATATCAAGAGTAAAACCAAGATAAGCAGGAATAATGACGAAAAAACACTCTTCTAAGCTAAGTATACTGTTTAAACTAAAACACACTAGCTAGAAAGAAAAGCTATCCTAACTAAAAATCTCCATACCCATTCTTTAAGCATAATACCTCTTCAAGTAAAGACCATTTCTGGGTTTACCTAAAGAGTCCCCGTCAAAGTCTACCAATTCATAGGCCCCTTTTGCTAGCTTTCGCTTGACAACATAGGGACCATGCCACATAGGAACGAATTTTCCAGCGCCTAATTTATCATTAGCTTGATCATAAACTAAGACTAGATCTCCTTCCGAAAAATTTCGAGGGGTCACGTTTCAATCATACTGAGCTTTCATACGTTTTGCGTGAGTTTTGATCCCCAATGCAGCATCACGTCGATTCTCATCTAATTGAGCCAAGTATAACAAACTCTTTTCCTCTTTAGAAGTGGCTGTAAGTAACTCGATGGCCATTTGCAGTGACAAGATTTCGCATTCAATAGGTAACACAGCTTCCAGACCATAAACTAGTTGGAAAGGAGTGAACCCTGTTGATGTTTTTACTGAAGTTCGGTACACCCAAAGTGCTGAAAATAACATGTTATGCCAATTCGACCGATGAATCCCAATGATTCGCACGAATCAAGTTCTTCTTCGTTAACCATGTCCTTATTATTCTTGCTGAAAAGTATGCCACAAGAAATGCTAAATTTAGGAAGTGCTAAAAATAAAACTTCTAAAAATAGCAGTTTGGCCAATGAGCATTTTGGCCACCTTGGGTGAGAGGTGAAACTGCTAAAAATAGCATTTTTGGGTCCCTTCCTATTTGTAGCAGTCCTTGGTCTATCTATAGGAAGTAAATTCGAATTTGGTCTTACCAGAAGTTTGGAATAGTAATTAATTAATTCTCCATGAGTTAATTAGTTAAGGAAAAGTAAACTTGAAGTCTTTGTGAGAACATGCAATTATTTCTCCACTAATTGCGGAATGTGTCCTTGATTTGCTCCACTGATTGAGGAATTAATGATGAGTTCTATATTGAGAGGATCAATTGACTTAGTTTAACTTAGACAAGTTTAGTTAGATTAATTTAACAAGTTGTCAAATTAATGAGATACAATTTGTTGATACTTGCATGCATGTGAGAACTATTATTTTCAGATAACTGTGTATTCACTCATGGACAACTTATGCATGTCAGTTCTGTCAAAGACCCAGTTGAGATTAGAGAAGGGACAGTGTACTATTAGTTGGATGAATATTTTTCCTATAAAGGAAGTTCATCCATGATGAGGATTTATCTCCTTCAGGTTTGTGCAGTTATTTTAGAGGTTAGTGTTGTGTGTGAGGTGAGAATCACACAAGTTGCAGCTAGAGGACCTAGGAAAACTGTGCATAGAAATAGGAGGCTTGGAGGGCAGAGGAGAAGGTTTGTGAGAAGCTTTTGACTGTCTATGAGCAACAGAGGGATCGTACTAAGAGCTGGATCACTTCTGAGCTAAGGCTTTGTGTAATCCAGACTATATTTCCACTTGTATCATAATACAGAGATGGGGTTTTAGGCAGGTGCTTTCCCCGGGTAAATTCTTTTGTGTTATGTGTGATTGATTCCTTCTTATCAGTTATATGTGTTCTTATTGATGTTTCTCATGGTTGATTAAGCTTCCACTAAATTGTTTGTAAAAGTAGATCAAGTGTTTTTCTTTAGTACATTGCATTAACAAGTGATCTATAGGTGGGAAATTTCTACATGGTATCAGAGCTAGTTGACTTGTAGAAAAAGTTCTACATGGTATCAGAGCTAGATGATTTGTAGGAAAAGTTCTACATTGTATCAAAGCTAGCTAATTTGTAGGAAAAATTCGACATGGTATCAGAGCACAGGTGATCAAGGAGAGAACAATATACTGAGAGGAGATTTCAAAGTTTTGAGTTTTGGGCCGAGAGTTTGCAGAGTAGGTATAAAAAATTTGTACAAAATTTTCATAAATAAATAGCAGATTTGGATTCCTTGTGGAAAAATATCCAAAATCAAAAAAAAAAAAAAAAAATTGGCTGAATCAGAGTTCAGATGAGGGAGATATCGCTAATTTAAAATCAACGCTTTTTCTAGAAAATTTCGTGACGGCGAGAAAGTGGAAATAGATTGGTGTGCTAGCCAAGAACCTATATGCACTTGAGGTACAAGATGCATACAAAGCCTTGAGGAACAAGGCAAAGGTTAGATATTTGGTGGTTGAGAGGGAGGGTATGTTACCTCTCAACATGCAGCGCCAGAAGAAGTCTCAGACCATTGTGGAGGAGCCACGATTGGTGCAGCAGCTTCAGGAGGTTGTGGAGCAGCCACAATAAGGGAAGTTGAGAGGGGATCGAGTAGAGACATCTACTCATGCAGAGACCTCCAATAGGGGGAAACTTTGAGCCAGGTGGGCAGAGGGATCGCATGCAACCATACCTCCAAATAGGAGGTGGGGCGATGTAGAGTGATTGTCCCAAGGAGGAGGGGCAGGATCCTTGAGGTACCCAACCTCTTGGATCAGACCTTGCTACGGGAGCCCCGATGTGGAGTAGTAGGAACTGACTGATTGGGTAGAGACATATGTGGATGGAGTAGCAGAGAGAGCTACAGTGCAGGGAATCCAAGGACAACGTAGAGCATGCAAGCTACAACAATGCGAGAGGCACAAGTGTGTTGCACACTGAAGGGTAGCACAAAGAAGGGTGCAACAGTGCGAGATGCATGAGAGATGTTGCAGTAGCATAGAGGTCAAAGAGGGAGCACTTATCAGCAGCAGGTAGAGCTTCAACATCAAAGTATGTTTCTAGCCCAACATAGTGGTCAGTTAGGTGTTTTTTTGTTCCAAGTGTTGTTGGAGCAACCGCACTTGGTAGATGTGTTGCATGTAGAACGTTCCAGAGTTACAGGATCGGGTTCGAGAGGAAGCCTTTCTTATTGAGAGGGAGTGTTGAAAAGTGTGTAGCAAGAAATGATAAATTAGGAAGTGATAAAAATAGAACTGCTAAAAATAGCAGTTTAGCCAATGAGCATTTTGGCCACCTTGGGTGAGAGATGAAACTGCTAAAAATAGCATTTTTGGGTCCCTTCCTATTTATAGCAGTCCCTGGTCTATCTATAGGAAGTAAATTCAAATTTGGTCTTACCAACAGTTGGGAATATTAATTAATTAATTCTCCATGAGTTAATTAGTTAAGGAAAAGCAAACTTGAAGTCCTTTGTGAGAACATGCAATTATTTTTCCACTAATTGGGGAATGTGTCCTTGATTTGCTACATTGATTGAGGAATTAAGGACGAGTTCTATATTGAGAGGATCAGTTGACTTAGTTTAACTTAGTCAAGTTCAGTTAGATTAATTTAATAGGTTGTTGAATTATTGAGATACAGTTTGTTGATGCTTGCATGCATGTGACAACTGTTATTTTCAGATAACTGTGTAATCACTCATGGATAACTGATGCATGTCAGTTCTGTCAGAGACCCAGTTGAGATCAGAGAAGGGACAGTGTACTATCAGTTGGATGAATTTTTTTCCTATAAAGGAAGCTCATCCATGATGAGGATTTATCTCCTTCGGGTTTGTGCAGTTATTTCAGAGGTCAGTGTTGTGTGTGAGGTGAGAATCACACAGGTTGCAGCTGGAGGTCCTAGGAAAATTGTGCATAGAAATAGGAGTCTTGGAGGGCAGAGGAGAAGGTTTGTTAGAAACCTTTGACTGTCTATGAGCAGTAGAGGGATTTTACTAAGAGATGGATAGCTTCTGAGCTAAGGCTTTATGTAATCTGGACTATATTTCCACTTGTATGATAATACAAAGATGGGGTTTTAGGCAGGTGCTTTCCCCGAGTAAATTTCTCTGTGTTATGTGTGATTGATTCATTCTTATCAGTTATATGTGTTCTTATTGATGTTGCTCAAAGTTGATTAAGCTTCCACTAAATTGTTTGTATAATTAGATCAAGCGTTTTTCTTTAGTACATTGCATTACCAGGTGATCTAATCGTGGGAAATTTCTACATGGCATCAGAGCTAGCTGATCTGTAAAAAAAGTTCTACATGGTATCACAGCTAGCTGATTTGTAGAAAAATTCTACACGTGTTTTCTTTGTGTTGGCATCCCTTTTAAATTATTTTCATGACTACGATGCTTCAACAGTTTTCCACCACTTATAAGAAATAAATTTGTAACATTTTTCTTGCAAGGAACTTGGTTCGATTGTTCAGAGCATTCGTAAATTTGTCCAAATTTATTTATCTTGGTTAATTATAAATTGGGAATTTGATGTTGTAATTAGCCCATATGATCATTATTCGGTCACCGATGACTGTCATTTAGCATATCAGTTTTCCATCTACACATCCACTTACAATTGTTTTACATCCTTCGATCTTCCTCATTTGTTGATCAGTGGTTGTCATTGATGTCAACCCAAGTAGCACCAGGGGATACCACGATCTTGCAAGGGGATTTTAACTTAGAACCTCATATTATTTTGCATCAAATATCTTCTCAATGGATTCTACTCATCGATATGTTTCCATTGATATATGGTACGCCTCCCAGTTCTTCACGGTATGAGATTTATTTGCATTTGAAGTTAGTAAGCCCAGTTAGTGGGCTAAAACCCTATGGGGTTGTGGCATGGCACTCATAATTGGTTGTGATAATTGAATATTAAATAATTAATAATATGTTTTTTCTCCTAAAATCCCTCCAACTTTCACTTGTTGAGGACCCTCTCAACTCAATACATTCATATAAATAATGACCCTCATATCCTCCTCTTGTAGGGATTTTGTGGATTCAAACAGGTCATCATGGCATTTTCACTATAAATTTTTTTCTGCGAAGCTTCAGAAAATGAAATTAAAACCCATTTGAGTTGAAATCTTGATGAACCTTGTGATCATATTTCAGATCTTGGTTCACTATATTTTCGGAGATATGATCTAAGGAAGTTAGGGTTTTTGCAGGATCCCGAATTCCATGTCAAACAGGTGACGTTGGGAAAATTGTCATAACTTTCTTTCTCAGCATTGGATTCAAATTTCATAAATATTCATATAAATAGGATGGAATGTAGTTTGTTGAGTAGTGTTTTCAGGGCTGAAGGTCGCAACAAACGTGGCACTTCGTACAAGTTTGCTCTACTGAACCAGTCTATAATTAGGACATCAGGGGAGATTGGCATAAGTCTTTCTTGAAGATTCCAATCTTCATCAGGCCTATGGGGTTGGAAAGAGGACTCAGAGGGCTACCACAGAAATAAATTTTAGACCTTGGATATCCGAAATTACATAGATACAACAGATTCAATATCAAGCTCCTAGACGGCAAGAAAAATCATGCATTCAAGGATCACTGTAGTAAGGACCACACATCAACAGTCAAGGGTAAGTCTCCTATAGAAAGGTATGTATGATTAATGTTTACATTTTAACTTTAAGTATCATCTCTGACATATGTTTTTGAAAGACAACATAAGTATATATAGTGTCTCAATTATATCTTTATGTCTCTATATGTCACAATTAGTTTTTTGGATGTCCTATTCTTGATACTACACATTTTATGCTACATATTCTTGATGCTACACCAAGTTTGCTAAATCTATATGATGTTGTAAGTTCATGTTACTTGTCTTGTCATAGTTGTTAAAATGATATCTATTGTTGTACTTAGAACTTGGTTCATCATAAGTCTAGGGTTTGTCATCAGTTTTTATTGTATATATCTTTTGGTCAGTTTTGGATATAGTCTTGCATAGAGTCCATACCTATATCGAGAGTGGGAGTCTTTCTCTACTACTACAACAAGTCAACAACAAAAGTGACAAGCACACTTTAGGTACGCATTGTAATTTTAATTTGTATTTATTCATTATTATGCACTTACATGTGTTTTACAGGTAGAGGTAAGTTGAACAGTATTTTGTTTTGTTTTGGGTTTGGTTTCACCGGGCAAATTTTGCATAGATTCAAGCACAACATCAAGCACGCATTCAAGAGTTGAAGTATCAAATCAAAGGAAGAATTTTACTGGGATATCCTTTGAAGACATGACAATCATATGCATATTATGAAGAAGTATTAAGGCCAAGAGTCATCTGTAAAAGATTCATCATTGTAAAGTTGTAAAAGAGTCATTTGTAAAAGAGTCATTTTTCCTAGAGTCAAAGAGGCAGTGTTGGGAGGTATAGGAGTCACTGTTGGGATGATTTCATGGTTGAGTTTTAAGTCATAGAGTGATTGGGTAATTGTTCAAGTATAATAAAATCGTTATAATATAATTGTAACATGGATCAATGTCCCTGGTACAGGAACACTTTTGTATTTACTTTTGTCTTTATAGGGCGGTAGGGAGGTGCTAGGAAAGTGCATGAAGTCACCCACAGGTTGGATCCTGTGAACACTTCAGGGTGGTAGGTTGTTCTAGGGTGTTGGGGCATCCATTCAGTTGATTACTGAATAAACCAAGGCATTGGGGCATCCTTCCAATGAGAGTTGGAGAAGAATGCTTTTCTAGAACTCTAGGAAGTTGTTGCTTTCATTTCATTTGGGGCTGAAGACTAAATAATTTATTAGAAAGGCATTCAGTGGTTTTTGACCCGGAGGGGGTTTTCCACCTAAAATTCTTGTGTTCTACTGTGTTCTTTTATTTACTGTTATCACTTCATAAACCTTAATCATAATTAAAGATTAACTAATGCTCTGAAAAATATTTAAAAGTGATAATTGCTAGAGAATACTGATTCACACCCCCCCCCCCCCCCCCCTCTTAGTATTCCTAACAATTGGTATTAGAGCTTGGTTACTTTAGTAACAGCTTAACCGCTGGAAGTCAGTTTTCAGAGCATAGAAATGGGAAATTCAAAGAAGTAGGTTACAAGGATTTCAAGGAAGGTATAGGTACAAAAAAATCTAAAGAAAGTGAGTATTGTGTACCAACCTGTGATTTTGATACAGATAATTACTGGGTATGGGAATCCAGGATGGAAGTACATTTGTAGGCACATGGAGTATGGGAATCAATTTTTTTTGGAGACACATCTACGGACGAAGCTAAAAGGTACAATTCAAAGGCCATGAATGTAAGTTTGAATGTTTTTCCAAATTCTGTGAAAACAAAAGTTGGTCAATGTTCAACAACTAAAGCTCTTTGGAAAAAGCTTTATAATCTCTATTCAACAAAGAAATCAGGTCAAGATGTTATTGAAAATTCGGATCCTTCTAATTATAATGAAGAAATGGGAGAAATGAGTAAAATAGAGTTTAAAAATCAAGTGATCAAGGTGATAAATGAACTCAAAAGTCAAAAGGAATAGACAAGACTTTTGGAAGCAGAATTGAAGACAGCAAAAGAACTCATAAAAGAAGATGAAGAGTCTAAGAAAATGATTAGTAGTCTTAGAACTCAATTGGAATAAATCAAGAATACAACGACATGAGACCTTAAGGGAGAAGTCCAAAATAAGCAACAAGAACTCAACACAGCGTTTGCAAGGATTAGCAAGATCACACAACAGATGCAGGAAGTAGAAATTGAAAGGAAGGAATCTGATGAAAGATACATATCCATTGTTGACCAAAAGAAAAAGGAGTTAGAAACATCTTCAATAGAAATAAGCAGGATCAGGATTGAAAATGAGAAGCAGAAGGAACAGATACAAGTTCTTAACAGAGAATTAGAGAAGACCACTCTTCTCAAGCTACAAGTTGAGGCAGAAAATAGAAGGAAGATCTTGAAAAGATGGTTTCAAGAAGATCTTTCTCAAAATCAAGAAGAAATTGATGTAACCCATGATGAGATCAAAAAACTCAAGGGATCGCAAAAAGAACACTTGGAAGATAAGACAAATGAAGAAGCAAAAATGAAGTCAATTAAAGATGGTAAAGCTCTAGTTGATGAAGGTGCAAGCTCCACATCTTTGTAGGATGATTCTAAGAAGGAATTTGATCAAAGTGAAAAGACAATGAAGAATTTGTCAACTCCAAATAACAATACCAAAGCAATAAATAAAAAAGGATCACAACAAACTACAACATTGTTGTTATCACCCTAAATTTTTTTATTTTTATAATTTTAACTTTGGAAAGTCTGCCTTGTTTCTAGTCATGGTCTTATAATAATTTTTGAGTCATTTCATGCTTAAAGGGATAAGTGATAGGATTAGAGTATCAATAGTGTCATTCTCATTTACAAAAGCTTCTTCTAGTCATGGTGTTAAAGGGTCTCTAGGTCATGTCATGCTTAAAGGGTTAGGTCATAGGGTTAGAAGTCTTTAAGGTCATATTTCATTTCCAAACAAAGTTTGACAACCTTATTCCATGTCTTATAAGTCTCACATTGTGTTTACAAGTCATATCTCAAGTAATTTTGAAAATAAAATTGAAATTAGCTATGAATCCACATTTTCGTAGCGCATACAATGTAAAAAACCTATTTTGCGCTATGAAATGACTGAAGCGGCCTTTTTCAGCAAAAAAAATAACTCTATTTTTCTATTTTATTTAGTCAACTTCCAAGGGGTTTCTTGAGAAAATGAAAGCATATTTTGGAAAAATGAAATAGGTTCTTCTTCCTAACATACCTATCTACAGAAACCTCTTTCAGTTTCTTCAAATTCATTATGAGATGGGAGAAGTTGATGACTCAACTTGCGCTATGAAACTGTTGTAGGTGCAGTTTTGGTATTTTGCTAAAATTTCAAAGGGAAGAAACAGTTGGTATTTTGGAGGATGATGCTGCTGAAGGGTCTGAGGAGGTCACTTATGAAATTTTAAAGCTCAAGCAAGGAAAAAACTCAAAGGATAAAGGATTTATGTAAAAGCAAAATTCTACGCTACGAAAACAGCAAACAGTTTCGTAGCGCAGCCAAATCAACCTTCTTTATGCTCCTTCAGGGGCTTGTTTTCTTTGTACAGGTGGAAGAGAAAGGTTCCAGGGATGATAGAACACATGTCACATGTCTTAAAGGGTCACTTTTGTTAGCAAAAGCATTCGAAGACAAGCATAAGGATGACACCCTAAAATGGAGTAACTTTGTCTCATTATTTTTAGCAGTCAAGTTCCAAGGGGATTCCTGAGAAATTGGAAACTCATTTCTGAAAAGTGAAAGAGGTTTTTATTATTAACACACTAAAATACAAAAACCTCTTTCAGTTTCTTCAAATTAATTATGAGGTGGGATAAATTGATGGTTTAACTTGCGCTACGAAACTGCTGAGAGGAACTCTATTGTCTGGTTTTAGCAATCTTTTTAAAGATCAATTTCTGGCCACATGAAAAATTATTTTGGAATGTTTAAGGAGGTTTCTCTTCATAAATTATCTAGATACAATAACCTATCTCACTATTTTCATAAGTGTCGCCAATTGGGAGATATAAGGCTTTCTTTAAAGTCATAATTGCAGAAGACAGATTTCCTAGTTTTCAGGGCAGTTAGGTCATGGAACAGAAGGGTTCATAACAAGGTTGGAGACATCACCAAATTCGACCTCATGAGGTTTCAGGTGGAAAAGTATTAATTGAATACTATATAATGTTTTTAAAGTATATTTAGGAGTTTTAGTCCTACTTGAATTAGGACTCTTCAAAGACAGTCAAGCTATCATTTTGTAATTAATAAGCCTGTTTTATGGTTAGAATAGGTGTCTAGGATGGGAATTAGAATTCCTCTGATGATGGATGATAGAATCCAAGGTTTTAAAGATATATATGAAGCATGAGGTCGAATCCCTCAAGGTTTGGCATTTGTATTAGCAAAAGAAGTTGTGTTATGTGAGCAGACTGTCTATTTTTCAAACTTAATGCAGAGATTAGTTTGACTACTCAACATTCACAAAGAGTTTATGTGTTTTATGCTCTTATGGATTTGTTCAATTACTTACTTGCAGTGGTATGATCTTGTGATACTTAGAATTCATTGGAAAATGCTCTAACTTCCTTCACATGCTTGTAAACTGTGTTGTTTCACTATGTTATTGTTTTATTCATAAACCTAAACTCTAAGTGCCTTGACTTCCATGTTAGGCTGATAATGTTGTTTTTTTTAGGACTATTTTGACTCCATAGCCCAATAGATATTTTCTAATCATAGTTTCAACTAGTCAACAAGTTATACTTTTGTTCATTTCGTTCCTAGAGTTAGCCATCTAATCATTAATCAAAAACCCTAAACCTAGTGAGAGAGACCTCTCAAGTTGAGGAGGTTAAGCCTCAACCAAAAGATTGGTTTGAAATAGTTACACTGAGATAGTCTGCTCAGCAGCCTATCAGGGTCCTATTTGGGTGATAACGACTACCTCCAAAGAAGAATGAAAAATATTCTAGGTAAAACTATCAAGGACCATCACATTCAAATGAACCATTCAGGTACGCACATTTATTTAATGGTTATTTCTTTTTATGTGCTAAGTATGGACATATGGCTATGGATTGTGAAGTTTTTGACACGTACAATCATTATATGCAAAACCATAGAAGCAATTTTACAGGATCACGAAACATGTTCCACGATTTTGACAGAATAGAATACATTCTAGATGGGCCAAACATTGAATGTTTCAAATGTCGTAACTATGGCCATAGCACTCGTGGTTGCAGATATCAGATGGAATCACCTATGGACAACATTGAATTCCTCAAGTGTCATAACTATGGGCACATGGCTCAATATTGCAGGAATAAGAAGGTCTAGAAAAGGAAACAAGTATAGGAAGACAAAACAGATAACAATGTTTCAGCAGTTATGCTTTCAGGATTTGTAAAAGAAAATGTCATGAGGAATTAGCAGTTGCTTCAGATAATGACTCAATTCAAGATGGCCAATTAGGTGACTCACTATTTTGAACAGTCTTTCTTGTTGACTCCTTAATTTCTATAGAGGAGGATTCTATGCAGCAGTATATGGCACAAGTCTACCATTTACAGGAAGGTAGCTTGAATAGAATGGAAGTTTCATTACAGGTTCAAGGGAAGCAAAAAATTTGAAGGATTATAGGTTATCAGGAACAAGGAAATATTAGTCTTCCAAGGATATGCACAGGTTGAAGGAATCGATTTTGAAGAAACATTTTCTCCCATTTCTAGAATGGAAGCTATCAGGATGTTTCTCACTTATGCTTTCTTGAGAAAAATAAAGGTCTGCCAAATGGATGTTAAGTTATCTTTTCTAAATGGTGAATTGGGGGGAAGAAATTTACATTGAACAACCCCAAGGTTTTATGCTCTCTAGCAAAGAAGTCTGCGTCTGCAAATTAAAAGAGGCTCTACATGGTCTTAAGTAGGCTCCTAGGGCTTGGTATGCTCGTCTTGACGGATATCTACATCAACAGTGATTCAAGAAATGAAGCGCTGACAATAATATTTATGTGAAAGTGGATCGAGATAACCTAACAATCATTGAAGTATATGTGGATGATATAATCTTTGGAAGCATTGATGATAGATTAAGTGAAGACTTTGCCACAAAAATGCAAAGTGAGTTTGAAATGTCTATGATTGGCGAATTGACATACTTTTTGGGGCTTCAGATTTCTCAGCAGGATAAAGGAATATTCATATATCAAAACAAGTACATCAAGGAAATGCTCAAAAATTTCAGATGGAAGATTGCAAGCCAGTTGTTAGCCCCGTGATAATAGGTTGCAAGTTAATTGTTTAGTCAATTTAGTGTTGTCTAAATTGCTATCATAAAATGTCAACCCGGGGCTCGTAAGCTGATGAAGTGAAGGTGTACTATATGTACTTAAGCAACCTCTTAGATCTTTTTGTCGTTTGGGGGTGTTGTTTGTGGTCAATTTATCTTCTTAAGGTGGGATGGAGGTTTTATAAACAGATGAGTGATAGTGTGTGTAAGGTGATTTCTAAATGAGTGAGTGTGTGTTACTGGTGGTTTCTAACTACCTTCTAAACTTGCAAAGAAAGAGCTTGAAAGAAATAACTTGAAATGAAACTGAAAGCAAAGAACCACTTTCTAATGGCACTAGTCACTACTCATGCTGCTGCAATAAAAAGGTAAGAAAAACCACTTTAAAGACCAATTATAATGTTCATCTCTTCCTAACACTCTGCTTCCAACATATAGTACTATGTGAAACACGATTAAGAAGTAGTTAGAGATAAGTCTAAAAAGTGATCAAGCTCTAAAATGACAAATTATAACACCACTGTGCCTTTCTCCAGCATTCTGCTTCCAACATACATTGTTATGTGTAACAAGTGAAGAAAGAGTTAGTGATATAAGTCAAAAACTACTCAAAGCAAGCTGTAATTTATTAGTATTCTGATCTCTTAAAGATGAACAACTTATGATAAGGAGACCATCAATATGTTAGCATACAGCTTGAGAAACTAAACTAGAAATTAAGCTAGAAAAACAGAAAAAGGCAGCAACTATGAATATGACAACTGAAAATACCATCAGAGATAAAGCAAATACAACAAAGACACACAATCCCGGGCTAAAACCTGCAGAAAACAATCCTGATCAGTTAAAGTGAATGCTGGAAACGAAAGTAAATCAAAACTGTACATGTATTAAAGAAAAGGAAAATTGTTGAATTCAAAAGAAGGAAATGGCAAGAACATAAAGGGAAATTTATTGTACAAAGGCTGTTATGAATGGGGGCCCTCCATCCACAAAACCCAAGAAAAGATCAGCTACTTGAAGTCAAAACAGCACAGTCTTCTATTAACTCATATGCAGAAATTACAGTAAAAAGTGCTGAAACAGCAGCTTTAAAACAGAGTTTCTGTATACACTAAAATTGCAGCAATTACATAAACACAGCAACTAAAAACTAATCCTTAAGCGTACGTAGATGCTGGATTTATAGGCGTATGAACAACTGCCTACTGCGTAAAACATGAAACGAGAAATTAACTAACAGTCATGCTAATTAAAAGGTTCAGCAACACGTAAACAGGTCCGTGTGCTTTTCTGGAGGGTACGGTCGTCATGGAGGTTGAATCCAAGGTTGGATCCTGTCTCCCATAACCTGTGTAGCGTGGAGGAATCGCCATCTGGAGTGACGTGACCTTTCAGCTTACGCAGCACCGTTTGAGTTGGCTTTGTTGACCGAAGTTTGTTCCACGTTGACCGGAGGTGTGCGTGGCATTGCTGGCCGAACCAATAGCATAGGAACCTTTAACACCTTCATTCCCACGTGCCCATGTGATTCGTTTTTCAAAATGACACGTGGAACATAGAGATCAATGAAAAGGATGCGGAATGACTAGATAGCTGCGGAATTGCTGAATGGCTGCGGAATTGCCAGACAGCTGCGGAATCTCTGTGCATATGTCAAAAATCTAGACAAACAGTCAAACATTAGCAAAGTTAACCAATCATGCTTAAAGACATCAAATGTAATGATCTGGATAGGTTTATGAGGAAAATAGGGCAAAAGAGAGGGATAATTGAGGAAAAGCTGTAGGTAATGATAGATAATTAGGTGCAAGTTAGAGGCTCTACATTAATCTTAGAAGATTCATCAAAGGATGTAGACCAAAAGTTGTATAGATCCATGATTGGTAGTCTCCTATATGTGACAGCCTCCCAGCGTGATGTGATGTAGGCAATTGGACAAGTAGCAAGATTCCAAACAGCACCAAAAGAATCTCATATTATTGTCATCAAAAGAATTCTTAGATATCTTAAGGGCATAGTGAAATATGATCTATGGAATCCCAAAGGAAATGATCTGGTTATCCAAGCTTATGCAGATGCAGATTGGGCAGGAAGTGTTGATGATCGTAAGAGCACTAGTGGAGAAACATTCTATCTAGGTGGTTGCCTTGTTTCATGATCATAGGGGGAGTACTTTTGTTTCCATCAATTCCAAAGGGGGAGTTTGTTGATCAGTGGTTGTCATTGATGTCAACCCAAGTAGCACCATGGGATACCACGATCTTGCAAGGGGATTTTGACTTGGCACCTCATATTATTTTGCATAAAATATCTTCTCGATGGATTCTAATCATCGATATGTTTCCATTGATATATGGTACGCCTCCCAATTCTTCATGATATGAGAGTTATTTGTGTTTGAAGTTAGTAAGCCCAGTTAGTGGGCTAAAACCCTATGGGGTTATGGCATGGCACTCATAATTGGTTGTGGTCATTGAATATTCAATAATTAATAATATTTTTTTGCTCCTAAAATCCCTCCAACATTCACTTGTTGAGGACCCTCTCAACTCAATACATTCATATAAATAATGACCCTCATATCCTCCTCTTGTAGGGATTTTGTGGCTTCAAACAGGTCATCGTGGCATTTTCACTATAAATTTTTTCTACGAAGCTTTAGAAGATGAAATTAAAACCCATTTGATTTTAAATCTTGATGAACCTCATGATCGAATTTCAGATCTTGGTTCACTGTATTTTTAGAGATATTATCTGAGGAAGTTAGGGTTTTTTTATGCTCCCGAATTCCATGTCAAATAGGTGACGTTGGGAAAATCGTCATAACTTTCTCTCTTAGCATTGGATTCAAATTTAGTAAATAGTCACAGAAGTAGGATGGACTTTAGTTTGTTGAGTAGTTTTTTCAGGGCCGAAGGTCGCAACAGATGTGGCACTTCGTACAAGTTCGCTCTACTGAACCAGTTTATAATCAGGACATCGGGGGAGATTGGGCATAACTCTTCCTTGAAGAATCTAATCTTGATCAAACCTATGGGATTGGAAAGAGGACTCAAAGGGCTACCACAGGAATAATTTTTATACCTTGGAGATCCAAAATTACATAAATACAACAGATTCAATATTGAGCTCCTAGAAGGCAAGAAAAAACATGCATTCAAGGATCATTGCAGTAAGGACCACACATCAATAGTCAAGGGTAAGTCTCCTACAACAAGGTATGTATGATTAGTGTTTACATTTTAATTTTAAGTATCATCTCTGGAATATGTTTTTGCAAGACAACGTAAGTATATATAGTGTCTCAATTATATCTTTATGTCTTTATATGTCACAATTAGTTTTTCAGATGTCCTATTCTTGATACTACACATTTTATGCTACATATTCTTGATGCTACACCAAGTTTTCTAAATCTAAATGATGTTTTAAGTTCATGTTACTTGTCTTGCCATAGTTTTTAAAATGCTCTCTGTTATTGTACTTAGAACTTGGTTCATCACAAGCCTAGGGTTTGTCATCAGTTTCTATTGTATATATCTTTAGGTCAGTTTTGGATATAGTATTGCATAGATTCCAGGCCTATATCAAGAGTGGGAGTCTTTGTGTACTGCTGCAACAAGTCAACAACAAAAGTGACAAGAACACTTCAAGTACTCATTGTAATTTTGATTTGTATTTATTCATTATTATGCACTAACATGAGTTTTTCCGAAAGAGGTAAGTTGAAGAGTATTTTTTTTTTTTGTTTTGGGTTTGGTTTCGCCGGGCAAATTTTGCATAGATTCAAGCACAGCATCAAGCAATCATTCAAGATTTGAAGTATGAAATCAAAGGAAGAATTTTAGTGGGACATCCTTTGAATACATGACAACCATCTGCATATTATGAAGAAGTATCAAGGCCAAGAGTCATCTGTAAAAGATTCACCATTGTAAAGTTGTAAAAGAGTCATCATTGTAAAGATTATAAAAGAGTCATTTTGCCTAGAGTCGAAGAGGTAGTGTTGGGAGGTATAGGAGTCACTGTTGGGATGATTTCATGGTTGAGTTGCATGTCATAGAGTGATTGGGTAATTGGTTAAGTACAAGAAAATCATTGTAATATCATTCTTACATGGAACATTGTCCCTGGTATGGGAGTCCACACTTTGGTATTTACTTTTGTCTTTATAGGGTGGCAGGGAGGTGCTAGGCAAGTGCATGAAGTCGCACACAGGTTAGATCCTGTGAACACTTCAGGGTGGTAGGTTGGTCTAGGGTGTTGGGGCATTCATTCAGTTGATTATTGAAGAAACCAGGGTGTTGGGGCGTCCTTCCAATGGGAGCTAGAGAAGAATGCTTTTCTAGAATTCTAGGAAGTTGTTGCTTTCATTTCAGTTGGGGTTGAAGATTAAAGAATTTATTACAAAAGTGTTTTATGGTTTTTGACTGGGAGGAGGTTTTCCACCTAAAATTATTGTGTCTACTGTGTTCTTTTATTTAATGTTATTACTGCAAAAACATTAATAATAATTGAAGATTAGCTAATTCTCTGAAAAGATTTAAAAGTGCTAATTTCTAAGGAATATTGATTCACCCCCCCTCTCACTATTCCCAACAATTGGTATCAGAGCTTGGTTCCTTCAGTAACAGCTTAACTGCCGAAAGTCAGTTTTCAGAGCATAGAGATTGGAATGTCAAATAAGTAGGTTACAAGGATTTCAAAGGAAGGTACAAGTACAACAAAATGTGAAGAAAGTGATTATTTTGTACCAACCCCTGATTTTTATGCAGATAATTACTGGATATGGGAATCCAGGATGGAAGTACATTTGCAGGCACATGGAGTATGGGAATCAATTGTTTCTAGAGACACATCTACCGATGAAGCTAAAAGGTACAATTCAAAGGCCATGAATGTAGTTTTGAATGTTTTGCCAAATTCTATGAAAACAAAAGTTGGTCAATGTTCAACAGGGAAATCTCTTTGGGAAAAGCTTCATAATATCTATTCAACAAACAAACCAAGTCAAGATGTTATTGAAAATTTAGATCCTTTTGATTATGATGAAGAAATGGGAGAAATTAGTAAAATAGAGTTTCAAAATCAAGTGATCAAGGTGATAAAGGAACTCAAAGGTCAAAAGGAAAAGACAATACTTTTGGAAGAAGAATTGAAGACAACAAAAGAACTCATCAAAGAAAATTAAGAGTCTGAGAAGATGATTAGTAGTCTTAGAACTAAATTGGAATAAATCAAGAATACAGCGACATAAGACATCAAGAGAGAATTCCAATAGAAGCAACAAGAACTCGACACAGCGTTTGTAGAGATTAGAAGGATCACACAACAGATGCAGGACGCAGAAATTGAAAGGAAGGAATTTGATGAAAGATACATATCCATTGTTGACCAAATGCAAAGGGAATTAGAAACATATTCAGTAGAAATAAGTAGGCTCAGGATTGAAAAGGAGAAGCAGAAGGAACAGATACAGGTTCTCAACAGAGAAGTAGAGAAGCCCACTCTTCTCAAGCTACAGGTTGAGGAGGTAGAAAAAAGAAGGAATTTCTTGAAAATATGGTTTCAAGAATATCTTGCTCAAAATCAAGAATAACTTGATGCAACCCATGATGAGATCAACAAACTCAAGGGATTGAAAAAAGAACACCTACAAGATAAGACAGATGAAGAAGAAAAAATGAAGACAATTAAAGATGGTAAAGCTCCAGTTGATGAAGGTACAAGCTCCACATATTCACATGATGATTCTAAGAAGGAAGTTGATCAAAGTGAAAAGACAAAGAAGAATGTTGCAACTCCAAAGAAAAAAACCAAAGCAATCAAGAACAAAGGACCACAACAAACTACAACACCGCCTCCAAAGAAGAATGAAAAATATTCCAGGTACAACTATCAAGGACCATTGCATTCGAATGAACCATTCAGGTATGCACATTTATTTAATGGTTATTGATTTTTATGTGCTAACTATGGACATATGGCTAGGGATTGTGAATTTTTTGACATGTACAATCATTATCTGCAAAACCCTAGAAGCAAGTTTGCAGGATCACGAGACATGTTCCACGGTGATTTTGTCAGAATAGAAACGTGCTAGATGGGCCAAACATTGAATGTTTAAAATTTCATAACTATGGCCATAGTGCTTGCATTGCAAATATCAAATGGAATCACCTATGGACAACATTGAATGCCTCAAGTGTCATAACTATGGGCACATGGCTCGAGATTGTAGGAATAAGAAGGTCTAAAAAAGGAAACAGGTACAGGAAGACAAAGCATATAACAAGGCTTCAGCAGTTATTCTTTTAGGATTTGTAAAAGCAAAAGGTCATGATGAATTAGTAGTTGCTTCAGATAATGACTCAAGTCAAGACGACCTGTTAGGTGACTCACTATTTTAAACAATCTTGCTTGTTGACTCCTTAGTGTTTGTAGAGGAGGAGTCTATGCAGCAGTATATGGCACAAGTCTATGATTCACAGGAAGGTTATTTGAACAAGATGGCAGTTTCATTATAGGTTCAGGGGGAGCAAAACAGTTGAAGGATTACAAGTTATCAAGAACATGGCAAGATTAGTCTACAAAGGATATGCGGTTGAAGGAATCAATTTTTAAGAAAATTTTCTCCCGTTTCTAGAATGGAAGCTATGAGGATGTTTCTCACTTATGCTTGCTCGAGGAAAAACAAGGTCTACCAAATGGATGTTAAGTTAGCTTTTCTAAATGGTGAATTAGAGGAATAAGTTTACATTGAATAACCTGAAGGTTTTCTGTTCTCTGAAAAAGAAGACTACATCTACAGATTAAAAAAGGCTCTATATGGTCTCAAGCAAGCTCCTAAGGCTTGGTATGCTCGTCTTGACGGATATCTACATCAACTAGGATTCAAGAAAGGAAGCACTGACAACAATATTTATGTGAAAAGTGGATCGAGATAACCTAACAATTATCAAAGTATATGTGGATGATATAATATTTGGAAGCAATGATGACAGATTAAGTAAAGACTTTGCAGTGAGTTTGAAATGTCTATGATTGGCGAACTAACATACTTTTTGGAGCTTCATATTTCTCAGCTGGATAAAGGAATATTCATATATCAAACGAAGTACATCAAGGAAATGCTCAAAAATTCCAGATGGAAGATTGCAATCCAGTCCTTACCCCCATGATAACAAGTTGCAAGTTAAGCTTAGAAGATTCGTCAAAGGATGTGAACCAAAGGTTGTATAGATCCATGATGGGTAGTCTCCTATATGTGATAGCCTCTCAACCTGATGTGATGTAGGCAATTAGACAAGTAGCAAGATTCCAAGAAACACCAAAAGAATCTCATATTATTGTTGTCAAAAGAATTCTTTGATATCTTAAGGGCACAACGGAATATGGTCTATGGAATCCCAAAGGAAATGATATGGTTATCCAAGCTTATACAGATGCAGATTGGGCAGGAAGTGTTGATGATTGTAAGAGTACCAGTGGATTAGCATTCTATCTAGGTAGTTTTCTTGTTTCATGGTTAAGTAAAAAGCAGTCTTCAATCTTGTTATCCACAGTAGAAGCAGAATATATCGCGGCAACAGCTTGTTGTACACAAGTTATCTCGATGAAGTAAAATTTGCAAGATCTTCAAGTCAAGTATGATGAGCCTATTTCCATATATTGTGATAACACCAGCGCCATCAGTATCTCCAAGAACCATGTGATGCATTCCAAAACGAAGCACATTCCAATTAAATATCATTTCGTTAGAGAGAAGAACACCGAAAGGAATATCAAGATTGAATATGTTGGCACAAATGAACAAATTGCTGACATATTTACCAAACCATTACCTTGTGAAGCATTTGACTATCTTCACCAAAAGCTTGGGATTCTCCCAAGTTTTCATTAGATTCTTTTTCTTATCCACTCTAGTAGAAAGGGGGAGTGGAGGTGTGTACAGGTCCGCAGGATGGTTGTTTGTCCGGGGGAGTTACCCTTTTTCATTGATGACAAAATGGGAGAGAAGGCAGTAGGAAGAGGTTTCATGATCGCAAGGGGAGTACTTTTGTTTCCATGAATGCCAAAGGGGGGGATTTTTGCTCAGTGGTTGTCATTGATGTCAACCCAAGCAGCACCAGGGGCTACCCTGATTTTTCAATGGAACTTTGACTTGACAACTCATATTATTTTGCATCAAAGATATTCTCGATGGATTCTACTTGTCGAGATATTTCCATTGATATGTGGTACACCTCCCACTTCTTCAGGTTTGAGAGTTATTTGCATTTGAACTTAGTAACCCCAGTTAGTGGGCTAAAACCCTATGGGGTTATGGCATGGCACTCATAATTAGTTGTGGTCATTGAATAGTCAATAATTAATAATATATTTTTTCTACTAAAATCCCTCCAACTTTCACTTTTTGAGGACCCTCTAAACTCAAGACATTCATATAATTAATGATCCTCATATCCTCCTTTTTGTAGGGATTTTGTGGCTTCAAATAGGTCATCATGGAATTTTCGCTATAACTTTTGTTCTACAATGTTTCAGAAGTTGAAATTAAAGCCCATTTGATCTGAAATCTTGATTAACCTTGTGACAAAAATTTTGATCTTGGTTTGCTATATTTCCGGAGATATGATCTGAGGAAGTTAGGGTTTTTTTCAGCCCCAAGATTCCATGTCAAACAAGAGACATTGGGAAAATTGCCATAACTTTCTCTCTGAGCATTGGATTCAAATTTTGTAAATATTCATAGAAATAGCATGGACTTTATTTTTTTTAGTAGAATTTTCAGGGCCAAAGGTTGCAACAGTGACACGTGGAACTTCGTACAATTTCGCTCTACTGAACTAGCCTATAATCAGATCATCGTGGGGGATTGGACATAAATCTTTCTTGAAGAGTCTAATCTTGATTGGACCTATGGGGTTGGAAAGAGGACTCATAGGGATACCGCAAAAATAAATTTCATACCTTGGAGATCCAAAATTACATAGATACAATAGATTCAATATCGAGATCCTTGAAGGCAAGAAAAAGCATGCATTCAAGGATCACTATAGTAAGGACCACACATCAATAGTCAAGGGTAAGTCTCCTACAATAAGGTATGTATGATTAGTTTTTACATTTGAATTTTAAGTATCAGCTCTGACATATGTTTTTGCAAGACAATGTAAGTGTATACATTGTCTCAATTAGTTTTTGAGACGTCCTATTCTTGATACTACACATTTTATGCTACATATTCTTGATGCTACACCAAGATTGCTAAATTTATATGATGTTGTAAGTTCATTTTACTTGTCTTGTCATAGTTAATAAAATGGTCTCTATTTTTGTAGTTAGAAATTGGTTCATCAAAAGTCTAGGGTTTGTCATCAATTTCTATTGTATATATCTTTAGGTCAGTTTTGGATATAGTCTTGCATAGAGTCAAGTCCTATATCAAGAGTGGGAGTCTTTGTCTACTATTGCAACAAGTCATCAACAAAAGCGAGAAGCACACTTTAGGTACGCATTGTAATTTTAATTTGTATTTATTCATTATTATGCACTTACATGTGTTCTGCAGGCAAAGGTAAGTTGAAGGGTATTTTGTTTTGTTTTGGGTTTGGATTCATTGGGAAAATTTTGCATAGATTCAAGCACAACATCAAGAAATCATTCAAGAGCTGAAGTATCAAATCAAAGGAAGCATTGCAGTGAGACATCCTTTGAAGACATGACAATGATCTGCATATTGTGAAGAAGTATCAAGGCCAAGAGTCATCCTACGTAAAGTTGTAAAAGAGTCATCATTGTAATGATTACAAAAGAGTCATTTGTAAAAGAGTAATTTTGCCTAGAGTCAAAGAGGTAGTGTTGGGAGTTATAGGAGTCACTATTGGGATGATGTCATGGTTGAGTTTAAGGTCATAGAGTGATTGGGTAATTGGTCAAGTACAATAAAATCATTGTAATATCATTGTAACGTGGATCATTGTCCCTCGTACGAGAGTCCACACTTTTGTATTTACTTTTGTCTTTATAGGGTGGCAGGGAGGTGCTAGGCAGGTGCATGAAGTCGCCTACAAGTTGGATCTTGTGAACACTTCAGTGTAGTAGGTTGGTCTAGGGTGTTGGGGCATCCATTCAGTTGGTTACTGAAGAAACCAAGGCATTGGGGTGTCCTTCCAGTGGGAGCTGGAGAAGAAGTATTTTCTAGAATTCTGGGAAGTTTTTGCTTTCATTTTAGTTGGGGCTTAAGATTAAAGAATTTATTAGAAGATCGTTCGGTGGCTTTTGACCAGGAGGGGGTTTTCCACCTAAAATTATTGTTTCTATTATGTTCTTTTATTTATTGTTATCACTGCATAAACTTTAATAATAATTGAAGATTAACTAATTCTCTGAAAATATTTAAAAGTGCTAATTGCTAAGGAATATTGACTTACCCCCCCAGCATTTCCAACATTGTTCAATCACTATTGAAATTTTTTTCGATCAGTTGAGGAACTCCAGCCTTCGTTGATAGTTATGTCAGGTCCTTGTTGTCTCAACATGACTGCAGAATATGATCATATTTGTTTTCCCTCACAAGATTCCCATTGTAATCCCCTGCCTCTAATTGAAAATCCATATTTTCAAGTATTTCGGGGTTTTCAAGAGGATCATCATGAACTTTACAATCCAGTTGTTGAATGATTGGAAGAGTCTTGCCTAGAAAGCTCCATCACAAATAACAAGCTTCGATATTTCCTCACGCTTTTTAAAAAGTTCGATGCAGATGGACACACATCCGCAAGAACCTTCAGAGGTTTGTCTGATTATTATTTCCATTAGAGAGATAAGAATGTGAATTGGATGAAAGTAGTGGTTGTGACACATATTTCTACCCACAGGCAAGACCTTCAATTTTTTGTGCAAGTTATTCAAGTTTTTATCTTTTCTGTTGCACATTACTTTATATTTGTTTAATTGCTCGTATCTTTGTGAATGTGGGTCGGGAACAACTACAATGGCTTCACTGGAAATTTCATTATACGTGACCTCGACCTTCTAATTGTTAGGTTAGGAGTATGAATAGTTTCATTCTAATTTTCCTTCACTTGCACTCATCCTTTATTGTTCTCTTTAGCCTCTCCTGTATTTTCTTACTTTTCTCTTGCATTATGCTTTCGTTTAGCTTATTTTGCTTTTCTTCTAGTTTTTTTTCCTTATTGTGTGTTGTATTTCCTTTCATTTTGTGAGAGCGTGCACGAAGATGCATTGTCAGCTTAGAGGGAATATGGAAAAATAAAAAAGGACTTTGTAACACTGCAACATTTGGCTAACTCTTTGTCCTCCTTCCTTTTCTAGGTTACATCTTTTGGTTGATGATGTTCTCATGGAAAATATGATCCTTGCATTAAGAAAAACCTATGTCAAACCATGATCCCAATTTCTATTCTGGAAACATCATGCCCGCACTCGGTTTTATGTTTAAGTGTTTTCAATTTGATCCAATCAAGTAGAGAAATACTAGGAGAAAGTCTAAACGAGAAAACCAATATCAGAGGTCTTATATATGCTTCTCTGAAGGGACAACATCTCATGTTCTCAATAATTTGAAATCCCTCTTTCACCCATAAATAAATCAATTTCGATGCATAGTCCTCTTTAAATGAATAAATAAAGGCAAAAGAAGAGAAAGGCTTCCTGCACAGAGAATTAGAGCAAGCAACTCCATCGGGGTACTATCTAGCCTTGTTGTCAACATAGCAATGTTTGTGTTCTTATAGTGACTCCATCGAGGTACGGTCTAATCCTACTGGTAGTAGAGAAACACCAAAGATGATAAACTATACTTTGAAAATCTCAAGCTCATGAACTTCATTACCCTATCCTAATTTGAAATAGTGTGTGATCATTGATCTTAGGTTTATGTTTAACAGAGTAAAAGAATGAAGGGTACTATGTTTATGCATGGGGTAAGTGGGGAATCCATGGTAATATGAATGATGAATCAATACTTCCTGAAGAACTAGACCCTGCACAAAATAATTGACTAAGACAGAGAAGTTGGAGTTCTACCAATGTGTCAACAAGTGTTGTTGCTACGCAGACACCCTCCAAAATTTTGCATACACTCAAATTTTGGAGCATACTGTGGATCTTGCAATCATCCATTCTGTATTCACTTCTTGGTCATATGATGATTTTAATCTCCCTTCTTGGATCATAAGTATCGAAGTCACTTTCTCACACATGCTCAGTCTGCAACAAGTTCATGAGTGCATTCTTTTACACAATCTTGGACAAGCATATCACATGACATCAAAATTGTACATGTGTGATGTCCAATCCATGTCAACAGTCAGTGCACACTGAAAATGACAGTTTCACACATTATAATTGTGTTTGTACTTTTATTTTGGTGAGTTTTGAAAACTGTCGCTCTCGCGTAAATTAGTTTTCATGTTTTCGGTTGTCACTTTCACTTTATTTCACTCTAAATAGTGTTTTTTTCATGTTATATTTTCTCTGGCATGTGTTACTTTCATTTTCATTCACATATCGCAAGAGTCATTTGCACTTTAGCAATTTTTGTCTTTTTTTACATGTTAGCTATCGCGCGATCTATGAATGTCTATTCTAGTGGTTTCAAGGGATTCTCTCTGTGTTAATGAGTTGGTCTAACCATGTAAACATCAGTCGCACCCATTCCCAAAGTTTTAAGCATTGTCGCACAAGTGTCTTTGTAAAGTGTATCTTAAGTGTCGCACTTGTCATAACTTGTTATAAAGTTATCATGTAGAGTGAAATGCATTTTTCGTGTGTCATGGATGATCTATGTTGGTTGATTCATCAAGTATTCTAAGTGTTTGATCATAGTCAAAGTCTTATCATTGTTCATATCAGTCTCACCGATCTCATACATAGCCATTTCTAGAAAGGCTTCTCGACTAAGCAACTTAGATTCACATGACCTCCCTGAACTGCACACTACACTGTTTTAGTCCTCTAGTTGCGACCTTCACCCTTGGCACTTCACAATGCATAGTTCCTGCCTCTCAAGACTGTTTCACTGTGTATTTTTTATGCTCAATCTCTGGCGTTGACCTCCAAAACTATGCAATTCCTTCTCCTAGCTTGGCCTCAATTGTGCACTTCACAATCTCTAGCTTGAATTTCATCCCTTGAGCTCATGATCTACATAGTTTCGAAATATTCCTTCCTTCCTTGTCTCTTTAAACTGGGTAGTGCGTTCACTTAGTGTCCATCCCCTCATCCTACCTCACTCACTCCTAGAATATGCAATCTTCTCCCTCAGTCCAGCCTAAACTATGCACTACACGGTCTCAAGACTCAAGCCTCAACCCTGAACTCTTGAATTGCGCAATTGTGCAGTCACCTAGGCTCATCTATCCTCCAGAATTATGAAAAAGTCTGATCCAATGCCTATCCCCTAAGCTTGTCATCCTGAGCTCCCAGACTACGCAGTTTTCTTCCTCAACCCAGCCTGAACTGCACATTGTGCAGTCTCAAGGATCAAGATTCACCCTTGAATGCTTTAGATACACAGTTGTGTAGTTACTGAGCCTCTTTCCTAGCCTATCACCCAGTTTTGGCTTAGTCAGTGGATCAATGTGCACCATCTTAGACTAGGGGTTTATTAGACTAATGTTGTCTTGTCATGGAATTGCATATCCAAGAACTCTATCATGCTATGGAAAGATGATGAATAAGGATTTGGAGAAGGAGGACATGCTAGAAGACACATGTGGAGCTGAAGAGATAATATGATCGGCAGGTGATAAGACGAAGGAACATTGAACTCTAACAGAAGATCAATATCAAGATCACATGGAAGACTCCTCATCTTTAAGTCATAAGGAGGAGGAAGAAGAAGAACATGTACCACCTTTTCAATAAGACACAAAGAAAGAAGCATCAATAAGGATAGCTTGGCACTATCACATCATCATGCAGTCCATGTAATCATTATCATGTCATGTCCTGTCACAAGCCATCATATGTCACATCATTATTGTGGATTATGTAATTACCTATTCAAAATGTATTGTAAAGTGGAAGTCTAAAGGACACACATGGAATATGAAGAGTCATGTAAGTCAAAAAGTCATAGGAAGTCAAACAGTCATGAGGTTAGTCAAAGAGTCACAAGGAGAGTGAAGCATCACCCCTTGGTTATATATACACCCTCATTGTATGAGCAAAGCAATTTTCACCTTGGCTCCTCCTGCGAGGCATTAGAAATATAATCTAATTCTTTTGAGGAGCAAGGAGTGGCTCCAATGCTCCACTACTGGAGCTAGTGGTGTTTATTGTATATATGTGTCTTGGAAATTTTACTTAATATAAGAAGCCCTATGGGTCATCACTCTTTTCATGCATGGATTATGGATATTTATAAGAATATTCTGTGAATGTTTATAATTCATGTTTCTCGCTCAGGAAGGGCTTGTTGTTCAGAAATGATTAATTTATCTGATCAGTATTGTTCTTTTATTGTTGTTTTGTTGTTGTTTGTCAATGAAGTCTTCATTAGATTTGAATTTAAAATTATTGTATAAGGAGATTGAGTCTGGATGACTGATTGATTGAGTAAGAAGGGTGATCTTTTTTGTTATATGTTTAGAACTCTGTAATATGACAATAGATCTTTAGAATTTCTTTGGTTTTGGTTCAGAAGTTGTATGATTCAGTATCTTTAGAGGTATACACAGGTTGGGTTACATAAAGTAGTGTATACATGCAGGTTGTACTCATTGAAGTAGCGTATACATTATGACATATGATTTCTGATATTGCAGTTGGTTCTAGTTGTTGCTACAACATTCTGAGTTCAGTCATGTGTACTGGTTACAGTGATCTGATTGTTCTATTTGATTGGTTAAATTTTGATTAAGTGTCGGTTGATTGGATTTTGAGTGAATGGTTGATTCAATTGTATCAGAAATTGATGCTTGGGTGATTCAATTGTGTCAGAGGTTTCGGTGATTGTTTGATTTAGTTGTTTCAGAAGTTTCAATGATTGGTTTATTTAGAAATAGATGATTGGGTTCCAGTTATGTCAGAGATTGATGATTGGATTTCAGTTATTGATTGATTAAGATGTGTCAGAGATAAATGACATTGTTCAGTGATGAGTTACAGTTTGATTTTTTATATAGAGCTTAAGTGTTGATGATGGGTCCAATTTGAATGATGTGTACCAGGAGTATCCAATCTGAAAATTTATGAAACGTGGTCCCTGGAGAAAGAATGAAGGTAGTAGCCTTTTGTAGGTCAACACATACATACTGGTAATCATATTAGCCAGTATAAGAGCTAGGGGGTTGGATCTCCTTTCCTGTAGCATTTGGAAAATGAGTGAAGGTTGTAGCCTTTTGCAAGTTGGAGCCTACATACTGGTACAAGTTTATGCCAGTACGAGAACCAGGGGGTTGTAGCTCCTTTCCAATAGAAGCTAGAGAAAGAGTGAAGGTTGTAGCCTTCTGCAAGTGAGTTCCTGCGTATTGGTATGAGTCTGCACCAGTACAATATTGTAAACATTTTTTCCTTTATATTAAAAAGAAGATAGAGACGAAAGCAGTAGATGGTTTTCTCATGCATTGGGTTTCCACCTTAAATCTTGGTGTTCATGTGTGTTTCTTATGTGTGATGGTTTATTTATTACAACACATGATAATTGGTTATCTAATGTTTAATAAAGTATTGATTCATTGGTTGCATACAAACATATGATGAATTAACTGAATCATAAGTTCATTGGATATACATTAATTGTTGTAAGAATAGTTACGTACACACGCAGGTTCCTTTCAGCAAAGTTGTGTATAGAAATCTGAATATGAAATGTAGAGAGTTATTGATTTGAAAATAATGATTCAACCCCCCCCCCCCCTCTCAATATTTTTTCCCAACACATTCACATGAGGATGTATGCTAGAAATTAATAATAAATCAATTGAAAGGGAAAAATCATGATGTTTTGATTAGTCATATTAGGATATTTGTCTTGCAATTATATAATAACAATCCCAATAAAAGGTGTGATGGGTTTATATACTTATTTACAATAACAAAAATAGATAAGGGTTGAGTAGAGAGAAGATATTTGAACCTATTATTATATATGCTTACACGCATTCATGCAGTTTCTAAAGAATGGTTGGGTGAGTTACTTATTGCATCTTGGCTACAAGATAGTTACAAAAATAGTTGAAGAAGGTAAAATGATTTCTTTATAGTTGTTAATTAGAATAGTGAAGCGAAATTTGTTTCCATTTTAAAGGTTTCTACTTTTTGTCTATTAACTATTCAAGTTGTTGTTTGACATGTTTGATTCATAAAATGCCACTAAACATGTAGGATGACCTATCCTTATATAAGAATGCATAATTCGATGAAGTCAAGGGTTAAATGGGTGGTCCAACCAAGGAGTCAACTAGAACTATTCATTATTCTTTGGGTGACAATCAAGTCTTGGGATGGAGCATGACTTCCCCCTTGATTGGAAATTTTCACCATTTCCTGCTTATGGAAATGGGGAAAATTCTGTGTCAATTCAAAGGTGTTGTACCACTTTCCTTGCATTTAGAGTTTCTCTACTATTGACACTTTTAAAAACGGAATCATATATTTCCTTATATGACATGCTTTCTATCCAATAATTTTGTTAACTACAAGTGGCTCATGAACATCTAAATGGATGTCTTCTTAATATTCAAGCTCTAATTCAGTCTATTCCAACAATGGTGGGAATAGGTTCAAAGAAAACACACATTGTAAATATTAGATGTAAATTGAGGTATGGTGGAATGTTGATCTTAAAATATTTTGCCCTAATTTTCTCAAATATGGTATAAATAAAACATCACAAAGGCACTATCTTCCTATACCATCCATTGTTTCTTTGTTTCTATAGAGTAACCATAACTTAAACCTCAAAATGAAATGAATAAGGAATATGATGCTTATTTTGTTCAACCTATTAGCTTTTTGAATCCTTGATATCATAAAATATTTGATACCATGTATTATTTTAAGCATAATCATAAGACCTAGTCGTGAAAAAATACCACATTAGTATTGCAAGACAATAAGAGAGAAGAGGGAATAAAATAACACACACATCAGCTAAGTAGCTGAAAAACCAATTCGAATTAACTTTTATTACATTTTTTCAATTGAGTATGATTAAATAACACCCTCATATAGAGAGGACTAATGTGCACTAAATGTTGTTCCTTATGCATGTACAACCAATACAAAAGTAATTCGCCCTTAGTTTCAATTAACTAGGCCAAAAACAGAGTTGTGTGGTCTAAAATAGAGTTAGATTCAATAATAGAGTTGAATAAGATTAGTATGAACCAAAAATAAATGATAACTGAAGAAAGAAATCACACACTCCACTCCTAACTTAAAAAATATAGAAAATCCCCAAAAATAGGACTAAAATTATAAGGATAAGGCTTCCTAGAATAAAGGGATAAGTGGATAAAGTTTAGGATAAGGATATTCCCTACAAATAATAAGGATGTGTGCATTTGTCGATAAGTGTCTAGGAGAAGGAGGTGTGCATTAATGGATAATAAGTATGCATTCCATTTCCTAACAAATGCCTAGTCACTTCCATATGTTGACAAAAATGGCATCCCTTGCTAAAAATAGACATACTATAAATAGTAACTTATAAAAATAGAAAAACCTTATAAATGGTAGGTAATGTGCATGTACACTAACAACCCCCCTAAACCACAATTGGTATGTGCATAATAAATGAGTTCCATAAATTTTAAACTATGTTAGTTGTTAGTGTCAGTCTTGTTAGCCTATCACCTGGATCAAATTTTTTAAGTCACTAGGTTTACACAACAAAATTTGGTCATTGTTTGGTCAGTCTAGAAATGAGGTCAGTCTTTTGGAAATTCACTCATGTTGGTCAACTATCACATTTTTATGGAGGTGTCATAATAAAAACATGTCAATCATCAACATCATCCCATTTAGTTTCAGGTCATCCATTAGGTCTCTAGGGCTTCCAATGTCCATCATTTTCATGAATAAATCCAACAGTGAATAGAGCATGAAAATAAGCTCTTGTGTTTGATTTGTGAATTATCACACATTCATCATGTTCTCATGGTCAAAAAGTTCCAAAAGAATAAGTTTCAACACTCAGGAAAGTGAAAAGGCAGCTCAAGTTTCAGTTGTAAAGGTAACTCTATTTTCAAAAGTGAAAAATCAGTTTTTATAGGTTTGTGGGTCCCATTTATTTTTCAAAAAGAGAAATAATTTTTCCTATATAAACTCAAAATCCCCCAAAATTGATTCATTTACCTCCTATTCACTCTTGAGAATCGAGCTCTCCCATCCAAAAGAGATAAAAATTCAATTTCTTAGGAAAATTTGAAGAAAACTTTGAGGTGTTGTGCACAGGAACAAGGCACTACGCACAGAGGATCGACGTTGTGCACAGGAACAAAGCGTTGTGCATGGGACAGAGTGTCCAAAAAATGCCCAAATCTCTCCCAAAATCCATTTTTTGGCTTGAAAAATTAATTACATTGATTTATAAGCCAAGAAATAGGTAAGTATCCCATCATTCTCCCTCATTTTCTTTTCAAAATCATCTCATGCCAATGATTCTTCAAATTAGGGTTTGTAGTGAAATTTTTCATGGGAAATGATAGGGTGATAATGGCCATTTTTATTTTTGGTTTCTAAACATGTAAAATGTTTCCCTACACCTACATACATTTTTAATAAACCAATTCAACCATTCAATCCACCTCAAAACAAATTTTTACCTCTCAAAAAGTAAAACCCTAGCTCATTCCTAAAGGTTTTTGGGCATTTTTCATTACAAACCCTGTTTCTCCTACTTGCAAGCAGATCACTCTTCCACTGTTTGTTCACTCATTTTCATTATCTTCCAAAGTTCATAACCACCTCTTTCAAACCTCCTCCATCATTTTGTCAAAATCCACCTTCAGATCACTTCATTTTGATTCATACCTCACACTTTTTTTCATTGCCTGCTGCTAGGGTTTTTTGTCATCATGGAGGCAGAATCTTCACCAAAGAGGAAAAGAAATCATAAGGGAGGGAATATACACATATATGAGCCATAAAATTGTAATTAAATCAACTCCTATCATTTCATCAAATAGTGCTTCGAAGATGTACATTGCTTGGAGTTTTGCAAAAGGGTGAGTGAGGTGGGTTTCCAGGAACAGGTAATAGATTGGGTGGAAACTCAGTTGAAGGGTGACAGTGTTGTCATCACTGGTGTTGAGTTCATATTTTTTCAATGGCCTCCATCTCCCTTACAACAGCGCTACCGAACAATGGTGAATATTGGTTCAAGGGAATGAGCCTAGATCTTGAATACTAAAATCCTTTCTTAAAAATACCATATAGGGAGAAACATGATCACACTATGCCTTTCAGATACTTATTGGAGAAATATTCCCATTTGATGAAGATTATCATGAAGTTCTTTACATGTGAAGGGAGATTCTCTAGGTTGTATGCTTATCATTTCTGCCTCCTAATGCACTTCACCTCTTAGAAGCCACTCAGCATGTGTAACTACCTATTATGGAGCATTTCCAAAATGTTAGAGAAAATACAAATTAAGAACAAGGAGAACTACCCAAACCTATTTCATCATAGTCTAATTAAGACTATAGTTACTTCACCATCTTGCGGAGAAAGGAATGACTTGGGAAACCTTTTTGGAAACTGCCCCGAAATGGCATGAGGCCAATGTAGCAGCTCAAACCTATACCACACCAAAACAGCAAATGGAAGTAGGGTCCTCTAGCAAATCAGTTGAGAAAACTCAAGTACCTAAGCCTGAGGTGACTAAAGTGTACAAGAGAGGACAGAGGCTTGTGTTTCTTCTCATGGAGAGAGAGGGTCCAAGCCTTCTTCATCGACAAAGCAGCGACCGACAGCGAAAGATAAAGACACAGTTAAGCATGAGTTTGAGCTAGTTCATTTAGAGGCAGAGGATCATACTTCAAGCATGCAACAGACAATCATAGATAAATATTATCAAATCAAGGAGCTTACAATCAATATGGAAAGAGAAAAATATGTCATTTCATTCCTTGAACAGGAGAATAGTCAGCTCAAAGCAAAGGAATTGATCATGGAAAAAAAACAAGCCAAATTATTGTAGCAGGTTGGCAAAGAAATCATAGAATCAATCAAGCCTGGAGGATCAAAAGGAAAATGAAAGAGGAAAAGGCCAAGAACAAAGGGCCTGAAGAAATCTTTGCAAGAAGAGGAAAAACACATCCTATTGAATGAATACATGGACCTAGAAGATAAAATTGCTCTTGAGGTCAATCAAGATGAGGAGTACTGGCTCAACAACACTTGGAGAAGCTCCTTGAGAAGGCAAATAGATTTAATCAGTTGCTTAGACATATGTCACAACACTATCAGGCTCAAAACATGATCCCCAATGTCAAGGTAAAGTAGCTTAAAAACAAGATCAAGGAAGCAAAAAAATACCAAGAGGAGGGAAATTTGGAGATGCTTGCTGAAGCATCTATGAAGGTTTAAAAAACATATTTTTATAGCTTCTAGCCAATTTTGTGCAAATTCTGAGCACTTTTTGTTTTTTGAGAATTTTTGAGCTAAATTCAGAAAATCAGCAGCTCCAGAAACGCGGCGCCTTAGCACTACACTATTTCCTTAGGAATCTATTTCAGGAAAGGTCTACATTTTTGGAAATATCTTTCCATCCTATAAAAACCCATTTTTTCATATTTTGCATAGGTGGCTTATTTTTGGAGAAAAATGCAAAAAAGTGACAAAAAACTAACATTCTAGACCCTTTTTTGACAGGCGCTGCGCACAGGGAGCGACCTTTGGAGAATGGATTTGTGAAGGCCTTCCCATGGTCCCAATTCAAAAATTCAAACTTTTCTGGAATATAGACTTGAAGGGCTAGTTGACCATTCTCTCAATTTTACATTTTGACCCCTGGAAGGCACCTCAAAATCAGCTCAAATTCAGTGCTACGCTTTTGCATTTTTCTGTGTTTTAACTTGTAAGTTCCACAATTTAAAATTTCTAGTTTCTAGTTTTACTCAATCAAAGTCAATATTCTCTATTTAATGGAACTATTTTCAAGGCTAGGTGATGTAGGCATGAATAAATGTACATCATAGGTTGTTTTTGATGTTTATTAGGCCTCATAAAAGAAGTAGACTCCTAAACAAACTTTCCATGAAGTGTTTGAGTTTTACCTTCTCACTCTCACCTATTAGTTGAAAGAATCTTGGAGTCACTTCCTCCACCAAGGAATTCAACTCCTGAAGGTGGGCAAGTGGTCTAGGAGAGTCTATATGTATCATTTATCTTCAGGAGAAAAGGGATGAACTTTTTGTGAAGGAGGCTTGCATGTAAACATCTTTTCACCTAATACAGAAACATGTTACAGCTATTTTCAAGGAACTCTAGCCCAGTGAGTTCATGGTGCTTGTTCTTCATTCTATTTGTTTTCTAATGGTTTAAACATCTTTATCTACATGATATCTCTTCTTTCTATGGATGCCTTACAATGAAATATATAGAATTTTTGTTTTTCAAGCTCTGTTATCTGGTTTTCATAGTTATTTTTATGTCTTCCTAAGCTAATGAAATCATGTTTACTTATGCTCATTAGTTTCTTCTACAATTTCTCCTCTATACTACACTGATAATATTATAAATACACCATGGCTTCTGATATCTAGCTCCTTCTCATATTTTCTCCTGCACTCCTACAGCCTTGACCTATTTGTGGCTCCAAACCCTAAGTCCAGCAAACCCTAAAAACCAAATTTCATAAAAAAACAAACAAATACACATATCTAGCCTAAAATTCATTTGATTTAAAGTCATATCACTGATAAGAGACTTAGAGAGATCCCTCTCATGCTTAGTAGGGCTAGCTACTGAGCTGAAGTGGTTTGAGGTTACCCTTCTCAATTTCATTTTCAGCCTAGGAGATTGTAAGGACTAACATTTTTAGCGGTGTTGTTAGGGAACGACTGTTAAATCATTCCTGGGAAATATCTAAGAGCTTTAAAATAACTAGTTTTGTATTTCACAACTTCCAGTATTTAAATATAGGTTGAATTCATAAATTTCATCAGTTTAGGGTTTATACATTCTAGCTTCTAAAAGGCATACCAGGTCAAACTGTTTGCTTATGGGGGCCTAACCTAGGTTCAGAGTTTTTTAGCTAAACAAATCCCTACACTACTGGCCCTTTTAGCATCAGCCCGTGAAACACAAACTGAAGTCTCATGTGAAGCAGTATGGGGGGATGCTAGAACCAAGTTTCCGCACCCTTGAGATGGTTGTGATGTCGGTTTAGTCCAACTATACCTTCCTTCACGAAGGTCGCTTCGCACTCTATTCTAACCTTCAGTACCTTCGTGGTCTGTTACAATCAGCTTTCGCGTAACCCTAACTAGGGGCTGAGATGCTTTCATGCCACTAGGGAAACGAACTGTGTTATTTTCTCAACTACACTAAGTATCTTACTTTTCTTAGTGACTGAGCTTAATTATCTTCACGTAAGCATATATTCTAACTTGTGTTCACTTAACAAATACAATTATACACATTTGCACATCATATAAGCATTAGAAGTGAAATTCATACCCAATATAACAGATGTATAAATGGGAAATAAAGACGCAGAATTGATAGAAAGTTCTCTTTATTAATACTTCTAGATTATTAAGGACTCGACTCACCCTGCGCACTCAGCTGTAGGGGTCCGCGCACTCAGCTGTAGACTTCTAGGCCTCTACGAACTCAGCTGCAGAGCCTCTACCTATGCTACGACCCAAAACTTAGACTTACACTTCATATCTATCTTGCATACATCATATGTTCTTCATCTTATATTATTAAATGCCTTTGACTACTTAGAGCCTTGCTCTATTTATACAATCCCATGGTCCATGGACCATGAGTAGATCTTCTACAGTCGACATTACATTATCAATATAAGGGCAAACAACCCTATGACTCTTTAAAATCTAAGCGCTCCATGCCCACAAAATGTTGAGTCTTTACATTGGAATTACAAAATCAGAGCAAAATCTGGGCTCTAAGCCCCAAAACTACCCTTGGGGGATCCCGCACCCAACAAGCCCCCAACACAAACATTGTGACTCGCCCTCGAGTCACTCTGTAGGTGCGAAGATCTTAGCATGAATACCTCTTAACTCTGATTGTTTTTCCACAAGTTTGGTAGCGCACTGAGCAGTTACCTACTGGACTTCCTCTACGCATTGTTCGGTGACCGCTGTCACTGAACTACTTCCCTGAATCTACTCATGAGTTGCTTGCAGCTGCGCGAGATTTGCTTTAATGGATGTTTTAATTGTATATGCCTCATTGATCCATGGTTGTAGGTGCACTTTCAAAACTTCCTCTTTATGCTGAGCATCATCCACCTGCTCCTTGAGTGCCTTTGCCTGCTACATCCTTGCAAGCCTTTGTGTAAAGGAAATCGTCTGTGCAATCCCTTTTACCTCGTCGTGCTTCTGCTACAACTCGCTCACCTCTATCTCTAGGTGCTATATGGTCAGGTCCTCCTGCAGGGTAGTGAGGACCTCGAATGACTGCTCAAATAGCTTCATGCAGTCTGTCACTGCACTGTCAACTACCACCATTGTTGTTGTGAATGTGGTGGTGCGTTTTTCTCTGACCTCTAATAGAGTTGAAGGTTTTGCCTTCAACTATAGTTCTGTTATCTGAAAGTTTAGCTCCAGCTGAACCCTGGCCATTTCTACTCTGGCATCACGCACCCTTGTGGCTAACTTACGTACGTGTGCCTCCACTGGTTCCTCTGCTTGGATGGCCAACTCTGGGACCATCTAGCAGGCTTCCTCCACAACCTGCACTATTTGTCTTTTCTGTGCCACTGTCTCATTGTGTTGTAGGCTCAACAACTCAATGTTCATGAGTTGCTTGCTCATTACATGTATAGTGTGACTCTCCCTAGCCCAAAGTTTTGTAATGACTCCATCCTGCAAAAGATATAGCGTCTTTCGGGGGAGTGCGACCATGTTTAACCCGACCCCTTCAAGCTGCTGACCATAGGCTTATCAGTCTCATTCTCTATCATGAGTGCTCCATCTGGTAGCACTATTGTGTTGGTCACCCTGGCGCGCAACATTTCCTCGGTAGCTAAAGTGCCAATTGTGAGGCTGGTGGACACTGTGCTAGCCTGTGGAGTGCACACCTGCAACTCCTATATTTGTGTCCAGAGAGCCCCCAATACCAACTAGTGTTGTTCCTCAAACTGCTGGAGGGCCTCCACGGTGACATCCCTCACCATTTCGCCAATATCGTGCAAGTATCCTTCAGTAAGGGTGATAGGGTTAAAAGATGTTTTTGAGGCCTTTGTCTTCTTTCGCGACCCTACCTTCTCTCATGGTCGCGGACGCTTTAGCTAGGTGGACGTTGTCTACAAGTCCACACCACCTTATTCTATATTGGTCTCTGGTTCGGGTGAAGATGACTTCTATCCTTCGTGCTCTTCTTCTGCTATATTTTGCTACTCCTCAGCCAACTTCGTAGAGTCGCACACTGCCTAGGCCTTAGCCATTGCTTCTTCCTTCCTACACTTTTCCGCCAGCTACTCCATCCGCAGTTTCATCTCTTCCTTCTTCCGTTTCACGGTGGAATTCTCTGCTTCCACCGCGAAGCTAGCTGGAGTGCCACTCCAGCGGCCAAGACTCAAGGACTATGAAAATTACATCGTCGGTCACCAAGTATGGTAACTCATGCCACGTATTCGTGGGGTCCTTCCGCACCCTGATGAAGACATAGGGTAAATCTGCTTTGAACTCCACAAAGCTCTGCAGACTATTGTAGACAATGGGTGATAATCATGGCTTACGATTGATCCCCATCCTTATTTTCATCTCCATGAGCACCCAAAATATCTTTCTCTCCCTTATCCTCTATGCATCCCTGGTTTCCCACAACAAAGCATACTTTGTTGCCTCTAGAAGGTCCTGTGCGATCAATGGGAATTGGCTATCTTCAGGAAACTCCCATGCCACTAGTACTATAGACAATAGGAGCCATGCGTAATGAAATGTTTTTCCCTACTCCTATGCCTCGTGGTAGTTCACAAGGAACTCACCGCATAGATAGTTTTCCCAGTTGAACTGGACCCCTTTTGTGCATTGCACTACTAGTGCAACCACTGGTGCAGGCACCTCATCCGCGCGACACTTCCGCATCACCTTCCCTGCCAATATCTATGTCGCAACCTTAACTACAGGGTTGTTAATGTTGGAGATGGCATACCCTCGCTTCTTCTTCTCCAACTTAAATTTCTTTTTCATGGCCACTGTGATGACCAAGTCATCACTTTTTCTCTATGAAATTTTTGGTGGGTCCTTCCTGTGCAAGGTAACCATGTGATCCAGTGAATTAGATGATCTGTGATGGGGATGGGATCCTCCAGCCACAATCACCCATCATGCACCAAGTAGAGAAGCTGCCTGATGATGAAAATGGTCACTGGGGCACAGTGGTAATCCAGAACCTAGAGTAGGTTTATTAACCCTACTTTCTCAACACCTCTGAGCCATGTGCACTACTCTAACTCTATCATTCCAGTCGGCGCATATTTCTTCTAGTGCATTAGTTTCACAGTCGCTAAATGCAGGAACTTCTCATGGTTTGCGACGTCCCAATCTTCAAATTTCAATACAGGAACACGTACCAAGTGCGCCCCCTAAAAAAAAATATCATATGGGAGCAACGGAGTTTGCAGAGAGCTCTTTCTCTTATCTATAACCTTGGGCACCTTTACTTTACCCTTCCACAGAGGAACATATGCAAGCAGCTTGGTGAGAGGGTCCACACACTGGGTTTCGATTTCCATCTCTATATCCTCCTCCTCCACCAGGATTTCTTCAAACTCTTCCTCCTCATTGGCCTCCAAATTGATGGCCTTACCCTTTTCCTCCATTGTGAGCTTGGCCCTCAGCGAATTTCTAGGCGAGATGTGCACTGGTATCATGGTCTGCTTGTCCTTCTTGGGTCTTGATGTGCGCGGTGATTTAAGGACCTCTGTGATTATTCTGACACTTTCTGGGCTTCTACTTCCGCAATTTCCTGTGTGGCTGCCTCGACTGCCACTACACCTATTTCCATGGCTTCTTTGGGTGCTGACATAGTGCGATTCCACAGTTCTCTCAGTGTCTCTGGTAATTTCTCAAGCAATGAATTCGCTTTCATAATATCGAATAAGTCTCGGTTCATGAATATTTGAGCACACAACATCTCAGTTCTCAAATTTCCAACTGTTTTTTGCTGGACATCCATTTGTAATTTATAGTTCCTTTAGAATTTGAATTCGACCATTACCCCCACATTTGGTCCATTAATGCTAGATTGGCAGCAGATTTTCAAGAATCTAGCCCATAAAGTTCACCTTAAATGCCTGTCACCTGCTCCATTTGGTCTCAAAGCAAGTATCACATCGTGAATAGTGATTGCAACAGTCACTTTCCAACCGACCTGTGCAGTAGCGTAGCTATGCTCATGCTGTCGCAGACCCTGTGACACTTTGCTACTGTGCACAGTCCTGACACCGCATAGTTCCCGGACATAGTCGTTTATAGTCGCACACCTCCTTTCAGTTGCTTGGAGCGCTAAGACTATGCTTATGTTGGCTAGTCAGATGGTCGGGCCACTTGTGTATGGCTTCAAATGACTACCATTCACTTTTCCTGGGAAGGGATTGCCATTCAACTTTACCAACTGTACCAAGCCACCATCGGTAATCTCCTTAATAATATATGGCCCTAACTAGTGCATTTTGAACTTTCCAAGGAATTTATCAAACTTACTATCATACAACGCACCAAATCATTCACCTTAAAGGTGTGAAACTTAATATTTCGATCGTGCCATGCCTTTTCAAGATGATTCTAGACCTACTGGTGAAATTCAGCCAAAAATCATTCTTCATCGAGCTCCTCCAACTGCGTGAGCCTCTCCTCCAGGGCTTCGTGATCCGTCATACCTGTGAGCATTGCTATGCGTAGACTAGGCACGATGTATTCCATAGGAATTATGGCTTCCACCCCCCTAGACCAACCTAAAAGGTGTTTGTCCCGTCACTTTCTTGCATGTTGTTCGATAAGCCCATAACACTGCAAGTATGCGTAGGTCCCAATCACTTCGTTGTGTATGGCATACCTTGGCCAGTGTGTTGTCCATTACTTTTTTAAACACCTCTGCATGGAGAATCTTCTGCATGATTTCTCTTCCTGCATAATGTCTTCCCAATATTAAGATCCAACTGCAAGTTCACCCCCCAACACATGCTTATTAACGAGGTGTTTTAGTGCGGAGTACATGTGCCTCTACGCAAGTTGGGGCTCTTGTCCATAGGCCTGTGTCCACTTGGCCAGATGTGTGCGTGGATCATTCTTCTTATCATACTTGTCTATTATTCACATCTTAGGCTTCCGAAATCATGTGTGCATCATTATCCTACAATCGCGCCAACCATTAAGGCTTCCTTTGTGTGTACCCCACCATCTTGCGGGCGTAGCGCATAGTACCCAGTCCAAGGCCTGGAAGCGTTGCTTTTCTAGCACCTCCCTTTCAAATGCATCCAAGAAGGTATCTACCTCATTTAAGCCATCATAACTAGGCAAATCTCTTACTTTTGTCACACGTAGTGCAATGACCTAATCATCATATTGCAATTCAACATAGTTACCTCATTTAATCGATTCTTCCATCTTTCTATTTCTTCATCAGAATCTGAAGTGCCGGAGCTCTTGCACTCCCATGTAATCCACCCATCCGCAGTGGGATTCACCCAGTCTTGGTATTACGCTGTTATCTTATAGATACAGTCCAAATCTTCATCACTTTCGTAGTCGCGGACCGGCTCCATATAGCGTGATCCTTAAGCAGGGTCCAGGGGTATAATTACACGCAATGACTTATTTTCAAATATCATTTTTCACTTCTTCAAATTAATTACCTCGTTCATGTCAGTGGCCCAGTCAATTCCTAAGAGCATGGGGTAGGGATTGTTGTCATCAACAATCTCTATCGCTTCGAAATCTACTAGCGTGCTCACTCCCTCAATATCCACAGTTATTCCCTACAATCACCCCATGGCTATTATTTTCTACTGATTCACCATCCTTAGCTAAATTGGTGACCATTACAGCATAGGTCTCCCCATTTTCTCCCATGTTTGTTTTGGCATAACATTCACATCCGATCCCAAATCCAAAATGACTTGATCCATTTTGTCTTCTCCAATCTGCGCAATTAGTCTCATTTCTCATCTCATCATTGTTTTATGTTTTCTGATCTTTTGGACTATGTGTTGTTCTCCTGACGCGGTCCCAGAACATATGTTGATGATCTCATGTAACCCTTTCACAGCCCTACTGTCACACAGTAACTTCATACAGGTTTCCAAGAACATTGTGAGCATAGATGGGTCCATCTCCAGCTTCGGTTTATCCTTGCTTCCTAAAGTGGAGGCATCAATGAAGCTCTTCTTAGCTTCCATGAAGGTTTCCCGAGCGTGCCACAAATCAAACTCAGATTCTTTCATCGAAGCTTTGTGAACCCAAGTACTCTCTTCTAGCTGTTTCTCCTTGTCATCTCTTGTTGCGATTCCACTTCGGAGCACAATGTTTACATTCAGGTATTCCTCGCATGACTCAGACCTCATCATCTGCAGGTTTTGAGTCGGAGTAGGCGGTAGTGTTGGGTTGTGTTATATTCTTTCCATGACTAGCCCATGTAATTAACAAGGGGTTAGGGGGGGCAGAGCCCCCTTCGTTGCATCGATTGTGTAGTGGGGGGGGTGGTTGGGTCACAGGGGGTTTGAGGTATACCCATAACCCCACTTTATGGGGTCCAGGGCAGGGCCTTGGAAAATTTTGGTTTTGGACCCTATGTTAGGTTGGGTGGACTCACCTATGGTTTTGTGCATGATTTTCGCACATGTTTGTGGACGTGATGGTTTTCGGTCCATGGTATTGGATGCTTCGGCATGTATAAATATGTATTATAACATTGAAAGGAACATAACGAAAAATCAAGCTGCTAGTCCTAGTTTTGGGATCCAGGGGAAAATCTCTATGTATATGTGTTTTATGTGTTATGCTCTCACATTTTTTATTTTATGTGTTTTATAATTTGTATGCAGGTAATTTATGTACGGGGTTAAAACCTACATTTGGTATCAGAGCAGTTTTAGCTTCAAGGGGACGCCTTTGTTGTTGAGGGGTTTTGCTCGGGCGTGTGGTAGACCTTGTTCAGTGGGAGATCTGTAAGATCGATTCTGGTGGTGAAAGAAGATGGTGAGTAGTGGAAAGATAGAGATCAAGAAATTTAATGGTTAGAGTTTTGAGCTGTGGAAACTCAATATGGAAGATCTGTTGGTGGATAAAGATCAATGGATCACAGTAGATCTGGGTACTAAACCAATGGGAGTGTCCGATGAAGAATGGAAGAAGTTGGATTGGAAGGCAAAGAGCACAATATGATTGTGTGTCTCAAATTCAGTATTGTTGAATGTATCAGGGGAAGCTACGTTGAAGGCTTTGTGGGACAAGTTAGGGACTCTGTACCAATCTAATTCTCTGGCGAATAAACTGTTCCCGCGGAAAAAGTTGTATAACCTGAGGATGAAAGATGGAGACTCAATGATAGAGCATATGAATGCATTTAATACTGTGGTAAGTCAGTTAGCATCTATTGATATTAAAATTTCAAATGAAGATAAGTGCATCATTTTGTTGTGTTCTCTACCAGATTCGTGGGATAGTCTGGTTATTGCAATAGGTAGCAATGCAACTGCATTGCAGTTTGATGAAATAGTCTCATCCTTAATAACGGAGGAGATGAGATGGAAAAATATGGAGAGCCAAAATGGTGAAGCCTTGTCTATATGAGGATGGTCCCAGAACAGAAACAGAAATAATTCATCGAGTGGGAGATCTAAATCTAGAGGGAGATCTAAATCTCCAGGAAAACCTGTAAAGGTGGTGTGCTAGAAATGCGGAAAGGAAGGGCACTACAAAAGGGACTGTAAATCTAAAGCTCCTGATAAAGGAAAGGGATCTGATGATGCTCCTTCTGCAGAGGTGAAAACCATATCAGATGAAGTTGGGGATGTGTACTTGGCCTCTTCAAGTACACATGTAGATCATGAGCCATGGTTGATTGACTCAGGTGCATCCTTTCACTTCACTCCCCATAGAGAGTGGTTCTACGAGTATGGGAAATATGATGGTGGTGATGTCTTCTTGGGGGATGACAAGAAGGCTAGGATCATTGCTCGTGGAAAAGTAAAGTTGAAGTTGCAAGGTGGAAGGGTTAGAACACTTCTGGGTGTTCTACATATTCTTGCATTAGCCAGAAATCTGATTTCTATAAGAAAGCTGGATGATGCAGGTGTAAAAATAGTGTTCAAGAAGGATACTTGCAAGATGGTTCAGGGAGCACTGGTATTGATGCAGGTAGTTCGGATTGGAACTTTTTACAAGCTGGAAGGTAGCACTGTTGTTGATGGGTGCAACAGTTCCGTGGTTCCTGAAAGTGGAGAAGAAAATCTAGTGGTCTCTAGAGAGAAGACCATGTTGTGGCATCAATGGCTTGGACATATTGGAGAGAAGGGCCTTCGAATACTTCATGGTAAAGGTATGGTAGAAGGTATGAGTAATAGCTCTCTAGATTTTGATTTCTATGAAAATTGTGTATACGGGAACAAAATCAGGTGAGTTTCCCCTATGGTGGTAAGAGGGCGAAACATATATTAGAGCTTGTGCACAGTGATGTGTTTGGACCTGTGAAGGTTCCATCACTGGGTAAGTCTGTGTACTATGTATCATTTATAGATGACTTCTCAAGGAATACATGGATATATTTCCTTAAGAAGAAATCTAAAGTCTTTGACAAGTTTAAAGAATTTAAGGCTCTGGTGGAAAACCAGACAGAGAAGAAGATAAAGGTGTTGAGGACAGATAATGGTGGAGAGTTTTGCAGTAAGGAATTTGAAGAATTTTGTAAGAAGTGTGGTATAGCACGGCAGAAGAATACTCCATATACACCTCAGCAAAATGGAGTTGCAGAAAGAATGAACAAGACGTTGATGAAAAGGCAAGAAGCATGCTCAGTGGTGTCGGGTTAGGACAAGAATTCCGGGCAAATGCAGTGGAGACAACATGTTACCTGGTCAACAGATCACCTTCATCAGTGCTGGAGGATAAGACTCCACAAAAGGTATGGACTAATAAGAAACCATCTCTTTCACATCTGAGGGTATTTGGATGTGATGCATATGTACATGTTCCAAAGGAGAAAAGAACCAAGTTAGATAGTAAATCTGAAAAGTGCATCTTTATTGGGTATAAGGATGGTTTAAAGGGTTATAAGATTTGGAACTCAGTAACAAGGAAGGTTGTGTACAGCCGAGATGTGGTGTTCAGAGAGGTGAAAGATGTTATTAAACATGAAGTCCAACCAAAGGAACCTGAGAAGACAGAGTTTGAGCTAAAGGAGGAAGAATCAAACTCTATAGCAGAGGAGGAATCAGAAGATGAAGAGCCACAAACTCCGGGTGTGAGAAGATCAGTTCGAGAAAGAAGGCAACCAGAAAGGTATAATCCATCTGCTTTCTGTTCAAATTTTTCTTTGTCTGTTACTGATTATGTTCAGTATCACTTTATGAGGGATATGATAGAAGACAAAAAGGTGTTGCTGGTAAAGGTGGACACTTTGAAGAAGACTACAAATGCATTGACAAAATCTGTGAGCTCTGAGAAGTTCTCTTGGTGTAGAGAGAAAATGGGCATTTCAGGGCTGGAAAAATGACTAAGCTCACTTGTGGCCCCCTGTGGAAAGAAAACAACAAGTGGGAGAATTTTGGGTTGTGTTATATTCTTTCCATGACTAGCCCATGTAGTTAACAGGGGGTTTAGAGGGGGGGCAGAGCCCCCCTTCGTTGCACCGATTGTGTAGTGGGGGGGTCACAGGGGGTTTGAGGTGTACCCGTAACCCCACTTTATGGGGTCCAGGGCAGCGCCCCAGAAAATTTTGTTTTTGGGCCCTATGTTAGGTTGGGTGGACCCACCTATGTTTTTGTGCATGATTTTTGCACATGTTTTTGGATGCGATGGTTTTCGGTCCATGGTATTGGATGCTTCGGCATGTATAAATATGTATTATAACATTGAAAGGAACATAATGAAAAATCAAGCTAGTAGTCCCTGTTTTGGGATCCAGGGGAAAATCTCTGTGTATATGTGTTTTATGTGTTATGCTCTCGCATTTTTTATTTTATGTGTTTTAGAAATTGTATGTAGGTAATTTCTATACAGGGTTAAAACCTACAGGTAGCGCTCCTTTGTTGCATATCCTAGCTATAATCGTAGTACAATCTTTCATCTCATGATCAAACAACATGTAATACTTGCATGACGGGCACGTTGGATTCATGCAATCACATGCATAGTGTCTTGGCCCTCCACAATTGTAGCAAATCAACTGTTCACAACCTCTACCAGGTCCTCCTCCACCTCGGCCTCGTCCGCGCCCCTGAAATCTTGTCCACACCATTCTTACATTCTGGTCAAGGGGCAACGTTTCGGCCTAAACTCTGTAGTTGAGAGTTCTATCCATCATCAACTCATAGCTTCTACAAGTGTGCTCGACATGTCCCACCGACCTACAAAGTTGCAGAACAACTGTTTTGAATTTTGCGTATACTTCTGTAACAAGTGGTTGTTTTCCATGGCATGTTTTCTTGCTATTTGACAAATAGCGCACCACAAAGCAGGCGTCGCGCTAGGCCCTACTTGAGCATCCGACCTTAAAGGCATCGGTCCTCCTCCTGTAAGGTAATTTGTAAAAACCAGGCAGTGGTCTTTGTCATGACCCTGACTCTTGCATTTCACGCACCATACTTCTTTGTGCACTTCTAGTCGAACCATCCTATCTTGTTGGCTTGTTGGGGCCTAACCCAGGTTCATAAGTTATTTAGCCAAACAAATCCTAAAACTACCAGCCCTTTTGGCAACAGTTCGTGGTGCGCGAACTGAGTCTCACCTGAGGTAGTATGGGAGGGTGTTGGAACCAGGTTTCCGCACCCTAGGGATGTCTTGATGAATTCTGTGAAGTTCGTGAATCGAACCTGCGCACTTGCGCTACTCCACACAGCCATCTGTCCTTCGTAACTTGTGCAACTAGTTCCACTTAGCTCTGTAACTAGTGCGAAAAGGGGTTGTCTAGATCCTTATTCCTTACTGTGCTTTTATTATAGATCTTAACTTAATTATGTGGGCCCAATATTCTCATTAATCATTCAACATTCATAACAAGTGCGCGTAATCATAAACAGTAAAGAGATGCATAAAGATATCAGAAGCATAGACACAGAATATTCCACAAGTAACTTATCTTTTATTAATCCTTTGTTCAGATATAATTCCAACTCTGCCCTGCGCACTCATCTACAAGGGTCCGCGCACACAGCTCCGAACTCTACTAGGCCTCTGCGCACTCAGCTACAGAGCCTCTTCCTACTACTACCACCCAAGACTCGGACTGATAGACTCAGAGCGAATCAAAAGCCCATATCACCTCTCAAAGCTTCACCTAAGACTAAAAACTACCTTTACATTTAGAGCCTTGCTCTATTTATGTAATCCCATGGTAGGCCGACATACCATACATTAAATTATATTATTTTATGGCAAACAACCCTAGACTCTCACGCTCCACACCCGCATTTTGTAGGGTCTTTACTTTACATTGACCAAAACTTGGGCTTTAAGCCCCAAAACCTGATGTGGGGGGATTCGCTGCCCAATAGGACCCCAACACAATGATCATGACTCGTCCCGAGTCACTTGCCTGGTGCGGTGATCTTCGTGCGGAGTCCATCCAGCAACTTATGTGCGTCGCTTATGTCTACCATACATTCTTCTACCGTCCACTGTATCAATTGTCCATGACTCTCTGATGCATCATGGTCAGAGGAACCTTCTTGCCTTAGTGCATATGTACTCTACATCTGGGCCAGCTTTCCCTCAATCATGGCAATGACTGTGAAGGCTTCCTCGAGTTAATGTTGGATGCGAGCTTTAAGCACTGCTTCTTTTTGTCGTGCGATTTCTACCTATTCCTTTAGAGCCTGGGCCTCCTTCATATTGGCGAGTCGCTGAGTAAGGACGATCATCTGTGTGGTCCCCTTGATATTATCATATGCCTATTGTAACTGCCATGCTTTTGTCTCCAGGCGTTGTATGGTTGGATCTTCCTACAATGAAGTGAGCATAAAGAGGGACTGATCCAACAATATCGTGCAGTCCTGTACAGCGTGATTTATCACTTCCAACCCCGATTGAATGGCACAGTGGCACTACTCTCTGACTTCCAGGGGCGTATAGGGTTGTGCCTTCAATCACAGCTCCGTGATCTATAGGTTCATCTCCAACTGAACCTTCGCAGCCTCTTCCTAGGCCTTGCGGACTCCAACTGCTAGTTAGTGAATATTTTCCACTGTTAGGAGTGTTACCGGCACAGCGAACTCTGGTACACTACTACAGGCCTCCTCCACAGCCAGTTCCAATCCCTAGGTTTATGCGACGAGGTTGTCGCATTGCAAGCTGAACTTTTTTAAATTTAACTTCTTCTCACTCAAGACTTGGAGGGTGCGGCCCTCCCTAGCATGAATCTTAGTACTTAACCCATCCCGCAGTTGGTATAGGGTTTCCCTAGGGAGGGTAGCCAAATTCAACCCCCGGCCCCTCATGTCACTCTCGGCTGCTACTAAGACTGCGCCTTCTGGTAACACAAAAGTGTTCATTGTGTGGGTGCGCAACATCTACTCGGCTTCGGATGCACCTTCCACAAGGTGTGGTGTCATCATTCCTGGGGGTCGCACCTGTAATGCTGGCAACTACACTCTGAGCGCTTCCAATACAGTTGTCTACTCCATCATAAATTCTTCGAAAGTGTCCTTGGTGGCATTGCGAACTGGTTCGCCAATGTCAACAAGGTCTCCCTCGGAGGCCTTTGTTTCCTTTGTATTTTTCCGTGCGGTTGGCTTCTCCTGGATGCGTGGCCTCTTGAGTTGGGTCAATTTTGGTACAGGGTCCGTGTGTTCCGCTATCTTAGCCTCCCCCTGTATGTCCTGCTCCGCGGAAATTTCTTGGCCTTCCTCGATCTCTTGAATGGGTGCGGTTGTGGTTTTTGCCATCTACGTTACCGCTGCTACCTCAGTCGCCTTCCGCTGTGTGGAACTTCTTGTTCCTGGCGCTTTCTCTCCAACAACTATGCGATGCACAGCTTGGTTTCCTTCTTTCACTACTGCACTACGATATTTTCCAATTCCACCAAGTCCAGAGCATGCCACTCTAGATACCATGACACCATCATATCGAAGATTGCATCATCTGTTGCAATGAATAGAAGCTTCACCCACATTCGGGCTAGATCCTTGCACACCCGAATATATAGGTTATGCATATCTGCCTTGAACTCAGCTGTGATTTGCAAGTTGTTATATATTCTAGGGTACAAGCACGGCCTACGATTGATCCATGTTCATATGCTCACCTCTACGAACACCCAAAACACCTTTATCCTGTGAATCCTCGTCACGTCTTTCATTGCCCAAAGGGAGGTGTACCTCACGGCTTCGGGTAGGTCACCCTCAATTGTGGGAAACTGGCTATCCTCTGGCAACTCTCCTGTAACCAAAAATATGGATAAGAGCAACCACGCATAGTGGAAGTTCTTACCCTGCTCCTAGGGCTCCATACAATTTGTCAAAAACTTGTCCCAAAGAAACTGCACCCAGTTGAACTGGTCCCCCTCTGCGCATTGCTCTGCCAACACAATTACAGACGCTGGTACCTCGTCTGTGCAGCATTTCCTCATTAGCTTGTCGGCCAGCAACTGGGTGGCTATGCGTACCCCTTGGTCCTTGATGCTCGTTATTATGTACCCTCGCTTCTGCTTCTCCAGTTTATATTTGGCCTTCATAGCTTCTACGAGGGCCAAGTCGCTGCTCTTTCTTGCTATGGCTACAGGGTCGTTTCATTTGATGGGCAACCGAGAAATCCAGTGAATTAAATCAGCCATGAGGGGAATTGGATCCTCCAGCCAGAGATACCCATCATGTACTAGGCACAACAGCTATCGGATGACAAAAATTGTGATGGGCGCGTGGTGGTAGTGGGGTATCCATCACAGATGGAGTAACCCAACCCCCTTCACACCGCGTAACCATTTTTACTTCATAACTTCTCTGCAACCAACTGTGGCAACTTCTCGCTATCCTCGAGGTCCCAATATTTGAACTTCATATTAGGTACCCGTCCCAACAGCGGACCTTCAAACCTTATTTCGTCAAGAAGGAGCGGGGCCTAGAGGGCACTCTTCATGGCCTCTAGGTCCTTTGATATCTTGGTTTTCCCCTTCCATGGGGGGATGTAGGGGGTTAACTTTATCACATAAGGCACTTGGGATACATTTTCCACCTCATCGTCCTGTGCCTCATTTTGGGTGATCAAAGATTGCAAGTCTTCCTCCTCCTCCTCCTCCTCAATTTCAAGGGTGATGGCTTTGCCCTTTTCTGCCATCGAAAATTTACTAAACCATGGGTTCCGTGGCGATACACGAACTGGTCCCATTGTGTGCTTGTCCTTCTATGGTCGCGGTGTACGTGGTGACTTAGGAATCTCTAGTGCAACTACAAACTCTCCAGGCTCCTCCTGGACCATACAAGGCTACGGGGTAACTTCCGTGAATCACACTCTTTTTCTCGCATCTGTCATCGTGTTTTCAGTTGAGGGTGGTAAGAGTACGCAGCGCTTAGTGCTTTGTACCTGCCCAATTATCAAACAACCAAGTGTTGCCCTGTAGCTAGCCCTGATGGTTTTATAACATATTTTGAATTTGAATTCGACCCTTCCCCCCACTTCTGAGTCATTAATGCCTTTTTGGCAGTAGATCGTCCCAAATCTCACTCTTAATTCATATCTTAATTGCCCGTCGCCCTCTCCTTTTTTCCTTAAATTGGACCACTTGTCATGAACAGCGACACCAACGGTCACTTCCCAGCCTATCCACACAGCAGTGTAGCTCCCTTTACATGGCCACAACCCCTATGACATACTGATCCTTCGCGCGACCTCCTTGTCATGCAGCTCCCATACTGACTCTTTTATAGTCTCGCGCTCTCTTTCAACTGCTTGGAACACTGGGACTATGCTTCCTCAAATAGTCAGGTGGTTGCACCCCTGGTGCGAGGCTTCAATTTCCCTGCTAGCCTGGGATGCAGGCACCCTTCAACTACCCTTGCGTCTGTTAGTGTGTTTCATTCTTCTTTGTATGGTATGCTACCCTATTTAGTAAGGTGCGGTCGCAGCCATGGTAGCAGGGTCACAACTCCTTCTAATGCAGTAGTAGGGCTGGCTAGACCTTGTCCCATCATGCTTAGTTTCTCGGCGCGGCCTGCTTGCATGACTTTGGTTTTCAGTTTGTTGATTTCTTCATCCAATGTCATGCTTTTCTTCCTCAGCCGTGCCCAATCTTCATCGAGTTTGCAAAGTTTCAAGCTCCCTCGCCGAATGGCTTCCTGTAACTGCCTAATTCCTTTACCCAGGTCCTCGCGTCTTGTCCCAACTGTGGGAGCTGTGGTCTGGGGATTCTTTTCTGCTCTCTTGGTTTCATCTCTTCTCGTCAGTGTTGGGGTCATTTCCGCGCTCCAGTTTTTTCTTATGGCCTTATAGGCCCATCGAACCACTGGTATGCATAGGTCCCAGTTAGTTCGTCTCGCCTGGTGAACTCTGTTCATGATTCCGCATAACTTCTTGAATGCTCCATCGTGGAATATTTGTGGTGTTCATCGCTTTTCCTGATGTCGTGTCAAATTTTGGTGTTTGATCCTTAGTCTGGGATGTGCTTGCACAGCACACGTCTGCACCCATCAACACAGGTGGGTGCGCAAACTGCTTCATCCTAGCTACCTAGCTCGTGTTCGATGTTGGGGACTTCCAAACCATAAGCGTATCCATCTTCTACATTCACGCTAGTTCCCCATGGTCTTCTGATGTGTACTCCACCATTGTGTGGAAGTCCTGCGCAATGCCCATTCCAGTGTGTCGTACCGCTATTGTTCCGGAACTACACTTTCAAATTTTTCTAAGAATTCATCCACTACTGTTACCCCATCATATTTTGGCAGTTCCCTTTCTTCTATCATCATGCACCGTAGTGATCTAATCATCATGTTGCAATTCAACATTGTCACTTCATGCAACCGGTTTTTCCAGCATTCTTTTTCTTCATCTGAATTCGAAGTACAAGAACTGTCACACTCCCATGAGATTCTCCCATCTGTAGTTAGGTTCACCTAATCCTGGTCTTGCACCATTATCTGGTAAATGCAATCTAGCTCATTGTCCCTATCATTGTCGTACACAGGTTCAGTGTAGCATGCTCCTTTGGCTAGATCTAGCGGAACTACTATGCATAGGGACTTTTTCTCAAATATCATCTTCTGCTTCTTTAGGTTGATGACTCCATTCATATCATTGGCCCAGACTATTCCTAGCAATGCGGGATAAGGATTGTTGTCATCAACAATCTCTATTACCTCAAAGTCTGTCTGCGTGCTCGCACCTTTGATATCCACTATTGCTCCTTGCAACCTTCCCATGGGAAAAATATTCTATTTGTTCACCATTCGTAATTGAATAGGGGATCACTTAATGCAGGCTTGCCCATGCATTCCCATGTCTACTTTAGTAACACATTCACATCTGAACACATGTCTAGGATTACCTAATCCATTTCATATTCACCAATCTGCGTCGTTAATCCCATTTCCCTCCCAGTGCGTAATGTATGCTTTCCCAGTTTCTAGACTATGCGGGGTTCACCCGATCCTGCACACCTAGTGATCAACTCTTGTAGTCCTTTAACTACCCTATTGTCTCGCAGTAGCTTCATGCATGTATTTAAAAAGGTAGTAAGCATAGAAGGATCCATTCCTGGCTCTGGTTGATCCTTACTACCTGAAGTAGAGGCCTCCACGAAGCTCTTCTTAGCTTCCATAAATGTCTACTTTGCACATTCCAAGTTAGACTCAGGTTCCTTTGTAGGAGCCTTGCGAACCCATGTATCTTCCTTAGGCTACTTCCCCTATGGTCATGCCACTTCTAAGCACCGTGTTCACGTTGGGGTCTTCTTCATGCAGTTCAAACCTCATCATTTGGATATTCTAAGTCTGAGTAGGCTATAGTACCCCTTTCTCGCGCATTTGTGCAATCAACGTAGGACAATCTACTGCTTCATGATCGAACTGAGCACAGTACGAACAAGACATTCTCCTTGGGTTGGTACAATCACAAGCGTAGTGCCCTGATCCTCCACAATTGTAATAGATTAATTATCTGTGGCCCCTTCCTGGTCCCATTCCTCCTCGTCCTCGGCCTTGGCCTTGAAATCTAGCATGCATCATCACCATGGTTGGGTTGAGGCCTCGCATTTCTTTCTGCATTCTATAGGCTGGGATCTGCTCCATAATTAACTCGTAGTTGCGACAAGTATGCTCATCGTGACCCACCGATCTACAAAAATTACAAAACAGCTGCTGGGGATTTTGTGTATGCTTCTGCAACAGATGACAATTGTCTATCGTGTGTTTTCCTCCTATCTGACAGATCGCACACCATAACACAGGGGTTGTACTTGGTCCTGTGTGTGCTTCTGGTCTCAATGGCATTGGCCCTCCTCTTACCAAGTAGTTCACAAATATTGGACAGTGGTCTTTGTCATGGCCCTGGCCTTTGCATTTTATGCATCACACTCCTTCGTGCACCTCTGGCTGCGGCACCCTATCCCGCTTCAAACTCTGCATCTCTAAGCATAGATTTTGTAGTCACACGTGGATTTGTTGGACTCCCAACCCCAGATCCTGTATCGGTGTTTCATGCAACCTCATTTCCATTTCCAACGCTTCAGCCTGGGTTGAAAGCTTTTGTTGTGGCAGCGTTGTCCTTAGGTATGGTGTTAGAGACGCCACAAACCATGCGCGGTGTTGTGCATCCGTTAGCATCATATTAGCCTAGCGGATCACACTCTTCACCCTCTGATCCAGATCCTAGGGGATCTCGCCTGGAAGCATCGTGATTTCTCTAAATCCGATGATTAACTGTGTCTCTGATTTCGGTCGACTAAATTCTTTGTTCAACGCATTCTAGATCTCTGTTATTCCTACATTTTGGTGATCATTAGAGTGCTTGATATACCATGTCAGCATGCGATCCTGTAGTGCGCTCACTAATGTGGCCTTCTTACCATTATCGTCTGTGACCCCTTGTGCTTCCCACACTGCTCTTACCACAAACCAGAACTGGTGCACATCTTCATTCCCTACTCCTGTAAATACGGGTAGCTTGATCACACTCGCCATGCTAAGCTACGGGTTTGGTGTTGGTGGGGTGGGTGAAGATGGAGGTGAATTAGGTGAAGTAGGTGAAGGCGTAAATGGAGGTGATAACTGTGGGATGTGCTGCCTTATCAAACTGACTACACTTCTCGAAGAAACCCGAGCACGCTCTTCCTTGCTCTCTCATGGAGGTGAAATTAAGGGACTGTTCCCTAATCCTTCGGTGCCTTTGTATATCTTTCCACTCCGCATCATTCCAAACATTAATGTTTTCTCATCACCCGTTTTTCACATAACAACATCTTAATCTAGGTATTCAGGGATTTAATGTACCTATTTCATAGTCCCTTGAGAAAACGTCACTCTGCTTTGTTGTAGCTCACGGTCGTGTCTATTGCAAACTTAATGATAAATCCCCCTATTATCTGGTCAAGCCAATGGTCCATAGCTCGCATGATCTTGTCTTCTATTGCCTCTAGTCTGCGCACTAACTCTGGAGTCCACACTATCAGTTGATCGAGCTTGTACCTTCCCTGGCTCTCGACTAACCTCACGATCCACTCATACAGTTCAGAAGAGAAGGACGTGAAGAATATCTAGTGGATTTCCATATATACGTAGCGATCCAGCCACCTCTTCTCAGATATCTACGGAGTTCTATTTTCCTATGTCATGAACTCATGAAGCTTCTTATCAACCCACTCCTCAATTTCCTTCTTTTGGGGATTCCAGTGTTTTGACATTAGACATCCCTTAGGTAGATCTCAGTCCCAGCAACGGAACCATTTGTTGGCTTTTTGGGGCCTGACCCAGGTTCAGAAGTGATTTAGCCAAACAAATCCCAAAACTATCGGCCCTTTCGGCAACAGTCCATGGTGTGTGGACTGAGGTCTCACCCGAGGTAGTATGGGAGGGTGCTGGAACCAGGTTTCTGCACCCTAGGGATGTCTTGATGAATTCTGGGAAGTTAGCGAACCAAACCTGTGCATTTGCGCTGCTCCGCGGAGTTGTCTATCCTTCGTAACTTGTGCAGTTACTTCTGCGTAGCTATGTAACTAGCGCGAAAAGGGGTTGTCTAGATCCTTATTCCTTACTGTGCTTTGGTTATAGATCTTAACTTAATTATGTGGGCCCAATATTCTCATTAATCTTTCAACATTCATAACAAGTGCACGCAATCATAAATAGTGAATAGATGCATAAAGATATCAGAATCATAGACATAATATTCCACAACTTATCTTTTATTAATCCTCTGTTCAGATACAATTCCAACTCTGCCCTGCACACTCATCTACAGGGGTACGTGCACACTATTGTGGACTCTACCAGGCCTCTGCGCACTCAGCTGCTGAGCCTCTTCCTGCTACTACCACCCAAGACTCAGACTTGCAGACTCAGCGCGAATCAAAAACCCATATCACTTCTCAAAGCTTCGCCTAAGACTAAAAATTTCCTTTACACTTAGAGCCTCGCTCTATTTATACAATCCCATGGTCCACGGACCATGGGTAGGCCGACATACCATACATTAAATTATATTATTTTAGGGTGAACAACCCTAGACTCTCACGCTCCGCGCCCGCATTTTGAAGGGTCTTTACTTTACATTGACCAAAAATCGGGCTTTAAGCCCCAAAACCTGCTGTGGGGGGATCCGCTGCCCAACATATCATGTTTCAAACTTTGCATTTCAAGTCACAGATTCTTCAGCTACGCATGGATCTACTGAACTCCTAGGTTAGGATCTTGCATCGAGGTCTCATGTAGCCTCATAGCAATCTCTAAGGCCTCTACCTGAGTTGATATCTTTTGTTGCGATAGCGCTCTCCTTAAATGTGATAGTAGCAAAGCTAAAAATCACTCATGATGTTGTCCATCTTTCATATTCATAATGGCTTCGTGAATCATACATTTCAGTCTCTGATCTAGTTCCCAAGGAGTCTCGCCTGGTAGCATCATGATCTCTTTGAATCCCACAATCGACTGCACTTTAGACTTAGGCCTACTAAATTCTCTATTTAGCGTTGTTTGGATATTCGCAACTCTCGCATTTGGGTTATCGTTGGAGTACTTAATATACCAAGTCAGCGCACGATCCTCTATGGTGCTAACCAGTGTCACTTTCTTTATATGGTCATCTATAACACCTTACGCTTCCCATACAACCCTTACAATGAACCAGAATTGGTCCAGATCCTCATTTTCCAAACCTTTGAACACGGGAAACTTTACTATGTTTGCCATATTGAATCACGGCAGTGGTGGAGTTGGTACGAGTGAAGATGGAGGTGATGGCGGTGAAGTCGGTGGTGGTGTGGGCATGTGTGGTATTCATGGAATTCCTTGTCTTATCAGATGAATAGCACTTCGTAGAGAGACCTTCGCAAGCTCTTCCTCGTCCCCTCGTGAAGGTGAAATCAAGGGGCTATTTTCTAGACCCTTATTCCTTCGTTCCTGTAAACCTTTCCGCTTCGCATAGCCCCAAACATCAAGGTAACTGCATAATCCTCTTTTCATACAATATCATTTTAATCCAGGTATCAAAAGACTTTGCTTACTTACCTTGCGGTCCTCTGAGAAAGCGTTGTTTTTCCTTGTTGTAGCTGACTAAGGTGTCGACCGCGAACTCAGTAACAAATCCTCCTATAATACAATCGAACTAATGATCAATGGCGCACGTGATCTTATCCTCCGATGCTTCCAACCTTCGCACTAGCTCTGGGTTCCACACAATAGGACCATCAAGTTTCCACCTCCCTTGGCTATCTGCTAGATTCGTGATCCACTCATATAGCTCAGTAGGGAAGGTAAAAAAAATATTTTGTGGATCTTTGTATACAAGTAGTTGTCTAGCCACTCTTCTTTTGACAGTCGTGGGGTTATGTTCTCCTGCGCTGCGAACTCGTGAATTCTTCTATCCAACCAGCCTTCGATTTCTTTCTTAGTTGGATTCCAATGATACGACATCACACATCTCTCATGCATATTCCAGTCCTGGCAACAGAACCATTTGTTGGCTTATGGGGGCCTAACCCAGGTTTAGAGTTATTTGGCCAAACAAATCCCTACACTACTGGCCCTTTCGGCATCAGCCTGCGGCGCGCAAACTGAAGTCTCACCTAAAGCAATATGGGGGGAAGTTGGAACCAAATTTTCTCACCCTTGAGATGATTGTGATGTCGGTTTAGTCCAACTATACCTTCCTTTGGAAGGTCGCTTCACGCTTTGTTTTAACCTTCAGTACCTTTGCAATCTATTACAATCAGCTTTCGTGCAACCCTAACTATGGGCTGAGATGCTTTCGTGCCGATAGGGCAGCGAACTATGATATTTTCCCAACTACGCTAAGTATCTTACTTTTCTTAGTGACAGAGCTTAATCATCTTCGCATAAGCATATATTCTAACTTTCGTTCACTTAACAAATATAATTATACACATTCACGTATCATATAAGCATTAGAAGTGAAATTAATACCCAATATAACAGATGCATAAACAAGAAATAAAGATGCATAATTGATAGAAACTTCTCTTTATTAATACTTCCAGGTGATTATAGACTCGACTCGCCCTGCGCACTTACCTGAAGGGGTCCGCACACTCAGTTGTAGACTTCTAGACCTCTGCGCACTCAGGTGCAGAGACTCTACCTATGCTACGACCCAAAACTTAGACTTACACTTCATATCTATCTTTCATACATCATATGTTCTTCATCTTAGATTATTAGATCCCTTTGACTACTTAGAGCCTTGCTCTATTTATACAATTTGATGGTCTGTGGACCATGGGTAGATCTTCTACAGCCGACATTACATTATCAAAATAAGGGTAGACAACCCTATGACTCCTTAACAACTACACGCTCTGCACCCACAAAATGTGGAGTCTTTACATTGGAATTACAAAATCGAACCAAAATCTGGGCTCTAAGCCCCAAAAATGCCCTTGGGGGATCCTATGCCCAACATAAACGCTAACCCAAATCCACCCTTCATTGTTGAAAATCCAAAAAGACTGCTCACAAAACTTAGATTACCCATCACTAAAAGTATAGTTCGAAAAATTAAAAGAACAACCTCTCTTCCTAAAAATTTGTTTACCTTTGAGAAAATTCCTTTTGATGAGAAGATAGAATTATCTCTTTCCAGGTCAAATTTTGAGTCTTGTATTTCTGAAGTGACATTAGAGCCTTTAAAGGTTGAAACTCACTCTATTTCTTTAGTTTATTTGTCTGCTAAAACTCATCATGAACTATGGTTGAATTTTGACAAGCTTCAAAACCTTATTCACCAACTCCAAATCACTACTGAAAAAACTTTTATCCAATATCAACTTGAGTAACTGGCCACTACTTCATCTTCTCTTTTACCTCCAAGCACATGTGTTACATCTCCCAAGACTTCAGTTTCATCATCTTTCATACCACCTCCATTTATTCAATCTTTTCCTGTACAACCAATTGTAGTAGCTTTGCCACCCCCATCAGTATCATCATCCTTACCTACACAGCCCATTTTAGTACCTCCACTATCTCCAGTAGTCATGGCACGATTTTCACCTCTCTTACTACCTACTCAACTTGCTGCATTGCCTCAGAATTATGGTCAAAGACTCCCTTTGTTTGATGGAAGTGCAAAAATTACAGCTCAGCAGCATGTTGACAAGTTAATACATTTCATTGATTTAGAAGAAATTGATGAAGATAATGCCAAGATGAGGTTTATAGCTCAAAGTTTCTTAGGAGATGTTAAGAAATGGTTTCGAAGTATGGCTGCTAATTATATTAACAGTTCTCAAAGATTGATTGAATTATTCTTAGCTTGTTGGAAAGATAAGAAAAACCCATTGCAGATATTGGCTGAGTATAATTCAATGAAAAGGAACTCAAATGAAACAGTTTAAGAATTTACAGCGAGATTCAACACAGTGTACAATTCCATACCTGATGATATGAAGCCTCCTCCTAGTCTAGCTCTTCTTCATTATGCTGATGCTTTCAATCCGGACATGGCATACCAGCTGAGAGAGAGAGATATCCTACTACTCTTGAAGAGATGTAGCAGAATGTGGTCAGTGTCAAATCCAATTTTCTCATCAAGAAGTCAAAATCAAATCCAGAGAGGACTGAGTAGAAAGTTGTCTTTAAAGAAGAGCCTACATCATCTTCTGATGTAAATTTTGACAATCTGATAAAAAATTTGGAGAGGATGATGGATAGAATATCCATAACTGATCGACAAGTAGAACCTTCAGTGAGGAATCCTAACTTTCACGGACAGCAACAACAACAGTTCAGAAATCGACAAAAAGAGCAGCGAAACAAAGATCCTCAAAGTAAAGTAAGAGATCCATTTTAGAAAAATTATACTGAAGGCCAGGAAGAAGATGAAGAAGAGATTGTAGAAGCAAATCACTTATTTCAAGAAGATGAACTGCCTACTTTCCTAATAGAAGAAGATTAGTTTTCCAAATATTCTCTCATACCAAGTGATCAACAATTTGTGCTTGCAAGTGACAATATGTGGGTTGTTCAAACTGAAGAGTACCAAAGAGGATATCAAAACACCCTTAGTCATCTTCAAAAGTAGTACAATTTGAGGAATAGAAATGTACCTATTACTCTAACTCAGAAAAGACAAAATGTACAAAAAGACACACCAAGCAAGGAAACTGCTCCTGCAGGTCAGAATAAAGAAAAGGACATTGTCATACTGAACCGGGATAGAACAAATGAAGCCTCTACTAGCAATGTGAGGAAGGACAAAGAGTTGCAAACTGAAAGCCACAAGAAGGAGTCACAAGCTAAAGGGAAAACAGAAAAGAAGGACATCGCTGCAAAAGAGGTAGAAAAGCAATCTAATCTTTTTAGTTTGGAAAATGAAATTTCTAAATTGAAGATTGTTATTCCCCTCACTGAATTAGTGAGGAATGACAAATATAAATTTCAGATTGCAAAGATGCTTAAGGTTGACCAGATGTCTGATACAGTTAATGTAGCTGATGATGAGCCAGCAATCCTTTTTGGTCCAACCTTAGAAGGAACTCCTGAAGATAGTGAAATCCCTCCTTTTTATTTGAGTCTTAAACTTCATGATTTTATCCTTCATAATGCCATGCTAGATTCTGGTGCCTCACATAATCTTATGCCTAAAGCCATCATGGATAAACTAGGACTGAGTATCACCTGACCCTACCATGATCTTTATTCCTTTGATTCTGGGAGAGTGAAGTGCATTGGCCTCATTAAAGACTTGGTAGTATCCTTGGACTAAATCCCGGCCAAGAATGTGCTCATGGATGTAGTAGTTGTTAATATTCCTCCTAGGTTTGGCATGTTGCTTTCAAGGTCTTGGGGAGAAAAACTAAAGGGCACTTTGCAACTTGACTTTTCATATGCCACTATCCCTGTTTTTGGTCAGCTCCAGAAACTTTATAGGGAAAATAGGACAAAATTTATGATCAGCAGTAAGGAGAAGTCAGTCAATCATCCTATGGATGTTGTCCATACCAATCTTGATTCTTTCATTTTATTTAGTGATATAAATTATGTTGATGATGAAAGTCAGCTAGTGGAAATTTCAAAAGTTTCCAAGGTCATGATCAACATGCATGAAGTTATTATAGTAGAAGGTAAAGGGGTTAGTGAAGAGTGTTTGCAGCCAACAAATACTATTGAGGAAATTGAAAGAATAGTGCAGAAAATAGAGAGTTTTGAGATAGTTGGTCAAATTCTTAAAGTGCAAATAGTTCAGTCTTCAGAAATCCTTTTTCTAGATGAAGAAAATATTCTTTGGACCATGGAGTTCGATGGTGCATCGGGAAGAGACTAGAAGGGATTGGTGTCTCGATAAATGGTCCATTACATCAGTCAAATAAAATCCCACGAAATGTGAGCATGAGTTCTTACAAGTTGGCTTTTGAGTGTTCAAACAATGAGGCGGAGTATGAGGCATTGATTGTTGGCCTCAAAATTCTGAAGAAGTTGGGAGAAAAAAATATTTATGTTTATGGCGACTCTGAATTAGTAATCAAACAAGTCAAAGGGGAATACTAGGCCAAGCACCCAAGAATGAGAGCTTATCACAATGTTGTACTTGACATCCTCAAGACTTTTTCAGAATACACTTTGTCTCTTATTCCTAGAGCTCAGAATGTCATAGCTGACTCACTCACCACTGCAGTAAGTATGGTGAAGATTCCTATTCATCCTAATTAGAAGTACTCCATCCATGTCAAACATTTCCCAGTTGTTCCAAATAACATGATATTTTGGCAAGTGTTTGGGGATGATAAACAGATAGACAATTTTCTGCAATTGGAAGGAGAATTTCAGAATTCTCACATTGATGACACATCTAATTTGAATGATCCAGACATCCACTTAGCTGAGATTGAAGTATTACAGCTCAAGGAAAACAACATTCTAAGAGGTTTGGTGCCTTTGGAAGAGATATTTGGTCGACATGATGTAACCAAGAAGCCCACCATGGTTCCTACAAAAAAAGGAGTTGAAGATGTAAACATTGGCACAACTGATAATCCTAAAATGATCAAGTTATCAAAGTCCTTATCTCCTTAAAAAAATTAAGTACATGTATTTAATGAAAGAATTCACTGATGTATTTGCTTGGGACTATTCAGATCTGAAGCTTTATGACAAAAGTATCATTCAGCACACAATTCATATTAAGCTCAATCAGAAGCCATTTCGCCAGAAATTAAGGAGGATCAATCCCAAGTTCATGCCATCGATTGAGAAAGAGGTAAATGGGATTTATAAGTTTGGAATCATAGTCCCTATTCAATTTTCTGAATGGATGTCTAATCTAGTGCCTGTAAGAAAGAAGACCAAGGAAATTCGTCTATGTATTAATTTCAGAAATCTGAACAAGGTGTCCTTGAAAGACAATTATCCCCTGCCCAAGATGGATCACATAATCCATAGGGTAGTTGGGTCCTCTAGGATGTTATTTCTAGATGGATACTCCAGATACAACTAGCTTCTGGTACACAAGTATGATCAGCTCAAGACAACCTTCACAACACCATGGGGTACATTCATGTATGCCAAGGTGCCTTTTGGGTTGAAGAATGCAGGATCTACCTTTCAGCGAGCTATGGAAATAGCTTTTGCAAATGAAAAAGATGTATTTATAGTTATCTATTTAGATGATATTACAGTGTTTTCAAAGTTTTATGAAGATCATTTACATCATTTAAGAATTTTTTTTTCAGAAATGCAGAAAATTTGGCATCTCACTTAACCCAAAGAAGAGTTTGTTCGCTATGGAAGAAGGTAAACTATTGGGACACATCTTCTCTAAAGTGGAGTCCGTTCAACAATTATACTTCCCAAGAACAAGAAATAGATTTAGTCTTTCAATGGGAAATCAATTTTCTGAGAAGATTCATTCCTAATCTAGCTGAGCATTTAAAGGAAATGACAAACATGTTGAAGAAGGAAATTGAGGTAAATGTTGAAAATAGCAACAAGAATTGCTATAAATAGCATTTTAGGTACCAGTGTTGGAGATAGCAATAGGAATGATAAAATAGAAATGCTAAAAATAGCATTGCTATAAATAGCACTTCGGGATAGATTCCAATTTTAGTTAGTCCCTGAACTAAAATTGAGAATTAAAATTCGAATTTGATCTTAGCAGTTGTTTGTAAAATAATTAATTAATTCATCTTGAGTTAATTAATTGGAGAAAATTAAACATGATGTCTATGTGAAGACATGCAACAATTTTCCCTTTGATTGAGGAAGTTATCCCTTGATTAAAGGAGATCAGGATGAGTTGTACTTTGAGTTGTAATTAGTTAGATTAGTGCAAATAGTTTTTGGAACTGACTCTGAGTTCAGCTAGTTAATGCATGCATGCATGTAACTGTTGCACTTTAGATAACTGAATATTCTCTCATAAATAACTCATGCATTTTAGTTCAGTCAGAGACCCAGTTGAGATCAAAGGAAGGGACAGTGTACTATTAGTTGGATGATTTTTCCTATATAGGAAACTCATCCATGCGGAAGGAATCATATCCTTCAGGATTGCATAGTTACTTCTGAGTTTGATGAGTTGTGTGAGAGGTGAATTCACAGAGGTGGCAGCATTGGACCCCAAGAGAAACTGCGCAAGGAAATAGGAGGCTTGGAGGGTAGAGGAGAAGGTTTGTGAGAAGCCTTTGACTATCTATGAGCAACAGAGGGATTGTACTGAGATCTGGATAGCTTGTGAGCTAAAGCTTTGTGTAATCCAGACATATTTCCACTTCTATGATAATACAGAGATCGAGGTTTTTAGCTGAGGATTTCCCCAGAGTATTCTTCTGTGTTCATGTGCTATTTCTTTCTCATTCTCTGTTATATGTGTTCTATTTGATCTTGCTCAAAATTGATTAAGCTTCCGCAAGTTTGTTTGTAGAAGTAGATCAAGTATTTTGCTTTAGTATATTGCATTATCAGGTGATCTACAATGGGAAATTCTACATGGTATCGGAGCAAATGTGATCAAAGAGAAGAAAAGTAGACAAACAAGGGAGAAGTTTGGAGTTTGAAGTTCTTGATTATATAATTCAAATTCTTATCACATCCCAAATTTCACCAATGGCATTCAATGGTTTAAGACTCGAGTATGCCCTTGATGGAAGCTCGAATTATATAGCCTGGAAGGATCTCATGGAAGTGGTATTAGAGGACAACAGTCTAAAGCACTTCATTGATCAAGAAGTCCCCTAGCCAGCAGTAGCTAATGCCCAAGAATTGGTGGAATGGAAGAAATGTGTGGCTAGAGCGAGAAGAATCCTCCTGGAGGGAGTTCAATGCCACATTGTCTCGAGCCTCCATGGGAAGGATAAATTATTTTCAATGTGGAAAACATTGAAAGATCTATATCAGAACAATAGCAATCAAAGGAAGCTGGAGCTGAAAGACAAGCTTCGAAAAATCAAGTGTGAAAATGGCAACACGATATCTACATATCTGAACAAGCTCACCACCTACAGGGATGAGCTTGGAAGTGTAGGGATCATGACAGCCCATGATGACATGGTGAGTCTTACTCTCCTCGGTCTTCCTAAGAGCTAGCATAGCTACCAAGACTCGATAAATGGAAGAGAGAAACTGTCAAATTGGGAATGAATTTGGTCGGATATGATGCAGGAGGAGATAAGAAGAAACACCAGATATGGTTCTTCATCTAAGGAGGATGAAGAAAATGCGCCTTAGCGAGTAAGGCAAAGAAAGGGAAGGAGAAGGATTCTCATCCCAAATTGAGTTCTTCCCATGGTGGGAAGCAATTTGACAAATTGAAAGTGCGATGCTTTCATTGTCATGAGGTGAGCCATTTTGCAACAAATTATCCATTGAATAAATCCAATATGGGATCCAAGGAAGGATCTAAAGGTGAGGCATTGGCCTCATAGTTCGAGTTGTATTTTACCCTCATTGCATGCATGGTTCCATCGATGATGGGTTGTGGTTGGTTTCTCGACAGTGAAGCCTCATTCCACATGACCGGCGATAAGATTTTATTCATTACCTTGGATGAGAAAGACCTTCAAATACTCATAGCAATGGGTAATGATGAAAAGTATAGTGTTTCAGGTGTGGGCACAGTTTCTTTTTAGAGGGAGCATGGAGCTCGCATTACCTTGACAGATGTGAAGTATGTGCCAAGACTAAAGAAGAACTTGTTATCAATCGCGATGCTGGAAGACAAATTCTATGATGTAGTCTTCAGTAAGGGAAAGGTTTTCCTTAGACACATCACCACGAGATAGGTGAAGCAGATCGGTTCACGAGTCAAAAACCTGTATGCTCTTGAGGCTCAAGATGCATGCAAAGCCTTGAGGAGCAAGGCAACTAATGGAGACATGGTGGTTGATAGGGAGAGTACATTACCTCTCAACATGCAGCACCAGAAGAAGTCTCAGACAATTGTGGAGGAGCCACAATTGGTGAAGCAGCTTTAGGGGGTTGTGGAGCAGCCACAAATAGAGAAGCCAAGAGGAGACTGAGTGAAGGCATCCAATCATGCAGAGACCTCCAGTAAGGGGAAATTTCAAGCCAAGTGGGAAGAGGGATCACATGCATCCGTACCTCCAGGTCGGAGGTGGGGTGATGTGGAGTGACAATCCCAAGAAGGCTGGAATAGGGGAAGGATCATTGAGGTACCCAACCTCTTTGATTAGACTTTGCTATGGAAGCCCCAATGAGGAGTAGCAGGATTAGTTGAGTGGGTAGAGATGGATGCAGATGGAGCGTCAGAGGAAGATTTAGCATTAGAAGATGTTTCTAGCCCAACAGGTTGGTCAGTTGGGAAATCAATTACTTCTTAGTAACTGAGTTGCAGTGCAGCAGTGGGCAGCACGATGAAACATGATGAGAGGAGGTGCGGTGTGGATGTAGTGCTGGGAGATATGACTAGCAATAGCAGGAATCAATGTGATTGATGCAGTCAGAGATCAAAGTGACAGAGGCTAGAGTGGTCAGATACTGAAGAGCACAGTGGTGTAGAGTTTTCAGCCAAGAGAGGCAATAGCAGTTAGAGACTTTGATGATAGAGGCATCATTCTGATTCAGGTTGGATATATTTTGTTTCTAGAGTTGCTGGAGCAACGACACTAGGGATAAGTGTTGCATGCATAATATTCCAAAGGTTCAGGATTGGGTTCGAGTTGAATGCCTTTCTTGTTGAGAGGGAGTGTTGAAAATAGCAACAAGAAATGCTAAAAATAGAAATGTTATAAATAGCATTTCAAGTACCAGTGTTGGAGATAGAAACAAGGAATGATAAAATAGAAAAGCTAAAGATAGCAAATCTATAAATAGCATTTCGGGATAGATTCCAATTTGAGTTAGTCCATGAACTAAAATTGAGAATTAAAATTCGAATTTGATCTTAGAAGTTCTTTGTAAAATAATTAATTAATTCATCTTGAGTTAATTAGTTGGAGAAAATCAAACATGAAGTCTTTTCAGGAAAATTAGTATTTCTGAGAAATGATAACCCTCTAGGTTTGGTAGCTAACTTAGAAACAACAATTAAAACAATTCACTATTTTTCCTATGAACGACAGATAAGAGAAAGACTATAAGGGACCAACCTGTAACGTCCACTTGATTCCTCGCTTGATCTCTCTCTCCTTTGGATGATCTCGTAACTTCTCCCTGTACTTAACACACTTGGAGAGTACCTGCACAATCACAGAAACAAAGACCTGTCAAAGCATAGTGATCCATAATTCATAAACATCATAGAATCGAAAGTATGACAAACATATGAATGCATTTACAGATTACACAAACATAGGGGGCAAATCTTGAAAAGCTTTATTAATAGAAAGGAAGATTACAACCCATAAGTTAAATCCAGTGCCATCCTCCCAACTTCAAACCTTCTTAACCTCATGAATAGCAATAAATTCCGACATTACAACAATACTTTTCCTCAATACTAAAACTATCAGCACCTCCTTACAACTCATAATAATTTAGCCTTCAGATCTCTTGGATGAGTGATCCATTTATAGATGAGTGAAGGAGGTTGAGTCATCAATGGTGATGATGAATTTCTTTCTATTTTTAGGAGTTGGCTCCATGAAAGAGGGGAATAGGAGGTGGTTTCCTAATTCCTTTAGTCATCCTTGGGCGAACTCAGAGGGGCAGGTGGCACTGGAGAAGCTTCTAGAGGTTACCATGAGTAACTGTCTCTTCAAACTCTCCCAAAATTTTGTCCAACCTCAACCATCGCACCCTAAAGAGGGCCTAAGTGTGATGCATAGCACTTGGACAGTGTGGCACTTGTTATGCATAGCACCCTAACACAGGGTTTTCTGCAATGATCTCTTTGAGGCACTTTTTGGATGAATTTTATAATGGAACTTTTTAGGGAATGAAGCATTCAGGAGACTTAGTTTCTTTAAGGCATAAAGCAAATATATTAGGGGTTGATAAACCCTAATAACAATGACATATGAGTTGGGGTTGGTGTGCCCAAACAAGCTTGTAATAGTTGCCCCCTAAATCATGAGGTCGTAAATATCTATGTTTGGTGAAATGCTTTACCATGGGGATCAGAAGTTTTGAACCGAAAGGTGACTTGCATCAATTACAATACAATACATCATGATAATTTGATTTTTTCTCATGAATTTAGCTAAGGAAGGCATTCCCATGCTCAGCTTATAAACTTTCATTACATGTACATAGATCAGATAGTCGTCTACAGATATAGACTTGTGATTCTACAGATATAGAGTTGTGATCCATGATTAGGATGAACATTTGTGTAAAGCCTTTATACATTTGATTTGGTACTTCTGAATATATCACAGCCCGGATGGATGAAACTAGACCTGGGGTCTTCAATCTCGTTCAATCTTCACTTAATGTACAAGTCTAACCATGTGAATGGATGTTCCAAAGTCGAACATGGAGAGACATCGCCTGATTACCAGCCAATGATGTGAGTTGTTAACAGGCGCGAGAGAGATCACCGATAATAATGATGATTCTCAAGGTACTACAATACATTTCGCATGGTGTGAAAAATGATTTGATGTCGAACACCATACAAAATCTTTCGGTCGAAGGTCATTGATGTCAACCTGTCGCAGGAAGTGAGAAACTTGACGTTTGATGAATGCAAGATTCAAAGCACTGGAAGGGTGTTTCTAAGTCAACTTCTTGGATAATGAGCTGATGTCAACAAGAAGTGACTTGTCCTTGGAAGGCCTTTATATATCCCACATCTACGACATGAAATGAAGTAAATGATTTTTGGATATGAAAATCGATTGACGACACAAGGTTCAGGAATGGCGACCATGAAAATGAAAGTTTATAGTATTGCAACAGAAGAAGTTTTAACTGGATGACTTCTCTTGAAAATATAGGTGACACTGAGATGAATTGGTAGTGTTGACCCAAAACAAAAGTGATGGATGGTTTGATAGACCAACGGTATGATAACCATCAAACAGAATGACCCAACCCAGCTTAATCACGGAGATGAAGTGAAAGTGTCATGTTCAAGAGCAACTCGCTACCATAAGTTTTCAAGATTTTTCCCATTTTCCCCAGTCATTGCTAACCAGTACCTCTTTATTTTTATCAAGCTTGAGGAGGATAACATATGCTTGTTCTATAATTCACCCTTCGAGCAAACTCGTCGCTATTTGATGTTTTAATGAGTATAGCGATGGTGAAACTCGGTCTTGTCTAGATGGACAAGCTCTTCGCTATTATTTTAATGAGTTTAACGACAAAGATAACACGGTCCTTTTCATGTTTAGAGAGTTCGAAGAAAGGATGAAAAGAAAAATATATAAGCTCTTTTTCGTAAAATAATCCCTCAAGTCCGAAAAAGGATAAAATAATACAAGAGAGATATTGTTTCCAATACTTTAACGAGCTAGAAAAAACAAGCGCTCGACTATCTTTTCTTATTTAGAGAGTCTAAAAAGAGTTTAAAGAGGACTCTATGGTTTTCTTTTCATTTTATATCAGAGCTTGAAAAGAGAACAAAAATTTTGCTTTGCAATCAAAGATGTTCAATTCGCCAATTAGCACATTGGATCCTGTTTTCAATCGTTCGTCCTGCTCAAAACTCCATCAAAAATGATTAAAAGTACATGTTTATGGATTAAAAATGAATAAAACTAGCATCTACTTGATTTACATGTAAAAGTAAATATAAAAACAAGTTTTGGCAATTCATTTCAACTATTTCATTTCTGACATTGGATTTTGGAGCTCTAAAGCATTTTTTACCCCAAATTTCACCAGCTGATTGTGAAGGATTCTGTGGATCATTTTTCGTGCCGTCAGGACTAGGTAGGAGCTATCCCAATGTTCTTTCATTCTATTCCATTGTTTTTCAGTTTTGAGTAAAAATTCTTAGTTTCCCAAGCCTCTAGGTTTTCATTTTTCGTTTTCTAGACCATCGCACCTTGTCCCTATCGAAAAGTGTGATGCATCTCAGGCTCCTAACAGGTAGCCTACTATGCATAGCACTGTCTCCAAAGGGCAAGTGCGATGGGTGCAGGAACTAAATTTAAATAGTTATTTTTCCTCAAATTTTTAACTGATTTTTGCTCAAGTTGGATCCTAACTTATCTAATGATTATGTTTTAGATATTCATTGGATCAAAATGGTTGTTACATGGCGAGAACGAGAACACGAGGAACAAGACATGATTGCTTTGAATGACCAGGGCATAGTTGATGCTTTAAAGAACTGTGGGTTGCTAAAGTTCTTCCGTTTATCCAGCATGCGGCAACAAATGGAACTGTTGCACTATCTTGTTCAGGCTTGGGACCCTATTAACCAGGTTTTTTAGATCAGGGGTAAAGCTATCCCTTTTAGAATCGAGGATGTTTATTTTCTAACGAGTTTATCAAGGCGGGGTGCCCCTATTTCATTATCAAGATTCGCCCAGGGAGGTAAATCGGTGAGATATTACATTCGTCAATTCTATTGGGAAGGATCTCAACCCAGTAGAGATGGAAAGATTCACATCTGAGATGTTACTGATCACCCTTTGAGAACTATTCTCTTTACCCTTGCTAGATTGGCTAGCAGTGCGGCTTTACATTTAGCAAACAGATCTTATATGCAGTATGCCTTGGAATGCCTGGAACCAAAGGTATTCAACTGGTGTGAGGCCATTCTTCCATCTATGAAAGATCAGCTGACCAAGGTGAAGGCTGGGAAGACAAAAAAATATGGTTATGGGTCTATTCTGATCTCCTTCACCTTGGAAAGAATCCCGCTTATGCAACCACAACACATTTCCCTGGGAGTACGTGGACCGAGGGAACCACGGATGCAGCGATGGGTAGACCTTATGGCTAGGCATGCTAGCCAGTCACTGATCTCATTTTCCTCCACTTTCTTTGAGTGGTTCGACCGTTAGGAGATGGCCTTCGTGGAATATCCATATGCTGGGATGGATTTTCGTGGCAATCCAGATTTACTACTGCCAGTTGGGGGGCAATGGAGCGCTATTGGTAAATTGATTTGACCACACTTTTTCTTTTGAGTTTTCACTTTTTTTGTGTTTTCAATTGCTACCAAGACTAAATAAACTCGTATATGCATGCATATATTGGACCCGTTCGACCTATGGCATGCCCACGGGAAGCAGATGCTTGAGTGGAGAGAGATTTCAAGAGGGCAGTTCTTAGAGATTTGGACATAGTCGAGACCTTGACTTAGTTGCAGGATCATGTAGAGGGCTTAACCCTTGGTATTCCAGATGTCTGGATTAATTAGTTACCCATGAGGCTACAGTGCCATACCACTGGTGTGTCGAGTCGTTGGACGAGGCTCCTGCATATGATAGCACAGGCGGTGACCTGTTATCACCAACATCACTAGTCTAGGATATTTTCTGCATTTGTTTTTGAGTTTTTAGGTCAGATGACCAATTTTGTCTTGGACACAAACTATTTGTAAAAACCTATATACAACTATCTATTTGACTTTTGGATTTTTTATTATGGTTAAGTGATGAAATCCAGTTCAAATTGTGATGTGATTTGAAAAATGTTTTCTTTACATATGTTGCAAATGTCTATTTAACACATAGTTTGCTAGAGAGTCAGTTAATGTGTTTAAATTTCTGGAAATGTTTTGATATTGAATGAATTCAAAATGTCTTTCCAAAATTCGAACTCTAAGGAACATGCAATGAATAGTTGGGTTGCAGACGGAATAGATGCCAATAAGTTGTAGAATGACAAGTGGCGAATCTAGCCTAACAACGATTCGGCGTATGCCATGTGAAATGGAATCAGAGAGGAGTTCAATCAACACACTATACTCAGCAATATTGTTTGACGATCGACCAATACAAATCCCCTTGAAACTCACTAACTCGATGCTTGGAGCGAAAATCGCCCATGCTGCAGAAGATAATTTTTGCGTACTATGACTAGCTCTGTCAGCATACCCAACAAATGGTTCCGAAAAATTTTTCATCTGCAACAAATGTGAAGTGGATTACCTAACCAAATAGAAACTCTAAAATAAAACTAACACTCAAAAATGCAATCAAAGCATATGTACAATGAGTCTTACTAAACTCAATTAAGCATAGTAATGTTTAAGATACAACCCGTTTCGGGGCTGCAACAATGGAATCCCATCATAATCGACTAACTCGTAGGCTCCTTTTGTCAACACACGTTTAACAATATAAGGGCCTATCCAAAATGGTTTAAATTTCACAGCTCCTAATTTTTCAGAATCTTGATCGTAAAGCAAGACCAGGTCTCCTTCTGAAAAGACATGAGGCTTAACATTCTTGTCATATTGTGCCTTGATGCATTTCTTATGTGCTTTGTTAGCCAATGTGGCATCAAAATGGGTTTCATCCAGATGGATTAATTCCAAGAAACGAGCTTCTTCTTCAGAAGTATGCGGTAGCAGGTCAATTGCGAGCTTGAGAGATGAGATTTCACATTGGATTGGTAAGATTGCTTCCAAACTGTACACCAACTGAAAAGGTGTAAATCTAGTCGCATTTCTCACCGAGATCTGATATGCCCACAAAATTGAGTACATGATTAAGTACTAATTCCATTTATGGACTCCAATCATCTTTTGCAACATACACTTAAGGACTTTTTTGATTGCCTCAACTTTCATTAGCTTGGGGATAATATGGAGTAGAACTATCATGAGATAGTCCTAATTTTATAGTTATTTCGATCATCATGTGATTGCGAAAATGCAATCCATGATCTGTAACTATAGCTTGTGGCACACCAAACCTGGAAGCCACATGGTTAAAAAAAAAGAGTAGTTGTTTCGCCACTGTTGTTCAATGTAGGCATCGCCTCGACCCATTTGGTAAAATAGTCAACAAAAACTATAATATACTGATGCCCCCCGGCTGAGGTGGGGTTACATGTCATGAAATCGATACCCTATTTTTTGAATGGACCAACAACAATGACTGGATGCAGTGGTGCAGGTGGTAATCTAGTTTTACGATAAAAAATATGACAAGCATGGTACTTTCTAACAACGAGTATGCAATCTTTAAATATAGACGGCCAGAAGTAACCAGCTCGCAGGATTTTTTGTGCAGATGCGTAACCAGATAAATGCCCCCCACAAGCACCTGAATGGCATTCATTCAAGGCTTTTTCAGCCTCCTCATGAGTAAGAAACCTACGTAAGATCGTATCAACACCATGATGATAAAGTGTATCACCAACAATTAGATAATCTTTGGCTTGGTATCGAGTACGTCGTTGTTCAGAGCGAGAGGTGTTAGGCCTAAAAGCTTGGGTCTGGAGATAGACTAGTATATCCCCATACCATGGATCACTTGATGAAATCAGAAATAGAGACTCATCCAAGATTGATGCTTTTGATGTTAAATCATTGGAGGATGAGGGAAGGTCATAAAGTAGCTCAGAAAAGATGAGAAATTTCTTTGATTTGGATTTGATGAACTCCAAATCGAACTCCTATAAAATAACTATCCATTTAGAATATTTCCCCCCAGCAATTGATGTGACAAGATGTATGTCATAAGGTTTCAATATGATATAATTGTAGTTTTGCGAAGGAGGATATAATGTCAAAATATCTGCACGGCTTGAATGGCTGCTAAAGCTAACTTTTCAACATATGAATATTTACTTTCTGTATCATTAATATTGTTACTTAAATAATATATAGGATGTTTAGTTCCATTTTCTTCTTGTACTAAAACCATACCAATGGTTGTATCTGCAGCGGAGAGATACAGGTAAAAATATTTTTGATAATTTGGGGCATTCGTTAATGATGCTTTAATCAGGGAATCTTTCATAGCATAATAGGAAGCTTGCGCAACCTGGTCCCAATGGAAGGGTACCCCTTTCTTTAATAAACATGTATAACCTTTAGCTAATTCAGCATAATTTGGAATGAACCTCCTCAAAAAGTTTGCCTTCCCTTGAAGTCTCTGAAGCTGTAACATATTTGAAGGTGGAGGCATGTCAAGAATTACCTGAACCTTTACGGGATTGAGCCGAATTCCATATTTTGAAACTATGAAACAGAGAAATAGACTAGATCCAACACAAAACACACACTTGTGTGGATTGAGTCTTGTTAGAAAATTATATATTATGGAGAAATGAAACATATAAAATATTGCAAAAATATAAACACAGAAAACGCACAAAACAAGAGAGATACAGATATATGTGGTTCACCCAGTTTGGGCTACGTCCACCCCGAACAGCCAGTCCTTCCTTTCTATTATCCAGCAAAATGAAGAGACACAACCTACAGCAAATCCGTTGTAATATCCTCTGTTTTCTCTCACAGTCTCACCTCTCTGTTTTTCGCTCACAGAATACACATCTATCACACAGCCTCAAAATACAATGCCCTCATACAAAGAGAGGGGTTGCCTTTTAGGGCAAAAAACCATAAACTAAACATAAGTTCTACCGTCAGATCATCCGCCTAATGAACGGCCCAAATTGACTAGAAATTACTATACTTTTACAAGGCAGTTTTACATTTATTTTTGGCTTCAGGGGCGCTGCCCCCGGACCCCCCAGTCGGGGGGGATGGGCCCCCCGGACCCCCGCGGGGGGGACAAGTTCCCCCGCGTGGAGGGGTGTACAAAACTTCCTGGGGTATACATCCGGCTGAAACAAAGACCTCTGAACAATCATGCTCCACACACAACAATCTCCCACTTGGAGAATGATTGTGGCAACTCCACCGCTGCTTCATTTGCTGGACAATGACTCCTCTTTGGACCTGGTTGTTTCTCATCTTCATCGTCATCCTTGAAGACCAATTGAAACTGAGCATGTTCTCAGTTTCTCCCTGGTTACAACTTTTGTTAGCATATCTGCAGGATTCTGGCTAGTGTGTATCTTTTCCAGCTTCAACTCTCCATCTTCCAACACTGATCGTATGAAATGATACTTGAGTTGTATGTGTTTAGTCCTGGAATGAACTGGTGAGTTCTTTGCAAGATGAATGGCACTTTGGCTATCACTGTATAACGTGCCCATATCATGCTTCTTACCCAACTCACCCATAAACCTTTGTAACCAAATCATTTCTTTATTAGCCTCTGTAGCAGCAACATACTCTGCTTCTGTTGTTGAAAGTGCAACAACACTTTGGATTTTTGAAACCCAACTGACAGTTGTTCCTCCAACAGTAAATACATATCCGGTAGTGCTTCCTCCTGTTATCTTTGTCACCTGCCATATCTGCATCAACATATCCTTGTAGGGAGATGTTTGAACCACCAAAGCATAATGCTTGATCTGTGGTACCTTTCAAATATCTGAGAATCCATTTCACTGCCATCCAATGTTCCTTTCCTAGATTGTTCGTGTACCTGCTTACAACTCCCACTACATGTGCAATATTGGGCCTTGTGCAGACCATTGCATACATTAAGCTTCCAACTGCTGATGCATATGGAACTTTAGACATATAATCCATGTCTTCTTGGGTCTTTGGGCATATTTCCTTGCTAAGTTTGAAATGGCTAGCAAAAGGTGTACTAACTGGTTTTGCATTGTGCATGTTAAATCTTTTCAATGTACTCATTCTGAGACAATGTTAATTTACGATTTTTCCTGTCTCTAGTTATTCTCATACCAAGGATTTGTTTTGCAGCTCCCAAATGCTTCATTGCAAATGAATTTGCCAATTTTCTTTTGAGCACATTTATTTCCTGCATGTTAGATCCTGCAATAAGCATGTCATCTACAAACAATAACAATATAATATAGCTGCCATCATTTTGCTTTTTCGAATAAACACAATGATCAGATGACATCTAGTATAACCTTGTTCAGACATAAACTTGTCAAATTTTAGATACCACTGCCTTGGAGCCTGTTTTAAGCCATACAAGCTCTTCTTCAACCTGCACACTAGTTTCTCCTTCCCTTTCACCTCATATCCTTGTGGCTGTTGCATATATATCTCTTCCTCCAAATCCCCATGGAGAAAGGTTGTCTTTACATCTAACTGCTCAAGATGCAAATCTTCAGCTGCTACAAGACTTAAAATAGTTCTGATTGAAGTCATTTTAACAACAGGAGAAAATATTTCATCAAAATCAATACCTTTCTTCTGTGCAAACCCCTTCACCACAAGTCTAGCTTTATACCTCTGTTTTCCTCCATCTTCTTCCTTCAGCCTGTAAAACCATTTATTCTGCAATGTTGTTTTACCTGCAGGCAACCTGACTAAGTCCCAAGTCTGGTTATGTGCTAAGGAGTCCATCTCTTCTTTCATGGCTTGCTCCCACTTCTTCCTGGTTTCTACTTGCATTGCTTCTTCATAACATTCGAGTTCACCAGAACCAGTCAACAATAAATAATATAATGAAGGAGAGTATCGTTCAAGGGGTCTATTTATCCTGGTAGATCTTCTAACACCACTTTCAGGTGTTTGGGGTGCATGTTGTTGTTGTGGTGGTTGTTGTTGTTGTGGTTGTTGATTATTATTATTTTCAGTCACCTTTCCTTTTTCATTGATTTCATCAAGAACTGCGTATTCCTTGTTTTCCTTTTCCTGTTTCTTTTCCTGCAACTGATTCTTATACAAGACCTTTTCATTGAATATTACATCTCTTCTCCTAATGATTTTGTGATTTTCGTAATCATATAAGCGATAACCAAAATCATTAACACCATATCCAATAAAGGTACATTTCTTTGACTTTGCCTCAAGCTTTGTTCTATTTTCTTTATCAATATGGACAAAGGCCTCACAACCAAAAGGCTTTAAAATAGAGTAGTTTACCTTTTTACTTGTCCATGCTTCCTCTGGAACACCACCATCCAAGGAACTTGAAGGCCCTCTGTTTATTAGATAAACAGAAGTATCTACAACATCTACCCAAAACTGTAAAGGCAATCCTGCATGCAATCTCATGCACCTTGCATGCTCCATGATTGTTCTGTTCATCCTTTCTGACACACCATTTTCTTGTGGTGTTCTTGGAACTATCTTCTCTCTAAAAATTCCATGTTCTGAACAGTACCTATCAAACTCTTTGCTGCAATATTCACCTTCATTGTCTGATCTAAGATGCTTCAATTTCTTTCCTGTTTCAATCTCAACCAAAGCTTTCCATTTCTTGAAAGTATCAAATACATCAGATTTATTCTTAATACAATAAATCCAATTTTTTCTAGTTGCATCATCAATAAAAGTAACATAATAACGAGAGCCACCGAGAGATGATACCTGAGCAGGTCCCCAGACATCTGTATGCACAAGCTCTAATTTTTCATTCTTCTTTTCTTTTCCAACTCTGAGAAATCTGACTCTCTTCTGTTTTCCATAAATGAAATTCTCACAGAAGTCCAAATCAACATTCTTCAAACCCGGCAACAGATTCCTTGAGTGAAGAATCTTCATCCCCTTTTCACTCATGTGTCTGAGCCTATGATGCCATAATGTTGCATCTGCTCCTTTGGAAGTTAAAGCATTAACAGAGTTAGAAATACCAATGCATAAATACAATGTACCAACCTTTTTGCCTTTTGCTATTACCAGGGCTCCTTTGGTGACCTTCCAAGATTTATCTGTGAAAGTTGTCACACAACCTTCACCGCCTAACTGCCCTGTTGAAATCAGATTTTTCTTTAGATCTGGAACATGCCTTACCTCCTTTAATAGCCATTGGTTTCCATTCTGCTATTTTACAAGAACCTTACCCATTCCAACGATTTTACAGGGTTTATCATCACCCAAACGAACTTGTCCAAAATCTCCTTGAACATAGTCATGAAAGTATTTCTTATCAGGTGTGGCATGGAATGAAGCCCCTGAATCTACCACCCAGGAATCAGTAATATTTTCGAAAGAAAGAATCAAAGCATCTTGTAACACCTCACCTGTCACATTTGCTTCATGATTGTTTTCTTGCTGTGCATCTCCTTCTTTTCCCTTCTGAGATCTACAGTCTTTCTTTAGGTGTCCTTTCTTTCCACATTTCCAACACTCTATCCCGATCTGGACTTGGATCTGCCTTTCCTTGATTTACTGCGACATCCTAAGGTCTTTCCTCTTTCCATTTTTCTTCCTCTAGACTCTGCACTCAAAGCATTTCCCTATGTCTCACTGGAGCTTTTCCATCGCATTTCCTCGCTAAGGATAGCACCGACAACATGATCAAACATTAAGGTACTAGATCCAGAAACGGAGTTACCAACTTTCTGGTAATGAGCACAAGGATAATAGAGCTCTAACTTCATCATCAAAGTTTACCCCTACAGAACTTAACTGACTTGTAACTGTATTAAAATCATTTAAATGGTTTGCAACAGATCCACCTTCCGACATATTCATATTAAATAACCGTTTCATAAGAAATACCTTGTTTGAGGCCGAGGGTTTTTCATATAGTTTCGACAACGTCTGCATCAAACCCTCTGTCGTGGTTTCCTTCGAAATGTTGAAGGCGACTGACGCAGCAAGGCACAACCGTATTGTTCCGAGTGCCTTTCTATCGAGAAGGTTCCATTCTTCATCTTTCATACCCCTCGGCATCTTTGTTTTTCCGCCCAATGGTAGGTATAGATCTTTCTGATACATATAATCTTCCATCTGCATCTTCCATAGCGAGAAGTTTTGGTCGTTAAATTTCTCGACCCTAAACTTACCATCTTCCGCCATTGCTCCCACTCGAACCAGGAACCCTTCTTTCCTGCAAGTTTATCAGCCAAATAGACCTTCGGCTCTGATACCAGTTGTTAGAAAATTATATATTACGGAGCAATGAAACACATAAAATATTGCAGAAATATAAACACAGAAAACGCACAAAACAAGAGAGACACAGATATACGTGGTTCACCCAGTTTGGGCTACATCCACCCCGAATAGCCAGTCCTTCCTTTCCATTATCCAGCAAAATGAAGAGACACAACCTACAGCAAATCCGCTGTAATATCCTCTGTTTTCTCTCACAGTCTCACCTCTCTGTTTTTCGCTCACAGAATACACATCTATCACACAGCCTCAAAATACAATGCCCTCATACAAAGAGAGGGGTTGCCTTCTAGGGCAAAAAAACCCTAAACTAAACATAAGTTCTACCGTCAGATCATCCGCCTAATGAATGGCCCAGATTGACTAGAAATTACTATACTTTTACAAGGAAATTTTACATTTATTTTTGGCTTCGGGGGACCGCTGGCCCTCGGACCCCCGCGGGGGGGACAAGTCCCCCCCGCACCCCCCCGCATGGAGGGGTGTACAAAACTTCCTGGGGTATACATCTGGCTGAAACAAAGACCTCTGAACAATCATGCTCCACACGCAACAAGTCTTATTTTGTAGTGTCAACATCATAAAAATATTGCTCTCAAATGTTGTGGGTGATTAGTCCGTTTTTGTGAATGAGCAGGCAGATCGTCAAGATATGTTTGAACAATGTGTTTGATGTCATGGAAAGCATAATTCATCGCCCTCTGAAATGTAACCCCTGCGTTCTTCAAACCAAAGGGTAGTTTGCGATATGCGAATGTGACCCACTAACATATAAATGCAGTTTTTGATTGGTTCTATGGGCGGATATTGATTTGATCGTAGCCAGAAAATCCATCCATGAATGAAAAGATTTCACGTTTGGCACATTTGTCAATGATCTCGTCGATAAAAGGTGTAGGATAGTTGTCCTTTGAACATGCTTGGTTTGCATCCCTATAATCGACGCATACTTGAATCGTCCCTTGTTTTTTCATCACTGGAACAATATTAAATACCAAATCAATGAGAGGTGCAGGGAAAATGAAGCCAGCACGCAAAAAAATTTCAACCTCTGCTTTAATGGCAGTGGCTTTCTTAGGATGAACAGGTCGAAGCCATTTCCGTACTGGTTTGACATCAGGATACATTTTAATATCATGTTCAACAATGCTTGAGTCAATGCCTGGCATTTCCTCATACGACCATGCAAAGACATCTCGAAATTCACGAAAAAGAGCACAGTAATTATCTAGTTCCAATGAAGAACAAGATTTGCCGACATGAATGTTTTCTACAACATTAGGCTTGGTTGAAATGTTTACAAAAATTGTTTCTTCTATGTTAGACAGATTTCACTCAGAATCAATAGTATTTATAGAATTCGACAAAAAATCAATGATTGAAGGGTGATTGAGTTCATTTGAATAATCTTCATTGTTATCTCGAAGGTGGGAACAATGATGATAATATTCCCACGACGTCTCTCCTATCATCATTGATTGGACGACTCCTTCATCTGTAGAATGTATACGTGACAAAGGATCCGAAGAGGTGCCATATTCTAAAGACCTATCTACCCATACAATTGTTGAGTGCGGATTAGGGTTTGCCACACAAGCCCAATAGATTGATTGCTATAATGATTCGATGGGGCTTGGTGGCATCGCCTCGCCATAATCATCACTCTCAAAATAGTTGGAATTCTTCTTAAACTCAGATGATGTAGAAGAAATCATGTTGCAGGTTTCCACTGTTGCCACTTCCGTGAAACCAGATGGTGACGGGAGGGTAAAAGTACCCATCAAGGAAGGATCTTTTAGGAGACCTACTCCAACATTTTGAAGTGATTGTGAATTTCCATGTATTAATGGAATGCTTCCTGTAGCTTGTGAACTATTAGCAAAAAAGGCTAGTTGATCGATTACTGTGATTCCACCTTTAAAGGGAAATGCAATCGTTCGAAAGTACGTGGAAACAACAGTAGCCATAGCATATACCCAAGGCCTTCCTAGTAAAATATTGTAATCAAGAAGTCCATCAGCGACCTCAACTTCAATATTTATTGTTTTTCCCCTAGTTCAATTTGCAAGTTACTCAAAATCCCATATGGAGTGTATGTTCTTCCATCAAAAGCCTTCAATGTAGTTGGTGATCATGACAAGGGTGGTGAACCAAGAGTTTTCCAGCAGCTCATAGACATAATGCAAGTAGATGCCCCCTCATCAATAATGGTTCCATGAATATTTTTATTGAGGGATTTTACCTGTATAAGTAAAGCTAGTTGTGCTGGTAACTGTGGTGTGTATCTTGTATGGTTGAAAACCACAAGATTAGAATCCGTAGGATCGATTCCACCTATTTTTGACAATAAAGCTTGTTTTTGGGAGGGATAGTTTTGCAACACGTCGAGTGTCAACATAGCGGAAGGCGATTGAGCCAGATCTTCCACTATGTTATAGTTTTGAGCTGCTCGAGCACAAGGATTGAATGTTGACTTGTGTACAACTCCCTTTGGTGGCTTTATTGTTAATTCAGGTATAACTGGTGGAACAACTTCTGGTGAAGTCATGGTCATAGTACTAGGTTGATCAGTAGCCTGGTTATTCGACAACGATGGATTTCCGTAATCTTTATTCCTTGTCGACACCAAAACATCATTTTGTGTATTTACAATGGACAACATAAGTACTTGGGACGTGGAAGCATTATCAATGACAACCAAATGTATTTTTGGGGCTGGAAACGAATCTATTAACACTGTTAAGGTATTCAAGGCCTTTAAAAGTTTAGAAACCTCAGATCGATGTGGACAATCTCTTGCAAAATGCTCGTCATTACATATCAAACATGGATAACAAGGTTTCCTAGCCACAGTAAGGGATTCAGATGATTTTTCAGGAGTGGGATTCTCATGTTTCTTCTTGTTGTTCTTCCCCTTTTCCTTACCTTCTAGTTGCTTTGGATTTTTGCCTTTGTCATATGACACGGCATTAATCTCTCAGGCAAGAGGATTTTTTTATTGATTTGCATGTTGATTGGAAATAGCAAGAGTTTGACTGGATGGTCCTCTTGCTATTTGTGTGCTTGAGGAACTAATCACGCTGTCACCGGAAGGAGAGTCCCTACTCGATTTTGGAGGTGGTGGAACTGTGAAAGTTGTTCTAGGTGCATCAGGAATTTTATCATAGAGCGTGCCTGATTGTGTGTAAATTAGATCCAAATATTGGGCACGAGAAATAGCTTTCTCTTCTGTGACAACTCCTCCTTTTGCCACATCCTCAGTGATTGATGGTAGTAAGGACTTTATAAACCACTCAGCTAAAAGCTGATCAGGAACATATGTCTTAACCATTCGACGACGATGTTACCACTCATGAATATGATCTAATATGTGAGTGTAGGTAGTCTATTTAAATTTGGTTAAGAGTTCTGTTCCAGTCTCGTACCTGATAGGTAACTGGAAGTGGGTTAAAAAGGTAGTGGCTAGAATGGTGAAGTTATCAAAAGAAGCTCTAGGTAATTCAATATACCATTTAGCAGCTGGACCAGTAAGCATTCTCTGGAAAAGACGAAGTCTGATCGAATCATCATTCAAAGTGTTGGATGAACACCATAGATGGAAAGTCATGACATGATTCGATGGGTCTTCTCCTGGATTTCCGTTGAACTTTGGAATGTCAGATGGCAATTTATGTGGAATCACCAGCCACCAAGGCGCATATGCAATTGGATCATTAGTGAGCCGATTTAAATCTGGTAATTCTAGAGTTGCTACAAATGGAAACTGTCGATTCAAGTCAGGTGGAGCATACCTAGGATAAGATGGAATCGCTTGTGCAATAGGTCTTTGCATACCATTGTAGGGCATCTGCATCTGGTAACCCTGGTAAGGTTGTTGGACATAACCAGTATAAGGTGGTTGTTGATAACCAATTTGGAAATGTGGTTGTCCATAACCTGCAAAGCCTTGTTGCCCAGATCCTTGGTAAGATTGATATTGACCAAAACTAGTTTGAGCTTGTGAACCAAGTCCAAACTGGGGTTGGGACTGCTGGAATTGAGGTTGTTAATTTTGTGATAGCCATGATTATTGAACCAACTGTTGCTACCCAGTACTGAAAGACTGACCAAGTTGTGGATCAACTGTACCGGTGTATGCCTGGGTCATTCCATATAAAGGTACACTAACCTGAGGTTGTTGTTGATTTCTAGAAACAAGTGGCTATTGTATAACAACTTGAGAAACTTGAACTTCTTGCCTTGAAACTTGAGGTTGCAAGGAAGAAGGATCAGTTTGTACTGGTTGAGATACAGTAGTTTTAGCTTGTGACTGTGGCATAGTAGTAACAGCAGGTATAGTGAGAATATTGGACATAGTTTTCATTTGTTGTGTTGGATACACAAGCCTTGGTTGAGTTGGTAGTACTGGTTTCCAACGAATAACTATAATTCTAGTTTGACCTGAATACTATGGGAAACTATCATATGGTTTTCCCCGAAAAATGGAGGAAATGGTGAGTAAGCATACTGCTCTCCATATGGTGGAAATCAAGTGTTTAATAGATACATCGGTCTTTGTTAACTGGTTTTCCCAAATTGATACTGATGTGCAGGATCAAATTTTTGAGTTTCCATGTGAGAAAAACTAGGTAGAATTCTAGACGAGTAAATGGGAGTTGACCATGGTGTAGAAGCAACCCTTGAGTGGGTTCCAGATAATGATTGGTAACCAACTGGAACGGATGATTCACCGTATAGGTGTGACTCAGGTGTAGTAGAAAACATCGAAGGAGTGGCAACAGAAGATTCTGCTGCAGCTGTATCAAATGATACAGTCTTGGATGTTGACGATTGTTCAGACATAGTTAATTGACCCAAAATTTGTCCTAAAGATTCGATGGGAACTCGCGATGAAGCAGGATTAAATGAAGCAAAATAATCAGGAGCAGCAAGATAAAGGTTAATCCTAAATCCAAAATGAAATGGGGTTCCAGATGTGGAATCCTCTAATATCTCCTCTATAGAAGTCAAACCAGGTGGAAGAGGTTAATCGTCAGGTTCATAAAAGATTTCTAGTGTAGAAGAAGGTGTAGTTTCTGCAGCGACTGATGTCGGAGGGGTAACAACTTCTAAATGTTGAAATTCAAAGTCCAGATGTTCAAGTAATTGAACTATAGTTTCAAAGGGAGGTTCTTGAACAACTCTTGGTTCATATGTAACCTCAATTCGAACTGGAATAGGTTCCATACCAACTCATGTTGGAGCGGTTTCAAGTTCAGGAGCACTTCTTGGTTGAACAATTTCAAATTGGGGATCAATCTGTTGTTGGACAACCTCGGTTACTGTTACAGTAGGATCAGTACTAATGTCCTCAGGTAACTATGAAACTTCCTCTTTAGAGGTGTACTAGAAATAATTGGAGTTACTGGAGTCTCTGAAGCTGTTGAAACAAATGTCTCAAACAACCCAAATGAAGAACTAGTAGTTCCCGATGTAGTAGACTTAGTTAAACAAGCCCGCTTTGTTCGAATTAGTATCACTTCGGGAGGCAAAGATGGTTGACTCGCTATTCTTTGCGAACAACGAGGTTTGGATTGACTTTCTTCCACAATTGCGGATTACTTTATCAACTTAAAACTCAACTAAGGGAAATGATGTTATTCGTAGTCAATTAATTTTAATGACACTTGGACACAACTTTGCTTTTTCAGTTTTAAAGAGTTGAGAAAAAGCTAAAGATGACTCTAGTCACCTTCGATTTTTAATGAGCTAGAAAGGACAAGTGCTCAGATGATCCTTTTACTTTTAGAGAGTCGAAAAGGAATGAAAGTGACTACTCTAGAGACTCTAAACAAGAGGATTTACCAGAAAAATTGCAAAACTGCAATATACATATTGGTGATAAATGAAAGATAAATTACCAAGGACTTTACATATGGCATTCAATCTTCCCGAATGTTATGTTTAGTGCATTGCGATCAGTAAGGCGGCAGACTTGGCTTCCTAGGGATAAAGGATTTCAACCTATTGAGGTCTCTCACTATATACACAACGATACAGGGAGCACAAGTCTGTACTGGCACTTATCTTATCAAAGAGGAGGAATCACCCAACATTCAATGAAAATGACAGCTACTAGGTTTTAAGACGCCAAAACATGTCTCTAGCCTAGACCTCTAGATGTGTTGCGTTAAATTCCAAAGCATTGTTAAGTTAATTGAGGTTCATTTTAAGTTGATCTTGCTTAAAAATTTGCCTTTGAGGGTTCACTGCAAAATGTGTTTTGAAATTCCTAAAAATTCATGTAGAATGATAAGCACTCTTTTCGTTTATTTTCAACAATGAAAATCCTAACTACAAGGGATAAAGCATAGAAGTACTTTTGAGCAAACATCAAAGAGCACACACTAGTGCAATTCCATAAATCATTCTTTTGTGCACACAAACCAAAATGCTAAAATGAAAATGCATGTATTTGTTTTCATCTTCCCTTAATGTGAATGATACAAGAAGGAAAACTAAATGTAGCAATGATTCAAATTGCTTCATACAAAATGGCGATTTTCGACTGTTTTTCTTCTAAGGGAGAAAGGAAGGCTAAACGACACTTTCAAGTTTGAGGAAATAAAACTTTTCAAAACTTTGAATTAAATCAAATCAAATGCATAAAATAGATTAATCGATCAGCTATGAAGGAGGATTTTAACGACACTTCACTTTTTCGACAAAATTGAAGACTTTACGACACCTTTTCTATTGAAACGAAAATTGATCAATGCTACTTTTTGACAATAGATTGCAATGAAAAAAAAATACATAAATTCATTCACCAATCATAATCTAAATAGGGCTGAATTAAGTGATGAAATTTGGCTTCAGTGGTTACACATCATTCATATTCAGTAAGCAATCAAATAGGGATGAAAACTGGTCAAAAACCTCAATTCCTAGATGGGAAAAATGAGCTTTAGTCAATCATTGCAGGCTATAGTTATAGACATTGCGATGCATAGCACCTTTTCCATTCGAGAACTGCTATGCATAGCAGGCCACAGTTAGGGACAGTGCGATGGTCACAGGGAGAGATTCTAAAGATGTTTTTGGCTCAATTTTGATTCAATTTTCAATAGATTAAGCTTGATTTCAATGAACAACAGCAAGTAAAGTGTGGTGGAATGTTCTAAGAGGCTATTAAGCTACCAGAAAGGGAAAAAAAATTCCCCAGTGGAGTCGCCAATTTTTTTTGAGAAAATTAGTATTTCTGAGAAATGCTAACCCTCTAGGTTTGGTAGCTAAACTAGAAACAGCAGTTAAAACAATTCACTATTTTTCCTATGAACGAAAGATAAGAGAAAGACTATAAGGGACCAACCTGTAACATCTGCTTGATTCCTTACTTGATCTCTCTCTCCTTTGGCCAATCTCGTAACTTCTCCCCATACTTAACATGCTTGGAGAGTACCTGCACAATCACAGAAACAGAGACCCTTCAAAGCATAATGATCCATAGTTCATAAACATCATAGAATCGAAAGTATGACAAACATATGAATGCATTTACAGATTACACAAACATAGGGGAAAAATCTTGAAAATATTTATTAATAGAAAGTAGGATTACAACCCATAAGTTCGATCCAGCGCCATCCTCCTCACTTCAAACCTTCTTAACCTCATGAACAACAAGAAATTCTTACATTACCACAATACTTTTCCTCAATACTAAAATTGTCAGCACCTCCTTACAACTCAGAATAATTCAGCCTCCAGATCTCTTGGATGATGGATCCATTTATAGATGAGTGAAGGAGGTTGAGTCATCAATGGTGATGATGAATTCCTTTCTATTTTTGGGAGTTGGTTCCATGAAATAGGGGAATAGGAGGTGGTTTCCTAATTCCTTTAGTCATCCTTGGGTGAACTCAAAGGGGCAAGTGGAACTGGAGAAGCTTCTAGAGGTTTCCATGAGTAACTGTTTCTTCAAACTCTCTCAGAATTTTGTCCAACCTCGACCATCGCACCGTAAAGAGGGCCTAAGTGTGATGCATAGCACTTGGACAATGTGGCACCTGTTATGCATAGCACCGTAACATAGGGTTTCCTACAATGATCTCTTTGAGGCACTTTTTGGATGAATTTTATAATAGAAATTTTTAGGGAATGAAGCATTCAGGAGACATAGTTTCTTTAAGGCATAAAGAAACTATATTATGGCTTGATAAACTCTAATAACAACGACATATGAGTTGGGGTTGATGTGCCGAAATAAGCTTGTAACATGAAGTCTATGTGAAGACATGCAACAGTTTTCCCTTTGATTGAGGAAGTTATCCCTTGATTAAAGGAGATCAGGATGAGTTTTACTTTGAGTTGTAATTAGTTAGCTCAGTTAACTAAGTTAATTCTAGTTATATTAGTTCCAAAAGTTTGTGGAAATGATTGTGAGTTCAGTTAGTTAATGCATGCATGCATGTAATTGTTGCACTTCAGATAACTGAATATTCTATCACAAATAACTCATGCATGTCAGTTCAGTCAGAGACCCAGTTGAGATCAGAGGAAGGGATAGTGTACTATCAGTTGAAGGATTTTTCCTATATAGGAAACTCATCCATGCATAAGGAATCATATCCTTCAGGATTTCGCAGTTACTTTTGAGATTGGTGAGTTGTGCGAGAGGTGAATTCACACAGGTGGCAGCATTGGACCCCAGGAGAAACTTTGCAAGGAAATAGGAGGCTTGGAGGGAAGAGGAGAAGGTTTGTGAGAAGCCTTTGATGGTCTATGAGCAGCAGAGGTATTGTACTAAGAGCTAGATAGCTTGTGAGCTAAAGCTTTATGTAATCCGAACATATTTCCACTTTTATGATAATACAGAGATCGGGGTTTTTAGCTGAGGCTTTCCCCAGAGTATTCTTCTGTGTTCATGTGTGATTGCTTTCTCATTCTCTGTTATATGTGTTGTAGAAGTATATCAAGTATTTTTCTTTAGTATATTGCATTATCAGGTGATCTACAGTGGGAAATTATATATTAAAGTGGCCTTTAGAGGCTAAGAAATCATCTCATGCAGTGAAGTTCACATTATCTACTACTCCTATTTTGATTAGTCCATATTACACTTCAGATTTCATCATCTTTTATTTTGCATTTGAGCATACATTAGTAGTGGTCCTAATGCAAAAGAAAGATCAAAAAAATGAGCAGCCCATAGCATTTTTCTATCACACTATAAGAGATGCAACACTAAGATAAAATATCATTGAAAAGTGGGCCTTGGGTTTGGTGAAGGCTCTCAAGGATTTCCCGGTTTATATTTTGCATTCTCACACCATTGCTTATGTTCCTACTGGAGCAGTTAAAGAAATTCTTGTGTAGACAGGTCCTGAAGGTAGAAGAGGAAAGTGGATTGCATCCATGCTAGAATATGACTTGGAGATAAATCCTACAAAGCTCATCAAAGGACAAGGTTTAGCTAAACTCATGGCTTAATCAAATCTACATGCACTAGACATCAATTTGATTGTTACACTTTCTGAAAAACAAGAAGACGATCCTTTCCTGCAGGTGTAAGATATGTTTATGTCCTCATCTTCGTATTCTGACATTGCTTATGTCTTGCAACACTTGAATCCTCCACTGGAAGTCCCCAAAGGTAAATCTAGATCACTGAAACTGAAGGCTTCAAAATATTTTATTCTAGATTGTTTTTTATTTTGGAAAGATCATGGTGGTGTGCTGTTGAATTGTTTGGTAGAAAATGAAGCTAAGGATGTCATTAAGGATTTCCATAAAGAAGAATATGGCGGTCATCACTTTTGGAAAACTACAGCAAACAAGATCTTAAGAGCTGGATTCTATTGGCCCACCCTCTTTTCTGATGTATACAAAACAGTCATGAGTTGCCATGAATGTCATATTTTTCAAGGAAAGAGAAAGCTTTTTCCATTACCATTACAGCCCATTTTAATTTCAGCTCCTTTTCAGCAATGGGGTTTTGATTTCATTAGAAAAATCCATCCTTCATCTTCAGCACAACATAAATGGATATTGACAGCCACCGACTACTTCACTAAGTGGATTGAAGCAATCCCAACCAGGAAAGCTACTAATTATGTCATCATTCAATTCATTGAGTCGAATATTTTGTCTAGATTTGGTTTCCCACAGAAAATAATCACTAACAATTATGTTTCTTTGAAGTCAAAAAGAATGGTGGACTTCTACGCCAAATACCATATAGTGTTAGGACATTTTACTGCTTATCATCCACAAGGGAATGGTCTTGTTGAATCTTCCAATAAATCCTTGGTTAACATCATCAAGAAGGTTCTAGAGGTGAACAAGAAGAACTGGTATAAAAATCTCATCAATGCCTTGTGGGTGGACAGGGTCTGCACTAAACAATCAATAGGTATGTCCCCTTTTCAGCTGGTGTATGGAATTGATACAGTGTTTCCTTCATCTCTTGTTGTCTCGGTCATGAAAATTCTGTAGGAATTGGATAGTGAGAGTAATGACATGCAAAGAAGGATAAATCAGATGATTCATTTATAGCAGACAAAGGAAGAGGTTCTTTAGAACACATCCAAACTCAAGGAGAATATTAAAAAAAATTATGATCGCAAGACCAAGGAAGACAATTTCAATCTACGGGTGTAGAAAATTTGTTGTGTAGGTTAACCCGATAATGCAATATAAATTAAAGAAGAATACTATAACCTACTTCTATTATCAATTTGTGGAAGTTTAAAGATCGAGTTGAACAATACAACCAAAAGAATAAGAATCAATGCAAAATACACATGAAAATACTTTAGGGAAAGACTCAACTAAAAACCCCACTATTTGTATTATCATACAAGGTGGAAATGCATAGGAATTATACAAAGCCTTAGCTCTCACAGTTATCCAGCTCTCAATGCAATCCTCACAGATGCTCACAGGAAATCTTGGCTTCTCTCAAGCCTTCCTCTATGCCCTCCAAGCTCCTATTTCCTTGTGTTGTGCCTCTGGGATGATTCACCTTCAACCAAGTGGAACACTGATCTCACACACTGTCAGAATTGCGCAATCCTCAAGGAATGATTCCTTGACTACATGCATGAGTTTTCTTTAATAAAACACATGCAACTTATAGTACATTGTCCTTGTCTTTAATCTCAAATGGGTCTTTCTCATAATAGACATGCCTGAGTTTCTGATGAGGGAATCTTCAGTTAACTGGAGTACACTAGTTGACTACATGCATGCATCAACTGACTGTTAACTCACCATTAGTTCCTCAAATAGTTTGGAACTAATTTAACTGGACTTAACTCAGTAAACTGAGTTAACTAATTACAACTCAAATATAAATTAATCTTATCTCCTTAATTTAAGGCCTATCTCCTTAATTTAAGGGATAACTCTAGCATGACCTTAGAAAGACTTCTAAATTGAATTTCTCCAACTAATTAAGTCAAAATAACTTAATTAATTATTTCCAAGTAGTTGTTAAGACTAAATTCGATTTTAATTCACAATTTAATTCAAGGACAAATTAAATTGGAATATTCTTGTTGCCACATTTCAACACTCCCTCTCAACAAGAAAGGGATTATTTGCCACCCCGATCCTGTCTCTATGGAACTCGAATTTACACTTTGACAATGCATTTGTCAAAATTTCAGCATCTTGCTCCTTTGTCAAAATATACTGTAGCAACATCATCCTCCCATCATCAGCAGCATGCTTTACCTTATAAATCCAACAGGAACTCACAACTGAATTGTTCTCTAGTCTCATAACCACATCCCAAACATATTACAAACTATGGAGTCATAGTCCTCCACCATAGCATCAACCCAAATCGATTTTTGCACTGCTTCCTCAAAGGAAGATGGCTCGGTCTCAACACATTCCCCAATAAGGGCCATGTATCCAGTGTACCTCTTAGGTGACCTCCTCTGTCTGCGCTGAGAAAATGCTACCCAAGTGCCCCAACCACCTATCACTATAGCTTGCAATGATTGAATAAATCTCAATTTTCCCATCTAGGAATTGAGGTTTTTGACCAGTTTTCATCCCTGTTTGATTGCTTGATGAATATGAATGATGTGTAATCGCTAAAGCCAAATTTAATCACTTCATTCAGCCCTGTTTAGATTATGATTGGTGAATGACTTTATGTATTTGTTTTTTCATTGCAATCTATTGTCAAAAAGTAGCGTTGATCAATTGTCGTTTTGATAGAAAAAGTGTCGTAAAGTCTTCAATTTCGTCAAAAAAGTGAAGTGTCGTAAAAATCCTCCTTCATAGCTGATCGATTAATCTATTTTATGAATTTGATTTGATTTCATCCAAAGTTTCGAAAAGTTTTATTTCCAAGTAGCTATTAAGACTAAATTCGATTTTAATTCACAATTTAATTCAAGGACAAATTAAATTGGAATATTCTTGTTGCCACATTTCAACAAGGGGATGTGGCTCTTCGGTGGGGTGCTAGAAATGAAGAAAAGGGAAAACATGGAAAGTTTGAAAACTTATGGAAGGGACCTTACAAAAAAATTTCTTTCAGAGGGAAGAATGCTTTCTTATTGAAGAAATGGATGGATAATATTATTCAGGAGGAGCGATCAATGGTAGGCTTCTCAAGCACTACTATGTCTGAAAAAAGTCCTGAAAAATCATCATCATTGTATATACTGGTGTGTATTTTATTCCCAACAATTTAGGTGACTATCATAGGAGTTTGAAGCCCAAAGTGAAGGCCCTAAGGCTTCTTGGGTCAACTATTTTTTTGGTTTTTATTTCACTTTTCAGTCATTGTCATGTCGAAAGGTCAGTGAGTTTTAAGTCAAAATTATGTTTTCATGCATGTTGACTCCATACTGCAATGGATAAGGCTACTTCATCTACAATGTTCTTGGCACCTCCAAGGAGATGCCATCCCCAGTTGGAGCCAATGTCAATGTCAGTATTGTTAGCCTGCCACCTGGATCAAATTTGCTTTTACTATGCTTGTCAAGACTATCAAAATCAAATTTTTTATGTCACTAGGTTTACACAGCAAAATTTGGTCACTATTTGGTCAGTCTAGAAATGAGGTCAGTCTTTTGGAAATTCACTAATGCTGGTAAAGTATCACATTTTTATGGAGGTGTCATTATAAAAACATGTCAGTCATCAACATCATCCCATTTAGTTTCAGGTCATCCATTAGGTCGCTAGGGTTTCCAAGGTCCATCATTTTCATGAATAAATTCAGCAATGAATAGAGCATGACAAGAAGCTCTTGCGTATTGATTTGTGAGTTATCCCACATTCATGATGTTCTTATGGTCAAAAAGTTCTAGAAAAAGAAGTTCCATCACTCAAGAAAGTGAAAAGGTAGCTCAAGATTCAGTTGTAAAGGTAACTCTATTTTCAAAAGTGAAAAATCAGTTTCTAAAGGTTTGTGGGTCCCATTTTTTTTCAAAAAGAGGAATAGTTTTTCCTATATAAACTCGAAAGCCCCCAAACTTGGTTCATTTGCCTCCTATTCACTCTTGAGAATCGATCTCTCCCTCTAAAAGAGAGAAAAAGTTGATTTCTTAGGCAATTTTGTAGAAAACCTTGAGGCGTTGTCCATAGGAACAAGGCACCATGCACAAAGGGTCGGTGTTGTGCACAGAGAAACTGAGTTGCGCACATGAACAAAGCATTGCGCACGGGACAGAGTGTCCAGAAAACGCCCAAACCTCTCCCAAAGTCCATCTTTTGGCTTTAAAACTTAATTTCATTTATTTATAAGCCAAGAAATAGGTAAGTACACCATCATTCTCCCTCATTTTCTTTTCAAAATCATCTCATGCCAGTGATTCTTCAAATTAGGGTTTGTAGTAAAAATTTTCATGGGAAATGATAGGGTGATAATGGCCATTTTTATTTTTGGTTTCTAAACATGTAAAATGTTTCCCTACACCTACATGCATGTTTAATAAACCATTTGAACCATTCAATCCACCTCAAAACAAAGTTTTACCTCTCAAAAAGTAAAACCCTATCTCATTCCTAGAGGCTTTTGGGAATTTTTCATTACAAACCCTATTTTTCCTCCTTGCAAGAAGATCACTCTTCCACTGTTTATTCACTCATTTTCATTAGCTTCCAAATTTCATATCCACCTATTTCAAACCTCCTCTATCATTTTGTCAAAATCCACCTTCACATCACTTCATTTTCATTCATACCTCAAACTTTTTTTCATTACGTGCTGCTAGGGTGTTTTGTCATCATGGAGGCAGAATCTTCACCAAATACGAAAAGGAATCATAAGGGAGGGAAGATCCTCAGATATGAGCCATCAAATTGTAATGAAATCAACTCCTATCCTTTCATCAAACAGTGCTTTGAAGATGTACATTGCTTGGAGTTTTGAAAAAGGGTGAGTGAGGTGGGTTTTCAGGAACAGTTAACAGATTTGGTGGCAACTCAGTTGAAGGGTAAAAGTGTTGTCATCACTGGTGTTGAGTTCATTTTTTTAGTGGCCTCCATCTCACTTGCAATAGGGCTACCGAACAATGGTGAATATTGGTTCAAGGGAATGAGCCTAGATCTTGAATACTACAAGCCTTTCTTAAAAACACCATACAGGGAGAAACATGATCACACTATGCCTTTCAGATACTTATTAGAGAAATATTCCCCTTTGATGAATATTAACATGAAGTTCTTTACATGTGAAGGGAGATTCTCTAGGTTGTACGCTTATCATTTCCACCTCCTAATACACTTCACCTCTCAGAAGCCACTCAACATGTGTAACCACCTATTCAGGAGCATTTCCAAAATGTCAGAGAAAATACAAATTAAGAAAAAGGAGCACTACCCAAGCTTGTTTCATCATAGTATAATTAAACTATAGTCCTTCACCAACTTGCAGAGAAAGGCATGACTTGGGAAACCATTTTGGAAACCGCCCTGAAATGGTATGAGGCCAATGTAGTAGCTCAAACCTCTATAACACCAAAACAGCGAATGTGTTGTTGGGAAAAGTATCCAATACAGAATGACCCTATCCCACTCTAAGGGTGATAGTACCTCAGCAACAATCAAAGCAAAGCTATTCGAGATTACTTCTTTATGAGATGTAAGAGAGGGGAGAAAGAGATCCACTAACCATTATCTTCCGCTAATGATTGATCCAATCTTCTCTCTTTGCTGCTTGCTCCCAGCTCCTTGCTCTTTCACTGGCCCAGCTACACCAAGATCCTGCAAAATGGCAAGAGAGGGAAACTACAAGAAGCATACATTCATAATTGATTCAAGGATTAGAATAAATCAAATACACAAGTATAGCAATACACCATTGAGACACATGCATATAGAAGAACCTCAAATGCTTTATTAATGGAAGAAGTAAAGTTCAGGAAGTGATACAACCATAAAAGGCCCAATCCAGCATCACCTCCCAGCAGAAAGAAATCTCCTCTTCACCTCCTTCAAAGCAAATCACCCAATAGTTCTATACTCAAACCAACAGCACTTCCTTACATTCACAAGATTCCAGCCTCCTTAGACCTCATGAGAGAGCTCTATATATAGGAGTTTTGGAGAAAGGATGAGTCAGCTTGTAGCTGGCATGAAGCTGACTAGTGTCCTCTCCCACTTCAGTTATTCTTCAGTTCTTGAGTCCACTTGGAGGTTCTTGCTTCCACTTGGAGATCTAGACCCTCTTACTCATCACCAGTCGAATTCCCTGATCCAAGTGTCATTTTGGAAGCTTCCTGGGCATTGACACCTTGAAGAATGACTGTGCCACTTGTCCCAACTCGCCCAGCGCAGGTAGCCTTCTTTGCAGTTGACATTCAGCGCAGGTACATAGTGGAGCAATTGACATTCAGCGCAGATGCTCAGTGGAGCAGTTGACATGATCCAGAATTAGCTTGTTTTTTAGTGTTTTCAGGTGGAGAACTGATATTCAGTGCTGTGGTTTGCTGACCTTGTTCCTCTAGGGGTAGGAACAACATGTTTAGGGACTTTGGATCCCTTAGATTATTGACATTTCATGCTTCATGCTGTAAGGCACAAAAATGTCTATAACAGTTGCCCCCTAAAGTATGAGGTCGTTTATCGGGTGAAATGCTTTATCAGGAGGATCCGAAGTTCATTCAATCGCTGAGAGGTGACCTGTAATAAAATACAATACAATACATTATTTTTCATTCTGCTTTCATGATCTAGCTGAGGCGGGCATTCCCATGCTCAGCTTTATAAATTCATTTTGGTACATAGAACAGACGATCGTCTGATGGTAGACTGATAATTCTCTGCTGAAATTATCATCCTTTGAGTAGGATGATCATCTACTGCAATGATGTACATGTCAAATGTCTTTATATTTCCTGAATATATATCGCAGCCCGGATGGATGAAACTAGATCCGGGGTCTTCAAACTCGTTCGATCTTCACTCTAAGTACAAGTCAATCCATGTGAGAATTGCGCTGAAGTCGAACATGGAAAGACATCGCTTGATTACCGGTCAATAATGTAAACTGTTAACAAGCGCGAGAGGAATCACCGATAATGATAATGACCCTCAAGGTACTGCAGTACAATTCACGTGGTGTGAATAAAGGACTTGGTGTCGAACACCACGCAAAATCTTCTGGTCGAAGGTCATTGATGTATACCTGTCGCCGGAAGTGAGAAACTTGCCATTGAGGCATGCAAGCTTCAAAGTACTGAAGGGGTTGTTCCTAGATCAACTTCTTGGATAATGAGCTGAAGTCGACAAGAAGCGATCCGTCAAAGGAGGGCCTTAATGAATCCCACATCAGTGACACGGAACGGAGCTAATGATTTTAGTGGAGGTGAAAACAATCTGTGAATATGATTCAGGGTGGCGATCATGGGTGGATGAAGGATAATGTATGGCAGTGGATGGGACACGGTTGACTCTTTCTAAACAACATCTCTTGAACATATAACGACACTGATGCGATGGATCGGTAGCATTACCCCAAATGTGGATGGTTTGGCGAAGACCATGGTGATGAGACCGGTGAATGAAACAACCCAACCCGATGTGATACGGAGGAAAAGTGTCATGTTCAAGAGCGACTTGCTACCATTAAGCTTTGAGGTTCTCCCAATTTTCCCCAGTCATTTCTGACCAGTACCTCTTTATTTTTGTCAAGCTTGAGGAGGATAACATATGCTTGTTCTATAACCTGCCCTTCGGGCAAGCCCATCGCTATGTTTTAACGAGCCTAGCGATAGGGAAACTCGTTCTCGTCTAAAGACAAGTTTGTCGCTATTTAATCATTTTAACGAGTCTAACGACAAGGAAAACTCGGTCCTTTTCATTTTTAGAGAGTCTGAAAAGGTACAGAAAGTTAACTCCAAAATTCCTTTTTCGTCATCTAATCCCTTAAGTCCGAAAAAGTATAAAACAATACAGAAGGGATGAGTTTTCGATAACTTTAACGAGCCGAATAAAGCAAGCGCTCGACCTTTTTGTGTAATAATCCCTCAGGTCCAAAAAGATTAAAATCTAGAGGAGGGATAGCTCTTCCGGTCACTTTAACGAGCTGGAAGGCCAAAACTCGGCAAACTTTTCATATTTTACGAGTCAGATGAAAAGAGCTCAAAGAAGACTCGTCTTTTGAGGAACGAGTGATAAACAGGGATAGCAGCAGATTCCAGGTACAGGTTGGAATTTTCCAATCACGGCAGTGTCACAAGGATGGCTAGGTGAAATCACTCTTCGCAGCTGTTCCTCAAAAATGGGTAAACAATCATATGGAGGTGAACGATTGGCCAAATGAAATGGAGGTGGCAGGTGCAAACACGACCAAGGCTTTTTATGGCTAATAAATTTACGATCACAGAGATTATTTACCAGGGTATGTTCATTTTTTAATGAGCTTGAATGCTCAATCTTATGTTTATTTTTTAACGAGCATGAACTATGTGCTAAAACTGCTCGGATCTCGCTTTTCTATTTTTTAACGAGCATAAATTCCGCGGTAAAACTGCTCGATATACCAGTCATAAGATAAGAATGTCTCCTTTGAGATAGCTATTTTTTAGGAGCTTTATCCCACGAAGCTATGCTCCTTCTCATCCTTTCTTTATGCAAGTTCGGAAACAGCTAATCCTACGAGTTTAAAGGGTTGACCTACAGGTTTAAAGGAGGACCTAAAAATTTAAAAAATAAATAGTCGCCTTGCTTGCACTCCAAAAGGTTTGCATGCCCCCAGGTATAAAGTAAAATTTCAAGGCTGCCCCTACTTATCCGTCAAAACATTTGTTTTAAAGGGTGAGGCTTGCCTCTTTCTGGTTACCCAAAGATTGTTTTGTTAACACCATCAAACGAAAACATCTCCTCGGCACTGTCTACCGAAGTAGACAATGGTGAATGACCTTTGTCAAACAAGTAACCTTAACAAAAGAATCTTGTTCTAGAACAACCCCTCTTCCATCCACGGACGGGGTACGGACTAGTCATATTCTTTCGCGGAAATTCTACCTTATACCCAAGGTTTCCTCTGCCCGAAGCAGACCAGGATGCATGCCCCCTGGGTTCCAGTCCCATCTTTCCGAATCACTCGCACTCATCGGGAAGGAGGACTGGGGTGGAGACATTTCTTGAGTGAATAGACCATTGAGGGTTGGTATGTGACTATTTGCGATGCGTGATCCTGGAAATGAAAGTTGGTCTACGAGCTTGACCATTCTTCCTTCGTGTGGAAAACACATTACTCTAAAGAGTGAGGAGACTATTGCCTCCATGCAATATATATAGTCTCGTCCAAGGAGTAGGTTATAATCCAAGGGTCCTTGAACGACCATCACGTTCATTTGAACGGTCTTCCCTTTCAATGTAACAGGCACATTGGGGAGGATCCCTAATGGTCGACTGGTTCCTTTATCAAAACCCGAGAGATTTCTTATCTCAGGCAAAAGCTCCGGGGAACCCAGTGCTTTCCAAGCAATAGAGGAAAGGATACTCACAGATGCCCCTTCATCAATGATAGTTCCAGCCATTACCATTCTATAAATTTGGACTATGATTCTGAATGGTACACTGGCTGGCAACCGGGTCTGCCTAGTTGGTTCCAATCAAAGGACACAACCAGGTTGCTTGGTGGTGGGACCGAATACACGGCCGGATATGACCCTGACGATGTTCCTTCCTGCGATAAAGGAATGGGCGCATTGCCCTGATGCTCATCAGAGTCGGTGTTGATGAAAAGAATCTGGATGGTGTCATCCTTATTCTCTTCAGTGAGGGTGTCATTTGAAGATGAATCTTCAGTGACGGTGTCATTTGAGGATGAAACCTCTGAAGGAAGAACCGGGTCAACTGCCGTTTCGACCTTTGGACTTTCGTCCGGTCTGGATTCAGTAGGTTCATTCTCAATGACTGACGCTTCAGCTGACCACTTGAGCGGGCCAGCTGTATTTTCAACCAACGAAGGACTTGGCACGATTTTTTTGTATCCAGGAGGAAGTCTCAACGGTGAAACCGGGCGATCTTCCAAAACTCTCTTCGCTTCGTCTAAGAAGGGACAACGGTGGATGGCGTGATCGCCTTCACACAGTCTGCAGGGGGATCTTGCTCCCCCTCTTTGTCTTGAACCTTCACTTTCGCTGGTTGACGGTAAGCATTCAACATGGCTATCAGAGGTTGATGCTCCCGAATTGTGCAAACGAGGGGACCAGTCCCTTAGTATCCGGGAATACAGGGACAATCTCTATGGAAGTGGTCTCCTCTACATATGACACATGGCGATTTAGGCCCGGTCTGTGCTGTGTGTGGATTTTTGTCAGATGTCTTTTGCTTGCCCCCAGTCGCCTTAGGCTCCTTCTTCTTCTTCTCTTTCTTCTTCTTCTCCTTCTTCTCCATGGGAGCTTGGCTTTTGCCGGCTCTACCTTGCGAAGATGAAGGATTGGAGGAAGAGTTATAGGAAGTAGAAGGCTGGTGGGCAGCTCTAGACTGATCTAACTGTTGACTCGACTGTTCAGGAACCATGGTGTTCTGAACTACATTGGTTGAGAATAGCCAAATAGGCAGGCCAATTGTCAGTCCTGGAAGCGACAATGTGGCCATGTGGGGCGCACCAACTTCTCCCCAAGAGGAGAAAGGACTAGGATTTCCATCATGTGGAATTCCTTGGTTGGGGCGTTCCATGTTCTCAACCTACAGATCAACGCAGGAATAGGAGGTGATTATGTTCCGTTTAAAATAAATTTTATAACGACGCTTTAGACACAACTTGCTTTTTCACTTTTTAAGAGTCGAGAAAAAGCTAAAGATGACTCTAGTCTCCTTCGATGTTTTAACGAGCCCGAAGTGACAAATGCTCGGATGGACTTTTTCAGTTATATAGTTTGAAAAAGGCCAAAAGAAACTACTCTGGAGTTCTAGGCAGAGGGTGTGCCAAACTTTTCGCAAAACCACAGAATACGTTTTACGGTACGAGTGGTCGATCTTCGTGAATGCTGTGTTCACTGCATTGCGATCAGTAGGGCGGCCGACACGGTTTCCTATGGATAAAGGCTTTGTTCCTATAGGGGTCTCCCAATATATACGCGACGGTACGTGGGAGCACAAGTCCGTATTGATACTTATCGCTTCACCGTGGAGGAATCACCCAACCACTCAACGCTAAGATATCACGTTTAACGACGCCGGAACACGTCTCTAGCTTAGACCTCTATGTGTTTGCGTTATGTTTCAATGCGTTGTTATGTAAATTCAATTTATTTTAAGGTTGATCTTGTTTAGCAGTTTGCCTTTATGGATCACCACGAGATGTATAGTAACACTCCTAAATGCAGTCTAAGATGATAAGCAAGCTTTTCAATCTTTCAACTTTGAAAATCTTAACTACTGAGGGAAAAGAAAGACATCATCTTTTCACACAGATCATAGAGCACACACTAATGCACTTTTTCCTAAATCAACATGCAAACTGTCAAAATGCACATGCACAATGCAGGTATTTCTTTTCTCTTTCTTAATGTTGATGTAATACAAAAAGAAAGTTGTTGTATAATTTTGAATTCAATTTCAAGTGAAAGCAAACAAGCTTGTCCAAAATCAAAAGACACCTTAAGATTTACTTGTTTCGACACTAGAAATATATAAATTCAAACCATATGACGAAAGCAAAAGCTCAATCAGCTATGAACAGCAAATAAACTAACTCTTAAGATCAAAACGACACTTATCACAGGTCTAGATCTAAGAGGCCACAGCAAGACTAGTTCACTTTCGTTATGGGAAACTGCAAATGATATAAGAAATACACAAAGAACAAATACAGTTTCTTTATACAACCGAGGCGGAATAGTGGCAAGGAAAGTTGGTTTCAGATAGGTACATTGACAGACAACAGGCTGCAAAAACAAGGATGAAAACAGGGCAATAAACAACAGGGAACCCCAGTAGCACTAGGCAAAACTGGTTCAGCACAGGTAGTACACTGCCAGTTTGACCTTCAGCGTAGGTAGCCCCTTCGGGAACTGCGCTGAAATGCAGACTGCCTTCACAGTGCCTGCACTGAAGAGATAAACTTTCGTTTTTCTCAGTTTCTGGGTCACAGATTGCTCAAAAATTCACAGTTTTTGGCCAAATCAGAAGCTATCAGTCAAGTACACACTAAGGGATGAAAAGGAGGATGAAAAGCTATCACTAAGAGCTGTTCAGAGTCCTTGTGGATCAGCTCTTCAAATCATAAACTTGCCCAGAAACTGAGCTAGAGTAGCTGCCCTCTACTTTGCATTTGAAAGATTCAAATGCAGTTCGATTCGGTACTCCCTGTGTTTATGAAATGAATAGAAAAAACACAAACAACCAACAAGATACGATCCCCAGCGGAGTCGCCAATTTGTTGTTGGGAAAAGTATCCAATACGGAATGACCCTATCCCACTCTAAGGGTGATAGTACCTCAGCAACAATCAAAGCAAAGCTATTCGAGATTACTTCTTTATGAGATGTAAGAGAGGGGAGAAAGAGATCCACTAACCGTTATCTTCCGCTAATGATTGATCCAATCTTCTCTCTTTGCTGCTTGCTCCCAGCTCCTTGCTCTTTCACTGGCCCAGCTACACCAAGATCCTGCAAAATGGCAAGAGAGGGAAACTACAAGAAGCATACATTCATAATTGATTCAAGGATTAGAATAAATCAAATACACAAGTATAGCAATACACCATTGAGACACATGCATATAGAAGAACCTCAAATGCTTTATTAATGGAAGAAGTAAAGTTCAGGAAGTGATACAACCATAAAAGGCCCAATCCAGCATCACCTCCCAGCAGAAAGAAATCTCCTCTTCACCTCCTTCAAAGCAAATCACCCAATAGTTCTATACTCAAACCAACAGCACTTCCTTACATTCACAAGATTCCAGCCTCCTTAGACCTCATGAGAGAGCTCTATATATAGGAGTTTTGGAGAAAGGATGAGTCAGCTTGTAGCTGGCATGAAGCTGACTAGTGTCCTCTCCCACTTCAGTTATTCTTCAGTTCTTGAGTCCACTTGGAGGTTCTTGCTTCCACTTGGAGATCTAGACCCTCTTACTCATCACCAGTCGAATTCCCTGATCCAAGTGTCATTTTGGAAGCTTCCTGGGCATTGACACCTTGAAGAATGACTGTGCCACTTGTCCCAACTCGCCCAGCGCAGGTAGCCTTCCTTGCAGTTGACATTCAGCGCAGGTACACAGTGGAGCAGTTGACATTCAGCGCAGATGCTCAGTGGAGCAGTTGACATGATCCAGAATTAGCTTGTTTTTTAGTGTTTTCAGGTGGAGAACTGATATTCAGTGCTATGGTTTGCTGACCTTGTTCCTCTAGGGGTAGGAACAACATGTTTAGGGACTTTGGATCCCTTAGATTATTGACATTTCATGCTTCATGCTGTAAGGCACAAAAATGTCTATAACAGAATGGAAGTGGGGTCCTCTAGTAAATCAGTTGAGAAAACTCAAGTACCTAAGCTTGAGGTGACTAAAGTGTACAATAGAGGACAAAGGCTTGTGTTTTCTTCTCATGGAGAGAAAGGGGCCAAGCCTTCTTCATCGACAAAGCAGGGACCGACAACAAAAGATAAAGACACAGTTGAGCATGAGTTTGAGCTCGTTGATTCAGAGGAACAGGATCAAAATTCAAGCATGCAATAGACAATCAGAGATAAATACTATAAAATGAAGGAGCTTACAATCAATATGAAAATAGAAAAACATGCCATTTCATTCCTTAAACAGGAGAGTAGTCATCTCAAAGCCAAGGAATTTGATCATGGAAAAAGAACAAGCCAAAATATTGCAACAGGTTGGCAAAGGCAAGAAAATCGTAGAATCAAGCGAGCCTAAAGGATCAGAAGGGAAAGGAAAGAGGAGAAGGCCAAGAACAAAGGGCCTGAAGAAAGCCTTGCAAGAAGAGGAAAAACACATCCTATTGAATGAAGACATGGACCTAGAAGATAGAATTGCTCTTGAGGTCAATCAAGACAAGGAGTATTGGCTCAACAGGGTGAATGAACACTTGGAGAAGCTCCCCGAGAAGGAAAACATAAAATAGAGATAATCAGTTGCTTAGACATATGGCACACCACTATCAGGCTCAAAACATGATTGCCAATGTCAAGGTAAAGCAACTTAAAAACAAGCTCAAGGAAGCGAAAAAAGACCAAAAGGATGAGGGAAATTTTGAGATTCATGTTGAAGCATCTATGAAGGTTTAACAAACATATTTTTACAACTTCCAACCAATTTTGAGAAAATTCTGAGCACTTTTCGTTTTTTGAGAATTTTTTAGCTAAATTCATAAAATCAGCAGCTCCATAAACGTAGTGCCTTGGCACTACGCTTTTTCCTCAGCCATCTATTTCAAGAAAGGTCTAAATTTTTGGAAATCTCTTTCCATCCTCTAAAAACCCATTCGTTCATATTTTAAATAGGTGGCTTAGTTTTGGAGAAAAATGAAAAAAAGTGGCAAAAAACTAGCATTCTCGACCCTTTTTTGACAGGCGTTGCGCACAGGGAGCGACCTTGGGAGAATGGATTTTTGAAGGCCTTACCATCATCCAAATTCAAAAATTCAGACTATTATAGAAATTAGAATTGAAGGGCTAGTTTACCGTTCTATCAGTGTTGTATTTTCTCCCCTAGAAGGCACCTCAAAATCAGCTCAAAGTTGGCGTTGCGCTTCTGTACTTTTCTGTGTTTTAATTTGTAAATTCCACTGTGTAAAATTTCTAGTTTCTAGTTTTACTCAGTCAAAGTCAAGATTCTCTATGTAATGGAACTATTTTACAGGCTAGGTGATGTATGAATGAATAAATGTACATCATAGGTTGTTTTTTATGTTTATTAGGCCTCATAAAGGAAGCGGACTCCTAAACAAACTTTCCATGAAATATTTTAGTTTCACCTTCTCACTCTCACCCGTTGGTTGAGAGAATCTTGGAGTCAGTTCCTCCACCAAGGAATTCGACTCCTGAAGGTAGGAAACTGGTCTAGGAGAGTCTATATGTATCATTTCTCTTCAGGAGAAAAGGGTTGAACATTTTGTGAAGGATGCTTGCATGTAATCATGTTTTCAGCTAATATAGAGACAGGTTGAAGCTATTTTCAAGGAACTCTAGCCCAGTGACTTCATGGTGCTTGTTCTTCATTTGGTTTGTTTTCTAATGGTTTAAACATCTTTATCTACATGATATCTCTTCTTTTTATGGATGCCTTATAGTGAAATATACAGAATTCTTGTTTTTCAAGCTCTGTTATCTGGTTTTCATAGTTATGTTTATGTCTTCCTAAGCTAATGAAATCATGTTTACTTATGCTCATTAGTTTCCTCTATACTACACTGACAATATTCTAAATACACCATGGATTATGATATCTAGCTACTTCTCATATTTTCTCTTGCACTCCTACAGTCTTGACCTATTTGTGGCTCCAAACCCTAAGTTCAGCAAACCCTAAAACCCAAATTTTTATAAACAAACAATCAAATACACATATATAGCCTAAAATTATTTTGCTTTAAACTCATAACATTAATAAGAGACTTAGAGAGATCCCTCTCATGCTCAGTAGGGCTACCTATTGAGCTAAAGTGGTTTAAGGTTACCCTTCTCGATTTCCTTTTTAGCCTAGGATATTGTAAGGACTAACATTTTTGGCGTTGTTGTCATGGAACAAATGTTAAATCATTCTTGGGAAATATCTAAAAGATTTAAAATAATTGGTTCTATAGTTCACATCTTCCAGTATTCAAAGATAGGTTAAATTCATAAATTTCATTAGTTTAGGGTGTATACATTCTAGCTTCTAAAAGGCATACCAGGTCAAACCCTGACCCAAATCCACCTTTCATTGTTGAAAATCCAGAAAAACTGCTCAAAAAACTTAAATTAACCATCACTAAAAGTGCAGTTCGAAAAATTAAAAGAACAACCTCTCTTCCTAAAAATTTGTTTGCCTTTGAGAAAATTCCTTTTGATGAGCAGATAGAATTATCTCTTTCCAGGTCGAAGTCTGAGTCTTGTATTTCTGAAGTGACATTAGAGCCTTTAAAGGTTGAAACTCACTCTATTTCTTCAGAATCTTTGTCTGCTAAAATTGATCATGAACTATGGTTGAATTTTGATAAGCTTCAAAGCCTTGCTGACCAACTCTAGATCACTATTGAAAAAGCTTTTGTCCAATATCAACTTGAATACATGGCCATTGCTTCATCTTTTGTTTCACCTCCAAGAACATCTGTTACATCTCCCAAGACTTTAGCTTCGTCATCTTTCATACCACCTCAATCTGTTCCATATTTTTCTGTACAACAAATTGTAGCCGCTCCGCCACCCCCATCAGTATCACCATCCTTACCTATAAATCCCATTGTAGTACCTCCATTATCTCCAGTAGTCATGGCATGATTTGCACCTCTCTTACTTCCTGCTCAACTTGCTGATTTGCCTCAGAATTATGGTCAAAGACTCCCTTTTTTTATGGAAGTGCAGAAATTACAGCTCAGCAACATGTTGACAAGTTAATAGATTTCATTGATTTAGAAGAAATTGATGAATATAATGCCAAGATGAGGATTATAACTCAAATTTTCGTAGGAGATGTTAAGAAATGGTTTCGAAGTTTGCCTACTAATTCTATTAATATTTCTCAAAGATTGATTGAATTATTCTTAGCTCGTTGTCAAGAGAAGAAAAATCCATTGCGGATATTGGCTGAGTATAATTCAATGAAAAGGAACTCAAATGAAACAGTTCAGGAATTTACAGTGAGATTCAACACAGTGTACAATTCCATACCTGATGATATGATGCCTCCTTCTGGTCTGGCTCTTCTTCATTATCCCAATGCTTTCAATCCGTACATGGCATACCAGCTAAGGGGAAAATAGAAAAGAAGGACATCACTACAAAAGAGGTAGAAAAGAAATGTAATCTTTTTAGTTTGGAAAATAAAATTTCTAAATTGAAGATAGCTATTCCCCTCACTGAATTAGTGAGGAATGACAAATATAAATTTTAGATTACAAAGATGTTTAAGGTTGACCAGATGTCTGGTACAGTTAATGTAGCTGATGATGAGCCAGCGATCCTTTTTGGTCTAGCCTTAGAAGGAACTCCTGAATATAGTGAAATCCCTCCTTTTTATATGAGTCTTAAACTTCATGATTTTATCCTTCATAATGCCATGCGACATTCTGGTGCCTCACATAAACTTATGCCTAAAGCCATCATGGATAAACTAGGACTCAGTATCACCTGACCCTACCATGATCTTTATTCCTTTGATTCCAAGAGAGTGAAATGCCTTGGCCTCATTAAAGAATTGGTAGTATCCTTGGACCAAATCCCGGCCAAGAATGTGCTCATGGATGTAGTAGTTGTTGATATTCCTCCTAGGTTTGGCATGTTGCTTTCAAGGTCTTGGGGAGAAAAACTAAAGGGCACTTTGCAGCTTGACTTTTCATATGTCATTATCCCTGTTTTTGGTCAGCTCCATAAACTTTATAGGGAAAAGAAGACAAAATTTATGATCAGCAGTAAGGAGAAGCCAATCAATCATCCTATACATGTTGTCCATACTAATCTTGATTCTTTCATTTTATTTAGCGATATAAATTTTGTTGATGATGAAAGTCAGCTAGTGGAAATTTTAGAAGTTCCCAAGGTCATGAGCAGCATGCATGAAGTTATTACAATAGAAGATAAAGAGGTTAGTGAAGAGTGTTTGTACCCAGCAAATCCCATTGAGGAAATTGAAAGAATAGTGCAGAAAATAGAGAGTTTTGAGATAGTTGGTCAAATTCCTAAAGAGCAAACAATTCAGTCTTCAAAAATTCTTTTTCCGGATGAAGAAAATGGTCTTTGGACCATGGAGTTAGATGGTGCATCGGGAAGAGAAGGAGGAGGGGTTGGTGTCTAGATACATGGTCCATTACATTAGTAAACATAAAATCCATCGAAATGTGAGAATGATTTCTTACAAGTTGGCTTTTGAGTGTTTAAATAATGAGGAGTATGAGGCATTGATTGTTGACCTCAAAATTCTAAAGAAGTTGGGAGCAAAAAAATTTTATGTTTATGGTGACTCGAATTAGTAATCAAACAAGTCAAAGGGGAATACCAAGCCAAGCACCCAAGAATGAGAGCTTATCACAATGTTGTACTTGACATCCTCAAGAATTTTTCAGAATACACTTTGTCACTTATTCCTAGAGCTTAGAATGTCATAGCTGACTCACTCACCACTGCAGCAAGTGTGGTGAAGATTCTTATTCATCCTAACTAGAAGTACTCCATCCATGTCAGACATCACCCAGCTATTCTAGATAACATGAGATTTTGGCAAGTGTTTGGGGGTGATATCATAATTCTCACATTGATGATGCATCCAATTTGAATGATCTGGACATCCACTCAACTAAGATTAAAGTATTACAGTTCAACGAAAACAACATTCCAAGAGGCTTTGTTTCTTTCAAAGAGTTATTTGATTGAGATGATGTCACCAAGAAGCCCACCATGGTTCCTACAGAAAAACGAGTTGAAGATGTAAACATTGGCACAGTTGATAATCCTAAAATGGTCAATTTATCAAAGTCCTTATCTCCTTAAAGAAAAAGTAAGTACATGTCTTTAATGAAAGAATTAGCTGACGTATTTTCTTGGGACTATTCATATCTGAAGGTTTATGACAAAAGTATCATTTAGAACAAAATTACTATTAAGCCCGATCAGAAGCCATTTCACTAGAAATTAAGGAGGATCAATCCCAAGTTGCTTCCATCGATTGAGAAAGAGGTAAATAAACTTTATAAGTCTGGAATCATAGTTCCTATTCGATTTTCTAAATGGATGTCTAATCTAGTGCTTGTAATAAAGAAGACTGGGGAAATTCGTCTATGTATTGATTTCATAAATCTGAACAAGGTGTCCTTGAAAGACAATTATCCCCTACCCAAGATGGATCACATACTCCAGAGGGTAGTTGGGTCCTCTAGGATGTCATTGCTAGATGGATACTCTGGATACAACCAAATTCTGGTACACAAGGATGATCAGCTCAAGACAGCCTTCACAACGCCATGGGGTACATTCATGTATGCCAAGATGCCTTTTGGGTTGAAGAATGCAGGAGCTACTTTTCAGTGGGCTATGGACATAGATTTTGCAAATGAAAAATATGTATTTCTGGTTATCTATTTAGATGATCTTACAGTGTTTTCAAAGTCTGATGAAGATCATTTACATCATTTGAGAATTGTTTTTTATAAATGCAGAAAATTTGGCATCTCACTTAACCCAAAGAAGAGTTTGTTCGTCATGGAAGAAGGTAAGCTATTGGGACACATCATCTCTAAAGATGGCATCCGCATTGATCCTACAAGAGTGGAGGCCATTCAACAATTATAGTTTCCAAGGAACAAGAAAGAGATTCAGTCTTTCAATGGGAAAATCAATTTTATGAGAAGATTCATTCCTAATCTAGCTGAGCATTTAAAGGAAATGAAAAACATGCTCAAGAAGGACAGTGAGGTAAGGTGGTCTTTAGAGGCTAAGAAATCATTTTCATGCAGTGAATTTTTCATTATCTACTACTATGTTCGGCGTGGGATCCCCCAAGGCAAGTTTTGGGGGTTAAAGCCCAAGTTTTGACTAAGTCGGATGTAAAGACTCCGTGATTTGTGGGCGCAAAGCACAGAGTTGTAATTGAGTCATAGGGTTGTCTACCCTCACTTTTGTAATGTAATGTTGGCTTGAAAGTTCTACCCATGGTCTGTGGACCATGGGATTGTATAAATAGAACGAGGCTCTAAGTGTAAAGAGACATGGAACAATCTAAGAGAAGGATGAAGAATTGAGTCTTAGTTGAAGCGTCGAGTCGTGTCTTTCGGTTGTAGAGTACGAGAATGCTCTGCAGTTGAGTGCATAGAGGCCTAGTAGTACGCAGCTGAGTGTGTGGACGCCTGCAGCTGAGTGCGTAGGGTGGGTTGAGTCTGTAATCTTTAGAGAAGTAATAAGGGAAGTTTTACATCATTTATGTGTATCATTTACTGTTTTCTGCATTAAATGTATATAAATTGCATTTATATTGTATATGATGTGTGAACTTATATGAATTTGTTGATAAAGGGAAGATCAGATAAAGTATCTGTTTACGTGAAGATAACTAACTGTTATAAAAAGATAAGGAAGATCCACGGTGTAACTTGGGGAAATAGCGCAGATCTCTGCTTTAGTAGCACAAAAGCACCTTAGCCCCTGGTTAGGGCTACGTGAAGGCAATTATAACAGATCGTGAAGGCCTCGCAGGTCAGGAAAGTGAACGAAGTGACCTACCTGAAGGTATTCACAGTTGGACTAAATCGACCCCTCAGACATATCAAGGGTGCGAAAACTTGGTTCCAGCATCCCCCCATACTACTTCAGGTGAGACCTCAGTCCGCGCTTCATATGATGTTTCCGAAAGGGCCAGTAGTACATGCATTTGTTTGGCTAAATAACTATGAACCTGGGTCAAGCCCCCTCAAGCCAACAAATGGTTCCGTTGTCGAGACCGGAATCTGCATAAATATGTCTGATATCGTATCATTGGAATCCAACTAAGAAGGAAATTGGAGCTTGGTTGGACATGAGAATTCACGAGTTCGCGGCACAAGAGAATAGGAATACGTGACTGACAAAAGAAGAGTGTTTATACTACTACCTGTACATAGATATCCATGGAATTTTCTTCTCATCTTTCCCTACTGAGTTGTACGAGTGGATCGCGAAGCTAGCAGATAACCAAGGAAGGTGGAAGCTCAACAATCCTATTATGTGGACCCTAGAGTTGGTGCACAGATTGGAAGCATTGGAGGATAATATCATGTGCATCGTTGATCACTGGCTCGATCAGATTATAGGAGGATTCATTACTAAGTTCGTGATAGATACTTCAGTTAGCTATAGTGAGCTAGAGTGACGCTTTCTCAAAGGACCATGAGGTAAGTACATAAAATCTCTGAATACTTGTATTAAAATGTTATTGTGTGAAAAGAGGGTTATACAATTACCTTGATGTCTGAAGCTACATGAAGTGGAAAAACCTACAGAAACGAAGGAAGTAAGGGACCAGAGAATAGTCCTTTGATTTCACCTCTGCGAAGGGATGAGGAAGAGCTTGCGAAGGTTTCACCAAAAAGTGTGATCAATTTGATAAGGCAGAGGGTTCTGCGCATACCACCCACACCACCACTAGCTTCACCGCCTTCACCTCCATCTTCACCCGTACCACCTCCACCACCACCGCAAGTCAATATGGCAAGCACGATAAAATTTCCTGTGTTCAAGGGAGCAGGAAATGAAGATCTATACCAGTTTTGGTTCGTGATAAGATCCGTATCAGAAGTGTAGGCAGTTACAAATGATAATATAAATAAAGTGATGTTGGCCAGTGCTCTGTAAGATCGCGTGCTGACCTGGTATATTAAGCATTCTAATGATAATCTAAATGTTGGGATTGCAGATATCCAAATTGCGTTAAATGGAGAATTTAGCAGGCTGAAGTCAGAGGCATAGTCAATCATTAGATTCAAAGAGATCACAATGCTACCAGGTGAAACTCCTTGGGAGCTAGAGCAGAGGTTTAAGTGCACGATTCACGAAGCTAATATGACTCTGATGGATAGACAACACCACGAATGGTTTGTAGCATCGCTAACGCCGCATTTGAGGAACGCGTTGTCACAATAGAGGTTAATGACTCAAGTAGAGGCCTTGGAGATCACGATGAAGATGGATGAAACCCTGATACAGGATCCTAACTTGGGAGTTTAGCAGATCCACGTGCAATAGGACAACCCGACCAGAAGTGCACGAAGAAGTATGGTGCGTAAAATGAAAGGGTCGAGATCATGATAAGGACCATTGCCCGATATTTTCAAATTACCTCATGGGAGGAGGACTGATGTCATTCATACTAGAGGCACAAGCAAAACCTAGCGCGGCACCTGCTTTATGGTGCACGATTTTTCAAATAGGAGGAAAGAATGCTATGGACAACTGCCATTTGTTACAGAAGTACACATAGAATTCGCAATAGTTGTTTTGTAATTTTTGTATATCAGTTGGACATGATGAGCGCACTTGTAGAAGCTATGAGTTCATGATGGATAGAACTCCCATCGACATAGTTCAGGCCGAATCGCGGCCCCTTGACCAGAATGCAGGAGTGGCATGAATCAGATTTCAGAGGCGCGGGCGAGGCCGAGGTGGAGGAGGACCTGGAAGAGATCGTGGACAGCTGATATGTTACAATTGCAGAGCGCCAAGATATTATTCCCGTGATTGTACAAATCCAACGCGCCCATCATGTCTATATTGTACCTTGTTTGATCATCAGACAGAGGATTGTCCTACGCTGATAGATATGATACACGACAAGGGAGCGCTACCACCTCCACTGACTCAGAACCTGCAAATGATGAGGCCTGAGCCGAGCGAGAAAGATCCAAATGTGAACATTGTGCTCCGAAGTGAAATTACAACAAGAGATGATAAAGGAAAACAGCCCGAATATAGTACTTGGGTTCGCAAGGCTCTGACGAAAGAAGCAGAATTTGATTTGGAGCGCGCTAAGGAAACCTTCATGGAAGCTAAGAAGAGCTTCGCTGATGCCTCCACTTAAGGAATAAAAGATAGATCGGAGCCAGAATTGGACCCATCTATGCTTACTACATTCCTCGAAACATGCATGAAACTACTACGTGATAGTAAGGTTGTAAAAGGATTGTAGGAACTCATTAACAGATGCGTTGGGACCGCACCAGGAGAACTGCGCATACTCCGGAAGATTGGAAATCATACAACGAGGACGGGAAGAGAAATTAGGTTAACCACGCAGATTGGAAAATATGAGATGGACCAGGTAATTCTGGATTTATGATTGGATGCAAACGTTCTGCTGAAGCAGACATGGGAGCGCATGGGAAGGCCTACGCTACAATGGCCTTCTATCCAGCTATGAATGGCGAACTAGAAAAAGATAATACCTATGGGGAGATTGAAAGGAATCAGCATGGATATTGAAGGAGCGAGTGCACTAGCAACTTTGAAGTAATAGAGATTATTGATGACAGCAATCCCTACCCCGCGCTCTTAGGAATTGATTGGGCCACTGACATGAATGTGGTGATTAATCTAAAGAAGAGCAAGATGATTTTTGTGAAGAATTGTCTACGCGTAGTTATACCCTTGGACCTTGATGAGGGATCACGTTATATAGATTTGGTGCATGAAAATGAAAGCGACGATGATTTGGACTGCATCTACAAGATAACCGTGCGAGAGAAAGACTAGGTAAATCCCATCGCGAATGGACGAATCTCATGGGAGCGTGAAAGTTCTTGTACTTCAAATTCAGATTAAGAGATAGAGTGATGGCAGAACCAGTTACACGAGGTAACCACATTGAACTGTAATATGATGACAAGATCGTTGCGCTGCGTATCGATAGAAGTGAGAGATCTCCCTACTTATGATGGATTAGGTGAGGTAGATGCTTTCTTGGATAGATTTGAAAAGAAGGTGTTGGAAAAGCAACGTTTCTAGGTTTTGAAGTGGGTACTACGTGCTACACCTACGAGGTGGTGGGGTACACACCAAGGAAGCTTTGAGGGCTGGCGCAAATGCAGAGAATGATGTGCATGCGTTTTGGGAAGCCTAAGATGTGACTAACAGATAAATACAATGTACGGGATGGTCTGCGTGCACATCTATCCAGGTGGGTATAGGCATATGGTAAACAACCTACGTGGATGCACATGAACTTCGCATTGGGGAATACGGTCAATAAGCATGTGTTGGGGGGGAAATTGCGTGAACGGTCCCTCAAGTTGGAATGACAAAGTGTGGAAAGAATGAGTGTGCAAAAGGTTACCCACGCAGAAGCATTTAACGAAGTGTGTGAAGCACTGAACAAGGTATATAATGCACAGCGAAGTGATTGGGACCTGCATGTACCAGCAATTTTGTGGGCTTATAGGACAACATGCAAGAAACTGACGGGACAGATGCCTTCTAGGCTGGCCTATGGAGCAAACGTTGTAATACCGATGGAGTATATTATGCCTAGTCCGCACATAGCAGCGCCTGTGGATATGACGGTTCGCAGAGCCTTGGAAGAAGGGATCGCGTAGCTGGAAAAAGAAAAATGCTTGGGACCTGATGAAGATATCCAACAGGGTTATCTTAGACTCCAAGAACTCATGAAGGAAAGAGTTCGGTTAAGGGTGAAAATGGCCATGACGGAAGAAGAAGTCAAGAAGCTTGAGGAAGGAATAAAGAAGGACTTTCTTGATAACAAAATTGTGATGATAAAATAGGATGTGCATGATTATGTTGATAAATTTTGGGACTACCACCAAGAGTTGATCAGCTTGATGCCTTGGATTGGACCGTATATTACTAAAGGGATCACCAATGGTGGCACGATGCAGATAGTAAAGTTAAAAGTTAGACCTTTCCAAGGAAAAGTGATTGATGGTCGATTGAAGCCGTACACAACTGGCCCGGCCACCTGACTAGCCGTGGGAAGCATAGTCTTAGCACTCCTGACATTTGAAAGGAGGTGCAGGACTATAAACTACCCTGCCCGAGAGCTGCACGATGACGGGAATGTGCTCAGGAGCGAAGTGTCACAAAGTCCACGACATCACAAAAGTGGTTGCGCTGCCGCACGGATTGGCTGGAAAGTGACCATTATAGTCACTATTCACGATGTGATGATTGGTTTGAGGCCAAATGGAGTGGGCGGCAGACATTTAAGTTAGGCTTTGTGGGCTAGATTTGGGAAAACTGCTGCCAAGAGAGCATTAATGAACCGGATTTGGGGGGAATGGTCAAATTCAAATTAAAAAGGCACTATAAATTGCAAAGGCCTGCCCATCAAAAAACACTTGGCCATTTGAGAATTGAGCTATTGTGTGCCCAGAGATCTATGAACCCAAATCCATTTGATTTTTTGAAATTGAAGGCATTATTTGAGCACTTATCTAAGCCGTTGACAGATTTGTGGAGCAGCAGTATAACCACACCAAAGCAAGCCATGAATAATGGGGAAATGACTGCTGAAGAGGCTGCGTAGGCCATAACAGTAGGAGATGCCCCTGAAAGTGCCAGGATAGTCACAGAAATCCCTAAATCATTGCGCACGTCAAGGCCCAAAAAGGATAAGCAGCCTATGATTCTAGTGTTCCTGTCCCCTCGAAACCCGCTAAGAACTAAAGTGACCATGGAAGAAAAGGGGAAAGTGTTTAATGTGGAAACCGATGAGGAGGAGGAAGACCTTGAGGAAATCCTAATGGAAGAGGAGGAGGATGAAGAACTGGAGGAAGAAACTGAGGGTGCGGACCCTCTAACAAGACTGCCCACGTATGTTGCGCCGTGGAAGGGAAAGGAAAAGGTGCCCAAAGACCTAGATGAGAGAAAGAGCTCTCTGTAGACTCCGCTACTACCTGACGATATCATTTTTGAAGGAGCACACTTGGGACGAGTGCTGAGTCTAAATTTTTAAGAGTAGCAAGTAGATGCAGCGTGACACAAAGAAGCGGTTCTGAAGGCATGCGTCCAACCATGGATAGACAGGGCCTTTGTCATCACAACAACAATTGAAGGCAAGCTTGTGCAAAGGCAGGGGACGCAGGAGAAGATACAGGGAAGCAATTTAGATACCGCGGTCTCTAAACAACACGTCCAGGAGATACAGCAGGCAGCTGCTCAGTGCGCTGCTAACCTTGCAGCAGTACAGACAGACTTGGGAGGTCTCCGCGTGAAGATCTCCGCACCGACAGAGTGACTCAAGGGTGAGTCATGATGTTTGTTTCGGGGGCCTGTTGGGCGCGGGATCCCCAAGGCAAGTTTTGGGGCTTAAAGCCCAAGTTTTGACTAAGTCCGATGTAAAGACTGCGATTTGTGGGCGCGGAGCACAAAGTTGTAATTGAGTCATAGGATTGTTTGCCCTTACTTTTCTAATGTAATGTCAGCTTGAAAGTTCTACCCATGGTCCGTGGACCATGGGATTGTATAAATAGAGCGAGGCTTTAAGTGTAAAGAGACATCGAACAATCTAAGAGAAGGATGAAGAATTGAGTCATAGTTGAAGCATTGAGTCATGTCTTTGTGTCGTAGAGTAGGACAAGTCTCTATAGCTGAGTGCGTAGAGGCCTAGTAGTCCACAACTGAGTGCGTGGACCCCTGCAGCTGAGTACGCAGGGTGGATTGAGTCTGTATTCTTCGTGAAGTAATAAAGAGAAGTTGTACATCATTTCTGTGTATCTTTTACTATTTTATGCATTAAATGTATTGGGTATAATTTGTATTTCTATTGTCTATATGATGCACGAACTTATATGAATGTGTTGATAAAGGGAAGATTAGATAAATTATCTGTTTACGTGAATATAACTAACTGTTATAAAAATACAAGGAAGATCCATGATCTAACTTGGGGAAATAGCGCAGATCTATGCTTTAGCAACGCGGAAGCAACTCAGTCCCTTGTTAGGGCTGCGTGGAGGCGATTATAACAGATCGCGAAGGCCTTGCAAGTCAGGAAAGTACACGAAGTGAACCTCGCAAAGGTATTCATAGTTGGACTAAATTGACCCCTCATACATCTCAAGGGTGTGAAAACTTGGTTCCAACATCCCCCCAAACTGCTTCCGGTGAGACCTTAGTCTGCGCTCCACGGGTTGTTGCCGAAAGGGCCAGTAGTACAGGGATTTATTTGGCTAAATAACTATGAACCTAGATTATGCCCCCTCAAGCCAACATGCTCCTATTTTGATTAGTCTAGATTACACTTCAGATTTTATCATGTTTTCTTTTGCATCTGAGTATACATTAGAAGCAGTCCTAATGCAAAATAAAGATCAGAAAAATGAGCAGCCCATAGTGTTTTTCAGTTGCACTATAAGAGATGCAACACTAAGATATAATATCATTAAAAAGCGGGCCTTGTCTTTGGTGAAGGATCTCAAGGATTTTCGAGTTTATATTCGGCATTCTCACACCATTGCTTATGTTCCTACTGCAGTAGTTAAAGAAATTCTTGTGCAGACAGATCCTGAAGGCAGAAGAGGAAAGTGGATTGCAACCATGCTAGAATATGACTTGGAGATAAAGCCTACAAATCTCATCAAAGGACAAGGTTTAGCTAAACTCATGGTTGAATCAAAACTACATGCACTAGACATCAATTTGATTGTTGCACTTTTTGAAGAACAAGAAGAAGATGATCCTTTCCTACAAGTGCCAGGTATGTTTATGTCCTCGCCTTGGTATTCCAACATTTTCTATGTCTTGTAGCACTTTAATCCTCCACCAGAAGTCCCCAAAGGTAAAGCTAGATCACTGAAACTAAAGGATTCAAAATATTGTATTCTATATGGTGTTTTATTTTGGAAAGATACTAGTGGTGTGATGCCGAATTGTTTGGTAGAAAATGAAGCTAAGGATGTCACTAAGGATTTCCATAAAGGAGACTTTGGCGGTCATCACTTTCGGAAAACTACATCAAACAAGATCTTAAGAGTTGGCTTCTATTGGCCCACCCTCTTTTCTGATGTATACAAAACAGTCATGAGCTGCCATGAATGTTAGATTTTTCAAGGAAAGAGAAAGATTTTTCCATTACCATTACAGCCCATTTTAATTTCAGCTCCTTTTCAGCAGTAGGGCCTTTTTTTCATTGGCGAAATCCATCCTTCATATTTAGCACAACATAAATGGATATTGATAGCCACCGACTACTTCACAAAGTGGATTGAAGCAATCCCAACCAGGCAAGCTACTAATTCTATCATCATTCAATTCATTGAGTCTAATATTTTGCCTAGATTTGGCTACCCACAGAAAGAAATTACTTACAATTGTCTTGCTTTCAAGTCAAAAAGAATGGTGGACTTCTGTGCCAAATACCATATTGTGCTAGGAAATTCTACTGCTTATCATCCACAAGGGAATGGTCTTGTTGAATCTTCCAATAAATCCTTGGTTAACATCATCAAGAAGGTTCTAGAGGTGAAAAAGAAGAACTACCATAAAAATCTCATCAATGCCTTGTGGGCAGACAGGGTTAGCATTAAAAAATCAATAGGTATGTGCCCTTTTCAGTTGGTTTATGGAATTGATACAGTGTTTCTTTCATCTCTTGTTGTCCTGGTCATGAAAATTCTGTAGGAATTGGATAGTGAGACTAATGACATGCAAAGAAGGATAAATAAAATGATTTATTTACATTAGACAAGGGAAGAGGTTCTTCAGAACCCATCAAAACTCTAGGAGAATATTAAAAAGATTTATGATCACAAGACCAAGGAAGACAATTTCAATCTAGGGGATGTGGTTCTTTGGTGGGATGCTAGAAATGAAGAAAAGGGCAAACATGGCAAGTTTAAAAACTTATAGAAGGGGCCTTACTGAATTTATGCTTTCAAATGGAAGAATTATTTCTTATTGGAAGAAATAGATGGAGGAGATTATTCAGGAGGAGCAATCAATGGTAGGCTTCTCAAGCACTACTATGTCTGAAAAAGGTTCTGAAAATTCACCATCATTGTATATACTGGTGTGTATTTAATTTTCATCAATTTAGTTGGCTGTCATAGGATTTTGAAGCCTGAAGTGAAGACCTTAAGGCTTCTTAGGTCAACTACTCTTTTGGTTTTTCTTTCACTTTTTAGTCTTTGTCATGTCAGAAGTTCAGTGAGTTTTAAGTCAAATGTATGTTTTCATGCATGTTGACTCCATTGCCCAATGGATAAGGCTACTTCGTCTACAGTGTTCTTGACACCTCCAAGGAGTTTCCATCCCCAGTTGGAGCCAATGTTAGTGTCAGTCTTGTTAGCTTGTCACCTAGATCAAATGTGATTTTACTATTCTTGTCAAGACTATCAAAATCAAATTTTTTATGTCACTAGGTTTACAGAGCAAAATTTGGTCAATGTTTGGTTAGTTTAGAAATGAGGTTATTCTTTTTGAAATTCACTCATGCTGGTCAACTATCACATTTTTATGGAGGTGTCATAATAAAAACATGTTAGTCATCAACATCATCCCATTTAATTTCAGGTCATCCATTAGGTCGCTAGGGTTTCCAAGTTCCATCATTTTCATGAATAAATCGAGCGATGAATAGAGCATGACAAGAAGCTCTTTTGTATTTATTTTTGAGTTATCACACATTCATCACATTCTCATGGTCAAAAAGTTCCAGAAAAAGAAGTTCCAACACTCAGGAAAGTGAAAAGGAAGCTCAAGTTTCAGTTGTAAAGGTAACTCTATTTTCAAAAGTGAAAAATCAGTTTTTAAAGGTTTGTGGGTCCCATTTCTTTTTCAAAAAGAGAAATATTTTTTCCTATATAAACTCAAAATCCCCCAAACTTGGTTCATTTGCCTCCTATTCACTCTTGAGAATCGAGCTCTCCCATCCAAAAGAGAGAAAAAGTTGATTTCTTAGGCAAATTTGAAGAAAACCTTGAGGCGTTGCACAAAGGAACAAGGTACTACGCACAGAGGGTCGGGGCTATGCACGGAGAAAATGTTCTGCGCACAGGAACAAAGCTCTGCACATGCGACAGAGTGTCTAGAAAACACCCAAATCTCTCCCAAACTCCATTTTTTAGCTTGGAAACTTAATTTCATTGATTTATAAGCCAAGAAAAAAGTAAGTACACCATCATTCTCCCTCATTTTATTTTCAAAATCATCTCATGCCAATGATTCTTCAAATTAGGGTTTGTAGTGAAATTTTTCATGGGAAATGATAGGGTGATAATGGCCATTTTTATTTTTGGTTTCTAAACATGTAAAATGTTTCCCTACACCTACATACATGTTTAATAAAACATTTTAACCATTCAATCCATTTGAAAACAAAGTTTTACCTCTCAAAAAGAAAAACCCTAGCTCATTCCTAGAGGTTTTTGGGCACTTTTCATTACAAACCATGTTTTTCCTCCTTGTAGGCAGATCACTCTTCCACTGTTTCTTCACTCATTTTCATCATCTTCCAAATTTCATATCCACCTCTTTCAAACCTCCTCTATCATTTTGTCAAAATCCACCTTCACAACACTTCATTTTCATTCATACCTCACACTTTTTTTCATTGTGTGCTGCTAGGGTTTTTTGTCATCATGGAGGCGGAATCTCCACCAAAGACGAAAATACATCATAAGGGAGGGAATATCCTCATATATGAGCCATAAAATTGTAATTAAATTAACTCCTATCCTTTCATCAAACAATTCTTTGAAGATTTACATTTCTTGGAGTTTTGCAAAAGGATGAGTGAGGTGGGTTTTCAGGAACAATTAACAGATTGGGTGGCAACTTAGTTGAAGGGTGAAAGTGTTGTCATCACTAGTGTTGAGTTCATTTTTTTCAGTGGCCTCCATATCACTTGCAACAGGGCTACCGAACAATGGTGAATATTGGTTCAAGGGAATGAGCCTATCTATTTAATACTACAAGCCTTTCTTAAAAACACCATACGGGGAGAAACATGATCACACTATGCCTTTCAGATACTTATTGGAGAAATATGCCCCCTTGATGAATATTATCATGAATTTCTTTACATGTGAAGGGAGATTCTTGAGGTTTTATGTTTATCATTTCTGCCTCCAAATGCACTTCACCTCTCAGAAGCCACTCAACATGCGTAACTACCTATTCAAGAGCATTTCCAAAATGTCAGAGAAAATACAAATTAAGAACAATCAGCACTACCGAAGCTTGTTTCATCATAGTCTAATTAAGACTATAGTCCTTGCATAGAAAGGCATGACTTGGGAAACATTTTTAGAAACCACCCTGAAATGGCATGAGGCCAATGTAGCAGCTCAAACCTCTAGCATACCAAACAGCAAATGGAAGTGGGGTCCTCTAGAAAATCAGTTGAGAAAACTCAAGTACCTAAGCCTGAGGTGACTAAAGTGTACAAGAGAGGATAAAAGCTTGTGTTTTCTTCTCATGGAGAGAAAGGTTCCAAGCCTTCTTCATCGACAAAATAGGGATTGGCAGCGAAAATAAGACACAGTTGAGCATGAGTTTGAGCTAGTTGATTCAGAGGAAAAGGATTAGACTTCAAGCATGCACAGATAATCAGATTTAAAGACTATCGAATTAAGGAGCTTACAATCAATATGGAAAGAGAAAAATATGTCATTTCATTCCTTGAACAGGAGAATAGTCAGCTCAAAGAAAAGGAATTGATCATGGAAAAAGAACAAGCCAAATTATTGCATTAGATTGGCAAAGGAAAAGAAACCATAGAATCAAGTGAGCTTGAAGGATCAAAAGGGAAAGGAAAGAGGAAAGTCCAAGAATAAAGGGCCTAAAGAAATCTTTGGAAGAAGAGGAAAAGCACATCCTATTGAATGAAGATATGGACCTAGAAGATATAATTTCTCTTGACGTCAATCAAGACAAGGAGTATTGGCTCAATAGGTTGAATGAACACTTGTAGAAGCTCCTTGAGAAGGTAAACAGAGAGAGCCAGTTGCTTAGACATATGGCACACCACTATCAGGCTCAAAACATGATCGTCAATGTCAAGGTAAAGTAGCTTAAAAACAAGCTCAGGGAAGTGAAATAAGACCAAAAGGATGAGGGAAATTTTGAGATGCTTGCTAAAGCATCTATTAAGGTTTAATAAACATATTTTTACAGCTTCCAGCAAAGTTTGAGCAAATTCTGAGTACTTTTTGTTTTTTGAGAATTTTTAGCTAAATTCAGAAAATTAACAGCACCAAAAACGCAATGCCTTGGCGCTGCACTTTCTCCTCGGGTATCTATTTCAAAAAAGGTCTACATTTTTGGAAAGCTCTTGCCATCCTCTAAAACCCCATTTTCTCAAATTTTGCAGAGGTGGCTTAGTTTTGGAGAAAAATGCAAAAATGTGGCCAAAAACTAGTTTTTTGGACCCTTTTTTGATACATGATGCACACAAGGAGCGACCTTGGGAGAATGGATTTTTGAAAACCTTACCATCATCCAAATTCAAACATTCAGACTATTCTAGAAGCTATACTTGAACGGCTATTTGAACGTTGTCTCATTGTTGTATTTTCACCCCTGGAAGGCACCTCAAAATCAGCTCAAAGTTGGCATTGCGCTTCTGCACGTTTCTGTGTTTTAATTTGTAAATTCCACTATGTAAAATTTCTAGTTTCTAGCTTGACTCAGTCAAAGTCAAGATTCTCTATATAATGGAACTAGTTTCAAGGCTAGGTGATGTAGGAATGAATAAACGTACATAATAGGTTTTTTTTATGTTTATTAGGCCTCATAAAGGAAGTAGACTCCTAAACAAACTTTCCATGAAGTTTTTGAGTTTCACCTTCTCACACTCACCTGTTGGTTGAGAGAATTTGGAGTCAATTCCTCCACCAAGGAATTCGACTTCTGAAGGTGGGCAATTATTCTAGGAGATTCTATATGTATCATTTCTCTTCAGGATAAAAGGGTTGAACTTTTTGTGAAGGAGGCTTGCATGTAATCATCGTTTCAGCTAATACAAAGAAAGGTTGCAGCTATTTTCAAGGAACTCTAGCCCAGTGAGTTCATGGTGCTTGTTCTTCATTCTATTTTTTCTAATGGTTAAACCTATTTATCTACATGATATATCTTCTTTCTATGGATTCCTTACAGTGAAATATATAGAATTATTGTTTTTCAAGCTCTGTTATCTGGTTTTCATAGTTATGTTTATGTCTTCCTAAGCTAATGAAATAATGTTTACTTATGCTCATTAGTTTCTTCTACACTTTCTCCTCTATACTACACTGACAATATTCTAAATACACCATGGCTTATGATATCTAGCTCCTTCTCATATTTTCTCCTGCACTTTTACAACCTTGACCTATTTGTGGCTCCAAACCCGAAGTTCAGCAAACCCTAAAACCCAAATTTTCATAAAAAAAACAAACAAATACATATATCTAGCCTAAAATTCATTTGCTTTAAAGTCATATCACTGATAAGAGACTTAGAGAGATCCCTCTCATGCTCAATAGGGCTAGCTACTGATCTGAAGTGGTTTGAGGTTACCCTTCTCGATTTCATTTTCATCCTAGAAGATTGTAAGGACTAAAATTTTTGGCACTCTTATAGGGGAATCACTGTTAAATCATTCCTGGGAAATATCTAAGAGCTTTAAAAGAATTGGTTATGTAGTTCACAGCTTCCAATATTCAAATATAGGCTGAATTCATGAATTTCGTCAGTTTAGGGTGTATACATTCTGGCCTCTAAAAGGTATACTAGGTCAAACCCTGACCCAAATCCACCCTTCATTGTTGAAAATTCAGAAAGACTGTTCAGAAAACTTAGATTACCCATCACTAAAAGTGCAGTTTGAAAAATTAAAAGAACAATGTCTCTTCCTAAAAATTTGTTTACCTTTGAGCAATTCCTTTTGATGAGCAGACAGAATTATCTCTTTCCAGGTCGAAGTCTGAGTCTTGTATTTCTGAAGTGACATTAGAGCCTTTAAAGGTTGAAACTCACTCTATTTCTTCAGAATCTTTGTCTGCTAAAACTGATCATGAACTATGGTTGAATTTTGACAAGATTCAAAGCCTTTCTGACCAACTCAATATCACTACTAAAGAATATTTTCTCCAATATCAACTTGAATACCTGGCCACTCCATCTTTTTTTTCACCTACAAGCACATATTTTACATCTCCCAAGACTTTAGTTTCATCATCTTTCATACCACCTCCATTTGTTCCATCTTTTCATGTACAACCAATTGTAGTAGCTCTGCCATCCCCATTAGTATCATCATCCTTACCTACATAGCCCATTGTAGTACCTCCACTATCTCCAGTAGTCAAGGCGAGATTTGTACCTCTCTTACTACCTACTCAACGTGTTGCTTTGGCTCAGAATTATGGTCAAAGACTCCCTTTGTTTGATGGAAGTGTAGAAATTACAGCTCGGTAGCGTTTTGAAAAGTTAATAGATTTCATTGATTTAGAAGAAATTGATGAAGATAATGCCGAGATGAGGATTATAGCTAAAAGTTTCTCAGGAGATGTTAAGAAATGGTTTTGAAGTATGGATGCTAATTCTATTAATAGTTATCAAAAATTGATTGAATTATTCTTAGCTCATTGGAAAGAGAAGAAAACTCCATTGCATATATTGGTTAAGTATAATTCAATGAAAAGGAAATCAAATGAAACAGTTCAAGAATTTACAGCGAGATTCAACACAGTGTACAATTTCATACCTGATTATATGAAGCCTCCTCCTAGTCTAGATCTTCTTCATTATCCTAATGCTTTCGATCCAGACATGGCATACTAGCTGAGAGAGAGAGATCCTACTACTCTTGAAGAGATGCAGTGGAATGCGATCAGTGTCGAAGCCAATTTGCTCATCAAGAAGTCAAAATCAAAGCTAGAGAGGACTGAGAAGAAAGTTGTCTTTAAAGAAGAGCCTACATCATCTTCTGATGTAAATCTTGACAATCTCATAAAAACTATGGAAACGATGATGGATGGAATATCCACAACTGATCGATAAGTAGAACCTTCAGTGAGGAATCCTAACTTTCACGGACAGCAACAACAGCAGTTTAGAAATCGACAGAAAGAGCAGCAAAACCAATATCCTTAAGGTCAAGTAAGAGCTCCATTTCAAAAAAATTATGCTGAAGACCAGGAAGAAGATGAAGAAGAGATTGTAGAATTAAATCACTTCTTTAAAGAAGATGAATTGCATACTTTCCTAATAGAATAAGATAAGTTTTCCGAAGATTCTCTCATACCAAGTGATCAACAATTGGTGCTTGAAAGTGACGATCTGTGGGCTGTTTAAACTGAAGAGTACCAAAGAGGATATTAGAATGCCCTTAGTCATCTTCAAAAGTAGTATAATTTGAGGAATAGAAATGTATTTGTTACTCTAACTCAGAAGAGTCAAAATGTACAAAAAGACACACCAAGCAGGGAAACTGCTCCTGCATGTCAGAATAAAGAAAATCACATTGTCATACTGAACCGGGACAGAATAAATGAATCCTTTACCAGCAATGTGAGGAAGGACAAAGAGTTGCAAACTGAAAGCCACAAGGAATCACAAGCTAATGGGCAAACATAAAAGAAGGACATCGATGCAAAAGAGGTAGAAAAGAAATCTAATCTCTTTAGTTTGGAAAATGAAATTTCTAAATTAAAGATTGTTATTCCCTCACTGAATTAGTGAGGAATGACAAAGATAAATTTCATATTGCAAAGATGCTTAAGGTTGACCATATTCCTGATACAGTTAATGTAGCTGATGATGATCCAGAAATCCTTTTGTTCCAGCCTTAGAAGGAACTCCTGAAGATAGTGAAATCCCTCCTTTTTATCTGAGTCTTAAACTTCATGATTTTAACCTTCATAATTCCATCCTAGATTATGCTGCCTCACATAATCTTATGCCTAAAGCCATCATGGATAAACTAGGACTGAATATCACCCGACTGTACCATGATCTTAATTCCTTTGATTCCAGGAAAGTGAAATTCCTTGGCCTCATTAAATACTTGGGAGTATCCTTGGACCAAATCCCATGCAAGAATGTGCTCATGGATGTAGTAGTTGTTGATATTCCTCCTAGGTTTAGCTTGTTGCTTTCAAGGTCTTGGGGAGAAAAAATAAAGGGCACTCTGCAGCTTGACTTTTCATATGCCACTATCCCTATTTTTGCTCAGCTCTGGAAACTTTACAGGGAAAAGAAGATGAAATTTATGATCAGTAATAAGGAGAAGCCAGTTAATCATCCTATACATGATGTCCATACTGATCTTGATTCTTTCATTTTATTTAGCGATATAGATTACGTTGATGATGAAATTCAGCTAGTGGAAATTTCAGAAGTTCCTAAGGTCATGATCAACATGCATGAAGTTATTACAGTAGAAGGTAAAGAGGTTAGTGAAGGCTTTTTGCAGCCAGCAAATCCTATTGAGGAAATTGAAAGAATAGTGTAGAAAACAGAGAGTTTTGAGATAGCTGGTCAAATAACTAAAGAGCAAATAGTTCAGTCTTCAAAAATCCTTTTTTCAGATGAAGAAAATGGTCTTTGGACCATGGAGTTCGATGGTGCATCGGGAAGAGAAGGAGAAGGGGTTGGTGTCTAGATACATGTTCCATCACATCAGTCAAATCAAATCCCTCGAAATGTGAGGATAATTTCTTACAAGTTTGCTTTTAAGTGTTCAAACAATGAGGCGGAGTATGAGGCCTTGATTGTTGGCCTCAAAAATATGAAGAAGTTGGAAACAAAAAAAAAAAAAAAATATGTTTATGGTGACTCTGAATTAGTAATTAAACAAGTCAAAAGGGAATACCAGGCCAAGCACCCAAGAATGAGAGCTTATCGCAATGTTGTACTTGACATCCTTAATACTTTTTCAGAATACACTTTGTCTCTTATTCCTAGAGCTCATAATATCATAGCAGACTCACTCGCCATTGTAGCAAGTATGGTGAAGATTCATATTCATCCTAATCAAAAGTAATCCATCCATGTCAAACATCGCCCAATTGTTCCAGATAACATGAGATTTTGGCAAGTGTTTGGGGACGATAAACAGATAGACAATTTTCTGCAATTGGAAGGAGAATTTCATAATTCTCACATTGATGATGCATCTAATTTGAATTATCCGAACATCCACTCAGCTGAGATTGAAGTATTACAGCTCAAGGAAAACAACATTCCAAGAGGCTTGATGCCTTTGGAAGATTCATTTGATTGAGATGATGTCTCCAAGAAGCCTACCATGGTTCCTTTAGAAAAAGGAGTTGAAGATGTAAAAATTGGCACAGCTGATAATCCTAAAATGGTCAAGTTATCAAAGTCCTTATCTCCTGAAACAAAAAGTAAGTACATGTCTTTAATGAAATAATTCACTAATGTATTTTCTTGGGACTATTCATATCTGAAGGTTTATGACAAAAGTATCATTCAGCACACAATTCCTATTAAGCCCGATCAGAAGCCATTTCGCCAGAAATTAAGGAGGATCAATCCCAAGTTGTTGCCATCGATTAAGAAAGAGGTAAATAGGCTTTATAAATCTAGAACCATAGTCCCTATTCTATTTTATAAATGGTTGTCTAATCTAGTGCCTATAAGAAAGAAGACTGAGGAAATTAGTCTATGTATTGATTTCAGGAATCTGAACAAGGTGTCCTTGAAAGACAATTATCCCCTGCCCAAGATGGATCACATACTCCAAAGGGTAGTTGGGTCCTCTAGGATGTCATTGCTAGATGGATACTCTAGATACAACCAAATTTTGGTACACAAGGATGATCAGCTCAAGAAAGCCTTCACAACGCCATGGGGTACATTCATGTATGCCAAGATTCCTTTTGGGTTGAAGAATGCAGGAGCTACTTTTCAGCGGGCTATGGACATAGCTTTTTCAAATGAAAAGTATGTATTTTTGGTTATCTATTTAGATGATCTTACAGTGTTTTCAAAGTCTGATGAAGATCATTTACATCATTTAAGAATTGTTTTTCAGAAATGCAGAAAATTTGTCATCTCACTTAACCCAAAGAAGAGTTTGTTCACCATGGAAGAAGGTAAGCTATTGGGACACATCATCTCTAAATATGGCATCCACATTGATCCTACAAGAGTGGAGGCCATTCAACAATTAGACTTCCCAAGGAACAAGAAATAGATTCAATCTTTCAATGGGAAAATCAATTTTTTGAGAAGATTCATTCCTAATCTAGTTGAGCATTTAAAGGAAATGAAAAACATGTTGAAGAAGGATAGTGAGGTAAAGTGTTCTTTAGAGGCTAAGAAATCATTTCATGCAGTGAAGTTTTCATTATCTACTGCTCCTATTTTTATTAGTCCATATTACACTTTAGATTTCATCATCTTTTCTTTTGCATCTGAGCATACATTAGCAGCAGTCCTAATGCAAAAGAAAGATCATAAAAATGAGCAGCCCATAGTGTTTTTCAATTGCACTATAAGAGATGTAGCACTAAGATACAATATCATTGAAAAGCAGGCCTTGGCTTTGGTGAAGACTCTCAAGGATTTCCGAGTTTATATTCTGCATTCTCACACCATTGCTTATGTTCCTACTGCAATAGTTAAAGAAATTCTTGTGCAGACAGATCCTGAAGGCAGAAGAGGAAAGTGGATTGCAGCCATGCTAGAATATGACTTGGAGATAAAGCCTACAAAGCTCATCAAAGGACAAGGTTTAGCTAAACTCATGGCTAAATCAAATCTACATGCACTATACATCAATTTGATTGTTGTGCTTTCTAAATAACAAGAAGAAGACGATCCTTTACTACAGGCGTCAGATGTGTTTATGTCCTCACCTTGGTATTCTGACATTGTCTATGTCATGCAGCACTTGAATCCTCCACTATGTTAGGGCCTAAATCTGCCTTAGGCTGAAGGAAGGCAAAATTCAGGGTAACCACAAACCACGCTCAGTCTAGTAGCTAGCCCTACCAGAACAGGAGAGGACTCTCCAGGTCACGCTCAGGAAAATAAACAATAGGGTCTGAGATGACGCAAAAATGGATATTGATTTTAGGCTAGGTATATAAATATGATGGAGGTATTTTGATAAATGACTGAGTTTTCTGGGATGTGTGGGGGCCAAGGAACAGCATGAGCAGAGAATTTAACTCAAAGATGCAGGTTATTTCGTGAGGCAAGACAGGAGAAAAGTCTAGCAATTAGATTCGAAATAATATGAAGTGGAGAGATTGTTTAAGAGTGTGAAAAGGGCATAAATACATGAATCCTTTTCAACAGAAGAAAACATAGAACGTGAAAACTATCCCAAGGCAGAGCAGTACACTGAATTCTACCTTTTTTACTTAGAAAGCTTTCACTAGAAATGAATATGAATGAAAATATGAAACATAATGAAATACATATGAAACATAAAGAAGATACATTTGCTAAACTCATGCCATAGGAATCTCATGAACCAGAGCTGTAATCTTTCATTAATTCTCTGTCAAAATGTACAGTGAGTGAATGGGTTTCTCTCCCATAGTTTCCCATAAATTCCAACCCTTTACAAAATGACTCTCAATAAAATAAATAATATTTTCCATGAGAAAGTCGATCAACCCAGGAAATGAAGAGCCAACCATCAGCAGTTACATTCAGTTTTCTATGAAGGCCAATTAGAAAAAAGAAAATATGAGCATAGAATTTTTGGGTGGCTGTTCGCCTTCATTTGGCCACTTGAATAGAAGCCAAAAATGCTTTTCAAAATTTTCCTTTGATGCCAGGAAAAATGCATTGTAAATGAGTGGGCCCACTTGGAGAAAATTGTGAATCGAAATTTCGTAAAGCGGGAGTGATTTTGGCCTTTGGGTCTCTGTGCGTCGCGCCAAAAATTGTATGTGTTGCGCTACTTTGGAGATATTTTTGAGGCACCTTCTAAAGTCCAAATTGAGCCCAAGTGTGCTTGTTGGAAATCCCTACCTGTCTACTCTCCAACCCAAGTGGAATTTCTGAATTTGGTGCCCATTTTCCCCTCCAAAACTGCAATCTCCCAAGACTGCTTCCTATGTGTCAAAATAGGGGCAGAGAGGTCAATTTTTGGGTGTTTTTGACTTCCTGAGGACTCAAAATTGGCCCAAACTTCTTGGCCATGCACCAACAGTCATGATTTTCCAGGGAAAATCCAAAAAAGTAAACCTTTTGTCATTTGGATCTCCCTATTGTAAGCGCGCACCACGTGGCGCGGCGCACAGGGAGAAAAACCCTTTTTTTGCACAAAAATTTCCAAAAATCCCAAAAATGCCCCAAATTTCTTGAAATTTGGGCTAGATATTCTTCATTAAGTGTTATCGTGGGCCAAGGATTGCCTCGGCCAATATCCAGAGTCGATCATGCTCTTTTTTCCTCTTTTTCCTTTTTTATGCCTTCTTGGTGCATGCAGTTCAGTGGTGGAAATGACTGTCTTGTTCATATGATGTTTCAGTGTCTGTCTCCATAATGTCCATGCAAGGTGTATGTTTAGAAACTTGTTGAAAAAGAGAATTTGGTACCCTTTATTTCAATGCCAAATATGTGCCAAGTAGGAAGGGACTGTGATGAATAGGGACAGTGGGTATAGTGGAGTGTGGGAAAAATGTGGTTCAATCAAGTGAAGGTGAGGACAGTCACTTGACTATGTTTGGGAATTGGGATTTGAGGATTTTACAAGTGAAATGAGAGAAGGAGAGTGATAGGGAATGGTAGGGTTTAGGAATAGGGATAATAGAACTTAGGAATAAGTGATTTGGGAATTGGGAACATGGGCTTAGTGAATTTTGGGGGTATGTTAACTTGGGGAATAAGGGAAGTAAGGAGAGTATGGGATTAGGGAGTGATGAGGTGAGGGGATACTTAGTTGCAACACAAAACCCTAGCAGCAATCTCCTTGGCAAATTTTGAAGAGATAGGGTTTGTTTTCTTTAACACACTTCATCATTCATCAAACACCATCAACAACCATCAATCTTGGATGGAAAACCATGAGAGAAGTTCAACCTATTTGTATCAATGGAAATCCATGCATTTTGGGGCAATCTTGGAGCAAATTTTTAAAAAAAATCAGCCTTGGTAGCTCTATGTGCCGCGTCGCGCCAGTGTAAATTTACACTGGAAATTTTCTCCCAGTGCACCGCACATTTTTCCAGGTGAATTTTGGAGGCCTTCCCGGTGTCCAAATTGGGTGCAGGATATCTCATTCGAAAGTTCTTTGATCCTAATTTCCAACCCAACCAGAATTTTTTAATTTGGAGTTCATTTTCCCTATCAAAAATCAAATCTCCCAAGACTGGTCAAAATGTGCCAAATGAGGCTGCCTCAAGGCAAAGTGTTGTTACAGTCAACTTTTGAATGCCTTTCTCAACTCCAAATTGAGCTCATGATAGCTCATTGGAAATATATTTGTGTCTAGTTATCATTTGACTCATCAAGCAAGTCATTTGGCCAACCAAGCTAGGAGAAAACTTGATTTTCCCAAGGTCACTTCAGAGGTGCATCAATTCTCCCAAGGCAATTGCATTGTGTAAAAAGTGAATGAGGTTTTTCTTCCTTGGCTTATTTTGGACAGAAACCTTTCTTAGTTTTCCCAAATTCATCTTTTATTGCTCAGAAACATCATTGGAGTAAAACCTATCCCGATGTGTGGAACAAGAGATTTGTTGAAATGAAGCGAAATGAATGGGATAAGCGGCTTCTAAATTCTTGGGAAAATTCTTGGAAGTAGGGAGGTATGTTAAGAAGCAGGGGAAAGTGGAATTTCAAATATTGAGTGAGGGGAAGGGATCCAAAATAGCAAAACACAGGTCCAACCTAGAAAATTTCCAGGTTGTAGCAAGAAACTAGGGTTTGTGCGAAAATGAGGAATTTGGGGGATCTCAGTGATGGAAAGTGTTTTATAAGCTACTTTAAGGATAGGGGAAGGTGTATGAACATTAGGATACAAGTTTTGCCGATGATTTGACCGTCCAAGAGAAATTGCCTTCAAAACCCTAGGAGAGGGAAATGACCTTACCTAGGCACAACTGAAGCATGAAAAAGGTGTAAAATGACCCAGTGGAACTTGACATGATAATGACAACCCTCTCAATGATGGTATACTCAACTGAACGATGACATGGACTGGCATTTGGACAACTTTGGCAGGAGTAAAAGCAAACCCTAGACATAGTACCTAGTGACCAAATTTTGCTTGAAGACTCACTGAAATGATAAAATTTGATCTTAACACCTTAAAATCACTTTGTAAGAGCATGTTTGATCTCTGCCAGAGGACTGACAAGACCAACTCTAACACACTGGAAGTCTCCAAAGGTAAAGCTAGATCACTGAAACTGAAGGATTCAAAAAAAATTATTCTAGATTGTGTTTTATTTTGGAAAGATCCTGGTGGTGTGCTGCTGAATTGTTTGGTAGAAAATGAAGCTAAGGATGTCATGAAGGATTTCCATAAAGGATATTATGGTGGTCATCACTTTTGGAAAACTACAGCAAACAAAATCTTAAGATCTGGATTTTATTGGCCCACCCTCTTTTCTGATGTATACAAAACAATCATGAGCTGCCATGAATGTCAGATTTTTCAAGGATAGAGAAAGCTTTTGCCATTACCATTACATCCCATTTTAATTTCAGCTCCTTTTCAACAGTGGGGTCTTGATTTCATTGACGAAATACATCCTTCATCTTCAGCACAACATAAATGGATATTGACAGCCACCGACTACTTCACAAAGTGGATTGAAGCGATACCAACCAGGAAAGCTACTGATTCTATCATCATTCAATTCATTGAGTCTAATATTTTTTCTAGATTTGGCTGCCCACAGAATAATTACTGATAATGCTACTACTTTCAAGTCAAAAAGAATGGTGGACTTCTGTGCCAAATAGCATATTGTGCTAGGACATTCTACTGCTTATCATCCACAAGGCAATGGTCTTACTGAAACTTCCAATAAATCCTTGGTTAACATCATCAAGAAGGTTATAGAGGTGAACAAGAAGAGCTGGAAAAAAAAATCTCATCAATGCCTTGTGGGTGGACAAGGTCTGCACTAAAAAATCAATAGGTATGTCCCCTTTTCAGCTGGTGTATGGAATTGATACAGTGTTTCCTTCATCTCTTGTTGTCCCGATCATGAAAATTATGCAGGAATTGGATAGTGAGACTAATTACATGCAAAGAAGGATAAATCATATGATTCATTTACAGCAGACAAGGGAAGAGGTTCTTCAGAACACATCCAAACTCTAGGAGAAGATTAAAAATATTTATGATCGCAAGACCAAGGAAGAAAATTTCAGTCTAGGGGATGTGGTCCTTCGGTGGGATGCTAGAAATGAAGAAAAGGGAAAACATGGAAAGTTTGAAAACTTATGGAAGGGACCTTACAGAATTTCTACTTTTAGAGAGAAGAATTCTTTCTTATTGGAATAAATGGATGGAGTAGATTATTCAGGAGGAGTGATCAATGGTAGGCTTCTCAAGCACTACTATGTCTGAAAAAAGTCCTGAAAATCGTCATCATTGTATATACCAGTGTGTATTTTATTTCTAGAAATTTAGGTGGTTTTCATAGGAGTTTGAAGCCCGAAGTGAAGACCCTAAGGCTTCTTGGATCAGCTGTTGTTTTCGTTTTTATTTCACTTTTCAATCTTTGTCATGTCAGAAGGTCAGTGAGTTTTAACTCAAAAGTCTGTTTTCAGGCATGTTGACTCCATTGCCCAATGGATAAGGCTACTTCGTCTATGGTATTCTTAACACCTCTAAGGAGCTGTCATCCCCAGTTGGAGCCAATGTTAGTTTTAGTATTGTTAGCCTGTCACCTGGATCAAATGTGCTTTTACTATGCTTGTCAATACTATCAAAATCAAATTTTTTATGTCACTAGGTTTACACAACAAAATTTGGTCATTGTTTCATCAGTCTAGAAATGAGGTCAGTCTTTTGGAAATTTACTCATGCTGGTCAACTATCACATTTTTATGGAGGTGTCATAATAAAAACATGTCATTCATCAACATCATTCCATTTACTTTCAGGTCATCCATTAGGTCGCTAGGGTTTCCAAGGTCCAACATTTTCATGAATAAATCTAGCTGTGAATAGAGCATGACAAGAAGCTCTTGTGTATTGATTTGTGAGTTATCACACATTCACCATGTTCTGATGTTCAAAAATTTCCAACACTCAGGAAAGTGAAAAGGAAACTCAAGTTTTAGTTTTAAAGGTAACTCTTTTTTCAAAAGTGAAAATTCAGTTTTTAAAGGTTTGTGGGTCCCATTTCCTTTTCAAAAAGAGAAATAATTTTGCCTATATAAACTCAAAATCCCCTAAACTTGGTTCATTTGCCTCTTATTCACTCTTGATAATCGATCTCTCCCATCCAAAAGAGAGAAAAATTCAATTTCTTACGAAAATTTGAAGAAAACCTTGAGGTGCTACACACATGAACAAGGCATTATGCGCAGAGGGTTGGTGTTGCGCACAAAGAAACTACGCTACGCATAAAAACAAAGCGCTGCACATGGAATAGAGTGTCTAGAAAACACCAAAATCTCTCCCAAACTCCATTTTTTGGCTTGCAAACTTAATTTCATTGATTTATAATCCAAGCAACAAGTAAGTACACCATCATTCTCCCACATTTGCTTTTCAAAATCATCTCATGCCAATGATTCTTGAAATTAGGGTTTGTAGTGAAATGTTTCATGGGAAATGATAGGGTGATAATGGCCATTTTTATTTTTAGTTTGTAAACATGTAAAAGGTTTCCCTACACATGCATACATGTTTAATAAACCATTTTAACCATTCAATCCACCTCAAAACAGAGTTTTACCTCTCAAAAAGTAAAACCCTAGCTCATTCTAGAGGTTTTTGGGCATTTTTCATTACAAACCCTGTTTTTCCTCCTTGCAAGTGGATCACTCTTCCACTGTTTCTTCACTCATTTTCATCAGCTTCCAAAGTTCATACCCACCTCTTTTAAACCTCCTCTATCATTTTTTCAAAATCCACCTTCACATCACTTCATTTTCATTCATACCTCACACTTTTTTTCATTGTCTACTGCTAGGGTTTTTGTCATCATGGAGGAAGAATCTTCACTGGAGAGGAAAAGACATCATAAGGGAGGGAATATCCTGAGATATGAGCGATCAAATTGTAATGAAATCAACTCCTATCCTTTCATTAAATGGTGCTTCGAAGATGTACATTGCTCGGAGCTTTGCAAAAGGTTGATTGAGGTGGGTTTTCAGGAACAGTTAACAGATTGGGTGGCAACTCAGTTGAAGGATGAAAGTGTTGTCATCACTAGTGTTGAGTTCATTTTTTTTAGTGGCCTCCATCTCACTTGCAACAGGGCTACCAAACAATTGTGAATATTAGTTCAAGGGAATGAGCCTAGATCTTGAATACCACAAGCCTTTCTTAAAAACACCATACAAGGAGAAACATGATCACATTATGCCTTTCAAATACTTATTGGAGAAATATGCCCCTTTGATGAAGATTATCATGAATTTCTTTACATGTGAAGGGAGATTCTCCAGGTTGTACGCTTATCATTTCTGCCTCCTAATGCACTTCACCTCTCAGAAGCCACTCAACATGTGTAACTACCTATTCAGGATCATTTCCAAAATGTCAGAGAAAATAAAAATTAAGAACAAGGAGCACTACCCAAGCCTATTTCATCATAGTCTAATTAAGACTATAGTCCTTCACCAGCTTGCATAGAAAGGCATGACTCGGGAAACCATTTTGGAAACTGCCCTGAAATGGCATGAGGCCATTGTAGCAGCTCAAACCTCTAGCACACTAAAACAGCAAATGGAAGTGGGGTCCTCTATAAAATCAGTTGATAAAACTCAAGTACCTAAACCTAAGGTGACTAAAGTGTACGAGAGAGGATACAGGCTTGTGTTTTCTTCTCATGGAGAGAAAGGTGCCAAGCCTTCTTCATCGACAAAGCAGGGACTAGCAGCGAAAGATAAACACACAGTTGAGCATGAGTTTGAGATAGTTGATTCAGAGGCAGAGGATCAGACTTCAAGCATGCAACAAACAATCAGAGATAAAGACTATTAAGTCAAGGAGCTTACAATAAATATGGAAAGAGAAAAATATGCCATTTCATTCCTAGAACAGGAGAATAGTCAGCTCAAAGCAAAGGAATTGATCATGGAAAAATAACCAGCCAAATTATTGCAGCAGGTTGGAAAAGGCAAAGAAATCATAGAATCGAGCGATCTTGAAGGATCAAAAGGGAAAGGAAAGAGGAAAAGGCCAAGAACAAAGGGCCTGAAGAAAGATTTGCAAGAAGAGGAAAAACACATCCTATTGAATGAAGACATGGACCTAGAAGATAGAATTGCTCCTAAGGTCAATCAAGACAAGGAGTATTGGCTCAATAGGGTGAATGAACAATTGGAGAAGCTCCTTGAGAAGGAAAATAGAGATAATCAGTTGCTTATACATAAGGCACACCATTATCAGGCTCAAAACATGATCGCCAATGTCAAGGTAAAGCAGCTTAAAAACAAGCTCAAGGAAGCGAAAATAGACCAAAAGGATGAGGGAAATTTGGAGATACTTGCTGAAGAATTTATGAAGGTTTAAAAAACATATTTTTATAGCTTCCAGCCAATTTTGAGCAAATTCTGAAAACTTTTTGTTTTTTGAGAATTTTTAGCTAAATTCATAAAATCGACAGCTCTAGAAACGCAGCGCCTTGGCTTTGGTGAAGGCTCTTAAGGATTTCTGAGTTTATATTCTGCATTCTCACACCATTTCTTATGTTCCTACTACAACAGTTAAAGAAATTCTTTTGCAGATAGATCATGAAGGCAGAAGAGGAAAGTGGATTGCAGCCATGTTAGAATATGACTTGGAGATAAAGCCTACAAAGCTCATCAAAGGAAAAGGTTTAGCTAAGCTCATGGTTGAATCAAATCGACATGCACTAGACATTAATTTGATTACTACACTTTCTGAAGAAAAAGAAGAAGACAATCCTTTCCTACATGTGTCAGATATGTTTATGTTCTCACCTTGGTATTCTGACATTGTCTATGTCTTGTAGCACTTGAATCTTCCACTGAAAGTTTCCAAAGGTAAAGCTAGATCACTGAAACTGGAGGCTTCAAAATATTGTATTCTATATGGTGTTTTATTTTGGAAAGATCCTGGTGGTGTGCTACTGAATTGTTTGGTAGAAAATGAAGCTAAGGATGTCATGAAGGATTTCCATAAAGGAGACTGTGGCGGTCATCACTTTTGGAAAACTACAGCAAACAAGATCTTAAGAGTTGGCTTCTATTGGCCCACCCTCTTTTCTAATGTATACAAAATAGTCATGAGCTACCATGAATGTCAGATTTTTCAAGGAAAGAGAAAGCTTTTTCCATTACTGTGATGCAGGAAAGTGCTCCCTCTGCGGACAGAGGCAACCCCTCTAGCCCTAGAGTGGGTCTAGTCACAAACAAGGACAAATCAACAACAATTCTCCTTAAATAGTTCAAGTTGGAGGCCTACCTCAACCGGTGGTCGATGGAGTTCCGTTGCGCTGCTCTAGCTTCCGCTTCCTGATGAGTGATCAATGTAAAACAAAGCAAAGGAAATACAACAAAGCACGTAACCGGATACAACACAAAACTATTTACTCATAAAGTCAAGAAGTCATGAGCTATCTAGTACATTGCATACAAGACATAGGAAAACATCATTGATTGCATTAAATATGAAATAGAGTAAGATTACAACCAAGGTCTTGATGTTACAAGTCTCCTCATAAGGGTCCAGCCAACATGTTCCTCAAGAATTCACTCTTGAAGATGGATCTCCCAATACACATGTCTCTCTCACTCACAAGTTTTACAAAAGATCAAAGGCACTTCATAAACCTTCCTCAAGCTATCAACAAATCTACACCTGTCACACTCACACCAGCTATCTAACAAACTCACAATACTATCAGCAACACTCCAAAGACTAAGAATTCCAAAACTCCAAAAAAACTAGCAGCACATAGCAATGGTGAGAGTTTAAATAGGAGAAGGAGTCTCCATGAAAGGTGGGAGGATGAGCTTATCTCCAAGGAAAGTAGCACAAATGACGGAACATCCAAGCCAGAGAAAGGAGGGCGACATAAACAAGGCCAACAACCAGGTCTAGAGTCATCTGGAAGGCCGACTGTTGGAACAAATTCGCCCAAACTGAATCATCGCGGTCACATAACTGGTCTGTCGCGCTGACATCGCTATTGAATAACATAGCTAGTCATGTCATCACGGGGAACTACAAACAATAGTCGCGCTGGCGCATGAAATTTGACCATCGTAGGAATCACATGTACTTCCACGATGGCAGTGCTTCTGGATTGTTTTGGGGCGCTCATCAGCACGTTTATTTGGCCAACAGACATGATGAGGCAGAAACTTTGGCAAAGTGGGTCATTTGGCAACATCAGAGAGCATGAGCATGAATGGTTTTGGACTCATGACACAGTAGGAAGACTGGGATGAAGGCAGTGATAAATTACTGTGTAACAGATGCCCCCTAAAGTATGAAGTCCGAGAGAGTGGGAGGGGTGAAATGCTTTACAAAACTGACTGAACTGGAACATCATCTTGAAGGACCTATACGCAAGTACAACTAATATCTCTGATAATGAAGTACATGTAGTCTAGGCATGGGCGCAGCCATCCGAAAGACATACGAAATAGGTCTGTGGTATGGACGCAGCCATCCAGCTAATGATACCATGATGATGATAAAGGTATGGTCGCAGCCATCCATGAATGAGTCATGTAATCATAAAACCAATCCATGCAGCCCGAACGTATGTAATCTGAGTTCAGGGTCTTGAACCCATCTGATTATAGTACAAATCCTAACATGTGAATAGATGTGTTGCGGTTGAGCATGACAGGAAATCGCTTGATTACCATTCGATGATGAAAACCATTAAAAAGCACGAGACAAACCACCAATAATGCCAATGGCTCTCAAGGTACTGTCCAGCACAATCCACGGAGTGTGAAGAAGGAGCTAAAGTCGAACACTCGTGGAATCACCCAATCGACGACCAATGATCAAAGTCGACCATCAAGTGCGAAGAACTTGCCATTAGGCATGCAAGCTCTAAGGTACCAAAAGGGATCTCTAGGTCAATCTCCTGGATAATGAGCTGATGTCGACAGAAGATGACCCGTCGTAGGAGGGCCATAATGTTTCCCCCATCAATGACACGAGATAAGGAACAAGTGGTAGATGGCGAAACAGAGGATCAGAGGAAAAAGATGAGGGTGTAAACTGCAGAAGGATTATACTCTTGAACATGTCGGCGACACGACTCCGGAAGGGGGTGGCAGCATTCAGGCACCAAGGGATCAAAGGCTCGATGGAAACGGCATGAATCAAATGGAATGAGGCTAGAATGATAACCCAAACCCGTAGAAGGCCAAATGACGATGTATGGATGTCCCAACCTGACAAGAAGCAAAAAGTGTCGATGTTCAAGAGTGACTAACTGCCATAGACAATCAATGATAAACATGTTATTAAGTCTAACCTAGTAATAGTTTAACGAGCCCTAGGAAGGAGAAGCTCGAGTCTCATCATGGTGACAAGTCCAATGTCGTCAGGGTTTAACGAGTCTGACATAGGCAAAACTCGGAGTCTTTTTCATGTTTAGAGAGTTTGAAAAAGACACGGAAAAGAAAACTCTAGGGGGGTCCTTTTTTGTAGAGTTGTGTCTCTCGAGCCCGAAAAAGTATAAAACGATACTTGAAATAACCACCCCACCATTACGATCAAGGAGTAATTTTCGTGGGTAGTGACTTCAACTCTAAAAAGTAGAAAAGTGGTCAGAAGCACATCATTTCGCAACCAGTAACAAGCTTGAAACGACAAAAACCCAACGATCTTTTTTGTGTTTAAACGGTCGAAAAAAGAGCTTTAAAGGTGACCGTCTCTCATTTCTTTTAACGAGTCAAGAGGGAAACTCGGCCATCTTCTCATTCTTCAAGTTGGAAAAGAGCTTGAAGATGACTTTTCGGGATCAAGTGTATATTAAACTGTCATAATTCCACCACCTGAAGCTCTGCACAAAAACACGTCACACGTAAACCTGTTCGAGATAAAATGAACAATATTCATAAAAATATAGTTAAAAAACATATTTTGATTCTGCATATGGTAAAACTATGAGAAAAAACCCACATTTATAAAATGTAACTTTTTAATTTAAAAAAATCACTATAAAAATGAATTAATCCATTCATTTTTACCATAGCACTGTTCAGTTTACCATGGAGCAACTTGGAGCACTGAAGTTGGCGAGTGAAATTCGGCCCCGTCCGTGCATCATTCGTCCCCAAACCAGTTCCAGGTAGACACACGTTGCCCTGCGCTTCATTTTGATGATTTTTTCATGCATTTTGAACGTTCTAGGTGTTAGTTTAGGTGGATTTTCAAACCGCATTCCGCTGCTCGGTCACCACGGGTTTACCCTATCGGGTCCGCGATGGCCGATAATTTTTTACACTAGGCATGCCCTGATCATCGCGGAAAAGTGATGTACTTCTGCGATGATCACGGGAAAATTGAACTAGCGGCCCCACGCCATCACGTCTGTTTGTAAAACAGATGCGATGACACCGTAAACTCATGATTTTATGCAAATTTCGCGTTAAAAATTTCAAACGAAGTACTAATTCAATTTTCCTCATCCTGCAGGGTATAATGGCATTCATCTGGCAAGAATGCATGCATGATAACAATGATATAGAAGCTTTCGCCGATGCGGGGTGCCGAAACGCACTACGGGCATGCGGATTGCTCAAATTCTTCCTAACTCCACACCTGCGGTCACAACCTGACTTGCTGGAGCTACTGATCAGGGCCTGGAATCCCACAGATGGGAAATTTATCATCTGAGGCTGGGATATTGAGTTTGACTATACAGACATATATTTTTTGACCGGGCTGTCTCGTCGAGGTGAGAGGCCCATTCTGGAGGGGCAGCGACCCGGGGGTGATTCCTTAGATATGCTGATAGCTCAAGTGTGCCCACGGGCACGTAAGACAAGGAGTGGGAAGGTGGAAATCCCAACAGTGGACGATGTAGTGCTTTGTGCTATGCTTTTCATGGTGACACGGGCAGCGGGCTCCCTAGCCCAACATGAGGCTTCGAAGACTCATCTCCGGCTGGCTCTCGAATGTCTCAATCCCACCATGTTTAACTGGGCAGAGACGGTGGCGGCAAACATGAAGAGGCAACTCACCAACTGCCGTCAAGGAGAGGTGAAGCAGTTTGGTTATGGATCCATCTTAGTCCCACTCATGCTGGAGTGCGTGCTGGCACTGCAGCTGCAAGACATGGATTTGGACTTACCCAGGCCATGTGAGATGAGGGCCACGCGATGGGCTCACGTCATGCCACGAGGAGGTGGCGGGCGACCGATGGCGTGGGGGACATTTTTCCGAGAGTGGCTAGAGCGATAGAAAATCTTCATGGAGGATTGGCCATATGCCAGCATGGACTTCTGCGAAGATCCTGACATGTAGCTGCCCGCTGGAGAGCAGTGGGATGACAGTTGTAAGACACTTGATCTCATTTTTTTATTTTTATTTTTTATGATGTTTTTTTTATTTTTTCATGTACATGTCCTAATGACGAATGCTATGGTATGCAGATGTAGGACCAATGAGACCCCTTGGACTGGCTCCAGAGGCGCTGAGGGACGCGCAGAGCGTTGCAGCACTAGCCCTTGCTACTCCGGAAGATGATACAATGGAGACAGTGATCCAGAACCTTGAGGGTCCGCTAGCAGGGATTCCAGATTACATGGGGATCGAGGAGGTCCCCAGAGCATCCCAGATCCACACAGTAGGAGTGGAGCCCAGGATGCACCGCCTATTGAGGCAGGTGGCACGAGCGGCGGTGCACTATAGGGAGCACAACCCACCACAGTAGACACCTAGGTTTTTATTTCCTGCTGGTGATTTTTGAGAGACATGTGTCTCAGATGTATGGAGAACACAGACTCTATTTGGACATGTACACTTATTTTTGAGCGCCTCGGTGCGCCACACGATATATATATATATATATATATATATATATATATATATATATATATATATATATATATATATATATATTCCTATGGTCTATTATTGTGCTTTATATGCTTTCTTGTATGATGTTTTGATTATATGTTACACAAATGTCTGTCTAATACATGATTAGCCAATGCATCAGTTAACGTGTTTAATCGTCGTGGAATATGTTGATATGTAATGAAATCAAAATTCCTCTCTAATAATTTAACACGTAAATACAACCTTAAAATGCGATGGTCTCTGACAGAAACCAACATAAGGTGCAACAAGCATCTGCACAAGAAACAAAAGACACAATAAACGGCAATCACGCCTTCACACCAGGCCAAAAACATGAAAACACACCCACATGGCAATTATGGGGTGTAGATGAGGTGCGGGTTCATTTTTACACAAGCTTGAACCGTGGAGAACTCTGCTTGGATTCGGTTTCATGTTTTCACAAGCTTGAAACGAAAAACTATGCTTGCTATAAATTCACATGCCCCCAGCATGACGACGCAAATCGAGGTGCATGCCCCCCAAGCTTCATTGCATTCAACGAAGTGGATGGAATGAAGGTTCATTTGCGAGATTTGAGAAAGACTCGACTTGGATTTTACGAAATCTTAAGCAAAGACTCGATTTGGAAAGGGAGATTGTTTCATTTTTTAATGAGGTTGACACAGTAACAGAACCATCCTCATAACCCTTGTTTCATTTTTTAAGCGAGCTTGACACAAGATCAGGAACTGTGCTCATATACCTCGTTTCATTGTTTAATGAGCTTGACACAAGATCGGGAACTATGTTCGTAACCCTGTTCATGGGCCATCCAAGAACGTGGCTCTCAAGAGGCCTTCACAGGATGGAAGAAACGCACTCTGGGAGAAGCCTAGATCAGGATGTACAAATGACAGATCTGGTTCCAATGCCCCCAGTACATCTTGTACGAGACCAGCAAGGAAGGTACTGCTTGAGAGCAAGAATCGAGAGGGGATGATTGCTGCACAGGAGGCACCGGGGGACTAAAGAACGGTAACTGATCGATAGTCACTATTCTTCCTTTGTGTGGAAAACAAACCACGCGGAAAAGGGAAGAAACGAGGGCCCCCATGGCATAAATGTAGTCGCGGTCAAGGAGAAGACTAAAATTTGTACCTTGGACAAACATGACGTCAATACAGACGGTTTTGCCCCCCAAAGTAACAGGAAACTTTGGGAGGATACCGAGAGGTTGACAGGGTTCTCCGTCGAATGCCAACAGATTTTGTTTGACCAGCACAAGTTGTGGGGAACCCAAATCTTGCCAAGTAGTGGAAGGCATAAGATTGATAGACGCACCCTCATCCAGGATAGTTCCAGGTATGGCCTTATCGTAGGCGTATACTATAATCTCGAAAGGCACATAAGATGGAAGGCGAAAAGCAGTCAAATGACTCCAGTCAAAGGTGACGGCCAAACTACTTGGTGGGGGAATCGTATGATTGCCCCCCTGCCCCCCAGGAACCGAAGAAGGACTCTCAGGATCAGTTGGGATAAGAGAGTCGTTTTCGGATGCTGGAGAATCTGAGGAGACAAGGAGAACATGAGCATGATGGTCTTCTAAGATAGAGCGATCAACAGGTGGTGATCCTGAGTCGACACTCTTTCCAACCAATGGCTGGTTTGGAACAGGCTGGACACAGCCAGGCTCGGAAGAAGGAGGACGGACAAGAGAAGAATCTGAGTCAATCTCTTTGTCGACGAGGAGAGGTTCTGGAGAAAGCCGATGATAACCAATGGGGAGCTGGGGTGAAAAAGCCGTAAGACTGTCCAAAAGGGTGGAAGTTTTATCCATGAGTAGAAAAAGGTGAAGGGGATGATTGCCTTCACACATTCGACATGGGAATTGAGTCTTCCCTTCCTTCTTACCGTCACCAGTTGCTAGGATAGCATCGTCTTGAGCTTCAGAGGATGATGAGGGACGAACCACACTATGAGACCATACTTCTAGGATCCTTGGAATGCCAGGACAGTCACGAAGAAGATGGTCCTCCTTGCATAATTTACAAGGAAACTTAACCTTCCGCGGAGTAGCAGAAGGTGGTTCAACTTGGGATGGACTCGGAGTGGTAACTGCACAGGTGGCCTTGGATTTATCGGACTTCTTCTTCTTCTTCGTCTTCTTCTTCTTCTTCTTAGGCTCCTGGTTACTTAGTGTGAAACTTTCACCAAGCGAAGGAGGAGAGGAGGAGGAGGAAACAGGGGAAGAAGGCGTAGGCCCCACCTTAGAATCATCATGTCTTGGTTCATACGAAGGAGACGGTGGGACTTGAGTGATGACACTCGGGACCACCAAGGTTGAGAACAACCATATGGGCAAACTGATGGTTATCCCAGGCAAAGACAAGGTTGCCATATAGGGAGCATCGGAATTTCCAAAAGGAGGAAAAGGACTAGGGTTTCCATCAGAGGGAAAACCTTGGCCGGTAGACTCGGGGGATGTTGCCATCGAAAACGAGAAAGAACCCTACTCAAGCTAACACAAACAAGATCTAGCTAGGTAAATGTGAATCGTGGCCGAATAAATTTTAAGACACAGGAACAAAACTTGACCTTTTCATCTTTAAAGAGTCGAAAAAGGACAAAAGATGACTCTAGTAGCCTTCAAATGTTTAATGAGCCTGAAGTGACAAGTGCTCAGATGGACCTTTTCTTTTAGGGAGTCCGAAAAGGAACGAAAGTGACTACTCTGGAGAACTAGGCAAAAAGGTTTACTAGACAAATCCGTAAAACTACATATACACCTTGGCAATCATATGAAAACCAAGGACTTTCCGTACGACAGTCAATCTTCCTGAATGTTGTGTTTGGTGTGTTACGGCTTGTAAGGCAGCAGACACGGCTTCCTATGGATAAAGGATGATAACCTAGTGGGGTCTCCCCGTATACTCGACGGTACGTGGAAGCACAATTCCGTACTAGACCACTATTGAGTCACAAAAGGAGGAATCACCCAACCTTAAGTGGAAACAAAAGTGACTAGGTTTAATGACGCTAGAGCACGTCTCTAGCCTAGACCTCTAAATGTGTGTGTTACATTCCAATGCGTTGTTAGATTTATTCAGTTCGTTTTAAAGTTGATCTTGGATTATGTTTCGGTTTCCAAGCCTTACCGTATGTATATAACAAAACCTAAGATGCAGATAGAATGAATGAAATATCCTTTTTCTTCGATGAACACCTACCTATGGGAGGGTAGAGAGATCATTCCCAAACCAAGAAAACCAAGGCAACAAATAGTCACTCAATGCAAGCAAACATCAATTCTTAAAGTGCACGGATACTAGTAATGAGAGATCTAATCATTCGCTTTCCAATATGCAACTTGAAATGCAAATTTATTTTCACTTTCGCATGCTAAATGAAATGCAATCTTTTTTATTTTGATGCCTTTAATCTAAAGAAACCAAAGCAACAAATAAATGTGGAAAAACAGGTTGATGCAAACAATTGTAATCTATGTCCGAGTAGTGAAGAGAAATCGAAACAATACCAAGATTGGTCCAATAACAATCACTAAACAATCAACCCAAAGTAAGCAAAGGGGAAGGTTCAATCAAACCAACAGCAAGCAGCAAACGAATCTTTGCAAACAGGCAACCAAGTGAAATTGATCCAAAAGACTTGAAACAATGAAACTAGGTCACAAAGCAAGAAAAACAAGATTCATTTAATAAAGCTCACAAGAAAGTGCCTCAGCCTCTAAACAGTGAAAAACAAGTCATCAAACAAGTGAGAACAGCAAGGGACTAGCAAGACTGATGGATTTAGGAGGCAGAATTGAAAAAATTCAATTCTACAGCAATCAGCACAGGCAATATACTGGCAATAAAGCGCTGATAAAGAACAATACGCAGCAACAAAGCAACGTCAGCGCGGAAGTACACGCCTTTTCCACGATGGTTCGATTTATAGAACCGCCGCGATTGTTAGGTGTAATAACGCGATGGACAGGATATTACAAAAAGGGTGACGCGATGATAGCACAACTATTAAATTAAAAAAAGTGATGATGTTCAAAACAGCCACAAGCGAGCCAAAAACTCCCAAACCAAAAGCAATCAATCTTTAAGCAAATAAGGACATTTCCCAGATCAGGCCAAGAAATTTAGAAAACAGATAACTATTTCCCAAACTCTAAAAGAGACCGAAACAAAAACTCAAGGCAAGAATAAACAAGAAAAGAACAAAGGCTAGCTCCCCAGCGGAGTCACCAATTTGTGATGTAGGAAAGTGTTCCCTCTGCGGACAAAGGCAACCCCTCTAGCCCTAGAGTGGGTCTAGTCACAAACAAGGACAAATCAACAACAATTCTACTTAAATAGTTCAATTTGGAGGCCTACCTCAATTGGCGGTCAATGGAGTTCCGTTGCGCTGCTCTAGCTTCCGCTTCCTGATGAGTGATCAACCTAAAACAAAGCAAAGGAAATACAACAAAGCACGTAACCGGATACAACACAAAACTATTTACTCATAAAGTCAAGAAGTCATGAGCTATTTATTACATTGCATACAAGACATAGGAAAACATCATTGATTGCATTAAATATGAAATAGAGTAAGCTTACAACCAAGGTCTTGATGTTACAAGTCTCCTCAGAAGGGTCCAGCCAGCATGTTCCTCAAGAATTCACTCTTGAAGATGGATCTCCTAATACACAAGTCTCTCTCACTCACAAGTTTTACACAAGATCAAAGGCACTTCATAAACCTTCCTCAAGCTATCAACAAATCCACACCTGTCACACTCACACCAACTATCTAACAAACTCACAATACTATCAGCAACGCTCCAAAGACTAAGAATTCCAAAACTCCAAAAAAACTAGCAGCACATAGCAATGGTGAGAGTTTAAATAGGAGAAGGAGTCTACATGAAAGGTGGGAGGATGAGCTTATCTCCAAGGAAGGTAGCACAAATGACAGAATAGCCATGCCAGAGAAAGGAGGGCGACATAAACAAGGCCAACAACCAGGTCTGGAGTCATCTGGAAGGCCGACTGTTGGAACAAATTCGCCCAAACTGGATCATCGCGGGCACATAATTGGTCTACCGCGTTGACATCGCTATTGAATAACGTAGCTAGTCATGTCATCGCGGGGAACTACAAACAATAGTTGTGATGGCGCATGAAATTCGACCATCGCGGGAATCACGTGTACTTCCGCGATGGCAGCGCTTCTGGACTGTTTTGGAGCGCTCATCAACACGTTTATTTGGCCAACAAACGCGATGAGGCATAAAATTTGGCAAATTGGGTCATTTGGAAACATTAGAGAGCATGAGCATGAATGATTTTCGACTCATGACACAGTAGGAAGACTGGGATGAAGGCAGTGACAAATTACTGTGTAACAATTACCATTACAACCCATTTTAATTTCAGCTCTTTTTCAGCAGTGGGGTCTTGATTTCATTGGTGAAATCCATCCTTCATCTTCAGCACAACATAAATGGATATTTATGGCCACCGATTACTTCACAAAGTGGATTGAATCAATCCCACCAGGAAAGCTACTGATTCTGTCATCATTCAATTCATTGAGTCTAATATTTTGTCTATATTTGGCTGCCTACTATCCCTCAAGAAACCAATTCTTGGTTGTGTAGAAATTGTGCTTAAGACATTAATTTTTATTATTCATGTCACTTATTTGTATGATGTATCCTCATGTGAAGGGCCTGAAGGATCTAACTTTGAACCCTTAATATTTAGGTTATACAAAAGTCTCAGAATGCCATAGGATGTTGAATATAAATGTTAAGTGAAGAATGCTTTGAGAAGTTAAAGACAATATGTTGTTTTTCACAGAAACTATTTTCTATAACTTAGAAGAAATGTAGAAGTAGGAACTTTAAATATAGGAGGTCTCTTTTAAGAAATTTTAACTTCATTCACATAAGTAAACAAAGACCTACAACTTCATTACCATACTTAAAGAAAGGAAGACACATGACGACACATAACAGAGAAATTACAAAATCATACCCAACAATGTGTGGAAAACTCTTGATTCTTTCATTGATCATCCATTTATCAAAAATACAATAGCATATTCTCCAGGTTCATCAAAATTTGGACCTTTTTTTATAATGTTTCCACTTTTTATACATCATGGCACAGTTGGTAACTACCAAAACTATCAAAACTGCTTAACTACCTTCTAACTGTCTAAAGTAAAAGTCATTACAGATTATTACATTGGAGGGTAAAAGACACCTCATTCTTCTCAAGAAAATAACATAACAAAAAGTAACAGAAATTAGAGTATGATTGTTGATTGTTGCTCGTTGTTTGAATCTATGGCTTGAGTAGGTGGTCTTGTTGATGATAGTTGTTGGGACGGTTGCTGACTCAGATTTGTTGAATTGGCTGCAAGTTTGCTTAGTAATAAAAAAAAGACTAATACAATGGGGTTTTGCCTATCTTTATACATATAATATTCAAATGGGGGGGAACTTGTAATTAATGTAACTAATTAATGGAGTGGCAAATGAGGTGATGGGGTACGGTGAATGAGGTGGACGGTAATGAATGAGGGTGATGGATGGCGTGGAGGAGATGAGATAGAGGGAGTGATGGGGGTAGCCCGTTGCTGGGGTAGGGAGTGTACATGATGTTCATCAGGCTTGAACCCCTGTAGCAATCTCAGGCTATAGATCTCAGTCAAACGCCTTGACGTCATGGTCAACTGTTGGGGTTGAGCCTAAGCCATAACTTGTGCTCGTTGCTCCCCCGTAGAGCACTTTACCCGCTTCTCAAACCCATGCTTTCTTAAATCTTGAGATGTCGCCCGATATTTAACATATGGGTCAAGGCCCCACCTTATATCCGATTTGAAAGCCATCAATAATATAAAACAAATCATTACTTTCGGACTTTCACATTCTCTTTTAATTTTGTTTCTAGAACATAATATTTGATTTCTTTATTTTTTGTGATAAACTTGAAAATGAAATTTAAATGACGATGGATGCTACAACATCTGGCTCCATCTGGGGATAGTGCTTTTGCCACAGAAGCACTAAGAACCGCAGATCAGTGCCTTCACCTCGAGCATGGAGTCATATATTGCTTAGCCAATTTAATTCTATGGAATTTGTACAATGAATTCACTCTGGTATCTACAATGACAAGATGCTTGTGCTTCAGAATTGGAAATAATGTTTGAGGTACTGCCCATTGACAGGCAGCTGTAAAATTTCACCATCAAGATTCTCCAGGAAGAATGTATTATTTTCCCTTGCTTCTATGATCTTGAATGGGCCATACCAGAGAGGACGAAAATTCCCATGTTTGCCCTTATCTTCTCTTCTAGTATCCCACCTTAATACCAGGTCTCCAACTTTAAAATCAATTTCTATGGCTTTTCTGTCAAAAATCCCCTTCATTTTTTATTGATACATCAAATTATCTCTTACCTTATCCATGCTTTCACTCAACTCCACTACCTTATGCATCCTTCTTATTAGAGCATTGGGCTCTTCTTTTGCCTCCTGAATCATTGCAATCACAAGCTTCACAAGTTGACTATGGAACAGAGCTTGAGTTCCATAGACTAACTCAAAAGGTGATTTGCCTATAGACCTTTTTGTAGTCACTCGGACAGCCCATGGAGCAAACTTTAATTTCGAATCCTAGTCTTTTTGATTTTTTGCAATAGTTTTCTTAAGAATTTTCATCGATGTTTTGTTAGTGGATTCAACCAATCCATTTCCCTATGGATGATAAGTTGTTGAATGAGATAAAATGACATTATACTTCTGACAAAAAGCAACAAACTTAATTGAACTGAACACTTAAGCATTGTCAATTATGATTTTCACAGGGCATCCAAATCTGCTAAAAATGTTTTCCTCTAAAAACTTCATCACCACCTGGTCATTTGCCATTTTTGGTAGGTATAGCTTCTACCCACTTGGTGAAATAATCAGTAGATGTGAGAACCCATTTGTGTTATCCACTTGAATGTGGGTTAATTTCTCCAACAAAGTCTAGTCCCCATTGTCTGAATGGTTCTTCTATGAAGATTGGGATCAATGGCAAAGGAGCTAACCTCTTCTTCTCAATAAAAAGCTGACACTTCTGACAAATTCTAACAAACTTATATATATCACCAAATAGGGTGGGCCAATAAAATCCTGCCTGGAGGATTTTGTGTGTAGTAGCTTTCCAACTATAATGTCCACCACATAACTTCTCATGATAATCTTTAATGGTATCTGTAGATTCATCTTCTATTAAACATAACAATAAAATTCCCACAGGATCCTTCCAATACAATCTTCCCTCTACAATCACATATGGATGTGCTTTGATTTTTAATGCTCTATATCTTGTTCTATCCAATGATTGGGGACAAGAGAGAAAACATAAATAATTAACTATGTGTTTTTACCATTCTGAACATAAAAATTTATATTGGATATTCATACCTGGGTTTGATTTTTCTTCAACTTCTTCAATTATTTCCTCATTTACAGGTGTTAGCAAGTTGATTCCCAGTGCCTGAAATTTGACTCTGTCAACATCTTTGCCAGTCCTTTCCCTTTCACCAGCTTTGTGGGCTTTATGTCCAGATCATACTCTTGGATTTTGGCTATCCATTCTCCTCTTTTTCCTTTCACATCACTCTGGGCTAAGACATCCTTTACTACAGCGTTTGGCACATAAGTAATGATCTGTGACTGCAACACATAAGTCCTAAAGTCCTTTATGGCTTTTACCAAAGCATATACCTATTTTTCAAGGATATTGTATTTGAGTTCATCATCTCTGAGAATATTTCTAAAGAAAGCAACTGGCTACTCTTTTCCTTCGTCATTTTTCTGTAACAAATCAGTGGTTATTGAATTAAGTGATGCAAATGAAAAAAATTGAAAGGGCTTTTGATAATCAGGGCTAATTAAAACTAGAGCTACTTGTAATGCTTCTTTGATCCTGGAGAATGACTCTCTGGCTTCCTTGGTCCAATGTACTTCATTTTCCTTCTTCAACATATTGTTAATCTCTTTTACAATTTCATCATAATTGGACACAAACCTCCTTAGAAATTTTATTTTTCCTAGGAATTTTTGAATGTCTTTCTTACTCCTAGGCAGGGGTATTTTCTGCACAGCTTACACCCTTGCTGGATCTATCTTCACTCCATCTCTATAAACAATGTGCCCCAACAGTTTACCTTCTTCTAGAGAAAAAATAGATTTCTTAGGATTCAAAGAAAGCCCAAAGTTTCTACATTTCTCAAAAGTCTTTTTAAGATGGTCCAGATGCTCCTCATCTGACTTAGAGAACATAGTGATGTCATCCAAGTATATCACTACAATTTATCACCCACAAATTCAATGTCCATAGCCCTCTGAAATGTTGCACCTGCATTCATCAACCCAAAAGGCATTCGAGCATACATGAAGGTTCCCTAAGGAGTTGTGAATGTAGTATTTTTTTGATCTTCTTTATCAACAGCCACCTGGTTATACCTAGAGAACCCATCCCGCATTGACATTCTAAATGATCCAGTTACCTTCTGCATCACATGATCCATTTTAGGTAATGGATAGTTATTTTTTAAGGAAGCCCTATTTAGATTTCTAAAATCCACACATAACCTTATTTCTCCTTTTTTTCTTCCTTGCAGGTACTAAATTGGCCACCCAGTGAGAGTATTGGAGTGGAACTATTATCTTGGCATCAAGAAGCTTCTTGACTTCTTTCTCAATCAATGGTAAAAGCAAAGGATCGATCTACCTGAGTTTCTGCTTAAATGGTTTAATCCCTTCTTTCAAGGGAATCTTGTGTTGAATAATGTTTACATCATATGTCTTGATATCCTCATAGGACCAAGCAAAAACATCATTGTACTTCCTAAAAAGCTCAATATATCTCTCCTTATAATTAAGTGGAACTCCATTAAATAATTTGACTAACTTTAGCTCCTTCTAGGTTCCAATATTGTGATCTTGAATCAGCTCATCCTATGGAATTTTCTCTGAACTAACAGCTACATCATTGGAGTTAAAAATTATTTCAAGAGGGAAAAGCCCCCTTGGTAGAATCTTATATTTCAATTCAATAATTTTTTGATTAACCATGGAATTTTTAAAACCACTTACTTTTGCACATTCTGTTGTTTCATCTCCATCTTGATCAATCTCGGTGCCCTGAAAATCTTCAATCATAGTCAAGAATTCCTTAATCTGCTAATCGTCCTCAAAAACCTACCAGTGTTTTATATTATCTAGAACAGAAGGCCTATGCCTCATTTCAACCTCATATCTTAGCTTTGGATTTATAGGAGGCCTAAAAGTACTGGCAACCATAGCCAAGGAGTCTGCTAATCTATTCCCATCTCTTGGAATGAATTGTATGATGAAAGCCTCAAAGAAATTCTCAACTAAATCCCACACTTCATTTCTATATGACTTGAGCCTAGGGTGTTTTGTTTGACAATGGTTCTTTATTTGCTTTATAATCAACTCTGAATCTTCCAAAACATAAATTGATTGGACTCCCATTTGTTTTGTTGTTTGAAGGGCAATGATCAAGGATTCATATTCTGCCACATTATTAGTTGCTTCGAACTCAATTTTAAAAGAAAATGGGATCATATTACCTCCAGGTGTAATTAAAAGGAAACCAGCACCTGTTCCTTCTTTAGAATAGGCTCCATCAAAGAAGCACTTCCACACCCCTTATGTTTGCCGCTATGTATTTACACAGGCTAAAGTAAGCTACCTCTGGTTATTTTCAACCAACTCTGCATTTTCATGCAGCATGAAGCAAGAAAAGTCATCTTTTTCTTGGCTATATACAAGTGAATTACTTGCTCCGTTCTTTGTGATTGTTTTAACAAATCTTGTTTCTCTGTACAGTCTTCTTTCTTCTCCACCAAAAATTGGTATGATAGCATAAGTAAAATCCAATTTCAAAACACTACCCAATTTAGGCCCCCATGACCTAGATAGCAACATACCAAATCTATCAGGGATATCTGCTACCACTACATCCATTACCAAGCTTCTAGTTGAGATCTGGGCTAATGACACCACCATATCTTTAATGAACTCGAGACACTTGACTTTATTTGAATCAAAAGAATAAAGGTCTCTGTAAGGCTTAGTAACTTGTAAGTTCAGTTGTTTCATTATTGATAGTGGCATAAGGTTATGTGAAGCTCTTGAATCAAACATACAATTACATAAGAGGAAATCATGAATCAATAAAGAAATGTAGAAATGAGGTGTTGAAGAATCCACCTCTCCACATGTGGACCAAAAACCACTACTGGTTTATCTTCTTGCAGATTCACGGTGTCATTTATATTCACATTCTGAGATAGGTTTGATAAACTCAGCAATATCTCTTTGATAAACTGGTGTTTTAACCAACTCTGTGAGTGGCACCTAAACTCTGATTTTTTCTAACTCCTTAGTCAGACTAAATACATGAACCTGTTTATTATTTCTTTCATTTTCATCTTCACTTTTCTTCATCACTGAAATATCTTGTGGAATGGAAACAATTTTTTCTAGAGGAATTTTATCACTTTTATCTTGGGAAGACTCACCTTGAAGTATTTGAGTTTTGCTATTTGTATTCTGTTGTTGCTTTCATTTATTTAATTGTTTTGCAAGCTGTGGTTCTTGCGGATTTGCCTTTTGTAGGGGAGCTATAAATTCCTGCGCACCTTCATTTTCTTGAATTCTAGATCTTTTTCTTGATCTCAAGTCATATTTCTTATGTAATTCTGCATGCATAAAATCAGTAAACTGCGTCCAATATTCATCAATTTCATTCTCATTATAAATGACATCTATTTCAGTATATTCTTCTCCCTCAACACCTAGTAACAATGTAAACTTTGAAATGGGAACTCTGGCCAAAAAACCCCAAAAAAACATCAAAAACAGTGCTGAAAACGAAAAGTGTTGATGTTGGAATAACATTTTTTTTCTTGGGTAAATTTTCAACATGTTTTAAAAATGGCGGTGAAAACCAATTTTTTGCACAAAAATTATCCAAAGAACACCCTCAAAACGAATAGTGTTAATTCTGGAAGAACACTTTTTTTTTCGAAAGTAAAATTTCAACATTTCAAAATAATGGTGTATGTTTCAGCGTCTACAATAGCTATAACAAAGATCGATAAGATGCCCCTGGCCGGCTATATTTTAAGATAATCCGAATATGCTACTGAATTTGAATCGACCGTATGCAGTATTGGCGACACATAAGTGCTCTAACCATGTTTCGACTCGTAATACCAATAGATAATGAAGAAAGAACCTCGAACTCGAATAAGTGTATGCTCGAGCATAATAGATCAACCCCTTATACCTTTATCTTCTCAGATACAAAAGTTATATTTAGTTTTTTATTTTCCACCCCGAAAAACATTAAATTTTAAAAAAATAATGAAAACATAAAATTAAAAAAAAAAAAAAAAAAAAAAAAAATTAAAACAATGAAAAAACACAAATAAAAAAAAAAGTTTAAAAAATTAACAAAACATAAATTAAGATATATAATAAAAACAAAACACAAAATAAAAATATAAAACTTAAAAAAAATTCATATATATATATATATATATATATATATATATATATATATATATATCATAAAAATGTAAAAAAAAAAAAGATTAATGGTAAAAATTAAAAAACTAAAAAAAATTATAAATTATAAACAAATAAATAGTGAAAATAAAAAATAAAAAAATAAAAATTATCTTGTAAACCATCAAAAAATTGGCAGAAGAAAAAAAAATACGGAAAAGAAAAAAAAAACATTTAAAATAAACTAAAAATTAAGTAGGTAAAAATAGAAAAATAAAAAATTAAGAAAAACAAAAAAAATTAAAAACAAACTAGATTTAAAAAAAAAAAAAATAGAAAATTAAAAAAAATAAAAAATAAAAAAAAAAAGTTAAAAAAAAAAATTATCTCATAAATCAAAAAAGAATTTGGAAAAAAAAATAAATTTATATATATATATATATATATATATATATATATAAGTAAAAACATAGAAATTAAAAAAAAAAAGCATTAGCAAAAACCGGGAAAAAAAAGAAAAACAAATTAAAAACAAACTAGTTTAAAAAAAAAAATAGAAAATTAACGAAAAGAAATTAAAATACTAGTGAAATTAATATTAAAAAAAACAAAAATAAATTAAAATTATAAAAAAACAAAAAAAAAATGCATATTTTTTATTTAAAAAAAAAAAATCTAATTATTTTTTATTAAACCTGCAATTTTTATTTAAAAAAAAAAAAAGAAAAAAAAATTAAATTTAAATTTTATTTTAAACAATCTTTTTCTTTATAATTTTTTTAATAAAAATAAAAGGTTTGTTTTAAAAAAAAAAAAAATTAATTTTAATTTTTTTTAAATAAAAATGTTACGTTTAATAAAAATAATTATTATTAACTTAAAAAAAAAAATCAAAAATATGCATTTTTTGGGTTTTTCTTTTTTTTTCTTTTATAATTTTAATTTATTTTTGGTTTTTTTCTTATAATTTGAATTTAAAAAAAAAAAAATCAAGAATAGGTATTTTTTTTTAAATTGTAAATGTTTTTTTTTATTTTTTTATTTATTTTTTCATTTGAAAAGACATATATTTTCTGCCATTTTCATATTTTTTTGGGTTTTTTTTTAATAATTTGATTTTATTTTTGTTTTTTTAATATTAATTTTACTAGTTTTTTAATTTTTTCCATTAATTTTCTACTTATTTTTTTAAACTAGTTTGTTTTTTATTTTTATTTTTTTTCCGAGTTTTTGCTAATGTTTTTTCTTAATTTCTCTATTTTTACGTACTTATATATATATATATATATATATATATATATATATATATATATATATATATATATATATATATATATATATATATATATATATTTTATTTTTGTTTTTTTCCAAATTCTTTTAGGGTTTATGAGATAAAAAAATTTTAACATTTTTTATTTTTTATTTTTGTCTTTTTTATATATTTTTTTATATTTGTTTTTTAGAGACAATTATTTCATTTGGATTGAAAATTTAATTAACAATGTATAAATATGTAGAATATCGAAAATGCAAAATATCGACCTTCTTCTTTAAATATGCAAAACAATAAAAACCTCACTACAAAAAAAAAAACAAGATAATATGAAGAAGATGACCACTTCCAAAATTATTAAATTTAAAAAATAATTATTTACATTTCATACAATAAAAAAATTTAAAGTCAAAAAAAAGGTCTTTTAAAAAAAGGGTATGATGCAGAATAACCACTTTTTTAAATCAGCATGAAAATCACTACCATTCACTACCATTCTAAAACGTAAAGTACATAAAAAAAATTAAAGTGCCAAAAACTATGCTCTAAAAAAAACATGTGTCGTTCTGCATCACCCCTTTTCAAAATCGGGTCACTTTTTTGCTATCTTTACAAAACGGGTAACAGTATCAGTTCCCGTTTCAAAGTTTACATTGTTTAGTTCATCTTCATCTCCTACATACAATGTGGAAATATGATCATCATGATCCTTGGAATGCTTTGGTACTTCATCAGGATCTGCCTCTAAGTAAAGTGGTGATTGAACCTAATCTTGGTCTTTTCTTTCCTTCTGCAAGATTTGCAGAGGTTGTCTACTATATTGAGGATTAAAGTTTATGTTTTGTTGTACTTTCCTCTGAGAATTCTTACTCTCCAATTCCAATTTAATCAATTTACTAGACAAATTTTTAATCACATTATTCACATCCTCTAATGTTTGACTTTGAGAGGATTCCACTTTATCCTTTCCCTTATGTTGTGTAGGTTGTGCCTCTGGTGCTTTACCTACAGCCACCAGATTTGCTTCTATTTCTAAAGCATCAGTTTAGATCTGATCAAGGGTTGTGGATCTTCTCTCCCTCAATGTGAACCCAAAATCTGATTCAAATGCCCCTGCAAAAGTTATTTTTGTACCAATAGGAGGGGGCTTGATTTCCACTAGAAAATTGTTGTAAAGTTTATCGAACCTTCTGATGAACTCAACAACACTTTCATCATATTTATTTTTAATATCATTAAACTCTGTAAGTGAATACCCATGGTCTCATTTCTCTCCCCATCTCTGGGTGAACTGGCGCCCCATCTCTTCCCATATAGGGATAGAGTTATTAGGAAGCCCTTTAAACCATTTTCTTACTTCACCATCCAAGGATTGCACAAAAAGTCTTAAAACAACATCCAGGTGTTCAACATCGAGATTTTCTGCAAAATTACAAAACATTTCTATATGCCTTTTTGTTGTTTGCTCATCCTCACCTAAAAAATGAGGAAGAATTTTTAAGTATTCTTGAGGCATTAGATTCAACTGTTGTGGCAACTCAATAGGTGCATACATATTCAACAAGAATGTAGGTGCTGCCATGTTTGCTCCTGAACTTACTGAACCTTGAGTACCAACAGATGTAAAACTTGTCTGAGGAGTAAATGGAGTATGAAAAAGTGGCAATGTAGTTATAGGTTCAGGTTGAACAACTATAGCAGATATATTTCTGAATACTAAGAAAGAAACAGACTCTATATATTGTTCTTGACGGTTGGGTTCTTGAAATGAAGTGGATGTAAAAGGTAGCTCTTGGTCAATAAAAGTTGAATGTTTGGATGAAGGATGCATTGAAATGTGGGCAGGTGCAGACAGTGTAGGACTTGGTGTAAATGGAGTTTTTGGCCTTCCAACCTTCTTGGAAACTAGTCTCTCAGGGTCTGAAAGGACTTGAGCTTTTTGTTGTGAGGTATCTGACCTCGTATGAGGCCTCTTTGAAGCCAGGGTTATTGTTTTATGTTCAATACAGCCAAATATTCCCTCCTCACTGAGCAACCAGAGGAAAAAATTGAAAACCCAGGGAAAAATGTTCTTGATTTCACTCCCCGGCAACAGCACCAATTAATGTTGTCCCTTAAGAAACCAATTTCTTGGCCGTGTAGAATTGTGCTTAAGACATTAATTTTTATTATTCATGTCACTTATTTGTATGATGTATCCTCATGTGAAGGGCCTAAAGGACCTGAATTTGAACCCTTAATATTTAGGTGATACGAAAGTCTCAAAATGCCATAGGATGTTGAATATAAATGCTAAGTGAAGAATTCTTTGAGAAGTTAGAGACAATATGTTGTTTTTCACAGAAACTATTATCTGTAACTTAGAAGAAATATAGAAGTAGGAACTTTAAATATAGGAGCACTATTGTTGGGTTGTGTTCTATTCTTTCCACGACTAGCCCACGTAGTGAACCTGGGGGTTAGACGGGGGGCGGAGTCCCCTTTCGTTGTGCCGATTGTGTAGCGGGGGGGGTCACAGGGGGTTTGAGGCGTTCCCGTAACCCCACTTTATGGGGTCCAGAGCAGCGCCCAGGAAAATTTTGGTTTTGGACCCTATGTTAGGTTTGGCAAACCCACCTATGGTTTTGTGCATGATTTTGGCACATGTTTTTGGACGCGGTGGTTTTCGGTCCATGGTATTGGATGCTTTGGCATGTATAAATATGTATTATAACATTGAAAGGAATATAATGAAAAATCAAGCTAGTAGTCTTGGTTTTGGGATCCATGGGAAAATTTCTGTTTATATGTGTTTTATGTGTTATGCTCTTGCATTTTTTATTTTATGTGTTTTAGAATTCGTATGCAGGTAATTTTTGTACAAGGTTAAAGCCTACATTTGGTATCAGAGCAATTTTGGCTTCAAGGGGACGCCTTTGTTGCTGATGGGTTTCACTCGGGCCTATGGTAGACCCTGTTCAATGGGAGATCTGTGAGATCTATTCTAGTGGTGAAAGAAGATGGCGAGCAGTGGAAAGATAGAGACCGAGAAATTTAATGGTCAGGGTTTTGAGTTGTGGGAACTCAAGATGGAGGATCTGTTGGTGGATAAAGATCAGTGGATTGTGGTAGATCCAGGTCCTAAACCAAGGGGAGTTTCCGATGAACAATGGAAGAAGTTGGATCAAAAGGTAAAGAGCACAATACGATTGTGTGTCTCAGATTCAGTATTGTTGAATGTATCAGGGGAAGCTACGGTGAAGGCTTTGTGAGACAAGTTAGGGACTTTGTACCAATCTAAGTGTCTGGTGAATAAATTGTTCCTGCGAAAAAAGCTGTATAACCTAAGGATGAAAGATGGAGACTCGATGACAGAGCTTCTGAACGCATTTAATATTGTTTTAATTCAGTTAGCATATATTGATATTAAAATTTCAGATGAAGATAAAGGCATCAGTTTGTTGTGTTCTCTACTAGATTCGTGGGATAGTCTGGTTATTACAATAAGTAGCAATGCAATTGCCTTGCAGTTTGATGAAATAGTCTCATCCTTACTGACTGAGGCGATGAGACAGAAAAATATGGAGAGCTAGAATGGTGATGCCTTGTCTATACGAGGACGGTCCCAAAACATAAACAAAAATAAGTCATCAAGTGGGAGATCTAAATCCCCAGGAAAACCTGTAAAGGTGGTGTGCTGGAAATGCAGAAAGGAAGGGCACTACAAAAGGGATTGTAAATCTAAAGCTTTGGATAAAGGAAAGGGATCTGATGATGCTCCTTTTGTAGAGGCGAAAACCACCTCAGATGAAGGTGGGGATGTGTACTTGGGCTCTTCAAGTACACATGTATATCATGAGGCATGGTTGATTGACTCAGGTGCATCCTTTCACTTCACTCCCCATAGAGAGTGATTCTGCGAGTATGAGAAATATGATGGTGGTGATGTCTTCTTGGGGGATGACAGGAAGGCTAGAATCATTGGTCGCGGAAAAGTAAAGTTGAAGTTGCAAGGTGGAAGGGTTAGAACACTTTTGGGTGTTCTGCATACTCCTGCATTAGCCAAAAATCTGATTTTTGTAAGCAAGTTGGTTGATGTAGGTGTAAAAATAGTGTTCGAGAAGGATACCTGCAAGATTGTTTGGGGAGCACTGGTATTGATGTGGGGAGTACGGATTGGAACTTTGTACAAGCTGCAAGGTAGCACTATTGTTGATGGGTGCAACAGTTCCGTGATTCCTGAAAGTGGAGTAGAAAATCTAGTGGTCTCTGGAGATAAGACCATGTTGTGGCATCAAAGGCTTGGGCATATTGGAGAGAAGAGCCTTCGAATACTTCATGGTAAAGGTATGGAAGAAGGTATGAGTAATAGCTCTCTGGATTTTGATTTCTGTGAAAATTGTGTATACGGGAAGCAGAATCGGGTGAGTTGCCCCTCTGGTGGTAAGAGGGCGAAACATATATTAGAGCTTGTGCACAGTGATGTGTTTGGACCTGTGAAGGTTCCATCACTGGGTAAGTTTGTGTACTATGTATCATTTATAGATGACTTCTCAAGGAATACATGGATATATTTCCTTAAGAAGAAATCTGAAGTCTTTGACAGGTTTAAAGAATTTAAGGCTTTAGTGGAAAACCAAACAGAGAAGAAGATAAAGGTGTTGAGGATAGATAACGGTGGAGAGTTTTGCAGTAAGGAAATTGAAGAATTCTATAAGAATTTTGGTATAGCACAGCAGAAGACTACTCCATATACACCTCAGCAAAATGGAGTTGTAGAAATAATGAACAAGACATTGATGGAAAGGGAAAGAAGCATGCCCAGTGGTGTCAGGTTAGGACAGGAATTCTGGGCAGAGGCGGTGGAGACAGCATGTTACCTGGTCAACATATTACCTTCATCAACGTTGGAGGATAAGACTCCACAAGAGGTATGGACTAGTAAGAAACCCTCTCTTTCACATCTGAGGGTAATTGGATGTGATGCATATGTACATGTTCCAAAGGAGAAAAGAACCAAGTTGGATAGTAAATTTGAAAAGTGCATCTTTATTGGGTATAAGGATGGTTTAAAGGGTTATAAGCTTTCGAACCTATTGGCTTATAGTGCCCTGACTTAGGTTCGGAATAATTATTTAGCCAAACAAATCCCGCAGCTACCAGCCCTTTCGGCAACAGCCCGCGGAGCGCAGACTGAGGTCTCACCCGAGGTAGTAGGGGAGGGTGCTAGAACCAAGTTTCCGCACCCTTGGTATGTCTAGATGTGGTCTGGAGATTTCACGCTCTATTTTGTAGCTTCACACTATGTTGAATCCACGCAGATCCAGACTAACTATTATGGTTCATTAGCACGTTGTTATTGGATGAAGTATTGTAAATTAAATCTATTGAACAGGGTCTTTAAGCAAACATTTAACACAAATAACCAGTTCGCGTACTTATGTTATTCAAAAATTGTAATTATGTGCACAGGGATCCAATAACCATACAATAAACCAAATTTGCAATAATCCAAACTTAACACTGAATTACATAAACAACTTATCTTCAATTACTTTCTTCAGTATTACAAACCGATCTGCCCTGCGCACTCAGCTACAGGGGTTCGTGCACCCAGCTATGGACTCTACTAGGCCTCTGTGTACACATCTCCAGAGCCTCTATCCACTACACCAACCTTCGACTTAGACTTACAGATGCTTTCATAGAAAACCCATTACATTTCAGATCCAAAATCAGACCAAAACTTCGCTACCGCTACCCATAGAGCCTTGCTCTATTTATACATTTCTTTGGCCCGCGATCCAAGAGTGGGCCGATTCTACTTACATTTCTTCACAATGTATCTGGGTGGACTACCCTTCAACCTATTACAATTTGCACTCTGTGCATCTCGCGGAGTCTGTACCTTGCTTTCACCCCAAAATTGTGGGCTTCGAGCCCCATAACCATTTGCGCGGGGCTTCCGCTACCCAACAGTCCCCCAACACAATCATCGTGACTCGTCCCGAGTCACTTGGCTAGTTCAGCAACCTTCTCATATAGGTCGATTAGTAGCCTCTATGCTTCACTTGTAGCTGCAGAAAATTCTTCCATCATCTGTTGCATTACTTCCATGTGTGTAGCTACCACTCCAATCCCTGCCACCACTGTCTCGATGGTGGCGTATTATTTCTGCATGTGGGCTACCTTGCATTCTATGGTGGTCGAGACTGCAAATTCCTCATCCATCCATGGCTGGAGATGGGCTTTAACTGTTTCTACCTTCTGTCGGGCCGTGTCAGCTTGACTCTTTAGGTCCTAGGCCTCCCTTAACTTTGCCAGGCACTATGTAATAGCAACAGTTGGCATGATTCCTTTGACCGTATTATAGGCTTCCTGAAGTTCCTGAGCTTCATTTTCCAGTCACTAAAGGGTTGGATCCTCTTGGAGGGATGTGAGCGTGCCAATCGACTATGTGAACATGTCATTACATTCCTGCATGGACCTCATGAGCATCATGCGTGCGACGGTGATAATGTTTTTGCACTACTCGATGATCTTAGGTGGCGTCAATGGCTGAGCCTGCAGTTTTAAATTTCACAGAGATTATCCCGATTATACACTATTGTGGAATACATGCACAATACATAACCTCCTCTACATTGATCATCAATTTTACGGAATTAAAAACAATGAAACATCAATCGCATGCACACATTAACACATTATGTAACCCGGGGAAAGCATACAGCTGAAAACCCCACACTATCTGTATATTATAATGATTGAGAACATGTAATAATAAATAGTACAATACTCCTCACAAGTACTCAGTACTATCTCCACCTGTTACACACAAACTAGCTCAGATCTGAAGCCTCAAATCTCCTCCACTATTTGCCTGCCTCCACTGCGCAATCCTGCAAGAGAATCACGTGAGCACAAGCTAGATATTGGCCCACACTGCACAATCCTCATTGGCATTACTCAATCCATGCATGTGAAAAATCTCATGCACAACTGATAGTCACAACTCACCCTTTCACTTACCTCTAACACCTGTCTCTGTTGAACTATCCATGCACTGAGTTAACCGATGTATTATTTAGTTGCTTTATGAGTTAATAATTAGTGAATTAATTAACAATCAATTCACAAAACTCATCACTAGTGTATTCTTTAGTTATACTAAATACAACTAGTTCAACTACGTCAAACTGAACACAACTCCATCAACTCCACATCCAACTCCACAGAACTCACATGCATGAGTTCTAACTAAATTCCTCCATGCAATAGCTCAACTAACCCACAAAAAAAGCGTATTTCCTTCTGACAGCTGCATGTGCCACATCTGTAGCTCAAACTGAAGTGCTCCAAGAGAATAATATAATGTTTAGAGTCCATATATTACTAAGGGCTAATAATATTTGATTGTTTCTATTTTTAGCCTGGCAGTCTAAAAATAGACTCTGATCACTCCGTTGTGAACCAAAAATAGAAGTCCATCTATTTTTCCCAACATGACCAATCATCCATAAACAGCATCATGTAACTCATAGACCATGATCCATATGTCTAAAAATAGACTTTGCGCCAAAAATAACCTGCGGGCCTACTTAGTGAAGGCGACTCCTTTCCACTAAGCTCCATCATATTGTTGCATTTTCAACACTCCCTCTCAACAAGATATCGATTATCAGCAACCCTTATCTTGCAACCCTAGAATGTTCTGCATGCAACACATTTTCCCAGTCCACTTGCTCCAACAACACTTGGAACAAAAACACTCCCAACTAACCACTATGTTGGGCTAGGAACATACTCTGATGTTGAAGCTCTACCTGCTGCTGACAAGTGCTCCCTCTCTGAAATCTACGCTACTGCAACATCTCCATGCATCTCGCACCATTGCACACTTCTCTGTGCCACCTAGCACTGTGCAAAACACTTGTGCCTCTCGCATTGTTGTAGCCTGCTAGCTATGCGCTGTCCTGGGATTCCCTACACTATCGCTCTCTATGCCACTCCATACGCATCTGTCTCTACCCAATCAATTATTTCCTGCTACTCCACATCGGGGCTCCCGTAGCAAGGTCTCATCCAAGAGGTTGGGTACCTCAAGGATCCTGCCCCTCCTCCTTGGGACGATTAATCCACATCACCCCACCTCCTACCTGGAGGTATGGCTACATGCGATCCCTCAGCCCACCTGGCTCGAAGTTTCCCCCTACTAGAGGTCTCTGCATGAGTAGATGTCTCTACTCGATCTCCTCTCAGATTCCCTTGTCGTGGCTGCTCCACAACCTCCTGAAGCTACTACACCAATCGTGGCTGCTCCACAATCATCTGAGACTTCTTCTAGCTTTTCATGTTGAGAGGTAATATATGCTCTCTCTCAACCACCAAGTCTCCATCAGTTGCCTCGCTGCTCAAGGCTTTTCATGCATCTACATGCAACTCATAAAGGTTCCTGACTTGAACCCCTATCTTCCGGGTTTCTCCAGTTGTCTTGCTGTGCAGGAAAGCCTTTCCCTCGCTGAAGACAACATCATATCCCTTGTCTTCTAACATCGCCACATAGATAAGATTCTTCTTCAATCCTGGAACATGCATCACTTCCTTCAATCTGAAGGGTTTACCAGACTCCCTCTCAAAGGAAATGGTACCAATACCAGTCGCACTATATCTACCATCATCACTCATTTCGATGTGCACTCCATGATCTTTCTCATCCAGATCAGAAAACAAATCTTGATCTCCTGTCATGTGAGAAGACGCACCATTGTCCAAGAACCATACCGATCCCATCACACTTGGTACCAAGCATGCGATTAGTGAAAAATCAAGCTCAAATTGTGAGGCTAAGGCCTCTCCCACTGCAGATCCAACAGCTTGCTTATTTTTCTTCTTTTGCGGACAATCTGTGGCATCTCCATTCTCAACTTTGATGTTTCTCAGTTTATCCTTGAGCGCCATTCCACCAGCTCAAAACTCAATAGCTTCTGATCTAAAATTCGTGAGAACAAAGTATTTCTCGTATAGAGATTGACTGTATGGGCATTCACCAGATATCTCACGTTCCAAAAGAAGGATGAATCCAAAAGCTACCTGGCCCGATTACAGACTCTGCCTGAAGAAATAAAATGTAAACACTTTCTGAATAATAGATCTGATGATCAATCCTGCTTTGATATCATGTAGAACTTTTTCTACAAATCAACCAGCTCCGATACCATGTAGAAATTTTGAATAATATGACACTTATTCACAGAGATTATCCCTATTATACACTATTGCGGAATACATGCACAATACATAACCTCCTCTACGTTGATCATCAATTTTACGGAATTAAAAACAATGAAACATCAATCGTATGCACACATTAACACAATATGTAACCCGGGGAAAGCATACAGTTGAAAACCCCACACTATCTGTATATTATAATGATTGAGAACATGTAACAATACATAGTACAATACTCCTCACAAGTACTCAGTACTATCTCCACCTGTTACACACAAACAAGCTCATATCTGAAGCCTCAAATCTCCTCCACTGTTTTCCTGCCTCCACTGTGCAATCCTGCAAGAGAATCACGTGAGCACAAGCTAAAATTGCCTAGATATTGGCCCACACTGTGCAATCCTCATTGGCATTACTCAATCCATGCATGTGAAAAATATCATGCACAACTGATAGTCACAACTCACCCTTTCACTTACCTCTAACACCTGTCTCTATTGAACTGTCCATGCACTGAGTTAACTAATGTATTATTTAGTTACTTTATGAGTTAATAATTAGTGAATTAATTAAAAATCAATTCACGCAACTCATCACTAGTGTATTCTTTAGTTAGACTAAATACAACTAGTTCAACTAAGTCAAACTGAACACAACTCCATCAACTCCACATCCAACTCCACAGAACTCACATGCATGAGTTCTAACTGAAGTCCTCCATGCAATAGCTCAACTGACCCACAAAGAAAGCATATTTCCTTCTGACAGCTGCATGTGCCACATCTGTAGCTCAAACTGAAGTGCTCCAAGAGAATAAGATAATGTTTAGAGTCCAAATATTACTAAGGGCTAATAATATTTGACTGTTTCTATTTTTAGCCTAGAAGTCTAAAAATAGACTCTGATCACTCCGCTATGAACCAAAAATAGAAGTCCATCTGTTTTTCCCAACATGACCAATCATCCATAAACAGCATCCTGCAACTCATAGACCATGATCCATATGTCTAAAAATAGACTTTGCGCCAAAAATAGCCTGCGGGCCTACTTAGTGAAGGCGACTCCTTTCCACTAAGCTCCATCATCTTGTTGCATTTTCAACACGTGATATGCAAACTAAGCTCCAGCTAGATCTATGCGGCCTCATCTTTTGCTTTATGGAACCCAGTAGCCAACCTCTGAATTTGTGTCTCAATAGGGAGATCAACCCCAATCTTTAGCTCGGGGCCACTTGAGCAGGCTTCCGCTACTAGCTGCTCCACATGATGATTCTGTATGATGGATTCATCCCGCTGTAGGCGCAGCTATTCAAGATTTATTTTCTACTCCTGAAGTACTTGTTTGGTGCGGCCGGCCCTGGCACAGAGCTCTAGCATGGCGCTATCTTGGAGTAGTCACAAGATGTCTTGCTGTAAGGCGGCCATGTTGAGTCCCAGCCTCGTAAGCTACCCTAGCACAACTCGATCCTCCTCATTTTATGATCAATGCTCTTGGGGGAATTGCGATGGAATGAGCACTTTGGGTCCTCATCAATGGATATGTGGTTGACATACCGGGAACCCCTGGATCAGTGCTTTCACCCTTTGGCGCGACTCAGATTCCTAGTACCCGTAGCTGCATTTAGAGCTCCCCCAACACAATTTTTTGTTCTGACATGGCTTCGTCGACTACATCCCATGTGGCATCCCAAACAATAGTTTCTATGTCATTCAGATCACCTTCGGTTAGGGTGGTTATGTCACTCTCTGTTTTAGACGCCTTTTCCTTCTTCCGTGGCTTCGGACGTTCTGGTTGCACTGGTCGCTTTAAAGGTGAATATGTGCCCATTGAAGGTGGTACATTTGTAGCCTTCTGAGTAAGTTCCTTCTGACCGCTTTTGTTGATTATCAGCGCATCCCTGCCCGATGGTGTTTTTCCTGCTGCCGCCTCTTGAGCTGCCTGAACCTTCGCGGCGTATTGTTCATTCTGCTTTTTTTGTGCGATGAGCTTAGCATCCTATTTTTATTTCTGAATGGTGGCCTCATTACGCTCGACCGCCTCAGGTCTGCGCCAAGCCGCTGGCCAAGTATCCACAATCCCGTCAATAACGTTGTCAATGGCAATAAATGGAGCGCAATCGATTTACAGGCGGGGTCCTTACGTGCCTTGATATAGATATGATGCATGTCTACTTTAAATTTGGCAATATGATTCATGCTTTCATAGATCCCATCGAACAAGAGGGGTAGTTCGTTAATCCATTGACACGTATTTGCATCCATCAATATCCAAAATATTTTAATGTTCCAGAGTCGTCATGTGTCCCTTGTTGCCCAAAGAGAAGCATATTTGGCAGCTTCCAGCCAATCCGGGTCCAAATCTGGAAACTAGCTATCCTCGAGCAATTCAGTAGCAACCAACATCATAGACAGGAGCAACCATGCGTAATGAAAAGTCTTGCCTTCCTCTTGAACCTCGCGGCAGTTGGTCAAAAATTCTTCACACAGGAACTGTGACCAGTTGAACCTTGCTCCAGCTATGCACTCCTCAGTGAGTGCAATGACTACTGCTGGAACCTCAGTGCCATGGCATTTCCACATCACTTTTCCTACCAGGAGATGTGTGGCGACGCGGACTGTGTTGTCTGAAATACTGTCAATGATGTATCCCCCTTGGCCCTTCGCGAGGTTATACTTCTTTTTTAGATTCTTTATCATAACAACATCGCTAGTTCTACCATTAATTTTGTGAGGATCTCTTCCATTGCAGGGAAGGCACGAAACCTGATGGGAAAGTTCCACTGTGGTACGGATTGGCTTGCCAACCCATAATATTTCCTCATGGACTAAACAAGCCAAATGCCTTATAATCGATATTGTGATAGGGGGTCAGGCAAAATGAGGGATAGACAAAAGACAGAGCAGCCCGACTGTTTCGACCTTTCACAGCCACTCCTTTGGTTGTAGTGTGGTCACCGTTCCTTCGACGCTCTGCTCCATTAGTTCATTGGTCACCAAGTGGGGAAACTTGTATCCGCTAAGTCCCAGTCTTTGAATTTCATTGTCGCAATACTGCCAACCACCGAGCCTTCCACTGGGACTGCTTTTGGGAGTGAGGGAGTGACAAGGATGGTGTTGACTTCATCCATATTTGCAGGGACCTTCACCTTCCCCTTGCTTGGGGCCACATACTCAGGCTGTCGGAATGGCTGGATGGGATCCTCTTCAGGGAGGACTTCCTCGATGTATGTAGGACAACCCTTGTCCTCTTCCTCGCTTTCAACTATAATAGTTTTAGCCTTCTCCTCCATCGTGAATTTACTAGATTTTAGGTGCCGAGGTGACCTTCTGTTAAGTTACAGTATGTTCTATGCTTATAATAGTTTACTTCTTTTCCTTATTATATTCCAAAGATTAGCAATCACACGTACATAAAGTAAAGTGCAGATAGAACATTAAACAATCGACAGAAAACAAACCAAGACAAGAGACACAAGATGTGGCGGCTAGCTAGGGACAAACCCCACAATGTGTGGGGAAACCCTTTGATCAAATCTTCTTTTATCTTCAATAATTCGGCAGAGAGAAATAGTACAATAAATCTGATTCATATCAGCAGTAGCAAACTCTAGATCAGCAGCATTAGCATTAGCGGCTTCATTATCAAACTAGGGCAGACGATATCTCACAAACCGACTGTCGGATTGACTTCATTCCACCACCAAAAGTTGCGGCTTTTAGAGGAGGTTCAGATGAACCTACAGTGCAGTTCCAAAGAGGAGATCTTCTAGGCCACGTAGGTCAATCTTTACTTCTGCAGTTGCAGCTTCAGTTTCAGCAGTTTCCAGCTTCAAACTAGGGCAGTCGATATCTTGCAAACCATTCATCGGATTGACTTCATTCCACCACCAAAAGTTGCAGCTTTCAGAGGAGGTTCAGATGAACCTATAGTGCAGTTCCAAAGAGGATATCTTCTAGGCCACGCAAGTCAATATTTACTTCTGCAATTGCAGCTTCAAATTCAACAACTTTCGGCTTCACATGTGTGAGAGAGAGACCCATTTCAGCGCAGTAGAGAAGAGACTCATTTCTGCTTAGTAGAGAGAGAGAGAGATGTGATGAGATGAGTGAGTCCAAATGAGGAAAAGTCCTCTTATATTTATACACAACGTTGGTGGGTGAATAGATGCGACTGTTGGGCTTCTGAGCCTACATGAATTGTAGGTTGGCTTGATAATAATTCCATAATCAAAATAAATTCATATCTCCATGAATACTTATCGGAATCGGATGTTCTTTATATCAATCCTACACCTCTCGACAAGAGGAATCTAATAAAAATATTATCAGCCATGAATAAGATGACCCACATGAATTTTTTCCCTGGTTTCCAATTTTAACACCTTCTTACTGGGTCTGGGCTCTGGGGATCCTTCTAGGATCATGGCGTTCAAGGGGATTTAGGGAGCTCGGTTGCCTGTGGAAAAGCATTCGATGGACTATTAGTGGAAGGTTTTGGGGCCTTAAGAATCGCTTCTTCATAACACTTTGGTAAGGCTTGAAACCACGGAAAAGCTTTCAACTACTCGTCACTCATCTTGTACCAGCTCCTAAACCACGGTAGCTTTCTTGTGGAATGGTAAAGTGAGGTGGTGTGATTGTTGCTATAAATATAAAAGATTTTGAATTTAAAACCAGTTTCTCACCCTAATTGTAGCTCATAAATGCAACTTCGGTGGTTACCATGTTGTCTTAACTGTCCGCCGCCCGCTCCAATGCATCTTAAATGGGCCATCATGTCATGAATAGTATCGGCAACAGTCGCTTTCCACCTTTCCTTCACGGTGGCAAATCCCTAGAGACGCAGGTGCAGTTTTTGTATGTATACTACAGCCATCTCGCGCAACTTCACAGTATCCTCTTTTATAGTCTCGCGCCCTCTTCCAACTACATGGGGTGTTGGGACTGATCCTTGTACAGATAGTCAGGTGGGCGAACCCCTCATACGAGTCTTCCATTTCTCGACTAGCCCGAGCCGCTACCACCCTTTATATTCCTTTGATTTCACTAGCGTCAAGCATTTTGCGCGTTCCTGTCCTCCTAGATGTAGTCACAGCCATGCTAGTGGGGTTGCTACCTGTAGCAGAGTATAAAAGCTAGCCCAGTTTGGTTCCTTCATTATTTCATTCGCGTAGCCCATATAAGCAACTTCTAGTTGCAGCTTTTCAATCGCTTCATCTAACTTCATACTTTGCGATCAAAGTATAGCGCCTATTTTTTCTAATTTAGCAAGCTACATTTTACCATGCATAATGGCTACCCAGAGTTGTTGAATCCTTTCGTGGATGTTGTCACTGGTAGGTTGAGTTGTATCTGGGGTGGTACGTTTAGTTGTAGAGATACATCTCCTCCTGGTCACGCGTTCTTGTGGTTCGCGCCGATCCAGTTGGTTTGTTATGCACCTACTCCGCATCCTTCGTTGTTGATGGAAGACCGCCTTATGCCACTATGGCCACTGTGCCCATCCTTGAAGCCACACCTAGAACCATTTCCTATTTTGCAGCTTCTATCACTCCCCCTCTAGTTCACACAACGCATCTGTCGACACATTATCTTGTTCCTGTGCCATACATATCGTGCCCCGCTAGATAAGTTGTCCTCCAGCTGTCGCGTCGCTAGCTGGTGACCGCTATATTTCTTCTGCAGTTACACATCATATTGACCGAACCATCATATTACAGTTGAGTGTCATACTTTTCTACAATCAGTCCTGCTAGTGCTAAGTCTCCTCATCGGAATCCTCTATGCAAGTGCTATTGTATTCCCACGAGATTCTTCTATTGTCTACGGAATGGACCCGATCTTGGTCTTGCACTATTATCTGATAGATGCGATCGATTTCGTCATCACTTTCCTCATCACGCACAGGTTGAGTGTAACGGGCGCCTTCTGTTGGATCCAATTGAACCACTACCCGTAGTGACATTTTTTCAAACATCATTTTCCGCTTCTTTAAATTAATGATCCCTTTCATGTCCGTAGCCCAATCAATTCCGAGAAATGCAAGGTAAGGATTACTATCATCAACAATCTTTATAACTTCGAAATTGGTCTGGGTACTTACACCATCGATGTCCACAGTTACTCCTTGCATTCGACCCATTGGTAAGATCTTTTGTTGGTTGGCCATTCGTAACCGAATCGGGTACCATTGAAGTGCGGGCTTACCCATGCGCTCCCACATTTGTTTAGGTAATACGTTCGCATCTGAGCCTAAGTCCAGGATGGCTTGATCCATTTCGTAGTCATCGATTTGTACTGTCAGTCTCATTTCCCGTCCAATGCATAGAGCATGTCTTCCTATTTTTAGGACAACCTGCGGCTCGCCCGCTCTGGCGCACCGAGTGATTATTTCATGCAGTCCCTTAATAGCTTTGCTATTGCACAACAGCTTCATGCATGTCTCTATAAAGGTAGTTATCATGGAAGGATCCATCCCTTGATTAATCTAGTCCCTCTGATCTAGAGAAGAACCATTCATGAAGCTTTTTTGAGCTTCCTTAAGCACCCTCTTCTCTTGTTCCACTCCAGATTTCATTTGGGTGGCATCACGCTCCTTCCTGTCTTCTGCAAGCTCTGTTTGCATATCGCCCCCTATGGTTGCACCACTCCGTAATACCATATTTATACCGGGGTCCTCTTCACAGGGTTTTTCTCTCATCATCTGGACATTTTGTGTCAGTGTAGGTGGTAGCACTCCTTTTTCGTGCATCTGTGCAATCAGTTTTGGACAATCTACCATTTCATGATCAAACTATTCACAATGTGGGCAATAGAATCTAATTGGGTTGGTACATTCGCGTGTGTAATGTCCTGGCCCTCTGCAATTATAACAAATGAGATGTTCACGACCCCACCAGGGCCCCATGTGTTATAGACATTTTTGGGCACTGCAACCCCAAGCATAAAATGTCCATAAACCAAGGGCTCCTAAGTCCCTAAAGGTGTTGTTCCAACCCCTAAAAGAACAAGGTCAACTAATTACAGCATCTCCCAGAAGTTCTCCATGAAAAACTACTCAGAACTGGTCAAAATTGGACCATTTCACCTGCTCCATAGGCAAAGTACGTTGCATCCCACCTAAATAGACACAATAGGTGTGTTGCATTTCAAAAATCCCTTCTATGGGGTGCGATGGGCGAGAAGGGACAAATGGCAGGGTCAATCCGCAAGGTTGAGAAGCATGGAATCTTCCAGAAACTTCTCCAGTGACACTTGCCTATCTGAATTCGACCAGGGATGAGTAAGAGATCATCAATCTCCAAGTGGAATCAAGAACTATCAGAGGGAAGACACTAATCAAATCACAAGCTGACTCATCTCCCTTGCAGACATCTATATATGGATCCCTCATCCCAGAGATCCAAAGGCCGGAATTTTGCATCTTGTAAGGAATTGTTGTTGGTTTCTTGAGGCAACATCATAGTGTTGGGTGATCTAAGATTTTCATGAGGTGAAGAAGGGCTTACTTGCTGAGAGGATGATGTTGGGTCAGAACAATTGGTTGTAATTCTCTTGGCTCTTTCTTGATTATCAATAAAACTATTCTAGTTTTCCTCCATACACTTGTGTGATTGATGTTTTATGCGTTTGTGTGGTTAGTATACATCTGATCCTATATTGCTTGTGATGATAGATCCATGTTCTCGTATAGTGTTATGCTGCTTTGATTCTACAGGTACTCTATGAAGCTGGGTATACAAGAAAGCAAGTAGTGAAGGACTATCAGAAGAGAGAGGAATCGAGCAAAGAACCAAGCGCAAGACAGAGGTTGGTCTCTTTTATTCTTCTCTCATCTATCTTTCATAAAGCAAAACGAAAGTAGTTTTACTTTGTTTGTTTCTAAGGTAGCTACCAGCCTTAGTGGGATTAGCAGTTCTGCATAGACACTATTCCTGGTAACAAAATGGCGACTCCACTGGGGAACGAGTAGATTGTTTGTTCATATACATTTGTTTACTTTATAAACTTACAGAAGGAGCCTGAAGTCAAGCCAGCTAGCCTTCGAACTGCATTTTCTATGCAAGTGCAAAGTAGATCAATTCTACTTCAGTCAATCTCTGAGTTTTGTTTATGATTTAAACAATTGATTTACAAGCTCTCTAATTGCCCTTGTGGTGGCTCTAGTAACCTCCTTAGATCTACCCCTGTGATTGATTTACTGATTACCACTTGCTCGGCTGAAATCCCTGAATTGAACTGCAAACTGTGACCAGGAACCTAATCAGAGTCTCGTCCCTGGTCCAGCGCACTGTCTGTTCTGTGAATCTCAAATTCAGCGCACTTCCCGAGTGTAGTAGGTGCGTTGCATTTCAGTTTCACTGTGTTACAGGTGCGCTGATCAGACTAGGCATTGTTCCTAAATTTTGGTTTTTGTGTTCACTCTTTTCAGATCTATTCAAGAGTTTTGCTGCCTGTGGTCAGTACACCTCTGTTTTAAACCCCTTTCCTTGTTGTTATTCCGCTTCCATTGTGCAAAGAACTGTAAATGTTTTTATGTATTTTTTGAGTCATTTTCAGTTCTCCTTTACAAAGAAGTAACGTAATTGTATTGTCGTTTCTTGATTTGAAAGTGTCGCAAGTGTCGTTTTCAGTCATAGAAGAGAGTCTGATTGCCCTTGATAGTCGATTACCCTGTTACTATTGTATTTGATCTGAATTAGTAGTTTTTCTAGTGTCGAAAGCAAGTTTTCAATTCCAAATCGCAAAGTGTTTTCAGTGTCCTCATTTTGTTTTGAAAAGAAACTTGTTAGTAATTGTCATTTTGAAAAATAATTCAGATTTGCGCATTAGCTTTCATTTTGCCATTTACACATTAAGAAGGTTGAAAACAAATACATGCATGTGCATTTGCATTTAGAATGTTTGTTGGTTTGATTTATGACAGTGCATATAGTGTGTGCTATTTTCTCTTTGTTGAAAGAACGCCATATCTCTTTCCTTAGTAGCTAGGATTTTCATTTGCAAAAAAAGAAGATTAAACGACTATTTATCATCTTAGATTGCATTTTAGGAATTGTACATCTACATCAAGCGGTGAACCTGAAAGGCAAATTTCTTAAGCAAGATCAACTATAAAATAAATTTAATGAATCTAACAACGCTTTGGAACCTAACGCACAACATCTAGAAGTCTAAGCTAGAGACGTATTCCGGCGTCGTAAAGCCTGGTAACTGTTTTTTTCATTGTTGGTTGGGTGATTCCTCCACTTTGAGACAATAAGTGCCAATACGGACTTGTGCTCCCACATACCGTCAAGTATATTTTGGGAGACCACAATAGGCTTAATCCTTTATCCATAGGAAGCCATGTCTGTCGCCCTATCGATCGCAATGCACTGAACACAGCATTCAGGAAGATTGACTACCGTACTGTAAAAAGTATTCTGCAGTTTTGCGATTGGTTTGGTAATCCCTCTGTCTAGATTTCCAGAGCAGTCCCTTTCGTTCCTTTTCAGACTCCTTAACGGAAAAGTTCCATCTGAGCACTTGTCACTTCAGCCTCATTAAAAATCGAAGGCGACTAGAGTCATATTTTTTTTTTCTCGACTCTTTAAAATTGAAAAAACAAGTTGTGTCAAAGCGTCTAAAATTCATCTAATTCGGAAATATACTTCCCCTTGATTTTTAGTTGATCGAGTAATCTGCAATCGTGGAAGAAAGTCAATTGAAACCCTGTCGTTCGCGAAGGCTTACGAGTCAAACGTCTTTGTCTCCGGAATCTAAACTGTTACGGACAAAGCAAACTCGTTTAATGGTTCCAAATCCTCTGGTAAACTTAGAAAAAGTGTTCCAACACCATCAGAGACTCCAGTTACTCCAAACATTTCTGGTATCCTTGCCTTTACAGAAGAAGTTCAGCAGCCACTGAAGGACGGTAGCACTGATCCTAGTGTGAGAGTAAACACTTGTGTTATTGAACTAGTTCCATCTACAACTGATTCGGAGGGTGTTACTCCCCAAACATCTGTCGCTGCAGATTCCATACCTTCTTCGGCACCAGAAATATTTTACGGACCAGACGGTCTACCTCTTCCACCTGGTCTGATTGCTATAGAAGAGATTGTGGAGGATCCTCCATCTAGTACTCCATCGCAATTTGGAGTCGAGATCACTCTATATCCTTCTTCATCAGAAATTAGTCTACCGCCATCGGAAGCTCCTGTAGAATCGCTAGGCAATCTTTTGGATAGACTAGAAATGTCTGAACAACCGTCAACATCTAGGACTGTGTCGTCCGATACGGCGATGGCAGAACTTCCTGCTGTCACTCCAACAATGTTCACCGGTATACCATCTGTCCCAACTAGTTCTCAATCGCTAGAAGGGGCCCACTCAGGGGCTATTTCGACAGTATGGTCCGTTCCTGTTTGTTCATCCGGAATAGTATCTGGAAACTCTTATGTTGAGTCTCAGCAAATTGATCCTTCAGGGTGTTAATTTGGGCAGTCCAGTCCTCAAGGGCAAGCCATACCTTTAAGTATCGGATTACCGTTGTATGGGGGGCAGTATACCCTTTCGTTGTCTCCTCCGGGAGGACAACCATACAGGAGTTCACGACAAAATTTAGGTTATGCTGGAATTACATCTAGCGGTTGGGTACCGATACTACCTCAACAACCAAGAGTTGTATATTCGATGCAACAATGCTTACCTATGTCAAATATACCGACTACGCCAGCTATTGTGATAGTGTCGCAAGTACAAGCGCTACCTGTTGTATGCCAACCTCAGGTTTCTCAGGTGGTAATGCAACAGCCTCTTGTCCCTGCGACTCAGCCACAATCGCCAACTAGTGGAATGACACAGGCCCAAACGGGTACAATTACCCCTCATCTTGGTCAAACAGTCAGTATTGGACAACAGCACATGGCTTTGCAGCCATGGCTGGTGCAATACCAACAACCGCAATTCCAACAGGTATACCAAGGATCTAAGCAACAAATCTTCGTAAATAGTGGGCAACCGTATATTCAAAATGGTCAAAATCAACCATTCTACAATGGTTATGCCCATCAACCTTACAAAAGTTACCAGCATCAAATGCATTATGCTGGTACGCAGAGACCAACTTCTCAGGCAATTCCATCTTATCTTGGGTATGCTTCACCTAACCTGAATCAATACTTACCCTTCGTGGCAACTTTAGAGTTACCAGATCTAAATCGGTTAACAAACGATCCAATAGCCTACACCCCTTGGTGGCCAGCGATTCCGCATAAACTTCCGTCAGATATTATTAAATTCAATGGAAATCCAGGTGATGATCCGTCGAATCATGTGATGACCTTTCATCTATGATATTCATCAAAAACCCTAAACGATGATTCGATTAGGCTTCACCTTTTTCAGAAGACGTTAACTGGTCCGACAGCAAAATGGTATATCGAATTGCCCAGAGCTTCGTTTGACAACTTCAGTGCCCTAGCCACCACCTTTTTAACCCATTTTCAGTTACCGATAAGGTACGAAACGGGAACGGAACTTCTTACCAATTTCAAGCAGACAACGGCCACTCACATATCCGATCATATTCATGAGTGGCGATGTCATCGTAGAATGGAAAAAACATATGTTCCTAATCAGCTATTAGCTGAATGGTTTATTAATTCTTTGTTACCTTCCATTAGAGAATATGTGGCAAAAGGAGGAGTCATCACTGAAGAGCAAGTTATTGCTCGTGCGCAATATTTAGACTTGATTTATACTCAGTCTGGCACGCTCTACGATAAAATCCCTGATGCTCCCAGACCAGAATTTTCGGTCCCCCCTCCTCCTAAATCGAACAATGACTCTCATGCTGGCGATGGTGTGATTGGCACGACAGACACGAAATCGACAAAGGCTACATCTAAAAAGGCCTGTAAGATTTCTAGTCAAAATGCGAAGGAAGAACTTCTCGCCTCGGAAGTAAATGCCATCTCGACTGATAAAGGCAAAGAAACCAAGCAACCAGGAGGCAAGAAGAAAAACAAAGGGAAGAAGAAGAAACAGGAGGAATCATCACCTGAAAAATCTTCTGCAAACCCTCCTGGAGATAGGAAACCGAGAAATCCATGCATAATATGTGATGAGGATCATTGGACAAGAGATTGTCCGTTTAAAGCTGAGCTGAAAAAATTCTGTAAGAATTCAAAAACCTTGGCAGTATTAACTGATCTATTTCCGAATCCAGGAACAAATCTGGTTGACAATGGAAATGCTTCCCCGTCTCAAGTGCTGATGTTTTTGGTTTTGAAACAGCAAAATGATGCTTTAATATCGACAAGGAATAAAGATTATGGGAATCCACAGTTGTCGAACAACAAGGATAAAGATCAACCTAGTAGTTCGACAACAACTTCGACAGAAGTTGCGCCACCCATCATTCTTGAATTGACGATAAAACCGCCAAAGGGAGTAGTACACAAGTCGGCATTTAATCCTCGTGCCAGAGCGGCACAACATTATAATATAGTGGAAGATCTGGACCAAGCGCCATCAGCTATGTCGACACTTGAGGTACTACAAAATTTCCCATCCCAAAATCAGGATCTATTATCAACTATCGGTGGGATAGACCCAAAGGATTCTAATCTTGTGTCCTTTAATAATAAAGGATACGATCCTCAGCTACCAGCTCAACTAGCTTTCCTCATTCAAGTGAAAGCCCTCAACAAAACTGTTCATCGAACAATTATTGATGAGGGGGCATCTACATGTATTATGTCGATGAGTTGCTGGAAAACTTTAGGATCTCCAACATTGTCGAGGTCTTCAAAAACATTAAAGCATTCGATGGACGAACGTATACCCCATATGGTATTCTAAGTAACTTGCAATTTGAACTAGGAGGGAAAATAGTAGAAATAGATGTCGAAGTAATCGATGGAAACCTCGATTACAACATCCTACTGGGAAGACCATGGATATATGCTATGGTTGCGGTTGTGTCAACCTACTTTAGAAAGATTGTATTTCCCTTTCAAGGAGGGATTACAATCGTCGATCAACAAACTTTCCTCCCCAATGGTTCCCAAGTTACGGGAAGCGTTCCGATGATCCATGGAAGCCCCCATTCACTTCAAAATATCAGAGTAGGCCTACTAAAGGACCCTATATTAATGGGAACTTTTGCCCTTCCACCTCCAATAAATCTGGCGGAAGTAGCATAGGTAGGAACCTGCAATATGATATCTTCAATTGTAAAGATCTCAAGAAACGATATAAACATGGATCATATGCAGGTATTTCCTCCAAGCCCAATAGAAATATTGTAGCAATCAATGTTTCTGGCATGGGAGGCAAACCCAAATTAACGCTCATCAAGCATTTGGATAGATAGGTCTAAGGAATATGGCACCCCTTCAGATCCTTGGTCGCAAGTGCATTACACCGACGAAGGAATTGTTCAATCAATGGTAATTGAAGGGGCACCATGGGAAGATTACCACCATCGTTCCCATCTTCCAACTTGTAAAGAAGATACTCCTTATGACTTTCATCATCCGTCGGTTTTTTATTTCCTATCAAATACTGTAAACACGGTGGATTCCGAGCGAAACTTGTCCAACATTGAAGAGACTATCACCATAAATATCTCGACCAAAACAGATGTTGTAGAGAATATTTATGTTGGAAAATGTTGTTCCCCTTCAGAACTTGAAATATATAATGCTCTTTTTCACGAATTCAGAGATGTCTTTGCTTGGTCATATGATGAAATGCTAGGCATTGACTCGAGTATAGTTGAACACGAAATTAAGATGTATCCAGATGTCAAACCAGTACGACAACGGCTATGGCAGGTGCACCCTAAGAAAGTCGCTTCCATCAAAGCAGAAGTTGAAAAGCTTCTCCATGCTGGTTTCATTTACCCAGTTCCTCTAACTGATTGGGTATCGAACATTGTTCCTGTTATGAAAAAACAAGGAACGATTAGAGTGTGCGTTGATTATAGGGATGTAAATCAAGCTTGTCCAAAAGACAACTACCCTACACCGTTTATTGACCAGATAATTGATGAATGCGCCATATTTGAAATCTTTTCATTCATGGATGGATTCTCCAGGTATAATCAAATAAATATCCGCCCACAGGACCAGTCAAAGACTGCATTTATTTGTCCATGGGCACATTCGCATACCGGAAATTACCCTTTGGTTTAAAGAATGCAGGGGTGACGCAGAGGGCAATGAATTATTCCTTCCATGACATCAAAGACATCGTTCAACCATATCTCGACGACCTTACGGCTCATTCGCGAAAGTGGACTGATCATCCACAGCATTTAAGAGCAATATTTCTACGTTGCCGACACTACAAGATACGACTCAATCCACACAAATGTGTGTTTTGTGTCAGTTTTGGTCGCTTACTTGGCTGTGTAGTCTCGAAGGACAGGATTCGTCTCGACCCATGCAAGGTTCAGGCAATCATAAATTTGCCTCCACCTTCAAATTTGCTTCAAATACAGAAACTCCAAGGGAAAGCAAACTTTCTGAGGAGGTTCATTCCAAACTACGCCAGACTTGCTAAAGGTTATACACGTCTATTGAAAAAGGAAGTGCCCTTCATCTGGGATTAGGTCGCCCAAGCTTCCTTTGATGCTTTAAATGAATCCCTAATGAAAGCATCATTAATGTACGCTCCTGATTATCAAAAAGACTTTAACCTGTATCTGGTTGTAGCAGATACAACCATCGCAATGGTTTTAGTTCAAGAAGACAATGGAATCGAACATCCTATATATTATTTAAGTAAGAACTTAAATGATACAGAAAGAAAATATTCTTATGTTGAAAAGCCAGCGCTCGCAGCCGTTCAAGCGATACAGATATTTCAACACTATGTCCTCTTTCAAAAAACTACCATTCTGTCAGATTGCAACACCATGACTTATATATTGTCACGACAGTTGCTGGGGGGAAAATATTCAAAATGGATAGCAATTCTACAAGAGTTTGTTCTGGAATTTGTAAAATCCAAGTCAAAGAAAGCCCTGGTTTTCGCAGAATTATTATGCGATCTCCCATCGTCGTCCAACGATGAAACATCTGAAGAAACAATCATGGATGAATCTTTGTTTCTGATATCTTCAAGCAATCCGTGGTATGGAGATACAATCATTTATCTCCAAACCCAAAAATATAGGCCTAATACCTCCCGCTCCGAACAAAAACGTATTCAGTACCAATCAAAAGACTACATGATCGTCGGTGACACGCTTTACCGTCGTGGTGTCGATACAATTCTAAGGAGGTGCCTCATCCATGAGGAGGTCGAAAAATTCCTGAATTATTGCCATTCAGGAGCATGTGGGGGGACATCAATCCAGTTACACTACGACACAAAAATTTTTACGAGCAGGATACTTCTGGCCAACAATGTTCAAAGATTGCATAACCGTAGTCAGAAGTTGCCATGCCTGTCAAATTTTCGATAGAAAAACCAAAGACCACCCACACCTCTGCAGCCAATAGTTGCTGTTGGGCCATTCGCCAAATGGGGCATCAGTTTCATGACATGTAACCCCACCTCGACCGGGGGGCATGGGTATATCATAGTCGCAGTGAATTGTTTTACGAAATGGGCCGGAGCGATGCCTACATTAGATAACACTAGTGAAACAGCTGCCCTTTTCTTTTTCAATCAGGTAGTCGCCAGATTCAGCGTTCCATAGGCTATAGTCATAGATCATGGATCTCATTTTCGCAATCACATGATGGCCGAATTAGCTGCCAAATTAGGGTTGTCTCACGACAGCTCTACACTACCTGCAAGCCAACGGACAAGTTGAAGCAATCAACAAAGTTCTGAATTGCATGCTGCAACGGATGATTGGAGTCCACAAAAGGAGTTGGCACCTGATCCTATACTCAGCCTTGTGGTCATACCGAACCTTGGTAAGGAATGCAACTGGGTTTACACCTTTACAACTGGTGTATGGCCTAGAAGCAATCTTACCGGTTCAGTGTGAAATATCGTCCCTTAAACTCGCAATTGACTTTCTCCCCGGAACTTCAGAAGAGGAGGCTCGTTTCTTGGAACTAATCCAATTGGATGAAACCCATTGTGATGCCACTTTGGCTAATGAAGCCCATAAGAAACGAGCCAAGGCGCAGTTCGACAAGAATGTCAAACCCCGTGTCTTCTCAGAAGGTGACCTGGTCTTACTTTATGACCAAGAATCCGATAAATTGGGAGCAGGTAAATTCAAGTCTTTATGGATGGGCCCCTATATTGTTAAACATGTATTAGCAAAAGGGGCCTACGAGTTAATGGATTACGACGGAATTCCACTGGCGCAACCCCGTAACGGGTTGTACCTTAAGCGTTACTATGCATAATCAGTATGGTAACCTATATGCTTTTGTTACATTTTTGTTTTCGCTAAGGGTAATCGTTTTGGTCAAGTAAATCCACTTTTTACATTTGTCGCAGATGTCGAACCTATTGGAATCTTTTGTTGGATATGCCGATGGAGCAAGTCGTAGTTCGCGGAACCTATCTTCTGCAGCCTGGGCCATTTTTGATCCAAGCGGCGAGTTAGTAAGTTTCAGAGGGGTATGTATTGGTCGATCAATGAATAACATCACTGAATATAGCGCGTTGATAGAACTTCTCTCTGATGCCATCACACATGGCATACGCCGACTTGTTGTCAGGCTAGACTCGCAGCTCGTCATACTACAACTCACTGGTATCTACTCCATCTGAAATCCAGCTATCTATCGCATGTTCCTAAGGGTCAAGATTTTTGAAAGGCAATTTGATTTTATTCAATATCAGCATATTTCCATAAGCTTAAACACATTAACTGACTCATTGGAAAATTATGTGTTAGATAGACATTTGCAACATTTAAAAAAAGAAGCATTTCATTAATATTTGCATGCGGATCATATAACTTAACCAAAATAAAACTCCGAAAATCAAAAATATATATATAACTGTTTATGTTTTACACATAATGTTCTGTAACCGAGAAAAAATTGGTCAAATGACCCAAAACTCAAAACGCGAGGGGGCACCCTAGTCTAATGATGCTGGTGATAACAAGTCACCGCCTGTGCAATCATGCGTAAAAGCCTAGTCCATCGACTTGGCACGCCAGTGGTATGTCACTACAACCTTAGAGGCAGCTCGTCAGTCCTCACATCTGGAATACCGAGAGTGAGGCCCTCGACCTGATCCTGTAATGCTGAAAGAGTCTCGGCCACATCAAGGTCGCGAAGGATAGCCCTTCCCACAGCCTCTCCTGCTAGAGCGGCGGCTGGCCCTCTCAGGCGTACTACTGGCCGAACAGGACCAACATCTGCATGAGCACATGAGTTTTGATTAGTCTTGACAGAATAAAGCACAAGGACATTATAAAAGAAAAACGATAAACATAAATATGGTCAAGAATTTACCAATAGCACCCCACTGCTCGCCAGCCGGCAGTACCAAATCCAGGTCACCCCGGAAGTCCATACCAGCATATGGGTACTCGGAAAAAACCATCTCCTGATGATCGAACCACCCGAAGAAGGTATCAGAAAAAGAAATCTGAGACTGACCAGCATGTCTGGACATATGGTCGACCCATCTCTGCATCCATGGTTCAGTCGGTGGAGGTAAACCAAGTGCAATATACTGTGGCTGCATCAGTGGTATCCTTTCCAAGGCGAAGGTGGTCAAAATAGAACCATATCCAAAGTTCTTCAATCTCCAATTTGTCACCTTGGTCAACTGTTCTTTCATCACAAGGAGTACTGCATCACACCAGTTAAACACCTTCGGTTCGAGACATTCCAAGGCATACTGCATATAAGACTGGTTGGCCACATGGAGAGCTGCACCACCAGCCATCCTACCAAAAGTGAACAGAATGGTCCTCAAAGACCTGTCAGTGACATCTCAGATGATGATCTTGCCGTCTTTACTCAGTTGAGATCCCTCTCTGCAATACCTGCGAACATAATCTCTCACAGATTCACCTCCACGGGCCGAACCTGATAAAGAGATAGGGGCACCCTGCCTCGATAAGCCGGTCAAAAAATAGATGTCCACTACAGTCAAGGGGATGGATTTGCCCCTAATCTAGAACACCTGGCTGGTAGGATCCCAAGCATCGAGCAAATACTGCAGCAAGTTGATTTGTTGTCTCATGCTAGAGATGCGGAAAAACTTCAACAGACCACAGTTCCGCAGTGCGTTTACTGTAATCGGATCATGTAAAGCAAGCATGTCCTCTTCTTCATGCTCACGTTCTTGCCATGTAATAGTCATATTACTCCAATAAATCTCTAAAAGAAAACAAGAGAAGAGTTAGATCCTGATTTGGTGAGAAACAGGAAAAAATTTCCATTAAAAATTGTGCACAAATTTCCCTCCTTGCGCGCATCGCACCTCCAGCTTAGTCCTGGGTGCATTGCATGTCAACTGTCCAGTGAGTAGGCCAACATGCAATGCACCTTTCGATGCAGAAAGGGTGCGATGGGGCCAAAGCGAGTTTTTCAAACCCCAGGGGCTCAGAAAAATCAGAAATCAGGCTCAGAATGCAAAATGGAAAGGATGAAATGAAAGAGCTCAGGTTTAGCTCCTACCTGGTCTAGACGGCGCCAAAAATCATCCACAGAATCTCTCGGAATCGGCTGTTGAAAATCAAAGAGGGAAAGCACCTCCAAAGCTCCAACAAGCCAAAGTTCAAATGAAATGGTAAAATGAGGGGTAAAAGCACTTTTAAATTACTTTTTACGTAATTCAAGTAAAATTTTAGTGTCTTAACTCATTTTCTAGACATGTATTGTTCATTTCTAACTGGTTTTGATGAAGCAATTGAGCATGCAGCGCAACCTATGAAGGAACAAATTCATTAATGATAAAGTCAAGAAATAACCGTTACTTCGAGCAGTTTTATTGCGGAATTCAAGCTCGTTAAAAAATAAACATAAGCAATGAGCAAGTGTTTCTCCCCACGTTTAAGCTCATTAAAAAATGAACTAATTTCCAGTAAACAACCATCGTGAATGTAGTACTTTAGCCTTTAAAGCCTTGGTCGTGTTCTCATCATCACCTCCACTCTGTATTGGCCGATCATTCACCTCCACTTGATTGTTTACCCCTTTTGAGGAACAGCTGCGAAGAGTGATCTTGTTAGCCATCCTTGTGACACTACCGTGATTGGAAAATTCCAAACCTTACCTGGAATTAGCTACTACCTGAATTTATCACTCGTTCCTCAAAAACGAGTCTCCTTTAAGCTCTTTTCAACTGACTCGTAAAATATGAAAAGATTGTCGAGCCATTGGCCTCTCCAGCTCGTTAAAGTGACCGGAAGTGCTATCCCTCCTTTAGATTTTAATCTTTTTGGACCTGAGGGATTATTACACAAAAATATCGAGCGCTTGTCTTGTTCGGCTCGTTAAAATTACCGAAAATTCATCCCTTTCGTATTATTTTATACTTTTTCGAACTTAAGGGATTTGATGACAAAAAAGGATATTTGGAGTTTCCTTTACGTTCCTTTTCAGACTCTCTAAAATTGAAAAGGACCGAGTTATCTTTGTCGTTAAACTCATTAAAACCTAATAGCGACAAACTTGTCCATAATAGACAAGAACGAGTTTCACTATCGCTAGGCTCGTTAAAACATAGTGATGGGTTTGCCTGCAGGGAAAATTATAGAACAAGCATATGTTATCCTCCTCAAGCTTGAAAAAAATAAAGAGGTATTGGTCAGCGATGACTGGGGAAAAATTGGGAAGAAAACTTGAAGAAACCTTGTTGGTAGCAAGTCGCTCTTGAACATGACACTTTCACTCCGCATCCTAGTCGGGTTGGGTTGTTCCATTCACTGGTCATATCATCATGGTTCCATCACACCATCCACATTTGGGGTTAATGCTACCAATCCATCATGTCAGTGTCACCGAGATGTTCAAGAGAATTCACTCAGAGAATTCACCTGTGTCTCACCCACTATAATACATTTTCGCTCCATTCTTTCATGACCGCCACCCTGAACCATATATCACCAGATTGTTTTCACCTCCATTAAAATCATTTGTTCCGTTCCATGTCATTGATAGTGGGATTCATTAAGACCCTCCTATGACGGATCGCTTCTTGTCGACATCAGCTCATTATCCAAGAAGACGATCTAGGAACAACCCTTTCAGTACTTTGAAGCTTGCATGCCTCAATGGCAAGTTTCTCACTTCCGGCGACAGGTTTACATCAATGGCCTTCGACCAAAATATTTTACGTGGTGTTCGACACCAAGTCCCTTACTCACACCACGTGAATTGTACTGAAGTACCTTGAGAATCATTATCATTATCAATGATTCCTCTCGCGCCTGTTAACAACTTACATCATTGGTTGGTAATCAGGCGATGTCTTTCCATGTTCGACTCCAGAACATCTCTCACATGGATCGACTTGTACTTTGAGTGAAGATTGAACGAGATTGAAGACCCTGGATCTAGTTTCATCCATCCGGGCTGCAATATATATTCAAGAAAATAAAGACATCAAATTTACATCATTGCTACATAGATAATCATCCAATCTAAGGGATGATGGCTTTACCAGAATCATCAGTCTACACTCAGACGATTGTCTGTCTCATGTACATGAAAAATGAATTTATAAAGTTGAGCATGGGAATGCCCGCCTCAGCTAGATCATGAAAAAATTATGAAGATAATGTATTGTATTGTATCTTATTACAGGTCTCCTTCCAGCTTGAAAGAACTTCGGATCCTCATGATAAAGCATTTCACCCGACATCAAAAGATTAACGACCTCATGCTTTAGGGGGAAACTGTTATAGACATTTTTGGGCACTGCAACCCCAAGCATAAAATGTCCATAAACCAAGGGCTCCTAAGTCCCTAAAGGTGTTGTTCCAACCCCTAAAAGAACAAGGTCAACTGATTACAGCATCTCCCAGAAGTTCTCCATGAAAAACTACTCAGAACTGGTCAAAACTGGACCATTTCACCTACTCCATAGGCAAAGTGTGTTGCATCCCACCTAAATACACACAGTAGGTGCGTTGCATTTCAAAAATCCCTTCTATGGGGTGCGATGGGCGAGAAGGGACAAATGGCAGGGTCAATCCGCAAGGTGGAGAAGCATGGAATCTTCCAGAAACTTCTCCACTAACACTTGCCTATCTGAATTCGACCAGGGATGAGTAAGAGATCTTCAATCTCCAAGTGGAATCAAGAACTATCAAAGGGAAGACACTAATCAAATCACAAGCTGACTCATCTCCCTTGTAGACATCTATATATGGATCCCTCATCCCAGAGATCCAGAGGCTGGAATTTTGCATCTTGTAAAGAATTGTTGTTGGTTTCTTGAGCCAACATCACAGTGTTGGGTGATCTAATCTTTTCATGAGGTGAAGAAGGGCTTACTTGCTGAGAGGATAATGTTGGGTCAGAACAATTGGTTGTAATTCTCTTGGCTCTTTCTTGAGTATCAATAAAACTATTCTATTTTTCCTCCATACACTTGTGTGATTGATGTTTTATGCATTTGTGTGGTTAGTATACATCTGATCCTATATTGCTTATGATGATAGATCCATGTTCTTGTGTAGTGTTATGCTGCTTTGATTCTACAGGTACTCTATGAAGCTGGGTATACAAGAAAGAAAGTAGCAAAGGACTATCAGAAGATAGAGGAATTGAGCAAAGAACCAAGCGCAAGACAGAGGTTGGTCTCTTTTATTCTTCTCCCATCTATCTTTCATAAAGGAAAACGAAAGTAGTTTTACTTTGTTTGTTTCTAAGGTAGCTACCAGCCTTAGTGGGATTAGCAGTTCTGCATAGACACTATTCCCGATAACACCATGCCTCTTCCTCAGCCTCATCCCTGAAATCTTCCACGCGCCCCTAGAGCTAGGTCCAACCCCTGTTCTTCAGTCTGTACTCCGTAGGCCAGGGTTCTTTCCATCATTAAATCATAGCTCTGGCACGATCGCTCATCGTGACCTACCTACTAACAAAAATTGTTGTACAGCTGTTGCGAAGTCTGGGTATACTTTTGCAATAGGTGGCAGTTATCTGTTGCATGTTTCCCCACTACTTGACAAATTGAGAACCAGAGCGCGGGTGCGACGCTTGGTCCTGCTTGTACCTCCAGTTTTAACGGCATCGGGCCTCCCCCTGCCAAGTAATTCACGAAGACAGGGCAATGGTCCTTATCATGCCCTTCGCTCTTGCAACTAATACAGCCTACCTCCATGCGTGCCTTGTGTCGGAACACCCTTTCTTGCTTCAAGCTTTGCATTTCCAAACTCAAGTTCTGAAGTTGCACGTGGATTTGTTGAACTCCCAATCCTGGATCCATTATTGGGGCTTCATGCAACCTCATTGTTGTTTCCAATGCCTCAGCTTGGGTTGAGATCTTCTGTTGGGACAAATTCATCCTTAGACGTGGTGTTAATGACATGATAAACCAAGCGCAGTGCTACGCATCTGATAGTGTCATATTTTCCTCATGAATGGTACTCTTTAAGCTCTAATCTAGATCCCACGGGGTTTCACTAGGCAACATTGCTATTTCTTTGAACCCAATAACTGACTGCACTTCTGACTTTGGCCGACCAAATTCTTTATTTAGCGTGTCCTGGATTGCCACTATTCCCTCATTCGGGTGGTCAGTTGAATATTTTGTGTACCATGTCATTGTGCAGTCTTGTAGTGCACTAACTAGGGTAGCCTTTTTGATATCCTCATCTGTTATACCTTGTGCGTCCCATACAGATTTTATAACAAACCAGAACTATCCTGGCTCCTCATCCCCTACACCCTTGAATATCGGTAGCTTGACTGCGGTTGCCATCCCAACTCTTGGTGGTAGGGGGTGTGGGGGTGGTGTCGGTGTGGATGGAGTTGAGGTAGGTGATGTAGATGGTGGTGGTGTGGATGGAGGTGGTATCAACGGGTAGCGCTCCTTAATAAAACGGACCACACTTCCTGGTGAGAACCTTGCGGACTCCTCCTCACTCTCCTGCGAGATAGAAATCAGAGGGTTGTTTTGTACTTCTCCTACTCCTCGATAGCCCCTTCCACTTCGCATTACTCCAGACATCAAGATACACGCATAATTTGTTTTTCACACAACAGCATCTTAATCCAAGTATTCAATGATTTGATATACCTACCCTGCGGTCCTTGGAGAAATTGCCTTTCCGCTTCACTGTAGCTCACGGTTGTATCTATCGCGAATTCAGTAATAAACCCTCCTATGATCCGATCCAACCAGTGATCTACCACGCGTGCGAGTTTATCTTCGATGGTTTCTAGCCTGCGCACCAGTTCTGGAGTCCACACAATAGGCTGGTCTAATCTGCACCTCCCCACACTATCAGCTAGCTTTGCGATCCACTCGTACAATTCTATAGGAAACGTTGCGAAGAAGATCTCGTGTATATCTATGAATATGTAGCGGTCCAACCAATCTTCCTCTGATATTCGCGGATTTCTGTTTTCCTGAACTGCGAACTCGTGAAGCTTCAGATCCCACCACTCTTCAAGCTCTTTCTTTGTAGGATTCCAACGTTCCCACATTAGACACCCCTTAGGCAGATCCTGGTCCCGGCAACGGAACCATTTGTTGGCTTATAGGGTCTTGACTCAGGTTCGGAAGAATTATTTAGCCAAACAAATCCCGCATCTACCGGCCCTTTCGGCAACAGCCTGCGGAGTGCGAACTGAGGTCTCACCCTAGGTAGCAGGGGAGGGTGCTGGAACCAGGTTTTCGCACCCTTGGGATTTCTAGATGTGGTCTTGAGATTTCGTGCTCTGTTCTGCAGCTTGGCACTGCGTTGAATCTGCACAAATCTAAACTAACTATTACGGTTAATTAGCGCGTTGTTATTGGATGAAGTATTGTAAATCAAATCTATTGAACAGGGTCTTTAAGCAAACATTTAACACGGATAACCAGTTCGCATACTTATTTTATTTCAAAATTTTAATTATGTGCATAGAAATCCAATAACCATACAATAAACCAGATTTGTGATAATCCAAACTTAACATAGAATTACAGAAACAACTTATCTTCAATTACTTTCTTCACTATTACAAACCGATCTGCCGTGTGCACTCAGCTGCAGGGGTCCGCGCACCTAGCTGCGGACTCTACTATGCCTCTGCACACACAGCTACAGAGCCTCTATCCACTACCCCAACCTTCAACTTGGACTTACAGACACTTTTAGAGAAAACCCATTACATTTCATATCCAAAATCATACCAAAACTTCGCTACCTCTACCCATAGAGCCTTGCTCTATTTATACAGTTATTTGGCCCACGATCTAAGAGCGGGCCGACTCTACTTACATTTCTTCACAATATATCTGGGTGGACTACCCTTCAACCTATTACAATTCATGCTCTGCACATCTCGCGGAGTCTGTACCCTGCTTTCACCCCAAAATTGTAAGCTTCGAGCCCCATAACCGTTTACGCAGGGCTTCCGCTACCCAAGAGAACCCAGTAACAAGGAAGGTTCTATACATTAGAGATGTGGTGTTCAGAGAGGTGAAAGATATTATTAAACATGAAGTCTAACCAAAGGAACTTGAGAAGATAGAGTTTGAGCTAAAGGAGGAAGAATCAGACTCTACAACAGAGGAGGAATCAGAAGGTGAAGAGCCACAAACTCCGAGTGTGAGAAGATCAGCTCGAGAAAGAAGGCAACCAGAAAGGCGTAGTCCATCTTCTTTTTGTTCAAATTTTTCTTTATCTGTTACTGATGATGATCCCAGAACTGTGAAGGAAGCAGTATATTCAGAGGATGGAAAACTCTGGAAAGAGGCCATGGTAGATGAAATGGCATCTTTGCACAAAAATGAGGCTTGGGATCTTGTGGAGTTGCCGGCTGGAAGGAAACCCATAGGCAACAAATGGGTGTTCAAGAAGAAGACAAATTCAGAAGGAAAGGTGGAGAAATACAAAGCTCGGTTCATAGCAAAAGGTTATTCCCAAGTGTCGGGAATTGATTTTGGTGATATTTTTTTCTCCTATTGCTATGGTAACTTCTATTCGATTACTTTTATCTGTTGTTGTTGCTCTTGATTTTGAGGTAGAACAAATGGATGTGAAGACAACATTTCTTCATGGGGATCTGGAAGAGGAAATATACATGAAGCAACCTGAAGGCTTTGTGGTGAAGGGTAAGAAAGAACTGGTATGCAAGTTAAAGAAGTCTATGTATGGGTTAAAACAGTCACCACGAATGTGGTATCAGAAATTTGATACATTTATACGGGGACTTGGCTTCACCAAAAGCAAAGCAGATCAATGTGTGTATTTTAACTTAATTGGTGATCATGTTATTTCTCTGGTCTTGTATGTGGATGATATATTGCTAGTTAGAAATGACAAAGAAATTATCCAGGATTTGAAGACCCAATTGTCCTCCAAATTTGACATGAAAGGTCCTGGTGCTACAAACTATATTTTGGGCATGGAAATTAAAAGAGATCAGGCAAAGAGGAAGCTCTGTTTAAACCAGAGGAAGTATGTCGAGACAATAATGCAGAGGTTTAATATGCAGGATAGTAAACCGGTGAAGGTTCTTATTCCTGTAGGTGTGAGGTTATCTGCTGAACAGTGTCCCAAGACACAAGAAGAGGAAGAGGACATGTCCCGTGTTCCATATGCAAGCGTAGTTGGTAGCCTGATGTATGCAATGGTCTGTACTAGACCATACATTGCACATGCAGTGGGAGTATTGAGAAGGTTTATGTCAAAACCAGGGAAGAAGCATTGGACAGCAGTGAAGCGGGTTTTCAGGTATTTGTGTGGCACTAGTGATTATGGTTTGTGCTACCAAGGAAGATCAGGATTGGACAGAATGTTGGATATTCATGGCTTTTTTTATGCAGACTAGGCTGGAGATTTGGATCAGAGAAGATCTACAAGTGGGTATATGTTTAACCTATTTGGAGGTGCAGTCAGTTGGATGAGTAAGAAACAATCTGTAGTGGCACTATCAACTACAGAGACAGAATACATGGCAGCCACTCATGCAAGCAAGGAATTAGTTTGGTTGCAGAGATTGTGTTCAAGTATGGGGTTAGTACAAGGAGCTACAAGGATAGACTGTGATAGCCAAAGTGCAATTTTCTTGGCAAATAACCCCGCATATCATTCAAAGACAAAGCACATTGATGTTCAGTGTCACTTTGCGAGGGATATGATAGAAGACAAAAAGGTGTTGTTGGTAAAGGTTGTTAAGTTATGGTATGTTCTATGCTTATAACAGTTTACTTATTTTTCTTATTATATTCCACCAATTAGCAATCACATGTACATAAAGTAAAGTGCAGATAGAACATTAAATGATCGACAGAAAACAAGCCAAGACAAGAGACACAAGATGTGGCGGCTAGCCAGGGACAAACCCCACAATGTGTGGGGAAACCCTTTGATCAATCTTCTTTTATCTTCAATAATTCAGTAGAGAGAAATAGTACAATAAATCTGATTCATATCAGCAGTAGCAAACCCTAGATCAGTAGCATCAACATTAGCAGCTTCATTATCAAACTAGGGTAGACCATATCTCACAAACCGACAGTCGGATTGACTTCATTCCACCACCAAAAGTTTCAGCTTCCAGAGGAGGTTCAGATGAACCTACAGCGTAGTTCAGATGAGGAGATCTTCTAGGCCACGCAAGTCAATCTTTACTTCTGCCATTGCAGCGTCAGTTTCAGCAGTTTCCGGCTTCAAACTAGGGCAGTCGATATCTTGCAAACCGTTCGTCAGATTGACTTCATTCCACCACCAAAAGTTTCGGCTTCCAGAGGAGGTTCAGATGAACCTACAGCACAGTTCATATGAGGAGATATTCTAGGCCACGCAAGTCAATCTTTACTTCTGCAGTTGCAGCTTCAGTTTCAGCAATTTCCGGCTTCAAACTAGGGCAGTCGATATCTTGCAAACCGTTCGTCAGATTGACTTCATTCCACCACCAAAAGTTGCGGCTTTCAAAGGAGGTTCAGATGAACCTATAGCGTAGTTCCAAAGAGGAGATATTCTAGGCCACGCAAGTCAATCTTTACTTCTGCAGTTGCAGCTTCAAATTCAACAGCTTCTGGCTTCACATGTGAGAGAGAGAGAGACCCATTTCAGTGCAGTAGAGAAGAGACTCATATCTGCGCAGTAGAGAGAGAGAGATGTGATGAGATGAGTGAGTCCAAATGAGGAAAATTCCTCTTATATTTATACACAACGTTGGTGGGTGAATAGATGCGACTGTTGGGCTTCTGAGCCTACATGAGTTGTAGGTCGGCTTGATAATAATTCCATAATCAAAATAAATTCATATCTCCATGAATACTTATCGGAATTGGATGATCTTTATATCAATCCTACACCTCTCGACGAGAGGAATCTAATAAAAATATTATTAGCCATGAATAAGATGACCCTCATGAAGTTTTTCCCTGGTTGCAAATTTTAACACTCCCTCTCAACCATGGAGAACTTCATCTGCAATCTGTCTATCGGTCGTTACTATTGATCCATCAAATGCACTGCCTTGTACAGCTTGACCCTTGCCCTGCTCTGCTCTATTTTTCCTGTTCTGCTTTGTCTTGTTCTGCCCTGCACTGATCTGTACTGTTTTGTTCTGTTCTGCTCTGCTCTTGCATTGTTTTGTTCTACTCTGCTTTTGTCCGAATTATGAAGAAGAAGAAATTATCGAGGATGTATCATATTGACTCAAAGTCAGTCTCAGAGTATGTACCACTGGTCCCAGACTAGTCTCAACCAACCCAAAGTCAGCGTCATAGTGAGTACAACTCCAATGGTCCCAGACCAATATCATCCTCCACTGACTCAAAGTCAGTCTCAGAGTATGTACGACTGGTCCCAGACCAGTCTCAACCAACCCAAAGTCAGTGTCATAGTATGGTACAACTCCTACCACTGGTCCCAGACTAGTATCATTGATCCCAGATCAATGGAGGTCATCCTAGCGTAGGGAGTATGGTAGTTACAACGATGCGTCCATCGGTACTACTATGGTCCCTAACTTCATTTCCCTGCTCATTGATCAGATGAGAGGTACTTCCCATGAGTCCCAGACTGCATGGGTAGGATGCCTCGACAGGAGAACTAATCAATCCTGTCCTCACAAGAGAACACATCAATCCTGCTATAATTGCCATGGAGAACACATCAATCCAGGCCTCACAGGAGAACACATCAATCCTGCTACAATTTCCATGGAGAACACATCAATCCAGGCCTCACAGGAGAACACATCAATCCTACTACAATTGCCATGGAGAACACATCAATCCAGGCTGCCATGGAGAACACATCAATCCAGGCCTCACAGGAGAACACATCAATCCTGCTACAATGTCGCCACGGGGTGTACATGTATACCACCAGGGGATAGTGAATAATCCTGTGGTCATATGCTGCTCCAAGAAGCACCCCGCACCCCCCTGGAGCTCTCAGAGCTCAATGCATCATACATGACCCTCATTAGAGGGTCTTTGAACAACTCCAAGTTGTTCACGGAAAGTCATAAATTTTACTTTCCCAAGGGGTTTTGTCAGAATGTCGATGACCTGTTCATCTGTATCGATATGATGGAGCCTTATAGCTCCCCGTTGCACCATATCTCGAATATAATGGTATCTGATATCAATATGCTGTTGTGGCCACCAACAACCCCCTCTTTGTTTGGTATTAGCAATAACACCAAGCAAATGGGGACCCTTAATAAAAAATACAAAAAAACATTTTATGAAAATTTTTGTATTTAACTCCTTAAAGTTGTATCGCATCGCGAGAAGAGAATAAAACGTTTTCTTATGAGCATAATAAACTGCGAAGAAGCGACGCGAAATTCATCGCATCGCATACATTATGAAGCGCTCTTAAATGAAAAATCTTAAGAAATCTCCGACGGCCGATATGCGACGTCGCATATCGCAACATCACATAAGCAGCACACAATGATTGAATGACTAAGCGCGATCTGCGATGCTGCGATCTGCGATGAATGCGATGATGAATTTCTGCAATGACACATCTTGACGATGAGATCCTCGTAGAAATCACCCATCGCGAATTTTCCTCGACGCAGTATTCAAGGAAAGTTGTCCGTAAACCAAAATTGGGCGCACGCCTTAAAAGAAATTAATGATTGTACGACAAAGTATTCAAGAAGGACAGTTTTGTGTTTTTCGAAGAGTCAGTTCACTATGGGTGTCATGATTATGCATTCATAAGAGCTTAAAGCTTTCATGTCAATCTTTATTATCATTACTCTTTTCCTTTGCGTAAACTGTAAGACAGGAAATAACATGAAGCAATGTGCAGGAAACATCTAAGGAAAAGGGGAAAGCGTCAATGCTCGGAGAACAGAGAAGAGATGCCTTCATAAACGGATGCCGCATGCAACAGGACCACAGATTCCAGAGTATCACTCAACAGATGTTGATGTCAATAGGCCATCCAAAGCTCAGAGTCAAAGGCGCACAAAAGCAGCATGTTTACAAAAGATCCTGAAGCTTATGCCCGGTAAAGGAAAAAGGGCACTAAAGAAGGAAAACGCACCAGAAAAGCCCGGAAAAAAGAACGGAGGCAGTTTTCGATGCATAAAATTGTTCAGAGAGCAAAGTCCCTAACTTGTTCAGTCATTCGCAAGGCCGGAAACTGAAATAGCAAAAGCAGAATCAATTTGAGAGAAATTTGGTTTATTACCAAGTATACACGCAGTGAATACACCCAGCCAGAGGAAGATTCTTGAAAATATCTCCTAGTTTAGCAGGAAGTGGTGCCAGCGCTTGTTATTTCTATTTTCATAGCTCAAACGAAAGCAGAAGGTGACCAGCCGACTCTTCCCAGGCAAATGTTGCATGCTTGCAGCACTAAGGAGAAAATACAGAAATGGTTAGGAATTAGATTCAATTTTTAGAAATAGTTTTGCTTTAGCAGAAGGGCGGTCATTTAAAACCGTATCCTAAATTTATGTAATTAAGTTAATTAGTTAGCAGTATTTAAACCCTTCTCAGGCATTAGGAGAAGGGTCCAGAAATTTGTCAAAAAACTTGTCCTCAGAACATGCACTTTTGCACCCTCGGAGGAGGTTTTGATGAATGGATGGATCAAGGTTTATTAATGTTTGCATTTGATATCTGCTACTGATGTTGCACTTCTATACTCTTAGTAGATGTTAGAGCAAGGAGAGATAAATAATTGTTGCTTGAAGCTTATGAGTGGAACCAGTCATAAATGGTACTTTTATCTCTTGACCGTTTCTGTTTATATTCTTAAAGTGATATACAGTCTTTAGGTTTTTATATGTTATTGCATGAATGAGTGAGTTACCATTTGGCACTTTTGTACGGTGGAGTCATTCATTTATGTTTGATATATGAATAACTTATTATGCGATATGCTGTTCACAACTGTTTTACCTAACTTTTTATGCAAAGTGGTTTATTTTAATTGATTTATATTCTTATGATAGATGAATGATCTTTATTACCAGTTATTGTTTGAAATCTCTTTAGATCGCATAATAGAAGAAATTCACCCCGGGTTAGTGTAGATTAGAACTGTTGTTTCTCATTAGATTACAATAGCATAGAGTTAGATTAAAAGTCTGAATTAAATTAGCTTTAAGTACTCTTAGATCAGCATCATCCAACTCTGCACACACACACACACCCTTAGATTGGGAAACTGGTCCCATTATCCCCAGTCGGACCCGCTATACCAAACGGATAAGGAGCTGCCAACCAAGGTCCGGACCGGGTGGGTATCCCCCTTGTTGTCGACCCGATTTTCGGGGCTTCAACATATTTGGCGCTCGAAGGAGGGCCCGAACTATGAATGGCTCCTAAATCAAAATCTAAATACCATTCTGAGAGTAAATCGCCCTCATCAACTCCCCCGACTTCCCCAGTACGTTTAAATCCAAAGTCAGAAGTCGCTCGAGTATTAACCGCTACTACATACCCTAATATTTCAGACCAATCTACCATTGAACCCCCTGAAATTCAAACTCTGATTCGCAAACTCCAGGGATTTTCTATTTCTACACAGAGGTCTGATAAATCTCAAAGCAGCGTGACTTCGCAGTACAATCCTGCTCATCCCCTGACCAGATTAAAGAGTGAAAAATTTGGCATCCAGCCAACTGAATTCCCTCTCCCCACCAGGAAAAGAGCAAGGAAAACACCACAAGAGTCTGACAGTGAGGCTCTTTCATCTACCTCGTCCATTTCAACTCCCTCACCGCGAAGTCAGCCACCCACATCTTCATTCCAAACCACTCATCCATCTTCCACAACCCCTCTTCTTCAATCATCTAAGATCATAATATCTTCATCTTCCCAGCCTCAGGGATCATCCTCTGCACTTTCATTTACTAGCAGCTCAACGATGGCCCAGTCCCCATGGAACAATCCTGGGGCAGTTTTAATGCCTCCACCCCTGAGCCAAATACCGGCCCATCCTGAGAAATGGCTACCCAAATTCAATCCAGAAGCAGGCATGCTAGCTGAAGAGCACATTAACAATTTCATGCTTTCTGTCAATCTCAACGGAGTTACCAACGAGGATGTTGTTGTCTGGATTTTTCCCTATACAATGCAAGGAACAGCCGGGTCATGGTACTTTTCATTACCTTCCGAGTCTATCACAAGTTGGGACATTTTTCAAAGTCAATTCCTTACCAAGTTTGGTGATGACAGATCAACGGCAACGTTAATCAATGACCTATCCAATCTTAAAGTCGAGGCTAGAGAACCCATCAAAGATTTCAATTTACGGTTCAATAAAATCCTCAACAAAACTCCCACTGCTTCCCAACCCAGCGAAGAAGTACGATGTAAATGGTATATTACAGCCTTACCATCAAACTTAGCAATCTTCGTGGATAGGGCAAATAAAACAACCTTAGTTGAAAACCTGACAGAGGCGATAGCAGTAGAGAAACGCGTAGTAGCCCTAGAAAAGAGATCTGCGATAGAGGAACGCAAATCTAAAAAAGTCACCTTTAAGGAAGACTCCAAGAAGAAACAAACGAAAGATCCTTTCGATCTAGAAGGATTGCAAAAAGTATTAAAGACCATGTCCAATGAGATGATTGACATAAAAAAACAAGTGGCAGAAACTTCTTCAAAAAAGCCCTACAGAGCTTTTAAAAGAGGCCCTTCAATGGATGTGAAACCACCCAACGCTATCTCAAATGTCGAATCCGAAGAAGAGGAAGAAGAAGAGAATACCACTGAAGGGCAGACCGGTGACGAAGAAGTTGTGGAACTACAAGGAATGTGGGATTTCATCCTCCCACAAGAAGAAGACCAAGAAGCATTTCCAGTTAGCACACGAAGCAAAAATCAACTTGATCCTCCCCAAACTACCCCTAAGCAGAAGGGCGCAAGCCCTGCAGCAAAAGATAAAGTCGCAAAAAAGAAAACGACCGCTAAAGCGACTCAATCTAGCCCAGTCCAACCAGATCAAACACCTCCATCAAGAACACTGATAGTGTCGGATGAAATGGAATAAAATATTATTGATGACATGAAAAAGACTAGGGCTAATATCACTCTTTATGAATTGAGCAAATTGAAACATCAACAGAAGATAATGATGAAAGAATTACATGTCGTGCCTACTACATCTTTGCCTACAGCTGTGGCTTCCCACAGCATGGGAAGACCTCCAACCAACATGATCAATAAGATTGATCCAAATGACATCGCCTTGATTGGAGGAAGATCAAGGTCTCACACTCCCCCTTTTCTTCTCACTTATGAAATTTTCAATAAGAATGTGCACAATTGTTTGGTAGATTCTGGTGCTTCAACGAATATTTTACCCAGATCAATATGTGCCAAGTTGAATGTTCAACCACAAAAATCCGCAGTGCGCATAGTTCAGCTTGATCGATCTCAAGTCGAAGTGATTGGTGAACTTAATCAAGTGACCATAAGATTGTCGTCTAACCCGAAGGTATGTCAGATTATTGACATTCTAGTAGCTGATATCCCAGAATTCTATGGCTTGATTCTTAGCAGGGATTGGTCCGAAAAACTCCATGGATACTTCTCAACCGACTGGTCGCACATGTGGTTACCCTACAATGGTAAACCGAATCAAATAAAGGTTGAACGAGAGTTACACCAGAAGTACATAGTAACGGAATTAACGGGAGAAAATGAAGCAATAGCATATAACAGCAGTATCATAGGCAATTACTCGGTAGATTCTTTCCTCAGCAATTTCAATGCTCATACATCACCTTACTTAGAAAATTCAGTTTTGTCCCAAGTCGAAAATTTTTCCCAAACTGATAATTCAAAGTGTGTTAATTTTGTAGACAAACCTGTAAATACATCTTTGTTTTGGAAATTATATTTTGATGGCTCTAAATCTAACGAAGGAGCAGGAGCAAGATGCATTCTGATTAGTCCAGAAGGAAATAAGACCATGCTTACATACAGACTTGAATTCGATTGCACAAACAATACAGCGGAATATCAAGCCTTGGTGCAAGGCCTATACAAAGCAATCGGGCTGAACGTCAAGTATCTTCAAGTCTTCGGAGACTCTAAGATTGTCGTCAAATAGGTACGTAACACCATACATTGCCTATCAGGTCATTTGAAACACTATCAATCTTTAGTACAAAATCTGACTGAGCATTTCATAGCATTCAATATTTCGTCAATCCCAAGACTCCAAAACGCGAGCGCAGACCTTTTAGCTAACGTAGCCTCTAGACTTATTCCCTCCGAAGATTTTAGTTCAGATAGATTCTCAATAGAATTAATCTTTAGACCGTCCATCCCTGACAACATTACAAATTGGAGAGTATTCAATGACGACCCTGATATTGTAAATTTCCTCACTTCTGAAGGATCCTACTCCAATCAAATAATTGACGAAGACCATCACGATCAACAAATACAACAAGATAGCACTGATAATGCTATACCTAAATCGGTGGTTAAGTTGGAAGACTTATACAATTTGAAAAGTCGGTTTAAAAGGTCTACCAATTCTAAGCTCTACAGTTCAACTCTGAACTACGAATTAGTAAACCTAGGAACCGATGATAAACCACAAAACGTTAATCTAGGCCACGACCTAGCCCCTGAAAAGAAACTAGTGTATATTCGTCTTTTGAGACAATACAAAAATGTTTTTGCCTGGAATTATGATGAGCTGAAGACATACGACACTTCTATCATTCAACATACTATCCCTATGATTGACAACGAAAAACCTGTCCAACAGAAACTCAGAAAAATCCACCCCAATTTAGAAAAGCAGATAAAAACTGAGCTAAATAAGTTATTAAAAGCCAGAATAATTTTCCCCGTCAGATATTCCAAATGGGTCTCCAATATGGTACCCGTTAGAAAGAAAAGCGGAGATATTAGAATCTGCATCGATTTTCGGAATCTTAACAAAGCCTGTCAAAAAGACAATTTTCCTCTCCCACCTATGGAGCAGATATTACAGGCAGTAGCAGGCTCAGAACTAATGTCTTTTTTGGATGGATTTTTAGGATACAATCAAGTGCTGGTACATCCCGATGATCAGTTAAAAACCACATTCCGAACTAAATGGGGCACATACGCATATCAGAAGATGCCATTTGGTTTGATCAATGTCGACGCTACATTTCAGAGAGCCATGGACATCGCATTCAAGGGTTTAGTCAATAAATCTGTAGTAATTTATTTGGATGATATAACAGTGTACTCCAAGAAGCGAAGCAACCATCTCAAAGACTTGAAACAAATCTTTCAACGATGTTTAAGGTATGGAATTTCACTTAACCCAAAGAAATCTTTTTTCGCATTAAGTGAAGGAAAACTTCTAGGATTCATAGTGTCAAAATCTAGTATTCACATTGAGCCTGACAGAATCAAAGAAATTTCTGAAATATCCCTACCTCATAATAAAAAAGCCATGCAATCTTTCCTTGGTCAAATCAATTTTGTGAAGAGATTTGTCCCAGATTTTTCACGAATTGTTTCTCCTTTGCAAACCATGATTAAAAAGAATTCAAATTTTAAATGGGGTCAAGATGAGCATGAAGCATTCAACCTGATCAAACAAGCTATCATTAACGCTCCATCTTTAGCAACCCCGAATTTTTCAGAATCTTTTATCTAATACACATTCGCCTGAGAGAAATCATATGTCGCGATTCTAACTCAAGAAAATCAAGGGAAAGTGGAAGCTCCAATCGCATTTTTTAGCTCGAATTTACAAGGTGTTGAACTCAACTATTCAGACGTGGAGAAACAAGCATATGCTGTTTTCAAAGTGGTCAAATATTTTAGACCTTTCTTACTTAAAACCCATACTAAGGTCATAGTACCGTTTCCAGTGGTAAGAAATCTTCTAATACAGAAGGATGTGGGTGAAAAAAGAGCAAATTGGATCACTGCTTTACAAGAATACGACATTGAGATCAAACCAGCAAGCATTGTAAGAGGTCAAGGCTTCTGCAAAATGTTGGTTGGAGCATCGCAAATTCCTGAAAATTCATCTGAAGAGGTACAGATGTATGAGGTAAGCCTAAACGATGCAGAATCATTATATGCTGACACCATTTATTATCTTAAGAACAGGTACGCTCCATCACACCTGGATCACACCAAGAAAAGAGCTCTAGATTGAAAGCTAAACAATATCAGCTCATAAATGATGTTCTATTTAAAAGGAATTACGATTATGTTCTTCTTAGGTGTCTTGAGAAAACTGAAGCCGAAAAGGTTTTGCAAGAACTCCACGATGGACCAGCAGGCGAACACTATGCTAGAGATGCTACTGCACATAAAATCTTACGTGCAGGATATTATTGGCCCACGCTGTTCAAAGACTCACACAGTTACGTGAGGAAATGCCAAGTTTGCCAAACTACTGCAGGGAGACAAAAGAAACCGTCCATGCCACTACAGCCGGTAAACATCGAGCAACCATTCAGTCAGTGGGGCTTGGACATAATAGGTGAGATCGTTCCTCACTCTTCTAAGCAGCATAGATACATCCTCATGGCAACAGATTATTTTACTAAATGGGTAGAAGCAGTTCCTCTCAAGACAGCTAATTCTGAAAACATCATTGAATTCATAGATCAATTTATAATCACTAGGTTTGGATTGCCGACGGCTTTAATGTTTGATAATGCCTCATACTTTTCTGGGAATGCAATGACTGAGTTTGCACTTAAAAGAGGGTTCAAACTGAAATATTCGGCCAACTACTATCCGCAAGGTAATGGATTGGCTGAGTCAACAAATAAAAACCTAATCAGGATTATTAAAAGAATAGTTGACCAGAACCAAAAGAATTGGCACAAGACTTTGGTAAATGCTTTATGGGCAGATAGAATAACGAAGAAAGCTTCAATCGACACTTCTCCCTTTAATTTAGTTTATGGGAAGGAAGTGGTTCTCCCAACTCACTTAGTGATCCCCTCCTTGTCTTTAGTACAATACATCGATGAAGTATCTACTTCCTCCTTACAATTAAGACAAATGGAAATAATTAAGTTAGAAGAACGATGAGAACAAGCTAAGAAAACCCATGCTCATCACCAAGCGCTAATAAAATCCTCTTTTGATTCAAGCATAATGACCAGAAAAAATTTTCAGATGGGAGATCTAGTTTTGAAATGGGATAAGGCTCATGAAGAAAAGGGCAAACATACAAAATTTCAGAAAATGTGGCTTGGTCCTTTTGAGATTGTAGAAGTCATAGGCCCATCAACGTTTGTGTTGCAGGATTTAGCAGGTAGAAGGGATTCTTTGCCTATTAATGGACAGATCCTTAAAATATATTTTCCATAGAAGATTATTCTTCTATTTTGTAGGATAGTTTTAGTTTTTTTCTTTTCTTTCTTATAAATAAAACCAGTTGTAGATGGTTACTACAGGGGTTCACGAAAAAGACACCAATTCTCTATCAGATTTTGATATTTTTTCGCTTGTACAAAAAAATCTGATCTTTATTATTGACAGATAGAGTTAACTTTAGCCTAGATACGATACTAGTTTCAACTTCAAAAAATTTGATGAAAGCAACCTTTGGCAAAAAATTGTTTTATATCAGCACAATGAAAGGTATCAATAATAAAATAAAGATTCTCTGTAAAAACTATTGTTTTCAAACTCTATTATTTTCATCCAGAGCTTTCTTAAGGAAAAACAATGATTTCCTCCCTCCTAAAGAAAATCGCAGCATTCAGAGGAACAATCCGAGAAAACACTATATCTCAAAGAATAAGAGGTCTCATCACGAGCCGGCTTATCATGATCACAGATATTATAACTTGCTGACTTTGCCAATACTGTCCACCAAAACAGGGCAACGACTCAAGATTGTTGCAATCAAAAGACAGGGGTCTCATCACGAGCCAGCTTGTTCAGCAAAAGTGTAAATAAAGTGAATGATTGTGTCATAATTTGGCCACCAAACCAAGACATTGTTCTTTAGAGAATAAAAAAGGAAAAAAGTGTCAAAATGGGTTTTTCTCTGAAAAGTTGTAAATAGCCTTAAGCAGAATAAAGGATCATTGCTGGGTAACAGGTAACCCTGTCGAGGCTATGGACGCCTGCTGGCAGCAGAGGCTCTACCTACGGCAAATGAGCATATTTTAAAAGCCAGCACACAGAGAAGACCTTATTTTATCTTTTAAATACCAAGTAATGGCTGATGTAAATACAAGGACAAAGCCTAAGGAAGCAAACAATTGGAATAGAAAAAGGTTGAAACAAAATATCATTGATAGGATAAGGCATAATGTACTCTATCTGTCCATAACAAAATTTAGACTTATGAAAAATTTTCTGCTTTGGAAGTTAAAATTCAATAGAAAAGCAGAGATAACTGGTTCTTCCCAGTGAATCGCCATTGTTGTGGCCACCAACAACCCCCCTCTTTGTTTGGTATTAGCAATAACACCAAGCAAATGGGGACCCTTAATAAAAAATCCAAAAAAACATTTTATGAAAATTTCTGTATTTAACTCCTTAAAGCTATATCGCATCGCGAGAAGAGAATAAAACGTTTTCTTATGAGCATAATAAACTGCGAAGAAGCGACGCAAAATTCATCGCATCGCATACATTATGAAGCACTCTTAAATGAAAAATCTTAAGAAATCTCCGACGGCCGATATGCGACGTCGCATATCGCAACATCGCGTAAGCAGCACACAATGATTGAATGACTAAGTGCGATCTGCGATGCTGCTATCTGCGATGAATGCGATGATGAATTTCTGCAATGACACATCTTGACGACGCGATCCTCACAGAAATCACCCATCGCGAATTTTCCTCGGCGCAGTATTCAAGGAAAGTTGTCCGTAAACCAAATGGGCACGCGCCTTAAAATAAATTAATGATTGTACGCCAAAGTATTCAAGAAGGACAGTTTTGTGTTTTTCGAAGAGTCAGTTCACTATGGGTGTCATGATTATGCATTCATAAGAGCTTAAAGCTTTCATGCCAATCTTTATTATCATTACTCTTTTCCTTTGCGTAAACTGTAAGACAGGAAATAACATGAAGCAATGTGCAGGAAACATCTAAGGAAAAGGGGAAAGCGTCAATCCTCAGAGAACAGAGAAGAGATGCCTTAATAAACAGATGCCGCATGCAACAGGACCACAGATTCTAGAGTATCACTCAACAGATGCTGATGTCAATAGGCCATCCAAAGCTCAGAGTCAAAGGCGCACAAAAGCAGCATGCTTACAAAAGATCCTGAAGCTTATGCCCGGTAAAGGAAAAAGGGCACTAAAGAAGGAAAACGCACCAGAAAAGCCCGGAACAAAGAACGGAGGCAGTTTCTGATGCAGAAAATTATTCAGAGAGCAAATTCCCTAACTTGTTCAGTCATTCGCAAGGCCGGAAACCGAAATAGCAAAAGCAGAATCAGTTTGAGAGAAATTTGGTTTATTACCAAGTATACACGCAGTGAATACACCGAGCCAGAGGAAGATTCTCGAAAATATCTTCTAGTTTACCAGGAAGTGGTGCCAGCGCTTGTTATTTCTATTTTCATAGCTCAAACGAAAGCAGAAGGCGACCAGCTGACTCTTCCCAGGCGAATGTTGCATGCTTGCAGCACTAAGGAGCAAATACAGAAATGGTTAGGAATTAGATTCAATTTTTAGAAATAGTTTTGCTTTAGCAGAAGGGCGGTCATTTAAAACCGTATCCTAAATTTATGTAATTAAGTTAATTAGTTAGCAGTATTTAAACCCTTCTCAGGCATTAGGAGAAGGGTCCAGAAATTTGTCAAAAAACTTGTCCTCAGAACATGCACTTTTGTACCCTCAGAGGGGGTTTTGATGAATGGATAGATCAAGGTTTATTAATGTTTGCATTTGATATCTGCTACTGATGTTGCACTTTTGTACTCTTAGTAGATGTTAGAGCAAGGAGAGATAAATCATTGTTGCTTGAAGCTTATGAGTGGAACCAGTCATAAATGGTACTTTTATCTCTTGACCGTTTCTGTTTATATTTTTAAAGTGATATATAGTCTTTAGTTGTTTATATGTTATTGCATGAATGTGTGAGTTACCATTTGGCACTTTTGTACGGTGGAGTCATTCATTTATGTTTGATATATGAATAACTTATTATGCGATATGTTGTTCACAACTGTTTTGCCTAACTTTTTATGCAAAGTGGCTTATTTTAATTGATTACTATTCTTATGATAGCTGAATGATCTTTATTACCAGTTATTGTTTGAAATCTCTTTAGATCTCATAATAGAAGAAATTCACCCCGGGTTAGTGTAGATTAGATCTGTTGTTTCTCATTAGATTACATTAGCATAGAGTTAGTTTAAAAGTCTGAATTAAATTAGCTTTAAGTACTCTTAGATCAGCATCATCCAACTCTGCACACACACACACACCCTTAGATTGGGAAACTGGTCCCATTATCCCCAGTCGGACCCGCTATACCAAACAGATAAGGAGCTGCCAACCAAGGTCCGGACCGGGTGGGTATCCCCCTTGTTGTCGACCCGATTTTCGGGGCTTCAACATATGCTTGGAGCGATCATGGAATACGGGATTCTCTGACAAACGAATCCCACTTTGGTTGTCACAAAGGATCACAGTGGTATCCAATGTGAATCCAAACAACTCACTGAAGAGCTTTCGCAACCAAACTGCCTCACAAGAAGCCATGCTAGCAGCAATATACTCTGCTTCGGCGGTGCTCGCTTCAGCCCATAGAGAGCTTTCTTCAACCTACATACATGAGATTTTTTATCATAAATCTCAAATCCTTTGGGTTGCTCCACGTAGACCTCTTCTTTGATCGAGCCATGCAAGAACGCAGTCTTGACATCCATCTGATGTAGGTTCCATCCTTGTGAAGCGACAAGGGCTATGATCGAGCGGATGGTCGTATATCTGGCAACAGGTGCAAATATCTCATCATAGTCTATACCTTCCTTTTGGGAGAAACCTCGAGCAACAAAACGAGCCTTATACTTTTCCGTGCTTCCATCTGTTGCATGCTTTATCTTGTAAAGCCATTTGGAAGTAACAACAGTCTTGTCCTGGAGTCTGGAAACTACTTCCCAAACATCATTCTTTATGATAGACTCATATTCTTCGGTCATAGCATCCTTTCATACTTGATGCTTGACAGCATCTAAGAATGACGAAGGCTCATTTTGTATGATCGTGCTCATGATGGTTAGGTATCCTTGATACCTATTAGGTTTCTTACTTTCACGAAAGGTTCTTCGGGGTGCAACATGTCCTTCAGCATCATCAAGTAACCCCTTAAGCCATGAAGCCCTCTTCCTAGAAGAGTAAGGCTCATATGGAGGAGGATCAATCGAATCCATGGGTTCTTCTACATCAAGCATTGATTCATCATCCTTTTCTTTCGGTTCCCTGGTGTCGGCTTCTTGATAGCTCCTCAAAGTCGGAAGATTGATCACCTTGCTGAGAGCCATATCTTCGTCAAAGGTGACATCATGACTAATTATGACTTCCCTTTGACTGGCTACATAGATTCTATAGCCTTTAGTATTTTCACCATAGCCCATGAAAATTCCCTTCTTTCCAGATGCTCCCAATTTATTTCTTTTCTCTTTCGGCACATGAAAGTATACAGGGCTTCCAAAAATTTTAAAATGAGAAACATCAGGTTTCTTACTGGTGAATTTTTCTTCAGGAGTCTTGGAACCCAATGCTTGATGAGGGAATCAATTTTGTACATATACGGCAGTGTTTGCAGCTTCAGTCCATAGAAACTTAGGAAGACTTTGATCATGTAGCATGGCCCGGACAGCTTCCATAATTGTGCGGTTCTTCCTTTCTGCCACACCATTTTGTTCAGAATTATATGGTGTAGTAGTCTCCCTCTTGATGCCAGCCTCTTTACAAAAATCATGGAACTCATTAGATTCATATTCAGCCCCATTGTCAGTTCTTAAGATCTTGATCTTCTTTTCGGTTTGATTCTCGATTAGGGATTTGAAGTGTCGGAACCAAGGGAACACTTCATCCTTCTTTTTCAAGAAGTATATCCAGGTCTTTCAAGAATGGTCATCTGTAAAAGTGAGATAATATGAGTATCCTCCCAAGGAGTTCACAGGAATCATACCTGATATGTCTGAGTGAACTAGTTGTAATATATCGAAGGTCTTGCTTTGACTTGAAGGGAATGGTCCCCTTTTGAGTTTTCCTTCAGCACATCCCAGACATACACCTTCTTTCTCTACTTGGAATTCAGGCATCCCTGTTACCATCTGTCTTACATCGGGTAGAGCTTTGTAATGAAGGTGGGCAAACCTTCGATGCCAAAGTTCGGACTGAAGCGTTGTGTCACAAGACATGACACCTAGCGGACTTCCACCGACTTGATATAAAGAATCAACTCGAAACCCAAGAGTGAAAGCATATTTAACATTATTTTTCCATATGCGTACCTTACCATCGCTGAAGGTTACCTTATATCCTTTGTCTTCAATTGCCGAGATGGATACCAGGTTCTTTTTGAGATCAGGTACATATAATACATCTTGTAAGTGAATCGTATTACCTTGATTCAGTTTAAGAGAAACATTGCCTACACCTTTCACTGGGTATTTCATGTCATCTCCAAGGACAATTTCCAGGTTAGTTTCTTTCTCTACCAGATTATAGAGTACTTCTTTGTAACCAGGGAAGTGTCTTGAGGCACCACTGTCAATGAGCCAAATTCCCATTGAGTCCGAAGGAGCGGAGGTAGATAGAGTAGCTGGTAGATAATATTCAGCCTGCTTATCGTCAATAGTGTTAGATTCATACCTGGAATTTCTAGCCTTCTTGAATGGTTTCCCTCTTCCTTGATTTCCCGCATTCCTTTTTCCTTTGTTGTTGAATTTTCCATTCCTTCGATTACCATGAGAGGGATTTTGATCATCGTCATGGTGAGAGTCCTTTCTATCAGGGCATTCCCTTGCATAGTGACCTGCTTTATTGCAAATGAAACATCGTCCTTTTCTTCCACCCTTAAATCTAGCCTTTCTTTTCGATTTAGACCCAGAATTATTTTTTTTCTTAGCATGGGAAGAAAAAGCAGCAGGAGGACCTTTAGGCAAGGGCATTTCCTGCTCTTCTACCCTTGTTTGTTCTTGAATGCATCTAGCCATTACTTCCTCGAAACTAGGAATTACATTATTGTTCAGAAGAGTAGTCCTGAACACATACCATTCAGATGGTAATCCTCTGAGAGTTATGAGTGCCATTTCTCTGTCAGTAATGGTTTCCCCAATAGATAGGAGATCGTTCTTGATCTCGGTGATTCTTAAGAAGTATGCTTGCATACTTTCATCTTTACCCTTCTTGATTTCCCTCAACTTATTTCTAAGAAACAAAACTTGATTTGCATCATTAACTTTAAATAAACTCACCAGTCTGTCGTAGATTTCCTTGGAGGTGTCTAGATCAGAGATGTAGGCCACCAGGCGCTTGTCGATAGAGTCCCGGATGATCTTATTTGTTTTGACTTCTCCATTTTTCCATTTGTTCCAGGCAGCAGCAGATGCATTTGATGAAGGCTCAACAATATTGCCTCTTACATGGTCCAGCACTCCTTGATCTTCAAGGGTTAGATCGATAGACATCTTCCATCCATGATAGTCAGCTTTCTCACGGAGCTTGTCTTTGGCAGGAAAGAGTGTTGAGGACCCCATAGTTCTTTTAGGATAGCCTTGCCAATCTTCTCTTCAATGATTGCTCTTGCTCTTGCTCGGGCTTTGTCTTCACCTCAGCTCTGATACCATGTTAAGTTATGGTATGTTCTATGCTTATAACAGTTTACTTATTTTTCTTATTATATTCCACCGATTAGAAATCACATGTACATAAAGTAAAGTGCAGATAGAACATTAAGCGATCGACAGAAAACAAGCCAAGACAAGAGACACAAGATGTGGCGGCTAGCCAGGGACAAACCCCACAATGTGTGGGGAAACCCTTTGATCAAATATTCTTTTATCTTCAATAATTCAGAAGAGAAAAATAGTACAATAAATCTGATTCATATCAGCAGTAGCAAACCCTAGATCAGTAGCATCAGCATTAGCGGCTTCATTATCAAACTAGGGCAGACCATATCTCACAAACCGACAGTCAGATTGATTTCATTCCACCACCAAAAGTTTCAGCTTCCAGAGGAGGTTCAGATGAACCTACAGTGCAGTTCAGATGAGGAGATCTTCTAGGCCACGCAAGTCAATCTTTACTTCTGCAGTTGCAGCTTCAGTTTCAGCAGTTTATGGCTTCAAACTAGGGCAGTCGATATCTTGCAAACCATTCGTCAGGTTGACTTCATTCCACCACAAAAAGTTTTGGCTTCCAGAGGAGGTTCAGATGAACCTACAGTGCAGTTCAGATTAGGATATCTTCTAGGCCACGCAAGTCAATCTTTACTTCTACAGTTGCAGCTTCAGTTTCAGCAGTTTCCGGCTTCAAACTAGGGCAGTCGATATCTTGCAAACCGTTCGTCGGATTGACTTCATTCCACCACCAAAATTTGCGGCTTTCAAAGGAGGTTCAGATGAACCTACAGTGCAGTTCCAAAAAGGAGATCTTCTAGGCCACGCAAGTCAATCTTTACTTCTGCAGTTGCAGCTTCAAATTCAACAGCTTTCGGCTTCACATGTGTGAGAGAGAGAGACCCATTTCAGCGCAGTAGAGAAGAGACTCATATCTGCGCAGTAGAGAGAGAGAGATGTGATGAGATGAGTGAGTCCAAATGAGGAAAAGTCCTCTTATATTTATACACAACGTTGGTGGGGGAATAGATGCGACTGTTGGGCTTCTGAGCCTACATGAGTTGTAGGTCGGCTTGATAAGAATTCCATAATCAAAATAGATTCATATCTCCATGAATACTTATCGGAATTGGATGATCTTTATATCAATCCTACACCTCTCGACGAGAGGAATCTAATAAAAATATTATTAGCCATGAATAAGATGACCCACATGAATTTTTGCCCTGGTTGCCAATTTTAACAAAGGTGGACACTTTGAAGAATATTGCAAATGCATTGACAAAATCTGTGAGCTCTGAGAAGTTCTCTTGGTGTAGAGAGACAATGGGCATTTCAGGGCTGGAAAAATGACTAAGCTCTCTTGTGGCCCCCCGTGGAAAGAAAACAACAAGTGGGAGAATGTTGGGTTGTGTTATATTCTTTCCACGACTAGCCCACGTAGTTAACCGGGGGGTTAGATGGGAGGCGGAGCCCCCTTTCATTGCGCCAATTGTGTAGCGAGGGGTCACAGGGGGTTTTGGACCCTATGTTAGGTTGGGCGGACCCACCTATGGTTTTGTGCATGACTTTTGCACATGTTTTTGGACGCGATGTTTTTTGGTCCATGCTATTGGACGCGATGGTTTTCAATCCATGGTATTGGATGCTTCAGCACGTATAAATATGTATTATAGCATTGAAAGGAATATAATGAAAAATCAAGCTGGTAGTCCCAGTTTTGGGATCCAGGGGAAAATCTCTGTGTATATGTGTTTTATGTGTTATGCTCTCATATTTTTTATTTTAGGTGCTTTAGAATTCGTATGCAAGTAATTTTTGTACGGGGTTAAAACCTACAACTATTTTAAGGAATTTTAACTTATTCACATAAGTAAACAAAGACATGCAGCTTCAATACTTAAAGAAAGGAAGACACATGATGACACATAACAGAGAAATTACAAAATCATACCCAACAATGTGTGAAAAACTCCTAATTCTTTCATTAATCATCCATTTATCAAAAATACAATAGCATAGTCTCTAGGTTCTTCAAAATTCAGACCTTTTTTCTATAATTTTTCCTCTTTTTATACATCATGGGACAGTTGGTAACTACCAAAACTATAAAAACTGCTTAACTACCTTCTAACCGTCTAAAGTAAAAGTCATTACAGAATATTACATTGGAGGGTAAAAGACATCTCATTCTTCTCAAGAAAATAAGATAACAAGAAGTAACAGAAATTAGAGTATGATTGGTGATTGTTTCTCGCTGTTTGAATTTGTGGCTTGAGTAGGTGGTCCTGCTGATGACAGTTGTCAGGATGGTTGTTGAATCAGATTTGTTGAACTACCTATAAGGTCGCTTAGTACTAAAAAAAAAGACTAATACAACGGGGTTTTTCCTGTCTTTATACATATAATATTCAAACGGGGAAAAAACCTGTAATTAATGTAACTAATTAATGGAGTGGCGGATGAGGTGATGGGGTATAGTGAATGAGGTGGACGGTAATGAATGAGGGTGGAAGATGACTTGGAGGAGATGAGATGGAGTGGAGCGATGGGGGTGGCCTACTATAGGGGTAGCAAGTGTACGGGATGTTCATTGGGCTTGAACCCCTGCAGCAATCTCAGGCCATAGATCTCAGTCAAACGCCTTGACGTCATGGTCAACTACGGCGGTTGCTCCCCTGCAGAGCACTTTACCCGCTTCTCGAATACACGCTTTCTTAAATATTGAGATACCACCCGATCTTTAACATATGGGTAGGGGCCCTACCTTATATCAAATTTGAAATCCATCAATAATATAAAACAAATCACTACTTTCGGACTTTCACATTCTCTTTTAATTTTGTTTCTAGAACATAATATTTGATCTTTCTATTTTTTGTGATAAACTTGAAAATGAAATTTAAATGATGATGGATGCTACAACATTGCCCACAGAAAATAATTACTAACAATGATGTTCCTTTCATGTCAAAAAGAATGGTGGACTTATGTGCCAAATACCATATTGTGCTAGGACATTCAACTGCTTAACATCCACAAGGGAATGGTCTTCCTGAATCTTCCAGTAAATCCTTGGTGAACATCATCAAGAAGGTTCTAGAGGTGAACAAGAAGAATTGGCATAAAAAGCTCATCAATGCCTTGTGGGTGGATAGGGTCAGCACTAAAAAATCAATAGGTATGTCCCCTTTTCAGCTGGTGTATGGAATTGATACAGTGTTTCCTTCATCTCTTGTTGTCCTGGTCATGAAAATTCTACAGGAATTGGATAGTGAGACTAATGACATGCAAAGAAGGATAAATCAGATGATTCATTTACAGCATACAAGGGAAGATTTTCTTCAAAACACATCCAAACTCCAAAGGAAGATTAAAATGATTTATGATCGCAAGACCAAGGAAGCCAATTTCAATCTAAGGGATGTGGTTCTTCGGTGGGATGCTAGAAATGAAGAAAAGGGAAAACATGGCAAGTTTGAAAACTTATGGAAGGGACCTTACAAAATTTCTGCTTTTAGAGGGAAGAATTCTTTCTTATTGGAAGAAATGGATGGAGGAGATTATTCAGGAGGAGCGATCAATGGTAGGCTTCTCAAGCACTACTATGTCTGAAAAAAAGTCCTGAAAATTCATCATCATTGTATATACTGGAGTGTATTTTATTTACAGCAATTTAGGTGGTTGTCATTGGAGTTTGAAGCCCGAAGTGAAGTCCCTAAGGCTTCTTGGGTCAGCTACTATTTTGGTTTTTATTTCACTTTTCAGTCTTTGTCATGTCAGAAGGTCAGTCAATTTTAAGTCAAAAGTCTGTTTTCATGCATGTTGACTCCATTGCCCAATGGATAAGGCTACTTGGTCTATGGTGTTCTTGACACCTCCAAGGAGTTTCCATCCCTAGTTGGAGCCAATGTTAGTGTCAGTCTTGTTAGCCTGTCACCTGGATCAAATGTGCTTTTACTATGCTTGTCAAGACTATCAAAATCAAATTTTTTATGTCACTAGGTTTACACAGCAAAATTTGGTCACTGTTTGGTCAATCTAGAAATGAGGTCAGTCTTTTGGAAATTCACTCATGTTGGTAAACTATCACATTTTTATGGAGGTGTCATAATAAAAACATGTCAGTCATCAACATCATCCCATTTAGTTTTAGGTCATCCATTAGGTCGCTAGGGTTTCCAAGGTCCATCATTTTCATGAATAAATCTAGCAGTGAATAGAGCATGACAAGAAGCTCTTGTGTATTGATTTGTGAGTTATCACACATTCATCATGTTCTCATGGTCAAAAAGTTCCAGAAAAAGAAGTTCCAGCACTCAGGAAAGTGAAAAGGCAGCTCAAGTTTCAGTTGTAAAGGTAACTCTGTTTTCAAAAGTGAAAAATCAGTTTTTAAAGGTTTGTGGGTCCCATTTATTTTTCAAAAAGAGAAATAATTTTGCCTATATAAACTCAAAAGCCCCCAAACTTGGTTCATTTTCCTCCTATTCACTCTTGAGAATCGAGCTCTCCCATCCAAAAGAGAGAAAAAATCAATTTCTTAGGCAAATTTGAAGAAAAACTTGAGGCACTGCGCACAAGAACAAGGCGCTACGCACAGAGGGTCGGCACTGCACATAGAGAAACTGCGCTGCACATAGGAACAAAGCGTTGCGCACAAGACAGAGTGTCTAGAAAACACCCAAAATATCTCCCAAACTCCATTTTTTGGCTTACGAACTTAATTTCATTTATTTATAAGCCAAGCAACAAGTAAGTAAACCATCATTCTCCCTCATTTTCTTTTCAAAACCATCTCATGTGAATGATTCTTCAAATTAGGGTTTGTAGTGAAATTTTTCATGGGAAATGATAGGGTGATAATGGCCATTTTTATTTTTGGTTTCTAAACATGTAAAATGTTGCCCTACACCTACATACATGTTTAATAAACCATTTTAACCATTCAATCCACCTCAAAACAAATTTTTACCTCTCAAAAAGTAAAACCCTAGCTCATTCCTAGAGGCTTTTGGGCATTTTTCATTACAAACCCTGTTTTTCCTCCTTGCAAGAAGATCACTCTTCCACTGTTACTTTGATCATTTTCATCAGCTTCCAAATTTCATATCCTCCTCTTCCAAACCTCCTCTATAATTTGGTCAAAATCCACCTTCACGTCACTTCATTTTCATTCATACCTCATACTTTTTTTCATTGCCTGCTGCTAGGGTTTTTTGTCATCATGGAGGAAGAATCTTCACCAGAGAGGAAATGACATCATAAGGGAGGGAATATCCTCAGATATGAGCCATCAAATTGTAATGAAATCAACTACTATCCTTTCATCAAACAGTGCTTCGAAGATGTACATTGCTTGGAGTTTTGTAAAAGGGTGAGTGAGGTGGGTTTTTAGGAACAGTTAATAGATTGGGTGGCAACTCAGTTGAAGGGTAAAAGTGTTGGCATCACTGGTGTTGAGTTCATTTTTTTTAGTGGCCTCCATCTCACTTGCAATAGGGCTACCGAAAAATGGTGAATATTGGTTCAAGGGAATGATCCTAGATCTTGAATACTACAAGCCTTTCTTAAAAACATCATATAGGGAGAAACATGATCACACTATGCTTTTTAGATACTTATTGGAGAAATATGCCCCTTTGATGAAGATTATCATGAATTTCTTTACATGTGAAGGGAGATTCTCTAGGTTGTATGCTTATCATTTCTGCCTCCTAATGCACTTCACCTCTCAGAAGCCACTCAACATGTGTAACTACCTATTCAGGAACATTTCCAAAATGTCAAAGAAAATACAAATTAAGAACAAGGAGCACTACTCAAGCATGTTTCATCATAGTCTAATTAATACTATAGTCCTTCACTAGCTTGCAAAGAAAGGCATGACTTGGGAAACCTTTTGGAAACTGCCTTGAAATGGCATGGGTCCAATGTAGCAGCTCAAACCTCTAGCACACCAAAATAGCAAATGGAAGTAGGGTCCTCCAGCAAATCAGTTGATAAAACTCAAGTACCTAAGCCTGAGGTGAATAAAGTGTACAAGAGAGGACAGAGGCTTGTGTTTTCTTCTCATGGAGAGAAAGGAGCCAAGATTTCTTCATCGATAAAGCAGGGACCAGCAGTGAAAGATAAATACAGTTGAGCATGAGTTTGAGATAGTTGATTCAAAGGCAGAGGATCAAACTTCAAGCATGCAACAGACAATCAGAGATAAATACTATCAAATCAAGGAGCTTACAATCAATATGGAAAGAGAAAAATATGTCATTTCATTCCTTGAACAAGAGAATAGTCAGCTCAAAGCAAAGGAATTGATCATGGAAAAGAACAAGCCAAATTATTGCAGCAGGTTGGCAAAGGAAAAGAAATCATAGAATCAAGCAAGCCTGAAGGATCAAAAGGGAAAGGAAAGAGGAAAATGCCAAGAACAGTGTCTGAAGAAAGCTTTGCAAGAAGAGGAAAAACACATCCTATTGAATGAAGACATGGACCTAGAAGATAGAATTGCTCTTGAGGTCAATCAAGACAAGGATTATTGGCTCAACAAGGTGAATGAACACTTGGAGAAGATCCTTGAGAAGGAAAATAGGGATAATCAGTTGCTTAGGCATATGTCACACCACTATCAGGCTCAAAACATGATCGCCAATGTCAAGGTAAAGCAACTTAAAAACAAGCTCAAGGAAGCGAAAAAATACCAAAAGGATGAGGGAAATTTGGAGATTCTTGCTAAAGAATCTATGAAGGTTTAAAAAACATATTTTTACAACTTCCAACCAATTTTGAGCAAATTCTAAGCACTTGTTTTTTTTGGAGAATTTTTGAGCTAAATTCAAGAAATTAACAGCTCCAAAAACGTAGCGCCTTGGCGTTGCGCTTTTTCCTTGGGCATAAATTTTAGGAAAGGTCTACATTTTTGGAAATATCTTGCCATCCTCTAAAAACCCATTTTCTCATATTTTTCAAATGTGGCTTAGTTTTGGAGAAAAATGAAAAAAAGTGGAAAAAAACTAGCATTCTCGACCCTTTTTGACAGGCGCTGCGAATAGGGAGCGACCTTGGGAGAATGGAGTTTTGAAGGCCTTCCCATGGTCCAAATTCAAAAATTCAAACTTTTCTGGAAACTAGACTTGAATGGATAGTTTACCATTCTCTCCATTTTCATTTTGACCCATGGAAGGCACCTCAAAATCAGCTCAAAGTCGGCGCTATGCTTCTACACTTTTATATGTTTTAATTTGTAAATTCCACTATGTAAAATTTCTAGTTTCTTGTTTGACTCAGTCAAAGTCAAGATTCTCTATGTAATGCCACTATTTTCGAGGCTAGGTGATGTAGGCATGAATAAATGTACATCATAGGTTTTTTTTTATGTTTATTAGGCCTCATAAAGGAAGCAGACTCCTAAACAAACTTTCCATGAAGTGTTTGAGTTTCACCTTCTCACTCTCACGTGTTGGTTGAGAGAATCTTGGAGTCAGTTCCTCCACCAAGTAATTCGACTCCTAAAGGTGGGAAACTAGTCTAGGAGAGTCTATATGTGTCATTTCTCTTTAGGAGAAAAGGGTTGAACTTTTTGTGAAGGAGGATTTCATGTAATCATATTTTCAGCTAATACAGAGAGAGGTTGCCGCTATTTTCAAGAAACTCTAGCCCAATGAGTTCATGGTGCTTGTTCTTCATTCTATTTTTTTTCTAATGGTTTAAACATCTTTATCTACATTATATCTTTTCTTTCTATTGATGCCTTACAGTGAAATATAAAGAATTCTTGTTTTTCAAGCTCTGTTATCTAGTTTTCATAGTTATGTTTATGTCTTCCTAAGCTAATGAAATCATGTTTACTTATGCTCATTAGTTTCTTCTACACTTTCTCCTCTATACTACACTGAAAATATTCTAAATACACCATGGCTTCTGATATGCAGCTCCTTCTCATATTTGCTCCTATACTCCAGCCTTGACCTATTTGTGGCTCCAAACCCTAAGTTCAGCAAACCCTAAAACCCAAATTTTCATAAACAAACAAACAAATACACATATCTATCCTAAAATTAATTTGCTTTGAATTCATATCACTGATAAGAGACTTAGAGAGATCCCTCTCATGCTCAGTAGGGCTAGCTACTGAGCTGAAGTGGTTTGAGGTTACCCTTCTCGATTTCATTTTCAGCCTAGGAGATTGTAAGGACTAACATTAGGTACATAGGTACAAATAACTATATGAAAATCAATAATTTGCATCCATGTTAGGCAATCATGTACAACTATGAAAAACATAATATGAACAAGGTGATGTAAAGAGGGAAAGCCTAGTATGAAGAAAATCTCCCCTCAAAATGAATATTTTGTCTACTATGTAGTTGTTATAAAGAAGGATGATGTTGTTGAAAAACCCCATCTTCGGATATGTCCTCAAATTTTTTAAGTCCTATCATGTGAGAATCCCTTGGGTACTTATTGAGCCTTGTACTTTCTGGTAATAGTCATGAATATTTTGTGGAGTACCAAAAACTAAGATCTAGTTCTTTGTATCTTGGTAGTATCACCAGCTAGCTTGCTAGTTTCCTGTAAAGTATGATATACCGTTCATGGCTTTAAATATGGATATACAATAGGATTCTCATGTACTTATAAAATATTATCAAAAATATTATCTAAAGAGTGCGTAAAAACATCTTGAAGATCTACCTCAAGGAGAGGTGAAAGCAATGCAACAAGTTCATCCTGGAGTGAATGAAAGGGAACTTGTTCAAACTTGTCATATCATTTTGCTATGTTTCCTTAATTTTAATGTCTTATAATAGAAAAATAATATAATTTAGGAATTAAATTGATAAGGACTGCAAATTGGAATGGTGATCCACCTCACCAATTACAACCCTAGAACTATCTATCATCTCATAAATTATCATTGAATTTAAAGTGAACTCAACTCATTTTCATGTACATAAGTATGTACTTTTGTAGATAGAGACAATATTCATGAAAATATTTGAAACATGTAATACATTAGAAAATTTCCCACAATCAATGTCCACACTTCCTTCTCTACACACTCCCATAGGCGTGTTTTCTCCCATCAACATAAGAGGTCTGGTGTAAGGTAACAAGGAATAAATATAATGTTTTCATGCATTCATTTTATTAGAGGAACATGATTCTAAGATCCATATATCAAATAATGAAACTATATTATTTAAAGCATGACCCTTACCTCAATCCTCTAGTGGCTTATTCCCAAACTTCTTCTTAACATTTTTTGGTATTTAATTTGTAAGGTTGTGTTGCTAAAGTATTTTTCTGATCAGATCAATGGTCTTCACATTTGAATAACTATGTTATAGTAGTTTTACTTTGTTCTCTCTTCTTATTTTTCCCTCCCTTTGGGTTTTAAGTCTCCTTAGTGGATTCAATGTTTTTCCAACTATGTGATCAAGATCCCTTGAGTTCAGTGTGTTCCTCTTGCTACCATCCCACATTGCAAGCACATGGACATTGGGATTATTAAGTCTTGCCATTTGAATGAGCTTATTTTTCTCTTGAATGATTGAATATATGAATTCATCCATAGCAGACATCTTCCAATATTTTCCCATAGAAAACCTTGTAATGTGGAAAGAAGAAAAGAATACATAATAGTTGGGTCCTAGAATTGAAATAACTGAGAGGATAGGTTTCTCCTCTTTTCTATCAATGCCATATGATTTAAGTTACCTATTGAAGCACAAAATTAAACTTGTAAAATAAGTATTGTAGGGTCTCGAGGTTGCTTGGGATGAAGGATATGAGTGCATTCTCCAATTAATACTCTCTTAGTTCATTTATCTTGCTAGATAATCCTTCTAGTTTAATTCATACTTCATTGAAGTTGAAAAAACTTCAACATGAAAGAGAAAGACTAGAGAAATGGACAAACATAGAATCCCACGGCCTCATCCATCCTATTAATGTACTTTTACTTATCTATAATTGAATTAGGCTTTGCTTAAATAACCACGATAATTTTATAAATCCCACTACTTCACAGAAGAAGTATGATCTTAAGATTTTAATCAAAGTAGTTGGATGAAGTGAGAATCATAGTAATGGGATGATCAAGCCTATATGACTTGCAATAGAATATTTGTTTTCCTCTCAAAATCCTCCTATGTTTTGATACCATGTTATATTTTTTGAATTTTGATATCATAAAATATCTAATACAATGTAGGATTTAAGCACAACTAGATGATTTAGTTGGGATAAAATACTACAATAGAAATTGCAATAAAATAAGAGAGATTAGAGAGAATGAAATAACACTTAAATAGACTATGTAGCTAAAATACCAATTCGAATTCAATTTCTTTACATTTCTTGAATTGAGTATAATTAAATAATAATCTCATAGAGAGGACTAAATGTGCACTAAGTGTGGTTTTTTTTTCATGCACAACCATTGGAAAAACAAATCTCCCTTAGTTCTAGTTAACCAGGCTGAAAACATAATTGTATATAGTAGAAACGCTTATTATATTTGATAAAATGACATATAAATATATAAATAAATTGGATGATAAAATATAATTTAGATTGAAAGGGCCCTATATACAATTGCCTAAGGTTCCTTTTCAAATGACTTATTATTATTGTTGTTGTTATATTTTAATTTACTATTTCACAATCATTAGTTACTTTTACCATTGGTAGTTTACACACACATGGTTTTGGTAACCCATGGTATTTGGGGAAACCCATTTCAAATTTATGTTTTGTTATTATTTTTCATACAACATAATCTTTCTCTTAAAAATTGTTTTGACCTCAATGCAAGGGTAATGAGGACATAGTAAATGGAATTTATTTTTATTTTTAGTTATAGCTTCCACAAGAACCTTCAAAACCTCCTCCCATATCTCCTCCCAGATGGTGAAATCATTATGATCTTGGTTATGCAATGATTGATTATAATCCTTAGACATTTCCTTTCATTGTGCAATAATGAAACTGCTTTTTGTATTTCGACATTTAGACAAAGTTGAAGATGGGTGAATACATAAGTGTATGAATGATATTGAGTCTTTCTTGTGAATTTTCCTAATTATTACCCAAAGTTTTTTCATTGAATAAGACACAACTTGATCTAAGTATGTAGAGGATTTTTCTGCACAATTATGTGTATATGATATTGTCATATCCAAACCCATCTATCACCGCGGGAGTGGAAAATGGAGGAATCCTTGAGCACTAAGAATCCTCTATGAATTTCCTAGTATTATCCATATAGGGAAATCTTTTGTCATCTATTTTTAAAAACATTAATGGATTATGAAGTTTCTTTGAGTATTTGTAAACCTCAATGGATCTCTAAGATCTAGAAATGAATGTTGGCTTAATACCCATTATAGGTTCTTCTACTCCCTACTTTATGGAAATATTTTATGGCTTCTGTGGAGAATGAATCCTCGGATTTAGGCCTTAGGATTGCTTCAAAATCATCTTTATATTCCCAATTGGATTCAGAATCTCCATCTTCTTCTTCACATTCCCAATTAGATTCAAAATAGCTTCTTTACCTTCATCTTCACTTTCTCCATTGAAGAGGCACTCATTGACCTTACTTTGTTCATCCTCATTATCCTAAATGTGTGTCTCATATTTGTATTTAAATATTTTATTTATTTTATCAATTAATGTACTCCTTATTTCGAATTATTATTTTTCCTTATTAAGCCAAACTATGCCTTATTTTTCATTCTCGTTAATTTTTTTATAATTCGAGTTTTGTTCTTATTAGGTATGTAAAAAATAGTTTCTTTGTATATGATGGGAATCTCTTAGGTATTTTCATGTCGTGAGGGGCTATATTCACATGTGGAGTTGATGTACTACAGGGGGTTTAAGGATTAGAACTACAGGGAGAATTTTGTTTTGGGATTGTTGTGTTTTTAGACCTGATGAGTTATTCCATCATTTCCATTAATTCAACATGAATTTTATCAAACTGAAGACTTCACCTTGTTTGTTCCTGTTGTTTCCATTGATGTAAACATGGCCTTGGTGTTGTTCATAATATTCCTATGTCTACCTCATGATGTGTGATGAGTTTTTGGTTGTTGTAGTGTTCAGCTTGATGGTCTTGCTAGTTGTCATTGATGTCAACATGTTTATGGCATTACCTAGTGCAAGAATGGGAGGTTAAGTAGAGATGGTTGCAAGGAATGATATGATGTGTGTCATAGGTTGAACATTGACTTGCAACATAAATTGGAGATGTTGTTGTTGCAAGGGGTTGGAGTGCTACTACATGTGTTGCATATGCTTCTACATGTGTTGGAAGCATTGGAGTTGTTGGTACATGTGTTTAGATGTTGCTGCATGTGTTGGAGGTGCCTCTACAGGTGTTGAAGGCATTTGGATGACTTGATGTTGCTACTATAGGTGTTGGAGATGTTTTTATAGGTGTTGGAGGTGATTTGTCTTGGTTTACATCAGATTTTTTATATTTGAGTTGTTTTCAGTTTTCTTTGACCATTTTCTCTGGTTTCCTTGCACATCTTGCATATTTCATAAGTAAAGTATTACCATGGTAAATGCATTCTTGGTATTATCATTACCATGGTATTGGTATGTGTGTGGAGTAGGTTGGCATGTGATATTACCTTGGTGCAGATAGTCTTGGTATTGACATAACCATGGTATTTTCCCATGGTATTGTTTTGTAGAAATTCCCATTGTAGATCAACAGATTATGCAATAGACTAAAGAAAAATACAAGATCTACTTCTATAATAAACTTTGCAGAAGCTTAATCAATTTGAGCACGATCAATCAGAACACATATAATTGAGAATGAGAAATCAATCACACATAACACAGAAGAAATAACCCGGGGAAAGCCTCAGCCTAAAACCCTAATCTCTGTATTATCATACAAGTGGAAATATTGTTCAAGTTGCAAAAAGAATCAGCTCGCAAGCTATCATGATCTCTCTACAATCAAACAATATAGCTCACAGACTGAATAGACACTATATATATCCTCATCAAGCCCTCCAAGCCTCCTATTTCCTTGTGCAGTTTTTCTTGGGGTCTAGTGAAGCCATTTGTGTGAATTAGCCTCATCACACTCACAAAACCTGAAGAAGTAACTGTGCAATCCTCAAGGAAAGAATTCCTTCTACATGCAAGGAATATTCACAATGGAATATTCTAGCAACTGATAGTACACTACCCCTCCTTCTGATCTCAACTGGGTCTTTGTCTGAACTGACATGCACGAGTTATTTATGAGAGAATATTCAGTTATCTGAAGTGCAATAGTTACATGCATGCATGCAATAACTAACTGAACTCACAATTAATTAAACAATATGTTTGAATTAATCTAACTGGACTTGAATCATCTAACTAATTCAACTAATTACAACTCAATATTACAACTCACCCTTATCTCTTTAACTGATGGATAAATTCCTCAATTAATGGAGAAACTATTGCATGTCCCCACATAGACTTCATGTTTGATTTTCAACAACTAATTAACTCATGGTGAATTAATTAATTATTTTACAAATAGCTACTAAGATCAAATTCGAATTTTTACTTTTCTATTTTAGTTCAGTGACTAACTAAAATAGGAAGGTATCCTGAAATGTTATTTATAGCAGTACTAAATTTAGCACTTCTATAGTTAGCATTTAATGTTGCTATTTTAAACACTCCCTCTCAACAAGAAAGGGATTATCAGTAACCCCAATCCTGTCTCAGTGGAACTCGAACTTGCATTTTGACAATGCCTTAGTCAAAATATCTGCATCCTGTTCCTTGGTCAAAACGTACAACAACAACAACATGATCCTCTTGACGACACAGTCTCGAAGATGGTGATACCGAATATCAATGTGCTTGGACCTGTCATGAAAAATTGGATTCTCAGAGAGTTTGATACAACTCTTGTTATCGCAGTAGATCATGGTTGGATCCATCCTTTGACCAAACAATCCCACTAGAATCTTCTACATCCAAATGGCCTCACATGCAGCCTGACTAGTAGCCATGTATTCAGCCTCTGCTGAGCTAAGTGCAACTGATCTCTATTTCCTGCTATACCAGGAAATTGTAGTTGAACCAAGCTTGAAGATTCCTCCAGAAGTGCTCTTCCGGTCTGATGGACTCCCTGCCAAATACGCATTTGTGAAGCCCTAAAGCTTCACTCCCTATGTTCGTCTGTACCACAATCTGAACTGTGATGTGCCTCAGGTATCTCAGCACATGCTTTGTTGCCTTCCAAAACAGCTTGGTAGGCTGAACCATAGCTTGACTCAGCTAGTTCGCCACAAAGCATAAGTCGAATCATGTGTTCACCAAATACATAATTGAACCCACCAGCTGCTGATAAACAGTAGCAGCTACTACCTCACCTGATGTAGCATCCTCTTTCCTCTAGTTCCCAGCTAGAGGAATCTGCATGAACTTGCACATATCCATGTGAAAGCGCCTGAGTATCTCATTGGCATACTTGCCTTGAGACACAAATACTTCATCTTTCTGCCACACCTCCATGCCTAGAAAGTAGTGCATAAGACCCATGTCTTTCATTTCGAACTCTCTTGCAAGGTCCTCCTTGCAAGACTGTATTAGTTGATCATAACCTGTCAAAATCAGATCATCGACATAAAGAACAATAATCAATGGTTTACCTTCTACCATGATGTGGTAAAGGTTCGCATCTGCTTCACTCTTGGTGAAGCCCAACCCGGTGAAATAGCTTTCGATCCTAGTGTACCAAGCACGAGGTGCTTGCTTCAGCCCATACAAAGCCCTCTTGAGTCTGCACACATGCGACTCACGATCGAAGGTCTCGAAACATTTTGGCTACTCAATGTACACCTCCTCCTCAATCTTCCCATTGAGAAATGTTGTCTTCACATCCATCTCATGGATCTTCCACCCCATCTGAGCTCATAGTGCCAACATCAATCTAATCAATGAGTAACTTGCTACAGGAGAAAAATTCTCATCGTAGTCGATCCCCTCGACTTGTGAGAAACCCCGGGCAACAAACCTTGCCTTATGTTTCTCAACACTACCATCAACTGCTTGCTTTACCTTGTAAAGCCATCTGGAACTCACCACTGACTTACCCTGAGGTCTTGGGACAACATCCCACACACTGTTCCAAATGATAGAGTCATACTCCTCTACCATTGCATCAACCCAAACTGGTTGCTACACTGCCTCCTCGAATGAAGAAGGTTTGGTATCTACACACTCACCAACCAGGGCCATGTACCCAGTGTACTGCTCTAGTGACCTCCTCTGTCTTTGTTGAGAAGATGGTTGTCCCACATTCTCCCATGCATCCAGCATCAACCTATCAGCTTCCCTTGAGCGTTTCCGCCCATCTCTGGAAGTCTCAGCATGAGTGGATGTCTCCACTCCCAGATCCTCTGCATGCGGCTGCTCCGCATCAATCTAAGGCTCCTCCTCCTTAGGAACTGAAAGTTCCTCCTCTACATGCAACTTGAGCTCCCTCTCAAGTGATAATCACATGGCTTTCTGCTCATCGAACTTCATATCCCTGCGTACCACTGTCCTCTGAGTGAAAGGCAGGTACACCCAATACTTATGGGGTGTATCCGTGTACCCCACAAGTATTCCCAACTCAGCTATTGGGTCTAGCTTCTTCCTGGCATCTTTGGTCACATGACAGTAAAATGATGATCCAAAGATTCGGAAGTAACTTACATCAGGTCGCTTCCTGGAAAAGGCCTCCATAGGTGTCTTCATTCCCAGTATACGGTGTGGGATTCTATTCTGCAAGTAAACTGTTGTATTACATGCCTCATCCCACAAATGCAGTGGTAGGATTTGGTCATGCAACATCGCTCAAGATGCTCCCACAATCGATCTGTTCTTCCTTTCGGCGACCCCATTCTGCTATGGGTTATGGGGTGCTATCAGTTCCCATTTAATTCCTTCTGCAATGCAGAATTATTTAAACTGTTGGGAGACATACTCTCCACCATTGTAGCTACAAAAGGCTTTTATTTTCTTTCCAGATTCTTTCTCTGCCAAGGCTTTAAACTCACAAAACCTCAAGAAGGTCTAATCCTTCTTTTGCATAAAGTAGATCCAGCATCTACGATAAAAATCATCAATAAAAATAACATAGTACCTTTGTTTAGCAGTGGAGGCTGTAGAGAATGGTCCACAAACATCTGAGTGAACTCACTCCAGGATTTCTCTAGCTCTATTGTCTCGATCCAGAAAGGAATATTTCACATACTTACCCAAGCTACAACCTTTGCATATATTCGTCTGCTCAAGTTTTCCCTTGGGTAATCCAATAGAAATCTGTTGCATGATCTTTAGGGCTCCATGGTGAAAGTGGCCCAGTCTTCTAGGCCATAGCTCGCCAACGTCTTGGCTTTGCACCATCTCAGCTTTGGAACTCAATGCAGGACAGTCATCTACCTCCAGCTTGTACAGATTCTTAACTTGAATCCCTATTCGCTTTGTCTGTCCAGTACCGATATGCCTCAGGAATACCTTTCCTTTACTAAATGCTACATCATAGCCTTTATCTTCTAGTATAGCGACAGACACAAGATTTTTCTTCAAACCTGGTACATACTTTACATCAATCAGGGTGAGGGGAGCTCCATGCTCCCTATGAAACACAACCGTACCTTCACCTGAAACACTGTACTTTCCATCATCGCCCATCTCAATCCGCATCTAGGGATCCTTATCCTCAAAGGTACTGAAAAGATTCTTATCACCTGACATGTGGAATGAAGCTCCACTATCCAGGTACCACACACATCTCACCATGGATGAAACCATGCATACGATAAGCGAGAAATCCAGCTCAAACTGTGAGGCCAGTGCCTCACCATTAGATCCCTTCAAGGAACCCTTCTTGGATTTCTTCTGTGGATAATTCATAGCATAATGGCCCACTTCATGACAATGAAATCATCGCACTTTCGATTTGTTAATCTTCTTCCCACCATGGGAAGAACCGGATTTGGGATGGGACGCCTTCCCTTTCCCTTTCCTCGCCTTACTTGCTAAGGCTAGATTTTCCTCATCATCTTGCTTCGATGAGGATCCATCTCTGGTGCTTCTTCTTATTTCCTCTTACATCGGATCCAACCAAATTCGTTCCCAATCTGGAAGTTTTTCTCTTCCATTAACTGAGTCTTGGTAGCTATGCCAGCTTTTAGGAAGACCAAGGAGTGTAAGACTCACCATTTCATCATCAGCAACCATGATCCCTACACTTCCAATCTCATCCCTGCAGGTGGTGAGCTTGTTCAGATATGTAGAGATCGTGTCGCTCTTTTCACATTTGATCTTACGAAGCTTGTCTTTCAGCACCAGCTTCCTCTGATCATTGTTGTTATGATATAGATATTTCAATATTTTCCACATCGAAAACGGTGTCTCCTTCCCATGGAGACTCGAGACAATGTGGTCTTGAATTCCCTCCAAGAGGATTCTCCTTGCTCTAGCCACACATTTCTTCCATTCCGCCAGTTGAGTAGCATCAGTACTCTTGGGAACTTCTTGATCAATGAATTCCTTTAGACCATTATCCTCTAATACTTATTCCATGCCATCCTTCCAGGCTATATAATTCGAGTTGCTATTAAGGGCATACTCGAGTCTTAAACCACTAAATGCCATTGCTGAAATTGAGATGTGATAAGAACCCGATTTCTATATTCAGGAACCACAAACTTCGAACTTCTTCCTTCTTTTATACTGTTCTTCTCCTTTGATCACCTTTTCTCTGATACCATGTAGAAATTCCCACTGTAGATCAACAAATTATGCAATAGACTAAAGCAAAATACAAGATCTACTTCTACAATAAACTTTGCGGAAGCTTAATCAATTTGAGAACGATCAATGAGAACACATATAACTGAGAATGAGAAATCAATCACACATAACACAGAAGAAATAACTTGGGGAAAGCCTTAGCCTAAAACCCCAATCTTTGTATTATCATACAAGTGGAAATCTTGTTCAAGTTACAAAAAGAATCAGCTCTTAAGCTATCCTGCTCTCTTTGCAATCAAACAATACAGCTCACAGACTGAATAGACACTATATATGTCCTCCTCAAGCCCTCCATGCCTCCTATTTCCTTATGCAGTTTTTCTTGGGGTCTAGTGAAGCCACATGTGTGAATTGGCCTCATCACACTCACAAAACCTGAAGAAGTAATTGCGCAATCCTCAAGGAAATAATTCCTTCTGCATGCAAGGAATATTCACAATGGAATATTCTAGCAACTAATAGTACACTACACCTCCATCTAATCTCAACTGGGTCTCTGTCTGAACTAACATGCATGAGTTATTTATGAGAGAATATTTAGTTATCTGAAGTGCAGTGGTTACATGCATGCATGCATTAACTAACTGAACTCACAATTAATTCAAAAAACTGCTTGAATTAATCTAACTGGACTTGACTCAGTTAAGTAAGTCAACTAATTACAACTCAATATTACAACTCATCCTTATCTCTTTAACTGATGGATAAATTTCTCAATTAATGGAGAAACTGTTGCATATCCCCACATAGACTTCATGTTTGATTTTCTACAACTAATTAACTCATGGCGAATTAATTAATTATTTTACAAATAGCTGCTAAGATCAAATTCGAACTTTTACTTCTCTATTTTAGTTCAAGGACTAACTAAAATAGGAAGATATCCCGAAATGCTATTTATAGTAGTACTAAATTTAGCACTTCTATATTTAGCATTTCTTGTTGTTATTTTCAACCTGTTTTAGATATTTCCATGGTATAGGATTTTGTGGTATTGGCATAACCATGGTATTTACCTGTGGTATTGACTTGGATATTACCATGGTACAGGGGTTTGTGGTATTGGCATAACCATGGTATTTATTTGTGGTATTGACTTGGATATTACCATGGTACAGGGGTCTATGGTATTGGCATAACCATGGTCTTTACCTGTCGTATTGACTTGGATATTACCATGGTACATAGGTCCAAGGTATTGGCATAACCATGGTATTTACCTGTGGTATTGGCTTGGAGATTACCATGGTACATGTGTTCGTGGTATTGGCATAACCATGGTATTTACCTATGGTATTGATTTTAATATTACCATGGTACAGGTGTCCTAGGTATTGACATAACCATGGTATTTTTCTATGGTATTGGTTTGGAGATAATTGAGGATAATTTGGCATATACTAAAAAAAGGAACAAGAAAAAGGTTTGAGTTGATTTTATTTTTTGGTGATGGTTGAGTGAGTAAGGAAGAGTGCGTGTGAGAGAAGAATATTGTGTGTAGGTTGTGCAAGGAATTTTTGAAAAAAATCTACAAAAATTTACAGCAGTTAGATGAAGAATGTTTCATCCTATATTTTGTTCAACCAGTGAGCGGATGATTAAAGTTTGATTACAGGAGTATTTGGAGATTGTTTTCTCCTAGTATATTCTTTAGCTTATTGTTTGTATACAGCAATCATTTGAGAGAAATTTTATTTGTCGTGGAGTGGGTTTTACCTTATGCATTGATCTGATTATACTATGCAGTGTGTGAAGAGATTGTGTTGTAATTTGTAGTGTGGATTCAGTTTTTAATTGCATGCCTTGATGATACATTGGTGTAGTGCTCATGTTGAGAATTTCTCAGTTCTAGTCTGAAAATGTTTGAAACGAAAACCACATAGAGGAGTGGAGTTGGGTGACTCCGACGAATTCAATATGAGCAGTTTTCTCAATCCAATGGTGGTTGAATAGTTTGGAATAAAATGGGTGAGGCTCGTTGGTCATGGTGGCTTCCAGCAGATAGGAGTCTGTATAGTCCTTTGTAAGTTCAGGAGTAATCAGGCGAGGATTTTTTATCATGGTGGCCTTCAGCAGATGGTAGTTTGTAGATCCGCGTGAGAAATAGTCTCCATTTGATAGTAGCTAGATAAATCTTTATGTAAAGGATTTTCTTGACATAATATAATTTTTTAGCAGCATAGAAGGAGCAGATGGTTTTTTTCCCTAGATATGGTTTTTCACCATAAATATTTGTGTTTGTTGTGTTGATTTATTTCATGGTATTATGTCTATATTTGATTCTCTAATCCATGGTTTTGTGTTTCATTTTATGCATGTTTAAAAGAATAATAATTTGGAGAAAAATATACAAGTGCCTTCACTATTGATTCACCCACCCCCCCCAGTAGTGATCTAGTTTCTAACAATTGGTATTAGAAAGGACTCTCAGTTGCAGCTTGATCATTGGAGAGTGGATCATGGAGATTTTGGAGAAAAAAAATTGTGAACTTTTTGAAATGGATTAGCAAGGAATTCCAATGCTTCATAAAGGTAAATTTCCAACTTGGAGAGTGAATTTGGATTCATATATTTTGTTCGTTGATGAAGATATTTTTCTATCAGTAGAGTATGGAGTTAGAGATGAATTTGATGGTATCGAAAAATTATTATTTTGCATAATATTTTAAAATCTGATAGCATGTATGTGCATCATTGTGAAAATGAAAAAGAAATGTTAGACAGGTTGTACAGTGTGTACCTTGGAGGAAAATTACATATTCCATAAATGGAGAAAAATGCAAAGGATTCTACTTTTATTGTAGTAACAAATCAATCCTCCTCACAAGAAGAAGATGGAATTCCTAGTGGTAGCAATAATGGATCAAGCATCAAACAAGAGGAACAACAAGAAGAAATCATTTACAAAGATGATGAGAAATCCTAGGTAAAGGCATTAGAAGCGAGGATTCAAAGGCTCATGGTTGAAAATAAAGATCAGCGGATGATGTTGCAAATGTTTGATGAAAAGGAGTGTGCATTCAAAGAATAAATTTTGGATTTGAGTATTCAACTGGAAGAAGGAAGAAAATTCGAAAATGGAATGTGGCAGCAGTATTAGGAGTTGGAGGATGAATGCCAAAAATTGAAGGCTGAAGCAATTTTTGCACGGAAGGAATTAGAAAGGTTGAAAGCTAGTGCTCAAGCATCTACAAGTAAATCAGAAATTATTGGAGCAACTAGTAGGATGAGAATAATAAGGACCATAAGACATGCAAGAAGCAAAAAAATAAGAGGAGGCCAAAGAAGAAGAATACAATTTCCAAATTTTACAATTGCGGAGTACGTGGACACATAACAGCAATGTGCAATAATGGAGAGATCAAATCCTCTCATGAAAAGAAGCATCCAAAGGAGATGAAATCTCAAGCATGCATGCAAAGAAGATCTCCATCATTCAAGTATAATAGTCCATTTTATGGTTATTGGTTCTCATGCAATGATTTTGGCTATAGGGTTATTCCTCAGTTCCTTGGTCACATTAGATTTTTTGTGTGTGGCAATATTGACCATAAGGCCAAATATTGAAGGTTTCCCATGTGCTACAGGAGATAAAATTAGAAAGAGGATAATATGCAAGGACAACCACACAAGAAGAAGAAGGATCAACTAATGAAAGTATGGAGGAGAAAACAATAACAAGGAACTCCCACAAAAAAATGAGGCATGCATGGTCTCAGGGGGACCATATGGTTGCATCATGAGTTACATGTAGATCCTTGGATGTGCAGCCATATATGGAAGTGATCCAAGTGGATATCGGTGGCCACCCACCTATCCCATTTCGACCCCCACAACTGTCTCTTTCAGTTTTTTTGTTTCCTTAATTATAGCACAGTTTACTATTTTTAGCAATTTTTCGGGTCCTAAACTTCCGGAGCCGTTTTGAGGCCCTAAACGACGTTTTTTGGGTGGATTAAACGACATTTTTTGGGAACTCCACCACCAGTGATTTTTCTGTCTAAAAATCGTCTTTTCCGTCGTAGTCCTCGGAGAGATCTTTCCAATGGGCTATCATGCGCGTCAAACGGAGATAGTACGACCAATTCGCAACCCCGAGAAGTTGATGTACCAACTTACCCAAAAAACGGGGCCCACAATTTGGCGTTTCATCTTCTAGGGTTAGGTTTTGGAATGTGAAGGGTTTTCCATTGTTTCTCAACAATAAATAGGCCCTCGAGCCTCATTGTAACACAATTTTTGGAGAACAGTTCAGAGGCATGTAGCCGACACATCTCTTCTCAGAGATAAGATACCATCGCCCTAGCTGGGTTATTTCCATTTCTATTTGTAAGCATATTTCAGTATTTTACAGTAATGAAATGAAGTATTATTTCCGCTGCATATTTTTCTTTATGGTTATCTCTGTATTTTATTGCGTTCCTGTTTAAATCTGGATCAGTGGTATCAGAGTGGTCTGTTTTTCTTTGCATGTCCCCAACGAGTTCAGGATATAAGGAGTTAGGTCTAGAACTAGTCGAACCTTTGCAAGACCAGCCTCGCAAATCTCGACAACCTCCCATGGCGGATGAGAAGAAAAACAAGGGGGCAGGAGATCCTATCAAAATCTTGCTCGAAGAAGCCCTCGAGCGACAAAGGAATGCGATGATGGACAGCTTTGCCCAAATCCTTCAGCGGCTACCTAGAGGCGACGCATCGGCTTCCAACAGCTACTTTGGAAATGCCACACCATTTAAGATACAAGTTAATTTTGAAATCCCCATCTTCGAGGGTCAAATAGACGTAGATGTCGTAGATAAATGGTTAAATTTGCTCGATGGGTATTTTTCTGTTCATGAATTTTCAAGTCGAGAAAAGATTGTTTTCGCTCTTCTCAAAGCAGCCCCCCACGTCAAGGACTAGTGGGAAACCTACTGCGAACAGAAGGATGAAAGTACAGGCTCACTGTTTTCAGCCGCGCCCACTTGGAATGACTTCCGGGATGCCATCAAGGAGCAGTACTACCCTGTCAAAACCTATGAGGACAAATACATCAAATGGACCACACTGCGGCAGGGACGAGACCAAGATGTGCCGGAGTTCACAAACATTTTTCATACCCTTCGCACACAATTGGGTATCAAATATTCTGAGCTGCATCTGGTACTCAAATACCGCGGCTGCCTACAGAGATACATCCAGGAAGAGATGGAGTTCTTGAACATCTCCTCACTTGGCACAGCATACCGATACGCTGTCAAAATCGAGCAAAAGTTCAAACAGAAGAAGCGAGACTTTGGATCTGCAAATCCAAAGCCCAAAGGACAAAGCCAAGGCAGGGTGACCCAAGACAAGCCGTCGAAGCCGCAAGAAAAGAACAACACCATGAAGCCGAAGGACACAGGAAAGTGGTGTGAGTTCCACAAGAGTCCCACTCATAACACAAGTGAGTGTCGGACCAAGCAGTCGCTGGTGGCTTAGTTGAAGGCTTCTGAATCAAATGTATGTTCCGACTCTGAGTTAGAACCCGACAAGGGGAATGACAAAGGGAAGCAGATCATTGATGCGGATCCCAGCGCCACTGTTGCTACTGCCAAGATCCAGAAAAATGAGCCCGAAGATCTAGAGGAGGGGGAACGTCTTTTCCACTCATAGATGTGGGTGAAGGGTTCACCGCTGCAATTCATTGTCGATAGTGGCAGCCAAAAGAACCTCATTTCAGCAGAGGTCGTGAAGCAGTTGGGCCTACCAACTACACCACACCCACAGCCGTACAGTATCGGTTGGCTTCACGAAGGACGAGATCTCAAAGTTCGCCAGCAGTGCCGCCTCCCCTACAGCATCAAGCCCTTCATAGATAAGGTATTGTGTGATGTTACACCTCTGGATGTTTGTGATGTACTATTAGGCTAGCCATACTTGTGGAGGCGACATGTTGTGTATGAGTCAAGGCCTCACGCTGTCATCATTTCTTTAGATAATTCATTATACAGGATACCGGAGGTAGCCCCACCTACCACCACCTCTTTGATCACTGCTAAGAAAGGCAGCAAGCTCATCTCACATACTAGGAAATTTATTTTCTGTCTGGTTCGCTCCCAAATTAAGGGGAAGATCGTTGCTATATCCATGACCCCCGCGAAGGGTTCCTCCACAGAGCAACAGCAACAGAGGGATACAGTTGTGACAGAACACAGGAACAACTTCTCCTTACCCGGAGGGGTACCACACAAGTTTCAGGTGAGTGACAAAGTTTGGTTACATTTGCAGAGGGAGCGCCTTACCAGAGCACATCAGAAACTCAGACCACTTCGACATGGTCCTTACACCAGTAACAAGGCTACGGGAAACAATGCTTTGAAGCACAGCATTCCTCCATTCCTTCGCTTGCACCGAGTGTTCAATGTGTACTGTCATCGACCATGCTCCCCACCATTTCTGGACACATCAGAGATTGCAGAACAGCTCACCAGAGACCCAGCTCAGCAGAAGCTTCCTCGTCTCAGGGAGGAACTCAATGTAATGGGGACCATTGCTCCCTAAGGGGGGAGGAATGATCCAGGTGGATGTTGGTGGCCACCCACCTATCCCATTTGGACCCCCACAATTGTCTCTTTCAATTTTTCTGTTTCCTTAATTATAGGACAATTTACTATTTTTAGTAGTTTTTCGAGTCCTAAACTTCCGGAGCCGTTTTGAGGCCCTAAACGACGTTTTTTGGGAAATCCACCGCTAGTGATTTTTCTGTCTAAAAATCGTCTTTTCTGTCGTAGTCCTCGGAGAGATCTTTCCAACAGGCTATCATGCGCGTCAAACGGAGATATTATGACCAATTCGCGACCCCGGGAAGTTGATGTACCAACTTACCCAAAAAACGAGGCCCACAATTTGGCGTTTCATCTTCTAGGGTTAGGTTTTGGAATGTGAAGGGTTTTCCATTGTTTCTCAACAATAAATAGGCCCTTGAGCCTCATTGTAACACAGTTTTTGGAGAACAGTTCAGAGGCATGTAGCCGACACATCCCTTCTCAGAGATAAGCTACCATCGCCCTAGCTGGGTTATTTCCATTTCTATTTGTAAGCATATTTCAGTATTTTATAGTAATTAAATGAAGTATTATTTCCGTTGCATATTTGTCTTTATGGTTACCTCTGTATTTTATTGCATTCTTGTTTAAATCCGGATCAGGAAGAGATCATGAAGACAAATCTGCATATTGTAGGAGATGCATGAGTTCAGGGGGATTGAAGTGTATTTTTATTCATAATCTATTTTCTTCCAGTTTAGTGATCAATTGGATTAGCTATATTGTTACTGATGGTTTTTTTAGTAGCTGCATGTTGAGTTCTTGTTGATGTTTTTGGTGATATGAAAGTCACATGGTTGTCTTATGTGCATGGTCAAGGTGTGATGGAGGACCACACATCCAGAGGGAGAATTTATGCTTCCAAAAGGATTTGGAGAGTGTTGGCATTGTGCTCACTGTGGAGGAGTTCGTTATGCCTATGTATTTGACATTGGTTTGATGTAGGATGATTTGTATTGTTGTTGCCACACTTTGTGAGTTGGATGAGATAGTATGGTTGCATTGCAAAATTGGCATGCTACTAGTGTTCTCATCACTAGACCATGGTTATGACATGATTTATTATATTTGTTGTTTCCATGGAGATAAGATGATATGTTGGAGTTCGTTCATCTAGAGTATTCTTATTATTGTTTATTTTTTCATTTCTAGATGAATCACACATGTTGTTGATATGTATTAGATGTTTGAATCATATGTTGTTATTGCATGGAGAGAGAATATGATGTTTCATATGATGTGTTGGATACCCATATGTTTGAGTTATGATGATATATATTGTTTCTTATATATGGGAGAATGATGTTGCTCATGATGTTTTGGTATGATTGAAACTTGGATTTCATAGAATTTTTGGTTGATGATCGGTGTAGAGGAGTCATATGTCAACCCTAGGTACTTATCACAACCATTTATTTTCTCCATGAAGCATTGTATGTATTTTACTTCATGGTATATGATTTCTCAAAGTCATTTGGAGTCATGTTTCATGAGTAGTAGTCTCTTGCACTTGGCAAGGAGGCTTATTTCAACTGGAAGATGTGTTATAGCAGCAGAGAGAGTGTGATTGCAACTTCATTACATGCTTAGGGGGTGCATGTTCAGTTTCATAGATTGCATGGTAGTGGCTAGAGATATGTTGGTAGTTGAGTTCCTTGCTTCACATTCTTATCTTTCAGGAGAGACATCTTTGGGTTGCATCAATATGGTGTTGAGTATGAGAGGGGGAGTCCTTATCTCATCCAGTGCATTATTGGCATTGTCTTCATTGTTGTTATGGCCCTTTTCCATTGATGTCAAAGGGGGAGAGAATTTTGGTGGAGAGATCAGCTTCAGAGTTGTAGCTTCATTTCTAGGGAGTGATAGAAACCAACCTCAGAAGTTGGATTGAGGTTGACATCAATGCCAAAGAGGGAGTTTGTTGGCATTGATGTCAATAAGGTCTTGGTGTTGTTCATCATATGCCTATGTCTACCTCATGATGTGTGATGATTGTTTGGTTGTTGCATTGTTTTGCTTGATGGTATTGCTAGTTAGCATTGATGTCAACATGTTTATGGCATGACCCAATGTAGGAATGGGAGGTTGAGTAGAGATGGCTGCAAGGTATGATATTATGGCTTCTCATAGGTTGATGATTAACTTGCCATATATGTTGGATATGTTGTTGCTACAAGGGGTGGAGTGTTTCTATAGGTGTTTCATATGCTTCTACACGTGTTGGAAGCATTGGAGATGTTGTTACATGTGTTGAGATGTTGTTACATGTGTTGAGATGTTATTACATGTGTTGGAGGTGCCTCTACAAGTGTTGGAGGCAGTTGGATGACTTGATGTTACTACTGTTGGTATTGGAGATGTTGCTACACGTGTTGGAGGCGATTTGGCTTGGTTTATGTTTGATGTTTTTGAGTTGAGTTGTTTTCAGTTCTCTTTGAGAATTTTCTCTAGTTTCCTTTCACATCTTGCATATTTCATGAGTAGAGTATTACCATGGTACAAGTATTCTTGGTATTACCATTACCATGGTATTGGTAGGTGTGTGGCATAGGTTAGCATGTGACATTACCATGGTTAAAATAGAATTGGTATTGAAATAACCATGGTATTTTCCCATGGTATTGTTTTGGAGATTACCATGGTATAGGAGTCTATGGTATTCACATAACAATGGTATTTTCCTGTGATATTGACCTGGAGATTACCATGGTACAGGGGTGCATGGTATTTTCATAACCATGGTATTTACCTATGGTATTGACGTGGAGATTACCATGGTACATGGGTCTATGGTATTGGCATAACCTTGGTATTTACATGTGGTATTGACTTGGATATTACCATGGTACAGGGGTCTATGGTATTGGCATAACCATGGTATTTACCGGCGGTATTAACTTGGATATTACCATGGTACAGGTGTATGTGGTACTGGCATAACCATGGTATGTACATGTGGTATTGATTTGAATATTACCATGGTACAAGTGTCATATGTATTGACATAACCATGGTATTGGTTTTGAGATAATTGAGGATAATTTGGCATATACTAAAAAAAAAAGGAGAAATTAAAAAGTATTGAGTTGGTTGAGTTGGTTGAGTTGGTTTTCTTTTTTGGTGATGGTTGAATGAGTAAGGAAAAGCATGTGTGAGAGAAGAATATTGTGTGCATGTTGTGCAAGGAACTTTTGCAGAAAATATACAACAATTTACAGCAGTTAGAAAAAGTATGTTTCATCCAATATTTTGTGCAACTAGTGAGGAGACGATTACAGTTTGATTGCAAGAGTATTTAGAGATTGTTTTCTCCTATACATTCTTCAGTTTATTGTTTGTATACAACAGTAATTTGAGAGAAATTTTCTTTGTTGAAAAGTGGGTTTTAGTGTTTTAGTTGATGCATTGATCATATTATTTTATGCAGTGTCTGGAGATATTATGTTGCATTTTGTAGTGCGGATTCAGTTTTTTATTGCATGCCTTGATGATACATTGTTGTAGTGCTCATGTTGAGCAGTTCTAAATTCTAGTCTGAAAATGTATGAAACGAGAACCACATAAAGGAGTGGATTTGGGTGACTCTATTGAATTCAATATAATTGAGTAATGTTCTCAATCCAATGGTGGTTGGATAGTTTGTAATAAATTCCGTGAGGCTCGTTGGGCGTAGTGGCTTCCAGCAAATAGAAGTTTGTAGAGTTGTTTGTTAGTTCAGAAGTAACCAAGAAAGGATCGTTGATCATGGTGGCCTTTAGCAAATGGTAGTCCATATATCTGCATGATAAAGAGTCTCCATTTGATATTAGTCAGCTAAATATCTATGTAAATAATTTTCTTAACATAATAGAATTTTTGAGCAGCACAACAGCAACGGGTGGTTTTTTTCCCTAGAGAGGGTTTTCCATAAGAAATATATGTGTCTATTGTGTTGATCTATTTCATGGTTTTATGTCTATATTGATGCTCTGATCTATGGTTTTGTGTTTCAGTTTATGCATGTTTAAAAATATAATAAAAATTAGAGAAAAACATACAAGTGCCTTGACTACTAATTCACCCCCTCATAGTGATCTAGTTTCCAACACCTCTTTTAATATATTGTGAGTTTGAGTGATATGTTTCTATAACTTGTCATGCATCCCATTTAATTCATCTTGAAGTGCTTTATACATTACATCACTCTTGTTTTCTTTCTCTTCTAGCTTCTCCAACCTTGAATTTATTTCGATCATTTTCTTGTTCACAGATGGGGTACCTTTTAGATCAATTTGGCTAGATTTTAATTATTCTATCACATCAAAATTTCCCAATTTATTTATGGATTGAAAGCGAAGAAATAATTTCAAGTTTAACTCGGTCATTTGACTCTGATTCAATTGAGATAAAAATAATATATAGAATATATAAATGAATTGAATCATAAGTTATATTTTACATTGAGAGGGACCTAGCTATAAATATAGCCTAAGGTGCATTTTAATGAAGAATCATGATTTTTTTGTGATGATTTATTATTATTATCATTTCTTAATTTTTTATTTTAATTTATTATTTTTGTAAGCATTAGTTACTTGTACCATTTGTGATTTATGATCCCATAGTCTTGGTAACTCCTAGTTTTTGGTGAAACCCATTTCAACTTTACATATAAGATAGAGTTATAGTAAATAATAGATTTTAATAAGGATAGGATGAACCAAAAATAAGTGATACTTGAAGAAATAACTCACTTACTCCACTCCTAACTCCAAAAATACTGAGAAAAACCTCAAAAATAGGACCGAAAGTCAAATGATAAGGTTTCTTGTAATAAAGGGATAAGTGGATAAGGTTTATCCCCAAAAATAGGAAGGAATCACACATTTGTGGGTAAGGTGGCTAGTGATAAGGAAGTACACATTAATGAATAATAGATAGCAATTTCATATTCAATGCTTAGTCACTACCACATGTCAGCCTACAGGGCACACCTTCCTAAAATTAGGCATAATATAAATAGAACTACTTAAAATAGGAGAACATCCTAAAGGGTAGGTAATGTGCATGTATACCAACACAAACTTGGCTATTTCATTAACTCATTGCAACATCCCTTGCACTTGCTTTTTAATCTTGCAAACCTAGTATTTTAATTTGATTGATTTGTCAATGTCTCATTATTCATGGCTTGAGTCAATAGAAAGAGTTAACCAGTTGACTAAGTTAACATGTGTTGAGGGGTGAAGTCCATAATAAAATTCAAATGGAATATTACATGTAGAATTATATCAAGCTCAATTATATCTGTGTATGAAACAATGTAAACTTTGAAACGGGAACTATAAACTCAAAACGGGAACTCTGGCCAAAAAACCCCAAAAAAACATCAAAAACAGTGCTAAAAACGAAAAGTGTGTATACTGGAACGATGTTTTTTTTTTAGGTGTCAATTTTGAACGTGTTTTAAAAATGGCGGTGACTACGAAATTTACTACGAAATTTTCGTGCAAAATATAGCTTCAAAACGAAAGTGATGATACTGGAATAACGTTTTTTTTTTTAGGGTCAATTTTCAAACTTTTTAAAAAATGCTAATAAAACCAATTTTTTATGTCTCAAACAAAGTTAATTTTTAAGGAAAAAACACATTAATGTTTCTGGTAGAATATCATTTTTCTTTCCTAAGTATAAATTTAACATGTTTTCAACCACACCATGCTAGATACAAAAGAAATTGAAATTTTTTCAACTATAAAATTAAAAAACCATGACATTATGAACAAATTATATCACTGAATGAAATCAAAAGTCTTTATTTGTATATTGAATAAAACATACATTATATCTCTAATTTGATATTGCATTGTAGATATTTAAACAATAAAATTTATCATACTTAAGACATAATCCAACAACATAAAAATGCTTCATAACTTCTCATTTAACAACATATGGAAAACATTAATTTTATTTGAAGATATGATGCATACATCAGTTATATAATCTGTCTTAAACAATTATTCAAAATCACTCATATTTTCTTGCACACCATCACAATTCACATCTTCAGATGAGTGGCTGGATGCTGACGAAGATGTTCCATATTCTTCTCTTTCATCAACTAGTGCCCCATCTGAGTCCACATGCATGCCCAACATTCCAGGTTTCAAAAGTCTTCTAGATCTACGACTGGTTTCAGTAGACTCCCATGTCAACACTATTCCTTCTGGTAACAACCTTTTCAGAATCTCTGTCGTCTTGAAGCGAAGAGTTCCTCTCTTTGTTAAATTGAAGTCATAAACAAGTATGTCAACATCCTCCAATTGTAATATGTCTGTGCGGCGACGATTTATATTTGTACCCTTTCTTTTTCTTTTTCCACCATTTTTTTTGTCAACTACCATCTCTGGCTTATACACGCCATTGAATGGGTGTGTATTTGTGGCATACCAATGTACTTCAACACTTGTAACATCCTCATTTTCTGTAAAGACCTTTATAACTTTAGCAACCCAAAATGGATAGCCTTTGGGATCTCCATCTGCTAGCACTGCAATCATGCAACCCTCCTTAATATCATGTACTGAACCCCTATAAAGGTCTTCCATGGCTTCACGTTGTGCACGAGATCTTCTGGAACCAATATACATCTCTCTTTCCATTGCCTGTGAAGAATTAATAATACCTTGAGTTTGTTGTTGTTCAACAATGTTTACTTCCTCTTGTTCATTCGACACATTTTGTGGCCAAATAAATGGATTTTTCAAAGGTATATCTTCATTGGTTGTTGTTGAAATGATATCACTTTGATTATTGAAAAATGACTCCCACCAAACTGAATCAGCAATGTCAAAGTACTCATATGTATATCTAATACATTTTTTAATTTTTTCTAGGCAATCAGAATAATTTATATGTCTATTCTGTCTGCGTGCATTCTGAACTTCACCAATTGATTGTAATAACAATATTTTTGATGCAAATATTGGACGATCTGGAATGAACTTCAAAAATTGCAAACCTGATGACGGTGCCCATTCTGTAGTAGTTGAAAACTTCTTGCCCCATATTAGTGTTTTCCCATCAATTTTTTTTATACGAAATTGATGTTGGAAGCTAATAGCATTAAGTTGTTCAATGCATTTCCCCTCACCATATGATCCTAGAATAAACCTTCGCATGTCAACAGTTTCTTCCAACACTTCAAAAGCAGGCTCTGGCATGTATGATTTCTTAATACATTCAATTAGTGATGGCAAGCTCCCAACTTCCTTCCTCCTCAATGTGACTGAAAAAAGACTAAACATCTGATCAATATGGTCATGAGTGTGCCCAACAAGAAGGAAACCAACCTTTACCTTTTGAAAAATTCTCAATTCAACAAGCATGTTCAGATACCCAAAAACAACCTGATTTTTTTTTTCACGGCAAGTGTTGTCCAATTGTAGATACAAAACTTCAGGAAGATTACCAGACCAATGAGAAATCACATCATGAATTATGGTTATGGTCAGATTTGCATCATTATGAATATTTGGAGCTGTGAAGTACACCCTTGGCAACATTTTCCAATTGAAGACCATACAACCGACCACGTGAAACTGAATAAAATTTTCCTCTTGTAGATTTTTGGGTGTGCGAACAAAATGTGGTAAAAGTGTTTTCTTCTGGTCCATACCATCAATTATCAAACCCAAATATTTATTTGGATTATCATAACACTTCTTTCGATGCTTGTACAACTTCTTCCTTTCATTTGTTTATTGTTTGTGATGCTCCTGAAGTTCTTTGACAATTAAATCTACACAACATAAAAGAAATTCATTAAGAAATATGTTTTCATAGTTGATGACTATACAATTTTAAAAGTAAAAGTTATGAACACTTACCTCTTTCTGAGCCTTCACATTTGTCCCTTTTTGATTTAAGAGAAGCACATGTACTGCAAATCCCCATCCTTGTCTTCTTAGGAATACGAAAATTATTGAATTCTTTCTTCCATATCTTCACAAAATATTGATATGTAATAAATTGGCCCTGTCCCTCAGCACTTTCTGCATATTCTTTGTATAAGTTGTAGATTTCTCGTCTTGAAAAATTATCTGGAATATGTATTGTCTCTCTATTTGGCATACACTCTCCATGCTTTGAAAAGAAATCTTTCATCCATGAAATTGCAGTATTTGATAATGGCCCAAACTGTCTTTTATAACGTACTTCTGAATAAAATGTGGGATCCTTTTCCAAATTTTCTTGAATTCTCGAGAGACGAAAATTCCCAATTGAATGAAACATTTTGAAAGCTTTTCTACACAATAATAAATTCCTAATATGATAATCATAACCTGACAATGTAGATTGCATGCAGCCAACTAAATATGAGTTTTGCATGCTTTTATTCATTGACAAATATCTCTTCCTGCTTTCTAATGCAAATGTGAAATCCATACGTTTCAAGCAATTTTTTTGGCAACATTCACTTGAAATGAGAGCGCTAATAGAACTTCTTCTCGTCAGATATTCTGCTCTACCCCTTGTATAACTAGAATAGTTTGCCATTGATACGAAAAGATCTGCTCCTACTCCTCGATACAATATTTCTTGGCAACATCTCCATCATTGGATCATCACTGTTGCTCTCATCCTATTCTTCATCACTGCTGCTCTCATAGTCCTTAGAATCAGGACTAAGAGGACATTGTGATACTCTGATCTTTTGAAAATCATCATCCCACGCTTCATCACTGCTGCTCTCATAGTCCTTAGAATCAGGACTAAGAGGACATTGTGATACTCCAATATTTTGAAAATCATCATCCCGCGCTTCATCACTACTGCTCTCATAGTCCTTAGAATCAAGACTAAGAGGACATTGTGATACTCCAATCTTTTGAAAATCATCATCCCGCGCTTCATCACCGCTGCTCTCATAGTCCTTAGAATTAGGACTAACTGGACACTTTGACACTCCATTCTTTTGAAATTCATTATCACACTCATCATCACTGCTGCTCTCATAGTCCTTAGAATTAGGACTAAGTGGACACTTTGACACTCCATTTTTTTGAAATTCATTATCACACTTTTCATCACTACTGCTCTCATAGTCCTTAGAATTAGGACTAAGTGGACACCGTGACACTCCATTATTTTGAAATTCGCCATCATGCACGTCAAAACTGCTGCTCTCATAGTCTTCAGAATTAGGACTGAGTGGACACCGTGACCCTCCATTCTTTTGAACTTCACCATCGCACTCTTCAAAACCGCTACTCTCATAGTCCTCAGAATTAGGACTAAGTGGACATCGTGACACTCCATTCTTTTTAACTTCACCATCATGCTCTTCATCACCGCTGCTTTCATAGTCCTTAGAATTTTGACTAAGTGGAATCTGTGACTCTTTATTAATTTGAAATTCTCCATCCCCTCTTTCATCAGTGCTGCTCTCGTAGTCTTTAGAATCGGGACTAAGTGGAAGAATTGACTTTCTATTCATAGTGGAAGAATTCCCGCTATATTCATCAATATGAATAGAGTTGTTACGCGATGAATATGTTGATGGTGTATAAATCGAAACTTCACCATCAGAACAATCCATCCCTTTCAAATAGAAGATGTTGAATGATACAAATGGAGTCTCCTAAGAATATTATATAGCTTAAAGAATGAAATATTCCCTCCAAAAATTTTCGCGAAAATATTTCCCTCCAAAAATTTTCGCGAAAATATTTCCCTCCAAAAGTTTGTTAGATTTATTTACCTTTATTATTTTATTCTACAATTCATTGAAAAACATAAACTAAATTTTTTTATGAAATCAATCACTGAAATTCAAATTGTAAACTACAACTTCTATATTAATTATTCTAATAGTTAAAGTATATAATATTTACTAAACAACTAATTTTATTTTTTTTAATTTTTATAATATATTCTAAAACAAATTAATCCCACATTCAATCCATTGTAAAATAACTCTACAATATTCGCTCTATAATAATTTAAAACAAATTATCCCACATTAATCGTACAGAAAAACATCTTCGTAATTTCACTTATATATTAAATTTCGTTATCACTATTACTTACCTCACATCCAGGTTTTCTGAAGTTCGTTGAAAGACTTGTGAATTTGTGGAGCAGCTATATTCCTATCAACAACATATTCAACGAAGAATTATCGCAATTGAAAGGTAAGTTCAATTTTTTTTCAAAATTTTCATATTAAATTAATTTAACGAAGAATATTTTTTTTTTAAATTAATAATTTTTCCAAGCCAAAATAACAATTATGTCAATCGTGAGCATGGTGGGCCCAATCAAACTCAATCACCCAATAACCGTGGGTAGGCCGTCATCGTGCCCCTTTCCCCCAACCCATTACCGATCTTTCCCATTCACCCATGCCCTCTTCCCCCTTCTACCCTACCCATGCGCCAGCCCTTGCCACCCCAACTCACCCACCCATGCACCCTTTCCCCAACTCTTCCTTCCCTACCCCACAACTCTCCTCCCCATAAGCCCACCCCCTAACTCCCATTCCCCTCCAATCTCAACTCCTCCCCCCTTTCCTTAATTCCAGCCCCATGGGCCCCAACCCCTAACTCCTTCCCCGTGCCCCCTCTCCCTCCACCCCCTTCTGCCCCCCCCCCAACCCACACCCTACCCCCCTTCTGCCCCTACCCCTACCGCCCCCCCACACCCTAACCCCTACCCTTACCCCCCCTTCTTCCCCTACCCTTACCCCCCCCTACCCTTACCCCCCCCCTTCTGCCCCTACCCCTAACCCCCCCTTCTGCCCCTACCCCTAACCCCCCCCTTCTGCCTCTACCCCTACCCCCCCCTACACCCTAACCCATACCCTTACCCCCCCCCCCACCCTACCCACGCCCTACCCTTACCCCCCCCCATCCCCCTACCCCCCATTCCCCCCCGCCCCCTACCCTTACCCCCCCACCACATCCCCCCCCCTACCCGCGCCCTATCCTTACCCGCCCACCCCATCCCCCTACCACCCCCATTCCCCCCCCGCCCCCTGCCCACCCCGCACACCCTCCGCCCCCTACCCGGCCCACCCCTCCCCCTCCCCTCCCCCGCCCCCTCCCCGGCCCCCTCCGCCCACCGCTCCCACCCCTCCCTCGCCCCCTCCCCGGCCCCTCCGCTCACCCCGCCCACCCCTCCCCCTCCCCGCCCCCTCCCCGGCCCTCCGACCACCCAGCCCCCTCCCCTGCCCCTCTGCCCACCCCGCACCCTCCCCTGACCCTCCCCGGCCCCCTCCGCCCACCCCTCCCCCTCCCCCGCCCCCTCCGCCCGTGCAGGGCCACCCCCAGGACGCCCCCCCCGCCGGTCGGGAGGGGCGGGGCGGCCCGGGGGTGGCGCTGCGCGTGGCAGCGCCACCCCCGGGCCGCCCCGCCCCGCCCGACCGGCGGCGAGTCGATTCCGGGAATCGACCCGCCGCTGGTCGGGCGGGGCGGCACCCCCGGGCTGCCCCGCCCTGCCCGACCGGCGGCGAGTCGATTCCTAGAATCGACGCGCCACCGGTCGGGCGGGGCGGGGTGGGCGGAGGGGGCGGGGGAGGGGGAGCGGTGGGCGGAGGGGCCGGGGAGGGGGCGGGGGAGGGGGAGGGGTGGGCGGAGGGGCCAGGGAGGGGACGGGGGAGGGGGAGGGGTGGGTGGAGGGGCCGGGAGGGCCGGGGGAGGGGGAGCGGTGGGCGGAGGGGCCAGGGAGGGGGCGGGGAGGGGAGCGGTGGGCGGAGGGGGCCGGGGAGGGGTGGCGGAGGGGGAGGGTGGGTCGGGTGGGCCGGTAGGGGGCGGAGGGTGTGCGGGTGGGGAATGGGGGGGGTAGGGGGATGGGGTGGGGGGGTAAGGGTAGGGGCGGGGCGAATGGGGGGGTAGGGGGATGGGGCGGGGGGGATGGGGCGGGGGGAAATGGGGGGGTAGGGGGATGGGGTGGGGTGGTAAGGGTAGGGCGCGGGTGGGGGGGGGAAATGGGGTGGGGGGGCAGGGGGATGGGGTGGGGGGCTAAGGGTAGGGCGCGGGTGGGGGGGGATGGGGTGGTGGGGTAAGGGTAGGGGGCGGGGGGGTAGGGTAGGGGGGTAAGGGTAGGGCACGGGTAGGGCGGGGGGGGGGGGGGGGGTGGGGGGGGTAAGGGTAGGGGGGGGGTAGAGGGGTAGGGCGCGGGTAGGGTGTAGGGGGGGGGATGGGGGGGTAAGGGCAGAAGGTGGGGGGATGGAGGAGGGGGGGGCGGGTAGGGCGCGGGGATGGGGGGGGGATGGGGTAGGGCACAAGGGTAGGGGTGGGTGGGGGGTTGGGGGGGGCGCGCGGTGTGTGGAGCGGTGGGCGTAGTGGGGAGGGGCGGCCGCGGGGAGGTGTTGGGGGGTGTAGGGGGCTTGGGGGATAGGGGGCGGGGGATGGGGGGGGGGAGGGGGTGTAAGGGGTTTGGGGGCGAGGGGGGATGGGGCGCGGGAGTGTGGGGGGACGGTAGGGGGTAGGGTGAGGTAAGGGGGGGGGACGGGAGAGGGCGGGAAGCTTAGGGGGTTGTGGGGGGCGCGCGGGTAGGGGCTCGCCCATACTTGCCTAAATGTCTACTTAGCCTCATTATCCCTCACCTGACCTCCCGCTCGCCCATCGACCCGCCTGCCCGTTAGAGGTGGCTGGGCAATTCTGATTATACAAATAAAAAATTTATGGTATATTTTTGTTATTAATTTAAGTTAATATGTTTTTTTATTTACTAATTTATGTGTTTTTTTTTAGGAAAATGGCATCAAGGAAAATTTCTGTGAATCTTTCTGGACCAAAGAGTCTTAAAGGTGTATCTTCAAAAAACATTGGTGAACGAACTCCACCTGAGCTCATGCCTACAAATATTTCAAGTGCTTCAAGTGATAAGAAGCTAATCTCAGATTGGAAAAGTTCAAAAGAGGTGAAATTTCCATCAAGAGTCTGGTATGTGAAAGAAAGAGAGAGCACAACTGTGAATATATATCTATACATTGATATACCCCATAATAATGAAAATTTGGAGGTGATGGGAAGAGTCATAGATATGTGTTCGGTACCAAACACTGAAGTTGTTTACGTACTTACAAAAGCTCCCAAGTCACATGAAAGGATTAAATACCGACTATCATATTCATTATATGACTCGAGAGAGGTATCTACAAAGTTGTGTAAACAAATCATAAATGAGATGACACAAAACATCGTAAGTATTGTTAATTGTATTTTTATTTTGCGTTTTGAAAGTGTCTCGCTATATTTTTTTAACTTTGTTTATATTAACATATGATATTTTGTTTGGCAGAATTTTGTTGAAAGTTGTTCAATTAGGTTGGGAGGCATTCATTTCATAGAGCATGATATCATGAAAGTTGTCAGCCATTTTTACTCAGTGTCAGAAGAAGATATGGAAAACATGGAAAATGTAGTAATTGATGATGCTACAAAACTACATCCAAAGAATCAGAAAAAAAAGGCCTCTGGTGGATAAATCTAGCAAGGGTAAACAAGTTACTTTTGAGGACGATGAAGTTGAAATTGACAATGAAGCATATGTTGCCATTACTGAAGATGACATTGGAACTGAAGAAGGTCGTAAAAGACCAAAAGTAACAATGCCCAAGAATAGATCTCTTGAGAATGTTATGACGAAAAAAAGTAGAGTTGAAGATCTTGAAGTAGTCATTACCAGCAGTCAAGAACCTAGTGAAACTTCAAACGAAAGTAGAGAAATCATTACACCAGGAGCTGATTTAGATGATGGCATAATCAAAACAAAACAAAATGCCATTCGACAAAATTTGACAAAGAGAAACTTAATTGATGGTGGTCGTACATTTCAGTTAAATGTCAGACAAACATGTAAGGAAAGTGAAGGACAATGCCAATATCAAGTCAGAAAGCCACATCATCTGCATGTTCACAACTTGAAGACATTGATGAGGTACAATCCATATGCTCATGTGGTTAGTTATGTACTTCTTGTTGATCCACTTCAAGTTCCCAACAAAGAAGCATTTGATAAGTCAAAATGTTTTGAATACAATTATTATGTGCTTGGGGGGAACCATTCTGTTGAAGCTCAAAGACAATTGATGGAGGAATATCCTAATAACCCACGTTTTGAAACAATGAAATGTATCATTTATGATGGTTTAAATGAAACAGAAGCAAAGTCAGTGGCATGGGATCATAATTCAGATAATGAATATAGGATGTCTATGACTTTGATCCAAAAGGTTAGATTTATTCATAGTGAATTCCTAGAAAAATGTGGTGGGGATAAGATAAATATTACTGCAGATTTCCTAAAGGAATGTTGTATGGAAATAGGCTATCAAATTGAAGAGAAAACCAATTCAAAAGGTGGAAAAGACAGCAAATATAGCGATTTATTCAAAGGTGTTGATAACATTTTCCAATTGGCATTTAGAACTGGAGATATTTGGAATTTGATTGATGACATTTTCAGCATGTGGGAAGACATTGGCATTAAAAACCAGAGGGTCAAAAATTCTAAGCCATTGATATGTAGCAACAATAAATCAGCTCCTGAACTGAAGAAACTTCCAGACGATATGACCATCACGCCTTGGAGGGCGATGCAAGGAGTGAAAGATGAAAAAATTGTCAAAACAATATTATCTCGTGTGAGGTCAGGGGAATTATCATTGGAATAAATGTCTAAAGAATTTCAAAAGTAAGTTTGCTGAATTATTTTTATTTATTTCCAGGATTATAGTTATCTTTTAAATAAAACATGTTGTTATTGGTAGTATTGTTATACATATCATTATATTAACTTTTTCTTACTTTATCTATGCAGTCACAAAGTTCACATGAAAATTCAGGAACAAATGGTTAAATTGTTGAATGAAGATAGTTGGGATGATGTTGTACGCAACTATCCAGATTCAAGTTCTACATCAACATTAAAAGCTTTTTATCTTGCATTTAAAAAGGTAACTTGATTTATACATTCAATTTTAATCATCTGTGTACTATTTTTAATTTAAAACTTACACATACATGTGTTTGTTTGGTAAAAGATGAGGAAAGAAGATAATGGAGCACCAGACAGTTTCAAGACTTTTATTGAAAAAATAAAGATTGAAAGACTGAGAAAGCAACGTATTAAGAATGTTGAACTTGATCCAACTCTTAATCATTTCATTTGGAATGGGCTAGACACTATTCAATATCAAGTAATACAAGGCGACTGTGAAGACATTGCTAAACTCGTACCAAAAAGGGATTATGCCCTGGTTATTGCAGATATTCCCCATGGTTTCAATATTCCAAACATTTACTATGATAGTGACCCTTATACTTATCAAGCTTTTAATAAAGTGGTGGCGGGATTTATGGAAGTGACGTCATCACCATTATGGAGATTTGTGACATTTCATTCAGACACACAATTGGCAATGGTATTGTCAAGCTTCAAGGGAAAACAAATTCAAGGATGCAGCTTACATGGTAAGATGTTTAAAGGTATATTTGATTAATGTTGAAAAATTCATTTATGTACAAGTTAATTGAACTTTTACTATTTTATGTTACAGGCAAAAGTCAAATCTTCTTAACAATGAAGATCAACAATTTATAAATGACTGTGAGTTCATTCATATTGATAGTTGGGCAAAAGATGATAGCCATATGTCTATGATTTTTAATCGGGTGGACAGAAAGAGTCATAGCCAAATACTGACTTATGATGCTGTTGTGAGAAAACTAACATATGAAGACAAAGAAACGAAAGGAGAGATAGTTAACATTTATCAGAAACCACAATTATTGATTAACTATCTTATAGACATATGTTCAAATGAAGGAGATTGGGTTCTGGATTTATTTTCTGGCTCAGGTAGGTTTTGCCACATGGAATTGAATTTCAATATGTTCTTTTTTTTAATTAATATGTCATTGTACTAGTTTACTTCATTATTTTTTTGTGCTTGATAATTAGGTACAACACTAGCATGCTGCCTTCAAAAAGGAAGAAATTGCATTGCAATTGAGAAAGATCCATTACAATGCAATTTCATTCAGCAAAGAATTAATGCTCTTCAATTTCTTCCAGATGCAATGCAAGAAATTGGGTTGAAGAAAGGGGACTTTAGTGAATCACGTGTGGCAAAAAAGGCAAAGGAACCCCAACCACCATTACATGGAATGTTTGGAAAGACATATATTGGGAGATTTGCAGACATCAAAGACCCATTAGAAGAGGAAATTCTGCAAAAGGAAGCAGAAAATATTGTGGAAGATGACAATGATGAAACTCTAGAGGACGAAGAGTTTGGATTACTTGACATTGTTGATTAAATTTAAGTTATACTTGGAAATCAAGCTTTGCAATGTTTTGACTCTGACATTCCATGAAAAGAATAATCAATGAATTAAAGTTGTTATGTGTTCAATATTTGTAATTTGTGATTTTCGCATTGATTTTTAAGTTAATTATTATTTTTTGAAAAAAAAGTTGTTATTATTATTTTTTTGACATGAAATTCATAAAAAAAACTATTATTTGACCATTTTTAGTTAATATTTTTGTATAAAAATTGTGATTTTGACATGTTAATTCTAGCAAAAAATTATCAAAACGTTTAGTTTTTTTGTTATATTTATGTTAAAAATGGTTATTTTTATGTCCATTGTTAAAAAATGTTGTTTTTTAGAAACAATTATTTCATGTGGATTGAAAAATTAATTAAGGATGTATAAATATGTAGATTATCTAAAATTCAAACTATCGACTTTCTAATTTAAAAACGCAAAACAATAAAAACCCCACTAAAAAAAGAAAAATTAAGATAGAGAACAAGAAAATATGAATAAAATGACCACTTCAAAAACTATCAAATTTAGAAAATAATTTTTTACATTTCACACACTAGAAAATTTAAAGTCAAAAAATAGGTCTTTTAAAAAAAGGGTGTGATGCAGAATACTCACTTTTTAAAATCAGCATGAAAATCACTACCATTCTAAAACTTAATGCACATGAAAAAAATTAAAGTTCCAAAAACCATGTTCTAAAAAAAACATGTGTATTCTGCATCACCACTTTTGAAAATCGGGTCATTTTTTTGCTATCTCTACGAAACGGGTAACAGTATCAGTTCCCGTTTCAAAGTTTACATTGTTATGATATGTGGGAGACTTTGATTCCATGACCCATGACACTTGTGGTTGTACATATGAAACAATTGTACCACTATGTGATTAAGAAATTTGGTCTAATCACAATATAAGGATGGAATTTCCAATATGAATACTATGTATCAATTTGTTTATAAACCATTTTTCAAAAACATTATAATAAATATAGACTCGCAACCAATGACATTTTTTTCAATGGACCACAATGTTTCCAAACGTGCTCAAGTAAGAGCCGAGAAATTGTAGTCTTCTTTCAAGGTATGAAGATATCCATTTAGAGAATTTATAGATCACCACCAAGATTGCATTATGATAGTGCTTTGTGACAAGATATCTAGTGAATTAATCCATGGAGATGGGTTGCCATGGTCAATCTAGAATACGAAAGGACGTGTGCAAATATTGTCATCATTTTGATGACTTAGTGATGGCACAAACCAAACCAGAATTGATATATTTATCAATAAAACTTAAGTAAATAATAATGAAATAATTATATAGTGCTATAATATTATTTTCCACTCTAAAGTGACAGGTTTTTTTATATAGATCGCATCCTAGATAAGCTTATGCTAGCGCTTTCTACTAGCTGTCGAAGGTCTCAGCCCCTTGCTAGCGGAGGAAAAAATAAGAGGTAATTTTCATGGTCTGAACATAGCACAAGCTATGATTATCTCACATCTAATTTTCGTATATGAAATTTTAATTTTTTGCAATGGTTTTATGCATGAAACTGGAAAAAATTGATTGAAGTTTTGACGCTTTTAGGTAAAGCAACTAACATGTTTATCAATGCCAAGAAGTCATTTATTTCTTGTTCAAATTTGGAGAACGAAGAAAGAAGGTATCTCTTAATGAAGTTCATTTCAAATTGTAGGAGTTTCAAGACGGATTAAAGTACCTTGGGTTTCAATTGAAATCGAATAATTATTCGAAGGAAAATTGATCTTGGTTGCTAACAAAGCTTGAAAACAGACTCAAATGTTGGAGCTTTAGATGGTTATCGCGGACAGGTAGACTAGTCCTAGTTAAATCAGTTCTGGATGCCATCCCAGTCACTACTGGATGGCCCATGCACAGATACTTAAGGAAGTCCTTGAAAATTCCAGAATAATTTGTTTCTCATTTCTGTGAGATAAAGAAAAAGACTATTATGTTGCACCCTAGGTAAGATGGTAAAATATAGCATTTCCAAAATCCTTATGAGGATGGAGCCTCAAGAACATATTTTATTTCTTGAAGGAATTATTAGAAAAATGTGGGTGGAGATTAATTTCATATGACAATTTGTGGACTCAAGTGGTCATAGGAAAATATATAGTTCCTTAAGCTTGGAAGATTGGTTGTGCTCCCCAATTAAGTCAAGGGAAAACATTTCTATTGTATGGAGAGAAGTCATGAACTCTTTCAACGCTATCAGTAGCATCCTATTGTGGAGAGTCGAGGGTGGAAGGTGCATCAGAATAGGTATCGATCCCTGGGTAGGTAGTAGGGATAGGTTCAAACTTTTAGATCAAATAGTAATTTGGCTCGGGGATAGAGGAATCACAAGATTAGCTCAAGTATTAGATCCTCAACACACAACCCTATGGCAATAGAATTGTATATCAGCAAGATCCCTCGAACTAACCATTCATTTTCAGGAAGAATGGAGGGGATATTTGGCCACTTTTCAAGCCTAAAATGTAAGACTTATAGATCACGAGGATGAACTAATATGGTCTCTCTCACCCTCAAGGCATTATATTCCAAATTTTGGTTATCTTCATATCAGTGCAAGGGGTCATCCAATCGAACAGGAATGGTGGTGAAAAATCATATTGCAATTGAAGTACCCTATGAAGTCCCGAATATTCATGTGGTGTCTTCTAATAGTGAAATAAATCACATTGGACATGATGCAAAAAAGCTCAAAAATCATGCTTGGGTGGTGTTGCTTATGTAGAGAAATTGAAGAAACTATAAGCCAGATATTCATTAAACGTCCCTTCTCGAAGAAAGTATGGGTTGTCTTCACTTCCTTCTTTGGTAAATCATGTTTTTTGGAGGGACAGAGCATAGCCAAATGTTGGTGGACTTGGCTCTGTAATTTAGTCATTGTAACTTACAAATACCTACCTATAATAGCCACATGGGGTATATGGATAGCTCAAAACAAATGCATATTTCACGATTCTCATCCACTACCAGAAAAGACAGCAGTCGAAGGAATGGTGATTCACTCTCATTTCCCTCAGCCCTCAATCAATTCCAAACTAAGCCACATCAGAATAGAGAACCCTAATAGAACTTTCCATCAATGGATCTTCTCAACAAGCCAACCAAAGAAGCAAAGGGGGATTCATCCTTTTTCTCACCTAGGATCATTGTTTTCATGCCAAGCTAGGTTTTGGGAGGGGTTCAAATAACTTAGCTGAGATTATTATCCTTAAGGCCCTCTTATTATTTGCAATGGATAAGGGATGTGACCGGATTCAATTATATGATGATTCTCTACTTGTTGTTAACTAGGTCAACAATCATCATTAATGTAAAAAAAAAAAATCTTATTCCTATGCGTCAAGTAATTCTAATGATGAAAATATCTTTCACTTACTTTTCATGTGCTCACATCTACAGGGAAAGGAACCATACAGTGGATTGTATTTCTAAATAGGGTTTGATCATGGATCGAGGTCCCTGGCACATCACAGAACACATAAGACCTTTTCATTATAATTTTTTCACAGGCCTTTCATTGACAAGGAAAAATAAGATCTCGTAGCTCAAGGATAAGAATACATATCAATTTTATGCTCTCCTTTTTCTTTTTTCTTCATCTCATTCCACATTGCACATTCTATATATATGTTGTTATTTTGTTGGTACTGAGGAATATTTAATATTCATGAATTATCTATTATGGACTTTTATCAATTTATTTTATTCGACACAGAGATCTAGAATCTCATACTTGTTTAAAATCATGATTTATATGGTTTTGAGGCACATACTAGAGATATTTTAATGTCAAACCTCTACATGATTTTGTGAGGCTTCATGCAATCTCAAAGAATACGTTTTTTAAGTGTATAAACATAATGTAATTTTGATTCAAAGGAATGAAATTATGCCTTATTTTCACATTAAAAAAAAATTATGCCAGTGCTCACCTAGAGGTACACAATTTTTACCTAACTTACAGAGAAAATTTTCCTTTAAATGGTGTTCAATATAGATTGATTGATGTATCTGAAGTTTTCAATACACTAAGGAGAAATAATTGTACCATTCATTTAGTTGAGCCCAAGTAATGATGTCATATCCGCACATACTTAACAATGTCATATGTGAAATGATTGTTGGTTAATGGAATCAATTGATGTATTAGTTTTTCCTTTCATATGCTTAATTTCCAATGAAAATTTCTATAAGTAACTAATCCACTTGAGTTGTCTTATTGTCAACAACTTATATTATGAAAATAAATTATAGATGTTTGTGGTGTATACGAATGATCATTTATTTTCCTAGAATGCAATGCTTCCATTGCTTAAGTGCTTGTACAACAGCATATAGTTCACTTTGATAATTCAAATACTTATGAACAATATCACTAAAAAAATTGAATTTAATGCTACCGAGTGACCTGCTTGAATGATCATTGCACCCATAGCATAATTTGAAGAATTGGTCTCTATTTCAAATGGAGGGTGTAAAATAGGTATCAAGATCACTAGAGTTGTACAAAAATTGTTATTAAGATGTTCAAAATCCTATTGTTGTGTTATTCTCAATTTGAATGTTGTATTTCCACTTATATTTAGTCAATCAATTCATCAACTAAGTAATGTGGCTAAATACTAACACAAGTTTATGACCATTTTGTTAAGGAAAGTTTGTAACTTATCAATGTGTCTTAGTACATGTCAATTCTTGATGAGTTTGAATATTTATGGGTTGACTCAATTATTTGATATTATTCATTACAAAAGAGAAATTCTCGAATTTTAGGTGGAGTTTATGATGTCCAAGAGTGTCAAGAACTTGTTGAAGCTACTATAAATTCTCATCCCATGATTTGTTGAAAATCAATATATCAAAATACATAATGACATATTTTCTTGCAAAAGGTCTAAGAACACCATCCACATATCTTGTGGAAGTGGCATGTGCATTGGCTAGACCAAAATGTATGACTAACCATTTAAAAAAACCTTCTTTGGTCTTGAAAGTAATTTTTCAAATATCTGAGGATTCTATAGCGATTTAAAGATATCCTAGCTTCATGTCAAGTTTGGTAAAGAACTTAACATCTTTCAAATAATCAAGTAGATAATCTATTCAATTGAGAGGACATTGATTCTTTATTAAATTTTATTTATATCCCCATATTCGATGGACATGTGCAACATTTCATCTTCCTTAGGAACTAAGATGATTGGACTACCATAAGGAAAGGCACTAGATTGAACATTGTCTTTTTCATTTAGTTCTTGAATTTGTGTATGTCTTTCTACATTCTCTAAAACATCATTTTTTTAAACATATTCATTATTTGATTGTGATCTTGATCCCTCTTTAGGGTTATTTCCCTCGTTGGACTATTATCCCACTGACAATCCTTATTCATATTGTTTAGGATGAGGTTATAGGTCTCGATCTTCCTTATAAAGGCGTACAATACCCTTGGATTAGTATATACTTCTTGTTATACCTCTCAGACCTACCTTAAAGATGAGTTGTTTGCCTGAAGGGTGTTATTCGGCTCTCCTAAAAACCTCAAAAAGCCCAGGTATGTGGTCTTATTTCATAGGCTTGGAATTACTGAAAATTTGTACAATGATACCCCAAAAATATCCCTCTCTTGCCTGGCTCTTGATCTAACTGACTCGGCCTTCAAGACAAGTGGAAGAAATCCCTTTTTTGTTTCGCTGTGAATACTTCAGAGATGTATAAACATTGGAGTAATATAATTTATCTTCAAGCTGCCATAGACTTTGACCTTAGCTATGAAACCATGTTGGGAAATTGATTAGGGTAGCATGAGAGTAACTTTTAGATTGAATTTTCATTGCTTGATAGTTATTTGTGATATTATGATCTTATTCTTTATTATTATTATGTTATTATCATCAAATAAATTCCAAAACAATGAATATCATAACCATACAAACATGAACACTAGATAGAGGCTCCAATCCAGGGAAAAACCCCTCCATGGGGAAAATCCAAAAAGAACTTCTCTTCTTATAGAATCAATTCAAATGAGACTTCCAAGACCCAAAATACAAGACTAAGACTTCATCAAGAAACAAACCAACCACCATTACTTCTTCCTCAAAACAAGAACAAGGTATTCCAAGTAGCAAAGAAAACCAAGGCTCTTCTAGCCTCTCAACTATCCATTAAGGAGCTATAACACCTTCTGCAATTTTCAGACTTCGTGAGAAATCATAAACCCTATCATACTTTGCATGTGTGAATTGTAGCATAGACATTTCAAATAATTGAATTCTTCTACGGCTTGTTTCTTTCTTCACTAGGCTCTTCTATCGGTCTAGGACCTTCGCATGCCAATTCCAATTGCAGACCAAAAATAAGATATGTGTACTTGTTGTGTCAAAATAATTTGAATCTCTTCCTTTATATAGCCTCTCCAAGAGGCTCTAATAGCCTTCTTAGGTGGACCCTATGTAGGTTGGCGGACTTGGTATAGGAAGCCTTCTAGACACTTCTAATTATAAAAATGTTTTTTTATTCTTTTGATATGAATGCCAAAATGGGACTTTTACAATATGACAAGGACATTTTGACTCATGTAAACCCTAGGAGAATTCAATGGATGCTTTACCTAATGAAAAATGACATGAGCATGAAACCCATGCTTTAAATAAATAATTTTTCTTTTGATCTTTACATTTTACATCATTACATGAGTCAAATGATATTTATAAAGACTGCAACTAGTTACATTCTCCAACACTCCCTCTTAACTAGGTAGGTATTCATAATTGTCCAACCGATACAAGGATAGTACTCACTTTGAAAATTTTTCATAAGAAGAGTCAGGTTCGTAAGCCATCTTTAAGCATTGGAATAGTATTATCATAACCAGCATTGTCAACATAGAAAGGCCTTGAATAACAAGCTCTATCTCTTCATAGTATCATAGAATAATGTTGGGAGACTGATCCAAGTGGATATTGGTGGCCACCTACCAAGTCCACTTGGATCCCCACCATTGTTTGTTTCAATTTTTCAGTTTCCTTAATTGTAGCACAGTTTACTATTTTTAGGAGTTTTTTGGGTCCTGAACTTCCAGAGCCGTTTTGAGGCCCTAAACGACATTTTTTGGGAAAAATGGGAGCAACATGGGTCCATGTACCTATGTTTCTCTTCCCAAAGTTGTGGTTCTTGGATATATCTTTCTAACAAGATATTGTGCGCATCAAACGGAGATCATATGCCAAAGTTACGACCCCGGGAAGTTGATGTACCAATTTACCCAAATGGGGCCCACAGTTTGTCGTTTCATCTTCTAGGGTTAGGTTTTTGGGTGTTTAGGGTTTTCCATTGTTTCTCAACAATAAATAGGCCTTCGAGCCTCATTGTAACACAGTTCATAGGCATGTATCCACTACATCTCTTCTCAGAGATAAACTACCATCGGCCTAGCTGGTTTATTTCCATTGTTGTTTGTAAGCATATTTCAGTATTTTACATTAATGAAATGAAGTATTATTTCTGCTGCATCTCTGTGTTTATGGTTATCTCTGTAATTTTTTGCATTCCTTTTTAAATCCGGATCAGAGACTTTATGTGGGACACCTCACTGCCTCTCAAGGCACATACCCCATACGGATGTTCATGAGGTATGTCCCTCTAAGACTATTCTTGTCATGGAGTCCTAATCCTCAAAGAATATTGGTCCTCTTTGACCACTATTGTCTTTGATACCATGTCCAATCCTAAAAGAGTGTTGGTACATGAGGCTACTTCCCTATCTTAGATTCTAAATCCTCAAGGAGTACCAGTCTCAGATGCTTACCCGTTCCTCTCAACCCCATGCTCTCTCCATGGCCTTCACTTAGACATGTGATTGTTAGTCTTGGCCTAGTGTATGACATGTGAATTAGAGAACTATGTCCATCACTCCCTCTCAACAAGGGAGGACAAACGCATTCCCCCACACACAAAAGGAATATATCCAAGCCCCCTCTCAACTAGGGAGATGTGTCCACCATCATCTACATATTCTTTTGTGGAGATCATAATAGCAGAATCTACCAAGGCTCCTCATTTTTGTATCATCATATCCTAAGTGAAATTAGACCTTTATGAACATCATGGAGCCATATTCTTTCACAGGTTTTATATAAGATAGGGTGTATACCATCACTTTCGGTATCATCAACCATTAGTTGTATGTATTTTAACCAATCAATGTAGATCTTAGAGATAGCTCCCTCTAAACATTAGGAAAGTGATCTTCCAAGGCATCACCATTGAGTTATCTTATGTCCTACCACCTTTTCTACTAGCGTGATGTATACAATCCTTTAGGCCATATGCAAAAGTTATCCACTCAATATATGTGAGCATAGAATTGAGTTTCAATCAGACATTTCCTAATTGTCACATAACATCCTGCAACATATTCTTTCGGGTAGCAGAGTCATATCGAACCATTAGTGCCAAATCAATATCATAGTTATCGAGTCATGATAGCTTCTTCATAAGATGTCATTCCTTGCTCTCGTCAACATCCTTAATCATGGTCCATATTCATGCATCATGTAATTAGTCAACTAAAGTATTTTTTGAAATAGACTTCAACATCACATCGATCAAAATTTCTATGACTCCCTCTAGAAACATCAATCTTACATACTTCCAAAGACCACATCGGATGTTAATCACTAACATCATGTCTTCAACCTAAAGAGTCCCAAAAATTTATCAAAAGCATATCGTGCTTATGAAAAAACCATGAATCAACTAAATAAGAATTCAAAACATGTGTACCCCTTTCTTCAACCAATCAGCTAGTTCGTTTCTTCTCACCTTGATGATGATACTTCCTTCATGTTGCAATTGTACCTGCAAACTTCTAGGAAGATTTCTCTATATTTTGGAACTATAGAATATATCATGGTGCTTCTTCTACTATATGAAGAAATATTCCCATGATTCCATTCAAAGAGGATCTATGAGATCCTTCCTATTCATGACATAATGTCATCAAGTTGTTGCATGAATCCTTCTACCTTTTTCCTTCCTAGATGACTGCTTCAATGAAACAGTATCTATTTACAATGAATTCTTCCAAATCAACATGATTTTATATATGATTCCAACATCGATGCTTTACCAATGCATCTACATGTACTACTATTTTTTGTAAATATTTCATCATGATGGAGCTATTCAATAGAAGATATCCCTAGGATCTTCTTCCTTTGGTTTCTTTTTAGGTTCTTTATTATCTTCAGCTACATGGGCTCCATCCCTTTCCTTTCTCTTATTATCTCACTATGTTGAGAGTTCTTAGGAAAATTCCTCTTGAAGTGTCCATACTCGTTGCACTCAAAAAGAAAACATTGTATCCTAGACATGTCTATCTTCTTTTGACGAGGTTCAAACTTCCCAAACTTTCCCTTCCTTGACTTCTTCACTTTAGCAGCAAAGGCTTGTGACTTTCTATTTGGATTAGTGTCATTCTTTTCTTTCAATCTAGTATCTTCAAAAACACATTGATACCATAACTCATGGAAATTTAGGATACATGTTGGTCACAAACGAATTCTTTCAGGAGGTAGAGCATTAAGGATGCAAGTTGCTAGTTTTGTATTTAAAATTGTTTCACCAAGTGCATGCAGTTGATCCCTCAACTGAGATACCTTCATAAGATATGAAGAAATGTCTTCATCAAATGATACCCTTGACTTGTACAATCGACTTCTCAAGGATATTTTATGTCTTGAGGTACTCACTACATACAAATTTGTCAATATATCATAGATGACATTTTCCTTGTCCAGTTCTGCCACAAATGGAATGATGTGATCCTTAATTGAATCAATAAGGATCCTTTGTGTACTTATCTCATACTTGAAGTAATTATTTCAATCCTTTGTACTTCTCTTATTTGGTTCTGCAACTTTTCCTTTGATATAGTCCATGACATCATTATTTATGAGAATGAGGTCTATCTTCTTCTTCCATGCTTAGAAGTTACATGCCCCATTGAGCTTACTTCTCTCCTAGCAAAATAAACTCATTGAATTAGATGATTGAGACATAAATATCAAAACAATACCTACTTTATTTTTATGACATATTCAATGTTCCTTCCATGGTAGGCTTGTTCTAAAGATGGTCTCAAGATGCTTGCCTTCATAAATGTCTTTAAGAATTATTGTAAAATGTTGATTCGAGATGCTTTTCCCAAGGATAGTTATTGCTCCTCTTGAAAGCCCTTATAATTCATCTTCTATTAGTGTTCCTTACTTCAAACAATACTTGGATATATTATCAAAGACTTTTCTTATTGTGGTGCCTTCAAAAATAGACTCGATACCAATTTCATGTATTTCATACTTGTGTTATCACTTTGTAAACTTGGCCCTCTAGTTAGTGTTTTTTATTTTCACTGTGATAGTCTTCCAAAACAGGCCTAATATGCTTCTTTGATTGCAGTATTGATCCTTCTTTAGGGTTCTTTCCTTCATTGGACTACTAGCCCACTGATAATCCTTATTCATACTATTTAGGATGAGGTAACAAGTCTTGGTCTTCCTTATAAAAGAGTACAAGACACTTGGCCTAGTATAGGCTTCTTGTTATACCTCTCAGACCTACCTTAAAGATGAGTTTTCTGACTGAAGTGTGTTATTTGGATTTTCTAAACGCCTCAAAACCCTCTATCCCTTAGCACAGGACTACAGTCTTATTCCATAGGTTTTGAATTACGGAAAAATTGTACAATGATAACCCAGAAATATCCCTCTCTTGCTTGGCTCTTGATCTAACTGACTTGTCCTTTAAGACAAATGAAAATAGTCCCTTTTTGCTTCTTTATGAATGTTTCAGAGATATATAAACCTTTGAGCAATACAAGTGTTCTTCAAGTTGACATACACTTTGACCTTAGCTTTGAAACCATGTTGGAAAATCAATTAGGTCAACATGAGATTTAGACTAAATTTTCCTTGAAAATTATTTATTATATTATGGTATTCTTCTTGATTATTCTTATGTTATTATCATCAAATAAATTCCAAAACAATGAATATCACAACTATACAAAGATTAACACAAGATATAGGCTCCAAGTTAGTGAAAAGCCCCTCCAAGGGGAAAACCCAGAATGAACTTATCTTCTTATAGAATCAATTCAAATGAGACTTCCAAGACCCAAAACAGAAGACTAATAATTCACCAAGAACCAATCCAACCACCATTACTTCTTCCCCAATAAAATATCAATGTCTTCCAAGAGAAATGAAACTAACTAAGGCTCTTCTAGCCTCTCGACTATCCATAAAGGAGTTATACCATATGAAATTTTTCAGACTTGAGGAGAACTCAAAAACCCTATACATTAGAGAAATTGTGACGTCTAAAATGGGCTCCAAAACAAAAATTTACAATCAAAAACAACTGTAAAAGAGCCAATAGGATTCAAGATGATGATGTCAACCATGGGGGGTGATTCACCATTTTTGGAGTAAAAAAGTAAAAATACTAAAAAATAAAAACTACTTTTTCAACTCATATCTTCAAATTATCTCCCTATGGTTTTACTCAAATTTTGAGCGATATCACTCCTCGGATGTAGAATTTAGTTCCTCATCCAAGGAGTACCCATGTTGCATACCTTCGATGGACCTTGCTAGACAAAAAAAAAGATAGAAATACATGAAAAATGTTATTGCAATCATGTTTTTCATGTTGTTCTCATTTTTCATGTAGTAAGGTCCATTGAAAGTATGCAACATGGGTACTCCTTAGATGAGGAATTAAATTATGCATCCAACATGTTCTCCCGGTCAAAATTTGAATAAAATCGTAGGGAGATAAGTTAAAAAGTAGTTTTTTCTTTTTTCCCTCTAAAATTTGATGATGTAATCTAATATTACTTTATTATTTCCACTATTATTTTATAATATTCCTTAGGCCATCCATTTTAGACCTCAAAAATTATCTAATGCATACTTCGCACGTATGAGTTGTAGCAAAGACATTTCAAAGATCTGAATTCTTCTAGGGTTTGTTTCTTTCTTTGCTGGGCTCTTCTAGCCTTCTAGGACCTTCGCATGCCAATTCCAATTGCAGATTGAAAACAAGAGATGTGTGCTTGTTGTGTCAAAATAATTTGAATCTCTTTCTTTATATAGCCTCTCTAAGAGGCTCGAATAGCCTTCTTAGGTTGACTTTGTGTAGGTTGTCCAACTTGATCTTTGGAGCCTTCTAGACACTTCCAATTACAAAAACATTTTTTCTTATTTTGATACAAATGCCCGAATTGGACTTTTACAATATGACAAGGACATTTTTACTCATGTAAACCCTTGGATCATTTAATGGATACTTGAGTACCTAATGAAAAATGACTTCAGCATGAAACCCATGATTTACATAAATAAATTTTCTTTTGATATTTATCATTACATCATTAAATGAATCAAATGATAATTATGAAGACTGAAGCTAGTTACATTCTCCAACAGATTCTAGTTATTGAAAATCCATGTATGTGGTTTGAATTGATAACTATAATCTATATCCTATAAGTATGGTTTTCCAAACAATACATCAACTATCAAGAGTGGTAGTATATCACAAAGAACTTATCCTTAAAAGGCTTGATAAAGCGGAAATATTTCACTATTGAGTGATTCCAAGTTCTCATTCATATTTTGTCCAACTAATGTTGTAACATTGTATATGTGGAGTGGTAACAAAACTCAGTTTCCTCATGATGTATTCATAGGCAAATTTATTTTGACCACCATTATGTGACAATCAAATGTAATGGGTTATCTTTCACCCATGTCTATGTATGGAATAGTCTTTTTCTTTCCTCTTTTTTGGCAATGATTGAGCTCAAGAGAGTAGTTGAAGTTGATGCAATTAGAGTCAAAGCTTCTAGATAAAAGTATGTGATAGATTTATTTATATCATCATTCTAATTTGTAACAAAAAATAAAATTAGATGTAGACATGCATGTGAGGAATGCATCCTGAGAATTGCATTCAGATGCACCTTTCTAAGTTGAACTATGGTAATCTCATTATTTTCCCATAAGAAGTTGGGTGCCATGTTTTCCCTAAAAACTACATTCCTTGGAAGGTTTCTTCCCACTATGTTTTCTTTGTTAGTTAGTCTAAGTAAATATTTGGGTTTTGTTGGGGTCAATGGTAAATTAAGTTTTTTTTATCAAAATATTGACTAACTATTTGTGTTGAGAAAAATTTGTATGCCTCAAGCTTGATACTGTAGTTGAATGTTTTCCAAAAAAGGCCCAATAATAAGGAATTCCATCTCCAGTTGTAAATAAGGAGCCAAGACACTTGTATACTTCAAAACATGTAAAATTTATTTCTCCCTAACACCAAAACCAATCCATTAGTTGATGGAATTCATCAATATAACTTTGTACATTTGATCTTTCCATTTCTCATATTGTTGTTCCATATTCTTGGGTAGACGAAATTCCGTTCTAGCATGTTTAGTGAAATATGTCCATGTATTGGCGGGGCCTTCCAACTCATCCTATTTTTTTAACAAGTTTTCCCACAAAATATGTATATAAGCATACATCTTCAAATATGTGATTATAAATTTATTAGCCTCAAAAATCTTATTCATAGAGAAGTAAGACTCCAATTGTTGTATTCATGTCTACAAATGTTGCATTAATCTTTCCCTCTCTACATTTGTACCTTGAGGGGGCTAACGTTATTGAAGGCAGTTCTTTATGTATCATTAATTGAATTTGTTGCACATAATGTTGTCATTGATGACAATCATTGTCATTGATTACAACCAGTGTCATTGATGTCAAATGGGATGTTTATGGAAGTAGTAGTATCTTAAAGGAAGTAGTATGATGACTTGATCTCTTGAATTCAAGCGAATTTAAAGAGGTTTGAACTTTATTGAGATTTTTTATATATTTAAAGAGGTTTGAACTTTATTGAGATTTTTTATATTTATCATATTCTAATGAATCTATGGATGGAGCTCTCTGATACCTTTCCAATGGTATATCCCACTTGGAAAAACTCCATCTGAATGAGAAGTTATGATCATTTGAAGTTGGAAGTTATAATGAGGCCTAAAAATACCAAATGTGTTAAATAATGATCATCTTTGGCATGGATCTATGGTTCTATGATGAAACCTACAATAGATGTTACTTATACGTTTAAATTATTTAATTGATTAAATTTTTTGTATTTTCGTCGACGCCTAACCATCAAAATTCTAGTGAATGATAGATGATATGTCAAACTAACAGAAGTTTAACATGGTACCACTCCTCCACAGTGGCCCAATCAGGCTACGACACATGGCCTTTTGTGATGACATGGCATAACAAGATGATGTGGGGTATTGCGGATGACATGGAGAACTATTAATGTGTCATGTGGCATGTTAGTACTAACTTTTCCAGCTGGCCAATAAGCATATTTTGTGTGACGGGTGGCCCACTCAAAATATGGGCCACTTGGCTAGTGTAACATCACGATGACATCGGCACACATATGCCTAAGTGAACCTTAGATCACAGAAATTTTACATGGTTGCATGGATTGTATCATCCCTAAAATGTGGCTCTCATCGTGTGTGTGTGTGTCTATATATATATATATATATATATATATATATATGAAGGCATGATTGTGACTAAGGGCATGGATCGTGAATAATAATCATATGTGAAGGCCTATCTTAACAGTGAGTATGAGGCACTTTTTTTCTTTGGTCGTAGGGTTGAAACTCTGTAGCTTGATGATTTGGAATTGTTGATTGCCTCGTATGGATCAAACTAGATCATTGTTTTTGGCACGATGACTAGGAATTGTTGATTGGCTCGCACGATGACTTCGCACTATTAATTGGCTTAGATTGGCTCATTTCTTTTGGAATGATCATTTTGCACTGTTGATTGGCTCATTTCTTTTGGAATGATCATTTTTCACTATTGATTGGCTCATACTTGCTCAATTTTGTTGGCATGATCACTTGGCATTGTCGATTGGATCAAACTAGCTCGTTGTTTTTGGCATGTTTACTTTGCACTGTTGATTGGCTCACACGATGACTTGGAATTATTGATTGGATCAGACTCGCTCATTTTTTTTGGAATAATGATTTGGCACTATTGAGGCTTGCACGATGACTTGGCACTGTTGATTGGCTCAAACCGGGCTCAGTGGCTTGGCAGTGTTGATTGGCTCATATTTGGGTCATTGTTTTTGGCATGATGACTTGGAAATGTTGATTGGATCATATGATGACTTAACACTATTGATTAGCCCATATTTGGCTCAGTTATGATGAGCTCAACCGAGTGATTGTCTTGCAAGTCATGATAGGGCATGGCCTCTCTGAATTGACTCAAATAAATTGGCAGCTCCACCCTTGCATGAGGTATTGTATAGCATAGTTGGTTGGCACATTGTTTGTTTTCTGTGAGGTCAGAGGTTCAAACCAATGGATGATTTTATTATTTTTATTTTCAATGTAAATAAACTTTGTTGAATAATTAAGCCACTAGTGCTATCCTTTATGTAGAATGTCTGTCAAACTTTTTCCTTTTGGTAGCACATGCCCGGATTGTGCCATTCTATGGAATAGTTAATTTAATTTTTTATTTTATATGGTTTTTGGGTCATTATGAAGCCAAATTTGATTTTGGAAGAAGCATGATGATCAGGATTCAACTATGAATAGTTCTAAAGGCATGAAAATCCTTGATGATATAATTTTTATGTTTGTAATTAGTTTTATGTATTTTGGGGGCATATGAACATGTTGCAACAAGTGTGATATATATGGCCAGAACAAGTTCCAAGAATAGTTTTATGTTACCAAATTTATGAACATGATGTAGCAAGGTATGAATAAGATATGACAACATTGTGACAGCAATAGGATCAATTTTGAAGATTTATATTGTTTGAAGAGCATGTGGATCCAGTTTGAAATATTATGAAAAGCAGTCCAAACAAATTCGATCAAGGAGGTGGGTGCATCCATTGAGGTTGGTTCCTAAATTGAATTGAAGCCTACAGCAAGTATAATCTTGCACATTTTTTTAGATTGTTACCTCAATTAGGTTGTAGCCTATTGCAAGTGGTTTCTTTCACATTTTCAAGGTTGGTTCCTCAATCAAGTTCTAGCCTATTGCAAGTAGTAGCTTGCACATATTGGGGGTGGGTGTCTCCAATAGTTCAATGCCTACAAATATATGTAATGAATTGAAGAAGAATAAGAAGAAAAATAATTTATGTTTTCTCCCAAAAGTGTTTCCACATAAAAGTTTGTGTCATGTTGTGTTGATGTGATGATGGCTTCTTGATGCATGGTTTCATTTATTGTTATGTTGAAAATTGTTATGGTACATTGCTACATGGTTGTTAATTGATGAAATGTTTTGAAATAATAAGATTTCCATTACACTAATTCACCCCCCCCCAAGTATGATCTTTGGTCTAACATAAGTTGATCCTAGGAAACTAGCGATTCATGCAAGTTTCTCATTAAAATGACCATACATTTCTTCTTTCTGCCAAGCAAGTACTTGTTCTATGTCTTCTTTAGTATCTTCTAGAAGAGTTTTATTATCACTTTTGTCTTCCATCTTGGGTATAAGGTTTCTAGAAAATAAATGCGTATATACCGAAGGAAAGGAATATTGAATAGTTATGTCTTATAATGTGTCTAAACAAGCATATATTTGCTAACTATACAAGTAGAGTTCTAGTAAAGGTAGAGTGTTGCACTCTACTAAGAGTTAATTATAAAAAATAGTGCTCTAATACCATTGATCTATGCCACCTGAGGATAGGGGAACAACAAAGTCAACTAAATGATTTTATCTTTATTATGGTTGAAGCATATAGAAACTAAACTATTTAAGAAAACCAAAATATAAACAACCAAACAATATCCATTGACAACAAATAACAATACCATTAGCATGAGAATTCAATCTAGGAATTGATAATGGAGAAAGACAAATGGAAAAACTTTGAGGCATTGATCAATCATATTGGGATGTTGGCTCTTAAAGCTTATAAGAAAAAACTAAACAAAAGTGTACTTTTTCAATAGACTCATTTAGTAATAGCAAAAGAAAGATATAACAGTCAAATAGAGTGAATATATTTGAACCCAATTGTATTCATGCTTACATACATTTATACATTTTCCAAATAATTTTTGGGTGCCCTATTTGTTTTGTATTAGTTACAAAATGGTTATAAAACTTATTTGGGAAAATAAAGTGACTTCTTGAGAGTTGTTGACTAAAAGAAGGTGAAAAGACACATGTTTCCATGTCATTGGTGTATATGCTAAGTCATAAAATTTTATTCAACATGTAGGATGACCAATCCTTGTAGAGGGATGCATAAATTGATGAAGCAGGTGGCCAACTAAGAGCTTAGACCAAGTGTCCAATAAGGCTATGTTCTAGTTGATGGATGTCTACGAAAAATAATTGTTGGGGACTATGCACTAGTTAATGGGTGTTATTTGAGTCATGGAGTGGATCAAGGACAATCACTAAGGACTTGGCGCAAGGATAATTGGGACCATGTGGCATATCTTAGAATGATAAGCACTTTACTTGAGGATGCTTAGGTTGAGGGCACATTATTTGGGGATGATTGTGGACCTAGGACACATATCTTAAGGAAGATCATTGGAGCATTGGATGTTTGTCTCAGAGTTTAAATGGTCATTGTGATGAGGATCAATTGGAAACATGGAGCCCATACTTAGAGAGTGCATAACTTAGAGTGAGGTAATGTCACTTAGAGACCTTCTCTTGTGGATTATATCAGGTTATTTGTGGATGTAGTCCACTTTACTATGTTGGCCTCCCTCACCTATTTTATATAAGTAGAGGTGATATATATTGGATTGCTATATAATTTTTCATCCATATCAATTATTTCAATGGAAAATTTGGAGGAATCATCTTACATTAGAAGTTTTATTTCCGGGGGCTAGTTTGGAGAATTAGGGCCTAAAATTTTCTAGAGCCATTTTGAGGCCTTAAATCACATTTTTGGGGGTAAAGAATTATCTCCAAAGTGTAGGAACCTATGGCATTATTTTACACTCATATACCTTTTCAAAAGTGCAATAAATATGTTAATCAAAGTTTGTATGTAAAATGTATGCCTCCTAAAAGTTGACCTATCATGACTGACCACCATAATTCGAGAGGATACCACATCAACCACCATTATTGATGGAAAAGGGGATAGCCATGTGAATACTATGAAGAAGAATCTTGAAGGGTCAAATTTGTAATTCTAGATGAGAGTTAAAGGAGTCAAACTTAACCCCTAGTTGACTACCAAGCTATGTTATAATTAGGCCACTAGGAGGAAAAGGGGTTTTATTTTTTTACGATTGTATATTGTTTCACAATAGAGAGTGTGAGTGAGAGAGCATAACAAAGATTTTTTAGTGTTTCTAGCATCATATCAAGCTATAGGTCTCAATGAACTCCACATACAGTGCCTTCTCTTTTGTCCTTGCATTATTTCCATTATAGAGAAAGAGAGTGCAAGGTAGCCTCGCCTTCCAGTTGGGTTTTCTCCCATAAGGGTTTCCTAGACCATAGCTTATGTTCATTATGGTTGGTGTGCGATTGTAATTTGTTTTTATATTTTCCTCATTTTTTCTGTTACGTTCATAAGAAGAAATACAATAAATTACAAATCTAGAATCTAAGTAAATTAACCCTCATATTATAGATTTCATTATATTTTTATGATATTTGTTGTGACGGAACTATCTAGTGGAATATCCATGCAAATTTATCAATCAAGAGGATAGTGTATTTCGTATCTAATGTACTCATTATTATATCTTTGTAATTATCTTGAAGAGTTCCCGGTGCTTATGTGATGTAAGAGAGGAAGACCTAGGATTTATGATGTAAACCATAGGAGACATAAGAATGAATGTTAGTGTGAGGGATGATCAATTCTTACTACTTTTGTGATGAAAGAGAGGGTTTATGTCATTTAAACCCTAGAGAAAGAACACACACACACACACACAAGTCATTAGATCATGGTATCTTGTTAATGAACTTGTCTTAAATATTTTGTACCTATGTTGTTGCAAGGGAGGAAGGCACTAGGGTATATTTTAGAGGAAAGAATAAATATGACATGATATGCTGAGGGTTAAATGTCCTTATATGAGAAGGTCTTAGGGTTTGTGGTAAAAAAACACTAAAGGAGACTCAAAGTGTTTTTCTTAGAGAGATTTTGTGATGCAAGTGAGAGATCAAGGGTGGTCTTGTTGGTGATGATGTTAGCTTGTTGTTAAGAATTTGGAGTAGTTACGAGTAGCTTGGTGTGTTGTATTAAAAGTATTAGTTTGTTGGTTAGGGTTTACCATGAATGGTGGATGCCTTAGTAAATCATTTATCCCAAATTGTGATAGGCTTGATGACATGGTGTACCAACTTGTAACTTTGTGTATTGCATCTATGAAGTGTACCTTGTAGTCCAAACTTTATGTACTTGTAGATCTGATTTCCAACTTGTATTCTCATGGTGATTGAGTAGATTCAACAGATGGTTATGTATGTTGATTTAACATAATGAGCATAAGTTGTTGAGCAAATTGATAAGTAAACATGGGCTAATTTAGGGCAAGTGAATCTTCTCATGTCGAAGTGCATTATCTTGGTGTTTATTTTCTTGGGATTATTGTTTTTTTGGTTGGGCATGTGTGAAATATATGTGATTGTAATTTATAGTTCAAATTCAGCCATAAGGCTAAAAAATTCACTAGAAATATATTTGAGGAACCTAAAGTTTTGAGGTGAAATTTGAGTTTGTCTTAGGCATGCATTTTTTGATATTACTAGTTTGATCTATAATTCACAAATATTTTGGCCTTTAATGGACATTGACTTGCTTCATCAAAAAAAACAAGTATCCTTTCCCTTAATGAGCATATGACTTGTTTTTCGTGAGCAAATGTTTTGGCCCTCAATTGTCATGTGATTTGAGCTAGCTAGCAATATCTCCAACAAACATCAAGGGGAAGTGTTGAGAGTATAACATTAGTATGGGTATGAAATAACCATATGGTTCTACTAAAAGATTAAAAGTTCATATCAAGTGAATGAATTAAAATGCCACATTGAAAGAAAATATATTAAAATGCCACTTTGGTGGGGATCAATGGCCAAATTTTAAATAACATTTAAGTGATAAAGGGACACTATTAAAATGAAAATTAAGTAAAGATCAATAGCTAAGATTACAAAATGTTTGAAAATATTAGTGGCCCCTAACTAGATGTCAACCAAATTGACTTGCTCAAAATTGAACTTTCCCAAATCTAGAAGTATCAATAACATTCACCTAGTCACTTAGAAAGATTTGATATACCATAAATTTATTTTAGAGAAAATTCAAAATATTCTTTGGTGGAGAAATGCATGCACTTATGTATTATTCAAATACTATTAAGAGAGATTTTCATGGTGGGGTTCATTATGCTCTAGGGTTTTCCACTTACAATTTGTGTATACATGTTGTATGATTAAGTTTATTTGCTTATTAATTAATGCATCCTCTCTCCGTATAATTTTAACATAATATCACAACTATTAGATTGGTTTTTAATAGAAATATCACACCTTGGAACCAATATTCATGGAATACTTTAACTATAAACAATGCACAAATTGTTCAATTGCATTTAACAAAGTTGAGTCAAGGTGGACACACTTGGAAAGTCATCCAATTTCCACTATCGTATCTATTACCTACGCAATTCCCCAAGGTTTTTCACTACAAAAAAATCCATCAACAATAGACTATTAATTTTAATAGGAACCTAACCCAAGTTGGCACACCACTACCAAGAATGTGATGTCCTAACATCCTTTTGGCTAGTGTTCATTCTAAGTTAACTTTGGTTTCGATTAGAGTGATTTAGTTTCATATCAATTTACTTATGTGCCCATCATCAAATTAAGCAGTGGTTAGCATCTCTTCCCTCCTTTTAATTGGTAAATCCATAAATTGACATAGTCATTGGAAATTGTCAGTTTGCGATGTCTAAAAGTTGTGAACTAAAAGGTTAATCTATGTGACAAAGTATTGTCACATTAATGTTAGTGTTTTATGATGTGTGTGGATGTTTTTAACATACTAACACATCTCCATTTTTCCTTTTCTTAATGTAATTGTATCTTGGCTAATATTGAAGAGATTTGGACAAGATTATGGTAGTTACATCATATTTATGGTATTCTTTGTGTTGAAGGGAATAAATTTATATAAATATCATAATAATGAATGTTAGAAGCTCTTAAGTGAGATTCAAGTGGTAGACCATTATAATTATTAAATTGTTATAAATTTTGTTGAGATGTTTCTTTATCCCAATTACCTATATATGTGCTTGCATGATTCTTTTATAGTAACCACCATTTCCTTTTGGTTGAGGTTTGGGTATATTTCTCAATGGGCCCAATATACTAATTTTTTAGTAGCCATTGTCAAACATTCTTAGCTAAAGTTGAAGCATCCTCCAACATATATCCAATATGTGTTTTCTCAATGTAATTGCATCTAAGCCAACATTTAAGATCTTTGGACATGAATATAGTAGTTAAGTCATATTTATTGTATTGTTTGTGCCTAAGGTAATAAACTTGTATAAATATTATAATAATTGATCTTAGAATTTAGTGAGTGAGAGTTGGGTGCTAGACCACTATAAGTATTCTCTTGTTGTATTTTTTGTTGAGAATTCCTCCACCTTGATTACTCTATCTATGGGTTAGCATGGTTCTTTTCTAATATTCACCACCCTTTCTTTTAAGCTAGAGTCTAGGTATATTTCTCATGGAGCATAATACCAATATTTATAAAAGCCATTGTTATGGTACTTGAATACTTATTTATTGTGTTTTTTTCGTTTAACATATTATTTATTGCATTATAACTAACTAATGAATTTCTCAATGTAAATTATGTTCTGTAAACTTTTACATAGCCCTATGCATTCTCATAGCAGTGGCCTCTCTTGTGTGTGCATTTCTTAGATTCTACACAGATTACAAGCAAGTGGTACAACTTACAAATAGTCAAGAAGTATATTCAACGAACAAGAAAAGCAGTTGTGTAAGCCCATAATTATTTGAATTGGTGTTAAGAAAGTTAAACATAAATATGTCCAAGCATGGACTTGTAGAATTAGCCATTGCTTCATGAATGTGAGTTGCATAGAATAAAATAGTATGGGTTGTGCATTATAGATGATGATGATGATGATAATAATAATAATAAGCCCTTGTGCAATTTTAGAGTAACAAGTAGCATTGTGTTGCAAGAAGCGTTAAAATCCAAGTCATGGAGTGAACTTTTGAAACCTGTTAGAGTCAGTCTTTGTAGCCTTCCACTAGCGATCAAACATGCTCTTACAAAGTGGTCTTAGGGTGTCAAAGTCAAATTTTGTCATTTCAGTGAGTCTTCAAGTAAAATTTGGTCACTAGGTATTAGGTCTAGGATTGTTTTCACTCCTTCCAAAATTTTCAAGTATTGGTCCATGTCAGCATTCGGTTGAGTGTACCATCATTCAAAGAGTGTTCATCATTATTTCAAGTTCCAATGGGTCATTTTAAACCTTTTTTTGTGCTTCAGTTGTGCATAGGTAAGGCTCATTTCCCTCTCCTAGGGTTTTGTAGGTAATTTTTCTTGGATGGTCAAATCATCAACAAAACTTGTATCTTTAAGCTAATACACCTTCCCCTATATTTAATATACCTTCTTAAACACTTCCCACCATTGATATCCCTCAAATTCATCATTTTCCCACAAACCCTAGCATATTGCTACAATTTGACACTTTTCTAGGTTAGCCCTGTGTTTTTCCCTTTAGGACCTCTTCCCATCACTCAATCCTTAAAATTAACTTTCCCTTACTTCCTAACATTCATCCCCACTTCCAAAAATTTTATCAAGAATTTATAAGCCCCACATCCCCTTCATTTCCCTTTATTTCTACAAATCCCATGTTCCACACATCGGAATAGGTTTTATTCAAATGATATTTTTGAGCCAGAAAATATGAATTTGACAAAAGTGAGAGAGGTTGTTTTCCATAATATACTCAAGAAAAAAAACCTCCTTCACTTTTTACACAAGTCTCATGGTTTGGGAGAAATGTCCAAAACAACATTTGCCTCAGGAGAGTTGTTGCACTTCTAGAGTGACTTTGGGAAAATCAATATTTCTCCTATCTGGAGTGACAAAATTACTTGCTCGATGAGTCAAATGATAACTAGACACAAGGATATTTCCAATGAGCTATCATGAGCTCAATTTTGAGTTGAGGAAGACCTCCAACAGTTGACTGCAACATCACTCTGCATTTTGGAAGCCTCATTCTTCACATTTTGAATAGCCTTGGGAAATTGGACTTATGATGGTTCAAATTAGCTCCAAATGAAGAAATTCCAGGTGTTTTAGAAAATAGACTTGAATACCTTTCCAATTAGCTATCATGAGCTCAAATTGGTTGCCGGGAAGGTCTCCAAAAGTGACCTTAAAGTGGCACTGTGCGTAGATAAAAGTTTTCTCAGGATGCCTATTTTTCCAATTTTTCACTATGATTGTGAATTTTCTCTCATGATGGATATTTTACCAATGTAAATGATGATTTGGAATTTAATTATGGTAGGTAAATAGTTATAGAGGGTAGATTCATTAGATTAAAGTTTTTTTTGAAGGAAATGAATCAGTTTCCCCTCTTTTAGAGGCAAGTTGTTAGGTGGCCTGGAACCCATTTCCTTGTTTAGAGTTTGTTGAAACAGCTCCTCTTCTCATGGATTCGACCCCTGAGGCTAGGATGAGCTGTTTTGATGTATATATCATGTGTTTTCTTAGTCATTTGTTGATTTTGGACTCACTTGGATGCTTAGAGCTTGATTGTACATCATTGTAAGCAGTTTGGCAAGGAAATTAATAGGATTTGCGGCTATTTTTATGGGATCCATGTGGTATGGAGTTTTAGCATAGTTTCTTCTTTTGTAATCATGTTTTTACATGTTTTGTGTATTCCATCATCCATTTCATTGCTTATTATTGAATTTTATCAAGTTTGATAGGTAGAATCCATTGTAACAGTGCTCTGCCTTGGGAAATCATTCAATATTTCATGTTTTCTACTGTTTGAGAAGGATCCATGATTGTCACATAACCTCCTCAAGCTCCACATCAGTATTAAACACCTCACACCATTAAGTTTGTAGTGCTAAAGCCTATGTCTACCTTACCCCATAGAACACCCTGCATTTCTAACCTAATTTCCCAGACCTAAACTGCCCAGCTCCATCTGACCTAGCGAAACACCAACAAAATTCAATCAAAACCTTCGAGCTACTATACCTAGCCTAAAATCCTTTACCTGATCTAGTCATCTTGACTGAGATCCTTAAGGAGAGAGCCCTCTCCCGGCCTAGTAGGGCTAGCTACTAGGCCAAGCTTGGTTCGTGGTTACTCTGGAATTGCCTCCCTTCAGCCTAAGGTCAATCTAAGTGATAACATAGTGGCGACCATACTGGAGAAGTAGTTTTATGTTCCTTAGTAAAATGTATCAAGTTTAGATCTGATTGTTGATGGTGGACAACGATCAGACACCAGAAGGCTGAAATCATTCACCTGGCAACTCCAGTGTCGAAAAATCCCAAGCTTCAGAATTTTTATGGAAACTCCACTCTTCAAGAATCAGTAGCCTGAAGAATTTCTTGGTGAATTAATTATTATCAAAATGGATTCGTTTGCTCGAAGGTATGCTCCCATGAGCCGAGATCACATTCCAGGTTTCCCAAATAAAATTCCTAAGGTAGATTGGCAAAGGAATTTGCCTATGTTTAAAGATGATGATAGGAATGATGCTTCTTTAAATCTAGTTATATTTCACATGCATACTCGCAAGTTGAAGGTTGATTTTCCTGAAGACTGCTTGATGAATATATTCATGGCCACTCTGGAAGGTGAAGCTTGATCTTGGTATGAAATTTTGCCGCCTGCTAGTATTTACTGTTTAAAGGAATTTCATACCATGTTCCTTGAAAGGTATAAAGAATCTTGTCCATCCTTAATATTAGTTGAGAACTGTTGTAAATATGTTTATAGTTTTATTGAAAATCTTGAGAAAGTTTATGAAGATGATGACTTCATGGACGATAAGATCATGGAAGCCCTATATGAAAATCCATTTCAGCAACATAAAGACAGCTTAGAGGATACTTATCAAGATGCTCGGGAAAATTTGCAGCAGGTTCAAGATGTTAGTACAATTGAGAATGATGGAAGCCAAGGTCTTATTTCAGATCTATTCGTAACAGATGACAATATGCAGGAAAATCAAGTTCCAATTTCAGATTGTGATAAAGTCAAGTTGGTTATTTCAGATCTAGATTCAGATCGTGATGATGAAGAGTACCTTGTTTTGAATCCCATGAAGGAGAGCTTTGTTGTTGAGATCATCTGGAATGAAGAAAACAAAGTTATTGACCCAAGTGTTCTCATTTCATTAGAACAAAGCCTTCACGAGGAGGTAATCCAGTCATTTTATGAAAAACAAGATGAGATCTTTGTTCAAGTAAGTGAAAAATCTTCTTTGGATAACTCAGTGGTAAATGATAGAAGTGTTAGTTTTGAGTTTCAAGAACTATCTGAAGTTTTCCCTCGTATGACTGATGAGTGTGATAAGAAACATGACAATCTAGTTGCCATGTCATATGAAGATGATCAACAATGTATTCAAATTGCAGAATACCAGGGAATTAAGGACTGTTATTCAGATTTTTCTTCTCATATTTCATATTTTGAATTGTTATTTCAAGAAGACAATTATCGTTTTAGCAAAAGAAAACAAAAGGTACTATCTCCTCTATCTGAAAATGAGATAGATCAACTCCTGAAAGGTCATGTTACAACCCAAGCTAATGCAGGTTTGTAGTGTTCACATCGTCAAGAAGGTGTTAGTGAAGCTTCTTCCACTTTTGAAATTGAGAAGTATGAGCCTGAGAGAGACAATAGGCCAAAAATCGAGTCAGAATTTCTCATACTAGAGGAATTTACAACCAACACTAAGATAACGGAAGCTTATACTTCTCTATGCCTTCCTATCAATCAGCAACCAACTGTTATTTCAGATCAGAATGAAGGGATTACTTGTATTTTTGCTGTTGGATCTCAAGACAAGCTAGTGTTTCAAGATTTTCAAGATCCCTTCGGCATTCTTTTGCAAGCATTAGAGAAGATGAAAGTTTCCTAGTTTGTTAGCATAATCCTTGGTTTCAATTGTTAATGTGAGTTTCCTACATGTACATCATTCTTCCTGCTTGAGGAAAGTGAGATCAAAATTTCAGTGAGTAGCCATCTGCTGGATTGGTTACATTGGAAGGTTCACTTCACATGATTGTACATATTTCTTCAGTAGGTAGGTGATTGTCATTGGTATTTGAAGCCCTCAAACATCGATGATCTGCTACCATTAATAAGTTTTATAAGTACTTGTTTCAACTAAGTAAGTCTTGAGTCATTTTTCAATCAATTTCGAGTTAGTTTTTAGTCTTCGAGTTGTTTGACCGTATTGCACAATGGATAAGGCTACTTGGTCTATGGTGTTCTTGGCACCTCCAAGGAGCTACCATCCCCAATGGAGCCAATGTTAGAGTTAGTCTTTGCATCCTTCCACCAACGATCAAACATGCTCTTACAAAGTGGTCTTAGGGTATCAAAGTCAAATTTTGTCATTTCAGTGAGTCTTCAAGTAAAATTTGGTCACTAAGTATTAAGTCTAGGATTGTTTTCACTCCTTCCAAAGTTTTCAAGTATTGGTCCATGTCACCATTCGGCTGAGTGTACCATCATTCAAAGAGTGGTCATCATTATTTCAAGTTCTAATGGGTCATTTTACACCTTGTTTTATGCTTCAGTTGTGCCTAGGTAAGGCTCATTTCCATCTCCTAGGGTATTGTAGGTAATTTTTCTTGGATGGTCAAATCATCAACAAAACTTGTATCCTGATGCTTATACACCTTCCCTTATCCTTAATATACCTTCTTAAACACTTCCCATCACTGAAATCCCTCAAAATCATCATTTTCCCACAAACCCTAGCCTATTGCTACAATTTGACACTTTTCTAGGTTAGGCCTGTGTTTTGCCCTTTTGAACCCCTTCCCCTCACTCAATACTTGAAATTCCACTTTCCCCTGCTTCCTAAAATTCCTCCCCGCTTCCAAAAATTTTCTCAAGAATTTATAAGCCCCTCATCCCCTTCATTTCCCTTTATTACTACAAATCCCATGTTCCACACATCGGAATAGGTTTTATTAAAATGATTCTTCTGAGCAAGAAAAAATGAACTTGACAAAAGTGAGAGAGGTTTTTGTCCATCATAGATTCAAGAATAAAAACCTCCTTCATTTTTTACACACGTCTCATGGTTTGGGAGAAATTTACAAAACAACATTTGCCTCAGGAGAGTTGCTACACTTCTGGAGTGACTTTGGGAAAATCAATATTTCTCATGGCTAGAATGACCAAATTACTTTATTGATGATTCAAATGATAACTAGACATGGATAAATTTCCAATGAGCTATCATGAGTTCAATTTGGAGTTGAGGAAGACCTCCAACAGTTGACTGCAAGATCACTCTACATTTTGGAAACCTCATTCTTCACATTTTTACCAGTCTTGGGAGATTGGACTTCTTAGGGGTCAAATGAGCTCCAAATGTAGAAATTCCAGGTGTTATAGAAAATAGACTTGAATATATTTCCAATGAGCTATCATGGCCTCAATTTGGATTCCAGAAAAGTCTCAAAAAGTGACTTGAAAGTGGCGCTACGCGTTGAGCCAGTGGTGCAGCGCATAGGGCAAAGTTTGCTCAAGATGCCTATTTTTCCAGTTTTTCACTATGATTGTGAATTTTCTCTCATGATGGATATTTTACCAATGTAAATGATGATTTGGCATGTAATTATGGTAGGTAAATAGTGATATAGGGTAGATTCATTAGATTAAAGGTTGTTTTGAGGGCAATGAATCAGTTTCCCCTCTTTTAGAGGCAAGTTGTTAGGTGGCCTGGAACCTAGTTCCTTGTTTAGAGTTTGTTGAAACAGCTCCTCTTCTCATGGATTCGACCCCTAAGGCTAAGATGATTTGTTTTTATGTCTATATCATGTGTTTTCTTAGTCATTTTTTGAGTTTGGACTCACTTGGATGCTCAGAGCTTGATTGTACATCATTGTAAGCAGTTTGGCAAGGATATTAATAGGATTTGCGGCTATTTTTATGGGATCCATGTGGTATGGAGTTTTAGCATAGTTTCTTCTTTTGTAATCATGTTTTTACATGTTTTGTGTATGCCATCATCCATTTCATTGCTTATTATTGAATGTTATCAAGTTTGATAGGTAGAATCCATTGTAACAGTGCTCTGCCTTGGGAAATCATTCAATATTTCATGTTTTCTACTGTTTGAGAAGGATCCATGATTGTCACGTGCCATCCTCAGCTCCTCATTAGTGTTAAACACCTCACACCATTAATCCTAAAGTGATAAATCCTTTTCCTACCTTGCTCCATAGAACACCCTGCATTTCTGACCTAATTTCCCAGACCTAAATTGCCCAGCTCCATCTGAACTAGCGAAACACCAACAAAATTCAATCAAAACCTTCGAGCTACTATACCTAGCCTAAAATCCTTTACCTGATCTAGTCATCTTGACTAAGAACCTTAAGGAGAGAGCCATCTCCCGGCCTAGTAGGGCTAGCTACTAGGCTAAGCTTGGTTTGTGGTTACCCTGGAATCGCCCCCCTTCAGCCTGAGGTCAATCTATGATAGGACCCTATAATACTAGTGATTACCCCATTACTATTGTAGTTGTATCCCTTATTAATATTTTTGTGCCCCTATTGTCCCCATATTTTTATTACTATGCCCCATAGAATCCCTCTATTGTTATTTTTGTGGCTTTATATTATTATTGTTAGGTCAGCTTGGTTATATTGTGACTCCTTAGACTCCTATATATAGAAAGGAGGTTTTGTCAATTGAATCATCCAAGAATTTCTCATTCATGTAATGTAAAGGAGGGTTCCCCTCAAAGACGCTGAATTCTAAGGCGTTGATCTATCTTTTCTATCTTTTTCTTGAGCTGGTTTCATGACATTTGGTATCAGAGCTTTGGATTCTAGGGTTTCGCTGTTCCAAATAGGTCATTGTGGCATTTTCGCTATAATTTTTTTCTGTGACGTTTCAGAAGCTAAAAAAAAACCCATTTGAGAAGAAATTGCGCTGAATCTCAGGTCCAAATTTCAGAGCTTTTCACCCTATATTCGCGGAGATATGATCGGAGGAAGTTGGTCTTTTTGCAGACTCCTGAATTACGTTCCAAACAGGTAACCTGGGGAAAATCGTCATAACTGTCTTTCTGAGCATTGAATTGAAATTTCGTAAGAAGGTATAGAAAGAGGACAGAGTGTAGTTTCTTTTATATATTTTTCAGAGCCAAAAGTTGAAACAGTGACTCGTGGCACGTCGTACAAGTTCGCTCTACTGAACTAGTCTATAATCAGGTCACTGTGGGAGATTGTGCATAACTCTTTCTTGGAGAATCCAATTTGGATCAGATTGGTGGCATTGGAAAGAGGACGCAGAGGGCTACTACAGATCACAATTTCAGAATTGGATGATCCGAAATTACAGAGATACATCAGATTCAATATCAGGCTCCTACAAAGTGAAAAAAGGTGTGTAGTTTTTTTTAAATTTTTGCATAAGCTTGGTTTGAAAAATTAGTTTGAAGGATTTTAAATGGCATAGTAAAGCATTATTATCAATAATTGATGCCCCGAGGAAAGAAAATTCAAACACCTAGTAAGAAACCTAAAAGCTCTAGCATGACTCATGAAGAAGAGGAAGAAATGCAACATGATATATCAAAATTACGAGACCAAGTGTAACAAGTGTCACTTGCACAAAAAGGAACAGAATCTAAGATGGATGGTTTAAAGAAAGATGTAGAAGCTAAGATGGATGGTTGAAAGAAAGGTGTAGAAGCTAAGATGGATTATTTAAAGAAAGGCGTAGAAGCTAAGATGAATGACGTGGAAGCTAAGATGGACGATTTGAAGATAGATTTGAAGACAGACATGGAAGAATTGAAGATAAATATGAATAAGGTGCTACAAGAAATGGTCACTAATGGTCAAAGGGGAGTAAGGGAAACTCATGATGAGAACAAAAGAAATTTTAATCATGATTCCATAGACTCTAATTTTGGATCAAAGACCCACCATATTCCAGAAATCGATATGAGGAAGTTTGATGACAAGGATCCCGCAACATGGATATTACAGATGGAGCAATTTTCGATCTCAATAATGTGAAAAGAACACGAAAGGTACGTATTGCAACTTTATATTTGGAACCAAATCAGTTTGTATGGTATCAATGGCTTTGCTCTTGTAAACAAATTATCACTTGAGCAATTTTTACGGAAGAATTGACAGCACATTATGAGGATACAAAAAGCAACACTCTTTTTAGCTAATTGATAAGTCTCAAACAAAAGGGTTCAATAATGGAGCACATTGAGGAGTTCCAAAAATTGAACATAAGGGTAAAAAATATTCCAGAGGAGCATAGGATTGATGTGTTCATAGGGACTTTAAAGGATAATATCCAACATTATGTTCGCCTTTGGAAACCTAATTCATTAGAGAATGCATTCAAGTTAGCAAGAAAAATGGAAAGCAAAATTATGGCAACTAGGAAGCATACTAGTCACAACTATAAAGATGGAAGTGTTGTTACCCCTAGCCTTCCACAACCTATAAGGTTGACACCACAATAATTGAAAGAAAAAAGAGAAAAAGGGCTTTGTTACAGTTGTGATAACAAATACACTAAAGGTCATAAGTGTGCTTAGAAGAAATTATTCTACATAGATTGTGAAGAGGAAGAAGAAAAGGAGCAAGAAAGGTCAAAGGAAGAGGATATACTCCAGGAACAGAGCCTAGATAAAGAAGAAATGAATCCGACCATATCTTGTAATGCATTGGCTGGAATTACCACTCCTCAACCCATCAAGATAGAAGGACAAATCAAGAAGAAAAAGGTAATAGTGTTGATTGATTCAGGAAGTACACATAATTTTATTCATTGTAAGGTAGCAAAGGAATTGAATTGCTTCCTATATCCAGCACCAGAGTGTCAAGTGATGATTGCAAATGGAGGAACGATAAATTGCTCTGGAAAGTGCCATAATATCAAGCTATCCATGGGAGAATATGTATTGACTAGCCCAATGCTTTCCATTCCAATGGGAGGTGTTGATGTTGTACTAGGAGTCCAATGGCTACAATCCTTGGGTACAATAGCTTTTAATTTTCAAGAACTTTTCATGAAATTTTCTGCGGAAGGAAAGGAAGTTGAATTAAGAGGTATTGCAGGGAAACCGGGAAAGATAATCAGCTCTAACGGGATGACAAAGCTTCTAAAAAAGGAACAAAGAGGTGTAATTTCACAATTATGTTCACTAGATGTTTCCACATCGGAATCATCTATTTCTCCAGATCTCCAAAAAGTCTTGGACAATCATTCCAAGGTATTTGAAACTCCCAAAGGTCTCCCACCTATTCATGATCATGATCATGCTATTCATCTGATTCCAGGAAGTGTTCCTCCAAACATCAGGCCGTATAGATATCCCTATGCCCAAAAGAGTGAAATTGAACGTATGGTTGCAGAAATGCTAGAGGCTGGTATAATTCAACCTACTCAAAGTTCTTTCTCTGCCCCTGTAGTATTGGTGTACAAGAAGGATGGATCATGGCACATGTGTCCGGATTATAGGGAGCTCAACAAGCTCATTATTAAATATAAGTTTCCCATTCCTGTCATTGATGAATTATTGGATGAATTGCATGGATCAATTTACTTCACCAAGTTGGATCTTCGTTCAGGATATCATCAAATCATAATGAAGACTGAAGACATTCCAAAAATAGCATTTACAACTCATGAGGGTCATTATGAATTTTTGGTCATGCCTTTTGGCCTTACCATTGCACCTTCTACATTTCAAGGTTTGATGAATTCCATTTTCAAACCCTTCCTTAGAAAATTTGTGTTAGTATTTTTTGATGATATACTAATCTACAGCAAGTCTTGGAAGGATCAGGTTGAACATGTTGACAGGGTGCTACAACTATTGGAGGAGAAACAATTATATGCAAAAAGATCCAAATGTTTCTTTGGAGTACAAGAGGTGGAATATCTAGGTCATATTGTATCTCATGAAGGAGTTAAGGTAGACCCTAGCAAAATTAAAGCCATTAAGGAATGGAAAATCCCCACATCCATAAAGCATCTGCGAGGATTTCTCGGGTTGACAGGGTATTATCGCAATTTTGTTAAGAATTATGGGAGAATAGCAGCACCTCTAACAACATTATTGAAGAAAGATGCATTTTCATGGACTTCGGAAGCAACAAAGGCCTTCGAACATCTTAAAGAAGCAATGTGCCAAGAACCGGTCTTAGCTACACCGGACTTCACAAAAACCTTTATTGTGGAATGTGATGCTTCAGGAAATGGAATTGGTGTTGTTTTAATGCAAGATGAAAGACCCATTGCTTTTGAAAGCCATCCAATCAAGGCAAAGTTTTTACACAAAGCTATTTATGAGAAGGAAATGTTGGCAATATTACATGCACTTAAGAAATGGCGACCCTACCTAATGGCAAGACACTTCAAGGTAAAAACGGATCATGATAGCCTTAAATACTTTTTAGAACAAATATTATCCTCTGAAGAGCAACAAAAGTGGGTCACAAAGATGTTGGGTTATGACTTTGAAATCATCTACAAAAAGGGGAAGCAAAATGTGGTGGCAGATGCACTCTCAAGAAAGGATGAGGATGTGGAAGCGTTGTTGTGCGCCATTTCTATTATCCAACTAGATTGGATAAATGAAGCAAGGGAGGAGTGGAAAAATGATGAATAAGTGTGGGCACTTATTCGAAAGTTACAACAATATTCCAGTACATCTGATACATTTAGCTGGAAAAATTATTCGTTATGGTACAAAGATCGCTTATACCTCTGTAAGAATTCGCAACTCAAACAAAATATTCTTATGGAATTGCACACTTCTCCCTTAGGAGGGCACTCAGGATTTTTAAAAACTTACCACAGGGTTAAGAAGGAATTTTTTTGGGATGGCCTTAAATCAGATATTCAAAAGTTTGTGGCAGAAAGTTTGGTTTTCCAACAAAATAAATTTGAAACAATTAAGACCCCAGGTCTATTACAACCTTTATCCATTCCAAGCCAACTTTGGGAGGAGGTTTCAATGGATTTTATCACATGTTTACCCAAGTCTGAGAGAAAGAGTGTCAGCATGGTGGTAGTTGACAGACTTACCAAGTATGCACACTTTTGTGCATTATCACATCCATTGAAAGACAGTACAGTTTCTACGGCATTTACGGAAACAATTCAAAAGCTACATGGAAACCCAAAGATTATTGTAAGTGACAGGGATCCCATTTTCACTGGAAATTTTTGGACAGAATTATTTTCTTGTCTTGGTACTCAGTTAGCTCATAGCTCATCTTATCATCCTCAATCTGATGGGAAAACTGAGATAGTAAACTAATGTTTGGAAGGATATCTTCATTGCTTTGTATCTGATAAACAGACACAATGGGTCAAATGGTTGCCTCTGGCTAAATGGTGGTATAACACTTCCTTCCATACAGCAACAAAAATGACCCCATTTATGGCACTTTATGGATATCAGCGACCATCCATCACATCATATTTAAGAGAAAATTCTAAGGTTCAAGTAGTGGAACATCACATTGAACATCAACAACAAGTCCTCCAACTCTTAAAGGATAACCTCGTGTTGGCATAGAATAGAATGAAACAACAGGCAGATCAACATCGTAGCGAAAGAAGTTTTGATGTAGGCGATTGGGTATTCCTACGGCTACAACCATACAAACAAATGTCCCTCAAGCAAGCTAAGAAGGATAATAAATTATCACCAAAGAATTATGGTCTGTATAAGGTGTTGCAAAGATTGGTACTATAGCATACAAATTGGAGCTTCCTGCAGCGTCTCGAGTGCACCCAGTTTTCCATGTTTCATGTTTAAAGAAGGTTATAGGTGATAAGCTCCCAGTTTAAACAATATTGCCAGAACTTGACGAGGAAGGAAAAATTATATTGGAACCGGAAGCAGTCACAGAAACAAGAACTCGACAGCTACGAAATCGATCAATCTCAGAGTATCTCATCAAGTGGAAGAACTTATCCGCTGAAGATTCCACATGGGAGGATGAGAATTTTATACAGAAGCATCCAGAACTACTCAAGCGTTGAGGACAACACTTTTTTTGAAGGAGAGGGGCATGATAGGACCCTATAATACTAGTGATTACCCCATTACTATTGTAGTTGTATCCCTTATTAATATTGTTGTGCCCCTATTGTCCCCATATTTTTATTACTGTGCCCCATAGAATCCCTCTATTGTTATTTTTGTGGCTTTATATTATTATTGTTAGGTCAGCTGGGTTATATTGTGACTCCTTAGACTCCTATATATAGAAATGAGGTTTTGTCATTTGAATCATCCAAGAATTGCTCATTCATGTAATGTAAAGGAGGTTGCCCCCTCGAAGAGGCTGAATTCTAAGGCGTTGATCTATCTTTTATATCTTTTTCTTGAACTGGTTTCATAACAATCTAGGTGATAACACAAACTTTTCATGCATAATGAAGATTGATCATGCAAAAGTTTCTTGCACATGATGAAATCAGGTTGTGCCAAACCTTGTCATAAATGCTAACACAATGGTATCATCACAAACAACCTAGAAGTATAATGTAATGCATGCTTGCATAGTGGGACAACTCAAGAGAAGTTCATACAAAATTTCAGCAAACACAGTGAATCATATCCCATTGACCATGTCTCTTCCTCTTCCCCCAATTATATTATAACACTATATGGAATACCAACAAAGGGGAGACAAAACACTTTGTGTTCCTTTCACTAGGTTAATTAAATATATTTTGCAATTGCACATGGATTATTGTCACTATGTTGCTTCATGTCATTCATATGTTGTACATTTTCTTGATTAATAAAAGTTAGAGGTGATTTCTTGTCCAAACTATTACGCTATTTGGATTTACCCCCTTTGTTAGGTTTAAATTAAGTCTATCGTTTGTGTTTGGTTGTGCATTTTGTAGCATTGCTATTAGTTTGAATCAAAACTATATTATGAATTGTAACAACAATTGATTAACACCCAACATTTTTTTTTGTAAGTCAAATTTGTATTCATAGTTTCAAAAGGAAATACATCAGAGGAAAAATGCAAGTAGTCTCACCCTGGCCAGATTTGTTGACTACCGCCAAAATCATATGACAATGAAACAAAAAAACAAAGAGAGACGCAATCCACAATTTCAAGGTCCATGTGCCCCAGTAAACATACAAAACATATGAAACACCTGTATCCATGCTAGTCGTCAGAGGTGATGGAGTCTGGGTTGTCCAGATTTGTACCAGGAGGTGGCGGAGGACAAAAGGAGCATTGGAAATGCTCTTCGAAATGGGCCATCTAGACCTCCAGTTTCTCAACCTTCTCTGATAGCAAATTCTGGCCGCACCAGACCAACACACCACTCTCCAAGGTATGACATTGGAAATAATGCATTTTGCTCAGAGTTTCTATCAATTCGGTGTGCTCCTCCTATCTAACCCACTCTAAATTCTCTAGACGATCCAAAATTGACTGAACCACATCTCGGCAATGCTCCATGTAGCAGCCTTGTCACTGACCGCGGCCACCCTGACGCACCGACACACAACGCCCAGAACCACCACGATGAACCGAACCGCCTCGCTGCAAAACAGGAAAAACAAGGCAGCCCTGAATCCTAGTTGAGCCCCCGTGTCTACCACCTCGAGATGTTGACCCCGCACATCCTAAATGCCCCGACCGGCCACCACCTCTGCCTCCTAAAATCGTGCGGCTCGAACCCTCTACACTTAGACCTTCCGGACTCCCTCCACCACTGTCAAACACTAGCTCGAGCTGAGGCCAGGACTTAGCCATGCCTAGCCTGCCCAAATTAGGCGACACCTGGGCTGAGGACTGCCTTGAGCGAGGAACCAGTCGCATGCTTGAAACCCTGACACCACCTAAGCGAGACAAAGACCACCCTTCCAATAGCTCCCAAACAATTCACACAGGGGTCAAGACCACCAGGATCAGTTGAACCTCCTCTCCCTTTAGCGTCGGGCACCCATAGCTTACAAAGTTCTTTCCCACCTCGAACCAAAAGCATACACCACCCCTGAAGTGACCCCTCACAATTCCAGCAAACCAAACCCACGACAGGCTCACCAATGGCACCACCTCGAAGCCCAGGGCCTTGTGAACTGGCTAGGGAGGCACACTTCAATAATCTCGCTCCACCAAAGGCAAATTCACAACTAGCCCAGACTTAAACTACACCAAACAAACCAAAATCCACAAAAAACCACCCCCGTTAGACGCACATACACCACATTCCTTGCAGATTTGCTCTTTCAAATCCAAATTCAGTAATTGACAACTACCCACGCCCACCAGCAAAGGCAAAACCTTCTATGAAAATGTCAACCCGGAATACCTCTGCAACACCCTCCTCTTCTCCCAGCGCTCCACACATGGTCATCAAAACTCTTTGTTGCAGAATGACCATCGAACACCCCCACTACCTTTCATAACATTAATGCGCTCACCACCCTCCGCAAGGCCCAATGTGACTTGAGGTTTCCCACGCCGGTATATACTATCTCTTGTTCTCAAGGTAATATGGGAGGGTCGTGAGGCCAGCCCACCATCCTATAGCCATGTTCTTACTATAGGCTCCCACGCATTCCCTCGGGAACATCCTCCTCTTCGTTTCTCACCCCCATCGGGGAGATTAAAACCCAAGATTTAAAATGACTAGGAAAGTAACCTTTAAAAATAAAATAGAACAATTGAATGGTAAAACCTGCTATTGATGTCAATTTGGAGCTTTTTGTTTTAGGACATGGGTAGACAACTGTCCTAAAGATGACAGGGCGGTAAACTAAATTTTTCATATAATAAACACTCCATTACTTGTCACAATTCACAACCAAATCAATGGGCTAAGTAAAATACTTACTACTAGATAACACGAAGAAAAAAAATTGTGTTCATTATAACAACATGCAAATAGCATATGTTTATTGAGTTTTGATCTAGCAATAACACCAATGTGTTGACGACCATGTTCTCAAACTTATTGAAAAATTATGCATCTCTTGTTACAATTTGGACAAATGAAGCTATGTGAGTCCCAAGTAGCTTTGACAAAATAAATACCCTATAATTGCAACATTTAAGCCTAGGATCACAGTGTCCCAAAAATGTGTAAGTTAATTACATAGATAAATAAAAATGAACATGAGGATGTGTAAGTTCAAAGTAAATTTGACAAAATGAATACCCTAAAATTTGTGTTTTAAAAACTAATTGACTGAACCAGAAACCAATCAAACTGGTTGGGCAGATCAGGCTTTGTAACAAACCATTCAAAGAATCATACCAGAGGGCCAGTTTGTATAGGTTAGGCACCAAACCATCCCTAGCAAGTGATTATCATGCTAATTGGCCCAGTTATCTCCTCAACCCACGTAGAACTAGAAGGGACCCACGACAATTTTCTCAAGCAATTTTGGAGGAAACGAATGGCTATTTCCCTCCAAAAATAGTCATAAAACTAGCCCTCCCCCTCTAATTTGCCTCACACCTCTCACTTTGGGTTTTTTGTGAGCATTTGTGAGCTTGGAGATTTTTACAACAACCCTAGGTTTCACAACAGCAATCTAACAATAGCAATTTTTTAGGTTATTTCTCATATCAACGTTGCTTTAGAGTTGTCCATTGGAGTTGGCGTCTTTGGGAGGAGGCTTTGGCAACTGATTTTCATTCCAAGGATAGTATCCTCTCCAAAAGCATTGCAGATTTCATTGTTGTCCCTATTTTTAATTTTTTCCCATGTTTCAATTTTCAAGTAAAAGTCAACCCCTCTTTTTAGGCTAAACCAACCCCCATTTTTGTTTTCAATCTATCATAAGTTTTGCATTGCACCTAGTTGCATTTTTTTCCAATTTTCATATTTATTTACCTTGAAATTTGAAAGTCAATCATCCACCAAGAGCCAAATATGATGCATGGATTCATTGTAATGTTGATGACAAAATGTTGTGCTAATATTGCAAGCACCTAATGGGGGTGGGGGTATTTATAGGTTGAAAGAAAACTTAGCTAGTATAAGATGCCAAGTAAGCCCATGTGAAGCACCAAATATAGTGATAGGGCCTATTAGGGTAGAATACAATGAAAAGCTTGAGAAGTTGAAATTGCAATAGAAGCAAAAATTGCAAAGAATCAGCAACTTACAAACGCTATGAGAGCAAGTCGTGTGATTATTTTGATCCTCTAGACTACTCATCTATCCCTTCCACCAATGTTCATGATTCCTTCCATTATGTTCCTACCCCCCTCTTGGGCCTCGTAGTCAAGCTAAAGGTAAAAAAAGGATGAACATTAAGAGTTATTTCACACCTTCCCCCTCTTTTGTGTTTGTGTCTACTTGTGCCACTTCCTCCCAACCAAGTCTAACTCAACCCACCTTAGATACCCATTGGTAAAAGCAATGCAAAAAAGTTTATTTTTAATAAAATTCCAAATGGTGGTATGACGTAGATATCTCATTTAATGTTGCGCACTCTCCTTATCACCAAGCTATGTGGAACTATAGTTGTAGGAAACTGCTTCAAATACCTTAGTATGTATGGTTTGAGAGAATCTCTCTTGCAAAGAGAGGTTTTTTCCATTGATGAATATTTGGAGTTTGAAGTCATAAACCAAAATATATTGTTCCATAGTGTCATAAGAATGGACTAATAGAAAGAACCATATTATCATAAATTTTTGTGTTTCTTGCCCTCAAGAAACCATGTTCTTGAACTCGATACATTTGATAGGGTGAAAGACACAACCTTGTTATTTGAGTTTTTTGGATGAGATCATTAAGATAGTGGGGGAGTAGAATATTGCGCAAGTCATCACAAATAATGTCTCAAACTATGTTCTTGCTAGAAAGATGCTAGAGTCCAAATATAGGACCACATTTTGGACCCCGTGTGCTACACATTACATAGACCTCATGCTTGAGAACATAGGCAAAGTGGATTTGGTAAAGAACATTGGAGCATGCCAAGTGTATGACTAAATACATTTACAAGCACTCATGGGTATTGAGCCCTCTAAAGAAAAACATTGGGGGCAAGGAGCTTGTTATGCCTACCATCACAATATTTGCAATTCACTTCATGTTGCAATCTCTCACTTCTCAGCAACAAAACTTGCAAAAAATGTTTTCCAATCATGATTGAAATGCATCTCGATGGGCTTGTAAACAAAATGGAAAAGACACCAAGAAGAAAAATTTGGACAATAATTTTTGGAAGTAAAAAAAACAAACATCAGAGCTTGTGAAAGTTGGCAAGCCCTTTATTAATATGTTGTGATAGTGGATTGGGAAAAATTTCTCACGGGCTACATCTATGTGGCTATGGATTAAGTGAAGGAGTAGATACGAGCAACCTACAATGATAAAGTTTGAAAATATGGGCCTATTTGAAAGATCATTGATAACAAATGGAAAAAACAATTCCATCATCTTATAGATGCAACCAGGGAATTCCTAAACCCCTAAGTATCATTTTAAAACTCACTTAAAAGAATATCAGAGTGCAAAGATCAAATATGGGTTGTACAAGTGCTTGGAGCGCATGGTCTTTGATGAGTTTGAGCAACTTGAAATACAATGACATATTAGTGCCTTCATTAGGGCCACGGATACCTTTGGAAAAAATATGCCAAAGATGGCAAGAGGTGTGTATCAACCAAGTAAGCAATTCCATTTCTTTTAAAGTTCATTAACTAACTTTAGTTTTTGCCTTTGTAGCGCATTGGTGGGAGTCATTTGGCAGCTAATGTCCTCAATTACAAAAGTTTGCAATTAGAGTCCTTAGTTAAATTTACAATGGGCCACAGATACCTTTCAAAAAAATATGCCAAAGATGGCAAGAGTTGTGTATCAACCAAGTAAGCAATTCTATTTCTTTTAAAGTTCATGAACTAACTTTAGTTTTTGCCTTTGTAGCACATTGGTGGGAGTCATTTGGCAGCGAATGTCCTCGATTACAAAAGTTTGCAATTAGAGTCCTCAGTTAAATTTACAATGCTTCTAGGTGTGAATACAATTGGCTTGTTTTTTAACAAATTCACACAAAGAAGAGAAACCATTTGGAACAAGAATAGTTAAATGATACCTTCTTCATGCAATGCAACCAATTGTTGAACAAATGACCTAATATGGATCCCATTGTGTTGAAAGATATTGATCCAACCTCGAAATGGATGGAGACTCAACCAGCTAAATTCAAGGTTGATTTTAATATTGATGCCATGGAGTTGGGGGGTTGATCACAACGCAAATCTAGTAATCTAACAAGGAGCTAAAGGAAGTGAACCATCAAGCATGGCACATGCAAGCACTAGCCATGCAACTTTTAATCCAACTAGTGCTTCTGTTAGGCCTAGCACTGCTACTACTACTACTAAGGTTGCAGATGTACCTCAAAAATCTGAGTCCTCAAATTTTGAGCTAGATGATGTTTATGTAGCAACTGGTGATGATATTATGTCTAGTAGTGGTCATGAGTTCGATGAGTGATCATGTTTATCAATGATCTATACTTGTAATAAGCTAGTGACCTAATAGCTTGTAGCCTTCTGTCATGGTTTTTAGACTCTGGAGGTCATTTAGAGCCTCATTGATTAAGTATTATGCTATTCATACATATTGCACCCAGTGCCACTTTGATATATTCACCCTTACAAAGTATATAGATGAACAAACTTCGCACATCATGTCTCTAATAATTTGGACTAATGGTTTGAAATCTTAAAAATATTTTTTCATTATATATTCCAATTCCAAATCCAAATCCAGTTTAATGAATACAATTCCAATTACGATTAGTTAAGATTTGTGCCCAAAACCACAACACCTAAGCCCAAATGTCATATTCCAACGATAATATGTTTGTTGACAAACGAAAAGAACATTCCCTTAAATTTTTATGTTGTTTTCAAAAATAGCACGTTTTCATGAATATTTCAAAGTAGTATTCCTTTATAAATTATTTATAGTATTCTTTGTAAATTATTTAGTATTTAATATTGAGGTTCATAGATATTTGAGAAACTTTCTGCAGTAACCAAAATATCATGGTTTCTTCAAATTTTTCTTTAAGGGAAGGTTAGGGTTGCTTAAAATTTTGAAGTGTAATATTAGGATACTTTTGAATCCATCGGCAATGCTTAGTCCAGATTTTAAATTAAAAAATACTAACAATTCTACCAGTGCCGTGACAAGTGATTTATATGACTGCGTTGCAATTTACTACCACTCGATGCAAAGCTTTTGGGCCCAATACTGTCATGTCTGCACCTATGCCTTGGCTCCAATACCGAGTGTCACGTCCGCACATATGCGTTCATAACAAATAAGAATGGACTTAAGAGAAATATAGAGTAGCGATTACTGTTAAGATGCCCGCATCTTAGATTGCTGCTGCCTATGATCAAACTCATTCATCCAATATTTGGAGGAAAATGGTTAAATCTTCTCAACGATAAATGTTAGGCAGCTTGAAACTTTATATCAGCAACTACTTCTCCCTCGTAAATTTTAGCTACAGTGTAGACGAAATTTGGAGTTAAAATGTCTGATGCGATGAGGAATTGTACATGAACCTTCGGCCAGTCTTTACAAGCTAATTCAGTGCAAGTAAAATTCCAGTACTTCTATTTCGCTACTCTTAAAGGAGCATGCAATCATTAAAGAGAAGCCTTTTCTAGCAAACTTGACCTTGGCACCCTCTCAGGTTGCAAAACTTTTCTATTTGCAGAAGCTTCTCCAGAACATTGTGGGGAGATATTTTGTGAATTAGGAAGTTCTACTTGCAGGAGCTTTTCCAAGATATTGCAGGGAAAGATTTTTTGAGATAGGAAGTTCATGCAATAACTATGAAAAACAAATCCATAAATCATGCGAAACTAACAAGAATGCAAAACTAAAAATAGTCTCCAGACTTCCATAATACAGACATAATGGCGACCTTGAAATTTTGAACAAACCTTTCAGTAATACTCTCCAATGTTGCTCAATACCATCTATGAAGTTCATGCAAAACAACCAAGAATCCTATTTTCAAAGAATATTATCTGCAGAAAACTATACGCTGATATTCCATAATACATAGACATGGTAGAGACCTTAAAATTTTGTATGAAGCGCCTTTAGTAGTATCCTCGAATGTTTCTCAAAACCATATGCAATTACACCAAAACCTTGAACACTTGCTCTGCCTGCTTTCCATCGTGTGCTTCCATTTTGCTTAAGGATGGAAGCTACTACACAATTCTTTGACAACGCCAAGATATGACAAATATCCTAAATTTGGGAAAATTGTGAATGAATTATAAAAAATATATCCCGGTTTGAAATTTGAACAACACACGCCTCCATGACATTTATGGTGACAGAATCTGTCCATTTCATATCTTTTAGATGCTCAAACAGTAGTTGTAAAAAATAAAAAATAAAGGGTCAAGAAAAGTCAAAATGTTTTGACAGAGCATGACCAACATGCTCTTATGAAAATTATGGGGCCATGAGTCCTTCAATTGTATAAGAAAGAGATTTGGCCCAATCATATCTATTTAGAACAGTATGCAAGGTGTTCATAACATTAAAATCAGGGTCCAACTTGCGCTGCCAGCCCTGCAAAAACCCAAATTAAATTCTCAGTATATTTGCAAGCAATACAAATCCCTTTCAGGAGCCCATCCAAACATCCTTTTAGTCATGCTGCTGACATTCTGTTTGTTATCATTTTTTGACATGTATCACATACCTCAAGAACCAATGTTGTCACCATTACAGTGCAGACATTCCCATCAATGTTCACTTTGTGGCGTCTCACATGTTCAAGCAACTCTTGCATACACTCTGATGGATGTACTACATCACCTTCGGCTGAACCCCAAAATTTGAATGAAGACTCAACTTCCTAATATAAGAGCCAAGTCAGTGTAAACGACAAATCACCTCACTTGCCAAACAAAATAAAAAAATATATTGCTAAAATGCACAAGAACAACCAGACGTAATATAAACATCCATTGATATCCTGCATCCCTAATGAAGCAATGAGGGAATTTATGGTAAGTTAAGATGCTTTTGTGACCAAAAGTGAAGAAGAATAACCAGTTTTAATCAGGACTTCCCTGCAGTAGTTTTGTACATACTCAAACTCTAGAAGCTGAACTATAAGAAAATCACCAACTTAAACTAGTACTATATATTTCTGCATGCCTGCATTAAAGCGGTATTCTGCAAAATTATGTAAACGCCCACAAAATTATGTACCTAATGAGTTACAACATGTGTAAACAATAACAAAGGTTAGCATGTGACATTATCAACTACTGGCACAAGTTAAAACACCTGAACCAAAGGATGATTATACCTAAGCCTCTATATGGAAGTACTAAATACTCAACTGTTAGGCTAGCCAATGGTTGCATATAGACCAAAATTTTGGTATATCTGCAAATATAAAATACCTGCTCTAAATGCAGCAAATTAATGTAAGAATTTTGAAGCCATAGAAAATATATTTTAATTTTTTTATTTTATTATTTAGTTTCAAGCCAGAGTGCACAATATTGTAAAATTAAAGAGGTCACTCAAGGGCCAAATTATATATTTCACAATGCATTAAATAAGCTCAAATGGAGACGTAGTTTCAGGATAATTACGACTAAAGAAAGCTTTGAAAATGCTACGGGAGGATTTATTATTTAGTGTACCAAATACCTGACCAAAAAGGTTAAAAAGAGGGTACAAAAAATGGAAGGCAAACAAGATTTAACCAAAAAAAGAAAAAAATCAATAGTGTAATTTAGGATTCTAATTAAAGTAACAAATCTCCATGGAAGAAAGTAGTTACCCTGGCATCCAATATGTCAACTTTGTGACAGAAAGCAATAAGTACCAGATATTAAAGGAGGCAAAATCTACCTGTATGAAGGCATTTGGATCTGGACAGCTCTGGTATCTTGAAAATTTCAGTGTACACTCTGCAGCTGTCCGGCCATCCCTCCGTGCAACAGATTTAAAGAACTCCAAAATATTCAGCCGATCATTCCTGGAAAGTTCTGCTGTCATGCCCACATCAAGGAAACTACATGAGGTTTCGATCGAAAAATCCGCTTGCTTGAAGGATTACTTTGTCCCATTCGAACCAGAATATTTCCAGGATGCATATCTGCATGGATGAAATTATCCACCTAAAAAAACGCAAAATATATATAAGAATGACAGTACAATTACTTCAAATATTTTCCTTTGACATGTTCAACAAGACCGTTCCATTGATTCTTCAGTTTACATGAAAAACTACGTTAATAATTTACAGTCAAGTTGCATATCTGGCTTTGTAAACATAAATGACTTAGCATAGAAACATAAGACTCATCCATATCTAGAATTTTGGATGCAATAATAAAAAATGTCCACGTTTTCCTATACAGGTGATTGATTTTTCTAAGCCTCTTCTGCTACAAGAAATGTAGGAATATATAACTTGACTGAAAAATCTTGCATATGCCCTACACATGACACTCCAATATCTCCCATCCTATTTTACTCAATTTGTAAATATAAAAGACAACATTGTTTAGATAGTGTTGAAACTGAGAAAATGTATTAATTTCATTCAGCAAGCTAACCAACAAGGTAGCATGATTTACATTTCTCTAGTATTGAAACTAGTAAATCAGAAGAATTTTACTTCAGCCAGTAATCAATGATGAGCCGGAGACCTGTTATGTGGGCAGCTCACTCGTTAACTGGCACCTACAGCTTCATCAAAACTATGTCTCAATAAACATTCTCGTTACAATAGATGCAGTTATGTGATTTGAGTTTGCCAAATAAACTGAAAAGTGGGTTCCAATATGGCGAAGCAAAAGCATACATGTTTTTCCTGTTTTTCAAACTAAGAAGATACAAGTATTATTTTGAGCAGGGAAACCGAAACTTCCAGTGTCTAAGTAATCTCAGCTTATTAGTAGTGAGTCACAATAATCTCAGCTTATTGGTAGGGGCACTGTTTACCCGTTCACTTACATGCATCAACTTGTATTCCTGTCAGTTTACACCCAGCTTACATACTTTTAGATTGACCAACTAAATTCTAGCATGTTCTATACTTTCAGTTCTTGCAATTTGGAGATAAATGTGCCAGTGTTCCCTCTCTTTAATGCCCTGAAAGTGAATTTAACAACACAGATTATGTCATGCTAGAAGTGCAAGTGCAAGACTGATTTTATTGGTCAAGGCACGCCACTACATCAGCACATAAGAAAAATGAATGGGCTGTTAAATTTTCAATTCATGGTAAGCAGCTCTGCAACCTAAAACCCTAGAAAGCAATAAAATATAAAAGTCACAGAATTGCTGGTTAATATGCCAGATCTACAAACCAGTGTTATTGGAACCAGACCGAAACCGGTGGAACTGGCCGTTTCGGTACCAAACTAGCCTTTTTTCACCAAACTGGTTGGTGTTGTACCAAACCAGCCAGTTCCGTAAAATGTGACCAAGGATGTTCCAAACGCAGTTTAAAAAAAACAAGAATTTTTTAGTGGGACAACCTAATATTCAAGCCTATGACCTTACTATTGCTATGCAATTAATGGTAATGCTAAAATAACTTTCTCATTTATCTTTCATTTTCATTCTTTTACTTAAATTTAAGTAAAAGGTGTTAAATTTCCATAAAACTCTACAACTACTTGGATGAATAACTGAAACTAATTAACTTTCACCAAGATACAGAGTTTCTTAATAATTCATATGCAGCAGAATAAAAACACAGAGATAAAAACACATCACACAAATTGACACACTTTTCTCAGGAAACCCAACAGGGAAAACCTGCTTGCTTGATGTGGCTATTTTATTGATTGTTCTTGGAGCAATTGAATCTATTACAAAGCAATCTGTCTCTCTTGAGAAAGTGTTTTGCTTCTCACACAAATCTCAGCTAATACAATTGATCTTGGCCTTCCTTGATCACAACTTGATCTTGGTTCCTACACACAATTGACCCTCTGTTGCCTCCTTGAATTGTTCAGCAAATCCTGCTGTCTTGCTTCAATTTTGCTCATCCTTCCTTGCACACTTGGCCTCCTTATTCCTCGTGTTATTCTCCTATTTCTTAGTACACTTGAGCTCCAAGTTGTTAGGAACCCAGCTCCATACAACCTATGCACAACCAATTCTCCTAAATTCTAGCGCACATGTGCTCCTATTCTTTAGGACACAATTCATGTGCTCCACAATCAAGGCTCTCTCTCTCACAATCTCATGAGCTTGCTTTGTCTCACAACCTTGTGCACAAAAAATTGAAATTACTTGTGCCTTTGTCCTTCCTTTATAGATTCGAATCATGCTAAATAGGCAAGTACAAACCTAGAACTCGAGTTGTGATTGACAAGTTAACTAAGTCGAACTGGTTCTCTCTCCAATCATCAGTGGAGTCATAACTCGTCCTTCTTGCACTCAATAACTAAAGTCCCAACTCACTCTATCTGAACTTGTCACTGCCACTCGATCGTATAGTCAAATTGATGAAGACTTCCACTTAACTGGACCTCCAATACTACACATGAACTTTTCATGATTATTCTCATAAACTGGAAATAAACTCACCGTAACTGAAGTCTAACTCATGAGGACAGTTTGAGGTCTTCACTAGCTAAAGCACAAGCCAAAAGACCTTGCTCGCTACATTTTCAACAAAATGATGAAAATGAAAGATAAAGGAAAATGTCACTTTAACATTACCATTAATTGGCTCAGGATGTTTGAGAGTTAATATGACTTCATTGGATTTCATATGGAGAAAGTAGAATTTTAGATCTCATTCAAAATCCAATGGCCTTAACAATTTTCAAGATTGCAAAATTGGGGGAATTGCAACTTATCCATTGGATTTTGTCGTATACAAGGGTGTGGAACGAGCATTTAATCAAGCGTACCAAACCCTTTATGTACCTTGGTGTCAGTGCCATTGGCTGTTGAACTCCTCTATCATGTACCCGTCACTCAAAACAAAATCTCAATTTGACATGTGAAACTTTTTCCCTTATTTTAATGCTTAAAGGGTGATATTGATGATGAAGATCCCAATATGGGCAATGATTTTGATGATATGCTGGTAATTTTTGTTGCGTGAATTTTTTTTACACTAGAGACCATCTAGAGCTTCTTTGTTGATGTATTTTTTATTTAGAAATGTATTGCACTAAGTGCTATTTTGGTTTATGCACTCTTATTTGCTATATAAATGAGAACTTTTGCATATTTGTGTATAAATGGTTTGAATTCATATGGATGCACATGAACATACGTTTTTCTTTAAAATTTGAATATTTTATGTGTTTTTGGTCTACTAGTTTTTTGGTCTGGTTTTTTTTACCAGTTCCGGTCCAGTTCGGGCCGGTTCCTGGTTTAGACTGCTTTCCGGTTCGATCACCAGTTCGGTTCCGATAACATTGCTACATAGTACAAACACATTGTTAACTGAAAATACAAACAGAAAACAGTAGAATACACAGCACTCAAGAACACGTCTCTTTTTCTTATTAACTCAGAAAAAAACTACAACAGCTCACTCAAAACTGCCATTGATTGATCTCTCGCAATCCTGCCTTTCTTTTACAGAAAAGAAGGCTAGGAGAAAATATAGAATAACCCATCTCTCTGGGTGCCTATATAAGAAAAGAAAATATACCTATACTCCTGATCTATACTTCTATGGTTTTAATCTTTGCAAATAATGCTTGTGTGATGCATGTTTCTTGGATTTCCTTGGTATGAGCTAAGGTTTTCTTGGTTTTCCCTAGATAGGGTTTGAGGAGCTAGAGGATGTACTGGTATGCACATGAAATTTATCTTTTGCATATTAATGAAGTTTCCAGCTGTCCAATATTTGTGTAAATTGCAGATTTGGTCTTCAGCCATATGTTTTATTCATGGTTTGCAATTTCCAGCACTATGTATCTTGCTAATTTGACATAAGTTAAGGGTGATTGCATTAGGTAATTTCAAAGTTATAATCGAGGAATATAAGAACAGATTTGCTGCTGTTTTTACTGCTTTCACAGAGTTTTCAGATCTGTTTTATGCATGATAAGATTGCCTTAGGGGGCTGAAACTTATTGGAACACTTTCATATATTTTCTCTTTGATTGAGTAGATGATTGGGGTTGTTAAGAGTTGAAATACTGTCCACTGTTGCTGCTGTTTTATCTGTATTTAATAACAGCCCTAGGGCTGACAATTCACTGGGTTAACATCCAGGAAACCTTTTGTTAAGATGTCAAATTTATTGTTTCATTAATTGTTGGTTGTGAGGAAATTTCTACAAGGGGGGTGGCATCCTGTATCTCTAATCATAGTTACTTGTAAAAACATGGCCAAGGCATTGGCTTTGCAGAATCCAGATCCATTCAGTTGCAGGGTATGTGGTGTGCCAAGATCAAATTTGGATTTTGTTTAAAGGAGATTTATCCTTGACACACTGTTTTCAGCATGGGAGGCTATGAAGTGGACCCCTAAGACTACCTAGTAGCCCTTGTCATCAAAATTGACTTTGACAAAGCTTATAAACAGGTACGTTTGTGGTTCATTACAAAGATGAGGGCTTGCCTTGGTTTTGGCCCGCATTGTTTGGCTACACTTAATACCCTCTTCACCAATGCTTGCCTTTGTCTCAATCAATAATGCTTTGTCCCCACGGATTTTGTTGCATTAGTCCATTTGTCAAAGATGCACCCTAGCTCCTTATCTATATTTGTTCACCATTGATGCTCTAAGCCACTTGTTGGAGTCTACTAATCTTGCAGGGCGAATTCTGATATTAGGCTCTTGGATGGTCCTCAGATGGTTAACAACTATTTTGTTAATGATTTTTTTCTCTCTACGAGTGTTGAGCAAGGCTTAGTGGATGGACCCATTGCTTGCTTGGCCTTGTACACATTCTGCACTACTTTAGGCTCTCTTGTCAATGCCCACAAGATAGGCTAATGGTTGGTTGGGTTGGATGCACCACCAAATTGGATTTCTATAGCTTGTACTCATATCCAGCCTAGGGCATGTTACCCCTTATGTTGACACGAGTGGTAAACGGTCTTGTGCAGATTAAGGGAACTATTTTAGCCTTCAAAATCTTGGAATGTTGGTGGAGGTTGCTTCAGGGGTGTATCTTTTTCTTCATAAGCCTTCATCATGGTAGTCATCTAGTCACATCTATTCATTGTCACTAAGTGTTGCATGTTTGTAAACACAATGATGCATCTACCTAATTCCATTCAAATTCATATAATTGTAATAGTTTTACCTAGGAAAATTCTCTATTGCAAGCATGCCATCACTTTTGCCAAGGTGAAATCCAACTTCACATATACATTATCACCACTTTCCACCATTTTTCCTAGGTGATTTGTGTATCACAACACATCTTAATGTTTCACCTAAGTAAAATTCACTTTTATACCCACATACCACTTCACTCCATCTTCTCGTAGGCACATGGTACCTTTTGTTTATAATTCACTAAGTTTTGAACCATATTAACCCTTAAATATTTCCACTTTTTCCTATGTAAACGCGCGCCCAACTGTTTTAGGATAATTTAATTAAAATTTAAAATCCTTAACCTTAGGTTGAGTACCTAATATGAGCCTACTAGTAATTCATTGTTCCAATCCTTCAGCAAGGCCTTTTTCCCAAAGTTTCACTTTTTAACTGGTCACTAGGATTGTATCTTGAAGTCCATGTGGTACACATGAGATTAGGCACTCCCCCTTTTGACACATATTGAAGTGATACACTAATTCCTAATTATTCACTAGGGAACTTAGTTTTATATCCATGGCATACACAATTTAAGTTAGTATTCTCCCTTCGGCACATATGTTGAGGCAAAAATACATGACATAAAGCCAATTTGCCATAGTCTCAACTTAGCCTTGTTCACGAGAGCTAAACCTCGTTCATGCTTTATCCTTGTCCATTAGCATGAGGTTTGAGTAGTTAGTTGAGCCTTAAGTTGAATAGGGAAGACGAATACCCATGTGCCCTAGGGTTTTAACATTCCAACTCATCCATCCACCTCATCCACTCATGCACCTAGACTCAATTTAGCCTTGTTCACATGTGCTAAACCTCATTCATGATTTATCTCTATCCATTAGCATGAGTTTTAAGGAGATAGTTATGCCTTAAGCTGAATAGGAAGACCAATACCATGTGCCCCAAGGTTTTGACCTTCCATCTCATCCATCCAACTCATCCACTCACACACACATCCCTAGATGGTGCACTCCACTAAAAGCATATATCCACTTCCTACATAAACTTGTTCACACCTTGCACACATGTGAAATGACTATTGATGGTTTGGCTTGGTCAAAAGGTGTCTCTATGCACACATTTTGAGGAGATATCATGGATTTGATGAAGACCAATTTGCACAACCATCAAAGGCAACCCTTGTAGAATGAGAATTTCAAGTTGACTTGGTCAAAGTCTGCAAAAATGCACATTCTTCTAGGGAAGACTCATACTAGGTGAACATAAAGCATATTCTTGGGCAAAGGGTTTCTAGAAAGATCACTCAAGCATTACACTTGGCATTGGCATACATTTCTCAAGCAACACCCTCATAAATGATTCTTTACAAATGGAAAACCACTCATTTTCTAGCAATTCCATCCTCCTAAATAATATTATTGTTTGGGGGTAGTTATTTCTAGGGAAATGTCTTCATCATTGAGTATTACACTTGCATTCAAACACATCTTTTGAAAATTCGCCCTACCTATTTGACCAAGCCTTCTATTATTATTTTTTCAGATAAGGAGGACAAATGGCACCTAGGTTTTGCCTTTGTATGAAGACAAGGATGGAAGAAGGAGACATGTGACACTACAATCATCGAAAACATTGCATTCAAACATTTTTCTATGGTCTTTTCATCTAATTTGCTCACTTAGGTAGCTGTAAATATTTTTATTATTTTCCTCGAAGAGGTTCATGAGGAAAATAATATTTTATCGTTAAGGGAGAGTTGAGCTAAATTTTATATAAAGGTTTGCTCTCTCCATTATTCACTGGGAAATTTTTGGTGTAAATAAAAGAAGCTCAAGGCTATTGGAGTATTTTGTCTATATTTTGCCTAAATAATAGAGTGATGTATAGTTAATTTCTTATGTGTGGCTTTTAGTTCTATGTGGTACAATTGGGAATTTGTTTGCAGGGTGTATGGATGACAATGGCAAATCAAGGACCAAAGAGAAGCACATGTGTTATAATGGAAAGGGCTAGGCTAATGGTTTCCTTCCCATTATCTCCCTTTTGTATCCTTTACCTTCAAGATGAAAACATTACACATTCTATATCACTAGATTAGATGTGTTTGTAGATAGGCTTTGGTAGGAGCCACCTCTGCAATTTGCTTTGAGTAGTTGATCTTTTGTAAGAACCTCCCCACCATCACATTTATAGAATAAACACCCAAGTTAGGTGTACAGTTGTGCATATCAAGCAATTGCTTTCTACCTCTTAATATTCCTTTAGGACTGCTCTGTAGGATTACTTGCATGACTCCATTGTCCAACCAATGGAAGGCACTAGTCTCCCTTTTATCCATCACTCCCCAACTATCTAAATTCATTTTTATATTTTGTTTATGATGCTAAACTTTCTCATGCTCCCACTACATACTACATGCACATAAAGCTTAGTAACCCATAGGGAAACCCCCCTGGTTAGGATTCCAATTACCCTAGCCTAAAGTGCATAGGAGAGTTGGTGAGGTAACAATGGCCAAACTCCTAGTTCCAAAATGTTGGAAAATTGGGAGGCTTTACAATTAGATTAGATTTTTATTGAATTTAGATAATGATAGTATGTTATATGCTTCGCACAATTTACTTCAATCTTCCTTTAGCAGCCCAATGACGATTTCCAATTATTTCCAGTAGCAATCACATTAACGTAATCGAATTGACAGTAAATGCAAATAGAACACAAAAACATATGCAGAAAACAAGCCAAGACAAGAGGATACCAAATTTGGCGGATGCCAGGTAAAAACCCCAATGTGGGGAAAACCCTTTGATTAAATCTTCTTATTATTATTCAATATTTCAACAAATAGAGTACATCTAAGTTGCACGAAACAGGGAAACGGGTACGAGTTTCCGAAACAGGCACAAGTAGGAAACGTGACCCCCCCAAATTTTGGAAATGGGGAAACGTGATATATATATATTAGGACATTTAAGAAATGTTATGTGCAATCATAAAGCATACATGATACATTATAATTTATTACATTTAAAGTTTAAACATTATGATTAAATTTACATTACATTTACTCATGAATGATCACATAATAAAAATAGCAATATCGGAATATCCAAAATCAACCTTTATTATATATCCAAATCTCAAAATCGACCTTTATTATATATATGAGGCTGCAAGTACAATAAAGACTATGAGGCTGCAAGATAAAAACAAAAGACTAATCCTCATCATCATAATCCTCATAAAAAACAGAAGCAGAAGCATGCTCAACAGTGGATGGTGGTGCTGAAGAAAATGTTGGGCAAATTCCACTTCCAAGCTGGACCTCAATATTCAGGGCAGCAAGAGAGAGATCCAAATCACGACTTTTTGGATCCACATCCCATTCTTTAGAAGGACCATTGTTGTATTCTGGACCCCTACGAGATGTAAGGTGAAGGTTGGAGTGCAAATAAACAAGATCCTTTGCCTTCTGTGAGCCCAACCTATTGCGCTTCACAGAATGAATAAAACCATAGGTGCTCCAATTCCTTTATGTTGATGAAGAGCTTGCCGCTTGTGAAAAAACACAAATGGCAAGGTTTTGCAAATGTACACCATTTGCTCCATGACAAATCCACCACCTAACTGGATTCATGGTGCTTCTCTTCTCCAAAGTTGATATATCTGCATTATCATCTAATCCTGCAGCAAAGCTGGCAAACTCTTCCTTTACCTTCCTGTGTAGATGAGATGGAAATATTCTCATAAGGGCTTTTTTCACCCCATTAGCCACCTCTCTATCCTTATGGGGTGTCTTCCTCTTGCCATTGCTTCGAGCAATAAGTTCCTCATCATAGAATTTGGGGTACAAGGCATGTGCTAAAGTGTGCAATGGAGTGTTGAAATTGTTCCACCTATCAACAATGATTTTCTTGACTAAATCAGCAAAATGATCATCAACAAACAAAAGTCGTGGAGACTCTTGTGAAATGATTTCCATAGTATTTTCAACCATGGAATCCATGCCATCATATAACTCTCCTAAGAAAGGTTGGTCAATGTCATCATTCTGAAGAAGCTCAAATGTAGGGGTTGCGAACTTTAGCAAGAAATCTATCTTGCTCCACCAATCCTCGTCAAGGCACAATCTATGCACCATATATCCCCGCTCTGAATCTGCTTGTCTCCACTCAACCCAAAGTTGACTCACCACCATAGAAACTAATGCATGCTTAAACTCAACAAGGCGGCGCAACATCAAGAAATTTAGGCATAACTTGTCTCAGCAACCTTTAAGAACTCCAATTTGGAGTACTCTCGAAATATTGCCTGAGATTGGTGGTGGTTGGTGAAGAATTTAACAATCTCCCTTGCTTCCCCTGTGATTTCCTTTATCCATGGAACTTTGTTTTCGATCTCCTCTAAGATCAGATTCAGATTATGGACAATGCAGGGTGTCCAAAAGATGTGGTCATACCTCCCCTCAATAATTAAACCTGCAGCTTTGCAAACTGTTGCATCATCCATGATAACTTGCACCACCCTATTAGGCCCTATTTGTTCAATAGATTTTATAATAACTGTTAGGATTCCAAGAAACGCTCATAGGTTGTAGCTCGGAGATGCCTGGTTACATATAAATTAAACTATTGTTGCAGGTTTAATGGAAGGAATGATGGTTTGCTTCAAGCCAGATAACCACTTCTAGTCTCTTTCACTCCAGACATGCATGAACACCCTCAGACTACAAGGCTTTAGACCACCAGTGCTCACAGTTTAGATATTAGGTGAATATGGAGAATACTAACCACACTAGCAGATGCACAAGACCATGTGATGGCCGGCTGCAACTAATACAGAAACCTGCAAATCTAATCTATTAATGCAAAGACAAGATGACAGCACTCCTGCATTAGATAGAAAGAAACCTGAGCAACCTATTCAGTGATGCATTCAAGATTCTAACACAGAGATAAGATAACAGTTATCTAGTGCTAAACATCTAGAGATCAGGAACACAACGTATCAAGCACAAGCTTAGAACAGAAGAAAATGGACAGTGAGCAGTTAACAGCAAAAGAAGCTTGTATTTGCTGAAAATGAAGATGAGACGCTGCAAGTGACAAAATCTCTACAATCTCCAGAAGTTGAACCTTACATCAAATGCCAACCCTGATTACATCTTTCTTCTAGATATTTATAGGTCTACATTACAATGACACCTAGTCGTTTAAGTATGGAGGGGTCTTAATTGACCACCAACTGCATTTAACTACCTGATGGAGTCTCTGAACGAGGTTGCTTGCTTCACTGTGTAAAACCGATCTGTACAACTGATGTGCTGTCCTTTAGGCGATTGGAATGCTCGCGGCAGTGAAGTCCATGACTGATAAATTCTGTTATAGGGTCGTGCTATGTCCTTTCCTCCCTTCGGCCATGCTTTCTGTTTAATGTGGTTGTTGAGGATCCAACTGTTATCAGTCAAGCAGAGCTGGTCATCTCCTTCCTTGGGCAACAAAATGGACGTAGGACGTAGGGTGCATGGGTAGGTGGACAGTTGGGATGAGCGAGAGGGATGACTGTCGGATCGGGGAGATGAATGGTGGAGATGGCTCGGTGAAGGCTATCGGCCGAAGTGGGAGCGGGGTGTGTCAGGGCCGTTGGATCTTTAGTGGACAGATCGGGCGGTCATCGAGCAATGGAGCTGCACGGGCACTAACAGGTGAGGGTGGTTTACTTGGGCGGTAACAATTTTCATCGCACCGCTTTCGGGCGCTAAGTGGTAATTGCTTGGGGCAATGCGATTCCACACAATGAACGACACGTAGCAGCGGATGAGAGAGAAAAACCGCCCTCATCGTGTGTTATCGTTCGATCTAGTTGCCCGCGCGATATGTGTGAAGGCCGTCAAATCTCAGTGGAGATGATCTAATGGTGGAAAGTGGTCGAGCGGGTCACCTTTATCGGGCGCGATGTGAGCTGTTGGATTGGCAGGGGCTGATCAATGGTGGGGATGCAGCGTGATGGGCTACGAGCACGTGAGGCATATGGATAAGGTTTTATGGTTAGTTTAGCTTTGCGCTTAGGGCTGAGGCAAAAGGGAATTTTGTCGGATTTGGAAGGTTCGTTTAGGAAATGGGGAAGGTTAAAGGTAAGAGGGGTGAGGGAAGAAAGGGAAAAGTGACCAGTGTAAGCCCCTTTTGGGACACAACCAAACAGACCAGGCCTCTCTCTGACATTAGAAAGTCAGCGCTGCATAGCAGAGCTAACACTAGCTCCTTCTGGGGATGAAATCCTCCCTGTGAGGTTTCAAGAACTGTAGACCACTGCCTTTCATATAGAAACAAGATCAGCAAGATTTCCTAGTATTCCATTGGGCATGGAGTCTAATTAAGCCTACACTAAAAACTGTAAAAGAACATATTTACAATGTTGGGGCCTAAAGGCCTTAAACAACATAAACCTTCAAAAACCGCCCATTAACTTAGCCATCAAAATTGTTTCTCCTTCCAAACTCTGCAGCATGAAAGTATTGTTCCACTGGACCTAAGCGATGACGAATGATCCTATCCATAGAGCATCGAATTTACAAGGATCTCCCTGCCTTTCCTTCAGTGCATTCCATTGGAGAAAACAGTCACCACACTGAGAATTGACCCTTTTTACCTTTATATGAAAGGTTTCTTTCTCTTGGTCAATGTGCATGTCAGCCAATTCATCAAAGACTTGCAAAAACTTGCTAATTTGATCACCTACCTCAAAAAGTTTAGGGCATTTGACCTTATCAGGTAGAGATGGTTTATATTTCACCCCCTCTCTATATGCTCTCATCCTTGGATGTTTTTCGTGGAAGCTTTTGTACGCCTGCTGAATAATAAGGGCTGCTGTGTACTTGGCTGTGTCATTTGTGGCCTGAACAATTAATATAAATGGTGAATCAATGTATTCTTGTGTGGGGGACACAAAGACTTCACCTGCTCCTGTAGCTTTCTTAGAACAAGCCCCATCAAAGAAGGTGTCCCAAATCTGTGGGCCTTCTTCCTTTGTGATCTGGCAAACTGCCTTTTCAGGCTATGTGGAGGCCAACTGGGCAGGCTTCGTAATATCAAGACTGAGCTTATCCATGTCAACCTTGGGCATTGAATTATGGCTGGCTCCAGTGCCTAGGGGGCAATTATGAGGGATTTTATCTTGAACAAACAAAGGAACATAAGATGATGGGGAGCTGATTTCACCTTTTTTTATCACTGGGCTGAGAATAACAGTTGGTTGGTCATTTTGCAAATTCACATAGTCAATGGAAGCTTAGATGGTTTTAGGCTCAAGATCCTCAAGGATAGATTTCTTGAGGGACTCATTCTTCACTGGTTCAAGCAGAGGCATGGGTATTCTTGGCTTCTGAATTTCTGATTGAAAACTGAAAGAAGAAGGGGAATTTTCAAGGCCTCTTACCTCTATGCCTGGAACTTTGAGGATGGTGGGATTAACCGCTGGTTGCTTCTGCTTGCTGACTGCTGCTCTGAGGGGACTGCAGTCCTTTGAACAGGATTCTCTTTGACATTACTCGTTCTTGACCTCAAGTTATATCTTTTTTGATCTTCAGTCTGTAGAACAGCTTCTCTGTCCCACTCTTGATTGGTCTGGTCCCTGAATAATGACTCCTCGTAGGCAGCTAATGTCAAAAAGGCAGTATTGCCCTTGTCTTCCATGCAGTGAATCTCATCCTCTTCATTAAACTGCTCCTCCTCCATGACTACGTTCTGGAAAGGAGTCTTAACCCTTTGTTCCTCATTGGCCTCTTTGCCCCTCTGAATGATCTGCAATTGTTCATTTGCTCTTCTGAACGGATTTGGATTTCTAGGAGCAAATGTATTAGGAAGCCTAGCTTTCCCAGGACTCTGCTCAAGCTTTAGTTTGGATATTTCAGCAGCCAATGACTATATCATTTTAGTCATTTTGTCTATTTTGGGTTCTGAAGATGAAGAAGAGGAGGAAGACTCACCTCCCTGCCTCCTATCAACGTGTCCTTTGAGTTTCTCTGCAGCCATGATATTGGATTCCACCTCCAAGGCTGCATCTTGCATTTCAGCTAGAGAAGCACATCTTCTCTCTCTTAATAGCAGGCAGAAATCAGAATCAAAGGCATTGGCATAGGTGAGTTTGGCAGAGGTGGGGGTAGGCTTCACTTTAGTTGGTATCTTGCTATACATACGATTGAATCTTTTATTAAAGTCAGACAATGACTCCCCATTTTCCCTTTTCAGGTTTCAAACTCAGTATGGTAGTATAGCAGGTCTTTCTTATCTCCCTAATGCTTTAAAAACACATCATCTAATGCTTCAATGTCTGTTATAGACCTAGGGGTCAGCTCTCTGAACCACTTTCTAGCCTCTCCATCAAGGCTTTGGACAAATACTCTCATCCACACATCATCTTCACCGATATCTAGGTTATCAGCATAGCTATAAAAAGACTCAAGGTGTTCTTCAGATATTACTCCCTCTGTCCTAGTGAACTTAGGCATGTATTTCTAATATTCTCCTGCAAGCATGGCATTCAAAGGAATAGGCAGGACCAGTGGTCCATACCTAGCAGCTATGATTCTTTCCATCTTGGTGGGTGCTTGTGGGCCTGCCATGACTGGGGTGGATGGGAGGGTACTGGCAGTTTGGAAGGTAGGGAGTTGAGAAATGAATGACAGGGCCGAAGGAAACTGATGGACTAGAAGGGAGGGTTCCTTTGGACTGAGATCCAAAGGGGAACTTATTGAACAAGGAGCTTTATGAATCTCTGAGAGTATTTCTTTACTTATAGTGCTAGAGGCTATATTCTCAGTATGTATGTGCTCTGTTACGAGCCTTTCTTGCAGAGATGCATAAGATTGTTTAGGTTTACCTGATCTTGATGCTTCCTTTTGTGATGTCTTTCTTTGCCTGACAATCTTCTCAGGGTCAGGCACTGGGTCAGCTAGTGAATTCTGAGGATTTCTCCGAGTATGCCTCACAAACTGAGCCAAAACTGTGACGTGGAGTTCACAAGAGGTTCGTCCTTCAGTAGAGTTGCCAGATAGATGATTGCAACCAAAAAATGTGTCCAGACTTTGTCTATCATCAAAGTTGGATCTATGTCGTTCTCCCAGGGAAGCTGAGCTTCAATCTCCTCTCCCCGGCAACGGCACCAATTATGTTAGGATTCCACGAAACTCTCTTAGGTTGTAGCTCAGAGATGCTTGGTAACATATAAATTAAACTATTGTTGCAGATTTAATCGAAGGAATGATGCCTTCGTTCAAGCCAGATAACCACTTCTACTCTGTTTCACTCCAGACATGCATGAACACCCTCAGACTACAAGGCTTTAGACCACCAATGCTCACAGTTTAGATATTAGGTGAATATGGCCGGCTGCAACTAGTACAGAAACCTGCAAATCTAATCTATTAATGCAAAAACAGGATGACAGCTCTCCTGCATTAGATAGAAAGAAACCTGAGCAACCTATTCAATGATACATTCAAATTTGAAGATAAACTAATCCCATATTTTTAAATCTCTAGCCCGGTATTGGCTCTATTATTAGTTTACAAGCCAAATTTAAGTATCATGGAGTGAAGGTTGTGGGAGCACTTTTAATCGATAGGTTTTACGCTTGGAGTTTTTTCAACACGGACCTGTCAACAGCCAGGGTCTACCATGTAGTTTGGGTTTTGTTTTATTTCCATCAGATTCTCATTTCTTCACTGCAAAGGCTAATCTGGGAAAAAGGAACAAATAATGTTGGGGAATTTAACGCTTTACTTTCCTTATGAAATCTGCACTTAACAAAGGGATTGTCAGGCTTCAGATTTTAGGGGATCCAGTTCTCACTATATATATTGGAACAAATAATGTTGGGGAATTTAAAGCTTTACTTTCCTTATGAAATCTGCACTGAACAAAGGGAGTGTCAGGCTTCAGATTTTAGGGGATCCAGCTCTCACTATATATTCGATGTCAGTTCAGCTTCAAGTCCATAGTACTGGTTTATCCATATTGGCTAAGCAATTGAAGGAGATTTCAAGGCAATTTCAGGAGGTATCTTTCAAGCATGTCTACAAGGATCTGGCCAATACCCTTTCTAAAGATGGTTTACAATTTGTGGAAAATGAAATCATTGAAGATGAATATCATGAGGGGCTTTTACTCTCCTCTAGGTACACAGATGTTTTTTGAGCTAAAAAAAATTTTTGGTGGGTGGATTTCAAATCTAATTTTTTTACAGGCTTTAATCTGGTTACTCAATAAGTGTTTCGATGAAATGTAATGGAAGTCATTTGGACATGTCAAGTTCAGGATTATCCTTCTGATGACTATTTGGTAGAACTATAAGCAGTTCAGTGATATCTATACAGAAAGTAGCACAAACTTTGACAATTGTACATCACACACCATGTGGAATGTATTTTTAATTCTTCTTGAAAAAGGATACCTTTTTTCTTGGAAAGACATTTCTAGTTCACTCTGACAAGCATCTCAGGTTAGGTCATCAGCATTCTTTTATTGATATATTTGGTTTTTGAAATCTCTACTCAAAAGATATGTCATCAGCAGTCAAGCCACCGATTTAATTTGCCATCAAAAACCTCTTGGTTCAACACAACTTACAGCTAGCCTAACTATGATCTAATTAATTCATCATGGAGATAGAGTGCAATGACCTCATGTAAACACGTGAAAGTCAAGGATGACATTGACATGATGGATTCAATGAGCCTTAAGAATTTACCATCCAAATTGAGGCATATATAGTCATGACAGGTTCATCCATAATAATCACGATTCACTAGATTTATAGCCTCCATATACAATCAGCCATGCATATACCCATTCACTTAACCTCACACCAAATTTTGTCAGCTGGATTCGGGAGACTGAATCCTCAAGAATATAACATCCGTGTTCATTGGACATGAAGCTGACTTTTTCTAGTCAATCTCTTCCTGTAAAACGTGCCTGTGCATAATTACATCCAAAGTAATGAACTTATTCAGAAGAGAAAGGAAAAAAATATGGATGCCACTGGACTCCTTCCCAGAAAATCAACAGCGTCTCCTTCTGGGAAGGAGGATATGATATGATAGTGTCACCTCTTCTCATTCTTACAGAGTCTTTGATCACTGACATTGAATGCCCATCTAAGAAAAAAAATTATGGGAAGTTCATTCAAGACCTTCGGTACATGCATAATAATGTCTACAATTATTTAGTAAGTCAAAGAATTGATATAATTCATAGCAGGCAGATTGGATGGCATACCAGTAGCATCTTGAGGAGAGTATGCGTGCCAGTGTGAGCAAGTGATCTATTAAACTTATGGTTTGCTTCTGGCTGATCAACATAGCGTGCCACACTCTCGCCTTGTTCATAAGTCTCCACCAAAACTGCCGGGTGTACAAGTGGGTACAAGGGCTTAGGAAAAGACACATCTTTCCACCTGCGAAAATTGTAAAGAAAACGGTTCAAGTGTGCAGCTTCTCTTGAAAGATCGACTTGAGACAACATAAAGACAGCAAATTGTTGTACACTTTCTTCAAGTCTCAGCCACCTCAATGCTGGCAAACAACTGGAAAGCTTTGCAACCCAATTTATTATGACAAAATCCCTCCGAATCACTTCACTAACTCCAGGGTGTCTGACTTTTACCGCAACAATCATAGGCTTTACCTTCTGACCAGGATACTGAAATTTCAGAGTAGCCTTATGCACTTGGGCAATACTGCCAGAAGCAACGGGCTCCTCTTCAAAGTTCTCAAAAACTTCATCAATTCTACGACCAAAAGCCCTTTCAATAGTTTCCTGTGTGTATGAAAATTTATGTGCCGGTGCCTTTGTGTGCAGTTTTGCGAGCTCCTTACACAAATCTCTGGGGAAAAGATCTGGACGTGTGGCTGCCCACTGACCCCACTTAATGAAGGCAGCCCCTGCCTTCTCCAGAGATCCATGAACAAGCTGCAGCCATCTTTCTCTATACCTTCCCTCAAACATAGATGCAAACGGAGCCATCACAATTGCTGGTGTGAATAGTGTCATCAAATAAAGTGCCCTTATCACCAAAATAAGGCCCTCCACAATTGACCAGATAGATGATGTGAAAATGGCATGTCTATTAATTACTTGACTGTTCAGAGGGACACTAGAATACAATTCTTGTGATTCAGCCAACCTATTATGTGCCCATGAAGCCTCCCCAATAATAACAGCCAATATTCGAGGGGTGAGATGTGATCTAACACAAGCCAAGCTCACAGCACGAGCAATCTTACTAATTGCTGGAAATGTGGGACCACCATAGCAGCATAACAGCGAGAGTCTCCTCCATGCCGCTTGAGCATGGTACGTCATGCCAACACTTGCTGGCATCGCAGAAAAACCTTTGGAATTATGTGGCCTACAAAGATTATACCTGAGTTTGGAGAATCCTGAAAGGATTGGGATAGAATGTGCCCTTCTAGCACTTTCCTGGACAGAACCATACCTGTCATCTATCCTACTCCAGTAGGACTTCTTGTTCTGTGAATGATGAAATCTGACATGGTTCCACAATATTCTAGGTACACCGGGCGAAGATGGGCTCCCATGTGTGCTGCTTCCTATATCTTGCAACTTTCGAATGGCCAAAGCACAACCTACTTTCTTGATAGGTCCACGTCCTACTTTCTTAATGTGTTCATATGCTAAAAACCTGCAAAAGATTATAGGGTGAGCATCAGAGATCAAATTGACAGCCTGCGGTGCCCTTGAGAGACTATTTAACCTTGAAAATCCAAATGGGATATATAAGATATATTTCCCTGATAAGAAGAAATCTCCTAAAAAGGGGGAGCCAGCTTAATGTCCCCTTCAGGTGAAAAAAAGGTAAATAAAATGAAGAACCCTTGAGTCATTGCTTTATTGTAAAAAAGCTGGGCGTTGTTCAATATGAAATTTCTCGACACCGAAATCGTAACAAAAAAACAGGATTGTGGTCACTTACATTGTTACATATTTATCATCCTTCTTGTTGTTAACGGAGGTGTTTGATCTGAATTCAGTTGAATGTAACTGATCGGCCTTGGTCTGAAGATCCCATTAGAACATAATTGCTGGGGAAGGAAGGAAGATCAAAAATTGTTTCTTTTCTTTTGTACAAGATCCTGCAAGCAATACAAACCTTCAGAAAAAATCCGCCAGGCGAAAGTCTTCCAAATCCCCGAATTGTTTGATAGAAATGGCGGTGACTACCACAAGAGTTCGAAGCCTGTGAAAGCCACAACAATAGATTTAAGATTTAAGATTTCAGTCTCAGATTTGAGAATCGCCAGAATCCTATTCGCCATGAAATGGTAAGAGCAACCAATAGGAAAGTCTTATTAAGGAATCCAGGAATATGTGGTTGCCTTTCGCCTTGGCCTCTCGCGTGCAAATTTAGTGAAGTCGTGTGGAGGAACGCAAGTCGCACCCCACAACAGTTAATTGAAACCAGATCGTCCTCCGCCTATTCTGTATTTAATTTAAAGTTTATGAATATGATAGGCAATGGAGGTCCCTGGTCCAGAATAAGAGGATTTCCGCATAACAATGAAGTAATAAAATACCTTTCAATGCTAAAGAATTGTGAACCCTAAGAGCTTCGAAATTTGAATCGTGTTAAACTTAAAACTCATAAAATATTCTAAATTTTTAACACCATACAAATTTATTTTGGCACCTTTCCATACGGCATGGGAAAGGGGTGAAGGGTCATTTATACCTTCGAAGGACTTTAGAAACTAATCTTCTTCTAAGCTATAGATAACTCCGCGAAGATTTTAAATTCTGAATTTAGGCTTCTAACCCATATTATGCATGTTGAGATATTTTCAAGGTAAAAATTATATTTTATTTTTCTAGTATAGTTCATGGTGGTATAAGGTTTTCAAAAAACTTTATTGAGAAAGAGGTGTGATAGTTCATCATGGTATAAGGTTTTAAAAAATTCAAAATTTAACATGGTATAAGGTTTTAAAAAATTCAAAATTTAATATAGAAGCTTGAAAGAGTGATTATTAGAATTTTGTAAATGGAAACTTTTTATTTTTTAATAACATTTTTTTAAGCATTTAACAAAGTAATCCTAATAACAATTCAATAAAGTAATTTTATTTTATATTATAAAACATTTTAACTATCTAAAAGTGAATATGGGTACATAAAAATGCTTTACAGTGAAATCTATCTACATTGTTTATATGTTTATATGATGTTTGGATGGCACTCAAAATTTTGAGATGGAAAGAATCTTTCCTTTTCAATTTAGATATTATTGAAGGGGTAAAATATCTTGGTTTCACTTTAAAACTCAATTATTATACTTTGTTTCTTTTTTATATGACGTTTGATAACACTCAAAATTTTAAGAGGGAAAGAATCTTTCATTTTCAACATTTAGATATTAATGAAGGGGTAAAATATCTTGGTTTCACTCTAAAACTCAATTATTATGGTAATGTTTGTGAAGATATCCTCTTAAAAAGCACATTGTAGGATATTCTTAATGGTCACCTTAGTGTCGTTGTGCACTTTGATCCTTGTCATTTTGTTACATCATCTAACCACATAGGCACGCCATGTGAGCTCCATGTCAATGCCACATCAGTGCCATGTTTGCACCTTGTCTTCTCCTTGTCATCACCTTGTCATTTCCATGTCAAGTGCAACATCTTACCATGTCATCTCCACATCAATGCCACATCAAGGTCCTTATTAGGTAAGCCTAGTAGTGTTGGGAGAGCAGTCCAATTCCAAAGTTTCCCAAAATTTTGATTTCCAAAAGCCAACAGACCAATAAGCGGACACACCCATCATATCACAATAATTCAACTCTTAACAAATAACAAACTTTTCGAGTTCTATCAATATCAAAGGCACAAACGGGTTAGCTCTCCACGAAATGTCCAACATACCGATGCTTGATCCCTCGATAGTTGATGCCGCTACCTCTGAACCACCTCCAATATACTCAAGGGTTACACTCTGCCTTCTAGGTTAACGAACCACTAGGAGATTTACACCAAAATCATTGTTGCTTACGTCCTTCCCCGATCTGATAAGCGTCAACCAACGAGGATCAATCATGTTACCCAGTGGACTTGTTAGGTATGTTGGTATTCAAATTTCACTTCACATACACCTTGAGAATTTATCAATACCTAGTATCTCGATAAGCTAGTATCCATGACCCCAATAACATAGTTCCGCCACTAAATAGTACTAAAGGAAAAGTTGTGAAACGTTGAAATCCGATAGTCAATCCTTCAGCGTTTGAGGATTGATACTCTATTAATTGATAGGAAAAATCCCAGGGACTTGTTGATGGAATGGGACATCGGTGTTAAGGAAAATTTATAGCGGCTTTAAAATGCCTAACACCTTAAGGCCCAATACTTCGAGACCTAATATCTCGATAACCTGGGACTCCCACAGTCTTCCTTCATAGAGGTTAGGCCTCCTTCTAACATATGCACCGAGTCATAGCCCCATGACAAACATGTGTCCAATGGTTGAGGCTAAGGTTCCAAACTACAAAATTCTAAACATTTCAAAGACATAACAGGGGAGGGGGGGGGGGTGAAGTGTTAAACCTCGAATTTCTCCCAAGTAAGATGTATGCAAAGGGGATCCTTACAATGCCCTGAAAGTTGAAAAGGATACCTTGCGTTAGGATATTTAGACACTTCAGAGTTGGTTACATTAAAATTAGTCTAATGTGTCCATTAGGTAAAAGTGTGTTTCTTTAGTATACATTAATTGCATTGTGATCTAACAGTCACGATGGGTTTTAGACATAAAGTGATATGATTGTTCATATTCTCCTTTATACTAACAGATATTTGTGAAAATTCCAAACGGGAATCCTATTGCAGCAACTAGAAATTATTCTCCTAATTGTTAATTTAATTTAACAATTTATTTACTGTTTGCTACAACAAATACTAAATAAATCATACTGCAATCTACACAAATAAAACTGTGGAAGAATAAATGTTGGAAGAAATGCTAGCACACACGTAAAATAACACAATTATTTTTGGACAAAAGTCCCCGGAAAAAAACCCCAACTTGGGAAAATCGGTGCAGAAACTGAGGGTTTTATTATTAAGCAACAGTGAAATAATCTTAGTACAACTGGATGCCAAAACTGGCAATCCTGCAGAGAAAATACTGCCAAAAATCTAGTGAGGAATTTTCCTCATCCCATAGGCAATCTCCTGGCACAACTTGCCTTCATAATTTCAGCCCTCTGAGCCTCTACGTCAGCCTTTTCATAGCTGGCTAGACGTCTAGCCTCAAACTAGACTCTGATGAAGCCATTATGCCTTCTACTGACTAGAAAGGCGCTTCTCCGACACTCTAGGACTCCTTCCCAACCTCTGGAACTGAAAACGTCAAACTCTCATAGCAAATTACTTTGCCCCTAGAGTTGCGCTGCCCCAACATCAGCCTCTCTATGGCTCTTCTGCCTCTCTGCAAATGCACTCACCGGATCTGGAATCCTTCCTCCAACTTCAATGTATTTTCCCCTCTCTCATTGCCTCGATCTCACTAGCTCTCTCTCCAGCAACTAGTAGTTGCCACTTTGGAAATCGATCTGCTCATGAAATCAAATTGCTCAAGTGTCTCAAGTGATTTCTCCATCACCACATCAACCTCCTCTTATAATCCTCTATTGGAGCACCAACGACCAATATTAAAACATAATAGATGGCTAGGATCATCTTGGAGTCGATTTGTGTGAGTTTCTAGATGATTCATGCCTAGACTTAATTAATATTGATTAATTAACCATATTCCCCAAGTTTAGACTTAGGATATATTTAAAACTTGGTTAATAATATAATTAAGTCATTTCTAGGTGGAATTCTAGAAACGCTTTATGGGTTTTGGAGATATCATGTATTCTAGCCTCTCCACAAAATTTCGTGGTTAGAACACATCTGATGCTACAAAAACTTACGATATTGATCCATGGATTAACACCTAGTTGGTCCATGACCTCTATTTAAAGGGCAAGTGGGTCATGGCTAATGATTGTTTGTGAGAACTCTCATGTGTAAAATATTTTCTTTTGCGCTATTAAAAATTCTTTAAGTGGTCGCATTGGTTAGGGTCGTGGATTGTTTCCCTCTCAAATGGTTTTAACCATGTAAAAATATTGGCATTGTGCTCTTAGATCTTGTTGTGCGAGTGATTAGTGATAGTGGTCATCCTATATGGAATACCCTATTTACTTGAATATGGTATCAGAGGTTGTTTGAAGAATTACTCATGTTGATGATCAAGATCTTGAAACCTATGTTGTTGTGTTTCTAAGATCTATTATTTCTATATAGTGTTGACCTAAACACATTGTTTCATTGCATTTAGAATGTTGTTTTCATCTAAGAACACCTTTTGTTTCATCCAAAAAGGTATTTATTGTAACACCCTCCTCCCACATCTACCCAAGCAATCAGCCAGTTGAGGTAAACATGTGACGAGAGGCCACTATGATATGATTTGACCTCCTAAGTCACACTAAGGAAGTGGAATAAACAGAAACACACCATGCAAGCATCCAACATCATCAACATAACCCTCAGAGGACAAGTCAGCCACTCATACAGCATGTCCCTGGGTCCCACTGTCGTTTTAGGTCTCTTGGGCCATAGTCGCTCTCATGCTATGGGTAAGGGAGCGACTAGAAACCCAAAGTCGCTCTCATAGGCTTGCATGCCAGTGACTATGGACCAATCTTGCCAGTTTTGTGCTAGTGACCCCGAGATTTAAGCCACTTTTTCAAGTCCGGAACCCAGGCCACTACCCATAATGGAATGATAGCTTGAAATCAAGTAAAGTACAGGGAAACAATGAAGCAAAAGAAATAAACTCAACAAGACCTTAACCATACCCCCACTAGCCATGATAGACATTTTGTCAAACACTTAGTGAATATGCAACCTATAAGGGTAAATAACATTTCTGAGCATAGGGGTCTCATAATTATTTGAGATTCGCCATGAAGCATTGTCTCTTTATCACATTAGTTGTCATTCCATCCATTAGGTCATAGATACATTGATCATTCAATAACAAGTAAGAACATGATGAGAGCCACTCATGGTTGTTGTCATAAAACATGTAAATAACCAGCATAATAGGGACAAAAATACCAATGAAATCACAACCATATAAACCACATATAATCCATCATAATTCTCATAGAGATACAAGGAGAAATAACCTTTCATTAATGATGCAAAATCCAAACCTGGGATGGGACTTCCATGTTCCACCCGACCATAGAATGGTTGAGCCAAATCTCTCTTCAACCATTCACCCTCATGCCATATTCCAAGCATGAATGTGGAATCTCATAGAACACATCAATCAAAACTCATACAGGGCTTCCAGAGGCCATCCACCTCAACCCATCAAACTGTGATTCCACCTCATGGTTGAACATCACAAAACCATCATTAGATCAGTCTTTGTCCCAACCTTCCAAGGCTCCAGAGTGTTTGTTCAAACCCGTCTCCCAAGACTAGTAACTCCACCCACGACTGTCGTCAGGCTCTAGATCATTTGTCCAACCAAGGCTTCCAGAACTAGTAACTCAACCCACAACTTTTACTCGGCCTCTAGAGTGTTTTTTCAACCAAGGCTTCCAAGACTAGTAACTCAACCCACCAAGGGCTTCCAGAGTGCTTTTCCAACCAAGGCTTCTAAGACTAGTAACTCAACCCAAGCTGTTACAGGGCTTCCAGAGCATTTGTCCAACCAAGGCTATGGGACTAGTAATTCAACCCAAGTCGTTACAGGGCTTCCAGAGTGTTTGTCCAACCATGGCTTCTAGGAACTAATAACTCAACCCAAGCTAAGGAAACATGAGAACCAACTAGAAAACAAGAAAATAAACCCACAACACCATGGTTATCCAGAAAATGGCAAGGCTAGGCAAATCCACTGTCAATCTAGGCAATCTTCCATGCCAATGACATATCATGACCAAGAAACCACATGCATGTGTCATGCATGCCAAAACTAGTGAGGAAAACATACATGCAACTTGATACGTTCAAGCAAAACTCATTGTAGCTACTGATATCGATGCCCTCTTGCACTTTCATGTTCTTCCTTTGCCTTCTTGCTCCAAGAATCCAAGTATAGCACACCCACTAAGAGTGCTCCAAGAAAACTCTAAGTCTCCAAGTATATGAGAGAGAGAGAGAATAGAAGGAGAGCTCCAAAACTGAATTGATCAAGTCTTACCCACTGATCCTTAGAAGCCTTTTTATTAAAGAGGCCTATATTTTCTTCATTTTCCATTATTTTCCTCCTCACATGCAACCTGTGACCTTTCACCTTCCTTTTCTCCTAATTTCCATTATTTTCATAAATAAATGTGTCAAAATACCTTTTTGCCTCTTTAATGCCTTAGCCATTGCCTTTGTCAATTTCCTTAGCCATAAACAACCAAATGAACACACACTAGGATGTCCTACCCACCATTCAGCTCGGAATACGTGTCCCATCATCTGTGGTATTTATATATTTTTACATGGAATTTTCACCAAGGCTATTACAAAACCCTCCCCCTTGGGGGAACACTGTCCTCGGTGTTCAATGACACCTATAACCAACAAGACCACTGAAAACAAAACATACTTCCCATGGAGCTTTATAGCATAGCTCGTTGCAGTATTTACAATGACCATCTGCTAAAACATGACAAACATAGCGTTTACTGGAGCTTTATAACACAACTCTTTATGGTATTTATAATCCACATATACACATACACATTTGCTTCAACCAGCAAATAACCATATTTTCTATGGAGCTTTATAAATCTAACTCGATACGATATTTACAATAATACACACATATGCACATTTTCTCAACCAGCAAATAAAAAGATATGATGTCTGCATCCGCGATAAGGGAATCTAGAGGCTCACACCTCCACCGTCAAAGTAATACCAGGATTCACCTCCTTCTCAGGAAGTCCATAATCCACTGCAAAGTCAAATCTAGATCCAATGTCCAGCGCCACAATCCTATGCCACTTGTCCCCTCGGTGAATAGTTACTGGCTCATTGTTTCAGGGCACTCTCCCAACGTGCATCTGATTCCATCTGTCAACGTTAATGACTAAAACAAATCTGTCTGTGACCTTACTGTCTCTGCTACACAGTCCCTTGGGAAATCTGGTTACCCCTTCTGTGCAGCCACTCACCTTCCAAGTTTTGTTGGCACCCTCATCTCGGGCAGTCCATCCCTTGGCAAGGCTTCCTCGCATCAGAAGATACAAAAACCAAGGCATATCCCTACCTTAAAATCATCATACTGGTCATAGCATGCTCATGGAAATCAATGGACACAATTGGGTACCAGTGTCCCACAATGGCCCTGTTCCTGAATGCTTTACTAGCATACTACTACATTTTCCATTTCCTTTTCTTGTTGCAAATTCTTACAGTCAATTTCAATCACCCAACCAGGCATTTCATGCATTCATGTACCAAGCACATAACTTCCATTAGATTTAAAATAAATTGAAATAACTTCAAGTTATACCTCATTGGTATCTCGTCAATAAGGTACATTTGCAATCATGTTTACTTCCTGTCACAACAAGTCAAACTAGCATATTTGACCAAATCAACATGTATAAAAATATCTCATCAGGTTGGCTCAAAACATAACCATCATAGATCAAAATCATAAATCACATGTAATCATCATAAACCAAAATCATAATTCACATGTAATCATCATATACCAGAATCATAGATCACATGTATAATAAAGATTAAATAACATACTGATACTTATCCTTTAATCCATCCTTAGCTTCTACCTTTTCTTTATTACGTACACACTCTGGATCGGTTGCCAGACCCGACAAACACCAAGTGCCTTCTCCTCAACCATGTGCACATATACATAGTGTGCATCACACACGTACAACCACACACGACATACAACACCATGCAATACATGCACCTACACCTGACATACAACAAATACACCTACACTTGGCGTACAACACAACACAATACATCTATACCCGATGTACAACACCACATAATACATGCACATACATAGTACCACATGCCCTCAACACAGCATGTATGACATGCACACAATACCACACGTGCACCAGTACCATATGTACAACATGTACATAGTACCACCTGTACATCGCACCACATGCACAATGTGTGCACAACATCACATGTACACGGCACCACCTACACAACATGTACACAATGCCACATGTACACTACACCACTTGTACAATGTGTACACAATACCACATGTACATAGTACCACATGCACGACATGTACGCGACACCACATGTACACAACACCACCTACACACAACGCCACTTGTACAACATGTACACAACACCACATGCACACAACACCACTTGTACAATCATGCACACCACACCATATGTACATAGCACCACATGTACAACATGCACGCAACACCACATGTACATAACACTGCATATCCAACATGTACATAACATCATTTGTACACAGCACCGCATATCCAACATGTGCAGAGCACCATATGCATACAACACCGCATATCCATCATGCACACAGTACAATATGTACATAGCATCGTATATCCAACATGTACATAGCACCATCTATACCCAACACTGAATATGCAACATTCATACAACACTATCTATACTACACCATGTACATAACATTACATAATCAACATGTACACACACTAAATATACACCACACTGCATGCACACAACATCACAGGTGCAACAAGTACAACATATACAACATATGTACAACAGTTGTACCACACATCCAAAACCACACTAACTCTTTACCAAACAACCTTGCTTCCAGTGTCTTATCCATGCTTTTCCCAACATGTCGCAGACCACACTGCTTTCACTTTGTTGATGTATCCCTCAGTATAACTTGTCCATAACATAAGCATAGGCATAATACAAGCATACAATATAAATTCATATTCACATGATATTGACCTCATATATTTTTCATGGCTACTCTTCCCACTTGATTCCTCATAGCCAGGAACTTCTTCATACCATTCGCCTACATAAGCAATCATTCCTCCACAAGAATGATTCATGATGACCCTGTCAAACAGTGACATAGATACATGTACACATAAATATGTCCTAAAATAATAATGATCTCGTCAGTCAATGTCATGCATACATACATATGTACATATAATATTAGCATAAAATAACCATGATCATAACATAATTACCAGATAACATAAGGTCTAGGTTAAGGTAACTTCCTTATTGTACACAACATGCGGAACATTGAGGACCACAATTCCCAACTTAGCCAAGGAATCTGACTTCTCATATCCATTTACTCTACCTTTTGGTTACCTTTCTCATATTTGTACAACCACCGTCCATTTACCACAATGGACCCAACCAGTCCAATCCAACTGTCATAATTTTACCTTTCGTTGCGCTTACTCATGCACCGAGCTTCATTTGTGTCTCACATTGCCTATTGGATTTCATTCATCTCTCCCATGAGCTCCATTAACTTTTCCTCTTTCCTAACCAATTCCCCAGACTCAAAACATAAAAGGCAAGAACGGAAACAACAATAAGAAAAAAACCATAAAAACTAATAACAAAACCACAATCCAAGTGGCATGGCCATGCATAAGACGCAAACAAAACTGCAATCAAGCACAACAAAGCACCAAAATACCAAAAGCAAAAGATGTAAGAAAAACTGCAATTAAGCACAACAAAGCACCAAAACACCAAAAGCACAAGACTAGCAACAAACACCATGACTCAATCCCCATGGTTCCCAAGGAAAGCTCAACTTGAGCCTTCTTCAAGATTTCATGGAAATCTCTTTGCCATGCAATCCCCTGCATCATATTGTCATCTACACATAATTGTCAGTGCATAAATAAATATAACAATACATTGGTTACCTTACCTTGTCATGCCAAGCACATTTCTTGTAACTGAACACATCAATGCCATCTCTTAAGGGACTCCAATTCCCTTTACAGATCCACCTGCAACTAGAGACTAGCTAATATACCTGTCAAGTACATGTTCATGACTATGGCACATATCCACATAATTTTAGACAAAATAAAGTTTAAGAAGACTTCCTATATGTGAGGCACTCGTTCATTTGGAATTAGGGTTTCCAAACATAGCCAAAGGAATTCTTGTCCAATTCCTTTCTTTTTACCCTTTTTACCTTGCTGCAGCTGAGTCTTACTATATATTGTCACGTCACCCAACTATTAGTTATATAAACACATCAATTACTACCTTGTCATGCTAATACCAAGCATGTTTCATGCAACTACTCATGCATGTCAATCACATGTTCAAATATTGAGACAATAATATCTATCAATTTGAAATAAACCTTTACCAAGACTAACAATCATGTCATAATCCATAATCAACTCATAGTCATTAGACATAATGCTACACCTATCACCTACTACACTCAAGTACATATCAACTGTCTCAACACATATGTGTTAGTAAAATCCTCTTCAAACAAGATCATTTCGGCAAGAAACCTTATAAAGTCTGTAAGTCAGATCATTAGTTTGTGATTGGTGGAGTGAGTAGGGTATGATAGCTGCTGTACTTCTATCTGTATCGGTATTGGCAGAACAACCCAAAGTTTCTACGTTTTCGCATTCAAAATCTCTGGGATTACGAAGGGGGCAACCGATCTATATTGTAATGCTTTTAAGGCAAAACTGGGATAAAGTTGAGCCAAAAGATCGTGATTGAAAATAAATTCATGAGGAAGTGGTATCTCTTTAGGATCCACTCCAGCGTCTAGAAGTTGGTTAATGGGCAGAGAGACGTGTATTTGGTGTCACATACTCATATTATGTAATTCATCAAACGTCCATCCAACTTGCAAATATACCATGTGAAATAAATCAACTAAACGACATAATAGTCACCAAACACTCAACATCAAATAGACGACATAATCAAGAACGAAGCACCAAGTATACTACAGAAGCAAACTCATACCTTAGTGTACCTCAGGGGAGACTATATTGTCTGCACAATCAATCTAGTTAGCAAGATATAACTTTACAACATGTCAACTCAAACATAAATAATATCACGACATACATGTCACTAACTAGCTAAGCATTTATCGTTTATGCATAACAATCACACATGTACGTTCGGTCTAGATTAGTAACACACAATGCAACATAATAAGTCGACTCATACCTGAATTTCATAACCCTAAGCATTTGCATAGGTCAAACTAGGTTAACACAATACATATAACATCAAGACCTTCAATGCAATGAACATAACCATCACGCATATGACCAATCCAAATTACAACATCATTATCTCAATAAAATAACCCTAATCATCAAGTTAATAACATATAACAACAATAAGTTGTATATCATGCTGTTGACGGTGCTGGACCCGCCAACATGTAGGGGATCTCCCTGGTAAGAAGTCCCAATAAGACCTCAGACCATTTGGTGGAGGAGTCCCTGCAGTGGGTCGTACGGTAATGCCTTGACGTGATTTCGCACAGAGGCAAGTAAGAAAACTCTGTTGGTAGCAAGGGTGTGACAACTGCAGTAAGACAAGGAAGGTGCATGAGAGGTTCTAACACATTGAGGGTGAGGTGAGTGCGACTCTTGGAAACCTGTGATAGCACTTGACTTGGAAGGGAACACACGAGTGAAGATACATCACAACATGGAAGGCAAGATAGCAAGCAATCCAAAGTGATGGTTAAATCAACAACACATTTTAGAAAGATTCATACATACTTATACAGAATCATCTATACATGCATGCGTAAGAAAACCACTACCTATATCATTTAGAGTAAACTAGATAGCATAGAATACAACACAACATATGCATCAAACGTGACGGCTCTTATTATATTAAGAAGTGTAAGTTCCAGTCATACAATACATCCATGTTGAACCACTAGTTCCAATAGTGGAATGTTACAACCACAACCGCCTACTCCTCCAAAGAGATGTACTAGCTCTGCATAGTGGAGAAGCCAAGGCTCGTGAAAATACTGTCCAAGCTCTCTCCAAGATAGTCTTATCGGAAGCTTGGCTGACCAAAAACCTTTACAATCAGTTATGAGGTTCTATTTATAGCAAAGGGTGGGGTTACCCTTGACATTCCCCTTTGTGACAGTTCATCTACCCTCATGACTCTTCATCTACTCTATGATTGTTACATCCAACTATTGACACTTGAACTTCCACTTGACATGACGTTACATTACAATGCACATGTGCTCATGTGAGATGAAATGGCTTGAGCAAGTAATGCAAGAAATCACTAACACTCGGTCCGTTGTGGTGAGACCAACTCTTTGACATGCTTGTGATGGTGAAGGTGGTGAGTTGATGCCAAGCTTGGTCATTTGTGATGGTGTGCATGCACCCCATGGTGACATCTTGCTGAAGCGAACTCTTGCCTCCGTTGCATCCAGATGCATTGGTGTGGCTCCTTGATCCAACTCGTATGCTAGCATGTGCATGGTCTTCTTGGTGCAACCGAACCAGCAACACACTAATGTATAGTGTCCGTGCTGATCTCTTAGTGTGTGTTGGTGGTCATGCACATCAGCTATCAACTACATGCTCAGCTCTAGTCGGACTTTCTTCTTGTCTTCACCTTGGTGAGTGTGTTGAATGGGTTGGATCGCATGCGTGCACACAATGACATGCATGTTCCTGAATCCCTTGCATGTGATCAACAACACTGCCAACCATGTATGCTTTGTGCGAGCTGCTGGGATAGATCTATAACTTGTACAGACGTAGTTTCATTCATGAGTGCATGTTGCGCCCCCTACTATTCCTGTTACTATTGCAACTCATTCGCTTGTCTGTGCAGCTCATGTTCTTCCTTGAGTTGCTGCTTCAGCACATGCAACTCCTTCTTTGTTCCATTCTCTGACTTCGTGCAATCATGCCATCACCTCATAGCCTGAGTCCCCAAAGCTTCTTTCATCATCAGTGGATCTGCTTGAGCTTGCAACTTTGTTCCGCCTCCGTGTTGTCAACAACCTTCCTCTTGCATTCGTTGCATCTGATATGTTTCCTTCAACTGTTGTTCATGATGCTGCTCAATGTGATGTTGTTGTCGTCATATCTTGATGTCTTTGTCTACGAACAACTTGATGTCTTCATGAATAGGAAAGCTCATAGACACTTGATCGACTGCATCCCCAATTGTGCTCTGAACGGTGTCTTCGACTCTACTGTCATAGAAACCATTGTACCTATGGTGCTGAGAGGTAGACGAACACCTGCGATACCTGGAGACATGGCAACACTCATGGTAAGCAATCTGTCAATCGAAAACCAAAATGAACTTGAGAACTGACTTGCAACATACCAGTGTGACTGATCATGAAGGTTGTGTAATTTCCGCTGGGAGGTCGGGATACTGACTGCCAAGACTACGCAAGGCACTGTCTGGGTTGTTGGGAGACTGGCTAACTACTGGAACTGCACAATGCACAGTCCAGTCTGGCTGTTGACTGTTGGAATTGCGCAATGCGCAATCTCAGCTGGCAATGGTTGCAGGCTCAGTGACTGCATTGCACAATTTTTTGGGCCAGCAGTCATTGTCCCTCATAATTGCGCAATGCAAGACTAGAGGACAGTCACTAGGCATAAATTTTCCTGAGAGTAAGACAGAGCCTTCCCTCTCAGGATTGCGCAACGCTGTCTTGGCGAGGCTCTTGGTGAGGCAGAGTCCAGGCCAAGGCTGCCCAGACTCGCTGACGGGAAACTGAAAGTGAATGTGAATGTGAATGCATGGTGATACTGAGTGTAAGCATAAGTGAATGATCGTGCATGCAAACGGTGAATGACATATTCAAAAAATGGAACAACATGCATGTGGGTGAGGCGAGTCGCCGAATCGACGACCGTTCGTGAAAAACAGTTTCATGCATGCGACAACAGTGAGATGTTAACGAAAACTGAAACGATGTTATTACAAGCTAGTATGCATCAAAACGATAGCAGGCACTCACTGAAATCAAGCAGGCAATGCTCATACGAAGCGAAACACAAAAAGCGCCAGAAATGCAACACAAGACATGGAAAGTGAGCTTACCCCAAAACAGTTGAGTTGAATGTGCCAATAGCTCCTAGATGCAATGTGGGATGTCAGAGTTGCAAGGTTGATGTGAGGAATGAGCTCTGCAACGTCTGGTTGATGAGTTTTGATAAAATCGAGGTTGTGGCATGCATGCCACAAATCTAGGGAAAGAGACACTTGGTGGGAGGTTTCTGAAATGATCCTTGCATGTAACCTCAAATTGCCAAAAATAGATCCCTGAAACAAGGGATGCCTTTGCATGTTGCCTTAGGAGAAGCAACCCAAGCATGCAAGTCTATTTTTCTCGGTCCTAGAGGGAACTGGTCAAGTCAGCTGCACATGCAAGAGGCTGCTCAACTGTTGTGAGAAAATGTGCATTTTTGGCCGAGAGATGGGTTGGCTGCTCAAAATATTTGCGCAATTTCTGGGCAAAGCAGCTGACTATTGCCCATATTTGTGCAAATTTTGGGCTTAGTAGCCCAGCTGGGAAGGATTGTGCAATTTTATGGGTGAAGCTTGCTCAACAGAATTGCGCAATTCTGGGGCCCAGCAGGCTGCCAATCAGGATTGCATAATTTTTGGAGGGAAGGCTAGTTTCCCTCCAGATTTGCTTAAATTCTTGAATGATCTGATAATGAGATCTAAGATAATTAATAAGGTTTTACAGACTCATGTGCATGGATTTGTCTATGTTATTTTATGGATTGATAAGATTGCGAAACACATAAACAATGAAGCAATAAAGGAACATAATAGACAACACATAACACATCAAATTTAATAAGGAGTTCACCCAATACTCCTGGGCTACATCTCCTGGTCCATCCTTCAGTGGTGGCCTCCCTATTATGTCTTGAAGCATTTTTCTTTTAACAACAGTGAGCTCAATTTGAGCCTCACACACAACAGAATACAATAAGAGCTTTACTTGAACCTCTCAAGTTTTCTATGAGTACACAGACTCCCTTAGTGCTCTATGTCTTTGTGCTAACTCTGTCTCAGCATTTTCCTGCACTACTGCCTCCTTTGTTGTGCTCTCTGTCTGTGGCTTTAAAGCCAATGTTGCCTGTTCGCTTCAGGTTCCCGTCTCTCGGTCTCCTAGGCCTCTTCACACTTTGAATCCCTTTGCCAGCGTTATACAATCATTGCTTAACGCATGGAGAGGAGGTGGCCACCCATTCTGTAACACAAGAGTGCCTCGGGCCTCTGAAACCCCTGAAATAGTCGTGCTTTGTTTTCGCAGTGAAATGTATTTTCATAGAGAAAATCCTGCAAAACTCAATATATCAGACTTAAAAAGTCCTTAAATCCTCCCTATTCTCCTATTAGGTTCGCCTATTGTTGATGTGACAAATCACAATGGCTTTGTCCCTTTGTGTTTCATAAATATTTAAAAACTGCGAAAAATACATTATAGATGGCTTTCTCCCGGACTTAAAACTATATCGAATAGCCTTAAGGTACCCTTTCGGGTCTGGCGCATCGCATCGACACTTTCCCCTTCGCATTTCGTTTAACAAATGAAACTGCGAAATACATTAAAAATTATTCTTGGTGGATCTCAAGATCCATGTAATATGGCTTATAATATTCATTGGGTCCAGTCCATCGGATCGCATGTATGCATGTACCATAAACCCTGCTCCGTTATGCTGCTCCGATTGCGATATCACAATCTCTCATTGCAATAACCCCTTGGCCATTGTAAGCGATTCTGCAATCCCTCAATAGCGATCCGACGATGTAATATGGGTCATCGATCTACGCGCTTGATCGACGGTCCATATTGACTCCGCCAATCGTCGTCACCATATATATGTGTTAAGCGCCGATATCGTTGTTCACCATCACAATTCTTAAGTAGATCCCGTCGATCTTTGCCGAAGGTTACCACCAATTGCGATTGCCAATCTGATCTAGACCGTTGATCGGCCAGATCGGACGACTACTGTGCATTACTTGTTTCCGCCTCCAATACTTTGTTTTTTCATTGATTTCACGGGTTTTTCCCTCCCGATAGTGTTTTAAAAGGCTTCCTTATGCGATTTTCTTTGGTCTTTTGCATGATTTTTGAGTTTTTGAAGACATAGAGAGTGTTTCTTGGATCCATTTGGATCACGCCTTCCCACTGAAAAGGCTTTTGGACCACTAAAAGTTGGTTTTCAAACATTGTTTAAGTGAGGATACAACTGCCTCACTTGCTCAATCTTTATCCATTTTGCACGGCTGGGTTTTGAACCTTTGAGTCCAATTCTAAGGTACTCCATGTCCCCTCTACAACTAGTCCTCACCTTGATGTCCAGAACTGTATCTTCCTGCAGCTCATTGAGGTATTCAGGCAACAGATCATCAATGGAAGGCAATTGACTTTGCTCTTTAGGATATTCAATTAAAGAAGGTTCAAAAAGTCTTAAATTTTCTGCATTTACTACTAAATAGATGTGCATGTATGCTGGTAGATCAAGGTGGAAAGCGTTCTCACCAATTTTCTTAAGTACCTTAAAATGCCCATACCTTATTGGATTCAGCTTCCTTCCTTCACCTTGCATTTTGTCCTTGTTGATATACAGCCAGACTTGATCGCCAACTTGGAAGTTGTGCTCCACCCGGTGTTTATCATGCCTTGCCTTGTATTTGGCTTGGCTCTTTTCCAACTGTTCCTGCATTGCCTGGTGAATTTCTTGGATCTGTTCAATGAATCTGGTTGCTTTGTCCACATCACTGTGTCCAGCAACTGCTATGTCTTTTTCAAAGACAAAATCCAAGGGAGACCTTGGTATGAAACCAAAATAGGTCTCAAAAGGAGATCTCTGTGTAGAAGAATGTTTAGCACGGTTGTAAGCATGTTGCACATAACATAAGTGTTCATCCCAAAGCTTGGGATGCTTGCTGCAATAACCCCTAAGCAACTAGATCACTGTCTTGTTGACTACCTCTGTTTGGCCATTTGTTTGTGGATGAAAGGCTGTGCTTTTCTTCAGTCTGGTGTCCATTAATTCCCACAGACTTGACCAAAACTTCCCAACAAATCGGGAGTCTCGATCAGATACTATGGAAGTGGGTAACCCAAAATGCACCCAGACATGCTGAAAGAACAATTTCGCTGTTTGTTCAACTGTAATCTTCTTATTACAAGGTATTAAAATACACATTTTGCTGAACCTGTCCACAATAACATATAAATAGTCATGTCCCTTTCTAGATTTTGGCAATCCCCCAACAAAGTCCATGGAAACACTTTCCCAAGGACGGGAAGGAACTGGTAGTGGAGTGTATAAGCCTAGTTTTCTATTGCTGGGCTTTCTTTTAGCACACATGGTACACCCTCTTACATATTTAGAAACTGTTTCATGCATTTTTGGCCAATAACAGTATCTTTGTAGCTGTGCAACTATTTTACTTACACCAAAATGACCTGATATCAGGGAAGTGTGTGCCTCCCTAATTATGTTAATTCTCTTTGTTTGTGGAATTCACAGCTTTCCCAAATGATACAAGAGTCGGTCCTTACTATAGTAATCCAATTCTTCTACCTTTTTTCCATTACTTAAAGCTGCATATACATCTTTAAAGTCTATATCTTGAGCATATTGTTCAATGTAGCTTTCATGCATTACTGAGTTATGCTTAAGTATAGTAGATGCATTTATGATTGGTCTGGACAACATATCTGCAACTTTATTGTGTATGCCCTTTTTATATTTGATGACTAAATGAAATTGTTGTAGGAAACCCATCCACCTATAGTGTCTTGACTGCTGTAGTTTAGTTTGTGAGTGCAAGTACTGAAGTGGCTGATGATCAGTATGTATTATTGTTTCTTTTCCCATTAAGTAATGTTTCCACTTCTTCACACTTTGAACTAATGCATACAGTTCTTTATCATATGTAGGATAATTAACTACTGCAGAATTAAAAGTCTCAGAATGGTAGCATATGGGTTTACCATGTTGAATCAACACTGCTCCCATGGCATAATCACTGGCATCTGTTTCGATCTCAAATGGTTGTTGAAGATTTGGCAATGCTAGTACTGGTGCTGTACTAATTTTTTCTTTCAAGGTGTCGAAGGCTTTCTGCTGTTTGCCTCCCCACTGAAACACCTTGTTCAATCTTGTCAAAGCATGTAAGGGAGCTACAATTAAGGAAAAGTTAGCAATAAACTTTCTCCAATATTGTGCTACCCCTAGGAAGCTTCTAACTTCTGTAGCAGACTTGGGTTTAGGCCAGTTTACAATGACTGCAACCTTAGAGGGATCTATCTTCAGTTCACCACCCCCTACAATATGACCCAAATAATTCAAAGATGTTTTACCAAATTCACATTTTGATAATTTAACATAGAGATTTTCTTGCTTCAAAACATCTAGAGTCTGCTTTACATGCTTTAAATGTTCTTCCCTTGTTTTATTGAATACAAGAATGTCATATATATATACAATTACAAATTCATCAATAAAAGGCCTGAGTACATCATTCATTACTCTCATGAAAGTGGCAGGAGCATTAGTTAAACCAAAGGGCATAACTAGCCATTCATACAACCCTTGCTTTGTTTCGAAATCAGTCTTCCATGCATCTTGCTCTACTACTCTGACCTGATGGTAACAACTACGTAGGTCCAACTTGGAAAATTAAACAGCCTCTTTCAACTAATCCAATAGATCATCAATGCGAGGAAGGGGATAACGATTCTTGATCGTTATTTTATTTAGTGCTCGGTAATCAATGCACATCTTCCACGAACCATCATTCTTTCTCACCAACACTATTGGGGATCCGCATGGCGATGTGCTAGGTCTTATGAACCCTTTCTCGAGCAGCTCCTATACCTGCTTCTTGATTTCTACATTCTCTAAAGCAGATAACCTATACATTTCGATGTTAGGCAATGGAGCATCTTGCTGCAAATTAATATCATGTACAATTTCCCTTTTGGGTGGCAGACCTTTAGGTTCTTGAAATAAGATATCATATTCTGAAACAACTTTTTCTAAATCAGCTTTTTGTTTAGCATCACAACCTTCAAATACATTGGTTTTATCAGGTTTCTTTTCCTTTACAACCATCAGTAAAAATTGCTTGCATGAATTTACAATTCTTTTCATCTGCCCTGAGTTTATGAGAGTATAATTATTCTTGAGTTTATGAGCTCTTACAATATATTCGATTCCATATTTAACGAGTTGATACTTATTTTCAGCTCTATAGAAAATGGCTTTTCTATCATACAAGTAAGGACTTCCTAAAACAATTCCACATATATCCAAGGGAATGATATCTAACTCAACCTCATCTACAAATGCTGACCCAAAAGAAAACCTAAGTTTAGCTTTGCTTTATCACATACCCAACCCAATGGATATGGCTTCTTGTGAGGTGTGGTTAGTAATCCCAGCTTCTTTACAATTGCTTCAGAAATTAAGTTTACTTGTGAGCCACTATCAAACAAAGTATCAATCTTTTGATGCTTGGAAATAACTCTAATATGAAAAAGCTCATGTCTTTTCCTCTCATTTTCTTCACTATCAATAGTTTGTGCAGAATTACTAGTAGATGCTTCAGAATTTTTACCTTTTATACCTGTGGTTGCGATTGTTGTTTCATCACCTGAGTCTGACCCCAAATCTTTTTGTATGGCAGCAACAATCTTCTTCTTCTTGCCATCGAACTTCTTGGGTTTCAGCTCCGGATGCAAAGACCAACAATGTTCATCATCATGTCCATCCTTCTTGCAGTGAGTGCATGAAGGTTTGGCCTTTTGTACAGTATTTGCCTTCCTCTCTTTCCATTTCTGCTTCCTCTTTTCCTTGTTCTTGCTTGCAGTGGGTTTTGATGATCCCCCAATCTCTGGGTTCACATTCTTGCCTCTAGCCTCTAGATGGGTAGCCTGAACAGATACCTCATCTATGCTAGTAGGGTTAAACATGAGAATGGTGTGCCTCAAATAACTATGTAGACCACCTATATACTTGAACAAAGTTTCAGGTGAGTCTAAATAAATGCCTAGAATCAAAGCTCTTTTCCTAAATTCTTGGGTGTAACTTTGTACACTTTGCCCTTTTAATTGGCGAAGAGTTTGCCAACTCATCATAGCTTGCTGCATATAAGCTAGTGGATAGAATTGTTTTTTAATTGCAGAAACAAATTCACTCCAGACATAAAGAGTTTTACCATGCTTCTTCAAGTCAGCTTGTGTCCTGCCTTCCCACCATACCAAGGCAATTCCTCCAAGGCGTAGGCTGGCCAACTGAATTTTACTTCTGTCTAAATCAATGCTCTACACCCTGCAATACACATCAATCTATCTAATCCAGTTATCTAGCTTCTCTGCATTTAACTCTCCATCATATATTGGCAAATCAAATTTAACGTCTAATTTAATCAAAGATGTTTTCTTCTTTTTATTTTCAGGGTTGTCAAGAGGTGTGGGCAGAGGAACCTCTTTTCCTTTCCCTTTGCCTTCAGAATGGCCATCTATAAGAGATTCTTTTGTTCCTTTTTCTTGTTTGGAAGTGGAAGAATCTTCACTTCGACCTTTCTTAAATTCTCTATACATTTCTTCTACCATGGCTCTCATGGTCATGAAACTGTCCATGAACTGGGAGTCAGATTCCAAGGGAATTTCTTCTGTCATCTTCCTCTTAGGATAGACTCTACCAATTTCTGGGTTAGTTTCAACCAGTTCTCCTTCTCCTAATTTAATATTTGACCTAGTTAACATTCACAAATAGTGCAACACAAGCTTGTCTAACCGTAGCAACCTAAAGCTCTAATGCCACTTGATCTGATAATGAGATCTAAGACAATTAATAAGGTTTTACAGACTCATGTGCATGGATTTGTCTATGTTATTTTATGCAATGGATCGATAAGATTGCGAAACACATAGACAATGAAGCAATAAAGGAACATAATTGACAACACATAACACAACAAATTTAATAAGGAGTTCACCCAGTACTCCTGGGCTACATCTCCTGGTCCAACCTTCAGTGGTAGCCTCCCTATTATGTCTTCAAGCAGAGTTGTTTTACAACAGTGAGCTCAATTTGAGTCTCACACACAACAGAATACAATAAGAGCTTTAATTGAACCTCTAAAGTTTTCTATGAGTACACAGACTCCCTTAGTGCTCTATGTCTCTGTGCTAACTCTGTCTCAGCCTTTGCCTGCACTACTGCCTCCTTTGCTGCGCTCTTTGTCTGTGGCTTTAAAGCCAACGCTACTTGTTCACTTCAGGTTCCCGTCTCTCAGTCTCCTAAGCCTCTGCATGCTTTGAATCCCTCTACCAGCATTACACAATCATTGCTTAACGCATGGAGAGGAGGTGGCCACCCATTCTGTAACGCAAGAGTGCCTCGGGCCTCTGAAACTCCTGAAACACCCGCGCTCTGTTTTCACAGTGAAATGTATTTTCACAGAGAAAATCAGCCAAAACTCAATATATCGGACTTCAAAAGTCCTTAGATCCTCCCTATTCTCCTATCAAGTCCGCCTATTGTCGCTTTCGCAAATTGCAATAGCTCTGTCCCTTTGTGTTTTATAAACATTTAAAAATTGTGAAAAATGCATTATAAATAGCTTTCTCCCGGACTTACAACTATATCGAATAGCCTTAAGGTACCCTTTTGGGTCCGGCATATCGCATCGACGCTTTCCCCTTCGCATTTCGTTTAACAAAAGAAACTGCTAAATACATTAAAAATGATGCTTGGCAGATCTTAAGGTCCATGTAATATGGCTTATAATATTCATTGGGTCCGGTCCATCAGATCACATGTATGCATGTACCACAAACCCTGCTCCGTTAGGCTGCTTTGATTGCGATATTGCAATCGCTCATCGCAATAACCCCTGGGCCGTTGTAAGCACTTCTGCAATCCCCCGATAGCGGTCCGGTGATTAAATATGGGTCATCGATCTGCTCACTTGATCGACGGTCCATATTGACTCTGCCAATCGTCGTCACCATATATATGTGTTAAGCGCCGATATCACTGTTCGCCATCGCAATTCTTACGTAGATCCCGCCAATCTCTGTCGAAGGTTACTGCCGATTGTGATTACCAATCCGATCTGGACCATTGATCGACCAGATTGGACGGCTACTGTGCATTACTTGTTTCTGCCTCCAATACTCTGTTTTTTCATTGATTTCACGGGTTTTTGCCTCCCGATAGTGTTTTAAAAGGCTTCCTTATGCGATTTTCTTTGGTATTTGGCATGATTTTTGAGTTTTTGAAGACATAGAGAGTGTTTCTTGGATCCATTTGGATCATTGAAGGAGTTTCTCAACCTTCTGCTGGACCAAGTCCGAATGAACAGCCTGTAATGGGAATGCATCAAGGTTTGATCTACAAGCTATCTTTCTGCAAGAATATCACTGGAGTTTGTATACTTGACGAAGCAATACATGTTGCTGTGAAGGTTGGTAGGGAGGCTACAAAACGAAGCTAATGCAAAATTTTGGAGGGTGGTTGTAGCTGCTACAACACTTGGCGACACACTGGTAGAACCCCAATTCTCTTAATGGACCTTGTTTGTGAAAATCAAGTCTAACACCTCTGGAAGTATTGTTCAGTTCTCAGTTTGTCTTGGTTTTGCACTAGCTTGATTGTAAGATGTAGCGTCTGCCAAGCTCTTGGTCGATTGACACACATTCCAAGCTAAGTCAACACAATTGTTTCGATTGGGGTTGAGGGGTATATTGATGCAAAGCATATAGTTGTCAGAATATTAGTTTCATCTCTAGTGTTGCTCCGCTGCCAGCAGGCCTGGACAGTACCCCGGCAGGGCCACATAGGAACACAAGCATGGCTCTGCTGCCAGCGAGCCTGTTCAGTACCCTAGTGGAGTTACTTGCATCACCTCTCTGTGCAGGAATCCTTTCTCTTTTTTCACCTTATTCATTTTTCATTTTTTCAAACTTTTTTCACTTTTTCATTTTTTCATTTTTCATCTTCATAATTGTGCATAACACTTATTCATTTCAAAGGCGGAAGAGGGATCTCGACTTATTGAGAGCATAAGAGGTTGTTCCTGTAGAGAAGTAGTTTATTATATCTCTGACGTGCCTGTTAAGGTTTTCCCCCTCACCTTACTCTACTTGACTGAGATGACAAGGATTAACCCAAAAACAACCGACTAGAGTAGGTGATACTAGTGAGCGTGCAAGCGTTGTGTTTTCACCAAGGTTCACTTCGAACAATACATATTTTCCATTGATGTATCATGGACTGAAGACAACAAGTTCTTACATAAGAGAGCGAACAACAGATAACCAAATGTTGACATTTGTACAAGTCCTCTCGTACTTTACCCAGCTTGTTTCAAGAGTCATACATGGTTTCATGCGAAACTAAGTTATGGACAAAACAAGAAAACAAGCAACAAAGCAAAGCAGAAGCAAAAGAAAATGCAGAAGAAAAGCGAGTAAGCAAACAAGCAAGCAAGCGAACAAAACAACAAAGCAAGTAAGTGAACAATCATGCAAGCAAACAGACAGAAAGCAAACACTGCTCCTACTCCTAAGTTAATGGTGCATGGGCCATCTCACATGAAGTGATACTTCCAATGCAGCCACCAGTGCATCGGTTGACCCACGTTGGTGAAGGCATGGTTCGCGAACAAGACAGTTATGTGAACCAACAACAAGAAAGATATAATAGTGAAGACAAACATATTCTGAGTTTATAAGAAACCACAAAACAGGGATGAGTGAGAGTGTGTGACATGCACTCTATGGAGCTTCCATGGTGTTGTGCTACACTACATGCATATGTTGAGTGTGCGCATTCTATTGACTGTGACATACAAACAAACGTGAGAAAGGTAGACCACTTATGTTGTGCATGTGTGCTTGCTGTGTAAGATTCCTCCAACGCATGAGTGATGGGATCGTGTAGTTCGAGTGGAGGAAGCGAAATCTGGGTGTTTGGTTGATCTTCGATGCAAAGTAGAGAGTGATGAGGAGCCTTGAGTGTTTCAACAATTTACTGACCAGAAGTGAAACTAACCTCAGGATAGCGAGGGCCTGACATAACCATCAGCTCGGGTTGAAGTGCCTCGACAGTCTGTGGGGTTTCGACTTTGTTGATAGATAGATAATTGTAGACCAGTGTCTTAGATAGATTAACAATGATTGAATCAACATTGTGATCAGATGAAGAAGTAGAGGGATCATGACATCCAAGATCAGAAAATTTAGGATGCTTGTCAGCATCCTCATGATTTGATGAATCAGGCAGAGGGTTAGATGAGAAGCAAAGATGTTCACCCTCTGTGTTTTCAGAAAAGACAGATGACAGATTGGACGGATTTCCAGAGGAAGATGTGTCCTCTCCGCACTGTGATGATAGACTGACATCTGATGTGTCCTGTGAATGATCGGAAGTAGAAACATCCGGAAATGGGTTTTCATAAGGGAAATCAGCAATGGAAAAATCACAAGGGATGTCAGGATGAAGTGGATGAGGTGTGTCTGGAAGGGAGTCATCCTTCATCATGGGTTCTTCTTTAGATTCCTGCACACACTCATCATGAATGATGACGCAGGTTGGCTACATAACACCAACTCCGTCGACAACTTGATCCTCGTTCACAACAAGTGAGGAGTCTAGAATGGAAGAACACAAGACAATACAATTCAGAGGATTAATAGAACATGAGGATGAAGGTCGAGGGAACAAATCCACGTGACAACCAACAGGCTTTCAATCCAAATCTACATATATATCAAGAGCATGTGGGGTGGGAGGATGTGACAGTTCAATAGAGGTATGTGCATGATCTCCCATGTCACTCCACGGTGGTGGAGTTGTTTGATGAGGTGAAGGCAGACAACCACTTGTGACAGCGACTATGCCTGCTCGTGATTGCGTAGTTCCATCACTGGAGTATGAGCAGGATTCGAGTGATTTCAAGAATTGTGGATTTTCAGATATGTAAAGAAGATACTCAAATCTCCCATCGAGAAATTCCCAATCAATATCATCTTCGAGGAATCGATATGCAAGATTACAAAAGCGTGTGTGAAACTGTTCAATGGATTCATCGGGTGCTTTTCGTAATTTCAGAATTTCTTTGTTGAGTGCTTTACAGTCAAAGTGATTGAAAGCATAGTCTATCTCTGCGACTAGATGAGCAAGATAATGAATATATTTTTCAGGCAGCGTAGCACACCAGTGCATTCGGTGCCCTCAAAGCATGTAGACGAATAGTGTGCAGGTCATGTATTCTTTAAATATTCCATGCCTTTCGCATGAGCCTACAACGCCAACCACATTCCTAACCAAGGCTACGTGACCTCCACCATCATATGTTTTATGAGACAAGTTATCCAAGAGCTTTTCCAAGATAATGAAATCGTTTCCATAAGACATACACTCCGGAAGAGCAACTCGGTAGTTAGTCATGATAGATATGTAGAGATTAAAAATAGATGTGAGGACTCGCTTGTCATCTGGCCCTCCTTCTAGATCCAAAATGTTGATGGTGTTGGACCCGCCAAGATGTAAGGGGATCTCCCCTGTAAGAAGTCCCAATTAGACCTTAGACCGTTTGGTGTAGGAGTCCCAGCAGTGAGACGTACGGTAATGCCTTGACTGCGATTTCACATAGAGATAAGTAAGATAACTCTATTGGTAGAAAGGGTGTGACAACTACAGTAAGAAAATGAAGGCACATGAGAGGTTCTAACACACTGAGGGTGAGGTGAGTGCGCCCCTTGGAAACCTGTGATAGCACTTGGCTTGGAAGGGAACACACGAGTGAAGATACATCACAACATGGAAGGCAAGTTAGTGAGCAATCCAAAGTGATGGTTAAACCAATATCACATTTCAGAAAGATTCATACATACTTATACAAAATATTCTATACATGCATGTGTAAGCAAACCAATACATATATCATTTAGAGTAAACCAGATAACATAGAATACAATACAACATATGCATGAAACATGTTGGCTCTTGTTATATTAAGAAGTATAAGTTTGAGTCATACAATACATCCATGTCCAACCACTAGTTCCAATAGTGGAATGTTACAGCCACAACTGCCTACTCCTCCAAAGACATGTACTAGCTCTGCGCAGTGGAGAGGCCAAGGCTCATTACAATACTATCCAAGCTCTCTCCAAGATAGTCTTATCGGAAGCTTGGTTGACCAAAAGCCTTTACAATGAGTTATGAGGTTCTATTTATAGCAAAGGGTGGGGTGACCCTTGACATTCCCCTTTGTGATAGTTCATCTACCTTCACGACTCTTCATCTACTCTATGACTGTTACATCCAACTATTGACACTTGAACTTCCACTTGACACGACGTTACATTACAATGCACATGTGCTAATGTGAGACGAAATGAATTGAGCAATCCATGCAAGAAATGACTGAAACTCAGTCCATTGTGGTGAGACCAACTCTTTGACATTCTTGTGATGGTGAAGGTGGTGAGTTGATCCCAAGCTTGGTCATCTGTGATGGTGTGCATGCACCCCAAGGTGATATTTTGTTGAAGCGAACTCTTGCCTCTGTTGCATCTGGGTGCATTGGTTTGGCTCCTTCATCCAACTCGTCTGCTAGCATGTGCATGGTATTCTTGTTGCAACCAAATTGGAAACACACTGATGCATAGTGTTTGTGCTGATCTTCCAGTGTGTGCTGGTGGCCATGAGCATCAACTGTCAACTACATGCTTAGCTCCAATCAGACTTGTTTCTTGTCTTCGCCTTGGTGAGTGTGATGAATGGGTTGGATCGCATGCGTGCGAACAATGACATGCATGCTGTTGAATCCCTTGCATGCGATCAACAACACTACCCACCATGCCAACTATTAGGATATATCTATAACTTGTACGGGCACGCTTTCATCTGCGAGTGCATGTTGCGTCCCTTGTTGTTCCTGTTACTGTTGCAACTCATTCGCTTGTCTATGCAGCTCATGTTATTCCTTGAGTTGTTGCTTCAACACATGCAACTCCTTCTTTGTTCCATTCTTTGACTTCGCGTGATCACGTCATCACCTCATAGCCTGCGTCCCCAAGGCTTCTTTCATCATCAGTGGATCTACTGAGCTTGCAACTTTGTTATGCCTCCGTGTTGTCAACAATCTTCCTCTTGCATTCATTACATCCGGTATGCTGCCTTCAACTATTGTTCATGATGTTGCTCGCTATGATGTTACTGCCGTCATATCTTGATGTCTTTGTCTACGAACAACTTGATGTCTTTGTGAGTAGGCAAGCTCATAAACTCTTGATTGACTGCATCCCCAAGTGTGCTCTGAACAGTGTCTTCAACTCTGCTCTCCTGGAAACCATTGTACTTGTTTTGCTGAGAGGTAGATGAACACCTGTGATACATGGAGACATGGCAACGCTCATGGCAAGAAATCTGTTAGTCGAAACCCAAAATGAACTTGAGAACTGACTTGCAACATACTACTGTGATTGATCATGAAGGTTGCACAATTTTCGTCGGGAGGTCGGGAGACTGGCTACCAAGACTGTGCAAGGCATAGTCTGGCCTATTGGGAGACTGATTCACTGCTGGAACTGCCCAATGCACAGTCTAGTCTAACTGTTGACTGTTGGAATTGCGCAATGTGCAATCTCAGATGGCAATGGTTGCAGGCTTAGTGACTTCATTGCACAATTTTTTGGGCCAACAGTCACTGTCCCTCATAATTGTACAATGCAAGACTGGAGGATAGTCACTGGGTAGAAATGCACATTTCTTGAGAGGAAGACATAGCCTTCCCTCTCAGGATTGCGCAATGTTGTCTTGGCGAGGCTCTTGGTGAGGTAGAGTCCGGGTCAAGGCTGCCTAGACTCACCGACGGGCAACTAAAAGTGAATGTGAATGCGAATGCATGGCGATACTGAGTGTAAGCATAAGTGCATGATCATGCATGCAAACAGTGAATGACAGATTCAAAAAATGGAAAAACATGCATGTGGGTGAGGCGAGTCGCTGAATCAATGACCGTTCGTGAAAAACAGTTTCATGCATGCGACAACAATGAGATGTTAACAAAAACTGAAACGATGCTAGTACCATGGGGGATTCACTGAGTGAACCCCTGGCATATCACGTGCGTTCATGGAATATTAAATAATACCCTTAATTTGACTACATATTGGAAAAACCCTCTAAAAATCACCTTATTTAACCCCCTACGAATATGAACCCAATACAACTTCTCAATTTAAAAAACCCCTACTTTCATAGATATTGTAGGTATCTATTTTTTCATTAACATTTTTTAGACCCCTTTATATTTTTTCATTAACTTTAAGCTGCATTTTTTATATTTTCCAATATAAAAACCCTTTACCTGCTATATATCCCCCAATATATTATGTCATTTTTTCCTCAATATATATCCCACAATATGAACCCACGTGGTATGATATTGCTCCCCCAGTGAAGCCCTCGTGGCTAGTACAAGCTAGTACATATCAAAACTACAACAAGCGCTCATTGAAATCAAGTAGACAGTGCTCATACAAAGCGAAATACAAAAAGCGCTAGAAATGCAACACAAAACATGGAAAGCGGGCTTACCCCAAAACAACTGAGATAAATGTGCCGACAACTCCTAGATGCGATGTGGGATGTCAGAGTTGCAAGGTTGATGTGAGGAAAGATCTCTGCAACATCCGGTTGATGAGTTTTGATAAAATCGAGGTTTTGACGTGCATGCCACAAATATAGGGAAAGCGACTCTTGGTGGGAGGTTTCTGAAATGATCATTGCATGTAACCTCAAACTACCAAAAATAGATCCTTGAAACAAGGGATGCCTTTGCATGCTGCCTTCGGAGAAGCAGCCCATGCATGCAAGTCTGTTTTGCTTGGTCCTAGAGGGAACCGGTCAACTCAATTATAATGCAAGAGGATGCTCAACAACTGGGAGAAAATGTGCATTTTTTACTGGGAGCTGGGCTGGTTTCTCAGAAGATTTGCGCAATTTTTTGGCAGAGAAGCTGAATGCTGCCCAGATTTGCGCAAATTTTGGGCTGAGCAGCCTAGCTGGGAAGGATTGCGCAATTTTTTGGGTGAAGCTTGCTCAGCAGAATTGCGCTATTCTGGGCCCGAGCAGGCTGTAAGTTAGGATTGCGCAATTTTTGGAGGGAAGGTTGGTTGCCCTCTAGATTTGTGCAAATTCTTGAAGGAGTTGCTTAGCCTGCTGCTAGACAAAGTTCGGATGAACAACCTATGAGGGGAATGCATCAAGGTTTGATCGACAGGCTGTCTTTCTGCAAGAAGATCACTGGAGCTTGTGTACTTGACGAAGCAAGACATGCTACTGTGAAGCTTGGTAGGGAGGCTCCAAAATGAAGCTAAGGAAAAATTTTGGAGGGTGGTTGTAGCTGCTACAACACATGAACATCAACAACATATAACCTAATCGTCATGCTAACTATCATATAACAACAAAAAGTTAACCTATAGCATACTCATCAACAACATATAACCTAATCGTCAGGTTATCTAATATAAACAAAAATAGCAATGCATACAACCACAAGTTACTATCATCCTTGACTATAAGACACATGTGCATATAACTACACTAATCAACTAACATCTATCATGAATGTAACCATAAAATCAAAAGACATCTACATAAGCCTAATGTATCATGCATATAACCATCCTCAGCTTAGATACCTGTATGCCAAACATACAATACTTGTATGATGATCTGCTCTTACCCCAAAGTCTAATGTTGCAACCTCATTATTATGATCTGCATCTCCTTCTCTATCTCATTCAACACATTAGCATCATAACATACCAAGAGCACCATGATTACCTAAATTGCATATAATGACTCAACAAGGCATTTTTGACCTACTATTCATGCATAACTATAACCAAGACAATACACACATAAAAATGCATATAAACATATAAAACATGAGTGTCAAACCATCTACACATCATTCTAGCTAGAGTCCAGTCATCAATGCATGACCACATCAACTACACAAACCATGACCTCATGCATGACGACACCAACCACATCAATTGCACTTGATAACATGTGAACATTAGCGTGCATAACACTGCATAATCAACCATACACACATGAAGACATACTCCATGACAAAACCTTCAACCTTCACATGGCGACATCACTACAACCATGATCAACACCATGCAAATGCAACAAGCACATGGAATACATGCATAAGGAACACATATGTAACCAACATGAAATCATGATCAACACACAGCCCAAGGAGAGTGAAACCATGCTCTAATACCACTCTGTAACACCCTCCTCCCACATATACCCAAGCAACCGGCCAGCTGGGTAAACATGCGACGAGAGGCCACTATGATATGATTCGACCTCCTAGTCACATTAAGGAAGTGGAATCGACGCAAACACAACATACAAGCATCCAAAATCATCAACAAAACCCTCGTAGGACAAGTCAGCCACTCAGACAGCGTGTCCCTGGGTCTCATTGTTGTTTTAGGTCTCTTGGGCCATAGTCGCTCTCATGCTATGGGCAAGGGAGCGACAGGAAACCCAAAGTCGCTCTCATAGGCCTGCATACCAGCGACTATGGACCAATCTTGCTAGTTTTGTGCTAGCAACCCCGATATTTAAGCCACTTTTTCAGGCCCAGAGCCCAGGCCACTTCCCAATGGAATGATAGCTTGAAATCAAGGAAAGTACAGGGAAACAATGAAGCAAAAGAAATAAACTCAATAATACCTTATCCAGACCCCTACAAGCCATGACAGGCATTTTGTCAAGCACTTAGTGAATATGCAACCTTTAGGTGTAAATAATAGTTCTGAGCATAGGGGTTTCATACTTATCTAAGATTCGCCATGAAGCATTGTCTCATTATCACATTAGTTGCCATTCCATCCATTAGGTCATAGATACATTGATCATTCAATAACAAGCAAGAACATGATGAGAGCCACTCATGGTTGTTGTCATAAAACATGTAAATAACCATCATAATAGGGACATAAATACCAATGAAATCACAACCATATATACCACATATAATCCATCATAATGTTCATAGAGATACATGGAGAAATAACCTTTCATTCATGATGCAAAATCCAAACCTGGGATTGGAATTCCACGTTCCACTCGACCATAGAATGGCTGAGCGAAATCTCTCTTCAGTCATTCACCCTCGTGCTATATTCCAAGCATGAATGTGGGATCTCATAGAACACATCAATCAAAACTCATCTAGGGCTTCCAGAGGCCATCCACCTCAACCCATCAAACAATGATTCCACCTCACGGTCAAACATCACAAAACCATCATCATATTTGTCTTTATCCTAGCCTTCCAGGGCTCCAGAGTATTTGTTCCAACCTGGCTCCCAAGACTAGTAACTCCACCCACGATTGTCGTTGGGCTTTAGAGTGTTTGTCCAACCAAGGCTTCTAAGACTAGTAACTCAACCCACAACTTTTACCAGGCTTCGAGAGCGTTTTTCCAACCAGGGCTTCCAGGACTAGTAACTTAACCCACCAAGGGCTTCCAGAGCATTTGTCCAACCAAGGTTTCCATGACTAGTAACTCAACCCAAGCTGTTACAGAGCTTCAAGAGCGTTTGTTCAACTAAGGATACAGGACTAGTAACTGAATCCAAGTCATTACAGGGCTTCTAGAGCGTTTGTCCAACCAAGGATACAAGACTAGTAACTGAACCCAAGTCATTATAGGGCTTCCAGAGTGTTTGTCCAACCAAGGCTTCCAAGAACTAATAACTCAATCCAAGCTAAGGAAACATGAGAACCAACCAGAAAACAAGCAAATAAATGCACAACACCATGGCTATCCAGAAAATGGCAAGGCTAGGCAAATCCTCCATCAATCCAGGAAATCCTCCCTGTTAGTGACATATCATGACCAAGAAACCACATGCATGTGCCATGCATTCCAAAACTAGTGAGGAAAACATACATGCAACTTGATACCTGCAAAACCCCCTGTAGCTGTTTATACCTATTGGGTAGCGGCGGCCCCGCAAAAGGGTTTTGGGGTAGAAAGCCCAAGAAGTAGGATTTAGGTATTGTAAAAATTCCGAAATACACAGAGCGCGAAGTATAATAGATTGAGTCAAAGGGTAGTCCACCCGAAAATAATAAAAAGTAATGTAAATAGAGTCGGCCCGCGCAGGGATTGCGGGCTAGGAAAGGGTATAAATAGAGCGTGGTTCTATGAGGGAAAGGCAGTTTTTTTGAGAATATGAAATGTAATGGGTACTTAAAGTAGAAAGATTGAAAGCATCTATAAGTCCGAGTCGAGGGATAAGGGTAGTAGGTAGAGGCTCTGTAGCTGTGTGCGCAGACCCCTGCAGCTGAGTGCACAGGGTAGATATGGATGTATTGGTGAAGAATAATAATAAAGATAAGTTTGCTTTTGTAACTCTGTGTTATCGCGCATCTGTCTATATGGTTTACCTTTCTATATCTGGTTAATGCAAATGTGATGAATGTATGTGAATCTGGTTTCATTTGGTGTGCAAATAAATTATGTTGGTTAACTGTTTGCTTAAAGACCCAGTTGAATAGTTCTGAATCATAACTGCTTCCTTCAAGTAGAATAGTGCATGAATAAGAAAGACATAATCACCCTGGATCGGTGTGAAGGCCAAGCAGCGGAGTTATAGACTAGTGCCTGAACCCTCCAGTACACATCTTGACATCCCTAGGGTGCGGAAACCTGGTATCAGCACCCTCCCCTGCTACCTCGGGTGAGACCTCAGTCCGTGTTCTGCGGGCTGTTGCCGGAAGGGTTGGTAGCTGCGGGATTTGTTTGGCTAAATAACTCTTCCGAACCTGGGTCAGGCCCAAACAAGCCAACAAATGGTTTCGTTGCCGGGACCGGGATCTACCTAAGGGGTGTTTAGGTGTGGAACGCGGGGACCCAATAGAGAAAGAATGTTGAAAATTTGAGAGGATCAGGGATGGTAATATATCAAGTGTAGCAATGGCGAACACAATTCAGTTACCTGTATTCAAGGGAGCCAGAGGTGAAGACCCGGAACAATTTTGGTTTGTGTTAACATCATTATGGAACGCGTGGCAAGTCACAGATGATAACATCAAGAAAGCCATCTTAGTCAGCGCACTGCACGACCAAGCGCTAACATGGTACATGAAGTATTCAAGCATCAACCCAACGGCAGGGATAACAGATATCCATACTGAATTGAAAAAGGAGTTTAGTTGGCCAAAGACAGAAGCGCAGTCGGTCGTGGGATTCAAAGAAATCACGATGATGCCTGGCAAGACTCTGTGGGATCTGGATCAGAGGTTAAAAAGCACCATTCGCAAGGCCAACATGACCTTGATAGATGCACAACACTGCGCTTGGTTCGTTGCATCGTTAACACCATATCTAAAGATGGCTTTGTCACAACAGAAGATCTCAACCCAAGCGGAAGTGCTAGAAGCAGCAATGCGGCTGCATGAAACTCCATTACAGGACCCAAGGTTGGGAGTTCAGCAAATCCAAGCGTAGGTCCAAAAGTTGTGCTTAGAGATACAAAAGTTAAAACATGACCAGACGCCGCATTCAGAAATCTGGGAGGAAGTATGGTGCATAAAGTGCAGAGGCTAGGGACACGATAAGGATCATTGTCCAGTATTGGTAAATTTTGTGGTCATAGGGGGACCGACACCATTGCGACCAGAGGCATAGATAGGACCGAGCGCTGTCGCCCCACTCTGGTGTGCAATTTGTCAGGGAGGAGGAAAGCACAACATGGATAATTGTCATCTATTATCAAAATACAACAAGACCCCTCAGCAGCTCTTTTGCAACTTTTGTAGATTAGTGGGTCATGAGGAAAGGGATTGCTGTAGTTATCGAATGTTGATGGACCAGGCACCTGCCTACAGAATGCAGACTGAGGGGTGAGGTCAGGATCCAGCCATAGTGATTGGGTGCAGTGGGTTCCCAGGACGGGGTCGAGGACGGGGCGGAATGGGACTAGGAAGGGGTTGCGGGCAACTAATCTGTTACAACTGTGGAGGACCGGGACATTATGCGCGAGATTGTACCAATCCGACCCGAATATCATGTCCGTATTGTGAGCAATTCGATCATGAGTTGCTAGATTTCCCTATGCTGATAGCACAAATTCGCGAAAAGAAGGCAGTGCCTCCTACAACAACGCAAAATGTGTAGATGATGAGATCAGAACCCCGCGACTACAAACCCACGGTCAACAGGATATTGCGATGCGACACAGCCACAGGAAAGGACGATGGGAAGACTAATATGGAAGCTAGGGAAAGCTTCACTGACGTCTCTACACGAGGTAGTAGGGATTCGTCTAAGCGAACTCGGGATCCCTCGATGATGACTACTTTCTTAGAGACATGCCTAAAATTGCTTCGCGACAACCAAGCAGCTAGAGGGTTACAGGAAGTGATTAATAGATGCGAAGGGTGGGGTGAACCTCGTGCAGTCCGGAAAATAGGAAGACACGCATCACGGACGAGTCAGGAAATGCAGCTAATGTCACATATTAGCGACTACGAGATGGATCAGGTCATTTTGGACCTGGGTTTTGATGCAAATATCTTACCTAAATAGACTTGGGAGCGCATGGGTAAGCCTACACTACAATGGTCTCCTATCCAATTGCGGCTAGCCAACCAACAGAAGATCTTGCCCATGGGAAGGCTGCAAGGGATTACAGTAGACATTGATGGCGTAAGTACCCAGATGGATTTTGAAGTTATTGAAATCATGGATGAACATAGTCCGTATCCTGCATTGCTAGGGATAGACTGGGCCATTGATATGAATGGGGTTATTAACCTCAAACAGAGGAAGATGATATTTGAGAAGAAGTTGCTTCGAGTCGTTGTTCCACTGGACCCAACAGACGGACCGCGCTACATAGAACTGGCGCATGGCGAAGAGAGGGGCGATGTATTAGATAGTATCTACAAACTTGCTGCAATAGAGGAGTGGAGATTCTCGCGGGGTTACGCCAGTGATTCAGATGAGGAGGACGAGCGATGGTGCAACAGGGTGAACGAGGCAACCACATTGCACTGTAATATGATGACGAAATCCCTGTATTGCGTTAAAGTTCAGAACCGTGAACTGCCGATGTATGACGGGCTGACAGTAGTAGAGGACTTCCTGGATAAGTTCGAAAGCATGGTACTAGAGTACCAACGGTTTGATGCACTAAAATGGGCATTGTGCGCGACACCGGCGTGATGGTGGGATACCCATGTAGGGACCTTCGAAGATTGGTGAAGCTGCAAGTGCATGATGCATATAAGATTTGGGAAGCCCGAGCTACGAATAACGAGGAAATACAACGGACAAGATGATCCACGCATGCACCTGACCAATTGGACCCGAGCTTATGGTGTGGAGCCTCAACTAGAATGGGTGCACTTATTTTATCATACCCTGGATGTCATTCCAAGAAACTGGTATATGGAAACAGAGCTCCGGCATGGCACTGGCGAATGGGATATCCTACGCGAAGGGTTTTTGTCGACTTTTCTCTTTGAAGACCAATGGATGGATACTGTGGATGATGCATTACAACTAGTAAAGGCTGCCATATTCAGAACACTGCCGGAACCAGAAGAAGTCAGACCATCAGACTGGGCGCGACAGTTGAACCAGGCCTTAGCATGTTACAATGTACAAGCAGAAGATGATGAGGATGACCCGCGTAACATCAATATACCAGAATCCGAAGGGAATTGTGAGGTGCATGGCCCTGAGATAGAAGATCCAGACATCATGGCACCGTTGAAAACAAGGCAAGTAAATATCGGAACAGAGGAAGAGCTGAAGTATGCCACGCTTGGGGACTACTGGGATGACGCCACGGTGGAAAAGGTCGTCGAACTACTCTGCGAATACCGCGATTTATTTCCTACAAAAATGACGGAGTTAAAAGGGATTCTAGGAGACCTAGGGATGATGAAGATAACTTTGAAGCCAGATGCGAAGCCAGTGAAGTAGCAACCCTATCGATTGAATCCAAAATACAAAGAAAAAGTCCGCGAAGAATTGGATAAGATGTTGGCAGCATGAATTATTGAACCAGTTGAGGAGTCCGATTGGGTAAGCCCTATGGTCGTACAGGAGAAGAAACAAAAGGGGGAGATCTACATCTGTGTGGATCTGCGAAAGCTCAATGATGCTTGTGTTAACGATCCATTCCCAATAGCCTTTATAGATGAGGTACTAGAAAATGTGGGCGGGCAGGAAGCATACTCCTTCACAAACGAGTTCTCCGGGTACCATCAGATCAAGATTGCGCTCGAAGATCAGAGCAAGACAACGTTCGCTATCGAATGGGGTTGTTTTCAGTATACGTTAATGCCCTTTGGGCTGAATAATGCGCCCGCGATATTTTCACGTATTGTGGTAGCCGCATTCAAGGAGTTTATCCACAAGTTCTTAGAAGTCTACCTGGATGACTGGACTGTCTTTGGCTTGATTAAGAAGCATGTCGCAAGCTTACGATTAATGCTGGATACCCTCCGACAACACCAGATTGTGCTCAACTTAAAGAAGTGTACTTTTCTCGTCCCTTTCGGGAACTTGCTGGGCCATGTGGTTTGTAAGCAAGGACTGATGGTGGATCCGGCAAAGATCGCTGTCATATTTAATCTGCAAGCACCACACAGTGTAAAGCAGCTACGTGCTACATTAGGACATACGGGCTACTATCGGAAGTTCATCAAAAGCTACGCCCAGATTACGGTTTTGATGGAGCAATTACTGAAAAAAGATGCTACTTATTGCTGGAATGAGGAATGCAATAGAAGCCTAGAGACGCTTAAGGAGAAAATGGCTTCAGCTCCTATATTGGTCTTTTCAAAATGGGACGTCGAGTTTCATGTGCATGTGGATGTGTCCTGTATCGCACTGGGAGTGGTACTCACTCAACCAAGAGCAGAGGGACTGGACCATCCGATTACATTCGCAAATCGCAGGTTGTTCAAGGCAGAGAAGAATTACTCCACTACTGAGCGAGAAGGATTAACGATGGTATACGCGCTCCAGAAGTTCGTCACTATCTGCTCGGAGGACATTTTAAGATGTACACGGATCACTTTGCGCTCAAGTGCCTAGTGAATAAGCCTGTGTTGGGGGGGCGCATTTGTCGATGTGTGCTGTTGTTTCAAGAATATGATTTTGAGGTTGTTGTAAAGTCGAGACGTCTGAACGCAGGTCCGGACCATCTGTCCCGAATTAAGACTGGTGAAGAACCAACAAATCTAGAAGAGGGACTTCCGGATGCTTAATTATATGCCATACATATTGCAGATGGCCACTTTGAAGATATCATCCACTTTTTAACTTGGGGCACTGCGCCACAGGGGTATTCCATCCATCAAAAGAAGGAATTGGTGATATGTGTAGTAGATTTTATCGTAATTGTAGGCCACCTCTACAAGATGGGCAACGATGAAATATTGTGCAAATACGTACCCGAATTTGAGCGTGGGTAGATCTTGGCCGAAGTACATGGAGGGGTTTTTGGTGGAAATTATGCGGGCCGTGCCATAGCCCAGAAGATTCTTCGCGCCGGATTATGGTGGCCCACTCTACATTAAGATTCAAAGGCATACTGTTGGGCTTGTGATGTATGTCAACGAACGGGCAAGCCGTCGTGAAGGGACGAAATGCCACTTCAGCCACAGATGACACTACAATCGTTTGAGAAATGGGCGATTGACTTCGTCGGACCTATAGAACTGCGAGGAAAGACGGGCGTGCACTATATCATCACTGCGACTGAGTATCTGACCTGATGGGCAAGGCACAACTAGTTAAAGATTGCACGACTATTACAACGGCAAAATTCTTGTTCAAAAACGTACTGACTAGGTTCGGCTGCCCCAAAATTCTCATGAGTGATAGGGGAACACATTTTTTGAATGAAACGATCAACGCACTCACTAAGGAATTCCAGATCTATCACCAACAGAGTACACCCTACCATCCGCAAGTGAATGGGACCGTTGAGGCATTCAACAAGATTTTGGAGACTGCATTGACGAAAGTTTGCAATGCACGACGAAATGACTGGGATTTGCACATTCCTGCCGTGTTATGGGCATATAGAACTACATGCAAGAAGTTGACAAGCCAAACACCGTTTCGGTTAGTTTATGGCCAGGAGGCTGTTATGCCTATGGAATATATTGTGCCTAGTGTATGGATTGCGGCAATCACAGGTATGGTAGATCGTGGGGCATTAGAGGAGACGCTTAAACAACTTGAAGAATTGGAGGAAGAATGGTTTCTGGTTGGATTCCATCAGCAGGTACAGAAACAACGCGAGAAAGCATGGCATGATCGCCATATCAAGGTGCGCACCTTCAAGGAGAATGATCTAGTCTTGCTGTATGATAGTAAGTTCGAAAAATTCCCAGGAAAACTCCGCATGCACTGGTTGGGACCCTATGTCGTCAAAGAAGTTACCGATGGAGGCACGGTTCAGCTGGCTAAACTCAATGGAGACCCCTTTTCCAGGAAGAGTGAATGGCAGTCGCCTAAAGCTCTACACGGTGGGCCGACTACCTGACTAGCCAAGGAGAAGATAGTCTCACCGCTCCAACCAGTTGCAAGAGAGCGCGGGACGATAAAGCAGCCTGGGGAACAAATGCGTGAGTGCCATGGTGCACGAGCATTTGACCATACACAAGGGTCTCGGTGGCACGAGGAGGCTCACGCGGATGTGTTGATCGCAATGATTACCGTTGATATCACTATTCATGACAAGATGTCAGCAACATGGAAAAATGGAGTGGGTGATGGGATATTATGAGATACAGTATGAGCCAAATATGGAACAAACGGCCACCGATTCCACACGGGAAGGTTACAAGAGTAGAAACGAGCGGCAATCACTGCATTTGAATTTCGCATGGCTTATAAATTACCAAGGGGAGTCCAGTCGGTGGCCTACAGTTCGAAAACATTGATGGAGCTATTCATTATCCATGCACAAGGCATGCGCTCGAAGGTAGTAATTTGGCCGATGGCGAGGCAGGACTCTCTAAGGACTATGGGGGTGACAGCTGCAACATCACCAGTAGGAGAGGTATCGGAAAAAAGGGAACACGAAGAAGAATTGATCCGGAGGCCGTCACCTCGCCCAGGGGTAGGCCGGCGCACTACAACAGAACAATGAAAGGCTGGATAGACGGGGACCACAGGTAGATATGCACTTAATAAGTCGTCTCTGATGTCCCTCGAAGTTTGGGATCCTGCGGACAGTAGCCAGGGTCTTGCAAAATTGCAACACAGGCTGCAGCGGACGATGCGAAGGGAGGATACGAAGGTCGGAAATGGCTACGCTGGTACCAGGCGGTCCTGTAGGCGGCTCCCCTGCTCGCGCTAAAATCCTCGGAGGGGGTGTTCTGTGTTAACCGAGCAGAGCAGAATGAGCATCATCGGTTGTGAGAGATGGTAGAAACACTGAAGCAAGAGACGGATGAAGTGTTGCAGGAGACAAGGAAGGAGTACCAGGACGACGACCATCACTCACAGGGAGGCAAACCGTGAAGCCAAGGCAGAGCATCTAGTTGCGCCGACGAGTGACTTGGATGAGTCACGATGATTATGTTGGGGGACTATTGGGTAGCGGAGGTCCCGCGTAAGGGTTTTGGGGCAGAAAGCCCAAGAATTAGGATTTAGATATTGTAAAAATTTCGAAATATGCAGAGCGCGAAGTATAATAGATTGAGTCAAAGGGTAGTCTGCCCGAAAATAATAAAAAGTAATGTAAATAGAGTCGGCCCGCGCAGGGATTGCGGGCCAGGAAAGGGTATAAATAGAGTGCAGCTCTATGAGGGAAAGGAAGTTTTTTGAGAATATGAAATGTAATGGGTACTTAAAGTAGAAAGATTGAAAGTGTCTGTAAGTTCAAGTCGAGGGATAAGGGTAGTAGGTAGAGGATCTGCAACTGTGTGCGCAGAGGCCTAGAAAGTCCACAGTTGTGTGCGCGGACCCCTGCATCTGAGTGCACAGGGTAGATCTGGATGTATTGGTGAAGAATAATAATAAAGATAAGTTTGCTTCTGGTTAATGAAAATGTGATGAATGTATGCGAATCTGCGTTCATTTGGTGCACAAATAAATTATGTTGGTTAAATGTTTTCTTAAAGACTCGGTTGAATAGTTCTGAATCATAACTGCTTCCTTCAAGTAAAATAGCGCACGAATAAGAAAGAAATAATCACCCTGGATAGGTGCGAAGGCCAAGCAGCGTGGAGCTATAGACCAATGCGCGAACCCTCCAGTACACATGTAGACATCCCTAGGGTGCGGAAACCTGGTTCCAGCACTCTCCCCTGCTACCTCGGGTGAGACCTCTATCCGTGTTTCGCAGGCTGTTGCCGGAAGGGTCAGTAGCTACGGGATTTGTTTGGCTAAATAACTCTTCCGAACCTGGGTCAGGCCCAAACAAGTCAACAATACCAATGCCCTCTCGCACTTTCATGCTCTTCATTTGCTTCTTTCTCTAATAATCCAAGTATGGCACACCCACCAAGGGTGCTCCAATAAAACTCTAAGTCTCTAAGAATACGAGAGAGAGAGAGAGAGAGAGAGAGAGAGAATAGAAGGAGAGCTCCAAAACTGAACTGATTAAGTCTTGCCCACTGATCCTCAGAAGCCTTTTTATTAGTGAGGCCTCTATTTTCTTCATTTTCCTCCTCACATGCAACCTGTGACCTTTCACCTTCCTTTTCTCCTAATTTCCATTATTTTCATAAATAAATGTGCCAAGATACCTTTTTGCCTCTTTAATTCCTTAGCCATTGCCTTAGCCAATTTCCTTAGCCATAAACAACTAAATGAACACCCACTAGGATGTCCTGCCCACCATTAAGCTTGGAATATGTGTCCCATCATCCATGGTATTTATATTTTATACCTGGAATTTTTCCCAGGGTTAGGGTCATGGATTGTTTCCCTCTCAAATGGTTTTAACCATGTAAAAATATTGACATTGTGATCTTAGATCTTATTGTGCGAGTGATTAGCGATAGTGGTCATCCTATATAGAATAACCTATTTACTTGAATATGGTATCAGAGACCATTTGAAGAACTACTCATGTTGATGATCAAGATCTTGAAACCTGTGTTGTTGTGTTTCTAAGATCTATTGTCTCTATATATTGTTGATCTAAACACATTGTTTCATTGCATTTAGAATGTTGTTTTCAGCTAAGAACACCTTTTGTTTCATCGAAAAAGGTGTTTATTTTCTCAAGATATAGCATTTTTCATTAGATTTGGTGGTATATAGTCCAAATACACCTTTTTTTGAAAAATAAAATTACAAAGTTCATGTTTCAAATTTTATGTTTATAATCCTAGTTTGCTACTCTTTCTCATTTGCATATGCTCTTTGCCCTATGCTATGTGGAATCTCAGCAAATCAAAATTAGAGTGGAAAGTGTTTTCTTGACTATGTATGCTCCTTATTGTGCATTTCGTCCAATCTCAGCAAATCAACAAACAAGAAAATTTGATTTTTCTAGGTAAGCTAACCAAGATTTAACCCCTTTGTTGTTGAGTTTTAGGAATTTTTCTCACATAATAGTTTTTTTTATGAGCACATCTTTTTTGGAAAGCACGCATATCAAGGCAAAGTTCCAACAATACCACCTCAACCCTCCTTCATTATTATTGTTATGTCTTTTGCACTAGTTCATTTGGTTAAAAGCTATTTCATTTAGTAAGAGATCTCAAGTTCATATTTATTTTTATTAAGTTTCTTTTTGAAAAAGTTCATGCACACTTAAGTTATTTTATAACATTATTGTAAAGTGTATTTCACTTGTCTTATAAAAGTGAATTGCTATAAAAATAACTTTAATTTTTTTAGTTATTTTTTTGTTTTCTTGTGAAATGTATTTCATTTGCTTTACAAAAGTGAATCACTATAAAATAATTTTAGTGGTTTTTATTTTTTATTTTTTTATTTTTTTAAATACAACTTTCATTTATAAAGTAACTTCATTACAAAAGTGATTCTCACTTGTTTTATAAAAATGGGTCACATGAGAAAGTAATTTATTTGTAAAAGTGAGCTTATAGGAAAAGCTAATGAGGGGAAAAAATTACTTTTTATCCATCACCACATGGGCCAACTTCTACTTGGCATGTGGCTCTTTTCTATTGTTGATGTCTTTTGCTAAAAATGGCATAACTTTCACATCTTAAGTCTTTTTTCAGTGTTGTTTTTTTAAACAACCTATTTTTTGCTGGTGATGATACATCTCTTAATAATGGAGGGTATGAAATAGTTTAAGTAGATAATGGTCATTTCAAGGATGTATTATGTGTACCAAGTATTTACTGCAGTCTTTTATTAGTATATTAGATAACTCTTTCAAGTGATGGTAAAACGATAGACTTTTCACCTCACTAAGCTATAATTAAGGATTTAAAAGATCCTAAGCATGTCCTTGCCACTGAAATGGCTGATGAGATTACTCGATTTTACGACTTTAACAACTTTGGGTCATCACCTTTTCCCTCGATTTTTATTATTCATGGTGATAACTTAATCAAAATTTGGTATCAGCAATTCGGTCATCTAAACTATCGTTCACGACAACAATTATGTAATCAAAATATGACGACTAGTCTTCCTATTGTTTTTTACAGAGATGGTGTTGAAACACCATTAGGATAGTTTTGACAAAATTGACTTTTGGCATGCCTCAACCACTTCACAAATTGTTCACACTGATTTATGTGGTCTACTTTCTTCTCCTTCCTTATTTGGGTTCAAATACTTCTTAACTTTCATTGATGACTTCTATAAACACATTTGGGTTTATTTCTTAAAACTTAAGAGTGAATATTTTGACTTGTTCTTGGCCTACAAGGCCCTTGTAGAAAAACAATATGGACATCAACTACAAAGGTTAAGAACAGATAATGGAGGTGAATATGTCATAAATTCACAACTTACTACACTACACATGACATTCAAACACAACACATTGTTCCATGTACACGATAATAAATGGTGTTTTTGAAAGAAATAATTGTACATTAAAGGAAATGGCTAATTGTATGATTCAATCTAAGGGATTAAGTCTTCATTATTGGGTGGAAGCAATCAATTGTGCAAATTACATAGTAAATCACACTCCCATAAGTCTTTAAGTAATATAACACCATAGTAAGCATGGAATAAAATTAAGCCAAACGTAAGTCACTTTTGTATCTTTGGTAGTGTAGCATGGGCTCACATTCTTGATGAAAAAATGAAAACTTTACAACCTAAAAGTGAAAAGTGTATTTTTGTTGCATATTTTGAAGATGTAAAAGGTTATAGACTTCTTCAACCTCCCTACTATGAAATAATCATTAGAAGAGATGTTAAATTTGATGAAAATCTCTTGGCTTACAAACCTAATTCAGCGGTTTTGCCCTCTTTGGCTTGTGAGCCATCTTCAACATTTGTGTCACCTTCTCTTCCTATTTTGGTTTTTCTTCAAATGATGACATTGAAGATGAAAATCCACATCCACCTACTCACATTCCTCCAATTGAGTCCATTTAACATGAACTTGCACCAGCACCATAACTTCCCATATGGGTTCATTCAACATGTGAAACAACTAGTGACCTTGTCACTAGTCCTATCGATCAATGTTGTACTTGTTCATAGTTCCAGCGAGCCTCCTTTCTTTTGGCTCAAGATTCATAGACTCATGATCCATAAACATTTGCAAAAATTCCAGGCCATCGATATTGGGAAATAACAATGAATGAATAATATCGTTCCTTGATGGAAATGATACTTGGGAACTTCTACCTCTTCCAAAAGGATGAAAAATTATCAGATGTAAATGGGTATACAAAATTAAGTATGCATCATATGAAAGTGTTGAAAGACAAGGCCCGATCATTTGCTAAAGGACTCTCTCAAGTTGAAGGAATTGACAACAAAGAAAAAATCCCCCCTTGTCACCAAATTGAATTCCATTTTCCTTGTTCTAGCCCTTGCTACCGCACATGGATAGAGGTCCATCAGATGGATGTTCAATCTGCCTTCTGTCATGGGGATCTACAAGAAGAAATCTACATGGAGAAACCTCCTAACTCTTATCAGAGTGACTCCAACCTTGTGTGTTGCCTTAAAAAATCTCTATATGTCTTAAGCAAGCTCCTTGAGATTGGTATGCAAAAATGGATAACTTTCTTCTTGATAATGGCTTCTCTAGATGTCATTATAACCTCAATGTCTACACCAAGAAAGTAGTAATCCATATCATAATCATTTTCTTTATGTTGATGACCTTATCCTCATTGTTAGTGACCCGAAACTTGTATCCCATGTGAAGTCAAGCCTTAAGGAGAAGTTTGAAATGATTGACTTAACATATTTGCATTATTTCCTTGGCCTCTAAGTCTTGCAAACCAAGGAAGGAATTTCTCTTTCCCAATCTAAGTATGCATGCGACTTATTCACCATTTTCACATGGAAGATTGTAAACCAACCCTTCTCCCTTTCAATATGAATTCAAACTTACTACTACCTGCACTACACCTAAAGTTGACACATACTTATCCCAACATTTTCTTTTTTGTTGGTCGTGTTTCCTGGTATATGCAAACACCACATGGAATTCATTGGAAAGCAACAAAAAGGATACTTAGATACATTGGGGTATAATTTAGTTTGATATACATTACAATTTAGGGGGGACTCCTTTATTGGTTGGTTTCACTGATTTAGATTATGTTGGTGGCACTGATGATCATAAGTCTATTGTAGGTTATGTTTTCAAACTTGGTTATAAACTTATTACTTGGGCTTGTAAAAATCAATAGGCTATTTCTCTTTCTTCATCAGAAGTAGAGTGTTGAGCAGCGGTTAATGCAAGTTAGGAAGTCTTGTGGCTTCGGCAAATCCTTTCAGAGTTTGGATTCTAGTAGTTCCATCTGACCATCCTATAGTGCAACATTTAAAGTGGCATCAACCTTTATAGAGATCTAATCCATTATTAGCGCAACAAACAAATTGAGCTACAAATGCTCTTCACTAGAAAGCCCATTCATGATCGAGTTATTGAAGCGCACTTTTTCCCTACATATGATTAAGTCGCATACATTTTCACAAAGTCTCTTACAGAAGCAAAGTTTTTTAAACTTCGATTTGTGTTAGGAGTTTAGGAAGTTTTTATTAAGGGGCGATAGGCTGTAATTCCTCCTTCCTTTTAATATTTTTTCACCCTTGTAAATCCTTCAAGCATATCCCAAGTTGCTCTAAAGGGGGGATATTAGCATATTTAGACACTTGAATTTAGTTAAGTTCAACTTGATCAAATGTTTCTTTTACATAAAAGTGTGTTTCTTTACTATGCATTAATTGCATTGAATTTTGATAGTCACAATATGTTTTAACATAAAGTGATCCGACAACTCTTATTATCCTTGATACTAATGGCTATTGATATGTATTTGACACCTGATTGATCCATGATCTCTATTTAAAGGGCGTGGAGGGTCATGACTGAGGATTAATTATGAGAGCTCTCTCATGTAAAATATTTTCTTTGCCTCAAGTGATCATGTTGGCTAGGGCCCTGGATTGTTTCCCTCTCAGAGGGTTTTATCCATGTAAAAATATTAGTGTTATGATCCTAGATCTAGTTATGTGAGTGGTTATTGTAGGTGTTAATCCTATATGGAATACCTATTTACCCAAACACCTTGACATGGATTTGGTCTAAACATAAGGCCTTTGAACTATAGAGATATTCACCAACCATAAAGGCACCCAAACACTTCATCCTTACTGCCAATAACTAGTAAAATTATCCGATAACTTCTAGAAAGGTCATTACACATAGTTCTCATCTTCTAAGGCCTTCAAAACTCTTCTCCTAACCAAGGAAATTTATAATCGATCATCAATCTAAATAGAAACACATCGTAGCTACAAAAATATCTTATTGGCCTAGTAAAAGCCAAACACCTTCACCCAAAGGACACCTTATGATCTTTAACAAACTTCCTTTCAACTCAAGGGTTTTTTAGTGAACTCTATAACGATTATCATCAAACTTTTTGTGAAGACACTTCTCATATGGGTCTTAAATTTGCAATCAAGGTTGTTTCTCTTGTATTTGTGTCCAAATCACTAATAGGACCTTCTAACTCTAAAATAGACATAAAGATTCTTTGATACATCTTGTTATTGTTCTATATTTTTGAGGTTGAGGGAGTAGATACATTAGACAACATTAAACCACTTTTGAAGCTGGGATCTAGCCCTGCCAACTTCAGAGAGGTATCTCTCTGTATGATTTAAGTTGGTTTTTAAGTTGATCTTAGGCTAGTTATAATTATGCTTGATGGTTTGTTTGAATTTGGTTGATTGGTTTGGTTGGTTGATCTGATCAAATTACTTTCTTTCCATTGGGCTATGGAGTCAAATAATGTTGGATATTGCATCAAATGTTTAAAAGAATAATCACAGGGCAAGCTAGTTGCATTTACTGGATCTTTAAAGTGAATTATGAAATGGAGAAGAGGTGATTTTAGTAATGATTGAAAAGCATTTAAGAATTTTTCAATCAGACTTCGAAAGAAAAACATACAGATTGTAAAAACAGTCCAAATAAGGTGTTCAATTAACAAATCTTATTTTTCACATTTCTTGTTTTACAATTAGATTTTAAGATGATTATAATGCAGAGAACAACAATGAAAACAACAATTACAATAAGAAAAACATCACCAGTAAATTGCAGCACAAGAATCTTGTGAAAGTCTTTGTATTAATGACACTCCAACAACGTGGAAAATGTACAATGCTTAATAAGAAGTATTACAATGATCAGGAACCGATCCCCAATACTTCGAATGAATGAAGTATTTAAACAAAATTTCCAAAAAGATTACAATAAATGTCGCATCGACATGGCAATCTATTATTAATTTCAAACTAACAAAATGGACTAATGTGACCCAAAGAGGTGAACTTGGTGAGGTGATTTGGGCATCTCGCACTGTTTTCGTGGAGAACAGTTGCTGAGTTGCCATGATTTGGGTGTTGCGCTAGTGGAGATAAGCTCTTTCTTTACTCTTGAAAATCATACAATTTATCCCACTGCTCATCATCCGGGATGGTGATTTTTGTTGCCTTGCGTAGATCTCATCTACATCGGTATATCGAGCAAATGTGGGATTTACCACAAAAATATGCTTTATCTCATGCTGAATGAAAATAATGTTGCTGATAGCTTCGAAAAAAGCTATCCCTGTAATAACACCTTTAATATGGGAAGATTTAGCTATATCCTTTGCAATGTATTTAAACTTATTTTTATAATATTCCCTGGTCATTAGTTTGTCATTAATTACAAATAAAGAAGTCAGGCCCCTCTTTGTTAATGCCTCTATTTTGGTGAAAAATCTGTTGACTGCTATTTCCAAACTATGACATTTTTCTGTAAGCTGCACAATCAAATTTTCTTTGTAAGAACTTTCTTCACTTCCAAGATTGTCTTTGTCCTGTCATCTACTCCCAAATCATCCAACTCATATCTGTTTTTGGAATTTAGAAACTTGATGATGTTGTTGGTTGTGGCAGGCATATTTCCCAACTCATTATTAATAGTGGAAATGACCTAATTGGCTCTCTCAATCAACTCTTTCTGTTCAAATATAATCTGAATACATGGCCAGATTTCATCCATGGCTTCAATAATATTGTTCCATATAATTTCCTTAACTTGACCCAGTGTGTGGCCAATGGAGGATTCAGTTGCGGATTTCCGCCATGCTTCTATCTGCTTTTGAGCTCTCTGTAGCTCTGTTGCATGGAAAGTTTCAGTCCTTGCCTTCTGGTCTTGCAGAACATTAACTTGAGCCTACAATATTTTAATTTCTTATGTTTGGAGAGACATATTCTCCACTGCACTTGCCAATTGATTTGCAGTATTTTTCTGTAGAAGAGGTAGATGTAGGAATTGTTGTAAGAGGTACAACTTCCAAAGGGACAATAGACATTCTGACAGCTTGCTCATTTTCTTTGATTATTTTTTCCATCTATGTTTCCATTTGTTTCACCTGTACGTTCTGTTCCATGATGAGCTTCATCATGTCTGCCTTCTGTGATTCTGTTTATTCAATGTCTTTGGCCAGAGGATCTTTTGTGGCTGGTAATTTCAATTGTTTTCTCAATGCTGCTATGTCAGTATTCTTATTTCTTATGATCTCTTTTGCAACATTGATATTTGAAGGATCATATCCTACCTTGATTACGAAGTCCTCCAAAGCTTTGATTCTTGTGTCTTTAGCAAGTGAAGAGACTTTCTCCATATTTAATTGTGACTGAACATTAGCTAAAGTAACCTGCAATTTGGACAAACTCATAGTAGTGTTAGTGAGTGTGGATGAAATCATTTGACCAGTTTGTTTGTGCATCTCCATTTGATCAATGGGATGTATGTCTTTTATATCAAATTCAAATGAAGTCTTTTTGTAATATGATGCTGCCTTGGGCTGTGGGATCTGTGCTTGGAGGAAGGCCATCTGCATTTTTCCTTTCTCTGAGTCAAAGGCTGATAACAGTCTACTTTGAGAACTGGAAGTCTGCTTCCAGAACTGATTATATGTATTGATATTCAAAGCTTCATTTCTCACTTTAATCTCCTTGAATATATCAAATATTCTCTTTTCTTTCTCCTCTGTGGTTTGGATAACTTGCTGTTGTTCTCGTGAAGCTGTCGAGGTGGTAGGAGAAAGTGCAATTTAATCACCTACTAGTGAGGAAACAAGTATCTCTTTGGTGGTGATAATATCCTCTTGTTTTGAATCCCATTTTAGGTTTAGTTTGGAGTTGAGCTTGGTCCTCTTCCTATACATGATTTTGAAGTCCTCGCTGGGAGTATCAATCATTGGAGGTGACTCTTATTCTCTGTTCCTTTTTCCAATTTTCTCTTGTGTAATAGGAGTTTGTAATGTTGAAGTTGACACCAATTTCTCCTCTGCCTCTTGTAGAGTGTTTTCAGTCCATTCTAGCTAGTTCTTGTATCTCTCAATCTCTGGTCTTGATGTATGAAAATAAGTTGTAGATTTGTTCTCTACCCTTAACTTGGAGATGACCCCTAATGGATCATATGGGGAAAGATATAATGCGGAAAAGATATAATGAGTGCTTCATGAGAGAAAGGAGTGGCATTCTCTGTAATAGGTGCTTGCATCATTTGATCTATTGATTGGGTAATAACCGCTCTTTGACTGGGTAGATAACAAGCATGACATTTCTTGACGAATTCAGGGGCACTGTGGGTATGGGGAAAGATATAATGGGGAAAATTGTATTCCCACAGTCCAATATCGTCAGAATTATCAATGAATTTGTCTTCAAACTAACAGTACATTTCAAATAAATCAAATGAACACAGGGTTTCATGGATTTTGTAGTCCATGTCCGCAAAAGGAATATGATGACAATCGATTGGAGGGTGGATGAAAGGAATTATAGGTTGCTCTTGTCCCTTATCTTTAGGAGGCATGATTGGATAAGGCTAAGAACATTGATGGAATCTTGATTATGCAGGTTTACAGGGCACAGAGATTGAATTGCAAACCTATTGTGGGAAAAGGTATTAGCAGAGTGTGGTGTTGGTAACCCGTGAATAGGCGAAAAGAGAGAGTTTATAGATTTCGAGCTTTCTTGTTGATGATGGCGCGGGTCTGTTATATTAACAGTTAAGTAATTAAATTACTTAATGGGTTGATTTGGAGGGAGCAGATGTAATTGGCGGGAGCAACAGATAGATGAGGTGGCGAGATGGGATTGGCGGGAGTGTAACAGATAAGGCAGTGGTTTGTATGGCAGAGAAAACAATTTTCGGAGGGGAGGGGGGGGAAGGTGGTTAATGATTTTGGCAAATTGGGGTGCGAAAGCATAGAATGGCGCCATGTCATGGTGGGTCCGGGCTTCAATACCGCCCATTTCGGACCCCCCCGACGGTAAAGTTCAGATGGTGAGGGGGGGGGGCAAACCATGATGTTGGCCGTTAGATATGAAAAAGGAGTTCGGATGAGATGAAATGCGGTGATATTTATCGTTATGAGATGAGCATATGGTGGGGTAGGGAAATGAATTTAATGGAATATGATTGGATGCGTGGTGCGGTAGGAAAATAAATGAAATATATAAGCGGGGGAATGATTTTAGGGTGGTGAACTTAGGAATAGTGGAATAATGTACCAAATATCTTTTGATATATCGAACCTTAGAACAAAACCTTTATCCCTTTGCTTTTCTCCTGCACATGAAAATAATTTTTAATATTTGACTTAGGATAAAATATTCATGCTTATCTTGAAATCATCATTCTATTTCTGCCTACACTTTCATTTCAATTCTTTTTTCTAAGCTAACATTTTTCTTCTTGCTTTGCAGGGTGCATTTAAACTAGTAGACCCAGATCACTTTTTTATGAAAATCTACCTTATCCTATCACTTATCTCACCATTGATTCAGATTAAACTGTTGAATCAATTTTATTTCTACCTAGCTACTGATTTACCAAGATTAAATTGTTTGGTAAATCTTTATTCACTAACCTATTCAATAGAAATTTAAATGTGTTCAATCATGATTAAACTGTATGATTTGAACAAAACTTTAGTCATTGTGGCATTCAAAAACAAGTTGCACACAACCTTATTTGATAATGAACTAAAAGAACTAACTTATCAGTAGTGGCATTTAGACTTGCAACACTTTCCATATTATTTTCTATTTTTTCTTTTGTGGGGTTCTTATTTCCTTTTTTATTTATTTATTTTTTAACATACCCTCTTTTCATTTTCTTTTTTCATATATTTTTGGAAATCATTTGAATATTGAAATTATGTACAATATGAAATTACAAATACAAAATACTCAATCACCTTGAGATCCTATAATTTATAAGACCCTAACACATCTAACGAAAACCAATCTTATTGATTAAAACCCACTACAATTTCCTCACAACCAACCAATTATTGTGGCTATCCAAGAGGATAAGGGTTTAACTTCCCTAGCCTTCTTAACCATAATTCTTACAATATTTAGGCGTATAATCAACCACAAACTTTAACAATGACAAAGATTATAGATTGAACAATCATTTTCTCTCAAGAGCATAACATAAAAGTGAATAAGGGTATACAAGTAAGCATGTGAACATTACATAGGCACCACAATCATTAAAATCTAGATTTAACTTCTCACGCCATAAACAAGCATCTCATAAACCAAGAAATCCATACAAATGAAAGCCCATTGTTACACACAACTTCTTAACAACATTTCAATTTCATTCGGTATGGCTTACAATGCATGTTTAAAGTCACCAAGGGAACTTATCTTATTATAAAAAAATGTTTCTTGCAATTGATGAGGAGTGAGCCACATTCCACCCCACGATATGCCCTACTACACTACAATATTTCTTACAGTTGCCCCCCCATGAGCCAAACCATGAAGCGATGAGGGAATATTATGCTCAACAACATAGGTGGAGTCCTGAAGGCCATTCTCTTTCATCCTATCAAACTCACCAATTCTCTGCATGTATGTCTATATTTTGCTTTTTTCTTGCACTCCCACGAGTGTCGGTATCTGTTTTTCTCTACACTTCTCCATCTAATCTCCTTTTTATCTATTTGCTGCCATAGGTGGATTCCTTCAATAATTCTCCTTCTTGATTGCTCATGCTTCATACGCACATCCACACTTCTCCCATTAAATGTTCATTCTCCTTCTCGCACACAAGTGCTTCCTACACATGCTACCTCATCTATCCTCTCTTCCTCGGTTTTCTTCCTTGATGGTGTCTTGTCAAGTCTGCTCATGCTATTAAGATCATAAGCTTCTAGTTTAGATTCCATAAATATTTTTAGTGATACTCTACCCATACCTTCGACAAGATAGTTGAGGTACAACCCCAATACTTGATGGAAGTTACTTCCACACCTTCACATTAAATATTTTATTGGAAAAAGATATCACTATCAAATCTCATGAACATTTGACTTGGCCAAATAATTTATTGGCAAGATTGATTCTTCAAATCGCCTTTGTTGGGTTCCATCCTCCTCATGGCTTATCATGGTCCCTATCAAAGATTCACCTCTTCATATGTTGTTGTTAATTATATTTACAATTATTGTGGGTCTTTTCTGTCGTTTGCATTTACATTTTCATACAAGGATCATTAGCATAATTACAATATTGGTAGGGAATTAAAATTTAGGATGTTACAATTCCCCCCCCTTAAATTAAAATCATCCTTGGTGTTCACACCCTTTTAAGGTTCACCTTCATTAGCATTACACCATTTTAGGTTATTTCTTTCACTATAACAACATTCCTCAATGCTTCCTCATCTACACTAGTAACATGGTCCTCTTCATCCATTCTTCCTTGTCATTATGTTAGCATTGTCTGGCTACCTCTATACCTTTTTCATTCCCACAACACTTATCAGTGAATATGTGTATTAATATATTTCTTTATGTTTAAGCATTTGCATGAATTTCCACAAATATGGATATTTTTTTTATTTAGCCATAATGCTTATATGTATGGTTATCCTTCTCTTCATTAGGTTGCCATAGGTAATAAAAGTTCATTTCATTGTTTGCATCAGACACACCATCCACACGCAAAATATTGTGATTGTGCAACAAGTCTCCTCTTTTTGGAAGTCGCTCGTCATTTCAAGTCCAAGCAATCCCTTCCTTGAGCGATCTACCTAATTGAGGTTTTCCTTCAGAGGAATACTGAAAGAAATTGTTAGTATTATAACCATGACATCCCATTGAATTGCTCCTAACATGCTTTACTCTAATGTCACTTCGGTGGCCTTGTTTTTGGGCTCTCTGCTTCACATCCTTTATTATCCTTCCCTAGGTGATTCATCATTTCACTTATATCACAACATTTAGTTTACATGAGATATACTCACAAAAATTTCAATCATACATTCTACTTTGCCAAAATTGCTTCATACAAAAGGCAGGTCTCACAAACATGAGACTCTTTTCACAATGTTTCGCTATTTGCAGGTGGTGATATTTTCAACTTTCATCATGGGCTTACATCCCATGCCACACCCAAGGCACTCTACTTGCAATCTAGATTCCTGTTCAACCATAACATGTTAAATTCTTAGGCATAAAATCCCTTTCGATATATTGTTTACGACAACCACAAAAATTGTTTCAAAACCATAATTTAGTTAATCATTTAATCGTGTTCAATTGCATAACAAGAAAATTATAAAGGAAACATCATTTTACTACATAATCATTCCATATTAACACACTCATTTCAAAAAAATCATATGGCAATTAGACTTTCATTTCAGCAAACAAATATGCTTGAGGTCGAGAGTTTCATTTTCATTCTCTCCTTCAAATACAAAATTCACAATTTTACTCTTTAATCATTGAGTCCAAGTCTATTAACAGAACAAGGTGTGGCCACCATGGGTTGGCACATCACAAAAAGGGATCCCTTCACTATCTTAATAGTATTCCATTACTTCTTTGTATTTTCAACATCTTACATGCCTGAATGAAAGACAACTTAGTATGCCCATTATGGGATAAAAAAAGGGATCACTTCACTATGCTATCAGTTCCTTGGTGCTTATCCTTTGTTTTTCGGTGCCTTATGTGCATGAAAAAACACTTAACACAAAAGGGAGCCTTCACTATTCTATTAGTACCTCAATGCTTCTCTTTTGTTTTTCAGTACCTCGTAAGTCTATGGTGGCTCAACAAGTTCTTGGTCACCTCCTTTTCAAAGTCACATTCACAGCCTCAATTGTGATTCAATTCATTCCCCACATATTCCTATGGTCCACTCACACATATTCTTTGGTTCACTTGACCACTTCTTTCTCTATGTTGCTCTTTGTCTTTACCATACCCTTCTTTATCATTCATGCAATGTGCGCATTCAATTGAAATTACATAAGCAATATAAACTCCACTACAAGGAATTATTACCCAATTCCTTCCACTTGCCAACCATTGTAGCATGGTTGATTTCCATATTTACATGGTTAGAATCACTATGCATATTCAACTTATGGTTTCTCAAGGCTCTTTTGATGGCTGAGGGCTATCTCTTGCCTCAAGTGCCACTTCAAATAGGTGGCCTTTTAATAGCAAATTCATAAGAAAAACATGCACCTTTCACCACTTCATCACATATAAGTAGTTAGTCACTAATTAAAATATGCGCCACAATAGTTTCAAAATCAACAACTAGCTCCATTTTACTCATTTAATTGTTTTCAATATCCTTTAGGCATTAACAATCAATCCAACATTCTGAAGCTTATATAATTTTATATTTCAACTCTTTTATCATTGGTAGTGAATAGGGTAAAGAATTTTCCCATTCCAATTTTCTCCAGTAGCTCAAAATTCATAGCAGCTCTGCTTCGTTTCCCTTGAATAATTGTTGTCAATTGGTCTAGTCATTTCCTCTTAGATCTAGCCCATCCCTCTACATAACACAAACACTTCACAAACCATATTAGCACCTAATGTGTCAATCTTGTGTAATCAAATTCATATCTAGTCAATCAAATATAATCTAACAATGTAAAAATACTTAGTTGTTATCTTCATTTTTTTGTGGCTATGTTTTCCTCAATCAAAGCTTTCTAGCAGTCCATTCACATGCAATTATACCAACATACAAACTTCCCTAGTTCTAGCATCGAGAAGCCCCTAAGATGATCTCAATTTCATAAGTCAGCACTAACTCTATTATTAAACTCTCTATGTATCCATTTCATCAGAATATCCATAAACATGCATTCACATTATGCATTCAACCATGTGTTTAGACAATGCTTCAATCATGCACATTAACACACTTGTCCACAACCTACACCCTTCTCATTATTCATTTACAACAATTTAATGCAACAATAACCTACCATATGAGAACTTACAACCATTCGATGCCATGTCTCACAAGCATAACATGTTGTACTCATTCATAAGGCAACAAATAACAAGAGATCATGCTCATACCAACTCTTGATTTACTTTCCATTCATATTGTTGGTGAAAATAGATTTTAAGTGTAGGTTTAAATCCTGTACAGAAATTACTTGCAAATGAATTCTTAAAAAATAGAAAAAATATACAATGACGAGAACATAAAAAATATACACAAAGATTTTCTTCTGGAACCCAAAATTGGGAAAACAAGATCGATTTTTCATTATATTCCTTTCAATGTTATTATACATTATATACATGTTGAAGCATTTATACATCCCAATCCATTAGCCCTGGATTAGAACATAAATGTAGTTCCCTTGATGTGATCTACAAAATACCATGGGAAAAATCATCATGCCCAAAAAACCACGTGCAAAACCATGGGTAGGTTCACCCACCATCCTTGGGTCCACTCCCCATCCTTGGGTCAGCCCAACTATTATTGGGTTCGCATAAAAAAAATATTTCGTGGGGTGCTGCCCTGGACCGTATGGAGGGGGGCTACTGCCCCTTTGAAAACCCCCCAAAATTTCTTATCTTATTCCCCGTAAATATTTTGAGCATACCAAAATCATACATGCATCGTCGTTATCAGTTATTGGATGCTAGCTAATCAACTAGCATGTTGGAAGGGTTCATGTATATCTCTTTACTATATTTTTGATCAGTACATTAATATCCATAGACTTGTATTCCCAATACTTTATCATCCTTATTGGCTTCTCTCACCACATGGTCAACCTATTCCTAGTCACATATTCAACATTAATGCATGGCAAGTCATCATAATCATCTTATGACAATGAACTATTATGAGTCTTCATTCATGTTATTTGCATCCTCATTCATTAGTGTATGCATTCAACTTTCCTTTATGCATGATATGTTAGGTGCCTATGCATACTTGGCTATTCAATCTCTTGCAATTCTATCATGCCTATTCTCTTTATTCATCAACATATAACGACTTTTTAAGGAAATACATTCAAAACAACAAAAGATAAGATGAAAATTCTCCCTCATAGGTATTGGTGTATCAATCAATCATGTGATTTGGTAATTATTCTGCAATTGAGTTGTTCAAGTAGGTCTAATCAACATCTTGATTGTGTTTCTTTACAACCTTAAATATCATCATTCCAACTGCATTTCTTCATTTGTTACATCTTTAGTAGCCTTGTCTCAATCTCTTAGTAGATATTTTATACACATGTCACTAAGCTTGTGGCATTCTTTTTTCAGTAGCCATCTTGTTGTACCCAGTGATCTTGGTTCCATGTTGTACAACCTTGCTATTGCACTCCTTTCTCTAGAACCTCTACTCTATGATTTACCTTTAGTCCATTACTATGGCAATAATGTTCCAGATAGATTCATCTTTGTGGTGTTTCTTTAGCCCTTCAAGCCTACTATTTAAACCATAGATTGAATTATTTTATCTTTCCTAATCCCATTCATTCTGAGTGTTGAACCTTAGTTTTGATAATTTTAACTTTCATAAGCCCTTTTAGTTCAAGTGTTGCACTTTAGCTATGATAATTTTTTCTTTCCTAAGCCCATTCAATTCGAGTGTTGAACCTTAGATTTGATAATTTTATCTTTCTTGAGCCCATTCAATTCGAGTGTTGAACCTTAGCTATAACAAATATCCTCCCATGGTGTATCTGTGGCCATAATACCACTTTGTAACACACCCATCCCCTTGGTGCTTGATTAAGGTTGCAGGGTATCTAGACTTGACCTCCTTAGTCACCTTATGGAAATGAGGTTAACAAAATTCCTCTTATTACAACCACCCTGAAACACTTTTCTGATACTGCCATTGTCTTTTGCTCACTGAGAGCTTTCCAATGACGAAAATAAGTTATGCCCTCTTAAATTATTTCCCTCCATGTCATCTCACTACCCTCATATTACCACGTGGTACCACTTCACTAGTCCATGTCCGCCAACCCAGAGCATTGGTAGGTATATAAAAAATCAATCCCTTAGATAAGGCCTTCGCTAGTTAAACTAACCAATCTCATTCCTCCCAACCCAATACTAGGTTACTAGTTGACGAATTTTAACCTTTAGTTATCTGTCTTTTATGCCTACTGAATCTGCAGTTCCCCTACCACCAAATATACCTTGCTACTTTTAATTCAAGAATCAGGCAACAAATGACACCTGATATGCTAATAGGATAATAAATCAACATGCATATAAGCCAACGACCCAGCATGGTAACACCCCAAAATCCACATCACATCACTAAAGTTGGGTGCCACTTGGGCACTACCTCAATGCCACCATGCACTCTGATTTTTTTCAACCTGTCATGTCATCTAGACATTGTTATTTTTCCAGATTAAAATAATGTAAAAAAAAAAAGAAATGATAGATCAATGACTTGATAATAAGCCACTTCAAGCGGGAAATCTCCTTTTACATCACATAAATGAACAATCCTTGGATGATTCAAATGACATGACCTCCTTGGTATATATAGGAGTCTAAAGGGTCAAAATATAATTAGGGCTCACACAAAAAAAATAATACAAGGGAACAATAATAAAATATAGGGGCTACACTAGTATTATAGGTACCTAACATGCCCCTCTCATTCAAAAAACTATTGTCCTCAACACTTGAGTAGTTCTGGATGCTTCTGTATAAAATAATCATCCTTTGATGTTGAATCTTTAGTAGGTAAGTTATTCCACTTAATGAGATACTTTGAAATTGATTGATTTCATAGATGTTGAATTCTTGTTTCCCAGCTTGCTTTAGGCTCCAATATGATTTTTCCTTCCTCGTCAAGTTTTAGAAATATAGTTTGAACTTGGAGCTTGTCACCTACAACCTTCTTTAAGCACAAAACATGGAAAATTTGGTGTACTCGTGAAGATGCATGCAACCCTAATTTTGTATGACACAGTACCAATCTTTTGTAACACCTTGTAAGGGCTATATTACTTTGGTGATAATATTTTATCCTTATTAACTTGTTTGAGGGACATTTGTTTGTATGGTTGTAGTCATAAAAATACCCAATCACCCACTTCCAAACTTCTTTCATTGCAATGTTGATCTACTTGTTGTTTCATTTGATTTTGTGCCAGAGTTAGGTTATCCTTTAAGGGCTGGAGAACTTATTATCGATGCTCAATGTGATCTTCCACTGCTTGAACCTTAGAATTGCCTCTTAGAGACGATGTGATGGACGATCGATGATATCCATAAAGCACCATAAATGGGGTCATTTTTGTTGCAGTATGGAAGGAAGTGTTGTACCACCACTCTGCCAGAGGTAACCACTTGATCCATTGTGTATGTTTATCAGATACAAAGCAACAAAGACATCCTTCCAAATATTTGTTCAATATCTCATATTTCCCATTAGATTGAGGACGATAAGATGAGAAATGAGCTACTTGAGTACCAAGACAAGAAAATAATTATATCCAAAAATTTCTAGTGAAAATGGGATCTCCGTCACTTACAATAATCTTTGGGTTTCCATGTAACTTTTGAATTGTTTCCACAAATGCAGTAGCGACTATATTGGCATTGAAAGGATGAGACAATGCACCAAAGTGTGCATACTTGGTAAGTCTATCAACTACCACCATGATGACAATATTTCCTTTGGAATTGGGTAGACTTGTGATAAAATCCATTGAGACGTCCTCCCAACGCTGAATTGGAATGGCTAATGGTTTTAAAAGACTTAGGTCTTAATTTTCTTGACTTTATTTTGTTGGAAAACCAAACATTCTACCACAAACTTCTGAATATCAAATATAAGGCCATCCAAAAAAAAATTCCTTCTTGATCCTATGGTAAGTTTCTAAAAATCCTAAGTGCCCTCCTATAGACGAGGTGTGCAATTCCAAAAGAACCTTTTGTTTGAGTTGGGAGTTCTTACATAGATATAAGAGATCTTTGTACCACAATGAATCATTTTTCCATGTATCGGATGCCTTGGGATATTGCTGCAACTTTTGAATGAGTTTCCGCACCTCTTCATAATTATTTCATTCATCTCTTGCTTTAATTATCTAATAAGCTTGGATAATATAAATGACACAAAGCAATGCCTCCACGTTTCATCCCTTCTTGAGAGTGCATCTACAAAAACATTTTGCTTCCCTTTTTTGTAGACGATTTCAAAGTCATAACGCAACATCTTTGTGACCTATTTTTGCTACTCTTCTGGAGATAATCTTTGTTCCAAGAAGTATTTAAGACTATCATGACCCGTTTTTACCTTGAAATGTCTTCCCATTAGGTAAAGGCGACATTGCTTGAAGGCATGTTTTATTTCCAACATTTCCTCTCATAAATGGGTTTGTGTAAATTATTTACCTTGATTGGACGAGTTTCAAAAGAAATGGGTCTTCCTTCTTGCATTAAAACAACACCAATGCAATTTCCTGAGGCATCACCTTCCACAATAAGGGATTTTGTGAAGTCTGGTGTAGCTAAGACTGGAGCTCGACACATTGCCTCTTTAAGATGATTTAAAGGCCTTAGTTGCTTATGGAGTCCAAAAACATACATCTTTCTTCATTAATGTTGTTAGATTTGTTGTTATTTTCCCACAATTCTTAACAAACTTGCGATAATACTCATCAAATCGATAAATCCTCTAAGATTCCTTAAGGTTGTGGGGATTTTCCATTCCTTGATGGCTTTAATTTTGTTAGAGTCTACTTTAACACCCTCGTGAGATACAATATGACCTAAATATTCCACCTCTTGTACCCGAAATAAACATTGGGAGGGTTTTGCATATAATTGTTTCTCCTCCAATAGTTTGAGCACCCTGTAAACATGTTGAACATGATATTTCCAAGACTTCTTTTAGATTAGTATATCATAAAAAAATACTGACACAAATTTTCTAAGGAAGGGTTTGAAAGTGGAATCATCAAACCTTGCAATGTGGAAGGGCATTAGTAAGGCCAAAAGTCATGACCAAAAATTCATAATGACCCTCATGAGTTTTGAATGTTACTTTCATGATGTCTTCTTTCTTCATTCTATGTGTCTCTATAATCTGGACACATACATCATGATCCATCTTCTTGAGCAATAATACTACTGGAGAAGAGAAAGAAGTTTGTCTAAGTTGATGATCCAGGTGGATATTGGTGGCCACCCACATATTCCACTTGGACCGCCACCAATATTTCTTTTAGTTTTTCAGTTTCCTTAATTGTGGCACAATTTACTATATTTGGCAGTTTTTTAGGTCTTGAACTTTCAGAGCCATTTTGAGGCCCTAAACAACGTTTTTTTTGAAAAACGGGAAAACATGAGTTTATATCTAATATTTGCAACCAAAAGATGTAGTCCTCATATAGATATTTGTAGTGAGGTATTGTGTGTGTCAAACAAAGATCGTATGCCAAAGTTACGACCCCAAGAAGTTGATGTACCAATTTACCCAAGCGGGGGCCCATAGTTTTGGCGCTTCATCTCCTAGGGTTAGGTTTTTGGATGTTTAGGGTTTTCCATTATTTCTCAATAATAAATAGGCCTTTGATCCTCATTGTAAAACAATTCAGAGGCATGTAGCTGCCACATCTCCTCTCATAGATAAGCTACCATCGCCCCAGCTAGTTTATTTCCATTTTGTTTGTAAGCATATTTCAGTTCTTTGATATTAATGAAATGAAGCGTTATTTCTACTCCATCTCTATATTTGTGGTGATATTTGTATTTTGTTGCGTTCCAGTTTAAGTTCGATCAATGGTATCAGAGCGGATCTATTTTTCTTTGCATGTCCCCGATGAGGTTGGGTATAAGATGTTAGGACTCGAATTGGTTGAACCCTTGCAAGGCCAACCTCCCATGGTGGAATAAAAGAAAGACGAGGGAGCAGGATATCCTTTCAAAATATTTCTTGACAAGTGCTTGAGCTACAAAGGAACACCATGATGGACAACTTTGCCCAGATCCTTCAACGGTTATCCACAAGTGATGCATCTTCTTCTGGCAGCCACTCTGGGAGTGCCACTCCCTTTAAGGTACAAGTTAACTTTGACATCCCCCTATTTGAAGGTCAGATAGATGCAAATGTCGTAGATAAATGGTTAAATCTGCTAGAAGGATATTTCTTAGTTCATGACATTTCCAACCTAGAACGATCTGAATTTAAATAGGAACACAACAAATTACAGATATAACCATAAATACAAAGATGCAACATAAATAACACTTCCTTTGACTAATATCAAATAATGAAATATGCTTACAAACAATATGGAAATGAGACTAGCTCGGTGATGGTAGCTTATCTATGAGAAGAGATGTGGTGGCTACATGCCTCTGAACTGTGTTACAATGAGGCTCAAGGGCCTTTTTATTATTGAACAATAAGAGCAAACCCTAAACAACCAAAACCCTAACTCGAGGAGATGTAACACCAAGAGTTTATGGGCCCTGTTGGGGTTAGTTGGACAGCCAACTTCCCGGGTCATGACTTGGTCATATTATCCCCGTTTGATGCGCATGATACCTTGTTGGAAAGATCTCTCCAAGGACTACGACAGAAAAGACAATTTTATCAAAAAATTGTTGGCGGTAGATTTCCAAAAAAACGCCATTTCGGGCCTCAAAACGGCCCTGGAAGTTTAGGACCCAAAAAACTGCTAAAAACAGTAAAATGTGCTACAATTAAGGAAACTGAAAAACTAAAAGAAACAATGGTGGGGGTCCAAGTGGAATTAGCAGGTGGCCACCAATATCCAACTGGATCATTCCTCCCCCTTAGGAAGCAATGGTCCCCATTGCATTGAGTTCCTCCATGAGATGAGGAAACTTTTGCTGAACTTGGTCCCTAATGAGCCACTTGCCGTGGTGAAGGAGTTGGCCTGCTTTGACAACTCAATACAGTTGGATCTTCTGCTAGCGAGTGTGCTTGATCTGATCAGTTGCAGCTTGTTCCATGCAATGTGGATTTAACTCTGTTGGTGTGAGCTATTATGCAATGTCGGATGTGTCTAGTAATGGTGGAAAGTATGGCCGAAGGCGATCCACATTAAACATTGGGTGTAGGCCAAGGAATGGGGGAATCCGAGCTCAAAAGCATTATCTCCCACAGCCTTGGTGGTGGTGTATGGCCCATAGCGGATCGGGCAAATCTTGCGGTGGGGCCCAACAAGGCACTCCTTCTGCAAATGTAGCTAAACTTTGTCGCCCACATGGAACTTGTGTGGCACTCGATATTGATCATGCCGCTGCTTGTACTTGGCATTGGTTTTGTCCAATATGTCATGGACCTATTGGTGGATGTGTTGAATATGCTCAATGAAGCTATTTTCCTTATCGACTTTGGATTGGACATGAGCCAAATATCCCGAGTCACTGCAATTGGTATGGCCACATCAATGGTACAAGTGGCTGGAATCCCAAGCCCACCTGAAAAGGGTTGTGTCCAGTTGAGTTGTGGAGAGCTCGGTTGTAGCTATTTGGACATAGGGGAGGCTCTCATCCCATATGCATGTATGCTGTGAGTTGTACATGTGCAGATTGTGTACGATCATCCTGTTGACGACCTTTGTCTAGCCATGAGTTTGGGGATGGAAAGCTGTGGACTTAGTGAGCTTGGTGCCTAGCATCGACTAGAGACTGGACCAAAATGTACTAAGGAACTAGCTGTCCTGATCTGAGATGATAGACTGTGGGATCCCAAAGTGTACCCACACTCGTTCAAAGAAGAGTTTAACAGTGGCTTCTGCTGTGATACTCTTCTTGCAGACCACCATAATGGTCATCTTCGAGAATCAGTGGATGACCACAAAAACATAGTCATTGCCATGCTTAGTAGAAGGAAGGCCTGACATGTAATCCATGGAGATGGATTCTCAAGGTCGGCTAGGGGTAGCAGCAGAGTATAGAGACCTTGCTTCTTGATGGTCAGTTTGGCGATGGTGCAGGTAGTGCAGGATTTGATGTACTTCCCGACATCCTGTCGAAGATTCGGCTAATAGAAATACTTCTGTAGTACTGCCACTGTTTTCTCGACTGCGAAATGCACATTGGCCTGACTGTAGTGCGCTTCCCAAATCATCTTCACATGCTCACTTGAAGGAACACAAATGTGTCCCATTTGGCATAAGAGCACATCTAGAGGTGAAAACCTGGAACTTGCTGACCCCCCAAGAGCATATGGTATGTGTGGTCGAATTATGGGTCGCTTTTGTAGAGAAGTGGCCAATCAGAAGTCTCATGCCCAGAAGAGTTGAACACGATAGTTAATGCCATGATTGATGGTCGGCTAAGGCAGTCTGCAACATTATTTGTGCTTCCCTTATTGTACTTAATATTCAAATAGAACTATTTTAGTTATGTGGACCACTTCTGATGGCGATCATTCTGCAACTTCCCTTGCATCTGTATGAATTACAGGGGTCGGTGGTCTATGTGGATGATCGTTTCCTTCCCAAAAATGTAATGCTTCCATTGTCGGTAGGCCTACACAATGGAATACATCTCTTTATCATAAGTGCGATACTTCCAGACCGTGTTTGAAAGTGTCTCATTGTGATATGCCATTGGATGCCCCTATTGAGTAAGGACTTCCCCAATAGCATAGTCAGAGGCATCTGTCTCAATCTCAAATGGTTGTTGCAAGTCTGGTAATGTGAGCACTGGTGCAGAGCAGAGGCGATGTTTCAACTCTGCAAATGCCTTCTGTTGAGATTTAGACCAAAAGATTTTTTCTTTCACTCCTCCTTTGGTGACTCTACTCAAGGGCCAAGTGATATGAGAGAACCCCAACACGAACTTGCGGTAGAAATTGGCAAGACCCATAAAGCTGCGGAGCTCTGTTAGAGTTTTTGGCGCTGGCCAATCCCGAATGACTTGGATCTTGGCTAGGTCTACGTGCACCCCCCGTTCATCAATAATGTATCCCAAAATACTGAACGTGGGTCATGCCAAAAGTACATTTCTCCAAATTGGCACATAGCTTGTGTTGCGTAGTGTTTGCAGAACCTGTCGGATGTGGTGGAGGTGCTCTTCCCAACTCTGGCTGAAGATCATGATGTCATCCAAGTATACCACTACAAATGACTTGGTGAATGGCCATAAGATGTCATCCATGAGCCTCATGAAGGTTGCAGGAGCATTCGTGAACCCGAAAACCATAACCAACCATTTGAAAAGGCCCTCTTTGGCTTGAAGGCAGTCTTCCACATATTGGAGGGTTCGATTGATACCTGGTGATATCCAAACTTCAAGTCGATCTTTCTGAAATATTTCATTCCCGTGAGGTTGTCCAGAAGGTCATCAATCCATGGGATCGGGTACCTATTTCAGACAGTGATCTTGTTCAACACCCGATAGTCAATACAGAGTCTCCAAGTCCCATCCTTCTTCTGTACCAACACGATCGGGCTCCCACAGGGCGATGAACTTGGCCGAATGTGACCTTTCTGCAACAGCTCCTGAATTTTCCTCTTGATTTCATCATTCTCCAGAATGGAGCATCGATAGATTGGTCCATTGGGTAATAGTGCACCTGGGGTTAGATCGATGGAGTGCTTGACCTGACAATGCAGAGGCACCCCTACGGGGGAGGTGAAGATGTCCTCATACTCCTCCACAACCTTGTCCATCTATTGTTGTCATGTGGAGGGGCCTTGTCTAGAGGTCGTGGCCACTGTCTTCTTCTTTCCTTGAGGGCGTATCATGAGGAAAACAAATTTCCCAGTTTTTGAAATTAGTTTACTGCATTGTTTTGCAGAAACCATAGAGATGGCGGTAGATGAGGCTACCTCCAATATCCTGTACAACTTATTTCCTAATGTCACAATAACAGCACGAGGCCTTGAATCATACACAACATGTCACTTCCACAAGTATGGTTGGCCTAATAATACATCACAAACATCAAGGGGAGCAACGTCACATAATACCTCATTCGTGAAGGGCTTGATGCTGTATGGAAGGTGAAATTGTTGGCTCACGCGCAGTTCCCTTCCTTGGTGAAGCCACCCGATGGTGTATGGTTGTGGGTGTGCTGTGGTCAGTAAGCCCAGCCGCTTCACGACCTCTGCTACAATGAGGTTCTTTTGTCTCCTGCTGTCGACAATGAACTGTAGTAGGGAACCCTTCACCCACATCTGGGAGTGGAAGAGACGCTCCTCCTCCTATGTATCTTCGAGTTCCTCCTTCTATATCTTTGTGTTGGCGATGGTGCTGTTGGGCTCCACATCAATAATCTGCTTCCCCTTGTCATTCCCCTTTTCAGGTTTTGACTCATAATTGAAACATGCATCTGATTCAGAAGCCTTCAGCTCGGCCACCGGTGGTTGCTTGACCCGACACTCGCTTGTGTTGTGGGTGGAGCTCTTATGGAACTCACACCACTTTCCCATGTCCTTCTTCGGCTTTGCAGTGTTGTCCTTTGCTTGTGGCCTTGGCAGGTTGTCCTGGGCCGTCCCGCCTTGGCTTTGTCCTTTGTTCTATAGTTTGGGGTACATTTCCCTTGCTTCCTATTCACAGATCCAAAGTCTCGCTTCTTCTGTTTAAACTTCTGCTCAATCTTGATGGCGTATCGGTACGCCGTGCCGAGCGAGGAGATGTCCAGGAACTCCATCTTGTCCTGGATGTATCTATGTAGGAAGCATGGTACTTGAGTACCAAATGTTTCTCAGAATACTTGATGCCCAACTTCGTGCGCAGGGTATGAAAAACATTGGTAAAATTCATCACATCTTGGTCCCTTCCCTGCCTAGCATGGTCCACTTGATGTATTTGTCCTCATAGCTCTCGACAGGGTAGTACTGCTCCTCGATGGCATCCCGAAATGAATTCCAAGTGGGAGTGGCTGAAAAAAATAAGTTCTTACTTTCATCCTTCTGCTCACAATAGGTTTCCCACAAATCCTTGACGTGGGGGGCGACTTTGAGAAGGGAAAAAGTAATCTTTTTTCAGCTAGAAAAATCATGAACATAAAAACATCCTTCTAACAGATTCAACCATTTATCTATGCCGTCTGCATCTATTTGGCCCTCAAATATGGGAATGTCAAAGTTTACTTGTACCTTAAAAGGTGTGGACCCTCCAGAGTGGCTGTTGGATGTGGATGCACTGCCACTGGGCAACCGTTGAAGGATCTGAGCAAAGTTATACATCATCGCGTTGCTTTGTTTCTCGAGGGCCTCCTCGAGCAATATTTTGATAGGATCTCCTGCTCCCTCGTCTTTCTTTTCTTCCTCCATGGGAGGTCAGGATTTACGAGGCTGGTCTTCCAAAGGTTCGACCAGTTCAAGCCCTAACTCCTTATATCCCGACCTCATTGGGGACATGCAAAGAAAAACAGAGAAAGAGTAGACTGCTCTGATACCACTGATTCAAATTTAAACAGGAACATAACAAATTACAGATATAACCATAAATACAAATATGCAGCAGAAATAACACTTCCTTTGATTAATATCATATAATGAAATATGCTTACAAACAATATGGAAATAAGACTAGCTTGGCTATGGTAGCTTATCTTTGAGAAGAGATGTGGTGGCTACATGCCTCTGAATTGTGTTACAATGAGGCTCAAGGGCCTTTTTATTATTGAACAATAAGAGCAAACCCTAAACAACCAAAACCCTAACCCGAGGAGATGTAACACCAAGAGTTTATGGGCCCTGTTGGGGTTAGTTGGACAACCAACTTCCTGCGGTTGTGACTTGGTCATATTATCTCCGTTTGACGCGCATGATACCCCTTTGGAAAGATCTCTCCGAGGACTATGATGAAAAAAACAATTTCATAATAAAATTGCTAGCGGTAGATTGCCAAAAAAATGTCGTTTAGGGCCTCAAAACGGATTCGGAAGTTTAGGACCCGAAAAACTGCTAAAAATAATAAATTGTGCTATAATTAAGGAAACTGAAAAACTAAAAGAAACAATGGTGGGGGTCCAAATGGAATTGGAGGGTGGCCACCAATATCCACCTAGATCATAGAAAATATTAACTCCTCAAATTCGCCCCCCACGTCAAGGGCTGGTGGGAAACTTACTACGAGAAGAGGGATGAAAGTGAATCCTCATTATCTTGAGTTGCACCCACTTGGAATTCTTTTTGAGACACCATCAAGGAGTAGTATTACCTTGTCGATAACTATGAATATAAATACATAAAGTAGACCACGTTGTGGCAGGGAAGGGACCAAGATGTGCTAGAGTTCACAAATATTTTTCATATCCTTCCCACGAAGTTGGGTATCAAGGATTATGAGCGGAATTTGGTACTCAAGTTCCGTGACTGTCTACATAAGTACATCCAGGACGAGATGGAATTCTTGGACATCTCCTCGCTTAGCGCATCGATACACTGTCAATATCAAGCATAAATTTAAATAGGGGAAGCGAGGCTTTGGATCCGTGAATCTGAAGGAAGGGAAAGGTGCCCCCAAGTCGCAAAACAAAGGACAAAGCTAAGGTAGGGAAACCCACGACAACCCGCAAAATCCAAAAGCAATGAACAACGCCATGAAGACAAAGAAGGACAAAGGGAAATGGTGTGAGTTCCATAAGAGACCCACTCACAACAAAAGTGAGTGTTGGGACAAGCAGTCACTGGTGGCCGAGCTGAAGGCTTCCAAATAAAATGCATGTTCTGACTTTGAGTTAGAAACAAACAAGGGGAATGACAAAGGAAAGCAGATTATTGATGCGGATCCCAGTGCCACCATTGCAACCACCAAGATCAAGGAAGAATGAGCCCAAAGACCCAGATGAGGGGGAGAGCCTGTTCCACTCCAAGATGTGGGTGAAGGGTTCTCTGTTGCAGTTCATTATCGATAGTGGGAGCCAAAAGAACCTCATTTCAGCAGAGGCCGTGAAGCGGCTAGGCCTATCAACCACAACATACCCATAACTATACACCATTAGGTGGCTTCACTAAGGGAAAGATCTTCACACCAACCAACAGTGTCGCCTTCCCTACAACATCAAGCCCTTCATAGAGGAGGTACTGTGTGATGTTGCTCCTCTTGAAGTTTGTAATGTATTATTAGGACAACCATACTTGTGGCAGTGAAATTTTGCGTATGAGTCTAGGCCCCCCACTATTATTATTACTTTGGGAAATAAGTTGTACATGATACCAGAGGTAGCGCTGCCTACCACCATCTCTTTGATCACTACGAAGCAATGCAGTGAGATCATTTCCCAGACTAGGAAATTTGTTTTCCTTATGAGTCGCCCTCAGGGTAAGAAGAAGATTGTGGCCATGACCTCCAAATAGGGCTCCTCCACATGACAACAACAGACAAGGTCTTGGAGAAGTACAAAGACATCTTCACCTCACCCACAGAGGTACCTCTACACTGTCAGGTCAAGCACTCCATTGATATGACCCCAGGTGCATTGTTTCCCAATGGACCAATATATCAACGCTCTATTATGGAGAATGATGAAATAAAGAGGCATATTCAGGAGTTGTTGCAGAAAGGGCACATCAGGCCAAGTTCATCACCCTGTTGGAGCCCGATTGTTTAGTACAAAAGAAGGATGGGACATGGAGACTCTATATTGACTATCAGGCGCTGAACAAGTTCACTGTCCATAATAAGTATCCAACCCCATGGATTGATGACCTTCTGGACCATATCAAGGGGGCCAAATATTTCAGCAAGATTGACTTGAAGTCCGGGTATCACCAGGTACCAATCAAACCCTCCGATGTGTGGAAGATTACCTTCAAATCCATGAAGGGCCTTTTTTAATGGTTAATCATGCCTTTCGGGTTGACTGATGCCCCTGCAACCTTCATGAGGCTGATGGACGACATCTTGCGACCTTGCACCAACTCATTCATGGTGGTGTATTTGGATGACATCCTGATCTTCAGCCAGAGTTGGGAAGAGCACCTCTTCCATATTGGACAAGTCCTCCAAACTCTACGACAACACAAACTGTGTGATAATTTGGAGAAACACACTTTTGGTATGACCCATGTTCAATATCTAGGGTACATCATTGATGAGTGGGGTGTGAATGTGGACCTAGTTAAGATACAAGTCATTCGAAATTGGCTAGCCCCAACCACTCTAATGGAGCTCCGCAACTTTCTGGGTCTTGCTAATTTCTACCGCAAGTTTGTGTTGGGGTTCTCTCATATCGCTTGGCCTTTGAGTCAAGTCACCAAGGGTGGAGTGAAAGCAAAATCCTTTTGGTTTGAATTCCAATAGTATGCATTTTCTGAGTTGAAGCATCACCTCTACTCTTCACCAGTGCTCACATTAACATACATGCATCAACCATTTGAGATTGAGACAAATGCCTCTAACTATGCTATTGGTGCAGTTCTTACTCAACAGGGGAATCCAACAACATATCACAGTGAGACACATTCAGACACAGTATGAAAGTATCCCACTTATGAAAAAGAGATGCATTCCATGGTGTAGGCCTGCCGACAATGGAAGCATTACATTTTGGGGAAGGAAATGGTCATCCAAAAAAACCACCGACCCCTGTAGTTCATACAAACACAAGGGAAGTTGCAGAACGATCATCATAAAAAATGGTCCACATACCTACAACAATTGCATTTGAACATTAAGTACAAGAAGGGTAGCAAAAATAATGTTGTAGACTGCCTCAGCTGACTGTCGGTCATGGCACTTGTTAACTCCCAGGTTGTTCCCTATGACTCCCAAGGGAATACGGCCGGGGTAACCACTAACCAATCTTTGGATCACAATTTCTAGCCAAACTGTGATCAGAGAGGGCTCTCTCTTTATGATTTGTCTCTGTTATGATGGTGTTTTAGGCTAGCTATTTTGCTCAGGTTTTGGTTTATATTTTGGTTGGAGGATTTCCTTCAGGTCTTATGATATAGTGTTTAGATAATGAAATACCATTGGGCAATGGAGTCTGGAGTTGTGAAATGATTTGATACGCTGGATTGGTGGTGTTCAAACTGTAGGGCCTATTGTGTATTTTAGACAAACAAAATTAGCTTAAATGGTGATGTATGTCAACCAACAGAAAGCAATTAAGAATTTTCTATTAAGTTGGTGAGGTGAAGGTGAACACACTGCACAGGAGCAAAACTTGAATTCCTGTGACAAAGGCCACTGTGAAAGGTGTATTCTGAAAGTGCAGCAATTAAGAATTACACTTATCTAGATTACAGCTGAAGAAAACATTCATAAACAACACAGATTGAACTCAGGGTACTCAGTGAATAAATCCTGAAAGTTATTCTTTTTCTTGTTGCTTAGTATTGAAAATCAGATAACATGTATGGATTTTAACAAAACAACTAATTGACAGAGAGAGTTACAGAGACTTATTGTATGGTGAAATACACAGGAATCCAGCAGTTATCAACAGACACCAGGACGCATTCAACACTTCAGAAATCCGAGAAATTCCATCACTTTCTTTATTAAACTTCTGAAAGGATTACAACATAAGAATTTCTTTAGGAGAAATCAACAACAACCCTTGCAAGCTCATGCGAAGGGGACTTTATAGGAATGTTTATACAAAATATCTCAGGCATTGAGTCATCTGAGAGAGAAAATATCTTCATAACTTCGTACAGAGAGTAGAAAAGAAGTTATTACAATTTTAAATGCAGCATAAATGCTCTTCAAGTCTGTCAGAGGATAATTTTGACCTTTGGAGGTCAGTGAGTCGGTTGAGCCGCTTTGCTTTAATGCTGGAGAGCGTGTCTTTAAGTTTGCTGCGCTGTATTTTCTCGGGTTTGCCACTTGTGACTGTGATTTGCTGCTGTGTGACCGAATAGCCCTGCTGAGTTGGCTCAGCCTTTATCTTTCCTCTGTATGCTTATCTATCAAAATTCTGCCTGTGTATGACTACTTATAAACTGGACAAAAATTAACATTTTACAGGTTCTGGCTTGATAATATTATCTGTGTCAAATTTTTCCAGACTTCCTGTGGGGGCAATTGGTGCTTCACAATTGCCTCTATGGTTTCATCTGCTTCTGTATACTTAAAAAAGTTTGGAGGAACATCAAACAGATGATTGATCTCATTCATAATAAAAAATAGGTTGTCCACCCTATTGTATAAAGTTTGCCCTGATGCTGGCCCTGATTCTGCTGAAGTGCTGGGCTGTTTTGCAATTTGTCCTGCAGCATAGGCATCAACCCTCTTGGTGTAGTTTTCAAGGGTAAGCAGTCTTCCTACACTGCTTAATATGCTGGGGAGGCCTCTGTTCTGTAATGCCTGAAATCTGTCCATGAACTTGTTGATTTCAGTCTGCATATCCTGGGTTCTTCTTTCCAATGTTCCAACCAGGTTTCGTAGTGTCAGGACCCTTTTAACCATTGAGATTGTCTCATTCCTGTGAGAAATTCCCATGGTGGCCAGTTGAGAGCTTGTCCTGTTGTTTAAAATATTGATCATTCTGGTGGCAGCATCAGGCATGTTGCCAAGGCTTGCTCTAGCTCTGTGTATTTCCCTATTTGCCTTTGCAATGAGTACTGTTTGTTCATCTATAGTCTCAATGTACTGCCACTGATTGGTGATAGACCGGCCAATATTGGCCCAAAGGACTGCTTTTAGCTCTGCTGTCACCTTTTCTAGTGTGAGCTCCTTCTCAAGCTCAGTTATCCTCTTCTTTAGAGCTTTTATTTCTCGTTCCTTTTCAGCTGCATTCTGTTTGCTCTTATCATATCTCTCATTTATTTTAGCCAAAGATTCTTTGGCTGAGTTGAGCTCCAACATTTGAGCTTCCAGGATTTGAATTTCATTTTGGAGCTTCTGCATATCCAGACTATGAGTCTGTTCTGTTGCTGGTGCAGTTGTTGATGTAGTTGGTGCTGTAGGCCCTGTTTGCTGAGGAGGAGGGGCAGTGGTTGGAGCAGCTTCTTCAAGATTGATTATTTCAGGAGGAGGCTGGGAGGTTTGACCCTCTTCTTTTTGTTTCAATGCTGCCTGTAGTGCTGCCTTTGCAGCCTCTGATTCTCCTAGTTTGTCTTGAGTCCGGATTAGCTCCTTGTATAGAGATATCAACAGGGTTGTGGCCTCTTGATCATGCCTTTGCTGGGCCACATCATCTATTTGAGGGTGGATTGTGGCAGGGAGTTTCATCTTTCTCCTTAATGCTGCCATGTCAGCATCCCTCAACTTCAATATCTCTTGGATCCCTTTGATATCTTTGGGATCATGTCCAATCTCAATGATTATTTCTTCCAAGGACCTTATTCTGTTGTCCTTTGCCCGGGATGATGCCCTCTCTAACTCCAGTTGAGAGGCTGTATTGTTAAGGCTGTTTTGTAGCCTATAGTTATCCAAGGTCCGGTCTGCCAGAGAAGCATAGACCATCTCACCCGTTTGCTTGTGCAGTTCTATTTTGTCCATTGGGTGGATATCCTTGGCAAGGACTTCCAAGTTAGTCCTCAAATAATCAGAGGCAGTTTGGGGCGGTACTGCTGTTGGCATGAAATGACTCATGATCATTTTGCCTCCCTGCACATCATATGCAGACATGAGTCTTTGCTGATTGGTGGGAGCCAAGTTTAGCAGATGGTTGTACAGCTGTCTTTTGATGGGCTCATTTCTCATCTTAATATCGATGAACTGTTGTTTAATACTAGGCCCACCTTCCCTTTGCTGCCTGGAGGAACTTACTTCTCCTCCCATTGCCCTATCCTGTTCCTGTTGAAAGGAACTTGCTGATGTTTCCCTGCTAGGTGGGACCATCCCCAGCGGCTGCCCTATTGGCATCTCTTCCTCTGAAAGAGGAATGATTCTCTGCCTCTTCTCCCCATGAGTTGCTGACGTTGTAAGGGGAGTTTCTTTGTCCCTTTCCTGCTTGTGTCCTCCTTTTGTGGAGTCTGGAGTGTAGATGCCTCAGCTGAAGTCTCTTGCCTTGGAGGCTCAGTTTGTTCAGTGGATTTAGGGACTTCCACTGTTTGCTTTTGCTGGGCAGGCTGTTCCTGCCTTTGTTCTTTTTGTTGTTGCTGCTCCTCTTGCTGCTGCCCTTCACCCTGCTGCTCCATCTCTTCTTGTTGCTGCACTAGGGTTTCCATTTCCTCTTCGGTCATAGGAGGTGGCTGTTCCACCTGCTTTTCTTTGCCCTTGTTGACTGTCTGTGGAGGATTCATGGCAGCTTGAGGATGCTTTGTTGAGGACGAGGCAGCTGCTCCAAGTTGTTTTTTGTATGAGAGGGGAACCTGTCCACAAGTTTCTAAGTCAGCTTCCTTTTGAATATTTCTAGCCTGTCTCTCTAGCAGCTCTTCACTAGTAATTTCCTCTTCTAGGGTACCTTCTTCCCAGCTTAATGCATTGGCATACTGCTCAATCTCAGGCTGCCTCACGTGTGAATAGCTGCCCAATTTGTATTTTATCCTCCTGAGGGAGACAAAGTGATTGGGGTCATAGGGTATCCATTCAAAGCTAGTTTGCAGTTTGAGGGCCTCTAGGATACTGTTTGCCTCTTTCCACCCCTCCTCTTTTCTGTTGTATAGGAAAGGGCCCAGCTGGCTCCTTACCTTTAACTGTGACTTCTTGTTCTTGCTTTGAAAGTGGAGGTAGTCGGCATTCCCAAACTGCCTGAAATATTCTAAGGCAAAAAGCCTCATGGGGACATACCTTGGCAACCTAAAAGGCTTCAACTCACAGCCATATATTCTGATGACTGTGTGGTCTTGGTAGAGGTACCAATTACCAATGCTGTAGGTTTTGTTCAGGTGGAGAATTCTCCTCATGTCATCAGTTAACCTTGGAGGAGGAACACCATACAATACTGTCATGGCTGGATGAATGAATAAGTCAATGAACTCAGAGTATGTGTATGGTGATACAGAGGCACAATGAAAGACAGAGGTCCAAAACACCACTGACCTTGGATTTCCCTGGGCATTGACTTGCTTCAAGGGAATAGAGAAGCTGGCTGGCTGATAAAACAAGAATAGGTGGTATATGTATGAAGTATACCTGAACAGTCTTTCCCTCTTCAAATTCATAAGCTGGTCATGGATCTTATCTGCAATGTATGTAGCATAATCATAATGTACAGCTGGGGGTTTACCAGGAGAGAATATAGACAGCATTGCCATTATGATTTCACCCACATCCTCCAGTCCTTTGAACCCTAGGACATAGCTGATCAAATCTACTAGCATTCTCCCCAATTCATTTAAGTACTGATATCCAATAGGAGGAGTTCTGATGGCTTCAGAGCCTGGTTGTACAAACAGCTGGTTGATTTTGATGACTTGGTCATTTGACAACTTGTTCCCCTTCTTTATCAAGTTCTGCATGTGGAGGGGGGGCAATGGCTTTGCAGTATGGAAGTGCAGCATCTCATTTATGCTTTGTGGGGTGATATGAAACAGAATTGCGCCTGTAGGGCTGAGGACAGCTCTTTGGCCTGGATCATAGCACTCCTGGCATCTGTAGATCAACTCTGGCATAGGATTTACCTGGGGGAGGTTGTAGATGGGCAAGTTTGAGTCCCAAATCCCTAAGATGTCTGCTCCACTAAGGTGCTGGGCTTTCATCTCATTCAGCATCTGAATATTATATTTGGAGCCCAATGGAAACCAGTCTAGCATTTGATAATCCATATCTCCCAGGGCTTTCCATTCTAATTCCTGGTGAGGGGTATTGAGAGGCTTGATGTTCAGTGTAATTGGAGTCTCCGTGGTCTTCTTTAAGCTTGTAAACTGTAAGTGAACTGTTTGAAGGGAGCAGCACAGCACAGAAGTGATTTTTATAATGACAGTTTGAGTTTCAGGTACCAGAGGAGAATTGATGCAACAGCAATTGAAATACTGTTTAAATTAGGAATAGGACTACTGTCTGGTCTCACTTTGTCTTCCTCAGCAGGTAAATTCAGTGTAAATGAGTCTTTCGCGAATGCGCGAACAGAATATTGTTTATTTGTGACAATGCGGGCAAACAAGGCTCAGCTAGTGTTTTTGGAGTTCACAATTGTAAATGGGGTGTTTGCAGAGGGAAATTGCCGGTGAAATTGTGAGTTTCATCGTTCCTTAAGCCCTCTGAGTAATTTTATAGACAACTGCAGGCGTACGGAGGATAGAAGATGAAAAATACCTGGTAAACAGCGAGCAGAGGTCGCGTATGCGGGCAGGATTTGTACTCTGGAGGTCTCCTTGGTCGATTTAGCAGGTTGGCGGTAATTTGGACGTGAACATCATGCAGCAGAGAGAATAGAAAATAAACGAAAAGAACGTAAAAACCGAGATTTTGGCCAAAATATGGACCTTTTGGCAATTTGGCACCTTTTTGTGATGACGTCAGCATGACGTCATTGGTGGGGTCAAGGTCGGATGACGTCAGCTGACGTCATCGGGTGACGTGGCGAGATGCTATTGGTCCATGGGGGACGGTGCGGTGGCAGCCACGTCGGCGGAGGGGCAGACAAAGGACTGATGCGATGGCAGGGTGGAGGTGACGTGGGCATGACGTGGGATAGCAACTTGGCGGTTAGGGCCGTAGCGGTTACGGTTAAGGATAGCCGCCACGGTTTCTCGGGGCGGTTAGGGTACGGAGCAGATCTTGTCAGAAGGCACTCCGAGAGTCCTGAACGGGCGACGCGTGGCCGCGCCCTGACGTAACACAACGTCATTTTCTCGGGTGCTAAACATCCGCCACGGGGCTGCTCCGATATTGATGAGGACCGTCGGATCCCATGGATCCGATCCGACGTGGACGGGGGAACGATGTGATCGGGGGATACGGATGCGGGCGGGGAATTAAACAATTATTTCTTTTGGAAAGTGCGCCAGGCGGAAGACCATCGGGCATGGGTTTTTCATAAGGTTTTCAATGTATTTTAACAAATCAAAAATGCGCGCTGAAACTTTGGATAAATGCCAAAGGTGGGTTTTTTGGGGTTATCTTTGCAAATGAAGGGGGTATAGGTAAAAACAAGGTTATTTATGAGGCTTCTTTTGGCAAATGAAGCTTTCCAAGGGGCCAAATGACTTCAGAAGAGGGGAGGGGTCTAGGGTTAGGTTCATCAAAGTGACCAGATGCCATTTGATCCCTGACACAGAACTTATTGGCTATAATACCAAGGGGAGGGATATTTATACAAAATTTGGGGTTTATACACCATGGTGTTTAATACTAGTAAGGGAAAAGGTAATGTAGGGGATTTACATAGTAGTGTTAGAGTTAATATGGATGAAGGGGTAAATGGGGGGAAACCACTAAGCTTATTTGAAACTTACTTAGTTTAGAGAGTAGATCAAAATGAAAAGATTTTTAGACAAGAAATGTGGCTTTTGAATGAACAAGAACCACCATGAAACCATGATTTTCTTCCATGAATCTCAGCTGATGAGGGGATGTTAGTAATGAAATGGAAAGGGGAAGGAGGGAGGTTAGTCATGCTCCTTGCTGTAACTTGATGAAGATGAACACCTTGTCAATTGATTGACTTTACTCTGGTAAACACAGTTAACATATCTGCAATGGTAAAGATAACCTTTCTGCAACCCCAACTACTTACCCAGCTACTTATCTAGCATTTTTTTTTTTATTTCTTCTTGGAGGGTGCACTTGGACTTGCAAACCCTTACTTGCCTTTTCTTTTCTTTGGCTTTTTCTTTGTTTTTTCTATCTACTTCTACCCTTATCTCTTCCAAGGTCCCAGATTAAGCTGTTGGGAGCCTTTTCTTCTCTACCTGAACTACTTGTCTGCCAAGATTAAACAGTTTGGACAGACTCCTTTCTCTATTCTACAACTGCAAATTTAAACCATGGAATGATCCAGATTAGACTGTTGGGCCATCCATCAAAATTTTAAAGTCCATACCAAGCTATAAGCACAGATCAGACTCTTTAGGAAATATGTGATCTTTGAATCATCAAAGCAGAGCATATTTGGACCTTCCATAGCCAATCATGAAATATGAAACCTATTGGTATAGGTAGCTAACAGTGGCTCCACATGGGGATGGTTTTTCATTTGAAAGACCAAGAACAGCAGGTCAAATTGCCTTGCTCTTTGGCTTCCCATATCATTCTTGGAGTTTGCTGCTTTGAAGTGCCAAATTGTGTGCTTCTTTTCTTGGTAGACCTCTGATTCTATTTACCTTTTGCTAACAGTCAATAAAGTAAGAAAGCTGCATTTTTTACAATTTTCAACAGAAAATAATATATACATCTGCATATTTACATGGGAGAATCAGGTTGCACTCATGGGTGATATTCAAAATAGTGCTTCAGCATCCTGCCATTCACAGGACCTTCATCCAAATCAGTTTCATTGAGACTCTTAAGGAAATAAGTGTTGTTTCCTTGTACTGCTTGGACAGCAAATGGTCCTCTCCATAAGGAATCAAATTTTCCATGTTTTCTTCTCTTCTCTTCTTGCATCCCACATTGAGGACTTTATCACCAACATTAAAATCTTCTGCTTTGGTTCTTCTGTCAAAGGCTTTCTTTAGTTTTTCTTGTAATACCTGAACTCTGCTGAAAACTTGGTCTCTGGTTTGATGCAGACATATGATTTGATTTATCCTTCTTTGCATATCATTTGGTTCAGCTTGGCTTTCTTGAAGAAGCTTCATAACAGGCACTCCTAGTGAAGAGGGAAATTTGGCTTCTAGTCCATAAACCAACTCATATGGGCTGGTCCCAATCGATCTTTTTGTTGTTAGTCTATCTGCCCATAAGGCATTGACTAGTTTCTTATGCCAATTCTTTTTGTTCTCTTCAAGTACCTTCTTTATAATATTTACAAGGCTTTTGTTTGATGATTCAGCAAGGCCATTTCCTTGGGGATAGTATGCAGTAGAATGGCCCAAAGTGATATGAAATTTGTGGCAGAAGTTCACCATCTTCTTGGATCTGAAAGCAGCAGCATTGTCTGTAATGATTTTATCAGGGCAGCCAAATCTAGCCAGTATGTTGTTCTCCAAGAACTGAATGATAGTGGAATCATTTGCTTGTCTGCATGGAACAACTTCAATCCACTTGGTGAAGTAGTCTGTGGCTGTGAAGATCCATCTATGTTGGCCTGAAGATGAGGGATGAATTTCCCCAATGAAGTCCAATCCCCATTGTTGAAAAGGTCTCTCTGTTGCAATAGGCCTTAAAGGAAGTGGCAGCAGTTGTCTCTTTCCCTCAAACACTTGGCATTTATGACAAGATGTGATAAATTTCTTGACATCAGAGAACATGGTGGGCCAGTAGTATCCAGCCCTTAGTATTTTATCCACAGTGGACTTCCAGTACAAGTGTCCACCACAGTCTCCTACATGAAACTCTTGCATGATATTGTTAGTTTCATTTTCAATTAAACAGTGCAGCAATATCCCTTCATGGTTTTTCCAAAGTAAATTGCCATCCATCACACAAAATCTTGATGTTTTCATTTTTAGGAACCTACACTTAGTTTTGGACAGTCTTGGGGGAGCACACAGGTTTGTAACACATAACAGATATCAGAGTACCAGGGGGATTGTTCAAAGGCTACATTGATCTTTGGAGTCGCCAGCTCTGTTTCACTGTCCAGCTGATTGATGTCTAAGGCTTGAAAATTTGTTTCTGTCATTAATTTGGCCAAGCCTTGCCCTTTTATTAGTTTGGTAGGTTTTATCTCAATGTCAAATTCCAAGATGCTGGCAATCCATTTTCCTCTTCTGCCTTCTAAATTTTCTTGGGTGAGAATGTCTTTGACAATAGGACTTGGCACATATGCTTTGACATGGGAATAAAGGATATAAATCCTAAAGTCTTTGATTGCTTTGACTAAAGCATAAGCTTGTTTTTTCATGATTTGATACTTCAAAGGTGCATCTCTGAGAGCTTTGCTAAAGAAAGCAATTGGCTTCTCATTTCCTTGGTCATCCTTTTGTAATAAAACAACAGCAATAGTATGTTGGGAAGCAAAAGAGAGAATGATAAATTCTCTGTCAAACTGAGGATTGGTCAAGACTGGGGTCTGGGTAAGGGCCAATTTTATACCTTCAAATGCTTGATTGGCTTCAACAGTCCACTTCACTTTTGAATCCTTTTTCAGCATGTTATTTAATAATCTGGTTAGCTCTGCTAGGTTTGGGATAAACCTTCTCAAGAAATTGATTTTTCCAAGAATCCTTGTAATTCTTTGACATTCCTTGGGTGAGGCATTTGCAGGATAGCTTGTATCCTATCTGGGTCAATTCTAATGCCATCTTTTGAGATGATGTGTCCTAAGAGCTTGCCTTCTTCTAAACCAAAGAGGGACTTCTGAGGATTCAAGGAGATTCCATATTTTCTGCATTTTAGGAAGATCTGTCTCAAATGTTTTATGTGTTCTTGGTCTGATTTTGAGAAAGGCGTTAGGTCATCTAGATAAATGACTAAAAAGTCATGAATTTCCTTGGCAAAGGCAATATCCATTGCTCTTTGAAATGTTGCCCCTGCATTCTTCAATCCAAAAGGCATCTTTACATATTTGAAAGTTCCCCATGGGGTTGTAAATGCTGTTTTGTCCTGATCATCAGGGTGAACTAAGATCTGGTTAAAACCTGAAAATCCATCGAGTAATGAGATCCTTGAGGCCCCCACCACCCTTTGAAGAATGTGATCCATCTTGGGTAAGGGGTAGTTGTCCTTTAAGGATACTTGGTTTAGATTCCTTAAGTCCACACACAGCCTGATCTCACCAGTCTTCTTTCTTGTAGGGACTAAGTTGGAAATCCATTCAGAGAATCTGATTGGTGCTATGATGCCTGCTTTGAACATTTTATGTACCTCTTGTTCCATTGCTGGGAGAAGCATAGGATTGATTCTCCTCAGTTTTTGTTTAAAGGGCTTTTGATCAGGTTTGAGAGGGATGGTGTGTTGGATTACAGAGGCGTCATAGGACTTTAGGTCCTCATAGCTCCATGCAAAAACATCCTGGAACTCTTTGAAGAGGTCAATGTATTTTGGCTTTTGGTCAGGAGGTAAGGAAGTAGATAATTTAATTATCTTGGGTTTGTCAATTGTACCTATGTTGCACTCTTCAATGGCTGCATTCAGGGGGTGCATTTTTGGTTTTCTGGGAATATCATTTGAATCAAAAATGTCTTCTAGTGGGGTTAGGCATGTTGGTAAAAAATTGTCTTTTAGCTCAATGATTTCAGTTTCAGCATTGGACACTCCCTCTTCCCAGTCAACTTGTTGAATTTGCTGGATGTTTTCTATATTGAAAATAGTTGGATTCAGCATTTGCTTTGCAGTCCTAGGTGATATTGGCTGAGCAGTCTGTTGAAACTGTATTTGTGATGGACTTGCTCCATTAAGTATTTGTGATTGACTTGCTGTCTCAAGTATTTGTGATTGACTTGCTGTCTCATTGTCAATATTTAATCCTGCAAATTCTTGCTGCAGAGTTAAAAACTGGTTTATTTGCTTGTCATCCTCAAATACTTGCCAATCATTGATGTTGTTTGGAATAGAGGGTCTGTGTTTTACTTCAGCTGTGAAACAATGGTGGGGCTCAAAGGGCAACTTGCAGGTACTTGCAAAGGTGGCTAAACTATGAGCATGTAGATTTTGGGTTCTGGGAATTTTCGTAATTTGGAATTCAGAGAAAAAGTTTAGTATCTCAGCAACAGCAGACCTATAAGTCCTTAGTCTTTTGTCATTGGTGATAAAGTTTCCTTTCACTTGTTGGATAACTAAATCTGAATCTCCCGTGATTGAAACCCTGGCAGCTTGTAAGAATTTTGCCAACTTGAGTCCTAGTAAAAGAGCTTCATATTCTGCCATGTTATTAGTACATCTGAAATTCAATCTATAGGCTCTGCCTTCTGCATGACTATTTTCTTTATTGTGTACCCAAACTCCAGCTCCTGCCCCTAATTTGCTGACCGAGCCATCAAATTCAAGGAACCATTGAATATCTTGTTGGGGAGGAGGTTTTATGATCTGTTCATGGGCTAGTAATGTAAGTAGCAGTTGTGGTTTTTTCTCTAGCTTGTCTTCTAGGGCAGTCTCATCATTTAATTGAATGTTTTTGACAACTAAGGCAGCAGCACTATCTAATGTTTGATTGACTGTTGTTTTATGAGTGATACTACTCTCATTTGCATCTTCCTCTTGTATGAATATCTTGGTTTCAACTTCACCCTTTGAGGGAGTAGTTGTATTATTGAAGAGAATGTATGAGTCTATGTCTGAATGGACAACATATATAGGAAAATTTTGAGGTTTTTCTTCACTGCTGACCATGTACTTCATTAGTGTTTCTCTGTACAGTCTTTTTGGTTGCCCAAACACAGAGATGGTAGCATATGACATGTCTAATTGTAGGGAACCTTGGAGTTTGGCTCCCCATGATCTTGATAACAACATTCCATACTTAGGTGGGATATCAACAACTACCACATCCATTAGGATTGTCTTGTTTGGGTATTGAACTAGAGAGACACATAAGTCTTTTATGAGACCTAGACACTTGACTTGGCTGGAGTCAAAGGAAAACAGATCCTTGTATGGTCTTGTTATGTCCAAATTCAATCTTTCCATGACTGCTTTTGGCATAAGGTTGTGAGAGGCACCTGAATCAAACATTGCATTATGTAATATTTTATCATGAATATGTAAACTGACATAGAAAGGCAGTACCCCTGTGACTACTGTTTTTCCATCCACTTCTGGGCCAAACAGGAGTTCTGGGGTGTCATCCATCACATTGACATCATCTTTGCTACTAGTGAGTTGAAGGGACCTTTTGATCTGTAGTTTATAGATGTCATGCTTGGCAAGTTCTAAGAGAGGAATTGCTATCTTTAATTTGCCAACTTCTGTTTCGAGATCAAAAGGTTTTTCAGATTGCATCTTGGGGTTATAGGTGACAGTTCTTTCCTTGTTCATTACATCTTCTTCTTGATTTTTGTCTTGACTGTGGGACTTATCCTTTTTACTCATCTCTTGAGGAGAAAGAGTTGAACGAGGATGAGCAGGGGGAGTGACCATAGGCTGCTGTTTTAAGGACAGTGGTTCAGTGATCTCCTCAACAATCACTTCTTCTGTATGTGAAGTCATTTTGTCATTAGGTTCAATGACTATAACTCTTTCGGGCTGCTGATTATCCTTTTCCTTTTCAGGATGGTTAACATTCACAGTTCTGCTCCTCAGCTTGTATTGTTTATGGACTTCATAAACAACAGTGTCATAGCCTTGTTTGAAGTCAAAGGATTCACCTGATTTAGTTTGGAATAGTTTGATTTCATCATCCTCATGATCTTCTTGTGTTAAGAAAACTTGACTTTCACCATCTAGACCCATTAAATTAATCTCAGGATCTTCATTGGGCTCAGCTGATGTGGAAGTTTCTGCATAATTTTCTTGGAAAGGGGGTCTTATGTCCTGGTCAGCACTGGTCTTGCCAACGTTTGGGTTTGGATTTCTCCTAAAATTTGGATTCCTAGGAGGATTATTTTGTGGTGCTTCCCATGATGCTTTTCTCTCCACTGATTCTACCCTATCACCCAACCTTTTCATACCATTAAGTATTGCATCAAGTTTTTGATCAAAGGCTGTAGGTTCTTCTTTGTATATGCTTCTCTTTTCTAACCTTGCCCTGTTTCTTTTGGCAATCAGGTTTGCTTCTACTGTGACAGCAGCCTTCTGGGCGTCTTCAAGGGTTTCAGGTTCTCTTTCCTTCAACTGATATGCCATGTCAGGATCAAATCCATCAGGGAATTTGTACAAGGCCAAATCAGGAGGAGGTCTGAGGTTTTGTGGTATTGCATTGTACACATTGTTGAATCTAGCACAATACTCCAGAACGGTCTCTTGCGGACCTCTCTTGATTGTTTCATATTCAGCAAGTATGTGCAGGGGATCTTTCTTCTTCTCCCATCTGGTAGTAAAGGCTTGATACAGTTCATCAGGAGTTGCAATGGAGTTTGCATTCAGGGATCTAAACCAAGTTCTTACATCCCCAGTTAGGCTTTGAACAAACATCCTCATTCTGACACTGTCATCATCTATTTCATAGGTCTCAAAATGGTCTTGCATCTTCTTCGCATGCTGGACAGCTGTCAAAGGGCCATTGGAGTCAAAATATGAGATTTTGGTTTGGTAGTCTTGAGGTAGAGCTGTAGCATTAGCTGGTATTCGCAAGGGTGCATATCTGTTAGCCATATTTGGAGGGTTGGGTATATTAATAGGGGCTGCTGGGATAATAGGAACAGTGGGTACCACAGGGGTTACAGGTGAAGCTGAACCTAAAGTGTGGTTCAAGGGAGTATGTGCAGTGGATGAAGATGGGAGAGGAGGACTGTGAGAAGTGGATGGTGAACTAGGGGAAGTAGGGGTAGACCGGAAAAGAACTTTTATTGGAGTAGAAATGGGGTTGGGATGAACTGTATGAGGGGTTAAGTCAGCAGGCTGCTCCTGCCTTTGCTGCCTCCTAATGTTTCTTGGGATGGTATTTGGATTATCAACAATGATAGGTGGATTAGGGTCAGGATTTGCCCTAGTATGCCGTGGATTTTTCTTAGGAGCCAGCTTCTAATTGTTTTTTAGGATTTTGTAGGAAATTTTATTATCTGGAAGGACTGGATGAAGATTTTGGAATGGCTATGTATATTTCAAAGCTAAGATGAAGATTCCCTAAATAAGCTCTTCCCTAAAGCTGTCACTGTGATGCAGAAACAGTTTTAAGGCCTCTTGGCTGATTTCAGGCTTGATGGTAGCTTTAGAAGATAAATAGCAATTTAACAAATCCTAAAAGTCCCCAGTGGAGTCGCCAATTATGTTAACTCCCAGGTTGTTCCCTATGACTCCCAAGGGAATACGGCCGGGGTAACCACTAACCAATCTTTGGATCATAGTTTCTAGCCAAACTGTGATCAGAGAGGGCTCTCTCTTTATGATTTGTCTCTGTTATGATGGTGTTTTAGGCTAGCTATTTTGCTCAGGTTTTGGTTTATATTTTGGTTGGAGGATTTCCTTCAGGTCTTATGATATAGTGTTTAGATAGTGAAATACCATTGGGCAATGGAGTCTGGAGTTGTGAAATGATTTGATACGCTGGATTGGTGGTGTTCAAACTGCAGGGCCTATTGTGTATTTTAGACAAACAAAATTAGCTTAAATGGTGATGTATGTCAACCAACAGAAAGCAATTAAGAATTTTCTATTAAGTTGGTGAGGTGAAGGTGAACACACTGCACAGGAGCAAAACTTGAATTCCTGTGACAAAGGCCACTGTGAAAGGTGTATTCTGAAAGTGCAGCAATTAAGAATTACACTTATCTAGATTACAGCTGAAGAAAACATTCATAAACAACACAGATTGAACTCAGGGTACTCAGTGAATAAATCCTGAAAGTTATTCTTTTTCTTTGTTGCTTAGTATTGAAAATCAGATAACATGTATGGATTTTAACAAAACAACTAATTGACAGAGAGAGTTACAGAGACTTATTGTATGGTGAAATACAGAGGAATCCAACAGTTATCAACAGACACCAGGATGCATTCAACACTTCAGAAATCCGAGAAATTCCATCACTTTCTTTATTAAACTTCTGAAAGGATTACAGCATAAGAATTTCTTTAGGAGAAATCAACAACAACCCTTGCAAGCTCATGCGAAGGGGACTTTATAGGAATGTTTATACAAAATATCTCAGGCATTGAGTCATCTGAGAGAGAAAATATCTTCATAACTTCGTACAGAAAGTAGAAAAGAAGTTATTACAATTTTAAATGCAGCATAAATGCTCTTCAAGTCTGTCAGAGGATAATTTTGACCTTTGGAGGTCAGTGAGTCGGTTGAGCCGCTTTGCTTTAATGCTGGAGAACGCGTCTTTAAGTTTGCTGCGCTGTATTTTCTCGGGTTTGCCACCTGTGACTGTGATTGCTGCTGTGGTGACCGAATAGCCCTGCTGAGTTGGCTCAGCCTTTATCTTTCCTCTGTATGCTTATCTATCAAAATTCTGCCTGTGTATGACTACTTATAAACTGGACAAAAATTAACATTTTACAGGTTCTGGCTTGATAATATTATCTGTGTCAAATTTTTCCAGACTTCCTGTGGGGGCAATTGGTGCTTCACAATTGCCTCTATGGTTTCATCTGCTTCTGTATACTTAAAAAAGTTTGGAGGCACATCAAACAGATGATTGATCTCATTCATAATAAAAAATAGGTTGTCCACCCTATTGTATAAAGTTTGCCCTGATGCTGGCCCTGATTCTGCTGAAGTGCTGGGCTGTTTTGCAATTTGTCCTGCAGCATAGGCATCAACCCTCTTGGTGTAGTTTTCAAGGGTAAGCAGTCTTCCTACACTGCTTAATATGCTGGGGAGGCCTCTGTTCTGTAATGCCTGAAATCTGTCCATGAACTTGTTGATTTCAGTCTGCATATCCTGGGTTCTTCTTTCCAATGTTCCAACCAGGTTTCGTAGTGTCAGGACCCTTTTAACCATTGAGATTGTCTCAGTCCTGTGAGCAATTCCCATGGTGGCCAGTTGAGAGCTTGTCCTGTTGTTTAAAATATTGATCATTCTGGTGGCAGCATCAGGCATGTTGCCAAGGCTTGCTCTAGCTCTGTGTATTTCCCTGTTTGCCTTTGCAATGAGTACTGTTTGTTCATCTATAGTCTCAATGTACTGCCACTGATTGGTGATAGACCGGCCAATATTGGCCCAAAGGACTGCTTTTAGCTCTGCTGTCACCTTTTCTAGTGTGAGCTCCTTCTCAAGCTCAGTTATCCTCTTCTTTAGAGCTTTTATTTCTCATTCCTTTTCAACCGCATTCTGTTTGCTCTTATCATATCTCTCATTTATTTTAGCCAAAGATTCTTTGGCTGAGTTGAGCTCCAACATTTGAGCTTCCAGGATTTGAATTTCATTTTGGAGCTTCTGCATATCCAGACTATGAGTCTGTTCTGTCGCTGGTGCAGTTGTTGATGTAGTTGGTGCTGTAGGCCCTGTTTGCTGAGGAGGAGGGGCAGTTGTTGGAGCAGCTTCTTCAAGATTGATTATTTCAGGAGGAGGCTGGGAGGTTTGACCCTCTTCTTTTTGTTTCAATGCTGCCTGTAGTGCTGCCTTTGCAGCCTCTGATTCTCCTAGTTTGTCTTGAGTCCGTATTAGCTCCTTGTACAGAGATATCAATAGGGTTGTGGCCTCTTGATCATGCCTTTGCTGGGCCACATCATCTGTTTGAGGGTGGATTGTGGCAGGGAGTTTCATCTTTCTCCTTAATGCTGCCATGTCAGCATCCCTCAACTTCAATATCTCTTGGATCCCTTTGATATCTTTGGGATCATGTCCAATCTCAATGATTATTTCTTCCAAGGACCTTATTCTGTTGTCCTTTGCCTGGGATGATGCCCTCTCTAACTCCAGTTGAGAGGCTGTATTGTTAAGGCTGTTTTGTAGCCTATAGTTATCCAAGGTCTGGTCTGCCAGAGAAGCATAGACCATCTCACCCGTTTGCTTGTGCAGTTCTATTTTGTCCATTGGGTGGATATCCTTGGCAAGGACTTCCAAGTTAGTCCTCAAATAATCAGAGGCAGTTTGGGGCGGTACTGCTGTTGGCATGAAATGACTCATGATCATTTTGCCTCCCTGCACATCATATGCAGACATGAGTCTTTGCTGATTGGTGGGAGCCAAGTTTAGCAGATGGTTGTATAGCTGTCTTTTGATGGGCTCATTTCTCATCTTAATATCGATGAACTGTTGTTTAATACTAGGCCCACCTTCCCTTTGCTGCCTGGAGGAACTTACTTCTCCTCCCATTGCCCTATCCTGTTCCTGTTGAAAGGAACTTGCTGATGTTTCCCTGCTGGGTGGGACCATCCCCAGCGGCTGCCCTATTGGCATCTCTTCCTCTGAAAGAGGAATGATTCTCTGCCTCTTCTCCCCATGAGTTGCTGACGTTGTAAGGGGAGTTTCTCTGTCCCTTTTCCTGCTTGTGTCCTCCTTTTGTGGAGTCTGGAGTGTAGATGCCTCAGCTGAAGTCTCTTGCCTTGGAGGCTCAGTTTGTTCAGTGGATTTAGGGACTTCCACTGTTTGCTTTTGCTGGGCAGGCTGTTCCTGCCTTTGTTCTTTTTGTTGTTGCTGCTCCTCTTGCTGCTGCCCTTCACCCTGCTGCTCCATCTCTTCTTGTTGCTGCACTAGGGTTTCCATTTCCTCTTCGGTCATAGGAGGTGGCTGTTCCACCTGCTTTTCTTTGCCCTTGTTGACTGTCTGTGGAGGATTCATGGCAGCTTGAGGATGCTTTGTTGAGGACGAGGCAGCTGCTCCAAGTTGTTTTTTGTATGAGAGGGGAACCTGTCCACAAGTTTCTAAGTCAGCTTCCTTTTGAATATTTCTAGCCTGTCTCTCTAGCAGCTCTTCACTAGTAATTTCCTCTTCTAGGGTACCTTCTTCCCAGCTTAATGCATTGGCATACTGCTCAATCTCAGGCTGCCTCACGTGTGAATAGCTGCCCAATTTGTATTTTATCCTCCTGAGGGAGACAAAGTGATTGGGGTCATAGGGTATCCATTCAAAGCTAGTTTGCAGTTTGAGGGCCTCTAGGATACTGTTTGCCTCTTTCCACCCCTCCTCTTTTCTGTTGTATAGGAAAGGGCCCAGCTGGCTCCTTACCTTTAACTGTGACTTCTTGTTCTTGCTTTGAAAGTGGAGGTAGTCGGCATTCCCAAACTGCCTGAAATATTCTAAGGCAAAAAGCCTCATGGGGACATACCTTGGCAACCTAAAAGGCTTCAACTCACAGCCAAATATTCTGATGACTGTGTGGTCTTGGTAGAGGTACCAATTACCAATGCTGTAGGTTTTGTTCAGGTGGAGAATTCTCCTCATGTCATCAGTTAACCTTGGAGGAGGAACACCATACAATACTGTCATGGCTGGATGAATGAATAAGTCAATGAACTCAGAGTATGTGTATGGTGATACAGAGGCACAATGAAAGACAGAGGTCCAAAACACCACTGACCTTGGATTTCCCTGGGCATTGACTTGCTTCAAGGGAATAGAGAAGCTGGCTGGCTGATAAAACAAGAATAGGTGGTATATGTATGAAGTATACCTGAACAGTCTTTCCCTCTTCAAATTCATAAGCTGGTCATGGATCTTATCTGCAATGTATGTAGCATAATCATAATGTACAGCTGGGGGTTTACCAGGAGAGAATATAGACAGCATTGCCATTATGATTTCACCCACATCCTCCAGTCCTTTGAACCCTAGGACATAGCTGATCAAATCTACTAGCATTCTCCCCAATTCATTTAAGTACTGATATCCAATAGGAGGAGTTCTGATGGCTTCAGAGCCTGGTTGTACAAACAACTGGTTGATTTTGATGACTTGGTCATTTTACAACTTGTTCCCCTTCTTTATCAAGTTCTGCATGTGGAGGGGGGGCAATGGCTTTGCAGTATGGAAGTGCAGCATCTCATTTATGCTTTCTGGGGTGATATGAAACAGAATTGCGCCTGTAGGGCTGAGGACAGCTCTTTGGCCTGGATCATAGCACTCCTGGCATCTGTAGATCAACTCTGGCATAGGATTTACCTGGGGGAGGTTGTAGATGGGCAAGTTTGAGTCCCAAATCCCTAAGATGTCTGCTCCACTAAGGTGCTGGGCTTTCATCTCATTCAGCATCTGAATATTATATTTGGAGCCCAATGGAAACCAGTCTAGCATTTGATAATCCATATCTCCCAGGGCTTTCCATTCTAATTCCTGGTGAGGGGTATTGAGAGGCTTGATGTTCAGTGCAATTGGAGTCTCCATGGTCTTCTTTAAGCTTGTAAACTGTAAGTGAACTGTTTGAAGGGAGCAGCACAGCACAGAAGTGATTTTTATAATGACAGTTTGAGTTTCAGGTACCAGAGGGAGAATTGATGCAACATCAATTGAAATACTGTTTAAATTAGGAATAGGACTACTGTCTGGTCTCACTTTGTCTTCCTCAGCAGGTAAATTCAGTGTAAATGAGTCTTTCGCGAATGCGCGAACAGAATATTGTTTATTTGTGACAATGCGGGCAAACAAGGCTCAGCTAGTGTTTTTGGAGTTCACAATTGTAAATGGGGTGTTTGCAGAGGGAAATTGCCGGTGAAATTGTGAGTTTCATCGTTCCTTAAGCCCTCTGAGTAATTTTATAGACAACTGCAGGCGTACGGAGGATAGAAGATGAAAAATACCTGGTAAACAGCGAGCAGAGGTCGCGTATGCGGGCAGGATTGGTACTCTGGAGGTCTCCTTGGTCGATTTAGCAGGTTGGCGGTAATTTGGACGTGAACATCATGCAGCAGAGAGAATAGCAAATAAACGAAAAGAACGTAAAAACCGAGATTTTGGCCAAAATATGGACCTTTTTGGCAATTTGGCGCCTTTTTGTGATGACGTCAGCATGACGTCATTGGTGGGGTCAAGGTCGGATGACGTCAGCTGACGTCATCGGGTGACGTGGCGAGATGCTATTGGTCCATGGGGGACGGTGCGGTGGCAGCCACGTCGGCGGAGGGGCGGACAAAGGACTGATGCGATGGCAGGGTGGAGGTGACGTGGGCATGACGTGGGATAGCAACTTGGCGGTTAGGGCCGTAGCGGTTACGGTTAAGGATAGCCGCCACGGTTTCTCGGGGCGGTTAGGGTACGGAGCAGATCTTGTCAGAAGGCGCTCCGAGAGTCCTGAACGGGCGACGCGTGGCCGCGCCCTGACGTAACGCAACGTCATTTTCTCGGGCGCTAAACGTCCGCCGCGGGGGCTGCTCCGATATTGATGAGGACCGTCGGATCCCATGGATCCGATCCGACGGTGGACGGGGGGAACGATGTGACCGGGGGATACGGATGCGGGCGGGGAATTAAACAATTATTTCTTTTGGAAAGTGCGCCAGGCGGAAGACCATCGGGGCATGGGTTTTTCATAAGGTTTTCAATGTATTTTAACAAATCAAAAATGCGCGCTGAAACTTTGGATAAATGCCAAAGGTGGGTTTTTTGGGGTTATCTTTGCAAATGAAGGGGGTATAGGTAAAACAAGGTTATTTATGAGGCTTCTTTTGGCAAATGAAGCTTTCCAAGGGGCCAAATGACTTCAGAAGAGGGGAGGGGTCTAGGGTTAGGTTCATCAAAGTGACCAGATGCCATTTGATCCCTGACACAGAACTTATTGGCTATAATACCAAGGGGAGGGATATTTATACAAAATTTGGGGTTTATACACCATGGTGTTAATACTATTAAGGGAAAAGGTAATGTAGGGGATTTACATAGTAGTGTTAGAGTTAATATGGATGAAGGGGTAAATGGAGGGGAAACCACTAAGCTTATTTGAAACTTACTTAGTTTAGAGAGTAGATCAAAATGAAAAGATTTTTAGACAAGAAATGTGGCTTTTGAATGAACAAGAACCACCATGAAACCATGATTTTCTTCCATGAATCTCAGCTGATGAGAGGATGTTAGTAATGAAATGGAAAGGGGAAGGAGGGAGGTTAGTCATGCTCCTTGCTGTAACTTGATGAAGATGAACACCTTGTCAATTGATTGAATTTACTCTGGTAAACACAATTAACATATCTGCAATGGTAAAGATAACCTTTCTGCAACCCCAACTACTTACCCAGCTACTTATCTAGCATTTTTTTTTTATTTCTTCTTGGAGGGTGCACTTGGACTTGCAAACCCTTACTTGCCTTTTCTTTTCTTTGGCTTTTTCTTTGTTTTTTCTATCTACTTCTACCCTTATCTCTTCCAAGGTCCCAGATTAAGCTGTTGGGAGCCTTTTCTTCTCTACCTGAACTACTTGTCTGCCAAGATTAAACAGTTTGGACAGACTCCTTTCTCTATTCTACAACTGCAAATTTAAACCATGGAATGATCCAGATTAGACTGTTGGGCCATCCATCAAAATTTTAAAGTCCATACCAAGCTATAAGCACAGATCAGACTCTTTAGGAAATATGTGATCTTTGAATCATCAAAGCAGAGCATATTTGGACCTTCCATAGCCAATCATGAAATATGAAACCTATTGGTATAGGTAGCTAATAGCACTGACCACTGTGCTCGACTCTTATGGGCACAAGACTTCGAGGTGGTCACATCTGTACAAGAGTGATCCATAACTCGAGAACACATACCAGACACTCTTGGAAGGCAAGCAAGTTCCAAAATTTCATCTCCATGATACGTTGTTATGTCACCTAGGACACATTTGTATTCCTTCAAGTGAGCATGACAAGATGATTTGGGAGATGCACTACAGTCAGTTCACTAGACACTTTGGAGTAGAGAAAGCAGTGGCAGTGTTGCAGAAGTATTTTTATTGGCTGAACCTTCGACAAGATGTTGGGAAGAACATCGAATCCTGCATTGCCTATGCCATTGCCAAACCGACCATCAAGAAGCAAGGCCTATATACTCCTCTGACTACTCCTAGTTGACCTTGGGAATCCACATCCATGCATTACATGTTGGGCCTCCCTCCTACTAAGCATGGCAATGACTGCATTTTCGTGGTCATCGACAAATTCTCTAAGATGACCATTCTGGCAGCCTGCAAGAAGAGGATCACAACAGATGCCACTACTAAGCTCTTCTTTGAACGAGTATGGGTTCACTTTGGGATCCCACAATCCATTATCTCAGATCGGGACAAAAGGTTCATAAGTACATTTTGGTCAAGTCTCTAGTTGATGCTGGATACCAAGCTCACTAAGTCAATGAATTTCCACCCCAAATTGATTGCCAAAGTGAGGTTGTTAACATGATGATTATACACATTCTGCACATGTACAACTCGAAGCATCCACACACATGGGACGAAAGCCTCTCATATGTCCAACAAACCTACAACATATCTCTACATAGCTCAACTGGCCACAATCCATTTCAGGTGGGGTTGGGATTCCATCCACCATGTCCCATTGATGTGGCCATACCATTTGTAGCTACTTAGGCAGCTTCGTACCATGTTCAGTCTGAAGCTAGTAGGGCTAATAACTTCATTGAGCGCATGAAGCACATCCACCAACAGGTCCATGACATATTGGACAAATCTAATGCTAAGTACAAGTGATGACATGATCAACATTGGGTGCCACACAAGTTCCAGGTGGGCGACAAAGTTTGGTTACATTTGTAGAAGGAGTGCCTTGTTGGGACTCATTGTAATATTTGGTCACTCTAATATGGGTCGTACACCATCACCAAGGCTATAGGGGACAATGATTTCAAGCTCATCATCCCAATGTTCCTTAGCATGCACCCAATGTTCAATGTGACACATCCGACATTGCAAAACAACTCACACGAACAAAGTTAAACCTAGAGTACATGGAACACGTCACAACTGATCGGAATAAGGACACATAGATCAAGAATATTTGACAACAAAAGATCCAACTATATCGGGTTGTCAAAGCTGGCCAACTCTTGCACCAAGGCAAGTGGCTCACTAGGGACCAAGTTCAACAGAAGTTTCCTCATCTCATGGAGGTACTCAATGCAATGGTGACCATTGATTCCTAAGGGGGGAGGACTGATCCACGTGGATATTGGTGGCCACCTGCTTATTCCACTTGGACCCCCACCACTGTTTCTTTTAGTTTTCCAGTTTCCTTAATTCTAGCAAAATTTACTATTTTTGGCAATTTTTTTTCTAGTTATGAACTTCTGGAGTTGTTTTGAGGCCCTAAACGGTGTTTTTTTGGAAAACAGTCAAACATGAGGCAAAAATTGATGTTTGCAGCCAAAATTTGCATTCCTCGGATGGATCTTTCTAACGAGGTATTTTGCGCGTCAAACAAAGATCATATGCCATAGTTATGACCTTAGGAAGTTGATATACCAATTTACCCAAACAGGGCCCATAGTTTTGGCGCTTCATATCCTAGGGTTAGGAAGTTGATATACCAATTTACCCAAACAGGGCCCATAGTTTTGGCGCTTCATATCATAAGGTTAGGTTTTTATATGTTTAGGGTTTTCCATTGTTTCTTAAAAATAATTATGTCTTCGAGCCTCAATTTAACATAGTTCAGAGGCATGTAGCTACCACATCTCTTCTCAAAGATAAGCTACCATCTCCCAAGCTAGTTTATTTCCATTCTGTTTGTAAGCATATTTCAGTTCTTTGATATTAGTGAAATGAAGTGTTATTTCTATTGCATCTCTATATTTGTGGTTATATCCGTATTTTGTTGCATTCCTATTTAAGTTTGGATCAATTGAATTATACATGACTCTAGTATTTCTGCAACCACATGTTCAATTTCACTCTTCTGGGCATAGGTATATGTTTAAGGTCTCATGTTTGGAGGAATGATTCCTAGAATCAAGTGAATACCATGATTATGATCGAGAATAGTTGGGAAAACTTTGGGAGTCCCAAATACCTTGGAATGATTGTCAAGGAATTTTTTGATATTTGGGGGAATGGATGACTTAGATGTTTGAACATCTAGTGAGCATAATTGTGCAACTATCCCTCACTATTCCTTTTTCAAAAGCTTTGTCATGCCATTAGAAGTGATTATCTTCTCAGTTTTCCCTACGACACCCCTTAATTCAATTTCCTTTCCTTCCTAGAAAAATTTCAAGAAAAGTTCTTTAAAATTAAAAGCTATTGTCACTAATTGCTCCATCTATAGTGTCCATATTATTGGATCCTTGCCATTAAACTTCCTCATATCAATATTTGGAATATGGATGGTCTTCAATCCAAAGTTAGAGTCTTTAGAATCATCATTCACATTCCTTTTGTTCTCATCACGAGTTTCATGGAATACATTGTCACCACTAGGAAGCCTTTCTTGTAGCTACTTTGTCAAACCTTCCTTCCAACCTTCCATGTCTAATTTTAAATATTTAATGCCCTGTTTTATGTATTTTTTTAATTCTTTCATCATCACTTCCAGTTCATCTTTGGTTGGCCTTTGTGAGAGCAAAATTTTTTGCACTTGGTCCCGTAATTTTGATATATCAAGTTACATTTATTCCTATTCTTCATATGTCATAGTAGATATTTTTTGAGGGCTTAATGAGTGTAGAATTTTTTTGTTTTGCTTTAGAGGCATTTTGTAACCAATTAATGATATCTATGCTTCACTATTCCCTTTGAATAATTTCAAACTGATTTTTCAAACAAAATTCATGCAAATTTAAAAATACACACCTTTTAAGAGCTTGACTGTGAGTTTGTTGAATTGAATGGACTTGAAACTATTGTATCTATGTGATTTTAGCCTCCCAAGGTCTAAAATTTCGTCTTGAGTTATCTCTCTTTGTCTTCTCTCCAACCCCACAAGTGAGACGAAGATTGGATTCTTCAAGAAAAAGTTATTGCAAATCTCCCACGATGACCTAATTATGGACTGGTTTAGTAGAGCGAACTTGCACAAGATGCCACATATCATTGGTTTTGATTTTCAGCCCTAAAACTTGTACCAAAAAAACTACAGTCCGTGCAATTTCATTCAATTTTTACAAAATTCAAATTCGATGCTATAAGAGAAATTTATGATGAATTTCCCCGAGACACTTGTTTGAGACTGAACTCTGGAGCATACGAAAACCCTAACTTCCTTGGACTATATATCTGAAAATATAATGAAACAAGGTTTAAAATTGTAATCATATATTCATCAATATTTTGTATCCACGTGGTAATAATTTCACGGTCTGAAGTTTCATATAAAAAGTGCTATAGCGAAAATGCCACGATAACCCCTTTGAAGAAACAAAACCCTAGGATCAAGAGCTCTGATACCAAATGTTATGTATCCATATTAAAATAACATAGAAACATAAGAAAGATAGATCAATGACTTGATAACAGTCCACTTCAATGGGGAAACCTCCTTTTACATCACATAAATGAACAATTCTTGGATGATTCAAATTACATGACCTCCTTGGTATATATAAGATTCTAAAGGGTCAAAATATAATTAGGGCCTACATAACAATAATAATATAAGGGGACAACATAGTGGGCTTCTATGGGGCACAAGAATAACAATATAGGGGCTACACTAGTATTATGGAGTCCTAACAGACACATAAACATGCAATCTCAACACTTCATCAACTCCATGTCATCTCCACATTAGTTCCGTGACATCTCCACATTCAAGGTCCTTATCACGCCTAGTAGTGTTTATAGAACAATCTAATAATGGAGTTTCCCAAACCCCTGATATCGAAAAGTTGATAGGTCGATATACCATTGTCATATGACAGTAATCAAACTCTTGAAATATGATGAAATTGTTGGGTTTTTTCTTTATTAGGGGGTTGCATTAATAAGCTCTCCACAACTTGCCTGACACTTCAATGCCTAATATCCTAATAGCCTACGTTGTGGCCTATGAACCACCTCCATTATACTCACGGGTTACACTTTTCCTTTCAATTTTTCTGTCCACATATGAGCTAAAGAACATAAATCCACCTCTAAATAATCCTAAATGTAAAGGGGTCAAAATCCAAATTCCAATAGTTGATCTGCCAATGTTTGATGACTGACACTCTATCAATTGACATGAAAAGTCTTAGGAACTTGTTGGTGTATTAAAACAATAGTGTTGGGGAAATGGTTACAACAATTTTATATGAAATGCTAGACAACATGGCCCAATATCTTGATAACCAGAGACTCTAATAATTTTTCTTCTTCAGGGTTATGCCCCCTTTCAACATAGGCTCCCGGTCATAGCCCCATGTCAACCATGTGACTAAGGGTTGAGGCCAAGGTCTCCAAACTGAAAATTATGAACATTTTGAAGACATTGGAGGGTTAGTCTCTAAATTTCTATTTAGCTTGAATCGAAAGTGGTTAATTCCCTGATTCCCCCTAGGAAACCATGTATGTAATGGGGATCCTTAGTCCATATTGAGAGCTAAAAAGGAGAACTTGATAGAGCTTTGGTTTGCATAGAAGGCTTTTGAACTACAAATATATTCACCAACCCTGAAGGCACCCAAACACTTCATCCTTATTATCGATAACCATCCAACTTCTGAAGTAATTACCAGAGAGGTCACTACACACAATGTGCCTCTTCTGAGACCTTAGATCTCTACTTCCAACCAAGGAAACCTTGTAATTGATCATTAGTCCAAAAAAATACACATCATAGCTACTAAATACTCCATATGTTGTAGTAAAGGCCAAACAACTTCACCCAAAGGTTTTCTTATACTCTTTGAAAACCATCCAACCATCTCAAGGGCTCTTAAGTGAACTCTATAACACTTATTATCAAATGTTTTATGAAGACACTTCTCATTTAGGTCTTCACCTTGTAGTAAAGGTTATTTATCTTGCATCTTGGTCCAAATCACTAACAAGACCTTCTAACTCCATAACATACACAATGCTTTTATAAATTAAATCTCACTAAGAGTTCCTCACAACCAACTAGCCATCATGGCTATCTAGAAGGCTGAGGGGTTAGTTTCCCTGGTTTTCTCAGGCATACTTCTTACAAGATTTAGGCTTGTAATCAGCTAGGAACTTTAACAATTTCCAAGACTATAGATATATCGGTCATGTTCTCTTGGGAGCACAATGTAAGAGTACACGAGGATATACAAGTAGACATATAAACATTACACATGCAACACAACTATTAAAATATATATTTAACCTCTCATGCCATAAAAATGCATCTCATAGAGCGAGACATCCATACAAAAATAAGCTCATTATTACACACAACTTAATACCATCATTTCTATTTCATTTAATATGGATTACGCTATAGGTTTAAAGTCCCCAAGGGAACTTATCTATTTATAAACAACTATTGTCTACAATTGATGAAGGGTGAGCCATGATAGGCTAAACTACATTGCAATATTTCTTGTAATTGGCCAATGAGGGAAGATCTTTCTCAACAACACATGGCAGAGTCATGAAGGCCATTCTCCTTCATCAAGTCAAACTCACCAATTATCTTCCTATATGTCTATCTTTTGCTCTATTCCCGCACTCCCATGAGTGTTTATCTCTACTTTTCTTTGTCCTTGATCTCCTCACTTGTCTCTTTTGCTTCCACAGGTGCATTCCTTCATCAATGACCCTTCCTCATTGCTCATGTGCCAAACTCTCTTTGAAAATTCCTTTTCCTTTGCGCAGATGAGTTCTTCTTACACACACTTCCTCGTCTATCCTCTATTTCCCAAATTTCTTCCTTGATGGGTTTCTTGTCAAGTTTGCCCATTTTGGTTAAATCAAAAACTTCTTATTTAGACTCTAGAAGTCCTTTTAGTAGTACTTTTCCCATACCTTGAATAAGATAGTTGGGGTGCAACGCCACTACTTCCATAAATATGGAAGTTATTTCCGCACTTTCTCATTATATATTTTCTTGGGAATAGTTGTCACTCTCAGATCTTATGAACATTTTGCCCAACTAATTAATTTATTGGAAAATGTTAATTCTATAAATCCTCTTTGTTGGCTTCCTTCCTCCTCATGGCTTCTCATGGTATGTATCAAGGCTTATTTTGGGTATTTTTCCCATTTACATTTACATTCCCCATATAAGGATCACTAACATAATTAATACAATTACAATATCAATGGAAAATTAAAGACTAAGATGTTATACTAATGCTCCACTGCTCCAATGGAATGCCCACGATCCTATATTAAAAAAAAAAGTGAAGCAAAATATGTTTGATGTGATGTGTGGGTGAATAAATTCTTCAATCCAAGTTTAAATAGAGAAAAATCATTTTCTTGGTAATTATTTTATTAATTTAATTTTTATGACATCAAAATTTCTTTTAAATACTTTTATAGGTAGGATTTTTTGGAATCATACACGTGAGATAGTTAATTTGTAAACTATATTAAATATAAATTCTACCAGTAAACCAAATCTATTAATCAAGATAATATTAGAACTTTGTATAGCTTAAAACTCTCTAGGGCTTGATGGTGCTTGCAAATTCTAATCTCCTATGGGGAATTTGGCTAAACCAAAGTATTTTGATTATTATTAATTTAAATATTGCATTTCTCCACTATGTGTGTATGATTTGATTATAAACTCCTCGTAATAGCATTTTGTATCTATGAACTCTTTTGACCCTAAAATTGATAGACTATTAATTTATGTCAATGCAAATTGAAAGGCATTAAAATATGGTGGTGGACAAGGGTGAATGCCAAATTTCAGCATTGTTTGCGCCCACCACACAAGCATTGCTTGTCTTGTAAATGCTCTGTTGTAGGGCCTAGTTGAATGCTCTACTCTAAGCCCTAGTTGCAAACAACTAATTTAACCCACATATTATGGATGATATGCTCGAGGATCTTAAAGTAATAAACAAAGTTAAAGCTATGGTTCTATCAAAACGAAGTTTAATGTTTCTATGGTTTTATATGTTTTCTTTATTAATTTTTTAAAGGATAATTTATTCAAGTATATCACTATAAACTCTTTATTATTATTGATTTGTTTTACTTTAAACTCTCCATAACTCAAATCTTAAAGTTTAGTATTAATACTATCAACCATGCATTATATACCTTTTGTACCAATTAAAATTGCATATTTTTTTTGTTAGTACTGCAAATACTCATCAATTTAGAAAGTTGTAGTTATAGTTTCCTTATGTTTTTTTATCTCTTCCTTCATCAACCACATTTTTAGGGATATAATTTGAGCATGACCACAACTATGCCCCCCATCTAAGATTGTTCCCTGCATCCATCCATTATCATGACAATTCCCCAACATTGCCCCTTCTAAGCCACAATCATTATTGAAGTGAATGTTCTTGAATGGCCACTTCACATTCATACTTGTGCACCCTATTTGCAATCTCCCTCGAAATTTGTTTTGAACAATGGTTTCCATAACCACCCACTTGCCCTTAGATAAAATCTTGTACCCATGTTGCCATCATCGGGATCCTCTAACTAGGTCTTACAACTAAGTGGAAGATAATGTTAACTCCATGAGATCTATATCTCACTTACTGGCAAAGAGTGATCATCAAAGAGAGGTTGCCTAGAGGGAAGGCACATCATCATGGGGACCAAAATGATGCCACATTTTGGGTGCTAGCATGATAATCCTACATGTATTGAAGGATAAACAATCTTAATCTTTGATGGGAAAACATTGAAAATGTTAATATAATAATAATAATAAAACTAGTTTTAAGGTTTAGCCAAGCCAAACACCGAATTGGTGTATCCCTTGTTTGTAGGACAAGGGACCCCTCTCCATTCAACAATTTGACTTAAAAATTATAAATATTTTAATTATAATAAATCTTTTTAGGAATCTCAGTATAAAAATTAGTGAATATGGGACTCAAATTGATGAATATTGTTGTTATGTTCATAGTGGTATATAAATTATAAAAGGAAACATTTCCTAATAAGAGGTTAGAGGTTCAAATATAGAGTGGGGTAGAGTATGTACAACTCCATAAACTTTAGCAGTCAAATTGTTGCGCGAAAGCAAATCCCCTATCCCATAAAGAATGGGGTCTCATACACCAATTTGGTGTTTGGCTTGGTCGTGATCTTAAAACTAGATTATTATTATTGTTATTATTAATATAAAAGAAAATGTGTAACAAATGGGATTAATGGTGACTATTTATTATTTTTATCCGATTTTACTATATGGACAAAGTTATCTTAGCTCCCACTTTATCTATTTATCATTGTGCGGATCTCTAGACTTGGAACTAAACACTGTTATTGCTAATATTTTAGTATTAAATAATGCATCTTTGTTTTTCACAATAACATCAAAGCAAGCATTGGACTTATACGATATTGTTGCTAAAATTTTAGTCATAAATAATGCGTATCACCCTACCTCTACAACTAATTAAGTCGGGTCCACAATTCACCCACATTTTTGTCTTAGCCAATGCTTGGTTCACAACAACCACCTCTACCCAACTTCTTCCACATACGCTACCTCTGGACACGCTTCCTCTACACATGCTCTGGGCTAGACTCCACCAAGGTGAGTGGCTATTATACATCCTACCCTTTTTTCCCACTCTTAGCATTATTCGTATAGGCTAAAATGGGGGTGCTCTTACTGTAAGTATTGAGACTGTAGCTATTCTAAAAGAGAAGCTTAATGGTTTAAACACATATTCAATTTAACCAAATTAGTTGATAGCTTAATGTTGTTGCTTATAGGTGCTACTCAACTACACATTACAATACTTTTTAATTAGTTTGATTGCATTAAGAGAGTAGTTTAATGTTGGCCTCAGTTATGCTTATAAATTCACTTGATCCAATGCTTCCGCAAAACGCATATTCTATTAATATTATAGAGTTAATTAATTTTATTGCATTAAAAGAAGAGTTTAACGATGGCCCCGATTATGCTTATAAATTCACTCGATCCATTGTTTTTGCCAAATGCATATTCTTTTAATATTATAATATTATAATATAGTTAATGATTATAGTTAATATAGTTAATACATATTAATGGTTAATCACTATAGGCATTAGGAATGTACGCCTATCTATGCTCTTCCTTGTAATTATATAATAGAGCAGAATGAGATATCTGGAACATTATAAAAATTGAATCATGGTGCGGAAGATTGACGTGCAAAGGTCGACACAATGAGCTAAACTTTTGCACAAAGTTCTATTAGGTCCCTATAATACTAGTGTATTCCCCTTATTAGTGTAGCCCCCTATTGTTATTGTTGTTCCCCTTAGAAGCCCACTATTGTTATTGTTGTGCCCTTAGATTATTATTGTTATGTAGGCCCTGATTATATTGTGACCCCTTAGACTCCTATATATACTAAGGAGGTCTTATCATTTGAATCATCCAAGAATTGTTTATTTATGTGATGTAAATGATGTTCCCCCTCGAAGATGATATTCTTTAAGTCTTTGATCTATATTTTCTGTGATTTGGTTGCATAACATTTGGCATCAGAGCTTTGGATTCTAGGGTTTCGCTTCTTCAAACAGGTCATCTTGGAATTTTCACTATAATTTTTTTATGATAAGCTTCAGAAGTTTATTTGTTTACCACATGGAACCCAAATCTTGGTGAACTTCATAAAAAATTGAGAGCTTGGTTCACTATATTTTTTGAGATATGATCTGAGGAAGTTAGGGTTTTTGCAGGCTCTTGAATTCAATCTCAAACAGTTGACCTAGGGAAAATCGTCATAAATTTCTCTCCGAGCATCAAATTTGAATTTTGTAGAACGTGACTGAAAGTGCATGGAATCTAGTTTCTGGTATATTATTTTTAGGACCGAAGGTCGAAATAGTGACATGTGGCACTTTGTACAAGTTCGCTCTACTGAACTAGTCCATAATCAGGTCATCTTGGGAGATCTAGCATAACTATATATTGAAGAATCCAATATTGGTATGAATAAAGGAAATGAAATAATATTCATAGGGCTACCACATAACCAAAGTTCAGACCTTGAAGATCCAAAATTACAGAGTTACAACCATTTCAAGATTGATCTCCAAAAAGCAAGAAAAAGGTGTGTATTTTTTATTTTATTTTTAAATTGCATAATTTTTGTTTGAAAAATCAGTTTGAAGTGATTCCAAGGGCATATTGAAGCATAGATATCTGTATTGGGTTTGAAAATTCCTCCTAAACAAAATAATTTCACACCCATTAAGCCCTTAGAAAGCTCTAATTTGACGCATGAAGAGGAAGAATTGCAACATGATATATCAAAATTACGGGACCAAGTGCAACAAATTTCGCTTTCACAAAGAGCAAACAAAGATGACATGGATGGTTTAAAAGGTGACATGAATGGTTTGAAGGCAGACATGGAAGGTTTAAAAGGTGACATGAATGGTTTGAAGGCAGACATGGAAGGTTTAAAAGGCGACATGAATGGTTTGAAGGCAGACATGGAAGGTTTGAAGGAAGGTTTGACAAAGTTGTTGCAAGAAAAGCTTACCAATGGTGACAAGGTAATCCATGAAAATCACGATGAGGAAAAAATGAATATGAATTATTCTTTTAGAGACTCCAATGTGGGGTTTAGGAACCACGACATTCCAAAGATAGATATGAGGAAGTTTGATGGCAATGATCCTGTAACATGGATATTGTAGATGGAGTAATATTTTGATCTAAATGATGTGCAACACACACAAAAGGTACACATTGCATCTTTATATTTAGAATCCAATCAATTTGTATGGTATCAATGGATTTCTCGTAAAGCACTTGTCGCTTGGTCAATTTTTACGGAGGAAATGATAGCGCATAATGACGTTACAAAGAGCAACACCTTCTTTAGCCAATTCATAAATCTCAAACAAAAGGGTTCAATGGCGAAGCACAATGAGGACTTCCCAAAATTGAATATTATGGTAACTAATATTCTAAAGGAGCATATGATTGATGTATTCATAGGGACTTTTAAGGATAACATCCAACATGAGGTTCACCTTTGGGAACCTGATTCATTGGAGAAGGCATTCAAGGTGGCAAGAAAAGTTGAAAGTAAAATTATGGCATCAAGGAAGTCTACCACTCACAACTATAAAGATGGAAGTGTTGATGCTACTAGCCTTCCACAACCTACAAGGTTGATGCCACAACAATTGGAGGAAAAAAGAGAAAAAGGGATTTGTTAAAATTGTGATATAAAATACACTAAAGGTCACAAGTGTGCCGAGAATAAATTATTCTACATAGATTGTGAAGGGGAGGAAGAAAAGGAACAAGAAACATCAAAAGAGGAGGATACACACCAGGAACCAACCCCAAATAAAGAAGAAATGAATCTCCTCAAACCATTAAGATAAAAGGATATATCAAGAAGAAAAAGGTAACAGTGTTGATTGATTTAGGTAGTACTCATAATTTTATTCATTGTAAGACAGCCAAAGAATTGAATTGCTTCCCATATTGAACACCTGAGTGTCAAGTGATGGTTGCAAATGGAGGAACTATAAATTTCTCTGGAATGTGTCATAATATCAAGCTAACCATGGGGGAATATGTATTGAATAGTCCAATGCTTTCCATTCCAATGGGTGGTGCTAATGTTGTACTAGGAGACCAATGATTACAATCTTTGGGGACAATAACTTTTATTTTTCAAGAAAATTTCTTGAATTTTTTTTGGGAAGGAAAGGAAGTTGAATTAAGGGGTATCACAGGGAAACCAGGAAATATAATAAGATCTAATGGCACGACAAAGATTATGAAGAAAGAACAATGAGGTGTAATTGCACAATTATGATCACTAAAGGTGCAAACATCAAAATCATATATTTCTCTAGATTTCCAAAAAGTCTTCAAAAATCATTCCAAGGTATTTAAGATTCTGAAAGGCCTCCCACCTATCCGTGATAATGACATTTATATTCATTTGATTCCAGGAAGTGTTCCTCCAAACATCAGACCTTACAGATATCCCTATACCCAAAAGAGTGAAATTAAACGTATGGTTGCAGAAATGCTAGAGGTTGGTAAATTTCAACCTAGTAAAATTTCTTTCTATGCTCCAGTAGTATTGATGCACAAGAAGGATGGATCATGATGTATGTATTCAGATTATAGGGAGCTCAACAAGCTCACTATTAAAGATAAATTTCCCATTCTTGTCATTGATGAAATGTTAGATGAATTAAATGGAGAAATTGACTTCACCAAGCTGGATCTTCGTTCAGGATATCATCAAATTAGAATAAAGACTTAAGAAATTCTGAAAACAACATTCAAAACTAATGAGGATCATTATGAATTTTTGGTCATGCCTTTTGGCCTTACTAATTTAGCTTCAACATTTCAAGGTTTGATGAATTCCATTTTCAAACCCTTCCTTAGAAAATTTTTGTGAGCATTTTTTGATGATATACTAATCTACAACAAGTCTTGGAATGATAATGTTCAACATATTGATAAGGTGCTCAAATTATTAGAGGAGAAACAATTATATGCAAAATCCTCCAAATGTTTCTTTGGAGTACATGAGGTGGAATATTTGGGCCATACTGTATCTCATGTGGGTGTTAAGGTAGACCCTAACAAAATTAAAGCCATTAAGAAATGTAAAATCCCCACAACCATAAAGCATTTTCGAGTATTTCTTGGGTTGACAGGGTATTATCACAAGTTTGTTAAGAATTATGGGAGAATAATAGCACCTCTAACAACACTACCGAGGAAAGATGCATTTTCTTGGACTATAGAAGCAACTAAGGCCTTTGAACATATTAAAGAGGAAATGTGCCAAGGACTAGTCTTAGCTACACTTGACTTCACAAAACCTTTATTGTTGAATGTGTGCCTCAGGAAATGGAATTGGTGTTGTTTTAATGCAAGAAGGAAGACCCATTGCTTTTGAAAGTCATCCAATCAAAGGAAAGTATTTACACAAACCTATTTATGAGAAGGAAATGTTGGCAATACTACATGAACTAAATCAATGGAGACCTTACCTAATGGGAGGAAACTTCAAGGTAGAAATAGATCATGGTAGTCTTAAATAATTTTTAGAACAAAGATTATCGTCAGAAGAGCAACAAAAAGGGGTCACAAAGATGTTGGGTTATGACTTTGAAATCATCTACAAAAAAGGGAATCAAAATGTTGTTGTAGATGCACTCTGAAGAAAGAATGAGGATGTGGAAGCATTGGTTTGTGCCATTTATATTATCCAACCTGATTAGATAACTGAAGCAAGCGATGAATGGAAGAACGACGAAGAGGTGTGGACACTCATTCAAAATTTGCAACAAGATCCTTGTACATCTGGTACATTTAACTGGAAAAATGATTCATTATGGTACAAAGATCACTTATATCTTTGTAAGAATTCTAAACCCAAGAAAAATATTCTTTTGGAATTGCACACCTCCCCCTTAGGAAGGCACTCAGGATTTTTGAAAACTTATCATAGGGTCAAGAAGGAATTTTTTTGGGGTGGCCTTAAATTTGATATTCAAAAGTTTGTGGCAGAATGTTTGGTTTGCCAACAAAATAAAGTTGAGAAAATTAAGGCCCCGAGTCTGTTACAACCTTTATCCATTCCAAGTCAATGTTGGGAGGAGGTCTTAATGGATTTTATCACAAGTTTACCCAAGTCTGAAGGAAAGAGTGTCATCGTGGTGGTAGTTGATAGACTTACCAATTATGCACACCTTTTTGCATTATCTCATCCTTTTAAAGCTAGTACAGTTGCTACTGCATTTATGGAATTAATTTAAAAGCTACATGTAAACCCAAATATTATTGTAAGTGACAGAGATCCCATTTTCACTGGATTTTTTTGGACAATTTTTTTTCTTGTCTTGATACTCAATTAACTCATAGCTCATCTTATCATCCTTAATCTTACAGGCAAACTGAGATGGTGAACAAATGTTTGGTAGGATATCTTTGTTGCTTCATATTGAATAAACAAACACAATGGGTCAAGTGGTTACATCTAGCTGAATGGTGGTATAACACTTCCTTCCATATTGCAACAAAAATGACCCCATTTATTGCACTTTATGGATATCGTCCACCATCCATCACATCATCTTTAAGAGAAAATTCTAAGGTTCAAGTAGTGGAATATCACATCGAGCATCAACAACAAGTTCTCCAACTCTTAAAGGATAACCTCACTCTGGTGCAGAATCGAATGAAACAATAGGCATATTAGCATCACAGTGAAAGAAATTTTGATATAGGCAACTAATTATTTTTACAGCTACAACCATACAAACAAATGTCCCTCAAGCAAGCTAAAAAGGATAATAAATTATCACCCAAGTATTATGGTCTTTACAAGGTGTTGCAAAAGATTGGTACCATGGCATACAAATTTGAGTTGCCTGCATCTTCCTGATTACACCCAGTTTTCCATGTTTCATGCTTAAAGAATGTTATCGGTGACAAGCTCCTAGTTAAAACATTGTTGCCAGAACTTGACAAAGAAGGAAAAATCATATTTGAGCATGAAGAAATCACAAAAACAAGGACCCAACACCGACAGAATCAATTAATTTTAGAGTATCTCATTAAGTGGAAGAACTTACCTGCTGAAGATTCCAAATGGGAGGATGATAATTTTATACAGAAGCATCTGAAACTACTCAAGCGTTGAGGACAACACTTTTTTGAAGGAGAGGGGCATGTTAGGTCCCTATAATAATAATGTATTCCCCTTGTTAGTGTAGCCCCCTATTGTTATTGTTGTGCCCCATAGAAGCCCACTATTGTTATTCTTGTGCCCTTACGTTATTATTGTTATGTGGGCTCTGATTATATTGTGACCCCTTAGACTCATATATATACCAAGGAGGTCTTATCATTTGAATCATCTAATAATTGTTCATTTATGTAATGTAAAGGAGGTTTTCTCCTTCAAGAGTATATTTTTTAAGTCGTTGATCTATCTTTTCTATGAGTTCGTTGCATAACAAGTTCATTGTGCAAGAGTTCAACTCAGTGTGTAGACCAATGCACAATGAACTTCTGCATAATGGCAATGTAGATGCGGAGGACTATGTCGTGTAGGGACCAAAAATCAAAACTCAGCTTGGGAATATCGAGTTGAAGTCAAGCTTTTAGATATTTAAATATTTCAAGCTTGGAGAACTCCCAAAACAATGATTTTCTTTTGGATCCACTTGCATAATCACACATAAGTTCAAGTCCTTGGTACACTGAATGCCACCAGCTCCCACAATAAATACTGCAACTTACTAGAGTAAATGCAAATAGCAGGAGTATTGTATCCCACAAACACAAGTCCATTGCAACACTCCCCGCTACACATTACAAGCATGGCATCACCCTCCTACAGACCAATCAAAACCCAATAGACTAGCCCACAATTTTTCACCGACATATTATGTTTTCCCTATGCCATTTTAAAATTTAGGTCAATGAAAATTTAGTCGGAAGAATGCATAGGTTAGTTCACAAATGCCAGTAATATATGTACCACAAACACATAACTAGTATCCAAATTAAAGTCATTCCAAAAACATTATGTGTCTATCCGAGAAAATGTATAGAGAATGCAAAGGATAGGGTTTCGGTAATGGTATAACAGATCACTTTTATGGAATTTTTCTTCTTCTGAAACTAGGCATATGTGCGGAAATGTGGAGAAATCGCATGGTGCGGAGGAAGCTTTCAAGCACCTCCTTGTATGCAAAGTAACCCTGTTTTTGCAATAAGACCGAGACAAGCGGTGCACCTATACAATATTATTGGTAATGTTTTAATTATAAATAATGCTTTTATCACTAGTATTTTAGTATTGAATAATCCATATTTGTTGTTCGCAATATTTTAGTTATAAATAATGCAAATTTTCGTATTCCCGAATATCACTAGTCAATTAAGTAAAGGTTGAATTATTATGGAATGCAAAGAACCTGTAATCACATCAATGTTCATATGAGTGCACAAAGCTTTGTTTATGGTTATTTTGCTGAAATTAGGGACATGTGCGAAAGTGCGGAGGAAGTCCATTGTGCTAAGGAAGCTTTCAAACTTCATTGTGCCGATCTCTGCACTTCGCATTAAATACACTTGTATATTTTTTCTCGAAGAAGCTTAGAAGATTTCATCGTGTGTATCTCCGAACTTCACATTGAAGGATTTTTTTGCTAATATTTTAGTGTTAAATAATCCATATTTGTTTTTTTGCAATAACACCGAGGCAAGTGGTGGACCTAGGCGATATTATTGCTAATATTTTAATTATAAATAATGCTTTTATTGCTAATATTTTAGTATTAAATAATCCATATTTTCTCTTGCAATATTTTAATTATAAATAATGTGTATCTCCATATTCTCGAATATCAACAATCAATTGAGTAAAGGTTGTGCGTAGTTCGAAGAAAATTGGATCATTGAGCACAAGCTTTGTTTATGGTTATGTTGCTGAAATTAGGCATATGTGTGCAAGTATGGAGGAAGCTTTCAAGCTTTGATTATTCAAACCCTTGAATTTCGCACTAAAGGATTTTGTAGATTTTTTATCGGAACAGATGCATGAGTGCAGAGTTTGGATTTATCAAATTTAATATCACATATTATACTCGTTATTTGTGTAGTATAACATTAGTGTTTATAACATATTTTATTATGTAATTACTATATATTTTGCCTGGGTAGTTGCAAAGGGAAATGCAAGATCAATGAGAAACAATTGTTGAAATCCCAGGCCCACGTGAAAGGGGTTGTTTCCAGTTGAGATATGTAGATCTCTATTGCCATTAGTTAGAAATATTAGTCATAAACCTTAATTTCCAAACCTATAAACAATTCTTGTACGCTAGGTTGCACACGAAGTGATAGTTATGCGAATCGACTTGATTCTGTTTCTTTGATGCCAGATTGAATCTAGTTCGAATGCTATTTTTTGACTAAATAGTTTCATATTTTTTTTTCTATTACGTTGTGCCTATATGAAAATACAACATGAAAGTAGATATTGTTATTAGCCATATTTTTGTGGTGATATTTCAGAGAAAAATGGTTTTTGGCAATGCAATGATCCTGCAGGTTTTCCAGATGCTGGAAGTTTTGTTAGAATGTTGCATAGTTTACAATCAAAGCTTTTGTTGTGCAAAAAATATTATAATAGTTTTGGAATACTACTTTTTAGCTTAACGCAAAACGAAAAACTATACAAAGTTATAAACTATTACCTAATTTACTTATTTCAGTGAACAAAGTTCATTTAATATTTGGATAATGCGACAAAGACAAAAAGGCATTCAAGTGGTGAATTGACATCTAGGATCTGAAATTACTTTTGCAAAGTAAAAGTTGGCCGATAACAAGGCAAGTATACATAGTAAATGTGTTGGATACACGTTAGTTCAATGAATAATTACGGAAAATACTTTTATTTATTGGAAAAAGAGCTTTAGTTAATGAAAATAGAATGCAATTTACGATATTAATAAAATAATATCTCGATATCGATTTCTAAAGCGTGTAAGACAGATTAATCATGAAACATAATCATGTCAATTGGACTATGTCAAATTGGAATTTAAGTAAAACATATATGATTTAAAGTAATAGATTTTACAACAATATTTTTTTGATTAAAGATCAGGCAAATCAATACTATCCACATTGATAACGATCATTGGTTAGTGGATACCATTAAAATCGATAGTAGTTAAATGTCATTTTAGAACTTAGATGTCAATTCGTGATTTAGATGACTTATTGCCTTTGATGCATTATATATACGCCTGTTTCCTATAAAATCAATTTGTCAATGTTCATTTTGTTCTAGACTGGTTAGTAGGTTATAGGCAATCTACTTGCTTTGTTATACTGACACTGTTAAGAGTTTTAAGCTTTTGATTTATAATTTGTCTATTGCTTTTTTGCATTTGTTACTAACATTGAAGAAATGGCCCATAGAAACAATGGCATGAGCACAAAGCTAGAAGTACATGCAGGGAGCGAAGATATCTTAATGCTTAGCAAAAATATTTTAATGCCAATGGATAAAATGCTAGAAATTTAGCAAATGCTTAGGCGTCTCGAAGATGAATTAGATGTCATAAGAATGTTGTGAGAAGAGCTTCTGCAAAACATGAATAGATCAATCAATTCTTTATTATGGTAGCATAATTAGTACAAGCGTTAATGTCCATAAACAATGGTTAATTAGTAAAGAAATCACTACCAATTTTTGCTATTTGCTGAACCAATTTTGAAATTTAGTATATGCTAAAGGCTATGTATTGTAATATTCTCGACAGAGTTAAAGCAAAAAAACATATCAGACTATTCTGGATTATAGATCTATGTATAAATGCAATATTTTTTATAAGTTATATCGTAATCTTGGTTTTTCGGTTAGAAACTCATTTCAGCTTTGTATGACAATGACTTATTTAGATATTTGTTTAAATCTTGTATGGAATAGTTGTTTAAATAGAAAAAAATACTGGATTGGTCGACATTGTAAACAAAGAAAACTGTGATTGTAAAGTAATGTCACCGAAAATTGCAATGTAACCAACTTGTAATATTTCCTGAGTAGTTATAGAACTTGAAAATTTGATAAATTAAGAAACAATGTAAGAAACGAGACTACAAAAAAGCAAAAAATGACATAGCATAGTACAAAACATAGAGCCAAAACAAAAATAGTTCATTGGATTACGTTTATGTACAATGTCATACTAGCATTTGCATTGGTAGAAGAAATCGCCTTGTTTTCTCTAATGATTACATTTCTAATCTTGTTCCCATGAGTATAGTATATTGATTGATAATGTGAAATCAGATCCCAAATATTGAGTAAAATGAAAGAGTTGTTCGACAAAAAAATAAAAATTCATTTCCTGAATCAGAAACTTTGAGACAATATTAGGATGCTTGGAAATGCAAGGAGCAAGCATTGTGTTGTTACTGAATTTCTTAACAATGTAAAGAAAGAAACCTGCCATTGTATATGTACAACTACGCTATGATGGTATATTGTAAATGTGTCATGCGTCTCGAAGTTGGTCAAGATTTCAATAACATCTATTTTTTTCTGTGAATTATTGGTCGTAGGAAATTTGTCGTAGTGCAGGTAATACTCTTTCCAGTTCAACACCCCTCAGTATACACTGTTTTTTAGTCTTATCACTTACATGTATGATGTAGTTTAAGTGACGAAAATAAAGAAAGCGAGAGTCCTGCGTGCAAGTGTCGCAATAAAGCATAGTTTTGTTCACAACTCTAGTAGTTGTAAATGGAGTACTACATCTCACGCATACAATCTTGAATGGGTTCGTATATACGCTAAACACTCTTAGGTATCCTTGGAAATGTTGTAAAATTGATATATAAAATGTAGAAATTCCTTGTAGATTCAAAATTCTTATGTGATATGCTAAAACAAAAGACTTGAATCTACTCTACTCATTAGCGGAAACAATTAATTGATTGAGAAATCACAAAACACGAGACAAGATCCAATCACATATGCTCATATATTTATCTAAAGGGAAATCTTGCTGCTCAAAACCCCTTACTATCTATATATTGCACTAGATCAAAAAATAGAGAAGAAAATACAATGCTTGTTCAACCTGAACAATATTTGCACAAGTACAATCTATCTCGCTGCCTCACAAGTTGACTCTGGCCAATACTTCGCCAATTTTGCTGCCTTCCAAGTTCTTATTTCCTTTTGTTGTTTCTCAAGGAATTAGTATGATATTAATTAGGGAAATCCCAAACCTGAATTTTGCAATTCCTATAGCCCCTTCTTTGACTACATGCACCACTTGTACAACTTGGAAAATTATACCACTGATAGTACACTGCCCTTGAACTCCAATATCAACTGGATAACTCGAATTTCATGCATGCATGAGTTAATTATAGTTGATTTATCAGTTAATTGGTTGAACACATGAAGTTGCACCCCATTTCTAGACCTCCTACTAGTTCCTCCAACACTTTGAACTAGTTTAACTGACATTAACTCGGTTTAACTAAATTAAACTATTACAACTCAAATTAAACTCAACCTAGGGTCCTAAAATTTAGGAACCACCCTACATGACTCAAGCTAGGCCCTCAACTCGAATTAACTTGGCCAACTTAATGAAATTAACTTAGTTAAACTAGTTGAACACATGAAGTTTCACCCCATTTCTAGACCTCCTACTAGTTCCTCCAACACTTTGAACTAGTTTAACTGACATTAACTCGGTTTAACTGAATTAAACTATTACAACTCAAATTAAACTCAACCTAGGGTCCTAAAATTTAGGAACCACCCTACATGACTCAAGCTAGGCCCTCAACTCGAATTAACTTGGCCAACTTAATGAAATTAACTTAGTTAACTCATTCTCGTTGTCTTGTGATGTGGAATTACAATTTTCTCCTAATTTAATTCAAGGGAAAATTAAATCAAGATTTTCTTGTTTCCATTTTCAACACTCCCTCTCAACAAGAAAGGGATTATCTGCTACCCTGATCTTGCCTCTATGGAACTTGAATTTTCATTTTGACAATGCCTTTCTCAAAATATTTGCATCATGTTCCTCTGTAGGAATGTACTCCAACAACATGATTCTCCTCTGCACACAATCTCGTAGATGGTGATACCAAATGTTGATATGATTGGATTGATCATGAAAAAATGTATTCTCAAAGAGTTTTATACAACTTTGGTTGTCACAGTAAATCACTCTAAGATCCATCATCTGACCAAATAACCCAACAAGAATCTTCCTCATCCAGATAGCTTCAGAAGTTGCTTGACCAGCAGCCATGTACTCTACTTCTGCTGAACTGAGTGCAACTGATCTTTGCTTCCTGCTGTACCAAGAAACTGCTGCTGACCCAATGCTGAAGATGCCTTATGATGTGCTCGACTACCTGCCTAATATGCATCTATGAAGCCTTGCAACTTCACTCCCTCTTTTCGCCTATACCAAAGACCATATTGAGTAGTGCCTCTGAGGTATATCAACACATGTTTGGCTACCTTCCAATATAGTTTGGTTGGCTTAACCATTGTTTGAATAAGCTGGTTAATTGCATAACACATGTATGGTAGTGTGTTCACCAAATATATAAGTGAACCCACAAGCTGCCTGTAAATAGTAGCATCCACTACTTCACCTGAAGTAGTGTCTTTCTTCCTCCAATTCCCCGCTAGAGGAGTCTCTATGGGTTTTCTTCTCTCCATGTGGAAATTCTTCAGTATCTCATTGGCATACTTGCTCTAAGATACAAATAGTTCCCCATCTCCTTTACATACTTCCATACTGAGGAAATAATGCATGAGCCCCAGGTCCTTCATCTCGAATTCTCTTGCAAGATTTTACCAACTTCTCATCACTTGTTAGAATTAAATCATCGACATATAATACTATAATCAATAATTTACCTTCAACCACAATATGGTAAAAGTTTGCATCTACTTCAATTTTGGTGAAGCCCAACCTGGTGAACTCCTTCCGGCTGCTCAATGTATGCCTCTTCCTCAATCACTCCATTGAGGAATGATGTCTTCACATCCATTTGATGTATCTTCCATCCCATCTGTGTTGTAAGTGCTAGAATTGATCTGATAGAAGAGTACCTTGCTACTAGAGCAAAGGTCTCCTTGTAATCAATTCCCTCCACCTAAGAGAACCCCTTGGCCACAAATATGGCCTTGTGTTTCTCGATGCTTCCATATGCTGCCTACTTCACCTTGTAGATCCACCTCGAACCTACCACTGACTTGTTCTCTGGTCTTGGGACAACTTCCCAAACACTGTTTATGACTATGGAATCATATTCCTCTACCATGGCATCAACCCATACTAGATTCTGCATTGCTTCCTCAAATGAGGATGGTTTTGTCTCAACTAGCTCACTCATAAGAGCCATGTACCCAATGTACCGATCTAGTGACCTCCTTTGCCTGCGCTATGATGTGGGTTCTCCCACATTCTCTCTGGCATCATGCAGTAATCTATAAACTTCCCTGGTGTGCTTCCTTCCATCTCTAGATGTATCTACATGAGTGGGTGCTTCCACTCTCTGCTCCTCTGTTCGTGGCTGCTCCACTCAACTATCAATTCTAGCTTTTTCCTTGCATCCTTGGTAACATGACAGTAAAATGATGAACCAAAGATCCTGAAGTGTGACACATATGGTTTCTTCCCTTAAAAATCTATTCTGGTGTACTCATCCTAAGAATCCGATGAGGACTCCTATTTTGCACATATACAACCGTGTTTCATGCTTCAACCCACAAGTGCAATGGTAGGCCTTTATCATGAAATATTGCCGGTATAGCTCCCACAATACTTCTGTTGTCCTATGAACATGAGAAATTTCCACTTGATCCTTTAAGGCATTAACGTGATAGAGCATCAACTGAGTCTCATGCATCGACTAGAGGGCGACCTTCTATGCATGATGATGAGATTGGTCATGGATTGAGGAGATTATCAGATGAATCGGGTGAGGGCCATCATTCGTTACATCATGATCATGGTATATATATGTTTATTTGAAAGTTTTTAAATGATATTTGTTACAGCATGATCATGGTATATATATGTTTATGTGCAAGTTTTTAAATGATATTTTAATAGTGGGTGCTTCCACTCTCTGTTGCTCAATGTACGCCTCTTCCTCAATCACTCCATTGAGGAATGTTATCTTCACATCCATTTGATGTACCTTCCATCCCATCTGTGTTGTAAGTGCTAGAATTGATCTAATAGAAGAGTACCTTGCTACTAGAGCAAAGGTTCCTTGTAATCAATTCCCTCCACCTAAGAGAACCCCTTAGCCACAAATATGGCCTTGTGTTTCTCCATGCTTCCATCTGCTGCCTACTTCACTTTGTAGATCCACCTCGAACCTAACACTTACTTGTTCTTTGGCCTTGGGACAACTTCCCAAACACTGTTTATGACTATGGAATCATATTCCTCTACCATGGTATTAACCCATACTGGATTCTTCACTGCTTCCTCGAATGAGGATGGTTCTGTCTCAACTAGCTCACTCATAAGTGCCATGTACCCAGTGTACCGATCTAGTGACCTCCTCTACCTGCGCTATGATGTGGGTTCTCCCACATTCTCTCTAGCATCATGCAGTAATCTATAAACTTCCCTGGTGTGCTTCCTTCCTTCTCTGGATGTCTCTACATGAGTGGGTGCTTCCACTCTTTGCTCCTCTGTTTGTGGCTACTCCACATCATCCTGAGGTTCTTCCTTTGGAGCAAAAAGCTCCTCATCTGCATGTAACCAAATATCCCTCTCAAGGGAACATATCATGGCCTTCTCTTCATCAAAATTCACATCTCTACGAACAAATATCATCCTGTGAGATGGAAAATACAACTGATAGTTCTGAGGTGTATCAGTGTACCCCACAAATATGCCCAACTCAACTATCAATTCTAACTTTTTCCTTGCATCCTTGGTAACGTGACAGTAAAATGATGAACCAAAGATCCTGAAGTGTGACACATCTGGTTTCTTCCCTGAAAAAGTTTATTCTGGTGTACTCATCCTAAGAATCCGATGAGGAGTCCTATTTTGCACATATACAACCGTGTTTCATGCTTCAGCCCACAAGTGTAATGGTAGGCCTTGATCATGCAACATTGCCCGTATAGCTCCCACAATACTTTTGTTGTCCCGTGAACATGAGTAGTTGCCACTTGATCCTTTAAGGCATTAACGTGATAGAGCATCAACTGAGTCTCATGCATCGACTAGAGGGCGACCTTCTATGCATGATGATGAGATTGGTCATGGATTGAGGAGATTATCAGATGAATCGGGGGAGGGCCATCATTCGTTACATCATGGTCATGGTATATATGTTTATGTGCAAGTTTTTAAATGATATTTGTATAATCATATATACATACATATTGAATTGATATTTTTTCAATTTAGCTTTATTAATTTATAATAAATTCCATCTTTTTTAGGAGCATCTCTCACTAGGTTGAAGAGAGTATCAAATCAATCATTGAAGGGCCATCATTCACATCATCGTGGTATGGTATATATATGTTTATGTTCATTTTCTTAAATGATAAATAAGTAGAATCATATGTACCTACATATATTGAATAGATTTTTGTCAATTTAACTTAATTAATTTTTATAGTTTTTATTTTTTTAGAAGCATCTCTCACTATTTCATTGCGTGAGGGTGGTCAACAAGCTCAAACAACTCATGTACTTAGGCATGATGGTGCTCAACCATTTCCGGTTGGTCATCAATCTCAATCAGATCATCATGAACCTCATCCTTTTGATATATATATATATATATATATATATATATATATATATATATATATATATATATATATATATATATATATATCTATATATATATATATATATTATGTTAAAACAAATTTGTACATGTAAATGAATTGTATGTACATATACATATACATGTCTATCTTGCATGTGTACAAATACATTTGAACATGTTTTTATATTTATGTGATTATATTGAAGCAGGGGGTGAAAATGTTGATTGAAGTAAATGTAGGTGAAGCAGGGCAATTCAAGAAGAAGACCATATACCAACTACCACCTATCCATTCGATATTCATGATGAGCTTCCTTGGGAAACAAACGCCCAACAATCTACGTTACAAAGGTGCATAGCTCATTATTCAACATAGAAGAAAGATCTTGCGAGTTTGGAGCTCCCAGTAGAGAGTTGACAAAGCTTAGAAATAGTTGTGCACTCTCTAAGCTCATTTCTTGATATTTACAAGAACCTTGGGCCTGTTGGGTGTGGAGCTTGATTATCTTCTTTATTAAGAGGTATCACCACGTTGGACCATAGTTCGTTACGTGGCAGCCCATTTAATCATTGTCAGGGGGTGTCCAGGGGAGGCGACAATTTTATGAGCCCCTCCCTGGCAGGGGTTCAGTGACAACACCTCTGAAGCTAAAAATAGATGGAAACTTTCCTTGTAAAATATTGTAATTTCATAGTCAATCTAATTTGTTCATTAGGCGGATGATATGATGATAGAAGTTATGTTTCATTTAGGGTTTTTTCCCTAGAAGGAAACCCCTTGCTATATATGAGGGAATTGTATTGCGGCTGTGGATATGTGTTTTCTGAGCGAGAAAGAGAGAGGATATTGTGTGAGAGCGAAGAGGAAATTATAACGGATTTGTTGTAGGTTGTATCTCTTCATTTTGCTGGATAATATAAAGGAAGGATTGGTTGTTTCTCTGTGGATGTAGCCCAAATTGTGTGAACCATGTATATCTGTGTCTCTCTTGTTTTATGCGTTTTCTGTGTTTGTGTTTCTGCAATATTTTATGTGCTCCATTGCTCTGTAATATATAATTTTATAAAAACTGGTATCAAAGCCGAAGGTCTATTCAGCTGATAAACTTGTAGGAGAGAAGGGTTCCTGGTTTGAGTGGGAGCAATGACGAAAGATGGTAAGTTTAGGGTCAAGAAATTTAACAGCCAAAACTACCAACTGTGGAAGATGCAGATGGGATATTATATGTATCAGAAAGATTTGTACCTAACATTGAGTGGAAAAACGAAGAATCCAATGAGTATGATAGATGAAGAATGGGAAATTCTTGACAGAAAAGCACTTGGAACAATACGACTATGCTTGGTGGCGTTAGTAGCCTTTAATGTTTCAAAGGAAACGACAATAAAGAGTTTAATGGCGACATTGGCTAAACTATATGAAAAACCCTCAACCTCAAACAATGTATTTCTTATGAAGCAGTTATTTAATATGAAGATGTCAGAAGGTGGATCTGTTGCTGATCATTTAAATGAATTTAATACGGTTACTAGTTAGTTAAGTTCTATAGGGGTAAATTTTGATGATGAAGTTAGGGCTATGTTATTTCTATGCTCATTTCCAGAAAGTTGGAATGGCTTATTTATGGCCATTAGTAACTCTATCTCTAGATCTAGTACTTTAAAGTTTGATGATGTAGTTGGTGCTATCCTTAGCGAGGAAATGCGATGGAAAAGCTCCAGTGAGACATTAGGTAATGATTTGACTATAGAGACTAGGGAAGAAAAATAGAAAGAGGAAAGAGCCGAGGATATTATAGTAAGTCAAGGAAAGTCAGAACCAAGTCCAGACCAGGGATAGTGTGCTAGAAATCAGTGAAGAAAGGACACCTAAAGAAAGTCTGTAATTATTGGAAGGGAAAAGAAGGAGACACACAACAAGAAAACGATCATGAAGCGAATGTGACAGGTGATGTGTTTCAATATGCTTTGATTCTTTCATTAGAAAATATGATTGATGTCTGGGTGGTAGATTCAGGGGCCTCATTCCATGCCACACCTGAAAGGAAACATTTTCATGATTATGTTCAAGGAGATTTTGGACAGGTTCATTTGGGTGATGATAAACCCTGTAAAATCATTGGAATGGGTAAAGTTTTCATAAAACAATAGAATGCAAACCAATGGCTATTGAAGGAGGTAGGGCATGTTCCAAATATGAAGACAAATATAATTTCAACAGGGCAGTTGGGAGGTGAAGGTTATGTAAATACTTTTACAAATAAAGCATGGAAGTCACTAAAGGAGCCCTGGTAATAACAAAAGGAGAAAATGTTGGTACATTGTATTTATGAAATGGTATTTCTAATTTTGTTAATGATTTAACCTTCACTGGAGCAAATACAACATTATGGCATCATATGCTCGGGCACATGAGTGAGAAGGGGATGCAGATTCTTCACTTAAGAAATTTGTTGCCAGGTTTGAAGCATGTTGATTTGGATTTCTATGAGAAGTGTGTTTATGGAAAACATAAGAGAGTCAGATTCCTCAGAGTTGGGAAAGAAAAGAAGAGTGAAAATTTAGAGATTGTTCATACCGATGTATGCGGACCTGCTAAGGTATCATCTCTCGATCACTCTCATTATTATGTTACTTTTATTGATGATGCATCCAGAAAAAACCTAGATTTATTATATTTGAAATAAATTTGATGTATTTGATACTTTCAAGAAATGGAAAGGTTTGGTTGAGAATGGGACAAGAAAGAAGTTGAAGTGTCTCAGATCAGACAACGAAGGTGAATATTGCAACAAATAGTTTGATAAGTATTGTTCAGAGCATGGAATTTGCAGAGAGAAGACAGTTCCAGTAACACCACAGGAAAATGGTGTGTCAGAAAGGATGAATAGGACAATCATGGAGCGTGCAAGGTGCATGAGATTGCATGCAAGATTGCCTTCATAATTTTTGGCAGATGTTGTAGATACTATTGTTTATCTAATAAACAAAGGGCCTTCATGTTCCTTGGATGGTGGTATTCCAGAGGAGGCATGGAAAGGTAAAAAGGTAAACTACTCATTTTTAAAGACTTTTGGTTGTGAAGCCTTTATCCACATTAATAAAGAAAATAGAATAAAGCTTGAGGAAAAATCAAAGAAATGTACCTTTATTGGATATGATGTTAATTATTTTGGTTATCGCTTTTATGATTATGAAATCAAAAAATCATTACGAGTAGAGAAGTCATATTCAATGAAAGGGTCTTGTATAAGGATCAAATGCAGGAAAAGAAACAGGAAAAAATAAATAGAGAATACACAGTGCTCGATGAGATCACAAGAAAAGTAAAGGTGTATTAAAATCATAATGATCGACAGCCACAACAACAACAACAACCACAAAAACAACATGCACCTCAAACACCTAAAAGTGGAATTAGAAGATCTATGAGGATAAGTAGACTCCCTGAACGATACTCTCCTTCATTATATTATGTATTGTTGACTGATTCTGGTGAACCAGAATGTTATGAAGAAGCAATGCAGGTAGAAACTAGGAAGAAGTGGGAGCTAGCCATGAAAGAAGAGATGGACTCCTTGGTACATAACTAGACTTGGGACTTAGTCAGGTTGCCTGCAGGTAAAACAACATTATAGAATAAATGGGTTTACAGGTTGAAGGAAGAAGATGGAGGTAGAAAAAGGTATAAAGCTAGACTTGTGGTGAAGGGGTTTGCACAAAAGAAAGGTATAGACTTTGATGAAATATTTTCTCCTGTTGTTAAAATGACTTCAATCAGAACTATTTTAAGTCTAGTAGCAACAAAAGATTTGCATCTTGAGCAATTAGATGTAAAGACAACCTTTCTCCATGGGGATTTGGAGGAAGAGATCTATATGCAGTAGCCATAAGGATATGAGGTCAAAGGGAAGGAGAAACTAGTGTGTAGGTTGAAGAAGAGCTTGTATGGCTTAAAACATGCTCCAAGGCAGTGGTATCTAAAATTTGACAGGTTTATGTCTGAACAAGGTTATACTAGATGTCACTATGATCATTTTGTTTATCTCAAAAGGAAAAATGATGGTAACTATTGGGTCCCTATAATTTTCGCTATAACTTTTTTTCTGTGATGTTTCAGAAGTCGCAAAAAAAACCCATTTGAGAAGAAATCACGCTGAACGTTGGGTCCAAATTTCAGAGCTTTTCACGTGAAATTTGTGGAGATATGATCTAAGGAAGTTGGTCTTTTTGCAGACTCCTGAATTACATTCAAAACAGGTGACCTGGGGAAAATCGTCATAACTTTCTCTCTGGGGATTGGATTGAAATTTCATAAGAAGGTACAGAAAGAGGAAGGACTGTAGTTTCTTGTGTGCATGTTTTAGATCCAAAGGTTGAAACAGTGACTCATGGCACGTCGTACAAGTTCGCGCTACTGAACTAGTCTAAAAGCAAGTCACTGTGGGAGATTTCACATAACTCTTCCTTGGAGAATCCAATTTGGGTCAGACTTGTGGCGTTGGAAAGAGGACACAGAAGGCTACTACAGGTCGCAATTTCAGAACTGGATGATCCGAAATTACAGAGATACATCAGATTCAATATCAGGCTTCTATGAAGCGAAAAAAGGTGTGTAGTTTTTTTTAAATTTTTGTGTAAGCTTGGTTTAACGGAATTTAAAGGGCATAGTAAAGCATTATTATCGGTAACTAATGCCCCGAGGAAAGAAAATGCAAACACCTAGTAAGGAACCTGAAAGCTCTAGCATGACTCATGAAGAAGAGGAAGAAATGCTACATGATATATCAAAATTACAAGAACAAGTGCAACAAATGTCACACTCACAAAAGCTAACAGAAGCTAAGATAAATGACGTGGAATCTAAGATAAATGGCGTCGAATCTAAGATAAAGGGCATGGAAGCTAAGATGGATGATTCAAAGACAGATTTCAAGAGACATGGCAGATTTGAAGATAGATTTGAAGACAGACATGGAAGAATTGAAGAAGTTGCTACAAGAAAGGGTCACTAATGGTGAAAGGGTAGTAAAGGAAACTCACGATGAGAACAAAAGAAATGTTAATCATGATTCCATAGACTCTAATGTTGGATTGAAGACCCACCATATTCTAAAAATTGATATGAGGAAGTTTGATGGCAAGTATCCCGCCACATGGATATTACAGATGGAGCAGTTCTTTGATCTCAATAATGTGAAAAACACACAAAAGGTACGTATGGAAACTATATATTTGGAACCAAATCAGTTTGTATGGTATCAATGGCTTTGCTCTCGCAAACAATTTATCACTTGGGCAATTTTTACGGAAGAATTGATAGCACATTATGAAGATACAAAAAGCAACACTTTTTTTAGCCAATTGATAAGTCTCAAACAAAAGGGTTCAGTAATGGAGCACATTGAGGAGTTCCAAAAATTGAACATAAGGGTAAAAGATATTCCAGAGGAGCATAGGATTGATGTGTTCATAGGGTCTTTAAAGGATAATATCCAACATGATGTTCGCCTTTGGGAACCTGATTCATTAGAGAAGGCATTCAGGTTAGCAAGAAAAATGGAAAGCAAAATTATGGCAACCAGGAAGCATACCACTCACAACTATAAAGACGGAAGTGTTGTTGCCCCTAGTCTTCCACAACCTATAAGGTTGACGCCACAACAATTGGAAGAAAAAGGAGCTAAAGGGCTTTGTTACAGTTGTGATAGAAAATATACTAAAGGTCATAAGTGTGTTGAGAAGAAATTATTCTACATAGATTGTGAAGAGGAAGAAGAAAAGGAGCAAGAAAGGTCAAAAGAAGAAGATATACTCCAGGAACAAAGCCTAGATGAAGAATAAATAAATCCGACCATATCTTGTAATGCATTGGCGGGAATTACCACTCCTCAAACCATCAAGATAGAAGGACAAATCAAGAAGAAAAAGGTAATAGTGTTGATTGATTTAGGAAGCACCCATAATTTTATTCATTGTAAGGTAGCAAGAGAATTGAATTGCTTCCTATATCTAGCACCAGAGTGTCAAGTGATGATTGCAAATGGAGGAACAATAAATTTCTCTGGAAGGTGCCATAATATCAAGCTATCCATGGGAGAATATGTATTGACTAGCCCAATGCTTTCCATTCCAATGGGAGGTGCTGATGTTGTACTAGGAGTCCAATCGCTACAATCCTTGGGCACAATAGCTTTTAATTTTCAAGAACTTTTCATCAAATTTTGTACGGAAGGAAAGGAAGTTGAATTAAGGGGTATTGCAGGAAAACCAGGAAAGATAATAAGCTCTAATGGTATGACAAAGCTTCTAAAAAATGAGCAAAGAGGTGTAATTGCACAATTATGTTCGCTAGATGTTAACACATCGGAATCATCTATTTCTCCAGATCTCCAAAAAGTCCTGGACAATCATTCCAAGGTATTTGAGAATCCCAAAGGTCTCCCACCTATGCGTGATCATGATCATGCTATTCATCTGATTCTAGGAAGTGTTCCTCCAAACATCAGGCCGTACAGATATCCCTATGTCCAAAAAAGTGAAATTGAACGTATGGTTGCAGAAATGCTAGAGGCTGGTATAATTCAACCAAGTCAAAGTTCTTTCTTTGCTCCAGTAGTATTGGTGCACAAGAAGGATGGATCATGGCGCATGTGTCTGGATTATAGGGAGCTCAACAAGCTCACTATTAAAGATAAGTTCCCCATTCCTGTCATTGATGAATTACTGGATGAATTGCATGGATCAATTTACTTCACCAAGTTGGATCTTCGTTCAGGATATCATCAAATCAGAATGAAGATTGAAGACATTCCGAAAACGACATTTAGAACTCATGAAGGTCATTATGAATTTTTGGTCATGCCTTTTGGCCTTACTAATGCACCTTCAACATTTCAAGGTTTGATGAATTCAATTTTCAAACCATTCCTTAGAAAATTTGTGTTAGTATTTTTTGATGATATACTAATCTACAACAAGTCTTGGAAGGATCATGTTGAACATGTTGACAGGGTGCTACAATTATTGGAGGAGAAACAATTATATGCAAAAAGATCCAAATGTTTCTTTGGAGTCCAGGAGGTGGAATATTTGGGTCATATTGTATCTCAAGAAGGAATTAAGGTAGACCCTAGCAAAATTAAAGCCATTAAGGAATGGAAAATCCCCACATCCATAAAGCATCTGCGAGGATTTCTTGGGTTGACAGGGTATTATCGCAAGTTTGTTAAGAATTATGGGAGAATAGCAGCACCTCTAACAACATTATTGAAGAAAGATGCATTTTCATGGACTCCGGAAGCAACAAAGGCCTTTGAACATCTTAAAGAGGCAATGTGCCAAGCACCGGTCTTAGCTACACCGGACTTCACAAAAACCTTTATTGTGGAATGTGATGCTTCAGGAAATGGAATTGGTGTTGTTCTAATGCAAGATGAAAGACCCATTGCTTTTGAAAGTCGTCCAATCATGGGAAAGTTTTTAAGCAAAGCTATTTATGAGAAGGAAATGTTGGCAATACTCCATGCACTTAAGAAATGGCGACCCTACCTAATGGGAAGACACTTCAAGGTAAAAACGGATCATGATAGCCTTAAATACTTTTTAGAACAAAGATTATCCTCTGAAGAGCAACAAAAGTGGGTCACAAAGATGTTGGGTTATTTCTTTGAAATCATCTACAAAAAAGGGAAGCAAAATGTGGTGGCAGATGCACTCTCAAGAAAGGATGAGGATGTGGAAGCATTGTTGTGCGCCATTTCTATTATCCAACCAGATTGGATAAACGAAGCAAGGGAGGAATGGAAGAATGATGAAGAAGTGCGGGCACTTATTCGAAAGCTACAACAAGATTCCAGTACGTCTGATACATTTAGCTGGCAAAATGATTCACTATGGTACAAAGATCGCTTATGCCTCTGTAAGAATTCCCAGCTAAAACAAAAGATTCTTATAGAATTGCACACTTCTCCCTTAGGAGGGAACTCAGGATTTTTAAAAACTTACCACAGGGTTAAGAAGGAATTTTTTTGGGATGGCCTTAAATCAGATATTCAAAAGTTTGTGGTGGAATGTTTGGTTTGCCAACAAAATAAAGTTGAAACAATTAAGACACCGGGTCATCCATTCCAAGCCAACGTTGGGAGGAGGTTTCAATGGATTTTATCGCAGGTTTACCCAAGTCTGAGGGAAAGAGTGTCATCATGGTGGTAGTTGATAGACTTACCAAGTATGCACACTTTTGTGCATTATCACATCCATTTAAAGCCAGTACAGTTTCTACTGCATTTATGGAAACAATTCAAAAGCTACATGGAAACCCAAAGATTATTGTAAGTGATAGAGATCCCATTTTCACTGGAAATTTTTGGACAAAATTATTTTCTTGTCTTGGTACTCAGTTAGCTCATAGCTCATCTTATCATCCTCAATCTGATGGGCAAACTGAGATAGTAAACAAATGTTTGGAAGGATATCTTCGTTGCTTTGTATAAGATAAACAGACACAATGGGTCAAATCAGATATTATATTATATTGTTATCTTCGTTGCTTTGTATATTATATTGTTATTGTATGTAGATGACATGCTTGTTGCAGGGTCTAACTTACAGGAAATAAATGCGCTCAAAGGAAAATTGGCAAATTCATTTGCAATGAAGGGTTTGTGTGTTGCAAAACAAATCCTTGGTATGAGAATAACTAGAGACACGAAAAATCGTAAATTAACATTGTCTCAAAGTGAGTACATACAAAAGGTGTTGGAAATATTTAATATGCAGAATGCAAAACCAATTAGTACACCTTTGGCTAGCCATTTCAAACTAAGTAAGTAGATGTGTCCCAAGAATCAGGAAGAGATGGATTATATGGCTAAAGTTCCATATGCATCAATAGTTGGAAGCTTAATGTGTGCAATGGTCTACGTAAGATCTGATATTTCACATGCAGTGGGAGTTGTAAGTAGGTACATGAACAATCTAGGAAAAGAACATTGGATGGCAGTGAGGTGGATTCTCAGGTATTTGAGAGGTACCATAAATCAAGCATTATTCTTTGGTGGTTTAAACATTGTTCTACAGGGATATGTTGATGCAAATATGGTAGGTGATAAAGATAACAGGAGGAGCACCACATGGTATGTGTTTACTGTAGGTGGAACAACTATCAATTGGGTTTCAAAAATGCAGTGTTATTGCACTTTCGACAACAGAAGCAGAGTATGTTTCTACTAAAGAGGCTAGTAAATAAATGATTTGGTTACAAAGGTTTATGGATGAATTGGGTATGAAGCAAGAGATGGGCATATTATAATACAGTGATAGCCAAATTGTCATTCATCTTGCAAAGAACTCAAAATTTCATTCCAAGACTAAACATATACAACTCAAGTACCATTTCATACAATCAGTGTTGGAAGATGGACAATTGAAGTTGGAAAAGATACACAGTAGCCAAAATCCTGTAGATATGTTAACAAAATTTGTAACCAGGGAGAAAATGAGATTCTTCTTTTAAAGTGGAAGAATTGTCCAAAAATTGAAGCAATGATGGATTTGCTATAATCAGTCTCCAAGTGGGATATTGTTGGGTGTGGATCATGATTATCTTCTTTATTCAGAGGTATCGCCGTGTTGGACCCCAGTTCGTAATGAGGCGACAATGCCCCCGAAGCTAAAAATAGATTTAAAATTTCCTTGTAAAATATTGTAATTTTGTAGTCAATCTGAGGTGTTCATTAGGTTGATGATATGACAGTAGAAGTTATCTTTAATTTAGGGTTTTTTTTCCCTAGAAGGAAACCCCTCGCTATATATGAGGGAATTGTATTGCAACTGTGGATATGTGTATTTTGAGCGAGAAAGAGAGAGCAGATTGTGTGAGAGCGAAGAGGAAATTATAACGGATTTGTTGTAGGTTGTATCTCTTCATTTTGCTAGATAATATAAAGGAAGGACTGATTGTTTCTCTGTGGACATAGCCCAAATTGGGTGAACCACGTATATCTGTGTCTCTCTTGTTTTATGAATTTTCTGTGTTTGTGTTTCTGCAATATTTTATGTGTTCCATTTCTTTGTATATATAATTTCCTAAGAGGGCCAACAACTGATTGGTTTATAGACATGATGAAGCGTAGAAAGGAAACAATGATTGGTCTTGGTAAATGGGTCAAGGTAAGTAGAAGGGTTACAAAATCACATGCCAAATATATGTTTAATTTCAAAGAAGGGCCATAAAGAAAGGTGCTCAAGGTGCAATATTTCTAGCTCCCTAAAATCGCCCATCATTTGTATGATATGTTCTTTGAAGTGTATGGAAAGCTTCCATGGAATGGCAAGGTTCCACATTATTTTGAAAAATTATTTTATGCATAATTATTTTTGGGTATGAGACTTGATTATACTGAACTTCCATCTAAATTTTATGGTACTGGGAAAGTTCGGATATATGAACATAAGGGTGCATTAAGGGATATTGAATTGCCTCATCCTCTGCCACCTTTGGTACCTTAACATCCAAGTCTAGTTACTTTGCGGTTGGAGATGGATGTCACTTATATTGGTCGAGAAGCAAGGGATGCCATTATAGACAACATACATACTGCATTGACTAGAATTGATTTTGGTCTAAATCGACAAAGAGCACGAGCTGGTGCACATGCTAATTTTGTATATAAATAAGACGAGGAGATAGATAATATGAATATTGAATAGGTTAAAGCATATGCAAAGGGTTGTCGTGATGGTTGGAAAGGCCTAATTGGCCATGAGGAAGAGGGCATGGGATCGTTGTGTGTCAATGTTCAGGGTGGATATTTAATGTAATGTAATGTATGTGTTAATGTTGATTCACATACATTTTGTAAAATTTTTCAGATATAATCTAACACGAATGTATCATATGTTCACCATTTGCAGTTAAGTCATTTGTTGAATGAAAAGTTAGATAATATCACAGTCTTGGGTTCAGGTCCCAATCAAGGTATGTTAAGAGATGTTAGTTTTTTTTTTAAGAGTTCTTGTTGATACTATTATTTTACTTTTATTATATCGACATCGCGAAGACATATTTGTAAAAGAAATAATTACTTATATAATTAAATGTTAATAGATTTCGATTCCATCCGACGTTCTCGACATAGTGCCACTCTCTTCCTCTCTATTAGGAGATGTGTCAAATATTCGCTTGTCAGAAGTATTGAATATTTCACTTTGCAAGTTTCATTAAAAAATGGGATCTCTATCTTACAGTTTTAAATTTTTTGAATTTTAGGTTTGTGGAGATAGTTTCCCTTCTCTAGGGACATTAGCAATGGAGTCAACTATGGGGATATGATCGTCTACACAATTTGAAAAAGTTGTAACAATTTTTTTAATATTGCGAGTTTATGCATTTTCATGTGCAATTTTAAAATTTTAATATATACATGTACATGTATTGTACAAGGCATCCATGAGGGTGCAATGCAGGGGGAACACCACGAGGTATTGCATGGAATTTGAAACCTTTATAATTTTGTTTTGATGATTAAATTCTCATTTAATTTTAAAACATTAAAATTTAATTTTAAAGTACATAATCTTATGTATATATGCATATTACACATGTTGTGCAGGGCACCCATGATTCTGATGAGAGCACGAGGATGTTGATAGATTGTATATTTTAACGAGATTCTCTTTGATGCAAATTTTTATTTGACAACCTTTTTATTATATTTACTTTTATCATGATATAAATTTTGGACATATTTAAAGTAAAACTCTTTATTATGAATTGATCTCTTTGATGCATATTTTATTTGACAACTTTTTATTATATTTACTTTTATAATGATATAAATTTTGGACATATTTTAAATAGAACTCTTTATTATGAATTGATCTTTAATATGCTAATTTTGGAGTTTATGTACATTTTGCATGATGATTCTTATAATGTTAGTAGAAGATAATTATTTGACAATTTTTTATTATATTTACTTTTATAATAATATAACTTTTGGACATATTTTAAATAGAACTCTTTATTATGCATGATGCATGGTTTGATGCATAATGCATGATGCATGATGCATAATGCATAATGCATGATTTGATGCATTTTAAATAGAACTCTTTATTTTGCATGATGCATGGTTTGATGCTTAAAGGTTTTACATTTAAGTTCATGAATATGAAGCAATGAAAGTAAATTTGCATTTAGTTGGTACATTTTGCATGATGATTCTTATAATGTTAGTAGATGATTCTTAGGTTTTGTTCAAAGTTGTTTTGTCAAGTTGTTTAATGAATAGTAAAATTGCAAATTACAAAACATGGTACATTTTGCATTCATGAATCTTATCATGGTGTAGATGTCTAAAATGTTTAATCATAACTTAAAATTGCATTATAAAATATGGTATACATTTTGCATTCACGAATAGATAGAATAATCTTGTATAGAAGAACTATTATGGATGTGGGTTGATACTTAACTTTTAATACAAAGTTGTTCAAGGTAGACATAGTATAAAATTGCATTACAAAACATGGTACATTTTGCATGATGCATGGTTTGATGCTTAAAGGTTTTACATTTAATTTCATGAATATGAAGAAATGAAAGTAAATTTGCATTTAGTTGGTACATTTTGCATGATGATTCATATAATGTTAGTAGATGATTCTTAGGTTTTGTTCAAAGTTGTTTAATGAATAGTAAAATTGCAAATTACAAAACATGGTACATTTTGCATTCATGAACCTTATCATGGTGTAGATGTCTAAAATGTTTAATCATAACTTAAAATTTCATTATAAAATATGGTATACATTTTATATTCAAGAATAGATCATCATCTTGTATAGAAGAGGTACTATGGATGTGGGTTGATAATTAACTTTTAATATAAAATTGTTCAAGGCAAACATAGTATAAAATCGCATTATAAAACATGGTACATTTTGCATCATGCATGGTTTGGCACTTAAAGGTTTTACATTTAAGTTCATGAACATGCAACAATGAAAGTAAATTTGCATTTAGTTGGTACATTTTGAATGATGATTCTTATAATTTTTAGTAGATGATTCTTAGGTTTTGTTCAAAGTTGTTTTGTCAAACTTTGTTTAATGAATAGTAAAATTGCAAATTACAAAACATGGTACATTTTGCATTTAAATGAATCTTATAATGGTGTAGATGTCCAAAACAATCACATAAAGTTCTATAGATCATTTTTCATTCATGAATAGTTCATAATCTTTTATAGAAGGGCTACTATGGATGTGGGTTGATACTTTTGACTTTTAATATAAAGTTGTTACCCAACTTTTGATACCCTTTGTAATAGTTACAATTTCCCCATACCATCTTAACTTCCAATGCTTTGTTTGATGTAAGGTTTCAAGTGACTATATTACTAAGATAATAATAAAAATAGCAATAAAAATATTTGAAAAGATAACAATAAAAATATTTGAAAAGATAAAATGATGGCATGTAAAAAAAATGCAGTGCAAACATGGTAGATGTACAATCAACAACAAACAAGAAAATTGTGATATGCTACATCCTTACATTATAGTAGTATTTGGGATCTTTGAATTTCTTTTTAAATTAACAACAAAGCCACCATATTAATGATTTTTTTTTTGTAATAATTAGTACTAGCTAGAATGGACAACTTAAGAGTGCACAAAAAAAAAGGCTAACAATCTACTTGAACTCTTTCTCAACGATGAATAAGGAGAAGATATTGTTGGGAAGTTCAATTAAAAAAATTCTAATGGAATAGCATCCTCAATGATATGTTCATGGTCAGCCTTTGACATTCTCCATTTTTTAACCTTCATTTTTTTTCTTGATTAAACTTCTATCAACTTTATGCGCTTTGCACACACCAAGTGACTATATTGACAACTTATGGCATCAGCTTGATAGTCTTGAAAGTAAACATGACTCTCATTTTGATGAGTTTCTTGGAAAAATTATCCTTTCAATACAATAGACCCTCTTTCATATATAAACTGTTATCATCATAGTCCTCAAATAACTTCATCTTTCATTCAGTGCACCACATCAAATAATACTTGACATTTTCTATGTTGTTAATGGGCGCAACTACAATAAAAAAATCTCATGCACAATAAAAAACATGTAAATTCAGATAATAATTAACAAGAAATTAGTTATCAACATGTACTTGATTTTATTATCTATTTAGATCTATATTTTAACTATTATCTAGATACTTATACACAATGATTTTAAAAACATAAAACACACACACACACACATATCCTTTGAAAGCAATTGAAATCTTACCTTCTTTAACAAGATTAGAAACTCGAACATGCAATTGAAATGTTACCCTCTCTAATAATATCAGAAACTCGATCACCTTCAGATGACACTATAGTCTCCCCTGATTCCATCTCTTTGAAGCTTGCAAGTGACAGTTTCCCCTTTGTATTAAGTTTTGTATGTTGCCAAGCTTTTACATACACATTGTTTTCACAAACGTCATTGAATTGTGTGTCCTCTATGTAAACAAGGCAAAACAATATTCTTTTCTTCTATCAAATGCAAACACATTTCGATACTCTTTTGTTTTATTTGAATGCAATTTTTGAGTCCCTTTTAATGGTTCAACTTCATATGTAATCGATCTATCTACATCTTGGACTCCAATATGCCAAAAAAACCTATAGTAAATTCAAACAAGAATTTAAATATGTTATTTAAAATACAATTTATATATCAAAGATATTGATCGATCAATTATTTAAACTTTATGATTTATAAATGTTTAAAATTAGAAAATTAATAAAAATTGTCATATATTAAAAATATACACTTGAGTTAATCTATATGTACATACCTGCGTACCTCCCTTGATGGGTTAGTCTCATGGCTTAGTGCAATGCACCATTGAGCAACTTGTTGTTATACAGCAAAATGACCCCCTCATCATCTCAAAGGGGAAAGACATGATAGCTGAAGCAAAGACCAAGATCACAAGCCTTGTTTCCACACTAACGCTGGCTAAACACTGACAACATTGTTGGTTTGTGTTATATTCCTTCCACGACTAGCCCACATAGTTAACCGTGGGGTTAGAAGGGGGGCGGAGCCCCCCCTTTGTTGCGCTGATTGCGTAGCAGGGGGTTTGAGGGGTGCAGGTAACCCCACTCTATGGGGTCTAGGGCAATGCCCCAGAAAATTTTGGCTGTGGACCCTATGTTAGGTTGGGCGGACCTACCTATGGTTTTGTGCATAATTTTCGCACATGGTTTTGGACGCAATGGTTTTCGGTCCATGGTTTTGGACGTGATGGTTTTCAGTCCATGGTATTGGATGCTTTGGCATGTATAAATATGTATTGTAACATTGAAAGGAACATAATGAAAAATCAAGTTGGTAGTCCCGGTTTTGGGATCCAGGGGAAAATATTTGTGTATATGTGTTTTATGCGTTATGCTCTCGCATTGTTTATTTTATGTGTTTTAGAATTCGTATCCAGGTAATTTTTGTACAGGGTTAAAACCTACATTTGGTATCAGAGCAATTTTGGCTTCAAGGGTACGCCTTTGTTGCTGAGGGGTTTTGCTCGGGCCTGTAGTAGACCCTTTTTAGTGGGAGATCTGTGGGATCGATTCTAGTGGTGAAAGAAGATGGCGAGCAGTGGAAAGATAGAGATCGAGAAATTTAATGGTCAGATTTTTGAGTTGTGGAAACTCAAGATGGAGGATCTGTTGGTGGATAAATATTAGTGGATCGCGGTAGATCTAGGTACTAAACCAATGGGAGTGTCCGATGAAGAATGGAAGAAGTTGGATTGGAAGGCAAAGAGCACAATACGATTGTGTGTCCCAAATTCAGTATTGCTGAATGTATCAGGGGAAGCTACAACAAAGGCTTTGTGGGACAAGCTAGGGACTTTGTACCAATCTAAGTCTCTGGTGAATAAACTGTTCTTGTGGAAAAAGCTCTATAACCTGAGGATGAAAGATGGAGACTCGGTGACAGAGCATCTAAACAAATTTAATACTGTGGTAAGTCAGTTAGCATCTGTTGATATTAAAATTTCAGATGAAGATAAGTGCATCAGTTTGTTGTGTTCTCTACCAGATTCGTGGGATAGTCTGATTATTGCAATAGGTAGCAATGCAACTGCCTTGCAGTTTGATGAAATAGTCTCATCCTTACTGATGGAGGGGATGAGACGGAAAAATATGGACAACCATAATGGTGATGCCATGTCTGTATGAGGACGGTCCCAGAATAGAAACAAAAATAAGTCATCGAGTGGGAGATCTAAATCTAGAGGGAGATCTAAATCTCCAGGAAACCCTATAAAGGTGGTGTGCTAGAAATGCGGAAAGGAAGGGCACTACAAAGGGACTGTAAATCGAAAGCTCCTGATAAAGGAAAGGGATCTGATGATGCTCCTTCTGCAGAGGAGAAAACCACCTCAGATGAAGGTGGGGATGCGTACTTGGCTTCTTCAAGTACACATGTAGATAGTGAGGCATGGTTGATTGACTCATGTGCATCCTTTCACTTCACTCCCCATAGAGAGTGGTTTTGCGAGTATGAGAAATACGATGGTGGTGATGTCTTCTTAGGGGATGATAAGAAGGCTAGAATCATTGGTCGCGGAAAAGTAAAGTTGAAGTTGCAAGTTGGAAGTGTTAGAACACTTCCGGGTGTTCTGCATATTCCTCCATTGGCCAGAAATTTGATTTCTGTAAGCAAGTTGGATGATGCAGGTGTAAAAATAGTGTTCGAGAAGGATACCTGCAAGATGGTTCGGGGAGCACTGGTATTGATGCGGGGAGTTCAGATTGGAACTCTGTACAAGTTGCAAGGTAGCACGACTGTTGATGGGTGCAACAGTTCTGTGGTTCCTGAAAGTGGAGCAGAAAATCTAGTGGTCTCTGGAGATAAGACCATGTTGTGGCATCAATGGCTTGGAAATATTGGAGAGAAGGGCCTTCGAATACTTCATGGTAAAGGTATGGTAGAAGGTATGAGTAATAGCTCTTTGGATTTTGATTTCGGTGAAAATTGTGTATATGGGAAGCAGAATCAAGTGAGTTTCCCCTCTGGTGGTAAGAGGGTGAAATATATATTAGAGCTTGTGCATAGTGATGTGTTTGGACATGTGAAGGTTCCATCACTAGGTAAGTCTGTGTACTATGTATCATTTATGGATGACTTCTCAAGGAATACATGGATATATTTCCTTAAGAAGAAATCTGAAGTCTTTAACAGGTTTAAAGAATTCAAGGCTCTAGTGGAAAACCAGATAGAGAAGAAGATAAAGGTGCTGAGGGCAGATAACGGTGGAGATTTTTGCAGTAAGGAATTTGAATAATTCTGTAAGAAGTGTGGTATAGCACGACAGAAGACTACTCCATATACACCTCAGCAAAATGGAGTTGTAGAAAGAATGAACAAGATGTTGATGGAAAGGGCAAGAAGCATGCTCAGTGGTGCCGGGTTAGGATAGGAATTCTGGGCAGAGGTGGTGGAGACAACATGTTACCTGGTCAACAGATCACCTTCATCAGCGTTGGAGGATAAAACTCCACAAGAGGTATGGACTGGTAAGAAACCCTCTCTTTCACATCTGAGGGTATTTGGATGTGATGCATATGTACATGTTCCAAAGGAGAAATGAACAAAGTTGGATAGTAAATCTGAAAAGTGCATCTTTATTGGGTATAAGGATGGTTTAAAGGGTTATAACCTTTGGAACCCAGTAACAAGGAAGGTTGTGTACAACCGAGATGTGGTGTTCAGAGAGGTGAAAGATGTTATTAAACATGAAGTCCAACCAAAGGAACCTGAGAAGATAGAGTTTGAGCTAAAGGAGGAAGAATCAGACTCTACAACAGAGGAGGAATCAAAAGATGAAGAGCCAAAAACTCCGGGTGTGAGAAGATTAGTTCGAGAAAGAAGGCAACCAGAAAGGTATAGTCCATCTACTTTCTGTTCAAATTTTGCTTTATCTATTACTGATGATGATCCCAGAACTGTGAAGGAAGCAGTAGATTTAGAGGATAGAAAACTCTGGAAAGAGGCCATGGTTGATGAAATGGCATATTTGCACAAAAATGAGGCTTGGGATCTGGTGGAGTTGCCGGCTGGAAGGAAACCCATTGGTCGCAAATGGGTGTTTAAGAAGAAGACAAATGCAGAAGGAAAGGTGGAGAAATACAAAGCTCGGTTGGTAGCAAAAGGTTATTCCCAGGTGTCGGGAATTGATTTTGATGATATTTTTTCTCCTGTTGCCAAGGTAACTTCTATTAGATTACTTTTATCTGTTGCTGCTACTTTTGATTTTGAGGTAGAACAGATGGATGTGAAGACAACATTTCTTCACGGGGATCTGGAAGAGGAAATCTACATGAAGCAACCTGAAGGTTTTGTGGTGAAGGGTAATAAAGAAATGGTATGCAAGTTAAAGAAGTCTATGTATGGGTTAAAACAGTCACCAAGGATGTGGTATCAGAAATTTGATACATTTATACGGGGACTTGGCTTCACCAGAAGCAAAGCAGATCACTGTGTGTATTTTAAATTAATTTTTGACTGTGTTATTTATTTGGTCTTGTATGTGGATGATATGTTGCTGGTTGGAAATGACAAAGAAATTATCCAGGATTTGAAGACCCAATTGTCCTCCAAATTCGACATGAAGGATCTTGGTGCTGCAAACTATATTTTGGGCATGGAAATTAAAAGAGATCGGGCAAATAGGAAACTCTGGTTAAACCAGAGGAAGTACGTCGAGACAATATTGCAGAGATTTAATATGCAGGATAGTAAACCAGTGAAGGTTCCTATTCCTATAGGTGTAAAGTTATCTACTGAACAGTGTCCCAAGACACAAGAAGAGGAAGAGGACATGTCCCGTGTTCCATATGCAAGTGCAGTCGGTAGCCTGATGTATGCAACGGTCTGTACTAGACCAGACATTGCACATGCAGTGGGAGTATTGAGCAGGTTTATGTCAAAACCAGGAAAGGAGCATTGGACAACAGTGAAGCGGGTTTTCAGGTATTTACGTGGCACTAGTGATTATGGTTTGTGCTACCAAGGAACACCAGGATTGGATAGAGTGTTGGATATTCATGGCTTTGTTGATGCAGATTGGGCTGGAGATCTGGATCAGATAAGATCTACAAGTGGATATGTGTTTAACCTATTTGGAGGTGCAGTCAGTTGGATGAGTAAGAAACAATATGTAGTGGCACTATCAACTACAGAGGAAGAATACATGACAGCCACTCATGAAAGCAAGGAAGTAATTTGGTTGCAGAGATTGTGTTCAAGTATGGGGTTAGTACAGGGAGCTATAAGCATAGACTGTGACAACCAAAGTGCAATTTTCTTGGCAAAGAACCCTGCATATCATTCAAAGACAAAGCACATTAATGTTCAGTATCACTTTGTGAGGGATATGATAGAAGACAAAAAGGTGTTGCTGGTAAAGGTGGACACTTTGAAGAATATTGCAGATGCATTGACAAAATCTGTGAGCTCTGAGAAGTTCTATTGGTGTAGAGAAACAATGGGCATTGCAGGGCTGGATAAATGACTAGGCTCTCTTGTGGCCCCCTGTGGATAGAAAACAACAAGTGGGAGAATGTTGGGTTGTGTTATATTCTTTCCATGACTAGTCCACGTAGTTAACCGTGGGGTTAGAAGGGGGGCGGAGCACCCCCCTTCATTGCGCCGATTGCGTAGCAGGGGGAGTCATAGGGGGTTTGAGGGGTGTAGGTAACTCCATTCTATGGGGTCCAGGGCAACACCCCGGAAAATTTTGGTTTTGGACCCTATATTAGGTTGGGTGGACCTACCTATGGTTTTGCGCATAACTTTTGCACGTGGTTTTGGATGCGATGGTTTTTGGTCCATGGTATTGGATGCTTCGACATGTATAAATATGTATTGTAACATTGAAAGGAACATAAAGAAAAATCAAGCTGGTAGTCCGGGTTTTGGGATCCAGGGGAAAATCTCTGTGTATATGTGTTATGCTCTCGCATTGTTTATTTTCTGTGTTTTAGAATTCACATGCAGGTAATTTCTGCACAGGGTTAAAACCTACAAACATGCTTTATAAAGCTTCTCTGTAAGCCTAAAAGAGCGTTAGTGACCCTATTAACTCTAGTTGTTAGTTCGGGAACAACGTTAGTGGATCCTAATGAGCATCTAGAGGTCAAAGGAGTGAATTGTCTCATAAATATCTATATATTCCCTCCTAAATCCACTCAGAAAAGCAAGGAAACATCTCAAGTTCGACCTATTTATGGGATTTCTAAATCCTAATGAAGGAGGCAAATGGGAAAGAGCTGAAAAGCATGGCAACGTCATTGCTTTTACCTTAAGAGACTCATGGAGGAACTTGGCAACCCTAACTCAATTTCTACATAAGCAAAGCTAGGTCTATGGTGAAAGGGGTCAGATCATTTGAAAGGAGGGTTAGATAATTTGAAAGGATAGCTTACTTGATTATCGAGCATAGTCTCAAATCTAAGCATAAGAAGTTGGTAAGAAGGGAGGGAGAGAGAGAAGCTAGAGGGGTAAGGGAAGGTTAATGCAACAGATGGTTGTAATCACTCTTCCGACATTAATATAGAACTGCGGTTGTACTTTCTACTTCGTGGTGTTGGTACTATCATTCATTTAGTTGTTTGTCCAATACCTTTTTGCATGAGTAGCTTAGTTATGTGTAACTAGATGTATTTTATATATTCATGTATTAGTTATCAAGGTTGTATGCTGTGATTATGCTTGTCTCTTCTATGTGTAGGACTTGATCTGGAGCCGGCTCAGGGGACTTCCACCTAGCTGCATTGCACTCTCCAGCAAATCTACATAGAGGCTTGAGGTAATCAATTTGTTTTGCTTTGATAGTTAGTTATTGTTTATGGACATGCATGTAACTTTGTGACAGCTACAGATAATCTTACAGTCTGCCAAAGGTCCCGGGAAGACCTTTGAGGGTATCTCCATTCTCCATACACCGTGCATTTTATCCTATAGTAGAATTGGCGACTCCACTGGGGACTATACATTTAGTTCTCGGTTCACCTGGACAGTTCTCAGTTTCCTCCTCCTTCTAGACCTCCCCATACTTTTGCATTCCTTTTCTGGCCCATTAAGACCTTGCTGCATTCTTCCCTCATATGTTCAGCCCTGGATCTGATCCCCAAAGCCCTGTTTTGAACCCTTTTCCCACACTAACGCAGGTTAGCAGAGCAAACAGAGCTTTATAAAGCTCTGTGTCTGCACAAATAGTGCGTTAGTGGACCAAGTAACTCTCTGTGGCCTCTGCTACAGAGCGTTAGTCACCCAAATTTTGACATGCAGCAGTGTCTGTAAACTCAAAGGGATGGGAAACCTGCTCATGGACTGAAAAAGGATCTGCAACTGTACTTTGTTAGCAAGATCTGTGTGCTAAAAGAATTTTTTTTTAGGAAATAAGTTTTTTTTATAAAAGAAAAATCAACATTTTTTTATTCATTCTTCTGCTTAGCTGGTTAAAATCTACTTTATTTTGGTTTCAAATAGTTGTTAGAAAGCATTGGAAAGATTTCTATTGGTTATGCTATGTATTAATGACTGGGATGCATGGAACACATATGAATGTATGAAAGACTCTCACTCGTAGAATACAACTTATTTCATCGAATTGAATATTTTCAAGCATTTTATTTTGCATGATTTTTGAGTTAGAGTCCCACCACACATCATACGTCAACACCCCTACCGAAGACACTAAAAAAGTACACATAAAATTTACCTAAAATCAATCAGTAACTCTTTATAGAGCAAACAAACATTAGTTCAGGCTAGGATCTTGGGATAGGCAGTGTGAGTAAACTTCCCAAGATCAGAAACCAAAACTAGTGTCATTAAAAGAGAGAAAATTCCTTTTGCACTCATACTACCGGGACCACTCCAGTCAAAGCGGAGCTAAATACAAGACAACATCGGATTGTAAGTGAAGGTAGCCCACCTTCGCTTGCAACTCCTTTGGGTATTCTGTGTATTGGGGATCCCTTCAGGGATTTCGGAGCTGAGTCGGGGACTCAGGTATCCTGCCCACACAGCGTACTGTTTGCAACTATGTCCCCCCGATAGTGTCTGTGATCTGAGGTATCCTTAGTGGCCATACTTTTAGGGACTTACACAAGGTGACTGGGGCGGGCTGCCCTAGTACCTAACACAGACGGACCTACTCTGTCTTCAGTTTTTGGGAGGGTGCTCGTCTTCATGAGAGTACTTGGCCCCTCAATCTGAGGTTTGGGTGAAGCTCTAGAGTAACCGTAACTATACATTTGGCCAACCCTCTCTGTTATTCATTGTGATACTGGGTTTCATCTCCAGTGATCGGTGCTTATCAGACAAGGTCATTTCCCTCTGTTTGCTGATTGTTTCACTTAGTGTATTTTTTATCTTTATTTTTTATTTTTTAGGCACTCGAGTGTTATCATTGAGACTTTAAAAAATATCACAATAAAATTTATTGATAAAAATTAACGGTCACCGTGGCTACATCTGGCCCTCGTCGTCAATGTAGACGATTGTTAGGAACTCCTTCACTCATTGTGGAAGATACATCGAGCTCCAGTGAACCATATTCCCCATTGATCTGGAATAGATCCAAGACAATTAATTAAGTTATTACAAACTCATGTGCATGGATGTTTCTATGTTATTTTATGCGACGGATCGATAAGATTTCAAAATACACAGACACTGAAGCAGTTAAAGAAAACACAACAGGCAAACATATAAAGGCAACAAGTTTAATAAGGAGTTCACCCAATACTCCTAGGCTACGTCTCCTGGTCCAGCCTTTAGTGGTGGCCTCTCTATTATGTTTTCAAAGCATAATTTTTACAACAGTGAGCTCAATCTGAGTCTCACATAGTAGATATAAATCAGTAGGACTGTACTTGGATCCCCCAAGTCTCTGGAGTACACAGACTCTTCTTACTGAAACTCAACCTCTATTGGTCACAGTAGTATGAGCCCAATCTGAGACTCATACATGACGGGCATATACAGAGCAGTTCGATTGAACATCTCAAGCCTTCTCTGGAGTACACAGACTCTCTGACTCTCTCTCTATCTCTGTCTTGATGCTGCCTTTGCTCTTACAGGTCAGCTCGACTTGTTCTCTGTTCTTTGCCCTAAGCTTTCTAAATTCGCTTACTATTTTACTGCTTGCTTCTCTCTCTCTCAGTTCATGTCTTTAAAGCCAATCTACTTTCTGACTATTCATTTCCGCTTCCCGGACTTTTGGTTCTCTTGCCTCTATCCGTTTGAATTCCTCTGTTCTGCGTCATCATCACTTTGTAATGCCTCACAGGGAGGTGGCCACCTGTTTCATAACGAACTGAGTGTCAGTTCTCTTGGAAATGTTTGAACAGTCGTTAGTTCCGTTTGCTCCAAGATTTGCTCGCGAAACACGAATCTTTGCCAACTCATTGTCCATGCCGGACTTCAAACCTTATACAATTCGGCTTGTTTACCTCGTTGAATCTAGTCATCCATCGGATCACATTTCCGCTGTCGATCTGGAGCCTCCAGATCCTACGGTCTCTATCCATATCGGGCGGGTAAGTAGCATGACGTTTACCCGTTCGATGTGAGTGGTTTTCTCTCTCTTCCACCAGACGCGTGGCACCCAGTGTGTGGCATCGGGCAGGACTTGGTTGCAACCACTTACCGCTCAAAGCACTTCTGATATTCTGTTGGTTTTTGTGTGGGACCCACCTTTGATAGAATCAGCGCGATATCCATAGGGTTTTATGACTTTTCGGGTCCGGGTCACTCGGGGATTTTCCTTCACTAAGGGGTTTGCCCGACGATATGTGTCGCTAATCGCATATCAGAAACCTCCCCCGTTTCTCAAAAAGACCTCTTGTTTTGCCAATTTGTGACAGTGTGCGTTACCATGGGCCAACGGTCTGTGCACTTGACCGAGGGTCCTCGTTGCTCCACGCTGCTCACAAATTACAACTGTTCTGAAGATATTTCTGATAAGCTCGACCTTTGTAAGTCTTTGAAACTTTGGCATGAATTTTTTAGAGTTATGAAAACTTAGAGAGTGTTTTAGGATCCAATTCGGATCATGGCCTTCCCACTGAAAAAGCTTTTGGACCACCAAAAGTTGGTTTTTAAGCATCCATCAAGTGAGGGTACAGATTCCTCACTTGCCCAATTTCTATCCATTTCGCACTACTTGGTTTTGAACCTTTGAGCCCAATCCTAAGGTACTCAACATCCCCTCTGCGCGTAGTTCTCACCTTCCTATCCAGAACTGTATCTTCCTGCAATTCATTAAGATATTCAGGGAACAGAACATTAATAGAAGGCAATTGACTCTGCTCTTCGAGATCTTCAATCAATGAAGGTTCAAATAGTCTCAAGCTATCTGCATTGACAATTGAGTAGATGTGCATGTAAGCTGGTAAATCAAGGCAAAAAGCATTCTCACCAATTTTCTCAAGTATCTTGAAAGGTCCATACCTTATTGGCTTCAGCTTCTTACCTTCACCTTGCATTTTGTCTTTGTTGATATACAACCAGACTTGATCACCAACTTGGAAACTATGCTCAATCCGATGCTTATCATGCCTTGCCTTGTACTTGGCTTGGCTCTTTTCCAGCTGTTCCTGTACTGCCTGGTGAATCTCTTGGATTTGTTCAATGAACTTGGTTGCCTTGTCCACATCACTGTGTCCATCAACTGCTATGTCTTTACCAAAGACAAAATCCAAGGGAGACCTTGGTGTGAAACCAAAACAGGTCTCAAAAGGAGATCTCTGTGTAGAAGAATGTTTAGCACAGTTGTAAGCATGCTGCACATAACATAAATGTTCATCCCAAAGCTTGGGATGCTTGCTGCAATAGCCTTTGAGCAACTGGATCACTGTCCTGTTGACCACTTCTGTTTGGCCATCTGTTTGTGGATGAAAGGCTGTGCTCTTCTTTAGTCTGGTGTCCATCAATTCCCACAGACTCGACCAAAATTTCCCAACAAATCAAGAATCTCGATCAGATACAATGGAAGTGGGTAATCCAAAATGAACCCATACATGCTGAAAGAACAACTTTGCTATTTGTTCAGCTGTAATCTATTTGTTACAAGGTATTAAAATACACATTTTGCTGAACCTATCCACAATAACATATAAATAGTCATGACCTTTTCTAGATTTAGGCAGTCCCCCAACAAAGTCCATGGAAATACTTTCCCATGGATGAGAAGGAACTAGTAGTGGAGTGTACAAGCCTAGTTTTCTATTGCTGGGCTTGCTTTTAGCACACATAGTACACCCTCTTACATATCTAGAAACTGTCTCATTCATTTTTGGTCAATAACAAAATATTTGTAGCTGTGCAACTGTTTTACTTACACCAAAGTGACCTGATATTAGAGAAGTGTGTGCTTCTTGAATTATCTTTACTCTTTCAGTTTGTAGAATGCATAACTTTCCAAAATGATACAAGAGTTTGTCCTTAACATGATAATCCAATTCTTCTAGTTGTTTGCCGCGACTTAAAGTTGCATATACATCCTTAAAATATATATCTTGAGCATACTGTTCAATGTAGCTTTCATGCAATACTAAATTCTGCTTAAGTATAGTAGATGCATTTATGATTGGTCTGGACAACATATGTAAAACTTTATTGTGTATGCCCTTTTTATATCTGATGACAAGATGAAAATGTTGTAGAAAATCCATCCACCTATAGTGTCTTGATTGATGCAACTTAGTTTGGGAGTGTAAATATTGAAGTGGTTGATGATCAGTATGTATAACTGTCTCTTTGCCCATTAAATAATGTTTCCACTTTTTCACACTCTGTACTAATGCATACAATTCCTTATCATATGTGGGATAATTAACTACTACAGAATTAAATGTCTCAGAATGATAACATATGGGTTTACCGTGTTGCATCAACATTGCTCCCATGGCATATTCACTGGCATCCGTTTCAATCTCAAATGGTATTTGAAGATCGGGTAGTGCTAGTACTGGTGCTGTACTAATCTTTTCTTTCAAGGTGTTGAAGGATTTCTGCTGTTTTCCTCCCCACTGAAACACCTTGTTCAATCCTATTAAAGCATGTAAGGGAGCTGCGATCAAGGAAAAGTTAGAAATAAACTTTCTCCAATACTGTGCTACTCCTAAGAAGCTTCTAACTTCTGTAGTAGATTTGGGTTTAGGCCAGTTTACAATGACTGCAACCTTCGAGGGATCTATCTTCAATTCACCACCCCCTACAATATGACCCAAATAATTCAAAGATGTTTTGCCAAATTCACATTTTGAGAGCTTAACATAAATATTTTATCTTTTCAAAACATCTAGAGTCTGCTTGACATGCTTTAAATGTTATTCCCATGTTTTACTAAATATAAGAATGTCATCTAAATATGCAATGACAAAATCATCAATAAAAGGCCTAAGTACATAATTCATTACTCTCATGAAAGTAGCAGGAGCATCAGTTAAGACAAAAGGCATAACTAACCACTCTTACAATCCCTGCTTTGTTTTGAAGGTAGTCTTCCATGCATCTTGTTCTACAACTCTGACCTCATGGTAACCACTATGCAAGTCCAACTTGGAAAAATAAATAGCTTCTTTTAACTGATCTAGTAGATCATCTATGCGAGGAAGGGGATAACAATTTTTGATCGTTATCTTATTCAGTGCTCGGTAATCAATGCACATTCTCCATGAGCCATCTTTCTTTCTCATCAAGACAATAGGAGACCCACATGGTGATGTGCTAGGTCTTATAAACCCTTTCTCAAGCATCTCCTGTACCTGCTTCTTGATTTCTGCATTCTCTATGGCGGACAACCTATACATTCCGATGTTAGGCATTGGAGCATCTTGCTGCAAATTAATATCATGTACTATTTCCTTTTGGGGTGGAAGACTTTTAGGTTCTTGAAATAGTATATCATATTCTGAAACAACCTTTTCTAAATCAGCTTGCTATTTAGCATTACGACTCTCAAATATACTGGTTTTATCAGGTTTCTTTTCCTTTACAACCATCAGTAAAAATTGTTTGCATGAATTTATAGTTCTTTTCATCTGCCCTGAGTTTATGAGAGTATAATTATTCTTGAGTTTATGAGCTCTTACAATATATTCGATTCCACATTTAACGAGTTGATACTTGTTTTCAGCTCTATAGAAAATAGATTTCCTATCATACAAGTAAGGACTTCCTAAAACAATTCCACATATATCCAAAGGAACTATATCTAACTCAACCTCATCTACAAATGCTGATCCAAAAGAAAACTTAAGTTTACATTGTCTAGTCACTTGTAGCTTTGCTTTATCACATAACCAACCTAATGGATATGGCTTCTTGTGAGGTGTGGTTAGTAATCCCAACTTCTTTACAATTGCTTCAAAAATTAAATTTACTTGTGAGCCACTATCAAACAAAGTATCAATCTTTTGATGCTTGGAAATAACTCGAATATGAAAAAGCTCATGTCTTTTCCTCTCATTTTCTTCATTATTAGTAGATTGTGCAGAATTACTAGTAGATGCTTTAAAATTTTTACCTTTTATACCTATGGCTGCGAATGTTGTTTCATCTCCTGAGTTTGACCCCAAATATTTTTGAATAGCTGCAGCAATCTTCTTCTTTTTTCCATCGTACTTCTTGGGTTTCATCTCTGGATGCAAAATCCAGCAGTGTTCATCATCATGCCCATCCTTCTTATAGTGAGTGCATGAAGGCTTGGTCTTTTGTACAACATTTTTCTTCCTCTCTTTCCATTTCTGTTTTCTCTTTTCCTTGCCTTTGCTTGCAGTAGGTTTTGATGATCCTCTAACTTATGGGTTCACATTCTTGCCTCTAGCCTCTAGATGTGTAGCCTGGACAGATACCTCATCTATGCTAGTGGGATTAAACATGAGAATGGTGTGCTTTAAATAGCTGTGTAGACCACCTATATACTTCAACAGAGTTTCAGGTGAGTCTAAAGAAATTCCTAGAATCAAAGCTCTTTTCCTAAATTCTTGAGTGTAGCCTTGTACACTTTGCCCTTTTAATTGGTGAAGAGTTTGCCAGCTCATCATGGCTTGCTGCATATAGGCTAGTGGATAGAATTGCTTTTTAATTGCAGAAACAAATTCACTCCAGATAGAAAGAATTTTACCATGCTTCTTCATGTCAACTTGTGTCCTGCCTTCCCACCATACCAAGGCGGTGCCTCCAAGGCGTAGGCTGGCCAGCTGAATCTTACTTTTGTCTGAATCGATGCTCTGCACTCTGCAATAAGCATCAATCTGTCTAATCCAATTATCCAGCTTCTCTGCATTCAATTCTCCATCATATATCGACAAATCAAATTTAACATCTAATTTAATCAAAAGATGTTTTCTTTTTATTTTCAAGGCTATTAGGAGGTGTGGGCAACTTTTCTTCTTTCCATTTGCTTTTAGAGTGGTCATGGAGGGGAAATCCTTTTGCTCCTTTATCTTTTTTGGAGTTTGCTGAATCTTCTTATCTACCTTTCTTAAATTCTCTATACGTTTCCTCGACCATGGCTCTCATGGTCATAAAACTGTCCATGAACCAGGAGTCTGATTCCAAGGGACTTTCTTCTAACATTTTCCTCTTTGGATAGACTCTTCCAATTTTTGGGTTAGTTTCAACCAACTGTCCTTCTCCTAATTTAAGCTTTGTTCTAGTTAGCATTCAACAACAAAATCCAGCACAAGCTTGTCTAACCCTAACAACCTAGAGCTCTGATACCACTTGATTTGGAATAGATCCAAGATAATTAATTAAGGTATTATAGACTCATGTGCATGGATGTGTCTATGTTATTTTATGCAACGGATCAATAAGATTGCGAAATACACAGACACTGAAGCAGTTAAAGAAAACACAATAGGCAAACATATAAACACAACAAGTTTAATAAGGAGTTCACCCAATACTCCTGGGCTACGTCTCCTGGTCTAGCCTTCAGTGGTGGCCTCTCTATTATGTTTTCAAAGAAGAGTTTTTACAACAGTGAGCTCAATCTGAGTCTCACATAACAGATATAAATCAGCAGGACTGTACTTGGATCCCCCAAGTCTCTGGAGTACACAGACTCTCCTTACTGAAACTCGACCTCTATTGGTCACAGTAGTATGAGCCCAATCTGAGACTCATACATGACAGGCATATACAGAGGAGTTCACTTGAACCTCTCAAGCCTTCTCTGGAGTACACAGACTCTCTGACTCTCTCTCTGTCTCTGTCTCGATGCTGCCTTTGCTCTTATAGGTCAGCTCGACTTCTTCTCTGTTCTCTGCTCTTAGCTTTCTCAACTCGCTTACTATTTTACTGCTTGCTTCTCTCTCTGTCAGTTCGTGTCTTTAAAGCCAATCTGCTTTATAACTGTTCGTTTCCGCTTCCCGGCTTTCTGGTTCTCCTACCTCTGTCCATTTGAATTCCTCTATTCTGCGTCATCATCACTGTGTAACACCTCACAGGGAGGTGGCCACCTGTTTCATAACGAATTGAGTGTCAGTTCTCTTGGAAATGTTTGAACGGTCGTTAGTTCCATTTGCTCCAAGATTTTCCCGTGAAACACGAATCTTTGCCAACTCATTGTCCATGCCAGACTTCAAACCTTATATAATTTGGCCTGTTTACCCTATTGAATTCGGTCATCCATCAGATCACATTTCCACCATCGATTTGGAGCCTCTAGATCCTACGGTCTCCATCCATATCGGGTGGGTAAGTAGCATGACATTTACCCGTCCGATGTGAGCGATTTTCTCTCTCTTCCACCGGACCTGTGGCACCCAGTGTGTGGCATCAGGCAGGACTCGGTTGAAACTGCTTACCGCTCGAAGCCCTTCTGATATTCCACTGGTTTTTGTGTGGGACCCGCCTCTGACGGAATCAGCGCGATATTCGTACGGTTTTATGACTTTTCAGGTCCGGGTCACTCGGGGCTTTTCCTTCACTGAGGGGTTTTCTCGGGGATATGCGATTAACGACTTGTCGCTAATCACATATCAGAAACCTCCCCTGTTTCTCAAAAAGACCTCCCGTTTTTCCAATTCGTGACAACGCACGTTACCATGGGCCAACGACCTGCGTGCTTGACCGAGGGTCCTTGTTGCTCCGCGATGCTCACAAATTACAACTGTTTCAAAGATATTTATGATAAGCTTGACCTTTGTAAGTCTTTGAAACTTTGGCATGAATTTTTCAGAGTTATGAAAACTTAGAGAGTGTTTTAGGATCCAATTCGGATCACCCATCTTCGAGAAATCAGTGTCCAAGATCTCACACGGAATTTGTTTGGACAACCGACGATTCAAGCCTACCGAAGGATTTCTTTACTGCAGGATTTCTTCCTCCCTATAACCCTCCGATCACGAATCCGTTGGACCCACTCTTGGTTTCCGTACCCCCTGTGTCTTCAGTTGGAACAATTCCATCCATCCCGTCGACGACTAATGGGTCGTGGAACTTTTTGGACAATTTTGGTCCTCCACCACTTCCCCAGTCAACAGTCACTACAACACCTTTGATGGAGAACCCTGCTATCCGATTTGTCCTAGGTACAAACGCTCACATGACACCCTCCACAGGTGGAACCCAACCAGTGCCGGGTTCTACCCCTTTAGTGCTACATACAATGCTCCTTATAACGCTCAATATAGCACAGTTAGTGCGGGTCCCTTCAACCAACAATATTGTTGGCGCCCATTGTATAGTTCTAACCCCCAGATTCAAGTATCTGGGGGCACTCCCAATATGCATATACTAGTAGGGAACGTAACAATTCCCCCTCCATTTTTAGGCATGCATGGTCAGTCACTGATTGACATAAGCACTCGCTATGTCAGTCAAGGACATATGGTTAGTTTTATGGTGGGTGGGAATCCTCAAGGAGGTCCCAACCAATCCATGGGGGCACCCTACTCACAACCGCAAATGAGTCAAGGGGGCACTGCTTATCCTAGGGGAAATGCTATGCCCCAGCATCACATTCCCCATGGAAATCCACATTACTATGCCATACCCAAAGGCAACTACTATACCACGCAACCTATGTATAATATTGGGACTCAAACAATGGGAGGACCGCAAGGATCCTGAATTCATATGTCGTCGCCTTGGTCTGAGTTAGGGGTATTGCACACTCTGCCTTTTTTGGAAACATTGGATATCCCCGACTTGTACAAACTTACAAATGACCCCATCTATCATAACTTACTCTTGCCACCAATCCCGCATAAAATACTGATAGACATCCCCAAGTTCACAGGGAAACAAGGGGAGGATCCGGGTACCCATATTATCACCTATCATCTTTGGTGTGTTTCTAACTCCATGGTGGATGATAGTATCCGGCTATGTCTTTTCCCCACACCCTTACTGGCAACGCAGCCAAGTGGTACATCGAGTTACCACGTGTGTCAGTAAATACCTTTGATGCTCTAGCGATGGAATTCTTAAAGCACTTCCAGCTACCCATCTGCTATGAGACTGGGATGGAACTCCTCACTTCATTACGTTAGGATACCGCCACCCACATCTTTGATCATATACATGAATGGAGACGTAGGCGGAGGTTAGTTAAAGCTCCCCTCCCAGACTATCTCTTAGCGGACTGGTTCTGCAAGTCCCTACTCCCCCAAATCGCTAAAGATGTCGCCTTAGGTGGTGCGGTCATAAAAGACCAATCCATACATCATGCCTAACACTTAGATTTGATATATTCACAGTCTGGCACTCTTTACGACATAATCCCCAATGCCACTCGCAACTCCAATGCTCCCGCTACTCAGCACCCCGGAGCACACGCCGATGGGATTATCAGTGCAACCTCTGGGGCTACTGTAAAACAACTCAGTGGTCACATTGCCCAGATGTCAGTGGACCCCTCTACCAAATCGACTGCTCTTCCTACCACCGCGATAAACTCTGTGCAATCTACGCAAAAACCTGGTGGTAAGAATAAGAAGAATAAGAAAAAGACTGCTCCTTCTGAGGAGCAGTCAACAAAGTAGCAAAACCCAAAGTAGAAGGCCACTACGCCTCTTGATGATGGAAAGGATAAACTTGCCAGATTCCCTTGCAAAATCTATGCTGAAGACCACATGACCTATCGCTACCCGCGTCTTTAATAATGCACAGATTTCATTGCTAAAAGGGATACTGGTAGGACCCCCGCTATCCTTAATAATCCTTTCCCCGCACAATAGCAACAACACATCATTGCAAACCAACCCCAACCCCCACAAGGGGGCAACGGTGGTTCACAACATCCTTCAGGTGGTGAAGGATCCTCTTTCGTTTACACCTTTGAAACAGTAGATCTACAAACAAGAGCCAAATCCTATGGAGCTCTTGTCGCTCATGCAGAGGAACCTTCCTCAAGTCAAAACCCACCACCGCCCAATGATTTGCATATCGAAAGGCCGATTGTTGACCTTGTGATTCGGCCCCCTAAAGGGACACTATGACACACAACGCACAATACATCTGCATGTGCCGCCCAAAACTACAACATTGTAGAAGACTTGGCGAAAGCACCGTCGGCTATGTTGTTAGGATATTTCGACACATAGGAAATAGTTAAGTTCAACTTGGTCTAGTATAGAGTTAGGTAAAGTGTGTTTCTTTACCGTTGTACATTTTGTAACTTACAATCCGACGGTCACAATATGTAGTGATCCGACGGTTCACTCTCTCCTCGGTATTACCGACACTTGATCCGTGGCTTGACACCTGATTGGTCCATGAGTTCTATTTAAAGCGCATGGAGGGTCATTGTTCGGGTAATCCATGCATGAGAGAAGCTTATGTAAATTTTCTTTCTTTGATTAATAAATTGCCTGTAGTAGCCACGTTGGCGCAGGCCGTGGACTGTTTCCCTCTTTGAGGGTTTTAACCACGTCAAAAATACTGGTGTATTGATCTGTGATCTGGTTGTGAGCGGTGTCCTTTTGGTGTTCTTTCTGAGGAACTTACCCTGTAAATTCCTACATATGTCGGCGCTCGAAGTATTACAAACATGTCCAGCATAAAGGAAAGCTTTGCTTTCGGCTATTGGTGGTATTGACCCATAGGATTCCATGCTTGCAATTTTCGACATGGAAAAATGTAAACCTCCCCTTTCCCACCAGCTTGCATTTCAGGTGCAATTCTTTTCGAAAGGTAAAGGTATACATAGAACTGTCATCGACGAAGGTGCTTCTACCTGCGTCATGTCGGCTTCATGTTGGCTCGCTTTGGGTTCTCCAACCCTATATCCACCGTTGAATTCCCTTAGAGTTTTCGACGGCCACACTTTCATCCCAAAAGGTTACCTAGCTAGCTACCCCATCACCTTGTATGGGAAAATGATAATGGTGGACATAGAAGTCGTAGATAAAAAACTCAACTATAATCTTTTGCTAGGTCACAGTGGGACATATGCCATGACGACCATTGCGTCTATTATCTTTCAAATCATCCTATTTCCATTGGATGGAAAGGTAGTCACAGTGGACCAGCTGTCCTTTTGCACCCATGATTATTCCCCATTACCAAGCGGCTCTATACCCCTAGTAGGTGGTGTACCTGACTCTTACGTTAGTATCGGTACCGGTCTATTAAAGGCTTCTTCCCTAATGGGTTGTTTCCCTCTTTAGCCGCCCAAGGTTTCACAGATGGTCAATATGCTTTTATCCATTCCTCATGAACAGACCAGTCCATGGATCCTATCGACTCCTTCAAACATTGACACTTACAAGGAACAAATGCTGCTATCACCAGCTGAATTGGCCTACCAAGCCATTCAATCTACACCCAAATCTCCGGTCACTTTGGTTACGGCCAACAATACCACTACCCCTCCCATAACAGCTCCTTCTTTCGATCCACTTAATCAAGTCCTACCTACAGATGGAGCTATTGGAGAGATCATGAGTTTAGAAGAGCGACCTTGGGAGGACTCGCACCATCGTGTTTCAATATCTGATTTGGACATGATGCCTCTTCAAATCCTGTCACCTGACATACCAGAAATCGTTTCCTCACCCTATACGACTATCCAAAATTTGGAGGCGGAAGGAAACATGGGAAATATTTCAAAGACATTGCTCATCGATATTTCTGTCATGATAGGCATCATGGAAAACACCCAGATTGGAGCGGATTACAATCCTGAGGAAATTGCAAGCTTCACTTGCCTTTTTAAGGATTTCCGCGATGTATTCGCCTGGTCTTATGAGGAAATGCCCGGCATAGATCCGTCTATTGTCGAGCATGAGATCAAGCTTTATGACAATGCTAAACCTATCCATCAAAGGCTTTGACCAGTCCATCCCCGCAAAACGAAAACCATAAAAAACGAAGTGGAAAAGTTGTTACATGCTGGTTTCGTCTATCCTGTTCCTTTAACGGAATGGGTTTCCAATCTAGTTCCTGTCGATAAAAAACAAGGAACCATCCGCGTATGTGTCGACTACCGAGACTTGAATGCCGCGTGTCCCAAGGATAATTATCTGACACCATTCATTGATCAAATCATTGATGACTGCGCCAGTTGTGAATCATTTTCATTCATGGATGGATTCTCAGGTTACAACTAGATTGCTATAAAACCCAAAGACCAGCACAAAACTGCCTTCGTCTGCCCATGGGGCATATTTTCCTATCGAAAACTCCCATTCAGTTTAAAGAATGCTAGAGCAACTTTTCAAAGAGCCATGGACTACACATTTCACGATATCAGGCATATCGTTCAAGCTTACTTGGATGACCTTCCAACCCATTCCAAGCAACGAATGCAACACCTAAACCATTTAAGAGCCATCTTTCTTAGGTGCTGGTTTTACAACATCCATCTGAATCCGCATAAATGCATTTTCTTTGTTGAGTCTGGACACTTACTTGGATTCATTGTCTCCAAGTACGAGATTAGGGTTGATCCCGATAAGGTAAAGGCAATTACTCAATTGCCTGAACCACAATCCATTCTATAGCTCCAACGTTTGCAAGGGAAAACAAACTTTTTACGATGGTTCATCGTAAACTATGCTGAGTTAACGAAAGGGTTTATGCGCCTACTTAAGAAGGGAGTGTCGTATATGTGGGATGATCAAGCTCAACGATCATTTGATGCCTTGAAAAAGGCGCTTATATCAGCACCACTCCTTAGCGCTCCCAACTACGGCCGTGACTTTCTTCTATACCTGGCAGCCTCACCATTCTCTCTCGGAATGGTCTTGGTTCAAACTCATGATGATCGGAGTGAACATGTGATCTATTATCTATCCAAAGGCCTGGCTGGGCCCGAACTCAAATATTCACATGTGGAAAAGCTGTCATTGGCAGTCGTCTTTGCTGTCAACCGATTCTGACACTACATCCTGCTGCGACAGACTACTGTCATTGCCTTGGAGAATCCCATTAGACATTTTTGTCTCGTCAAGTAATTGGAGGAAAATATTTGAAATAGATAGTGATCCTCCAACAATTTGATTTGGCTTTCACAACTACCAAGGAGAAGAACTCCTTAGTCTTCACTGGACTTTTGTCAGACCTTCCCATCGTCGATCCTAACGAGATAGCCCACGATCCTCTTCCAGATGAAGCTATCTATCTTATTGACATCACTGACCCTTGGTACGGTGACATTCTTGTCTACCTCCAAGCACAATGGTTCCACCCTGAACTATCGATAGGTGACCGTCGTCGCATCCGCCACCAAGCGCGACACTATCTAGTGATTAACAATACGTTATATCATCGTGGTGTGGATACATTTCTTCAAAGTTTCCTCACTCATGAAGAGGCGGAACATGTTTTAAATGACTGCCATGATAGGGCATGTGGTAGTCATCTTTCTGGCATATCTACTGCACAAAAAATATTGCGCGCAGGCTATTACTGTCCGACCTTGTTCAAAGATTGTGTCAAGGCCATCTGGCAATGCCATCCTTGTAAAGTGTTCAAAAAGAAAATGCGCACTCCTCCGACCCTACTGCACCCGGTTATCTTCGTCAGCACCTTCGCCAAATGGGGGATAGACTTCATAACTTGCAATCCCGTTTCCTCTGCTGGACACAATTATATCATAGTAGCTGTGGACTATCTCACAAAAAGGGCCGAAGCCCTTCCCACCTACCAGGCCGATGGGGAAACTGTGGCACTATTCTTATTTAATCAGGTTATCTGTTGCTTCGGTGTACCCTGCACGATTGTTACAGACCATGGGTCTCATTTCTGGAATCACATGATGTCTGACTTAACATCGTTGCTAGGTTTTCACCAGGATCAATCATCCTCCTACTACCCCCAAGCTAATGGTTAAGTAGAGGCCGTCAATGGTGTCTTAAAGACCATGATCTATAGGTTGGTAGGAAATCATAAAACCAATTGACATCAAATGTTATATTCAGTGCTATGGGGATATTGAACTTCAGTAAAAACTACCACAGGCTTTACACCGTTTCAACTCACAGGTTGGAAGCAGTTTTATCCATCGAGTGTCAGATCCCTTCCCTACAAATAGCTGTTGATTTCTTTCCCGACACAACTACCGAAGAAGAGCGCCTACTATACCTCAATCAACTGGACAAATCTTGTCGAGATGCCGAATTGGCACTCGAGGTTCACAAGCGCCGGGTAAAAACCCAATATGACAAAAAGGTCAAGCCTCGTTCTTACCAAGAGGGAGATCTTGTTTTGCTCTATGATAAAAAACATGACCTCTTGGGGGTAGGAACACTTCAACCCTTATGGCTAGGTCCCTATGTCATCAAGAAAGCCCTCTCAAAAGGGGCATATGAACTTCAGGACTGGGAAGGAGTCCCACTCGCCGAGCCCAGAAATGGGCTCTATCTGAAAAAGTATTATGCCTAGTATTGCACTGGGCATGTGCTTTGTAATTTTATGTATTTATAAGTTTTTCTTCCTTTTTTGGTGTGATTGGATTGTTTTGATATTTATTGGAGTATTTGTCTCATACATCCTTCTCGCAATGCAAATATCTTCATTACCCTTACCATACGTAGGATATGCGGATGGTGCTAGTCGTCACACATGACACATTGCATCAGCTGCTTGGGTCATCTACACACCTGAGTCAGAACTGTTCTGTTCTGAAGGAGTCTTTCTGGGTACAGACACCAACAATATTGCTGAGTATATGTCCGTAATTTCACTTCTCACTAAAGCATCATCAAGGGACATCTCCAATTTGATGGTCAGGTTAGACTCTCAACTAGTTGTTATGCAATTGACAAATCATTATCACATTCATAATCCAACCTTGTTACGTCATTATTTAAGGGTACGACTCTTGGAACGTCAATTTGAAGTTATCACATATGAACACATTCCTAGATAATTTAATACGGTTGCTGATTCATTAGAAAACTATGTGTTAGATTGGCATCTGTCTCATTCACTATAGAAGCATGCATGAAAAGTAAAAATTTACAGAGTTAAAATTTTTACAAAAAACATTTAAAAAACATTTACGCCATCAAAATACCAAAACCTCTGTATATATATATATATATATATATAGAATCTAGTCTTTTACATTAAAATATTCCAAAACTTGGATGTTTTAAGTACAAAATGGCTACTAAGCCTAGCTACAAACACGTATTGGCTATGCCAAAGCACCTGCTAAAAAGAGCCTACTGCTCCTAAAATGCTAAAACCACTCTAGCTATTCTCTGAAGAGGAACTAGAAACCGCTCAGGTACAGCGACTGTGTGCCGATGCATATGAGCGGGAATCTCCCTCATACGAAGAGGGGGGACACCCATGCTCAAGCCCTCCAGGTTCCTCAAAACCTCACAAAGACTGTCGGCATCACCGCCCCAACAGGTAGTTGGCCTCCTCGTCACATATGGCGGGGTTCGCTTGCAGGTCGTAATGGTGCCACATCTGTGTTAAGCATAAAGGTTCATGTCAGTACTTGTTCACCCCTAAAAAACATCACATAAACATTCAAAAGCTAAAAAATACTTGAAGTACTTTCAAAAACCTTTCTCACCTTGAGGATGCCAGTTGGTCCCGGGCGGCAACATCAAGTCAGGGTCATTGGTAAAATCCATGCCCTCATAAGCATAATCAACAATCATCACGATCTGGCCACGAATCCACTGGAAGAAATATTCCTCGAAGAAATGTCGGATCGGTCCTCCTATGTGAGGATCGAGTGATGACCATCGGCCCTGTCTCGGCTCCCTCGGATCAAAGGGACCTAAGCTCATCCTTGGGTGCATAACAGGTACCCTCTCAAGAATGAATGAGACTATGAGAGTACCATACCCAAAACTTTGTTGGGTTCGAGTCTTGCATGCGGTTAACTCTGCCTTCAACTGGCGAAGCACTGCTTCACACTAGTTGAACATCTGTGGCTAGACACAGTCAACTGCAAGCAACAGTTGGGCCTTTGTCGCAACATGGGGACTCTTTGACCTTGCCAACCACACAATCAACCATAAAATGGCCCTCATAGACCTGGACCTTATCCTCTCTATGGGGACCCTGTTGCTGACAAGTCCACTCTCAGGGATGTAGTAGGATTGCACCAGCTCTAGGGTAGATCGTGGATCAGGCCTACCCCCGGTGAGGTTTTCCTATGCCCCATGGCATGACAGACCAGTTAAAAAGTATATGTCATCATGATCAATAGCCAACTCATGATCTGCAATCTTGAACACTTGCTCGTGTTCATCCCAGCGCTAGATAATCCATCTCAATAAATCCTCCTGCCCTTTCATCAGCTCCAGCTTTGCATACTTCAATAAAATGCAACAGCGAAAAGCAAGTATGTGTGTTGGATCATTTTGCATAAGCAATTCTTGGTTATCATGGGCCTGTTCTCTCCATAGGCTAGTCATTATGGCCTGAAACCTATGCAAAATAACCCAAAAATCAGTCAAAATGGGGCACTACAACTTCAGGAATCACTACATGAGGTTTTAAACTATGCCCTCAAGCTCTAACGCTCCACCCAGTGGTACACAGGGAGGATTAACGCCCTCCAGCAGGTTGTATAGGGCGTTTAACGCTCCCTACAGGCTAGCTAGAGGGTGTTAGTGTGCAAATACTGCTTTAGGGCACCTCAGATCTGCAAAAATCCACCCCAGAAACTGATAAGAAAGGTTAAGCAATGCATAGAGCAAGGTTTTGGCCTCTACCTGGGACTGATGGCATGTCGAATGGTTACCTGGATCTCCTGCAATGGTTCACGGAAAATTTGCTCCTCTTTGGCTCCAAAACGCTCTCACAATTCTCAAATAGTGAAAATGGTGAATGTGAAAGCTCAAAGAACTTCCTTATATTTATTTTTGGAGACATGATTTTTTGGAATCATTAAAGAGGAAGTAGTCCATTCCCCATGATTTTTTATCATGCATGAACCCATATGGATATGAATTGCTGCTTTTTTATACTTTTTCCACTTTTGATGAAAGTACCCTCAGGAATGAAAAGAAGTAAAGCGCTGCATGCAATTCTCAATGAGCGCTTTTCTTTTATGGGATGTTTTCTCGCTCTCAAAAAACTGAGCAATCCCCGAGTTTGTCACCATTGGGCTCGTTAAACACATACGACGATGGTCCAAGCAACTCTTTTTCGCTCTTTTTCTAGCTCATTAAACTGAAAAAGATCATTAGAGCATTCTTTTTAGGCACTTTTTCTCGCTCATAAAACTGAAAAAACCCCGAGTTTTTTCTTTAGGCTCGTTAAACTTTTATAAAGATAACCTGAGCATTCTTTTAGGTACTTTTCTCACTCATTAAATTGAAAAATCTCGAGTTTTTGTCACCGGACTCTTTAAAAATCTAGGTAGCAACCAGAGCACTTGCTTTTTTGGGACCATTTCTCGCTCTTAAAATCGAAAAAATCCCCGAGTTTTTCCCCTTCTTTGGGCTCATTAAATCTATGAAGAAGGAATGAGTAGTTATTTTACCTCTTTTTCCTTGCTCAATAAATTGAAAAAGATACCTTGAGTTTTCTTCATTTGACTCATTAAAATTTGATGAAGGTATTGAGTTTGTTGTTGTGTGACTCATTAAAAATTCACGACGAAAAACAAGTTTAGTTTGTCTCCTCGTACTCGTAACAAAATGAGGTCAACATCTATTGAACATAGGTTTCTCTTTATCTGGATTCAATAGATTAACTCATAGAAAAGTAACTGATCTGGGTATACTATTAACCTTTTGTCGCACCTGGTTAACAACTATGACAAAGGGACCACCCTGGAGTCGTTCTTTACGATCTTTTCAGACTCTCTAAATATGAAAAGACCACCGAGTTGTCTCATCTGGACTCATTAAATTAAATAGACGAGGTATAGAGTCGCTCTTTTTACGATCCTTTTCAGACTCTTAAAATATGAAAAGATCGACGAGTTTGCCTGTTTGGACTCATTAAATTAATCAGATAGGGCATAGAGTCGCTCTTTTGGTGATCCTTTTCAGACTCTTAAAATATGAAAAGATCGACGAATTTACCCATCTGGAATCACTAAACTAATCATATGGGGAAAGTACACAATACAACTACATTCAATATTAGAAAGCGTGGTTTGGCAGCAATCGTTCCCTTGAATATGGCACTCCCTCAGATAAACCTTCCTTGTGATGGCCTCTCAATATGAATCCTACCATCCTATGAGTTTAGCCTAAATACCCCAATGTTCTTGCATCTCTGTATCCTAACACTCTTTGGTGTTCATGAGTCTAGTGTTGCATGGTTAAAATCGTTGTCATGCCTTCCATTGTTCAAGGGTTAACCTTTTGTTTCCTCCATCAACCCATCAATCATATCTTTCATCATGCCCTCTGTCGTTTAGACCCAATGCTAAAAGATTCCTAAAAAAAAAAAATCATTCTTATCCCGTTTCGTGTCGATTGATGTAGGACACATTATTGCCTACCTTTCAACAGGTATCTTCCTATCGACTTCAACACTCTATATAGGAAGACAACCCAGAAACACATTCAGTGCCTTGGTACTTGCAGACATTAGTGGCAGGTCACCTTGTGTTTGATCAAGGGTTCTCATTATTGGCTCCCAGTTAAAATATTCTACGAGTGTTTGACGACAAGAACATTTTTCACACTTGCTAGAGTGTACTGTGCATCTTGGAGACCATCACCATTATTGGTGGCCTTCCTCGTGTCTATTAATGGTCTCCATTATTGACTGGTAATCAGACGATTTCATGCATGTTCGACATCAACGCATATATTCACATGTATCGATATATGCTGTTCAGTAAAGCGAAAATCAAGACCTTGGGTAGAGGCTTGCATCACTCAGCCTTGCTTCCTGTCCCAAGTTGCGTATATTGGTTTTTGGAGACAACTCATCAGAATGATCCTATTATGACACCGGATCTGCATTGTGCTTATCGATAGCCAACATCGTCATATCTCTTTTATGATAAAATCACTCTGATATAGCTAATGAGCGTGGGAATGCTCGATTGAGGACATTATTTTAGTTGTTATATATATATGTGTTGTATCAGGTTTCCCGTACCGCCCGAAGCTTCGATCCTCTCTCTCTTTTTATCAAAGAAGGAAAATTACAGTTAAGTAAAGTATTTCAGCCATTGTCGCAGCCTCTGATCTCATACTTTAGGGGGCATCTGTTATACAGCAAAATGACCCCCTCATCAGCTCGGAGGGGAAAGACATGATATCTCAAGCAAAGACCAAGATCACAAGCCTTGTTTCCACACTAATGCTGGCTAAACACTGACAACAAGCTTTACAAAGCTTCTTTGTAATCCTAAAGGAGCGTTAGTGACCCTAATAACTCTAGTTGTTAGTTCGGGAACAACGTTAGTGGATCATAATGAGGATCTAGCGGTCAAAGGAGTGAATTGACTCATAAATATCTCTATATTCCCTCTTAAATCCACTCAGAAAAGCAAGGCGACATCTCAAGTTCGACCTATTTGTGGGATTTCTAAATCCTAATGAAGGAGGAAAATGGGAAAGAGTTGAAAATCATGGCAACATCATTGCTTTTACCTTAAGAGACTCATGGAGGAACTTGGCAACCCTAACTCAATTGCTACATAAGCAAAGCTAGAGCTATGGTGACAGGGGTCAAATCATTTGAAAGGAGGGTCAGATCATTTGAAAGGATAGCTTACTTGATTGTCGAGCATAGTCTCAAATCTAAGCATAAGAAGTTGGTAAGAAAGGAGGGAGAGAGAGAAGCTGGAGGGGTAAGGGAAGGCTAATGCAATAGATGGTTGTAATCACTCTTCCGAAATTAATATAGAACTGCAGTTGTACTGTCTACTCCGTGGTGTTGGTACTATCATTCATTTAGTTGTTTGTCCAATACCTTTTAGCATGAGTAGCTTAGTTATGTGTAACTAGATGTATTTTATATATTCATGTATTAGTTATCAAGGTTGTATGCTGTGATTATGCTTGTCTCTTCTATGTGTAGGACTTGATCTGGAGCCGGCTCAGGGGACTTCCACCTAGCTGCATTGTGCTCTCCAGCAAATCTACACAAAGGCTTGAGGTAATCAATCTGTTTTGCTTTGATAGTTAGTTATTGTTTATGGACATGCATGTAACTTTGTGACAGCTGCAGATAATCTTACAGTCTACCAAAGGTCCCGGGAAGACCTTTGAGGGTATCTCCATTCTCCATACACTGTGCATTTTATCATATAGCACTTGTTCAGCTGAGACAAGTCAGTTTGCAAAGTGGTCCATTTGATATCTTTGAAGTTTTTGTTTTATACATGCCCCTATGCCATCATGTTCTCCTTTTCCATGGCCAGTCTCAAATAAATTCCAACAATGTTTAATGCTGGTTTTGAAGACGACACAACCAAAATAATCATCGTGAAGATTTGAACTGACCTGCGCATCTATCTAACCATATCCAATGTTCATTTAATTTTATTCCACGACCTTTCAATGAGTCATAAATCTTATCAAAGCAATGTTGTACAAAATGTGTATCATGTGTATGATCATCACTAATATAAAAATGATATTCTTTAATAACATGCTGATTCTCACTGGTACTTTCTATATGATCAACATTTTGTTCAACATGTCTACATAGAACATGGACAAGCATAGACTTGGTTAGAATGATAATATTCACTCCGTATTTCATTTAGTGCAACAAATGTGTAATTTTCTGCAAAATCAAGTATTGACAAAATGGTCGCTCGTGGAAAAATTCATGAGATTTTTTGAATTGCAGGTCTTGCCATTGAGCTTTATGAGAATGCTTGGTGTATTTATAAATTTATTTCTCAAACTTCAAAAACTTTATCACATAAATTTCTTCTTCTTGTAAGTCAATCCTTTTAGCACTTGTACTACTACTTGAACCAATTGATGTATGGATATATTCATATCTCTTCCATTTCACTTTTATGTTGGAAAATGATTGGTCATTCATATCAATAGGATATTTGTCGTGAAATAAAGTCAAATTTCCACAAAGATCACATTTTTTACCACCAACACATTTCTTTTGGTAAAATAATTCATGATTTTCTCTTCCACATAAAATTTTAGATATGAAATCATGGATAGTGGAAGGAGGAGGTGAATTTTTCCAAAATGTTTTGTTGAGAAATGGCAACAAGAAATTCCAGTTTAATTTGTCCTTGAATTAAACTGTGAATTAAAATCAAATTCTATTCTCATAGCAACTTGTAAATAGTTAATTAAGTTTAATTAGCTTAATTAGCTTAGAAATTTTGAGTTGGAAGTCTTTCTGTAGTCATGTATATGTTCTCCATAAATTTTAGGGGTCTAGGATGAGTTTATTAGAGTTCTAATTAGATTAACTTAGTTTACTGAGTTATGGTCAGTTAAATTAGTTCTAATTGTTTGTGGAACTAATAGAGGACTAACAATTAGTTGGTGCACTGATGCATCCGCAAGTGTTACTCCAGTTAATTGAATATTCTCTCATCAGAAACTCATGCATGTCGGTTCTGAGAAAGACCCAATTGAGACTAGAGTGCAGGGACAATGTACTATCAATTGTATGATTTACTGAGTTGTAAATATCATGCATGCAATCAGACAAGGAACTATGTTTGGATTGCGCAGTTTTGGAAACATGAATTCCCTTTAAATATGGGCTATTCATCCTAGGAATTGTGCAAGGAAATAGGGGCTTGGATATCTGCGGAAATTGGCTAAGTGTTGGCTAATAACGAGCTTGTGAGGCAGAGAGTTGAGCATACTTGTGCAGAATTTTTATAGTGAGAACAAGATTTGTATATTCACTCGTATTTCTGATTTAATGCAATACAGATAGGTGGGTTTTTGAGCAATGGATTTCCCCAGGAAAACTTATTGTGTTATGTGCCATTAATTTGCCTTCTTCTTGTTCATATTGTTTTCATCGATCTATTGGCTTTTGCTGGTTGAAAGTAAAAGTAGATTCTTATCTCTTGTTTTAGTAGATTACATGAGCTTGTGAATCTATAGGAAAATTCTACATGGTATCGGACTTGAAGACAACATATTAGAGGAGATTTCGAAGTTTTGAGTTTTGGGTTACAGGTGAAATTCGAATTTGTAATACATACTTCAGGATCGGCAGATGGCGTTCTACGGTTTGCGGCTCAAGTATGCCTTGGAAGGAAACTTGAATTATATAGCCTAGAGGGACAAAATGGAGGTTGTGCTGAAGGATAATGGCTTGAAGGAATTCTTTGATCAAGACATTCCTAAGCTAGCAACATCGGATGCACTGAATCTAGTTGAATGGAAGAAGTGTGTGGTGAAGGCGAGGAAGATAATACTTGAGGGAGCTCGAGACCACATTGTCTCGACTATCCATGGTAAGGAAACTCTCTATATTATGTGTAAAGCATTGATGGACTTGTATCAAAACAATATTGACCAAAGGAAGTTGGCACCAAAGGAGAAACTGCAAAAAATCGAAATGGAGAAAGGCGAGACTATTCCAAAATACTTGACCAAGTTCACTCAATGTTGTGATGAACTTGGAAGTGTTGGAATCACGATTTCCAAGGATGATATGGTGAGTCTTGCTCTTCTGGGACTCCCAAAGAGTTGGCATAGCTATCAGGACTCTGTCAATGGTCGGGAGAAGCTGCCAGATTGGGAACGACTGTGGTCGAATTTGATGCAGGAGGAGATTAGGAGGAACACTAGGCATGGTTGTTCATAGAAGTCTGATGATTAAGAGAACCGTGCCTTAGCAATTAAGGATAAGAAAGGGAAATGGAAAAATTCCCATTCCAAATCATATTCTTACTATGGAGGTAAGAAGAAAGACATGATGAAAATTAAGTGCTTTCATTGTCACAAGCTGGGCCATTTTGCTACAAATTGTTCACTTAAGAAGTCCAAGAAGAAGTCCTCAGGAGGAGCGGTGGGTGAGGTTTTGGCCTCTCAATTCGAATTGGACTTTTCCCTCATTGCATGCATGGTTTCATCAATGATGGGAAGTGTATGGTAATTAGATAGTGGAGCTTCATTCCACATGACTGGCGACAAGGAGTTATTCAGTGACCTGGAGGAGAAATATCTCCAGATGCATATCGATATGGGTGACGACGGGAGGTATAGTGCTACTGGATTGGGCATGGTTACTTTTTAGAGGGAGCATGGGGCTCCACTCACCTTGAAGAATGTTATGTATGTGCTTGGGCTGAAGAAGAACTTGGTATCCATTGCCATGCTTGAGGATAGAGGCTATGATGTGATCTTATCGAAAGGAAAGGTGTTCCTTCGACACATAGCCACGGGTCAAGTAAAGAAGATAGGGATTTAGGTGAAGAATCTCTAAGCTAGAGGTGTAGGATTGTGCTACTTCGAGCACAAAAGTAGATATGGTGCAAAGCCGAGACGTGGGCGAGTTGTGGCACAGGTGATTGGTCACTTGCATCATGGGGCTTTGAAGATCATGCAACAAATCTCCACCAGTTTTCCCAAAGGTACACTAGAGAAAGTTGATACATGCAAGGGGTGTACTTTGGGTAAATACACCAAGTCTTCCTTTCATGATAAAGACAATCGAGCAGAGGCTATTCTAGAGCGAGTCCATTCAGATGTGTGTGGACCATTCTCGACAACATCCATGGCAAAACATAGGTATTATGTTATATTTGTTGATGAATTTTCTCGAAAATGCTAGATATTTTTCATGCAGAAAAAGGATCAAACCTTCACAAAGTTTTGTGAGTTTAAAGCATTGGTGGAGAAAGAGTCGGGAAAGAAGGTTAAAGCTCTACAAAGTGATAACAATGGTGAGTATGTCTCAAACGAGTTTAAGAACTTCTATGTAGTGGAAGGGATTAAATAGGAGTTGACAGCAACCCATAACCCTCAGCGGAATGGGGTGGTCGAGAAGAAGAAAAAAAGCATAGTAGGTGAAATGATGGCGATGTTTCATGATTATGGTCTCCCACTACACTTGTGGGATGAGGCATGCAACACAATGATTTATGTTCAAAACCGTAGCCTGCATCAGATTCTTGGGATGAAGACACTAGAGGAGGCTTATTCCGCTAAGAGGAAAAATGTTGGTCACTTCAGGATCTTTGCGTCATCAATATATTTCCATGTGACAAATATGCACTGAAGAAGTTGGACCCAATAGCAGAGTTGGGGATATTTGGGGGGTACACTGATACACCTCACAACTATCAAGTGTTTTTGTCGACCAACATGATGACAATGGTTTGCAGTGATGTCAGATTCAATGAGGAGAAGGCCATGTGAGTTTCCCTTGAGAGGGAGCTTCAGATACATGCGGTTGAGGAGCCTTAGATTGATGTGGAGTAGCCACATGCATAGGATCCAAGAGTGGAGACATTCACTCAAGAAAAGTCTTCAGGAGATGGGAAAAAGCGCACCAGAGAGGCAGATAGATTGTTGTCGGATGCTAGAAAGAATGTGGGAGCACCTACATCATAACGCAGAAAAAGGAGGTTAGCTGACAGGTACACTGGATACATGGCTCTTATGAGTGGATTTGTTGTGACAGAGCCACCTTCCTTTGAGGAAGCAGTGCAGCAAACGATTTGGGTTGATGCCATGGTGGAGGAGTATGATTCCATATTTCGTAACAATGTTTGGGATTTGGTCCCAAGACGAGAGGATAAGTCCGTGGTGAGCTCCCATTGGATTTACAAGGTAAAGCAATCTGCAAATGGTAGTGTGGAGAAGCATAATGCTATATTTTTGGGCTGTGGATTTTCACAGGTAGAGGGGATTGACTATGTTGAGACCTTTTCTCTTGTTGCAAGGTACTCATCGATCAGATCTATATTGGAACTATCAATGAAAATGGGTTGGAAGATACATCAGATGGATGTGAAGACAACCTTCCTTAATGGCACGACTGAGGAAGAGGTGTACATAGAGCAACTTGAAGGTTTTGAAACCTTCGACCATGAGTCGCATGTGTGCCAACTCAAAAGGGCGTTGTATGGGCTGAAGCAAGCACCTCGTGCTTGGTACACCATGATCGATAGCTACTTCACTGAGTTCAGATTCACGAAGAGTGAAGCGGATGTGAACTTGTACCACATAATTGTGGAAGGTAAATTGTTGATCATTGTACTTTATGTTGATGATCTCACACTGACAGGTGATGATCAACTGATCAAATCTTGCAAGGAGGACCTTGCAAGAGAGTTTGAGATGAAGGGCTTGGGGCTCATGCATTACTTTCTGGGCATGGAAGTATGGCAGGGTGATGGGGAGCTGTTTCTGTCTCAAGGCATGTATGCCAACGAGATACTCAGGAGGTTCCGCATGGAGAGATGCAAGCTATGGATAATGCTCTAGCTGGTAACTGGAGGAAGGAGGATGCTACTTCAAGAGAAGTAGTGGAAGCTACTATTTATAGGCAACTTATGGGTTCACTCATGTACTTGGTGAACACACAACTGGATTTATGCTATGCAGTTAACTAGTTGAGTCAAGCGATGGTTAGGCCTACCAAGTTGTATTGGAAGGCGGAAAAGCATGTATTGAGATACCTCAGGGGCACTAATTAGTATAGATTAAGGTACATACTAACAGAGGGAGTGAAGCTTCAAGGCTTCACAGGTGAAGATTGGATGGGGAGTCCATCCGACTGGAAAAGCACATCAGTAGGGATTTTCAGTATTGGGTCAACGACAGTTTCCTGGTACAACAGCGAACATAGATTAGTTACACTTAGTTCGGTAGAGGCAGAGTACATGGCTACAAGTTAGGTAGCATGTGAGGCCATTTGGATGAGGAAGATCCTGATTGGTCTATTTGGTCAGTAGATGGATCTGATAATGATTTACTGCGATAAGCAGAGTTGTATCAAACTCTCTGAAAATCTAGTTTTTCATGATAGGTCCAAGCAAATTGATATCTGATATCATCATCTCAGAGATTGTGTATTGAGGCAAATCATGTTGTTATAGTACATTCCCACAGAGGAGCAAGATGCTGACATTTTGAAAAAGGAATTGTCAATATGTAAATTCGAGTTTCACAGAGATAGGATTTGGGTAGTAGGTAATCCCTTTCTTGTTGAGAGGTAGTGTTGAGAAATGGAAACAAGAAATTCCAGTTTAATTTGTCCTTGAATTAAACTATGAATTGAAATCAAATTCTATTCTCTTAGAAACTTGTAAATAATTAATTAAGTTTAATTAACTTAATTAGCTTAGAAATTTTGAGTTGGAAATCTTTCTGTAGTCATGTATATGTTCTCCCTAAATTTTAGAGGTCCAGGATGAGTTTATTTGAGTTGTAACTAGATTAACTTAGTTTACTGAGTTATGGTCAGTTAAATTAGTTCTAATTGTTTGTGGAAATAATAGAGGACTATGTTATGAAACCAGCTCAAGAAAAGATAGAAAAGATAGATCAACGCCTTAGAATTCAGCCTCTTCGAGGGGGAAACCTCCTTTACATTACATAAATGAACAATTCTTGGATGATACAAATGACAAAACCTCCTTTCTATATATAGGAGTCTAAGGAGTCACAATATAATCCAGCCGACCTAACAATAATAATATAAAGCCACAAAAATAACAATAGAGGGATTCTATGGGGCACAGAAATAATAATATGGGGGTAATAGGGGCACAACAATATAAATAAGGGGTATAACTACAATAGTAATGGGGTAATCACTAGTATTATAGGGACCCAACATGCCCCTCTCCTTCAAAAAAGTGTTGTCCTCAACGCTTGAGTAGTTCTGGATACTTCTACATAAAATTCTCATCCTCCCATGTGGAATCTTCAGCGGATAAGTTCTTCCACTTGATAAGATACTCTGAAATTGATCGATTTCGTAGCTGTCGAGTTCTTGTTTCTGTGACTGCTTCTGGTTCCAATATAATTTTTCCTTCCTCGTCAAGTTCTGGCAATATTGTTTGAACTGGGAGCTTGTCGCCTATAACCTTCTTTAAACATGAAACATGGAAAACTGGGTGCAATCGAGAAGCTGCAGGAAGCTCCAATTTGTATGCCATAGTACCAATCTTTTCCAACACCTTGTACGGACCATAATACTTTGGTGATAATTTATTATCCTTCTTAGCTTGCTTTAGGGACATTTTCTTATATGGTTGTAGCCGTAGGAATACCCAATCACCTACATCAAAACTTCTTTCACTGCGATGTTGATCTGCCTGTTGTTTCATTCTATTTTGTGCCAACACGAGGTTATCCTTTAAGAGTTGGAGGACTTGTTGTTGATGTTCGATGTGATGTTCCACTGCTTGAACCTTAGAATTTTCTCTTAAATATGATGTGATTGATGGTGGTTGGTACCCATAAAGTGCCATAAATGGGGTCATTTTTGTTGCTGTATGGAAGGAAGTGTTATACCACCATTCAGCCAGAGGCAACCATTTGACCCATTGTGTCTGTTTATCAGATACAAAGCAACAAAGATATCCTTCCAAACATTTGTTTACTATCTCAGTTTGCCCATCAGATTGAGGATGATAAGATGAGCTATGAGCTAACTGAGTACCCAGACAAGAAAATAATTCTGTCCAAAAATTTCCAGTGAAAATGGGATCTCTGTCACTTACAATAATCTTTGGGTTTCCATGTAGCTTTTGAACTGTTTCCATAAATGCAGTAGAAACTGTACTGGCTTTAAATGGATGTGATAATGCACAAAAGTGTGCATACTTGGTAAGTCTGTCAACTACCACCATGATGACACTCTTTCCCTCAGACTTGGGTAAACCTGTGATAAAATCCATTGAAACCTCCTCCCAACGTTGGCTTGGAATGGATAAAGGTTGTAATAGACCCGGTGTCTTAATTGTTTCAACTTTAATTTGTTGGCAAACCAAACATTCCGCCACAAACTTTTGAATATCTGATTTAAGGCCATCCCAAAAAAATTCCTTCTTAACCCTGTGGTAAGTTTTTAAAAATCCTGAGTGCCCTCCTAAGGGAGAAGTGTGCAATTCCATAAGAATCTTTTGTTTTAGCTGGGAATTCTTACAGAGGTATAAGCGATCTTTGTACCATAACGAATCATTTTGCCAGCTAAATGTATCAGAAGTACTGGAATCTTGTTGTAGCTTTCGAATAAGTGCCCACACTTCTTCGTCATTCTTCCATTCCTCCTTTGCTTCGTTTATCCAATCTGGTTGGATAATAGAAATGGCACACAACAATGCTTCCATATCCTCATCCTTTCTTGAGAGTGCATCTGCCACCACATTTTGCTTCCCTTTTTTGTAGATGATTTCAAAGTCATAACCCAACATCTTTGTGACCCACTTTTGTTGCTCTTCAGAGGATAATCTTTGTTCTAAAAAGTATTTAAGGCTATCATGATCCATTTTTACCTTGAAGTGTCTTCCCATTAGGTAGGGTCGCCATTTCTTAAGTGCATGGAGTATTGCCAACATTTCCTTCTCATAAATAGCTTTGCTTAAAAACTTTCCCTTGATTGGACGACTTTCAAAAGCAATGGGTCTTTCATCTTGCATTAGAACAGCACCAATTCCATTTCCTGAAGCATCACATTCCACAATAAAGGTTTTTGTGAAGTCCGGTGTAGCTAAGACCGGTGCTTGGCACATTGCCTCTTTAAGATGTTTAAAGGCCTTTGTTGCTTCCGGAGTCCATGAAAATGAATCTTTCTTCAATAATGTTGTTAGAGGTGCTGCTATTCTCCCATAATTCTTAACGAACTTGCGATAATACCCTGTCAACCCAAGAAATCCTCGCAGATGCTTTATGGATGTGGGGATTTTCCATTCCTTAATGGCTTTAATTTTGCTAGGGTCTACCTTAACTCCTTCATGAGATACAATATGACCCAAATATTCCACCTCCTGGACTCCAAAGAAACATTTGGATCTTTTTGCATATAATTGTTTCTCCTCCAATAGTTGTAGCACCTTGTCAACATGTTCAACATGATCCTTCCAAGACTTGCTGTAGATTAGTATATCATCAAAAAATACTAACACAAATTTTCTAAGGAATGGTTTGAAAATTGAATTCATCAAACCTTGAAATGTTGAAGGTGCATTGGTAAGGCCAAAAGGCATGACCAAAAATTCATAATGACCCTCATGAGTTCTAAATGCTGTTTTCGGAATGTCTTCAATCTTCATTCTGATTTGATGATATCCCGAACGAAGATCCAACTTGGTGAAGTAAATTGATCCATGCAATTCATCCAGTAATTCATCAATGACAGGAATGGGAAACTTATCTTTAATAGTGAGCTTGTTGAGCTCCCTATAATCTGGACACATGCGCCATGATCCATCCTTCTTGTGCACCAATACTACTGGAGCTGAGAAAGAACTTTGACTCGGTTGAATTATACCAGCCTCTAGCATTTCTGCAACCATACGTTCAATTTCACTTTTTTGGACATATGGATATCTGTACGGCCTGATGTTTGGAGGAACACTTCCTGGAATCAGATGAATAGCATGATCATGATCACGCATAGGTGGGAGACCTTTGGGAGTCTCAAATACCTTGGAATGATTGTCCAGGACTTTTTGGAGATCTGGAGAAATAGATGATTCCAATGTGGAAACATCTAGCGAACATAATTGTGCAATTACACCTCTTTGCTCCTTTTTTAGAAGCTTTGTCATGCCATTAGAGCTGATTATCTTTCCTGGTTTCCCTGCAATACCCCTTAATTCAACTTCCTTCCCTTCCACAGAAAATTTCATGAAAAGTTCTTGAAAATTAAAAGCTATTGTACCCAAGGATTGTAGCCATTGGACTCCTAGTACAACATCAGCACCTCCCATTGGAATGGAAAGCATTGGGCTAGTCAATACATATTCTCCCATGGATAGCTTGATATTATGGCACTTTCCAGAACAATTTATTGTTCCTCCATTTGCAATCATCACTTGACACTCTGGTGCTGGATATAGGAAGCAATTCAATTCTTTTGCTACCCTACAATGAATAAAATTGTGGGTGCTTCCTGAATCAATCAACACTATTACCTTTTTCTTCTTGATTTGTCCTTCTATCTTGATGGTTTGAGGAGTGGTAATTCCTGCCAATGCATTACAAGATATGGTCGGATTTATTTGTTCTTCATCTAGGCTTTGTTCCTGGAATATATTCTCTTCTTTTGACCTTTCTTGCTCCTTTTCTTCTTCCTCTTCACAATCTATGTAGAATAATTTCTTCTCAGCACACTTATGACCTTTTGTGTATTTGCTATCACAATTGTAACAAAGCCCTTTTGCTCTTTTTTCTTTCAATTGTTGTGGTGTCAACCTTGTAGGTTGTGGAAGACTATGGGCAACAACACTTCCGTCTTTATAGTTGTGAATGGTATGCTTCCTAGTTGCCATAATTTTGCTTTCCATTTTTCTTGCTAACCTGAATGCCTTCTCTAATGAATCAGGTTCCCAAAGGCGCACATCATGTTGGATATTATCCTTTAAAGACCCTATGAACACATCAATCCTATGCTCCTCTGGAATATCTTTTACCCTTATGTTCAATTTTTGGAACTCCTCAATGTGCTCCATTATTGAACCCTTTTGTTTGAGACTTATCAATTGGCTAAAAAAAGTGTTGCTTTTTGTATCCTCATAATGTGCTATCAATTCTTCCGTAAAAATTGCCCAAGTGATAAATTGTTTACGAGAACAAAGCCATTGATACCATACAAACTGATTTGGTTCCAAATATAAAGTTGCCATACGTACCTTTTGTGTGTTTTGCACATTATTGAGATCGAAGAATTGCTCCATCTGTAATATCCATGTGGCGGGATCCTTGCCATCAAACTTCCTCATATCGATTTTTGGAATGCAGTTATTCTTCGATCCAACATTAGCGTCTATGGAATCATGATTAACATTTCTTTTGTTCTCATCATGAGTTTCCTTTACTACTTTTTCACCATTAGTAAGTATTTCTTGTAGAAAATTAGTCAAATCTGTCTTCAAATCTGCCATGCCTGTCTTCAAATTTGTGTTCAAATCTATATTCAAATTGTCCATCTTAGCTTCCATGCCATTCATCTTAGCTTCCACGCCATTTATCTTAGCATCTGTTAACTTTTGTGAGTGTGACATTTGTTGCACTTGTTCTTGTAATTTTGATATATCATGTAGCATTTCTTCCTCTTCTTCATGAGTCATGCTAGAGCTTTCAGGTTCCTTACTAGGTGTTTGCATTTTCTTTCCTCGGGGCATCAGTTACCGATAATAATTCTCTACTATGCCCTTTGAATTCCTTCAAAATAAATTTTCAAACCAAGCTTAAGCAAAAATTTAAAAAAATCTACACACCTTTTTTCACTTTGTAGGAGCTCGATATTGCCTCTGATGTATCTCTGTACTTTCCAGTCATATAGTTCTAAACTTGTGACCTTTAGTAGCTCTCTGTGTCCTCTTTCCAATGCCACAAGTCTGACCCAAATTGGATTCTCCAAGGAAGAGTTATGCAAAATCTCCCACAGTGACTTGATTATAGACTAGTTCAGTAGAGCTAACTTGTACGACGTGCCACGAGTCACTGTTTCAACCTTTGGATCTAAAAAACATCCACAAGAAACTACAGTCCGTCCTCTTTCTGTACCTTTTTACGAAATTTCAATCCGATCCTCAGAGAGAAAGTTATGACGATTTTCCCCAGGTCACCTGTTTTGAATGTAATTCAGGAGTCTGCAAAAAGACCAACTTCCTCAGATCATATCTCCGAAAATATCACGCGAAAAGATCTGAAATTCGGACCCAAGCTTCAGCGTCAATTCTTCTCAAATGGTTTTTGTTTGTGACTTCTGAAATGTCACAGAAAAAAAGTTATAGCGAAAATGCCACGATGACCTGTTTGGAGCAGCGAAACCCTAGAATCCAAAGCTCTGATACCAAATGTTATGAAACCAGCTCAAGGAAAGATAGAAAAGATAGATCAACGCCTTAGAATTCAGCCTCTTCAAGGGGAAAACCTCCTTTACATTACATAAATGAACAATTCTTGGATGATACAAATGACAAAACCTCCTTTCTATATATAGGAGTCTAAGGAGTCACAATATAATCCAGCCGACCTAACAATAATAATATAAAGCCACAAAAATAACAATAGAGGGATTCTATGGGGCACAGAAATAATAATATGGGGGTAATAGGGGCACAACAATATAAATAAGGGGTATAACTACAATAGTAATGGGGTAATCACTAGTATTATAGGGACCCAACAGACTAACAATCAGTTGGTGCACTGGTGCATCCACAAGTGTTACTCCAGTTAATTGAATATTCTCTCATCGGAAACTCAAGCATGTTAGTTATGAGAAAGACCCGGTTGAGACTAGAGTATAGGGGCAGTGTACTATCAGTTGTATGATTTATTGAGTTGTAAATATCATGCATGAAATTAGAGAAGGACCTATGTTTGGATTGCGCAGTTTTGGAAGCATGAATTCCCTTTAAATATGGGCTATTCATCCTAGGAATTGTGCAAGGAAATAGGGGCTTGGAAGGCAGTGGAAATTGGCTAGGTGTTGGCTAATAATGGGCTTGTGAGGCAGAGAGTTGAGCATACCTGTGCGGAATTGTTATAGTGAGATAAATATTTGTATCTTCACTCATAATTATGATTTAACGTAATACAAATAGGCAGGGTTTTGAGCAGTGGATTTCCCCAGGAAAACTTATTGTGTTATGTGCCATTGATTTGTCTTCTTCTTGTTCATATTGTTTTCATTGATCTATTGGCTTCTGCTGGTTGAAAGTAGAAGTAGATTCTTGTCTCTTGTTTTAGTAGATTACATGAGCCTTTTAATATACAGGAAAATTCTACATGTTTTACCAAAATTAAAGACTTATGTTTCCTAAAAATTTAAAAAGATTTGTTTTTAGTTATAGTACATTAAAAATATGGCCCAAAAGAGGTGGGGGCAAAAAAAACCACAATTGCACTTTGTAATGCAAATATAATCAAAGTACAATAAATAAAACATAAACATGCCTCTTAGAAGAATTATTATTGTTCTTAATGGTATATGTTCTACTTGTATTCATTTTCATTGCCATGACGACATGCGTTAGATCAAATATATAAAAATAAGAAAAATAAGAGTTTCTAATTTCATAGCACGGACGTACATCAAAAATAAGAATTATATGATAATAATGTATTTTGTCCAAATGTGTTTAGTATTGTCATATTATATAGTGTTTGAAATTTGTACATCGTTGCCAAAGGACTATACCGTATATTGTGTAAACGTTCTTAATACTCGCATACAAAACTAATACTGCATTGCTTACTTGTTAATAATGGTACTCATTTTGCACTTTCGTTTTAAATGATAGTCCCTCACAATGTGCAACTACCAAACTATAATGTACAAGCTAGATGAGGATTCTATTTGTAACCAACTCCTCTTAAAACTAGTTTGACATGCATTCCTAACATGTATGCTAGAAAGTTTGCATGATGAACACATGGCGAATGCTTCTACGAACAACACAATCAAAATTAGTGGTTAGTATTATCACATTAGCATATAAATAAGAAACATATGTATTAGAAACTTAAGAAAGTTGGACCTGTACATAGTAAAAATTGTAATAATAATAATAATAAAAAAAAGTAATCGAAAGTCAACAAATTTTGACTATGAATGTTTAAGTTTAATGTCTTCCTTTAAAAAATAAAGAAAAGAATCAATGCCACGTGTTCCTAGATGCTTAATTTTTTACATGCTTTAAAATAAATGATTGACTGGTGTTAGTGTCAGTGTCTTCACACTTCCATCAATGATCAAATTGCTCTTTTGCATGCATATTAGGTGTCTCATCCGATCAGCTGGATTCCATTAGGTCATGGATCAACCGATGGTAGTGTTTTCATGCCAATTTCTCTCATGACATTCACCTGCTGAACTGTTCACACATTTTTTTAGTCATTTACTATCATCCTATTTCACTTCATTTATAAAATTCAGTTTTAGGGTTTAGTCTCACTAGGTCTTATGGTTTTTCATCATGGTCATCTTAATTGAATAAAAAGGTCAGCAGGCACATGAGGAGGATAAATAAGTTTATAAAATCATCAATTTCCTTTTGATATGCTCAATAAATATTTTTTGTAGAGTTTTTCCATTATTGTAAAAATTTCATGTAATTTAAATGTTTCTATATGTAATAAGAATTCAATAGTTGTTCCTGGTGACCTGGTGACAAAGTCAACTCCTGCCATTACAAAAGGTCAATGTAAAAGTCCACCTGCAAAAAGGAAAAAATCAGAATGTAAGTGAAACAGAGAATTTTTGAAATATATGGCAAAACATTAGAAAAGTGGGTCTTGGTTGATGAAAAATTAAATGAGAAGGATATAAAAGCCAATTCATTTGTTTTAAGTCTTCATTGTTGAAATTGAATGAGCCAAAGGGAGAAAATCGTGTTTTTGAAGAAAGAGGGCAAAACAGGGGAAAAAATTCAGTCATCTTGCTGGCGCTGCGCACCTGTGCCTTGGCATTGCGCACCCAACCGGCGCAGCGCACCTGTTGCAGATTTTCTATTGAATTTTGGTCTGGCACTGCGCACCCAACCGACGCTGCACACTTGTTCCTTGGCACTGCGCACCTATTACAAGAAGCAAAATTGCCTCAAAACACCTCCAAACTTCCTAAAAATCAAATTGATGCATGTTCCAAGTAAGTAAATCACTCCTCCTTGCTCAGGAAAGTTATGTTTGGTGGCTTGGATGTGTTTGGTTTTCTTGAGAGCAAACCCTAGCTAGTTGCTAAATCATCTCTTCCAAGTTATTGAAAGTCATTTTCTCTTCTTTCTCACTCCATCCATATTGAGCTTATCAAATCCCATTCCCTCTCCCTAAATCATCAAAATTCACTCCCCAAACCCCTCTCCCATTTACCAATCCTAGCCCTATACCCTATTCCCAAACCCTAACTCCCACATCCTATTCCTTCACTACATCCACTTCATTATCAAACCCCTCATTCCACATTCATAATACCATTCACTCCCCTCATTTCCCAAAAGAAACCCTTCCTCCTAGCATTCACTTCCTTATACACACTGCTTACCTCATATTTCAAAATCTCTTCATACTCATCTGCTTTCACTTCAAATTCATAAGCATGGAGATAGATTCAGATTATGAGAGGGAAGAGGAAACTCTTAGTGATTCTTCCAGAGAAGCTCATGTACCAAGAAAGCCACACAAAGGGGGAAAGATCATTCGGGAGGAGCCCACTACTCTTACAGAATTACTTGCTTGCCCTCTTGCTGTAACTAACTTTAAAAACCAGTCTTGTTATCAGTTTTGTGAAATGGTAGAGAGGGTGAAATTTCATCATGAGCTTGCTAGGTTGTTTGTTCTTCATCTCCACAATGGCCAGGTGAACCTTGCTAGTGTCTCTTTCACCTTGACACCTGACACCATTTCAGCAGCAACAGGCATCCCTAATGTAGGTGAACAGTGGAATAAGGGGCAGCATGTGGGCAGAGAATATTATGAGCCTTACATTAAGGCTGGATATCATAGGCAAATCAGCAGGGTTTTTCCTTTCAAATACTCGTGGAACACTTATGCACCTCTCATGAAACTCATCATCAAGTATTTCACCTATGAAGGAAGGTTTTCCCACCTATATACATATCATGTCAGGTTGTTGATGCATTTCACAAGAGTAAGGATGATGAACCTCCCATACTTTATATGCAGGAATATTGAGATGATGGCTCTCTATGTGCAAAGGAAACCTTTTCCTCAATAATTCAACAACATTTACCACTTATCATTGATTAAAATTATTGTCTTGCATCAGCTAAGCTTGCTGAACATACCATGGGATACCTTTATTGCCCATAACATTTTCAAAGGTCCTTAGGTGATTCCATCAGTGCCTCAAGAGGAAGGAGGGCCATTAGGACAACCAGTTGTTCATGAGATCGAAACTACAGGTGTGCCAGTGTTTTTCACCTATGAGAGAGGCACCAAGAGGCTTTTTGCTGCTACCAGATGAGTACTATCTCCACTAGGGGTGGAAGGGGTCTCGTTTTCTTCACCGGACCACAGGAAAATGTTATATTCACCAGGGGTGAAATGGGATTTGCCTTCTTCTCCAGCTATACAGGTTGGTCAGTAATCAAAGAGCAAAGACAAAGGGAAACAAAAGATGCATGAGGAGGGCCCTACCGAAGGGAAAGACAAAGATTTTATTTTGATTGAGGAGGATGTCATTGATTTGGGCTCTCAAAGATCAAAACTCAAGGACATGATTATCAAAGAGAAGGAGGCTGAAATACAAGCCTTATCACTTAAACTTGAGAGGGCCAAATGGATCATTAACTTTCTTGAGCAGGAAAACAAGCAACTGGAAGATAAACAATCTATTATGGAGCTGCAAATGATTAGAGAAAATAGGCAAGAGGCAAAGAAAAGAAAGATTAAGATGACTTCCCTTGAGCAAGAAATTGAAGCTGACCAAGAATCATGGTTGGAAAGAGCAAACATTCACCTTGAGAAGATGCTTGAGAAAGCCATCAAAGAGAAGAAAATGTTGCGCCATATGGACTATCACTACCTAACCCGGAACAAAATTTGCAAAACAAGGATAAAGAGGCTAAAGGCCAAGCTAAAAAGAGCTTTGAGGAGCAAAAAAGAGCAAGATAAACTCAAGATCTTGGCTGAAGCATCATTGGCTTATCAAAGCACTTAACAAGGGTCAATCATGCCAAATTTCAAGAAATTTGGAGAAATTTTTGTCAATTTTGAATTTTTTAATGTAAAAAACAGGCTTTTTCAGCAGGTGTGCAACACCACCGGCACTGTGCTTTTGTTGGGGACACTTGCTTGCAAAAAAGTTTATATTTTTGGAATCAGCATGGAAAAATATGGAAGCTCATAAATGGCTGAGAATTTTGGACAAGTTCTAGGTCTCCAAAAGGGCAAAAAACACCCAAAAAGTGCCCTCTCTACCACTTTTTTTCCACACAGGAAGCAGTCTTGGGAGAATCAATTTTTGGAGGGGAAAATGGACTCCAAATTCAGAAATTCAAGTTGTTCTAGAAAGTAGACTCATCAAGATTTCCAACGAGCTATCCTACACCTGATTTGGACTCCAGGAAGCCTTCCAAAATTGGCCTAGAAAAAGCGCTATGCATAGGATCAATGGCGCTACGCATAGGAGGAATTTTGCCAGTTTTGCTTGATGCTCCAGATTTCGCCTAGTTTTCTCTACAGTTGACTTTTTCTTGCTCTCTTGGTGAATTAGCATGGTAAATGATGTAACTTGATGTAATTATGGATGTAAAACACTTAATAGAGTAGATACATCAAGTCAAAGGTGGTTTTGAACTGAATGAATTGGTTTCCTTGGTTTTAGAGGCAAGTTGTTCCACTGCCTATATTCCTGTTCTTAGTTTAGATATGGTTGAAACCACCCCTTTTCTCATGGATTCGACCTTGATAGCTAGCTTGAGTAGTTTCCTTGCCTATATCATGTACTTTTTGATTCATTTGTAAAGGTTGGACTTTGGCAGAAGTATTGGACTCACTGAACATTTTGTATCAGCAATTGGCAAGGAATAAAACCAGGTTTCACAACTATTTTTGTGGGATTCTTGTGACAGTGAGTTTTTTGTATTGTTTCTTCTTTGTAATGAGTTTTTCTAATGTTTTATATGTATCTATATCTCTCTCTTTCTTCTAAACTAAATGAATCAAGGTGAATAGACAAAATACACTAGATTTACAGTGCTTTGTCTTGGGATTGCATTTAGTTTTCAATGTTTTCACTGTTTGAAGAGGATTCATAGTTTCTTGTGCCCTCCTCAACTTCTCAACAGTCTTAATCTACCATCTCAATCCTTTGCTAGTACATAAGCTCTTGTCTACCTTGCCCCACAGGACATGACTGTATCCCTGAGTTGATTTCCCGGATCCAATCTACCTTCTCCAATTGATCCAGCAACCAAAACCTAAAATCAAAACTAGAAACCCTAATCTACTATACCTAGCCTAAAATCAGCATTCATTTCAGTCATCTCAAGCCATAGTTGCCATATTCTAATTGAGATTGATAAGGAGAGAGCCCTCTCTCGACCTGGTAGGGCTAGCTACCAGGTTAAGCGTGGTGATGTTACCCTAGACCTGCATTCCTTTAGCCTGAGGTAGATTTAGGCACTATCAACTGGTAAATATGATTAATTTCATTAATTAAATAAGTTTTTAAGCTATAGTTTCAATAATGCCATTACCACTATGGAAATTTGTAAAAGTAATAATCATTTGTTACTTAGATCCCCAACCGACGCTAAGAAATAAACCTTAATTAATAAAAATATATTCTAGACTTGTGCGGAGCTTTGCTTATGCAGAGATTTTAGTGTGTGGAAATCTTTGCATAGTGCCTTACATGTAAAGCTCCATACTGTTATTGGGAAATCTAGTGTTTATGCAGAGCTGCTAGTCCCACTAAGGCTGGTAGCTACCTTAGAAACAAACAAACTAAAACCACTTTCGTTTTCCTTTATAAGAAGTAGATAAGAGGGGAACGAAGGAGACCAACCTCTGTCTTGCGCTTGGTTCCTTGCTTGATTCCTCTCCCTTCTGGTAGATCTTTGCCACTCGCTTCCTCATCTACCCAGCTTCAAAGAGCACCTGTAGAATCAAAGCAACATAACACTATCCAAGAACAGATATCTACTATCATAAACAATATAGGACCAGATATATATTGACCACACAAATGCATATATCATCAATCATACAAGAATGTGGAGGAAAACTCGAACAACTTTATTAATAATCAAGAATAGCAAAGAGGATTACAACCAATTGTTCTGAACCAGCGTCATCCTCTCAGCAAGAAAGCCCTTCTTCACCTCATGAAAAGCTTAGATCACCCAACACTATGATGTTACACCAAGAAACCAACAACACTTCCTTACAAGATACAAAATTCCAGTCTTTGGATCTCTGGGATGAGGGATCCATATATAGATGTTTGCAAGGGGGGTGAGTCAGCTTTTGAGATTTGATTAGTGTCCTCTCTCTGATAGTTCCTGATTCCACTTGGAGATTGATGATCTCTTACTCATTCCTGGGCGAATGCAGAGAGGCAAGTGTCACAGGGGAAGTTTCTGGAAGATTCCATGATCTTCCACCTTGCAAATTGACCCTGCCATTTGTCCACTCTCGCCCATCGCACCCCATAGAAGGGATTTTCAGTATGCATCACACCTCCTGTGTGCATTTGGGTGGGATGCAACACACTTTGACCATGGAGCAGGTGAGATGGTCCAGTTTTGACCAGTTCTGAGTAGTTTTTCATGGAGAACTTCTGGGAGATGCTGTAATCAGTTGACCTTGTTCTTTTAGGGGTTGGAACAACACTTTTAGGGACTTAGGAGCCCTTGGTTTATGGAAATTTATGATTGGGGTTGCAGTGCCCAAAAATGTCTATAATAGTTGCCCCCTAAAGCATGAGGTCGTTAATCTTTTGATGTCAGGTGAAATGATTTATCATGAGGATCCAAAGTTTTTTCAAGCTGGAAGGTGACCTGTAATAAGATACAATACAATACATTATCTTCATAATATTTTCATGATCTAGCTGAGGCGGGCATTCCCATGCTAAGCTTTATAAATTCATTTTCATGTACATAAGACAGACAATCGTCTGAGTGCAGACTGATGATTCTGGTAGAGTCATCATCCCTTAGATTGGATGATTATCTGTGCAGCAATGATGTACATTTGATGTCTTTATTTTCCTGAATATATATCGCAGCCCGGATGGACGAAACTAGATTCGGGGTCTTCAATCTCGTTCGATCTTCACTCAAAGTACAAGTCGATCCATGTGAGAGATGTTCTGGAGTCGAACATGGAAAGACATCACCTGATTACCAGCCAATGATGTAAGCTGTTAACAGGCGCGAGAGGAATCACCGATAATGATGATGACCCTCAAGGTACTACAGTAAAATTCATGTGGTGTGAATAAGGGACTTGGCATCGAACACTACGCAAAATCTTTCGGTTGAAGGCCATTGATGTAAACCTGTCGCCGGAAGTGAGAAACTTGCCATTGAGGCATGCAAGCTTCAAAGTACTGAAAGGGTTGTTCCTAGATCGACTTCCTGGATAATGAGCTGATGTCGAAAAGAAGAGATCCATCATAGGAGGGCCTTAATGAATCCCACATCAATGACACAGAATGGAGCAAATGATTTTAATGGAGGTGAAAACGATCTGATGACATAAGGTTCAGGGTGGCGGTCATGAAAGAATGGAGCGTAAATGTATTGCAGTGGATGAGACACAGGTGAATTCTTTGAGCAACTTCTCTTGAACATATCGGCGACACTGACATGATGGATTGGTAGTGTTAACCCCAAATATGGATGGTGTGATGGACCAATGGTGATATGACCAGTGAACGGAACGACCCAACCCGATTCGGATGCGGAGTGAAAGTGTCATGTTCAAGCGCGACTTGCTACCAATAAAGTTTCTTCAAGTTTTCTTCCCAATTTTTCCCCACTCATTGCTGACCAGTACCTCTTTATTTTTGTCAAGCTTGAGGAGGATAACATATGCTTGTTCTATAATTTTCCCTTCGGGCAAACCCATCGCTATGTTTTAACGAGCTTAGTGATAGTGAAACTCGTTCTTGTCTGTATGGACAAGTTTGTCGCTATTCGGTTTTAACGAGTTTAACGACAAAGATAACTTGGTCCTTTTCAATTTTAGAGAGTCTGAAAAAGGGACGTAAAGAAAACTCCAATAATCCTTTTTCGTCATATAATCCCTTGAGTCCAAAAAAGTATAAAATAATACAAAAGGGATGAATTTTCGGTAATTTTAATGAGCCGAACAAAACAAGCGCTTGATATTTTTGTGTAATATTCCCTCAGGTCCAAAAAGATTAAAATCTAAAGGAGGGATAGCACTTCTGGTCACTTTAACGAGCTGGAGAGGCCAATTGCTCGACAATCTTTTCATATTTTACGAGTCAGATGAAAAGAGCTTAAAGGAGACTCATTTTTTGAGGAACGAGTGATAAGTTCGGGTAGCAACTAATTCCAGGTATTGTTTGGAATTTTCTAATCACGTCAGTGTCACAAGGATGGCTAACAGGATCACTCTTCGCAGCTGTTCCTCAAAAAGGTTAAACAATCAAATGGAGGTGAATGATCAGCCAATACAGAGTGGAGGTGATGATGAGAACACGACCAAGGCTTAAAAGGCTGATGATAATGCATTCACAATGGTTATTTATCAGAAATTGGTTCATTTTTTAATGAGCTTAAACTCTGGGGGAACATTTGCTCATTGCTTATGTTTATTTTTTAACGAGCTTGAATTCTGCGTTAAAACTGCTCGATCCAGTCGTATAATAAGGATGTCTCATCTAAGATGCCAGTTTTTATGGAGCTTGCACCTTACAAAGCTTTGCCCCAGATCCTTTCTTTATGCAAGTTAGGAAACGACCAATCCTACGAGTTTAAAGGGTTAGAGGACCTACGAATTTAAAAAATAAATGGTCGCTCTTCGCTTGCATGCCAAAAGGTTTGCATGCCCCAGGTATAGCGAAAAATTTCCAAGTTACCAAAGATTGTTCTATCCGCACTGCGGATAAAACACTTCCTCGGTGATGTCTATCGAAATAAACAAAGGTGAGTGGCGCAACTGGCTCCACTCACATAACTTTGACGAAGGAATTTTATTCCAGTCTAATCTCATAAACCAGTCATATATCCTTCGCGGAAACCTACCCTATACCCAAGGTTTTCTTGTCGAAACAGACCAGGGTGCATGTCCCCTGGGTTTCAGTCATGTCCTCCGAATCACTCGCGCTCATCAGGTGGACGGACTGGGGATTGATGAGACATTCCTTGCGTGAAAAGACCATTTAGGGATGGTATTTGACTATTTGATATGTGAACTGGGGAATGAACACTGGTCTACGAGCTTGACCACTCTTCCTTCATGCGGAAAACACATTACTCTAAAGAGTGAGGAGACAATGGCTCCCATGCAATAAATATAGTCGCGTCCAAGGAGTAGATTATAATCTAGGGGTCCTTGGACTACCATTACGTTCATGTGAACAATTTTCCTTCTCAATGTTATCGGCACATTGGGAAGGATCCCTAACAGTCGATTGGTTCCTTTGTCAAAGCCTGTTAGATTTCTCATTTCAGGCAAAAGCGATGCTGAACCAAGCGCTTTCCAAGTGGTTGAGGAAAGGATACTCACAGAAGCCCCTTCATCTATGATGGTACTAGCCATGACCATTCTATATATTTGAGCAATGATTTGAAATGGTACACTAGCAGGTAAACGGGGTTTGCCTAGTAGATTCCAATCGAAGGAAACAACTAGGTTGCTTGGAGGTGGGACCGAATAGACGACCATATATGACTCTGATGAACTTCCTTCCTGCGGTAAAGGAATGGGTAGACTGCCCCCATGTTCGTCGGAGTCTGTGCTTATGAAGAGAATTTGAACGATGTCTTTCTTGTTCTCTACGATGACTGTATCATCTGAAGATGGACCTTCTAAAGGCAAGATCGGGTCAACTGCCGCCTTGACCTTTTGACTTTCATCTGGTGTGGATTTAGAGGGTTCATCCTCAATGATAGATGCTTCAGCCGACCACAATGGCGTGTCAGCCGGATTTTCAACTAGTGACGGATTCAGCAAGAGTTTCTTATATCCAGGAGGAAGCCGTAACGGTGAAATCGAACGGTCGTCCAAAACTCTTTTAGCCTCGTCTAAGAAGGGACAACGGTGGACGGCGTGATCGCCTTCACACAATTTACAAGGAAATTTACATTTTCCTTTTTGTCCGGGGACTTCACTTTCACTATTTGACAGTGTATTCTCAACATGATCGTCAGAGGTTGATGACACCAGATTGTGCAAACGAGGAGACCAGTCCCTTAAGATCCGAGGGATGCAAGGACAATCTCGATGATAGTGGTCTCCTTTGCAAATGACACATGGTGATTTAGGCCTGGACGGTGCAATGTGTGGATTTTCACTAGACGATGCCTGGTTGCCCCTTTTCGCCTTTGGCTCCTTCTTCTTCTTCTCTTTCTTCTTCTTCTCCTTCTTCTTCTCAGTTACTTGATTTTTGGCTTTACCAGCTTCATCAAGCGAAGAGGAAGGAGGAGAGGGAGAATTGGACGAAGTAGAAGGTTTGGGGGTAACTCTGGTATCGTTTAGTTGCTGACTTGATTGTTCAGGAATCATGGTGTTTTGAATGATAGAGGTCGAGAAGAGCCATATGGGCAAGCCGATTGTCAATCCTAGAAGCGACAATGTGGCCATATGGGGTGCACCAACATCTCCCCAAGAGGAGAAAGGACTAGGATTTCCTCCAAGAGGAAATCCTTGGTTGGTGGACTCCATTTTCTCAACCTAAGACCAATGTAGGAAAGGTGATGTTTATTCTGGTTAAAATAAATTTTAGACGCCTTGACACAACTTGTTTTTTCAATGTTTAAGAGTCGAGAAAAAACAAAAGATGACTCTAGTCGCCTTCAATTTTTAATGAGCTTCAAGTGAAAAGTGCTCAGATGGACCTTTTCCTTTAAGGAGTCTGAAAAGGAACGAAAGAGACTACTATGGAAATCTAGACAGAGGGATTACCAAACCAATCACAAAACTGCAGAATACTTTTTACGGTACGGTAGTCAATCTTCCCGATTTCTGTGTTTAGTGCATTGCGATCGATAGGGTGACAGACACGGCTTCCTATGGATAAAGGATAAAGCCTATTGTGGTCTCCCAATATATACTCGACGGTACGTGGGAGCACAAGTCCATACTGGCACTTATCGTCTCAAAGTGGAGGAATCACCCAACCAGCAATGAAAACAACAGTTACTAGGCTTTACAACGCCGGAATACGTCTCTAGCCTAGACTTCTAAATGTTGTGCGGTAGGTTCCAAAGCGTTTTTAGATTCATTAAATTTATTTTACAGTTGATCTTGTTTAAGAAATTTGCCTTTCAGGTTCACCACGTGATGTAGATATACAATTCCTAAAATGCAATCTAAGATGATAAACAATTGTTTAATCTTCTTTATGCAATGAAAATCATAGCTACTAAGGAAAGAGAGACGATATTCTTTCAACATAGAGCAGAGAGCACACGCTATATGTACCGTCCTAAATCAAACCAACAAATAGTGTAAAAGTAAATTCACATGCATGTATTTGTTTTCAGCCTTCTTAATGTGTGAATGATAGAAAGAAAGCTAAGCGCAAATCTGAATTATTTTTCAAAGCGACATTACTAACAAGTTTCTTTTCAAGACAAAATGAAGACAATGACGACACTTTGTTATTTGGAATTGAAAACTTGCTTTCGACACTTGAAAAACTACTAATTCAAATCAAATACAAGAGTAACAGTGTAATCGACTATAAAGAACAATCGGATTCTCTTCTATGACTGAAAACGACACTTGCAACACTTCCAAATCAAGAAGCGTCAGTTCAATTACGCTGCTTCTTTGTAAAAGAGAACTGAAAATGGCTCACTATACATAAAAACGTTTACAGTTCTTTGCACAATGGAGGCAGAATAATGGCAAGGAAGGGGGTTTCCAACAGAGGTATACTGATTACAGACAACAAAACTCCTGAATAGAGCTAAAAAGAGTGAAAAAACCAAAGTCTGAAGGCAAAATTAGCCCTTTCTGATCAGCGCACCTGTTACACAGGGATTCCAGTATGCATCCCACCTACAGCACACGGGAAGTGCGATGCATACTGATATCCTTGAAGAGAGAGTGTGATGGTACAGTGCGAGACTTTTGATCCCGTTGTTGATCACAGTTTGCAGCACAGTTCAGGGATTTTGGCCGAGTAAGTGGTAATTAGTAAATAATCACAGGGGTAGATCTAAGGAGGTTACTAGAGCCCACAAGGGCAATTAGAGAGTTTGTAAATCAATTGTTCAGTTCATAAACAAAACCCGGAGATAGACTGAAGCAGCATTGATCTACTTTGCACTTGCATAGCAAATGCAGTTCGAAGGCCAGCTGGCTTGACTTCAGGCTCCGTCTGTAAGTTTATAAAGCAAAAAAATATAGACAAACAAACAATCTATTCTTTCCCAGTGGAGTCACCATTTTGTTATCGGAAAATCTAGTGTCTATGCAGAGCTGTTAGTCCCACTAAGGCTAGTAGCTACCTAAGAAACAAACAAACTAAAACCACTTTCGTTTTCTTTTATAAGAAGTAGATAAGAGGGGAACGAAGGAGACCAACCTCTATCTTGCACTTGGTTCCTTGCTTGATTCCTCTCCGTTCTGGTAGATCTTTGCCACTCGCTTCCTCGTCTACCCAGCTTCAAAGAGCACCTGTAGAATCAAAGCAGCATAACACTATCCAAGAACAGAGATCCACTATCATAAACAATATAGGACCAGATATATATTGACCACACAAATGCATATATCATCAATCATACAAGAATGTGGAGGAAAACTTGAATAGCTTTATTAATAATCAAGAATAGCAAAGAGGATTACAACCAATTGTTCTGACCTAGCGTCATCCTCTCAGCAAGAAAGCCCTTCTTCACCTCATGAAAAGCTTAGATCACCCAACACTATGATGTTACACCAAGAAACCAGCAGCACTTCCTTACAAGATACAAAATTCCAGCCTCTGGATCTCTGGGATGAGGGATCCATATATAGATGTTTGCAAGGGGGGTGAGTCAGCTTTTGAGATTTGATTAGTGTCCTCTCTCTGATAGTTCCTAATTCCACTTGGAGATTGATGATCTCTTACTCATTCCTGGGCGAATGCAGAGAGGCAAGTGTCACAGGGGAAGTTTCTGGAAGATTCCATGATCTTCCACCTCGCAAATTGACCCTGCCATTTGTCCACTCTCGTCCATCGCACCCCATAGAAGGGATTTTCAGTATGCATCGCACCTCCCGTGTGCATTTAGGTGGGATGCAGCGCACTTTGACCATGGAGCAGGTGAGATGGTCCAATTTTGACTAGTTCTGAGTAGTTTTTCATGGAGAACTTTTGGGAGATGCTGTAATTAGTTGACCTTGTTCTTTTAGGGGTTGGAATCACACTTTTAGGGACTTAGGAGCCCTTGGTTTATGGACATTTATGATTGAGGTTGCAGTGTCCAAAAATGTCTATAACACGTACGCTATTTAAAGACTTTAAACACGAGTTGAGAAAAAATAATTTAGATCTTCTTAACAATCTGTCTTTGAGACTAAGTCTATTTTTCTCTCTCTCTCTCTGTTTTTTTCCAAGAGCACAATACACTAAACGACAGTTTAAAGATTTGACAATTTTTTAGGAAATGCAGTTAGAGTGAATCAATGAGATCATCAACTATTTTTTGTTACTTTTGATTATGCTATCGGTTCATGATATTGTGAGTGCTTCGAAAATGTGTTATTGCTCTGCTCAATGGTGCTAGAATTGACGTGTTTGAAGTCTTTTCAAAGTTAGAGTAAACGGGAAACGCTGGATAAATTTTAAATTAATATTAATATTTTTGCTTTTGCAGAGCAGATGACAAAGTATGTGTGGAAAAACAAAGATGAAGACCAAACAATGCTTATGCGAATCAATTTATTAGACCATTCCTCAGCCAAATAGTTTGAGACTAATTTCCATTACGATGTGCTTATATGAAGTTGTAATATGGAAATGCATAATCAATCTTCTTGAATTGTGATTTGCGGAGTACTATTTAGTGTTAGATTTTTGATAATGTCCAGAGTAAGATGATTTTGTCACAATGTGATAATGCTGAGAGTTTTGTGCATACTCAAACATTTATAAAGTTGTCATCGATATTCTAGGATTCCTTCTTCTTCTCTTTTTTTCTTGTGACATACACTATTATCTTGTTACATTTACAAGCGTAAGCAAAAAGAGAATATGAAAATATGCATTATTTATAATTAAAATGTTACCAATAATATTAGCAATAAAAGTGTTTAGTGCGAAGTGTGAATATCCACACATTTTTTTCCCCACAATGGACTTCCTACGCATGAAATGTGGATCCCACTCTACCTTGATCAATTAATTAGTGGTAAAGGCAGGGACTATGCTGCATTGTAGCTATTGCAGAGGGAATTTCAAATTGATATTATTATGTTTCATTGTTCGGAGTTTTGACTGTGAGGAGGGTGAACTATGTGTGTAGAACGAGGTTGCATATGGAACTTCATTTGTACAGGAAAAATTAATTTTATACTATGTTTTCATTTGAAACTTTTGCAAATTTAGCTAATAAGGTCAATAGTTAATGTGTCCATAATTTCTTGTTTATATTTCTTTGTTTAGTGTTATCATGTGTAGAAATATAGGCCACCCACATGCATATTGCAAAGTGTGCTCTGCAAAATCTATTAATAATAAATAAGCATTGTTCTTGGGCCAAAGTGATAACCATGCTTTCAAGTTTCATTGCACATGCCTCCACACCCCACACAATCCACCAATATCAAATTGCAAATGCACTAAATCCAAAAGAGTTGAAAACACATTACAATTAAAACATGCCTCTGCACTTGCGTCATTCCACAAAAATTCCACAAATACTTTATTCAACACATGCATTTGTTCTTTGCATAACATCCACATATGCACAACCACCTCCACACAATTACTTCAGTACTCAATAATGCCCTTTGATCAGTGATTGACATTTGAAACTGTTATTAATTGACATGGGTTTCAAATATTGTGGGGAGGAAGCAATCGTTGCGAAATACATTCCTAAATAAGAATTAAAAAGAGATTTGTAAATTTATTATTTTAATAAATATTTCCGAACGCTTTGGGCATTTGAAAGCTCTACACACATGCATTTATTCTGCGCATGCATTTCTTTCGAATATCCTGTAATGACCCACCTACAATTGCAAACAGAACGTTAATATTAGCATGCATACAGGGCATCCATATCATAGCTACATATGCATGAACCACATGTATTTCACTAGTTTACATACTAGCTAATATTGAAAAATGTCTAAGTTTAGGTTGATGAATAAATTATCGAAATAAATTCCTAACTCACTAGAATATAATAAATATATCGAGTAGGGATATGACATGTGTACCACTCTTATATATATAAACTAAAGATAACGAAATAAAAATTAAATTTATTTAAATGATAATTTTATTTATTACAATAAATAAATAAATAATTTATCTATATGTTAAAATAAAGCAATTTGTTTAAATCCATAAATAAAACAATTTAATTAAAGTGGAAATTAAATAAGATAAAATAATACTAATTCCTAAACTCAATAAAGGAACCATTTCAATGAAGAATATAACCGCCTCTAGCCAAAAAGGAAAAGAAGGATCATGAAGCTAGGAGGGTGACAGCGAAAGGAAACGGGAGTCAGTGGAAGGGAGGAAGCCAACAGCATGGAGGTTGGAAGGCAGTGGATTTAAGCATATAAGGGAGCAGAGGAGGCCATAACAGGGAGGGGGGAATTTTTTTTTGAGTTTTACGAGGACAGTAGGAATTTTTAATAGAATCACTGACAAAAGGAAATTGAGCTTAATTGTTCTTGAAGTTTTGGGCACGGGGTCAGAGTGCTTCAATTTTGAAGTATTTTGGAACTGGTTGTAGAAATTTGGAATAATATGACACTTATTCACAGAGATTATCCCGATTATACACTATTGCAGAATACATGCATAATACATAATCTCCTCTACATTGATCATCAATTTAGCAACATAAAAAACAATGAAACATCAATCACATGCACACATTAACACAATATGTAACCCGGGGAAAGCTTACAGCTGAAAACCCCACACTATCTGTATATTAATGATTGAGAACATGTAACAATACATAGTACAATACTCCTCACAAGTACTCAGTACTATCTCCACTTGTTACACACAAAACTAGCTCAGATCCGAACAAGTCACAGGTTCAAATCTCCTCCGCTGCTTTGCCTGCCTCCACTGCACAATGCCTAGTGAAAATCACGTGAGCACATGCTATAATTTGCTTGTATTGGCCCACACTGCGCAGTCCTCATTGGCATAACTCAATCCCATTGATTGTGCAAGATCTCATGCACAACTATAGTCACAACTGATAGCAATCTCAACCTCTAACACCTGTCTCCACTGAACTGTACATGCACTGACATGCAACTGAGTTAACTAATGTATTCTTTAGTTGCTTTATGAGTTAATATAGTGAATTAGTTTAACAATTAATTCATACAACTCATCATTAGTCTATTTGCAGTTATACTAAATGCAACTAGTTCAACCAACTCAAACTGAACACAACTCCATCAACTCCACATCCAACTCCACCAAACTCAACTGCTTGAGTTCTAACTGAAGTCCTGCATGCAATAGCTCAACTGACCCACAAAGAAAGCGTATTTCCTTCTGACAGCTGCATGTGCCACATCTGTAGCTCAAACTGAAGTGCTCCAAGAGGATAAGATAATGTTTATAGTCCAAATATTATTATGAGACAATAATATTCGACTGTTCTATTTTTAGCCTGGCAGTCTAAAAATAGAAACCTGCCCATATGTCTAAAAATATAAGTCCATCTATTTTTACCAACATGACCAATCATCCACAAATAACATACTGCAACTCATAGACCATGATCCATATGTCTAAAAATAGACATAGTCCACAAGTAGACTTTGCGCCAAACATAGCCTGCGGGCCCACTTAGGGAAGGCGACTTCTTTCCACTAAGCTCCATCATCTTGTTGCATTCTAAACACTCCCTCTCAACAAGATATGGATTATTAGGAACCCCTCTCCTGCCTCGGTGGTATTCGAATTTGCTCCTAGTGAGCGCCTTCGTCAAGATATCAGCATCCTGATCCTCCGTTGGAATGTATGAAAGTAACATGATTCTCCGCTGCAGACAATTTCTGATAGGATGATACCTAATGTCAATGTGCTTAGATCTATCATGAAATACAGGATTAGCTGAGAGTTTAATGCAACTCTAGTTATCACAGTAAATCACAGTAGGCTCCAAGTAAGAACCGAACAACCCGACCAGGATCTTCCTCATCCATATAGCCTCGCATGCAGCCAAACTTGCTGCCATATACTCGGCCTCTGCTGAACTGAGTGCCACGGATCTCTGCTTCCTGTTGTACCAAGAAACTGCTGTCGACCCGATACTGAAGACCCCTCTTGATGTGCTCTTTCTGTCCGTTGGGCTCCTTGCCCAATCTGCATCTGTGAAGCCACATAGCTTCACCTCATCCTCCTGTCTGTACCACAATCCATATCCCGATGTGCCTCTCAAATAACGCAATACATGCTTGCCTGCCTTCCAGAAGAGCTTGGTTGGCTTAACCATAGCTTGTGAAAGCTGGTTAACAGCATAGCATATATCGGGTCGTGTATTGACCAGATACATAAGCGACCCCACCAACTGTCGATAAACAGTGGCATCCACTTCTTCTGCTGAAGTGGCATCCTCCTTCCTCCAACCTCCAGGAAGAGGAGTATCAACAGGTTTGCAGCCATGAATGTTGAACTTCTCCAGTATCTCCCGAGCATACTTACCCTGAGAAACAAATAGTCCATCACTGCGCTGCCAAATTTCCAATCCCAGGAAATAATGAAGGAGGCCCAAGTCCTTCATCTCAAACTCCTTAGCAAGATCATCCTTACATGAAAGTATCAACAGCTCATCACCCGTTAGAATCAAATCATCTACATAAATTACAATGATAAGAAACTTACCCTCCACCACAATCTGGTATAGGTTAGGATCCGCCTCACTCTTGGAGAATCCAAGTTCAGTGAAATAACTGTCTATCCATGTGTACCAAGCATGTGGTGCTTGTTTCAACCCATACAACGCTCTCTTGAGCCTGCACACATGCGAATTGTTGCTGAAGATCTCGAAACCTTCAGGATATTCTATGTACACCTCCTCCTCAATGACTCCATTGAGGAATGCAGTCTTCACATCCATCTGATGAATGTGCCACCCCATCTGCGCTGAGAGAGCAAGAATCGTCCGTATGGAAGAATACCTTGCGACAGGTGCAAAGGTCTCCTCATAATTGATCCCCTCTATCTGTGAAAAGCCTTGGGCAACAAATCTTGCCTTGTACTTCTCCAAACTCTCGTCAGCTGCCTGCTTAACTTTGTAGATCCATCTCGAACCCACCACTGATTTCCCTTCTGGTCTAGGAACAATCTCCCATGCACTGTTTCTGACAATCGAATCATACTCTTCCACCATGGCGTCTACCCATGCGGGATCCTCCATAGCTTCCTCGAAAGAGGATGGCTCAGTCACAACACATTTGCTCACAAGAGCCATGTATCCAGTGTACCGATCAAGCGACTGTCTCTGCCTGTGTTGGGCTGTAGGTGGTCCTACAACTTTCTCTACATCTTGAGCCAGTCGCTCAGCTTCTATCAAGCGCTTTCGCCCTCTGATGGTTGGCGCTGCATGAGTGGTCTCTTCCACTCCATGAACCTCGTCCTGTGGCTGATCCATGTCCTGAAGCTCATCTTTAGGAACTAATATCTCCTCAGCTTCATGCAAGTGTGGCTCCCTCTCAAACGAACACTTCATGGCTTTCTCCTCCTGAAATTTTATATCCCATCGCACAACAGTCTTACCACTGTCTGGAAAATACACACGATAGTTGTGGGGCGTATCAGTGTACCCCACAAATATCCCAACCTCTGCAGTCGCCTCCAACTTCTTCCTGGCATCCTTCGTCACATGCATGTAAACGTTATCACCAAAAATCCTCAAATGAGAAAGATTAGGCTTCTTACCAGAATAAGCCTCCTCGGGTGTACTCATGCCAAGTATTATGTGAGGACAACGGTTCTGCACATATACTTTTGTATTGCATGCTTCCACCCACAAGTGAAGGGTTAGGCCCTGATCATGCAACATTGACCGTGCAGCACCCACGATCATTCTATTCTTCCGCTCAGCAACCCCGTTCTGCTGTGGGTTATGGGGAGCTATGAGCTCTCTTCGAATCCCTTCTACACTGTAGAAATCCTTGAACTCGCCAGAGATGTATTCACCACCATTATCGCTCCTAAGAGCCTTCACCTTCTTCCCCGACTCCTTCTCGACCAGTGCTTTGAACTCAAAGAACTTTGAGTATGTCTCACTCTTCTTCTGCATGAAGAAGATCCAGCACTTACAAGAGAAATTGTCAACAAAAATCACATAATACCTGTGCTTTTCTTTTGAAGCTACTGAGAAAGGTCCACACACGTCTATGTGAATTCTATCAAGGATCGTCGTGGCACGACTATCTTTCTCATGAAAGGTGGCTTTCACAAACTTTCCCAAAGTACACCCCTTGCACTGATCTGACTGTGCAAGAGTGCCTTTAGGAAGCCCTATAGTGATCTGTTGCAGTATCTTCAAGGCTCCATGGTGAAGGTGACCCAATCTCCTGTGCCACAGCTCGCCATCATCTCGGCTCACCAATCATTCTGCCTTGCATGCCATTGCTGCATAGCCATCTACATGCAACTGATAAAGGTTCCTCACTCAAACCCCTATCTTCCGGGTTTCTCTAGTTGTCTTACTGCGCAGGAAAGCATTTCCCTCGCTGAAAACAACATCATATCCCTTGTCTTCTAACATCGCCACAAAGATAAGATTCTTCTTCAATCCTGGAACATGCATCACTTCCTTCAATACGAAGGGTTTACCAGAATCCCTCTCAAAGGAAATGGTACCGATATCGGTCGCACTGTATCTACCATCATCACCCATCTCGATGTGCACTCCAAGATCTTTGTCCTCCAGATCAGAAAACAAATCTCGATCTCCTGTCATGTGAAAAGATGCACCACTGTCTAAGAACCATACCGATCCCATCACACTTGAAACCAAGCATGCAATCAATGAAAAATCAAGCTCAAACTACGAGGCTAGAGCCTCTCCTGCTGCAGATCCAGCAGCTTGCTTGTTATTCTTCTTCTGCGGATAATTAGTGGCATAGTGTCCGTGCTGGTGACAGTGAAAGCACTTCACCTTGGACATGTCCTGCTTCTTGCCTTTCGCACCAGACTGAGAAGCTTTCTTGTTCTTCCCCTTCTTTGCTTTGGCAGCCAAAGTGCAATTTTCTTCATCAGTTCCCTTTGATGAAGATCCATCCCTGGTATTCCGCCTGATCTCCTCCTGCACAAGATCTGACCAAAGTCTTTCCCAGCCTGGCAATTTCTCCCAACCATTGGCAGAGTCCTGATAGGAATGCCAACTCTTCGGAAGACCAAGGAGAGCCAAGCTCACCAAGTCCTCATCATCGACAGTTACCCCCACACTTCCCAGCTCATCCCGATACTGAGTGAACTTCGTGAGATACTTGGGCATACTGTCTCCCTTCTCAGATTTGATGTTTTTGAGTTTATCCTTGAGCGCCAGCTTCCTCTAATAACTCTTTCTTTGGAATAGATCTGTCAATTCTTTCCACATCAAGTATGGAGAAGCCTTTCCATGCAGGCTGGACACAATGTGATCCTTCACGCCCTCCAACAAAATCCTTCGGCACTTTGCTGTCTTCTTTTTCCAATCATCAACCTGCGCAGTATCAGTACGCTTTGGGACCTCAGCGTCTATGAACTCCTTCAGCCCATTATCATCTAACAGTGCCTCCATCCTGTCCTTCCATGCAATATAGTTCGAGCTGCCCTCAAGAGCATACTCCAATCGCAATCCGTTGAAAGACATTGCCGCGTTGATACCAAGAAAACACTGCTGCAAATTCGAATTCCACCAGCTACAAACTCAACCGCCTCTGATCTAGAATTCGTGAGAACAAAGTATTTCTCATACAGAGATTGACTGTATGGTCTTTTACCAGATATCTCACCTTCCAAAGGAAGGATGAATCCAGAGGCTACCTGGCCCGATTACAGACTCCGCCTGAAGAAATAAGATGTAAACACTTTCTGAATAATAGATCTGATGATTAACAACTCTGATACCATGTAGAAATTTTGAATAATATGACACTTATTCACAAAGATTATTCCAATTATACACTATTGTGGAATACATGCACAATACATAATCTCCTCTACGTTGATCATCAATTTAGCAACATCAAAAACAATGAAACATCAATCACATGCACACATTAACACAGTATGTAACCCGGGGAAAGCTCATAGCTGAAAACCCCACACTATCTGTATATTAATGATTGAGAACATGTAACAATGCATAGTACAATACTCCTCACAAGTACTCAGTACTATCTCCACCTGTTACACACAAAACTAGCTCAGATCCGAACAAGTCACAGGTTCAAATCTCCTCCGCTGCTTTGCCTGCCTCCACTGCACAATGCTTAGTGAAAATCACGTGAGCACAGGCTATAATTTGCTTGTATTGGCCCACACTGCGCAGTCCTCATTGGCATAACTCAATCCCATTGATTGTGCAAGATCTCATGCACAACTATAGTCACAACTGATAGCAATCTCAACCTCTAACACCTGTCTCCACTGAATTGTACATGCACTGACATGCAACTGAGTTAACTGATGTATTCTTTAGTTGCTTTATGAGTTAATAATTAGTGAATTAGTTTAACAATTAATTCACACAACTCATCACTAGTCTATTTGCAGTTAGACTAAATACAACTAGTTCAACCAAGTCAAACTGAACACAACTCCATCAACTCCACATCCAACTCCACCAAACTCAACTGCTTGAGTTCTAACTGAAGTCCTGCATGCAATAGCTCAATTGACCCACAAAGAAAGCGTATTTCCTTCTGACAGTTGCATGTGCCACATCTGTAGCTCAAACTGAAGTGCTCCAAGAGGATAAGATAATGTTTATAGTCCAAATATTATTATGAGACAATAATATTCGACTGTTCTATTTTTAGCCTGGCAGTCTAAAAATAGAAACCTGCCCATATGTCTAAAAATATAAGTCCATATATTTTTACCAACATGACCAATCATCCACAAATAACATACTGCAACTCATAGAACATGATCCATATGTCTAAAAATAGACTTTGCGCCAAAAATAGCCTGCGGGCCTACTTAGGGAAGGCGACTTTTTTCCACTAAGCTCCATCATCTTGTTGCATTCTCAACACTGGTTACCGAGATTGAGCCTAGTTTGGCATGGAGGTTTTGGTCATTTCGGTAATGGGAGAAAATTTGGTGCTACAACAACTCGAGATCGGCTTCAAACACGGAAGCCATGTATGTATCTATGAATCAAATTGATAAATTCCTGTTTAAATTATAACTGTTAAATTCTAGTAGAATTTAGGGATTTAATTTTGGTTAGGGCATTAAACAACCAGTGTCGCACAATCACATCCTTACAACCACTTCCATATTTGTGAAATATGTTACTAAATAATAATAAAAAAAGAGATTTGTATATTTATTATTTTAATAAAGCTTGTGCGGAGCTTTGCTTGAGTGGAACTTTCAGTTTGTAGGTAGCTTCACACACTGCTTGTTCGCAAAAGAAATGCTTTGCAAACTGCTTATTCCTCTTGAGAAAACTTGATAATTACGGTAAAGGTACTTAACTTTTGTTTTCTAATTCCCAACTAAGAAATTTCATTCACATTGTCACCAAGGATTCATTGGGAACCCAATTCTATATATATGAAAAAAATGGTTATCACTTCGCAGTGTTACCTGACTTGGCATTATTTCAAAGAATTAAATTAGTAAATATAAAATCATGATTTTCAAAGCATTGAAATATTAATATTAATGTGTATTTTCAAAATTAATACAAAATGCAAAGCTTTGAAACTTTTGTTATGATTTTGAAAGCATTAAAATATTAATATTAATATATAAACTATTACTAATTGAGTTAATCGACAAAAAGGGAAGGTCCATTCAAATTCAAAACCTAAACACGTCTACCGTTGATGATTATTAATAGTCTAATGTTCATATTTGTTTACTAATAGTCTAATGTTAATACGATTCTAGTGTAGAGTCCAGAAGTAGAGTCTAAAGTTTTATTGTATGAAGCATTTCTGTGGATTTTCTTACCTCCGCATATGGTTTTTATGTGAACATGAAGAGGCTTAAATTATGCAACGGGACAACCCCCCTGGAGCATAAGCACAAATTTCAACGAGCACCTCTTGCAGACCTGGTACCGTTTTCGCAGTCCAACAAAATCAACTTCTTCTGCACAAAAACTTTCCTAATCAATTGATTAAAGGTTATGTTATTCACACAGTGAAAGCTTTGTTTATGGTTATCTTTGTGTAAATAGGCATATGCACAAAACTACACATGAAGTCCATTTTGTAGAGGATGCTTTCAAGCTTTCATCATGCGAACCTCCGTACTTTGCACAATGAAATCTTCCCGTACAAGGAAAGTTGTCCGCAGAATGCTTTGCCGCTAATTAATTTGTTAAAGGTTACATAGTGCAACACGAGCAATTGAAATTGAAATCATGTAAAATCAATATATCACTTTCATTTCAAAATACAACAAAAAACTTCCATTATGTACAATAAATAGATATGAAGCAAACGTAATAAAAACCCTTCCTAGAGTATCGTACTCCAGACACATTTAAAAATATGATGACAATGAACATTATTAATGTTTCATAGCAAATTGAACTATTTTCATGGGTCATGTTATTGGCATATATGTATCGATGACATAATACAAGTGATCAAATCACAAGTCTGTAACATTAAGCAATACAATCACAGTAACAAGAACAATATCAAGTTTCAAATTTCAATCATCATAGCTATGATTGAAATAAATAAACAAAATACAAATGCATAGAAGATCAGATGCTAAGCATTAAGAACTCTGATTCTCAATGGGAATCACTTGTATTAGTAATGAAAATGCTCAATGGCTCAGTTCATTGGCTCATTCACTATGCTATCTAAACATTTTCTCTTTAATACTTGCTTCTGTATCTGAAAAAAGTAAATGCGTGAACCGTAATATGCAAAGAGGAAACTGCAAAAGAAACTGAGGAATTGAATTTAGCAACTAGACTATGTGAAATTAGTAAAATTAACAAATCACGATGATTGAATACTAATAAACATAAAATGAATATGCAAAGATTTAACGACAGTTACAATTTTTGAAAGCATATACGCTAATTGTTTCACTATCATCTGTCTTTCGAATACATGCCCTCTTGAACCAATGTCTTCGACTTAGATTGAATGAATTCTTTAATTGGTCCCAATTTAATCTCCAACCTCACATGTTGATTGAATAATTTCTTTTTGATCTCCATCACCTCTTCTTGTAACTGAGCAGTTAACACAAATTTCTTGTCATTAATACTAACAAAGCCAACTAGCCATTTTCTAATTTCTTCTGAAGTAAAATCAGTTATATCATCAAATTGTTCTTCCATTGACTATTTTTTCTTATCCAATTCAAATGTTAGCGTATCTTTTGTAATCAATTCAGAATTCTGTATAATGCATGGGCCATCTAGATCTTGAACAATTTTCATCGCCTTTAGAAACACATCACTTCTCCTATTCTCTATGCTCTCACATTCAAAAATAATGTTTTCTAGTGTACTGATTCTTTTGGACCATCCAATTTTGATTTGCATCATTCGATTAACATTGAGTAGTTCTCTGTTTTTCTTATCCATATCAGACAAAAATTCAATCCTTTGACTAAAAGCAAGTAAGTCATTCTTAATGAAATGATTGTCTTCGTTAATATTACTTCTCACCAAGTCGACAAATGAGTTCACCGTAGCTGAACAAAAACCACCTACCATGCATATTCAATGATTTCTAACCTTGTTGAAGAATGTAAGTAGGTTCGGTCTTCATAAAATGTATTTGAGTCACAATGAAATAGATTTATCAAAAGAATGAAAAATATATTTTTATTTTTGTTATTATGACTTATTAAAGCATGGGTTTCATGCTTGGGTCATCATGTTTTAGGTCAAAGTCCCCATTGAGGGCTTCTAGGATTTATTTTGAGTCACTAGAGTCATTGGACGTTTAAAGAGACCCTTATTGGGCTTTTGAATCATGTAAAAAGGTTTATTATTTATTCAAATAAGGTATTTGTCACCTCCACACCAAGTCAGCCTCAACGAGATCAAGTTAGCCTCAAATTGGGTAATTCAACCTCACCATAAGCCTATATATTAAAGCAGTTCGAATTCATTTAAAAAACATTCTCTCACTCAAGTTCAATATCCCAGAAGAAAGAGCTGGAAAAAGTGCGAAGTTGAAAAAGGAGGCTAAAAGGGGTGTGAAGTTGGAAAAGAAGGAAGAAAAGGTCAAGATCGAAATTTTGGGTTATCTCTCTCTTTCTCTCTCTCTCTCTTGTGTGGATTCCTCTAGGAGATTGAAGTCTCTCTTGTCAAGTCGAAGTTGTTGCTGCTGCTGTTGCCAGTTACTGGGTCGAAATTGCAGCTGCAAGTTGTCGCTGTTAGGTCGAAGTTGTTGTTGAAGGTGTTGGGCCTCAACCTTGACATGACTTTTTTGATGAAACCATCCATTTTCACATCAGTCCATTCATCCATTTTTAGAATTTTTAACCACATTTCTCCATAAACAGACCAAATTCCTGCATACATGTTTACATGGTTTATTATTATTATTTCCATTATTTTTAATGAATTAAGAAGAACTTTGCTTGGTTTTACTAATGATAGTTTGGCCAATTCAAGTTTTTGCTATTTAGTCAAGTTTTCGTAGCTATCTCCATGGTTGAGGTAGTAGCACCACTCTAGAAGGAAATCTGACACTTGGAATTGGTTTCTAGAAGCTCCAATATGGATTTGTATTGGTCAAATTCCACCCAGCTCACACGTGTGGACCTCCAACAAGAGATCAAAGGAAAAACATAGTAGTTTTGACCAGTCAACTTCAAATGCAAAACGAATTTTGAAAAAATAAAATATGGGTTTTTTTTAGCACGAGCCCAATTAGGTTCTCCATGCACAGTTCCTCAAATTCGTTAGCATTTGAGATATTTTCGGGGTACTTTGGAGCCCTATTTTGTAGATTGTGTGAGCAAACAATTTTGTAATTTCACAGTCAATGCCCAGTCACCAAAAAGATTGGAACGAGCCATTCTTTAGAAAATTCATGGTAGGGAGATCATTCTTATCATATTTGGGTTGATCTTTGATCCAAGGATCCATCAAATAAGATTGGATTTTATTTTCAAAACTGATCTCATGACCAGAACTCAAGCAAGAAAATTCTGAGTTTGTTAATTTCCTCAAAACTCTATAAATTTCAGTCTCTTTAATGAGAGGAGAGATCAAATGTCAATGATGAATATTAATTGTTGTTGCTGATTGGAGAATAAAAATCTACTTTTTTTAATGAATGCAATCTTTGTTATGGTGCAATTATGAATGTGATTGGCGATTCCAGTCTTGTGATCTAAGTTTTTAAGCATCTCACACTCACTAGGAGGCCCCCCTGAGGATGTGTGAGAGATAATATAGTTGTCTTTTATTATTTTTTTTCAATTTCTTATGCTTTGCAATTAGATCAGAATTTTCCTCATTCAATTGTTCAATTTATTTAGATGTTTAGTTTCATGTCAATGCTATGTTTTTTAAACTAAAATTGCACTCATTTTTCCTTGTTTCATTACAAGTCAAGCATTTGATAATAAATCAAAAACACCAAAAGATTTACCTCAAATTGTCTTTTAAGCTTAAGTCTCAGATTTATGCGTGATAGGATATGATTGACTTTGGTTTAGAGTGCACACATCAGTAATCTTTTTGAGGCTTCCATAATTATTATTTCATTGCTCTTTGTTTTCTATACTCTAGAATAGTTTTTGATTTCAAAGTATTGTAGTATTTAGATCAACTTTACTTTCATGAATTGATAGACTTAGTTTTCTTTCCAAGTTGATTAGATTAAATTTCTCTTCAAAAAAAATAGAATAATCTTGCTTTTCAAGTTCATAGAATAACCTTGTCTTTCAAGTTCACTAGAATATAGATTTCCATTGTTATAATAGATCTTGAAGTCCTTTCTTTAGAATAAATTTTCTTTGAATTCATTTCCAAGTCTTGAGTTGGAATTAAAAAAAACATGTGCAATTAGTCATAGATATATTTTCATTACATTTTTTCATGTTTCTTATTTTACTTATTTTTCTTTGAATTGAAAGTAAATTGCATATCACATACAATGCATGTATACTTCGCAAGCTCACATACCCTGATTGACATATAAATGCAAGTAATTTAACAGTCAATTAAATTACCCAACAGAAGGGTTATCATCAACAAGGAGGAAGAAAGGGCTGACTTGGTGTGGAGGAAGTCTATGTTTAGGTCAAGAGTCTTGGATTATCTCAAGGAAGTTATTAATGAAGCGTTTTTGACTGGGTTTTCCCCTGGTTTTCTGCCTATATTTAGTGTCTATGATCTTTGTGCTATTGTTTTGATAGTTTCGTGATGAACTAAAGATAAAAGAGGAAAATAAGAAAAACATAAATTCACAAGTAATTATCTATATAAAAGAAAATGATTCTGCCTTTCTAATTTTCTAACATGGTATCCGAGCTAAGGTGAAGAAGGAAAAGGGCAGTTTGAGGATATACTGAAAGGAGTCTAAGAAACCTCAAAAAGTTGAGCAAGGATCATATAAGGAGATCTTATAAGGAAATAATATTACTACCTTCAAGGACATTGCCTAACACAATAAAGGGAGAGAAAAAACTAAAAGGAGCATAAAATTACAGGTCATGGAAGAAAATAATTGATCTCATTCTTGAAAAGAACAAAGTCCTGGATTTGGTCGGAAGAAAAGTGAAGAAACTTACTGAAGGATCCAGTGATGCAGATAAAGTGAAGTTTAGAGAGTCAAAAATATTGGATATGACACTAATGGTAGAAGGTATAAAGGACAATCTTGTCACATAGATTTCCAACATAGACTCTTCTCAAGAAATGTATGAAGCCTTATTAGAATTGTTCACTATCAAGAACATTGGTCAAGTAACAAGTCTTAAGAATTAACTAAGGACCACACAAATGACAAAATATGACAATGTGGCTTCCTTCTTTGTAAGGATATCTATAATTAGAGATGACCTTCAATCCATAGATGATATTGTACCAGAAAAAGAGCTAGTGATTACTACATTATTAGGATTGCCGCCTACTTGGAATGTTTTTGCTTTAGGAATCAAGAGCTGGAAAGAAACTCCTTCATTCGAAGAATTATGGAATTCCTGCAGTGAAGAAGAGATGCGAATCTCATTAGTAACCAACAATGAAGAATAGAAAGTTTCAAATGCCTACTCTGCTCATCACAAGAAAGGAAACTTCAAGAAGTAAAAAGGGCCAAGAAGGAAGGTAGACATGTCCAAAATAGAATGCTACCAATGTCATAAAAAGGGTGAGTATAAAAGTGAATGTCTTGAAAATCCGAAGAATAAGAAAAGGAACAGGGACCAAGCTAATGTTGTTGAAGAAGGATCTTCAAAGAAGAATTAATCCGAAAATTCAGATATAATGGACTTACACTACTAAGTCCTTTTCTCTAAGCTTTAGTTGTTTCATTTTTTATAGCTAGTATTTGTAGGTTTAACATATTTTGGATTTTTTTTTTGAATTATTTCTATAAGGTTATAGGTATCCCTCGAGTTTGGAGGGAGCCCTCACCAACTTACAAAGATAAGTATCTTACTCCTTGTATTACCTTTTCATTTTTGGTTTCCCTCACTTATCTAAGTTTGTTTGGATCAAATACTAATCACATTTCTATTCATATTTTACTTGTTTAGGAAAGGATTGCTGAATACTCGAGGATTATGGAAGAAGGCCTCACAAGACAAAGCATTGGAATTACAAGTTTTGTTAAGAAAAAAAAGGCATGCCTTAGAGTATAAGTTTTTCTCTCTTCATGATAAAGGTATATTCATTCTTGATAAACTATTCTACATTACTAACATTATTGTGTCTAGCTCTCTTGAATCATAAAGATTATTGATTGGGTGATTCATCATTAGATAAATCTACCCTCCTAATATCTTTGATTATTTTTGTGGAACCCTAAAAAGGTTCTTTCCAAAACCCTAACTTAAGGGTATGTCGATGATAATGTGTGAAACCCTAGCCTAATTAGGGTTATTGTTGAAGTCTAAAGAAAATGTTTGATGCTTTGATGATGTCATTTTGGGGTTTTGGTATGGTTATAAAAACCCTAACTTGTTAGGGTTGAATGATGATGTTTGAAATCTCAAACCTTTGAAGTATTTATAAATTAGGGTTTTCTGTTGAAACCCTAGATATTTAAGGTTTGGTAGGGTTTATGAGAAAGGCCCTTATTTAGATAATGTCATAGGAATGAAACCCTAGGAATATGGTTGTCCATATAATAAAATATGTTAGATGTATCAATGTGTTTGTGTCATTTAGTTTGACTAACATGTGTTTTTATGATATGCTTGTGCATGATGATGGAATCCTAGATATATGTGTTGACCTAATTGTTGATGGTCATAAGTCCTAGGGTTGGAACTAAGCCCTAGTTGAAGTTTGATACTCTAGGATGATAACGTTTGTAAATTCTAAGGTCTTATAACTAAACCTTAGTAGAAGTTAAATTCTCTACAATGTGAAAATCTTAGATTTATGAAGTATTGTTGAAATATGAAATCGAGCTGTGATTGGTTTTGATTATTGAAGATTAATTGATCATGTATGAAATCTAAGATCTTGCACTAAATCCTAGTAGAAATGTAACACATGAATTCATAAAGTTGCATTATACTAGTTTGAATTGTTTCTAGGGTTTTCTATATGTTATAAAAGAATTTTTCATATCATTGAAAGAGATATTGCGGCCCTAGATCTAATGAGATTGATATATTGTCTAAGCTACTAATGTGATTTAGGGTTTGTAACAAAACCCGGGCAAGAAATTGAAGTATGTGTCTCTTGCTGATTATGAACCTAACTGAGGTTAGGTATCTAGTGTCTAAAGTCTAATGCTTCCATTATTATATGATTCTGATATGGTTAACTTCATGCTTCTATGTATTTGGTTGAACTTTCTATCTAAGTTGTGTAGGTACATAATCTTTAAGGTTCTAAATATATTCATAAGTAAAGCATGATGAAGGAAGTTATATGAATAATGATGATCAAGAAGGATGGAAGGCATGATAAATTATCCGATTTCATAGAAAAGAAGTCGATCTGCCTAAGTTAAGAGGGAGCCTAGAAAAGAGTATATCTCTTAGGTTGAGAGGGAGGGCATATTATAGTCATGATGGATACCTTGAAGAAGAAATTGGAGAATGCATATTGAGGTGTTGCTGAAAGAAGGAAAGCTGGTTTTGGTTGTTGCATGTGAAGTAGGAAATGAAGCTTAATGATTAAGGAAACCTTTGTAAATTTTTGTTTGGGAAACCTCAAAGTCCTATTGTGATGAATTATGAAGCAACATCAAGAAGTCAAAATACCCCAAAGGTTTGTGTTTACTCATGAGTATTTGAAAGGTTGTTACTATTTGGGGTTGTGACCATTTAGGTAAATCTCTCAAAGTTAAAAAAAAAAATTCTTGAGGTTAGAGAGATTTGATGTGTTGAGGCTGTGTGTGTGAGACACATTTCTTGGGAGGATATCGGGCCGACACTTTGTATTGATGGCTAGATCTCGAAGTAGGGATGGTGACGTTGGTCATAGAGCTTTGACCTCAGATACACACCTAGATCCCTGAGTTGATGGTTAGCAAGTAATCCTCATGGTACCTAGATTGAATGAAAGCTTTAGTCCATCTTAGTCCTACTTGGATAGATTGCCCTGGTCAGGAATCTAGTCTGTGGCACCGTGAGTGCCTAAACTGTTGGAGGACCTTGTATGGAGTGCCCTGGTTAGGATTCTAGTCCATGGCATTGTGGTGACTAAACTCTTCATAGTTCATATGTTTTGAGATCTTCCTTGTACCTCTTATTATGAATATCTCCCTAGTTAAGAGGGAGTGTTTAAGAATGTAACTATGTTCGGTTTTCGTAAAATGTATTTGAGTCACAATGAAATATATTTATCAAAAGAATGAAAAATATGTTATTATTATTATGACTTATTAAAGCATTGGTTTCATGCTTGGTTCATCATGTTTTATGTCAAAGAACCAATTAAGGAATTCTAGGACTTATTCTAAGTCATTATCCATTTAAAGAGACCCTTCTTGGGCTTTTGAATAATGTAAAAAGGTTTATTATTGACTCAGACACGGTATTTTTCACCTCCACACCAAGTCGGCCTCAAGGAGATCAAGTTAGCCTCAAACTGGGTAATTCAACCTCACCAAAAGCCTATATATTGAAGCAGTTCAAATTCCTTTGAAAAACACTCTCTCACTCAAGTTCAATATCCCAGAAGAAAGTATTGGAAAGAGTGCAAAGTTGAAAAAGGCGGCTAAAAGGGGTGCAAAGTTGGAAAATAAGGAAGAAAAGGTCAGGATCAAAATTTTGGGCTATCTATCTCTCTCTCTTGTGGATTCCTCTAGGAGATCGAAGTCTCTCTTGTCAAGTCAAAGTTTCTACTACTGCTAGTTGCTGGGTCGAATTTGCTGCTACAAGTTGTTGCTGCTAGGTCAAAGTTGTTGTTGAAGGGATATCATCTACAAGAAGGAAGAAAGGGATGACTTGGTGCGGAGGAAGTCTATGTCTGGGTCAAGAGTCTTGGATTATCTCAAGGAATTTATTAAGGAAGAGTTGTTGATTGGGTTTTCCCCTATATAGGGGTTTTTCTTGGTTGTATGCCTATATCTGGTGTCTATGATCTTTGTACTATTGTTTTGATAGTTGCTTGATGAACTAAAGATAAAACAGGAACATAATAAAAATATAAAGTCGCAAGTAATTATCTATATAAAAGAAAATATTTTTGCCTTTCTCATTTTCTAACAAACCTCTGGCATATATTACCAACAATACGACATTTGATTGCATTAACTAGTTGCAGATATCTAATATATCCATGAGATGTGCTAGTAGTGGGAATTGTAGATTGTTGAGTTTGTATTGCTACTGGAGTCATTTACAAAGGACCCATATGTAAATCATTTTCCAACACTCCTATTTTTGCTTTCAGTACTAGGTTCTCTATTTTCCATTGCTCGATAGACATTGCAAGTACATTATTGGTAACTACATGCAATGTCAAAACACTTGTGGCTGGAATTCCATACATATGAACATTTGTTTATGTTGTATCAACAACTTTTTTATCATGTACCTAAACTTTTTCAATTTTCAATATTTTACTGTCCCTGTTATAGTTTGCATCTTGAAAAGTGGCAAACTGATCATCAAAAATAGAAAATTCTTTGGCAATTTTCTCCGTTATTTTCTAATTTTTGTTCAAAGAACTACTGACCCAATCAGGTAGTAGAGTTTCAATCTCCTCATTGATAGCTTCTTGATTGCTTCTTGTTTGCAAGGGACTTTTTCATTTTCCATTTTCCATTTTAGTCATGTGCATTTTCTCTGGAATAAACATTCGACGATTGACGACTGATAGTTGACCATGATTCTACTGTGAAACTTTGATTTCTTTTCATTTTCTTTCACTTGAAGGTGAAGCCAAAGCAATTTCAGATATACAAATAGAAGATTACGCAGGTTTTCTGCTTCTTTGTTTACACTTTGTTTTAGTGCTAATATTCACTTCTTCAAGAATTTATCTAATAGTCATTGCTCCTTGATTATTTCTTGGAGCATTATGACTCTTTTTGCTTTCACTTGCAACTTTTGTAAACAAGCTCTCACATTTGATCGTACCTATATGTGAGAACAATAGGCCTTCTGGATCAACGTGTCTCCAACCTTCAACTTCTTTTAAATTAAAATAATGCAAATATTTTGCAAACTCTACAAGTTGACTTCCAATCTTCACGGTTACTCACCCAACGGTAAATGGAAAAGAAATAAATTGTTTCTTCTTTATTTGTTCAAATTCAAGTTGCCATTCTCAGTATTGTCTACAAACTCTGGCAACAAAATACCTGTCCATAACAATTCTTGGAAGCAATGGCGGTTTACTTCAAAACCCATAAACTTGAATAACCATATTATTTCCTCTTTCTTCATGTATCCCTTTCCCCAAGAGGAATATTTTTGCTTCACGAAATATTTGATGGGGATCTTATCTAGTTATCATGCAAATAACTTGCTTTACAAAAATATCTTGAATTAGATAAAAAATTGAAATAGCTTCTTGCTTCCACAATATGGGATAACGAAAATCCATTTTTTTTTTGTCAAAATTAAAATTAGGGTTAAGTGGCAACTCATCAAAAGTATGACTCGACACAAGGGCTATTATCAGATACGCCATCATGAAGAACCTACTGCTCTTGAACAAATTTACTAATTGAAAACAAAATTCATTTGAAATAGGATTAGGTTAGTCGAATACACATTTTTTATTTATGAATAATAGAGATTGGATGTTGGGACACTAGTTGTAGTTTCTTGGCCCATTAAATGCACATATAGTGAATACAACTCTCTAAATGGTTCTCTAAACAAAGTAATATCTAGAGAGGAAAGATTAGAAGGAACCTCAAAAATTGACGAAACAAACTCTTGTATGATTTTTAAGCCACCTGCTTATGACTCTAAAAAACTATTTGGTTTTGACAAATCTAAGCACATATCTAGAATCGATAACTTCAATATCTGCCCGAATGTCTCCAAAGTCAAATAAATACCAGTATCTTTGGTTGGTAGCCTAATTTTTTGTTGTTGTTAAATCAAATTTCTTTATGCATAAATAAATGATTTCTCTAAAATCAAATACTTCTGGAATGCATGCAACATTCACTAATCTAGTAGACCAAATCTTATCACTACTCTTCTCCTGCACAGAAATATTTCGATGTTGCTGATACACAACCGAACACTAAAAGCTCTGATCGATGAGCGCAAGTGAGTTATTAGTATAAATGCAAATAACTTCTTTCCTCCCCCTAGAAGCCATTTCTACAATGTACTTTTAAAATATTATGTCAACAAGCAACATTTTCAATTTTCTTTAGGTATAGATCATCGATATGCTAAACAACCACCACTTGTTATTACTATGCCTGTGAAATCCCTTCTACAAGACATTTCCAATATATAGCAATTCAATATAGAAAAATATGCATTTTCGAAAAACAGTACAAATAATTTGCATAATCTAAACCACCACAATTATGGCCAGAAAACATTAGAAATTCCAACATGATTTTTAGAAAAACAGGCACAACTTTTTGGTAAATCAAATTATAGTTGTCAAACTACAAGATTTTCGGTCTCATAGTAATTGTTTATAGCACTAAATTTTCTGCCTTTTTCCATTTCTGCCAGCTGTTACTATTTTGCGTGTGAAATATGTTTGACTGAACATTTTGAATAAATAACAATTAAAAAATAGCAAAGCAGACGTTTATGAGAAATAATAGAAATAGTTTAAAAACAACTCTCAAAATTCGGAAACCAATTCCTCCATGTACAAAAAAATTAAATGTGAATCTTTTCTAATAATGACAACTAGCTTACAGGCTGTCAACAACCGCATCCACTACTATATTGATGCCAGTTTATAGGTAATAACATTTATGTTCCCAATTACATGTCTATCTGTTCATTCGCTAATGGGGTACTGAAATGTTAATGTCATTATGCCATGTACGAAAATGATGACACCTTACTCCGCACAATGAAAGCGTATTTTTTTTTCCCTCTCTATCTTCTTCTTGTTCTTTTTTCTTCCGCTTCTATATAACATAGTTTTGTAATTCCACATCTTTTTCATATGCAACATGCACCTCTCGCATTGATTACAATCACCGGTAAAACTTTAGCCACAACATTAATAATTGTTTTTTGAAATTGATAAAAATTATTATTAAATAATTTTATTTAATTTAATTTTATGATTTTTAGGTTTATTGTTGTTTAATAAAAGCTTTCATTGTGTAGAAATAGCTTCGTGCTCACAATCTAAGCTTTATTATGGGCTCGAGGCAAGAAAATATTTGCACAATGAAACAAGTTTCTATGTATAGCATAAATTATATAAGTACTTACTTCCGTAGATGCATTTGTTCTTTGCATAGCCTCCGCACAACTACTTTCATACTCAATAACACTCTACAAATACTCATTTACAATTGACCACTGCAACTTTTATGATTTACAATATAAGTTTTAATATGAGTTTCAAACAAGAAAAATCTCTGCACAGTAAAGCAGGTTTCTATATCCAGTAGGACTTATTTAACTATTTTTTTTTTTTAACACGATCGGATATTGATTATATTGCAAAAAAAGAGAGAAGCAAACTCCTATTACATTTGATGGGGATTGGATTCAAGTAGAAAGATGAAAATGGGAGCGTAGTCCCTATTTCCAAACTTGAGTCCAATTTTCTATGTATTCATTTGACTAGCTTGGCATATTGCCGTACATACTGTCCTAGAAGTCGAATGAACTTGCAAGACATATAAAATTAAATGATTTCTCAATACTGGTTGATTGACTACCCCTGGTGAGAGTGATGCTTCTTGCTTTGCTGGGTGGAGTTTTCCCCTTGTTGGCTCTGAGTGATTGATTTAATATAGGCTATGGCTTCCTCAAAATGCTTGCATTTGTTTTTGAGCCTTATTATTTCGTCTTTCTAGTTATCTATGTCTCTCTGTTTATAGATGTTCTCTATTTTCATTTCCGACCTGAGATCCTTGAGTGCTTCGTTGAACCTACCTATCATGAACTTGTTTGCCCTGCATGTTGGGCAACCGTCATTTTTTGCAACTCTTTCTATAGGATTGCACTCCATTTTGATCCTCTGACTTGCTATATCTTTTGTAATTTTTCTATTCCTCTTGTATGTGCTCTTGCTGATCTTACTGTTGTTTTGATATACCTTCTGCTGAGATTCTTTTGCTCTGCTGCGCTGTCCTCAGAATGGGGATTTGACCTGTTGCAGCCTGTTACCACACAATAGAGTCTGATACAGAGTAGCACCCAATCTGGCAAAGAGAAGATGCTCTGAACTTGAGTTGGGGAGATACTTTGAAGCCTATTTGAAGGGATGTCCACCGAGACTTTTCCGGAAGCTGGATGGATGATGGTGAAAAAACTATGAGAAGGAAGATGGATCTGAAGGAAGTGATGAAGATTTCGAGAAGAGGGAGACACACTGCTAAAATGACACAAAGGAATGGAGACACAGGGTAGAATGCTATGTCGATTCAAGGGAGGGATACACAGGGAGTTATTGGGAGCGATATGCTTGTTGGGGGAAACGAGAATGCACTTGCTATTACAATGTTTGGAGATGGATGAGAGACTAACGGTGAGCTCGCAGAGGGATGACGAATGACATAGGTGGATGAAAATGCCTAACGGAGAGAATGCTGCACTGATGGCTTGACACAAAAAGCTGAAAACATATAACTGGGAACTTTTGCTATTCACTGGAGAGTTACATAAGCTAGCATTGAAATTACTAAGCCTATTAATGAACGCGAGGATACAAGTCCTGTTGCAGTGATTGCATATGGTCATTCGATTGCGATTTATGAACACATATTTTTCTTGAAACTTGACACTGATATGACAGAAATCAGCTCGATTCAGGCAGAGAATATTTCTATCTTCCTTGGCCTGCGAGCTTTGGATGGTATTAGATTTTATTTGCATTTGCTGATTATACTCTTGTAGATACCCATTGAGTGCTTCTACTAACAAATCTTGCTCCTCTGATGTACTCTCACTGCTGTTTTGATTTTCCTCATGATATTTTCCATTCCTTTGCTCTTTCTTCATGAGGAATGTAATGGATTATGGGATGGAATTGCAATATATTTCATTGTTTTCCTTGATGCTTCATGCTTCTCTTTTTGTGGCCTTATTGGCGAGGTTATCAACCTATTTATTATGTTCTCTCAGGACATGGTGGAACCTGACCCTTCCTAATCCTTTTAGATTCAATCTTATCCTCTTATATATTATGTTCATTATCGAATTAATGGGATTTTTACTGTTGATCATTGCTTCAATAACAATTGCAGAGTCTCCTATTATCATAGGATCTCGGATTGCTTTTTTTCTTTAATATCCTTGAGCCTAATAGAAGACTATAGGCTTCTGCTTTGTTATTTGTGGTTTCCCCTAAGCCCCATTCGTAGGTGGCGATCTCTTTCCCATCTGGGTCACTTATCACTCCTCCTGCTCCGGCTTTCCCTGGATTGTTTTTCGATGCCCCATCGAAAAAAAGACTGAATCTATTTTGTTTTTTTGCTCCACTCTTCAAGCTCTTTTTCACTCATCCTTAGTTTCCAATTTCTTGCTGTAGGAGCTTTCTTTGGTCCTGTTTTCCTAGTGTTTTCCAATATAGCTTTGCCAATCCAATCTCTCTCCTCTTGCTGAAGATTGTTGTGATCCACTGTTGACATCCCTTTAGTGTTTAAAATTTCTGAGACTAAACCCCATGTTTTTGATAAAATTTTACCTGTTCTTGGCTTTTGGTCTTTGAAGATACTTTTATTTCTAGTTAGCCAAATCTACCAACACAATACTGTTGGGAGGCATTTCCAGAGCCTGATTATTGTAGCCTTGTTTTTTGTAGAGTAAGGGTAATTCTTCTCCCATGCTTTATAAAACTTTGAGAAAGTGTTTGTGAAGTTTAAATTGATTTCCAGCGGGCTTGTAATCTGCTTCCAACATTCTCTGGCTATCCTGCATTCCAAGAAGAGATGTTGAATGGACTCTTCCTCTATCAAGCACATGGAGCACCTAGATGGACCCTGGATTCCTTTTTTTTTTAAGTTTTCAGTAGTTAGTATTTTTCCTTTGAGAAGAGTCCATATAAATGCTTTGATTTTAGGGAGACATTTAGTTTTCCAAACCACTTTCCAGAGGCTCCACTCCTAATGGTTTTGCTTCTCTTGAAGTGCTTTGTACCCTGTTTTAACCGTGTATCCTCCTTTGCTTGGATCCCATACATAATCGTCCTTTTCCTCGATGCTTATGGGCATTTCCCCTTTAAGATGACGTTTTAATTTCTCCCATTTTCCTTTTAAGTTTAAGGGGATTGTTGTGATTTGCCACTCATGCCAAGTTTGTTGATCCCATGCTGAAATTGAATGAGGAGTGTTCATCCCTCTTTCTGCCATCCATCTTTGTATACTAAGGAGGTCCCGTTGAAGGTTTAGGGGCTCTTTTCCCATTATTCGGTCATCCTAGATTGACACCGATTTCCCATTTCTCGGAGTTTTAGATATATGATTCTTGATTGAGGGGATTATTTTCTTTACAAGTTTCCAAACTTGCGTTCAAGGCCTCACAAGAATGATGTTTGTCAATAACTTTGTTCTGGTTTGGTTCAAGTATTTTGTGGCGAGGGATTTTTTCCACCAACTTTCCCTTTCGGTTATCATTCTCCATATTATTTTCATCCCTAGTGAAATGTTCATTAAACCTGGTAAACGTATGGATAGTCCTCCCTGTTCATATGGTAGTGTGACTTGGTCCCACTTTACCAGGCTGAACTTTTTGTTCTCTTGCTTTCCTCCCTGCCAGAGAAAGCTTCTTATGATTATTTCCATTTGCTTGTGTGCGCTTGCCGGAGCCAAAATAATCGCATACTAATATATTGGGAGAGCTGAAAGTAGTGCCTTAATCATAATCACCCTGCCTGCCATATTGAGCCACATCATACCCCATTTTTGTATTTTTTCCTTCATTTTTTCAACATGTTTTCTCCATACTTCATCTTTCACATTCTCCTTGGCTATTGGAAGTCCTAGGTAGGTGAAGTGCGTCCATCTTGCTTGTGTTGGGATCTCAAGGATTTGTGAGATGTTCTGCATTATTCTTGGAGAAGTGTTCCAACCATATATTCTACATTTCAAATTATTTAAAAGCCCTCCAGATACCTGGAGAAAGTCATCTAGGACTTTTTAAAATCTTCTTGCTATTATACTTGATGCCCCTCCCAATAAAAGGGTGTCATCAACAAAAAGAGAATGGTTGATATTTTTGACTCCTTTTGCAATTTGGATACCTGTGATTTTTTTTTTCCTTTGATTTTCCAATGTTGCACTTAGCGTTTCAACCATTATAATATATAGAAATGGTGATAGAGGACATCCTTGTCTCAACCCTCTTGAGCTCTGAAAGAAGTTGTTGGGTCTTCCATTTATTAGAGGCGCTATCCAAGGGGTTGAGATGCAAGCCTGTATGGTCTCGATTATGTCTTGAGAGAACCCAAATTTTTTAAGAACTGTTGTTAGATATGTGTGGCTGACTCTATCAAAAGCATTTGCCATGTCTAGCTTTATAATAATTCCTTTCTCTTTCCTTTGAATGCTGGTATGAATTGCTTCCTGAACAATAATCACATTGTCAATTATTTGTCGGTTAGGGACAAAGCCACCCTGATTTTCAGAGATTACTTCAGGGAGAACTCTCTTGATTCTATTGGCTATTATTTTTGTGATAATTTTGTAGGAGTTGTAGAGAGATATTGGTATATATCTGTTGAAAGTTAATGGGTTGGAATCCTTTAGAATTAGAGCTAGATAAGATGATTTGGTGTTTCCTCCCATTTTTTTTGAATACAATTTTTGTCATTCTCATGAAATCTTTTTTAAAACATTCCAGTGCTGCCTATAAAAGGCGATTGTGAGCCCATCTGGTCCCGGAGCCTTGTCTGGATGAAGACTCCATATTGCTGCCAACACTTCTACTTCAGATCTTTCTTTGTTTATTTCTGAATTTTGATCATCACTTATTTTTTTTGGATGTGTTGTAGAAAATCCTCGTGATCTACTGGCTGTTCATTTGCTGTTAATAGATCTTTGAAGTGGTTATGGGCTGTTTTTTTTAATTCCTCCACTCCCTTTATTTCTTGCCCATCCACTTTAATTTGGTCTATCTGATTTTTGGCTCTTCTAATTTTCATTGTGTTGTGAAAGAAGGCAATATTTTTGTCCCCTGCTTTCAGCCAAAGGCATCTGGATTTCAATCTGAGCTCTTCTTCTTCCTTTCTATTTTGTTTGTATATTTCCCAAAATAATTCCTTTTCTTTCAAGTAATCCTGCTTATCCTCCTCTTTGTTTTCCTTTTCTTCTTGCATGCTGTCCATTTTTTTTGCAGCTCTATTTTCCTTTTTTTTTTTTAATTTCATTCTCTCTTGCCCATATTTTTAGCTTTATTCTCAGATTTTTTAATTTTGTTTCCCATACATAATGGGGTGACCCTGTAATGTTTTGAGCCCATCCCTCTTTGATTTGAGTTCTGAAATCTTCATTGCTGTCCCAGATTGAGTTGTATCTAAAAGGTAGAGGACCTTGATTGTCCGTTTTGCCCAAAATGAGGGTGATTGGTTTATGATCCGAAGCTGTTGTATGTATAATTTTGGATTTGACAGAGGTGTATTCAGATGCTATGTTTTCTTGAACTAAAATTCTGTCCAACCTCTCCTTTATATTACTCTTACCCACTCTCTTATTGCTCCATGTGTATTTCCCATTGCTTGGCAGGATGTCAATTAGTTTGTGCTGCTCCATTATTTCTTCCAGGGCTTCTCTTGACGGATCCGCATGGTAAGTCCCTCCAAATTTTTCTTCTATCTTTCTAACCAAGTTGAGATCCCCTCCCAAAATTATTTTCCCATTTTGACTTTCTGTTAGTACTTCTTTTACCGAGTTCCAACATTGTTCTTTTTCTTTATAATGATTTGGAGCATATATGTTGATGAGGCTGTAATTTTCCTTTGTGCTGAGATCCTTTAAATCTGTTTTGATCCAATGCTTACTGATTTTTTGATTTGTCATTTCCCATTTCCCTTTTTTCCAAAGGGTGCAAATTCCTCTTGAGGCTCCTGTTGCCTCAAGCGCTAATCCTTCATAATTTTTTAATTTTTGTATTATTTTTCCAGTTTCTTGACTGTTTGTTTTGGTCTCCTGGATCATGAAAATGTTCAACACTTCTTTCATTAGGATGTCTCTTGCTGTATTTACTTTGTAGGTTGTACCCAGACCATGACAGTTCCAAGAGACCACTATCATTATTTATTGGTTTGTTGGTGCACGATGCCCTTCCCTCTCTGCTGATTTTTCTCATTGTTTCCTGTATTTTTCCCAAGGAAGGAGTCCATTGGTTGCTGAGTACCTAGGGCCATCTCTTTGGCAGCTGCTTCATCCCTTATTTCCTTGTTAGATTTTCTGCCTGCTTTTTTTTGGTGCTCATTGATTTGTAGAGTCTCTTTGGATTGGTTTCTAGTTAAGATACGGTCCACTGATGGGGGGGGGAGAGGGGAACGAGGGTTTGAAGGGATGGAGGACAAGATAAGGGGATTATGGGAATGCGATGGGGATCGGGGTGAGGGAGGATCTGGAGTGTCTTCCAGTGGCCCAAAGGGGTTCGAATTTGTGAGGTGTGGGGGGAGGGCAGTAGAAGGAGATGGTGAGGAAGTTTCATTTGATACCTGGGGCTGCGAAGATGGGGGGGAGGTTGCTTGTTGGTGGGTTTCTTCCTTTTTACTTGCTCCCATTTATTTTCTTGTTCCTCAACACTTTCACTTTCTTTTTTTTAGGACATCTATTTGCAAAATGACCATATTCGTGACATACCTTGCATTTGAATGGGATCTGCTCGTAGTCCAGCTGCTGTATATGCGTCCATTGGTCGACCTTGATCTTTATCGCTTCTAGGAGTCCTTTTCCTAGATCCACTTCCACGCATATTCTGGCACATGCATGCATATTGTCCTTCAGTTCACATCTATCTATATATTTTCCTACTGCATTTCCTATGGCCTTTACTGACTCATCTCCCCAGCAATGTAGAGGGAGATGAAGTAACCTAACCCACACTGGCACTGCACTTGGCACATCCATTTCAGTATCGAAGCCTGGAGTCCATTTGTTTAAGTATAATCCTCTGGTATCCATGAAATATGGGCCATTTCTGAAGATTAGATCTCTGTCTTCCTTTGTTTCAAAATGAAAGGTGTAGTATCCCCTTCCACAAAACCTTATTGAGATTTTCCCATTGATGGTTGAGCTCCAGTTTCTTTCGACCCATCTTTGGACCGATTTGGGGGATGGCCATAGCCCAGTGAACTGTCCAACTAGACCGCGTTCAGTGAGAGACAACGCTGCTTTGCAAGGAAGAGCAGGAGGGAGGGATATTTCTGGAATGTCATCGAGCTTTTTAACAAACTTGTTTATTGTTGGCCTGATTCTTGGAGGTCCTGTCACAACTATCAAGGAAGCAAATGCTTCAGCTACTTCTTCATTTCCTTGGAGTCGATCTAAAAGTGGATTGCCCTCATCTGGGGGATCCATTGGCTCTGGGATCTCAACAGCAGGAGGCTTCTGAGTGGCAACTGCGTGTAGAGAGGGAACCTGCTAGGTCACAATAGCAGGCTCGTGTGCACAACCCAGTGAAAAAAAAATCTTTTACACTTTTATTTAACTACTTATTTACTTTAAGTAAACAAATTGTATATGTCCATAACCATATTACTTACAAAGATTGGTTTACAATTGACTATTGCAAAACAAAATACAAATTTTTTTCACAATGCTTAGAAAAAACAGATCCCATAGTTTAATGTATCATCATCATCATCATCATCATCATATGTCGTTGTGCAAAGATTTTACTCCAGGTAAGAAGCTTCCTTTGCATAATGAAAACTCTCATTCTAATCTCGATAGAATGAAAAATTAATACAATGAAACACTGATGTGTGCAATTCTTGATTTTGTACATGCATTCATAAATAAAGAGAACTTGAACACAATAGTCAGGCTTTCTGGTTGAGAAACCTTCAACAACTATCAACATAGTTACAGTAACTGTAATCGCATTCATATTCAAATTCCAGTCACAACAAATGCACTAGATATATAACAACCAAAACTTTTGCTAAGTGTTTGATGAGCCCCAGAAATGGGTAACTATATGGGCTCATTTTGCCTATTATTCTCATTTAATCCACCATTCTCCATAGTTTTATGCATGCTTTTGAATATATTTATGTTAATTGAGTGAATGGGAATAGTTACTTTACCACAAAGTCTAATACGTGCTTATTGCACATTTTTGGACCAAGATCAGACATTTATGAGAAGTTTGGCAACCAAATTCGAAGAAACAAGGCTGAGGATTTATAGGAGGGGTGTCTCTTGCACTAAATGACCCCTTCCTTGAGTTCTCCACCATCATCTTGGAGTTCAACAACCCACCAAAGATGATTTCAAGGGGCAGCCAAGCAGGTCTAGTGAAGTGGCTGATTAACTGCAGTTTTGGGCAGCCAAGCTCCTAAAGTTAAGGAGGACTATTGGGAGTCCTCATTTGCATAAGTAGGAAGGCTTCAAGCCTTAGTATTTTAGTCATTTGATAGTCTATTTTCACACTTTAGTGCAGCCTTGTATCAACACATTTTCGAGTTCTTCTTGCAGACAGTTTTTGTGATGTAACTATTTTTTTTTGATCAATAAAGATGAATCTAGCTTTGAACCAGCTCTGAGCTTTCTTAGGAGGCTGTATCTCTTGGGGTTGGGCCCAACCCAAGTGCCCAGTACCTCCTTTGTGTAATTTTATGTGATTTTCTTGCATTCATAGAATAATTTATGTTATTTAGGTTAAAATCTTGCTTTGTTACTTAGGTTGTTTTTGATGATTAAGATAGTGTTCATGCTTCAGGTTGATTTGATAGTTTGGTAACAGAAAAGATCCACAAAAATGCTACAAAGCAGTCCTTGATCTCATTTCTCCCTCCTTGGGACCATGAATTGAGACCAAGGCACACTTGCAGCCACAAAAACATTGTTTTTGCCTTCCAATGCAATTGCTAGTGTTAGATTTTGAATTGGAAAAGTTGATATTAGTTGTGTTTTCATGCTTAGATTTGTTCTTGTTTAGTTTCCATAGCTTTCTTGTGGGATCTCCTATCTATAAACTTCTTTTCACCATGTTTCTGGTTTTTAGGTCAGAATTAGGTCAAAATAGATAAATCTCTGTTTTTTTTAGTCTTTGCTTGGATCAGTTTCGGAAAGAAGTGTGCAGAACACCTGTAAGACACCCCAACCTACCCTTACTCCATCATACAACCTGATCCAGTCTCTCTCTCAAGATTTCCTTCACCCATTCTCCATACTTTCCCAACTTGCCCTAATTTCTACATTTTCGTGCAACATTGCTTTCTTCATCTTTGAACAAATCCAACCATCCGCACCACTCTTGAGCTTCATTTACCAGGTCCTAGATCCCTCAACATCCCTATCCACCCTTCATTTCCACTTTACCACCATTTTTCCACCATCAACCCTCTAAAAACCACTTTCGGCCTGTTCCTGTAGAACTTCCTGTAGATCCCCTGCAGCCTCCTGTGGAAGTTCATGCGAGTGATTTTTCAAAGTCTGATCATGGTGGAAATCTCTAGAAGGGTTCTAGGGACTCCTTAGGTCCTCTCCACACCTTCCCAACCTCCTGCAAACACCCACTCCATTTCCTTTCGCCTCTAAACCTCTGCACAATCATAAATAGTTAAAACACAAGCATAATAATTCTACATAAAATTCCTCAAAAATACAAAAAGATGATTTTTCCGTATTTTCCTTCAGAAGTAGCTTAAACAAGCATTTTACCTTCTCAATAGTCAATGGCATCCATTTCAGTTGTTTGCATCTCTTTTCTTGCACAAGTAGGGTTAGTTGGTAAAACTAGGGTTTGCGTTTCCTTTCAGCTTTCATCTCCTTTCTACAAATAGACTAGCCTCTTTTGAGTTAGCTTTCTTCCATCACAGTTAAAAGCTTCTTCTGAGAACTCATAGAAGTTGGCTTGAGCTCCAAGCGAACTTGTGCCAGTTTGTTACGAATTATCGGGTTGATAAAAGTAAAGTAGGGAGTCCCAAGAGTTGCAACGTCATTGCTGCAATACTGGATCTCACCATCTTTTTGGCACCATTGCCGGGGAAGTGTCAGAGTATTTTGTGATTACTGCTTTTCTTCTATTTTCTACTGCAACCTTCTGCTAAGTAGTTTATTTCAGCAAGAGTAGATTAGTTGTTTCATTTCCATTCTGCAATTTCACTTCAGCAAGCGTAGATTAGATATTTCCTGCTTTCCTTTCAATTCTGCAAAATTAGATTAGACATGTCCTGCTCTCATTTCAATTCCAAAATTTCATTTCAGCAAGATAGATTAGTCCTTTCCTGCTTTCATTTCAATTCCGCAATTTCATTTTAGCAAACTAGATTAGTCCTTTCCTACTTTCATTTCAATTCTGCATTTTCATTTCAGCAAGATAGATTTCAGTTAGTTGTAATTTTTTGTTCAATCAATTTCAGTTTTGCAGGTACAAGCAGGAAAAAAGAAACAAAAATCACCCAAAAAAAAAAGATATTTCCTTTCATGCCTCATAGGAATAGAGACAATTCAAGAAAATTCCTACCCAACACCCCGATCACATCACTAAGTCACCCTTCTCTCTTCTTTGGTGGCAGTGATCCAGAAGAACCTATAGGTGAACCTCCAGAGATATACGAAGATCCTATAACAGAAGAAGAGCAAGAAACCATTCCTCCTGAGACCATGGCTGAAAACAGAAACGATAGAGGAAATGGGGAGAGAGTAGAAGATGCCTTTCCCATCCGAGAGACCAATGGGGACACAAAAATGGAAAACATAAGACCCTCAGCCTTACCTCACTTCCATGGATTGACTACTGAAGACCCTGATACCTTCTTGTTTGAGTTTGCTGTCCTTTGTCGAACTTATGACTATGCAGAAGACAAGAAAAAGTTGAAACTCTTCCCTTCTACCCTCAAGGATGCAGCACTACGCTGGTTCATGGGGCTACCTGGAAATAGTATCACAACTTGGGCTCAAACGCAACAAGCCTTTAATAACAAATACCGGGAAGGTCGAAAGATACAAAGGAAGAAATATTTCGAATGACCATGGGAAGCGATGAATATTTAGAAGACTATGAAGAAAGGTTTCAACTAAGTTATAAAAGGGCCAAGTGCACACTTGACCCCGAATCTCTGAAGTTGGTTCTGCTTAGGGGAGTCCCTGAAGACCTTCTAGATACCCTCATTTGTTGGCCGGGGGAGACATCTACCAGCTACCTTATGATGACATAAAAATTGTGTTTAGAAACCATTCTAGGGCAGCCAGAAAGAAAGGTAGAGGAAGTCAACTCTTAGCCAGTACCCCCTTATCTAGTTCATTCCTTAAAAACAAGTTTGAAAATCAGATGGAAGATTTCAAAAGTGAGATGAGACAAACCATTTCCATGCAAATGGACACCTTGCGAATCCAAAAGAAGCAAGAGGAATCCAAGAGGGAATTGGCCATCTTTTGTCTCAAGTGCACCAGAAAGCATTCTAGGAACAAATGTCCATTGCACTCTGTAGAAGTGTGTTTTGTCTGTGAAAAAGACCATCCTACAAATCAGTGCCCTTCCTTGCCCGGATTTAAAGCTATGTATTAAGGGGCTAAAGGAGCCACTGAACCACTATACTTCATGAACCAAAGGAGGCCACATGGGCCCAGTCCTTACCAACAGGGAATGCAAGGGTCATCCCAAACTTATTACAACCCCAATCAGGCCACTTCCATGCCCTCTTGGGGTCCCCCTACTCATCCTTCCTAGTCCAAACCCCCTCCTTAGTTGTATCCTCCTCAATACCATACTCAACTAGCTACTCACTCGTTTCATTCTCACACTTAGCCACAACCTCAGTGGAATGCACCTCATCAGGGGTGGAGGCCCCAATACAACTCTCCTCCCGCTCTTTTGCCTCCACCACCTGCTCAACCACAACCATTACCTCCTGCTCCTCCAAGACAACCCCAGATACCTGCTCAACCGAACCCAAACCCCAATAACAGATAGGCCCAACAGGTATATACTGGAGAGACAACATGCCCTACCTATGCTGTGGAGATTCAGGAGATCAACCTACGATCTGGGAAGGTCCTCCCAGATAGCCAACCTCCTCCTAAGGAGGATGAGGAAGAAAGACAGGAAAGTGAACTCAAAGCCATTCCACCCTTTCCTGAGAGACTCACTGGAACCACACAACCAAACCCAGAAGAAACTGAAATTTTGGGAGAACTTAAACAGTTATGTGTGAAAATACCACTTCTCTAGGCCATAAAAGATGTACCAATCTACAATAAGTTGATCAAAGAGAAGTGTTTCAGGCACCCAAGTAGGTGCAAGAGAGATGCCCCAACTATTAATGTCATAGGACAACTGTCTGCCTGATGTTGGGACAGGTAATCTGTCCAAAATATCTGGACCCTGGGAAACCTGTAGTCGATGTCCACATCAATGGCACCATAATCCTCCACACCTTGATTGATCTAGGGGCTGCCATTAACGTAATGATTAGGGACACTATGCTTAAACTTAACCTTTAGAGTTCCCTAAGAAAGACCTCAACAGTACTGTAGTTGGCAGACCGCTCCATTGTGACTCCTGAGGGGATTGTGGAAGATGTCATGGTCTCCATTGATTCCTGGGAGTACCCTACTGACTTCTTGTTTCTTCAGCTAAAGGCAAAGCTCACTGGGTAACCCCTCATCTTGGGAAGGCCTTGGTTAGCTACTGCAGATGCTCACATCAGTTGTCGAGCTGGGAGCATGACCATCAAGAATGGGCATATGTCTAAATAGCTAGTCTTATATCCTCCTGCCCAACCTCTGCTAGAACATGACTTACCTCTCTGGTTGGAGGAGGAAGATGAGAATGAAGTCTACTTCGCACCATTGTGCACAGTGGAAGCCACTAAGGGAAGTCCTCAAACCAAGGATGATCTTATTGAGAATTTGATTCAAAATTCACCCCGCAGTGTGCTGCCATTAGAAGAGTTGGTGGAAGAAACCCAAGCCAGTGATTTAGTTGATCTCTGTGTGGTTGATTCGACCTCTCTTCGAGTTAAGAATGTGGAATTTGGCCATGAAAGAACCTTGAAGATCAACTCATCCCTATCCACCTCTCAGGAGAAAGAGCTGTGTAGCTTATTGAACAACCATTTGGATGCTTTTACTTGGAGCTACAAAGAGATGAAAGGAGTCCACCTTCAGTCTGTACCCATCACATTTACATTAAGGAGGATTTTAAACCAGTCAGGAAGGCTCAAAGGAGGATGAATCCAGCCTTTAAGGACATTGTCAAAGAAGAACTGCAAAATTTGTTGGATGCAGGATTCATCTACCCCATCTCTGACAGTGAGTGGGTTTCTCCTTTGGTGCTTGTGCCCAAGAAAAATGGGAGGTGGAGAATCTGTGTAGATTATCTAGAACTTAAAAAAGCCACTAAGAAGGACCATTTCCCTTTGCCTTTCATAGATCAAGTGCTAGATGGCCTGGCAGGGAAGAAGTTCTTTTCCTTCCTAGATGGGTTTAGTGGGTACAATCAGATCCAAATCAGCATGGAAGACCAAGATAAGACCACTTTCACTTGTCCATGGGGTACCTTTGCCTACTGAGTCCTTCCCTTTGGGTTGTGCAACGCTCCTGCCACTTTCTAGAGAGCGGTTCTGAGTATATTCACTGAGCTGGTTCATGATTCAGTGGAAATCTATATGGATGACTTTACCCCTTATGGTTCTAACTTCCAAGAAGCTCTGACTAACCTAAGGAGAGTTTTAGCCAAGTGTATTGAAATTAACATGTCCCTTAGTCCTGATAAATTTGAATTCCTAATGACTGAAGGGACTGTGCTAGGTCATACAATTTCTCAGTAAGGTTTACAGGTGGATCCCAACAAGATTGCTATCATCCAAAGGGTCCCACCTCCTCAAAAAGTAAGAGATGTTTGGAGTTTTCTAGGCTTAGCAGGATATTATAGGAGATTCATTAAAGATTTTAGTAAGCTAGCCTCTCCATTGTTTGGTATTTTAGGAAAAGATGCTGAGTTCATATGGACTGACAACTGTCAAGAGGCTCTGGATGCTTTGAAAGGTAAGCTGATAACTGCCCCAATCTTGAGAGGTCCAAACTGGGTCCTACCTTTCCACATTCACACAGATGCCTCAAATAAAGCTATAGGAGAAGCCTTAGGACAAGTTGAAGAGAAGCTACCATATGCCATATATTTTGTCAGTAAAAACCTGTCCAAGGCAGAGTTCAACTATACTGTAACCGAGAAAAAGCTCCTAGCTGTAGTCTATTCCCTAAACAAGTTCAGACACTACATCACTGGCTATCGAACATTCGTGCATAATGATCATGCTGAAATTAGGTATTTGATGAATAAACTTGATGTAAATTCTCGTATCATTAGATGGTTACTTTTATTGTTGCAATTTGATTTGAACATTGTTGATAAGCCAGGTAAGGAAAATGTTGTTGCTGATTTTCTGTCTAGACTAGATTTGCCTGCAGGTGAAGAAGAGAGGGTGGATGATCAAATGCCAGATGAACACCTGTTTTCTATTTCAGTACTCTCTCCATGGTTTGCTGATATAGCAAATTATTTGGTTTCAGCACAGTTTCCGCCATACCTGTCCTCAAAAGAGAAGAGAAAGATCATGAGGAAAAGTGCCCCATTCACTTGGATTGGGGGCAATCTTTTTAAATTTGGCCCAGATCAGATTTTGAGGTGATGTGTCAGGGAGGAGGAATTTTTTGACATCCTCCTAACCTGTCATGATGGACCCTATGGGGGCCACTTTGCAGCAAAGAGAACCGTCTTCAAAATTCTACAAGCAGGGTACTATTGGCCCACTCTTCAGCAAGATGTCAGAAGATATATCAACCAATGTGACAAACGTTAGAGGATGGGGAAACCTACTCCAAAGGATGAGATGCCCTTGCAGCCTCAAGTGAATTTCGAGCCATTTGAGAAGTGGGGCATGGACTTTGTGGGTCCTATCAACCCTCCTTTAAAACAGAAGTCCTACATCATTGTGTGCACAGTTTACCTGACAAAGTGGGTGGAAACAAAGGCAATCAAAGTAGCAGCAGAAGAAAAAGTAGCTAAGTTTTTGAGGGAAAATATCTTCTACAAGTTTGGCTACCCAAGAGAATTAGTCATAGATCAAGGAAGTCAGTTTACCTCTAATCTGATTGAAGACCTGCTCACTCATCACAAGATTAAGCACAAAACTTCCACCCCTTATCATCCGCAAGAAAATGGACATGTGGAAGTTACTAACAGAGCTTTGGAAGGGACTTTGACTAAGGTAGTGAGAAACAACGGAAAATATTGGGCAGATCGTTTGGTTGAGGCCACCTGGTTCTATAACACTACTTGGAAAACTACAACAGGTTTCACACCCTATGAGCTGGTCTACGGGAAGAAGGCTTTGTTGTCCATAGAATTTGAATATAACACATTGAGGTTGGCAGCTCAGCTGGACCTAGATCTCAGCCATGCACAACAGGAAAGATTGCTTCAGTTGAATGGATTAGATGAACAAAGAATGCAGGCCCTTCTCCACTCAGAGGTAGTCCAACTTCAAAGAAAGATATGGCATGACCGACACCTCAAAGAAAAACAATTTTAGCCAGGAGATTGGGCACTGCTATATGATTCAAGATACAAGGATTTCAAGGGCAAGCTGAGGACAAGATGGCTGGGACCATATACAGTGGAAACATGCAATGACAATGGTTCAGTCCTTATTCGGACCATTGACGAAGAAGCCATCCCCATGCTCGTCAATGGGCATAGATTGAAGATCTACAGGAAGCCCCTTTCCAAGTAGGAGTTCATTGAGACTCTTAATAAATCAGTATTGGTAGTGGAGCAGGTCCATGTCTCCACTCCACCTACACCTTGAGCAAAAAAAAAGAAAAAGAAAAAAGAAAAAAAAAGAAAAAACAGAAAAACACAAAAAAAAAGAAAAAAAGGAATAAAATATCCTTGGGTGAAAACCTCTTGGAGGCGACCAGGGTAGAGAGTGAGAGTGAAGACCTCCTGGAGGTGCCCCAGCTGTCTCAGAATTAAAAAAAAAAAAAAAAGAAGAAGAAGAAAAAAGAAAAATAAAAAATAAACCTAATTTCCATTGAATAAATTGCAGGTTGCAAGAAGGTCATTACAGGTTTTAGGAGGATCGCACAAGACAAAGACAGAGGACATGACCAGGCTGCATGCATCCCTCACAATCCATTCCTCCATGACCATTACCCTTTCCCAAGATTTGGTCTCATTTGGTCCGAAATTTCACATCCTACAGGAAGCTCTGTATCTTCTATAGGAGGATCCTGTAGAAACTACAAAAAAGCCAAAATCGATCTCAGAAGAGGGCCCGAGGGTTTGAAATCTGTCTATGAGGCCTATGAACTTCTCTGCCTCCATCCATCACCCTATGTCACCTTTTCCATCTCTGTACACCTTCATTACACTCGTTTTTACCTCCTTGCATAGTCACATACAAAAATTCTATTTTCTTCATACTGCAAACACAAAAAAAATAAAAAAATAATGACAAATCAAAGTAGCATCCTTTTTCACTCACCATACCTGATACCTTCCATCTGTGATTCCTTATCAGCCGAGACCCTCATCAGCAGTTGTAGCCCTACTCAGTTATTAGCTTGAATTTCAGAAGGAGAAGCAGCTACAGGTAATCCTACAGGATTCCTGTAGCAGCTGATCCCTCTAAAAGACATACTCCAGAGATAGGGACAAAAAAGTATGGAATATGAAGCATGCATGGAGCTCTGTTTGAATGTGTGAACATCAGCAATAGCCTGAGGCCGAGCATGCAGAGCGCAAGCAACAATAACAATGAAGAAATGGGTTACAAAATCTGAAATATGCATAACACAACTGCGACTGCACAGGTAAGTGCCTAAACCTATTCCTCAATTACATGAATCATATTTCAAGGCTGCGTGACTATGGGAATGGTTTTAATTGAATGGAATCAATGGCCAGTTAACTAGCCACCCTAGTTCAGTTACACATCCTCGTGGAATTCAAACGAGCCCCGTCAAATCCAAAACTGCCGATCAGATACACAGCCAGCACGTGTCGTATGTCCATTCAGGAAGAAATATTCGGGACTGGTAGTGGTGGCGGTAGATAATAGGAGAAAGGGATGTGCTGGTGGTCAGACGGCATGTAGAAACATTATGACCGTGACGTAGGATCAACGGTCCGGTCTGGCCACCTCATCTCCTCACCACGAATCACGCTAGCAGTTAAAAGACAACTCAGTTGAAACATTCACCACCCTTTGTTCATTTTGCATTCACGATGTTCTCGACTGGAGTATGCACCTACCACTTCCAGAGTAGCTAACCAGTCGTCCTTTGCCAGTTTTCTGCCTATTTTTCAAAAATCTCCTGCCTGTCGGGCTCTACAGGAGCACAGTTTCATTCTATAGGAGTTGGGTGACTTCTACAGGAAGGTTTCTACAGGAAAGGCAGAGAACAACTCTGCAGAAAGAAAACCTAGGATTTTCATCGAAATTCAAGCTTAAAACGAGGTAGGCTCAGGAAAACTTCTCTGTGCATGATTTGTTTGAGTAAGGTGATGAATTGAACACGGCATTAGATTGAAAAAGAGAGTAAAAGTTTGCCTGCACATTGAAAAAAGTGAAAGTCTACCTGCATAATTCACTAAGTCTACACAGTTTTTTTCTCTGCATCCAAAATCTCCTCATCATTTTTCAAATTCTCCTATAAGGAAGATACATGCAGCAGTAGAGGCCAGCCTGTGTGTGTGAAGAAAAAACTGAATCTGCATATCTATCTATGTGCTGAGAAAAGAACCTGCGTCTTTATCCTCTGTTCTATTAATATATATATATATATATATATATTTTTTTTTTTTTTTTTCTCTTCATAAACGGATAGTCAAATTCAGGGTGACAACAACTTAAAATAGGGGAATTATTGCCATTTGATGTTGTAAGGAGCACATGGGAAATTCCTTCTTTGATCTCAGGAAAAAAAACTGAATTCAGCTATCCTCTATTTCAGTGATTGAATGTTTTTCCCACCTGAGCATTTTCTTTTCTGGTTAAAACACAAAAAAGAGCACTCAACACCATGCCAGGAGGATTCATAAGAAAAGAACCCTTAAACTCTAGCAAATTGTATGAGCACCCTGAGGTGGTGGACCTTTTCACCAGGGCAAACTGGATATCCTTCTTTGACAGAATTCAGTGGTATGATGAGGAGGTGACTGAAGAGTTTTTGATGTCCCTAAGACCACATTCGAGGACACATACCACAATTATTTTTAGGGGTTTGACCCTGCAACTTACACTTGATTCCATCAGTAGAATTACCGGTCTCCCATTGGGGCTCTGGTAATCAGACGATGTTCATGCATGTTCGACTTCAGCTCATATATTCGCATGCTTGAACTTGTACTTTTGTTCGGGTCGAGATGGAGCACAAGACCCTGGATTGTGTTTGTTGTAATCCAGGCGTGATTCTTGATACATGACTCATTCACTAGATGGCTGCGACCATACCTGAGTCAATTTATTGATCCTAACCAGATGGCTGCGTCCATACTATGGATCTAGATTATTATGTACTCTCTTATGGATGGCTGCGACCATACCACATACATCATGTACTTGAGCTATCAGTTGTATCTCTCAATGCAGATTCTCGGCGGCAGCTACATGTGTTCTTGTAAAGCATTTCACCCCTCTCTCTCTCTCGGGCCTCATGCTTTAGGGGGCATCTGTTACACAGTAATTTGTCACCATTGGTCACCGTCCCTATTACCCCTGTTTCCGTACTTTGGAGGACTCATTCCGGGACCTGTGAGTAGTGACATAACCTGAAAACACTTGCATTATGTTCCCCTAAGTATGTACTTCATGTTCCCTGAAGACACCTCCTGCAAAATATCCCTGAAAACTGCCTTTTTTCCATTAGCGCGGGTCCACAATGTCCTACCCACGCCAATCAATGAGATCCTCAAAAGAGTGTGCGACCATTGGCGCTCTGTCTTGGAACAACACCCGTACCAACCAAGTTTGGTAATGATTTTTGACAAACGCGCGCCCAGATGTTTTTTCCCTTCAAATCACGAAGTCTTTTGAGGATAAAGCTCATCTTCTAGATGTTGAAGAGTCATCATCTATCCTTGACATCTATCTACAGCGGCTTTTGGAGATAATGCCAATCCACAATGGGTGTCCTGATGCATTGTATCTTCCTCCCTTCTCCATCTATAAAAGTCTGTCCTCATGCATTTGACAAGCTAGTTTTTGAGTGATGCTAGTTATGATAACACTTGTCTTGAGTGATAGTAAGAGTCTTGAAGCACAGGGAGGTTATGCTGCCGGAAGTCTGAGAGAGAGAAGGTCTATTGCAAGACATGTATAGCTACTCGCCCAGCCAGAGGAGAGGTTCAACGTCAGAACTTTGGTTGTATCTTTCTCTGTTGATTATTCATTAATAAACGACTACTATTATGGTTCCGATCTTATTGTTCATCATGATAATGTTTGATCTATTTCCTTTCTGACTGAAATATAGTTGTATTTTAGTGGATTTTATGCTTGTATTCGCTTCGTTCTTTGCATGTGCAGGTATCCGTTCGTGGGGATCGTGAGGATTGTGACCTGCCGAAGCAAGGGAACGGGAGTATCAACTCTTCTTCGACATTAGCGTTGGACTCCAGGTTGGTTCTCATAATCCACTTTCAGTTTGCAACTAGGAACTTGCATGGTAGCGTGAATTGATTGTTGCTAGACCCATTTTGGGCTAGTGGGATCGCCTCTATCCGCAGAGGGGATTTACCACTCCAAAAATTTGGCGACTCCACTGGGGAGGAGCTATTTGTTGTTTGATTTATAAACCTTGGACGGAGTCTGAAGCATGGCCAGGCAGCCTTTGAAACGCTATTGCTTTGCATTAGCGGAGTAGATCAACGCCACTTCAGTCAATCTCCGGTTTGGTTTATGAACCGAACAGCTTGGAGTTTGTCTTGCATGTTAGTTTTCTCTTGCTTGCTTGCGTAAATGAGCTTTCTGGGTCAGTTTTAAAGTTGTTATTTGCTGTTCGATCTGTATGAGTACTGTCGGCCAGACCCTGGGCTGCTTTATTTATTTTTGGGCCAGCAAACTGTGTTGGCGCATTTTTCTGACTGACAGTCGTGCCAGTTGGCGCATGTTTCACAACAGCAACTCGCGCCAATTCTTTAATAGCACAAGTTGCAGGCTGACAGTCATGCCAGTCCTGTGAATTTTGCCAGGTTGTGTGTTGAAAGCTCTTTAAACTCAGATTTTTGTCTTTTTACATCCTCTGCAGCTTCTGGAAGTGTGTTGGAACTCTGTTTGACTGGTTTTTTACCTTTATCCTTCGGTTGTTTGCCTATTTCTATCGATTTTATATATCGAGCCTTCTGTGGGAGTTTTGGTTCTGTGATTGTCCAGTCAACTTTTTGGTTGTTTTCCGCACCTGTCTAGTGGTTGTTAAAGTTTATTATTCTGTGCTTCGGGCAATTCACCTCTAGCTCGTTTGGATTTTGCTTGACTTCATTTGAGCTTAGATCACATGGTTCGTTGAAGCTCTTTGCAATTTTCCTTGTTTTGACAGTTCATCTTGGTGTTTCAGACTTGGTTCTATTTGCATTGAGTGAATTTTATCTGTTTATGCTTGTTAATATCTCTCGAGATTTCTTTAAATGCATTATGCCATTTTGAAAAGAAAAAAAACAAATGATATTTTTGCATTATATTAGTTAGCATTTATTGTTATTGGCAATTAGTTGCTTTTAAAAAGAAAAAGAAAAAGTTTCATTTCTTGTTATTAGCTGCATTAGGATCTTTGTTGATTGTTTATTGTTCATTTTGTTTGTTTGAAAATCTCAACTCTCCTGTAGTTAGCATTCATTGAACGAAATGATATAATTTTGGCATATAGTTTGCATTTAGGAAGTTTTGAGAGATCACATACGGTAGGACCTAAAAACTGAAACTTAATTGAAGATCAACTGTAAAATAAACCGAATGAATCTAACAACGCATTGTAACCTAACGCATATATTCTAGAGGTCTAGGCTAGAGACGTGTTCCGGCGTCGTTAAAACTAGTCACTGTTGTTTCACATTACGGTTGGGTGATTCCTCCTCTTGTGACTCGATAGTGGTCTAGCACGGACTGAGCTCCCACGTACCGTCGCGTATATAAGGGAGACCCCACTAGGTTATCATCCTTTATCCACAGGAAGCCGTGTCTGCCGCCTTACAAGCCGTAATGCACTGAACACAGCATTCAGGAAGATTGACTGTCGTACGGGAAGTCCTTGGTTTTCATCTGATTGCCAAGGTGTATAAGCACTTTTACGGATTGTTTGGTAAACCCTTTGCCTAGAGTCTCCAGAGTAGTCACTTTTGATCCTTTTCGGACTCCTTAAAAGAAAAGGTGCCAGTGAGCGTCTTGTCACTTTGTGCTCATTAAATATTCGAAGGAGACTAGAGTCACCTTTTTGTCCTTTTCTCGACTCTTAAAACATGAAAAGGTCAAGTTGTGTCTTTGCGTCTTAAAATTTATTCGGCCACGATAACATTTACCCGGTTAGATTTGGTTTGCGTTAGTTTGAGTAGGGATTTTGTCTCGTTAGATTCCCTAGGATTGTGTGAAGTTTCATCCTGGCGGAATTACCAATTTCGTCTTCCGAGATACCGGTTGTGAGTGTAACTCTTTCTGTTGTTCTGAGTATACAACCGATTAGTTCTCGTGCTCCAGGCGACGAGAATTACGAGTTTCATTGGAACCCTGTTTGGGAACCTTCTGAGGATAGTGTCCCTTTTTGGGACTACATTTCTCCTCGTGTTTCAGTCCCACATTTCTCCTTCAACATGGAGGACGTGTCCCCTACTACGACTGATGAGTCTGTTGCGACGAGCGGTGAAATTCCCACCACAACGGAACCCACACCTATCAGTAGTACTCCCACTACTGGGAACCTACCACCAGGCTATAAAGCATTAAGGGATACTATGCCCTCTGGAACTCCTTTCATGGGTTCTATTTGGTCACCACTCACTTTTCCTACCACGGAGCCTTTTACTCCACAAAGTCGCAGTACATCTGTCACCTCAATCACAACCGTTCCAACAGTATGTGTAGCCTCTTCGACTCCCATTTTTAGTAGTCCTTCGGCTTCTTTATTCGGAGTCTTTGATCCTACGTCAAATATCCCAACAGAGCGGCCATACGATCGATATTTGCCATCTCAACCGATTGTTGAGGTATCAGTTCCGTTGTCAATTGATTGGGGTTCCACCTCTTTTCATGGTGGCCAAGTACCGTTTGCGCAATCTCCAAGACAACCTCCTCAAGACCAACAAGGGCAATCCTTCCATGGAAACCCTTTTGCCTCTGGTGGTCCGTTTTTTTCCTCTTATGTTCAACCTTCTGGTAACTTAGGTCAATCTTCTCTTCAACAAGCCCAACCTGGTATCTAGCAAGGTTATCCTACTGGACAAATTGGTCAATCATATGTTAACCAAAACCAATCCAATGTCTAGTATGGTCCGATATCTGGACAAGCTGCTCAACCACATGGTCAGCCCACCGTCCAGTATAGTCAACCTTCTGGGCAAGTCGGTCAGCCGCAAATCCAATCAGGCCAACCAATTGCCTAGCCCACTCAGCCATCTGGTCCATTAGGACAACCTTCAGTTGTGCAACAACAACTCCATTCCCAGTAGGCACAACCTTCTGGGCAGGGAGGCCAACCTCAATATCAACAAGGTTATCCTTCTGGCCAGATAGCCCAACCTATAGGACATCCTTCTGGGACTGCTCAACCTGGTTTTTTGCCCCAGGCTGGACCCCAGACCCCATCTGGTTTTCAAATGCAAGCTGGAATTCAATCTCAACTAGCCTATCAAACTCAACCTATTTCTAAAACTCAGTTTGGAGTCCAGCCACCGTATGGTCACCAGCAACCTCAAGGGCAACCTTTGTTTGCCCCGTATCAAAATTACCAACAACTACAGACAAATCCTTATCAGAATTATCCGCAGCCATATGGTGCTCCTGCAGGACCGTTTGGTAATCCATGGAACGCTGGGGGGCAGAACCCAAGTCCCTACGGACAAAACCCTATGGGGCCAAATCCGTCTGGACCAAGCCCTTGGGGGCAACCGCCAGTTGGTTGGAACCCTGGTGCTCCATCCCACCAGCAGCCCCAGATGTCCTTTAATCCTCAATTACCTTTCTTAGCAACTCTAGAATTACCGGATGTGTCCAAATTGACCAATGATCCGATTCTCCATAATCCATATTGGCCTCCGGTTCCAACGAAAATTCCCGGCGACTGTCCAAAGTTTGATGGTAAAGCTAATGAAGATCCACAAGCCCATGTCATGACTTATCACCTTTGGTGCTCATCCAATTCATGGCTTGATGATTCAATTCGGCTTCGCCTTTTTCAAAGAACTCTCACTGGCTCTGCAGCTAAGTGGCATATTGAGCTCAATTGCGGATCCTTTCAGGATTTCAACTCATTGGCTATGGCATTCCTCACGCATTTTCAGTTACCCATTCGATATGAAACGGGTACACACCTCCTCACATCATTAAGGCAAACAATGGCTATGCATATCTCTGATCATATCCATGAATGGAGACGGCGTAGACGTATGATTAAATTTTGGATTCCCGACCAGCTTCTTATCGATTGGTTTACGACTTCGTTCGTTCCTCCAATAGCTCGGGACATTGCCATGGGGGCGTGTGTCACTGAAGAGCAAGCTATTGCGCGCGCTCAGTACCTTGACTTGGTTTACTCTCAGTCAGGTACATTGTATGACTATCTGCCTGATGCCCCGAGACTAGGAACATCCAAAGCCCCGCCAACACCAACTGTTGACGGTATTATTGGTTCTGTTAGTTCATCCTCGAAGAAAAATTCCGCGAACCCTGGGAAGCAAAAACCAACTGCTTCGAGTGAACAAACTTCCCAGGTAGCACCCATTTCAAATGTTACTTCCGAGGTCAACGCCATCCAATCCACCACGGCAGACAAAGCCTCGAAAGGAAAGAAGAAAGGGAAAGCGAAGAATAAACCAGATCAACCTAAGCAGGAGGCCCCTAAACCTCCGCCCGAGGAGGGTGCCAAACCCAAACCCAAGTATCCTTGTCTTATCTGTGATGAGGATCACTATACCAAAGACTGCCCTAGGCGGTCTGAAGTTAGTCGTTTGTTGAAAGGCGCTCCTGGGACTCCTGCGGTGCTCAAAGAACCCTTTCCCTCACAACAAACTCAAAAAACTCAAATGGTGGCTGACCCTTCTCAGCCTCCCTCTTCCTTCGGTTCTCAAGTGTTTATGGCTGGAACGATACCTGTCAATATTAGTACTCGAACAAAAGATTATCTGCCCTCTGCCGGGAAAGAGCCTGAGATCCCCTCCGACGAAGCCATTATTGAGACTATGTCTCTAGAGGAACCTCCTTGGCATGATTTTCACCATTTTTCCTCGTTTCTACCTGCCCCGCAGGATATGCTTACGTGTTTCCAGCGGTTTGCTCCTTGTCTCCCATCTCAAATCCTTCAAACACCTATCCAAGTTTATCAAGTGTCTTCTGAAGGAAATATGGCGAACATTACGCAAACCCAACCCATCGACATCTCTGTCAAGCCAGGGATTGTCGAGCATCTTCACATAGGAGTCACTTGTACTCTGGAGGAGATTCAACTTTATTCCAACCTTTTTCACGAATTTCGTGAGGTTTTTGCATGGTCCTATGAAGAAATTCCCGACATTGATCCTAGCATAGTGGTGCATGAGATAATCACGTACCCAGGTGCTAAGCTTGTTCGTCAACGTCTACGCCCCGTACACCCCCGAAAGGCTGCAGCTATCAAGGCCGAAGTCGAGAAGCTTCTTAAAGCTAGTTTTATTTATCCTATACCGCTCACAGATTGGGTTTCCAATATCATACCTGTGACTAGAAAACAAGGTACAATCCGTGTGTGTGTTGATTATCGTGATATAAATTGAGCCTGTCCTAAAGACAATTTTCCCACACCATTCATTGATCAAATTATTGACGAGTGTGCCGGAAGTGAAATGTACTCTTTTATGGACGGTTTTTCAGGATACAACCAGATCAATATTGCTCCCGCTGATCAACACAAGACTGCCTTTATCTGTCCATGGGGCACTTTTGCCTATAAGAAGCTCCCTTTCAGTCTCAAAAATGCCGGTGCTACCTTCCAACGTGCAATGTCCTATGATTTTCATGACATTCGACACATTGTACAGCCATACCTGGATGATCTTCCAGCTCATTCAGCCAAACGTCAGGACCACCCTACTCACCTTCGTGAGATCTTTCTTCGCTGTCGATACTATCGAATCAGGCTTAATCCTCACAAATGTGTCTTCTGCGTTGAATCTGGTCGACTTCTCGGGTTTGTCGTCTCCCGAGAGGGCATCCGTTTGGATCCCCTTAAAGTCGAAGCTATAGTGAATCTTCCTCCCCCTGCTTCTTTACAGCAATTGCAGAGCTTGCAGGGTAAAGCAAATTTTTTACGTCGTTTCGTTCCAAACTATGCCGAGGTGGCCAAAGGTTTTACACGATTACTAAAGCGCGATGTCCCTTTTCATTGGGATACCATGGCTCAGGAATCTTTTGAGTGTCTCAAGGGTCTCCTTGTTTCTGCTCCATTGCTTCGTCCTCCGAACTATCATCGTGACTACATTCTATATTTGGTCGCCGCCGACACCACTATCGGCATGGTTCTCGTTCAAGCTGACGATGATGGCACTGAACATGTTATATATTATCTCAGCCACAATCTTTTAGACACGGAAACTCGATATGCCTATGTCGAGAAGTTGGCTTTGGCTGTCGTTTGTGCCGTCCAACGTTTCCGTCATTATATTCTGCTGCGCACCACTACCGTGATTTCTGATTGCAACCCCATGACGTATATTTTGTCACGCCAGTTGCTGGGGGGCAAGTACTCAAAGTGGATTGTCATCCTCCAAGAGTTCGACTTGGAATTCACTACTGCCAAGTCCAAGAAATCACTTGTCTTTGCTGAGTTACTGTGCTCTTTGCCATCTTCTTCCATACCCTCTAGTGTAGAGGATCAAATTTCGGATGAGACTTTATTTCTCATTAGCACCCTCGATCCCTGGTATGGTGATATCATCATCTATCTGCAAACGTCCTCCTTTTGCTCTGGTTTGTCCAAAGACGCTCGGCGAAGGATTCGTCATCAATCACAACCATACTGTATCATTGGGGACACACTTTATCGCCTCGGCGCCGACTTTGTTCTCCGCCGCTGCTTAACTCTTGAGGAAGCTGAGCATGTCTTGAATGACTGTCACTCAGGTGCTTGTGGTGGTCACATATCCGGATATGCCACTGCCCAAAAAATCCTCCGTGCTGGCTACTTTTGGCCCTCTATCTTTAAGGATTGCATTCTTGCCATCTGCTCTTGTCATGAGTGCCAGATATACCAGCGGAAGATGCGAGCGCCTCCTGCTCCATTGCACCCTGTTGTCACCGTCGACCCTTTTGCCAAATGGGGCATTGATTATATGACCTATAACCCTCGCTCGGTCGGGGCGCATGGGTTTATTATCGTTGTCGTCGATTACTTTACTAAATGGGCCGAGGCGATGCCTACATTAACTGAAGGCGGTCACACAGCGACGCAATTTTTATTCAATCATGTTATTTCGCGATTCGACGTCCCTCAAGCCATCGTCACTAATCACGGGAAACATTTCCGTAATCATATGATGTCGGAATTAACAACCCAGCTAGGCTTGCAGCACGATAGTTCAACTCCATACTACCCTCAGTCCAATGGCCAAGTTGAAGCTGTCAATAAGATTTTGGTTACCATGCTTCAACGTACCGTTGGCATGCATAAGTCTAACTGGCATTTGATGTTGTTCCCTACCTTGTGGGCCTACCGAACCTTCGTGAAGGATGCCACTGGTTTTACTCCATTTCAACTCGTTTATGGACTAGAGGCTACCCTTCCAATTGAATGTGAAATCCCTTCATTAAAATTGGCTGTCGAGCTACTTCCCAACACTACTTCATTAGAAGAACGCCTTCTTTACCTAGAACGGCTAGATGAGACCCGTCGCCTGGCCTCTTTGGCCATCGAAACGCAAAAGAAGCGAGTCAAGACTCACTTCGATCAGACCGTACGTCCACGTTCTTTTGTGGAGGGAGACTTAGTCCTGCTCTACGATCAGGCAAAAGATAAGCTAGGAGCAGGAAAGCTTGAGTCTATGTGGCTAGGCCCTTACATTGTCAAGAAAGTTTTGCAGAAAGGGGCCTACGAGATAATTGATTATGAAGGGAACCCTTTTGGGAAGCCCTGAAACGGGCTGTATTTAAAAAAGTACTATGCATGATGCTGGTACATTTTATTTTGTACATACATGTACTCTAGCAAGTGTGTTGTGTGTATGTGTGTTATTTTTAAAGGCGTAGCTGCCACTTATTGTGTCTTTTGCTTCTTGTGCAGATGTCTGATGCACCTTATGTTGGTTTAGCTAATGGTGCCTGCCACAGTACTCGCAACTTGTCCTCTGCGGCGTGGGTGATCTGTGATCCTCATGGCGAGTTGATAGATCTTCAAGGTGTGTGTTTGGGTCATACCACTAACAATGTCGCCGAATATTGTGCTGTAATCGAGCTACTTGTTGAAGCAATTAATCTCGGCATTCGTACATTGGTAGTGAACCTGGACTCTCAACTTGTCGTCCACCAGCTCAACGGGCAATATTCCGTCAGAGACCATCACATTCTAAGGTTGTATTTACGTGTGAGATTGTTGGAAAGGAACTTTGATTTTATCACATATCAGCATATTCCACGACAATTAAACACATTATCTGATGCATTGGCTAATCATGTATTAGATAGACATTTGCGTAATTTGTAATCAAAACATTATACAAGCAAGCACATGAAAACACAATAATAAACCATAGGCATATGTATATATATACGTGTGTGTCATAATGTTTGCGCCACGCGCATTACATAATCCAAAAATAATACATGTCAGAATCTCATATGGCCACAGACAACATGTCTCTCAAAATATGCAAAAATGAAACCTAGGCGTCTAATCATGGTGATGCTCGTGATAGCATGTCACCGCTCGCACCAAACGTCTCAGCAGACGGTGGACACGAGTTGGTACTCCCACTGTATGCCTCTGGTACTCGAAAGGCACGTCTGCTAGCCTAGCATAGTCCGGAATCCCTTGGGTAAGACCCTCGAGATTCTGCACCAGCAGCTCCTCTCCTCTGGCACCCCTTGCCTGTTGAGGGTCGGCTGCGGGTTGTACCCTCCATGCTATATGAGATAGACCAGCTGGTCGCTCTGCACCAACATCTGCATACATATATATAGCTGTTGTCAGAGACATGCATGTATTACACAAAAAAAATGAAATACATAAAAAACATCAAAAACACAAAGAGTTCCTACCAAGCTCCTCATCCCAGTTTTCTCCCGCAGGCAATGGGAGATCTGGATCTCCAGTAAAATCAGTGCCCGCATAGGGCCAGTCCTCTATAACGATCATCTGGTGGCGGAGCCATATGAAGAACTCGGGCCTCCAGGCCATCTGCTGGCCCCCTCCTCCTCTGGGCATGAGTGCTGCCCATCGAGCCAACCTCGGCTCCCGTGGCACTGGATCTGCCACTATACCTCCCTGAATCCGGAATATCGGCAGTCGCTCCAGGAAGAAAGATACCACGATGGACCCATACCCGAACTGTTTGTTGCCACGCTTACACTTCGTAAGCTGCCTCTTGATGTTTGTAGTCACTGCCGTGGCCCAATCAAACAGTGTAGGTTGGAGACACTCGGTTGCCAGCAGTAAGTGATTCTTGCTGGCCTTGTGGGGTGCCTGTACCCCAGCCGTCCATGTGATAGTGAATAATATCACCCGTAATACCAAGTCTGGGACTGTGATAATATCTACCTTGGCACTGTTTGATCCAAACTGTGCCCCAGGACAAACTCGTTCCATCACCTCCCCCATCTTTTCCCCGGAAGGCCTACTACCAGTCAAGATGGGCCGTGCACCTCTCCGCGATAATCCAGTGATAAAGTAGACATCAGAAACATCCAGTTCCAATGTCTGATCTTTCAGGCGGAATACCTGATCCTCCGTGTCCCAAGCATCCACGATAAATCGTAGTAACTCAGGTTGTGCACGCAAATAGGAGGTAAGGAAGAATTTCTTCAAGCCGCAGTCCCTCAAAGCATCCATGCATGCTTCATCCTCCAATGCCATGGCATCTATGGCATCATGCTCTCTTTCTCTCCATTCTACAGCCATTCTGACAAATCCCTGCAACCATAAAGTCGAAAATTTCATCATTAGATCACTGGTGAAACCAAAATTGAAAGAAATTTGCAAAATCAACGGTCAAATCTATGGGAAAATTAGGTCGCACGGTTGGCGCGACTGTTTTCAAAACAGTCGTGCCAATGTCACGCCCCCTTTGGGGAAAAAATCCCATTGGCGTGATCCCGCTCGAGAAACTCGCGCCAATGGCGCAGCCCTAAAATTTTGCAATTCCTCTTGCAGGGGACCATCTATGGATGAAAAACTGAAAAAATGGAATGGAAATGAAGCTAAGGATGAGACCTCTTACCTGTTTCAGACGGCGGCTCGATTGCTTTCCTGGATTGATCATGATCAGCAGTTGAAGTTTGCACCCAAAACCCTCCAATGGTAAACTCACAACGTGAAAAGTAAAAAGTAAATTTGTTTTTTACCATTTCACTATTTATAGCATTTTTCAACCTAAAAATACATTAAAAATAATATTTTTTTGGGTATTTTTGGAATATATTTATGTTGAAGTGGGTTTTACACTGTTTTTTGTATGATGACAGGGGTTGGTGCAACTCAAGCAACGAAATGAGCTCCTTTTTCTACTTTTTTAGGCTCAGTAAAACATGTGAAAAGGTTATTTTAAGGTCTTCTTTCAGCTCTTTTCTGACCGTTTAAAGAGGAAAAGATTGCCGAGTTACTCCTCTTGACTCGTTAAACATTAATAAGGGGCGGTCGTTTTAAGTTCTTTTTGCCGACTGTTAAAACGCAAAAAGATTACCGGGTTTTTGTCGTTTCAAACTCGTTAATGGTTACGAAACGACGTGGTTTTGATCACTTTTTTACTTTTTCAGGTCGAAATCACTATTTATGAAAAGTACTCCTCGATCGTAATGGCCGGGCGGTTCTTTCGGGCATTGTTTTATACTTTTTCGGGCTCGCGAGACACAACTTTATGAAAAGGACACCCCGGGAGTTTCCTTTTCTGCTGTCTTTTCAAACTCTCTAAACATGAAAAGACACCGAGTTCTTCCTTTGTCAGACTCGTTAAAACCTGATGACATCGGATTTTGTCGAAATGACGCACCACAAGCATATGTTATCCCCATCAAGCTTGTTAAAAATAATTGGGGTTCTCGCCAGAAATGGCGGGGGGGGGGGGGGGGGGGGGGGAAGGGGAACCATAATTATTGTCGTGTCGGCAGTATGTCGCTCTTGAACATGGCACTTGTCTGCTTTCGTGTCTGGGTGGGGATATCTCATCTCATTTTTCACTTGCCTCCATGGACTTGGGTAATCCTGTTTGACCTCTCATCTGCTCATTGCCTCGTCACCATGACCTCTGATCCATTGATGTCAAATACTGCCAATTCCACTATAGTGCCGCCGATATGTTCAAAAGAAGTTGACCTCTGCAAAGAAACAACCTCCCTTTGATAGTTCACATAATCTTGATTCACAACATTATCTCTCTGTCTCGTGTCGATGATGTGGGAAACATTATGGGCCACCTTCGATCAAGGTCACTTCCTGTCGACTTCAGCACATTATCCAGGAAGCTGATCTAGAGACTCCCTTCCGGTGCCTTGGAGCCTGCATGCCTCAATGGCAGGTTCTTCGTGTTCGACGTGAGGTTTTCATCATTGGCCTCCGATCGAATGATTCTACGGGTGTTCGACGTCAGATCACTAATTCGCACGCCGTAGATTGTACCTATAGTACCTTGAGGGCCATTGTCATTATTGGTGGTACCTCTCGCGTCTTTTAACAAACTGAAAGTTCCTAGTTGCAAACTGAAAGTGGATTATGAGAACCAACCTGGAGTCCAACGCTAATGTCGAAGAAGAGTTGATACTCCCGTTCCCTTGCTTCGACAGGTCACAATCCTCACGATCCCCGCGAACGGATACCTGCACATGCAAAGAACGAAGCGAATACAAGCATAAAATCCACTAAAATACAACTATATTTCAGTCAGAAAGGAAATAGATCAAACATTATCATGATGAACAATAAGATCGGAACCATAATAGTAGTCGTTTATTAATGAATAATCAACAGAGAAAGATACAACCAAAGTTCTGACGTTGAACCTCTCCTCTGGCTGGGCGAGCAGCTATACATGTCTTGCAATATACCTTCTCTCTCTCAGACTTCCGGCAGCATAACCTCCCTATGCTTCAAGACTCTTACTATCACTCAAGACAAGCATTATCATAACTAGCATCACTCAAAAACTAGCTTGTCAAATGCATGAGGACAGACTTTTATAGATGGAGAAGGGAGGAAGATACAATGCATCAGGACACCCATTGTGGATTGGAATTATCTCCAAAAGCCGCCGTAGATAGATGTCAAGGATAGATGATGACTCTTCGACATCTAGAAGATGAGCTTTATCCTCAAAAGACTTCATGACTTGAAGGGAAAAAACATCTGGGCGCACGTTTGTCAAAAATCATTACCAAACTTGGTTGGCGCGGGTGTTGTTCCAAGACAGAGTGCCAATGGTCGCACCCTCTTTTGAGGATCTCATTGATTGGCGCGGGTAGGACATTGTGGACCCGCGCTAATGGAAAAAAGGCAGTTTTCAGGGATATTTTGTAGGAGGTGTCTTCAGGGAACATGAAGTACATACTTAGGGGAACATAATGCAAGTGTTTTCAGGTTATGTCACTGCTCACAGGTCCCGGAATGAGTCCTCCAAAGTACGGAAACAGGGGTAATAGGGACGGTGACCAATGGTGACAAATTACTGTGTAACAGGTTCCCTTGGAGTAAAGAGGAGAAATCATTGGGACAAGTTGCTAAGAAGACATTTTTTATACCTGAGGAGCATCCTGTAGAAGATAAAAACGGGGTCAGAAGGACAAGCTTGCCTCCTCTCTGGAGTGAAGTCAGTTACCAAATAATGAAGTATATCACATGTGAAGGGAGGTTTAACATCATTTATGGTTATCATTTTAGGTTGCTACATGAATTGAGGTATGGGATGGACTTGCCTCCAGCTAGAAAACTGAGCATCCAATATTTCCTCCTTCAATCTTTAATTGAATGTGGTACAAAGCTAAATGTAGGGGTCCCAGATCAGTTGGTCCACCATGGGCTTATCAAACTGTTGGTGGAAGATGCTTTACACACCTATATGATCCCCATAGCTTGGGAAATCTTCAGAAATATGTCTAGTGATGATGACATCAGGACTTTGACTAAGGAAATTGGCCCATCCAGCAGTGATGAGGAGGAGCAAACTGAAGAAATTGAGAAGAAAAATGATGAGGGAGCACAAGACATTCAAGCAGAGGGCAAAACAAAGGAAGAACAGAAGGAAAAAGAGGAATTTGACAAGACTGCTGAGCCTAAGATAGAAAAGGAGACAACAACAAAAACAAAGAAGGGAAAAATGAAAAAGGTTGGGAAGAAAGAGGCCAAGAAATCCCAAAAGAAGACTGCCACAACGAAGGTAGGGACCCAGCAAGAGAAAGAAAAGACACACCCTGAGATATCAGTGACACAAGCAGAAACAGTGGGCATAGAGATTTCTACAAGAAGTGAAGGGAAAGAGCAGTAGAAAGAAACATCCCCTGAAATCTTGGCAAGGGAGGCAGTAGCTGTGCTTGCTGCATTAAGCACACCTACAAAACAAAAAGGAAAAAGAAAAAGGCAAACCTCCATGTATTTTAAAACTAGAAAAAGCACAAGGATCAAAGTGGGCAAACCCTAGCCACCATCAAAGGAACCAATTGTCATTGAGGACTCACCCACTAAAAATAAGGAAGAGTCTCCTTCCAGGATTTCTATCACCTATGAAAGAGGAAGCCCAAAAAGCTCCACATGGAAAGAGAGAATTAAGTTGATGGTCTCAAAGGCAGTTCTACAAGAAGTTGAAACATCTCTACAGGAAACTCTAGCCAAGTTAAAAGAAACTGAGAAATTGGAGGAGAAGGCAGCCAAACAGTCACAGGGGGAGAGCAAGGCCAAAGAAATACCTGAACCAACCCCTCAGCCTAATTTGGGCTCATATTACAATCTGTTAGAGGGTGGGAAAATCATCCCACAAAAATTTTCTGTACCTTTATTCTTCAAATTAGAAAAAGAGAGGGTGAGAACCCACACATGGATGCAAATCGTCAAATCTAGAGGAGTTGAGGACATAGGCCACATGGAGGACAAGCTAAAGGAATTAAGAGGGGAGTTGGCCATGGTGAGGCACATAGAAAGCAACAAAAGAGCCTAGCTATAGGAGGAGAATGAACTACTGAAAAAGCAGTTGCAGCTACAGGAAGTTCATAAGGGAGATAGGCTGTCCATTTTGGGAGGGCAGAAAAAGCAAGAAATTCCTCTAATAGACAAGGAAACAACCGAGAAACAACAGAAAGAGGGAGAGCTACAAGCTAATGTTGAGATGCTGACAAAACTGCTGCAAGAAAAGGAGTCTCAGGTAGCAGAAGAAATACAGGTTTTAAAACAGCAGTTGCAAGAAAAAGAAGCCCAAATGGCCTGCATGGCCAGCTGGGCAATAGAAGCCTTGCAATGTAGGCAACCTGCTAAATCCTATGCATTATATCTTAAAGACCAATGGTTGCAATTTCAAATTAACACATTGGCCCAAAGGGGCACCATTCCATTCCAGAATTACAATTAGTTTATGCATTTGTGTGACAGTAGCTCAATTGAAGACAAGGCCAAGTTAGCAGAATTTTATTTACACAACTTGGCACTTCCTAAAATGAATCTATGGGACCCAAACACTGTATTAGGAGATCTGCAACTCATGGCATGGCTTCTTGGTTAAGCCATGAGGAAAAGAGGGCAGTCGAGATTCAAAAGATTATGACTAGAAAACTAAGTGAGCCACTCATGATAAGGGCAGAACCAGAAGATCCCTCATCTCTCATATATTCCCATCGGAACCTTGCAGAAAACCCTCACATTGCACCTGACTTTGTTGAAAGGCAAGTTTAGGCCATTGCTCACTTTGAAGATATGGAAAGACTGTTTGGTGATAATTACATTCATGCTTGCACAAGGAGATGGAATACATTGTCCCATAGTCTGAAAATAAGAGAGTACCAGTCCGCAACTAGAATGAGGGAGGCTATGAGAAGAGTACCCCTATACAAACAATCAACGCCGAACTTGAAAGCCAATTGGATTGGCCTTAAGTTCAACCCTCCACTACTACTAAGGCTATTAGAAGGGGTTAAGGAAGGAGATGAACAAAGACAATGGGAGGAAGTGGACAGAAAGGCAGGTTTTGATGATAGAGAAGAGGAAATCACCTCAGAGGCCTGGGATGTTAGAGAGGTAGTCAAAGCAATCAAAGATGATGAACTGGATTAGTTGCTTAGAGGATGAGCAACACATTCAGTAGGGGGGTGATGATGAGCCCCGAAAATGGGTAACTATATGGGCTCATTTTGCCTATTATTCTCATTTAATCCACCATTATCCATGGTTTTATGCATTCTTTTGAATATATTTATGTTAATTGAGTGAATGGGAATAGTCACTTTACCACAAAGTCTAATACGTGCTTATTGCAGATTTTTGGACATTTTTGGACCAAGATCAGGCATTTATGAGTAGTTTGGCAACCAAATTCGAAGAAACAAGGCTGAGGATTTATAGGAGGGGTGTCTCTTGCACTAAATGATCCCTTCCTCGAGTTCTCCACCATCAGCTCAGAGTTCAACAACCCACCAAAGATGATTTCAAGGGGTAGCCGAGCAGGTCTAGTGAAGTGGCTGATTAACTGCAGTTTTGGGCAGCCAAGCTCCTAAAGTTAAGGAGGACTATTGGGAGTCCTCGTTTGCATAAGTTGGAAGGCTTCAAGCCTTAGTATTTTAGTCATTTGATAGTCTATTTTCGCACTTTAGTGCAGCCTTGTATCAACACATTTTCGAGTTCTTCTTGCAGACAGTTTTTGTGATGTAACTTTTTTTTTTTGATCAATAAAGATGAATCTAGATTTGAACCAGCTCTGAGATTTCTTAGGAGGCTGTATCTCTTGGGGTTGGGCCCAACCCAAGTGCCCAGTACCTCCTTTGTGTACTTTTATGTGATTTTCTTGCATTCATAGAATAATTTCTGTTATTTAGGTTAAAATCTTGCTTTGTTACTTAGGTTGTTTTTGATAATTAAGATAGTGTTCATGCTTCAGGTTGATTTGATAGTTTGGTAACAGAAAATATCCACAAAAAGTCTACCAAGCAGTCCTTGATCTCATTTCTCCCTCCTTGGGATCATGAATTGAGACCAAGGCACACTCGCTGCCACAAAAACACTGTTTTTGCCTTCCAATGCAATTGCTAGTGTTAGATTTTGAATTGGAAAAGTTGATATTAGTTGTGTTTTCATGCTTAGATCTGTTATTGCTTAGTTTCCATAGCTTTCTTGCATGATCTCCTGTCTATAAACTTCTATTCACCACGTTTCTGGTTTTTAGGTCAGAATTAGGTCAAAATAGATAAATCTCTATTTTTTTTAGTCTTTGCTTGGATCAGTTTCGGAAAGAAGTGTGCAGAACACCTGTAAGACACTCCAACCTACCCTTCCTCCATCATACAACCTACTCCAGTCTCTCTCTCAAGATTTCCTTCACCCATTCTCCATACTTTCCCAACTTGCCCTAATTTCTACATTTTCGTGCAACATTGCTTTCTTCATCTTTGAACAAATCCAAACATCTTCACCACTCTTGAGCTTCATTTACTAGGTCCTAGATCCCTCAACATCCCTATCCACCCTTCATTTCCACTTTACCACCATTTTTCCACCATCAACCCTCTAAAAACCACTTTCGGCCTGCTCCAGTAGAACTTCCTGTAGAATTTCCTGTAGATCCCCTGCAGTCTTCTGTAGAAGTTCATGAGAGTGATTTTTCAAAGTTTGATCGTAGTGGAAATATCTAGAAGGGTTCTGGGGACTCAGGTCCTCTCCACACCTTCCCAACCTCCTGAAAACACCCACTCCGTTTCCTTTCACCTTTAAACCTCTGCACAGTCATAAATAGTTAAAACACAAGCATAATAATTCTGCATAAAATTGCTGAAAAATACAAAAAAGATGATTTTTCCATATTTTCCTTCAGAAGTAGCTTAAAAACATGCATTTTACTTTCTCAATAGTCAATGGCATCCATTTCAGTAGTTTACATCTCTTTTCTTGCACAAGTAGGGTTAGTCGGTAAAACTAGGGTTTGCGTTTCCTTTTAGCTTTCATCTCCTTTCTGCAAGTAGACTAGCCTCTTTTGAGTTAGATTTCTTCCATCACAGTTAAAAGCTTCTTCTGAGAACTCATAGAAGTTGGGTTGAGCTCCTAGCGAACTTGTGCCAGCTGATCAAGTGACAACCTGCAGTAAGAGCTAGTACTTGTGCATATAACACCGTCTCTTCCAAGTTTGTTACGAACTACCGGGTTGATAAAAGTAAAGTAGGGAGTCCCAGGAGTTGCAGCATCATTGCTGCAATATTGGAGCTCACCAGTGTTCATCTCCATTGTAAACAAAAATGGAACATAATAAAGATTCTTTGTGCTTCACAAGCATTGAAGAATAACCAACAGAGTTAGAAAAACAACAATTGTTTTCATATTCAAATCCTAATAACTATATATATCATTCAAATAAATATCACAAATGCAATAGATATCATTGAACCAAAACTCCTGCTAAACATTTATTTTCATTTCCACCAAATTTCATACCATTACATAGAATATAGAAGCTTAAAGGCATAGTCTCATGAACTTATGTTCAATCAATGATGTTGAGAAACAATAAATAAATCATAGTAATACAATTTCACATGTAAAAAATTATCTAAGAATTATTGATATAACTGGTAATAAGTTTCAATATTAGAACAAAGTAAACATAAATCCATTTTAATTATCATTCATTACAAAACATTAACTAATATATAAAAGTTCAAAGCAAATACTGGAAAATAGATGTTCATTTATTGTTTTCTATACAACATTCAAGAACCCAGGGCCATACAACATCCCATGTGAAACGTTATATGAGAATTATTTACATAATTAGTAAACATATCGAAAGATAAGTTGTATAGAGCCATGGTCAAAAAAATAACCTTTGTTGCATAAAGCATTTATGAAACTGCTAATACTTTAGCCGCAAAGCTAAATGTGTTTGTCCCAATGGGGACTGTGACTGGGATCCCGTCGAATGTACTTTGTAAAAGTCATTTGCAACAAATCACAAGGAACTACATTTAGGAATTAGACCATTCCATCATAACACACAAAATATTTCAATAGTAGAATGATTTTACAACAAAAACAATTCTTCCAATGTATTAAAACACTTACAATATGTAAAATCACAACTCAATATTCTTTATCCCTTAGCTATCTCTTGGAATCAATCCTCTTGCAACAAATTCCTTCAATTTAGTTTTAATGAATTCTTTCATTGGAGCAACAGTAATGTCCTTCTTAGCACGTTAATTGAATATCTCCTCCTCAATTTCTTTTGCTTCTTTTTGTAATTACAAGATTGAGGTAGAGTACTCTTTGTTGACACTAACAATATTAATTAGCCATTTTCTAATTTCCTCCACTAAAATTAGTTATATCATCGAACTTGATTCCTTGTGATTGCTTGAGCTTATAATCCAAATGTATCTGTAATACACGAACCACTTAAATCCTGAATAATCGCTACTGCCTTGAGATACACATATGCTCTTCGATTTTCTATGTCTCCACACTCAGAAATAATGTCCTCCAATGTTATGATTTTCTCAGACCACACGACCCTGATTTACCTCATCAGATTAACATCAATCAACCCTTGTTTATCTTTTTTGGTTCTGACAGTGAATCAAGCTCTCAAATAAAAGTTAATAGCTCATTGTCTATGAATTCCCTGTCTCCCTCCAACTCACTTTTAACTAATTCGACATAAGACCTAGTTCTTTGCTTTAAATACCACAAATAAAAAACAACTTTCCATGCAGATTCAATAATCTGCAACATTTTAGATATATTAGTAATGCTATACAATTTCATTGCACTAAGAAGATTGACATATTTCTCAAATATATTAAATCTTCCAGAACTAGAAATTGCCAATGGTAGTCCCCATATCGCTAATGGGGTCTTCAACAAAGGCCCTGACTGAAGCTATCTTCTATATCTTTTATTTTTTCCTTCAACTTCAAATTTTCTACTCTTTGTGAATAAACAAAATTCGCAATTGCTTCACCACCAACTTGATGCAATTTCATTAAACCTGGCATTGCAATCGAAGACAAATCAAAATTCAATTCTGTCTGATGAAAAACCTTTCTGTCAAAAAGATGTATCCTTTCAATCTTCAATCTCCTAATGACCCCGTCATAATTTTCATCCTGCAATGTGACAAAATGGTCATCGAAAGTAATATCCTCTTTAGCATTTCCTCCATTATTTTCTAATTTTCTTGCAAAAAAGTACTAACCCAATCGGGTAGTACGACGCTATCAACTTCCATGTCCATGAATCTATCAATGGTCTTCGTTTCAGGTGCAATATTGGATCTAAATGATTTAACTATATTATCTCTTTCTAGACTTACTCTATGAGAAGGCTCTTTTTCATCCCCACCATTTGATAGTCTATCAATAATCAATTTTTCGCTTCCAGTAGTTCTTTTCCTTCATTTGCTAGTAGACGAACTCACACCAGTACTGCTTGTGCAAGATTCATATCGTACCATAGGAATTGTGCCTCTTTTCTTAAGTATTTCTCCCATCCCGATGATCTCCTTTTCAGTTATCTGTTCAACATCTACTAACGTTTTTTGATATTTTGTTGATACATTCTAACTTTCCTCGCTCTATTCTCTACTTCTAGAAAACAAGTTCCCGTACCTCATTGACTCAAGGTGTTCCATAAAAAATATTCCTCTATCAAAGCCTTTAATAGCTTCAACTTCACTTAAGTTAAAAGCATCTAAAGACTTTGCAAAAATGTTAGCATGAGCCGTATTCTTCACAATCACTTTTCCAACAATAAACGGAAAAATAAATAAATTGCCTTTTCTTTTTCTATTAAAACACATATATCCAATGATGATATTTCCTGTAGATTTTAGCAACAAAATACCTATTTAGAACAAACATTGGCTAAAACAATGGCCTATCTTCAAAACCATAAGTTCATATAATCGTATCGCTTTCTCTTTCCTCATATTCCCCTTTTCCAGATAGGAAAGACTTAGCCTCTGTAGATATTTGAGAAGGCTCTTGTCCAATTACCATGCAATACACTTCCCTTACAAACACATCTTGAATTAAACAAAATTTTAAAGAATCTTTGTGCTTCCAAATATAGGATACTAGAATTGCAGTGGTTCCTTGAAAAAGTTGAATATAGGATTACAGAGTAAACTATTAAACACATTCCTTGACATGAGAAGTGTTATCAGATATGGAATCATAAAGAAGTAAGTTTTCTTGGGTAACCTATGTAACTGAGCAACTAATTCATTCGAAATGACATGAGCCCAATCGATTTTTTTTTTGTATGTATCATAAATCGCAAAAAAATTCATTTTGAAACATGCGACGTACTTTATAGCCATACTATGCAGGAAAAGAGCCAACAAAAATCCCTAAACGGTTGCCTAAACAAAGAAATATCTACAAGAGAAAGATCAAAAGGAATCTTAGAAGTTGCATAAATGTATTCCCGCACAATGTCAATTTCACGTTCTTCTGGCTCAAAGAAACTATGTGCAATGGAAAATTATAAATGATTATTAGGTTCCAGTAAATTCAATAACCATCTGAACGCATTGGGATTCTGAGGAACCTTTATCATTCCTAGCTTAATTGACCCCTTTCTTAAATCAAAATAATTTTCACAAAGGTAAACAATTTCTTTGAAATCAAAGGCCTCCGGAACACACCCAACATTCACTAATCCGGTACTCCAAATATTGCTACTTGTTTTCTCTTCAGTTGACAAATTAACATATTTCCCATACATTCTTGACCAGTCAAAACTATCATTGACCTCGGCAAGTGAGTTAACTGTATCACTACAAATAACTTCTTTCACTCGCATGCTACCCGTTTTTCGTTTGCAACAAAAATATACTCTGTCAATGAATAACATATTCAAATCCCGTTTCACTTTACAATTCTTCATTTTATTCACAAACAATAGTTGTTACTATTACTCGTTTGAAAATCGTTACACATGAAACTTTGAATAAATAGCAATTAAAGTTACTAAAGCTGAATTTTATGGAAAGTAATAGGAAAAAATTTCGAAATTCCAAAAGCATCATGTCCATTTACTTCGTACTTTGCTCCTGCTTCAATATCATTGATATATGTGTCATAAGAAACATAAATTTACGATATACAATAATAGATGTTGTCTACAGAAATGGTAAATTTGTCCATGTGGCCAAAAAGCACCACACTTTGGATTTTTTGTTTTTAAAAACTAACATCGCAAGTGTTTGAATCATTTTTTTGTAACACTGGAAATGGATTCAACATCATCAAAAACCCATATGCAAATTTTCCCATATAGCAAAAAATTGTTGCAAAATGTTTTGTTTTGCACTTTTAAAATAAAAAATAAAAATAAAAATTTGACAACACGACTGTTGACACCCAAGATCATGAAAGTTGACAATTGTAACCTCGAGTTACAAAAAATTACCACCATGTTTTATCAATAGTGTGCTGGAATTTTTGTTGGTTTTCCGGTCAAATTTGAAGACAATAAAATTATTAATAATAACTACAAATAGTAAAGAACGTAAGGACATTCACAAATAAATACTATGCCAACACGTATTCAACTACCTTCTATGATGCAATTGACTTGACAACTATTCCCCACTACTTTGTAAAACTAAACCAAATTCAATTTACGAATAACTTGACACAACTATTTCTCGCAAAATTTGCGACACTCTTGGGAATCACGATTGCCGTTAGACCAAAACCTGCAGGAGTTAGTCAATGATCGCATCGCTAGAGATAAGGATCCACAAGAGGCAGTTAGTCCATGTCACAAAACACACGGGGAGTGTTGGTTTATCCAATGTCTAAGAATCAACCCCCCAACACAATCCGGGTGTGTATCGAACTCGTGACCTATGCTATGATACCACTTGTTGGTTTTAACCCCATAAAGAAATTACCTGCATACAAATTCTAAAAATAGAAAACAAACAATGGTGAAAGCATAAAACATAAAACATATATACACAAAGATTTTCCCCTGGATCCCAAAACTGGGACTACCAGATTGATTTTTCATTATATTCCTTTCAATGTTACAATACATATATATACATGCCGAAGCATCCATAAACCCCAATCCATTAACCTTGGATTAGAACATAACCATAGTTCCCTTGTCCGAATCTACAAAATACCATGGGAAGAAAACCATGATGCCCAAAACCATGTGCGAAAACCATGCACAAAACCATAGGTAGGTCTACCCACCTAATATAGGATTCAAATTTTTTTTCCCTTAGGTGCTACCCTGGACCTCGTAGAGGTGGCCTACCGCCCCCCTTGTAAGCCCCCCTATTGTGCCCGACACAATGAACAAGGGGTGCTCTCGCCCCCCTTGTAACCTCCCCGCGCGTGGGGCTAGTCGTGGAAGGAATATAACAAACACCCAACATTCTCCCACTTGTTGTTTTCTTTCCATAGGGGGCCAAAGGAGAGCTTAGTCATTGGTATAGCCCTGCAATGCCCATTGTTTCTCTACACCAAGAAAAATTCTCATTGCCCACATACTTTGTCAATGCATCTGCAGTATTCTTCAAAGTGTCCACCTTTACCAACAACGCCTTTTTGTCCTCAACCATATCCCTTACAAAGTGATATTGAACATCAATGTGCTTTGTCTTTGAATGATAAGCAGGGTTCTTTGCCAAGAAAAATGCACTTTGGTTGTCATAGTCTATCCTTATAGCCACTACAGACGATCTCTTACTCATCCAACTAACTGCACCTCCAAATAGGTTAAACACATACCCACTTGTAGATCTTGTCTAATCCAGATCTTTAGCCCAATCTGCATCAACAAAGCCACAGATGTCCAAAGCTCTTTCCAATCCCGGTCTTCCTTGGTAGCACAGACCATAATTAATAGTGCCATGCAAATACGTAAAAACCTGCTTCACTATTGTCCAATTCTCCTTCCCTGGTTTTGACATAAACCTTCTTAATACTCTCGCTACATGTGCAATGTTTGGCCTAGTACAGACCATTCCATACATCAGGCTACTAACTTCACTTGCGTATGGAACATGGGACACGTCCTCTTCCTATTCTTGTGTCTTGGGACACTGTTCAACATATAACTACACCTACAGGAATAAGAACCTTCACCGGTTTACTATCCTGCTTATTAAACTTCTGCAATATTGTCTCAATTTTGCCCAATCTCAATTAATTTTCATGCCCAAAATATAGTTTGCAACACCAAGATCTTTCATGTCAAATTTGGAGGATAATTGGGTCTTCAATTCTTGGATATTTTATTTGTTCTTTCCAATCAACAACAAATTATCCACATACAATACCAAATAAATAACACGGTCACCAATTAATTTAAAATACACACAATGATCTTCTTTGCTTCTGGTGAAGCCAAGTCCTCGTATATATGTATCAAATTTTTGATACCACATTCTTGGTGACTGTTTTAATCCATACATAGACTTTTTTAATCTGCATACCAGTTCTTTCTTACCCTTCACCACAATTCCTTCAGGTTGCTTCATGTAAATCTCTTCTTCCAGATCCCCGTGAAGAAAAGTTGTCTTCACATCCATCTGTTTTACCTCAAAATCAAAAGCATAAACAACATATACAAGTAATACGATAGAAGCTACCTTGGCAACAGGGGAAAAAATATCACCAAAGTCAATTCCCGACACTTGGGAATAACCTGTTGCTACCAATCGAGCTTTGTATTTCTCCACCTTGCCTTCTACATTCATCTTCTTCTTAAACACCCATTTGTTGCCAATGGGTTTCCTTCCAACCGCAACTCCACCAGATCCCAAGCCTCATTTTTGTGCAAAGATGCCATTTCATCAATTATGGCCTCTTTCCAGAGTTTTCCATCCTCTGAATCTACTGCTTCCTTGACAGTTTTGGGATCATCATCAGTAATAGATAAAGCAAAATTTGAACATAAGGCAACTGGACTATACCTTTCTAAATTCCTCTTTCTCGAACTGATCTTCTCACAATTGGAGTTTATGGCTCTTCATATTCTGATTCCTCTTCTACTGTAGAGTCTGATTCTTCCTCCTTTAGCTCAAACTCTATCTTCTTAGGTTCCTTTGGTAGGACTTCATATTTAATAACATCTTTCACCTCTCTAAACACCACATCACGACTGTACACAACCTTCCTTGTTTATAGGTTCTAAAGCTTATAACCTTTTAAACCACCCTTATACCCAATAAATATGCACCTTTCATATTTACTATCAAACTTGGTTATTTTCTCCTTTGGAACATGTACATATGCATCACATCCAAATACTCTCATATGTGAAAGAGAGGGTTTCCTACCAGTCCATACATCTTTTGGAGTCTTATCCTCCAATGTTGATGAAGGTGATCTGTTGACCAGGTAACATGTAGTCTCCATCGTATCTTCCATAATTCTTGTCCTAACTCGACACCACCGAGCATGTTTCTTGCCTTTTCCATCAACATCCTGTTCATTCTTTCCACAACTCCATTTTGCTAAGGTGTGTATGGATTAGTCTCCTGCCGTGCTATATCAAACTTCTTACAGAACCCCTCCTTGTTGCAAAACTCTCCATCGTTATCTGTCCTCAACACCTTTATATTCTTCTCTGTCCAGTTTTCCACCAGAGATGAAATCATTTAAACCTGTCAAAGGCTTCAAATTTCTTCCTAAGGAAATATGTCCATGTATTTCTTGAGAAGTCATCTATAAATGATACATAGTATAAAGACTTACCTAGTGATGGAACCGACACAGGTCCAAACACATCACTGTGCACAAACTCTAATATCCGTTTCACCCTCTTAGCACTAGAGGGGAAGCTCACCCGATTCTGCTTCCCATATACACAATTTTCATAGAAATCAAAATCCAGAGAGAAATTAGACATACCTTCTACCATACCATTACCATGAAGTATTTGAAGTCTGTTCTCTCACATATGTCCAAACCTTTGATGCCATAATATGGTCTTTTCTCTAGAGACCACTGTATTTTCTGCTCCACTTTTAGGAACCACGGAAATGTTGCACCCATCAATAACAATGCTACCCTGAAGCTTGTACAGAGTTCCAATCCAAACTCCCCAAATCAATACCAGTGCTCCTCAAACCATCTTGCAGGTATCTTTCTTGAACATTGTTTTTACACCTGCATCATCCATATTGCTTCCACAAATCATATATCTGGCCAATGCAGGAATATGTAGTACACTCGGAAGTGTTTTAATCCTTCCACCTTGCAACTTCAACTTGGATTTTCCGTGACTGACGATTCTAGCCTTCCTGACATCCCCTAAGAAGACATCACCACCATCATATTTATCATACTCGCAGAACCACTCCCTGTGGGGAGTGAAGTGAAAGGATGCACCTGAGTCAATCAACCATGCCTCATGATCTACATGTGTACTTGAAGAAGAAGCGAAATACACATCCCCATCTTCATCTGAGGTGGTATTCGCCTCTGTAAAAGGAGCACAATTAGACTCCTTTCCTTTCTTAGGAGCTTTAGATCTATAGTCCTTTTTGAAGTTCCATTCCTTTCTGCATTTCCAGCACACCTTTATAGGTTTTCCTGGAGATTTAGATCTCCCACTCAAGGATATATATATATTTTTTCCTATTCTGGGACCATCCTCGTACAGACAAGGCATCGCGATTCTGGCCCTCTTTATTTTTCCATCTCATCTCCTCCAACAATAAGGATGAGACTATTTCATCAAACTACAAGGTAGTCACATTGCTACCTATTGCAAGAACCAGACTATCCCATGAATTTGGTAGAGAACACAACAAACTGATGCACTTATCTTCATCTGAAATTTTTATATCAACAGATAAAAATTGGCTTACCACAGTATTAAAGGCGTTCAGATGCTCTGTCACTGAGTCTCCATCCTTCATCCTCAGGTTATACAAATTTTTTTGTAGGAACAATTTATTCACCAGAGACTTAGATTGGTACAAAGTCCCTAACTTGTCCCACAAAGCCTTCGTTGAAGCTTCCCCTGATACATTCAACAATACTAAATCTAAGATACACAACTGTATTGTGCTCTTTGCCTTCTGATCCAAATTCTTCTAATCTTCATCAGACATTGCCGTTGGTTTAGTACTCGGATCTACTGTGATCAACAGATCTTTATCCACTAGCAGATCCTCCATCTTGAGTTTCCACAACTCAAAACTCTGACCATTAAATTTCTTGATCTCTATCTTTCCACTACTTGCCATCTTCTTTCACCACAAGAATCAATCCCGTAGCTCTCCCACTGAACAGGGTCTACCACAGGCCCGACAAAAACCCCTCAACAACAAAGGCATTCCCTTGAAGCCAAAACAACTTTGATACCAAATGTCGGGAATCACAATTTCTGTTAGACCAAAACCCGCAGGTGTTAGTCAACGATCGCATCGCCAGAGATAAGGATCAACAAGAGGCATTTAGTCCATGTCACGAAACACATGGGGAGTGTTGGTTTATCTAATGTCCAACACACACAACTACGATGTAGTGGGAACCTTATTCCACATAAATAAATTTCATTCTAAACTATTTGATTTCTATAAACATGAAAATAATTTAATTACTGAGAGTGGACAGTTGTAACTTCAAGTTACTTTCGGTCAAATTTGAAGGCTCGTAAAACTATCAATAAGAGATGAAAATAGTAAAGTTACCTTCTATGACAAATCAACTTGACAACTGCTCTCCACTACTTTTTAGAACCGAACCAATTTTGATTTATGAATAACTTGACACACCCATTTCTCACAAAATTCAACACACAATCATGTTGGAAATAATACTCGGGGGGGGGGTGAATCAGTATTATCAAATCAATAACTTTTTCATTTCATACTCTGATTCATATGCGCTACTTCAGTTAAGGGAACCCACGTGTACACGCAACTGTGTTTAATGCAACTAGCGTATATCCAGTAAACTTATGATTAAGTTAATCCATCATATGTTGATCTTTAATCAGTGCATCAGAACTTCATTAACCATATAAATAGTAAACAGGTGCATTAAAACAGAACAGATCATCACACATAAGAAATACAAATGAACACCATAATCTGAAGGCCACGTTTCATCCAATTTTCATACTGGACCCATCAACAACATTGAAGCTCAAAATTAATCACCACTGCAATATAACCATTGCATCAACCAATCATCAAATGCTCAATCACCAATCACCCAACAACTGAATCACTGAAGCCCTGTCATCAAAACACAGTCAACAGAACATAGAGCAGAACCCAGAACTCTTCAACAACCACTAGAACCAATTGCATATTCAGATATCACATTTCATAATGTATACACCACTTTGATGAATCGAACCAGCATGTATACGCACTTTTACCAAAGAGAACCCGCGTACAGATCTGCAAGTAATAATTTATAAACTTCATAGCTATTTCAGTTAGTCATACCTAGATCATAAAATTTGAAAAATAAAACATGTGTCAGTATTCAGATCTAGTCTATCCATGATCAAACCACATAATGATAATACATTCCAAGCATTAAGATCCTGATCCATCATCCATCATCATCCACATAGGAGCATCCTTGGTTCAGATCAAGCAAGGCATCACAAACCCATAACCTGCATACTGGATCTCACACTTCATCAGATATTCAATCCTTGCACACTTTGGCCTAATGATCTTCTCCTCCTTATATAGTCTTAGGACTTTCTCAATACCATGGTCCAAAACCACTTAGGACCAATATCTTGGACCAAATACCTGGGGTCAATACTTTGGACCAGATACCTTGGACCAATACCATGGACCAAATACCATGGACCAAAATTTAGTTTTCCATCATGTACACACCTTTCCTTTTGTGAAACTGCGTGTGTACGTTATACGCTTCTTTTGGTCTGTTAACCCACATGTATACGCTGCTTTGTCAAGGTGAACCTACATATACCTCTCTCTGATCATTAATTCTTTGTTATTGACCTTCTGCACTATGATCTGTCATCTAAGTAAGTTTCCATCAAGGACAACACCTGTATCATAATTCCAACAATCTCCCCGTTTGGACTTGATGGAAACAACAGCACCAAGTCACTCTCCCCCTTTGACATCAAGGGCAAAGGGCGGACCAAGATATTCTCTCCCTTGGATATACATTATGCTGTCCATACTCCCCCTGAGTACTTGTTAAAATCTCTGATTGAGCTCCTCCTTTGTACATGCTAAGATGTATCAATCCGTCCATGCTCCCCCTGAGCACGTGTTGAGTTCTTTGATCGAACTCCCCTTTTGTACATGCTAAGATGTACTAAACCATCCTTGCTCCCCCTGAGCACATGCACAGTCTGCAAAAATATTTCTCAAAAGAATAACATGACTCTACAACTCAACTAAGTGAGTATGACCTTCCTATCACCAATGACTCATACATACATCAATCTCCCAACCAAGTGGGGATATACAAAATGTTTATACATGACTGAAAAACAAGAAACATTACATCATCCATCCCATGCATAGTGGGGTTACAAATTAGGTCTTTGCATGACCTTTACATCAAATGATATACATGACTTTTATAACAAAGACTAGCAATCTAATCAAGACCATGATAGTCATCAGCAACTATCATACACCATATATGATCTGCACCATAAGCATCTGTCAACAACATCCAGACCTGTAACCTGCAATACCATTCTCTTGACCAACCAACAATAAGTATCAAGATGTATCATTTAGCCACATAAGCATCATCACCAAAGACTTCTAACCATAATGCCAACAATGCATTATTTGAAGCATATGTTCCCCCTGAACCTGTTCCATCTGTTCACTATCAGATCTGATCATGCATATATCAACAAGAAGTATCAAGGCATCATCATCAATCAGATATACATCAAGTTAGGATCAAAAGCACTTCTAAACAACATCTTATGAGTACCAACACATTTCCACACATCATTAGCAGATTGTAACCATCATCAAACAGAGCAAATACTTGATTGAACCATATCAGACCCTTTTTCCTGAGTCTATCCCATAGCTTTTCCTCAAACTAACATATACGCGATTGTGTAGCTTCAAACTCGTGTATATATGCGACTTGCCTTCATGAAACTTGCGTATGAGATTTAGAACACTGAAGTTTCACACTTTCAGCTCCCTCTGAGTCTGCCATGTCTGTATACTCTGCTATGCCACATCTTTCTGACTGTACTTCCTTCTTCTTCCATATCTTCGACTGTTATGATGTTTTCTCCTTTTGGTATGATGCCCAAAATCTTCTCTTGCATTCCTTTGCTATATGTCCAAGCTTGTTACATGCATAACATCTCATATGTTTCATATTCCTTCTGTAGCAGTCAATGGCTTTGTGACCAAACATATTGCAAGAAAAACAATATCCCTTGAAGTACCTAGAACATGATGATATTTCTGTGTGACGGTCTTGCACCATTCTACTTCTGCATCTCACTGCAGCATGTCCAAGATTATGACATACATAACAATCAACATTATTTATCCGAGAAAATAATTGACTATCACTTCCATAGTTTGGAGTAAAAGATTTTCTTTGACGGATTTCTTTCCTTGGTTGTTGATGTGGTTGACCTCTTATATCTTTGTTGAGCATTTCAAGTTTTGCATTAGAGTTCCTTGCCTCACACTGTGAGCTAGATTCACCTTCAACAAATTCATAAAAACCAAGACTAGTTTTGATAGCAGGGGATCTTTGACTACTAAGAATATCATCCAAAATCTTAGTATTGTCTTGAAATCGTAACAGTTTATCTTTTTCTTATAATTTACCTTTTAAGATATTTACCTCAACCTGATATTGCTCTTCCTTTTCCAGATGTTGTTTCTTCAAGATTTCTGCAGCCTTTCTTCCTTTTTCCACTTGTTGCCTTAATTTGAGAATCTCATTTTCTTGTTCTTTATCTGCTTGAGGTAGTTCTTCCTTCTGCTTATTTTTTATGATATCACTTCATCCTGCAACATTTGACGTACTTTGAAGGCACACTCCAACTGAGCTTTTAATCTGGAAACTTCTTCTTAGAGGGCACACTCCCTTTTGTTAAATAGATCTTGTTGATCTATGATTTTATCTGATGCTTCATTTGCTTGTTCATCTTCAATCTAAGGTGATTTAGAATCTGAATACTTGCTTCCACCTAACGACAAACTGTCGATGTTCCTTTGAGCTGTCTTCTTCTTTTGATGTGCTTTCTTTCCCATTGTTCTACGGATCTCCTTTAAGTGATCAAGCTTCTACCAAAGGACCCGCTCTGATACCAATTCTTGGAAATAATACTGTTAGGGTGGGGCGGGGGGGGGGGGGGGGGGGGGGGGGGGGGGGGTGGTGGTGAATCCGTATTAGAAAATCAATAACTTTTTCATTTCATACTTTGATTCATATACGCTACTTTAGTTAAGGGAACCCGCGTGTACACGCAACTGTGTTTAATGTAACTAGCATATATCCAGTAAACTTATGATTCAGTTAATCCATCATATGTTGATATTTAATCAATGCATCAGAACTTCATTAATCATATAAACAGTAAATAGGTGTAGTAAAACAGAACAGATCATCAAACATAAGAAACACACATGAACACCATAATTTGAAGGCCACGTTTCATCCAATTTTCATACTAGACCCATCAACAACATTGAAGCTCAAAATCAATCACCACTACAATACAACTATTGCATCAACCAATCATCAAATACTCAATCATCAATCACCCAACAACTGAATCACTGAAGCCCTGTCATCAAAACACAGTCACCAGAACATAGAGCAGAACCCAGAACTCTGCAACAACCACTAAAACTAACTGCATATTCATATATCACATTTCATAAAGTATACGCCACTCTGATGAACCGAACCAGTGTGTATACGCGCTTTTACCAAAGAAAACCTGCGTACAGATCTGCAAGTACTAATTTATAAAATTCATAGCTATTTCAGTATTTAGTCATACCCAGATCATAACATTTGTAGAATAAAACATGCATCAGTATTCGGATCTAGTCTATCCATGATCAAACCACATAAAGATAATACATTCCAAGCATTAAGATCCTGATCCATCATCCATCATCATCCACATAGGAGCATCCTTGGTTCAGATCAAGTAAGCCATCACAAACCCATAACCTGCATACTGGATCTCACACTTCATCAGATATTCAATCCTTGCACACTTTGGCCTAATGATCTTCTCCTCCTTATATGGTGTTAGGCCTTTCTCAATACCATGGTCCAAAACCACTTAGGACCAATACCTTGGACCAAATACCTGGGGTCAATACTTTGGATCAGATGCCTTGGACCAATACCATGGACCAAATACCACGGACCAAAACTTAGTTTTCCAACATGTACACGCCTTGCCTTCTGTGAAACTGCGTGTGTATGTTATACGCTTCTTTTGGTATATTAACCCACGTGTATACGCTGTTTTGTCAAGGTGAACCTGCGTATACCTCTCTTTGATCATTAATTCTTTGTTATTGACCTTCTGCACTATGATCTGTCATTTGAGTAAGTTGCCATCAAGGACAACACCTATATCATAATGCCAACAAATCACAAATAGATTTAATTTTAAATTCTTTGATTTTGTGGACGTGAAAATAATTTAATTACTCAAAACAAAAAATTTAATTCATAATGTAACACACACAATTGCAAAAACTAACCTGTAAACTAGAAATAACAAATATTTTCTCGATTAAATACTTATTACTATTATGAAACATTAAATTAAGTCTCCTTTTAACAGATCCCAATAGGTACTACTTTGCCATATAGGGATACACGATAAATTAAGTGTTTTATGTTAATAAGAGAACATACATAGAAACGATTAAAAAAAAACTATAACTATACCATATACTTTCAACATAACACAAATGCATATGCTATTACCTACGTGAAAACTGCTACTATGACACACTGAATAATTAGCAATTGAATAAACCAAAGCTAATCACAATCCACTGATTTAATAACAGAGTTATACGTTTCATAAGAAACATAAATTTACCATATAAAACAAGTTCGAACTAACTGTAACCATGATAGTCAACTAAGAAACTACCAAATGCAAACAAGAAATAGGTAAAGGTAAATCAATTTAAAAGCTTGCAATATTGTACAACTTTTGTATTTTTGCACTACTACTATTGTCTACGATTTAATAGAATGTTAGGTCCCTATAATACTAGTGATTCCTTCATTACTATTGTCATTGTAGCCCTTATTGTTATTGTTGTGCCCCTATTGTCCCCATATTGTTATTATTGTGCCCCATAGAAGCCCACTATTGTTATTTTTGTGCCCCTATATTATTATTGTTAAGTCGACTTTGATTATATTGTGACCCCTTAGACTCCTATATATAGAAATGAGGTTTTGTCATTTGTATAAGTGAAGAATTGTTATTTTGTGTAATTTAAAGGAGGTTTTCCCCCCGAAGAGGATGATTTCTAAGTTGTTGATTTATCTTTTCTATCTTTTGTGAGCTGGTTTCATAACATTTGGTATCATAGCTTTGGATTCTAGGGTTTCACTACTACAAAACTGGTCATTGTGGAATTTTAGCTATAACTTTGTTTCTGCGATGTTTCAGATGCTAAAACAAAAACCCATTTGAGCAGAAACCTCGGTGATCCTCGGGTTCGAATTTCAAATCTTGTCTCACTATATTTTCAGAGATATGATCCAACGAAGTTAGGATTTTTGCAGGCTCCCGAATTACATCCCAAACATGTGACCTTGGGAAAATCATCATAAATTTCTCTTTGAGTATCATATTGAAATTTAGTAAGAAGTTACAGAAATAGGATGGACTATAGTTTTCTGTGCATCGTTTTCAGGTCTGAAGGTTGAAACAGTGACATGTGGCACTTCCTACAAGTTCGCTCTACTGAAAAAGTGTATAATCAGGTCATCTTGGGATATTGGGCATAACAATTTCTTGGATAATACAATTTCAAACAGACTGGTGGCATTGGAAATAGGACTGAAAGGGTTACCATAGTTCAAAATTTCAGACATTGGAGATCTGAAATTTCAGAGATACATTAGATACAATATCGAGCTCCTACAAAGTGAAAAAAGGTGTGTATTTTTTTTTAAATTTTTGCATAAGTTTGGTTTGAAAAATTAGTTTGAAGGAATTAAAAGGGCATAGTGAAGCATAATTATCATTAATTGATGCCCCAAAGAAATACAATGGAAACACCTAGTAAGCAACCTGAAAGATCTAGCATGACTCATGAAGAAGAGGAAGAAATGCAACATTATATATCAAAATTATGAGACCAAGTGCAACAAAATTCACTCTCACAAAAAGTAACAAAAGCTAAGATGGTTGGTTTAAATAAATGCGTAGAAGCTAAGATGAATGATGTTGGTTTAAATAAAGGCGTATAATCTAATATGAATGATGTTGGTTTAAATAAAGGCGTAGAAGCTAAGATCAAGACAAATTTGACAAAGTTTCTACAAGAAATGCTTACTAATGGTGAAAGGGTAGTAAATAAAACTCATGATGAGATCAAAATAAATGTTAGTCATGATTTCATAGACTCTAATGTTGGATCGAAGACCCACCATCTTCCAAAGATCGATATGAAGAAGTTTGATGGCAAGGATCCCGTAACATGGATACAACAGATGGAGCAACATTTCGATCTCCATAATGTGCAAAACACACAAAAGGTACACATTGCAACTTTATATTTGAAACCAAATCAATTTGTATGGTATCGATGGCTTTGCTCTCGTAAACAAATTGTCACTTGGGAAATTTTTACGAATGAAATGATAGCACATTATGAGGATACAAAAAGAAACACTTTTTTTAGCCAATTTATAAATCTCAAACAAAAGGGTTCAATGATGGAGCACATTGAGGACTTCCAAAAATTGAATATAAGGGTAAAATATATTCCAGAGGAGCATAGGATTGATGTGTTCATAGGGAATTTAAAGGATAACATCCAACATGAGGTTCGCCTTTGGGAATTTGATTCATTGGAGAAGACATTCAGGTTGGCAAGAAAAATAGAAAGCAAAATTATGGCAACAAGGAAGCCTACTGCTCAAAATTATAAATATGGAAGTGTTGTTGCCCCTAGCCTTCCACAACCTACAAGGTTGACACCACAACAATTGGAAGAAAAATGAGCAAAAGGGCTTTGTTACAGTTGTGATAACAAATACACTAAAGGTCATAAGTGTGTTGAGAAGGAATTATTTTACATAGATTATGAAGAGGAGGAAGAAAAGGAACAAGAAACATCAAAAGAAGAGGATATACACCAGTAACAAACCCTAGAGAAAGAAGAAATGAATCCGACCATATCTTGTAATGCATTAGTCAGAATTACCACTCCTCAAACTAATTCAAGATAAAAGGATATATCAAGAAGAAAAAGGTAATAATGTTGATTGATTCGGGCATTACCCATAGTTTTATTCATTGTAAGATAGCAAAGGAATTGAATTGCTTCTTATATCCATCACCAGAGTGTCAAGTGATGGTTGCAAGTGGAGGAAGCATAAATTGATTTAGAAGGTGCCATAATATCAAGCTATCCATGGGAGAATATGTATTGAATATCCCAATGCTTTCCATTCCAATGGGTGGCGCTGATGTTGTACTAGGAGTCTAATGGCTACAATCCTTGGGTTTTTAATTTTCAAGAACTTTCCATGAAATTTTCTTCAGAAGGAAAGGAAGTTGAATTAAGGGGTATCACAGGGAAACCAGGAAAGATAATCAACGCTAATGGAATGACAAAGCTTGTAAAGAAAGAACAATGAGGCATAATTGCACAATTATGTTCGTTAGAGGTTCCCACATCGAAATCATCTATTTCTCCAGATCTCCAAAAAGTCTTGGACAATCATTCCAAGGTATTTGAGACTCTGTTGTGACCATCAACAACCCCCCTTTTTTTAGTGTTAGTAATAACATTAATAAATGGGGACCCTTCTAAAAAAATCAAATCTTAGCATTTAATGTTGCCTTTTTATTTTTAGAATAAAATAGGATGTCAAAGTGGAACTTGATAAAAGATGGAAATTTACCTTCTCATACTCCAAGCGCACAAAACTTCACAAACTACAAATTTCCTTATAAAAAGTGCTACATGACCATAAGACCTAAGGAAAAACTTTACAACAGAAAGTCTTGAATATATAAGAAAACCATGAAAAACCCGCTTTAGAAAATATTATTCTCACATCGCAAAAGGTTACAGCGGACATCCATTATAAAAGTAACTCCTCGAAAATGAGATCCGTGAGAATGCGAGATCACAAAGCTTACAACCACATTGCATCAAAAATTCCAATACTGTGGCGCTACTTTATGTAACATAACCAAATATCGCGAAATGCGATAGCGTTTCGCAAATCGCATATCGCAATGGCTCAACGTAATGATAGTTTTTAACGAAAGCGGGTTTTTGCGATATAACGATTTGCGATATTGCGAACCAAATCGTAAAATCTCTTTTATCGCAATTCAAAGGGCTCAGGATTCTAGGATAGTACTTTACGGCGTTCGATGCAAAGTTATGAACATTAAAGTTTACCATAACGTTCCATTAGTGGTCATTTATTAAAAACGATTAAGATTAGTGTAAAGGACCATTTGACACAAGTTGATATCTTTTGATATGATTTAGAATTAAAGATCTCCCGTCACCTTTATCTTCGTCTTTCTATTGATTATTCCTGTATTCACTATCATCTTATAATATTTTTGCTCTCTGCTTGCAATTCTCAGGAAGAACACATAGAGCATAATACACAAAGAAATGGGGAAGAAAGGCAAGGCTCCTACATCTGAGAAGACAGAAATGGCCCCATTATTCACAAACACTACCTGTAGTTGGGACGCAGGGATATCTACGTGGGAAGCTATGTATTATTGTTGGAGGACGAAAAGCCAAGAATTATTGAAGTTACAGTTACAGCGGATGGGTGTGGCTCCTTTGAAGCATCTCTTACTGAACTTGCATGCTCGTTTCTACATCGCATTGCTGCGAGGCCAAAGATACTCCCCTACACTAACACGGTGAAATCGATTATAGATGACACAGACATATCCGATAGAGAGTTCAAGACGGCCAGACAACAAGTCATGGGGTCATTTACTCCAAGCAATTTGAGGCGTATGTACCACTTACTAGAACCCCAGGCCAGCTACAACAAGAAATTCGTCGAGAAATTCGCCAAGGAGAATGAAGACTTGGCAGAATGCACAAAGCACTGGTCAAACAATGAGGAAAGGCTAAAAAAGGATAAAAACAGTATGTACACCACTGTATCTCTTTGTTCTCCTTACTGTTTTGCCGCTGCAATGTTATGTAGATTGTTTGGGAAACTAGACATCAACAAGTTTTCATCAAAATGGTTACCTTTAGTGGATGCGACTACAAATGCCACAATAATGAATTAGGCCCAAATCCTATCGAACAATTTGGCCACTGCAATTTTAGCATACAAAACTAAAAGAAGCTTTACCACGAGGGTTTACCCTCCATCCTTTTTGAGTGCCTATATTATGGACGCTATATGTTTTGTTTCTGATTTTCCTATTATGGGTTGGAGGTGGACGGTACAAAACCCACTTCCCATTCAGGTTTATCACAAAGTATTGTGGGAATCCAATTTCATCCCACATTTCTTCAAAATCTGTCATGGAGTTATGCTCCCAATTTGTAAAATGCTCTACAACCAAGATGCCCCAAGGTTTTCCCCAGAAGCTGAAGTGGATATTCTCTCAGTGGCAAGGTGGTTTGGGGAAGAATTTTTCATGTATATCAAAGTGTTTGGCAGCATTGCTTCACCCCATGTGCTACCTTTTTACGTCCCTGAAAAACTGATGGCTAGGGAGATAGCCTATCAGACTTGTGGCGTGGGGGGAATAAGCAATGTTCTAAAAGATAACAAGAAGGTCATTTGGCCCCAATTTCCTATAGTATGCGGAGCATTTGCATTGCATGACTTAGGTCATGCTTTCAAAGAAGTGGATAATGTATTATGTTTACAAATACCAAAGTTATGGGGGAGGTAATATGATCTCTTTGGGGTTGTAAGTAATTTCACTACAATGGTTAAAATAAAAGTGTTTTCTCATGAAGAAGATACCTTTGACAATGTTTTTCTACAGAAAAATACCTTTAGAGAAGTTCATCATATAGCACGAATTCAGTTTGACCAAGAAAATCTCCAAAAGGTTGACAATTACAGAAAGCAGGGGTTATCAAAGGTCCCATTGGACCAATTGCTCATCGAACCAATAAGGGAGCCTACTCCCAGTGTTAGCATAAGTGAGGGTTCAAAAGAGAAGTCTAAAACTGTTATGAAACCAGCTCAAGAAAAGATAGAAAAGATAGATCAACGCCTTAGAATTCAGCCTCTTCGAGGGGGCAACCTCCTTTAAATTACATAAATGAACAATTCTTAGATGATTCAAATGAAAAAACCTCCTTTCTATATATAGGAGTCTAAGGAGTCACAATATAATCCAGCCGACCTAACAATAATAATATAAAGCCACAAAAATAACAATAGAGGGATTCTATGGGGCATAGTAATAACAATATGGGGGCAATAGGGGCACAACAATATTAATAAGGGGTATAACTACAATAGTAATGGGGTAATCAGTAGTATTATAGGGACCCAACATGCCCCTCTCCTTCAAAAAAGTGTTGTCCTCAACGCTTGAGTAGTTCTGGATACTTCTGCATAAAATTCTCATCCTCCCATGTGGAATCTTCAGCGGATAAGTTCTTCCACTTGATAAGATACTCTGAAATTGAACAATTTCGTAGCTTTCGAGTTCTTGTTTTTGTGACTGCTTCCGGTTCCAATATAATTTTTCCTTCCTCGTCAAGTTCTGGTAGTATTGTTTGAACAGGGAGCTTGTCACCTATAACCTTCTTTAAACATGAAACATGGAAAACTGGGTGCAATCAAGAAGCTACAGGAAGCTCCAATTTGTATGCCATAGTACCAATCTTTTGCAACACCTTGTACGGACCATAATACTTTGGTGATACTTATCAATTGGCTAAAAAAAGTGTTGCTTTTTGTATCCTCATAATGTGCTATCAATTCTTCCGTAAAAATTGCCCAAGTGATAAATGGTTTACGAGAGCAAAGCCATTGATACCATACAAACTGATTTGGTTCCAAATATAAAGTTGCCATACGTACCTTTTGTGTGTTTTGCACATTATTGAGATCGAAGAATTTCCCCATCTGTAATATCCATGTGGCAGGATCCTTGCATCAAACTTCCTCATATCGATTTTTGGAATATGGTGAGTCTTCGATCCAACATTAGCGTCTATGGAATCATGATTAACATTTCTTTTGTTCTCATCATGAGTTTCCTTTAGTACCCTTTCACCCTTAGGGACCATTTCTTGTAGAAACTTATTCATATTTATCTTCAATTCGTCCATGTCTGTCTTCAAATCTATCTTCCAATCATCCATCTTAGCTTCCACGTCAATCATCTTAGCTTCTACGCCTTTCTTTAAATAGTCCATATTAGCTTCTACACCTTTCTTTAAACCATCCATCTTAGCTTCTACATCTTTCTTTAAACCATCCATCTTAGATTCTGTTCCTTTTTGTGCAAGGGATAGTTGTTGCACTTGGTCTTGTAATTTTGATATATCATGTTGCATTTCTTCCTCTTCTTCATGAGTCATGCTAGAGCTTTCAGGTTCCTTACTAGGTGTTTGCATTTTCTTTCCTCGAGGCATCAGTTACCGATAATAATGCTCTACTATGCCCTTTGAATTCCTTCAAAATAAATTTTCAAACCAAGCTTAAGCAAAAATTTAAGAAAATCTACACACCTTTTTTAACTTTGTAGGAGCTGATATTGCCTCTGATGTATCTCTGTACTTTCCAATCATCTAGTTCTGAATTTGTGAGCTGTAGTAGCCCTCTATGTCCTCTTTCCAATGCCACAAGTCTGACCCAAATTGGATTCTCCAAGGAAAACCTATGTGAAATCTCCCACAGTGACTTGCTTATAGACTAGTTCAGTAGAGCGAACTTGTACGACGTGCCACGAGTCACTGTTTCAACCTTTAGATCTGAAACATGCATACAAGAAACTACAGTCCATCCTCTTTCTGTACCTTCTTACAAAATTTCAATCCGATCTGCAGAGAGAAAGTTATGACGATTTTCCCCAGGTCACCTGTTTTGAATGTAATTCAAGAGTCTGCAAAAAGACCAACTTCCTCAGATCATATCTCCGCAAATATTGCACGAAAAGCTCTGAAATTTGGATCCAAGGTTCAGTGCAATTTCTTCTCAAATGGGTTTTTTTGCGACTTCTGAAACGTCACAGAAAAAAAGTTATAGTGAAAATGCCATGATGACCTGTTTGGAGTAGCGAAACCCTAGAATCCAAAGCTCTGATACCAAATGCTATGAAACCAGCTCAAGAAAAGATATAAAAGATAGATCAACGCCTTATAATTCAGCCTCTTCGAGGGGGAAACCTCCTTTACATTACATAAATGAGCAATTCTTGGATGATTCAAATGACAAAACCTCCTTTCTATATATAGGAGTCTAAGGAGTCACAATATAATCCAGCCGACCTAACAATAATAATATAAAGCCACAAAAATTACAATAGAGGGATTCTATGGGGCACAGTAATAACAATATGGGGGCAATAGGGGCACAACAATATTAATAAGGGGTATAACTACAATAGTAATGGGGTAATCACTAGTATTATAGGGACCCAACAAAAACAAGTTCTGAAAAAGAATCAGCTGAAAAGTTTGGTGATCAGTCCAAGAGTGAACACAACAGAAGCGAGGAGTCAATTAAAGACACAACTCAATCTACAGAAAAGCCTGATCAGCAGGCTTTGTCCCCAAAACAAGCTGAAGTTCCCACTCCTCTTACAAAGCCAACAAAGCCACTTATAATTGATCTGGAAGGGGAATGGGAAAATTTTAGTAAGATTCTGAGCACAAAGGAACAAACTCCAGAGACTCCAACAAATCCAAAAGATACGACTACGGAGATGGTAATAGAAACAACTGTAAATACTTAGGAAATGGAGCACATTCCTGTTGCCCCCTCATCCGAGATTGTACTGAGGATAGAGGAAATTCCTCCTCTAGATGTGTTTTATAGCCCTCAACATAAAGCTGTTGTCAGAAGGCAAATAAAGAAACGAAAATTGGATGTTGTGCTCACTCCCGAGGACAAACCTCTGGATGTTCTTTGGAAAGACCCCACTACAGACCCATCGGAAAATCTAACTAAGCTCTCATAGATCGCTGGAGCATACGCTTCAACAATTAATGATAAAGCAGCAGAAGTTCAATTGTTACTTAAATAAAATGAGGATAGGATTTTGTTTTTGGAACAACAATTATAGAAAGTCAATATCAATCAAGAAGCAGAAACATAGCTAGCAAAACTCCAGCAAGACTTCCAACGACTACAATTGGCACATGAAAGCAGTTTGGTCATTAAAAAAAAGCAGCTACAGGATAGATAGAACTGCATAAAGATGATCCCAAAATTGGGGAGTTCATCACAAAAGCACTTACTCTTAATTCTCAGCTTTTGCAACAAAAAGAATTACTATGCCAGAAGATTTCGCAATGGAATTCCCATTACGAAACAAGTGATAATATTACTGATCAAGTCATAGAATTGTGACTTGAATACGATTCAATTCTTAAGAATTTCTCAAACTTCTTGAACTGGCAGAGATCCGAAGAAGGGAAAAGAGTAGACATGCCTAGAATTGACGAATTGCACAAAGATATTTTATTCGCGAAATGGGATTCTCGGTTAAAAGAACTGGAACAGGCAATGGAAGAGACAGCAGCAGCGGCGAACAATGTCATTGAATGCATAAATGAAAATTTGCACAAGGCCAATTTGGTAGTAGAGACCACTCCGGGCTTCCTTCCAAAGGCACAACAACTTCAAACAGTGTGGAAACAAACAATAGAGGAAAGGGAAGAGGTGATTAAACAGGTAAACAAGTTAAACTGGGAGACATACTGGCAGTACCTGGTAAAACCACATAGCTAATGGATGACCCTGAAGTGCCTCATAACTTCTGTCGAGAAGATAGTGCCAGCTCTTGCCAACGCCGTAGTTGTAGGGCAGTTAAATGCTAAAGTCGGCCAACCAATGCTCTTGAAACCAATGCTGGACATTTGCAATCTAAAAGATCAGATGCAAGATTTATCATAGATACAGTTTATTTTTGTTTTAGTTTATTTTTGCTTAAAATGAGGAAAGTCGTTTAAACCTCCTATCTATTTTTTTTAATAATTATTTTTAGATTTCATAGAGTAGTATCTAAACCCCTCTCATGCATTTAGAGAGGGGTCCAGAGTTTTATCAAAAACAATTCTTCAGAATGTGCATTTTGCCCCTCACTGAGGAGGTTTTGATAAAATGAATGGAACAAGATTTATTTTCTATATGAGTTTGATATCTTCTACTGAAATGCACTTTTGTACTCTTAGCAGATGTTGAGTGATTTGAAGATAGATCTATGTTGCTGCAGCTCATGAGTAGAACATATTACAAATGGTATTTTTATCTCCTAATAATTTTTACTTATGTGTCAAACGATAAATCCTTTTCAGTTATTTATATATGAAAGTTTGAAATGTTTAGTTATCATTATTGCACTTCTGTATGGTGATGAATTACTCTTTATGTTGAATAATGTGAATGACTCTTATGCGATATATTTCTCATAATTGTTTCGGCTAACTTTTTATACGAAACAATAATTTTTAGAAAGGATTCTATTCTCGTTGTGATTGAATGATTTTCAATATAAATTTCTTTTAGAAATTATTTTAGATCGCATAAGTAAACGTTACTCTCGGGATAGTTTAAAGTTAGATGTTTTCTTTGATTACAATAGACTGCATATGATAGTTAAAAGATAGATTAGATTTCGAACAAGCATTCACCTCATAAAACCCCAAAAAAGAAAAACATCATCCCGCTAGCATACACATCATAAATAGATTGGGAAATTGGTCCCATCATCCCCAGTCAGAGCCACTATTCCAAATAGAAAAGGAGCTGCATTAAGGTCCAGATTGGGTGGTTATCCCCCTTGTTGTAGACCCGATTTTTCGAGCCTTCAACATATTTGGCGCTAGAAGGAGGGCCTAACTGTGAATGGAAAGTAAATCTACATTTTCACGCCATTCTAAGAGTAAAACTCCCTCACCATCACCCTCAACTTCTCGTTCGCATGATAAATCTTCCATTTCTGAACCAGAAGTTGAAAAGAAAAATACAGAGCACATTACTGAAATCCAAAACAAGCCAGATCATTCTTCTTCAGATACCCCTGAGTTACAAACTTTAATTCATAAGTTACAGGGAATTTATTTATCTCAAGAAGACTCTGAGTTTTCCTAAGGTAGTGTCACTTCTCACCTGACCCTGTCTCGACAACTGACTACATCACAAAGCGAAAAGTTAGGAATCACACCAGTTGAGTTTCCTTTACCGAGTCATAAGAAAGCTAAGAAAACACCAGCATAATCTTAGAGTGAGGTTCTATCATCATCTTTGTCTACCATCCCATCTATATCATCACAAGGTCATTCATCCATCCCTCAACTCCAGATCATGGTTCACATAGGTACAGGAGAAACATCCTCCTCTACCCAACCACCTTCAACTACTGCCACTCCTCCTCCTACTCATACTCCAACAATGGCAGGAAATCCACCACCAAGGCCATGGGCCAATCCAGGAGCTATAAGAATGCCTGCACCTTTATCGCAATTACCAGCTCATCTTGAGAAATGGCTCCCCAAGTTTAATCCTGATAATGGCCTATCAGTCGAAGAGCACATAAATAATTTCATGTTGTATATTAATTTAAATGGAGTAACAGAAGAGGACGCAGTTGTACGATTATTCCCCTATACTTTACAAGGAGCAGCAAGATCATGGTATTTTTTGTTACCATCGGGCTCCATTAATAACTGGGATACATTTCAAGATCAGTTTTTAACTAAATTTGGAGATGATTGATCTACAACAACCTTAATAAATGACCTCTCCAATTTAAAAGTTGAACCAAGAGAACCAATTAAGGATTTCAATTCTCGCTTCAATAAATTATTAAACAAAATACCAGCAGCGTCGAAGCCTAGCAACGAAGTCCAAAATGAATGGTATATTTCCACTTTGCCTTCAAATTCAACCATCTTTGTAGATAGAGCTGCCAAGCCAATGTTAGCTGAAAACATGAAAGAGGCAATAGCTGTAGAGAAACGTATCCTAGCCGTAGAAAAGAAAAACACTGTAGATGAAAGAAAGTCTAAAAAAGTGTCTTTTAGAGATGATCCTAAGAAAAAACAATCAAAGGACCCATTCGACCTGGAAGGGTTATAGAAAGTTTTGAAAACCATGTCTAACAAAATGGTTGATATTAAGAAACAAGTCACAGAAACCTCTTCTAAGAAACCTTTTAAACCCTTTAGGAGAAATCCTTCAATTGATCCTAAACCACCAAATGCTATAACAAACGCAGAATCAGAAGGGGAGGAAGAAGAGGTTTCGAATGAGGAACAAACCAATGATGTTGAAGTCATGGAACTACAAGGAATGTGGGACTTCATTCTCCCAGATGAAGAAGATCAAGATGTATTACCTGTTGCTACAAGAAGTAGAAATCAACTTGATCCTCCACAATCCAGTTCTAAATAGAAAAACCCAAGCCTGACTCCTAAGGATAAAATCGCAGGTAAGAAATCCTCACCAAAATCTACTCAGACAAACCCAGTCCAATCTGATTCAACAACTCCATCTAAAACACTTATCATCTCTGACGAAATGGAGTATAGCATTGTTAAAGACATGAAGAAAACTAGGGCTAATATTACATTTCACGAGCTCAGCAAATTAAAGCATCAACAGAAATTACTCTTGAAAGAGCTGAATGCAGTACCTATTACGCCTCTACCTGCCACTGTAATTTCACAAGCTACTCATGAAATGGGAAGACCTCCGACTGGCATTTCAAATAAAGTCGATCCAAATGACATTTCTTTGATTGGAGGAAGGTCAAAATCCCATACTCTGCCATTTCTCCTTACCTTTGAAGTTTTCAATAAAAATTTGCATAATTGTCTGGTAGATTCCGGTGCCTGATCTAATATTTTGCCTAAGACAATTTGCGCAAAGTTAAATGTCCAACCTCAGAAATCTACAGTATGAATAGTACAGCTGGATCGGTCTCAAGTTTAGGTTATCGGTGAACTTAATCAAGTGACCATAAGGCTTTCATCAAACCCAAAGGTATGCCAAGTTATTGATATACTTGTCGCAGACATCCCTGAATTTTACGGATTAATCCTTAGCAAGGATTGGTTAGAGAAGCTTCGCGGTTACTTTGCGACTGATTGGTCTCATATGTGGCTCCCTTACAATGGTAAACCAAATCAGATCATGGTTGAGCGAGAAAAACACCAAAAGTATATAGTAACGGAGTTAGAAGGAGAAAACGAGTCTGTAGCGTACAACAACAATATAATTGGAAACTATTTTGTTGATTCGTTCTTAGGGAATTTCAACACTCATACTTCACCTTTTTTAGAAAATTCCGTTTTATCTCATATAGAAAATTTCTCTCAAATGGACACTTCTAGATGCATTGATTTTGTAGATAAACCTGTAAATAAAACTTTGTTTTGGAAATTATTTTTTGATGGTTCTAAGTCCAATGATGGAGCAGGATTAGGTTGTATATTAGTCAATCCAAAAGGAGAAAAACCAATGCTAGCATGTAGACTGGAGTTCGATTTCACGAAAAATACTATTGAATATGAAGCGTTAGTTCAAGGGTTATACAAGGCAATCGGGCTTAATATCAAATACCTGCAAGTATTTGGAGACTCTGAGATTGTTATCAAACAGGTAAGAAATACTATACATTGTCTGTCAGGACACTTGAAGCACTATCAATTGTTAGTACAGGACCTGACTTCACACTTTATAGCATTTAATATTTCATCTATTCCAAGGCTCCAAAATGCTAGTGCTGATCTCCTTGCTAATGTAGCTTCCAAGCTTATTCCATTAGAAGACTATAGCCAAGACAGATTCTCGATTGAATTAATCTTTAGACCCTCCATTCCTGATAACATTACCAATTGGAGAGTTTTCAACAATGACCCTGATATTGTGAGTTTTCTGACATCAGAAGGCTTTTACAATAATTAGCTAATCGATTAAGACCAACATAACAAGCAGATGGAACAAGGAAACAACAATAGTGCTATACCAAAATCCGTATTTAGTCAAGTTAGAGGACCTATATGACCTAAAGGATAGATTCAAATGGTCCACCAATTCAAAACTTCAGAGTTCAACTCTGAGATATGAATTAGTGAATTTGGGGACTGATATAAAACCACAAAACATCAATCTAGGTCTTGGTCTAACATCCGAGGAAAAATTAGCTTTCATTCGACTGTTAAAACAATACAAGAGTGTCTTTGCCTAGAATTACGATGATCTTAAAACTTATGACACTTCGATTATACAGCATACAATCCCGATGATCGCTGATGAAAAGCCTGTCCAGCAGAAATTGAGGAAAATCCATCCTAATTTGGAAAACCAGATTAAATCTGAGTCGAACAAATTACTAAAAGCCAAGATTATTTTCCCTGTTAGGCATTCTAGATGGGTCTCCTATTAGGCATTCTAGATGGGTCTCTAATCTGGTCCCAGTCAGAAAGAAAAATGGTGATATCCGGATTTGTATTGACTTTCGAAATCTCAATAAATCTTGCCAAAAGGATAATTTTCCAATGCCCCCTATGGAACAGATATTACAATTGGTCACAGGGTCTGAACTGATGTCTTTTTTAGATGGCTTCTTGGGGTACAATCAAATCTTGGTCCACCCGGATGATTAATTGAAAACTACATTTTGAACGAAATGGGGCACTTACACGTATCAAAAGATGCCATTTGGGCTGATTAATGCCAGTGCCACATTTCAAAGGGCCATGGACATTGCGTTTAAAGGATTAGTGAACAAGTCAGTGGTGATTTACTTAGATGACATAACAGTGTATTCTAAAAAACACAGTAATCACCTCAAAGACTTAAAACAAATCTTCCAATGATGTCAAAGATATGGAATCTCACTTAATCCAAAAAATCTTTTTTTTTGCATTAAGTGAAGGAAAGCTTCTTGGATTCACAGTGTGTAAATTTGGAATCCATATTGACCCAGATAGTATTAAGGAAATTTCTGAGATATCTTTACCCCATAACAAAAAAGCAATGCAGTCTTTCCTTGGTTAGATCAATTTTGTTAAAAGATTTGTCCCTGACTTCTCATGAATCATGTCACCTCTCCAAGCCATGATAAAGAAAAACTCCCTCTTCAAATGGGGTCATGCAGAACATGAAGCATTTGGCTTGATAAAACAAGCAATTATAAATGCCCCATCTCTAGCAACTCCAAACTTTTCCAGCCCTTTCACTTTATATACATTCGCCTCTGAGAAATCATATGTTGCCATACTTACACAAGCGAATCAAGATAAAGCCGAAGCCCCAATTGCTTTCTTCAGTTCAAACTTGCAAGGAGCTGAATTAAATTACTCCGATGTTGAGAAACAAGCTTATGTTGTTTTCAAAGCAATCAAACACTTCAGACTCTTCCTTCTCAAGATTCATACCAGAATAATAGTACCATTTCCAGTGGTAATAAACTAATTGGTACAAAAGGATGTGGGCAAAAAGAGGGCAAATTGGGTCACAGCCCTGCAAGAATATGATGCTGAAATTAAAGCAGCAAATATTGTAAAAGGTCAAGGTTTTTGCAGGATGTTGGCTGGAGCATCGCACATATCAGAAACGCAGTCTCCAGATAGTGAAGTACAAGTGTATCAGGTAAGCCTAAACGATTCTGAATCAAGGTATGCTGATATCATGTTCTACTTAAAAAACGGATATGATCCTCCACATTTGAATCATACAAAGAAAAGAGCCCTAAGGCTAAAAGCTAAACAATATCAAATTGTAAATGATGTACACTTTAGGATGAATTATGATTCTGTTCTCCTTAGATGCCTTGATAAATATGAAGTAGAAAAAGTTTTGCAGGAACTTCATGACGGACTAGCAGGCAAACACTACGCAGGAGATGCGACAGCACATAAAATCCTGCGCGCAGGCTACTATTGGCCAAATTTATTTAAGGATGCACATATCTATGTAAGAAGATGTCAGATTTGTCAAACTGCTACTGGAAGACAGAGGAAGCCATCATTGCCATTACAACCGGTCAACATTGATCAACCATTTGAACAATGGGGATTAGATATAATAGGTGAGATCGTTCCTCACTCTTCTAAATAGCATAAATACATCCTTACAACTACCGATTACTTTACCAAATGGGTAGAAGCAGTTCCACTCAAGACAACCAACTCTGAGAGTATCATCGAATTTATAGATCAATTCATAATCACTAGGTTTGGCTTACCTTTTGCTTTAATGTTTGATAATGCATCATATTTTTCAGGTAATGCTATGACTGAATTTGCGCTCAAAAGAGGTTTTAAACTTAAATATTCTGCTAATTATTATCCGCAAGGAAATGGGTTGGCTGAATCAACAAACAAAAACCTTATTAGAATCATTAAACGGACTATTGATCAAAATCATAGAAACTGGCATAAGTCTTTAATGTATGCTCTTTGGGCAGATCGAATAACTCAGAAAACTTCTATTGGCACTTCTCCTTTTAATTTAGTTTATGGGAAAGAAGTGGTCCTACCAACAAATCTAGCTATTCCTTCTTTAGCCTTAGTTCAATTCATTGAAGAAACCCCTTCCTCATCCTTGCAATTAAGACAATTGCAGATCCTTAAGCTTGAAGAGGAATGAGAAAAGGCCAGAATTACCCATGCGCATCATCAACAATTAGTAAAAGCTTCTTTTGATTCAAACTTGGTATCTAGAAAAGATTTTCAGCTTGGAGACTTAGTATTAAAATGGGATAAAGCCCATGAAGAGAAAGGCAAGCATACTAAATTCCAATGGATGTGGCTTGGACCATTCCAGATTGTCGAACTCATTGGTCCATCAACTTTCATGTTACAAGATTTAGCAGGGAAAAGAGAATCTTTATCTGTTAATGGATAGATCTTGAAAAAATATTTCCCATAGAAGATGATCTCTTCTATTTTCTGTAGATTATAGTCTAGTTTAGTTTTCTTTTGGTAATAAAACAGGTTGAGAATGTTCACTTTTGGTTTCCATGAAAAGAATAGTGTCTCATATCAATTTTGTTTTTTGCTTGTATAAGTGGGAGTGATTAGGAAAATTAATCTCCATTTTTGAAACATAGGGTTAAGTGCTATCATTTTGAAAATTTTGCCTGTTCTTTTGTCTCAACTATAAAAATTTTGCTTAGAATCCACCTTAGGAAGAATTTTTCCTTATATCAGTTGTAAACGGTATCAATAACAAAACAAAGGTTCTATGCGGAAAAGCTATCTTTAAACTCTACAATTGTCATCCAGAAGAATGCTTAAGGAACCAATGACTTCCCCCCACTTTAGGAAATTGCGAGATTCAAAGGGTAATCCAACTATGCACTTTAAACTTAAAGAATAAGAGGTCTCATCAAGAGTCGACTTATCATGATCATAAAGATTATAACTAATTGACATTTCCATACTGCATATCAAAACAGGGTAATGGCTTGAGATTGTTTCAATCAAAAGACAAGGGGTCTCATCACGAGCCAGCTTGTTCAATTAAGTTATAAATCAAGTGAATGGCACTGTCAATTTTGGCCACCAAACTAAGACATTGTTCTTTAAGAATTAAAAGAGAATAAGAAAAGAAAAATCAATAAGTGTATATGAGGATTTATCTTTGGAAATTGCATGCTTCTTGAGTGGGACACTGGATCATTGCTGGGTAACAGGTAACCCTGTTGAGGCTATGAACACCTGCTGGCAGCAGAGGCTATACCTATGACAAATGAGTACACCTAAACTGATATAAAGAGATGTCTTTGTTTTTATCTTTACAACCAAGTAATGAATGATGTGAGTAAAATGACTAACTCTGAGAAGAAGATAATTAGAATAAAAGATAGTTAGAACAAGATGATTGTTATTAATAAATAGCACTATTTACCTTATATTTCTACAATGAAGTTTCATTTTCAAAACCATTTCTATTTTGGAAGTTTTAGAAAATTCAAAAAACCATCAGAGATAACTGGTTCTTTCAAGTGAATCGCTAATTGTTGTGACCATCAACAACCCCCCTTTTATTAGTGTTAGTAATAACATTAATAAATGGGGACCCTTCTAAAAAAATCAAATCTTAGCATTTAATGTTGCGTTTTTATTTTTAGAATAAAACAAGATGTCAAAGTGGAACTTGCTAAAACATGGAAATTTACCTTCTCATACTCCAAGCGCACAAAACTTCACAAACTACGAGTTTCCTTATAAAAAGCGCTACATGACCATAAGACCTAAGGAAAAAATTTATAATGGAAAGTCTTGAATATATAAGAAAACCATGAAAAACCCGCTTTAGAAAAGATTATTCTTGCATCGCAAAAGGTTACAACGGACATCCCTTATAAAAGTAACTCCTTGAAAATGTGATCCGCGAGAATGTGAGATCACGAAGCTTACAACCACATCGCATCGCAAATTCCAATACCACGGTGCTACTTTATGTAACATAACCAAATATCATGAAATGCGATAGCGTCTCGCAAATCACATATCGCAATGGCTCAACGTAACGATGGTTTTTAACAAAATCAGGTTTTTGCGATATAGCGATCTGCGATATTGTGAAGCAAATCGCAAAATCACTTTTATCGCAATTCGAAGGGCTCAGGATTCTAGGACAGTACTTTCCGGCGTTCGATGCAAAGTTATGAACATTAAAGTTTACCATAACAGTCCATTAGTGGTCATTTATTAAAAATGATTCAGATCAATGTAAAGGACCATTTGACGCAAGTTGATATCTTTTAATATGATCTAGAATTAAAGATCTCTCGTCACCTTATGTTCGTCTTTCTAATGATTATTCCTATATTCACTATCATCTTATAATATTTTTGCTCTCTGCTTGCAATTCTCAGGAAGAACACACATAGCATAATACACGAAGAAATGGGGAAGAAAGGCAAGGCTCCTGCGTCTGAGAAGACAAAAATGGCCCAATTATTCATAGACACTACCTGTAGTCAGGACACATGGATATCTACGTGGGAAGCTATGTATCAGTTGTTGGAGGGCGAAAATCCAAGAATTATGGAAGTTACAGTTACAGCGGATGGGCGCGGCTCCTCTGAAGCATCTCTTACTGAACTTGAATGCTCGTTTCTGCATCACATTGCTGCGAGGTTGAAGATACTCCCCTACACTGACATGGTGAAATGGATTATAGATGACGCAGACATATCTGATAGAGAGTTCAAGATGACCAGCTAGCAAGTCATGGGGTCATTTACTCCAAGCAATTTGAGGCATATGTACCATTTACCAGAACCCCAGGCCAGCTACAACAAGCAATTTGTCGAGAAATTCGCCAAGGAGAATGAAGACTTGGCAGAATGCACAAAGCATTGGTCAAACAACAAGGAAAGGCTAAAAAAGGATAAAAACGGTATGTATGCCACTAGCTCTCTTTGTTTTCCTTACTGTTTTGCCGCTACAATGTTATGTAGACTGTTTGGGAAACCAGACATCAACAAGTTTTCATCAGAATGGTTACCTCTAGTGGATGCGGTTACAAATGCCATAATAATGAATTAGGCCCAAATCCTATCGGACAATTTGGCCACTGCAATTTTAGCATACAGAACTAAAAGAAGCTTTACCACGAGGGTTTACCCTCCATTCTTTTGAGCACCTATGTTATGTACATTGTATGTTTTGTTTTCGATTTTCCTATTATGGGTTGGAGGTGGACGGTACAAAATCCACTTCCCATTCAGGTTTATCACAAAGTATTGTGGGAATCCAATTTCATCCCACATTTCTTCAAAATCTGTCACGGAGTTATGCTCCCAATTTTTAAAATTCTCTACAACCGAGATGCCCCAAGGTTTTCCCCAGAAGCTGAAGTGGATATTCTCTCAATGGCAAGGTGGTTTGGGGAAGAATTTTTCTCGTATATCAGAGTGTTTGGCAGCATTGCTTCACCCCATGTGCTACCTTTTTACGTCCCCAACAAACTGATGGCTAGGGAGATAGCTTATCAGACCTGCGGCATGGGGGGAATGAGCAAGGTTCTGAAAGATAACAAGAAGGCCATTTGGCCCCAATTTCCTGTAGTATGTGGAGCATTTGCATTGCATGACTTAGGTCATGCTTTCAAAGAAGTGGATAATGTATTATGTTTACAACTACCAAAGTTCCCGGGGAGGAAATATGATCCCTTTGGGGTTGTAAGTAATTTTACTACAATGGTTAAAATAAAAGTGTTTTCTCATGAAGAAGATCCCTTTGACGATGTTTTTCTACAGAAAAACACCTTCAGAGAAGTTCAACATATAGCACGAATTCAGTTTGACCAAGAAAATCTCCAAAAGGTTGACAATTACAGAAAGCAGAGGTTATCAAAGGTCCCATTGGACCAATTTCTCATTGAACCAATAAGGGAGTCTACTCCTAGTGTTAGCATAAGTGAGGGTTCAAAAGAGAAGTCTAAAATAAGTTCTGAAAAAGAATTAGCTGAAAGGTCCGGTGATCAGTCCAAGAGTGAACACAACAAAAGCGAAGAGTCAATTAAAGACACAACTCAATCTACAGAAAAGCCTGATTAGCAGGCTTTGTCCCCAAAACAAGCTGAAGTTCCTACTCCTCTTACAAAGCCAACAAAGCCACTTGTAATTGATCTGTAAGGGGAATGGGAAAATTTTAGTATTGATTATGAGCACAAAGGAACAAACTCTAGAGACTCCAACAAATCCAAAAGAGACGACTACGGAGATGGTAATAGAAACAACTGTAAATACTCAGGAAATGGAGCACATTCATGTTGCCCCCTCATCCAATATTGTATTGAGGATAGAGAAAATTCCTCCTCTAGATGTGTTTTATAGCCCTCAACATAAAACTGTCGTTAGAAGGCAAAGAAAGAAATGAAAATTGGATGCTATGCTCGCTCCCGAGGATGAACCTCTGGATGTTCTTTGGAAAGACCCCACTACAGACCCATCGAAAAGTCTAACTAAGCTCTCACAGATCGCTGGAGCATACACTTCAGCAACTATTGATAAAGCAGTAGAAGTTCAATTGTTACTTAAAGAAAAAGAGGATAGGATTTTGTTTTTGAAACAATAATTATAGAAAGTCAGCATCAATCAAGAAGCAAAAACACAGCTAGAAAAACTCCAGCAAGACTTCCAGCAATTGCAATTAGCACATCAAAGCAGTTTGGTCATTAAAGAAAAGTAGTTACAGGATATGATAGAACTGCATAAATATGATCCCAAAATTGGGGAGTTCATCACAGAAGAACTTGCTCTTAATTCTCAGCTTTTGCAACAAAAAGAATTATTATTCCAGAAGATTTCGCAATGGAATTCCCATTGCGAAACAAGTGATAATATTACTAATCAAGTCGTAGAATTGCGACTTGAATATAATTCAATTCTTAAGAAGGTCTCAGATTTCTTGAACTGGCAGAGATCCGAAGAAGGGAAAAGAGCAGACATGCCCAGAATTGACGAATCGCATAAAGAGATTTTATTCGCGAAATGGGATTCTCGGTTAAAAGAAGCGGAACAGGCAATGGAAGAGGCAACGACAGCAACAAACAGTGTCATTGAATGCATAAATGAAAATATGCACAAGGCCAATTTGGTAGCAGAGACCACTCTGGGCTTCCTTCCAAAGGCACAAAAACTTCAAACAGTGTGGAAACAAACAGTAGAGGAAAGGGCAGAGGCGATTAAACAGGTAAACAAGTTAAACTGGGAGACATACTGGCAGTACCTGGTAAAACCACATAGCCAATGGATGACCCTGAAGTGCCTCATAACTTCTGTCGAGAAGATAGTGCCAGCTCTTGCCAACGCCGTATTTGCAGGGCAGTTAAAAGCTGAAGTTGGCCAACCGACGCTCTTGAAACCAATGCTGGAGATTTGCGATCTAAAAGATCAGATGCAGGATTTATCATAGATACAGTTTATTTTTGTTTTAGTTTATTTTTGCTTAAAATGAGGCAGGTCGTTTAAACCTCCTCATCTATTTTTGTAATATTTATTTTTAGATTTCATAGAGTAGTATTTAAACCCCTCTCATGCATTTAGAGAGGGGTCCAAAGTTTTATCAAAAACAATTCTTCAGAACGTGCATTTCCCCCCACTGAGGAGGTTTTGATAAAATGAATGGAATGAGATTTATTTTCTATATGAGTTTGATATCTGCTACTGAAATGCACTTTTGTACTCTTAGTGGATGTTGAGTGATTTGAAGATAGATCTATATTGCTGCAGCTCATGAGTAGAACATATTACAAATGGTATTTTTATCTCCTAATACTTTTTACTTATGTGTCAAGCGATAAATCATTTTCAGTTATTTATATATGAAAGTTTGAAATGTTTAGTTATCGTTATTGCACTTCTGTATGGTGATGACTTACTCTTTACGCTGAATTATTTGAATGACTCTTATGCGATATATTTCTCATAATTGTTTCAGCTAACTTTTTATATGAAACAATAATTTTTAAAAAGGATTCTATTCTCATTGTGATTGAATGATTTTCATTATCAATTGCTTTTAGAAATTATTTTAGATCGCGTAAGTAAACGTTACTCCTGGGATAGTTTAAAGTTAGATGTTTTCTTTGATTACAATAGATTGCATATGATAGTTAAAATATAGATTAGATTTAGAACAAGCATTCACCTCATAAAACCCCAAAAAATAAAAACATCATCCCGCTAGCACACACATCATAAATAGATTGGGAAACTGGTCCCATCATCCCCAGTCGGAGCCACTATTCCAAACGGAAAAGGCGCTGCATTAAGGTCCGGACTGGGTGGTTATCCCCCTTGTTGTAGACCTGATTTTTTGAGCCTTCAACAGACTCCCAAAGGCCTCCCACCTATTCTTGATCATGATCATGCTATTCATTTGATTCCAGGAAGTGTTACTCCAAACATCAGGCCTTACATATATCCCTATGCCCAAAAGAGTGAAATTGAACGTATGGTTGTAGAAATGCTAGAGGTTGGTATAATTCAACCTATTTAAAGTTCTTTCTCTGCTCCAATAGTATTGGTTCACAAGAAGGATGGATCATGGCGCATGTGTTTGGATTATAGGGAGCTCAAGAAGCTCACTATTAAAGATAAATTCCCAATCTTGTCATTGATGAATTATTGGATGAATTGCATGGATCAATTTACTTCACCAAGTTGGATTTTCATTTAGGATATCATCAAATCAAAATGAAGACTGAAGACATTCTGAAAACAACATTTAGAACTCATGAGGGTCATTATGAATTTTTGGTCATGCCTTTTGGCCTTACCAATGCACCTTCTACATTTCAAGGTATGATGAATTACATTTTCAAACCCTTCCTTAGAAAATTTGTGTTAATATTTTTTGATGATATACTAATCTACAACAAGTCTTGGAAGGATCATGTTCAACATGTTGATAGCGTGCTCAAACTATTGAAGGAGAAACAATTATATGCCAAAAACTCCAAATGTTTCTTTGGAGTACAAGAGGTGGAATATCTGGGTCATATTGTATCTCATGAAGGTGTTAAGGTAGACCCTAGCAAAATTAAAACCATTAAGGAATGGAAAATCCCCACATCCATAAATCATCTATTCGGATTTCACGAGTTGACAGGGTATTATCACAAGTTTGTTAAGAATTATGGGAGAATAGCAGCACCTCTAACAACATTATTGAAGAAATATGCATTTTCATGGACTCCAGAAGCAACGAAGGCCTTTGAACATCTTAAATAGGCAATGTGCCAAGCACCAGTCTTAGCTACGCCAGACTTCACAAAAACCTTTATTGTGGAACGTGATGCCTCAGGAAATAGAATTGGTGTTGTTTTAATGCAAGAAGAAAGACCCATTGCTTTTGAAAGTCATCTAATCAAAGGAAACTATTTACACAAAGCTATTTATGAGAAGGAAATGTTGGCAATATTACATGCACTTAAGAAATGGCGACCCTACCTAATGGGAAGACACTTCAAGGTAAAAACAGATCATGATAGTCTTAAATACTTTTTAGAACAAAGATTATCTTCAGAAGAGCAAGAAAAATGGCTCACAAAGATGTTTGGTTATGACTTTGAATTCATCTACAAAAAAGGGAAGCAAAATGTTGTGGCAAATGCACTCTCAAGAAAGGATGAGGATGTGGAAGAATTTCTTTGCGCCATTTCTATTATCCAACTAGATTGGATAAACGAAGCAAAGGATGAATGGAAGAATGACAAAGAAGTGTGGACACTCATTCAAAAGTTACAACAAGATCCCAATACATCTGATACATATAGATAGAAAAATTATTTGTTATGGTACAAATATTGCTTATACTATGTAAGAATTCCCAACTCAAACAAAATATTCTTATGGAATTGCACACCTATCCCTTAGGAGGGCACTCAGGATTTCTAAAAACTTACCACAGGGTTAAGAAGGAATTTTTTTGGGATGGCCTTAAATCAAATATTCAAAGTTTGCGGTGGAATTTTTGGTTTTCCAACAAAATAAAGTTGAAACAATTTAGACCCCAGGTCTATTACAACCTTTATCCATTACAAGCCAAATCTATTTATGAGAAGTAAATGTTGGCAATTTACATGCACTTAAGAAATAACAACCCTACCTAATGGGAAGACACTTCAAGGTAAAAATATATCATGATAACCTTAAATACTTTTTAGAACAAAGATTATCTTTAGAAGAGAAACAAAAATGGGTCACAAAGATGTTGGGTTATGACTTTGAAATCATCTACAAAAAAGGGAAGCAAAATGTTGTGGCAGATGCACTCTCAAGAAAGGATGAGGATGTGGAAGCATTTCTTTGTGCCATTTCTATTATTCAACCAGATTGGATAAATGAAGCAAGGGATGAATGGAAGAATGATGAAGAAGTGTGGGCACTCATTCAAAAATTACAACAAGATCCCAACACATCTAATACATATAGTTGGAAAAATGATTCGTTATGGTACAAAGATCGCTTATACCTATGTAAGAATTCCCAACTCAAACAAAATATTCTTATGGAATTGCACACCTCTCCCTTAGGAGGGCACTTAGGATTTCTAAGAACTTACCACAGGGTTAAGAAGGAATTTTTTTTGGCTGGCCTTAAATTGGATGTCCAAAATTTTGTGGCAGAATGTTTGTTTTGCCAACAAAATAAATTTGAAACAATTAAGACCCCAGGTCTATTACAACCGTTATCCATTCCAAGCCAATGTTGGGAGGATTTTCCAATGGATTTTATCATAGGTTTACCCAAGTCCTAAGGAAAGAGTGTTATCATGGTGTTAGTTTATAGACTTACCAAGTATGCACACTTTTGTGCATTATATCATCCATTTAAAGCGAGTACAGTTTCTACTACATTTATGGAAACAATTCAAAAGCTACATGGAAACCCAAAGATTGTTGTAAGTGACAGAGATCCCATTTTCATTGGAAATTTTTGGACAAAATTATTTTCTTGTCTTGGTACTCAGTTAGCTCATAGCTCATCTTATCATCCTCAATCTGATGGGCAAACTAAGATAGTAAACAAATGTTTCGAAGGATATCTTCGTTGCTTTGTATCTGATAAATAGACACAATGCGTCAAATGGTTGCCTCTAACTGAATGTTGGTATAACACTTCCTTCCATACTGCAATAAAAATGACCCCATTTATGCACTTTATGGATATCATCCACCGTCCATCACATCGTATTTAAGAGAAAATTCTAAGGTTCAAGCAGTGGAAGATCACATCGAGAATCAACAACAAATTCTACAACTCTTAAAGGATAACCTCACTTTCGCACAAAATAGAATGAAACAACAAGCAGATCAATACCGTAGCAAAAGAAGTTTTGATGTAGGTGATTGGGTATTCCTACAACTACAACCATATAAACAAATGTCCCTAAAGCAAGCTAAGAAGGATAATAAATTATCACTAAAGTGTTATGGTATGTACAAGGTGTTGCAAAAGATAGGTATTATGGCATAAAAATTGGAGCTTCCTGCAGCTTCCCGAGTGCACCCAGTTTTCATTATTTCATGCTTAAGGAAGGTTATAGGTGACAAGCTCCTAGTTCAAACAATATTGCCAGAACTTGATGAGGAAGGAAAAATCATATTGGAACCCAAAGCAGTCACAAAAACAAGAACTCAATAGCTACGAAATCGATCAATTTCAGAGTATCTCATCAAGTGGAAGAACTTACCCACTGAAGATTCCACATGGGAGGATGAGAATTTTATACAGAAGCATCCAAAACTACTCAAGCATTGAGGAAAACACTTTTTTGAAGGAGAGGGGCATGTTAGGTCCCTATAATACTAGTGATTCCCCCATTACTATTGTTATTGTAGCCCTTATTATTATTGTTGTGCCCCTATTGTCCCCATATTGTTATTATTGTGCCCCATAGAAGCCCACTATTGTTATTTTTGTTCCCTTATATTATTATTGTTATGTCGGCTTTGATTATATTATGACCCCTTAGACTCCTATATATAGAAAGGAGGTTTTGTCATTTGTATAAGCGAATAATTGTTCATTTGTGTAATGTAAAGGAGGTTTCCCCCTCGAAGACGCTGATTTCTAAGTCATTGATCTATCTTTTCTATCTTTTGTGAGTTGGTTTCATAACATAGAAATACCATTGAGGCACTATTGAATACGCAAGCTTAGCTTTGAAGATAACAATTTATGTAAGGCAACAAAAGCTTCGACAATACTCCAATCTCTTAAACGCAATTTGCAAAGAACAAACACTACATGATTTATTGTTTTTTCTATCACTGCAAATAATGTTTTCCCCTCACTATACTAGCTATTTCAAATGTTTGTAGTCTCATTTCCCTAGAAATCACCACTTGCCACTATTTTGCATCTGAAACACGATACAAAGATAAAGATGCCATCCATAGTTTTTATCATCCCGATGTCTGTCCTTTGAATAAAAGAAACAAAGTTGCAGGGAAGTAGAAGTCATCTCAACATTCAAGTCTCTGATTACACACCTGCTCACGCATTCAGAAAACCACATAATCACTAAAACATCAAATCTAGAAACATGCTTTTCGTATTAATTTCAATATAACACAAATTCATATGTGCGAAACTGCAAAGAAAATGCAATTATGCGCAAAAATCTATCAAACACAACCACCTCCGCATAGCTTCGTCCACACAACTACTTTGGACTCAACAACGCTCTTTTTTTCAGTCACTGACATTTGAAGCTCATGTTAATAAATGTGGGTCCTAAATATCATGGGCAGGAAGCATTTGTTGCGAAATACGTTCCTAAATAAGAACCAAATAAGAAATTTGACAAAGCATTTTTTTTTCCATACACGCTACCTCCAAACAACACAATCCATTGTGTGCAAAGAGCTCTCAAGATTTCATTGTATGCACTTCTGCACTCCACAAAATCTAATAATAATAAAATAAGCACTTCTCTTGTGCACAATCTAGTAATATTGAAACACATTACAATCACTTTTCTCATTATGCACAAATTCTGCACATTAATTTGTTCTCTGCATAACCTCCGTAGACACACAACCACCTCCTCACAACCTCATTCACACAACCAATTACACACTCAATAATGCCCTTAGTCATTGACTTTCAAAACTGATATTAATTAATGATCATACGTTTTGAAATAAGTCTGCAAATAAGAATTAAAAAAATGGGATTTGTATACTTATTATTTTCATGAACTTTGCACAAAATTTTCACATAACATCCACACATGCACAACCACCTCCGCACAACCACTTCCACACTTAATAATGCCCTTCGATTAGTTATTGAAATTCAAAACTCTGCACATGCTACCTACGCACAACCACCTTCACACAACTCCTTCCCCACATCTACTTCCGTGGTTGCAAAAAATGTTCTAAAATAACAATTAAAAAAAGTCTTGTATATTTATTATTTTAATAAACGTTGCACAAAGCCTTTTGCACATTCATTTTACCACAAAACACTTCTTCTTCACACGGATTGTAAACACAATTTATTTAGCACCTTTGTTTATGCGAAAGAGTCCCAGTTCTCTCGCACATACTCCACAATAATACCAATTGGAGATTTGTTCAACCCACACCACCCACCCCCCCCCCCCCTTCCCCTCCCCCATGCAAAAAACCTGCAACCACATCAATTCTTACATCATTGACCAAAGCATTAACATAAAAGTGCCCTGCAACCACATGTCACATGGATTGAAAACATGGTTTATTTAATCCAATGATTATGATAATTGTTGAAAAAAGTGATGCTAGTTTCCTCTGCATCCCCATCAGTGTTAGAGCACCCATTTCTATGCAAAAGACCTTAGTTCTCCCACACATACTTCATCCTCCGCACATTAAAGGTTCCAAAAAAGAAACCATACCAATTAGTGCATCGGTCATCAATGTCACAACACTCACCATGTAAAGGACCCTAGTTCTTCCACACATAAGCAATTTGTAAACTAGAAATAATGAATATTTTCTCGATTAAATACTTATTACTATTATGCAATATTAGATTCTCTCCTTTTAACGGATCCCAACAAGTACCGCTCTGACATAAAACGAATGTGTGGAACAAAGATGCGAAATGTTCATACCTTGTTGAAATGTAGCAAGAAAAGTCTTCATTTGACTTGTGCCTTAGTCAAATGGAGAAATTCAATTTTCCACATCAACATGATGACTTGGATTGCAGTTAGCTGGAGTGACATCACTTTGTCTCCTAGTTAAGTCAGTAAATTTGAGTTATAGGATAGAAGTATAGTTGTGCATGGGTTGATTCCTAAAATTTAGCAATCTAGTAGAGTTATTGTTAGTTAAACTCAGTTAACTGAGCTCTAGTATTTAATGGAGTTAGTAGGAGTTCAGTTGAGTAGTTATAACAATCGTTAACTCACTGATCTCTCATTTAACTGATCAATTTACTAAAATTAAACCTAGTGATGCATGGAATTCGAATTGCCAAGTTGGAGTGGACAAAAACACGCATTGTAATTATCAATTGCATACTAGTTGAGTGTAAAAACTTTTGCATTGAGTATGTGGTCAATTCCTCTAGTAATCGCACAAGTAGGAATTTACCTATTACTTACGAGCTAATTTCCTCTTGGATTGTGCAAGAAAATAGGATGAAGGTTGAGGCTTGAATTAGATAAGAGTTGGTCAGAGTAAGTCAGTGATCAATTTTGAGAAGTGCAATAAGAAAGTCTCAATTTGATTATGCATTGGTCAAATTGAGAAAATTCAAATTTCCACGTCAACAGACAACTTGGATATAGTTAACTTGTGTGACATGGATCTTGTCACTCAGTTATCTCAAAAAAATTGAGTTAGAGGGCTTGGAGTTCAGTTAAGCATGTGTGATTGCTAAATTTTAGTAACCCATTTCAATTATATCCAGTTGAATTTAGTTAAACTAGTTCTAACGGTTGGAGGAACTAGTAGAAGGTTAGTTGTGCAGTGGGACAACAATGTAACTCAATGATCATCCAGTTAATTGATCAATCAACCTAAAATAACTAGTGCATGTAGAGAATTAAAGTTCCTATCTATGATGGAGATGCTAAGGCAGTAAAACAAGCAGCTGCAAACTAGTTTGAGTGTACAGGTGTTGCATGCAAGAAGATGATCAAACCTTGGGAATCACACAATCAGTTAAAGGAAAATTCCTAAATAATAGAGGCCTAATTTTTTAGAAATTGCGAAAGGAAATATGAGCTCAACCAGGGGTAGCAATTGATTAAGTCTAGGTCAGAGCTTCTCATTGAGTAGAGAGATAGGTTATTCACTTGTAGGTTGTGCTCAATTTGGCCAAGCAATTGTAATACATCTCTATTCATCTGATTAATGCAAAGAGGCTTGAGGGGTTTTTCCCAGTTGGGTTCCCATAAAAAAATACTATGCATGTGTGTTATTTCTTATTACATGTCTGAGATTGCTATTCTAAATTGTGAATTGAATTCTGCAAATCAGTAGAGTAGAATTGTGTCTCTTGATTTAGATTAAAATTTCTTGAGCAGTTGTAATCGTATCACCATATTTCTACATGGCATCAAAGCAATATTCACATTAGAGCATGAATTTTGAATTTGTTTCTTAGGAGACTTGAATTTGCAACTTTAGTGTAGGAATATCTCCTCGGAGTTGGGAGAATGACCTTCAATGGACTGAGATTAGATTATGCCTTGGAAGGCAACTCATTGCATGGAAGGATCACATGGAGGCAGTGCTTGATGACAATGGGTTGCTAGAATACATCAAGAGAGATGTTGCAAAACTAGTGGAATATGATGCCCAAAACCTAGCCCAATGGAAGAAAGATGTAGCCAGGGCGAGGAGAATAATCTTGGAGGGAGTGTGAGACCACATTGTCTTAAATGTCATAGGGAAAGGAACTCCTTTTGCATTGTGGAAAGCACTGAAAAATATGTTCAAGAATAACAATAATCATAGAAAAGTGGCCCTTAAAGATGAAATTTGAAACATCAATAAGCAAAAGAATGATACTATTCCGCAATATCTTAGCAGATTTACACAAGTTTGTGATGACTTCTGAGGGGTTGGTGCGAATGTTGCAGAAGATGACCTGGTGATCCTAGCTCTTGTAGGCCTTCTCAAAAGATGGCATAGCTACCAAGATTCCATGAATGGGAGGGAGAAATTACCAAATTAGGAATGCTTGTGGTCCGATTTGGTACAAGAAGAGATCAGGTGGAATACCAGAGATGGAACTTCATCCAAGGGCGAGGATGAAGAAAAGTTTGCATTGGCTAGAAAGGGAATTAATGGAAAAGGGAATAAATCTCAAACCAAATCAGAATCTAGCCAAGGGGGCAAGAATAAATACTTTTCCAAAATAAAATGCTTCAATTGTCATGAATTCGGGCACTATGCTATAAAGTGTCCACACAAAAATTTTGGAAAGAAGAACTCAAGAGTAGCAACAAGTGAAGCTTTGGCTTCATAGTTTGAGCTAGACTTCACCCTTATCACATGCATGGCCAACACGGTGATGGGGAGTGTGTGGTACTTGGGCTCAGGTGCCTCTTTCCACATGATAGGGTGTAGAGAGTTTTTTAGTGACCTGGAGGAGAAGCATCTCTATATGCATATTGAGCTAGGGGACAAAAAAGGTACAATTCTATTGGGATTGGTACAATAACCTTTCAGTGGGAGTCGATAGCTCCTCTTTGCCTCAAATATGTAATGTTTTTTCCAGGCCTAAAGAAGAATCTCATATCTGTAGTAGTTTTGGAAGACCATGGTTATGATGTGATCTTCAACAAAGGGAAAGCATTCTTGAGACACATAACCACTGGACAAGTGAAGTAGATTGGGGTTTGGGTGAAGAACCTATACAAGTTGGATGTGGAAGATTGTGTTGCATTAAGAAGTAAGGTAGAGAAAGTGTAGAGCCGTGATGTCAGTGAAATTTGGCAATACAGATTGGGCCATTTTCATCATGGTGCCTTGAAAATTATGCAACAAATAACCACTGGCCTCCCTAAAGGAGCACTTGAGAAACATGATGTCTACAAAGGTTGTACCTTGGGGAAGTATGTAAAATACACATTCCATGATCGAGACAACAAAGCACATCCAATCTTGGAAAGAGTCCACTGCCATACACAAATATTTTGTCATTTTTATTGATTATTTCTCAAGTAAGTGCTAGATCTTCTTCATGCGGAAGAAGGATGAGACATTCTCAAAGTTTGTAGAATTCAAACCACTAGTTTATAAAGATACCGAAAAGAAGGTGAAGGCTCTTAGGAGCAAAAATGGAGGTGAGTGTGTTTCAATTGAATTCAAGGATTTCTTTTCTCTCAGAGCTGACAAGACCCCACAACCCAAGTGCTAGATCTTCTTCATGTGGAAGAAGGATGAGACATTCTCAAAGTTTGTAGAATTCAAACCACTAGTTTATAAAGAGACTGATAAGAAGGTGAAGGTTCTTAGGAGCAAAAATGGAGGTGAGTATGTTTCGATTGAATTCAAGGATTTTTTTTCTCTCAGAGCTGACAAGACCCCACAACCCATAATAGAATGGGGTAGCTAAGAGAAAGAACCAGAGCATTATTGGAGCTGCAAGAGATATGCTACATGACCAAGGCCTATCATTGCATTTGTAGGTAGAGGAATGTAACACAACAGTCTAATTGCATAACCAAAGTACTCAGTGGATTCTTGGTATGATTGCACCAAAGGAGGCTTTCTCGGGGAGAAAGCCGAATGTGTCTCACTTTAGGATTTTTGGAGCCTCTGTTTACTGCCATGTCTCTAAAGATTCAAGGAAAAAGCTTAAGATGAAAACATAGTTGGGAGTTTTTGTGGGCTACACCGAAGCTCCACAAAATTACCATGTGTACTTAACTTCCCTCAAAATGATAGTTGTGCGAAGGGATGTAAATTTTGATGAGGAGAAAGTGATGTGGGTTCTCTTGAGAGGGAGATTCAGATCCCAATAGAAGAAGAGATTTTATCTACAAAGGAGGAGCCTCAGTAAGTTGTGGATAAACCACAAATAAAGGACCAGAGAGTGGAGACATTCACTCAAGAAGAACCATGCAGAGAAGGTAGAAAAATAACCAGGGAAGTTGATAGATTAGTGCACGATGCGAGGGAGAATATGGGAGCTCCTTCAAATTTGCGTAGGAAAAGGAGGTCACCTGAGAGTTACACTAACTACATGGATCTAATGATTGATCTTGTAGAGAATGTGCCATCCTCTTCTGAGGAAGCAGTAGAGAAATCTATTTGGGTTGATGCAATGGTGGAAGAATAAAAATCCATCATGAAGAACAATGCTTGGGAAGTGGTCCCAAGACCAGAAGATAAATCAGTTGTGGGTTCAATATGGATCTTCAAAGTTAATCATGCAACATATGGAAACATAGAGAAGTAAAATGAAAAATTTGCAGCCAAAGGATTCTCTCAAGTAGAGTGAATTGACCAAGAGGAAACCTTTTCTCTTGTAGCAAGGTATTCATCCATTAGATCAATTCTTGCACTAGCTATGCAGATGGGGTGGAAGATCGACCACATGGATGTAAAAACAACATTTATCAATGGTGTTATTGACAAGGTGTACATAGAGAAACTAGAAGGTTTTGAGACATTTGATCGGGAGTCTCATGTGTGCATACTAAGGGGAGCATTGTATGGTCTCAAATAGGCACCCCGAGCTTGGCACACCAGGATCGACAATTATCTCACTGGCTTGGGCTTCACCAAAAGTGAAGCAGATGCGAACCTCTATCATATTTTGGTAGAAGGAAAATTTATTATCATTGTTTTATATGTTGATTATTTAATATTAACAAGTGATGAGTAGTTGATTAGCTCTTGCAAGGAGGACCTTGTAAGGGAATTTGAGATGAAGGACATGGGTCTCATGCACTACTTCCTTAGGCTGGAAGTATGGCAAGGTGATGGGGAATTGTTTATGTCTCAAGGAAAGTATGCCAACAAGATAATACAAATATTACACAAGATAATGCAAAGATTACACATTGAGAGTTGTAAACCCATGGAGACACCTCTAGCGACCAACTAGAAGAAGGGGACTACCACTTTAGGTGAAGAGGTGGATGCTACATTTACTGATAGTTAGTGGGTTCACTGATGTATCTTGTGAACACATGACCAAATATGTGCTATATAGTCAACTAGCTGAGCCAAGCTATGGTTAGGCCGACAAAATTGTATTGGACGAAAGCCAAGCATGTTTTATGATACCTCAGAGGCACTACCCAGTATGGATTATGGTACAAAAGGACAAAGGGAGTGAATCTGTGTGGCGTCACAGATGCAGATTGGGTAGGGAGTCCATCTAACCAAAAGAGTACATCAGGTGGAATTTCCAGTGTTGGGTCTGCAACAATTTCTTGGTACAACAAGAAGCAAAGATCTGTGGTGCTCAACTCGACAAACGCAGAATACATAACTGCAAGTCAAGAAATATGTGAGACGACCTCGATGAGAAAGATGCTTGTGGGACTGTTTGGTCAGATGATGGATCCAACTATGATCTATTGTGATTATCAGAGTTACATTAAGATCTCTAAGAATCTGATATTTCATGATCGATCCAAGCATATAGATATCTAGTATAATCCTTTACAGGACTGTGTGCAGAGGTGGATAATGTTGCTACAATACATTCCGACAAAGGAAAACATTGCTGACATCTTGACAAAGGCTTTGTGAAAAGGGAAGTTCGAGTTCCACAGGTGCAAGATAGGGGTGGTTGATAATCCCTTTCTTGCTAAGAGGGAGCGTTGAGAAGTGCAACAAGAAAGTCTCAATTTGATTTTGCCTTGGTCAAATTGAGAAAATTCAAATTTCCACATTAGTGGACAACTTGGATGCAGTTAACTTGTGTGACATGGATCTTGTCACTCAGTTAGCTCAGTAAATTTGAGTTAGAGGGCTTGGAGTTCAGTTAAGCATGTGTGATTACTAAATTTTAGTAATCCAGTTCAGTTATATCTAGTTTAGTTCATTTAAACTAGTTCTAACAATTGTAGGAACTAGTGGAAGGTTAGTTGTGCAATGGGACAACAATCTAACTCAATGATCATCTAGTTAACTAATCAATCAACCTAAAATAACTAGTGCATGCATAGAATTCGAGTTCCTAGTTGTGGTGGATATTCCAAGGCAGTGTAAAAGGCAACTGTAAACTAGTTTGACTGTACAATTGTTGCATGTAGGTATATGATCAAACCTTGGGAATTACACAATCAATTAGAGGAAAAGTCCTAAATAATAGGGGCCTAATTCCTCAAATTACAGAAGGAAATAGGGGCTCAAGTAGAAGCAAAAATTAACTAAGTATGGGTTATATCTTCTCATTGAGAAGGGATATATGTTATTCACTTGCAGGTTGTGCTCAGTGCAAACAAGCAATTGAAATACAACTTTATTCAGTTGATTAATACAAAGAGGCTTGAGGGGTTTTTCCTAGTTGGGTTCCCCTAGAAAAAACATTATGCATGTGTGTTATTGCTTATTGCATATATGATATTGTTGTTATAAATTGTGAATTGAATTCTGCAGATCAGTAGAGTAGAATTGTGTCTCTTGATTTAGATTAAAATTTCTTGAGCAATTGCAATTCCATCACCATATTTATACAAGAAAGAGATCATAATTGCAATGCAAGGTGTGCTTCAGGATTGAAGCAAGACATTGTAATTGATCCATATTCTCTTCTGAATTAATGAAAAGTAGCTGGGGGGTTTTTCCTAGTTGGGATCCCTTGTAAAATCATTATGTTCCTTGTGTTTTGATGGTTGCATGTGTTTCTATCACATGTTTTCCTTTCCGTGGAATAATAGAAGAAATTTCTGTCTCTTGATTTCCGTTCGATTTCATTAGCATTAGCAAAATTTCTTGCATTTTATACATGGTAATAGAGCATCAGAAGACTACATAGAAGCCTTGTTCCATATCTTCTCTCGGATAATTTTTTATTTGTAGAGATTTTGGTGCAGATTCTCTTCAATGTAGGAAAAATGTCTTTCAATGGATTTTGGCTTGAGTATGCATTGGAGGGCACCTCAAATTTTTGTGTTTGGAAAGACATGATGGAAATTGTCCTAGATCATAATTAAATATGGGAAATAAACAAATTGATATTCTGAAACCAACAACATCAGATGCACAAGCAATTTCTTAGTGGAATAAAGACACAACAAAGGGTAGGAGGATTATTTTGAAGGGTGTCAGAGATCACGTGGTTTCAAACTTGCATGGAAAGGAGACTCCTTTTACAATGTGGAAAAATCTCACAGATCTCTTCCATAGTAGTGGTGATGTTAGGAAACTGGCATTGAGAGATAAACTCAGGAGAATCTAAATGCAAAAAAATGAAACCATTCCACAATACTTATCCAGATTCACTCATGTTTGAGATGAATTTGGAGTAGGAGAAAATGTACCATCGCCTAAACTTGTGAGATTCACACTCCTTGGACTTCCAAAATCTTGGCACAACTATTAGGATTCAGTTAATGGAAGAGATAAGCTACCAATTGGGAGAGACTTTGGGCTAATTTGGTGTAGGAGGAGATCAAAAGAAACACTAGAGATGGTGTCACAACCAAAGTCGAGGAGGAAGAAATTTTTTCCTTGTAAGGTAAGGGAAAGAAAGCCAAGGGAAAGAATGCCCAAGACAAGGTAGAATCCAACCACAACCAGGGAAAGAAGAAGGACCTCATCAGAATTAAATGTTTTCATTTCCATGAATATGGACACTATAAAACCAAGTGTCCATATAAGAAATATGGAAATAAGCTTGCATGAGGAGCAGGGGGTTATGCTCTTGCATCATAATTTGAATTGGATTTCACCCTCATTACATGCATGGAAAGTACTGTATGTGGTAGTGTATGGTACTTGGATTCTGGAACCTCTTTTCATATGACAAGATCTAAGGAGTTCTTCAGTAGCCTGGACGAGAAGGATCTACAAGTACACATAGGACTTGGAGATGATGGGTGATATATTACCAAAGAGATTGGTTCTGTCACCTTTAAGAGGGAGTCACACTCCCATATTCACCTGAAAAATGTAATGTATGTGCTTGTGTTGAAGAAAAAAATGATTTTTGTAGTTGTATTGGAGGACAAAGGTTATGATGTGGTGTTCAGGAAGGGGAAATGTTATCTGAAGAATGTTACTACTGGACAAGTATAACAAATTGGTGTTAGAGTGAAAAATCTCTACAAGCTAGAGGTGGATGCATGTGCTGCATTGAGAAGCAAAGCAAAACATGTTAAGAGTCGATATGATGGAGAACTTTGGCATAGGTGCATGGGTCACCTACACTATGGAGCTTTGAAAATCATGTAGCATATCACCACGGGACTTCCAAAATGTACCCTTGACCAACATGATGTTTACAAGGGATTCACTTTTTGAAAATATGTCAAAGCATCCTTCCAGGGTTGAGATAGAAAAGGTGGAGCCATCTTGGAGCGAGTCTACTCAAATGTGTGTGAATTATTTTCTACAATTTTAGTTGCAAAACACAGGTATTATGTAATTTTCATAGATGAATTTTCCTGCAAGTGCTAGATCTATTTTATGAAGAAGAAAGATGAAGTGTTTACAAAATTTGTTGAATTCAAAGAATTGATTGAAAATGAGACTGGTCAGAAAATTAAATCTGTGAGAGGTGATAATGGAGGAGAATTTTTGTCTAATGATTTCAAATATTTTTGTGCCAAGGAATGCATTAGAAGAGAATTGATTGCAGCCCACAACCCACAAAAAAATGAGGTGGTAGAGAGGAAAAATAGAGGCATTGTAGGGTCTGCAAGAGAGATTTTGCATGATCAGAGATTGCCACTATATCTGTAGGCAGAATCATGCAACACTTCAGTTTATTTGTAGAACCGGAGCCCTCACAAAATACTTGGCATGATCACACCCGAAGAAGATTTCTTTAGGAGGAAGCCAAATGTATCCCATTTTTGAATTTTTGGAGCTACAGTCTATTGTCATGTCTCCAAGGATAGCAAGAAAAAGTTGGAGCCTACAATTGAGATGGGGATCTTTGTAGGATACATAGAGACACCTCATAATTATCGAGTGTATTTTCCCTCACTAAGGATGACAGTGACAAGGAGAGATGCAATATTTGATAAGGAGAAGGCCATGAGAATATCTCTAGAGTGAGAATTGAGTATTCCACCAGAGAAGGAGCTTCTAGCTACAAAGGAGGAGCCTTAGTCAGAGTTGCAGGATGTTGTGGAGAAACCACATATGGAGGAGCAGAAAGGAGGTTGAGTGAAGCCACCCACTCAACTAGAATCTTATAGAAAGGGGAGGAAGAGTATCAGAGAGGTTGACAGGTTGGTGTAGGATGCACAGGAGCATGTGGGAGCTCCTACATACTTGCACAAGTAGAGGAGGTCACCAGACATGTATACTGGCTATATGGCACTTATGACAAAACTCATTGATTCTGAGCCTTCTTCATTTGAGGAGGAAATTTCCCAACCATGATGGGTGGATTCCATGGCGAAGGAGTATGATTCCATCATGAAGAAAAATATATGGGAGGTGTGTTGAGACTAGAGAGCAAGTCAGTGGTTAGTTCTATATGGATATACAAAGTGAAACATGTAGCTGATGGTAGTATCAAGAAGTAAAAGGCCATATTTGTGGCCAAAGGCTTCTCTCAGGTAGAGGGAGTGGATTATGAGGAGACATTTGTGCCAGTGGAAAGATATTCCTCCATCAGAACCATTATAGCATTAACTGCATAGATGGGGTGGAAGATCCACCAGATGGATGTGAAGACTACCTTCCTCAATGGAGTGGTAATGGAAGAGATTTACATAGAGAAACCTGAGGGATTTGAGACATTTCATAGGGAGACACATGTGTGTAGACTCAGGAGAGCCCTTTATGGTCTCAAGAAAGCATCCCGTGCTTGGTACAATTGGATAAACACATATCTTATGGTATTGGGATTCACTAAAGTAGATGCCAATCTCTACTACATTGTGGTAGATGGAAAATTTCTCACTGTTGTCTTGTTTGTAGATGATTTGATACTGATAGGGGATGATAAGTTGATACAATCTTGTAAGGAGGACCTTGTAAGAGAGTTCAATATGAAGGAAATGGGATTGATGCACTACTTCCTTGGCTTGGAAGTGTGGTAGTGAGATGGAGAGTTGTTTTCCAGTATTCAATTCACCGACTACACACCTGCTCACACATTGAGAAAACCACATAAGAACTAAAACATAAAATTTAGAAACATGATTTTTGTATACTTTCAACATAACACAATTGCATATGTGTGGAATTGCAAAGCAACTTTATTTGTGTGAAAAAATATCTCATGCACAACCACCTCTGCACAACTTCCTCCATATAACTACTTCCAAACTCAACAATGCCCTTCCATTAGTCACTAAAATTTAAAGTTGATATTAATAAATGTGGGTCCCATATATCGTGGGCAGAAAGAATTCATTGTGAAATACGTTCCTAAATAAGAACCAAAGAAGAAATTTGTATATTTATTATTTTAATAAACATTGGACAAAGCATTTGTTCTCTGCACACACTACCTCTAAACAACACAGTCCATTACTTGTAAAAAGCTATCAAGATTTCATTGTATGCACTTCTTCTCTTCGCAGAATCTATTAATAATAAAATAAGCAGTGCTCTTGTGCACAATCTACTAATATCAAAACACATTATAATCATTTACCTCATTTCACACAAATTCTGCACATGCATTTGTTCTCCATTTAACCTCCGTACACACACAACCATCTCCACATAGCTTCGTCCACCCAAATACTTCTGCACTCAATAACACCCTCAGTTATTGACATTCAGAACATATATTAATTAATGATCATACATTATGAAATATGTCCATAAATAAGAATTAAAAATGGGATTTGTATATTTATTATTTTAATAAACTTTGCATTTTTTTTTTTGCATAACATCTGCACATGCACAACCACGTACGCACAAATTTGTCCACACAACTACTTCCACACTCAATAATGCCCTTCAATCATGCATTGACATTCGAAATTCTGCACATGCTAGCTCCGCATAGCCAGCTCTGCACAACCACATTCACAAAACTCCTTCTACACAGTTACATCTGTAGTTGCAAAAAACATTCGTAAATAATAATTAAAAAAGAGACTTGTATATTTCTTATTTTAATAAACCTTTCATAAATCCTTCCACACATTCATTTTACTGAACAACAATTCTTCTTCACACGGATTGAAAACATAGTTTATTTAGCACCCTCATTTATGCAAAAGAGCCCTATTTCTCCCGCACATACTCCTTAATAATATTAATTGGAGATTTGTTCAGCCTTGCTCCCTATGCAAAAAACCTGCAACCGCATCAATACACACATCATTGACCATAACACTAACATAACAGTGCCTTGTAACTGCATATCACATGGATTAAAAACATGGTTTATTTAATATTGCATAATAAGAGTAGCTTTTATAGTCCAATGATTATGATAATTGTTAGAAAAAACAATAATAGCTCCTTCTGTGCCCCTGTCAGTGTCAGAGCACCCTCGTCTATGGAAAACACCCCAGTTCTCCCACGCATACTCCGTCCTCCACACAGTAAAATTTCCACACTTTGAAACTATAAAAATTATCGCATCGTTCATCAGTGTCACAACACTCACTATGCAAAGGACCCCAATTCTCCCGCACATAGTTTGTCCTCTTGCACAAGGAAACATAATAATATTAATTCGACATTTGTTTAGCGTCCCACGGGGGCCTATGAAAACAACCTACAATTGCATCAATTCTCGCATCATTGAATATAATGCTAACATAATAGTAACAATGTCAAATCACTCATCAACACAATGACCACTCACAAAATTACTTTTATTTTAATTTTAAAATGAATTGTCAGGCATTGGAAAAAAACGAAAATAAAATGCCCTCCACTAGGGGAATTATGTCCTATCAGAGCTTCCTCAGCCAATCGGAAATTAGAAATAACATTTAATGAAAATTCGAAAATTATTTTTGAATTTATGCAAAAATGGAAATATTAAGCATTTTCCCGAAACTTTAAATGTGAAAAAACATAGCCAAATAATGCACAATCAATGCAACTTGACTATGAGGCAAATGCTATAGTCCATGATGAGACAAGGACTAATAAGTAAATTATTGAAATTGATTTACATTGATATTCATTTTATAAGGTACAAATTAGATTTGGTTTACGAGCAAGATACATATTTATGATATAAGTTGTAATGTTAATAAAAATATTTGTTTTACTATTTTTAGTTCACATTATTAATAGTTTATGCTTGAATTATTTTAAGAAATGTGTTGAGCTCTTAATAAGTATATCATTACAATTTTCAATTACGCTTATCTTAGGTGATTGGGAGAAATGTTTCTATTCTCCCTACCCAAGTTCAGTTCTTGCAAGTGATATGATGAGCCCATATCGAGTATATTATTTTAATGGCTTTCAGCCTGGTTGTTGAATGGTCTTGAGTCTTGAAGAATAACTTACCCTTACTGATAGACTAGATGGTGGGGTTGTTTGTTTCATGGAAAGAAATTTCATTATAATAACTTCAAGCCTTGTTATTGACCAACCTTGTGCCTTGAATATTTTGGGGGTTTACCTTGCGTACCATCCTCGAAATGAAATGAAGTCCTTGGGGGTTTTCCTACAACATGTGACACACACACACACACACACACCCATACTTGTGGATTTAACACTTATTAATCTTGTTGCATTGACCAACAAATCAATAACAAATAGACATGTCACTTTAAGTAATCTACAACAAAATAAAGTGAAATAGAAAGCCTTCCACATACAACAAATACCTTTAAATTTTAAAGCAATGAGACTATATATAATAAGTAGGAAATGCATTTTAACCATAGTATTTTTAGATCTATATCAACTCTAACTCAGTGGGCTAGCTCTAGCTTTGAGCTTCATGAAAAAGTTATTGGGGTTAATCCCCTGGGTCACTTGCCTTTATTGTGTGTCTCACTTGATGTCTCTATCGAGATACACACCATAATAAATAATGACTAGTTTTCACTAGATACTATCCACAAAATTGAGAAAATGTCAAAAAATTTCCCTAAAATTTCCCTCGTAAAAATAAGATCTATATCAACTAAAAAAACAAAATACAGACATATAAATTAAAATACATACAATTAAAAGTTAACTTGACAAAATATTTAGAACATATTTTAATTTCTTACAACTTACAAAGACATTAATAAGAAAAGAAATTCATAATAATCTAAAATTATTTTTCCTTTTATTGTAATATCATTACTTTGACTTTCCACCTGTAAATTATACACATTTGTCTTTCTATATGTTTAGCATGTGACAATCTAGAATAATAGAATGCACACTTGAAGTTTAAAATAAATTAAAATTTTGATATTAGACATTTTAACATAATATAATGTTGACGAAGATGATAATGGTTAACATCTACATAAATCAAATTTAGATTTATTAAACCTTAAGAAAGGTATGGAGTTACATGATTCACTCTAGAATTTTATTTTGTGTCCAAAAAGATTTAAAATAAACTTTCCTAAATCACCATAGATTTGATGAGTCAAAAAGTTAGGAAGGTTGGAATTCTAACAAATATTTAAAAATAATGATTTAATGTGGGTGTACATAGGACATTATAAGAGAAATTGATTTTCATCTTCCACCTTGTTTTTTTTATGTCAACTAACCCATAGGGGGAATTTGAACCAATGACCTTTTTCACAAGGAGTGTCTTAATGATACACCCATTCACCATCAATTAAAGGCCATGTCGTTCAAACTTGGCTTGCCATTTCCTGGATGGCCATGGTGTAGTGGGTTCCTTGTTGTGATTGAGCTTTGGATGGCTAGTAGACTTTTTATCTTGGTGAGGTGGTCTCGGGAAAATTCCCAAGGGTTGAGGGTGGAGATGGGATTTCTCCTGGAACTCTTGATAGATGGGTGGAGATAGGAAAATTCCTCTGGGTATGGTGAAGAAAGTCAGAGGCATCCAAGCTTTTTTGGTGTTGGTGGTTTCTAGACTGTTTTAGGTGAAATCACTATGGTTGAGGGTTGAGGTGGTTTGGCCTCTGGAAGTCTGGTTGGTTCTATTTTGGTTTAGCCCATCTGATCCCACATTCATGCTTGGAATATGACACAATGGTGATTTGATGAAAGAGAGATTTTGCTTAGCCTAAGCTATGGTTGGGTGGTATGTGGAAGTCCTTGACTTGGTTGGATTTATGCATATGATATTATGTGTTATTTCTTATTGAAATAAATGAGCACTTGTATGAGTTATTCTGTTGATTTTATGACTGGTTTGTCATGGATTTATTTTGGTTAAATGTTGGTTATATGCATGATACCTTCTTGTTGTATAATGTGCCCTTGTTGTGGATCTTGCTTATGTCTTGATAAGATATTGAATGGTATATGAATGCATGGGCTAAGAAATGTTGTTGCAACTATTTTGAGAGGGAATTGAGCCTTCTTGGTGATTCTTTGATGAAGTTAAGAAGATATTGAACAAATAGGCATTCATGACCTATAGTTATTGTGTTTACTATGTGTTTGGAAAATTTTGAGCAAGATCTAGCCTTAGTATTCATCATTCTGAATTTTTATCATATTAGATTGAATTCTAGAAAGTTTTGGGTTGTTCTTGGTAGCTAACCTGTAGCTAACCCTGAAAATTCAGATCTGGGTTGCTAGCCGCACTATTTGAACTGAGAAATTTCGGTTGCAACTGCATGGAGGAAGGCCTATGCGTGCAAATGGAGCCTTCTGGATGCATTAAAGGCTTGTCATACATGCAGATGGGCTGTGTGGTTAGGTAAAAAGTTAGTTCCAACCTAGGGAAGTTCATCAACAAATGTTGTCTGGTATCTGGGTGATGTGGTGCTCCTGGGAGGTTTTTAGTATGTTTGCGGTTGGTAGACCCCACTTCGATAACTGGAACTTGGATGTTGGGTCATGTCATAGTATATATTAACTCATGTTTACCTTAGAGAGCTTGTAAAAGTGGGTAAATGTGGGGTGGGGTGTTATAGAGTGGTATGGGAACGAGGTTGCAACACTGGACCTTGAGGTAAATGCAAATTGTTGTGCATGCAAGTAAGTTATCTATATGTTATTATGAATGCATATTAGCTAATTATTATTATGGATATGATATCCATGTATGAGCTGGTATGATCGAGATGTTGTATCATTTTATGAGAGATTCTTCAGCGTAAATCACATAGAATATCATTTGTCGACGCGTTTCGAACCAACTAGTGTGGTTCATCGTCAGGACAAGTTGAAGAAACAGATCCAGCTTAGCATGTTAAATAGTCTGAGCAGAGTCTCCAACAACTAATTCGACCAACGGCTAATTTTGACTTTGGGACCAGGGTCAAATTATTAATATTATTATTACTATTATTTATTTATTATTATTATTATTATTATTATTCATTTTTAATAAATAAAATAAATCTAATTGGTGTTAATGGTTAGTTAAAAAATTAATTAATTAATTAATTTAATAATTAATAATTATAAAGATTATAATAATAGGTTGTTAATAAAAGCCCCAAGAGTTAGCTCAATCGGTCAAATCAAGTGCCTCGCCAATGGGAGGTCACAGGGTCGAATCCCGAAAGCTCTTGGGGTTAGGTCAGTAAATAGGCCGAGGGGTGTTGATGCCCTTCGGGTGGCGTCCACTCAGTGTTTAAAACCCTGGACGTAGCGGCTACCCATTGACCCGGGTATCCGTAAACCAGTAAGTGAAAAAGAAAGAGAAAATAGGTTGTTAATAAAAGTTAGTTAGAATTAATAAAAATATAGGAACGAGGTAACTTAAAAAATAAAAATAATTGGAACGAGGTAATAAAAATAAAAATACATAAATAAATAAATAAATATTAATGTATGTAAATTAAAGAAGATGGTTATAAAAGGAACTAAAATAAATAAATAAAATAATAAAATAAATTAGTTAATTAATAAAAAATAACCATAAATTAAAAAAAAACAAATAAATAAAAAATAAATTAAGATAAAAAAAAAATAAATAATAATAATAATAATAATAATAATAATAATAAGTAACAAGAAAATATTATCAAGTTAAAAAAGTTAATTAATAAAAATCATAATCCTTCAATTAGGAAGAGAGGGCTGGGATCCAGCAGCTGCTTATCTTCCATCCGTCCTCTCTATTGAGATTGTTTGGTCTTTTCTCAATTTCAAGGGCTTCCCTAAATTTTCGGTGATGGAATTGCGAAACCCTAGCGATAACACTTGCCTCCTATATGCAGACATGATGATTGGAACTCTCTGCATGCTCAGCTAAAGCGGAAGACTTGGTTCTCCTATGCCTGAGGTCAGCTGCATGCTCACTAATCCTTTGACTAATGGAGCAACCAGTCTCACCAATATAGGGTGCCCCACAGGAACAAGGAATAATATAAACCCCTTTCATGTCCTTAGTGTCGATAGGATCCTTCACAGATCTGAGGGATTTACGGAAGGTGTTGAGGGGTCTAAAGGTCGAGGGGACATTATGCCTCTTAAGAATCCTAGCAATCTATCATGCTAATATGGATTGGCCTGTGCAGATGCAATAACCGTCCCTCAGATACATTGAGGTATGATTATTATTATGCTTTTATTTAGCTAACGATGAAATATTATAGGAAATAGAAGGGCAAGAGATGAAGAGTAGAGTAGTTGAGTACAATTCCTATGACTCTTCATAAATTCCTGAAGACACATTGGTAGGATAGGAGAGATCAGTTGAGCAGTAGGGAGAGGACATTCTCCTGTTTTGACAAATACATTGAGAAGTTTGAAGGCATAAATCATGAGTTGCAAGGTAGATAATGAGAAGTTGATTGAGGCATAGGAAAGGCTTGAAAAGCTTAAGAAAAGAAAGCCAAGGTTAATGCATTTATCCTCTAGAGCCTTTCAGATTTGCAGAAGTAGGGACAAATGATCCATCATGGACAAGAAGAAAAGACTAATGGTGTAGATGGAAGTAGGTCTCAGAAAGGGTACAAGATGGACAAAGATGATGTAGTGAAGAGGGGAAGATCCTTGGATACACCTGAGAGGAGGGATACCACATGGACTTCATTCTAGCTCTGATTTGAGAGACATCATCGCAATTATTGCTAGCATCCTTATAGGAGGAGTGAGATAGGGTACTTGCTATAGGAGTTTAAGAAATACAAGCCTCCTACTTTTGATGGGGAAGTGAAGAAATCAAAAGATGTAGAAGCATGGATGCTTGGGATGAAGAAATTATTTAGATTGCATGATTAATTAGAGAATATGAAAGCCAAGATAGATGCCTACAGTCTCAAAGGAAAAGAAAATATTTGGTGGGAAGATGTTAAACATGTTAGAGGCATCAGAGAAGAGGAGCTGATTTGGAATGAGTTTGAAAGAATATTTAGGAAGAAGTACCTGTCTAAGAGATATGATGGTGGAAATGCCAAGGGATTCTATGAGCTCAAGATGGGTTCCGTGATAGATGAATAGTACATGACCAAATTTCTAGAGCTATTGAGGTATGTTCCCTACCTCAAGGATGAGAAAATAAAGGTCCAAGGGTTCATCAATGGATTGGAATTAGCATTCAAAGATCATATTGAGTATGGTGAGCCTTGGTCATTGGAGGAAGTCATATAAAATATGAATAATTGTTATGAGCTATCAAAGTGCAAGCCTGGGTTTAAGTGTTACTGGAAAGGTAATGAGAGGATTAAAGGAAAATGACATAAGAAGCGAGGAAGATCTTAGGATGTAGGTGAAAAGGAAAATGTGGAACCTCATAAGAAGTTTAATGAAATTGAGAGAGGACATGGGTCTCAACTTGAGGAGCAACAAAATAAAGGTGATGATAAGAAACCATTGAGGTGTTGGACTTGTGGTCAAGAACATCACAAGAGGGATTGTCCATCGCATCAAGGTAGCATACCTCATATTTACAATGCTCAGGAGGCACATACAGTTGGGGATGTAGTCCAGAGCATTCCTCGAATCTATGTAGCAGTGGATAAAAAGGATGTAGATCATCAAGAATCTATTATTGAGATGGAAGTGCCATTTGAATAAAGAAGTGCATGAAAAATCTTGACTAGTGTTGAAAAATGCAACCAGAAATTCTCAATTTGATTTTTCCTTGATTAGATTGAGAAAATTCGTATTTCCACACCAAAAAACAACTTAGATGCAATTAACTTGTGTAAAATGGATTGTGTCACCTAGTTTACTTAGTAAATTCGAGTTGGAGGAGTTAGAGTTTAGTTAAGCATGTGCTATTGCTAATTTTTAGCAATCAAAGTCAATTATCTCAAGTTGTTTTCAATTAAACTAGTTCCAATCGTTGGAGGAACTAGTGGAAGGTTAGTTGTGCAGTGGGACTTCAGTCAAACTAAGTGATCATCTAGTTAACTGATAAATTAGCCAAAAATAGATAGTGCATGAATATAATTTGAGTTCCCTAGCTTTGGTGGATATTCCAAGGCAATGTAACATCAATTGTAGACTAGTCTTGAGTGTAAAGGTGTTGCATGCAGTAAGATGATCAACCTTGGGAATTACACAATCCATTTTGGAGAAATTCCTAAATAATAGGGGCCTAATTTCTCAAGGAATTGAGAAATGAAATAGGGGCTCAAGCAGAGGTAGAAATTGATTAAGTTTGGGTTAAATCTTCTCAGTGAGAAGAGAGATAGGTTATTCACTTCTAGGTTATGCTTAGTTGAGCAAAGAAATTGTAACACATCTCTATTCATCAAATTAATGCAAGTAGGGAAGGGTTTTTTTTGCAGATTGCTTTCCCTTGGAAAAATACTGTGTGCATGTGTGTTATTTCTCATTGCATGTTTGTGTTTGATGATCTAAATTTTGAATTAACTTCTGCAAAGCAATAGAGTAGGTTTGTGTCTTGTGATTTTGATTAAAAATTCATGAGCAGTTGCAAATATAAACCATAATTTCTACATGGTATTAGAGTAGGATTCATAGTAGAACAAGAAATTCGAATCTATTTATTAGAAGGATCATATATGAAGTTTAGTGTAGTAGGATCTCTTCAGATCTGACAACATGACCTTCAACGAGTTGAGGCTAGAGTATGCCTTGTGTTAGTGCCTAGATTTACCTCATCTTGAAAAGGTACGATCCAGGGCCAACATCAAACCACGCTCAGCCTTGTAGCTAGCCCTACGAGGACAGGAGAGGGCTCTCTCCGGGTCAATCTCAGCGAAAGATAATCGATGGGGCTTGAGATGACTGATTTAACAACTGATCTTAGGCTAGGTATGAAGTGCAAGGATTTGATTCGAGTTTTTGAGGGTTTTTTGGAAAAAAGGGAAAGGCAAATTTGGGTCCGGGGCGAGGTAGGCAGTAGTTTTGATGCTTTAGATTAAATGAATGGATGGAAAAGACCACTAAGGAGCTGAAGAGGGCAAGAGGGCACCAAGAATCCTCTTCAAACTGAAGAAAACATTGAAAATTAAACAAACTAACAGGCAGAGCACAACAAGCTAATGAATTCTACCTTTTGTCACTCATTTGTTTAATTTCAGAAGCAAAGAGAAGGGAAATGGCATACATAAAACATCAATGAACTTACAATTGCATGAAGAAAACACCATCAAAGCACAGAGCCACAAGGATCCCAACAAGTGCTGCAAAACCCTGGTCTTTCCTTAGCCAAAAATGCAGAAATCAAATGTACAATGGAGTGCCAAGAAATCCCTAGTGTCCAACCCTGAAAATGACTCAGAAAATACATGATATAGACTAGCTCAACCCATTCCCATGCCTCTAGGGGTCGAGCTCATCATTCTAGGAGCTATTTCAACCAATTCTAAACAAAGCACTGAAATCTAGGCAATCAAACAACTTGCCTCTATATGGTAGGAAACTGATTCATTCATTTAATTTTGACTTTTTAGTGAATGAATCCTCTAGAACAAGTAAATATGTACCAAAATTACATCATGGTTATGAAATTACATCATGGTGGATCAAAAGTTACATGAAAAAGTGAAACTAGTCAAAACTGGGCGAATTTCTGAGCTGTACAGTGAAAAATAGGCAAAAATCCTCTATGTGCCGCGCCTGATTCTCTATGCATTGCGCCACTTTGGAGTTGAATTTCAGGCCCTTCCCGAAGTAAAAATTGAGCCCAATATAGCTTGTTGGAAATCCCTTCCTATCTACTTTCCAACCCAAGTGGAATTTCTGAATTTGGATGTCATTTGCCCCTCCAAAACTTCAATCTCCCAAGACTGCTTCCTGTGTGTCAAAATAAGGGCAGTGAGGTCATTTTTTGAGTGTTTTTGACCCCTTGAGGGCTCAAAACCTAACCAAATTTCTTGGCCATGCACAATAAACCATAATTTTTCATGCCAAATCCAGAAATGTAAAGTTTTTGAGATTTGGAGCCCTCTAGCGAAAGCGAGCGACACGTGGCGCGACGCATAGGGAGGCGAAACCTGTTTTTTAGTGCAAAAAATTTCAAGATGCCAAAAATTTCTCCAAATTTCTTGAAATTTGGGCTGGACCTTCTCTATCAAGTGTCATGCTGGGCCAAAGAGACTTCAGCCAATATCTGAAGACGATCATGCTCCTTTTGCCTCTTTTGCTTCCTTATTGCCTTCTTTAATTTTGCCTTTAGATTCCTTATTCGTGCCTTGCAAACCTTGTTCCATGCCATGTAGTGGAAAGCCATGTGTCTCAGCAATGCTTTGTCCCTATCGGCCTTGTCCAATAATCTCTCTAAGTGGATGTTGACTCTTTCGAGCCAAGACTCCCGATCATCATTAATCTCTTGCTCCAATGAAGTGAATTCAATCCTCCTCCTTTGGGTAGCTTGACGATTCTCCTTGATGTTTTGTAATTCCATAATCACCTGCTGATCTTCAAGCTACTTATTCCTTTGCTCCAAGTATTTTATATTCCACTTAGCCCTCTCCAAGTTGAGGGATAAGGCTTTGATCTCTGTCTGCTGCTCCTGGATGATTTCTCTAAGGTTGGCACTTTGCGGGCCCACATCTGTATCATCATCCTGAATGAGAATGAAGTCGGTCTCTCATTCACCTGAAGGCCCCTCATCCTGCATTGGCCTCTTGCCTTTGTCTTGTACCTGTGGTGCTGATGTCGGAAGTGAGGCCCCTTCCACACTGGGTGGAGATAACACTCGCTTTGCTGCTGCAAACAATTGCCTGGTACCCTTCTGATAAGTAATGAAAACCGGTATAGTAGCAGTGTGTGGATCATGGCCTTCATGCTGATAAGAAGGTCCTCCTGTCACATGTCCAACCTCTGAAGATCCCTGTGGAGCTTTGAAGAAGTCACGAGAGATGAAATCATCCCAAGTGATGCCCTGTAATCCAAGCTGATGAACCACCACAATCTTGATGAGAGAAAAATGATAAACACTGTTAAGTTGCTGCTGAGGGGTCTTGTGCTGCACAAGGGTGGTCATCCTTTCTATATTTCGGCATATGAAATAAGGAATGTTCATCATCCGTACCCGGGTGAAATGCATTAGCAGCCTGATGTGATAAGCATACAAGCGGGAGAACCGTCCCTCACAGCTGAAATACTTCATGATTAATTTCATTAGTGGAGCATATTCATCTTTGAGGTACCGAAATGGAAACAATCTCTTGAGTTGTCTCAAAAAACCGGGTTTAATATATGGCTCATAATGCTGCCGGTCAATTTTCTGCCTCTTGTTCCATGGTTCTCCAATGTTTGGTATGCCGGTTGCTAATGAAATGGAATCTGGTGTTAGTGTGAAAGTGACACCAGCTAAAGTGGCCTGATCACCCTGTAAATGTAGTACAAACAGACGAGCCAACTCATGATGAGATTGAACATTAGCAACCTTATCACAAACTCATAACATGATTGACGTTGAAAACAGGAGATGGCAAGAGGGCGGGCCTGTAATTCAGTAAGGGTGGTTGGTTCTTCTCTGATATGTCTACCACCTCTATGAGGCCTCTTGGGTGCATGTCCCTCCATGGGTGAGTCACTTTGGGTCTCCATTTCATAATCAGATGAATGACCGGATGACATGACTACTGTACAAAATGCCTTGGAGAAAACTGATTGCTGATGTATGAAAACTGTGTTGGACTACTTTTTGTGTTGGACTTGACCTCTGCCACCAAGGGGAAAACAATGAAACAAGGGACTGTTAGGAGAGGGGAAAACTAGTGGGAAATTTGGGATTGTTGGGATAGAAGTAATTAGGGAAATATGGGATAGTTTGGGATTTTATGTATGGGATTAGGGTTTAGGGTTTTACATTTGGAAATTTGGGAAAGGGAATTTGGGATAGGGGTTTAGTGATTTTAGGGGGTAGGGAACAATGAAATCAGGGGAAAATGGAATAAGGGAGAAAAGAGAATGATGGAAAGAGAATAAACTTGGTGGCAAATAGTTGTTGAAACCCTAGGCAGCCATTTTTATGTGAGGGCTTTGACATGGTAGGGTTTGATTATATGTTTAGACCATCACCATTCATAAACCACCATAGCCTATCACAAAATTGGATAAATCACAGAGATGGAGGCTCTACCTGTCAAATCGTGCAAGTTAATGGCAATTTGGAGCAAAGGTTAGCAGTTTTCGGGCCTTTTGCTGTGTGCACCGCGCAGCTCACCCAATGCGCCATGCCTTCCCAGTGCACCGCGCCCGTGTTATTTTTCACTAGTTTTTTGCTTCCAGTGTGCCGCGCCTCCCCAGTGCGCCGCGCCTCCTGCTCAGTGCGCTGCGCCGGCCAGTTTTCTTCCAAATTCACCCAAATTTCGCACTTGTTCACCAAATTTGCTCTACCTTGCTTCTCTTTAACAAATGAGCTTATCAAATGAAGGAATTGCTTATAATCAAAGAGCTTTTAAGATTTTAGCTCATGAAACCCACTTTTATAATGTTTGGCAAATAACCTTTATTTCAACCCCTGTTTTTGGACTTTTTTCACTTTTTTGGCATGTTGATGAGCTAAATGAGCTGAACTTTGTTTGTTTTTGCAGGTGTTGGAGCTTCTTAGGCTAAGGAAAGGAACCAGGGTGCAGATGAAGGAATTTGCAATGACGAAAACAAAATTTACATGATTTTTGTACAAATAAGGCTAAATACTCTGTTTTTTCCTCAAAACAGAGTTTTGAGGAAAAACACATTTCCGAACACTTGTTGATGAAATTTATTGATGTTGAAACATCCTCATGGCCTACTGGCAATTATTGAACACTCTGACACATTTTTTGATGAAACCCTAATAAAACCCTAGACCTAAGTGACCATGAAACCCTAAAGACAACTTATGCAATTTTCAAGATAAAAAGACTGTATATGTTTTTTTTTAAATGATGAGCCAGCAGGTAGATAACATGAGGGGAATAAGTGACAAGGCCCTTCCGTCAGACTATGGCATGCTCCCTAACGGAATGCAGATGAATGAACTGTATGAGAAACCTAAAAAATGAAATGCAATAAGAGAAATGATCTCTGACAGAGGGATGTAAAGGCTGACTCTAACATTGGCTCCAATGGGGATGGTAGCTCCTGGGAGGTGCCAAGAACGACAGACCTCTGGGAGAGATAGACAGTGCCTTCGGCCATTGGGCTATGGAGTCCATTATTTTGACCAATTAACACAAGACTCTTGACTTATTTATTGACTGAAAATTTGACTCAAACTGACTCAATTTTGAAACTAAAATGACTGAAAGAATAACTCAACAAACTGAACCCAAAACTAAAATATTTATTTAGAATTATAGCCTTCACCTCAGGCCCCAGACTGAAGAAAAGACCACAAAACACACTTGCAATGAAACTGAAATAAAATGGTATTTACAGTGACAATGTGAACAACAGAAACAACTCAGAAATGATACCGCTTGAGCAGCTGACCATTGGCCAACCCTCCTAGACAATCTTCCCCGTTCATCTCCTTCAGAAGAAAGGCATTCTGACCCCGATATGCTGCAATCTTAAAGGGACATTTCTAGAGATTTTTAAACTTACCGTGCTTGCACTTTTCCTCATTCCTTGCATCCCACTTCAGCACCACATCATCCAACTGAAATTTGTCCGCCTTTTCTTTTTTGTCATAAATTTTCTTAATTCTCTCCTGCAGCTTGAATGTGCTTTGAAAAACTTCTTCCCGTGTCTGCTGCAAATGGATCATTTGATTTAGTCTTCTCTGCATTGGATCATTTTTACTACCAGCTTCCTAAAGAAGTTTGACTACCGGAGCTGTGAGAGAGGTAGGAAACACTGTATCAACTCCATAAACTAGCTCAAAGGGGGACATACCAATGGATTTCTTCTGACTCACTCGATCTGCCCAAAGTGCATGGACCAACTTCTTATGCCAAATCTTCTTGTTTATTTCCAACACCTTTTTAATGATGTTAACCAAATATTTTTTGGAAGACTCTGCCAATCCATTGCCTTTCAGATGATAAGCGGTTGAGTGCCCCAAAGTAATGTGATATTTATGACAAAACTCAACCATCATTTTTGATTTAAAAGCTGCTGCGTTATCAGTGATTAAATTATTTAGGCAACCAAAACAAGACAAAATATTATTCTCAAGAAATGAAATTATTACCGCATCTGTAGCTTGTCTGGTGGGAATTCCTTCGATCCACTTTGTGAAATAATCTGTCGCCGTGAGGATCCATCTATGATGACCTGAAGAAGCAGGATGAATTTCACCAATGAAATCCAACCCCCACTATTGAAAAGGGGCACTCACCTCAATGGGCTTAAGCGGCAAAGGCTGTAATTTCTGCCTTCCTTCAAAAATCTGACATTTATGACAGCTCTTGACAGTCTTAAATACATCAGAAAACAATGTTGGCCAATAGTATCTGGCTCTCAGAATTTTATTTGCCATTGTTTTCCAAAAAAGGTGACCGCCACAATCTCCTTTATGGAAATCCTCCATGACCTGCTTCGCTTCTTCTTCCACCAAACAATTCAACAAAACACCATTGGGATCTTTCCAATAAAGTGCAGAATTCAAAATACAAAACTTAGCAGCCTTTAACTTAAGAGTTCTAGCTTTGTTTCTAGCCATACCAGGTGGTGGGGACAAATTTTGAAGCACATATATGATATCTGAATACCATGGAGAAAGAACAAAGATTTCAGATACCTGAATTGACGAACCTTCCTCATTCTCATCAGACATAGTAGCAATCAGATTTATGTCTAAGACGTGCAGATTTGATTCAGCCATTAACTTTGCCAATCCCTGTCCTTTAACAAGCTTTGTGGGCTTTATCTCCACATCATACTCCAGCAAAGCTGCAATCCACTTGCCTCGTCTTCCTTCTGGATCTGTTTGTACCAAAATATCTTTGACAGCAGCGTTAGGAAGATAAGACAAAATATGAGAATGTAGAATATATACCCGAAAATCTTTCAATGCTTTTACAAGTGAAAGGGCTTGCTTTTCAATGATGTTGTACTTCAAGGCTACATCTCTTATAGTTCGGCTGAAAAAAGTAATTGGTCTTTCGTGCTCATCTTTTTTCTGCATTAATACATCTGCCATACTGTGCTCCGAAGCAAATGAAAACAGTATAAAATCCTGAGTATAATCCGGGCTGATTAGAACCGGAGTTGAAGAAAGAGCCAATTTTACTAGATTGAAAGATTTTATAGCCTCTTCGGTCCACTTCACTTGGTTTTCCTTCTTAAGCATGTTTGTAATCTCTCTTAGGTGTTCAGCAAGACTAGGCACAAAGCGGCGTAAAAAATTCATCTTACCATTAAAAGATTGAATTTCATTCTTGTTCTGGGGAAGGTCAATTTGCTGAATCGCTTCTACATGTGCTGGATCAATACGAATTCCATCTTTTGAGATAATGTGTCCAAGTAGTTTTCCCTCATCCATGGCAAACAAGCTTTTCTTCGGATTCAGCAACACACCATATTTTCTGTGCTTTTGAAAGACAATTTTCAAATGATACATGTGTTCTTCATTTGAATTAGAAAACACCGTCAAATCATCAAGGTACACAACCAAGAAGACATCCTTCTCATTTGCGAAAGCCATATCCATTGTCCGCTGAAATGTGGCACCTGCGTTCTTCAAACCGAAAGGCATTTTAGCATAATGAAAATTTCCCCACGGAGTGGTGAACGCTGTTTTATCTCGGTCATCTTCATGGACCAAAATTTGGTTATATCCAGAATAACCATTGAATAGTGACATACGAGATGCTCCAACTACTCACTGAAGTATGTGATCCATTTTTGGCAATGGATAATTATCCTTCAATAAAACTTTATTGAGATTCCTAAAATCAATGCACAAACGAATCTCACTTGTCTTCTTTTGTACGGGCACCAAATTAGAGATCTAATCATAAAATCTGATGGGAATGATGATTCCTGATTTGTACAACTTGTTTACCTCCTTCTCAATTGATGGCAACAGTTTTGGATTTAGCCTTCTAAACTTCTGTCTGAAAGGTTTTTGATTAGGCTTAATAGGAATAGTATGCTTAATTATATTGGTATCATATGTCTTCAAGTCAGAATAGTCCCAAGCAAACACATCATCAAAGGATGAAAAAAAACTGATATATTTGGCCTTTACCTTTTGTGGCAATGCTTTGGACAGCTTTACCATCTTCGGATGTTCAGTTGTTCCAATATTAACCTCTTCAACTCCCTTCTCTGTTGGCTGCAATGTTGGTTTGCGGGCTACATCATCATGATCAAAGAGTTCCTCTAAAGGTATTGTTATAGACATTTTTGGGCACTGCAACCCCAATCATAAATGTCCATAAACCAAGGGCTTTTAAGTCCCTAAAAGTGTTGTTCCAACCTCTAAAAGAACAAGGTCAACTGATTACATCTTCTCCCAGAAGTTCTCCATGAAAAACTGCTCAGAAATGGTCAAAACTGGACCATCTCACCTGCTCCATGGTCAAAGTGCGCTGCATCCCACATAAATACACACAGGAGGTGCGATGCATCTTGAAAAGCCCTTCTATGGGGTGCGATGGGCGAGAGTGGACAAATGGCAGGGTCAATCTGTAGGGTGGAGGATCATGGAATCTTCTAGAAACTTCTCCTGTGACACTTGCCTCTCTGCATTCGCCCAGGGATGAGTAAGAGATCATCAATCTCCAAGTGGAATCAAGAACTATCAGAGAGAGGACACTAATCAAATCTAAAAAGCTGACTCAGCCCCCTTGCAAACATCTATATATGGATCCCTCATCCCAGAGATCCAGAGGCTGGAATTTTGTATCTTGTAAGGAAGTGCTGCTGGTTTCTTGGTGCAATATCATAGTGTTGGGTGATCTAAGCTTTTCATGAGGTGAAGAAGGGCTTTCTTGCTGAGAGGATGATGTTGGGTCAAAACAATTGGTTGTAATCCTCTTTGCTCTTTCTTGATTATCAATAAAGCTATTCAAGTTTTCCTCCACATTCTTGTATGATTGATGTTATATGCATTTGTGTGGTCAATATATATCTGGTCCTATATTGTTTATGATAATAGATCTATGTTCTTGGATAGTGTTATGCTGCTTTGATTCTACAGGTGCTCTTTGAAGCTGGGTAGACAAGGAAGCGAGTAGCAAAGATCTATCAGAAGGGAGAGGAATCGAGCGAGGAACCAAGCGCAAGACAGAGGTTGGTCTCCTTATTCCCCTCTTATCTATTTCTCATAAAGGAAAACGAAAGTAGTTTTAGTTTGTTTGTTTCTAAGGTAGCTACCAGCCTTAGTGGGACTAGCAGCTCTGCATAGACATTTCTGTTTCTAAGTGAATACTGACATTGCTGGGTGGACAAAGCATTCATATAAACTCTCTGATACTCATCCGACTCTTCTTCAAGAGCTGTGTCATTCGCCAAGATAAAATCTGCATCCTCCTGTATAACTGAACTTTCTGCAAACTCATCATCTTCAGTGATAAAGGTGGGCATATCATCAGGAGTAAAGAAGTGATTTTCTTCTCCTACTACATTGTCTTCATCATCAAATTCGGGACCAACAAAATTTTGCTGAAGAGGTGTCTTTACTTGCTGTTGTTGTGATGCCGGTTCTTGTGCTCGTTGCTCACGCTGTTTGATCCTGAATTGAGGTTGCTGCTGGCCACGAAAATTAGGATTCCAAATCTGCGGTTCAGGCTTATCAAGTGTTAACCTTTCAATCATCTTTTCTACCTTGTGGAGCACTTGATCTGAGGTAGAAGCTTCTTCCTTTATTGAGACTCTCTTCTCGGCTTTCAATCTGGCTCTCTTGTCATTCAGATTTGCCTCAACACTAATGACAATTTTCTGCATTTCTTCTAAGGTAGCCGGATCTCTCTCCCTTAATTGATAAGCCATGTCTGGATCAAAACCATCCGGGAACTTGAGCAAAGCTGACTTTCTATATGGCCTTAAATCATCGGGAATTGCATTATAAACCGCATTGAATCTAATACAGTAGTCTTGCACGGACTCACCAACATTCCGCTTGATCTTGGTATATTCAAAAGTGATTTGAAGAGGATCTTTCTTTACTTTCCAGCGATCCAAGAACTGTCTTTGAAGCTCTTCTAATGTGGGAACACTTCTAGCTACCAAAGCTCTTAACCATTTTCTTACCTCACCGCCGAAAGTCTGCATGAATAATATCATGGTCATGTTTTCTGCATCAATCTCATGAAGATCGAAGAAATCTGTCATTCTATCCACATGTTGCTGAGCTGTGGTACCATGAGGAGTGCCATCAAACAAAGGAATTTTACTCTGATAATCTGCGGACATATCATCCAAAACTTGAGGCAACGCGAGAGGTGCAAAACGAGCAGCCATTTCTCTTGGTGGATTTGCAATCGGTCTTGGTGAAGTTGGGGAGTGGGCGCAGCTGATGTGTGAGGTGTATGAGGAGGTGTATGCAGAGGTGAAACAATCTTGGGTATTTTAGGAGTAGAAGGAGTAGATGGAGGCGATACGACTGCAGATTTTTGATCAGAAATAGTAGGCTGTGGGGAAGGGTAGGAATGAAAGGAGGTTCGGTGGGAATTCTTGAACTAGACGTAATTGCAGATGACCCAAGGGTTGCAGAAGTAGTCTCTAAGAAATCAGCAATATTAGAAGCCGTAATTGAAGTATGGAGCTGGTTCAAAATGTAATCATCAATGGATTTATTAGCCCTTTTAGTTTCAAGATTTCGAACAAACTCAGGATTTAAGACAGTGGAAGCAACAACGCTTTCAGATTTGGTTTCAAACAAAGACAACTCAAACTGCTCATCAAATTCTTAGTCCTCAAGATAATCAAAATCAACAGGACATGACTGAGCTTTTAACATGAGAATGATAGAACTTCCTCGGCGAACGATTCTTGGAATAAGGTTAGGATTTTCGTAGACAGGAGGAGGTTCAGGATCCGGATTTGCTCTGGTATGTCTTCTGGAAACCCGTGTGTTTTTATTTCAAGAAATCAAAGGGACATAAACAACTTGTTTAGCCTATCAAATTCTAAACTTATCATCCAAAAGATTAGAATTCTCAGATGTACTGGGTGATTTGAAAGTCAAGTGTCACGATTACAAGCTAGACCGGAGATTGATTGAAGCAGCATTTATCTACTTCAGCTAATGCAAAGAAAAAGCTTTTCGAAGGCTACTTGGCATAACTTCAGGCTCCGTTAACTTATAAAACAAATGACATCAAGCAAACCATTTTCTTCCCTAGTATGGTCGCCACTATGTTAGTGCCTAGATTTACCTTAGGCTGAAAAGGTAGAATCCAGGGCCAACATCAAACCATGCTCAGCCTCGTAGCTAGCCCTACGAGGACAGGAGAGGGATCTCTCCAGGTCAATCTCAGCGAAAGATAATCGATGGGGCTTGAGATGACTGATTTAACAACTAATCTTAGGCTAGGTATGAAGTGTAAGGATTTGATTCGAGTTTTTGAGGGTTTTGTTGGAAAAAAGGGAAAGGCAAATTTGGGTCCAGGGATGAGGCCAAATTTTTGCAGAGTTCCGATTGGGGCGAGGTAGGCAGTAGTTTTGATGCTTTAGATTAAATGAATGGATGGAAAATACCACTGAGGAGCTGAAGAGGGCAAGAGGGCACCAAGAATCCTCTTCAAACTGAAGAAAACATTGAAAATTAAACAAACTAACAGGCAGAGCACAACAAGATAATGAATTCTACCTTTTGTCACTCATTTGTTTAATTTCAAAAGCAAAGAGAAGGGAAATGGGATACATAAAACATCAATGAACTTACAATTTCATGAAGAAAACACCATCAAAGAATAGAGCCACAAGGATCCCAACAAGTGCTGCAAAACCCTGGTCTTTCCTTAGCCAAAAATGCAGAAATCAAATGTACAATGGAGTGCCAAGCAATCCCTAGTGTCCAACCCTGAAAATTACTCAGAAAATACATGATATAGACTAGCTCAACCCATTCCCATGCCTATAGGGGTCGAGCTCATCATTCTAGGAGCTGTTTCAACCAATTCTAAACAAAGCACTGAAATCTAGGCAATCAAACAACTTGCCTCTATATGGTAGGAAACTGATTCATTCATTTAATTTTGACTTTTTAATGAATGAATCCTCTAGAACAGGTAAATATGTACCAAATTACATCATGGTTATGAAATTACATCATGGTGGATCAAAATTTACATGAAAAAAGTGAAACTAGTCAAAACCGGTTGAATTTATGAGCAGTACAGTGAAAAATAGGCAAAAAATCCTCTATGCGCCGCGCTTGATTCTCTATGCGCCGCGCAACTTTGGAGCTGGATTTGAGGCCCTTCCTGGAGTCCAAATTGAGCCCAAGATTGCTTGTTGGAAAGCCCCACCTGTCTACTTTCCAACCTAAGTGGAATTTATGAATTTGGATGTCATTTGCCCCTCCAAAACTTCAATCTCCCAAGACTGCTTCCTGTGTGTCAAAATAAGGGTAGTGAGGTCATTTTTGAGTGTTTTTGACCTCTTGAGGGCTCAAAACCTGCCCAAATTTCTTGGCCATGCACAAGAAACCATAATTTTTCATGCCAAATCCAGAAATGTAAATTTTTTGAGATTTGGAGCCCTCTAGCGAAAGCGAGCGCCACGTGGCGCGGCGCATAGGGAGGCAAAACCTGTTTTTTAGTGCAAAAAATTTCAAAATGCCAAAGATTTCTCCAAATTTCTTGAAATTTGGGCTGGAAATTCTCTATCAAGTGTCATGCTAGGCCAAAGAGGCTTTGGCCAATATCTGAAGACGATCATGCTCCTTTTGCCTCTTTTGCTTCCTTATTGCCTTCTTTAATTTTGCCTTTAGATTCCTTATTCGTGCCTTGCAAACCTTGTTTTGTGCCATGTAGTGGAAAGCCATGTGTCTCAGCAATGCTTTGTCCCTATTGGCCTTGTCTAGCAGTCTCTCTAAGTGGATGTTGACTCTTTCGATCCAAGACTCCCGATCATCATTAATCTCTTGCTCCAATGAAGTGAATTCAATCCTCCTCCTTTGGGCAGCTTGACGATTCTCCCTGATGTTTTGTAATTCCATAATCACCTGCTGATCTTCAAGCTGCTTATTCCTTTGCTCCAAGTATTTTATATTCCACTTAGCCCTCTCCAAGTTGAGGGACAAGGCTTTGATCTCTGTCTACTGCTCCTGGATGATATCTCTAAGGTTGGCACTTTGCGGGCCCATGTCTGTATCATCATCCTGAATGAGAATGAAGTTGGTCTCTTGTTCACCTGAAGGCCCCTCATCTTGCATTGGCCTCTTGCCTTTGTCCTGTACCTGTGGTGCTGATGTCGGAAGTGAGGCCCCTTCCACACCGGGTGGAGATAACACTCGCTTTGCTGCCGCAAACAACTGCCTGGTACCCTTCTGATAAGTAATGAAAACTGGTATAGTAGCAGTGTGTGGATCATGGTATTCATGCTGATAAGAAGGTCCTCCTGTCACATGTCCAGCCTTTGAAGATCCCTGTGGAGCTCTGAAGAAGTCACGAGAGATGAAATCATCCCAAGTGATGCCCTGTAATCCAAGCTGATGAACCACCACAATCTTGTTGAGAGCAAAATGATAAACACTGTTAAGTTGCTGCTGAGGGGTCTTATGCTGCACAAGGGTGGTCATCCTTTCTATATTTCGGCATATGAAATAAGGAATGTTCATCATCCATACCTGGGTGAAATGCGTCAGCAACCTGATGTGATAAGCATACAAGCGGGAGAACCGTCCCTCACAACGGAAATACTTCATGATTAATTTCATTAGTGGAGCATATTCATATTTGAGGTACCAAAATGGAAACACTCTCTTGAGCTGTCTCAGAAAATCAGGTTTAATATATGGCTCATAATGCTGCCGGTCAATTTTCTGCCTCTTGTTCCATGGTTCTCCAATGTTTGGTATGTCGGTTGCTAATGAAATGGAATCTGGTGTTAGTGTGAAAGTGACACCAGCTAAAGTGGCATGATCACCATGTAAATGCAGTACAAATAGACGAGTCAACTCATGATGAAATTGAACATTAGCAACATTCTCACAAAACTCATAACATGACTGATGCTGAAAATAGGAGATGGCAAGAGGGCGGGCCTATAATTCAGTAAGGGCGTTTGGTTCTTCTCTGATATGTCTGCCACCTCTATGAGGCCTCCTGGGTGCATGTCCCTCCGTGGGTGAGTCATTTTGGGTCTCCATTTCATAATCAGATGAATGACTGGATGACATGACTATTGTACAAAATGCCTTGGATAAAACTGATTGCTGATGTATGAAAACTGTGTTGGATTGCTTTTTGTGTTGGACTTGACCTCTGCCACCAAGGGGAAAACAATGAAACAAGGGACTGTTAGGAGAGGGGAAAACTAGTGGGAAATTTGGGACTGTTGGGATGGAAGTAATTAGGGAAATATGGGATAGTTTGGGATTTTATGTGTGGGATTAGGGTTTAGGGTTTTACATTTGGAAATTTGGGAAAGGGAATTTGGGATAGGGGTTTAGTGATTTTAGGGGGGTATGGAACAATGAAATCGGGGGAAAATGGAATAAGGGAGAAAAGAGAATGATGGAAAGAGAATAAACTTGGTGGCAAACAGTTGTTGAAACCCTAGGAAGCCATTTTTATGTGAGGGATTTGACATGGTAGGGTTTGATTATATGTTTAGACCATCACCATTCATAAACCACCATAACCTATCACAAAATTAGATAAATCAAAGAGATGGAGGCTCTACTTGTCAAATCGTGCAAGTTAATGGCAATTTGGAGCAAAGGTTAGCAGTTTGCGGACCTTTTACTGTGTGCACCACGCAGCTCACCCAATGCACCGCGCCTTCCTAATGTGTCGCGCCCATGTTATTTTGCATTGGTTTTTTGCTCCCAGTGCGCCGCGCAGGCCAGTTTTCTTCCAAATTCACCCAAATTTTGCACTTGTTCACCAAATTTCCTTTACCTTGTTTCCCTTTAACAAATGAGCTTATCAAATGAAGGAATTGCTTATAATCAAAGAGCTTTTAAGATTTTAGCTCATGAAACCCACTTTTATAATGTTTGGATAATAACCTTTCTTTCAACCCCTGTTTTTGGACTTTTTGCACTTTTTTGGCATGTTGATGAGCTAAATGAGCTGAAATTTGTTTCTTTTTGCAGGTGTTGGAGCTTCTTAGGCTAAGGAAAGGAACCAGGGTGCAGATGAAGGAATTTGCAATGACGAAAAAAAAATTACATGATTTTTGTTCAAATAAGGCTAAATACTCAGTGTTTTCCTCAAAACAGAGTTTTGAGGAAAAACACATTTCCGAACACTTGTTAATGAAATTTATTGATGTTGAAACATCCTCATGGCCTGCTGGCAATTATTGAACACTCTGACACATTTTTTGTCGAAACCCTAATAAAACCATAGACCTAAATGACCATGAAACCCTAAAGACAACTTATTCAGTTTTCAAGATAAAAAGACTGTATATGTTTTTTTTAAATGATGAGCCAATAGGTAGATAACATGAGGGGAATAAGTGACAAGGCCCTTCCGTCAGACTATGGCATGCTCCCTATTAGGCCCCTATACAGCTGGTTTCATAACACTCCCTAACAGAATGCAGATGAATGAACTGTATGAGACACCTAAAAAATGAAATGCAATAAGAGAAATGATCTCTGATGGAGGGATGTAAAGACCGACTCTAACACCTTGGAAGGCACATTTAATTTTAATTGCATGGAAGGATCAGATGGAGGCGATATTGGATGATAATGGCTTGCCAGAACACATCGAGATAGATGTTGCAAAACCACAAGAATTTGATGCCCAAAACCTTGCTTAGTGGAATAAAGATGTAGCCAAGGTGAGGAGAGTAATATTGGAGGGAGTACGTGATCAAATTGTCTCAAATATCCATGGGAAATAAACTCCATTCGTAATGTGGAAAGCACTAACAAAATTGTTCGAGAATAGTGGTGACCATAGGAAGTTGGCGCTCAAGGATAAACTTAAAAATATCAAGATGCAGAAGAATGAGATTATTACACAGTATCTGAGCAGGTTTACACAATGTCGTGATGAACTTGGTGGGGTTGGTGTTAATGTTGCAAAAGATGACTTGGTAAGCCTATCCCTTCTAGGCCTTCCCAAGAGCTATCATGGCTAGCAAGATTCAGTGAAGGGGAGGGAGAAACTACAGAAAATTGAACGCTTATGGTATGATTTGGTACAGGAGGAAATAAGGCAAAATACTAGAGATGGGAATTCATCCAAGGGTGAGGAAAATTTTCATTGGTTGTGTTATCTCAAAATCAGACCCTGGAAGGCTGCAGACCAGGAAGACTTCAAGTAACTGTTTCAGACCAATTTTTTAGCTAAGGCTTAGCCTCCTTAGCCTGAGAGGGCTCTCTCAAAGGGTTTAAGATTTGTGATTGTGATTGAGATGGCTAACTCTTTTATGAAACAAATAGTAATGAGGCTGGTAGAATCTAAATTAACAAGCATCCATTGGGCTCATGGAGTCATATGTCATTTAGCATTAATAGTGAATTGGCTTTGCAATGAAATCAAGGCATTCAGACTTCAATATACATAAAGGAGAACAGACACAAAAGGGACAGTATATGAGTACATGAAGGAAATTAGAACATAGCATGTGATTTCTAAGTAATCAAGTACTCATCAAACTGTAAACAACATGAAAGACAACAAGAGGAATTCATACATTGAAGTCACTATGATTCTTGAGCAGCAAAAAACCATTACTGTATTACCAAAGGACAAAGTCTTTACATAAGCTTCACAACAGGCTTTTTTACATAAAATTCCAACCCCTATTACATTTCCCATCCTTCTATATATAGAGTTCCTCCTTAAACATTAAGGGAACTCGAAAACTACTTCTAATGACATCTGTTTAGCTTTTAACTGCCTATTTAATGTAACAAACTTCCACTAGACCTTCTAGATATCTAAATCAAGTAGGACTCTAATTCCATAACAGCCTTGGTCTACAATCATCCTCGTTCTTTGACATCTGGTCCCCTTCTAGTTTGGCTGTGATGGGTCTTCAAGGCTCCATGTTTGTCTTCAATGTCACATGTTTTCCAATGCCCTGAAACATAGGAAACTACCCCTGTGTACCGGTCTTTAGTTTGCCTCAAAATGTTCGGATCCAACGAAGTATATCCTTTATCTTTTAATTACCCAAAATGGAGCAGACTGCCACGTCCTTGATGTGCTGTCCACCGTTTTCATGCATGAAAGCCAAAATTATTGCAAATTGTTTCACATATTCTGAAGTGTGGTAAATATGCTCACTTTATGACAAAAATCTAAAGTTGGATTCGAATACATATTATCTCCACCTATCTTGACCTGGTTGAATCTTAATAGCTTCAGCTGATGCCTTGCATACCTTGTAGACATTCCCCTTTCAAAAATTCCCGCTCATATTCAAAACCGGTTAATTGAAATTAGGCTGTTTAGCTTTAGCAGTTTCGTAGCGCGCTACGAAACTGCTGAGCTTTAGTCATCACCTTCAGCAGTTTCATAGCGCGCTACGAAACTGCTGAGTTGTTTTAAAAATCACAGTTTCAACCCAAAACTTTACTATTTGAGCACTTTACAGTTAAAACATTCTTCCAACTGTTTCAAAACTTTCCAAAACTGAATGGGATGTTTGATTCTTCAAGAAGGATTATACCAAGCAAAAACATCAAAACTTTGAGACATAGCCTTACTTGTAGTGAGATTTCTTCATGGAGATTATTGTAGTTGGCTCAACTGTATCTTTAAGTCTTCAACTTGTTTTTTCATGACTTTGATCCTAAACCTGAGGTCTGTATTGACTTTTCTAATAAAATGAGCTTCCTTTATTGCAGGAGTAGTCCAGCTACGGAATTGAACACTAAAATCAACCACTTCAGGAATTTGAAAATTTTAGTCCTCCCACTGAGCTTGCATCTGGTTGAAATAAGCCTCCTTAACTACAAATTTCCTAGCAGCCTTCTTTAGTCTAGCAATTTCAAGGTTGGCCAATCCTAATTTCTTTTTCAAGTCTTCCACATTACCTTCTTCTTGAGTGGCAACTGTTTTGCCTTTATCCTTTCTTTCATGAGGCCGTGTTTCCTCCCCTGTTTCATCTGCCCTTGGCGGTACCTCCTGTACTTGTTTGAACTTCCTCGTTATGGGTTTGTTACACAAAAATATCATCACCATGATTATTTGCAGTCAGTATGAGTCTATCATCACTTGTACTATCCTCCTAAGCAAGTCTCAGACCTCAGCTCTTTAAGTCAAGCTTTGAAAATGAGAGAAAGACATTGAAAATCAACAAAGTTCTGGTTCCGCACTTCCTCTCACTATTGCCTGCGGTCCCGCACCTCCTGTTTACAAAAACTGTGGACCTGCCTGCTCTGTCCCTAAAGGTGTGGGTGCGGACCCCTGTGAAAGTAAAAAAGGCGCAAGTTTATTCTAAAAAACTCACTTTGGGTTAATTCTAGATGATTCTAGAAGGAATTTTGACGTGGATTGGCCGCTCTTAGGTGGTTCATGCATCCCAAAAGAGAAGGAGCTAATCCCTTGATGAGAGGAGCTATCCCTTTGAAGGAGGGCTTTATCCCTTTGAAGGAGGACCTATTAACTTCCCTCCATTGCACTATAAATTCAGGCATTGGGCTGGTTGCTAAGGAGGTTAGAAGCTGAACATTTTTGAGGGTAAATGCTGGTGAAATTAAGACTTCCTAGTTGAGCTTGAGAGGAGAGATCACATACCTTTTGGGCTTCATTGGGAAGAGAGTGAAACTTGTCAAAGTACAGGAGACTTCTTGCTGGACCCTGGGAGGAGCTTGTACAGCGTCAAGGCACAGGTTGTAAAGTTCTTCTTTGATTTGAATTAATACAATCAGATTCATTTTTCTCAACAAATTGTCTCATGTCATTTGTTTCATGAATTCCTTGACTTTCATGTTAAATATGTTTTATGATATTGGCTTTTCAGGTGCTATTTAATTTGTTTGCTTGTTTGTGTTTGCAGATTCACGACAAGGGAGCTCATTTGGATCGAAGGAGCGAAGGCTTCCACAAACTTGCGTTGGACCTAAGGTAGGCCTAAAACACTTGTTTGCCTTTGTTTATAAATGCATATTTAGAGAAAGATAGTTTGTGATTGGTTTTCTTGTCATTAGGTCTTATTTAGATTCTAGGAAGGTCTATCTTATCCGCAAGATCGACTCATTCCGTGTGACAAAATGGCGACTCTGCTGGGGACTTGATTTTTTCCTTGTTTTTACTTTGACCTGAGAAACTGTGTTTTTGTTTCTGTTTTTGGCTTGTTGTGTGTGGAATTGGGTGGAAATTGTAGATCCAGGGTTATTTTTCATTTTTCATAACTTTGGCAGAGGACCGCACCCTAGCCTTTTGAAACAGTGCGTACTTATCCGCACTTTTGCTTTTAGCACAGAGTGGTACCGCACCTGTGTTAACTGTGGGCCTGCGGACCTTGTCAAAATTTTGAAAAACCTAAGATTTCATCTGTTAGTCAGCTTAGTTTTTGTTTAGAAGTTATTATCCATTGCCCAGATCTGCATATAACCTGTCAGAAGCTTTCCTTAGATTGATTTCATTGGTGTTAGGGTTTTAGGTGAAATTCCTAGGAGTTTTGCTTGTTGGGTTTGTTTTTCATTTTGGTCTTGTAGTAGTTCTGAGCTTAGAAGCTGTAGGAACCTCAGATCACCTTGGTCTCTACCAGCCTTCTTATGAGTATGAACATTTATGAAATCTACCCTTGTTGAGGAATCCGCTTTGTGTTTTCTCTTTACAAAACTTTGAAAATCTTGTGTTTAAAAGTTTGGATTTTCATTTTTAAAAAGAAAACAAAATTGGTTGTTTTTGACTGATTTGTGATTCTGCATAAATTGGTCCTTAGTTTACATCTAGATAAGTAAAACATCCTTAAAAAAGACATCTTGTAGGCTTTGACTTCAAATAGGTTTTTATAATTTATAGATCTCAAAGTTAGTCATTTGCATAGTTTTGAGTGTTTTATAAAAAATAAAAAAAATCTCTTTTGGAAAAAGTTTGTTTTTGTAGTGGTTGAGTGCTTTGAAAAGAAACGGGAAATTTTTTGTGAAAATAACTAGTTGTCTTGTTTTGAGTGCATTGGAAAGGACAAAAACTCTTCTTTTAATTTGTTTGTTAAGAAAGATTTGTGTTTACAAAGTATTTGCATTCTCAAACTCTTTCCTAGCTAGAAGTTCATCGAAGGGAAAAAATTGTTTAAATCATCTTAGGTGCATTTTTAGTGATTTTGAGTCGAGTCTTCATACCACGAGTTTCATCTCCGCACCTTTTGACTTAAACAAAAACCAATAAAAATAACGCTTAAAGTAAAATTCATTTAGTAACATTTTTATTTCTAGGGCTCTGATACACCAACATAGCTTAGGCTAGTGTCTTGGAGTAGGAGAGTAATTAACTCTCCAAGACAGTAAAAACAAACAAGTAGCTGTATCTTGTGGTAGGGAAGAAATCTAATTGTTGCATTTATGCTCTGGGAAAGCTCCTCTTAAAGGAGAAGCATGAGATCGTGTCCGAACCAGTGTGGGGATCAATCCTTCCTCATGGGAACGACGCCAGATATTCACGTATTAAAAACGGTAAACCTCAGATTAACCATTATCGAGGAGCCTGGGGTCACTTGTTGGTAAACCTTGGATTATGTTAAGGAGCTTTCAAGGGGATTGAGCTTGCTACTCTGCCCTTGCGTGCGTATCGGATCGTAGACTGTTCCCCCAGGTATATTTATTTCAGTTGGTAACCTTAGTGGCCATATTCTTTAGGATTCTTCCTAAGGTGACAGTGGTGGGAAGATCCCACTGTACCTGGAGCACACATCGGCTAGACTCACTTGGATTTTCTGGGGGGTTCTCTTCACTCGAGACGGTCAAGTGGAGGAACTTGTGCCAGTCTATTCATTAAGCAGGTTGCCAGGGTAACTGTTCCAACCACCATTTCTGTATTGAACTCTGCGATGTTGGATTTCATCACCAACTAGTGTTTTCAGTACGGAAAGTTACTGTTTGTGTGTGTTTGATCTCCTAGATTCTTTAGGTGTGTGATACAAATTTGTTTGGTTCTTTAGAGGCTTTAGGTGGTTTTCATTGAGATTTTACTTTGTTTGCGTGTGAAGTAGTTAAAATTTTTTAACCGTGGCTGAATTACCGAGGAAGTCCCGTAGAATTTAGGGCCAACCTCCTGAGTTTTCACCGAGCCAGCCTGAAGGGTTGAAAGTCCTCGTAACTCCTAGAGACAGTAGAGTTGGGTCACCTGAAGAAGGAGAGTCTTCTTTGGTAGTACATCCTGATTTTCAAGCTTTAGTAGCAGATTATAATCCACAGTCAGTGTCTGTTTCTGAAGTTACTGGTAGCTTTTCATCTACTAGTGATATAGGTGAGGAACCTAAAATATCCGAACCTGAAAGTGAATTTGCTGCTACTCCGACATCAGGGTTTGCTTCTCTAGCTTCTAGTGGTCCTGGTTCACCTAGGGTAGAAAGAATAATCACCCAAAAATCTTCCTTCTGGACTTATAGCTATCGAAGAACTTGCTACTCCGGAAGAAGAAGTAGGCATCCCTATCCCTGAAAATCAACTTGCTATTGAGCTAAGGGAGCGTGAATCAATTTTTTACAGTCCACCTAGGAGCAGTGCTTGGTATCTTTCTTTGACTAATTTCTTATAAAACCCAGGGTTAAGTTTTTCACCACCTCGTGTTCCTTATCACCCAACACCTAGAGGTTATTATCCTCCGTTAAATATGTCAAGACAGTCGTCCATGTTTACTCAATCGCCCAAATAGTTTTTGTACGGCAGTCCTTCTGTTCCCTCTGGGTATCAGTCACTTTCTGGTACTTTTTCGGGAGCATCTCCTCAACCCATTGAACAAGGGTTATTAACTGGAAGCAATGGTACTAAGCCGTTGAGTGTAGAAGATATTCTCATGATGTCAAGTTCTATTCCCAATCCTCAACCTCAAGGTGGCCAGTTACTGCCTGGGGGGCAGCCTCAAAATCCTCAATTATCGCTTGGGGGGAAACCTCAATGTACCCAATTTGCGCTTGGGGGGCAACATCAAGGACAATACATACCTACGGGACAGTACGTTCCTCAAGGTCAATCCCAGACTCAATATGTACCCCAAGGTCAACCCCAGTATCAATTTATACCTCAACGTCAACCCTAGTATCAGTACGTGCCTCAAGGGTATCAACCCCAAGGTCAGTACTTGAACCAAGGTTTCCAACCACCCTCCGGTCAATCATATGTTCAAGGAACGAGAAATGTACCTTTGAATTATCAATCCTACCCTCAACCCGGTTATGGTCCTCAATATTCTCAACCAATTATGGGTCTGTACCTCGGAATGAATTTAGTGTGGGATCCATCACAAACTCAATAGGTGTTGCAGCCAAATGTACAGTTGTCATCTCAAACTGGAAAACCCTAAGTTTCTGGTACACCCCAGCAACCTGTCCAGTCTAATATTCAAACTTCTGTACCTTCGGTAGTTTCTCAGCTTGGGCCTAGTATGCCTCATACTCCGCCTCAAACGACTGCTGCAACTACCACAACATCTATTCAATCTACCCCACCTACTTCCGGAGTATCGACAGCTCTGTTTTCTACTGTTCCTGTATCTACTCCTCAGACATCTTTACCTCCGTCTGGATCTACGATTCAAACTTCGGTTCAGATGCCTGTAGGACAACCTGGTTCAAGTACGGTTGTCACAAGTCAACCACAATTTACTTATCAACCGTACCAGGGACATTACCAATTCGGTCCTGCTATACAGCAGCCAGTCTATCAGTATCAACCATACCCTGGGTACACATATCAACAACCTCAACAAGGTTAATTTTAGGGGCGAATAATAGCCCAAAGGCGAAATTTAAGGCTTTTTATATTTTAATGGGGTGAATTTTTAATTAAAATAATAATTTTTTTTTATATAATTAGCCCTCATTTTATTTAAAAATTAATTTATTTTTTTATTTTAGCCCAGGGCGGATAAACTAACCGAATCTTATTTTCTTAAAATCGCCCCATTTTGATATTTGCTCCCAGTTTGGCAGATCAAAATCGCCATTTCTGATTTACAGTTCGGGTTTTCTGGTTTGGGAGTGGTTTTTGAGGGTCGATTTGGTCCTGGAAGTGGTTTGTGAGGGTCGATTTGGTCCTGGGAAGTTAGATTTGTTTTGAAATGGAGGGCGGAGCTTAATTTCTTTTCAAATGGAGGGTGGCCCCCTGTTTTCACGGATTCAGTCCGTTGTTTTCATGAATTCCGGATTCAGGGTGTATATGGCTCCCTGGTCCTGTATAAAAATGGTTTTGAAATAGGTTTTTTCATCATAGTTCACAAATCTAAATGTTCTAGTTAGCAGCAGCAGTTTCAGTGCGATATTCTTGCATTTTCATTGTTCAATCCGCTTATTCTTCTCTTGTTTTGGTATCCATGGTTTCTTGGATTTGAACGGCTCATGCCACTGCAGCAGCAACAACAACAATAGTCGGTACTTGACAGAATTGTTGGCTGAGCGCGAGAAATTAGGCCCCTTTATGCAGGTCCTGCCCATCTGTAGCCAGCTTTTGAATCAGGGTAAGTTGGCTTCATATGTCTTGTTTTTCTTCAAGTTTGAAGTACAGGAGAAGATAGTTGCTGAGTATGATACAGATTATTAGTTGTTCTGGAAGGCCAAATTAGGTGGATTCATGCCTCCTGCAGTTGTTCGGTGATAATCACTTTGCCAGTGAACGCTGAATGCTTCCGTTGGTTTGGAAGCAAATATAACCGTACTTTGCCAGTGAACGCTGAATGCTTCCGTTGGTTTGGAAGCAAATATAACCATGGTTGCAAGAGACCATGATTTTTTTTTTAATGGTTGGATATCAAATTTTGTTAAAGATTCTCTCCATCTACCTGTTACCCAGAAGCAAAAGAAAATAACTAAAGCTGAAAAAACATGTAGAAGTATCATTATGCTGATTTGGATTTCATATTTTGGAAAGAAGATTTCGCTTCAAAATTAACCTGAATCGTATATTGACTTTTCAGGAAATGGTCCATTCTGATTGTGGCCGAGGCCTTGTACCATGGTGGAAGTATTGAGGAAGTGATGACTGATAATGACCTTTTTACATCTGATAGAAAAGTTGAACAGAGATCATAGTTTTCAACACGTGAGTGCGTTTCAACATATGAGAACTTTATAAGGTATGCTGAACTGTATTGAATGTTGCTTTATTTTGCTGCCAAGTTTATCCATGGTGACTGTTTTTATATACAACACTGGAGTTGCTCGTAGTATGCGTAATATTTGACTAGACCATGTCTAGCATTGCAAAAATTTGCTTTTCGCTTAATTTTACCCATGGCTGAATCTCTGCTTCCACTTATTCTGCTATGTTTTTCAGAGCATGCAATGGATTTTTCATATTTAACATTATCTTGCCATTTACCCCGGTCATTTGGACTTTGATAAACCACTGACAACACGTTTTTAACACGCAAAGTGGCCTACATTGTTGAACCATTCGAGGAATGATCCAAGCATGCCTGCCCATGCATTTTGTATAGTGCACTCTAAAATGGTCCATTTTCAGGTTTGGTTAACCAAAAATACTAGGACCCAAAGATAAGAGTTGCATGTAGCTATTTCCAGTTACATAAGATGCAAGATTGCACCAATAAAGAATTAAGAACCTGGTAACCTATGGGAGTGCCTACACTATGAAGAACTATGTTTTGAGTTTGGGAAAAAAGACACCCACTTAATATGTAGGATTTTGCTTGAATAGAGGACAGGAACAACTCTAATATTGACCAGATATCTTACACTCCACTAAGGCAATGAGAAGAAGAAACACCAGATCAAACCAAGAAAAAAAATTCCGGTAAAATGTATAATGAGTGAAAAGATAAGAATGCTACCATGCAGGCAACGCAATAATAGCCTTCATATTTCCCTCCCTTATTTGTCAGGCTTATTGTATTACCCAGCATAACCAGACCCCTGAGCATAATAATAATTCTTACCCTCCATCCCATCTAAATCATCATCTCCGTTCTTTGATTATTGAAATTGAAACACCATTCTGTCTAAACCCTTATCTTCCATCTGCGTGGTAATCATGCCTTCTGGAAAAAGTTAAAAATGGCGGTGCCTTATGGATATGGCAGATTCTGCATGTAACTTGAACTACCAGGTTCCTCCTCCCTTTCAGAGTTTTGACCAGTTGTGTAATAATGGGATGCCCAAGGTTCTTGATGGGTTGCTTGGCTGTATATCTGACTTTGATTAAAATCTGGTCTAACTGCTTGGCCTGATCTTTCCCAATCATTTGGATATGAGTTGTAACCATAGTTTGAAGCCACCTCTTGAGGATTCTGATAGGGTAATGTGTTTGTACCTTTGTAGGTATTGTCATTCAGGTATGACACAGTGGACAGGCTAGCTTCAGTAGCTGTGAAACCAGGCCCTGGATTATGTCCTTCAAAACCATGCATGAAGCCATTGTTTACTGGATCTACATACGATACAGAGAAATTATTGCTGGGCTTTTTTGGTTCAAAGATGTTCACACATTCACTAGTTGATGGAACAAATACTATGAAAGAAGGATCAAAGAGGCCATCAAAATAGAAACTAATACAAGTTGTCTTTAGCAAGATGATGGATTAAAGATTAGTTGTAGACTTGTAGTTGGCTTTCATCTCTTAGGAATAATGAAGTGCAAAGCAACAACTGAAGTTTTTCCCTGTGCTCAGTAGTCTAGGTTGTAGGTTGGGTTCTCACACTTGCATCTTAGAATATTTTATATCATGACAAGCATAATCAGCTTACCCCTTTTACTGTGGCTTAATAATGATAACAAAAGTCTATTATAATTCATGTTCAGCCGGTTATACAATTAGTTCATTAACAAATTAAGGAAGCATGTAAATATATATACCGAGGGAAGATGAAATATCTTGACACTAAAGTCCTGATGATGAACATTAGTTTGTGGGCTTAAAACATCAAAAGAACTATGAACCAAATCACATATACTCCAACAACCAATGGAGGAATTCCTTCATTCATCAATGGATGAAATGCCTTCATTACTCAAACTGCAACTTTCAACGATCTAAAGTTATATTACTTATTGTCCTAATAAAATTCAAGTTTATCATTTATAGCTTACGTGTGTGTAAGTTACATAATTAAAATCAAGGATGCTCCCTCATAAAATGGAAAGAAATAGCCAAACCAAAATAAGGCAAGGCTGTAGTTTCCAAAATAAGGCAAGGTTGTAGTTTGAGAGTTTAAAAAAATACACACTATTATGGCAAGGCTGTAGTTTCCAAGAGCATATCGAAAGTAATACAGGGGCAAGTTTGTGGCATCAAGTCATAGGCCAAAAATATGTGGACCTATGATCTTTGGAGGAATGGATTAGACTTCCAAATAAAATTGTTACAAATGTCTCAATGGTTAAAAGGCTCTTGTTCAATCTTTTCCTCTGCCGGGCAATTGGCAATGTGGAGAATAGGAAATGGATTGAATGTGAAAATAGGTGAAGACACCTAGCTCCACAAGATTAATGAAGAAACTATCAAGACCCTGGCAATGGCATACTCACTCAAGCTGATGTTATGTCCAAAATTGATCACCATATAGAAACAGCACTGGAAATTTGCAAGGTCAACAGGCTTGGAAGGAGGTTCAAAGGACAATCGAGATGGCTATGTTAACATATTACAACTAAGTACAATGTGGAGAATAGGAAATGGAGAGAAAGTGAGAATAGGTGAAGATCCCTAGGTGAGGTTTAAAAGGCTCCAGGAGATTAATGAAGAAACTATTGAGACCCTGCATAACAATGGCACACACTCAAGCTGATATTGTGGATCCAAATTTGACCACCATGCAGAAACAACACTAGATATCAGCAAGGTTCTTGATGGGTTGCTTGGCTGTATATCTGACTTTGATTAAAATCCGGTCTAACTGCTTGGCCTGATCTTTCATTAACAAATTAGTTCATTAACAAATTAAGGAAGCATGTAAATATATATACCGAGGAAAGATGAAATATCTTGACACTAAAGTCCTGATGATGAACCTTAGTTTGTGGGCTTAAAACATCAAAAGAACTATGAACCAAATCACATATACTCCAACAACCAATGGAGGAATTCCTTCATTCATCAATGGATGAAATGCCTTCATTACTCAAACTGCAACTTTCAACGATCTAAAGTTATATTACTTATTGTCCTAATAAAATTCAAGTTTATCATTTATAGCTTATGTGTGTGTAAGTTACATAATTAAAATCAAGGATGCTCCCTCATAAAATGGAAAGAAATAGCCAAACCAAAATAAGGTAAGGCTGTAGTTTCCAAAATAAGGCAAGGCTGTAGTTTGAGAGTTTAAAAAAATACACACTATTATGGCAAGGCTGTAGTTTCCAAGAGCATATGGAAAGTAATACAGGGGCAAGTTTGTGGCATCAAGTCATAGGGCAAAAATATGTGGACCTATGATCTTTGGAGGAATGGATTAGACTTCCAAATAAAATTATTACAAATGTCTCAATGGTTAAAAGGCTCTTGTTCAATCTTTTCCTCTGCTGGGCAATTGGCAATGTGGAGAATAGGAAATGGATTGAATGTGAAAATAGGTGAAGACACCTAGCTCAAGAAACTATCAAGACCCTGGCAATGGCATACTCACTCAAGCTGATGTTATGTCCAAAATTGATCACCATATAGAAACAGCACTGGAAATTTGCAAGGTCAACAGGCTTGGAAGGAGGTTCAAAGGACAATCGAGATGGCTATTCTCCGTAAGGATCGACATTCAAATACACTACCTGCACTTCTTTACTGGCCCAGGTTCTGGCATGGCTTTGAGGAATATGCACATTTTCTTCCCTTATAGAGCCACTCTAGAAGAGGAAGATCTCCATAAGATGTGGAATTACCCTGCAACAAGAGATATAGAACAAAGCAGTGGGAAGTGCATATGGCCACCAGAAGCCAATTAGTCTAACCTTTGTGTCTCAACAGAAGCTAAGCCATAGGCCATGTATGGGTTCTTTAGCACCTTTTTCCAAATGATATAGGATTCTCTCTGGTAACCTTGTTATAGTTTCAAGCGATTGTTCTCAAGTTTGACCGTTGTTTCACCTCTTAAGTATTTATAACCATTCTTCATTGAGCATGAATTTGGATGTAATATCCCCTTTTAAGTATTTCTAACCATTCTTCTTTCAGCATGGATTTGAATCGAAGGAAGCCATGATTTTCATTGGAAAAACCATTACTTCTTTCAGCATGAATTTCAATGTGATTTTCCTTTTTAAGTATTTCTAACCATTCTTTCTTTCAACATGAATTTGAATGCGATCTCCCCTTTTGAGTATTTTTAAGCATGAATTTGAATAGATGGAAAGACATGATTTTCATTGAATAAGTTATAACCATTCTTCTTTCAGCATGAATTTGAATGTGATTACTACATTTAAGTATTTCTAACTAATCTTCTTTCAGCATGAATTTGACGGAATGGGAAGCCATGATTTTCTTTGGAATTAATGCCGCCATTAGGTAAGCTAGCTATTTTAGTTCCACATACCCTCTTTATTTCAACAATATTATTTTACAATTATTTTTTCTGTTTTTGTCTGAAACATGTTGAAATATGGCATGTCAGACCTTATGTAGATGGGACAACAGAACATTCTAAGCTACAAAGAAATGATGGCCTTTCCCATGTCTTGGAAGCACATTGCTAACAAATTGTTTATTTTTATCTGTAGTTTTGATGTTGTATCCTGCTTTTCTCTCTTTCAAACTTCAATTTTAAGTTTACTCTATTCAACACATCTTCTGCAGCGTGAGAGTTTCCAATGAACTAGGTGCTGGCCATCCAAGAGCTACAAAATTCTGTGTTATGGTTGTGGTTGCACAATCACTATTGATTGGCATTATTTGCATGGTTATAGTTCTTCTCGTGAAGAACAAATTTGCCGTACTATTTACTGACAGCGAGGTGATCATGAGAGCAGTGTCTAAATTAGTAATCTTTCTTGCAGTAACAATGCTTCTAAATAGTGTACAGCCAGTTCTATCAGGTAATATTTTGTATGTGATTTGCATTCAATCCTCTTATATTTGATTTTGATTTGAGTGGGCAAAGCTCATATCTCCAACATAATTCCGTGCTTATTACCACCTACATGCTTGGGAGGTTTTCACCTTTGCTTATAAATTTTCAATCATCACATTTTTTCAATCATAATGGTCCCTCTGATCCAGAGCACTCTCCTCATAACGCTCAAAGAAAGTAGATTAGTGATTTGAAGTCAAACCAAACAATTAGCAGTCAACCCTAATGGTTTCAAGGTGTAATGTTTTCAAGATACTCATGTTTTTCTCTTGGAAATGTTATCAGGTGTGGCTGTTGGTGGAGGGTGGCAAGGTTTGATAGCCTACATAAACTTAGGATGCTATTATGTTTTTGGTGTACCTCTTGGTCTACTTTTGGGCTACAAGTTTGACTTAGGAGTAAAGGTGCACTAGGCATTCCCATGTTTTGTTTTTTATGCTTTGTTCGTTATGATTCCAACACACTGATTTCAGCATTGCAACCATTATTGGAGTAGAAGGCAAGACTAGTAGGCCTTCTCTGGTCTCTCTATTCCAAGCTTTAAAAATTGATCTTGTTGTAAGCATTGCCTTCAGTGAAAGCAAAAGTTTGTTCAGCCATCTAACTTTTTGTGTATATTTGATGTTGAAATGAGTGAGCAGGGTATTTGGAGTGGGATGATTGGTGGAACTGCACTGCAAACCTTGATTTTGTTATTGATTGTATATTTCACAAACTGGAACAAAGAGGTATGAACTATGAAATGATCTTATGAAAGCTGGAGATGAACTGATGGAATAGTTGTATTTGTTTATATGTTGAACACTTCAGTTCTTGATCTCCGTGGAAATGCAGGCCTCTGCTGCCGAGAATCGTATCAAGTTATGGGGTGGTGGTGTAGTTGAGGCCCTCAAACACAGCTCAGTTGATTTAAAATCAGAGCATAATGCTGATGTCAATATATTGATTGTTGCATAGAAGTAATAATGCTTTAGCAACAGCCAATTATTCGTCACATTAGCTTCCATTCTAACTTTCTTCCACATGAGTAGCAGGCAACAAACGGCAGTAAGAGGAACAGTGAACCATCAACTTTCACGAGAATCAATAATATTTGAGATGGTTGGAGATTGGAGTGGAAGGAAAAATATTTCCGTTTTAAAATGTCTGGGAGATGTTTATTCACAAAGTATCACTTTCAAAGTGTATGCTTATTCACAGGTATTACTATCTTTTGAATGGCTGGCCCAAATTTCACTAAAAAATTGGGAGGTTGGTCAAGTAAATGTTCATTCACAGGTACTATGAAAGCTGGAGGCATATAAAACCACCTACAGGTGCGAGTACAACATATTAAAATATCAAAAAAATTCAGGAATTCTGAGATAAATGAGGAGATAGAGTTTTTCCTAATTACCATTTTTTTTTAATGAAGTATTACGAGCTACAATATTTTCATTGATTTTCATAGCATATATATCTTAACGGAAATTTTTCTTGATTGTATGTACGTATCATATTAATTTCAAATAAGAATACTTTCTAAATTCATAGGCTTTTGTTTTCAGAGCGATGTCAGTTTTAAATGCTGTTGTTCGATATAAGTAACAATTGAGAATGTTTCATTCTCTTCATTTTTTTTCATTTTATTTTAATTTTACTAACATATTTACGTTTAAAATATATTATTATACCTGATAAATCATAATCATAAAAGATATGATAAAACATAATCATAAAAACCGTACCAGTTTTGGTTCAAACTTTTAAATTCACTAAAAATTTATAGGTTACTTATTAATTATTAATTACTTAAATTATTTATTAATTTAAATTTATTTTAACTTTAAATCTATTAAAGGCTATGGGATTCATTTTTTTTGGTGCAAAACATTTTTTTAATGCAAAATTAGGAAATGTTTGCACCTCGAGTGATTTTATGTCTCTCATTGTTTTATAGATCCAGAATTAAGATGGATCTAGAGTGGTTTCAGTGATGCAGGATCACACAAAATTTGTTAAACATTTAATTATTCTGATCATTTAAATATGCTAAATATGTGTATTTTTTTTTCTATGTTAAGACTAACCTAAGTACCCACGGGGGATTTGAACCGGTGACCTATCGCAAGGAGTGCCTTAACAAAGCACCCATTCACCGTCAATCCAAAGCCCCGTGGGCATGCTAAATATGTGTATTATAGATCTGACTATTTTAGTTTTAAATTTGCTCAGTTACCTCAGTTTGTCGAGCTGATGGAGACTATTATAACTTGAATGATGAAATAAAATTTTCGAATGCAAAGTGACAATGTAACAACGTTGAATGATAGAAAATGTGAATAATTAGGATGTAGTTAGTTATAAATAGTTTTCATTGTGATAAACCTCAAACTATTTTGTTCTTGTGTTCTTATTGCCATATATGATAGGTTTTCCATCTTTTCATATCGATCATATAAAAATGGTGTTTGAAATCATAGGCCAATCAAACCTTTAACTTGAGCTATTATAGTAAACACCATACCTTGTCTTTGTTGTTCTCCAATATTAATAGTAGTCTTCTCCAAAGTCAATCATTGTGACTTATGGAGTTTCAAACACCAAGTCAATGTTAGTTGTTTTCTATTGCCTAGTTTGAATGCAAAGTAACTAACAATGTTGAATGATAAAGAATGGGAATAATAAAAATGTAGTAAATTACAATAGTTTATAGTTTCAAGAAGAAAACATTTAAGGTAAGTGAACATTTTATTTAAGATGAAAACTGAAGTATTTTATTTATGGATTGAAAATGTAACACGGAAACCAAAGCATGTCGTCAATAATTTTTTTGTGCTTACACTAAATTCAATGCACACTATTAATTTTATTACTTTGAAATTAATGCACATCATACATCTAGTTTGTAATGTTCCCAAGAAATTAATTGCCTAAGAGACGAAGTACCCTATCAATCCATGTAGGCTATAGTCCTTGGTAAAGGTGAAAACCAAAAAATACCTAATGTTTTGTAGGTTTTTAACCCTGCACAAAAATTACCTGCAAACAAATTCTTAAAACAAAAAATATACAATGGCGAGAACATAAAAATATATACACAAAGATTTTCCGCTCGATCCCAAAACCAGGACTATCAGATTGATTTTTCATTATATTCGTTTTAATGTCACAATACATATATACATGCCGAAGCATTCATAAGCCCCAATCCATTAACCTTAGATTAGAACATAATTGTAGTTTCCTTGACCAGATATACAAAATACCATGGGAAGAAAATCATCATGCTCAAAATCATGTGTAGAATATATGCACAAAACCATGTGTAAAATCCATGCACAAAACTATGGCTAGGTCTGCCCACCATCTTTGGGTTCGCCCACCATCCTTGGGTCCCCCAACTATTATTGGGTTTGCATAAAAAAATCTCGGGGCGCTACCCCAGAACCCGAGGCAAGGGGGTTACTGCCCCCCTACAAACCCCCTTGGAACCCTCCCACTGCGCCCAGATCTATAACAACCATTTGAAATTGAGACATACTCCTCTAACCATGTTATTGGTGCAATTCTTACCCAGCAGGGGAATATCACAATGAGGTACTTTCAGATACAGTCTGAAAGTATCCCACGTATGACAAAGAGATGTATTCTATTGTTCAGGTCTGCCGACAATGGAAGCATTACATTATGGAGAACAAAATAGTCATCCTCACACACCACCGATCCCTGCAATTCATACAGACACACGGGAAGTTAGAGAACGATTGCCATTAAAAATGGTCCACATATCTACAACAGTTCCATTTGAACATCAAGTATAAGAAGGGAAACACTAATAATGTTGCAGACTGTCTCAGCTGACCACCGATTATGGCGCTGACCATTGTGCTCGACTCTTGTGGACACGAGACTTCGGAGTGGCTGCATCTTTACAAGAGTGACCCAAAATTCGGCAACACATACCAAATGCTCTTGGAAGGCAAACAAGTTCGAGATTTTCACCTCCAGGGCACATGTTATGCCACCTTGCACACATTTTATGTTCCTACAAGTGAGCATTCCAAGATGATTTTGGAGGTGCACTACATTTGGGTCGTTGGACATTTCAGAGTAGAGAAAATAGTGGCAGTGTTGCAGAAGTATTTTTATTGGCCGAAACTTTGACGGGATGTTGGGAAGTACACAATATCAAGCACTGTCTACACCATTGTCAAACCAACAATCAAGAAGCAAGGCCTATATACACCCCTGCCTAATCCTAGTAGGCCTTAGGAATCCATCTCCATGGATTACATGTCCGGCCTTCCTTCTACTAAGCATGACAATGACTACATGTCCGTGGTCATCAACAAATTTTCTAAGATGGTCATTCTAGCGACCTACAAGAAGAGTATCATAGCACAAGCCATTGTTAAGCTCTTCTTTGAATGAGTGTGGATACATTTTGGGATCCCAACGTCCATTATCTTAGATCAAGACAATAGGTTTATGAGTACGTTCTGGTCAAGCCTCTGGTCGATGTTGGATACCACGCTCACTAAGTCCACAACCTTCCACCCCCAAACTGATGGCCAAACATAGGTCATCAATAGGATGATTGTGAATATTTTGAGCTTGTACAACTCGAAGCATCCATGCACATGGGATGAAAATCTCCCCTATGTCCTGCATAGCTACAATAGAGCTCTCCATAGCTCAACTTGCCATAGCCCCTTTAAGGTGGGGTTGAGATTCCAGCCACTATGTCTCAGTGATGTGACCATACCATTTGCAGTTACTCAAGCAGATTCAGCTCATGTCCAGTTCATGTTGAAAAGTGTTCAACAGGAAATGCTAAATTTAGAAAGTGCTAAAAATAGAACTCCTAAAAATAACACTTCTAAAAATAGCAATTTGGCGATTGAGCATTTTGGCCACCTTGGGTGAAAGGTGAAACTGCTAAAAACAGAATCTTCTAAAAATAGAATTTTTGGGTCCCTTCCTATTTTTAGCAGCCCTGGTCTAACTATAGGAAGTAAAAACAAATTTAGTCTTAACAGCAGATTAAAATATTAATTAATTAATCTCCATGAGTTAATTAGTTATGGAAAATTAAACTTGAAGTCTTTGTGAGATCATGCAATTAGGAATTTATCCCTTGATTTAGGAATTTATCCCTTGATTAAAGGAATTTCTCCCTTGATTTAGGAATTTATCCCTTGATTAAAGGAGATATGGTTCAGTTCTATATTTAGAGGATCAGTTGACTTAGTTTAACTTAGTCAAGTCTAGTTAGATTATTTGAACAAGTTGTTAAAATAATGAAATATAGTATGTTAATGCTTGCATGCATGTGACAACTAATATTTCAGATAATTGAGCATTCCCTCATGGATCACTGATGCATGTCAGTTCAGACAGAGACCCAGTTGAGATCAGATGAGGGATAGTGTACTATCAGATGCTTGGATATTTCTAGTAAGTATTCCTTGCATGGAGAAGGATCTATTTCCAAGAGAAATATGTATTATAGGAGACTGGAGGATTTGTGGCCTATATATTGAGGCCTAGGTAGTCTATGATATTCATCATCATAGTACAGAAAGAGTAGTATAGCTTTTGAGCTGATTCTTTTTGTAATTTGTTGAAGATTTCCACTTGATTGATAATACATAGTTGGGGTTTTATGCTGGTGCTTTCCCCTGTGACATATTCTGTGTTATGTGTGATTGATTATGTCTTATGCGTTATATGTGTTCATGCTTGATATTGCTCATGTTATAATTGAGTAAAATATTCGCCATGCCTGGTGAGAGATTCGCCAGAAAATTATATATACATATTATATTATTGATAAAATCGCCTTCCATTTTTCCTATATACCATGGAGATTCGCCCAATTATTATATTTATAAATTTGGGGGGGGGGGTTCTTAAAATTTTCCTGAACCTCAACAACCCAGTACGGCCGGTTAATCCTGGTTTTCCCGGGAGGATACAATATCCCAAATGCAATTCCTATTCCTAGTTATCCTGGATATCCTCCTCTTGGGACTGGTCTCATTACCCAGAGTTTTAGGGACCCTAATTGTCAGTTACCGTTTATCGCAACTTTGGACTTGCTTGAGTTGTTGCGCCTAACGAACGATCCCATTAATTATCTTCCGTTTTAGCCGCTAATGCCGAATAGGTTGCCTAGTGATATTCCTAAGTTTGAAGGCAAATCAGAGAGAGACCCGTCGAACCATGTGATGACTTATCACCTCTGGTGTGCGTCTAACTCCATTTCAGATGATTCAATCCGTCTAAGACTTTTCCAGCGTACTCTAATTGGTCTTGCGGCCAAGTGGTACATTGAGTTACCGCGAGGCACTTTTTATAATTTTAGTCAATTAGCTACCTCATTTTTAACTCATTTTCAGTTGCTAGTCCGATATGACAATGGCACGGAATTGTTAACTTCGTTAAAGCAATCGATGTCCACTTACATTTCAGATCATATTCATGAATGGAGACATCGACGACGTTTAGTGAAGGTTTTTATTCCGGCTCAGATCTTGGCTGAATGGTTTGTAAAGTCTTTGTTGCCAAAGATAACTAAAGATGTAGCTAATGCCGGAGTTGTCACTGAGGAGCAAGTAATTTCTCAAGCACAGTACCTTGACTTGGTCTATACTCATTCAGGTACGTTACACGAGAAAATCCCTGATCTTCCCAAGTAAAATCAAATTGCTGCAGCTCCTTCGGGATCTCATGCTACTGATGGTATGATTGGTACGGTTAACACTAAAAGTAAGAAGAAGTCTTCCAAGAATTCTTCTCCTATCATAATCTTGCCTGATTCCCCGACAGGATATTCTTCCGCGGAGATTTCCGCCGATATTCACGTTGTAGAGCCATCTACAGCCAAATCAAAATCCGGTGGGAAGAAGAAAGGGAAGAAGAAGAATAAAACGGACAAAAATTCAAAGGAGAAACCTGAAAAATCAGAATCTAATGATGAAAAGTGCAAACCTCGTTATCCTTGTCTCATTTGTGACGAAGAACATTTTACAAGAGACTGCCCTCATCGTGCAGAGGTTGCGAAGATTGTCAAAGGTTCCCAAACGCCTGCTGTTTTGAAGGATCCTTTTCCAAGTCAAGATAGTAAGATGATAGGTTCTTCCTCGAGTTCCAATGAAGAACCCATACTGATGATGTCCCATGTTAGGATTGTGACTCGATCGCATGATTATGGTAGTAAAAGTCCTGTTGATGGTAAAGAAGCAGAATTTTCTCATTCCAATCCATCAACCTCAGCTCCCGGTTCCGATCCACTACAGATCGAGAAACCTAATCCATACTTGGTAATCAAACCACGCGCCAAGGGTATACTTCGAAAGTCAGCTTTCAATCCACATGCGAGAGTAGCTTAGAACTATAACATTGTTGAGGATTTAGCTGTTTTACCCTCAGCAATGTCGGCTTTGGAAGTGCTGCAATCATGTCCAGCACAGCGTAAATTACTTTTGTCGGCTATAGGAGCTGTTGACGTTCAGGACTCGAACCTAATAATTTTCGATCTAGAAAATAGTACACCGTGCTTACCTCATCAAATGGCTTTCCAGATTCCAGTGATAGTAGAAAACAGACCTATTTATCGGACTGTGATTGACGAGGGAGCCTCAATGTGTATTATGTCGATACAGTGTTGGAGATCGCTTGGTTCTCCTTCGCTAAATCAATCCCCGACGATTCTAAAGGCCTTTTATGGCCGTGGGTTTCATCCTTTTGGCATTCTACAAGATTTGCCTATAGGGGTTGAAGGAAAAACCGTTAATCTAGATGTGGAGGTGGTTGATGCCCCTTTAGATTACAACCTTCTCTTGGGTCGAAGTTGGTCTTATGCTATGACAGCTGTCGTTTCATCGGTCTTTCGGGTTATAAAGTTTCCTCATAATGGAAAGATCATAACAATAGACCAGTTGGCTTACTTTTCATCCGACCTAGCCTCTTTTGAAAGTATTCAGCATGTTGGTAAAACGACTATCCCGTATAAGGATGTTGGAGTAGGGCTAGTTAAAAATGCCGGTTTACTGGGAACTTTTCCTTTTCCTCCGATCAACACATCGTCTTCATTTGCAACCATTCATATGATTACGTCAGACACCATTGTTTATGATGATCCTTGGATCGTTCCTTCTGAATTTGAGATAGACTCATTTGGTGATGTAATGCCTTTGAGTCCATATGAAATTGCGTATGAGTCCGTGCAATCGTTTACCGACCCATCTTCAACCGAAATTGACTTAATGAATGTGGTCTGTGAAGAATCACTTTTGACATCAAGCTCGGATTCAATCACGTTTTTTGAACTTGTTCACTCTGATGAGCAAATTCGTGAAATCCTATGTGTAGATGATTTACCATGGGAAGATCTCCATCACAGATCTTCATTTTTACCCGAGAATGATCATTTCGAAAATGATTTTTCATCAATTTTTACGACTGAATATGTCAAGGAACCTCAGAATCCAATGAAACATCCTGATTCAAAGTTAAATTTGGGAGACATCTCTCGAACTATTCCTATTGACATTTCAGTTAAACCTGGAATTGTTGAGAACATTCATATAGGTGCCTCATGTACAGAAAACAAAATTCAAATATATAAGGCGCTATTTCAAGAATTCTGTGACGTGCTTGCCTGGTCCTATGAGGAAATGCCAGGAATTGATCCCACAATTGTTGTTCATGAAATCAAGACTTACCCGGATGCTAAACCTGTCCGGCAACGTTTGCGTCAGATTCACCCAAGAAAAGCTGTTGCTATTAAAGCAGAAGTTGAAAAATTACTCAAAGCAGGTTTCATTTATCCGATCCCGTTAAGGGATTGGGTATCGAATATTGTTCCGGTTAATAAAAAGCAAGGGACAATATGAATATGTATTGATTATAGGGATCGAGCCTGTCCAAAGGACAATTACCCAACTCCCTATATCGATCAAATCATTGATGATTGTGCCGGAAGCGAAATATTCTCCTTCATGGATGGTTTTTCCGGTTACAATCAAATCAATATTCTACCTGCCGATCAACCAAAAACGGCTTTCATTTGTCCATGGGGGACATTTGCTTATTGCAAATTACCTTTTGGGCTCAAGAATGCCAGAGCAACTTTTCAAAGGGCCATGTCTTATGTGTTTCATGACATCAAGCACAATGTGCAACCCTATCTCGATGATTTGCCTGCTCATTCATTACATCGATCTGATCACCTCGTCCATTTACGAGCAATCTTTATGAGGTGTAGGCATTATCGGATTCGATTGAATCCACACAAATTTGTTTTATGTATAGAAACAGGTCGATTGCTGGGGTTTGTAGTTTCAAAAAGCCGACATTCACGTCGATCCCTCGAAGGTCGAAGCTATTGTCAAATTGCCTCCTCCTTCGAGTCTTCGCCAACTCCAAAGTTTGCAAGGGAAAGCAAACTTTTACGACGATTCATTCCTAACTACGCCGAGGTTACAAAGGGTTTTACCTAGTTGTTGAAACAGAATACTCCATTCTATTGGGATGAGATAGCTCAGAAATCTTTTGATGTGCTAAAACACGCGTTGACCCATGCACTGTTATTGCATCCTCCCAACTACAACCAGGATTACTTCTTGTATCTCACCGCCTCTCATTCCACCACTGGAATGGTCTTAGTTCAGGAAGATGAATTCGGTACTAAACATGTGATATATTACCTTAGTCGAACTTTAAATCCAACTGAGCTAAAATACTGACATGTGGAGAAATTGGCATTGGCAGCTGTTCAAGATGTCCAACGTTTTCGTCACTACATTTTACTACGTAAAACTAAAATAATTTCTGATTGCAACCCTATGATCTACATTTTGACCAAGCAATTGCTAGGGGGCAAGTACTCTAAATGGATTGTTATCCTGCAGGAGTTCGACTTGGAATTTGAAAAATCTAAGTCTAAGAAATCTTTAGTTTTTGCGGAGTTAATGTGTGACTTCCCGCATGCTGACACAGAAACTGTGGCGGAAGAACCCATTGCGGACGAATCCTTGTTTCTAATCAGCACTTTAGATCCATGGTATGAGGATATCATCGTTTATCTCTAGACCCAATCCTTTTGGCTAGAAATTTGAAGGTCGGAAACGTCGGAAAATACGATTCCAGTCCCACCACAATTCAGGATTATTGGAGATACCTCTTTATCGCCGTGGGGCAGACTCTGTTTTTTACGACGTTGTTTAACTCACGAGGAAGCTGAAAAGGGTTCTAAATGACTGTCACCCTGGAGCGTGTGCGGTCATATGTCTAGGTATGCACACACCCAAAAGATATTGCGCGCTGGCTACTTCTGGCCGTCTTTGTTTAAAGATTGTATTACCGCGGTCCGAAAATGCCACAACTGCCAAATTTTTTATCGAAAGATGCGCGCTCCGCTTGCTCCTCTCCACACTATAATTGCCATTGGTCCTTTTTCCAAATGGGGTATCGATTTTATTACATGTAACCCTCACTTGGCCGGGGGGCATGCATATATCATCCTTGCGGTAAATTAGTTTACCAAGTGGGCTGAGGCGATGCCTACATTTGAGGCAGACGGAAAGACAGCTGAAATTTTCGTGTTCAATCATATAATTGCTAGGTTTGGTGTCCCACAAGCGATTATCATTGATCATGGACGTCATTTTCGAAACGTTATGATGACCGAGCTTACAGGCCAACTTGGTTTACGCCACGATAGTTCAACTCCTTATTATCCACAAGCTAATGGTCTGGTTGAATCCATCAACAAAGTCTTAGTCATCATGATCCGACGAATCATTGGGATTCATCGATCGAATTGGCATAACATGCTATTTTCACCGCTTTGGGCGTATCGTACCTCAATAAAAATATCAATAGGGTTCACTCCTTTCCAACTAGTTTATGGTCTGGAAGCTGTGTTACCCATTGAATGCGAAATCCCATCATTGCAAATGGCCATCAAGTTACTTCCAGCCACTTCTGAAGAGGAAAAGCATTTGTTATACTTGGCTCAATTAGATGAGAATTGATGTGATGCTACATTGGCGATCGAGACTCACACAAAACGTATGAAAGCTCAGTATGATCGAAATGTGACCCCTCGAATTTTTCGGAAGGAGATCTAGTCTTAGTTTACGATCAAGCTAATGATAAATTAGGCGCTAGAAAATTCATTCCTATGTGGCATGGTCCTTATGTTGCCAAGCGAAAGCTAGCAAAAGGGGCTTATGAATTGGTAGACTTTGACAGGGACTCTTTAGGTAAACCCAGAAATGGTCTTTACCTGAAGAGGTATTATGCTTAAAGAATGGGTATGGAGATTTTTAGTTAGGATAGTTTTTTCTTTCTAGCTGGTGTGTTTTAGTTTAAAAAGTGTGCTTAGCTTAGAGAGTGTTTTTCATCGTTATTCCTGCTTATCTTGGTTTTACTCTTGATATTGCAGATGTCGATGCCTCTCCAAACATACATTGGTTTCGTTGATGGTGCTTGTCGTAATACACGGAACATTTCTTCCGCAGCTTGGGTTATCTATTCACCCTCTGATGAGTTGGTATCTATGCATGGGGTAAACCTCGGTCAAACAACGAACAACATTGCCGAGTATAGTGCAGTGATTGAGTTATTATCTGAATCGATTTCATTTGGGATTCGGAGTTTGATAGTGAGGTTAGATTCTGAACTCGTTGTATTACAACTTAATAGAGTGTATGCCATTGGAAATCCAGTGTTATTGAGATTATTTTTGAGAGTGCGTCTCTTGGAACGTGAATTTGATTATATTGAATATCAGCATATTCCAAGATCTTTAAATACATTAGCAGATGCAATTGCTTCTCGAATGTTAAGTAGATATTTGCAATAATCATACATGTAAATTTAAAACCATTCCATAACATGATTTACAAAGTAAGCCAGTAATAGTGATATATATATATATATATATATATATATATATATATATATATATATATATATATATATATATAGGAGTGTGTCAAAAAATACATCGTCCTCGATCATAGGTTGAAAAACACCTTATGATCGGCAAAAATGATAAGTTCAAAAAACAAAAATGTCATATGTGCCCACAATAGGTGATCATCCTATGTGATGATGTCGATAAGAAACCACTGCACCAGCCACCTTGCAAAGGAACCTCCTAAAAGGTCCTTGGGCCCCAATCACATAGCGTTGAAGTCGACGAGGAATGTCATCTATGGTGGTCTCCGGAATATCTCCTGTCAAGTGCTCTAGATGACTCTCCAACTCGGCCAAAACCTCTGCTGATTCGCCCTGTGGGGCTGGCGAGGCTGCAACTGGTTGTTTCCTCTCGTAAGGCCGGAGAGCGGCTGGTCGCTATGGACCCACATCTGCATTTGAAACTTTTACTATCAGTTTTGGGATGATAGAAAAATAAAAAAAAAATTAAAATAGGAAAAATGTGAAAATGATTTTACCTGAGTCATCCCACTGCTCTCCTGGTGGAAGAGCCATGTCTGGGTCACCACGAAAATATACCCCAGCGTAAGGGAAGTCCTGAATAGAAAAAACCTGGTTTTCCAACCATTGGAAATACTCAGGTTTGAATCGAACAACCTCTGTCCCCTCGTCCGGATGACGGGCCATAACTGCGACCCATCGCATCAGTTTGGGCTCTCGAGGAAGCCCAGCTCCAACAGTAAGGTGCTGCGGGATCAACATGGGAACCCTCTCTAGACCAAAGCTCACAACCAAAGCCCCATAACCAAAGGTCTTTATTTGTCCGTTTTTGGCTCTGGTCAGTTGGCCTTTCACATTGGCCAACACAGCATCGCACCAGTTGAAGATGGTGCCTCGAAAGTAGTCAACTTCCATCCGCATCTGGGATCCGGTGGCAATATGTAATGTGGCACTCCCGCAAAGTCTGGTGACAGTAAACGCGATCACCATGAGTTCAGGAAGGGATATGGTTTTTATGTCTATCCCTTTGTCTCTAGCCTGGATGTTGCAGAACTCTAGCTGGAGGCTATCAACAGACTGGCCACTTGGCCTAGTCCCGAATAGAGTCAAGTCTTCGCCTCTCTTAGGCAAACTGGTCAAGAAATATATGTCTACCAGCTCGATTTCGAGCTGGTGGCCACCAATGAAGAAGCATTGGTCCTGTATGCTCCATCTGTCAACCAGCCACTGTAAGAAATCCACCTGGGCCCTCATGCCAGGTATGGCCCAGAATTTGTACAAGCCGCAGGCCTTCAATGTGTCGATCAAAGGTTGGTGATTCAACGTGGCTAGATCCACGTCCTCATTCTCTCGTTCACGCCAATCTAGCATGATGTACTCTCTGCATCAAGTAAAAAGACAAATTAGAATGCTAGAAATTAATTTGTTTGGGCCAAATTTGAGAATTTTTGGGTTAAAAACCCTTGCTGCGGGGACCGCACCCTCTGGGTTAGACACAGTGCGTGGGTTCTCACCTTGCCTACATGGAAGGTGCGGACCCCTGACTTTTTCCCCATTGAGAAAAAGTCGGGGTTCGCGGGCTGGCAGTGTTACGCCTGCGGGCCCGCGCGCGCGGGTTTTAAGCCTAAAAACCCTCCAAAAAATGAAATAAAAGCCTAAAATAAGAAATGAAACGGTTAAAAATGAAGAGTAGGATGATGTGGATTACCTGGAGAAGACGACGTTCGATTCCGACGGTTGGATTTTCCGCAATATTCACGGGAAGTTTTCTGGACAAAAGCACTATTTTCTCACCCAAAACTCAAACGGTAAAAATGAATTGACGAAAGCCCTTTTTATAAGTTTTTGAGTAAATAAATTGCAAATTTGTTTATGTTTCACTTTGGAAAAGTATTTTTGCAACATTTTTATCCATTTCAAATAGGTATGAGTAATGTTTGCGTTTTTGTTCAGGATAACGGATTATTCAGGCGAAATCTATCATTTTCGACGAAAAAACATTTAGAGTCATATTTAAGCTCTTTTCTGAATCCTAAAACATGAAAAGATCGTTGAGTTTTTCTTTTAAACTCGTTAAAATGGAACTAAAAGACGGTCCACTTACAGCTCTTTTCTGATTGTAAAAACATGAAAAGATTGCCGGATTTTTGTTGTTTCAAATTCGATATTGGTTATAAAACGACGTGTCGTTGATCGCTTTTTTACTTTTTCGGATCAGGGGCACTAATTATGAAAAATACTCCTTGGTTGTAAAGATCAAGCGGTTCTCTCAAGTATTATTTTATACTTTTTCGGGCTTGGGAGACACAAATTTATGAAAAAGGTCAACCCTGGAGTCTTCTTAAGTTTTTTCAGACTCTCTAAAATTGAAAAACGCTGAGTTTCTCCTATACTGGACTCGTTAAAATTTCACAGTAAAGGACCTGTTCAATTACAAACAGGAACGAACCACTCCTTCTTAGGGTTCGAATTTAAACTAAGTTGGACTCATCCGAAGGATGAGCTTATAATCAAGCAAATGTTATCCTCCTCAAGCTTGTAAAAAATAAAGAGGTACTTGCCAGAAATGGTGGGGGAAAAGAGAGAAAAATAAGCCTGTTTGTCATACTTTGTAACCACTCTTGAACACAACACTTTTATTCACCTGGGTTGGGAAATCCTTTGCCTAACAGTTGATCAAACCACATTGAAAGTCTTCAGCCGGTTTCTGGGTATTAAATTTGGGTCAATTGTCACCAAGCCATCTGTCGTGTCGTTATGTGTTCAAGAGGTCACTGCCAATAAGCCGTTCATCTGCAAAATATATGTCATCCATCTTGACCATCCCTGAGTCAATCCTTGCAACTAAATTTCTTCAACTTGATCTATGATTTCGTGTTGTGGGCTTGCCTGCGACGGATCGCTTTCTATCGACTTCAGCTCATTATCTAGAAAGATGATCTAGAAATCGTCAGTACCTTGGGATATGCATGCCTCAATGGCAAGTTTCTCGCCTTTGACGACAGGTTGCATCATTGACCTTCGATCAAAGGATTCCATGACATGTTCGACATCAACACATTTATTCACATCTCATGGATTGTACTGGGTACTTTGAGAGCCATTGACATCACTGGTGGTTTCTCTCACACTTGTTAACAGTTTACATCATTGACTGGTAATCAAGTGGTTTCTACCATGTTCGACTCAACACATTCATTCGCATGGATAGAATCGTACTATTTTAGGAAAAAGAAATGAAGACCCTGGATTTAGTTTCCACAATCTAGGCTGCGAGGAATTTTGTATTCATTATATAATGGACTATTCATAAACAGATGGCTGCGTCCATACTGTGTCCACATGAGTCTATACTTGTGATGTCTTACAAGATCATTCCTGTATCAGAGCAGTAGTTAGTTTTCTAAGTCAGTTTTGATCTGAGTATGGGAATGCCTACCTCAGTGGTGATATGATCTCATATATATATCTTGCTGTTAGAAAATTATATATTATGGAGCAATGGAACACATAAAATATTGCAGAAATATAAACACAGAAAGCGCATAAAACAAGAGAGACACAGATGTACGTGGTTCACCCAGTTTGGGCTACGTCCACCCCGAACAGCCAGTCCTTCCTTTCTATTATCCAGCAAAATGAAGAAAACACAACCTACAATAGATCTGCTGTAATATCCTCTGTTTTCTCTCACAGTCTCACCTTTCTATTTCCCACTCACAGAATACACATCTATCACACAGCCTCAAATACAATGCCCTCATACAAAGAGAGGGGTTGCATTCTAGGGCAAAAAACCCTAAACTAAACATAAGTTCTACCGTCAGATCATCCGCCTAATGAACGGCCCAGATTGACTAGAAATTACTATACTTTTACAAGGCAATTTTACAGCTGTTTTTAGCTTCGGGGGCGCTGCCCCCGAAACCCCCTACTAGGGGGGCTCCCAAAGGTCGCAGCCACCCCCCTACAATGAAGATATACGTGGTTCACCCAGTTTGGGCTACGTCCACCTCGAACATCCAGTCCTTCCTTTCTATTATCCATCAAAATGAAGAAAACACAACCTACAGCAGATCCGCTGTAATATCCTCTGTTTTCTCTCATAGTCTCACCTTTCTATTTCCCACTCACAGAATACAAATCTATCACACAGCCTCAAATACAATGCCCTCATACAAAGAGAGGGGTTGCCTTCTAGGGCAAAAAACCCTAAACTAAACATAAGTTCTACCGTCAGATCATCCGCCTAGTGAACGACCCAGATTGACTAGAAATTACTATACTTTTACAAGGCAATTTTACAGCTGTTTTTAGCTTTGGGGGCACTGCCCCCGAAACCCCCCGCCAGGGGGGGGCTCCCAAAGGTCACAACCACCCCCCCCATTTCGAACTGGGGTCCAATGTGGCGATACCTTTGAATATAGAAGATAATCAGGCTCCACACCCAACAATCTCCCACTTGGAGACTGATTGTAGCAACTCCACCGCTGCTCCATTTGCTGGACAATGACTCCTTTTTGGACCTGACTGTTCCTCATCTTCATCATCATCCTTGAAGACCAATTGAAACTGAGCATATTCTCAGTTTCTCCCTGGTTACAGCTTTTGTTAGCATATCTGCAGGATTCTGGCTAGTGTGTATCTTTTCCAGCTTCAACTCTCCATCTTCCACAGTGATCGTATGAAATGGTACTTGAGTTGTATGTGTTTAGTCATGATGCTGAGTTCTTTGCAAGGTGAATGGCATTTTGGCTATCACTGTATAATGTGCCCATATCATGATCCTTACCCAATTCACCCATAAACCTTTGTAACCAAATCATTTCTTTACTAGCCTCTGTAGCAGCAACATACTCTGCTTCTGTTGTTGAAAATGCAACAACACTTTGGATTTTTGAAACACAACTGACAGCTGTTCCTCCAACAGTAAATACATATCCTGTAGTGCTCCTCCTATTATCTCTGTCACCTGCCATATCTGCATCAACATATCCTTGTAGGGAGATGCTTGAACCACCAAAGCATAATGCTTGATTTGTGGTACCTTTCAAATATCTGAGAATCCATTTCACTGCCATCCAATGTTCCTTTCCTGGATTGTTCATGTACCTGCTTACAACTCCCACTGCATGTGCAATATCGGGCTTTGTGCAAACCATTGCATACATTAAGCTTCCAACTGCTGATGCATATGGAACTTTAGACATATAATCCATGCCTTCTTGGGTCTTTGGGCACATTTCCTTGCTAAGTTTGAAATGGCTAGAAAAAGGTGTACTAACTGGTTTTGCATTGTGCATGTTAAATCTTTTCAACACCTTTTGTATGTACTCATTCTGAGACAATGTTAATTTACGATTTTTCTTGTCTCTAGTTATTCTCATACCAAGGATTTGTTTTGCAGCTTCCAAATCCTTCATTGCAAATGAATTTGCCAATTTTCTTTTGAGCACATTTATTTCCTGCATGTTAGATCCTGCAACAAGCATGTCATCTACATACAATAACAATATAATATAGCTGCCATCATTTTTCTTTTTCAAATAAACACAATGATCAGAGTGACATCTAGTATAACCTTGTTCAGACATAAACTTGTCAAATTTTAGATACCACTGCCTTGGAGCCTGTTTTAAGCCATACAAGCTCTTCTTCAACCTGCACACTAGTTTCTCCTTCCCTTTCACCTCATATCCTTGTGGTTGCTGCATATATATCTATTCCTCCAAATCCCCATGGAGAAAGGTTGTCTTTACATCTAACTGCTCAAGATGCAAATCTTCAGCTGCTACAAGACTTAAATAGTTCTGATTGAAGTCATTTTAACAACAGGAGAAAATATTTCATCAAAATCAATACCTTTCTTCTGTGCAAACCCCTTCACCACAAGTCTAGCTTTATACCTCTATTTTCCTCCATCTTCTTCCTTCAGCCTGTAAACCCATTTATTCTTCAATGTAGTTTTTCCTACAGGCAACCTGACTAAATCCCAAGTTTGGTTATGCATTAAGGAGTCCATCTCTTCTTCCATGGATACCTCCCACTTCTTCTTGCTTTCAACCTGCATTGCTTCTTCATAACATTCGGGTTCACCGGAATCAGTCAACAATAAATAATATAATGAAGAAGAGTATCGTTCAGGGGGTCTACTTATCCTGGTAGATTTTCTAACACCACTTTCAGGTGTTTGGGGTGCCTGTTGTTGTTGCGGTGGTTGCTGTTGTTGTGGTTGTTGATTATTATTATTTTCAGGAACCTTTACTTTTTCAGTGATTTCATCAAGAACTGCATATTCCTTGTTTTCCTTTCCTGTTTCTTTCCCTGCAACTGATTCTTATAAAAGACCTTTTCATTGAATAATACATCTCTGCTCCTAATGATTTTGTGATTTTCGTAATCATATAAGCGATAACCAAAATCATTAACACCATATCCAATAAAGGTGCATTTCTTTGACTTTGCCTCAAGCTTTGTTCTATTTTCTTTATCAATATGGACAAAGGCCTCACAACCAAAAGGCTTTAAAATAGAGTATTTTACCTTTTTACCTGTCCATGCTTCCTCTGGAACACCACCATCCAAGGAACTTGAAGGCCCTCTATTTATTAGATAAATAGCAGTATCTACAGCATCTGCCCAAAACTGTAAAGGCAATCTTGCATGCAATCTCATGCACCTTGCATGCTCCATGATTGTTCTGTTCATCCTTTCTGACACACCATTTTCTTGTGGTGTTCTTGGAACTGTCTTCTCTCTGCGAATTCCATGCTCTGAACAATACCTATCAAACTCTTTGCTGCAATATTCACCTCCATTGTCTGATCTAAGACACTTCAATTTCTTTCCTGTTTCAATCTCAACCAAAGCTTTCCATTTCTTGAAAGTATCAAATACATCAGATTTATTCTTAATACAATAAATCCAAGTTTTTCTAGTTGCATCATCAATAAAAGTAACATAATAACGAGAGCCACCGAGAGATGATACCTGAGCAGGTCCCCATACATCTGTATGCACAAGCTCTAATTTTTCATTCTTCTTTTCTTTCCCAACTCTGAGAAATCTGACTCTCTTCTGTTTTCCATAAATGCAATTCTCACAGAAGTCCAAATCAACATTCTTCAAACCCAGAAACAAATTCCTTGAGTGAAGAATCTTCATCCCCTTTTCACTCATGTGTCCGAGCCTATGATGCCATAATGCTGCATCTGCTCCTTTGGAAGTTAAAGCATTAACAGAGTTAGAAATACCATTGCATAAATACAATGTACCAACCTTTTCGCCTTTTGCTATTACCAAGGCTCCTTTGGTGACCTTCCAAGATTTATCTGTGAAAGTTGTCACACAACCTTCACCACCTAACTGCCCTGTTGAAATCAGATTTTTCTTTAGATCTGGAACATGCCTTACCTCCTTTAATAGCCATTGGTTTCCATTCTGCTGTTTTACAAGAACCTTACCCATTCCAACGATTTTACAGGGTTTATCATCACCCAGACGAACTTGTCCAAAATCTCCTTGAACATAGTCATGAAAGTATTTCTTATCAGGTGTGGCATGGAATGAAGCCCCTGAATCTACCACCCAGGAATCAGTAATATTTTTGAAAGAAAGAATCAAAGCATCTTGTAACACCTCACCTGTCACATTTGCTTCATGATTGTTTTCTTGCTGTGCATCTCCTTCTTTTCCCTTCCGAGATCTACAGTCTTTCTTTAGGTGTCCTTTCTTTCCACATTTCCAGCACACTATCCCCGATCTGGACTTAGATCTGCCTTTCCTTGATTTACTGCGATATCTTGAGCTCTTTCCTCTTTCCATTTTTCTTCCTCTAGACTCTGCACTCAAAGCATTTCCCGATGTCTCACCGGAGCTTTTCCATCGCATTTCCTCGCTAAGGATAGCACCGACAACATCATCAAACTTTAAAGTACTAGATCCAGAAATAGAGTTACTAATGGCCATTACCAAACCATTCCAACTTTCTGGTAATGAGCACAAGAATAACAGAGCTCTAACTTCATCATCAAAGTTTACCCCTACAGAACTTAACTGGCTTGTAACTGTATTAAAATCATTTAAATGGTCTGCAACAGATCCACTTTTCGACATCTTCATATTAAATAACCGTTTCATAAGAAATACCTTGTTTGAGGCCGAGGGTTTTTCATATAGTTTCGACAACGTCTGAATCAAACCCTCTGTCGTGGTTTCCTTCGAAATGTTGAAGGTGACTGACGTAGCAAGGCACAAACGTATTGTTCCGAGTTCCTTTCTATCGAGAAGGTTCCATTTTTCATCTGTCATACCCGTCGGCATCTTTGATTTTCCGCCCAATGGTAGGTATAGATCTTTCTGATACGGATAATCTTCCATCTGCATCTTCCACAGCGAGAAGTTTTGGCCGTTAAATTTCTCGACCCTAAACTTACCATCTTTCGCCATTGCTCCCACTCGAACCAGGAACCCTTCTTTCTTGCGAGTTTATCAGCTAAATAGAACTTTTGGCTCCGATACCAGTTGTTAGAAAATTATATATTATGGAGAAATGGAAAACATAAAATATTGCAGAAATATAAACACATGAAGCGCATAAAACAAGAGAGACACAGATATACGTGGTTCACCCAGTTTGGGCTACGTCCACCCCGAACAGCTAGTCCTTCCTTTCTATTATCTAGCAAAATGAAGAAAACACAACCTACAACAGATCCGCTGTAATATCCTCTGTTTTCTCTCACAGTCTCACCTTTCTATTTCCCACTCACAGAATACACATCTATCACACAGCCTCAAATACAATGCCCTCATACAAAGAGAGGGGTTGTCTTCTAGGGCAAAAGCCCCTAAACTAAACATAAGTTCTACCGTCAGATCATCCGCCTAATGAACGGCCCAGATTGACTAGAAATTACTATACTTTTACAAGGCAATTTTACAGCTGTTTTTAGCTTCGGGGGCGCTGCCCCCGAAAACCCCCGCCAGGGGGGGCTCCCAAAGGTCGCAATCACCCCCCCTGGACCCCCCCTACAGTGAATATTTTACGGGCGGCGTTGCTTCCCCCATTTTGAACTGGGGTCCAATGTGGCAATACCTTTGAATATAGAAGATAATCAGGCTCCACACCCAACACTTGCATTGAATGTTTTTACAGGTTCCAACCGGGCTCTCCACAAGATGATCCTCGAAATGATAAAGTACTTCACTCTTCCTAAATGATAAATGAAATCCTCATCTACTACAGACTTCGCACTTTAGGGGGCAATCTATTACACAAAAATATTGTCACCATGATTATTTGCAGTCAGTATGAGTCTATCATCACTTGTACTATCCTCCTAAGCAAGTCTCAGATCTCATCTCTTCAAGTCAAGCTTTGAAAATGAGAGAAAGACATTGAAAATAAAAAAAGCTCTGGTTTCGCACTTCCTCTCACTATTGCCTACGGTCCCGCACCTCCTGTTTACAAAAACTGCGGACCTGCCCGCTCTGTCCCTAAAGGTGTGGGTGCGGACCCCTGTGAAAGTAAAAAAGGCGCAAGTTTATTCTAAAAAACTCACTTTGGGTTAATTCTAGAAGGAATTTTGATGTGGATTGGCCGCTCTTAGGTGGTTCATGCATCCCAAAAGAGAAGGAGCTAATCCCTTGATGAGAGGAGCTATCCCTTTGAAGGAGGACCTAGTAACTTCCCTCCATTGCACTATAAATTCAGGCATTGGGCTGGTTTCTAAGCAGGTTAGAAGCTGAACATTTTTTACGGTAAATGCTGGTGAAATTAAGACTTCCTAGTTGACCTTGAGAGGAGAGATCACATGCCTTTTGGGCTTCATTGGGAAGAGAGTGAAACTTGTCAAAGTATAGGAGACTTCTTGCTGGACCCTGGGAGGAGCTTGTACAGTGTCAAGGCACAGGTTGTAAATTTCTTCTTTGATTTGAATTAATACAATCAGATTCATTTTTCTCAACAAATTGTCTCATATCATTTATTTCATGAATTCCTTGACTTTCATGTTAAATATGTTTTATGATATTGGCTTTTCAGGTGCTATTTAATTTGTTTTCTTGTTTGTGTTTGCAGATTCGCGACAAGGGAGCTCATTTGGATCGAAGGAGCGAAGGCTTCCACAAACTTGCATTGGACCTAAGGTAGGCCTAAAACACTTGTTTTCCTTTGTTTATAAATGCATATTTAGAGAAAGATAGTTTGTGATTGGTTTTCTTGTCATTAGGTCTTCTTTAGATTCTAGGAAGGTCTATCTTGTCCTCAAGATCGACTCATTCCGTGTGACAGGGTTTCCTGGGCTTGAAAACAAATTGTTCAACTTGCTCATCAAATTTGAGTTTCTTCGAGGCTTTAACTTTCTTGGCCTTCTCTTTATCTGACTCGATCAAATCAGCTTGCACTAGTGGGGATTCTTCAATGTCAATGGCTTGCAATAAGTCATTTAAATCTCCCCTTGAAACAAGACTTTCTTCAATAGCCACTGACTTACCCTTTTCTTTTGCCACCTGACTCCTAGTCCTTCTTCTTTGAACTCCTTCTCTTGTGCTTGATTCATGTGCAGTTTCTTTGACCTGAGTTTTTTCTTTATTTGACTGCTGGGGTGTATCCTAAATAGTCAGTGGCTTGGTAGACTCTCCAACTTGTTTCCTTGCTTTTAACTTTGAAACCCTCTTGGCTCTTGTTTCTGTTTGAGGACTGGTTGTTGTTGAAGGTTCTTTTGCCGTTAGAGGGCTGAGACCGGTCTTGCTCTTGAAACCGGACATGAATATGAATGTGTCCCAGTCTCTGCCTACCCTCTGGAGTTCATGCAGAACCATTAACTTAACCAAGCCATGGTGGAATAGTGAAGTCTCACAGGCTTCCTTTCTCAGTTGTACCTTATCACACATTTTACTTAAGCTGCGAAACAAGTAAAAAGGTAGATCAATAGATGTTTTCCTTGTGAAATGCAACAGCAATTTAAAATGGTATGAATACACTTTGTTATATCTCACTTCACAGGTCAGATACTTCTGTATACAAGTAAGCAATTGAGCATATGATTCTTTAACATAACTTCTAGGAACAGACTTGCTCAAATCTGAGTTAATGAACTCCTGTTTTAGAAATTCTTTGCATGGATTCATGTCAAATTTGAAATTCTTGAACCAATTTTCTTGCCCTCTTGGTATTTCTGTAACTGTGGATATCATGTCTGGTGAGACCTGCAATTCCAACATGCCAACCTTTGAGTTTAGCCCTGTGAAATTCAGTGCAAATTCCTTAGTCACTTGTGCATGTCCTCCTTGGAGCTTCTTGCAAAAATTCCAACATCCAGCTTGTTTAAATGCCTGTTCGACCTCTCTGTTCTTCAAGGTTATATCCAAACCTTTAGGCTCATTTCTCAGACATTTGCCTGATCTATGGTCTTTCCTTTCTGCCGATCCCTCCATGAAGATTCAGTGACCTGTAGGCTGGAAATTCTAGCACTGTTCAAACTCCCAACTCTACCTCGCTTGAATGGCTGCCTCGCTTGATAGCTGCCTCGCTTGATGACGATGTTTTCAAATTGAAATCTAGTAGATTTGTTTCTCATGCAAAGCCTACAATCATCATTAAAACCGAGCACACTTGGCATTTCTTGGAACTTGTATTTCGTGTGTACCAATGTACCTTATGATTGCAATGATGGAGATAAGTGGTTGGAGACGATGTATGGAGTGCTGTTGTAGGGAAAAGTATCCGACTCGGATGACCCTATCCCACTCTAAGGGTGATAGTACCTTAGCAACAACTGTAAAACAAACTACTTAAGGTTTACTTCTTTATGAAAGCAAAAGAGAATGGAGAAATGCACTAACCGTTGCCTTGCGCTTAATGTCGAATCCAAACTCTTCTCTTTGGCTGCTTGCTCCCAACTCCTTTCTCTTTTGCTGGCCCAGCTACAATGAGATCCTGCAAAATAACAAAGAAGGAAACTACAAGAAGCATGCAATCATAACTGGTTCAAGGATTAGTGTAAACCAAGCATGCAATTATCACAATATATTATTGAAACAAGAGCACATAGAAGAACCTCAATAGCTTTTATTAATGAAGAAGTAAAGGTTCTGAGAGTATTACAACCATTGAAGGCTCCAATCCAGCAACACCTCCCAGCAGAAAGAATTTCTCCTCTTCACCTCTCTCAAACAATCACCCAATAGCTCTATAGTGAAACCAACATCATATCATTATTTTGCACCAAATTCCAGCCTCCTGAGCTCATAGGAGAGAGCTCAATATATAGATGAATTGAGAAAGGATGAGTCAGCTTGCAACTGATGTGTAGCTGCCTTGTGTCCTCTCTCTCTTCAGTTAATCTTTAGTTGATCTTCAGTTCTTGAGTCCACTTGGAGAACCAGAGCCTCTGACTCATCACAAGGCGAAATCCCTGATCCAAGTGTCATTTTTGGAAGATTCCAGAGCAATGACTCATTGTGCCACTTGTCCCATCTCGCTCAGCGCAGGTGGCCTTTGTTCCACTTGCTTTGCAACGCAGGTACACCATGGAGCAACTGAGTTTCAGCGCAGAAACCTAGTGGAGCACCTGCTTTGATTTCAGGATTGCTTGTTTTTGAGTGTTTTCAGGTGGAGAACTGATCTGAGAGCTATTGGTTTGCTGACCTTGTTCCTCTAGGGGTAGGAACATCATGTTTAGGGAACTTTGGATCCCTTGGATTATTGACAATTCATGCTTGTTGCTGTAAGGCACAAAATTGTCTATAACAGATGCCCCCTAAAGTATGAGGTCGTTTATCGGGTGAAATACTTTATTGAGAGGATCCGAAGTTCATTCAATCTGCTGAGAAGTGTCCTGTAATAAGATACAATACAATACATTATTTTTCATACATTTTCATGATCTAGCTGAGGCGGGCATTCCCATGCTCAGCTTTATAAATACATTTTGGTACATAGAATAGACGATCGTCTGATTGTAGACTGATAATTCTCTGCTGAAATTATCATCCTTTGAGAAGGATGATCATCTGCTGTAATGATGTACATATCAAATGTCTTTATGTCCTGAATATATATCGCAGCCCGGATGGATGAAACTAGATCCGGGGTCTTCAATCTCTTCCGATCTTCACTCGATGTACAAGTCGATCCATGTGAGAATTTCTTGAAGTCGAACATGGAAAGACATCGCTTGATTACCGATCAATGATGTAAACCGTTAACAAGCGCGAGAGGAATCACCGATAAGGATGATGACCCTCAAGGTACGGCAGTACAATCCACATGGTGGGAATAAAGGACTTGGCGTCGACCACCATGCAAAATCTTTTGGTCGAAGGTCATTGATGTATACCTGTCGCCGGAAGTGAGAAACTTGCCATTGAGGCATGCAAGCTTCAAAGTACTGAAGGGGGTGTTCCTAGATCAACTCCTTGGATAATGAGCTGATGTCGACAAGGAGTGATCCATCAAAGGAGGGCCTTAATGAATCCCACATCAGTGACACGGAATGGAGCTAGTGATTGTGATGAGGTGAAAACAAACTGTGATGTATGATTCAGGGTGGCGGTCATGAAGTGGATGAAGGATAATGTATGGCAGTGGATGGGACACGGTTGACTCTTTGCAGAACCACATCTCTTGAACATATAACGACACTGATGTGATGGATTGGTAGCATTACCCCAATTTTGGATGGTGTGGCGAGGACCATGGTTATGAGATCGGTGAACGAAACAACCCAACCCGATGTGATACGGAGGACAAAGTGTCATGTTCAAGAGCGACTTGCTACCATTAATGCTGTGAGGTTCTCCCAATTTTTCCCCAGTCATTGCTGACCAGTACCTCTTTATTTTTGTCAAGCTTGAGGAGGATAACATATGCTTGTTCTATAACCTGCCCTTCGGGCAAGCCCATCGCTATGTTTTAACGAGCCTAGTGATAGGGAAACTCGTTCTCGTCTAAAGACAAGTTTGTCGCTATTTAATCATTTTAACGAGTCTAACGACAAGGAAAACTCGGTCCTTTTCATTTTTAGAGAGTCTGAAAAGGTACGAAAAGTTAACTCCAAAATTCCTTTTTCGTCTTCTAATCCCTTAAGTCCGAAAAAGTATAAAACCATACAGAAGGGATGAATTTTCGATTTCTTTAACGAGCCGAACAAAACAAGCGCTCGATCTTTTTGTGTAATAATCCCTCAGGTCCAAAAAGATTAAAATCTAGAGGAGGGATAGCTCTTCCGGTCCTTTTAACGAGCTGGAAGGCCAAAACTCGGCAAACTTTTCATATTTTACGAGTCAGTGAAAAGAGCTCAAAGAAGACTCGTCTTTTGAGGAACGAGTGATAAACAGGGATAGCAGCAGATTCCAGGTACAGGTTGGAATTTTCCAATCACGGCAGTGTCACAAGGATGGCTAAGTGAAATCACTCTTCGCAGCTGTTCCTCAAAATGGGTAAACACACATATGGAGATGAACGATTGGCCAAAATGAACGGATGGAGGTGATGGCATATAAACACGACCAAGGGCTTTTAATATGGCTATCAAAGGTTACATTTCTCAAGGTTATTTACCGGTTCATTTTTTCTGGATGAGCTTGAACTGTAGGGAAAGATTGCTCACAATTTATGTTTATTTTTTAACGAGCATGAACTCTGCACAAAAACTGCTCGATTCTTGCGTTTATTTTTTAACGAGCATGAACATTGCTAAAACTGCTCAATTATACCAGTCTTAATACAAGGAATGCCTTAGGTGAGGTAATCTTATTTAAGGAGTGATACCTCACTAATTACTCCAATTTGGCAGGTTTTAACTTTTGCCTTTCATCCTTTCTTTATGCAAGTTGGAAACGGCTAATCCTACGAGTTTAACGGGTTAGACCTACGGGTTTAAAGGGAGGACCTAAAAATTTAAAAAATAAATAGTCGTCCCGTGCTTGCACTCCAAAAGGTTTGCATGCCCCTAGGTATAAAGTATAATTTCGAGATTCTGTCCTCTTACTTATTATCCGAAAAATGGTTTTGTTCGCTGCCGCAAACTAAACTCTCTTTTCGGCGATGTCTATCATTAGGTTGCTAAGGATGGTGACTACTTGTTTCAGCAATTTCATCTCTTTCTTTGGAGACTGCCCCTACTCTCTTTCAAAACATATTGTTTTAATGGGTGAGGCTTGACATTCAAAGATGGTGGCTACTTGCTGCCACAAGTGGATCTCCTCCTTAGGAGAGCCTACTTTTTTAGACAAAGGGAGCGATTCTTCCGCTTCACATAACTTTGACAAAAGAATTTTATCCTAGAACAACCCTCTCTTCCTTTTTCGGACGGGGTACAGACTAGTCCATTCTTCTGCGGAAATTAACTTTATACCCAAGGTTTTCTCTGCCCAAGGCAGGCCAGGGTGCATGCCCCCTGGGTCCCAGTTCTTTCTTTCTGAATTACTCGCATTCATCGGGAAGTAGAACCGGGGGTGGTGGCATTCCTTGAGTGAATAAACTGTTAAGGGATGGTATTTGACTATTTGCGATGCGTGATCCTGGAAATGAAAGTTGGTCTACGAGCTTGACCATTCTTCCTTCGTGCGGAAAACACATGACTCTGAAGAGCGAGGACACTATTGCCTCCATGCAATATATATAGTCTCGTCCAAGGAGTAAGTTATAAACCAAGGGTCCCTGGACGACCATGATGTTCATATGAACTGTCTTCCCTTTCAATGTAACTGGAACATTGGGGAGAATCCCTAACGGGTGACTGGTTCCTTTATCAAAACTTGATAGATTTCTTATCTCAGGTAAACGCGCCGGGCAACCCAGTGCTTTCCAAGCAATAGAGGAAAGGATACTCACAGATGCCCCTTCATCAATGATAGTTCCAGCCATCACCATTCTGTAGATTTGGACTATGATTCTAAATGGGATACTGGCTGGTAACCGGGGTCTACCTAGTTGATTCCAATCAAAGGATACAACTAGGTTGCTTGGTGGTGGGACCGAATATACGGCCGGATACGACCCTGACGATGTTCCTTCCTGCGATAAAGGAATGGGCGCATTGCCCTGATGCTCATCAGAGTCTGTGTTGATGAAAAGGATATGGACGGTGTCATCTTTATCCTCTTCAGTGAGGGTGTCATTTGAAGATGGGTCTTCAATGACGGAGTCATTGGAGGATGAAACCTCTGAAGGAAGAACCGGGTCAACTGCCGTTTCGACCTTTAGACTTTCGTCTGGTCTGGATTCAGTAGGTTCATTCTCAATGATTGACACTTCAGCCGACCACTTGAGCGGGTCAGCTGAATTTTCAACTATCGAGGGATTAGGCGCGAGTTTTTGGTATCCAGGAGGAAGTCGTAACGGTGAAACCGGACGATATTCTAAAACTCTCTTTGCCTCATCTAAGAATGGACATCGGTGGATGGCATGATCGCCTTCACACAACATACAGGGTGATCTTGGTCTTCCTCTTCGTCCTTCACTCTCGCCAGTTGACGGACTGCAATCAACATGACTACCAGAGGTTGATGCTACCGGATTGTGCAACCTTGGGGACCAGTCCCTTAGTATCCGGGGAATACAAGGACAATCACGATGGAAGTGGGCCCCTTTGCAAATGACACATGGCGATTTAGGCCCGGTCGGTGCAGTGTGTGGGTTTTTGTCAGCTGTCTTTTGCTTGCCCCCAGTCGCCTTCGCCATAGGCCCCTTCTGCTTCTTTTCTATTTTCTTCTTCTTTTCCTTCTTCTCCATGGGAGGCTGACTTTTGCCGGCTCTACCTTGCGAAGATGAAGGATCAGAGGAAGTATTGTAAGAAGTGGAAGGCTGGTGGGTAGTTCTAGACTGGTCTGACTGTTGATTCGACTGCTCAGGATTAGTGGCGATCTGGACTACATTAGTTGAAAAGAGCCATACAGGTAGGCCAATTGTCAATCCTGGAAGTGACAATGTGGCCATATGAGGCGCACCAATATCTCCCCAAGAGGAGAAGGGATTTGGACTTCCACCAAGGTTACTTCCTTGGTTGGTGGGCTCCATACTTTTCAACTGAAAGATCAACGTGGGAATAACAGGTGATTATGTTCCGTTTAAAATAAATTTTATTAACGACGCTTTTAGACACAAACTTGCTTTTTCATGTTTTAAGAGTCGAGAAAAAGCTAAAGATGACTCTAGTCGCCTTCGATGTTTTAATGAGCCCGAAGTGACAAATGCTCGGATGGACTTTTTCAGTTATAGAGTTTGAAAAAGGCCAAAAGAAACTTCTCTGGAGTTCTAGGCAGAGGGTGTGCCAAACTTTTCGCGAAACCACAGAATACGTTTTACGGTACGGGTGGTCGATCTTCGTGAATGCTGTGTTCACTGCATCGCGATCAGTAGGGCGGCTGACACGGCTTCCTATGGATAAAGGATAATTGCCTATAGGGGTCTCCCAATATATACTCGACGGTACGTGGGAGCGCAAGTCCGTATTAGTGTCACCGACTCTCAGGAGGAATCACCCACCTTCGTAGAGATCGACAGTCACTATGTTTAACGACGCCGGAACACGTCTCTACCTAGACCTCTATGTGTTTGCGTTATGTTACAAAGCGTTGTTATGTAAATTGGATTTATTTTAATGTTGATCTTGCTTAGCAGTTTGCCTTTAAGGATCACCACGAGATGTATGTAACAAATTCCTGAATGCAGTCTAAGATGAGAAGCAAACTTTTCAATCTTTCAACTTTGAAAACCTTAACTACTGAGGGAAAAGAAAGGCAAATATTTTCACACAGATCATAGAGCACACACTAAATGCAAATTTTTCCTAAATCGTCAAGCAAACAGTCAAATGCAAAATGCACAATGCATGTATTTTCTTTTCCCTTTCTTAATGTAGATGGGTTACAAAAAGAAAGTTGTTATATAACTTTGATTTCGATTTAAAGTGAAAACAAACAAGCTTGTCCAAAATCAAAAGACACCTTAAGATTTACTTGCTTAATCACTGGAAATGCATGAAATCAAACCATAATGACAAAAGTAAAATGACTAATCAGCTATGGACAGCAAACAAGCTAACTCTTTAGACCAGCAAAATGCCTAACACAGGTTCAGATCTAAGAGGCCAAAAGCAAGACTAGTTTACTCTTCGTCATGGGAAATCGTAAATGAGTAAGAAATACAAAGAACAAGTACAATTTCGTTATATAACAGAGGCAGAATGATGGCAAGTAATATTGGTTTCAGAACAGGTGCAAGACTGGTAACTGGCAGCCAAATCAATAGTGAAAACAGGCAAGAGAAAAGGAGGAAACCCCAACAGCACTAGGCAAAATTGGGCCAACGCAGGTGCTGCACAGCCAGTCTAGCTCTCAGCGCAGGTAGCCCCTTCGGGACATGCGTTGCAAAGCAGGTAGCCTGTGTACTACCTGCTTTGGAAAACGAGAATTGCGTTTTCACAGTTTCCGGGTCATAATTTTCTCAAAAATGCACAGTTTTTGCTCAAATCAGAAACAATCAGTCAAGCACACTCAAAGGGATGATTAGGAGTATGAAAAGCTATCACTAAGAGCTTACAAGGATCCTTGTAGATCAGCTCTTCAAATCATGAACATGCTCAGAAATGAGCTAGAGTAGCTGCCCTCTACTTCGCTTTTGATATAGTCAAAAGCTTTTCGATTTGGTACTCTCTTGTTCAGGAAATGAATAGCAAAATACTACAAACAATCAAACAGATACGATCCCCAGCGGAGTCGCTAGTTTGTTGTAGGGAAAAGTATCCGACTCGGATGACCCTATCCCACTCTAAGGGTGATAGTACCTTAGCAACAACTGTAAAACAAACTACTTAAGGTTTACTTCTTTATGAAAGCAAAAGAGAATGGAGAAATGCACTAACCGTTGCCTTGCGCTTAATGTCGAATCCAAACTCTTCTCTTTGGCTACTTGCTCCCAGCTCCTTGCTCTTTTGCTGGCCCAGCTACAATGAGATCCTGCAAAATAACAAAGAAGGAAACTACAAGAAGCATGCAATCATAACTGGTTCAAGGATTAGTGTAAACCAAGCATGCAATTATCACAATATATTATTGAAACAAGAGCACATAGAAGAACCTCAGTAGCTTTTATTAATGAAGAAGTAAAGGTTCTGAGAGTATTACAACCATTGAAGGCTCCAATCCAGCAACACCTCCCAGCAGAAAGAATTTCTCCTCTTCACCTCTCTCAAACAATCACTCAATAGCTCTATAGTGAAACCAACAGCATATCATTACTTTGCACCAAATTCCAGCCTCTTGAGCTCATAGGAGAGAGCTCAATATATAGATGAATTGAGAAAGGATGAGTCAGCTTGCAACTGATGTGTAGCTGCCTTGTGTCCTCTCTCTCTTCAGTTAATCTTTAGTTGATCTTCAGTTCTTGAGTCCACTTGGAGAACCAGAGCCTCTGACTCATCACAAGGCGAAATCCCTGATCCAAGTGTCATTTTTGGAAGATTCCAGAGCAATGACTCATTGTGCCACTTGTCCCATCTCGCTCAGCGCAGGTGGCCTTTGTTCCACTTGCTTTGCAACGCAGGTACACCATGGAGCAACTGAGTTTCAGCGCAGAAACCTAGTGGAGCACCTGCTTTGATTTCAGGATTGCTTGTTTTTGAGTGTTTTCAGGTGGAGAACTGATCTGAGAGCTGTTGGTTTGCTGACCTTGTTCCTCTAGGGGTAGGAACATCATGTTTAGGGAACTTTGGATCCCTTGGATTATTGACAATTCATGCTTGTTGCTGTAAGGCACAAAATTGTCTATAACAAGTGCATAAACTGACAATGAATGACGTAGCCATAGGTTAACTTGACAGATTTGACAGTTGGGAAAGATTCGCTGCGGAATGCACGAATCTTCGATTTCGCAGCGCGGTCACTGTAAATTTTGAATAATGCGCTACGAAATCACCTAAAACCTATCACGCTGCGAAAACACCTAAAGGACTTTTGCGCTGCGTAATCACCTAATGAACCTTTGCGCTGCAAAACTGCTAAAAGGATTAATGCGCTGCGAAAACACTTCAGAATGGTTACATGCGCTACGCAATCACCTAAAAAGGCTTTGTGGGACATAATGGTTTTTTTTTTAAACCAAACTGACACATGGCTATGATATCGGTGATGAATGAGGGTGACCAATGATAGATGAGAATGCATGCTTGACTCAAGACCTCCTAAGACTCAGACTCTAAGGAAAACGAAATCAAACTTAGACTAACACTGACCTTTATCATCAAGCTAGTATGAGAAATTTTGGCATTAGAATTCTTAAGTGATAACAGTGGCTCCACTTGGGATAGTGTGCTCCTGTAGTACACTAAGAACTCGCAGGTCCAGTGCTTTGTCCATTTTATGAAAAACATATATTTGCTTGACGAGCATTCCTTTCTAGCTTCTTGGGCCTTCACCTCGGGCTTGAGCTTTCTGTTCAACTTGTCATTATTTGCAACAAAAGAAAAATTGATAAAACGGGTATATACAATGTTGTGAGAAACTGGCAGAATTTTGATCAATAATAATGCTTTAGGAACCTGCCATTGACAGGTCCTCCAACATATGGTTTTCCATCAATATCTTGTAGAATGTAAGTATTATTTCCATGAAAAGCAGAAATTTGATATGGCCCTTTCCACAGATTTTCAAATTTACCATGCTTACCTTTTTCTTCGATTCTAGCTTCCCATTTCAACACTTTATCATGGATCTGAAAGGTAACTTCTTTGATCTTTTTATCAAATGTTCTCTTGATTCTGTTCTGACTTTGTTGATGACTGTCAAACACCTCATTTCTTTTCTCCTGCAAGGCTATCAGCTGATTGATTCTTCTTTGTACAGCATTTGGTTCCTCCTCTAATCCTTGAATCAACTTCATCATAGGTACTCCAAGGGATGTTGGAAATATGGCTTCAGCACCGTATACTAACTCATATGGCGATGTTCCAATGGATCTCTTTGTACAAATCCGGTCAGCCCACAAAGCATACTTTAATTTCAAATGCCAAGCTTTCTTATTTTCCTGCAGCAGCTTCTTGATGATTCTTACAAGGCTCTTGTTTGATGATTCAACAAGGCCATTTCCTTGCGGATAATAAGCAGTAGAATGCCCAAGAGAAATGTGATACTGATGGCAAAAATTAATCATCTTCTTGGACTTAAAAGCTTGAGCATTGTCAGTTATAATCTTCATTGGACAACCAAATCTTGATAATATATTATTTTCTAAGAAAGAGATAATCACTGAATCATTTGCTTGCCTTGTTGGTACCGCTTCTATCCATTTTGTAAAGTAATCAGTGGCTGTGAGAATCCAACGATGCTGACCTGATGAAGGAGGATGGATTTCCCCTATAAAATCTAATCCCCATTGCTGGAAAGGCGCTTCAACATATATGGGAACCAAGGGCAGTGGCATAAGCTTCCTCTTTCCTTCAAATACTTGACATTCATGACATGTAGCTATCTTTTTATAGATATCTCTGAACATAGTTGGCCAAAAGTAACCAGCCCTCAAGATCTTGTTTGCAGTAGCTTTCCAATAGTGATGTCCCCCACAATCACCCTTATGAAATTCATCAATTACTTTATCAGCTTCTTCTTCAATGAGGAAATTTAACAATATCCCTCCTGCATCTTTCCAAAACAAATTTTGGTCATACACAAAATATCTTAAAGATTTTAGCTTGACAAACTGGGCTTTGGATTTTGAAAGATTAGAAGGGGCTCTATTATGCTGCAAAACAAATGCTATATCCTTGTACCATTCTGAAAGTAAGAATTTTTCATTTATTTCGACCAATTCCTCTTCATTTTCAGAAATTTCTGAGATCTCTGTACTCAAGTTAATATCAAGACAGTCCAAATTTGATTGTGTCAGCAGCTTGGCTAAGCCTTGACCCTTTACCAACTTTGTGGGTTTAATCTCAATGTCATACTCTAACAATTTTGCTATCCACTTGCCCCTTTTTCCATCTGGATCGACTTGTGTAAGAATATCCTTTATAACAACATTTGGAACGTAGGCAACAATGTGAGAATGAAAAACATAAATTCTGAAATCCTTTATTGCTTTCACCAAGGCATAGGCTTGCTTCTCTAGGATGTTATCTTTCAGCTCAGCGTTTGCTAATGTCTTGCTAAAGAAAGAAATAGGTTGCTCAGTATCTTGACTTCCCTTTTGCAGCAGAACTCCAACAATTGTGTCCTCAAAAGCAAATGTAAAAATAAGGAACTCCTTGGTAAAATCTGGGCTGATAAGTACTGGTGCTTGTGTGAGTGCCTTCTTGATCTCCTCAAATGATTTCTTTGCTTCAACTATCCACTTGAAATCCACTCCCTTTTTTAACATCTTTGTTATATTCTTGAAAGCTTCAGCAAAGTTAGGAATGAATCTTCTAACAAAGTTAACTTTTCCAAGGAAAGATTGAATCTCTTTTCTACTCCTTGGCAAATCTAGCTTTTGAATTGCACTAACTCTATTAGGATCAATCCTAATTCCTTCCTCAAAAATAATATGACCAAGAAGTTTGCCAGAGGTTAAAGCAAAAATATTTTTGGTTGGATTAAGAGAAATACCGAACCTTCTACACTTCAGCAGAACTCTTTCAAGGTGCTTCAAATGATCTTCTTCTCTCTTTGAAAAAATTGTGATGTCATCAAGATAAACCACCACTGATTTGTCCTTTTCTTCAGCAAAAGCAATATCCATTGCTCTCTTGAAGGTGGCTCCTACATTCATGAGACCAAAAGGCATCTTGGCGTACATGAATGTTCCCCATGACGTTGTGAAGGCTGTTTTCTCTTGATCATCTGGATGAACAAGAATCTGATTGTACCCTGAGAAACCATCAAGCATAGACATCCTTTGTGAACCAACAATGTTTTGCAGAATCATATCCATCTTTGGAAGAGGATAATTGTCTTTCAATGAAGCTTTATTCAAATTTCTGAAGTCTATACAAATCCTGATCTCTCCACTCTTTTTCCTAACTGGGACCAAATTCGCAAGCCAATTTGAGAATCTGATTGGAACAATAATCTTAGCATCAAAGAGTTTCTTCACTTCCTTTTCAATCAATGGCATAAGAAGAGGATTAATTCTTCTTAACTTCTGCTTGAAAGGATTTTCATTCTCCTTAATAGGAATGGTATGCTGTATAATTGAGGAGTCATATTGTTTCAAGTCAGCATAGCTCCATGCAAATACATCAATGAACCTCTTCATCATCTCAACATATTTAGTCTTCATATCAGCTGAAAGAAATTTTGAAATCTTGACCATCTTAGGCATAAGTGAATCTCCTAAATTGCAGCTTTCCACCTCTTCTTCATCAGCTTGTAATTTTGGTGCTTTGAATACATCGTTTTGATCAAACAATTTCTCAAGGGGAATGAGTCCCTTTGGAATCAAGTTGTTTTTTAATTGTAAGACTTCAGGCTTTTCCTTTGATTCCACAAACATATTTTGCTGATCCATTTGGGTGCTCTGAAATTCTTCCTTTAACTCAATGAAATTCCTCACCTGTTGATCATCCTCAAAGACCTGCCAATTAATGATGTTATCTGGTATAACTGGTCTGTGACGGACTTCCACCTCATATTTTCCAGAAGAGTGTGTAGGAATAATAAAAAGGCTGGCTGAAACAACAAGAGAGTCTGCAACAGAGTTTTGATCTCTGGTTTTGATACTGAAAGTATGAGTTTGAAACTTTTCCAACATATCCAACACTAAGTTTCTATATGCCCTCATCCTTACATCCTTGGTTTGGTAAGCACCTTCCACTTGTTTTATTACCAATTCAGAATCTCCACAAACAACAATATTTCTAGCTTTCAATTTTAATAAAGCTTCTAATCCCAAAATCAGAGATTCATACTCGGCCATATTGTTAGTGCAATCAAAATTCAACTTGTAGGAGAGAAACTTACTTTCTTTATCAGGACTTGTGATCCAAATTCCAGCTCCTGCCCCCTCTCTTCCTGCTGATCCATCAAAATACAATGACCACCAACCTGCTGTCTCATTCTCATCTTTTTGCTGATCTCCTTGGCGCTGGTTTTCTGAAAACTTATCCTCTGATTCCTCTTCAGCTGACTCATTGAAAAGGATGGCTAATCCGAGAGCAGTGTCACATGAATAAATAGGAAGTTTTGAGGTTTATCCTTGCTGCTTACCATATAAGCCATTCTGGTCTCCTGATATAGTCTTCTTTGCTCACCAAAAACAGGGATAGTAGCATAAGAAAGGTCCATCTGCATTGTGTCCTTGATTTTTGCTGCCCACGATCTTGAAAGAAGCATACCAAACTTGGGTGGAATGTCAGCCACAATAATGTCCATGACAATTGTTTTTGCTGGAATTTGTGTAAGACCCACAACAACATCTTTAATCAGACCAATGCATTGAACTCTTTTTGAATCAAAGGAAAATAAATACTTATATGGCCTAGTTACCTCTAATCCTAGTCTTTCCATGATCACCTTGGGCATAAGATTATGAGATGCCCCTGAGTCTAACATAGCATTATGTAAAGTCATATCATGAATGCTAATGCTTATGTAGAAAGGAGGAAACTCTTCATTCTGTTCATCTTCAAGTCTTGGACCCAAATAAATAACAGGATTATCTTCTTTTACATTTAGGATATCAGCTACTCCTGGTTGTGAATTGAGCATTTCAACAATTTTACTTCTGTATTTGTCTACCTTGAGGATTTCATTAAAGGGGACTGATATCTTGATTTTTGCAATCTCATTCTCAAGGTTAAAAACAGAAACAGTCTTCTCAACTTCTTTAGCAGGTGATGGAGCTTGAATATCCTTTTTGTCAGGTGGAGAATCATTCTTACCTTCAGCAACCTTTGAGTTGTCCTTCTTATCTTCAACTGCCTTTGAGGCATCCTTCTTGGGCTGTGCTTTGCTTGCTGTAATAGGCACATTTCTATTCCTGAGATTGTATTGCTTTTGCATCTCAAAGATAGCATGCTGATAGTGTTACCGGGAAAAGTGTCTATTTAGAACTGCTCTATCCCACTAAGGTGTGACAGCTGCCTTAGAAACAAACATAGAAAAACTACTATTGTATTTCCTTTATGAACTATAGACAGAGAGGAATAGAAAGAACCAACCTGTGTCTTGCGCTAATCCTTTGATCCAATCCTTCTCTTCTTTGACAACTCCCAGCTACCTGCTCCCTTACTTGCCCAGCTTCACCAAGTACCTGTAAGATCATAGAAGAAGAAAACTATACAAAGACATGGATCTATATTCATAAACAACTTAGGATCAGATTTAAGTTAACCATACAAATGTAACAAGCATCAATGATACACAAGCATGGAGGAAAAACTCAAATAGTTTTTTATTGATAAACAAGAAGATCCAGGAGGAGTTACAATCGATGGTTCCTGACCCAGCATCAACCTCCCAACAAAGAAGCCCCTCTTCACCTCCAACAAAGCATAAATCACCCAATACTTTGATATTTGTCTCAAAACCAACAACAATTCCTTACAATGTGCAAAATTCCAGCCTCTGGATCTCTGGGATGAGGGATCCATATATAGATGTATGCAAGGAGGATGAGTCAGCTTGTGATTTGATTAGTGTCTTCTCTCTGTCAGTTCTTGCTTCCACTTGGAGACTGAAGGCCTCTTACTCATCCTTGGTCGAATTCAGTGAGGCAAGTGTCATAGGAGAAGATTCTGGAAGCTTCCATTGTCTCTCCACCTCGCGGAATGACACTGCCATTTGTCATTTCTTGCCCAACACACCCTCATAGTGCATTTAGGTGCATTGCAACGCACCTAGCTAGTGTGTTTAGGTGCTATGCAACACACCTAGCCAGTGGAGCAGCTGAAATGATCCTGTTTTGACTTATTATGAGCAGTTTCTGGTGGAGAACTTCTGGGAGAAGCTGTAATTTGTTGACCTTGTTCCTTTAGGGGTTGGAACAACACTTTTAGGGACTTAGGAGCCCTTGGTTTATGGACATTTCATGCTTAGAGCTGTAAGGCACAAAAATATCTATAACAGTTGCCCCATAAAGTATGAGGCCGTTAATCGGGTGAAATGCTTTATTATGAGGATCCGAAGTTCTTTCAATGCGGGGAGGAGACCTGTAATAAGATACAATACAATACATTATCTTCATACTGTTTTTCATGATCTAGCTGAGGCGGGCATTCCCATGCTCAGCTTTATAAATTCATTTTCATGTACATAGGACAGACAATCGTCTGATTGTAGACTGATGATTCTGATAGAGCCATCATCCTTTTGGTAGGATGATTACCTGTGCTGCAAAGCTGTACATTTTAATGTCTTTATTTCCCTGAATATATATCGCAGCCTGGATGGATGAAACTAGATCCGGGGTCTTCAATCTCGTCCGATCTTTACTCGAAGTACAAGTCGATCCATGTGAGAAATGTTTTGGAGTCGAACATGGAAAGACATCGCTTGATTACCAGTCAATGATGTAAACTGTTAACAAGCGCGAGAGGAATCACCGATAATGATAATGATCCTCAAGGTACTGCAGTACAATTCACGTGGTGTGAATAAAGGACTTGGCGTCGAACACCACGCAAAATCTTTCGGTCGAAGGTCATTGATGTAAACCTGTCGCCGGAAGTGAGAAACTTGCCATTGAGGCATGCAAGCTTCAAAGTACTGAATGGGGTGTTCCTAGACCAACTTCTTGGATAATGAGCTGATGTCGACAAGAAGTGATCCGTCACAGGAGAGCCTTAATGAATCCCACATCAATGACACGGAACGGAGCAAATGATTTTGATGGAGGTGAAAACGATCTGATGATATACGGTTCAGGGTGGCGGTCATGAAAGAATGGAGTATAATGTATGGTAGTGGGTGGGACACAGGTGGCCTTTCTGGATGACTTCTCTTGAACATGTCGGCGACACTGATGTGATGGATTGGTAGCATTAACCCCAAATGTGGATGGTATGGTGTGACCATGGCGATGTGACCGGTGAATGAAACAACCCAACCCGACTCGGACACGGAGTGGAAGTGTCATGTTCAAGAGCGACTTGCTACCAATAAAGATTCTTTGAGTTTTCTTCCCAATTTTTCCCCAGTCATTGCTGACCAGTACCTCTTTATTTTTGTCAAGCTTGAGGAGGATAACATATGCTTGTTCTATAATTTGCCCTTCGGGCAAATCCATCGCAATGTTTTAACGAGCCTAGCGATAGTGAAACTCGTTCTCGTCTAAAGACAAGTTTGTCGCTATTAATCTTTTTACCGAGTTTAACGACAAGGATAACTTGGTCCTTTTCATTTTTAGAGAGTCTGAAAAGGTACGTAAAGGTAACTCCAAAATTCATTTTTCATCATCTAATCCCTTAAGTCCGAAAAAGTATAAAACAATACAGAAGGGATGAATTTTCGATAGTTTTAACGAGCCGAACAAAACAAGCGCTCGATCGTTTTGTGCAATAATCCCTCAGGTCCAAAAAGATTAAAATCTAGACGAGGGATAGCACTTCCTGTCCCTTTAACGAGCTGGAGAGGCCAATGGCTTGGCAATCTTTTCATATTTTATGAGTCAGTTGAAAAGAGCTTAAAGAAGACTCATCTTTTGAGGAACGAGTGATAAAATGGGTAGCAGCTGATTCCAGGTAAGGTTTGGAATTTTCTAATCACGGCAGTGTCACAAGGATGGCTAGTGAAATCACTCTTCGCAGCTTGTTCCTCAAAATGGGTAAACAATCAAGTGGAGGTGAATGATCGGCCAATGAAAAAGTGGAGGTGACGGTGCAAACACGACCAAGGCTTTAATGGCTGAAGTACTTCATTCACGGTGGTTATTTACCGGGGAATATTTCATTTTTTTAACGAGCTTAAACGCGGGTGGAAACATTTGCTCGGTGCGGGTGGACCATATTGCTGTTTATCATTTTTTGTTTATAATGTCCTTGTGCTTTATTCTATCAAGACTTTAATCAAACTCATGTGTACATACAGATGTTGGTCCCGTTCGTCCAGTAGTTCGCCTGAGAGTACCAGCTGTTGCCCCAGCAGGAGAGGCCGTCGGAAGGGCTATTCTTCGTGACCTCGATGTGGCCGAGATTCTCATAGCTTTGCAGGAGCAGGTTGAGGGCCTCACTCTCGGTATTCCAGATGTGAGGACTGACGAGCTACCTTTGCGGTTACAACGGCATACTACTGGTGTGCCCAGATGATGGACTCGTCTCCTACGCATGATCGCACAGGCTGTGACTTGCTATCACGAGCATCATTAGACTAGGGTGCCCCCTAACATTTTGAGTTTTTGGGTCGTTTGACCGATTTTGTCTTGGTTACAGAACATTATGTGTAAACCACAAACAGTTATATGTATTTTTGATTTTCGGAGTTTTATTTTGGTTGAGCTACATGATCCACATGCAAAACATTGATGATATGTTTTTTTTATAAATTTTGCAAATGTCTATCTAACACATAGTTTTCTAGTGAGTCAGTTAATGTGTTTAAGTTTCTGGAAATATGTTGATATTGAATAAGATCAAATTTTCTTTCCAAAATCTTAACCCTTAGGAACTTGCGATAAATAGCTGGGTTTCAGACGGAATATATACCATTGAGTTGTAGTATTACGAGTTGTGAGTCTAGCCTGACAATTAGTCGGCATATACCATGAGTGATGGCATCAGAGAGAAGCTCTATCAATGCGCTATACTCAGCGATGTTATTCGTTGATCGACCAATACATACACCTCTGAAACTTACTAACTCGCTGCTTGGATCAAAAATGGCCCAGGCTGCGGAGGACATGTTTCGCGAACTACGAATCGCTCCGTCGGCATATCCAACACATGGATCCAATAGGTTTGACATCTGCAATAAATGTAAAAAGTGGATTACTTGACCAAAACAAACTCTTTAGCGAAAACAAAAATATAACAAAAGCATACTGGTTACCATTACGCATAGTAACGCTTGAGGTACAACCCATTACGAGGTTGCGCCAGTGGAATTCCGTCATAATCCATTAACTTGTAGGCTCCTTTTGCTAACACTCGTTTAACAATATAGGGGCCCATCCATAAAGACTTAAATTTACCTGCTCCCAATTTATCGGATTCTTGGTCGTAAAGCAAGACCAAGTCACCTTCTAAGAAGACACGGGGTTTGACACTTTTGTCGAACTGCGCCTTGACTCGTTTCTTATGGGTTTCGTTAGCCAAGGTGATGTCACGACGAGTTTCATCCAATTGGATTAATTCCAAGAAACGAGCCTCTTCTTCTGAAGTTCCGGGGAGGAGATCAATTGCGAGTTTGAGAGACGAGATTTCACACTGGATTGGTAAGACTGCTTCCAGGCCATATACCAATTGGAAGGGTGTGAACCCGGTTGCATTCCTTACCGATGTTCGGTAAGCCCACAAAGCTGAGTACAGGATTAGGTGCCATCTTCTTTTGTGAACTCCGATCATCCTTTGCAGCATGCGTTTCAGGACCTTGTTGATCATTTCAACTTGTCCGTTGGCTTGCGGATAATATGGAGTAGAGCTGTCGTGAGACAACCCTAGTTTGGCAGCTAATTCGACCATCATGTGATTGCGAAAATGTGATCCATGATCTGTGACTATAGCTTGTGGTACGCCGAATTTGGCGACTACATGATTGAAAAAGAAGAGGGCAGCTGTTTCACCAGTATTATCTAATGTAGGCATCGCCTCGGCCCATTTGGTAAAATAGTCAACTGCGACTATTATATACCCATGCCCCCCGGTCGAGGTGGGGTTACATGTCATGAAATCAATGCCCCATTTGGCGAATGGCCCAACAACAACTATTGGCTGTAGAGGTGCGGGTGGTCTTCTGGTTTTGCTATCAAAAATTTGACAAGCATGGCAACTTCTGACTGGTGTTATGCAATATTTGAACATTGTTGGCCAGAAGTATCCTGCTCCTAAAATTTTTTGTGCTGTAGCATATCCAGATTGATGCCCCCCACACGCGCCTGAATGACACTCATTCAGGAATTTTTCGGCCTCCTTATGGGTGAGGCACCTTCTCAGAACTGTATCGATACCACGACGGTAAAGTGTATCACCGACGATCATGTAGTCTTTTGCTTGGTATCGAATACGTTTTTGTTCAGAGTGGGAGGTGTTTGGCCTGAATTTTTGGGTTTGGAGATAAATGATTATATCTCCATACCACTCATTGCTTGTAGATATCAGAAACAAACTCTCGTCCACGGTTGATTCTTCGGATGTTTCATCGTTGGATGACGATGGGAGATCGCACAATAATTCTGTGAAAATTAGAGCTTTCTTTGACTTGGATTTTACAAATTCCAGGTCAAACTCTTGTAGGATTGCTATCCATTTTGAGCATTTCCCCCCCAGTAACTGCCGCGACAATATATAAGTCATGGGGTTGCAATTTGACAGAATGTTAGTTTTCTAAAAGAGGACATAGTGTCGAAATATTTGTATCGCTTGAACAGCCGCAAGCGCTAGCTTTTCAACGTAAGAATATTTGCTTTCTGTATCATTTAAGTTTTTACTTAAATAATATATAGGATGCTCAATTCCATTGACTTCTTGAACTAAAACCATTGCGATGGTCGTATCTGCTGCAGCCAAATACAGGTTAAAATCCCTTTGATAATCAGGGGCGTACATTAATGATGCTTTCATAAGGGAATCTTTTAAAGCATCAAAGGAAGCTTGCACAACCTGATCCCAGACAAAGGGTACCTCCTGTTTCAAAAGACGTGTATAACCTTTAGCAAGTTCAGCATAATTTGGAATGAACCTCCTCAGAAAGTTTGCTTTCCCTTGGAGTTTCTAAATCTGAAGCAAATTCGAAGGTGGAGGTGTTGGAAATAATACTGAGAGGGGGGGTGAATCAGTATTATCAAGTTTTTAATAAATCTTCCTTATTTATACTTTGAATTATTTTTGCATGTCAGTACCATAAAATAATGAGCATGAACAAGAAAAACAGATATTCACACCAAAGAAAACCAGATATAAGGTGGAAACCCAATGTGGATGAAAACCACCTGCTGCAATATGTCTCTATCTTCTTTCAAATTAGAAACTCCTTTTACAATGGTTTTGTACTGGTGCAGTCCTTTACCAGTACACAGGCTGCAACCTGCAGAGAGGTACAACTCTCTCTCGTTTTCCAGTCTCTCCTGGAAGGGAGCTACAACCCCCTACTTCTTTTCTTTCAAGGACCACTTTTCATAAATTTTCAAACTGGATCCATGAAAATCAATTGATCATCAAGTACATGTAAATCACACAGTCAACTGCAGTAACCAGATAAAAAATAACAGTAAACTAAACCCAGAACACCTTATCAACAGAAAAATTCAGCCAACAAAAGTCTTAAGACAGATCCGCAGTTTTTCTTTATCTGGCCTGCGTGGCTCCGCACTTCACCTTCTGCTCTCCTGCGTATACCCGCAGAGAGCCTTCTGCTGCACTGCGTATCTACGCACCTGCACCTTTTGTCGCGCCGCGTACATATACTGTAGCTTCGCACCTGCGGCTTCTATCGCGCCGCGTACCTCTACTGTAGCTCCGCACCTGCGGCTTCTATCGCGCTGCGTACCTCTACTGTAGCTGCATACCTACGCACCTGCGGCTTCTGTAGCGCCGCGTACTTTCACTGTGCCTCTGCACCTGAACCTCTATCGCACTGTGTACCCACGCACTGCGCCTTCTTCTGCTGTGCGTACCCCCGCACTTGCACAGTTAATTACCTGCGTACCTCTGATTAGGGCCAAATTGGCAGTCCACCAGTGTGCCACAGATAGTCAGATGCCCAGATCTGATCATGCGCCCGAGAGATCACTCTTCATAGATTCACTTTCAACTTCACTTTTATATAGATCAAGCTTTTAAACCGATAACCCAATATTTCAGATCTTAAGATATTCAATTTGCAAAAGATACTTTGGCCAAGTGATCTCCTTCTCTATTTATAGTCAAGCCCTTATCCACACCATGGGACAAAACCATCAATAACCAATACAAGGGATCCAAACCGGGGCTAAATTAGATCCTATACCACGGGCCAAAACCATAGAATCAAGAACGGCGGGCTAAATACCACGGGCCAAACATAAGAAACCCCACGTGAGCGCGCTTCTCTGCCTTGAAGTGAGTGAACTGGGGGTCCACACCTCATGAACGGGTAACCTGCGGGTATGTACGCACTTTATCTATGATATTCCTGTGGGTCCGCAGCTTTTGTACGGTGTACCTGCGTACCTCTTATTTTCCAACATATTTTGAGAGCCTGAACAGAGCATTGCCACTTAAGAGAGTTGCCATCAAGTACAACACCTGTAACATAGAGCCATACCAGAATCATAATGCCAACAATCTCCCCCTTTGGACTTGATGGCAACTTCAAGATCTTCAACATCATTCTCCCCCTTTGACATCAAGGGCAAAGGGTTATGCTCCCCCTAAGAACATGCTCCCCCTGACTATAAACCAGATCTGCAAAGAAGAACCATAATCCACCAAACACCATAAATGACCATGAAAGAGATAGAGACATATTGCAGCAATATTCAGACCAGCATCCATGATCTTCTTCTGTACTTCCTCCATAATGCCAACAATGCATTATATGCTCCCCCTGAACCTGTGCCATTCGATCTTCGATCAATCCGCAACCTAGCACATGTACGCATATGAGCCTTGCGTACAACCAACCATCAGAAGAGATTCAACAACAAGATGATGCATCAACAACCCCCAGCTTTTGCCTGAGGTATTCAAAGGTCTCCCTGGGCAATGGTTTGGTGAGTATATCAGCAACTTGTTCCTTAGAAGGAACATACTCCAACTTGACCTTTTGTTCAAGTACTTGTTCCCGGAGAAAATGATACTTGATCGGTATGTGCTTGGTCTTTGAATGCATCACTGGGTTTTTTGAAATGCTGATTGCACTTGTATTATCACATAAGATGAAGATGGGTGGTATACAAGTGATTTGAAAATCCTGTAAGGTCTGCATCATCCAAAGGAGTTGAGTGCAGCAAGATGCAGCAGCAACATATTCCGCTTCAGCTGTAGACAAGGCAATCGAACTCTGTTTCTTTATGAACCAAGATACTAATCTGGAACCCATAAAGAATGCACCACCACTTGTGCTCTTCCTGTCATCCACGCTCCCGGCCCAATCTGCATCTGTATAAGCATGAAGTGTGAGATCTGTATCTCTAGGATACCATAAGCCATAGTTTTGAGTTCCTTGAAGATATTTGAAGATTCTCTTTACTGCCTGAAGATGAGTTTCCTTTGGATTTGCCTGAAATCTTCCAACTATTCCTACTACATGCATTATGTCTGGTCGGGTACCTGTCAAATAAAGTAGACTTCCAATCATAGATCTGTAGGTTGGTTGATGCACTGCTGCTGATTCATCATTTGCACTAAGGCTACATCCTGTGACCATGGGTGTACATATTGGTTTTGCAACTTCCATGCCATATTTCTTCAAAATCTGCTTGAGATACTTGGTTTGAGACAAAAAGATCCCTCCTTCTTTTTGTTGGATTTGCAAACCAAGAAAATATGTTAGTTCTCCTAGCAAGGACATTTCAAATTCTTTCTGCATTACCAAGGCAAAGCTTTGACTCATAGCTTCTTCATTGCTGCCAAAGATAATGTCATCTACATACACAACAAGTATTAGCAATTTGTCGTTTTCAACTTTTATATAAAGATTGCTATCTGCTGATCCTTTTGAAAAACCTTGTTGATGAAGATATTTGTCCAAACGATAGTGCCAAGCCCTTGGAGCTTGTTTGAGACCATAGAGAGCTTTTTTTAATCTGCATACAAGATTTGGATCATTCCCAAGAATGAAACCATCTGGCTGCTCAATGTATACTTCTTCTTCCAAGTCTCCATTCAGAAAGGCTGATTTCACGTCCATTTGAAATACTTTAAAGTTTTGAAAGCTTGAGAGAGCAAGGAACATTCGGATGGCCTCAAGTCTTGCAACGGGAGCAAAAGTTTCTACAAAATCTATTCCTTCTTGCTGCGCATACCCTTTACAAACAAGTCTGGCCTTGTTTCTAATTACTTCTCCATTTTCATTCAATTTATTTTTGAAGACCCATTTTGTCCCTATAACATTCTTATCCTTTGGTCTAGGAACCAACTCCCAAGTGTTGTTCTTTTCGATCTGCTCAAGTTCTTCATCCATTGCTTTGACCCAACATTCATCTTTGCATGCCTCTTTCACATTTTGTGGTTCAGTGGAAGAGAGTAATGCCAAATAGCTTGAAGCTTCTGCAATTGTTCTTCTTGTTTGTACACCTGCTTCTTTCTGCCCCAAAATCTGAGATTCTGGATGATTCTTCTGAACATACCTGGATGGAGTCTTCTCTTCTGTCCTTATCTGCTCCTCTGGTTCTTCTTAAGGTTCTTCTTCTTCATCATTCTGTCTTTGAGGGTAGTCTTCATCTTCTTCGATGTCTTCATGATTTACTTGCCTAGGAATGTATCCCTTCTCATCAACCACTATATCAATGCTGTCAACAATTATTCCAAGTCTTTTATTGTAGCACTTGTATGCTTTGCTGTATGGAGAATAACCAAGAAGAATGCCTTCATCTGCTGTAGGTTCAAGTTTTCCAAGTTGCTCATCAGTATTCTTAATATAGCATTTGCTCCCAAAGATTTTTAAGTGCTTTACCGAAGGAGTCTCAACATACCAGAGCTCATGAGGGGTTTGAGTGCTGTTCACCCGGACATTTGTTTTGTTGAGAATAACAACTGCAGCATATGCAGCTTCACCCCAGAAAGTTGCGGGAGTTCCAGACTCATCAAGCATAGCACAAGCCATTTGTTGGACTGTTCTGTTCATTCTTTCCACCACTCCATTTTGTTGAGGAGTTCTAGCTGTAGAGAACTCTCTTCTTATCCCATGTTCTTCACATAAATCGAAAAATTCATTTGAGGTAAACTCCCCACCTCTGTCGGACCTGAGGCACTTAATTTTGTATCTTGATTCATTTTCAACCAAGGCTTTAAAGGATTTGAATTTTTCGAATGCTTCATCTTTGTGCTTCATAAGTCCTAACCAGACAAACCTGGAGAAATTGTCAATGAATAATATCAAGTATTCTTCTCCTCGAGGTGTCCCTTTCCTGAATGGACCACATACATCTGTATGTACTAGCTCAAGAGGCATGCTAGCTGATCCTTCCTTCTCTGGAAAGTTAGTTCTGGTTTTCTTTCCAAACTGACATGATTTGCATATGGTGTTGTCTAGAATTTTGATATCTGGAAGACCACGAACTGCCTGATATTTGCATTCTTTCCTTATTTGTGAAAAGCTTAGATGCCCCAACCTCAGGTGCCATAACCAGTGTTCATCATCCTTGCTCAGATAGCATTGTTGTTGTCCTTCTTCAAATATGTATAGATTATTTGGAGTTCTTTCACCTTTGATCACTGTTTTACCTGTATCAAGATCACGAACAAGACATCCATTTGATCTAAATATCACCTCGGTTCCTTGATCACACATCTGGCTGACACTCAGAAGATTATGCTTCAATCCATCAACATACAAAACATTTCCAGCTTTGACTTTTTCTTTTAACTGAGCAGTGCCTTTTCCTTTTATAGCTGCAGGAGTATCATTTCCAAAAGAAACTTTCTTTCCCTTTTCTAAAGCAAAATATGATTCAAGTTTTTCTTTATCTCCTGTCATATGCTTCGAACATCCACTGTCAATGTACCATAGATTTTCCTGTCCCTCTGCATAAAATGCTATCCCACATCTTTCTGTTTGTGGTTCCTTTATTCTCCATGTTTTGGTGCTTGAGGCTTGTTCCTTTGTCTGCTGAAACCTGCTCCTGCATTCAGAATCTTCATGACTAAAGTTATTGCAAATAGAACATTCAAATTCATTTTCAAGAGCTGAAAAGTTGTTATAGGTCCTTTTTGTAATCCCGGTCATACTTCTTTGTTTTTGAGCTTCTCTAGTCATGATTGTTTTATATGCAACACATTGAGCTGCTTTGTGACCAAAGTTATGGAAAGAGAAACATTGTCCATTGAAGAAACTTCTGCGGTTATTAAATCTACCGGCCAAATGATTGTAATTTCTATTGTCATCCATTCTTGAACCAAATTGAGAAGATTTTACCTGTGGCTGGTTGTAGCTTTTGTTCACCCTTAAGACGGATTGCCCCTAATAGTCTTTGTTTGCAATTCGTCCCTGCTTTACCTGGTGATCTCCATTGTGCTTTTGCTCATTCCTTCTTGCTGCATCAAGATAACTTCTTGAGGTGGATGCTTGAGAAGTTTCTCCATTATAGCCCAGACCTGTCTTGTTTAGAGGAGAATGTTGTACATTGATGATCTCATCCAGAGTTTCAGATCCTTTGACAAACTTAAGATTAAGAGCCTTTGTTTTCTCAATCTCTTTTCTAAGACCAACAATTTCACCTTCTAACTTTTCAAGATATTTTTCTTTTTCATCAATTTGAAGTTGTAGGGTATCAATGATCCTATTCTTTTCTTCTATACATGTCTTGAGTCTAGAAATTTCGTCATAAAAGCTATCCACATCCATAGCATCCATGTAATCATCATCTTCAAATGCCATTAAAAGTTTGTAGTCATTACCTCGTTCATCTTCATCACTATTTGATAGACCATCACTATCTTCATGAGTGTAGTAGCTTTTCTTATTTGCATTCTGTTTCTTGTTCCATCTAGCAGGTTCCTTTCCTTTGTCAATCTTATCCTTATGAGGACATTTCGCAGCATAATGACCTACTCTTCCACAAGCAAAGCATTTAAAGGGTAACTTACCTCTGAACCTTCCAGTACCTCGTTGAAGATTTCTGACAAAATTTGATTCTTCTTCTTCTTCTTCTGGCACGTGACTTGCTTCATAGTAGTCTCCTTTGCCTGAAGCCTTGAAAGCAGCTTCTCTTCTGTCTGATGGACCTCCTTTTCTCATTTCATAAGTAGTTAGGATTCCGTGTAGCTGAGACATAGTAAGAGTTCGTAGATTTTCCTTTTCTTCTATTGCAGACACTTTAGATTCAAACTTGGGGGACAATGATCTTAGAACTTTTTCAACCACAATAGCCTCTTTTATTTCTTCACCCAAGTTTTTCATGCAATTAACAATCTCATCTACCCGAAGGAAATAGTTAGCCACACTTTCATCATTATACATTCTGAGATTCTCATACTGAATCCTGAGGGTTTGAAGTTTAGCACGCTTTACCTGTTCATCTCCTTCGTAGCTCAAGACAATCTTGTCCCATATTTCTTTTGCGGATTTATATTGCATAACCTTCACGAATTCTGTTTGAGATAAGCATCCTACCAGAGTATTGATTGCTTTAGCATTTGTTTCATATTTCTTCTTTTCGGCCGAATCTGTAGGAGTAGCTGAAGGAAAAGTGTAGCCTGTATCTATGATATCCCAAACTTCTGTACCAAGAGATTGAAGATAGGCAGTAACTCTTACCTTCCAATAATTGAAGTTTGTCCCATCAAAAATTGGTGGCCTGATTGATGCTTCCCTCTCGTAGTTTCTCATGATGAGTGATCTTCCTTCAAGCGATCAAGCTTCTCTGAAGGACCTGGTCTGATACCAATTGTTGGAAATAATACTGAGAGGGGGGGTGAATCAGTATTATCAAGTTTTTAATAAATCTTCCTTATTTATACTTTGAATTATTTTTGCATGTCAGTACCATAAAATAATGAGCATGAACAAGAAAAACAGATAGTCACACCAAAGAACACCAGATATAAGGTGGAAACCCAATGTGGGTGAAAACCACCTGCTGCAATATGTCTCTATCTTCTTTCAAATTAGAAACTCCTTTTACAATGGTTTTGTACTGGTGCAGTCCTTTACCAATACGCAGGCTGCAACCTACAGAGAGGTACAACTCTCTCTCGTTTTCCAGTCTCTCCTGGAAGGGAGCTACAACCCCCTACTTCTTTTCTTTCAAGGACCACTTTTCATAAATTTTCAAACTGGATCCATGAACATCAAATGATCATCAAGTACATGTAAATCAAACAGTCAACTGCAGTAACCATATCAACAATAACAGTAAACTAAACCCAGAACACCTTATCAACAGAAAAATTCAGCCAACAAAAGTCTTAAGACAGATCCGCAGTTTTTCTTTATCTGGCCTGCGTGGCTCCGCACTTCACCTTCTGCTCTCCTGCATATACCCGCAGAGAGCCTTCTGCTGCACTGCGTATCTACGCACCTGCACCTTTTGTCGCACCGCGTACATATACTGTAGCTCCACACCTGCGGCTTCTATCGCTCCGCGTACCTCTACTATAGCTCCGCACCTGCGGCTTCTATCGCGCTGCATACCTACGCACCTGCGGCTTCTGTAGCGCCGCGTACTTTCACTGTGCCTCCGCACCTGAATCTCTATCGCGCTGCGTACCCACGCACTGCGCCTTCTTCTGTTGTGTGTACCCACGCACTGCGCCTTCTTCTGCTGTGCGTACCCCCGCACTTGCACAGTTAATTACCTGCGTACCTCTGATTAGGGCCAAATTGGCAGTCCACCAGTGTGCCACAGATAGTCAGATGCCCAGATCTGATCATGCGCCCGAGAGATCACACTTCATAGATTCACTTTCAACTTCACTTTTATATAGATCAAGCTTTTAAACCGATAACCCAATATTTCAGATCTTAAGATATTCAATTTGCAAAAGATACTTTGGCCAAGTGATCTCCTTCTCTATTTATAGTCAAGCCCTTATCCACACCATGGGACAAAACCATCAATAACCAATACAAGGGATCCAAACCGGGGCTAAATTAGATCCTATACCACGGCCAAAACCATAGAATCAAGAACGGCGGGCTAAATACCACGGGCCAAACATAAGAAACCCCACGTGAGCGCGCTTCTCTGCCTTGAAGTGAGTGAACTGGGGGTCCGCACCTCATGAACGGGTAACCTGTGGGTATGTACGCACTTTATCTATGATATTCCTGTGGGTCCGTAGCTTTTGTACGGTGTACCTGCGTACCTCTTATTTTCCAACATATTTTGAGAGCCTGAACAGAGCATTGCCACTTAAGAGAGTTGCCATCAAGTACAACACCTATAACATAGAGCCATACCAGAATCATAATGCCAACAGGAGGCAAATTTATGATTGCCTGGACCTTACATGGGTCGAGACGAATCCCATCCTTGGAGACTACAAAGCCAAGTAAATGACCAGAACTGACGCAAAATACACATTTGTGCGGATTGAGTCGTATCTTGTAGTGTCGGCAACGTAGAAATATCGCTCTTAAATGCTGCGGATGATCAGTCAGCTTTCGCGAATGAGCCGGAAGGTCGTTGAGGTATGGTTGAACGATGTTTTTGATGTCATGGAAGGCATAATTCATTGCCCTCTGAAACGTCGCCCCTGCGTTCTTTAAACCAAATGGTAATTTTCGATATGCGAATGTGCCCCACGGACAAATAAATGCAGTCTTTGACTGGTCCTGTGGGCGGATATTTATTTGATTATACCCGAAGAATCCATCCATGAATGAAAAGATTTCGCATCCGGTGCATTCATCAATTATCTGGTCAATGAAGGGTGTAGGGTAGTTGTCTTTTGGACAAGCTTGATTTACATCCCTATAATCGACGCACACTCTAATTGTCCCTTGTTTTTTCATAACAGGGACAATATTCGGTACCCAATCGGTTAGAGGAACCGGGTAGATGAAACCAGCATGGAGAAGTTTTTCAACTTCTGCCTTAATGGCAGCGGCTTTCTTGGGGTGCACCTACCATAGCCGTTGTCTTACCGGTTTGACATCTAGATACATCTTGATTTCGTGTTCAACGATACTTGAGTCAATGCCTGGAATTTCACTGTATGACCAAGCAAAGACATCTCTGAATTCGCGAAAAATAGCATTATATATTTCCAGTTCTGAAGGAGAACAACATTTGCCAACATAAATATTCTCTACAACATCTGTTTTGGTCGAGATATTTATGGCTATAGTCTCTTCAATGTTGGACAAGTTTCGTTCGGAATCCACCGTATTTACAGTATTTGACAGAAAATCAAATACTGAAGGATGATAAAGGTCATTTTGAGTATCTTCTCCACAATCCGGAAGAAGAGAACGATGGTGGGAATCATATCATGGTGCTCCTTCAATTACCATTGATTGGACAATTCCTTCGTCGGTAACATGCACTTGCGACCAAGGATCTGAAGGAGTATCATATTCTCTAGACCTGTCTATCCAAACGCTTGATGAGTGTTGATTTGGGTTTGACTCCCATGCTAGGGACATTGATTGCTATAATATTTCCGTTGGGCTTGGGGGCAAAACCACTACATGATCCGTGTCGATATCGTTTTCTGAGATATTTGTAGAAGATATCATGTTGCAGGTTCCTACTGACGCTACTTCTGCCAAATTGATTGGAGGTGGAAGAGCGAAAGTTCCCATTAGTATAGGATCTTTTAGTAGGCCTACTCCGATATTCTGAAGCGAATGCTGGCTTCCATGGATCATGGGAATGCTTCTAGTAACTTGAGAACCATTGGGGAGGAAGTTTTGTTGATCGACGATTGTAATCCCTCCTTGAAAGGGAAATGCAATCTTTCTAAAATAGGTCGACACAACAGCTGCCATGGCATATATCCATGGTCTTCCTAGTAGGATGTTGTAATCAAGATTCCCATCGATGACTTCAACATCTATTTCTACCGTTTTCCCTCCTAGTTCAACTTTCAAGTTATTTAGGACACCATATGGGGTATATGTCCTCCCGTCGAATGCTTTTAATGTCGTCGAAGATCGCGACAAGGTTGGAGATCCTAAAGTTTTCCAGCAACTCATCGACATAATGCATGTAGATGCCCCCTCATCAATAATTGTTTGATGAACAGTTTTGTTGAGGGCTTTCACTTGAACAAGGAAAGCTAGTTGAGCTGGTAACTGAGGATCGTATCCTTTATGATCGAAGGATACAAGATTGGAATCCTTTGGGTCAATCCCACCAATGGCCGATAATAAAGCCTGCCTTTGGGATGGGCAATTTTGTAGTACTTCAAGAGTCGATATAGCGGATGGCGATTGGGCCAAATCTTCCACTATATTATAATGTTGTGTCGCTCTAGCGCGGGGATTAAATGTCGACTTGTGTACTACTCCCTTTGGCGGTTTTATCGTTAGTTCAAGGATGGTGGGTGGCACAACTTCTGTCGAACTACTTGGTTGATCTTTATCCTTGTTGTTCGACAGTTGTGGATTCCCATAATCTTTGTTTCTTGTCGATATCAAAGCATCATTTTGCTGTTTTGAAACCGACAACATTAGCACTTGAGACGGGGAAGCATTTCCACTTTCAACGAGATTTGTTCCTGGATTTGGAAACGGATCAGTTAACACTGCGGAGGTTTTTGAATTCTTGAAGAATTTTTTAAGCTCAGCTCTGTGTGGACAATCTGAGGTCCAATGATCCTCATCGCATATATAGCATGGATTTTTTGGTTTCCTATTTCCAGGAGGGTTTGAAGAAGATTTTTCAGGTGATGATTCCTCCTGTTTCTTCTTCTTCCCTTTGCCTTTCTTCTTCCTCCATGGTTGTTTGGTTTCTTTGCCTTTATCTATCAATACGGCATTTACTTCCGAAGCAAGAAGTTCATCTTTTGCATTTTGACCTGAAATCTTACGGGCCTTTTTGGATGTAACCTTTTTCGAGTTCGTGTCTATCGTGCCAATCACACCATCGCCGACATGAGAGTCATTGTTTGATTTAGGAGGAGGAGGAATTGAGAATTCTGGTCTAGGGGCGTCAGGTATTTTGTCGTAGAGCATGCCGGACTGAGTGTAGATCAAGTCCAGATATTGTGCACGAGCGATAACTTGCTCTTCTGTTATGACTCCCCCCTTTGCCACATCTTCCGTGATGGAAGGCAGTAATGACTTGATAAACCATTCAGCTAAGAGCTGATCGGGGACGTACGTTTTTACCATCCTACGACGACGTCGCCACTCATGTATATGATCAGATATGTGAGTGGCCGTTGTCTGTTTGAAGTTGGTAAGAAGTTCTGTTCCCGTTTCGTACCTTATTGGTAATTGAAAATGGGTTAAGAAGGTTGTGGCTAAGGTACTGAAGTTGTCAAACGAAGCTCTAGGCAATTCAATGTACCATTTTGCCGCCGGACCCGTTAACGTCCTCTGAAAGAGGCGAAGTCTTATCGAATCATCATTTAGGGTGTTTGATGAACACCATAGATGAAAGGTCATCACGTGATTCGATGGATATTCACCCAGATTTCCATTAAATTTAGGAATATCTGATGGAAGTTTATGCGGAATTGCTGGCCACCAAGGGGCGTAAGCAATTGGATCGTTTGTTAACCGATTTAAATCAGGTAACTCTAAGGTTGCCACAAAGGGTAACTGTTGATTCAGGTTAGGTGAAGCATACCCAGGATAAGATGGGATTGCCTGAGCAGTTGGTCTTTGCATACCGGCATAATGCATTTGATGCTGGTATGTTTGGTAAGGTTGGTGGACATGACCATTGTAGAATGGTTGATTCTGACCGTTTTGAATGTACGGCTGTCCACTGTTCGCAAATATTTGCTGCTCAGAACCTTGGTATACTTGTTGGAATTGCGGTTGTTGGTATTGGACCAGCCATGGTTGTGAAGCCATGTGCTATTGCGCGATACTAACTGTTTGACCAAGGTGAGGGGTAATTGTACTCGTCTGGACCTACGTCGCTCCACTAGTCGGCGATTGTGGTTGAGTCGCAGGGTCAAGGGGTTGTTGCATTACAACCTGAGAAACCTGAGGTTGGCATACAACAGGCAGCGTTTGAACTTGCAACACCGTCACAATAGCTGGCGTAGTTGGGATATTCGACATAGGTATGCATTGTTGCATCGAATACACAACTCTTGGTTGTTGAGGTAGTATAGGTACCCAACTACTTGAGGTAATTCCAGTGTAACCTAAATGTTGTTGTGAACTCCCGTATGGATATCCTCCCGGAGGGGATAATGAAAGGGCATACTGCCCCCCATATTGTGGTAATCCGGAACTCAAGGGAATTGTTTGCCCTTGGGGACCGGACTGCCCAAATTGACCTCCAAATGGATCAATTTGTTGAGACTCAACATAAGAGTTTCCGGATATTATTCCGGATGAACAAACAGGAACGGACCATACTGTCGTAATAGCCCCTGAGTGGGCTCCTTCTAGCGGCAGAGAGCTAGTCGGGACAGATGGTATGCCGGCGAAAATTGTAGGAGTGATAGCAGGGAGTTCTGCCGTCGCTGTGTCAGATGGCACAGTCCTAGATGTTGACGGTTGTTCAGACATTTGTAATCTATCCAAAAGATTACCTAGTGATTCTACAGGAGCTTCCACTGGTGGTAGACTAACTTCTGATGAAGAAGGATATAAAGTGATCCCGACTCCAAAGTGCGTTGGAGTACTTGTTTGAGGATCTTCTACAATTTCTTCTATTGCAATCAGACCAGGTGGAAGGGGAAGACCGTCAGGTCCGTAAAATATTTCTGGTGCCGAAGAAGGTGTGAAATTGGCAGTGATAGATGTTTGAAGAGTAAGACTCTCCGAACTGGTTGTAGATGGAACTGGTTCGGTAACACAAGTGTTTACTTTCAAACTAGGATCAGTATCACTGTCCTTCCGTGGCTGTTGAACTTCTTCTGTAGAGGCAGGGATTCCAGAAATGCTTGGAGTAACCGGAGTCTCTGATGTCGTTGGAACACTTGTTCTAACTTTTATAGGAGATTTGGAACCGGTTAAATGAGTTCTCTTTGTCCGTACTGGTTTCGATTCCGGAGACAAAGACGGTTGACTCGTAAGCCTCTACGAACGACGGGGTTTCAATTGACTTTCTTCCACGATTGCGGATTACTCGATCAACTAAAATAAAGGGAAGGTATGTTTCCGAATTAAATGAATTTTAGATGCTTTGACACAACTTATTTTTTCAGTTTTTAAGAGTCGAGAAAAAACAAAAGATGACTCTAGTCTCCTTCGATTTTTAATGAGCTTGAAGTGACAAGTGCTCATATGGACCTTTTCCGTTAAGGAGTCTGAAAAGGAACGAAAGGGATTGCTCTGGAGATCTAGGTAGAGGGAGTACCAAACCAATCGCAAAACTGCAGAATACTTTTTACGGTATGACAGTCAATCTTCGCGAATGCTGTGTTCAGTGCATTGCGATCGATAGGGCAGTAGACACGGCTTCCTATGGATAAAGGATTTAAGCCTATAGGGGTCTCCCAAAATATACTCGACGGTACGTGGGAGCACAAGTCCGTACTGACACTTATCGTCTCAAAGTGGAGGAATCACCCAACCATCAATGAGGACAATAGTTACCAAGCTTTACGACGCCGGAATACGTCTCTAGCCTAGACCTCTAAATGTTGTGCGTTAAGTTCCAAAGGGTTGTTAGATTCATTGAATTTATTTTAAGTTGATCTTGCTTATGAAGTTTGCATTTTGGGTTCACCACGAGATGTAGATGTAATTCCTAAAATGCAATCTAAAGATGATAAACAAACTTTTATCTCTTTTGTGCAATGAAAATCCTAGCTACTAGAGGAAAAGAAAGACACAATCTTTTCACAAAGAGCAAAGAGCACACTGTAAATGCACTTTCCTAAATCAAGCCAAACAGACTGTCAATATGCAAATGCACATGTGCATGTATTTGTTTTCGACTTTCTTAGTATTGATGCTAAAAAGAAAGTTGATGTACAAATCTGAATTTTCTTTCAAGCGACAAACACAAACAAGCTTCTTTTCGAAATCAAAAGATAAAGACGATTACGACACTTTAAGATTTTGAAATAAATACTCATTTTTGACACTAGAAAGTCACAAATTCAAACCAAAGGCAATAATAAAAGTATAATCGACCATCAACAGTAATCAAACTTTCTCCTATGATCGAAATCGACACTTGCGACAGATCTAAATCAAAGGACGACAGTACAACTATTCTACTTTTGCAATGGAAAACTGTAAACGACTCAACAAACACACAAAAACATTTACAGTTCTTTTGTACAAAGGAGGCAGAATAACAGTAAGGAAAAGGGGTTTTAGACAGACATACATATACTGATCACGGGCAGCAAAATTCAGAGACAAAACTGGAAAGAATGAATCATAAGAACCTCAGCTGCACAGGGCTAGTCTGATCAGCGCACCTGTAACACAGAGAAACTACAATGCAGCGCAGGTTTCCCTTTCGGGAAGTGCGTTGAAATGCAGGATCTCTTAACAGTACCTGCGCTGGGCCATAAATGAGAATCTGTCCGGGTTCTGGGTCACAGTTTGCAGTTTAGTCTTTGGTTTTTGGCCGAGTAAAAGCAATCAGTAATGCACAATCAGGGGTAGATCTAAGGAGGGTCTAAGAGCTATCACAAGGGCAGTCAGATCGTTTGTGAATCAGCTGTTCAAATCATAAACAGATCCAGTGAATGGATTGAAGCAGCAGATGTCTAATTTTCATTTTTTATGGCAAATGCAGTTCGAATGCTACTTATAAGTTTATGAAACAAACAACAAAGAATGATACACAAACAAACTAATTAGACATTCTCCCCAGCGGAGTCGCCATTTTGTTACCGGGAAAAGTGTCTATTTAGAACTGCTCTATCCCACTAAGGTGTGACAGCTACCTTAGAAACAAATAGAGAAAAACTACTATTGTATTTCCTTTATGAACTATAGACATAGAGGAATAGAAAGAACCAACCTGTGTCTTGCGCTAATCCTTTGATCCAATCCCTCTCTTCTTTGACAGCTCCCAGCTACCTCCTCCCTTACTTGCCCAGCTTCACCAAGTACCTGTAAGATCACAGAAGAAGAAAACTATACAAAGACATGGATCTATATTCATAAACAACTTAGGATCAGATTTAAGTTAACCATACAAATGTAACAAGCATCAATGATACACAAGCATGGAGGAAAAACTCAAATAGTTTTTTATTGATAAATAAGAAGATCCAGGAGGAGTTACAACCGATGGTTCCTGACCCAGCATCAACCTCCCAGCAAAGAAGCCCCTCTTCACCTCCAACAAAGCATAAATCACCCAATACTTTGATATTTGTCTCAAAACCAACAACAATTCCTTACAATGTGCAAAATTCCAGCCTCTGGATCTCTGGGATGAGGGATCCATATATAGATGTATGCAAGGAGGATGAGTCAGCTTGTGATTTGATTAGTGTCTTCTCTCTGTCAGTTCTTGCTTCCACTTGGAGACTGAAGGCCTCTTACTCATCCTTGGTCGAATTCAGTGAGGCAAGTGTCATAGGAGAAGATTCTGGAAGCTTCCATTGTCTCTCCACCTCGTGGAATGACACTGCCATTTGTCATTTCTCGCCCAACGCACCCTCATAGTGCATTTAGGTGCGTTGCTACGCACCTAGCTAGTGTGTTTAGGTGCTATGCAATGCACCTAGCTAGTGGAGCAACTGAAATGATCTTGTTTTGACTTATTCTGAGCAGTTTCTGGTGGAGAACTTCTGGGAGAAGCTGTAATTTGTTGACCTTGTTCCTTTAGGGGTTGGAACAACACTTTTAGGGGCTTAGGAGCCCTTGGTTTATGGAAATTTCATGCTTAGAGCTGTAAGGCACAAAAATGTCTATAACATATAGCCCTTTAAAAAGTCTGAAGGCTCTTCTCCTGGTTTGGTCATACTGGACTCATCATGTTCTTCCTTAGTCAAGAAAATCCCTGACACTTCTTCATCAAGACAATGGATGGACTCCTCGGAATTTCAGGTTCATCTTCTTCATCCACCAAATTTTGTTGGAAAGGAGGTATTACTGGAGGATCTGGCTGTTGATTTCTATTCTCTCTTGGCCTTTGCTGATTTTGAGGTCTTCTGAACTGAGGATTCCTAAATTGAGGTTCTTGCTGTGCTAGAGGAGCAGAGGTATTCCCAAGAGCCAACCGATCCATAAGTTTTTCCATGGTCTTCATCATCGTTTCAAACTTATCTTCTGGAGCTAATGTAGAAGGTTTCTCTTCTTCTTTTAGTTTGGCTTTTGCCATCTTCGATTTCTGAGCAGCAATCATGTTTACCTCCACTTTAATTGCATCATTTTGCATATCATCAAGAGTAGCAGAATCCCTTTCTCTAAGTAACAGAGAGAAATCAGAATCAAATGCTTCGGCATATCTCAGTTGTGCCAAAGCCCCAGGAGGTTTCAAATGAGCTGGGATGGAATTGTATATCTTATTAAACCTCTTGGAGAAGTTTTGGACAGTTTCATCAGGAGCTCTCCCAAGATTGTTGTATTCAGTAAGAGCTTGGATAGGGTTAGTTCTATTTCCCCATTTCCTTAGGAAACTATCTTCAAACTCTGCCCAACTATGAATGCTTCCAGCTCTGAGAGCTTTAAACCATTTTCTAACCTCTCCAATGAAAGTTTGAGCAAACAATCTTAGTTTCACATCCTCATCATCAACTTCCTCCCTGTCAGCAAAATCATTGAATCTGTCTACATGTTCTTCTGCTGTAATGTCTTCATCTCCACCCCATGTTAGAATTCTAGCAACATATTTGCTAGGGAGGTCATGTAGAACAGCAGGGAGGGCTAGTGGAGCATACCTAGCAGGTACAACCATAATGAATGGAGGAGTAGTGATGACAGGTATTGTATGAACAGTGGAACCAGAACTAATATGAGGTGGATTTCCTAGTGTCTGAGAACTACTAGGACTAGCAGAGGCAGAGGATAAAGTGCTGGTACAAAAAGGACTATTTGGACTTTGTAAACCACCGACAAAGGTACTCCAATTTGGAAGGGGTAGACCAGTTTTAGACTTGAGTAAGACTTCAAAAGGATCAAGTTCTTTGAGTTTGTTTAAGTCTTCCTCTTCTAACAGTAATTCTGAAGTAACAACCTCACAAAATTCCTGCTTATCCTTTTGTGACACTAAGGATGAAGTATCAATACCTCTTTTTTGTAAATCTAAAATAATTCCAATAAGTTCTCCTTCGTTCTCAGACCTCAACAACACCTCATGAATTTTATCATCAACAATTTTATCTTCAGGACTTCTTGAAAATTCAGAGAGCAAAGATTTTGAAAAAGATGGAGTACCTGGTGTTTCAGGAAATCTTTGTCTGCTCCTTGAAATGGTGTTTGGATTGTCCACAGGAGTAGGTGGATTTGGGTCAGGATTGCTCCGTGTATATCTCCCTCTCGAAGCCACCTTTTAAAATTTGAAATTGTATGGAGTCACCAAGGTAGAGTGCAGCCTCGAAAAATCTTCTGAGCTCCTGCTACCTTCAGAAGTTCAATCTCTTGTTTTCGGGAATAAATAATCTTCAGGCTCCCGGCAGACGCACCAAAATGTTATCTCAAAATCAGACCCTGGAAGGCTACAGACCAGGAAGACTTCAAGTAACTGTTTCAGACCAATCTTTTAGCTAAGGCTTAGCCTCCTTAGCCTGAGAGGGCTCTCTCAAAGGGTTTAAGATTTGTGATTGTGATTGAGATGGCTAACTCTTTTATGAAACAAATAGTAATGAGGCTAGTAGAATCTAAATTAACAAGCATCCATTGGGCTCATGAAGTCATATGTCATTTAGCATTAACAGTGAATTGATTTTGCAATGAAATCAAGGCATTCAGACTTCAATATACATAAAGGACAACATACACAAAAGGGACAGTATATGAGTACATGAAGGAAATTAGAACACAACATGTGATTTCTAAGTAATCAAGTACTCATCAAACTATAAACAACATGAAAGACAACAAGAGGAATTCATACATTGAAGTCACTATGATTCTTGAGCAGCAAAAAACCATTACTGTATTACCAAAGGATAGAATCTTTACATAAGCTTCACAACAGGCTTTTTTACATAAACTTCCAACCCCTATTACATTTCCCATCCTTCTATATATAGAGTTCCTCCTTAAACATTAAGGGAACTCGAAAACTACTTCTAATGACATCTGTTTAGCTTTTAACTGCCTATTTAATGTAACAAACTTCCACTAGACCTTCTAGATATCTAAATCAAGTAGGACTCTAATTCCATAACAGCCTTGGTCTACAATCATCCTTGTTATTTGACACCTGGTCCCCTTCTAGTTTGGCTGTGATGGGTCTTCAAGGCTCCATGTTTGTCTTCAATGTCACATGTTTTCCAATGCCCTGAAACATAGGAAACTACCCCTGTGTACCGGTCTTTATTTTGCCTCAAAATGTTCGGATCCAACGAAGTATATCCTTTATCTTTTAATTACCTAAAATGGAGCAGACTGCCACGTCCTTGATGTGTTGTCCACCGTTTTCATGCGTGAAAGCCAAAATTCTTGCAAACTATTTCACATATTCTGAAGTGTGGTAAATATGCTCACTTTATGACAAAAATCTAAAGTTGGATTTGAATACATATTATCTCCACCTGTCTTGACCTGGTTGAATCTTAATAGCTTCAGCTGATGCCTTGCATACCTTGTAGACATTCCCCTTTCAAAAATTCCCGCTCATATTCAAAACCGGTTAATTGAAATTAGGCTGTTTAGCTTCAGCAGTTTCGTAGCGCGCTACGAAACTGCTGAGCTTTAGTCATCACCTTCAGCAGTTTCGTAGCGCGCTATGAAACTGCTGAGTTGTTTTAAAAATCACAGTTTCAACCCAAAACTTTACTATTTGAGCACTTTACGGTTAAAACATTCTTCCAACTGTTTCAAAACTTTCCAAAACTGAATGGGATGTTTGATTCTTCAAGAAGGATTATACCAAGCAAAAACATCAAAACTTTGAGACATAGCCTTACTTGTAGTGAGATTTCTTCATGGAGATTCTTGTAGCTGGCTCAACTGTATCTTTAAGTCTTCAACTTGTTTTTTCATGACTTTGATCCCAGACCTGAGGTTTGTATTGACTTTTCTAATAAACTGAGCTTCCTTTATTGCAGGAGTAGTCCAGCTACAGAATTGAACACTAAAATCAACCACTTCAGGAATTTGAAAATTTTGGTCCTCCCATCGAGCTTGCATCTAGTTGAAATAAGACTCCTTAACTGCAAATTTCCTAGCAGCCTTCTTTAGTCTAGCAATTTCAAGGTTGGCCAGTCCTAATTTCTTTTTCAAGTCTTCCACATTACCTTCTTCTTGAGTGGCAACTGTTTTGCCTTTATCCTTTCTTTCATGAGGTCGTGTTTCCTCCCCTGTTTCATCTACCCTTGGCGGTACCTCCTGTACTTGTTTGAACTTCCTTGTTATGGGTCTCCTGGGCTTGAAAACAAATTGTTCAACTTGCTCATCAAATTTGAGTTTCTTCGAGGCTTTAACTTTCTTGGCCTTCTCTTTATCCGACTTGATCAAATCAGCTTGCACTAGTGGGGATTCTTCAATGTCAATGGCTTGCAATAAATCATTTAAATCACCCCTTGAAACAAGACTTTCTTCAATAGCCACTGACTTACCCTTTTCTTTTGCCACCTGACTCCTAGTCCTTCTTCTTTGAACTCCTTCTCTTGTGCTTGATTCATGTGCAGTTTCTTTGACTTGAGTTTTTTCTTTATTTGACTGCTAGGGTGTATCCTGAATAGTCAGTGGCTTGGTAGACTCTCCAACTTGTTTCCTTGCTTTTAACTTTGAAACCATCTTGGCTCTTGTTTCTGTTTGAGGACTGGTTTTTGTTGAAGGTTCTTTTGCCGTTAGAGGGTTGAGACCGGTCTTGCTCTTGAAACCGGACATGAATATGAATGTGTCCCAGTCTCTGCCTACCCTATGGAGTTCATGCAGAACCATTAACTTAGCCAAGCCATGGTGGAATAGTGAAGTCTCACAGGCTTCCTTTCTCAGTTGTACCTTATCACACATTTTACTTAAGCCGCGAAATAAGTAAAAAGGTAGATCAATAGATGTTTTCCCTGTGAAATGCAACAAAAATTTAAAATGGTATGAATACACTTTGTTATATCTCCCTTCACAGGTCAGATACTTCTGTATACAAGTAAGCAATTGAGAATATGATTCTTTAACATAACTTCTAGGAACAGACTTGCTCAAATCTGAGTTAATGAACTCTTGTTTTATAAATTCTTTGCATGGATTCATTTCACATTTGAAATTCTTGAACCAATTTTCTTGCCCTCTTGGTATTTCTGTAACTGTGGATATCATGTCTGGCGAGACCTGCAATTCCAACATGCCAACCTTTGAGTTTAGCCCTGTGAAATTCAGTGCAAATTCCTTAGTCACTTGTGCATGTCCTCCTTGGAGCTTCTTGCAAAAATTCCAACATCCAGCTTATTTAAATGCCTGTTCTACCTCTCTGTTCTTCAAGGCTATATCCAAACCTTTAGGCTCATTTCTCAGACATTTGCCTGATCTATGGTCTTTCCTTTCTGTCGATCCCTCCATGAAGATTCAGTGACCTGTAGGCTGGAAATGCTAGCGCTGCTCAAACTCCCAACTCTGCCTCGCTTGAATGGCTGCCTCGCTTGATAGCTGCCTCGCTTGATGACGATGTTTTCAAATTGAAATCTAGTAGATTTGTTTCTCATGCAAAGCCTACAATCATCATTAAAACCGAGCACACTTGGCCTTTCTTGGAACTTGTATTTTGTGTGTACCAATGTACCTTGTGATTGCAATGATGGAGATAAGCGGTTGGAGACGATGTATGGAGTGCATAAACTGACAATGAATGACGTAGCCATAGGTTAACTTGACAGATTTGACAGTTGGGAAAGATTCGCTGTGGAATGCACGAATCTCCGATTTCGCAGCACGGTCAGTGTAAATTTTGAATAATGCGTTGCGAAATCACCTAAAACCTATCGCGCTGTGAAAACACCTAAAGGACTTTTGCGCTGCGTAATCACCTAATGAACCTTTGCACTGCGAAACTGCTAAAAGGATTAATGCGCTGCGAAAACACTTCAAAATGGTTACATGCGCTACGCAATCACCTAAAAAGGCTTTGTGGGACATAATGATTTTTTTTTAAAAACCAAACTGACACATGGCTATGATATCGGTGATGAATGAGGGTGACCAATGATAGATGAGAATGCATGCTTGACTCAAGACCTCATAAGACTCAGAATCTAAGGAAAACGAAATAAAACTTAGACTAACACTGACCTTTATCATCCAGCTAGTATGAGAAATTTTGGCATTAGAATTCTTAAGTGATAACAGGTTGGAAAGGGAAAGAAGGGAAAAGGGAAGGAATCTCACACCAAACCAGAATCCAACCAAGGGGGGAGGAAACAATATTTTTCCAAAATTAAATTCTTCAATTGCCATGAATTCAGGCATTATGCCACAAAGTGTCCACACAAAAAGGCAAGTAAGAAGACTTTAGGAGGAGTAGCAGGTGAAGCCCTGGATTCAAAGTTTGAGCGTGAATTTACCCTTATCAAATGCATGGCCAACACAGTGTTGGGGAGTGTGTGGTACTTGGACTTAGGTGCGTCTTTCCACATGACAGGGTGTAGAGAGTTTTTTAGTGACTTGGAGGAGAAATACTTGTAGATGCACATCGAGTTGGGGGATGAAAAAAGGTACAATGTGACCGGGATTGGTACAATAACCTTTCAGGGAGTCATGCTCCCCTCGTAGGCTCAAGGATGTCATGTTCGTTCTGGGCCTAAAGAAAAATTTCATCTATGTTGCAATTTTGGAAGACTGTGGTTATGATGTGATCTTCAACAAAGGAAAGGCATTCCGGAGTGTTATAGAAATTTTTGGGCACTGCAACCCCAATCATATATGTCTATAATCCAAGGACTCCTGAGTCCCTAAAAGTGTTTTTTCATGCCCTAAAGGAACAAGGTCAACTGATTAAATCATCTCCTAGAAGTTCTCCACAGGAAACTGCTCAGAACTGGTCAAAACTGGACCATACAGGTTGCTCAATGCTAAGGGTGTGATGCATCTCACCTGCCCAGTGTAAAAGGTGCGATGCATACTGAAAATCCCTTCTGTAGGGTGCGATGGGTGAAAGTAGACAAATGGCAGAGACAGTTTGCGAGGTGTATGATCAAATAATCTTCCAGAAGCTTCTCCTGTGACACTTGCCTCTCTGAATTTGCCCAGGGATGTGTAAGAGATCATCAATCTCCAAGTGGAATCAAGAACTATCAGAGAGAAGACACTAATCAAAATCCCAGAAGCTGACTCACCTCCCTGCAATCATCTATATATGGATCCCTCATCCCAGAGATCCAGAGGTTGGAATTTTGTATCTTGTAAGGAAGTGATGTTGGTTTCTTGGTGGAATATCATAGTGTTAGGTGATCTAAGATTTTCATGAGGTGAAGAAGGGCTTTCATGCTGAGAGGATGACGCTGGGTCAAAACAATGGGTTGTAATACTCTCTTCTAATCTTCATATTAATAAAGCTATTCAAGTTTTCCTCTACATTCTTGTATGTCTGATAGTATATGCATTTGTGTGGTCAATATATATCTGGTCCTATATTGTTTATGATTGTAGATATCTGCACTTCAAAGGTATTATGTTGCTTTGACTTTACAGGTACTCTTTGAAGCGGAGCGGTCAAGGGAGAAGTGGCAAAGACCGGTCGGTGAGGAGAAGGAACAAGCGAAGAACTGAGCGAAGGATTGAGGTTGGTATTCTTTGATCTTCTCCTATCTACTTCTCATAAAGGAATACGAGAGTAACTTTAATCTGTTTGTTTCTAAGATAGCTACCCATCTTAGTGGGACTAGCAGCTCTGCATAGACACTAGATTTCTCGATAACAAAATGGCGACTCCACTGGGGATGCAAACCTCTTGTGTGCGAGTGAGAAGTGACTAGCATAATGCTAACTCTATGGTTACGCTGACTTCAACCGCCTAAGTCGGGTGAATTGTCAAATCGACCGTTCGTCTTCGTAGGGGCCAAATGGCACCGGCAAAGTAAAGGAAAACTTTTCCTACCTAACCTTGGTAGTGATCTTGGTAGTTAAGTAGAGGAGCGTAGTTGGTCGTTCCTAGCTTGCGTATGAGAGGCAACAGAGCAGAGCTTCGAAAGGTGCAAGTTCCCTAAAAATGGAATCTATCGATGAGATGTCCTTACTATATGACTGGCATGAGTAGTTTTTATGTGAAGTTCAAGCTCGTTAAAAATTAAACCTAAGCAATGAGAAAATGTTTCCCCCGGAGTTTAAGCTCATTAAAAAATGAACCAATCTCCGGTAAATAACCATTGTGAATGCATTATCATCAGCTTTTGAGCCTTGGTCGTGTTCTCATCATCACCCCCACTCTTTCTTTTGGTCGATCATACGCCTCCATTTGATTGTTTACCCATTTTTTAGGAACACCTGTGACGGGTGATCTTGTTAGCCATCCTTGTGACACTGCTATGATTGGAAAATTCCAAAACTTACATGGAATCAGCCGCTACCTGAAATCATCACTCGTTCCTCAAAAAACGAGTCTCCTTTAAGCTCTTTTCATCTGACTCATAAAATATGAAAAGATTACCGAGCGATTGGCCTCTCCAGCTCGTTAAAGCTATCGGAAGTGCTATCCCTCCTCTAGATTTTAATATTTTTGGACCTAAGGGATTATTACACAAAAAGATCGAGCGCTTGTTTTGTTCGGCTCATTAAAATTATCGAAAATTCATCCCTTTCATATTATTTTATACTTTTTCGGACTTAAGGGATTATATAACGAAAAAGGATTATTGGAGTTTCCTTTCCATCCCTTTTCAGACTCTCTAAAATTGAAAAAGGACTGAGTTATCATTGTCGTTAAACGCGTTAAAACCAATAGCGACAAACTTGTCATATAGAGAAGAACGAGTTTCACTGTCGCTAGGATCGTTAAAACATAGTGATGGGTTCGCCCGAAGGGCGAATTATAGAACAAGCATATGTTATCCTCCTCAAGCTTGATAAAAATAAAGAGGTACTGGTCAGCAATGACTGGGGAAAAATTGGGAAGAAAACTTGAAGAAACTTTATTGGTAGCAAGTCGCACTTGAACATGACACTTTCACTCCATGTCTAAGTTGGGTTGGGTTATTCCGTTCACCAGTCATATTGCCATTGGTCCATCATACCATCCATATTTGGGGTTAATGCTACCAATCCATTTCAAGTGTTACCGATATGTTCAAGAGAATTCGATTAGAGAATTCACCAACCCATCTTGTGTCTCATCCATTGCAATACCTTTACGCTTCATTCTTTCATGACCGCCACCATGAACCCTATATCATCATATCATTTTCACCTCCAAAAATCATTTGCTCCATTCCGTGTCATAGATGTGGGATTCATTAAGGCCCTCCTATGACGGGTCACTTCTTGTCGACATCATCTCATTATCCAAGAAGTCGACCTAGGAACAACCCTTTCAGTACTTTGAAGCTTGCATGCCTCAATGGCAAGTTTCTCACTTTTGGCGACAGGTTTACATCAATGGCCTTCAATCGAGAGATTTTGCGTGGTGTTCGACGCCAAATCCCATTTTCACACCACGCGAATTGTATTGTCATACTTTGAGGGTCATCATCATTATTGGTGATTCCTCTCGCGCCTGTTAACAACTTACATCATTGGATGGTAATCAGGCGATGTCTTTCCATGTTCGACTCCAGAACATTTTCCTCATGGATCGACTTGTACTTCGAGCGAAGATTGGATGATTTTGAAGACCCCGGATCTAGTTTCATCCATCCGGACTGCGATATATTCAAGAAAATAAAGACATCAAATGTACATCATTGTTGCACAGATGATCATCCGAATCAAAGGATGATGGCTCTATCAGAATCATCAGTCTGCCACATAGACGGTTGTCTGTCTTATGTACATGAAAATGAATTTATAAATCTGAGCATGGGAATGCCCGCCTCAGGTAGATCATGAAAATATTATGAAGATAATGTATTGTATTGTATCTTATTACAGGTCGCCTTCTAGTTCGAAAAACCTCAGATCCTCATGATAAAGCATTTCACCCGACATCAAAAGATTAATGACCTCATGCTTTAAGGGGCAACTGTTATAGACATTTTTGGGCACTACAACCCCAATCATATATGTATATAAACCAAGGACTCCTGAGTCCCTAAAAGTGTTGTTTCATGCCATAAAGGAACAAGGTCAGCTGATTAAATCATCTCCCAGAAGTTCTCCATAGGAAATTGCTCAGAACTGTTCAAAACTGGACCATACAGGTTGCTCAGTGCTAAGGGTGCGATGCATCTCACCTGTCCAGTGTAAAAGGTGTGATGCATATTGAGAAGCCCTTCTGTAGGGTGCGATGGGCGAGAGTGGACAAATGGCGGAGATAGTTTGCGAGGTGGATGATCATACAATCTTCTAGAAGCTTCTCCTGTGACACTTGCCTCTTTGAATTCGCCCAGGGATGAGTAAGAGATCATCAATCTCCAAGTGGAATCAAGAACTATCAGAGAGAAGACACTAATCAAAATCCCAGAAGTTGACTCACCTCCCTGCAATCATCTATATATGGATCCCTCATCCCAAAGATCCAGAGGCTGGAATTTTGTATCTTGTAAGGAAGTGTTGTTGGTTTCCTGGTGGAATATCATAGTGTTGGGTGATCTAAGCTTTTCATGAGGTGAAGAAGGGCTTTCATGCTGAGAGGATGACACTGGGTCAGAACAATGGGTTGTAATCCTCTCTTCTAATCTTCATATTAATAAAGCTATTCAAGTTTTCCTCCACATTCTTGTATGTTTGATAGTATATGCATTTGTGTGGTCAATATATATCTGGTCCTATATTGTTTATGATTGTAGATCTCTACACTTTGAAGGTATTACGCTGCTTTGACTTTATAGGTACTCTTTGAAGCGGAGCGGTCAAGGGAGAAGTGACAAAGACCGGTCGGTGAGGAGAAGGAACAAGCGAAGGATTGAGGTTGGTATTCTTTGATCTTCTCCTATCTATTTCTCATAAAGGAAAACGAGAGTAACTTTAATCTGTTTGTTTCTAAGATAGCTACCCATCTTAGTGGGACTAGCAGCTCTGCATAGACACTAGATTTCCCGATAACACCGAGACACATAGCCATGGGAAAAGTGAAGCATATCGGGGTTTGTATGAAGAACATGTATAAGATAGACGTGGAATAATGTTCTACATTAAGCACTAAGGCAAAGAAAGTGCAGAGCCATGATGTCAGTGAAATTTGGCACAAAATACTTGGCCATTTGCATCATGGCACCTTGAATATTATGCAACAAATAACCACTGGCATCCCCAAAGGAGCACTTGAGCAACAAGATGTATGTAGAGGATGTAATATAGGGAAGTACACAAAATTTACATTCCATGATCGAGACAACAAAGAACATGCAGTCTTGGAAATGATTCACTCTAATGTCTGTGGACCTTTCTCGACATACTCCACTACCAGACAAAATTTTTTTTTTTTAATGACTTCTCACAGAAGTGCTGGATCTTCTTCATGCGGAAGAAAGATGAGACATTCTCAAGGTTCATAGAATTCAAGGCACTGGTTGAGAAAGAAACTGACAAGAAGGTGAAGGATCTTAGGAGTGATAATGGAGGTGAGTACGTGTCAAACAAATTCAAGAATTTTTGTGCAAAAGAAGGAATTCAATGAGTGTTGATATCACCAACAACCCATAACAGAATGGGGTGGTTTAGAGAAATAACCATAGCAATGTGGGAGCTGCAAGGGCAATGTTGCATGACCAAGGTCTACTTATGCATTTGTGGGCTAAGGCATGCAACACAACAATCCATTTGTAGAACTGGAGTCCTCATCATATTCTTGGTATGATTACATCGGAGGAGGCTTTCTTGGGGAGGAAGCTGGATGTGTTTCACTTTAGGATTTTTGGGGCCTCCATTTACTAGCATGGTTCCAAAGAATCAAGGAAGAAACTTTAGCTGACAACAGATTTGGGGGTATTTGTGAGTTACTTAGAAACTCACAAATATCATGTGTACTTGCCATCCCTCATAATGATAGATGTGCAAAGGGATGTAAAGTTTGATGAGGAGAAAACAATGTGGTTCTCTCTTGGGAGGGAGATTTAGATCCAACCAGAAGAGGATATTTTAGCTCTTAAGGAGGAACCTTAGGAAGTTGTGGAAAAACCACAAACTAAGGATGAGAGAGTGGAGACGTCCACTCAAGCAGAACCATCCAGAGAAGGCAGGAAAAGGACCAGGGAAGTTCATATACTTGTGCAGGATGCGAGGGAGAATGTGGGATCTCCTTCAAATTTGCGCAGGTAGAGAAGGTCACATGATCGATACACTAGCTACATCTCTCTAATGACTGAGCTTGTAGAGACTAAGACATCCTATTTTGAGGAAGCAGTAGAGAAAATTGTATGGGTTGATGCAATGGTGGAGGAATACAAATCCATTGTAAAGAACAATGTTTGGGAAGTGTTACCAAGACCAACAGATAAATCAATAGTGGGTTTGAGATGGATCTTCAAAGTAAATCATGCAATAGACATAAGCATATAGAAGTATATGGACATATTTGTGGCCAAGTGGCACTCTCAAGTTGAAGGAATTGACTATGAGGAGACATTTTGTCTTGTAGTAAGGTACTCATCCATTAGATCAATTCTTGCACTGGTTTCACAGATGGGGTGGAAGATCCACCAGATGGACGTAAAAACAACATTTCTCAATGGAGTTATTGAGGAGGAGGTGTACATAGAGCAACCAAAATATTTTGAGATATTTTATCGAGAGTCTCATGTGTGCAGACTCAAGCGAGAATTGTATAATCTCAAACAAGCACCCTGTGGTTGGTACACCAGGATCGATATTTATCTCACTGGTTTGGGATTCACCAAAATTGAAGTGGATGAAAACCTCTATCATATCTTTGTAGAAGGTAAATTGGTTATAATTGTCATATATGTTGATGATTTTATTTTAACTGGTGATGAGCAACTGATCAGATCTTGCAAGGAGGACATTTCAAGGGAATTTGAAATGAAGGACATGGGTCTCATGCACTACTTCCTTGGGTTGGAAGTATGGAAATGCGACAAGGAACTATTTGTGACTCAAGGAAAGTATGCAAATGAGATACTATAGAGATTCCACATGGAGAGTTGTAAACCCATGGAGACACCTCTAGCAACCAACTGGAGGAAGGAGGATGCCACTTCAGGTGAAGAAGTGGATGCTACCATTTATCGATAGCTAGTGGGTTCACTAATGTATCTTGTGAACACACGACTAGATATGTGCTATGTAGTCAACTAGCTGAGCCAAGATATGGTTAGGCAAACCAAATAATTTTGGAAGGAAACTAAGCATATTTTATGGTACCTCAAAGGCACTACCCAATTTGGACTATGGTGTAAATGGACAGAGGGAGTGAAGCTGTGTGGCTTCATAGATGCAGATTGTGTAGGGAGTACATTAGATTAGAAGAATACATCAGGTGGAATTTTCAATGTTGGTTCCGCAGTTGTTTCCTGTTACAATAGGAAGCAAATATCATTGGCGCTAAGCTCGACAGAAGCAAAATACATGCATACAAGTCAAGTAACATGTGAGGCGATATGGATGAGAAATATACTTGTTGGATTGTTTGGTCAGATGACGGATCTAACTGTGATCTATTGCTATAATCAGAGTTACATTAAGCTCTCTGAGAATTCTATACTTCATGATTGATCCAAGCATATAGATATTCGACATCACCATTTACAGGACTTTGTCCAAAGGTGGATAATGTTGGTACACTACATTCCGATAGAGGAACAAGATGATGAAATTTTAATAATGTAATGTTCAAGAGGGAAGTCTGAGTTCCACAGGTGCATGATAGGGGTGGCTGATACTCCATTTCTTGCTAAGAGGGAGTTTTTAAATGAAGCAAGAAATTCTCAATTTGAATTTGCCTTGATGAAATTGAGAAAATTTGAATTTCCACATCAACATAAAACTTGGATGCTGTAAACTTATATGACATGGCTTGTGTCACCCAATTTACTCAGTAAATTTGAGTTGGAGGAGTTAGAGTGCAGTTAAGCATATGTGATTTCTAATTTGTAGCAATCAAAGTCAGTTATCTCAAGTTTTTTTCCAGTTAAACTAGTTCCAATTGTTGGAGGAACTAGTGGAAGGTTAGTTGTGAAGTGGGACTTCAATCAAACTTAGTGATCATCCAGTTAACTGATCAATCACCCCAAAATAGCTAGTGCATGCAGAGAATTCAAGTTCCTAGCTATGATGGAGATTCCAAGGTAGTGTAACATTAGATGTAGACTAGTCTTGAGTGTACATGTGTTGCATGCAGTCAGATGATTAACCTTGGTAATTGCACAATCCATTTTGGAGAAATTCCTAAATAATAGGGGCCTAATTTCTCAAGGAATTGTGCAAGGAAATCGAGGCTCAAGCAGAGGTAGAAATTGACTAAGTGTAGGTTAGAGCTTCTCAGTGAGCAGAGAGAGAGGTTATTCACTTGTAGGTTGTGCTCAATTAAGCAAAGAAATTATAAAACATCTCTATTAATCATATTAATGCAAGAAGACAAGGGTTCTTTTGTAGATTTCTTTCCCTTGAAAAAATACTATGTGCATGTGTGTTATTTCTCATTGCATGTTTGTGTTTGATGTTCTAAATTGTGAATTAACTTCTAAAGAGCAGTAGAGTAGGTCTGTGTCTTCTAATTTTGATTAAAACTTGATGACCAGTTGCAAATGTACACCATAATTTATACAATTGGTGCAGTTGTCTACAAGGGCCAAGAAAAGAGTTCATCATTGGGTGATATCTTTTGAATTTGGGCTTAACGGTATGCCTGCATCAACACATCTAAATGTGCTTCCTTTGGCTTCATATAACGTGCTTTTGGGCATGGACTAGCTGTTCAATCACATGACTAAGGTAGATTGCTATGACAAGGCCATTGAATGCTTGGATGATGATGGAGAAAGGGGAGTCTTGTAAGGAAAGAATAAGACTATATCAGTGAGAATGGTTACAACTATGCAAGCTATGCATTGCCGCAAGAAAGGATTTTTATTGTTTGTAGTACATGTTTCCAATGACAAAGGGAAGGAATATGAGGATGACGAAGTCTTGAGGAAGTATCCTATTTTGCAACAGTTTCAGAAAGTGCTTCCTACAGAGATTCCAGAGCTACTGACTCATAGGGAGGTGGATTTCTCTATTGAGTTGATGCCGAGAGAAATGCCAACATCTAAAGCACCTTACAGGATCAGCACACCCGAGTTGGTGGAGTTGAAGTTGCAACTTAAAGAGATGCTTGATAAGGCTCAGATACATAAGGCCAAGTGTGTCTCCTTGTGGTGTGCCAATGTTGTTTGTAAGGAAGAAGGATGGCACTCTCAGATTGTGCACTTATTAGAGGCAACCAAACAAGGTGATTATCAAGAACAAATACCCATTGCCATGGATTGATGATTTGTTTGATTAGCTAAAGGGAGTTGCAATATTTTCAATATTTGAGATCAGGATATCATTAGGTGTGCATCAAAGAAGAAGACATCTACAAGACTACATTTCGTACAAGATATTGGCACTATGATTTTTTGGCGGTTCCTTTTGGTCTTACCAATGATCCAACCACCTTCATGTGTTTGATGAAAAATGTGTTGTACCCTTATCTGGATAAATTTGTGATAGTCTTTGTTGATGATATATTGGTATATTCAAAGAATGAGGAGGAGCATCCATAGCACATGGGAACAATGTTGATATTGTTGAGAGAGCATAAGTTATATCCCAAGCTCAAGAAGTGCAGTTTCTTTCAGACTCAACTTCATTACTTGGGACATGTTGTTTCCAAGGATGGGTTAACAATGGTATCGAAAAAGATTAAAGCTATCATGGAGTGGCTAGCTCTGAAGAATGTGGATGAGGTCAGGTCATTCATGGGACTAGCAGGTTATTGCAGGTGGTTCATCAAGAACTTCTCTAAGATTGGCTATCCTATCACATATTTGCAGAGGAAAGGGGAGAATTTTGAATGGAGAAAAAAGTGTCAATCTAGCTTTGATCAACTGAAGCATTTTCTCACCAATGCAACAATTTTGAAGATTGTAGATCCTAATAAGGAGTTCGTAGTTTGTACAAATTCTTGCAAGGAAGGAATAGGTGGCTTCCTAATGTAGGAAGGATAGGTGGTTTCCTATGAATCAAAGAAAATGAATGAGCACAAGCAGAACTATGTGTCTCATGATCATGGGTTGGAAACTATTATTCATGCACTGAAGATGTGGAGACATTATCTCCTTGGTAGGAGGTTTGTCTTGATGAGTGATCACATTGGGCTAAGGTACTTTTTTGACCAATCCAATTTGAATGCAAGGAAAGCAAGATGGTTGGCTACTCTTAGTGAGTTTGACTTTGAGACTAGGTACATTAAGGGCGAGGAGAACTAGGTTGCGAATTCTTTCAGTAGGAGAGTGCAGGTGAATCATATTTCAGCTATGAGCTCTTATGAGACAGATTTAAAGGCGAATATCTTGCATGGAAGGATAAATGATGAGAAGTACCAACAACTAAGGAAGAGATTGCAACAACAAGGTGAAGGTGAGAGGGATGAAGAGAATCTCCTCACAACAGATGGCTTGGTTAGATTCAAGAGCAGGATTTATGTGCCATGTAGTAGCGAATTGAAGAAGCTTATTTTGAGATAGTTTCATGTCAAGCCATATTCAAGACAACAAAGATACCAAAATACTTTGACAACTCTTAAGAAGTTCTAATATAGCCGAATTTGAAGAAAGAGGTGGCTAAGTTTGTTGCAACGTGCTTGGATTGTTAGTAGGTGAAATTTGAATGCAAGCATCTAGCTGGTTTGTTGCAGCCTATTTCGATTCCAAAATGGAAATGGGAGGTCATTTCCATGGAATTCTTTAAAGGATTGCCTAGGAAATGGAGACAACATGATTCCCTCATGGTTGTGGTTGACAAGTTGAGAAAGGTATCTCACTTCATTGCAATGAAGTCTACTAATTCAGCTAGTGAGGTAGCTCAGATATTCATTAGTGAGATAGTGAGGTTGCATGAAGTTCCTAAGAAGATTATATCATATAGAGATACCAAATTCACTTATAAGTTTTAAAAGGAGATGTTTGTAGGCTTGGGGACAAAGTTAGCCTTCAACACAACTTATCATCCACAAACAGATGGACATACAAAGAGGGTTAGCATGATCCTTAAGTATATGTTGAGGATGTATGTCATGCATTAACAAAGGAGGTGGTATGATTATCTTCCACAGGTGGAGTTTACTTATAATAATGGGTATCAGGAATCCTTGAAGATGAGTCCATTTGAGGCTCTCTATGGGCGAAGTTGTAATACTCAACTAGAGTGATCCAGTGAACATGGTGTTGATTGGACCGAATATGTTGGATGAGATGGAGCATGAGATGTAGGTTATTCAAAGGAATTTGAAGGGAGCACAAGACATGTATAAGAGTTATGCAGATCAATATAGAGCATTCAAGGAGTTTCAGTTTGGGGAGCATGTGTACTTACATATCAAGACCAAGATGATCTCCTTGAGGATTGGATCACGTGCCAAGATGACACCTCGATATTGCAAGCCTTTTGAGATCCTTGAGAGGATTGTACCAGTGGCCTACAGACTTGCACTACCTCCAACAATGAACATCCATGATGTTTTCCATGTTTCATTGCTTAAGAGATATGTAGAGGATTTTGATCATGTGATTAATTGGCGTGTATTGTAGGTCGAACCAGCGTGAGAGTTCCATCCAGAGCCACAATGCATATTGTAGCAGAAACAAATCATGCTATGGAACCAAGCAATAGAGCAAGTTAAAGTGCAGTGGAAGCACTTTGGGCCCAATGAAGCTACATGGGAGATGGCCAGGGAAAATTTTAAGAACCCCCCCTAAATTTATAAATATAATAAATGGGCGAATCTCCATGGTATATAGGAAAAATGGAAGGCGATTTTATCAATAATATAATATGTATATATAATTTTTTGGCGAATCTCTCACCAGGCATGGCGAATATTTTACTCAATTATAAAATCTTGTAAGATCTTGGCGATTCTTTCACTAAATAATAAAACTTTGTAAAGTCCTAGTGAATCTTAGCATAGGCTACATGCTGGTTTAATTCCCCCATTTAAATAGGCGTGAATACCATGGGTCAATACCATGTGCCATTTTGGTGAATACCATGGGTCAATACCATGTGCCATTTTTATTTTTATTAATTCTAATATTAGGGTTAATAATGGTTTTTTGCATGGTATTAATAACAATCTAGTCCATGGTATTTGTCCCATAGTATTTTGGCCATAGGTTTCACCTAAATATAACCCATTTTTTGAGTGTTCGTAAATATAAGGTGACTTATGGAGTAAATATAAAAAAAATGTTTTATTTGTTTACCATACCTCTCGTTTATTTATATTTTTATTAATTTACCATACCTCTTTTACAAATATGGTATTTGGCCCATAGGATTCACTTAAATAAAACATCTTTCTTGAGCTTTCATAAATAGAACGAGGGTTATGGACTAAATATAAAAAGAGGTTTTATTTATTTACGATACGTCTAGTTTATTTATATTTTTATTTATTTACCATACCTTTTGAGTAAGTATAAAAAGACGTTTTATTTATTTACCATACCTCCACTTTACTTATATTTTTATTTGTTTACACCCTTACATGTATATAAGGTGACTTATGGAGTAAATATAAAAAATGTTTTATTTATTTACCATACCTCTCATTTATTTATATTTTTATTAATTTACCATACCTCTTTTATAAATATGGTATTTGGCCCATAGGATTCACTTAAATAAAACCTATTCTTGAAAAATGGGCGAATGGATTCACTTAAATAAAACCTATTCTTGAAAATGGGCGAATGGAAGGTTGTAAGTCCTAATTTCAAGGGCTAAATTTACCTTTTTTACCCTCTCCCTTAAAATAAGGTGGGCTATTTGAGGTGATTTGTAAAAATGTACTATGATACAAAATATTCGCCCACTAAAAATTTAAAACCCCTTAGTTTCGCCAAAGGGCGAACATTCGCCCCTAAAATTATCCTTGGAGATGGCTGATCATATTCAGGCATTATATCCTTCTTTATTTATGGTTTAAGAAAATGAGTTTTTGGTACACACACACACACACACACACATCAATGTAAATATCACATCAATATATGTTTATAAAGCTCCAATAAGCTATATGTCATGTTTTCAGCAGTTTTCCATTGTAAATACTGCAACGAGCTATGTTATAAAGCTCCAATAAGTAGTATATTTTGTTGGTCATAAGTGTCATAGAACACCGAGGACGGTGTTCACCCTAGGGGGAGGGGTTTGTAACCACATTGATTGGATTTTCCATGTAAATAAATTAAACCAAGGTCATGGGACACACATTCCAAGATGAACGGAGGGGAAATCATTATAGTGGGCATCACTTGTGGTTTATTATTAGCTATGGAAATTGGAAATGACATTGGAAAATGAAAAAGACAATAGATGGAAATTTAATATAAGAAATAAAGGAAAATAGGAGAAAAGGGAGATGAATAGACAAGAATATGCATGCAAGGGAAATTAGAGAGAAAATAAAGGAAAATGAAAGAAAATAGGAAAAGGAAAGGAAGAGACACAAGACATCAATGATAAAAAGGCATATGAAAAACATTTGACATCGTTTGATTAGTTTTCAGTTGGAGAGCTTAGTTTTGCTAAGATAAGAGAAGAGTAAGAGGAGAAAGAGAGCACTTGGACAGTATTAAGCAAGAAAGCAAAGGCAACTAGGGCATCGAAGAAAAAGGTTGGAAAAACAACTAAACCAAGAGAATATTGCAGGTAACTGTAGAAATTCCCACTGTAGATTAAATTGATTATGCAATGTACTAAAGAAAAATACTTAATCTACTTCTACAATCAAACTTGCAAAAGCTTAATCAATTTGAGCAAGATCAATAAAAACACATATAACAGAGAAGAAGAAACAATCACACATGAAACACAGAAGAATACTCTAGGGAAAGCCTCAGCTAAAAACCCCGCTATCTGTGTTATCGTACAAGTGGAAATATCTCAGGATTACACAAAGCTTTAGCTCTCAAGCTATCCAACTCTCAGTACAATCCCTCTCTACTACTCATAGACATAATAGACAACACATATGCCTTCTCCTCTGTCCTCCAAGCCTCCTATTTCCTTGTGCAGTTTTCCCTGGGTCCTCCAGCTATAACCTGTGTGATTCTCACCTCACACACTGCTCTGACCTCTGTAAAAACTGCGCAATCCTCACGGAATGAATTCATTTTGCATGAAAGATATTTCCTCATGGGAATATTCTTGCAACTAATAATACACTATCCCTGCCTTTAATCTCGACTGGGTCTTTGTCTGAACTGACGTGCATGAGTTATTTATGAGAGAATATTCAGTTATCTAGAGAACACTAGTTGCATGCATGCATGCATTAACTGACTGAACTCACAATTAGTTCCTCAAACTATTTGGAACTAATTTAACTGGACATAACTCAGTTAATTGAGCTAACTAATTACAACTCAAATACAACTCATCCTTATCTCCTTAATTAAGAGATAACTTCCTCAATCAAAGGGATAACTGTTGCATGTCTTCACAAAGACTTCATGTCTGAATTTCTTCAACTAATTAATTCAAGATAAATTAATTAATTATATTTCAAATAGCTGGTGAGACTAAATTAAAATTTTAATTCTCAATTTTAATTCAAGGAAAATTAAAATTGGAATATATCCTGAAATGCTATCTATAGCAATGTTATTTTTAGCATTTCTTGTTGCTATTTTCAACACTCCCTCTCAACAATAAATGAATTCAACTTGATCTCGATCCTGAACCTTTGGAATGTTTTGCATGCAAAACTTCTATCAAGTGTTGTTGCTCCAGCAACTCCAGAAACAAAAAAAATCCAACCTAAATCAGTATGATGCATCTGTCATCAAAGTCTCTGACTGTTATTGCCTCTGTCAATTGAAAACTTTGTGCTTCTGCTGACTTAGCCTTTCTGCACTATTGTCAATCCTTCTCTATGCTCTTTAGTATCTGACTGCTCTAGCCTCTGTCACTTTGATCTCTGACTGCATCAATCCCACTGATTCTTCCCGCTGCATCCGTGCTGCTGCTGGTCCTTTCTCCCAGAATTGCATCCGCATTGCACCTCCTCTCATCATGTTACATTATGCTGTCCACTGTTGCACTGCAACTCAGTTACTGAGAAGTAAGTAACTGATCTCCCAATTGACCTCCCTGTTGGGCTAGAAACACCCTCTGATGCTGAAGCTCCCTCTATCACTCCATCCGCATCTGTCTCTACCCACTCAGCCAGTCTTGCTACTCCTCGTCGGGGCTCCCATAGCAAGGTCTAATCAAAGAGGCTGGGTACCTCAAGGATCCTACCCCTATTTCAGCCGTCTTCGGATTATCACTTCACATTGCCCCACCTCGCACCTGGAGGTGTGGCTGCATGCGATCCCTCTGCCCACTTGGCTCAAAATTTCCCCCTACTGGAGGTCTCTGCATGAGTGGATGCCTCCACTTGGTCTCCTCTCAGCATCTCCACTTGTGGCTCCTCCACAATTGCCTGAGACTTCTTCTGGGGCTATATGTTGAGAGGTAATTTACTCTCCCTCTCAACCACCAAGTCTCTAACATTTGCCTTGCTCCTCAAGGCTTTGCATGCATCTTGAACCTAAAGAGAATACAGGTTCTTGACTCATGAACCGATCTGCTTCACTTGTCCCATGGTGATGTGTATAAGGAAAACCTTTCCCTTACTAAAGACAACATTGTAGCCTTTGTCCTCCAACATTTTGATCGATACCAAGTTCTTCTTCAGTCCAGGCACATACTTCACATCTGTCAAGGTGATGAGAGCTCTCTGCTCCCTCTTAAAAGCAACTGTGCTGACTCTTGAAATACTAAACCTTTCATTGTCACCCATCTCTATGAGTATCTTGAGGTCTTTCTCCTCCAAGGTAATGAATAAACTTTTATCGTCGGTCATGTGGAATGAGGCTCCATTGTCAAGAAACCAACCATAACCCATCATCAATGAAACCATGCATGCGATGAGGGTAAAATCCAATTCAAACTGAGAGGCCAATGCCTCACCTTTAGATCCTTCCAAGGATCCCTTCTTGGATTTATTCAATGGAAAATTAGTTGCATAGTGGCCCACCTCATGACAATTAAAGCATCTCACTTTAGATTTGTCAATATTCTTCCCTCCATGAGAAGAACTCGATTTGGGATGAGAATCCTTCTCCTTCCCTTTCCTTTCCTTACTGGCTAAGTCTAGATTTTCTTCATCATCATGCTTAGATGAAGAACCATCTCTAGTGCTCCTCCTGATCTCATGCTGCATCAGATCCGACCACAGTGATTCCTAATTTGTCAATTTCTCTCTTCCATTCATTGAGTCCTGGTGGCTATGCCAGCTCTTAGGAAGACTGAGGAGAGCAAGACTCACCATATCATCATCAGCTATCATGATTCCTACACTTCCAAGCTCATCTTTGTAGGTTGTAAGCTTGTTCAGATATGTAGAAATCGTGTCACCCTTTTCACACTTGATTTTCTAAAGCTTGTCCTTCAGCGCCAGTTTCCTTTGGTCATTGCTATTCTGATATAGGTCCTTCAATGTCTTCCACATTGAAAATGGAGTCTCCTTCCCATGGGGACTCAAGACAATATTGTCTCGAACTCCCTCCAGAAGAATCCTCCTCGCTCTCGCCACCCATTTCTTCCATTCCACCAATTCTTGGGCATTAGCTACTACTGGCTTGGGGACTTATTGATCAATGAAGTCCTCCAAACCATTGTCTTCTAATACCGCTTCCATGCGATCCTTCCATGCTATGTAATTTGAGCTGCCATCCAAGGCATACTCGAGTCTCAAGCCATTGAACGCCATTGGGGAACTTTGAGATGTGATTAGAAATCAATTTTGTACTTGCAATCAAGAGCTTCAAACTTTGAATTTCTCCCTTCTCAATATGCTATTCACAACTCTGATCACCTTTGCTCTAATACCATGTAGAAATTCTCACTGTAGATTAAGCTGATTATGCAATGTACTAAAGCAAAATACTTAATCTACTTCTACAATAAAACTTGCGGAAGCTTAATCAATTTGAGCAAGATCAACCATAACACATATAACAAAGAAGAAGAAACAATCACACATGAAACACAAAAGAATACTTTTGGGAAAGCCTCAGCCAAAAACTTCGCTATCTGTATTATCATACAAGGGAAATATCTCAGGATTACACAAAGCTTTAGCTCTCAAGCTATCTAGCTCTCAGTACAATCCCTCTCTGTTGCTCATAGATATAATAAACAACACATATGCCTTCTCCTCTATCCTCCAAGCCTCCTATTTCCTTGCGTAGTTTTCCCTGGGTCCTCTTGTGTGATTCTCACCTCACACACTGCTCTGACCTCTTTAGAAACTGCGCAATCCTCAAGGAATGAATTCCTTTTGCATGCAAGAGATTTCCTCATGGGAATATTCTTGCAACTGATAGTACACTGTCCCTGCCTTTAATCTCAATTGGTTCTTTGTCTGAATTAACATGCATGAGTTATTTATGAGAGAATATTCATTTTTCTGGAGAACACTAGTTGCATGCATGCATGCATTAACTAACTGAACTCACAATTAGTTCTTCAAAATGTTTGGAACTAATTTAACTAGACATAACTCAGTTAATTGAGCTAACTAATTACAACTCAAATACAACTCATCCTTATCTCCTTAATTAAGGGATAACTTCCTCAATCAAAGGGATAACTGGTGAGACTAAATTCGAATTTTAACTCTCAATTTTAGTTCAAGGACAAATTAAAATTGGAATATATCCCGAAATGCTATCTATAGCAATGTTATTTTTAGCATTTCTTGTTGCTATTTTCAACAATAACATGTTTCATGTGTGATTTCATTGTTGATATTTGCATGCATGGTACATGCATTTGGTTATTTTGGTTGCTTTGCTATCATTAACATGGAATTTAAAATAATTGACAGTGGTTTCAACCTTTCCTTGCCATTTCCTAGGTAGCCATGGTGTAGTGGGTTCCTTGTTGTGATTGAGCTTTGGATGGCTAGTAGCCTTTCGATCCTAATGAGGTGGTCTCAGGAAAATTCACAAGGGTCGAGGGTGGAGATGGGATTTCTCCTGGAACTCTTGACAAATGGTTGGAGACAGGAAAATTCCTCTAGGTATGGTGAAGAATTTCAGAGGCATCCAAGCTTGTTTGGTGTTTGTAATCTCTAAACTTGTTTAGGTGAAATCATTGTGGTTGAGGGTTGAGGTGGTTTGACCTCTAGAGGCCCTGGTTGGTTCTATTTTGGTTTAACACATATGATCCCACATTCATGCTTGGAATATGGCACAGGGGTGATTGGATGAAAGACATATTTGGTTCAGCCCATTCTATGGTTGGGTGGTATGTGGAAGTCCCTGACTTGGTTGGCTTTATGCATATGCTTTTATGTGTAATTTATTATTGAAATCAATACGCACTTGGATGGGTTATTGTGTTGATTTTATGAATGGTTTGCCATGGATTTATTCTAGTTAAATGGTTGTTATATGCATGATACATTCTTGCTGTATAATGTGCTCTTGTTGTGGATCTTGCTTATGGATTGTTAAGCTATTGAATGGTATATGAATGCAAGGGCTAACAGGTGTTGTTGCAACTAGCTTGAGAGGGAATTGTACCTTCTTGATGATTCTCTGATGTAGTTAAGAAGACAATGAATAAAGATGCATTAATGACCTACAATTATTATGTTTACTATGTGTTTGAAAAAATGTTTAGTGTGTGTTTGGAAAATTCTAAGCAAGATCTAGCCTTAGTATTCATCATTATGATTTTTTATCATCTTAGATTGATTTCTAGAAAGTTATGGGTTGTTCTAGGTAGCTGGCCTATAGATAGCCCTGAAAATATGGATCTGGGTTTCTAGCCACACCCTATGAACTGAGAAATTTTGGCTACAACCACATATAAGAAGGCTTGTGCATGTGGTTGGAACCTTCTGGCCACATGGAAGGCTTGGCATGTGTGTGGATGGGCTGTGTCGTCAGGTAAAAAGTTAGTTCCAACCAATGGAAAGTTCATCAATAGATGTTGTTTGGTGTTTGGGTGATGTAGTGCTCCTGTGAGGTTGTAGTATGTTTCCAGTTAGTAGACCCCACTTCCATAACTGTAACTTGGATGTTGGGCCATGTCATAGTAACTAGCAACTCATGTTTACCTTGAAGAGCTTGTAAAAGTGGGTAAATGTGGGGTGGGGTGTTACATATAGTCTCTTAATTTTCTTGTATCCTCTAATTCTTTATCGAATTAAAATTTCTCCTTAGATTTAGATGTAATAATATTTTTAACATTTTCATTATTTTGTATAGTGGTCTCTTCCTATATTCCCCAATGATTTAGCCAAGACATGACATCTTTATGCCAACTTTGCTGGAGCCGCAAGTGAGTTTGAAGCAATTTCAAGAAGCCTCTTATCTTCTATGTTGCTTATTTTGGTCTTGTATATTAAGTACCTAGTCTCAACCATGCCCTTAATGGGGTAGAAATTCACTTCTATGAGGGGATTAGATAAGGTGTATTGCCTTTGATTTTCATATTTTGAGTTATAAACTACTTTTGGATCTTTCTCCAAAATTCTTTAGATATGTTGCAGCCCCAAACTTCATAGCCATATAATATTTTATTTATGAGGATAAAACCACAAATAACATCCATATAAAGAGAAAAATACATGTATGGTGTGTTTTTCAATAGTGAAAGGGTTTATGTAGGTTAAATTTATTGGTAATGGAAGTCAATATATTGGAGTTCTTTTTAGAATCAAAGATCTCTATGGAAGAGGATATTGTTGACTATGGAAATGGGGATGGTTGAGCCTCTTTGGTAATATGCATGCATGTGGAATTATGTGAAGTCCTATAGTGTGTGAAAGACTTGTTTACAAATTTGAGGAAAGAGTCAAAAGTAGGGTTTCCACCTGGAAAGAGTTGTTTAGGACCTTTATCATTAGAATTACATTATATGTTACTTTGTAACATACCCTCTTTGGATATCCAAGACTTGCCTCCTTGTGCCTCAAAGTTGGATAAGAATCCAGAGTCTTGGATTCAACCTAATTCCAGGGAAAAATTCCATAGAATGGAAAAGTGTGTCAAGACATGTTCTAATCAAGTTCACATGGTGTTAGGAAGGGGCGTGGGAATGAAATTAGTGGAGATATTTTTTGTGAAAGTGTTGGTTTGGAAATTTATGGAAAAGGTGGTATCAAGGATGAGCCTAATGAGATGGATGGAGGTCGAATGATGGAGTTTCTTAGGATACTATCTATTTTTTCATATGTTAGTAAAAGTTTTGGTTTGTTTTGAGTTACACTTGGTAGTGATGTTGAGGTGATTTTGTGGATTTGGGGATTGTCGAGTCTAGTCCTTAAAAATTGGTTACCCATGTTCGATCCCTACTCAAAATTGTTTGTGACTCAACATATATGGGTGCTACTCCTAGTGTTTCCACTTGAACTTTGGTTAAAACTACTATTCATTTCCATTTATAGTACCACTGGAAGATTTGTTTTATTTGAAGAAAAGAGTCTAGAACAAGAAGATAATCAAGTCACAAAAATATTGGTGGAACTTGACCTGACTTGAGTTTATTACTAGAATTGGAATTCCGATGGAACAACAAGTGTTTCTTTAAGGTACTCGATTACTAGAAAGTTCTTTTTTGATGTGAAATTTTCCAAGAGGTAGATCATCTCAAAAAATTGTTTGAGGCCCCTTTCTAAGCTAAAAAGGAGACCTAACAAAATATATGATTCTAAAAAGATTCAAATGGAGGAATCAATAAAGTTTGTGGTTGTGTGAGTCCTAAAAATTTACATAACCAAGTAGTTAGGAAGGGATTCAAATGCATTGGTAGAGTGGACAAAGGCTTCTAATTTGGACTAAGTGATGACTCCATTGTAGTGGACAAAGGTATGTATAATAAATTTGATTCTTTGTTGAAGAAAGTCAAGTTTTTCTTATATTCTAAAGATTCATCCCCTCGATCAAAAGGTGTTGTATCCTTCAAAGTGGTTTTGTGTGAGGGATTTATGCACATTGAGAGAGTCATAGTACTCCCATAACCCAATCACATCGATAGGCCTCAATTCCTTTAAACGTGGTACGAACCATCCCTTCATAATAACATTAGACTCATTCTATGAAAATGAAGAAATTAATTGAGTTGGGTGTTGTAGAAGGGGGTGTAGTCCTAATCCCATAGGTGACAAACCTCCTTGGATGTAAGTCCCATTTGTCTAAGGGGCCGCCCCTGATCCGGATTTAAACAGGAACGCAACAAATTACAGAGATAACCATAAACACATAGATGCAACGGAAATAATACTTCATTTCATTAATGTAAAATATTGAAACATGCTTACAAACAGAAATGGAAATAAACCAGCTAGGGCGATGGTAACTTTTCTCTAAGAAGAGATGTGGTGGCTACATGCCTCTAAACTGTGTTACAATGAGGCTCGAAGGCCTATTTATTGTTGAGAAACAATGGAAAACCCTTAACATCCCAAAACCTAACCCTAGAAGATGAAATGCCAAATTGTGGGCCCTGTTTGGGTAAATTGGTACATCAATTTCCCACAGTCGTAACTTTGGCACCCGATCTCCGTTTGACGCATACAATAGCTCATTAGAAAGATCTATCCGAAAAATATAACTTTGGGAAGAGCAACATCAGTCCATGGACCCATGTTTCTCCTATATTTCCCAAAAAATGTCGTTTAGGGCCTCAAAACGGCTCTGGAAGTTCAAGACCCGAAAAACTGCTAAAAATATTAAATTGTGCTATAATTACGGAAACTGAAAAACTGAAAGAGACAGTTGTGGGGGTCCAAATGGGATAGGTGTGTGGCCACCAACATCCACCTGGATTAGTCCCAGAGCGTCGAGCTCTCCATATATTATTAACTCTATGTAAGTTGGATTTTATTATGCTACAAGAAACAATTATTCCTAGGAATAAGGCCTTATTTTCTCTTTTTTCTTTGGTGCCAAACTGGAATTCCTGCTCCACAAAATTTATTGGCCTATCTAATGGGTTGGTTTCTACTTGGAATGATTTGGTTATAGCCTTAAATGATAGTGTTTTATCTGTAGACATCTTAAATGAAGGGAAGGCCAAGGATTTGGGGAAATTATTTAGGGTTATCAGTTATTATGGTCCTTATGTAGACTACGAGGGTTTTAAGGACTCTCTACGTTATTAAGGATTACTAAAGGACCCAAATCTTGTTCTTGGAGGGGATTTGATTATCTAGAAGAGAAGTGTGGGGGGATGCTTCCAGGTTTGACCCCCTTTCTCAGTGTTTGGGCATATAATGAATTCAACTTCTTGGTGGATGTGGAATTTATACCCATGGCCCCAACTTGGAGGAATGGAAGAAGTGGCATGGCCATAATTTCCTAATGTGTTTATAAATTCTTATTGGCAGCCTCTTGTGATCAATATGCTATAATCTTATCTACCTACAACTTGAACATGATAATTCAAAGACTTTAGGGCCATTAAGATTCAACTATTGATGCTTGTAGGAAGATATATTATGAAGGCTAGTATTAAATAATTGGAATAATGATGATTATAACTTATCTAGTTTAGATATGGACCAATTCAAAAGTAACTTAAAACTGATCAAGAAACTTACAAATAAATGGATTATCAACAGAAAGAGAAGTCTCAAAGGAAGATACTTGAATTGGAAGAAATCGTTTAAAAGGTTTATGCCGGTAATTCAACTAAAGTTTTCTTAGAAGCTGAAATTGTAAAATTGTTGGTTTTGGAAGGTTGCAAGGCCAATTGGTTGGTAAAGGAGGAGGTGAAATTGAACTTAAAAAGTAATGCATTATGGTTGAGTGAAGGAAATGGTAACACTGAACTTTTCCACAAACATGTTAATAACAAGAAGGATGTTAACACAATTTAGGAGTGGAATGGCTTAAATGGTTCTAAGATCAACCATTTTCAAGATTTGTTAAAGGTCAAGGTCAAGTATTTAGAAAACTTGTTCACATAATTGGAGGAAAAAACATAATGGATCAAATGTGAGGTCTTTCACCCATTTTTCAATCAAGAAACAAGTGAAAGGGTAGGATCCCATGTTAGCAAAGACAAAGTGAATAATATGTTGATGGGGTTTAAAAGAGAAAAAAATGTTGATTTGGATGATTGAATGGTGGAGTTTTGTTTAGATTTATTCAATCTTCTAAATGATGATTTGTTTAAGGGGGTAGAGGAATGAAAATTTTGATCCCAAAAATCCAACCGTAATTCTTTCATTGATTCCAATCCTATTTCATTGTGTAATGTATTGTGTAAAATGATTGTGAAACTTTTGTCTAGCAAGATGAAGGAGGATTCGTCAAATTGCATTTCGTTTGGTTTTTTTTCAACAAGAAGATATTGGATGCCACAGGGTTGTATCAAGAGGGATTGCACACTATTAAATTAAAAAATATGGTAGTAGTACTCCTAAAGTTTGTTTAGGAAAAAGCCTATGACAAGGTAAGTTGGACCTTTCTGAGGCTAATTCTCCTATGATTGTCCTGGGTTTGGAAGTTGTGAATTAGGTGATGAGTTGTGTTTCATTATTGAATTTTTTTCTTCTTCTTATGAATGGTTATCCAACGAAGTCTTTTAAGGCCTATTGAGTTATAAGGAAAGGATGTCCCTTATCATAGTTATTTTTTTTGCTTATTGCAGAGGGCCTAAGTAGGTTGTTGTATCATTCTAAAATGGAAGGTTATATTAAATGGGTAAAAGGTAACAAATTATGATGTCTTAACACATTTTATTTGTAGATGCTGTTTTTTTGTTTGGTGAAGGAACAATGAGGGAACATAAGACTTTTAAATTTATTTGAATGTTTTCTACCAAGGCACTAGGATGGAGGTCAATGTAGATAAATATATTATGCTTAGTAACAAGTTCCCACGGAAGGTTGAGGCATACATGCAAGAATTTTTCATTTTCAAATTTAATCATATTGATTATGGGTTAAAATATCTAGGATATTTCCTTAAGCCCGATGACTAAGATTTTGGAATGGATGTGGTTGCTTGAGAAGGTTGAGGATTGAGTTAGTTGTTGGTGTCATAGGTGTATTTTTGGGTATGTGCTATGTTCTTTGCATGAATAACCTCACATAATGTACGTTTTGTTGAGATTAGTGGGGACGTCATAAGAGGGTTCAAGGGAAATGCCCTTGAATTTTTTTTTGGAAGTTTTTTTTTGTTTGTTTTTAGTGGTTTCCTCTTTTAGTAATTTTGTAGTGCATGGTTATTTACCCATGGTTTTATAGTTTTGGTTAAGGAACTATGATTATATTCTAATCCAAGGTAAATGGATTGGTCATTTATGGATACCATAGGATATTTATTTTCCAAGATAAAATCTCCTTGCTAATGTGTGTCTTTGACATTACATCTTTCTTGTTTCATTAAGAACCTATTTGCAACATTTATCTGCATAGGGTTAAAACCTACATGGCTCTCATGAGGTGGCCACCTTATTTTAGTGAAGTCAACGGTTGAAAGTATCCCCATTTATTGGATTTTAGTGGTCCATGTCACTAAGTGCATTATGGAGAGAATTAGGAAGAGGTTCTTTAACTCTCTATAGTCAAGTCAAAAGGAAAAAGAAGGTATCCCTTTGGTTGAATGGAGCTTATTGTCCAAGACAAACAAAATGGATGACTGGGGATTGAAAAAAATTTACTGGTTTGGGCAATCACTAGCTACTAAAATTTTATGGAGAACATTGTTTGATGAAGGTTTATTGGGTAACCTCATGAGGAATAAACATTTCCCTATGTTAACTATTGAATAATAGATTAGAACCAAGCCTAAATCTCTTTGAGGAGTGTTAAATATGTATACATGGTTGATTCAATCTTTCCTTGTTCTTGGGAAATGGAGGTATCCCATAAAAACAAGAATCTTGGATTGGCTAGCCATTGTAGATATAATTTTAACCTGGGATAATGGCCAAAGGAGAGCTTGGCATGGACCAAACATACGTGCCTTGTGTAACATTAAGGAAGAGTTTAAAAGAGCGAAAAATGTTGATTTAGATGATTGAATGGTGGATTTTTGTTTAGATTTATTCAATCTTCTAAATGATGATTTGTTTAAGGAGGTAGAGGAATGAAATTTTGATCCCAAAAATTCCAACCCTAATTCTTTCATTGATTCCAATCCCATTTCATTGTGTAAAATGATCATGAAACTTTTGTCTAGAAAGATGAAGGAGGATTCATCATATTTCATTTTGTTTGCATTTTTTTCAACAAAAAATATTGGATGCCATAGGCTTGTCTCAAGAGGGCTTGCACACTATTAAATTAAAAAATATGGTAGTTGTACTCTTAAAGTTTGATTTGGAAAAAGCCTATGACAAGGTAAGTTGGACCTTTCTCAGGCTAATCCTTCTATAGATTGTCCTAAGTTTCGAAGTTGTGAATTAGGTGATGAGTTGTGTTTCATTATTGATTTTTTTTCTTCTTCTTACAAATGGTTATCCATCAAAGTCTTTTAAGGCCTATTGAGTTATAAGGAAAGGATGTCCCTTATCATAGTTCATTTTTTTGCTTATTGCAGAGGGCCTAAGTAGTTTGTTGTATCATTCTAAAATGGAAGGCTCTATTGTTGGCTCGAAAGAGTCATCAGGGGAAAGACCCTGGGTTTGGGCACAGGAGGCCAACAGTGGTCCACTGTAGTCTAGGACAACACTGGTATTTTCACCTTACCCCGAAGGGCAAGGAGTCTCACCCGAGGCGCGTCGTGACCAAAAGGGAGAAGGGTTCAGCATGGGGTCGAAGGAGTATCAATCGGGCACAGTCGATCACACACACACACATCCATTATACGGGAAACAAAGATAACAACATCCTTGAATCATACACATATATCCATTATAGAGAACACAAAGATAACAACATCCTTGAATCAATCTATGAATTACTGTCTACATACAACAGATAGACTATTCAAAATTTTAATAGACCCACTAAGCACGAGGCCAAATACATCAAAAGTCACAACCAACATTGACTCTATCTTGTATTAAACTTAACATAAAAGATTACATTATGATCTGGAATTCGCCATAAGCATTACATAAAGTACTCGGCTTAGTCGCTCGGGTTCAGATCAGCTTTGCAACGAATTCCCTTGGATCCCGACACTCTATCATTCGAGCTCTGCAACTGTGTATCCCTTCGCCTACAACCGACTCCTTCTTCCGCTAGCAGGTTCAACAACAACCATTTTCCTCTCTGGTCTTCCCCTTTTATGTCCTTCTCGGCTGCTTGGACTGCTAGTTCTTGCTCAACTATTTTCTCTCTTGGCTACTTCTGCGCCTTCCCGCCTCCTCGGATACCTTTGCTTTCTATTGCCACCTTGCCACCACTCCTCCGCAACTGTTCGTTTTGCCACCCAACCGTTGCTATCGTCTGTCTCTTTCCTGCCCTTTGGTCATTCAAAACTGGTCAAAGTAGGTCAAAATTAAATGAAGGCCCCAACAGGCCCTGACCACAATTTCTTGACTCGTCCCCGAGTCAAGTCATTTGGACCTCTGGCAGTCCTGATGTTACTTCCATGTGCTCTACAGGTGGTGGTTGCGTTACTACTGACATTGTCTCTGCTGTTTGTTGTACCGGCACTTCTCCTACTTCGATCATTGCTTGCAGAGTGGGTGCCTATTCTGCCTCGATCCTGGCTTGCGGTGTGGCATTTGTTCTTATGACCCTTTCTTGCCCTTATGGTTCCTCCGTTCCAAAAGAAGGCTCCAACTCTAGGACTGAAGCTGTTGTCCATTACCTAAACTCAGTGTATCTTTGAAGGGCCAGGTCCCAGTTGGTGAGGATTGCATCAGCACCTTGAGTGAATGCCTCGACTAATTGCGATGTTAGGTTTGTTAGCCGTTGGCTCTGCAGGTTATCCCATTGCTGGTTGCTGGAGTCACATGCCTCCTTCAAGAGTAGAACTTGCATTTGAACCAGGGGCCACAGATCTCTGATTGTCCATTTCATCTCTGCTGAATCCTCCTCAATGCTGTCAACCTGGGCCTAGAGGATGTTGATTTTCTCATTGATCTGCTACAGTTGAGTATGGTCTATACAATCCCTTGTGCTGGCAAACATTGACTGAATCTTCTCTCTTAGTAGGTAAACCTGGTAGTTCTTTAGTGCTAAACTGCCTGACCAGTCATGGACCTTGCCCATTAGGGCATATCCGTTGGTGAGGGCCTCATCCAAGGCTTTCTTCTTCACTTCCAGTTCTTTGACCTTTCCCTCGACTGTTCGCATGTAAATTTCCACGGGATCTGGTAGTGCATACTTTACCGTCTCTAGCTTCTGCCTCATCTCAACATTGGTGGCTACCAGGCATGTGCACTCCATCTGTATGTGATCGCAACAGTCAACCAATGTGTAGGCAATCATGTCCGCCGGTGCTTCAGTGTTGCCTTAGTGACGGTTGGCCATATTGATCTAAACTGTTGTGTAATTTGATCAACCTGGGCTTGCAATTCCGTGTTTTCTTCCCATAGGAGATCTCACTCCTTCGTCACCATGTGCAACTACTTCATCTATTGTTCATGTTCTTTAGCTAGGTCTTCATGGAGGCTCTCGGCCTTGTGTGTTTCTTACTGAATGAATGAAAATAATTGGGCCAATGACCAGTGATGGAGTGTATCGGCCTGCATTGTGTTTGGTTGAAATGCTGCTGTAGGGGTAGTCCACTGGCAATGGATTTTTCAGAATGGGAGGCTGGTGAGTGGACCTGCTATGATGGTGGAGTGAACTGTGGGGTGGTTGGAATAATGCTAGGGTTTGGCAACACTGCGAGATTTATAGGGAGAGTTGGCAAGTACAATTCAGTCCTTTCCCCTTGCCAAATGGTATCAAGGTGTCTCCCTGTTGGTGGGTTCAACCCAAGCATTGGTGATGTGCTCTCCATTGGTGGCGTTCCCATGGTCGAGATGGTGCCCTCTGTCCAGCCAGCTAACTAAACTTCTACTTCTACAATAGTCCTTCGATGGCCGAAGGGGAGGATCTCAGACAGGGTCATGGAAGTGGAAGCGGTTTGCTCGGATGACTCCCGTGACTGATGTAATGCGGTGGATGTAGTGGCAGGGATCTCTTCGACTATGGTGGTTGTGGGAATTAACTGCTTGACCTCAACAGTGAGGTCAACAACTAGAGCTGGCGGGTTAATTTTTGGCTTTTTACTACCCGGCTTTTTGGCATGTGGGGTTCGGATGACTCGCTTTTTCTGAGGTTTGGGGACCGTGATCTGGGAGGGAGCCTGAGCTGCTCTCAAGGGAAGCGCCATAGCAAGTGGTGGCATTACAATGGGGGAAAGCATGGTGGAACCTTGAAAGTTCTCAAGATAGTTACTCTCACCTGGCTCAAAGTTGGCGACTATCCATCTTAGTTTGAACATCTTTTCTTCCATCTGGAGCAGCATCGGCTGGAGTACTTCATCGGCTGCCTACTTTCGACTGCTTTCTGCCCCATCTCCCTCTCGGCCCTGTGGCATCAAGGCTCTGAAAAGGTACTTGGGTTTCCCTTCCCTTACCTCGCAGGCCACTCCCGGCCAGGACTCCACCTCTCTGTGCAATGCTTCCTCCATCAGGCTAAACCTCTGCGGCCTCAACTTAAACATGCTCGGGTTGACACACCGTGGCCTTAGGTAAGTGTATGCGTGGGAGGCGCCAAACCAGAGCTCGTCTGAGAATTCATCCAAGAGAGCCTTTGGTATCCTATCAGTGTATTGAATGATGTCCAACATCTGCTCATACCAGCTCTTGAAAGCTTTCTCGTTGATTTCCTTTGTGTTGGGATCCCCTGATGCCTTCCACAATTCATACCCGAGCGCAATTGGTTGGTCTTCGGTAATGGTTTCCATTTGCCTCTCTGGTGGTGGCCTCCATTTCCACATTGCTAGTGCCATTAACAAGTACCCGAACACAAACCCAGTTCTCCTCTTGTACACATCTTCATAAGCCTCAAATAGTTGAGCACGAAGGCTGACCAGTTGAGTACTTCCCCTTGGCAATAATGTTCCGTGATTGAAACGTTGTCTAAGGTGCACTCATTCCTTGTCAAGTGCCTCATTGTTTTACATGCAATGAGGTAGCAAGAAAACCTGATATTATCCTTGTTAATCTTGTCCAGCTTTGTGCCCCTCCCACCTTGCTTCGTCCCGTATCTGGCATAGATGTTGTCCTCCGTCTGCTTCTTTCCCCACTTGACCCCAGCCTAGAACACTATGCTGACTGCATTTCCAACTTATTCCAGCCCGGTGAGTTGATTGATATCCTCGACATGAATGGGGTATTCCTTATCCAACCATAGCGACCCTCCATGCATCCTGCTTGCCATCAATTTTGTGCACTGCATAGCGGCAAATTGGGTGCCGAATATGAGCATATTTCTTAAGTGGAAGAGCGTGGACCTCTGTATTCCCCTGAACTCTTCTATGATTTTGGAGGTCCTGGTGCCATCTTCCCTTTGAAATTCTTCCGCATACACCTCCCTTTTCATTGCTGGAAACTGGAAACCATCTGTGAAGTCGTTGTCGATCAAATTTGACCTGTCATACTTCCCATACAGGTCATCCAATTCTTCAATTCATGCATTGAAAGTGTTCTGTGGGACTGATATTATTCCTTTTTCCATCGTCGTAGTTATTTTCTACCGTAGAGAGATTCCTGCTCGCATAGTATACTGATGGTCCATCTTTTCTCCTGGCTGCACTAAGACAACTCCTAGGGCTATTCCAGATGCATCAATGTGTACATGGAACATTTTGTTCCAGTCTGGGTACACTAATATGGGGGTGCTTACTAATCTTTTCTTTAGTCTATTCAGAGCTGCTTGAGAATCCACAGTCCAGATGAATTCTTCCATCTTCCTTAGCAGTTTTTCCATTGGGGCTGTTATGGCTGCGTAGTTCCTGATGAACCATCTGTAGTACCCCGTGTGGCCTAGAGATGCCCTTAGTTGTTTCGTGTTGCGCGGTGGTTCCATGTGGAAAATTACTACAACCTTGGCGGGGTCCACATAGACTCCATATTTGCAGACGATATGGCCTAGTAGAGTTCCAAAGGGAACTACGAAAATACATTTTTTTAGATTTAAGGAGATTCGAAACTATCTGCACCTCTCAAACATCACTCTTAGTAAGCTGGTATGCTTCTTCAATAGGATTTATATTGTCCAATCGTCCATGTAAACTTCTAGGAACGTATGAATATAATCCTGGAATGCAACTATTACAATCCTTGAGAAGACCATTGGCGCATTCTTTAATCTGAATGGAATTACATTGTATGCGTATGACCCCCACTCAGTTGATGAGCCCCAAAAATGGGTAACTTATTGGGCTCATTTTGCCTATTGTTCTCCATTAATCCACCATTATTCATAGTTTATGTATGCTTTTGAAGTATGTTTATGTTAATTGAATGAATGAGAATAGTCACTTGACCATGAAGGCTAATACATGTTTGTTATAGATTTTTGTGACAACTTTTGGACCAAGGTCAAGCATTTATGGGCCATTTGACAGCCAAATACGAGGGGACAAGGCTGAGGATTCATAGCAAGGGTGTCTCCTGCACTAAATGATCCCTTCCTTGAGTTCTCCACCATCAGCTCGAAGTCCAGTAGCCCACCAAAGTTGATTTCCAAGGGCAGTCGAGCAGCTTTTGTGAAGTGGATGAGTACTTGCAGTTTTGAGCAGCCAAGCCCCTTGAATTAAGGAGGACTGTTGGAGGTCCTCGTAGTGCATAAGTAGGAAGGCTTCCAGCCTTCATAGGTTACTTGTTGAACATTTTTATTTTGCACTATAGTGCTGCTTTGTTTCTCAGCCCATTTTGGAGCTTCTACTGTAACACATTTTGGACATGGTTGTTTTTTGAGTAATGGAAACCAGTTTCATGTTGCATCAGTTCTGAGCTTCTTTTTAGGAGCCTGTAGCTCTTGGGGTTGGGCCCAACCCAAGCGCCAGGGCCTCCTCTGTGTACTGTTATATGTTTTTTTGTTGTCTTCATAAAATAATTTCTGCTAGTAGATTAGAATCTTGCTTGGTTATCTAGGTCATTTTTGATGATTGAAAGAGCTTTTCGTGGTTCAGAGTGAGTTGATAGGTTGAAAATAGGAAATATCTTCGAAAAGGCCATCAAGAAACCTTGGATCTCACCTCTCCCTCCTCGGGACCATGAGCTGAGACCCAAGTATCCTTGCTGCCACAAAAACACTATTTTTGCTTCTTCATGCAATTGCTAGTGTTAGTTTCTCAGTTGCAAAAGTTGATACCAGATGTGATTACATGCTTAGATCCATTCTTGCTTGGTTTTCATAAGTTATTTTACATAATTTTCTACCAATGAATTTCTGTTCATCATGGGTGTTGGTTCCTAGGTCAAATTAGGTTAGAATAGCTAGATATTTGGTTTGCATGGTCTTTGTTTGGTCAGTTTCAAGAAGTAGTGTGCAGAACACCTGTGATACCTCCCTACTTACTTTTCCACCATCAGTGAAATCTGTTCCATCCCCTAACTCAGATTCTTGCCCTTCATTTGCCACATTTTCTCACTTTGACCCAATTTCCATATTTTTGTGCAACATTGCTCTACCCATCCTTGAACAAATCCAGCCATCCTCATCACTTCTCAGCTTCATTTGCCAAGTTCTAAACCTCTTCACACCCTCATCCAACCTCCATCTCCACTTCTCCACCTTTCTTCCACTTTCAACCCTCCAAAATCTCTTTTCGAAACATCCTGTAGAACCCCTGCAGAATTCCTGTAGAAGATCATGAGAGTGGATTTTCGAGATCCGATCATGATGAAACTCTCTAGAAGGGTGTTAGGGACCCCTTAGGTCCTCTTTTCACCTTCCCAATTTCCTGCAAGCCCCTCACCATTTCTTTCCATCAATCAACCTCTGCACAGTCAAAACAGTTAAGCACATGCATAATAATTCTACAAGATTACTCAAAAATACAAAAAGACATTCCTTTTTAGATTTCACTGCAAGAGTAGCTTATTCGCATGCATTCTACATTTCTTGAAGTCAATGGCATCCATTTCCACTGCTTTCATCTCTTTCCTAGCACCGGTGGGGTTATTCTATAAAACTAGGGTTTGCATTCCTTTTCCACTTTCAGCTTCTTTCTACAAGTAGACTAGCTTCCTTTGAGTTAGATTTCATCCATCACCATTAAAAGCTTCTTCTAAGAGCTCATAGAAGTTGGCTTAAGCTCCTAGCGAACTTGTGCCAGCTGATCCAGTGACAGCCTGTGGCAAGAGCTAGTACTTGTGCATATAGCACCGTCGCTTCCAAGTTTGTTACGAACTACCAGGTTGATAAAAGTAAAGAAGGGAGTCCCAGGAGTTGCAACATTATTGCTGCAATACTGGAGCCCACCATCTTTTTGGCGTCGTTGCCGGGGAAGCGTCAGAGTATTTGTGATTGCTACTTTTCTTCTACTTTCTACTTCAATCTTCTGCGAAGTAGTTTATTTCAGCAAGAGTAGAGTAGTTGCTTCATTTCCATTCTGCAATTTCATTTCCGTAAAAGTAGATTAGACATTTCCTACTTTCATTTCATTTCAGCAAGCGTAGATTAGATATTTCCCGCTTTCATAGATTAACATTTCAATTCCGCAATTTCAATTCTGCAAGCATAGCTTAGCATTTCATTTCTAAAATTTCGTTTCAGCAAGATAGATTTTAGTTAGATGCAGTTCAATCACTTTTAGTTTTGTAGGTACAAGCAGAAAAAATGCCAAAACTCCTCCAAACATATTCCATTTCATGCCTCGTAGGAATAGAGACAATACAGGGAAATTCTTACCCAACACCCCCACCACATCACTGAGTCACCCTTCTCTCTTCTTTGGTGACAGTGATCCAGAAGAACCTGTAGGTGAACCTCTAGAGATATACAAAGATCCTATAATAGAAGAAGAGAAAGAAAACATTCCTCTTGAGACCATGGCTAAACACAGAAATGGTGTAGAAGATGAGGAGAGAATACAAGGTACCTTTCCCATTCGAGAGACCAACAGGGACATGAAAATGAAAAACATAAGTCCCTCAGCCTTACCTCACTTCCATGGATTGACCACTGAAGACCCTGATACCTTCCTGTTTGAGTTTGTTGTCCTTTGTTGAACTTATGACTATGTAGAAGATGAGCAAAAGTTGAAACTCTTTCCCTCTACCCTCAAGGATCCAGCGCTATGCTGGTTCATGGGGTTACCTAGAAACAGTATCACAACTTGGGCTCAGATGCAGCAAGCCTTTAACAACAAATATCGGGACTACTTTAGGTTAAAGGAAACGAAGGGAGAGATCTTTCGGATGACCATGGGAAGTGATGAGTCTTTAGAGGACTATGAAGAAAGGTTCCAACTTAGTTATAAAAGGGCTACTTGCACACTGGACCCCGAATCTCTGAAGCTGGTTCTGCTCTGAGGAGTCCCTGAAGACCTTCTATATACCCTCCATTTGCTAGCTGGAGGAGGCATCTACCAACTACCTTATGAGGACATAAAGATTGTGTTTAGAAACCACTCTAGGGTAGCCCGGAAAAGAGGTAGGGGGAATCCACTTTCAGCTAGTGCCACCTTCTCCAAGCATGAGTTTGCAAATCAGATGGAAGACCTCAAAAGTGAGATGAGACAGACCATTTCCATGCAACTAGATACCTTCCGAATCCAACAGAAGAAAGAGAAAGCTGAGAAGGCTTTGGCCATATTTTGTCCCAGATGTACAAGGAAGCATCCTAAGAATGAGTGTCCATTGCACTCAGTGGAGGTATGTTTCGTTTGTGAGGAAGACCACCCCACAAACCAGTGACCAACCTTACCCAGACTTAAAGCCATGTACCAAGGGGCTGAAGGGGCCACTGAGCCACTCTACTTCCTCAACCAAAGGAGGCCGCATGGATCTAGACCTTACCAGCAGGGGATGCAAGGAACATCCCAAACTTATTACAACCCCAACCAATCTGCTCACATGCCTTCTTGGGGCCCCCCTGCTCATCCTTCCTGGTCCACACCTCCTCCTTGGTCTTATCCATCTCAATACCATACTCAACCTGCTACTCATTCATTTCACTCTCATTCTCAGCCACAACCGCAGTGGAATGCACCTCAACCGGGGTGGAGGACCCAATACAACTCTCCTCCCGCTATTTTGCCTCCACCGCTTGCTTAACTACAACCATTACCTCTTGCTCCTCCAAGACAACCTCAAATGCCTGCTCAACCGAACCCGAACCCTAACAACAGACAAGCCCAGTAGGTATACACTGGAGAGACAACATGCCCTACCTATGTTGTGGAGATTCAGGAGATCAACCTACAATCTGGAAAGGTCCTTCCAGATCGCCAACCTCCTCCCCTGGAGGATGAGGAAGGGAAACAGGAAAGTGAACCCAAAGCCATTCCACCCTTTCCTGAGAGACTAACAGTAGCCATGCAACCAAACCCAAAGGAGACCAAACTTCTGGGAGAACTTAAACAGTTGTGTGTGAAAATCCCACTTCTCCAGGCTATAAAAGATGTACCAATTTACAACAAATTGATCAAGGAGAAGTGTTTCAGGCACCCAGGTAGGCGCAAGAGAGATGCCCCGACTATCAATGTCATAGGACAACTGTCCGATCTGATGTTGGGGCAAATAATCTGTCCAAAATATTTGGATCCTGGGAGTCCTGTAGTTGATGTCCACATCAATGGCACCATGATCGATCTAGGGGCTGCCATCAATGTGATGACCAGGGACACTATGCTCAAACTCAACCTTCAGAGTTCCTTAAGAAAGACCTCGACAGTACTGCAGTTAGCAGACTGCTCCACCGTGACTCCCGAAGGGATTATGGAGGATGTCCTGGTCTCTGTTGATTCTTGGGAGTACCCTGCGGACTTTTTGGTCCTTCAGCCAAAGGAAAAACTCACTGGATACCCCCTCATTTTGGGAAGGCCTTGGTTAGCTACTGTGGATGCTTACATCAGTTATCGAGTGGGGAGCATGACCATCAAGAATGGGCCTATGTCCAAACAGCTAGTCCTATACCCTCCTGCCCAACCTCTACTAGAACATGACTTACCTCTCTGGTTGGAGGAGGAAGATGAGGATGAAGTCTACTATGCACCAGTGTACACAATGGAAGCCACCCGGGGAGGTCCTAAAACCGAGGATGACCTAATTGAGAATTTGATTCAAAATCCACCTCCCGGTGTGTTGCCATTAGAGAAGTTGGTGGAAAGTGCCCAAGCCCGCGCTTTAGTGGACCTCTGTGTGGCTGATCCAACCTCTCCGAGAGTTAAGAATGTGGAATTTGGCCCTGAAAGAGCCTTGAAGATTAGCTCATCCTTATCTCCCTCTCAGGAGAAGGAGCTATGTAGTGTTGAAAATGCAACAAGATGATGGAGCTTAGTGAAAAGAAGTCGCCTTCACTAAGTGAGCCTGCAGGCTATTTTTGGCGCAAAGTCTATTTTTAGACTATGTCTATTTTTAGACATATGGATCATGGTCTATGAGTTGCAGGATGCTATTTGTGGATGATTGGTCATGTTGGGAAAAATAGATGGACTTCTATTTTTAGACATATGGGCGGAGTCTATTTTTAGACTGCCAGGCTAAAATAGAACAGTCGAATATTATTAGCTCTTAATAATATTTGGACTATAAACATTATCTTATCCTATTGCAGCACTTTAGTTCGAGCTACGGATGTGGCACATGCAATTGCCAGAAGGAAATACACTTTTCTTATGGGTTAGTTGAGCTATTGCATGATGGAATTCAGTTAGAACTCAAGTGATTGAGTTTGGTGGAGTTGATTGAGGAGTTGATGGAGTTGTGTTCAGTTTGACTTGGTTGAACTAGTTGTATTTAGTCTAAATGCAGAATACACTAGTGATGAGTGATGTGAATTAATTATTAATTAATTCAATTCACTAATTATTAACTCATAAATCAACTAAAGAATACATTAGTTAACCCAGTGCATGGACAGTTCAGTGGAGACAAGTGTTAGAGGTGGGTGAAAGGGTGAGTCTACTATCAGTTGTGACTATAGTTGTGCATGAGATTTGCATAATCAATGGATTGAGTATTTCCAATGAGGATTGCGTGGTTCAGCCAAGGGAAATACGAGTTTGGATCAGACATTCTCATCTATTCTCATGCAGGATTGCACAGTGGAGGCAGGCAAGCAGCGAAGGAGATTTGAACCTGTGATTGATTCAGATCTGAGCTATTTTGTGTGTAGTAGGTGGAGATAGTACTGAGTACTTGTGAGGAGTATTGTACTATGTATTGTTACATGTTCTCAATCAATATAATATACAGATAGTTGGGGGTTTTCAGCTGTATGCTTTCCCCGGTTACACACTGTGTTGATATGTGTTATTGTTGTGTTTCAATGTGCACATGCGAATGTTTAATTCTGCAAATTGATGATCAACGTAGAGGAGGTTATGTATTATTCATGCATTCCAAAAATAGTGTATAATAAAGATAATCTCTGTGAATAAGTGTTATATTATTAAAAATTTCTACATGGTATCAGAGCAGAGTTGATCATCAGATCTATTATTCAGAAAGTGATTACGTTTTATTTCTTTAGGCAGAGTCTGTAATCAGGCCAGGTAGCCTCTAGATTCATCCTTCTTTTGGAAGGTGAGATATCCGGTAAAAGCCCATACAGTCAATCTCTGTACGAGAAATACTTTGTTCTCACGAATCTTAGATCAGAAGCGGTTGAGTTTTGAGTTGGTGGAATTCGAATTTGCAGCAGTGTCTTCTTGGTGTCAAAGTTGAAATGTCTTTCAACGGATTGCGATTGGAGTATGCTCTTGAAGGCAGCTCGAACTATATTGCATGGAAAGACAGGATGGAGGCGGTGTTAGATGAAAATGGGCTGAAGGAGTTCATAGAGGCTGAGGTCCCAAAGCCTACTGATGCTGCTCACGTTGAGGCTTGGCAAAAGAAGACAACAAAGTGTTGAAGGATTCTGTTGGAGGGCATGAAGGATCAAATTTTATCCAACCTGCATGGAAATGCTTCTCCATACTTGATGTGGAAAGCATTGACAGATTTATTCCAAAGCAAGAGTGACCAGAGGAAGTTGGCGCTCAAGGATAAACTCAGAAACATTAAGTGTGAGAATGGAGACAGTATGCCCAAGTATCTCACAAAGTTCACCCAGTGCCGGGATGAGCTGGGAAGTGCGGGGGTGACTTTCGATGATGAGGACTTGGTGAGCTTGGCTCTCCTTGGTCTTCCGAAGAGTTGGCATTCCTATCAGGACTCTGTCAATGGTCGGGAGAAATTGCCAGGATGGGAGAGACTTTGGTCAGATCTTGTGCAAGAGGAGATCAGGCAGAATACCAGGGACAGATCTTCATCAAAGGCATCTGATGAAGAAAATTGCGCTTTGGCTGCCAAAGCAAAGAAGGGAAGGAGAAGGTTTCTCTTTTCGAATCCAGTTCTTCCAATGATGGGAAGAAGGTTGACAAATCGAAGGTGTGATGCTTTCGTTGTCATGAGGTGGGCCATTATGCTGCAAATTGTCCACGGAGGAAATCCAAGAAGGGATCCGGGGAAGGATCTGAAGGTGAGGCACTTGCTTCACAGTTTGAGTTGGATTTCACACTCTTCGCATGCATGGTTTCATCCATGATGGGAAGTGGTTGGTTTCTTGACAGTGGAGCTTCTTTCCACATGACCGGTGACAAGATTTTGTTTAGTACTTTGGAGGAGAAATATCTCTAGATACTCATAGCGATGGGTGATGATGAGAAGTATAGTGTCTTAGGTGTAGGCACGATTATTTTTTAGAGGAGCATGGAGCTAACCTTACCTTGACCGCTGTCAAGTATATACTAGGACTGAAGAGAAACTCGGTGTCAATCGCGATGCTGGAAGACAGAGGCTATGATGTAGTCTTCAGTAAGGGAAAGGTTTTCCTTAGACACGTCATCACTAGACAGGTGAAGTAGATTGGTTCACGGGTCAAGAACCTATATGCTCTTGAGGTTCAAGATGCATGCAAAGCCTTGAGCAGTGAGGTAACTGATGGAGACTTGGTGGTTGAGAGGGAGCGTATATTACCTCTCAACATGCAGAGCCAAAAGAAGTCTCAGACGATTGTGGAGGAGCCACGATTGGTGCAACAGCTTCAGGAGGTTGTGGAGCAGCCACAACAAGGGAAGCTGAGAAGAGATTGAGTAGAGACATCTACTCATGCAAAGACCTCCAGTAGGGGGAAACTTCGAGCTAGGTGGGCTGAGGGATCACATGCAGCCATACCTCCAGGTAGGAGGTGGGGTGATATAGAGTGATCGTCCCAAGGAGGAGGGGCAGAATCCTTGAGGTACCCAACCTCTTGGATGAGACCTTGCTACGGGAGCCCCGATGTGGAGTAGTAGGAACAGACTGATTGGGTAGAGATAGATGCGGATGGAGCAGCAGAGAGAGCGACAGTGTAGGGAATCCCAGGACAGGGCATACGTAGTAGGCTGCAGCAATGTGAGAGGCACAAGTGTTTTGCATAGTGCCAGGTGGCAAAGAGAAGTGTGCAATGGTGCGAGATGCATGGAGATGTTGCAGTAGCGCAGATGTCAGAGAGGGAGCACTTGTCAGCAACAGGTAGAGCTTCAGCATCAGAGTATGTTCCTAGCCCAACAGAGTGGTCAGTTGGGAGTGTTTTTGTTCCAAGTGTTGTTGGAGCAAGTGGACTGGGCAAATGTGTTGCATGCAGAACATTCCAGAGTTGCAGGATAGGGGTTGCAGATTATCCATATCTTGTTGAGAGCGAGTGTTGAAAATGCAACAAGATGATGGAGCTTAGTGAAAAGAAGTCGCCTTCACTAAGTGAGCCCGCAAGCTATTTTTGGCGCAAAGCCTATTTTTAGACTATGTCTATTTTTAGACATATGGATCATGGTCTATGAGTTGCAGGATGCTATTTGTGGATGATTGGTCATGTTGGTAAAAATAGATGTACTTCTATTTTTAGACATATGGGCGGAGTCTACTTTTAGACTGCTAGGCTAAAAATAGAACAGTCGAATATTATTAGCTCTTAATAATATTTGGACTATAAACATTATCTTATCCTCTTGCAGCACTTCAGTTTGAGCTACGGATGTGACACATGCAACTGCCAGAAGGAAATACGCTTTTCTTATGGGTTAGTTGAGCTATTGCATGATGGACTTCAGTTAGAACTCAAGTGATTGAGTTTGGTGGAGTTGATTGAGGAGTTGATGGAGTTGTGTTTAGTTTGACTTGGTTGAACTAGTTGTATTTAGTCTAACTACAGAATACACTAGTGATGAGTGATGTGAATTAATTATTAATTAATTCACTAATTATTAACTCATAAATCAACTAAAGAATACATCAGTTAACTCAGTGCATGGACAGTTCAGTGGAGACAAGTGTTAGAGATGGGTGAAAGGGTGAGTCTACTATCAGTTGTGACTATAGTTGTGCATGAGATTTGCACAATCAATGGATTGAGTATTGCCAATGAGGATTGCGTGGTTCAGCCAAGCGAAATACGAGTTTGGATTAGCCATTCTCATCTATTCTCATGCAGGATTGCGCAGTGGAGGCAGGCAAGCAGCAGAGGAGATTTGAACCTGTGATTGATTTAGATCTTAGCTAGTTTGTGTGTAGCAGGTGGAGATAGTACTGAGTACTTGTGAGGAGTATTGTACTATGTATTGTTACATGTTCTCAATCAATATAATATACAGACAGTTGGGGGTTTTCAGCTGTATGCTTTCCCCAGTTACATACTGTGTTGATATGTGTTATTGATGTGTTTCAATGTGCGCATGCGAATGTTTTGATTCTGCAAATTGATGATCAACGTAGAGGAGGTTATGTATTATGCATGCATTCTGCAAATAGTGTATAATTAGGATAATATCTATGAATAAGTGTTATATTATTCAAAATTTCTACATGTAGCTTATTGAACCGCCATTTGGAGGCTTTCGCTTGGAGCTATAAGGAGATGAAAGGAGTCCATCCGTTGGGTCTGTACCCATCACATTTACATTAAAGAGGATTCTAAACCAGTCAGGCAGCCTAAGAGGAGAATGAATCCAGCCCTTAAGGACATTGTTAAAGAAGAATTGCAAAAGTTGTTGGATGCAGGATTCATCTACCCCATCTCGGACAGCGAATGGGTTTCTCCTCTGGTGCTTGTGCAGAAAAATGGGAAGTGGAGAATCTATGTAGATTATCGAAAACTTAACAAAGCCACCAAGAAGGACCATTTCCCTTTGCCTTTCATAGATCAAGTGCTAGATGGGCTGGCAGGGAAGAAGTTCTTTTCTTTCCTAGATGGTTTCAACGGGTATAATCAGATCCAAATCAGCCCGGAGGACCAAGATAAGACCACCTTCACTTTTCCATGGGGTACCTTTGCCTACCGGGTACTTCCCTTTGGGCTATGCTATTACCGGGAAAAGTGTCTATTTAGAACTGCTCTATCCCACTAAGGTGTGACAGCTGCCTTAGAAACAAACAGAGAAAAACTACTTTTGTATTTCCTTTATGAACTATAGACAGAGAGGAATAGGAAGAACCAACCTGTGTCTTGCGCTAATCCTTTGATCCAATCCCTCTCTTCTTTGACAGCTTCCAGCTACCTGCTCCCTTACTTGCGCAGCTTCACCAAGTACCTGTAAGATCACAGAAGAAGAAAACTATACAAAGACATGGATCTATATTCATAAACAACTTAGGATCAGATTTAAGTTAGCCATACAAATGTAACAAGCATCAATGATACAAAAGCATGGAGGAAAAACTCAAATAGTTTTTATTGATATAACAAGAAGATCTAGGAGGAGTTACAACCGATGGTTCCTGACCCAGCATCAACCTCCCAGCATAGAAGCCCCTCTTCACCTCCAACAAAGCATAAATCACCCAATACTCTGATGTTTGTATCAAAACCAACAACAATTCCTTAAAATGTGAAAAATTCTAGCCTCTGGATCTCTGGGATGAGGGATCCATATATAGATGTATGCAAGGAAGATGAGTCAGCTTGTGATTTGATTAGTGTCTTCTCTCTGTCAGTTCTTGCTTCCACTTGGAGACTGAAGACCTCTTACTCATCCTTGGTCAAATTCAGTGAGGCAAGTGTCATAGGAGAAGATTCTGGAAGCTTCCATTATCTCTCCACCTCACGGAATGGCACTGCCATTTGTCATTTCTCGCCCAACGCACCCTCATAGTGCATTTAGGTGCATTGCAATGCACCTAGCTAGTGTGTTTAGGTGCTATGCAACGCACTTAGCCAGTGTAGCAGCTGAAATGATCCTGTTTTGACTTATTCTGAGCAATTTCTGGTGGAGAACTTCTGGGAGAAGCTGTAATTTGTTGACCTTGTTCCTTTAGGGGTTGGAACAAAACTTTTAGGGGCTTAGGAGCCCTTGGTTTATGGACATTTCATGCTTGGAGCTGCAAGGCACAAAAATGTCTATAACAGTTGCCCCCTAAAGTATGAGGCCGTTAATCGGGTGAAATGCTTTATTATGAGGATCTGAAGTTCTTTCAATGCTGTTTTTCATGATCTAGCTGAGGCAGGCATTCCCATGCTCAGCTTTATAAATTCATTTTCATGTACATAGGACACACAATCGTCTGATTGTAGACTGATGATTCTGATAGAGCCATCATCCTTTTGGTAGGATGATTATCTATGCTGCAATGCTGTACATTTTAATGTCTTTATTCCCCTGAATATATATCGCAACCCGGATGGATGAAACTAGATCCGGGGTCTTCAATCTCATCCGATCTTCACTCGAAGTACAAGTCGATCCATGTGAGAAATGTTTTGAAGTCGAACATGGAAAGACATCGCTTGATTACCAGTCAATGATGTAAACTGTTAACAAGCGCGAGAGGAATCACCGATAATGATAATGACCCTCAAGGTACTACAGTACAATTCACGTGGTGTGAATAAAGGACTTGGCGTCGAACACCACGCAAAATCTTTCGATCGAAGGCCATTGATGTAAACCTGTCGTCGGAAGTGAGAAACTTGCCATTAAGGCATGCAAGCTTCAAAGTACTGAATGGGGTGTTCCTAGACCAACTTCTTGGATAATGAGCTGATGTCGACAAGAAGTGATCCGTCAAAGGAGGGCCTTAATGAATCCCACATCAATGACACGGAATGGAGCAAATGATTTTGATGGAGGTGAAAACGATCTGATGATATACGGTTCAGGGTGGCGGTCATGAAAGTATGGAGTATAATGTATGGTAGTGGGTGGGACAGAGGTGACTTCTCTGGATGACTTCTCTTGAACATGTCGGCGACACTGATGTGATGGATTGGTAGCATTAACCCCAAATGTGGATGGTATGGTGTGACCATGGCGATGTGACCGGTGAATGAAACAACCCAACCCGACTCGGACACGGAGTGGAAGTGTCATGTTCAAGAGCGACTTGCTACCAATAAAGGTTCTTTGAGTTTTCTTCCCAATTTTTCCCCAGTCATTGCTGACCAGTACCTCTTTATTTTTGTCAAGCTTGAGGAGGATAACATATGCTTGTTCTATAATTTTCCCTTCGGGCAAACCCATCGCTATGTTTTAACGAGCCTAGCGATAGTGAAACTCGTTCTCGTCTAAAGACAAGTTTGTCGCTATTAATCTTTTTAACGAGTTTAACGACAAAGATAACTCGGTCCTTTTCATTTTTAGAGAGTCTGAAAAGGTACGTAAAGGTAACTCCAAAATTCCTTTTTCGTCATCTAATCCCTTAAGTCCAAAAAAGTATAAAACAATACAGAAGGGATGAATTTTCGATAGTTTTAACGAGTCGAACAAAACAAGCGCTCGATCTTTTTGTGTAATAATCCCTCAGGTCCAAAAAGATTAAAATCTAGAGGAGGGATAGCACTTCCTGTCCCTTTAACGAGCTGGAGAGGCCAATGGCTCGGCAATCTTTTCATATTTTACGAGTCAGTTGAAAAGAGCTTAAAGAAGATTCGTCTTTTGAGGAACGAGTGATAAAATGGGTAGCAGCTGATTCCAGGTAAGGTTTGGAATTTTCCAATCACGACAGTGTCACAAGGATGGCTAGTGAAATCACTCTTCGCAGCTGTTCCTCAAAATGGGTAAACAATCAAATAGAGGTGAACGATCGGCCAATGAAAAAGTGGAGGTGACGGTGCAAACACAACCAAGGCTTTAATGGCTGAAGTACTTCATTCACGGTGGTTATTTACCAGGGAATAGTTCATTTTTTAACGAGCTTAAACGCGGGTGGAAACATTTGCTCGGTGCGGGTTTATTTTTTAATGAGCTTGAACCTTGCGGTAACACTACTCGATTAATCCAGTCGTATGATAAGAATGTCTCATATAAAAATGGCAACTTTTAGAGTTTTTCCCCACATCCTTTCTTTATGCAAGTTAGGAAACGACCAATCCTACGGGTTTAAAGGGTTAGAGGTCCTAAAAATTTAAAAAATAAATAGTCTCTCTTCGCTTGCATTCCAAAAGGTTTGCATGCCCCCATGTATAAAACAGAGTTTCAAGGTTACCCCTTCTTTAGTCCGTTAAAAAATTTGTTTTACCGAGAGAGGCCTACCTCTTACAGGTTACCCAAAGATTGTTCTGTTCACGACGCAAACAAAACACTTCTTCGGCAATGTCTACCGAAATAAACAAAGGTGAACGGATGATATAGTGAGACCATCCCTGACATAACTTTGACAAGAGAATCCTGTACTAGAATAACCCCCTCTTCCAATCACGGACGGGGGTACAGACTAGGCATATTCTCTCGCGGAAACCTACTCTATACCCAAAGTTTTCCTGCCGAAGCAGACCAGGATGCATGCCCCCTGGGTTTCAGTCATATCCCTCCGAATTACTCGCGCTCATCGGGAGGACGGACTGGAGATTGAGACATTTCTTGCGTGAAAAGACCATTCAGGGATGGTATATGACTATTTGCTCTGTATGATCCGGGAAATGAAAGCTGGTCCACGAGCTTGACCACTCTTCCTTTGTGCGAAAATCACATTACTCTAAAGAGTGAGGAGACAATGGCTCCCATGCAATAAATATAGTCTCGTCCAAGGAGTAGATTGTAATCTAGGGGTCCTTGAACTACCATTACGTTCAGGTGAACGGTTTTCCCTCTCAATGTTATGGGCACATCGGGAAGGATCCCTAAAGGTCGACTGGTTCCTTTATCAAAGCCTGTCAGATTTCTCATCTCAGGCAAAAGCGATGGCGAACCAAGCGCTTTCCAAGCAGTTGAGGAAAGGATACTCACAGAAGCCCCCTCATCTATGATGGTACCAGCCATCATAATTCGAAATGGTATGCTTGCTGGTAAATGGGGTCTGCCTAGTTGATTCCAGTCGAAGGAGACAACTAGGTTGCTTGGAGGTGGGACCGAATAGACGGCAGGGTACGACTCTGACGAACTTCCTTCCTACGGTAAAGGAACAGGTAAATTGCCCCCATGTTCGTTGGAGTCTATGCTTATGAAGAGAATTTGGACGGTGTCATCCTTGTTCTCTTCAGTGATTGTATCATCTGAAGATGAAACCTCTGGAGGCAAGACCGGGTCAACTGCCACCTCGACCTTTTGACTTTCGTCTGGTATGGATCCATATGGTTTACCTTCAATGATAGGTGCTTCAACCGACCACCTGAGTAGGCCAGTCGGATTTTCAACTAGTGACGGACTCGGCAAGAGTTTTTTATATCCAGGAGGAAGTCGTAACGGTGAAACTGGACGATCATCCAAAACTCTTTTAGCTTCGTCTAAGAAGGGACAACGGTGAACGGCATGATCACCTTCACACAGTTTACAAGGAAATCTATATTTTCCTTTTTGTCCTGGGGCTTCACTTTCACTAGTTGACGGTGTGCTTTCAACATGGTCATCAGAGGTTGACGACACCGGGTTGTGCAAACGAGGAGACCAGTCCATTAATATCCGAGGGATGCAAGGACAATCCCTATGAGAGTGGTCTCCTTTGCAAATGACACATGGCGATTTAGGCCTGGTCGGTGCAGTGTGTGGATTTTTGTTAGACGACGCTCGTTTTCCCCCATTCGCCTTCGGCTCCTTCTTCTTCTTCTCTTTCTTCTTCTTTTCCTTCTTCTCCTTAGGAACTTGACTTTTGGCTTTACCAGCCCCATCAAGTGAAGAGGAAGGAGGAGAAGAAGAATTAGAGGAAGTAGAAGGTTGGTGGGCAACTCTGGACTCATCTAATTGCTGATTTGATTGTTCAGGAATAGTGGTGTTCTGAACGACAGAGGTTGAGAAGAGCCATACAGGCAAACCAATTGTCAGTCCTGGAAGCGACAATGTGGCCATATGGGGTGCACCAACATCTCTCCAAGAGGAGAAGGGACTAGGATTTCCTCCAAGGGGAATTCCATGGTTGGTAGACTCCATTTTCTCAACCCAAGATCAATGTAGGAAAGGGTAATGAATATTCTGTTTAAAATAAATTTTATAGACGCTTTGACACAACTTGTTTTTTCAGTTTTTAAGAGTCGAGAAAAAACAAAAGATGACTCTAGTCTCCTTCGATTTTTAATGAGCCTGAAGTGACAAGTGCTCATATGGACCTTTTCCATTAAGGAGTCTGAAAAGGAACGAAAGGGACTGCTCTAGAGATCTAGGTAGAGGGAGTACCAAACCAATCGCAAAATTGCAGAATACTTTTTACGGCACGACAATCAATCTTCCTGAATGCTGTGTTCAGTGCATTGCGATCGATAGGGCGGCAGACACGGCTTCCCATGGATAAAGGATTTAATCCTATAGGGGTCTCCCAAAATATACTCAACGGTACGTGGGAGCACAAGTCCGTACTGGCACTTATCGTCTCAAAGTGGAGGAATCACCCAACCATCAGTGAGGACAACAGTTACCAGGCTTTACGACGCTGGAATACGTCTCTAGCCTAGACCTCTAAATGTTGTGCGTTAAGTTCCAAACCGTTGTTAGATTCATTGAATTTATTTTAAGTTGATCTTGCTTATGAAGTTTTCCTTTTGGGTTCACCACGAGATGTAGATGTAATTCCTAAAATGAAATCTAAAGATGATAAACAAACTTTTATCTCTTTTGTGCAATGAAAATCCTAGCTACTAGGGGAAAAGAAAGACACAATCTTTTCACAAAGAGCAAAGAGCACACTGTAAATGCACTTTCCTAAATCAAGCCAAACAGACTGTCAATATGCAAATGCACATGTGCATGTATTTGTTTTCGACTTTCTTAGTATTGATGCTAAAAAGAAATTTGATGTACAAATCTGAATTTGCTTTCAAGCGACAAACACAAACAAGCTTCTTTTCGAAATCAAAAGATAAAGACGATTACGACACTTTAAGATTTTGAAATAAATACTCGTTTTTGACACTAGAAAGTCACAAATTCAGACCAAAGGCAATAGTACAAGTATAATCGACTATCAATAGCAATCAAACTTTCTCCTATGATTGAAATCGACACTTGCGACAGATCTAAATCAAACGACGACAGTACGACTATTCTACTATTGCAATGGAAAACTGTAAACGACTCAACAAACACACAAAAACATCTACAGTTCTTTTGTACAAAGGAGGCGGAATAAAATCAAGGAAAAGGGGTTTTTAAACAGACATATACTGATCACAGGCTGCAAAATTCAGAGACAAAACGGGAAAGAATGAAGCACAAGAACCTCAGCTGCACAGGGCTAGTCTGATCAGCGCACCTGTAACACAGAGAAACTGGATTGCAGCGCAGGTTGCCCTTTCGGGAAGTGCGCTGAAATGCAGGAACTCTTAACAGTGTTGGGTGTGGAGCCTGATTATCTTCTATATTCAAAGGTATCGCCACATAGGACCCCAGTTCGAAATGGGGGCGGCAACGCCGCCCGTAAAATATTCGCTGCAGGGGGGGTCCAGGGGGGAGCGGCTGCGACCTTTGGGAGCCCCCCCCTGGAGGGGGGTTTCGGGGGTAGCGCCCCCGAAGCTAAAAACAGCTGTAAAATTGCGTTGTAAAAGTATAGTAATTTCTAGTCAATATGGGCCGTTCATTAGGCAGATGATCTGACGGTAGGACTTATGTTTAGTTTAGGGTTTTTTTGCCCTAGAAGGCAACCCCTCTCTTTGTATGAGGGCATTGTATTTGAGGCTGTGTGATATATGTGTATTCTGTGAGCGAGAAATAGAGAGGTGAGACTGTGAGAGAAAACAGAGGATGTTACAGCGGATTTGCTGTAGGTTGTGTCTCTTCATTTTGTTGGATAATAGAAAGGAAGGACTGGCTGTTTGGGGTGGACGTAGCCCAAACTGGGTGAACCACGTATATCTGTGTCTCTCTTGTTTTGTGCGTTTTCTGTGTTTATATTTCTGCAATATTTTATGTGTTCCATTGCTCCGTAATATCTAATTTTCTAACAAACAGTACCTGCGCTGGGCCAGAAACGAGAATCTGTCCGGGTTCTGGGTCACGGTTTGCAGTTTAGTCTTTGGTTTTTGGCCGAGTAAAAGCAATCAGTAATGCACAATCAGGGGGTAGATCTAAGGAGGGTCTAAGAGCTATCACAAGGGAAATAAGATCATTTGTGAATCAGCTGTTCAAATCATAAACAAATCCAGTGAATGGATTGAAGCAGCAGATGTCTACTTTGCATTTGTTATGGCAAATGCAGTTCGAATGCTACTTATAAGTTTATGAAACAAACAACAAAGAGATACACAAACAAACTAATTAGACAATCGTCCCCAGTGGAGTCGCCATTTTGTTACCGGGAAAAGTGTCTATTTAGAACTGCTCTATCCCACTAAGGTGTGACAGCTGCCTTAGAAACAAACAGAGAAAAGCTACTTTTGTATTTCCTTTATGAACTATAGACAGAGAGGAATAGGAAGAACCAACCTGTGTCTTGCGCTAATCCTTTGATCCAATCCCTCTCTTCTTTGACAGCTTCCAACTACCTGCTCCCTTACTTGCCCAGCTTCACCAAGTACCTGTAAGATCACAGAAGAAGAAAACTATACAAAGACATGGATCTATATTCATAAACAACTTAGGATTAGATTTAAGTTAACCATACAAATGTAACAAGCATCAATGATACAAAAGCATGGAGGAAAAACTCAAATAGTTTTTATTGATATAACAAGAAGATCTAGGAGGAGTTACAACCGATGGTTCCCGACCCAGCATCAACCTCCCAGCATAGAAGCCCCTTTTCACCTCCAACAAAGCATAAATCACCCAATACTCTGATGTTTGTATCAAAACCAACAACAATTCCTTACAATGTGCAAAATTCCAGCCTCTGGATCTTTGGGATGAGGGATCCATATATAGATGTATGCAAGGAAGATGAGTCAGCTTGTGATTTGATTAGTGTCTTCTCTCTGTCAGTTCTTGCTTCCACTTGGAGACTGAAGGCCTCTTACTCATCCTTGGTCGAATTCAGTGAGGCAAGTGTCATAGGAGAAGATTCTGGAAGCTTCCATTGTCTCTCCACCTCGCGGAATGGCACTGCCATTTGTCATTTCTTGCCCAACGCACCCTCATAGTGCATTTAGGTGCATTGCAATGCACCTTGCTAGTGTGTTTAGGTGCTATGCAACGCACTTAGCCAGTGTAGCAGCTGAAATGATCCTGTTTTCACTTATTCTGAGCAATTTCTGGTGGAGAACTTCTGGGAGAAGCTGTAATTTGTTGACCTTGTTCCTTTAGGGGTTGGAACAACACTTTTAGGGGCTTAGGAGCCCTTGGTTTATGGACGTTTCATGCTTGGAGCTGCAAGGCACAAAAATGTCTATAACATATGCAATGCTCCTGCCACTTTCCAGAGAGTAGTACTGAGCATATTTGCTGAGCTGGTTCATGATTCGGTAGAAATCTATATGGATGACTTTACTCCTTATGGGTCCAACTTCCAAGAAGCATTGACTAACCTGGGAAAAGTTTTAACCAAGTGTATTGAGATGAACCATGCTAGGTCATACAATCTCTCAGCAAGGATTACAGGTGGATCCTAACAAAATTGCTATCATCCAAAAGGTTCCACCTCCTCAGAAGGTAAGGGATGTTCGGAGTTTTCTAGGCTTAGCAGGATACTATAAAAGATTCATCAAAGATTTTAGTAAGCTAGCCTCGCCATTGTTTAGTCTTTTAGGGAAAGATGTTAAGTTTAAATGGTCTGACAATTGCCAAGAGGCTCTGGATGAGTTAAAAGATAAGCTGGTAACTACCCCAATCCTGAGAGGTCCAAACTGGGCCCTACCTTTCCACATCCACACTGATGCCTCGAACAAAGCCATAGGGGCAGCCTTAGGACAAGTTGAAGAGAAGCTACCATATGCCATATACTTTGTCAGCAAAAACCTGTCCAAGGCAGAATTAAACTATACTATGACCGAGAAAGAGCTCCTAGCTGTAGTCCATTCCCTAAACAAGTTCAAACACTACATCACTGGTTATCAAACATTTGTACACACTGATCATGCTGCGATAAGGTATTTGATGAATAAACCTGATGTGAATGCTTGTATCATTAGATGGTTACTTTTATTGCAGCAATTTGACTTAACCATTGTTGACAAGCCAGGAAAGGAAAATGTTGTTGCTGATTTTCTGTCTAGATTAGATTTGCCTGCAGGTGAAGAAGGGATGGTGGATGACCAGATGCCAGATGAACACCTGTTTTCTATTTCAATACTCTCTCCATGGTTTGCTGATATAGCAAACTACTTGGTCTCAGCACAGTTCCCTCCACACCTATCCTTGAAAGAGAAGAGTAGAATTGTGAGGAAAAGTGCCCCCTTTACTTGGATTGGGGGAAACTTGTTCAAACTCAACCCAGATCAAATCTTGAGTTGTGTTAGGGAGGAGGAAGTTTTTGACATTCTCCTAACCTGTCATGATGGACCCTGTGGAGGCCACTTTGCAGCAAAAAGGACTGCCTTCAAAATTCTACAGGCAGGCTACTATTGGCCCACTCTTCATCAAGATGTCAGAATATACATCAACCACTGTGACCGATGTCAAAGGATGGAGAAACTGACTCCGAGGATGAAATTTCCCTCCAACCTCAAGTGACTTTCGAGCCATTTGAGAAGTGGGGCATGGATTTTTTGGGTCCTATCAACCCTCATTCAAAGCAAAAGTCTTACATCATTGTGTGCACAGACTACCTGACAAAGTGGGCAGAAACAAAGGAAATCAAGGCAGTGACAGAAGAAAAAGTGGCTGAGTTTTTAAGGGAAAATATCTTCTACAAGTTTGGCTACCCAAGAGAATTAGTCACAGATCAAGGAAGTCAGTTCACCTCTAACCTGATTAAAGACCTGCTCGCTCATCACAAGATCAAACATAGAACTTCCACCCCTTATCATCCGCAAGAAAATGGGCAAGTGGAAGTCACTAATAGGGCTTTAGAAGAAATTTTTACTAAGGTGGTGAGTAGCAACAGAAAGGATTGGGCAGATCGCTTGGTTGAGGCCACCTGGGCCTACAACACCACTTGGAAAACCACAAAAAATTTCACACCTTATGATATGGTCTACTGGAAGAAGGCTCTATTGTCCATAGAGTTCGAGTACAACACATTAAGGTTGGCAGCTCAGCTGGACCTGGATCTCAGCCATGCACAACAGGAAAGGTTATTACAGTTGAATGGATTAGATGAACAGAGAATGCAGGCCCTCCTCCACTCAGAAGTAGTTCAACTCCAGAGAAAGATATGGCATGACCGGCACCTTAACGAAAAGCAATTTCAGCCAGGAGATTGGGTGCTGTTATATGACTCAAGATACAAGGATTTCAAAGGGAAGCTGAGGACAAGGTGGCTGGGACCATATGCAGTGGAGAAATGCAACAACAATGGTTCAGTCCTTATCAAGACCATTGATGAAGAAGCCATCCCCATGCTCGTCAACAGGCACCGATTGAAAATCTACAGGAAGCCCCTTTCCAAGCAGGAGTTCATTGAAACTCTGGATAAATCAGTTCTAGTAGTGGAGCAGGGCCTTATCTCTACTCCACCCACACCTTGATCATCAAAAAAAAAAAAAAGAATAAAAAGATCCTTGGGTGAAAACCTCTTAGAGGCACTTGGGGCAGACAGTGAGGGTGAAAACCTCCTGGAGGCGCCCCAGATGTCTCAACAAAAAAAAAGAAAAAAGAAAAAGGAAAATAGGCCTAATTTCTGTTGAATAAGTGCAGGTTGCAGGGAAGACATTGCAGGTTAGGGGGGGCGCGCAAAACAAGGACGGAGGTCAGCACCAGGCTACAAACATCCCTCACACACACTTCCTCCATGACCACTCCCCTTTCCTAGGATTTGATCACATTCAGGCTAAGATTTCACCTTCTACAGGAAGTTCTATATCTTCTACAGGAAGATCCTGTAGAACCTCCAGACAGGCAAAAATTGATCATGGAAGGGAATATGAAGGTTGGAATATGCCTGCTAAGCCTGCAACCACCCCTGTTTATGTCCATCACCATACATCACCCTGTTTCATCTCTTTACCCCTCCATTGCACCCATTTTGTTATTTATTCCTGCACAGTCACAAAAAAATATATATAATAAAAAAACCCCTGTTTTCCTCATACTACCAGCAAGAACTTTGAGTGACAAATCTAGCAGTGGTGCTTCGCTCTCCCTACCTGTCAATCTCCATTTGGACTCCTCATCATTCGAATCCCTCATCAGCAGTATAGCCCTGCTCGTTTAGCTTGCATCCCAGGAGGAGAAGTAGCTACAAGACATCCTACAGGAATCCTGTAGTAGCTGATCCCTCTGGAAGACATACTCTGGAGATGAGGATAGTCAAAAAATAACAAAGGAGACATGCAAAGAGCTCATCCTGAACGTGAAAACATCATCAGCAGTTGAAACCAAGCAAGACCTGAGCATGCAGCGACAACAACCAATGGAATGGACTCCGAAACACGTGCATGCAGCGTCAATGAATGAAGGAATGGGTTCCAAAACCTGTGCAGGAAGCAGCAGCAAACGAAGGAATGGTTCCAAGACCCAAAGTCTGCACAATGCGGCCGTGACCACGTAGGTAAGTGCCTAAACTCATTCGTCAATTGCGTAAACTATATTTTAAAAGCTACATGCCTATGGAAATGGTTCGGATAGAATGGGATCGGTGGCCAGTCAACTGGCCACCCTCGGCCAATTACATAGCCTCGTGGGATCCGAACAAGCTCAGTTACATTCAAAATTACCGACGAGACATGCAGCCAACATGTGTGGAGTGTCCATTCAGGGAGAAATCATCGGGACTAGTAGTGGTGGCGACGGTTAACGACAGAGGGAAGGTGATGGTGGCCGAAAACACGTAGAGAAATTATGGCCTTGACGTTGGATCAATGGTTTGGTTCGGCCACCTCATCCCCTCACCACGAATTACGCCACAGTTAAAATATGCTCGGTTGAAACTCACACCACCCTCTGTTCATTTGCACTTGCGACATCCTCGATTGCAGCACACGTCCTCCGCTTCCAAAAACTGTTAATCAATCATCCACCACCAGTTTTTATGCCTGTTTTTGAGAATCTCCCACGTATTGGGCTCACTCAGAGGCACAGAGATATTCTACAGGAACCGGGGAGTTTTCTACAGGAAGGGTTCTACAGGAAAGCCTGCACAGCTTTCCGGAGCAGAGAAGCCTGGGATTTCTCCTCATTGAATTTGGAGTTCCAATCGAGGTAGGCTCGAAAAACTCTTCTATGCATGGTATGATTTGAAAAGGTGGTGAATTGAATGGTATCAGACTAGGGAACCAGAGAAAAATCTGCCTGGGGATTGGAAGTAAAACATTTGTCTGTGTGTTGCACTGGGTTTCTCAGTTGTTTTTGCATCCAAATTCTCCTCCACGTTCCTATTTTTTTTTTAAATTCTCCTGTAGGGAAGATATGCAACTGTGGGGGCCAACCTGTGTATGAAAATTTTGAATTTGTATATCTGTATATGTGCTGGGAAGAAAAATTGAGCTCTGTACTCTGTCTGTAGAAACAAAACTCTTCCTTTCATAAACAGGCAGCCGAGTTCTGGGCAACAACAGTCTTGAAAACCAGGGAATAGCTGCTAATTAATATTGATACCCGAGAAATCCCTTCTTGAGTTCAGGGGGAAAACCATAAACAACATTCCTTTTTCTGATCAAAGCAAAAAGAAAAAAACACTCTCACCATGCCAGGGGGATTCATAAGGAAAGAACCCTCGGACACCAACAAACTACACGAGCATCCTGAGGTGGTGGACCTTTTCACCCGAGCCAATTGGATGTCATTTTTTGAAAAAATTCAAGGTCATGACGAGGAGATAACAGAGGAATTTTTGATGTCCCTGAGAGCTCAATCAAAGACACAAGCCATAGTAAGTTTTAGGGTTTTGACCCTAGAACTTACCCCTGAGCTCTTTAGTCGTGTTACTGGTCTGTCGTTAGGGCTCCCTTGGAGCAAAGAAGAGAGGTCATTGGGCCAAGTTGCCAAGAAAACATTCTTCCTACCCGAGGAACATCCTATAGAAGACAAAAATGGGGTTAGGAGAACCAGGTTGCCTCCTCTCTGGAGTGAGGCCAGTTTCCAACTTATGAAGTACATTACATGTGAGGGGAGGTTTAGCATTGTCTATGGATATCATTTCAGGTTGCTATGTGAACTAAGGCATGGGATTGATTCACCTCCAGCCCAGAAGCTGAGCATTCCCTATTTTCTTCTTCAGTCACTAATTGAATGTGGTACAAAATTGAATGAAGGGATCCCAGATCAGCTGGCCCATCATGGGCTCATCAAGCTATTAGTGGAAGATGCCCTGCACACCTACACTGTCCCCATATCTTGGGAAATCTTTCGAAACATGTCCTGGGATGAAAATATTAGAATTTTGGCTGAAGACATCACCTCATCCAACAGTGAGGAGGGAGAACACACTGAAGAAGGTAAGAAAACCAATGGTGAAGGAACACAGGACATTCAAGCACAACAAGGACAGAAAGAAAAAGGGGGAGAGGGCTAGATTGCTGAGCCTAAAACAGAGGAAGAAACAACAACACAAACACCAAGGGAAAAGAGAATGCAGAGGAGATTAGAGAAGGTCGAAGAACTCCAAATGAAGGATGTCATAGCCAAAGCAGACACACAGAAACAAAAGGGAAAGACAGATCTTGAAATGGCCACAATATAGACAGAAACAGTTGACATAGGGACTTCTACAGGAAGCATGGAAAAAGAACAGCAAAGGGGGAAATCACCTGAAATATTGGCAAGGGAGGCAGCAGCTGTGCTTGTTGCCTTAAGAACACCTCCAAAACAAAAAGGGAAGAGAAAGAGGCAAACCTCCATGTACTTTAAAGCAAGAAGGAGCACACTGTTGAGTCCTAAAACTACATATCTCCTACACACTTTCCTAGACTTTTTCCCCTCACCTGGACCTCATAAGCTATCAAAATCATTGCATATTGATTTCAAAAGAGAATTTAAGTGGTTTTCTAACTGTGTTTTTGTGTTTGCTGTTTGAATTAGATTTTGCTCATTAGCTGTGGAATGCAGCCACTTTCTGTAGCTGATTCAACTTTCCGCAGATGTTTTTGTTAAACTCCAGGTTGCAAGTGTCATCAGGAAAAACAAGACACGTGGGTAGATCATGAATGACCTGGACATGGATCAGGTCCTATTGGTTCAGTCGGATTCATTAAGGAAAGCCGTGGTCAACGGTGGTCAAACAGAGGAATCCTACAGCAACATGACTCCGATTTCAAGCACGTGAAGGATTTGTGGCCGTTCCTAGATCCTTGGGGTCATGTTGACAGCTGTAGACTGCCCCACGATGCGAATCCAATAGCCACTTTTGATATACTGAATAATCTCGGCAACCATTATGTTAAATTCATCGATGCTATCTTTTATGTGTCCTCTATTGACGTAGTTTCACAGGAAAACAATTATGAAGCTTTTGTTATAAATAACGCGTTTCCAAACGCATAGAGTTAGTTTTTTGTTAATGTAATTTTGCTGTTAAGTCTACTGTGTCGTGACACTAATCCCACTGTGGTAACGAGAGGATTCGTCCTTTGTTTTGAATTATAAAGAAGACTCTGTTTTTATATGACTACGTGAGCATAATTTTGGACTGATAGCCTGTTGACCAAGGCCATGCAGAGGGCCCCTACACATTGAGGTTTCGTTTTCCTTACTGCTGTAAAGTTTTATGCATTGTTTCTTTATTTTCATTGCATATATTTCATAGTTATCCACCTGTGTATATTTCATTTGCTATGGTATTAACATTTCATTCCTGTACATGATCTTTCAAGCTTTGTATATTGTTAACACTGATCAGTGTGTGTATGTTTCAGGATAGAGTAGGCCCGGGCATTTTCATACAATTTTTGCAATAATTAGTGACATGGAATTAGCCTCTCTGCTGACTTTGCTTTTCTTAATTTTTTTAATTCCAGTTCTGTTTTTTTGATTTCAGTCTTATTTACTTTCTTTGTTAGTTAGTTTAGATATCAACTTTCTCATATCATTGATGTTATCTCCGAAAGCCATAGCTTAGACTACCTGGCGAGGTATCGGACTATGAATGATGTGATTTGATTTTAGTTTTACTTTTCTGCAATTAGACATCAACTTGCTCATATCATTGACGTTATCTTCGAAAGCCATAGCTTAGACTACCTGGCGAGGTATCGGACTATGAATGATGTGATTTGATTTTAGTTTTACTTTTCTGCAATTAGACATCAACTTGCTCATATCATTGACGTTATCTCCGAAAGCCATAGCTTAGACTACCTGGCGAGGTATCAGACTATGAATGATGTGATTTGATTTTAGTTTTACTTTTCTGCAATTAGACATCAACTTGCTCATATCATTGACGTTATCTCCGAAAGCCATAGCTTAGACTACCTGGCGAGGTATCAGACTATGAATGATGTGAATTGATTTTACTTTTACTAGATCACAGTTTTTGATTTGTTTGAGTGTAGTAGCTTAATTCATTTTTCTATATTTAGACAGTAGCAGAGATAATGGTTTCATGATCAGTAGTTCATTATTTTCTTGATTTGAATAGCAGCACATTTTTATTCTTGTTCAAGTATTAATTTCACCACTAGTATGTTCTAAGACCCTCTAAAGTGTTAAGTTCTGGAAATCATTATAAAAGACATAATTGCCTTAAAATCTATATCCATACTTGCCTTTTGGAGTATTCTTAAAACTCAGGGATAGGATTTCCATTCATATTAGGAGATAAACGAAGATAAAAACCCCCAAAACAAAATAAAAATTGAAAACAACAAAAAGGTAAGAAAGGGGCTGTCTTGCACATATAGTGCGCCACACTTCATCAGTCTACGACTCCCGGATTGATAATTAATGTAGCAATTTAGGACACACTAAATTGACTAAACACACGCGGATCAAAGTGGGCAGACCCCAGCCGCAGTTAAAGGAGCCAATTGTCATTGAGGACACAACACCTAAACCAAAAGAAGGGTCTCCTTCAAATATATCAGTCACCTATGAACGAGGGAGCCCAAAAACCTCGACCTGGAGAGAGAGAATGAAGACAACGAACTCAAAGACAGCTCTATAGGAAGCTGAGAAATCTCTACAGGAAACTCGGGCTAAGCTAAAAGAGACCGAGAAATTGGAGGAAAAGGCGGCCAAACAATCACAGGAAGAAGAAAAGACAGAGGAAATATTGGAACCAAGCCCTCAGCCCAGCTTGGGCTCATACTATAACCTGTTAGAAGCCAGGAAAATAATTCCCCAGAAATTTGCGGTGCCACTCTTCTTTGCACTGGAAGAAGAAAGAATTAGGACTCACACTTGGATGAGGATTGCCAAGTCCAAGGGTGTGGCAGACATAGGCCACCTGGAAGAACAACTCAAGGAGTCAAGGAGAGAATTGGCCATGGTGAAGCATGTGGAAAGCAGTCAGAGGGCCAAACTACAGGAAGAGAACGAGCTGTTGAAACAGTAGCTACGGCTACAGGGAATTCATAAGGAAGACAGGCCCTCCATTTTAGGAGAACAACAGCAACAGGAAAAGCCTCCAGCAGACAAAGAAACCTCTGATGAACAACAGAGAGTGGACGGGCTGTAGGCCGAGGTTGAGGCACTAACAAAACAGCTACAGGAGAAGGAGTCACAGGCAGCAGAGGAAATATAGTCTCTAAAGCAACATGTACAAGAAAAGGAAGCCCAACTGGCCTGCATGGCCAGTTGGGCAGTAGAGGCCTTGCAGTGTAGGAAACCTGCCAAGTCATATGCCTTATATCTTAAAGATCAATGGTTGTAGTTCCAGATTAACACCTTGGCCCAAAGGGGCACCATTCCATTTCAAAATTACCATTAATTCATGACCTTGTGTGACAGCAGCTCAGCAGAAGATAAGGCCAAGTTATCCGAATTCTATTTACACAACTTGGCCCTTCCAAACATGACTCTTTGGGACCCTAATGCTACATTGGGAGATGTGCAACTTATGGCCATGGTCTCTTGGTTAAATCATGAGGAAAAGAGGGCAGCAGAGATTTGGGATATTATGAACAAGGAGCTAAGAACCATAAGGAGGTGGAACACACTGCCCCACAGTTTGAAAATAAGAGAATACTACTCCCCAACCAGGATGAGGGAGGCCTTGGCAAGGGTACCCCTCTATAAACAGTTAATGCAAAATTTGCAGGCCAGCTGGATCGGCTTAAAGTTTAGTCCTTCCTCACTTTTAGGATTTCTGGAAGGAGTCAAAGAAGAAGAAGAACATAGGCAGTGGGAGGAAATGGAAAGAAAAGCAGGATTTCATGATCGAGAAGAAGACATCACCTCGGAGGCCTGGGACATGAGGGAGGCAGTCAAAGCTATTAAGGATGATGAGCTAGATTAGTTGCTCAGAGGATGAGCAACCCATTTAGCAGGGGGGTGATGATGAGCCCCAAAAATGGGTAACTTATTGGGCTCATTTTGCCTATTGTTCTCCACTAATCCACCATTCTTCATAGTTTATGTATGCTTTTGAAGTGTGTTTATGTTAATTGAATGAATGAAAATAGTCACTTGACCATGAAGGCTAATACGTGTTTATTGCAGATTTTTAGGCAACTTTTGGACCAAGGTCAAGCATTTATGGGCCATTTGACAGCCAAATACGAGGGGACAAGGCTGAGGATTCATAGGAAGGGTGTCTCCTGCACTAAATGACCCATTCCTCGAGTTCTCCACCATCAGCTTGGAGTTCAGCAGCCCACCAAATTTGATTTCCAAGGGCAATCGAGCAACTTTTGTGAAGTGGCTGAGTACTTGCAGTTTTGAGCAGCCAAGCCCCTTGACTTAAGGAGGACTGCTAGAGGTCCTCGTAGTGCATAAGTAGGAAGGCTTCCAGCCTTCGTAGATTACTTGTTGAACATTTGTATTTTGCACTATAGTGTTGCTTTGTTTCTCAGCCCATTTTGGAGCTTCTGCTGTAACACATTTTGGACATGGTTGTTTTTTGAGTAATGGAAAACAGTTTCATGTTGCATCGGTTCTGAGCTTATTTTTATGAGCCTGTAGCTCTTGGGGTTGGGCCCAACCCAAGCGCCAGGGCATCCTTGGTGTACTGTTATATGTTTTTTTGCTGTCTTCATAGAATAATTTTTGCTAGTAGATTAGAATCTTGCATGGTTATCTAGGTCATTTTTGATGATTGAAAGAGATTTTTGCGTTTTAGAGTGAGTTGATAGGTTGAAAAAAGGAAATATCTTCGAAAAATGCCATCAAGCAACCTTGGATCTCACCTCTCTCTCCTCGGACCATGAGCTGAGACCCAAGTATCCTTGCTACCACAAAAACACTATTTTTGCTTCTTCATGCAATTGCTAGTGTTAGTTTCTCAGTTGCAAAAGTTGATACCAGATGTGATTACATGCTTAGATCCATTCTTGCTTGGTTTTCATAAGTTATTTTACATAATTTTCTACCAATGAATTTATGTTCATCATGGGTGTTGGTTCCTAGGTCAAATTAGGTTAGAATAGCTAGATATTTGGTTTGCATGGTCTTTGTTTGGTCAGTTTCAAGAAGTAGTGTGCAGAACACCTGTGATACCTCCCTACCTACCTTTCCACCATCAATGAAACCTATTCCATCCCCTAACTCAGATTCTTGCCCTTCGTTTGCCACATTTTCTCACTTTGACCCAATTTCCATATTTTTGTGCAACATTGCTCTACCCATCCTTGAACAAATCCAACCATCCTCATCACTTCTCAGCTTCATTTGCCAGGTTCTAAACCTCTTCACACCCTCATCCAACCTCCATCTCCACTTCTCCACCTTTCTTCCACCTTCAACCCTCCAAAATCTCCTTTCGGAACATCCTGTAGAACATCCTGTAGAACCCCTACAGACTTCCTGTAGAAGATCACGAGAGTGGTTTTTCGAGATCCGATCACGATGAAACTCTCTGGAAGGGTGTTAGGGACCCCTTAGGCCCTTTTTTCACCTTCCCAACCTCCTGAAAGTTCCCTCACCATTTATTTCCATCAATCAACCTCTGCACAGTCAAAACAATTAAGCACATGCATAATAATTCTACAAGATCAAAAATACAAAAAGACACTCCTTTTCAGATTTCACTGCAAGAGTAGCTTAGTCACGTGCATTATACATTTCTAGAAGTAAATTGCATCCATTTCCACTGCTTTCATCTCTTTCCTTGCATCGGTGGGGTTATTCTGTAAAACTAGGGTTTGCTAGGGTTTGCATTCCTTTTCCACTTTCAGCCTCTTTCTGCAAGTAGACTAGCTTCCTTTGAGTTAGCTTTCATCCATCACCATTAAAAGATTCTTCTAAGAGCTCATAGAACTTGGCTTAAGCTCCTAGCGGACTTGTACCAGCTGATCCAGTGACAGCCTGTGGCAAGAGCTAGTACTTGTGCATATAGCACCGTCGCTTCCAAGTTTATTACGAACTTCGGGTTGATAAAAGTAAAGAAGGGAGTCCCAGGAGTTGCAACATTATTGCTGCAATACTAGAGCCCGCCATCAGTCATGAAATTTGTTTTCCTTTTGTCCCCTTCAGCTATTCGGACCTGGTGGTAACCTGAGAACCCATCTATGAACGAGTATGCTTCATTCCCCGAAACATTGTCTAGGACTTCGTCGCTGAATGATGTGGGGAACGGGTCATGCACGCATGCATTTTTCAGGCTTCTGTAGTCGACGCTTACCCTAATTTCAGTTGCATCTTTCTTGTTCTGAATAACTGTGGGGCTTATCTAGTTATCTTCATCCATCGGAAATATGATTCCTGCATCCAACATTTTGTCAATTTCCCTTTTAAATTTCTCTTTTACACTTGGGTTTAGTCGGTATGGTCTGTGCTTTACTGGCTGGGCACCTAGTTTCAGAACAATTTTCATTTCTCCTAGGTTACCTTTTATCCCCTTGAGTTCTGCCACTAAAGCTGGGAACAGGTCCTGGTATTCTTGCAATAAGTCAAAAATTTCTTTGGTGGTTTGTTCATCCCAGTAATCTCCCACCGATGCTATCTTGGGCTTATCTTCCATCCCCACATTCTGTTTTCTCAGCTTCACTGGTAGGAGATGGGCGCCTTTTGTTGAAGGGTTCTCTCGAATACCTCTTTCCCCTTCTATTTCTTCAAAGGCTAGATGTCTAAGCCCCTCTAATCCGTCCTCCTCTGGTTCTGCACCTATTTTGTCACAAGTCACAAATCCTGATGATTCCATATCGTACAAGCATTGCAGAAAGTTTCCTTCGTGCCCCCCTTCAACTAACGTCTCTGAGGTGAAAAAAACCCCTTTTACCGCTTGGAGTACCTCTGTCATTTGTGCCTCATTGCCCTTGAATGAAAAATCGCCGACGAACTGTGCCTCCAAGGTACCCCAACTAGCCGTCTGTCGCCATAGCTCCTCTTGGATATACCAAGCCCAAGGGACAACGCCGAGGGTATGTATAAACACATGTAGCCAGCCATTCCTTAGCACTCCCTGGCTTTCCTAGGTTGTCATGCAGTCTTTGATGTGCTTCTCGGGACTTGAATTCCCCGTGTATTTCCCTTCATCCTGTGGCTGATCTGCCTCCCTGCCAAACCTCTCCTTCATTGCTTGCTTAGCGTCCCTCCAGTATTTTAATACTTTGCAGTGCACCTTCCACCATCTTTCTGGCGTTGCCATAAGCACGATGTCTAGAAAGGGAATTCTTTGGTCTTTTGGTATGTCCTGGTCCACCTTGTCTAAAAAATGATCTATCGGGTCAAGGCCATAGTACTTTAGGTAACCGTCCATTCCCATGTCTCCCCAGTTTACTCAACTTATCATTTCACATCGTCGAGTTGTCAGTTCGTATCCACCCTACTGCCATGCATCCCATGCAACTTCTGAACCAGTTTCCGAGCTTTGAATGCTTCTCCAGCTAACAGATCCTCCGACCGTAGGATTTATGTAGTCCTCCCTTTTCCCTGCTATGAGCGTATATAGTTGGTCTAACACCCCTGGTTCATCCCTGTCATTTGCTGGCTCTGTAAACCTAGGTCCTTGGTAGGGGTCTAACGGCTGGATCACCCTTAGCCCATCTGCTTCAAAAATCATTAGCTCCTTCTTCAAATCTATGACAACGTAGTTTTCATATGCCCAATCAATCCCCAAGAGTGCTGGATATGGGTCTTTATCCCCCATAATGTCAATTACTTCGAACTCGGTGTGCATTTTCACCCCTGCTACATCAACCTCTACATTTTCCAATCTCTCGATGGGCAATATGCAATACTGATTCGCCATTCTTAATTGAATTGGTGAGTACTTCAGCTGTGGCTTCCCCATTGCCTCCCAAGTCTTCCTGGGTAGGATGTTTACATCCGACCCTAAATCTAGCATGGTGTCCCTTATCTGGAATCCTACCACTTGTGCATTGATTCAAAACTCCTTTCCACTCCTTTTCTTATTCCGCTTCACTCTCCTGGAGGCTTTCTCCGGTAAGGTTGCACACAGTTGTCCTTCCTCCATGGATACTGCGGCCTTTAAAATTTTCCACAATTCCTTTAGCATGGCCTCATCCTCAACAATTTTCAAGAATAATTTAAACCACTCCCCAATTGGCTGGGTGTGATCGGTCACATTGACTTGCGGTCTTCAGGTGTCCCTTTCTTTGGTCATTCCTTTGAACAATTTGGCTGCTTCTTGATAGTATTGTTTTTGGCTCTTGGGCTGCCCTTTGTGGTGATGCCGCTTTAACGATCGAGGGGGGGGGGTCCTCTGATCCAGGTGGATGTTGATGGCCACCCACCTATCCCATTTGGACCCCCACAACTGTCTCTTTCAGTTTTTTAGTTTCCTTAATTATAGCACAGTTTACTATTTTTAGCAGTTTTTCGAGTCCTAAACTTCCGGAGCCGTTTTGAGGCCCTAAACGACGTTTTTTGGGAAATCTACCTCCGCAATTTTATAAATAAAAAATCATCTTTTCCATCATAGTCCTCAGAGAGTTCTTTCCAACGGGCTATCAAGCACGTCAAACGGAGATCGTATGCCAAAGTTACGACCCCGGGAAGTTGATGTACCAATTTACCCAAACGAGACCCATAGTTTGGCGTTTCATCTTCTAGGGTTAGGTTTTGAAATGTTAAGGGTTTTCCATTGTTTCTCAATAATAAATAGGCCTTCGAGCCTCATTATAAACACAGATCGAAATAGTTCAGAGGCATGTAGCCGACACATCTCTTCTCAGAGATAAGCTACCATCGCCCTAGCTGGGTTATTTCTATTTGTAAGCATATTTTAGTATTCTCCATTAATGAAATGAAGTATTATTTCTGCTGCATCTCTGTTTTTATGGTTATCGCATCTCTGTATTTATGGTTATCTCTGTAATCTATTGCGTTTCTGCTTAAATCCGGATCAGTGGTATCAAAGCGGTCTGCTTTTTCTCTATTTTTCTTTGCATGTCCCCAACGAGGTCAGGATATAAGGAGTTAGGGCTTGAATTGGTCGAACCTTTGCAAGACCAGCCTCGCAAATCTCGACGACCTCCCATGGCGGATGAGAAGAAAGACGAGGGGGCAGGAGATCTATCAGAATCTTGCTCGAAGAAGCCCTCGAGCGGCAAAGGAACGTGATGATGGATAGCTTTGTGCAGATCCTTCAGCGGCTACCCAGAGGCGACGCATCGGCTTCCAACAGCTACTCTAGAAACGCCACACCGTTTAAGGTACAAGTTAATTATGAAATCCCCATCTTCGAGGGTCAAATAGATGCAGATGCCATAGATAAATGGTTAAATCTGCTAGATGGGTATTTTTCTGTTCATGAATTTTCAAGTCGGGAAAAGATTGTTTTCGCTCTTCTCAAAGCAACCCCCCACGTCAAGGACTGGTGGGAAACATACTGTGAGCAGAAGGATGAAAGTACAGGCTCACTATTTTCAGCCGCCCCCACTTGGAATGACTTCTGGGATGCCATCAAGGAGCAGTACTACCCTGTCAAAAGCTATGAGGACAAATACATCAAATGGACCACACTGCGGCAGGGACGAGACCAAGATGTACCAGAGTTCATAAATATTTTTCATACCCTTCACACATAGTTGGGTATCAAAGATTCTGAGCTGCATCTGGTACTCAAATACCGCAACTGCCTACACAGATACATCCAAGAAGAGATGGAGTTCTTGAACATCTCCTCACTCGGCACAGCATACTGATACGCTGTCAAAATCGAGCAAAAGTTCAAACAGAAGAAGCGAGAATTTGGATCTGCAAATCCGAAGCCCAAAGGAAAAAGCCAAGGCGGGGTGACCCAAGACAACCCCTCTAAGTTGCAAGAAAAGAACAACACCACGAAGCCGAAGAAGGACACAGGAAAGTGGTGTGAGTTCCACAAGAGTCCCACTCATAACACAAGTGAGTGTCAGACCAAGCAGTCGTTGGTGGCCGAGTTGAAGGCTTCCGAATCAGATGCATTTTCTGACTCTGAGCCAGAACCTGACAAGGGGGATGGCAAAGGGAAGCAAATCATTGATGCGGATCCTAGTGCCACTATTGCCACTGCCAAGATCTAGAAGAATGAGCCAGAGGAGGGGAACGTCTTTTCCACTCACAGATGTGGGTGAAGGGTTCGCCGCTGCAATTCATTGTCGATAGTGGCAGCCAAAAGAACCTCATTTCAGTAGAGGTCGTGAAGCGGTTGGGCCTACCAACTATGCCACACCCACAACCGCACAGTATCGGGTGGCTTCATGAAGGACGAGATCTCAAAGTTCACCAGCAGTGCTGCCTTCCCTACAGCATCAAGCCCTTCACAGATGAGGTATTGTGTGATGTTACACCTCTGGATGTTTGTGATGTACTATTAGGCCAGCCATACTTGTGGAGGTGACATGCTGTGTATGAGTCAAGGTCTCGCGCTGTCATTATTTCTTTGGATAATTCATTATACAGGATACGAGAGGTAGCTCCACCTACCACCACCTCTTTGATCACTGCCAAGAAAGGCAACAAGCTCATCTCACAGACTAGGAAATTTATTTTCTATTTGGTTCACTCCCAAAGTAAGGGGAAGATCGTTGCTACATCCATGACCCCCGCAAAGGGTTCCTCCACGCAGCAGCAGCAACATAGGGATACAGTCATGACAAAACACAGGAACAACTTCTCCTTACCCAGAGGGGTACCACACAAGTTTCAGGTGGGCGAAAAAGTTTGGTTACATCTGCAGAGAGAACGCCTTACCAGAACCCATCAGAAACTCAGACCACTTCGACATGGTCCTTACACCAGTAACAAGGTTGTGGGCAGCAATGCTTTGAAGCACATCATTCCTCCATTCCTTCGCTTGCACCGATTGTTCAATGTGGACCATCGCTGACCATGCTTCCCACCATTTCTGGACACATCAGAGATTGCAGAACAGCTCACTGGAGACCCAACTCAGCAGAAGCTTCCTCATCTCAAGGAGGAACTCAACGCAATGGGGACCATTGCTTCCTAAGGGGGGAGGAATGATCTAGGTGGATGTTGGTGGCCACCCACCTATCCCATTTGGACCCCCACAACTATCTCTTTCATTAATTATAGTGCAGTTTACTATTTTTAGCAGTTTTTTCGGGTCCTAAACTTCCGGAGCCGTTTTGAGGCCCTAAACGACGTTTTTTGGGAAATCTACCTCCACAATTTTTTAGTAAAAAATTGTCTTTTCTGTTGTAGTCCTCGGAGAGATCTTTCCAACAGGCTATCATGCGCGTCAAACGGAGATCGTATGCCAAAGTTACAACCCCGGGAAGTTGATGTACCAATTTACCCAAACGGGGCCCATAGTTTTGCGTTTCATCTTCTAGGGTTAGGTTTTGGAATGTTAAGGGTTTTCCATTGTTTCTCAATAATAAATAGACCTTCGAGCCTCATTGTAAACACAGTTCGAAACAGTTCAGAGGCATGTAGCCGACACATCTCTTCTTAGAGACAAGCTACCATCGCCCTAGCTGGGTTATTTCTATTTGTAAGCATATTTCAGTATTCTCCATTAATGAAATGAAGTATTATTTCCGCTGCATCTCTGTTTTTATGGTTATCGCATCTCTGTATTTATGGTTATCTCTGTAATCTATTGCGTTCCTGCTTAAATCTGGATCATCCTCTGCATAGCAGTCCTCCCCTGTCTTCTTCCCTCCTTGGGTGACTATATTGATATTGGTTGCGAGGAGGCCATCATTGGTCCGAGACTCAACATTCACTAAGTTTCCCCCCCGCTGTCCGGTTCTCTCTTCCCACTTCGTAATGAGCTCTAGGCAGTCCTCCGTCGCATGGGTGTTAACTCTTCACTGGGAATACCAGTGTCTCCTCAGGAGTGGGCATTCTCTTGTGACATGTCCTTCTTGGTTGTAGTTGTAACACCTTAAGGGCCCTCTTCCTCCCTTTCTTCCTTTGAATCCATTTCTTCCTCGCCCCCCTTGGCTCACTTCATTGGCCCTAAACGTGGATCTGTCTAGCCTTTCTGCTAGAGTGTCCAACACTTGGCACTGATCGGTGTGATGAGTTGTTGATGCACAGAACTTGCAGTAGTTGTTATTAGGGACATTAGAGTTATTTTGTAGAATTGGGCACATCTGCGACAGGTGTCCATATGCCCTACAGATCTCACAAAAGTCTAGGTTATTCCTTCCTGGGAAGGGTCCTTGTGCTCCGACTGTTGCAACCCCTACGGTGGGAGGGGCCCCTGACGACCCCACCACCCCCTGGGTGATTAACTCCTCGCAACTGTGGGCATTCCATCACAAAATTCCCTTTCGCCAGGCAATGGGTGCACCAAACATTGGGCCTGACTGGTCGTATGGGCTAGAGATCCCTCAGCTTCTTGGTCAAGTTCGCGATTTGGCTCTGCAGGCCTGTGATCACCAGATTTTGTAGACTTGTGCCTCCTCGGTATTCATGGGGTATCCCACCATTGCTTATATTTAGGATGCTTGCTCCAATGCATCCTACAGGGTTCCTATCTTCTATTGTGTCAGCGATGTTCTGGTCAAAGGCAAGAGTGCCTTGATAAACGAGTGTTGTTGGTGGTTTGGGTCCAGGGTGTAACTCAGCTTGGCGATGGCATCCTTAAACCTTTGCATGAGCTCCTAAGCCATATCACCCTCTCTCTGCTTAATTTCCCACAACTCTGATAACCCCTGTTGGTCTATCTGCGGTGCCTTGAATTCCTGCACAAATCCCCTCTTAATATCATCTATTGTGGGATTCTGGTTCTGCTCTACCCACTTTATGAACCAGCGTAGAGCCTTTTATCTTAGAGTGGTCTAGAATTCCACCGCCCAGACGTTATCCGGAGTCTGTGGGCCCTACAGATGCCTTTGCGGAGGTACCAGTGCTGCTCCACATCCTCATTCCCCCTTCCTGCAAATTCTGGGTATCTAGTAAACGACCCCACCATACTGCTCTGAGTATGGGCTAACAACACAAAACCTTTTCTTCCTGGCTGTTGGGATCCTTGTAGTCCTAAGTTACTGCTATAGCTGGCTCTTGCATTACTTAAAATATTGAAAACGACCCTGTATCTCTCTCGCACACTATATACTCGCGCTGTCTTGACTAAGCTACTAAAAAATTCCTCCTGTTTGTGATAAGGTACCAATGGAAGGTTGGGGAAAATGGCACTTATGTTTCGGGTTGGGGCTGTTGAATTTTGATGGATGCTTCTTCCTCATCAAACAACCTCCTCATCCCATTGCCCACATTATCATCATCTCTTTCCTCATGCCGATATGGTTTCTGATCTCGCGATTCTACTTCCACAACCTGCAGGGAAGGTCCCCCGTCCATTCCATGTTGTGATTCTACTTCCGCAACCTTCCGAGATGGTCCTCCTTTGGTTTCCTGTTGCGATCCTAGTTCCACAACTTACAGGAAACGTCCTTCTTCATTTTCCCGGTTCCGACATCCCTCTCTCCCGCACTCGGGTTGCCTAGCACCATCTTCTCCCTCCTCTTCAACTCGAGGTTTTCCCATCACCACTCTTATTTGGTGGGGCCCCTCCTTCTCTTCCCTAGAGCCTGAGCCACTCATGCCTACCAAATGTCCACTAGCAGTGCCCTCCTATATGCTCTAACATTCAATCCTTCTGCATCCATCCCCTCGCAACATCCCTATCCCTCAGTAGGCAGCATCTCCACCTTTAATTCCTTCCCCCAGTACTGGGGTTTTACGCTTCCATCCAAGTAGTAGGTAAAGGAAACAGTCCCTCCTCTACCATAAACATTTTAATCCACGTCGGGACTTCTCTTATCAATTCCCTTCTCAGCCCAAAGTCAAACACAACTTCCGCTTTTGAGAAAGACTAGTAGCTCTCTACAGTAAACTCGACACATACCCTTCCACCATAGTCTTCACCCAGAAATCGACTGCTCTCGTCCGATCGTTATCCAACTATTGTAGCAGTGCAATATCAGATGGAGTCCAATTATGGCAAACTGTCGCCGATCCACCTGACTGACTCTGCCTCTTCAGCTCCCTCAACCAATTGTATAGGTCCTCGGGGAACTTGCACCAGAAAATTTCATAGTGGTCATTGATGCTATCAATGTATAAAATCCCCTCACTTACCTTGCCGATCAGTTGATTCCTGCAGGCAACATTCTCTGCCACAAATTGATCTACTTTATGATTCCACCAGTCTCTGATTTCTCTTTTAAATACCCTTGACACCATATTCTGAACCAGTTCTCTCAACTTCAGGTCCTGGCAACGGAACCATTTGTTGGCTTGAAATAGTCATCAGGGGAAAGAACCTGGGTTCGAGCACAGGAGGCCAATAGTGGTCCGCTGTAGTCTAGGATAGCGTTGGAATTTTCACCTTACCCCGAAGGGCAAGGAGTCTCACCCGAGGCGCGTCGTGACCAAAAGGGAGAAGGATTCAACATGGGGTCAAAGGAGTATCAATCGGGCATAGTCGATCACACACACATAACCATTATATGGGAATAGAGATAACAACATCCTTGAATCATACACATATATCAATTATAGAGAACACAGAGATAACAACATCCTTGAATCAATCTATGAATTACCGTCTACATACAACAGATAGACTATTCAAAATTTTAATAGACCCACTAAGCACGAGGCCAAATACATCAGAAGTCACAACCAACATCGGCTCTGTCTTGTATTAAACTTAACATAAAAGATTACATTATGATCCGGCATTTGCCATAAGCATTACATAAAGTACCTGGCTCAGTCGCTCGGGTTCAGATCAGTTCCGCAACCAAGTCCCTCGGATCCCAACACTCTATCATTCGGCCTCTGCAACTGTGTATCCCTTCACCTGCAACCGACTCCTTCTTCCACTAGCAGGTTCAACAAAAACCTTTTTCTCTCTGGTCTTCCCCTTTTATGTCCTTCTCGGCTGCCTGGATTGCCAGTTCTCGCTCGGCTGTTTTCTCCCTTGGCTGCTTCTGCGCCTTCCCACCTCCTCGGCTACCTTTGCTTTCCACTGCCACCTTGCCACCACTCCTCCACAATTGTTTGTTCTGCCACCCAACCGTTGCTACCATTTGTCTCTTTCCCGCCCTTTGGTCAGTCAAAACTAGTCAAAATCAGTGAAAATTAAACGAAGGCCCCAACATCTATTAAATGGGTAAAAGGTGACAAATTATGATGTATTAACACATTTTATTTGTAGATGATGTGTTTTTGTTTGGCGAAGGAAGAATGAGGGAACATAAGACTTTTAAATTTGTTTGAATGCTTTCTATCAAGGCACTAGGATGGAGGTCAATGTAGAAAATCTATTATGCTTAGTAACAAGTTCCTAAGGAAGGTTGAGGCATATATGAAAGCATTTTTCCTTTTCAAATTTAATCATATTGATTATGAGTTAAAAAATCTAGGCTATTTCCTTAGGCCCGATGACTAAGATTTTGGAATGGATGTGGTTGCTTGAGAAGGTTGAGGATTGAGTTAGTTGTTGGTGTCATAGGTGTATTTTTGGGTATGTGCTATGTTATTTTCATGAATAACCTCACACAATGTACGTTTTTTTGGGAGTAGTGGGGAGGTCATAAGAGGGTTCAAGGGCAATGCCTTTGAATTTGTTTTTTGGTAGTTTTTTTTTGTTTGTTTTTAGTGGTTTTCTCTTTTAGTAATTTTGTAGTGCATGGTTATTTACCCATTTTTTATAGTTTTGGTTAAGGAACTATGATTATATTCTAATCCAAGGTAATTGGATTGGTCATTTATGGATACCATAGGATATTTATTTTCCAAGATAAAATATCCTTGTTAATGTGTGTCTTTGACATTACATCTTTGTTGTTTTATTAAGAACCTATTTGCAACATTTATCTACATAGGGTTAAAACCTACATGGCTGTCATGAGGTGGCCACCTTATTTTAGTGAAGTCAATGGTTGAGAGTATCCCCATTTATTAGATTTTAGTGGTCCATGTAACTAAGTGCATTATGGGGAGAATTAGGAAGAGGTTCTTTAACTCTCTATATTCAAGTCAAAAGGAAAAAGAAAGTATCCCTTTGGTCGAATGGAGCTTATTGTCCACGCCAAAGAAAAGGGGTGACTTGGGATTGAAAAAAAATTATTGGTTTGGGCAATCACTAGCTACTAAAATTTTATGGAGAACATTGTTTGAGGAAGGTTTATTGGGTAACCTCATGAGGAATAAACATTTCCCTATGTTAACTATTGAATAACATATTAGAACCAAGCTTAAATCTCCTTGAGGAGTGTTAAATATGTATAAAGGGTTGATTCAATCTTTCCTTGTTACTGGGAAATGGAGGTATCCCCTAGAAACAAGAATTTTGGATTAGCTAGCCATTGTAGATATAATTTTAACCTAGGATAATGGCCAAAGGAGAGCTTGGCAGGGACCAAACATGTGTGCCTAACATTGAGGAAGAGTTTATGGATCATTTATTTATCTCTTGATATTTTGCAATACGATTCTATAGGGAGGTCTTTTGTTATTTCAATTGTCCAAGCTCTTGGAATGAAAGCTCCTTATACAATTAAATTCTTTCAACAACTACTGTCCTTTGTTTTTTGGGGGATCTAGCTCCAAAGAAATCATACTTTGTTTAGGGGCACTTAAGGAAGTGCTAGTTGAGTTGCACACACAACTTGAGTTACTTTTAAAAAGGAGCAAAGACATAGTGTACCAAAACATACTAAGCCAAAGAATGCATTGAATTTTAGGGCAAATGTGGTTTGAATTTTTTTTTTTTTTAATGGTGCAAACTAAGATATGAAATGTGGGGTAGGTATGACGCTTTTAGCTTAAAGATCATAGTAGGAATTAGATCAAATTTGAGGGCTAAGCTCTTGCAATCTGGGCTCTACATAGGTTTTCTAGTGATAGAGATGTAACATAGCTTCAAGTGGTTGGGGAGTTAAAGGTCATAGTGGATTGGTTTCAAAGGAAAGATAAGTTGGGTATTATTAACTTGCAACCATGGCATTGTAGGAAACTTATGACTTATTGTTAGTGGGTCATATTTATAGGGTGCATAATCAACAAGTAGGCATGGTGCATAATCTTAATCAACAAGAAAACATGGTGCATAATCTTAATCAACAGGCAATCATGGTGCATAATCTCAATATTTACATGGTGCATAATCTTAATCAATGAGGAGACACCATTTGAAAGGAATTTTTTGTATTGGATGAAGGATGTTTGGTATGCATAGAGAGCTAAGGTGGGATAACACTTCTAGAAGTAAAAATACTACAAGGAAAATACATTGTAGCAAAGGGTTTTAGAGTTATTTTTATTTTTTTCCAAAAACACATCTTCTACCACCTTTTCCATTCAGTATAGAGGTTTTAGAAAAACGTTAAATGGACAATCCTTATAATAAAATAATTGTGTGGGTGGAGGTTATAGTGGAATTCTTTTTGCAATGTGCTTTTTGGTAACACATTGTGTTGCTAGAATGTACGTATTGGTGCATTCATACTTAAGGCATTGGTGTTGGTTCAAGTATTACACATCGTATCTACCTTTTAATAACAATTTTCGTTGGTTCTCTTATACATAATATTCCATAGGCGATTATGTTTTGTCTTAAAGCACACCAATGCTAGTATAATTTTTATGCATCAATATTCATAATTTTTTTTTTTAAAGTCGCTAGTGCTCATACACCTATATAACGCACCAGTGCATTTTAAGAGTATAAAAGCATTGGTTCTTCTAGTTTATTTAAAGTGTTATCATGTATATTATCATAAAAACATTGGTGCATAGACAATTACAATACACTAATGTGGTTTGTTTATTTGAAAGAACTAGTGCAATTATTTCATTGTGGGCAGTAATGCATAGATTTTTGTTTTATTTTTTTGTTTTTTATTTTAACCATAATGAAAATTTGATTAACAAAAATCTAAATCTAGGGTGGAACAAAATTCGATAATTACATTAAAATTTCCTTTTAAGTTGAGTTTTGCTATCAAGGATAAAGGCCAAATTTTTATATAATACATCCACAAAAATATATCAACAGTTTTGTTCTTGATAATGTATACAAAATAGAATATGCCCAAAAACTGAATTAATTTAGCCTACATGTAGTCATTATGGATAGGGGTTGTTGTCTCTCTTCACTGTAGAGACATTATGTGACTCTAGATTCAATTATGGCAACGTGTGAGGAGAAAAATTAGCTGGGATAACTTAGAAAGAGGACCAAGGAGTTCCTTGTTGACCTATATTCTTTAGTTTTTTTATTTAACTCTTTAATGCACTAATTTCAACCTCTACGATTTGTACCTATTCTCTCTAGCTAACTGTAATTTCCATTTTGAATTCCATTGAGAGTTCAGGAGAATGTGTTGGGTATAGAGTTGAGCTATCTCATTCTGTATTTCCATGATTTCTTTAGAGAGCTTGAGTTAATTGTTTTTTCCTTGTGACTACTAGGGTGAGCGATGATTCCAAGCACGGTAAAAGGGTTTTGGAGAATAGGTGTAGCTGGTTGAGAAAGGAGAATCAAAATAGCAAAATCTAGGAGGAATGAAGAGGAACAACTATGGGAGGAAAGAATGAGTCAAGATGAAGCTATACAACAATGAAATAACATTTTAAATTGTCTATTATTTTCCTAAAAAACCCATGGGTGATGCCATGTTCACTTAATGGAGGTCCTCATACAATGAAACAATTATCATTTGAACCATGGATCGATCTCCCACCTTGTGCTTCTACTAGATTTCTTCTACTTAGATGGGAGAGGGACTCAATATAATAATGTGAAGGGAAAGTATCATAACCGAAATTGTAATTGACACTTATACCTTTCTCCCACACAACTTAAAATGCCACCATTAGCCACATAAGGGCATCCCACTTATTATTATGGAATTGGTGAGTGCACCTTGATCACATTATGTGAATATTCCATTCCTTTGACTCTATGGCTTGATTAGAAAGCACATGAGCCTTCTTGTTATTGTGACACAATATTTCCATTCCTTGAGTTGCTTCAATTATATTCTAATTATTTGGAATATGGAAGTAAGCTTAAAGTTTGAAGGGGGAGAGTTATAATAAAGGTGATTGATTATTAGATTAGAATGAGGCTAGAGATACTAAGGACTAAAGCTTGTTTTATTCCTTGGTAATAACATACACTTCTACTTGATTGTTAGTGGCTCAAACAAGGCTCCATGAATATGCAAGTTCCTTGTGTCCTCTTGGGTGCAAATGAAGCCCCTCGCATCTACTACCCTTGGTTTTTGTTTAGATGCTTTGTCAAAACATAAGACATTTTTTTTATCTTATCCATTTAGCAAACTCTTTTGGAGAAATTTGGAGTTGTCACATTTTGGGAGAGGGGGAAGTGGGGAGAGAAGAGGAGAGATTAGTTTAAGATTTGATATCCAATTTTCCCCTTGTTTGTCCATATTTTTTGGGACGTAAGCTTCATATCTCTGGAGTTGAGGTGTTTGAAGAAAAGAGGAATAACTCTTTTTGCTACTATCAAGGGTTGGGATTTGTTCTCATGAAATATAACTTTATTTATGGCTAACCAAAGTTTTTAGCAAATAAATTTAGGGAGAGATTTAATATCCACTTTCCCCCTTGTTTTTCCATATTTTGTTGGGACGTAAGCTTCATATCTCTGGAGTTGAGGTGTTTGAAGAAAATAGGAATAACTATTTTTGCTACTATCAAGGGTTGGGATTTGTTCTCATGAAATATAACTTTATTTATGGCTAACCAAAGTTTTTAGCAAATAAATTTAGGGGAGAGATTTCTAAATTCTTTTGAGAATGGGTTTTCTAGAAAAGGAGTTGGGAAAATCCTCAAATAAGTTTTGAATATTTGATGGCTAGTTAAGTCTAAGGGATAGTTCCTTTAAGGAATCAACCCAAAATAGTTCAGAGAAGCTACGAGAGATAAAGAGGAGGGGAATAGTTTCACTGCTTCCTCAACAGAGGGAATAAATTGAAGGGCCTTAAGTTCTTATTTTTAATATATTTTCATTCATGAGTAGTTTTTTATGGGCAAGGGTTTAATAAAATATGTTAATTTTTAGGATTCCATTAGTCTTCTAGATTTTCTTCCATAATCCATCTTTGGGAGGAAGTCCTTCAGTGAATAGGACAGATTCATAACCATTTCTAACAAGTAATATGATCCCCCCCCCCCCCCCCCCCCCCCCCCCCCACCCCCTCAATTATTCCTCTTATATGTGCTTTAGAGTGTGGCTAACTAATTTGGAACTTAGAAGATGGGATAAAGACTATAAATGGGGAGGAACCCTATCAGGATTTCAACCAGTCCAAACATGTTATGAACCTTACACCTTAAAAATCATAAGAAACCAATAATTACAACTCTCTTCATGGGAAACCTCCATTTACAATGCATATGATGTATGATATAATATATTATGATCCCGATGCTTGGTATCCTTAGTATATACATAAGAGATAAGGGGTACAATTATAAATAAATGGGACCATGAAATGTTCTAGCCTACATAACAATATAACAACATAAATGCAATCACTCAATATCTATGGCTTGATAATGGGTTTTAGGGTTAACATAGGGCTTAACATGCCCCTCCTCTTCAAGCAAGTGTTGTACTCAACACTTGACTAACTACTAGTGACTATGAATGAATAAGTCATCTTCTCATGTCACCTTTTCCATTGGTAGGATATTTTGTTTTATGAGGTACTACACAATTTTTGTTTAACTTAGCTTCTTAATATTTGTTTCAAGGATTGTTTTTTCTTCTAATATGATTTTTTCCTTCATTTATCTTTGGTACACTTTTAGGCTGCAAATGAATATCATAATCATGATCACGAGCAGGGGGAAAACCCTCAGGCATTACTCCTATTTTGGAATGATTGTCGATAATATTACGGAGATCCCCTGACATAGACGATATTGGAATTTGAAAATTTAGTGAAACAATTGTGCAATTACACCCTCATGCCTCTGTTTGAGTAGTTTTTTCATTCCATTAGAGCTTATCTCTTTAGAGGGTTTTCCTTGGATACCTCTAAGATCAATATCCTTGTATTATAAGGTAAATATTATGAAGATATCTTGGAAATTAAAGGTCAATTTTCCCAATTATTATAACCATTGTACCCCTAATACAACGTCAACACCACCCTTTCATATTGCAATCATGGGACTATCCAATCAATACTCCCTCATATTTAGATCAATACTATGGCGATTCCTTCGAAAAATTTATGGTACCTCCATCTGTAATCATTACTTGAAACAATGGTGCTAGATATGTGAAATAATTCATAAGTTTTGATACTTTGTAATTGATGAATTTATGTGTACTACTCATAATGAATAAACACAATTACCTTTTTCTTCTTGATATATCCTTCTATCTTGAGGGTTTGTGGAGTATTGATGCTGACCAATGCATGGCAAGGTATTGTTGGAGTAGTCTCTTCTAGCTCTAGATCTTGTGATGGTTCCAATTCTTAATATTCTTCTTCTTCTTCAGAGTCTACGTAGAATAATTTCTTCCCACCACATTTTTAAACTTTACTATACATGTTGTTGCAATTGAAACATAGTCCTTTTGTTCTTCTTTCATCCATTTGCCGAGGAGTCAACCTTGTTCGTCAAGTGAGGTTAGGAGAGAGCATGATTTTCTTTATAGTTTTTGATGACTAATTTTCTAGTAGCCATAATTTTCTTTCAACTTTCCTCACTAGACTGAAAGCATGCCCTAGGGATTTAGGTACAAGGAGGTGCACCTTATGTAGGATGCTTTCCTTTAAAGTTCCCATAAAGAGGTCTAACAATTTATTCTCTGAAATGTTCTTTACCCTAAGACTCAACCTTTGGATTTCTTAAATGTGCTCTATAATTGGACCTTTTTGTCGAATATTTACCAATTTACTAAAGAATGTGCTTCTCTTAACACCCCCATAATGTGTTATCAATTCCTTTGTAAAAATGGACCAAAATATAACATAATCCTCTTTCCTTTCATAAAGCCATTGATGCCATACATGTTGGTCTTTTTCTAAAACCATGGATGTAATATCTACCTTTTGTAAGGATATCACTTGGTGTAGATCAAAGTATTGCTCCATCTAGAATATCCATGTTATAGGATCATTGGTATAAAACTTCCTCATACAATGTATGGAATGTAGTAGTTCCTTGGTGTTGACTTGAAACCTTGACGATGTGGATCTTGGATTGAAAATTCACGAATATAGTTTCATGGTTCACTATTTGTGCTCTTCAATTGTGGTAAAATACTCCTCATATGTGATTGAGTCTCAATTTTATGCTTCTCCTTATGTTCATGATTTCCTTGGATCTCCATATCCTTTTTTTCCTTTTATAGAATGGTTTGCGATTCTTTTATGGATTTTTATATTTCTTCCTTATTTTCATTTTCGATTTCATCCATCATTTCTTCCTTATTTTCATTCATATTCTTTTCCATTTCATCCATCATTTCTCTTTTAAGGTTTCCTTGAGAACCTGATAAATCTACATTTCTCAAGATACACAACCATTTCTTTCACTAACTTTCTTCTCTGATTGGGAGAGCCTAAATTCTAATCTTCACTTTCTTCATAAGTCTTGGATGAGCCTTTCAGAGGATTAATTAGTCTAGTATATTTTTGTTAAGTTATGGTATGTTCTATGCTTATAATAGTTTACTTCTTTTTCTTATTTTATTCCACCGATTAGCAATCACATGTACATAAAGTAAAGTGCAGATAGAACATTAAACGATCGACAGAAAACAAGCCAAGACAAGAGACACAAGATGTGGTGGCTAGCCAGGGACAAACCCCACAATGTGTGGGGAAACCCTTTGATCAAATATTCTTTTATCTTCAATAATTCAGCAAAGAGAAATAGTACAATAAATCTGATTCATATCAGCAGTAGCAAAACCCTAGATCAGCAGCATCAGCATTTGCGGCTTCATTATCAAACTAGGGCAGACCATATCTCACAAACCGACCGTCGGATTGACTTCATTCCACCACCAAAAGTTTCGGCTTCCAGAGGAGGTTCAGATGAACCTACAACGCAGTTCCAAAGAGGAGATCTTCTAGGCCACGTAGGTCAATCTTTACTTCTGCAGTTGCAGCTTTAGTTTCAGCAGTTTCCGGCTTCAAACTAGGGCAGTTGATATCTTGCAAACCGTTCATCGGATTGACTTCATTCCACCACCAAAAGTTGCGGCTTTCAGAGGAGGTTCAGATGAACCTACAGTGCAGTTCCAAAGAGGAGATCTTCTAGGCCACGCAAGTCAATCTTTACTTCTGCAGTTGCAGCTTCAATTTCAACAGTTTCCAGCTTCAAACTAGGTGTGAGAGAGAGACCCATTGCAGCGCAGTAGAGAAGAGACTCATTTCTGCGTAGTAGAGAGAGAGAGAGATGTGATGAGATGTGTGAGTCCAAATGAGGAAAAGTCCTCTTATATTTATACACAACGTTGGTGGGTGAATAGATGCGACTGTTGGGCTTCTGAGCCTACATGAGTTGTAGGTCGGCTTGATAATAATTCCATAATCAAAATCAATTCATATCTCCATGAATACTTATCGGAATTGGATGATCTTTATATCAATCCTACACCTCTCGATGAGAGGAATCTAATAAAAATATTATTAGCCATGAATAAGATGACCCACATGAAGTTTTTCCCTGGTTGCCAATTTTAACACTCCCTCTCAACCATGGAGAACTTCATCTGCAATCTGTCTATTGGTTGTTACTATTCATCCATTAAATGCACTGCCCTGTACAGCCTAACCCTTGCCCTGCTCTGCTCTATTCTGCCTGTTCTGCTTTGTCTTGTTCTGCCCTGCATTGATCTGTACTGTTTTGCTCTGTTCTTCTCTGCTTTTGTCCAAATTATGAAGAAGAAGAAATGATCGAGGATGTATCATACTGACTCAAAGTCAGTCTCAGAGTATGTACCACTGGTCCCAGACCAGTCTCAACCAACTCGAAGTCAGCGTCATAGTGAGTACAACTCCACTGGTCCTAGACCATTATCATCCTCCACTGACTCAAAGTCAGTCTCAGAGTGCGTACCACTGGTCCCAGACCAGTCTCAGCTGACCCGAAGTCAGCTTCATAGTAAGTACCACTCCTACCACTGGTCCCAGACCCGTATCGCAGTCTCAAAGAGTGTACCACTGGTCCCAGACCAGTCTCAACTGACCCGAAGTCAGCGTCATAATATGTACCACTCTCACTGGTCTCAGACCAGTACTGCACTGACACGAAGTCAGTCTCGGAGTATGTACCACTGGTCCCAAACCAGTCTCAACCAACCAGAAGTTAGTGTCATAGTATGGTACAACTCCTACCACTGGTCCCAGACCAGTATTGCAGTCTCAGAGAGTGTACCACTGGTCCCAGACTAGTCTCAACCAACCCGAAGTCAGCGTCATAGTATGTACCACTCTCACTGGTCCCAGACCAGTACTGCACTGACACGAAGTCAGTCTCAGAGTATGTACCACTGGTCCCAGACCAGTCTCAACTGACCCGAAGTCAGCGTCATAGTATGGTACAACTCCTACCACTGGTCCCAGACCAGTATCATTGATCCCAGATCAATGGAGGTCATCCTAGCGTAGGGAGTACGGTAGATACAACGATGCGTCCATCGGTACTACTATGGTCCCTAACTTCATTTCCCTGCTCATTGATCAGATGAGAGGTACTTCCCATGAGTCCCAGACTGCATGGGTAGGATGCCTCGACATGAGAACTAATCAATCCTGTCCTCACAGGAGAACACATCAATCCTGCTACAATCGCCGTGGAGAACACATCAATCCAGGCTGCCATGGAGAACACATCAATCCAGGCCTCACAGGAGAACTAATCATCCTGCTACACAGGAGAGCGAATCATCCTATTCCACAAGAGAGCGAATCATCTTGTCCCACAAGAGAGCGAATCATCTTGTTCCAGTGTGCACCACCAGGGGAGGGTGAGTCACCATGTGGTCATATGTTGCTCTAGTAGGAACCACAAGCCCTCAGAGCTCCCAGAGCTCAATGTATGCAACATGCAGGACCCTTGTACAAGGGTTTCTTGCCGACTCCAAGTCGTTTGGGAAAATCACAGATTAGATCTTTCCTCGGGGCTTTGACAAGGTGTATCAACCTGTACATCATCTTAATGTGATGGAGCTTCCTTGCTCATGGACTTACCATATCCCAGATGAAGTCTATCTGTTGGAGCAATTGACGAATACGGGATTCCTCAATAATCGAATCCCACCTCTGGTTGTTACAGAGAATCACAGTGGTATCCAATGTAAATCCAAACAGCTCACGGAAGAGCTTTTGCAACCAAACTGCCTCACACGACGTTATGCTAGCAACAATATATCCTGCTTCGGCGGTGCTCAAAGCCACCAACTTCTACTTCCTGCTCATCCAGGATATCGAAGCAGATCCCAAGGTGAAAGAGTACCTGGAAGTGCTCTTACGGTCCACCACACTGCCTGCCCAATCAACATCGGTATATCCAACTAGTCTCACATCTCTGGCAGTGTATCTTAATCCATGAGAGATTGTGTCCTGAAGACATCTCAGAAGATTCCTGGCATCAATGCAGTGAGGCTCAACAAAATATGAGCTCACAGTGCTAACTGCAAAACATATGTTCGGACGGAGGTTCACCAATAACATCAATTCGAATGAGTTTTTGAAACTCAGAGGCATTTCCCAAGTCTGGTCCGACATCACTACCATATAAATTCTAAAAGTTAAGATCCTTGAGGTAGTCACAGGCTTGCAGTCCATCATACCAAATCTTTCCAATATCTTTACCACATATTTTCCTTGAGATAGGAAAATTTCCCTTGGCTTCTGCCATACTTCAAGTCCTTGGTCCTTTATTTCAAATTTAGAAGCCAGCTCCCTCTTACATTTGTGAATGAGAGGGTTTGCACCTGTTAGAAAGAGGTCATCCGCATACAACACCAGTATGAGAGGCTTGTCATATTCAACCTTAAAGTAAAGGTTAGGATTAGCTTCACTCCTAGTGAATCCCAGCTTCACCATGCTCGGGGTGCTTGCTTCAGCCCATAGAAAGCCTTCTTCAACCTGCATACATGAGATTTTCAATCATAAATCTCAAATCCTTCAGGTTGCTCCACATAGACCTCTTCTTTGATAGAACCATGCAAGAACGCGGTCTTAACATCCATCTGATGTAGGTTCCATCCTTGTGAAGCCACAAGGGCTATGATCAAGCGGATGGTCGTATATCTAGCAACAAGTGCAAATATCATAGTCTATACCTCCCTTCAGGGATAAACCACGAGCAACAAAATGAACCTTATAATTTTCCATACTTCCATTTGCTGCATGCTTTATCTTGTATAGCCATTTTGAAGTAACAATTGTCTTGTCCAGGGTCAGGGAACTACTTCCCAGACATCATTCTCCATAATAGACTCATATTCTATGGTCATAGCATCCTTCCATAGTTAATGCTTGATGACATATGAGAATGATGAAAGTTCATTTTGTATGATCGTGCTCATGATGGTCAGGTATCCCTGATACCTGTTAAGTTTCTTACTTTGATGGAAGGTTCCTCAGGGTGCAGCATATCCTTCAGCATCATCAAGTATCCCCCTAAGCCATGAAGACCTCTTCCTAGAAGAGGAAGGCTCATGTGGATGAGGACCAATTGGATCCATGGGTTCTTCTACATCAGGAATTGATTCATCATCCTTTTCTTTCGGTTCCCTGGTGTCGGCTTCTTGAGAGCTACTCAAAGTCAGCAGATTGTCCACCTTGCTGAGAGCCATATCTTTGTCAAAGGTGACATCATGACTAATCACGACTTCCCTTTGACCGGTGGTGAACATTTCTTCAAGAGTTTAGGAACCCAATGCTTGATGAGGGCATCGATTTTGTACATATACGGTGGTGATTGTAGTTTCAGCCCATAGAAACTTTGGAAGTCTTTGATCATGTAGCATGGCCCAGACAGCTTCCATCATCGTGTGGTTCTTCCACCACACCATTCTGCTCAGGAGTATGTGGTGTAGTAGTCTCCCTCTTAATGCCAACCTCAGGTATGCCTGAGTAAACCAATTGTAATATATCAGAGGTCTTGCTTTGGCTTGAGGGGAATGGTCCCCTTTTGAGCTTTCCTTTGGCACATCCCGGACATACACCTTCTTTCTCTACTTGGAATTCGGGCATCCCTGTTACCATCTGTCTTACATCGGGTAGAGCTTTGTAATGAAGGTGGGCAAACCTCCGATGCCAAAGTTCAGACTAAAGAGTTGTGTCACAAGACATGACACCTAGCGGACTTCCATCGACCTGATATAATGAATCAACACTAAACCCAAGAGTAAAGACATCTTTAACATTATTTTTCCATATACATACCTTGCCATTGCTGAAGGTTACCTTGTAGCCTCTATCTTCCATTGCCAAGATGGACACTAGGTTCCTTCTGAGGTCAGGTGCATTTAATACATCCTAGAATTTCTAGCCTTCTTGAATGCTTGTCCTCTTCCTTGATTCCCAGCTCTCCTCTTACCTTTGCTGTTGAATTTTTCATTCCTTTGATTGCCATCAGAGGGATTTCGAGTTGCACCACTGCATACTGTACCGTGCTCCTCTAATCATGATTATCATAATGCTGCCCATGTCCATGATTTTATCCATCATAATGCTGCTCAAACTAGAGTGCATCATCATCATGCTATCCTATATGTCAATGATCTCATGTTGCCCTTTATGTCCACGATCTCATTCATCATGATGCTCATGATCTCATACATAGTGACTTGCTTTATCGCAAATGTAACATCGTCATTTTCTTCTAGCCTTAGGTCCAGCCTTTCCTTTTGATTTAGTCCCGGAATTATTTCTTTTCTTTGCATGAGAAGAAAAGGCAGGAGGAGGATCTTTAGGCATGGGCATTTCTTGCACTTCTTCCCTTGTTTCTTCTTGAATGCATCTAGCCATTAATTCCTCGAAACCAGGAATTACATTATAGTTCTAAAGAGTAGTCCTGAACACATACCGTTCAAATGGCAATCCTCCAAGAGTTGTGAGTGCCATTTCTCTGTCAGTAATAGTTTCCCCAATAGATAGGAGATCGTTCTTGATCTCGGTGATTCTTAAGGAGTATGCTTGCATACTTTCATCTTTACCCTTCTTGATTTCCTTCAGCTTATTTCTAAGAAACAAAACTTGATTTGCATCATTAACTTTAAATACACTCACCAGTCTATCGTAGATTTCCTTGGAGGTTTCCAGTTCAGAGATGTAGGCCACCAAGCGCTTGTCGATAGAGTCCCAGATGATCTTTTTTGCTTTAATTTCTCCGTTCTTCCATTTGTTCCTGGCAGCAGGAGGTGCATTTGATGGAGGCTCAACAATATTGCCTCTTACATGACCCAACACTCCTTGATCCTCTAGGGTTAGATCGATAGACATCTTCCATCCGTGATAGTCAGCTTTCTCACGGAGCTTGTCTTCAACAGGGAAGAGTGTTGAGGACCCCGTAGTTCTTTTAGAATAGCCTTGCCAATCTTCTCTTCAATGATTGCTCTTACTCTTGCTCGGCCTTTGTCTTCACCTCAGATCTGATACCATGTTAAGTTATGGTATGTTCTATGCTTATAATAGTTTACTTATTTTTCTTATTTTATTCCATCGATTAGCAATCACATGTACATAAAGTAAAGTGTAGATAGAACATTAAACGATCAACAGAAAACAAGCCAATACAAGAGACACAAGATGTGGCGGCTAGCCAGGGACAAACCCCAAAATGTGTGGGGAAACCCTTTGATCAAATCTTCTTTTATCTTCAATAAATTCAGCAGAGAGAAATAGTACAATAAATCTGATTCATATCAGCAGTAGCAAAACCCTAGATCAGCAGCATCAGCATTTGCGGCTTCATTATCAAACTAGGGCAGACCATATCTCACAAACCGACCGTTGGATTGACTTCATTCCACCACCAAAAGTTTTGGCTTCCAGAGGAGGTTCAGATGAACCTAAAGTGCAGTTCCAAAGAGGAGATCTTCTAGGCCACGTAGGTCAATCTTTACTTCTGTAGTTGCAGCTTCAGTTTCAGCACTTTCCGGCTTCAAACTAGGGCAGTCGATATCTTGCAAACCGTTCATCGGATTGACTTCATTCCACCACCAAAAGTTGCAGCTTTCAGAGGAGGTTCAGATGAAACTACAACGTAGTTCCAAAGAGGATATCTTCTAGGCCACGCAAGTCAATCTTTACTTCTGCAGTTGTAGCTTCAATTTCAGCAGTTTCCGGCTTCAAACTAGGTGTGAGAGAGAGACCCATTTCAGCGCAGTAGAGAAGAGACTCATTTTTGCGTAGTAGAGAGAGAGAGATGTGATGAGATGAGTGAGTCCAAATGAGGAAAAGTCATCTTATATCTATACACAATGTTGGTGGGTGAATAGATGCGACTGTTGGGCTTCTGAGCCTACATGAGTTGTAGGTTGGCTTGATAATAATTCCATAATCAAAATAAATTCATATCTCCATGAATACTTATCGGAACCGGATGATCTTTATATCAATCCTACACCTCTCGACGAGAGGAATCTAATAAAAATATTATCAGCCATGAATAAGATGACCCACATGAAGTTTTTCCCTGGTTGCCAATTTTAACAATTTTGGATCTTTTCTTGAAGTCAAGTGAAAAAATAATAATACTCCTATTAAGGAGGCCATTGAGGTCATCAATCACCTCACTGACCCTGATACCTCTCGTTTAGTAGAGATTTGTCTTACTTCTACTTTTTTATGCTTTGAAGGGGAATTCTATGAACATACATGCGGGGTGTCCATGGGCTCCCCCTTTTCCCCAGTTGTTGCTAATATTTTTATGGAAGACTTTGAATCCAAGGCTTTGGCATTAGCGTGTCTCTTGCCTAAGCTATGGAAAATATTTGTGGATGATATTGGTGTCATCTGGCCAAGATGAGTTATATCAGTTTTTCCAACATCTCAACAATTAATCTTCCTCCTTAAAGTTTACTATGGAGCAAGAGGTTGATGGGTTCCTTCCTTCCCTTGATGTTCTCATTTCGAAGAAGGATGATGGTTCTTTCTCCCACCAGGTGTTTCGGAAGAAAACTCATACTGAGCAGTATCTTCATGCAAACTCTCATCATTTCCCTGCTAAAAAATGGGGTGTTCTCAACACGCTTGCTACTCGTGCTCTGAGAATCTCTGATGAAAATAACCTTGATAAAGAGAAAGCCCATCTTCTTAACGTTTTTGTTAATAATGGTTATAGTAGGGACCAAGGTCTAAAATATTTCCTCAAAGCTAGCAGAGGTCCCAAGGCTAGGAAAGACCCCATAGATCAAGTCTTAGGGGTGCATCTCCCTTTCATCTAGGGGACCATTGACAAGATTGTGAGAATCCTCAAAAAGCAGAATGTTCCCTCAACCTTTAGACCCCTCAGCATCATTCGTAGCTCCCTAAGATCTGTAAAAGACCATGTTGACCCCAAGGGCATGAAAGGTGTTTATGTTATTCCATGTTCGTGTGGGACCCCTATGTTGGTGAAACTGGGACCTCTATTAATCAGAGGATTCATGAGCATGCATATGACATCAATCATGGGAGGACCCAGACTTCAGCCTTAGAAGAGCACGTGGAGAAGACTAAGCATCATATATGTATTGAGGAGGCCAAGGTTATTGCTAAGATTGCTCATTTTCATCATCGGAAGTTTAGGGAGGCCATAGAAATTGAAAGGAGGCCGAGCAATCTCAATAGGGATGATGACTGAAAGATTAGTAGTTGTTGGATCCCTTTCCCTTCCTCTTAGCCCCCCTCCCCCACCCTCACCCCCCCCCCCCCCCTTATTACCCCTTTTCGTCTTTTTATTTCCTTTATGATATTTTCCCTCATCTTCTGGATTGTTTGGATTTCCCTTTCTATTGTTTTGTTGTTTTTTGATACTCGTGACCTTTTCTTTTCTTTTTTATTATTTTATTCATATAAATTTACTTATATTTCATTTGTTGAAAATAAGAGGATAATAAAACCTCCCTTATTATTTATTTAATCTCTGAGTTTAAGTTCTAAAAAAATTTAGTATATTTTTACTTAGTAATTTGATATATAAATAAATAAGTTTAAAATTATAATAATTTATTTTAGATAAAAAATCAACTAATTAATTGATTAATTGATTATCATTTAGGTTTAATCCTTATTGTTCCCATAATATTTTTCTCTCATTTAATATAAATAAATAATTTGAATAAAAGAGTTAACTAATTTATTTAGTAATTAATAATCCTTTATTTATAAATTTATTCTAGTTCATACCATAATACCTCATAGGTTGGAATTATTATGAGTTTATATATTTTATTTATTTTTAATAGAAAATTATACATATTTGGTTATATAAAAATAGGCCTAGTAATAAAATTAACTAATTAGTTATTTATCGAATAAACAAAATATTTTATTCCCTATATTATTATGAGTTTATTTAGTTTTTATTATTAGTAAAGAAAAAAAGGGTAATTAAATTATTAGGTTTATAGTTCCTAGTTCAATTTTTGTTTTGTTTTGTTTTGTTTTTTTTTTTTTTTAGATATATTTAGGTACATATGAACTTAAAAATAAATATGTCTAACAAATTAATTAATGAATTAACTAAAATTTCCCTAACTCTTGGACCAGTCAAATATAGTTGTTGCCCTGCCAATTGTACCCATTCCCTTTGGTCAGTTATAATTGTTTCTTTCTAGCCGTTTGAATGATTTGTCTCTCTATTTAACTTGTGCTTGGATCTGGTTCTTCATCTTGTCCTGATGATGAACCACACTTGCTAGTTCGAAACGTGTTGACAAATGAATTTTGATGTGATTATCACTGAAAACCTGTCTCAAAAATTTGATATGGATCACAGAAGCCTCAATTCAATAATAATACTCCTCTGTATCATAATTTTTAGTCACCCCGAAAAAAGGATCTTCTAATTAAAATTTATGATACTTGTCAGTTACAGACCTTTAAAACCTTAATTTGGAGAATATTTAAAAGACTGGTATTTTTCTTGATATATATGAGATTTGAGCCCTTCTAAATTTGAAACTTTTGTGTGTAATGCTATGATATTTCTTCTTTGTAATTCCACACATTTGCACAGAATTTGATGTGCCAAGTGAAAGTTATGATAACCTTCTTAAAACTTGTTGCTTGTTGACTTCTTCCCAAGATAAATTTTTTATAACTTTCCACATGTCCATTTCTTCAAATATAATTCTAATAACTGAGGTAATACAATATGTCTCCTAAGATCTTTAAAAATTTCAGAGTATAAAATGTCCAATAAAAATGTTATATCAAATATGCCAAGATGACCTATTTGAAATTGATTCCATGACCATTTAGAAACCACCACTTTCATAGAATATATGTAGGACATTATAGTGAACCAAAGTATACATTTTTCACAACATGTACCTCTAACTCATCCTTAAAATAAATTATAGTGAAAATACCAAATAACCCTTTTGAAACTGATTTTAGCAACATTTAGGAATCATAACTTCCTTAGAGTGTACCTCTGAAAATATAGTGAGCCAAACTTTGAAATTTTTATCATGGGTACCTAGCAATCTCACCTATGTCCCCTCAAAATTTCATGGTCTAAAACAACACCAAACAAAATTATAGAAAAAATTTCAAGTTGACATGTTTGAAATTGATTTCAGGAGCATTCAAGACCCTAACTTCCTCAGAGCATATCATTGAAAGTTTAGAGAACCAATATCTAAGATTTTAACCAAAGGTTCCTCGAGATATATCCTTAATATGATCCAAATTTCACCATCTATTGATAATGTTGGAATTAATGTCAAATGATCATAGTCATGTTGATGAGTTTGATTGATGTTCATGAGGTTTCTTGATGTTGCAAGGTCAAGGTTGATTGTGTTGATTGCTTGATGTGTAAAGGATGAACAAAGTGATGTGAAGTGCAAAGGCTGATTAAATGATGTATTGTACAAAGGTTTTGATGTTTGTCCATTGATGATTACTTTGATGATTTTTACAAACAAAATGAAGATATAACATACAAGAATTAGAGAACAAAGTCAGAGAACTAGAGAACATGTTATGGTATCAATAGAATCAAATGTACAAAATCATTTATATTTTTGGCCTATTTATAATAGTAACACTCTTGTTGTTCTCAGGAATAGTGTTATAACACAAATCATCTAGTGTCTAAACTGCGTTACCCTAGATAATAATGCACCATATCTTCAACCAACCTATGTTACGACACATTTGTCTATCTAAGCCTTGTATTATGCAATACCAAATGATTAACTATGATTCTTTGGATGTGCAAACAATAAAAATCAAACTTGCCCCGATTTGAGACAACTGAAAATGAAGAGGTGAGATGCAAATAGTCTTGAAATACCAAGAGACAACTCCTCATTTCGAATTCTTGCATATAATGCAAACAATTAGAGAGCCATGTTTATAAAAGATGCACAATTGAATGAGAATTAAGTTTTATGAATTGAATATTTGTATGGGAGAGTTCTTGAACAACCTCGTAAGGAGAAAGAGAAATTAAAAGAGAAGCAAAAGTGGAGTAGACTTGAAGAAGAGAAGAAGAGATGATAAGTATCAGAAAAGAGGGTAAAAACTAATTTTAGAACAAAGACAAATGCCAGGTAACCAAAAATTCTGATTTGCAATTTGATTAAGGGGACTGTAGTCTCCTTTCAAGTAGTGGCTCGATAAAGAACATGTTGGAACATGCTGAGGTAGGAGCCTCCTTTGGGTTGTAGTCCATAGAAAAATTTTGGGAGTCAGAGCTTCCTTGCAAGTTGAAGCTTGCAAAAGAATTGAGGTAGCAACCTCTTGTAGGTTGGAGCATAATTTTTTTTTGATGTAATAAGGGAGTAGGAGCTTGCCTTCACATCACTTCAACTAATAATTCATGGTTTTCTCACTTTATAGGTTTCCACTTATATTCAGGGTCTTCATGTCTTGCATGTTGAATTTATCATTTGTGTGAATGCTTTTGAATTCAGTTTATATATGCAAATATATCTCTGGTAACTACAAAAGAAACAATTAACAACTAAACATATACATAAGCCATTAGTTAACAAAGAAAGCAATTGAAAAATGAAATTAATTTGAATTGATTAATTGAAAAGATACAATTATTGATTCACCCCCCTCAGTAATTGCCAAAGTATTTATCAATTGTTATTAGAGCATGATCCTTTTATCTCAGCTTAACTATTGGAAGGGAGATCTAGTGCATAGGAATGTCCAGTCAAGGAGGATTTTCAATGAATAAAGTACCCTTGTCCAGTGGTACAAATTATGCTTTCTGGAAAATTAGGATGAAGGCACACCTAATGCCACTCAGCGTAGATGTGTGGGATACAATAGATAATGGCTATAAGAATTGCCTGATAAGGTACAAAGGACCACAAAATTGAATTTAAATGTAATGTTAAAGCTACAAATGCAATTCTGAATGAAATAGCCGAATCAGAGTTCTTTAAAAATGAATGATGACGAAGACATAGGCAAGTTCTTCCTTGGAGTGTATGAAATAGTTAATGTCATGTTGGGACTAGGTGAGAAGATTAAAGAGGCTACAATGGTTCAAAAGATATTGAGATCTCTACCTACCAAGTTCAATCCCAAGGTATTAGCAATTGAAGAAATAACCAACTTTGAGATACTAACAAGGAATCAACTACTTGTTTCCTTGACAACATATGTGATGATAATTTCAAGAGGAAAGTTAGTTACCAGAGATGTAACTTTTGAAGAAGAAAATTCTACAAAAGACAAGGAATGCTCATGCTCAGACTCTGATGAAGAAGAAGCAAAATTTGTTAGAAGATTGAAGAAAGGTACATGTAAGTACAAAGGAAAACTCCCATTTAAATGTTTTAATTGTGGAAGAGTGGGGCATTATGCCTCAAAATGTCCATATAAGAAATAAGAAAATTAGTTTAGAGGGAAAGAAGAGAACAAGTTTAATAAAAATTAGAAAGAGAACAAGTTTAAAAAGAAGAGCTTCAATGCATAAGAAGATAGTAATACATCTGAAGGTTCTAGTGAATTCTCTGGTGAAGATGGAGCTAGCAAATTTATTCTAATGGCCATAGAAAATTTTAAAGGAACTTAATGAATATGAAGAAGAAGAAGAAGAAGAAGAAGAATAAGGCAAGGTAGATCTTGAGGGGGAGTTGATTAGTGCCCTAGAGGAAATAGATAGACTCAAACAAAAGAATAAGAAACAAAAAGATATTTTGTTAAAATTTGTAAAAGAATAATATAATTTAGAGGAGTTTATCAAGTTGAAAGTTGAATTGGAAGAAGCCAAGAAGGTGGAGGACATTCTACTACAATAATTAAAAGAGAAAAGTAAGGAGTGTGAAAGAATGGAAGAATAAATAGTAACCCTAAAGAAAAATCTAGAGAAATCATAAACTGATTTAAATATGAAACTTCAACATATAAAAGGATCTGAAAAATTGGATGTGATATTAAATGCTCAGAGATATCCACTTATGAAAGTTGGGTTAGGCTATGAAGGAGAATTTAGTGAAAGGAATACAAAATACAAAAGGACCTTTAGTTTTGTAAAAGTAGTCAAAGGAGACAATGATAGTCCACATCAACCTGAGAATAAGGAGGTCAACATCACACTTAATATACAAGGAAACATTACACCTAAGGAGTAGCAACAAAAATAAACAAGAAGAGTGGAAAAACATACAATAAGCTACTAGAGACCGTACTTCTTCAAGAGAGAAAGTTATCAAATTCCAAGGAGGATCTATTCTCAAGTATTATCCATTCCTAGGTATCAAAACATTTTCTATGGATATTGTTATTATTGTAAACATTTTGGAAACAAAGCTATAAATTGCAGAGCCCATATCAAAATAAATGAAATTAGAAACCCTAAAAGAAGTGAAATAAGCCATATTTCTACAAATATCAAAACAAATATGAATCTAGACATGAATCTATTTTCTCCACTCTTTGATATCACTAAATGTTTCTACTGTCACAATTTTAGGCATAAGTCATATGAATGTCAGCTCAGAAATAGTAGGTCACAATCTCAAAATAATTGTAGAACATAAGAACATATGTAGTGGAGAAAGAAGAAAGAAGAAAATAAAGCTAATAAGTGTGGCCTAGTTTTGTATGCTCAAAATCAAAATAGTCAATGGTATGTGGAAAATGGTTATTCTAGACATATGACAAGAGACAAAAGTAAGTACTTAGTTTTAGATGAAAATAAAATAGGGAATGTCACATTTGGAAATGATGCAGTAGGAAGAATTAAAGGAAAGGGTACAGTCAGTTTGAATAATGGCAGAGGAAAGGCTCAGGATGTATTATTTTTTGAAGGACTGAAACATAATTTTCTGTGTTAGTAGATGTGTGATAGAGGTTGTGATGTCCTCTTCAGAGCTCAGGATTGTGAGATTAGTTCAACAACAACAAGGAATGTTTTTTCTAAAGGAGTTCAAACAAAAAAAATGTATATATCTTGAAGGAAGAAAATGAAGAGTGTTATATGAGCAAACAAGATGAGTCTTGGCTATGGCATATGAGTTTGTGGCATCTCAATTTTATCACATCATTAGGCTTAGTAAAAAGAGAGCAATTAAAGATCTACCAAAGACAACGAAACCTCAAAATCCCATTTGAAAATCACGCCAAATGGGAAAACAGGCTCAAACTTCATTCAATATCAAGGATAACTTGTCAAGTAGAAAGCCTCTATAATTAGTACATGTGGTTTTGTGTGGTCCTTATAGAATGAAAGCACCAAGATGAGAAATATATTTAATTCCGTTAATTGATGACTACTCTAGATCAACATGGGTAATATTCTTAAGAAACAAGTCATAAGCATTTGATAAGTTTAAAGCATTCAAGGCATTAGAAGAAAATCAAACAGGATACAAGGAAAAATGTATAAGATTAGATAGATGAGGTGAATTTACATATGATGAATTTGTAGAATTTTGTGATGAACTTGGTATAAAAAGGAAATATACTATTGCAGACACTCAACAAAATGGAGTTGCAGAGAGACAAAACAAGTTTGTACAACAAATGGCTAAAGCCATGATGAGAGAAACATTCCTCAAACCTATTGGGCAGAAGCAGTTCACACAATCATTCACATTCTGAATAAGGCACATCTTAAACCAAATTGTGATAATACGCCATATCAATTGTCGCATGGCAATCCAACATCTATCAAACATTTTAATGTTTTTGGAAGTAAGTGCTATATCAAAAACAATGATGAAAAGTTATGGAAGTTTGATTCAAGGTCAAGTGAATGATATTTTTGAGATATTCAACAAAAGTAAAGGATAAAAGTGTTATAATAAATGATTGCATCAGATTGTGGATTGTATAGATGTAAATTTTTTTGAAGAGCTGCATAACAAGAACACGAATACAAGTTTTATCAATCCTCTAGATCAACATTCCAATGAAGAAGAAGGAAAACATGTTGAAGGTTCAGAAGAAATAAAGATCGATTCAAAGGATCCCTCAAGGTATGTGCAAAAGAACCATCCTGATAGTCAAATTATTGGTGATGAAGATGCAAGAGTTCAAACAAGGAGGAAACTTGCAGAAACAATAGATCAAGCCCATGTTGTCAAAGATTGAACCAAAGATTTTTTTAGAAGCAAGCAAAGACAAACACTGAATAAATGATATGAAATAGGAACTCGATTAAATTGAGAAGAATAAGGCCCATGAAATAACACCTAGACCAATAGGAAATACTATCATTGATACAAAATGGGTATTCAAAAATAAGTTGAATGAATAAGGGTCAATTGTTAGAAATAAAGCAAGTCTGGTATGCAAGGGTTACTGACAGGTAGAAGGATTAGACTATGAAGAAACTTTTTCTCCAGTGAAAAGGTTAGAGGCAATCATAATGTTCTTACCTTTGTATATTATAATGATTTCAAAGTGTACCAAATGGATGTAACTTCTACCTTTCTGAATGGAGAACTTGAGGAAGAAATCTATATAGAACAACCCAAGGGCTTCTTATTGTTAGAAAATCCTAACGATGTATGCATGTTAAAGAAGGCATTGTATGGAATTAAACAAGAACCATAAACACGGTACTCTAGGTTGGACAAGTACCTTCAAAACCATGATTCCAAGAGAGGTGCAAATGATAGTAACTTGTACATAAATGCCAATGAAGATGGACTCCTAATTGTGGTGGTGTATGTGGATGTTATTATGTTTGGAAGCAACAAAGACTATTTAGTGCAATGATTTTCTAACGAGATGAAGTATGAGTTTGAAATGTCAATGATTGGGGAGATTAATTTTTACTTGGAGTTGCAAATTTTACAAGATACAAAAGGTATATTCATATTTTAAGAGAAGTATATAAAGGATATGTTGAAAAAGTTCAAAATGGAAGACTGCAAACCTGTCTCAACCCCATGGAAATTGGATGCAAGTTGTGTGTAGATGATGAATCACCTGATGTTGATCAAAAGATTTACATATATATGATAATAAATTTACTATATCTAACATCCTCTAGACTAGATATAATATTGGCAGTCATATTGGTGGTAATATATTAGTCAAAACCTAAATAAAGTCATATTTTAGCAACAAAAAGGATATTCATATATTTGAAAGGGACTACAAACTATGGACTATGGTACCCAAAAGGAAAGGACTTCACATTGACAACATACACAGATGTATATTGGACTAGTTGTATAGATGACAGGAAGAGTATGAGTGGTGGTGCATTCTACTTAGGAGAATCACTGGTTGCATGGTTAAGCAAAACACAATCCTCAGTATCTCTATCTACAGTAGAAGCTGAATACATAATAGTTGCAACTTTTTTCACACAAGTGTCGTGGATGAAAGAAAATCTACAATATATGAAGGTAATTTTCAGTGAACCAATATCTATTAAGTACGATAATATTAGTGCAATAAGCATCTCAAAAAATCAAATGCTTCATTCTAAGACTAAATGAAATATTCATATAAAGTATCACTTCCTCAGAGAATAGGTGGCTGAAAAAATAGTGAAGCTAGAATACATATCAACAAAAGAGAAGATATCAAACACATTTACTAAGCCACTAACAAGAGAGCCATTCAAATATCTAAGGCACAAGTTGGGAATAGTCCCTACTTCCTCTTCTCATTAGTTTGACTTCAAAGAGGAGCTTTAAAGGAATGTAGAGAATATGAAAAAGTATGGAGCATCTAAAGGGAAGATTCTACTACAACAGTAAGAAGTATTTGAATGAAAGTAAGAAGAAACAAAGAATGAAGCAATGTCTAAGTGTCAAGAATTTGAGGCAGCTAGAGAAGCAACATGAATAAAGAAAAATTTGTACTTGCATCAATCCATCTTCATCATGAATGATGCCTTCAACTTAGTCCAATCATTCAGAATTTTATCCTTTGGTACAAAATTTTGTGCAATACATACATACATACATACATACATACATACATACATATACATATACATATACATATACATATACATATACATATACATATACATATACATATACATATACATATATATATATATATATATATATATATATATAGATATATGACACAATGAATAAGCATGTTCAGAATGCATATGATTTATCTTAGCATTTTCATACCTAGTCAAAGCATTTTGAATATGAGTCTAGCTCAAAGTATATTTTTGCATCATTAGAATTCCTCAAAATTGTTCAGCCTTTGATGACTTTAAATATGCATGACCTATGCATCAAAATATTTTGTATTTCTTATGTATTCAATTAATGTTTTCCGAATCTTAAAGAAAGAAAAACAAGTTTTTTTTTTTAATATTTAAAGTGAAAGAAACAATATTGATATCAAGCCAAGATGAACAATAACTATCCATCCTTATTTATGTTTGGTCACAAGGTGTCTTCAATGTGAAGTGTCACGTGAATGAAAACCAAACCATATTTAGTGCAACTATAGTGGTAAAGTTATCATGCTATAAAACTTCATACATAAATGTAGAAGTGCAACTAAGCACATAAGTTAAGAACATATTACATGTCCAACGCAAAAGAATTTCAAATACATCTACTATGACAAGGTTGAAGCAAGTACTATTTGACAGAAAAATGACTTTATCAGAGATATTTGATCAAATGAAGAGCCATAGTATCATAAGGATATGAGCATAACATCAATTCATCATGATCTAATCATTGTGTGATATCTTTGCACCAATATCAATGAGAAGTCTAAAATAATCTAGAGAAAACAAGCATTCAAGTGGAAAAAGAGCACTATTCTTGACACAAAACCATATCCAGAAGTCTTGTGCCAAATCTCTTAATAAAAATTTTGTTTCCAAAACCAATTATGAATAGAGAAAATTAATAGTGATATATGGTCAACTAAAATAATCAATGCAAATGTCAGTAAATAAATCAATCAAAGTTCAATACTGTGATTTCATTACCATAAATTCAAAGCAATAATACTGATGCAAAGTCTTAACTCAAAGTCCATCTTTTTTCAAAAACCAATCATCAATGAATCCTAGAATTAAGAGACATACTGACGCATAAAGAATGATATCAAATGCAAAGATACTATAGTTAAAGACAAACACATAAATAAACTTCTATGCAGAGATATCACCAACGCAAACCACTGAGTAAAGTTGGAATGGGAGAATGATGAATTGAGGTTATTAGTCTTGAATATAGGCACACTGGAATCAAGTTTTAAATTCCAATTAAGAAAAAAAATAGTGATTTCTATTTATCTGGTAAACATGTGTGGCACAATGAATACCAAGTCATGATTCATTATCTGAATATGGTAAAACAAATTGAAATCTATCTCTAGTTCGAAGCTTAACATTTTATTGGTAATATGATATGGATATGACCTCTTTTGAAGCAAACTGTGTCATCTTCTTAACTAGATTTTACATCATCAAAATAAAGTGGTATTCCCTTTCATTTAAACAACAAAGACACAGTCGAGGGTGCATTATTCATATATCGACAGATAAATTCTTCAAAGGTAGTTGGCAATGATTCTTGCAAAAGTCAACAATATGACTCAATGTTCACTAAGCAAATTCCCTTGTCATTGATGTCAAGGGGTGGTGGGGGGGTGAGGAAAGGAGAAGCAACTTTTAGGATAAATAAGAAGAGACTCTCAGGGGGAGGAGCATATTGTTTCCATTGATGCTAAAGGGGGAGAATGTTGGCAATGTTTGCATTGATGTCAAATGATCATAATCATGTTGATGAGGTTGCGTGATGTTGATGAGAAATCTTGATGTTGCAAGGTTAAGGCTGATTGTGTTGATTACTTAATGTGTAAAGGTTGATCAAAGTGATGTGAAGTGAAAAGGATGATTAAGTGATGTGATGTACAAAGGCTTTGATTTTTGTCGATTGATGATTGTTTCAAACAAAATGAATATATACCACACAAGAACCATAGAACAAAGTCAAAGGACCAAAGAAACAAATAATATATGGTATTAGTAGAATCAATTGAATAAAATCATTTATATTTTTGGCCTATTTATAACAATAGCACTCCTGTTTCTCTCAGCACCAATTTTATAACGTAGATAATCTGATGTCCTAGATAGTAACACACCATATCTTCAGGCATCGCGCATTACAACACATTTGTCTATTCGAGCCTTGTCTTATGCAATATTAAATGTTTGACTATAATTATTTGAAAGTGAAAACAATACAAAGAAAACTTTTCCTAATTTGAGACAACTAAAAATTAAGATGTGAGATGCAAATAGTCCTCGAATACTAAGAGACAACTCCTCATTTGGAATTCGTGCATAGAATACAAACATTCAGAGATCCATGTTTATAAAATATGCACTGTTGAAAGAGAATTAAGTTTAATGAATTGAACATTTGTATGAGAGAGTTCTTGAATAACCTGGTAAGGAGAAAAGAGAAAGTGAAAGAGAAGCAGAAGTGGAGTAGACTTGAAGAAGAGAAGCATAGAGGATAAGAAGTAAAAAAGAGGAAAAAAACTAATTTCATAACAAAAACAAAGGCCCGTAACTAACAAATCTGATTTGTAATTTGATTAAGGGGATTGTAGTCTCCTTTCAAGTTGTGTCTTGATAAAGAACACGTTGGAACCTGTTGAGGTAGAAGTCCCTTGTGGGATGTGGCCTATGGAAAATTTTCGGGAGTTAGAGCTTCCTTGCAAGTTGAAGCTTGCAGAGAACATAGGTAGCAGCCTCCTGTAGGTTAGAGCCTACTGAAAATCTGATGTCATAAGAGAGTAGGAGCTTGCCTTCACATCTCTTCAGTCAACAATTCATGGTTTTCTCCCTTTATGGGTTTCAACTTATAATTGGTGTCTTCATGTGTTGCATGTTGAACGTCTCATTTGTATGAATGCTTTTGAATTCAATTTATATATGCAAATATCTATCTGGTAACTAAAAAAGAAACAATTAAAAGCTGAACATATACATAAACCATTAGCTGTAAAACAAAATACATTAAAAAAAAAATTAAGTTAAATTGATTAATTGAAAAGATACAACTGATGATTTGTTAAATTTGGAAACTAGGGCCAAACTTCACATTGGAAAGTTCATATGAGGCAACTCATATTTTTATTGGATTCCTCTCTCTGAGAGGTGTAGGATTGATCTAAAGATCATCCCATTCTGACATGTACAAATGAAGTTATGAATTTATTTTGATTATGGACAAATTGTCAAGGTCGGCCAACAAACTCATGTATGCTCTAAAGCCCAGTAGTTACATCTATTCATCCTCAAGGTTAGCCTATAAATACATGATGCCCCATCCTCATTTGGACACACTTCACTCATTCATCTTTCTCTCTCTCATCTTGATTGGGTACAGATTTATGGGCATCTCTCTCTACACACGTGCAAAGGAAGATATAATTTTCTAGCTATTGCGTTGACAAGATTTGACCGAAATTTCAAGAGGCCGAAATTTCAGAACGCTGAAATTTCAGAAGGCCAAAATTTCAGGAGACTAACTTTGACCAGTGTTGACTTCGGTTTTATGAGGGAGACTTCTGTTTTGGTAGGCTACAATTCTGGGCACAAAAACTGAGGTAGTTTGACCAGCGTTGACTTCCCTAGTTCCAGTTGTTGCGTTGACTTTTGTTGACCAATTATTTTCGGACTTTTTTGGGCTGCATTATCTTGCTATTGGAGGTCGAGTTGACCAAGGTTGACCGAGTTGTTTTGGAGGTCTATTTCAACCCTGTTAACCAACTTTGACTTTCTTGTTAGGGCTTTCTGTTTTCGCTGTTTTTCCTAATAAGATTGGGCAAGTGAATATTGTAAATTGTACTCTCTCTCTACTAAACTTTTGAATAATTATAAGAATAATTGATCATTGGTTTCCCCACATTGGGGTTTGTCCCTGGCTAGTGCCGTATCATGTGTCCTCCTATGTTGGGTTGTCTACTACTATTATTGTTTATGTTCTATCTGCATTTTACTATCATGTTGATGTGATTTCTATACTAGATATGATATTGGGCTAGTAAATAAAATTGAAGTAAAATTTCTCTAAGCATAGAACATACCATTGTTATCCTTTAGGTCAAGACAAATCCCAAGCAAGGGTGAAGAGAAATCACTAAGAGGTGCAATCATTGATCAAGAAAAAGTCTTAATGGCCTCTGCATCCTACTTCAAGTATGATGATAAGCTTCATGATAAGTCTGATTATCATGCATGGATGATGTCTCTTGATTTGACTTTAGAAGAGAAAAATGTCATGGATTATGTGCAGGAAAAGATTCCAGAATCTCTTTCAAATGCACCGGCTGCTACTAAGACAAAGTACAAGAAGGGTGAAGTCAAAGGCAAGAAGATCACTAGGGATTCTATTCATAAGAACTTAGTTTCTTACATCTCCGATTTGAATACATCAAAGGAGATATGTGACAGGTTGGTTGGCATGTTCAAATCTAGCAATATGTTATGGCCTCAAAATTCTGTTGCCGAAACATGGGGGATGACCACCCGGTCTGGACCTTAAGACAACTCCTTTTCCATTTAAAGTGGTGGCTTTGACTGGGGATGATGGGACCAGTTTCCCAGTGTGGGTTTTAAGATGAGAGTGGGTGGTTTATGAGCTATTTGCAATAGAATAATGATAATCTAAGTGACCTATTCTACCATGCAATTTCTGTAACTAACTTATTCTAATATAAACCCGGGTGTTCTTGTGTGATATGCGATCTACAAGGATATCTATTTAGCATGTGGTAATAAATATTGAACACAACTAAAGAGAGATGATAACGTAAAAGATAATTCCTTTGATTAAATAGTTAGTCAAAGGAATTTATAAAATATATCACATATATGATGAGTTATATATGAAAATCACAACCTCAGCTAGGCATTGTTACACTAAAAAATGTCACCATGACTATTTACAGTTAGTATGGCTCAATCAACAGTCATGCTACCCTCTTAGGCAAGTCTTATGCCTCTGCTATCCATCTCAAACTCAAAAAAGAGAGAAAGTCTTGTAAAAAAATGTGTTTATCTCTGGGGATGCAGGTTCTCTCTAGCCTTACCTACGGGGACGCTCACAATGTTCACAAAAGCTGCGTCCTTGGGCGCTCTGTATGTTAAGGGACAGGTGCGTCCTTCTGTAAAAGGCAAAATGCGCAAGTTTCATCTTAAAAAAGTTACTTGTGGTTACTTCTAGAACTTTCTAGAGGTCGGTTTGATGAAATGGATGCGCCTCCAGTTGGTTCATGTATCCCTATTAAGGAGGAACTTATCCCATCAATAAGGGAGCTATCCCACCCAAAGAGGGGGATTATCCCATTGATGGTGGACCTGAATAACCTCTTTACAGCACTATAAATAAAGGCATTGAGCCAGAGGGAGAGGAGGTTGGAGCTATACATTTTCTTTGGGTAAATGCTGCAGGAATTAGGACTCCCATTTAGAACCTTGTGAGGAGATATTGTCTTTGCTTGATTCTACTTGGAAGTGGGTGAGCTTTGTCAAAGTAGAGGAAAACCCTTGATGGACCCTGGGAGGAACTTGCACAACACCAAGGCCAGGTTGTAAGAGTTTCTTTGTTTCGTTATTAATACAAACTGGTTTATTTTTCTCAATAGCTTGTGTTAATGAGTTATTTCATGTGTTCCTTGGTCTGCATGTTGAATATATTTTTTATTATATGAAATGCAAGTGCTTGGTAATTGTTTGATTGTTTGTGGTTGCAGGAATTGATGTGAAGGAGGAGCTCATCTGGATCGGCAAGGACGGACTACAACAACAGCGTTTTGGAATAAGGTAAGCCTAAACACTTGTAGTTTTCATGTTTTAAAAGGTATATTTAGAGAAAGATCACTCCATTTTGTCTTGTTTGTCGCTAGAGAGTTTAGACTCCTAGGGAGGTCAGTTGTGTCTGCACAAACGACTTTTTCCGCCACGACAAATTGGCGACTCAAAAGGGGAAAGATTCCATTGATGAGAAAAGTCTTTTCCTTTATGTGAACTTTGCTTTGAGAAAATTGGTTTATTTTTCTGGTTTTGGCTCTGTGATTCTGTCTCTAGGTGGGTTAGCTTAGGATTAGTTTTATTTTGGTTTTTCTTGAGTTTTTCAGACGGACGCACCCTCTGAGTACTGCACAGTGCGTCTTTGGACGCGCTGTTGCCGTTTGCACAGAGCGGGCCCGCGCCTGTTCTAACGGGTTGCCTGCGTCTTCCTGTAAAAATTTAGGAAAACTCCATTTTTGCTTTAATTGCTTTTAGATTTTGTTTTTTTCTTAGTTTTTTCTGCCCAGATTCATTAGTCCCTTGCCCAGAATCTTCACCTAAGCTTGTTTCATTGGCATTCCTGCTTTTAGCTTTCATCAATTGGGTGTTTTGAGTCTCTTTTTTGAGAAATTCTTAATTTGATTTCCTTTGGTCATTACTTGGAGGTTTCTCTCAGTCTTTTCACAATTTTGCATCTTTTTGCTTTTGTTTTTGCAAAAAAATTTCCCCCTCATTCGCCCGGGGGGGCTAAATTGTGTATGAGTGTTAATCGCCTTTGAGTGTTTTTATTTTATGATCTTTGGAACTCTCACCCAATTTTCTCAACTTGCACTTGATTGGTTCTTAGATCACATTAGAATCGTCTTGTGTTTGAGGATTCTCTTGCATAGATCACATTTGCATAATTAGAATTCTCTTTTTCGGAATATGAATGAAAAATGTGCATAGATTACATTTACATACTTTTCGAGTGAATTGTGCATAGATTACAGTTGCATAGTTTACATTCTGAAAAATCAATTGTAGATTTAGATCAACTTTCTTTGATTTGAGTTTACACAAAAATAAAATAAAAAAAAGGTTTGGAATTGATTTGCATTAGTTTTTCCTGATGAAATTAGTGCATTAGAGAATTTGTTATATTTTCTCTTAGTGATCAATTTTTTGCATTGTTGGAAGTGAATGGAAACTCTCTCCTTACTTTAGTTAGGATTCATCGAATTGAAACGATTACATTATCATATTCGATTGCATTCAGTTGAGTCGGGTCATAACACCATTGGTTTCATCTCCATTTACCCATTTGAGTAATAACAACCTTAATAACACAGCGCTTAATTAAAATTCATCTAGTAATTTTTACATTTCTAGGGCTCTGAAACACCAATATAGCTTAGGCTAGGGTCTTGGAGTAGGTGAGTACTTAACTCTCCAAGACTACAAAACCAAACAGATAGTTTATCTTGAGTAGAATAAATCCAATTGTTTCAATTGCACTCTGGGAAAGCTCCTCTTAAAGGAGAAGCACGAGCTCGTGTCCGAACCAGTGAGGGGATCATTCCCCCCTCGTTGGGAACGACGCCAGACAGTACGTATTACAAACGGTAAACCTCGGATTAACCATTGTCGAGGAGCCAGGGGTCACTTATCGGTAAACCTTGGATTACTGTCAAGGAGCCGGTAAGGGGATTGAGCTTGTTACTCTGCCCTTGCGTGCTGTCGGAGTTTAGACTGTTCCCCCAGGTGTAATTGTTGTGATTGGTAACTTTAGTGACCATAATCTTTAGGGTTCTACCGAGGTGACGGTGGAGGGAAGGTCCCACTGTACCTGGAGCAGACGTCGGTTATACTCACTTGGATTTTCCGGGGGGTTCACTTCACTTCGAGACGGTTAAAGTGGAGGAACTTGTGCCGGTCTATTCATTAAGCAGGTTGCCAGGGTAACTGTTCCACCCGCCATTTCTGTACTGAATTCTGCGAGGTTGGGCTTCATCACCAACTAGTGTTTTCGGTCCGGAGAGCTTACTGTTTGTGTGTGGTTTGACTCCTAGATTTGATAGCGCGTGTTAATTTGTTTGTTTTTACTTTTAGAGACCATAGGTGTGAATTGTGAATTTTAATTGTTAGGTGTGAATTGTGAATTGTTAATTTTAGTTTTAAATTGTTAATAAAATTCACTGAAGTTGAATATAATGGCAAATGTTCCGGAATTTATCAACCTAGGAACCCCTCCTAACGAGAATCCTAGTACTTTTCCTTACTTTGGAAATGTTGGTCCTCCTTATATGGCTACTTTGTCATTACCTAGATTTACAATAGGTTTACCGATATGGTTATTTTCAACTTCGTTGGCCCAAAATACTCCAATTGTTCCATCTCAACCGGATGCTTCACCTCAACAGAGTTCACCATCTCAACATCACCAACCTTCTGTTGACCCTTTACCTTCTTCGCCTAATTTTTCTTCCTCCATTTCTTCCTCTTCGCCTGGTAAAAGCCTTGATGCTAGTAACCAGGAGGCTAAGAAGAAGAAGAAAGGGAAGAAGAAGAAGAAGAAGAAGAAGCAAGATAAGAAAGAAGTCAACCAACCAACCATGGCTGTAAGTGTTAGTTGTGTTGAGGAAAATTCCGACATGCATCGTAAACCCAAATACCCTTGCAGGCTTTGTAAGGGTGACCACTTCCTTGTCAATTGTCCTGGTGTTCCAAAGGTCTTGGAAGTATGGTCAGAAAAATCTCATCAACTTTCCATTGATCCATCAACCAGTGATAGTCAGGTTCCTGGGAAAAAGGGTAAAGTTAGGTTTCCTTGTAAGTTATGCAAAGGGAGTCATCAAACTCACATTTGCCCTCACATGGATGATGCCTCAACATTGTTGGAAAACCTTACTATTCCACAGCAAGAATTTCCAACTGGTTACCGTAAACTTTCTCCCAACCTACCGTCAACTGACGGAGTGATTGATCTAAATTCAAGTACAGTCGATCACACTCTCCCATTGGAGAGTGAAACTCATGTCACTCAGGTTGATGATCCATTAGTTGATCAAGTGGTCGATTCAATTTCACATTCGGTCGATCACACTCTCCTTTTCGAGTGTAAATTTCATACCGCTGATGTTCTTCTTGTTACATCGGATTCTTCTATGCCGGGGGGCATTTCACCTGTTTCTACAGAACCCCCTCCAAGTACTGAGGTCTTTTCCTTTGATTGGAATAGACTGACAGAACCTCGTCTTCCTTCCTCCATCCCTTTCCAAATCATTGTCAAGGCTGGTGGTAGGGACATACATCGTACTCAGGTAGATGAAGGTGCTTCTGTTAGTATTTTATCCTCAACTATTTGGAAAGCTTTGGGTTCCCCTCAGCTTGCGCCTATTACGCAGAATCTGAAAGCTTTTAACAGAACAATTAGTGAACCTTTAGGGATCCTTCCTAAGTTTTCTATTACCTTGGAAGGTAAAACTGTCTGTATTGATCTTATGGTAGTTCGAGGTCCCTTGGATTTCAATTTACTCCTTGGGCGAGACTATGTTTATGCAATGAAAGCTGTCGTATCAACACTCTTTCGCGTGATGTCTTTCCCTCACAATGGCAGTATTGTGACTGTAGACCAGCTTTCGTTCCCTAGTCTTGTCTCAACTACCAATAATATGACACCCCTAAATGTTCCTGATTCTAAAGTGGTATCTACCCTGCCACGGGTTAATTATGTGGCAACTGGTCCCATGTTTTCAGTTACCGATGTAAGTGAGCCTCTCACTGTTGATTTAAATCCGGTAATTGACATGGAAAACTCTATGGGATTATTTGAACACGATGTTCTTATCCCTCTTGAGTCCCTTGACATGTGTTCCTTCCAGAGGAGTATTCTTCCTTCTGATGAAGACCTCTTGGAAGCCATGATCAAGGTGTGTCCATTGACATGTCTTTCTTCCAGTTGGAAGCCATGATCAGTGAGTAGCGAGGAAAGTTCCTTTTACTGAGTCAACCTCGTTAAAAAATGAATCAGGAGCGAGGACAGTTCCTTTTCCTGTGCCAACCTCGTTAAAAAATGAAACAGGTGTCCGTGAGGATAGTTTGTTCCCGTCTCAACCTCATTAAAAAATGAAACTGGATGTAGTGAGGAAAGTTCCTTTTACTGTGTCAACCTCGTTAAAAAATGAATCAGGTACGAGGATAGTTTTTTCCTGTATCAACCTCGTTAAAAAATGAAATAGGTTGTAATGAGGATAGTTCTTTTACTGAGTCAACCTCATTAAAAAATGAATCAGGTAGATTTTAGGTTATGTAGGTAGACTGTAAAAAGTAGGGTTTTGAGGATAGTTCCTGTTACTGAGTCGACCTCGTTAAAAAATGAATCAGGTACGAGGATAGTTTATTCCTCTCTCAACCTCGTTAAAAAATGAAATTGGATAGTACGAGGAAAGTTCCTTTTACTGTGTCGACCTCGTTAAAAAATGAATCAGTGTGGGTGAGGATAGTTTCTTCTAGTCTCAACCTCGTTAAAAAATGAAACTGGACGTCATGAGCATAGTTCCTTGTCTTGTGTCAAGCTCATTAAAAAATGAAACAAGGAGTTGTGAGGATAGTTCTTCCTGTATCAACCTCGTTAAAAAATGAAATAGGAGGGTATGAGGAAAGTTCCTTTTACTGTGTCAACCTCATTAAAAAATGAATCAGTGAGTACGAGGATAGTTCTTTTACTGAGTCAACCTCGTTAAAACATGAATCAGGTAGATTTTAGGATATATAGGTAGATTGTAGAAAGTAGGTTTTTGAGGATAGTTCCTGTTACTGAGTCAACCTCGTTAAATAATGAATCAGGTATGAGGATAGTTCTTCTCTTGTGTCAACCTCCTTAAAAATGAAACAACTCCCTTTTCAAGTTAAATATTGAAAGTAAACCTTCATTTCATCCAGCCGGTTGAATGCAATGAAGCCTGGGGGGCATGTACCTCGCTTTGCATCGTTATGCTGGGGGCATGCGAACTTTTTGAGCATAGTTCCTTGTCTTGTGTCAAGCTCGTTAAAAAATGAAACAAGGGTAGGTTAAGTAGGTAGATTGTAGAGAATAGTTACGAGCATAGTTCCTTATCTTGTGTCAAGCTCGTTTAAAAAATGAAACAACTCCCACAAGTCTTTCCAAGATCTTGAAAGTAAAGCTTCATTCCATCCACCTCATTGAATGCAATGAAGCTTGGGGGGCATGTACCTTGGTTTGCATCTTTATGCTGGGGGCATGTGAACTTATAACAAGCATAGTTTTTCATTTCAAGCTTGCATAAACATGAAACTGAATCCGAGCATAGTTCTTTTCCTGTGTCAAGCTCGTTAAAAAATGAAACAAATCCTCCTCTACTTGAGTCGAGAGATTGACTAGATCTTATAGATGTTAAGTATTTAGGTTAGTTATTTCAGTTTTTTGCATAATTTTCTTACAGTTTTAGGTCAAGTCCTTCAAATGATCTCGTACTTGAACCTTCATTTCATCCACCTTAGTTGAATGAAATGAAGCTGGGGGGGGGCATGCGCTCTAACAGTTATGCTTAGGGGGCATCAAGCACAGTTTTATCTCTGTTTCAAGCTTGTGTAAAAATGAAACTAATTTGAAGCATAGTTTTTATCTGTTTCAAGCTTTTGTAAAAATGAAACCTATCTTGAGTCAATTTCAGTTATTTTCAAGACTCGTTAAACTCATGAAAATCTCGAGATTATTTTGCTATTTTTCATTCTCGTAAAACAAATGAAAATGCCGAGTTCTTTCCGTCTTTTCCTGCTCGTAAATTAAATTGAAAGTCGGCTATATGAGTACATTTTTATCATTTTTTCGAACTCGTTAAAACTTACGAAAAAGTGAAACCTTGGAGTTCTCTTTTAAGCCCTTTTCTGACTCCTAAAACATGAAAAGATCGCCGAGCGTTTCTTTTACACTCGTTAAAACGGAATTAAAAGACGGTCCCCTTTTAGCTCTTTTCTGACCGCAAAATCAGGAAAAGATTGCCGGGTTTTTGTCGTTTCAAACTCGATAAGGAAATAAAACGACGTGTCCTTGATCGCTTTTTACTTTTCAGGTCAACGACACTATTATGAAAGTACTCCTTGGTCGCAAGATCAAGCGGTTCCCCCAGGTATTATTTTATACTTTTTCGGGCTTGAGGGACACAAATGTACGAAAAAGTTCAACGTGGAGTCTCCTTTAGTTTTTTCAGACTCTCTAAAATTGAAAAACGCCGAGTTTCTCCTATACTGGGCTCGTTAAACTTTTACAGTAGAGGACCTGTTCAATTACAAACAGGAACGAACCACTCCTTCCTAGGGTTCGAATCAAAACTAGGTTGGACTCATCCGAAGGATGAGCTTATAATCAAGCATATGTTATCCTCCTCAAGCTTGTTAAAAATAAAGAGGTACTTGCTAGAAATGGTGGGGGAAAAGAGAGAAGAATGAACCTGTTTGTTACCTTTTGTCTCAAAAGAAACTTTATTACCACTCTTGAACACGACACTTTTCATTCACCTGGGTTGGGAAATCTTTTACCTCACAGTTGATCAAACCACTTTGAAAGTCTTTAACCGGGTTCCGGGGATTAACTTTGAGTTATTCGTCACCAAGCCATCTGTCGTGTCGTTATGTGTTCAAGAGGTCTGCAAGCAAAACTTTCATCTGCAAAATACTTGTCATCCATTTGACCATCCCTGAGTCAGTCCTTACAGCAACATTTCTTCAACTTGAACAATGATTTCGTGTTGCGGGCTTGCCTGCAACGGGTCGCTTTCTATCGACATCGACACATTATCTAGAAAGATGACTTAGGAATCGACAGTACCTTGAAGTCTGCATGCATCAATGGCAGGTTTCTCGCCTTTGACGTCAGTTTACATCATTGACTTTCGATCAAAGGATTCCGTGAAGTGTTCGACATCAAAACATCTATTCACATTTCACGGGTTGTGCTTGGTACTTTGAGAACCATTGACATTACTGGTGGTCTCTCTCACGCTTGTTAACAGTTTACATCATCGACTGGTAATCAAGTGGTTTCTAACATGTTCGACATCAAATCATTTAATCACATGGCTAGAATCGTACCAATTCGGGAAGTAGAAGTGAAGACCCTGGATCTAGTTTCTACCATCCAGGCTGCGAGGAGTTTTGTATTCATTATCTATGTAGACTAATCATAAACAGATGGCTGCGTCCATACTGTGTCTACAAAAGTCTATAAAAATGATGTACTGCAAGATCATTCCTGTATCAGAGTAGTTAGTCCATTAGTTAAAGTTTTGAATCTGAGTATGGGAATGCCTACCTCAGTGATGATATAATCTTATACATGTATTTTGTGTTGAAAATTGCAGGTTCCAACTAGGTCATCCACAAGACAATCCTTGAAATGATAAAGCGCTTCACGCTTCCTAGAATTACAAAACCCTAATCTATTCCAGGCTTCGCACTTTAGGGGGCAATCTGTTACACTAAAAAATGTCACCATGACTATTTACAGTTAGTATGGCTCAATCAACAGTCATGCTACCCTCTTAGGCAAGTCTTATGCCTCTGCTATCCATCTCAAACTCAAAAAAGAGAGAAAGTCTTGTAAAAAAATGTGTTTATCTCTGGGGATGCAGGTTCTCTCTAGCCTTACCTGCGGGGACGCTCACAATGTTCACAAAAGCTGCGTCCTTGGGCGCTCTGTATGTTAAGGGACAGGTGCGTCCTTCTGTAAAAGGCAAAATGCGCAAGTTTCATCTTAAAAAAGTTACTTGTGGTTACTTCTAGAACTTTCTAGAGGTCGGTTTGATGAAATGGATGCGCCTCCAGTTGGTTCATGTATCCCTATTAAGGAGGAACTTATCCCATCAATAAGGGAGCTATCCCACCCAAAGAGGGGGATTATCCCATTGATGGTGGACCTGAATAACCTCTTTACAGCACTATAAATAGAGGCATTGAGCCAGAGGGAGAGGAGGTTGGAGCTATACATTTTCTTTGGGTAAATGCTGCAGGAATTAGGACTCCCATTTAGAACCTTGTGAGGAGAGATTGTCTTTGCTTGATTCTACTTGGAAGTGGGTGAGCTTTGTCAAAGTAGAGGAAAACCCTTGATGGACCCTGGGAGGAACTTGCACAACACCAAGGCCAGGTTGTAAGAGTTTCTTTGTTTCGTTATTAATACAAACTGGTTTATTTTTCTCAATAGCTTGTGTTAATGCGTTATTTCATGTGTTCCTTGGTCTGCATGTTGAATATATTTTTTATTATATGAAATGCAAGTGCTTGGTAATTGTTTGATTGTTTGTGGTTGCAGGAATTGATGTGAAGGAGGAGCTCATCCGGATCGGCAAGGACGGACTACAACAACAGCGTTTTGGAATAAGGTAAGCCTAAACACTTGTAGTTTTCATGTTTTAAAAGGTATATTTAGAGAAATATCACTCCATTTTGTCTTGTTTGTCGCTAGAGAGTTTAGACTCCTAGGGAGGTCAGTTGTGTCCGCACAAACGACTTTTTCCGCCACGACAGGCATCATAAAAAAGTGCAATTAACGCTTAACAGAAATAATAAATCTCACATATAATCCATGAAAGTAAAGTTTTGCCACTAATTAAATGTAGACATAATCGATCATACAAGATAATAGTACCATATGTGTGAAGTCCTGCTCATTTGACAAATGACATAGACCAACTTCTTTCTTCAAATCAAATTATCTCCCAGGAATAAAAAAGTGCATCGACAAAGGAAAGTAGTATGATATCTAAAATAAACGATCATGTTCCATCATTTCACCAAAGCATTCACAAACTTACAATAGTGCATTCTTTGCAAATGTTTTTGATAAAATTCTGGACCCTTCTCTAAATGCATGAGAAAGGTATAAATACTACTCTAACTAAATGTGCAAAAATAGATTATACAAAATTTGAGGAGGTTTCAAACGACCTTCCTCCTAACTAGGTAACTAACACAAAAAATAAACAGAGACTAAATAAACAAAACTAAGAGGATGACTTGCTGTTTGCCAACTTGTCCTTTAAATTGAAAATATTGGTCATCGATTGAATTTGAGGAGGTGGCCTGAAATGAGTCCTAAGCTCTCCTGTGAAGATGGCATCGGTGAGCGGTGGCAACATCCTTTGAGTCATGTGAATGGAACAATTGAGAGTCATAATCTGGCTATGTGGCTTAACCATATACTGCCAATATGACTCCCAATTGGTCGTTGTCAGTTTCGTAATTGCCTCTCTCTAACTCCCTGCCTTTTCTTGCTAGTCTATACAGAGCAGTTAAATTAGGCATTTCTTTCGTATTGCCTTCCTTGATGAGATTGGTGGCGAACAAGATGTGATTCACTGCTGTGATGATATTCTTTAATACTCCAGCTGCCCTTGCGACTGCTAGCTCAGATTGTTTGATTATGGCATCCCAATCTATGAAGAGAATGTCTTTATGAGTTTCTTCAATCTCGAGTAGATAAGCCTTCTTTCCATATTCTATTTCCTACCACTCAATGAACTTTTTGGTGTTTAAATCGTTAAACTCCATTCTCTGGTCGATTGTCTTATCTGTTAGATGGTCACTAATTGTCAGATAGGGAGTAATGTAAGACAACCTCTGGCAGAAATACTCTTGTTGTCTCACCATAAGGGAATTTAATTCCAAGGCCTCTTTGATGAACTCCTCAGTAGTGGGAACGTCCTTGTATCTTTCCATGGATTGCTGCATTTCGTGGAGTTGTATGGTTTTACCTAATATATCAGCCTCATGGCTTATTTTCAGGACCTCCATGTCTTGCTGCAATTTCTTTAGTTGCTCCGCCACCTGCCTATTTGTGCTTGCTTTCTCTGCCTTGAGCTCTCGTTCGAGTTGCGCAATTCTCTCCTCTTTCTCCCTAAGTAGAGTAGAGACCTTAGTAGCCTTGTCCACAATGGCCGATGCATATGCTCCCATGAATTGTGATATTCTAGTCAAGTTCTCGTTCGGATTGAAAGGAATGTCCTTCCAGACAACGTCCATGGGCTTGTTTCCAGGTGGGAATTCAGGTGCATCTACCCTTCTCTTTTTCCTTTGCCTTCTAACTACAACCTTGTGGAGAGGGCTATAGAACACATCAAGTGGAGGTATTTCAATCACTTTGAGAACAATTTTCGATGTGGGCAGAGCAGGGATAATTTCAGTATGCTAGGACGTTGTTTCTTGTTCCTCCATAGATGTAGATTGTCTGTCGACAGACTTGGGCTCTGTATCTTTATTAACATGTGGAGGAGTTTTGAATTCCTATATTTCTTAGGCATTTGAGGCTTTAGGAGTAATTTCTGATTAAATTGATCCCACTCCTGCTCCAAACTTCCACCTTTGGTCTCTGAACTGATTTCTGTAGCTCGAGTGCTCATCACTTGCTTCTCAGCTAACTTCCTTCTAGACTCAGCTGTGTTGTCGGCGTCTAGGGGATTCCCTATGTCTGGTGTCTTTTCAGTGTTTACCTGAGAGTCTTTTTGAGATATAGGACATCCACTATCAATGGTGACACTTGGAGTAATCTTATCCTTGGGTTTTAATAGATGCATTGGGATCACCCGGAGCCTCTCATATCTTAATTCCTGAAATCTTTGAAAATATTCAGGTTTCAGATTCGCTTTTGCCCATTCAAACGCTTGTTCGAAGGATACGGATGACTGTAACAAATCCTCAAAATAATTATCATCATTATTGTATGGCTTGAGCTTTACTCTAGTAGTGACATTATATGCCACTTTGTTTGGATCAAATTGCCTCTTAGGCAATGTATGAAGCCTAAGGGCCTCCATATGTACTGATTCCTTAGTGGCATGAACAAAATTGGCTAAAGCAAAAGAAACGCATTTGACAGGGAAAATCAGCCATAATGACTTCTTGTCGTCTTTGAGAACTTTAGTCAGGCCCTTTCCCACAGTCTGGTAGGCAATATCTCTTGCTAATAACTTATCAGAAACATATAAAGGAAGGACATGTGGATCAACCGTGCTACCAAAAACTCTAATATAGGTGAACCACTCTTCAATAAAATACTTGTCGACAGTAAGGAGGTCTGCTGTAGCTTCTTGGGAAAACCTAGTGGCTTTCTTATTGAAAATCATTTGATGTAGGGGAAACACAACAACATGGAATATCTTATAGAAGTGAGGCATGTAATGTGACTCCCATATTTGTTTATGACTGAGATGGATTGGGTAAGGATATTGTAAGGTCCATTTCCAACCCATGGTTGGAAATGTTGTGCAAACATAGATAACATCCATGATGTAGGCACTAAAATAGTAGGGAGGGAGGTTATCTGAAAAGGAGGCTTTCTTCTGTCAATATTCAATAATGGTGGTGGATAGGTTTTCAGATAGGATGGAATGCCAATTCATGATATGGGAATTAACACATACATCAATCAGAGGAATCCATTCTATTGAAAACTTAGTATTATTGGGTAGCCCATACAATCTACATAACATGGTTGCTGCATAGTTGTAGGGGTTTGCCAAAGAGGCTATAGCATACATACCTGATTTGTCATACTTGAATTTGTTGTCCAACACCATCTAACCCTGAATTAGCTTGAAGGGGTCTAGATTCTTCTTTGCGAAGTTAGCCACAAATGTGTTGTCATAGATATCCTGGGGATCAGGTATGTGGTACATCTTCTTCAAATCCTCTGCTCTAAACGACCCTATGAGCTCCATCTTTGAATTCTTGAACTGCCTATCTTCAATGATAAGGTTTTCAATCACCCACTTGATCATATCTATATAGGGGAGGATTTTAGCCCTTGCTCCTATCCTATGAAGGAATGAACAGGAAGCATCTCTACATTGAAGTTCTGAAGGCCTTTTTGAGTCAGATGTTGCTCTCGTAACAGTGATTTTAGGACACTTGTCCTCCAGCCTATTGTAAATTACTTCCCAAGCTGTTATGCCTCCAACAGCATCATGTTACAGGGAAAAGTGTCTACACAGAACTGCTTATCCCACTAAGGTGTGGTAGCTACCTTAGAAACAAACAAAGTAAATCTACTTTCATTTTTCCTTTATGAAATATAGATGAGAGAAGAACAAAGAAGACCAACCTCTGTCTTGCGCTTATCTCCTAGTTTGATTCCTCTATCTCTTGATAGTCTTTCACTACTTTCTCCCTTGTACGCCCAGCTTCATAGAGTACCTGTAGGATCACAGTAGCATAACACTATACAAGAACATGGATATATAATCACAAACAATCTAGGATCAGATGTAAATTGACCATACAAATGCATAAAACATAAATGACACAAGAGTATGGAGGAAAACTTGAATAGCTTTTATTGATAATCAAGAAAGAGCCAAGGGAGTTACAACCAGTTGTTCTGACCCAGCATCATCATCCAGCAAGTAAGCCCTTCTTCACCTCATACAAAGCTTAGATCACCCAACACTATGATGTTGTCTCAAGAAACCAACAACAATTCCTTACAAGATGCAAAATTCCAGCCTCTGGATCTCTGGGATGAGGGATCCATATATAGATATTTGTAAGGGAGGTGAGTCAGCTTGTGATTTGATTAGTGTCTTCCCTCTGATAGTTCTTGCTTCCACTTGGAGATTGATGATCTCTTACTCATCCTTGGTCGAATTTAGAGAGGAAAGTGTCACAGGAGAAGTTTCTGGAAGATTCCATGCCTCTCCACCTCGCGGATTGACACTGCCATTTGTCACTTCTCGCCCATCGCACCCCATAGAAGGGCTTTTTGAAATGCAACGCACCCACAAAGTGTACTTAGGTGAGATGCAACGCACTTTGCCTATGGAGCAGCTGAAATGATCCTGTTTTGACCAGTTTTGAGTAGTTTTTCATGGAGAACTTCTGGGAGAAGCTGTAATCAGTTGACCTTGTTCCTTTAGGGGTTAGAACAACACCTTTAGGGACTTAGGAGCCCTTGGTTTATGGACATTTCATGCTTGGGGTTGCAGTGCCCAAAAATGTCTATAACAGTTGCCCCCTAAAGCATGAGGTCGTTAATCTTTTGATGTCAGGTGAAATGCTTTATTATGAGGATCCAAAGTTCTTTCAAGCTGGGAGGAGACTTGTAATAAGATACAATACAATACATTATCTTCATAACATTTTTATGATCTAGCTGAGGCGGGCATTCCCATGCTCAGCTTTATAAATTCATCTTCATGTACATAGGAAAAACAATCGTCTGAGTGTAGACTGATGATTCTGGTAGAGCCATCATCCCTTTGATTGGATGATTATCTGTGCAGCAATGATGTACATTTGATGTCTTTATTTTCCTGAATATATATCGCAGCCCGGATGGATGAAACTAGATCCGGGGTCTTCAATCTCGTTCGATCTTCACTCGAAGTACAAGTCTATCCATGTGAGAGATGTTTTGGAGTCGAACATGGAAAGACATCGCCTGATTACCAGCCAATGATGTAAGCTGTTAACAGGCGCGAGAGGAATCACCGATAATGATAATGACCCTCAAGGTACTGCAGTACAATTCACATGGTGTGAATAAAGGACTTGGCGTCGAACACCACGCAAAATCTTTCGGTTGAAGGCCATTGATGTAAACCTGTTGCCGGAAGTGAGAAACTTGCCATTGAGGCATGCAAGCTTCAAAGTACTGAACGGGGTGTTCCTAGATCGACTTCTTGGATAATGAGCTGATGTCGAAAAGAAGCGATTAGTGACAGGAGGGCCTTAATGAATCCCACATCAATGACACGGAACGGAGCAAATGATTTTAATGGAGGTGAAAACGATCTGATGATATAGGGTTCAGGGTGGCGGTCATGAAAAAATGGAGTGTAAATGTATTGTAGCGGGTGAGACACAGGTAAATTCTCTGAATGACTTCTCTTGAACATATCGGCGACACTGACGTGATGGATTGGTAGCATTAACCCCAAATGTGGATGGTGTGATGGGACCATGGTGATGTGACTGGTGAATGAAACAACCCAACCCGACTTGGATGCAGAGTGAAAGTGTCATGTTCAAGAGCGACTTGCTACCAACAAAGTTTCTTCAAGTTTTCTTCCCAATTTTTCCCCAGTCATTGCTGACCAGTACCTCTTTATTTTTGTCAAGCTTGAGGAGGATAACATATGCTTGTTCTATAATTTTCCCTTGGGAAAACCCATCGCTATGTTTTAATGAGCCTAGCGATAGTGAAACTCGTTCTTGTCTGCTATGGACAAGTTTGTTGCTATTAAGTTTTAACGAGTTTAACGACAAAGATAACTCGGTCCTTTTCAATTTTAGAGAGTCTGAAAAGGGACGTAAAGGAAACTCCAAAATTCCTTTTTCATCATCTAATCCCTTAAGTCCGAAAAAGTATAAAACAATACAAAAGGGATGACTTTTCAATACTTTTAACGAGCCGAACAAAACAAGCGCTCGATCTTTTTGTGTAATAATCCCTCAGGTCCAAAAAGATTAAAATCTAAAGGAGGGATAGCACTTCTGGTCCCTTTAACGAGCTGGAGAGGAATCTTTTCATATTTTACGAGTCAGTTGAGAAGAGCTTAAAGGAGACTCGTCTTTTGAGGAATGAGTGATAAAATTGGGTAGCAGCTGATTCCAGGTAAGGTTTGGAATTTTCCAATCACGACAGTGTTACAAGGATGGCTAGTGGGATCACTCTTCGCAGCTGTTCCTCAAAAGGGGTAAAAAATCAAATGGAGGTGAATGATCAGCCAATACAGAGTGGAGGTGATGATGAGAACACGACCAAGGCTTTAAAGGCTGAAGTACTACATTCACGATGGTTATTTACTGGGAAATAGTTCATTTTTTAATGAGCTTAAACGTGGGGAGAAATATTTTCTCATGACTTATGTTTATTTTTTAACGAGCTTGAACTATGTGCTAAAACTGCTCGATTAATCCAGTCGTATAATAAGGATGTCTCATCTAAGATGCCATTTTTCAGAAGCTTAAACCTCGCTCCTAATCCTTTCTTTATGCAAGTTAGGAAACGACCAATCCTACGAGTTTAAAGGGTTAGAGGACCTACAAATTTAAAAAATAAATAGTCGCTCTTCTCTGGCACGCCAAAAGGTTTGCATGCCCCCAGGTATAAAATAAAGCTTCAAGGTCACCTTTCATTCTACCGAAAAAACATTTGTTTTATCAGGAAAGGTCTACCTCTTTCAGGTTACCAAAGATTGTTCTATTCACATCGCAAACAAAACACTTCTTCAGCGATGTCTACCAAAATAGACAAAGGTGAGACAATCCACTCACATAACTTTGACGAGGGAATCTTATTCCAGCCTAACCCCCTTTTCCAATCACGGATGGGAGTACAGACTAGTCATATATCTCTCGCAGAAACCTACCCTATACCCGAAGTTTTCCTGCCGACGCAGACCAGGGTGCATGCCCCCTAGGTTTCAGTCATGTCCTCCGAATCACTTGCGCTCATCAGGTGGACGGACTGGAGATTGATGAGACATTCCTTGTGTGAAAAGACCATTCAGGGTTGGTATATGACTATTTGCTATGTGTGATCCGGGAAATGAAAGTTGGTCTATGAGCTTGACCACTCTTCCTTCGTGCGGAAAACACATTACTCTAAAGAGTGATGAGACAATGGCTCCCATGCAATAAATATAGTCTCGTCCAAGGAGTAGATTATAATCTAGGGGTCCTTGAACTACCATTACGTTCATGTGAACGGTTTTCCCTCTCAATGTTATGGGCACATTGGGAAGGATCCCTAACGGTCGACTGGTTCCTTTGTCAAAGCCTGTTAGATTTCTCATCTCAAGCAAAAGCGATGGCGAACCAAGCGCTTTCCAAGCAGTCAAGGAAAGGATACTCACAGAAGCCCCTTCATCTATGATGGTACCAGCCATAACCATTCTATATATTTGAGCAATAATTCGGAATGGTACACTAGCCGGTAAACGGGGTCTGCCTAGTTGATTCCAATCGAAGGAAACAACTAGGTTGCTTGGAGGTGGGACCAAATAGACGGCCGGGTACGACTCTGATGAACTTTATTCCTTTGGTAAAGGAATGGGTAAATTGCCCCCATGTTCATCGGAGTCTGTGCTTACGAAAAGTATTTGGACGGTGTCATCCTTATTCTCTTCTGTGACTGTATCATCTGAAGGTGGAACCTCTGAAGGCAAGACCGGGTCAACTGCCACCTCGACCTTTTGACTTTCGTTTGGTATGGGTTTAGATGGTTTGTCTTCAATGATAGATGCTTCGGCTGACCACCTGGGCGGGTCAGCCGGATTTTCAACTAGTGACGGACTTGGCAAGAGTTTTTTATATCCAGGAGGAAGTCGTAACGGTGAAACCGGACGATCGTCCAAAACTCTTTTAGCCTCATCTAAGAAGGGACAACAGTGGACGACATGATCGCCTTCACACAGTTTACAAGGAAATCTATATTTTCCTTTTTGTCCTTGGGCTTCACTTTCACTAGTCGACGACGTGTTTTCAACATGATCATCAGAGGTTGACGACACCAGGTTGTGAAAACGAGGAGACCAGTCCCTTAAGATCCGAGGGATGCAGGGACAATCTCTATGATAGTGGTCTCCTTTGCAAATGACACCTGGCGATTTAGGCCTGGTCGGTGCAGTGTGTGGACTTTCGCTAGACGATGCTTGGTTGCCCCCTTTCGCTTTTGGCTCCTTCTTCTTCTTCTTCTCTTTCTTCTTCTTTTCCTTCTTCTTCTCAGGTACTTGATTCTTGGCTTTACCAGCCCCATCAAGCGAAGAGGAAGGAGGAGAGGAAGAATTGGAGGAAGTAGAAGGTTGGTGGGTATCTCTGGATTCGTCTAGTTGCTGACTCGATTGTTCAGGAATTGTGGTGTTCTGAATGACAGAGGTTGAGAAGAGCCATACGGGCAAGCCGATTGTCAATCCTGGAAGCGACAATGTGGCCATATCGGGTGCACCAACATCTCTCCAAGAGGAGAAGGGACTAAGATTTCCTCCAAGGGGAATTCCTTGGTTGGTGGATTCCATTTTCTCAACCTAAGATCAACATAAGAAAGGGTGATGATTATTCCATTTAAAATAAATTTTAGACGCTTTGACACAACTTGTTTTTTCAATTTTAAAGAGTCGAGAAAAAACAAAAGATGACTCTAGTCGCCTTCGATTTTTAATGAGCCTGAAGTGACAAGTGCTCAGATGGACCTTTTCCGTTAAGGAGTCTGAAAAGGAATGAAAGGGAATGCTATGGAAATCTAGGTAGATGGGTTACCAAACCAATCGCAAAACAGTAGAATACTTTTTACGGTACGACAGTCAATCTTCCCGAATGCTGTGTTCAGTGCATTGCGATCGATAGGGCGGCAGACATGGCTTCCTATGGATAAAGGATTAAGCCTATTGTGGTCTCCCAAAATATACTCGACGGTACGTGGGAGCACAAGTTCGTACTGGCACTTATCGTCTCAAAGTGGAGGAATCACCCAACCATCAGTGAGAACAACAGTTACCAGGCTTTACGACACCGGAATACGTCTCTAGCCTAGACTTCTAGATGTTGTGCGTTAGGTTCCAAAGCGTTGTTAGATTCATTAAATCTATTTTATAGTTGATCTTGCTTAAGAAATTTGCCTTTCAGGTTCACCGCGAGATGTATATGTACAATTCCTAAAATGCAATCTAAGATGATAAACAGTCTTTTATCTTCTTTGTGCAATGAAAATCCTAGCTACTAAGGAAAGAGAGACAATATTCTTTCACAAAGAGCAAAGAGCACACATTAAATGCACTGCCCTAGATCAAACCAATCAAACAGTCTAAATGCAAATGCACATGCATGTATTTGTTTTTGGCTTTCTTAGTATGTGAATGGTAAAAAGAAAGCTAATGCGCAAATCTGAATTACTTTTCAAGCGACAATTATTAACAAGTTTCTTTTAAAAATAAAAAATGGAGACAATCACAACACTTTACGATTTGGAAATGAATACTTGCTTTCGACACTAGAAAAACTACAAATTCAGACCAAATACAATAGTAACAGGGTAATCGACTATCAATAGCAACCAAACTCTTTCCTATGACTGAAAACGACACTTGCAACACTTTCAAATCAAGGGACGACAGTACAATTACGTTAATTTTTGCAAAGGAGAACTGAAAATGACTCAACAAATACACAAAAACATTTACAGTTCTTTTGCACAATGGAGGCAGAATATCAGCAAGGAAAGGGGTTTCAAACAGAGATATACTGATTACAAACAACAAAACTCATGAATAGAACTGAAAAGAATGAACACAGAAACCAAAACTGAGGAACAATGCCTAGTCTGATCAGCGCACCTGTAACACAGGGAACTTGAAATGCAGCACACCTACTACACTCGGGAAGTGCGCTGAATTTCAGATTCACAGAACAGAGCCTACACTGTGCCAGAGACGAGACTTTGCTTGGGTTCCGGGTCACAGTTTGCAGTTCAGTTCAGGGGTTTTGGCTGAGCAAATGGTAATCAGTAAATCAACAATCAGGGGTAAATCTAAGGAGGTTCCAAGAGCTACCACGAGGGAAATTAGAGAGTTTGTGAATCAGTTGTTTAATTCATAAACAAATCCCGGAGATTGACTGAAGCAGCATTTATCTACTTTGCATTTGCATATCAAATGCAGTTTGAAAGGTACCTGGCTCGACTTTAGGCTCCATCTGTAAGTTTATAAAATAAACAACAAAGAAGATAAACAAACAACCTAGTCGCTCCCCAGCAGAGTTGCCATTTTGTTACAGGGAAAAGTGTCTACACAGAATTTCTTATCCCACTAAGGTGTGGTAGCTACCTTAGAAACAAACAAAGTAAAGCTACTTTCATTTTTCCTTTATGAAATATAGATGAGAGAAGAACGAAGAAGACCAACCTCTGTCTTGCACTTATCTCCTAGTTCGATTCCTCTCTCTCTTGATAGTCTTTCGCTACTTGCTCCCTTATACACCCAGCTTCACAGAGTACCTGTAGGATCATAGTAGCATAACACTATACAAGAACATGGATCTATAATCATAAAAAATCTAGGATCAGATGTAAATTGACCATACAAATGCATAAAACATAAATGACACAAGAGTATGGAGGAAAACTTGAATAGCTTTTATTGATAATCAAGAAAGAGCCAAGGGAGTTACAACTAGTTATTCTGACCCAGCATCATCCCCTCAGCAAGTAAGCCCTTCTTCACCTCATACAAAGCTTAGATCACCCAACACTATGATGTTGTCTCAAGAAACCAACAGCAATTCCTTACAAGATGCAAAATTCCAGCCTCTGGATCTCTGGGATGAGGGATCCATATACAGATATCTGTAAGGGAGGTGAGTCAGCTTGTGATTTGATTAGTGTCTTCCCTCTGATAGTTCTTGCTTCCACTTGGAGATTTTTGATCTCTTACTCATCCTTGGTCGAATTCAGAGAGGCAAGTGTCACAGGAGAAGTTTCTGGAAGATTCCATGTCTCTCCACCTCGCGGATTGACACTGCCATTTGTCACTTCTTGCCCATCGCAACCCATAGAAGGGATTTTTGAAATGCAACGCACCCACAGAGTGTACTTAGGTGAGATGCAACGCACTTTGCCTATGGAGCAGCTGAAATGATCCTGTTTTGACCAGTTTTGAGTAGTTTTTCATGGAGAACTTCTAGGAGAAGTTGTAATCAGTTGACCTTGTTCCTTTAGGGGTTAGAACAAAACCTTTAGGGACTTAGGAGCCCTTGGTTTATGGACATTTCATGCTTGGGGTTGCAGTGCCCAAAAATGTCTATAACACATCACAAACTGTATTAGCAAAGATAGGAGCCTTCTCTGTAAACTCAGTTTTAACAATGGTCTGTTTGCTCTGTTTCTGCATCACCTTTCTTAGGGACGTGTCTTTTGCAAATTTCCTGAGATAGACAAGATATATCAGAGAAAAGTGATTGCAAAGATCGCGATATCGCATTTCGCAAATCATTTGTGGTTGTTCTAATGGCATGGACAAGTTTTTCGCGAACTATGTGAAGTGCGAAATGTGATTGCGAAATGACAAGGTGATGTTATCACAGTGGGAGACCTAATCGCATATCACAATTTTGTAAAGGTTTTTTAACATGGTCATGTGGAAAAGTGTGATTTGCGATATGGATTTCATCCTTAGTTAGTTTTGCAAGGTTTTTCTAGGAATCTTCTCAGAGTTATGGTTTTATTATCCTAAGCCTAAAAATTTAAAAGGGTCCCCATTTACAACTCTAAGCCTAGCTATTATTTGTTATAAATGGGGGGGTTGTTTTGTAGTACAACAATTGGCGATTCACTTGGGAGAACCAGTTATCTCTGAGTAGTTTTCTGAAATTTCTAAAAAATTTCAAAGTAATTAGGGTTATAAGAATAATGATTACATGAGTTATAAGGTAAACAACATGTCTCTGGAATCATCATTACTTGCTCAGTTTTTTTTACTTAATTACTTTACTCTTGTAATGATAGAAGTATAAACATTTGCATCAGCAAATAAAGTTTAAAGAAATATAGTAGGTGTCTTTTGCAGATAACTTTTTTGTAAATTACTCATTTATCACAGATAGGGCCTTTGCTGCCAGCAAGCGTTCATAGCCTCGACAGGGTTATCTTTTAACCAACAATGATTCATTGTCCCATCTATATGAATTTTCAAATTTCAAAATGATATTCACTTGGATTGAATCTCACTTGGACCTTGTCCTATTTTTCCTTTTTTGAATGTAATCTTTGCTCTTTTTTGGTTTCTTAAAAGACATTGTCTAGGCATGGTAACCTACTAATGACAATGCCATTCACTGGTTGTAACTAAACTGAACAAGCTGGCTCTTGATGAGACCCCTTGTCTTCTGATCGAGGAGACCATTAGCTATTACCCTGTTTGGTATGCAATATTGGTAATATCAGTTTAATCACTTCCCTATGAACATGGTAAACAAGCTCATAATGAGACTTTTTATCTTTTAAGTTTTTTATATTTTAGAATTACATTCTAAAAAAGGAAAATTTTAATAGATGGGGTGGATCATTGGCTCTTTTGAGGGTTTTGGGTGATAATGATAGAGTTTTTAAGAAACTGATCTGCAAAAAATCCTTACTAGGATAAAGATTCTTTTCTGGATTGATAACAAAACCTTCATATTCTATACAGATAAGAGTTTGTTCGTAAAATAAATGTTTTACACAAGGTCAAGTTTTTCCAAATAAATCAAGTTTACTTTAGTACTCACATGTCCTAATTATTCCTTTTAACTCTTCCTTTCTTATAAAAGCGAAAAAATAGAAATGTTATCAAATATTTTATTTTGAAAAGCCAAAAGTAAACACTATTTGACCATTATTTTCCTAGAAAGCAATATGTTACAAAATTGGAAGAGGCTATCTCCTAGGAGAAGTACTTTTTCAAAATTTTCCCATTGACGGGCAAAGAATCCTTCTTACCTGACAAGTCTTGTAAAATAAACATTGATTGTCCAATTTTTTCAATGATCTAAAACGGGCCAAGCCATAGCCTTTGGAATTTGGTATGTCTACCCTTTTCCTCACATGCTTTTTCCCATTTCAGAACTAAGTCACCGACTTCAAGATTTTTATGACTGGCATAAGTTGTGTCAAAAGAAGCTTTGACTAATTGTTGATGATGGAAGTGGGTTGATTTAGCCTTTTCTATTTCTTCTTCAAGCTTGAGAATTTGAAATTGTCTAGCCTGGAGAGAAGATGAAGGGTTTTCATCAATAAATTGCACTAGGGAAAGAGATGGGATTGCTACGTTTCTGGGAAGAAAAACTTATTTTCCATAAACTAAATGAAATGATAAGAACCAATAGAGGATTTCTGAGTAATCCTGTCTACCCATAGGGAAAATTATAATTCTTTGTGCCAATTCCAGTGATTTCGATCAATAGTGCTTTTGATAATTCTAATGAGGCTCTTGTTTTTTGATTCTGCTAATCCATTACCTTGAGGATAATAATTGTCTGAATATTTCAACTTGAAACCTCGCTTAAGAGAAAATTATAGCATTGTATTTCCAGAGAAGTAAGATGCATTGTCAAACATTAAAGCCGAGGGTAAGCCAAACCTAGTAATTATGTACTAATCAATGAAGTCTGTAATATTTTCTGTATTAGCTATCTTTAATGGGACAATCTCTACCCACTTAGTAAAGTAATCAGTAGCAGTAAGGATGTACCTATGCTGTTTGGAAGAGTTAGGAACAATCTCACCAATTATGTCTAATCCCCATTGTTCGAATGGTTGTTAGATGTTAACTGGTTGTAAAGGGAATGATGGCCTTCTTTCTCTTCCAGCTATGGTTCGACAAGTTTTTCACTTCCTTGCATATTCATGTGCATCTTTAAATACCATTGGCCAATAATACCCTGCATGTAGGATTTTGTGAGCTGTGGTATTTCCTCCAAAATGTCCTCCAACTGGTCCATCATGTAATTCCTGCATGACCTTTTCGGCTTCAGGTTTCTCTAGGCATCTTAGCAATACTGAATCATAATTCTTCCTAAACAATACATCATTGACTAGCTCATACTGATTTGATTTCAATCTTAAAGCTCGTTTTTTTTTATAATTAAGATGCATAGGAGCATACCCATTTTTTAGATAAAATTTCAAATCAACATATTGTGATTGCGTCTCATTGAGGCTTACCTATGATATTTGTACTTCATTACCTTGATCTTCTTCTGGTGGTAACTGGGAAGCTCCTGTTAACATCCTGCAAAAACCTTGGCCCCTAACAATTTTAGCTGGCCAGATTTCTACATCATATTCTTGGAGTGTAGTTACCCAATTAGCTCTTTTCTCCCTTACTTCTCTTTGGATCAATAATTGTCTTACTGCAGGGTAGGGTGCAATTATCTTTGTATGGGTTTTAAGAAGAAAAGGTATGAAATGTTTCAAAGTTTTAAAAATAGAAAATGCTTGTTTCTCTACAGTTGAATAATTTAATTTAGTGCCTTGCAAGTTAGAACTGAAAAAGGAGATGGGTGCCTCAACATTTTTATCGTTCAGCTGTGTCAAAACTGCTGCATATGATGTATCAAATGAGAAAGTACATAATAAAAAAGGTTTGAGAAAGTTCAGGGTTGTTAATGAGGGAGCATTAATAATAGTTTTTTTAATCAACTCAAATGACTCTCTTTCATCCTTGTTCCATATGAAAAATGTATTTTTTGTTATCATCACTTGAAGAGGTAGAACAATTTGTGAAAAATCTAGGACAAATCTTTTTACAAAATTTATTTGGCCTACGAATGATTGCATGTTTTTCTTGTTGTGTGGGAGGGGAATTTTTCAATCTCTTGGACTCTATCAGGATCAATGTAAATTCCTTTCTTGGATACTGTAAACCCAAGGAGTTTGCCTTCTAGTAAAGCAAAATAGGATTTTTTGGGATTTAAGGAAATGCCATATTTCTTACGTCTTTCGAAAATGTGTTTAAGATCACTTAAATGACATTTCCTATCCTTGGAATAGACTGTGATATCATCCAAGTAAATAACCACCGATTTATTGATTAGACCTCTGAAATCAATGTCCATAGCACGTTGAAATGTGGCACCCACATTAATGAGTCTGAAAGGCTTCTTCTGATAGGCATATGTTCCCCACTTGGTCCTGAATTTTGTCTTTAATTTTTCATCTGGATGGACAAGTATTTGATTATATCATGAGAATCCATCTAGAAAGGACATTAATTCAGAACCTGCAACTGATTGTAATATCTACTCCATGGTGGGCAAGGGAAAATTATCTTTTTGGTATCTCCGTTATTTTTCCTTATGGGTAGCATATTTGATACCCACTTAGAATGTCTAATAGGGAAGATTATTTTGGCTTTCATAAGCTTGTTCAATTCCGATTTGATTTGACTTTCAAGGTTTGGGTGAATTTTGTGAAGCTTCTATTAAATTGGCTTTTCGTTTGAAGTCATGGGTATGGTATGTTGAATTATAGAGGCATCATAAGTTTTGAGATCTGCATAATCCCAAGTAAAAATGCCTTTATATGGCTTCAACAACCTGATGAATGATATTCTTCCTTCAGATGGTAGGCCAAGACCTAGGTTGACATTTTGAGGTTTTTCATTTGACCTTAGGTTTACTACATCAAATCTCAAAGTAAAACTTTGAGTTTTGGAGTTAGTAATTTTCTTAAATCTATCCTTTAGATCATAAAGATCTTCCATTTTAACCATAGACTTTGGGATTGGGTTATGATCATGATTAAGCTTGATTTCTAGATCATGCTCATGTTCATCTATGATCTGTTCTTCATATGATCCCTCTGATGTAAGGAAATTAACTATATCCGCATCGTTGTTGAATACTCTCCAATTTGTTACATTGTTGGGAATTGATGGCCTAAATATTAATTCTATTGAAAATATATCTGGACTAAAGTCTTCTGAGGGCATAAGCTTGGATGCCACATTAGCAAGTAAGTCAGCACTTGTGTTTTCTAATCTAGGGACTGAAGATATGTTGAAAGCAGAAAAATGAGAATTCAATTTCTGAGCTAAAGATTGATAGTGTTTAATGTGCCCAGAGACACAATGAATTGTATTTCTCACCTGTTTCACAATTATCTTCGAATCACTGTAGAATTGCAGGTATTTGACATTAAGACCGATGGCTTTATACAGTCCTTAGATTAGTGCTTCATATTCAACGACATTGTTAGTGCACTGGAATTCAAGTCTGCATGCCAACATGGTTTTCTCTCCTCATGGATTGATCAAAATGCATCCTACACCTGCGCCATCCTCTGATTTAGAACCGTCAAAATAGAGAGTCTAGAATGGAGAGTTATTAGAAACTTTATCTACTAAATTTAGACATTTGGAAGGATCTGTTTGTGAAAAATTTTCGATTTGGGAGACTACAACGTTATCTAAAAAGGGAGACCTCTGAGCATTAAAAGATCCTAAAGAGGACTTGGCTGAGTAATTTCTAATGATATTATTAGTGAAAGCAATAGGTTCATTGCTTCCCTCATGGTCGGTGACCGTGTATTCCATGAATTTCTCTTGGTCTACCCTGATTTGGTTAGGTTTACCATTGTGTGGCAACCACATGTGAGACCAATCAGTTGCGAAATAATCATGCAACTTTTCAGACCAGTCCCTATTGAGAATTAAACCATAAAATTCGGGGATATCAACCACCAGAATATCAATTATTTGTGAAACTTTTGGATTAGAGGAAAGCCTAATTGAAACTGATGCTATTTCTCCAAGGACCTCAACTTTTGTCCTATCTAGCTGAACTATGTGCACTGCAGATTTTTGAGGTGTAATGTTCAATTTGGTACACATATCCCTTGGCATTATATTTGAGGAGACTCTTGAATCAACAAGGCAGTTGTGAATGTTCCTGTTGAAAATTTCAGAAGTGAGCAGAAACATAGGAACATGAGAAATAGACCTATCACCAATCAGAACTAGATATGAAGGATCTACCTTGTTTGAGGATGAGGGAGGTTTTCCCATATTGTAGGTAGCTTGAGTAACTACAACAGATGGCAAAGGGGATACTAGAACTGCTTTCAATTCCCTTAATAAAATCTTCTGCTGCTGTTTGAGTTTAGTGAGCTCATGCAGTGAGATGTTAGCTCTAGTATTTTTCATGTCTTCCTCTATATTGTATTTGATGGTATCTGAGATTACCATTGTTTTTGAGGCATTTGGGGAATATGGAGAGATAGGATCGGTTTGGCTAGTCTTAGATTTCTTATCTATTGTTGTCTCCTTGGCAAGAGTAACAAATGTTTTCTTGTGATTTGTGATAGACATGCCAGGAGAATTTTTGCTTCTTGTAGTCACTGGCATTGCTTGTGCCTCATCTTTAATTGGGAGAATAAAATCCCACATCCTATTTAGTTCGATTTCTTCTTCCGTTTTGGCTTCCTCTTCATTTGGCAAATATTCTTCTACTTCTTGGTCAGATTCAACATTTGAAATGGTGTTTGGGGGTTGTGACGTAGAAGAAGGGTTCCTTTTGAATGATCGAAAAGGTTTCTTGGGAGAAGAGGATTAATCAACTTGTTTTTTAATTTCAACCATTTCGTTTGACATCGTCTTTAACACTTTCTAAAGGCCTTCAAGATTGAAAGGGTCTTTTGAAGCCTTCTTCTTAGAGTCATCCTTAAATGTCACTTTTTTGGTCTTCCTTTCATCTATTTGTGATCTCTTTTCCAAAGCTACGATTCTTCTTTCTACAGACAAGGCTTCTTTCATGTTTTCTACAAGGGTAGCCTTATTGGCTCTATCTCCAAAGATTGCAATATTAGAAGGCAAGGATGACATATACCATTCTATTTGTGCATCTACAGCAGGTTTAGAGGCAGTTGGGATTTTGTTTAGCAATTTGTTAAATATGGAGTTGAAATATTTGATATTTTCATCTGGATTAGCTTTCAAATTAGAAATATCATTGATCAAGGACGCTATGGTCCTATCATCACCAAATTTTGCAAGAAACACTTCTTGAAAAGTATCGCAGTCTCTAATTGAACCTGCTGGGAGGGAAAAATACCAAGACCTAGCAGATCCTTGGAAAGTATAAGGAAACAATCTGATTATAACATCTTCATGTGAAACCCCATTGAGATTCATGGCTAACATAAAATTATTTAGATGTTCTTAGGCTGAGAGAGCATCGTCAGGATTATACTTAGGCAACCATTTTTTTGGGTTTGTTGGGAGTGAATTTGGATTTGCAACTAGGACAGCACCAAGATTTGTCCAAGGTTGATTGGCCATAACTTGAGTTGGGGACTGAGAAAATGGGAAGGTCGATCCAGAAGTAGGTATAGATGGCGAAGAACTTACTACTAGATTAGTAATGATAATTGTAGTACTAATTGGAGAAGTGGATATTTGAGAAGTCGTGGATTGAATGGAAGTAGATGGAGGAGTAAATGGATGGAAAGGTGATGTGATCTTGCTAGTATCTAATTTAGATGTTGATTAAGTGACTTTCCTACATCGTGGAGGAATGGGGAACTCGAAAGGGGTAACCCCAAGTCTCTCACTTTGCAATCTAGTCAATACACCAGTTTGTTGTAATAAGGAGGTAACACTTTCTTCAGATACTTCGGGTCTCTGTGGTTTATTTACAGAAATGGATATCTGTTCCAATTTTTGTATCAAAGAATGGATTGCAGAAGACTTAGGAGTGTAATCTGGGGAAGGTGGTCACCTTACTACTTCAGGAGATGAGGGAGATGTTTCTACAACTTCAGATTTCCAATCAAGAGATTCTGAACAAGTTTGAGAAGGGGTAGAAATGATGGAGGGGTTTTGACTCTTATGAATGCTTTTTGAATGATTTTTAGCTTCATCTGCCATTCACAGTTGAAGGCCCTCCTTCTAGCGCAAAAATGTTGCTGCCTCAAAATTCTGAGGCCGAAACATGGGGGATAACCCCCCGGTCCAGACCTTAAGACAACTCCTTTTTCGCTTAAAGTGGTCGCTCTGACTGGGGATAATGGGACCAGTTTCCCAGTGTGGGTTTTAAGATGAGAATGGGTGGTTTATGAGTGATTTGCAATAAAATAATGATAATCTAAGTGACCTATTCTACCATGCAATTTCTCTAACTAACTTATTCTAATATAAACCCAGGTGTTCTTGTGTGATATGCGATCTACAAGGATATCTATTTAGCATGTGATAATAAAGATTGAACACAACTAAACAGAGATGATAATGTAAAAGATAATTCCTTTGACTAAATAGTTAGTCAAAGGAATTTATAAAACATATCGCATATATGATGAGTTATATATGAAAATCACAACCTCAGCTAGGCATCATACAAAAGTGCAACTAACGCTTAACATAAATAATAAATCTCACATATAATCCATGAAAGTAAAGTTTTTCCACTAATTAAATGTAGACAGAATCAATCATACACGATAATAGTGCCATATGTGTGAAGTCCTGCTCATTTGAAAAATGACATAGACCAACTTCTTTCTTCAAATCAAATTATCTCCCAGGAATAAAAAAGTGCATCAACAAAGGAAAGTAGTCTGATATTTAAAAGAAACGATCATGTTCCATCATTTCACCAAAGCATTCACAAACTTATAATAGTGCATTCTTTGCAAATGTTTTTGATAAAATTCTGGACCCTTCTCTAAATGCATGAGAAGGGTATAAATACTACTCTAACTAAATGTGCAAAAATATATTATACAAAATTTGAGGAGGTTTCAAACAACCTTCCTCCTAACTAGGTAACTAAATCAAAAAATAAACAGAGGCTAAATAAACAAAACTAAGAGGATGACTTGCTGTCTATCAGCTTGTCCTTTAAATCGCAAATATCGGTCATTGGTTGAATTTGAGGAGGTGGCCCAAAATGAGTCCTGAGTTGTCCTGTGAAGATCACATCAGTGAGTGGTGGCAACATCCTTTGAGTCGTGTGAAGGGAACAGTTGAGAGTCATAATCTGGCTATGTGGCTTAACCAAATACTGCCAATATGACTCCTAATTGGTCATTGTCAGTTTTGTAAATGCCTCTCTCTGACTCCCCGCCTTTTCTTGCCAGTCTTTATACATAGCAGTTAAATCAGGCATTTATTTCGTATTGCCTTCCTTGATGATATTGGTGGCAAACATGATGTGATTCATTTCTTTGATGATATTCTTTGATACTCCAGTTGCCTTGCGACTGCTAGCTCAGCCTGTTTGATTCTAGCATCCCAATCTATGAAGATAATGTCTTTATGAGTTTCTTCAATCTCGAGTAGATTAGCCTTCTTTCCATCTTCTATTTCCTACCACTCAATGAACTCAGAGATTCTGGTGTTTAAATCGTTAAACTCTGTTCTTTGGTCGATTGCCTTATCTGTCAGCTGGTCGCTGGTAGTTAGATAGGGAGTAATGTGTGACAACTTCTGGTAGAAATACTCTTGCTTTCTCACCAGAAGGGAATTTAATTCCAAGGCCTCTTTGATGAACTCCTTAGTAGTGGGAACGTCCTTGTATCTTTCCATGGATTGCTGCATTTCTTGGAGTTGTATGTTTTTGACCGATATATTGACCTCATGGCTTATTTTCAAGATCTCCATTTCTTGCTGCAATTGCTTTAGTTTCTCTGCCACCTGCCTGTTTGTGCTTGCTTTCTCTACCTTGAGCTCTTGTTCGAGCTGCACAATTCTCTCCTCTTTCTCCCTTAGTAGAGTAGAGACCTCAGTAGCCTTGTCCATAGTGGCCGATGCATATGCTCCTGTGAACTATGATAGTCTAGTCAAGTTCTCAGTCAGATTGAAAGGGATGTCTTTCCTGACAACGTCCATGGGCTCATTTCTAGGTGGGAAGTCAGGTGCATCTACCCTTCTCCTTTTTATCTACCTTCTAACTACAGCCTTCTGGAGAGGGCTTAGAACACATCAAGTGGAGGTATTTTAGTCACTTTGAGAACAATCTCCGATGTGGGTAGAGCAGGGATAATTTCAGTATGCTGTGATGTTGTTGCTTGTTCCTCCATAGGTGTAGATTGTTTGTCAACAGACTTGGGCTCTCTATCTTTATGAATATGCGGAGGAGTTTTGAATTTTGATTAAATTGATCCCACTCCTGCTCCAAACTTCTGCCTTTGGTCTCTGAACTGATTTCTGTAGCCGGGGTGCTCATCACTTGCTTCTCAGTTGACTTCCTGCTAGACTCAGCTGTGTTGTCAGCGTCTTGGGGCTTCCCTGTGTCTGGTGTCTTCTCAGTGTTTACCTGAGAGTATTTTTGAGAGATAGGACCTCCAGTATCAACAGTGACGCTTGGAGTAGTCTTATCCTTGGGTTTTAATATATGTATTGGGATCATTTGGTGCCTCTCATCTTTGAATTCCTAAAATCTTTGAAAATCTTCAGGTTTCAGTTTCGCTTTTTCCCATTTGAATGCTTGCTCGAAGGATACGGCTGACTGTAACAAATCCTCAAAATAATTATCATCATGATTGTATGGCTTGAGCTTTACTCCAATAGTGACATTATATGCCACTTTGTTTGGATCAAATTTCCTCTTAGGCAATGTATGAAGCCCGAGGGACTCCACATGTGCTCGTTCCTTAGTGGCATGAAAAAATTTGGCTAAAGCAAAAGAACTGCATTTGACAAGGAAAATGGGCCATAATGACTTCTTGTCATCTTTGAGAACTTTAGTCAGGCCCTTTCCCACAGTCTGGTAGGCGATCTCTCTTGCTAATAACTTATCAGAAACATATAAAGCAAGGACATGTCCATCAACCATGCTACCAAAAACCCTAATATAGGTGAACCACTCTTCAATAAAATACTTGTCGATAGTAAGCAGGTCTGTTGCAACTTCATGGGAAAACCTAGGGGCTTTCTTATTGAAAATCATTTGAGGTAGGGGCAACACAACAGCATGTAATATCTTATAGAAGTGAGGTATGTAACGTGACTCCCATATTTGTTTATGACTGAGATGGATTGAGTAAGGATCTTGTAAGGTCCATTTCCAACCATGGTTGGAAATGTTGTGCAAAAACAGATAACATCCATGATGTAGGCACTAAAATAGAAGGGAGGGAGGTTATCTGAAAACGAGGATTTCTTCTATCAATATTCGGTAATGGTGGTGGCTAGGTTGTCAGATAGGATGGAATGCCAATTCATGATATGGGAATTAACACATGCATCAATCAGAGGAATCCATTCAATTGAAAAATTAGTATTATTGGGTAGCCCATAAAATATACATAACATGTCTACTGCATAGTTGTAGGGGTTTGCCAAAGAGGCTATAACATACATATCCGATTTGTCATACTTGAATTTGTTGTCCAACACCCTCCAACCCTGAATTAGCTTGAAGGGGTCTGGATTCTTCTTTGTGAAGTTAGCCACAAATGTGCTATCGTAGATATCCTGGGGATCAGGTACGTGGCACATCTTCTTCAGATCTTCTGCTCTGAACGACCCTATGAGCTCCATCTTTGAATCCTTGAACTGCTTATCTTCAATGATAAGGATTTCACTCACCCACCTGATCATATCTGTATATGGGAGGATTTTAGCCCTTGCTCCTATCCTATGAAGGAATGAACATGAAGCATCTCTACATTGAAGTTCTAAAGGCCTTTTTGAGTCAGCTGTTGCTCTCATAACAATGATTTTAGGACGCTCGTCCTCCAGCCTATTGTAAATTACTTCCCAATCTGTTGCGCCTCCGGCAACATTACAAATTGTATCAGCAAAGATATGAGCCATCTCTGTACACTCAACTTCAACAATGGTTTGTTTGGTCTGTTTCTACATCACCTTTCTTAGGGACATGTCTTTTGTCGCTTTCCTGAGATAGACAAGATATATCAGAGCAGACGATATTTAGTAATTAAGATTGAAATATTCTGTGAAATGACTTTGGATCGTGAGAAAGGTTTTAATGAGATACTTGATTATAACTACCCATAACCATGAAAATGATTATCCTTCCTCGGGCCGCTAAATATTTAATAACCTGCCAACTCGTTTGTTTTGGCATTTAAAACATAATTATTCCACACGTTTTATCGGACTTAATCATGCATCACGGTCTTAAAAGGGATACAGTATAGTGTTACTGGATATATTAAGCGAAATGCAATTGTAGAGATCGCAATATCGCATTTCGCAAATCATTTGTGGTTGTTCTAATGGCATGGTCAAGTTTCTCGCGAACTATGCGAAGTGCGAAATGCGATTGCGAAATGACAAGGTGATGTTATCGCAGCGGGAGACCTAATCACATATCGCAATTTTGTAAAGGTTTTTTAACATGGTCATGTGGAAAAGTGCAATTTGTGATATGGATTTCATCCTTAGTTGGTTTTGAAAGGTTTTTCTAGGAATCTTCTTAGAGTTAGGGTTCTATTATCCTAAGCCTAAAAATTTAAAAGGGTCCCCATTTACAACTCTAAGCCTAGCTATTGTTTGTTACAAATGGGGGGGTTGTTTCGTAGTACAACACAATGCAAATCAAATTCTTTTCCTCAAGAGCAAGCTGAAGGATATAAGGAAGGGAAAATGTGAGGATATTCAATCCTACTTCATGAGGATTATTGAGATAAAAAATGATCTTCTTTCAATTGGTGAAGCTATTGCTGGCAGGGAGCTCACTCTCATTGCCCTTGGAGTTCTTCCTCTTGAATGGCATGTTTTCAACACTACTATTCTCAATAATGATAAAATTCCAGGTTTTGAAGAATTGCTGACTAGATGTTCTCAAGAAGAAACAAGGATGATGGAATTGGAGATGCTTTCGAATAGGAATAATCCTACTGCATTCTCCGCTCATGCCAAGAGGAAGAAAACTGCAGGTTCAAAGAAGCAAAGTCAAGGAAGACTAGGATTCAAAAATGGAAGGAAGGGAAGATGCTTCGTTTGCAACAAGTTCGGTCACTATGTCAGGGAGTGTCCAAATAGAAGGGTCACATCTCGTGATGATGATCACAATCATTTGAGGGGCAACAACAACAATCTAAGGAATGGCAGGCTCAACAACAAAGGGAAAAGGAATGCTTTTGCTACTCAACTTGGAAATGATCGAGCTTCTAAAAGAAAAAGAAACTCCAGGTATGATGAGTCTAATCTTGTAAATTCTAAGAAAAAGGAATTTTATCTTATATCTGCCCTCTCTACTACCTCTCCTCCAGATACTTTGGGAAATTGGTTAATTAATAGTGGCGCCTCAAGGCACTTCACCAGGTACAAGGAAGCTCTTTCAAATATGATAGAGAAGGATACAAATTTGGAAATTTTCCTTGGAGACAATGCCATCTATCCCGTGAAGGGAGCTGGGAATGTTACCCTTCAATTGAATCAAGGTAACACCGTTTAGCTTCAAGAAGTACTATATGTACCTAATCTAAATAAGAATCTAGTGTCTATCTCAATGATGGAAGACATAGGATTCAAAGTGGAATTCATCAATGGAAAGGTACGTGTGTGTAAATGAAATTTCCAAGAAGCATTACTCTTGAATTCAGGGTTGAAAATTTATATCAAGTTGGAGGAAGTCCACTGGGAGCCATGTCTTGCGACACATCTCTTCAATCCGAACTATGGTACCAGAGGTTTGCTCATCTTCACTATAAGGCTCTACTCGATGCAAGGAATATGGTAACAGGTATGCTTGAATTCAAAATATAGCATGGTGGTGTATGTCAGGGATGTGCCGAGGGAAAACATACAAGGGGAAGATTCCCCTCAAGTGATAGCAAGACCACAAACATTTTGCAATTGTTTCATTATTATCTATTTGGTATGTTGCCTATGACATAATTAGGAGGATATTTATATTATGCTATCTTTGTGGATGACTTTTGTCGCAAAAATTGGATATCTTTCTTGAAGAAGAGGGATGAAATGTTCTCATGGCTCTGTGCCTTCAAAGTCTTGGTGGAAAATCAAATAGGGAAGAAGATCAAGATATTGAGGACCAATAATGGAATCGAGTATGAGTCAAATGAATTCAATGACTATTGCAAGGAAGATGGAATTAAGAGGGAGACTACTACTGCATATACTCCTGAGCAAAATGGTGTTGCTGAAAGGAAGAATTGTTCCATTATAGAAGCCACTCGTTCCATGCTTCATGGTCAAGGACTTCCAAAGTTCCTATGGGGAGAATCTGCCAACATTGCTGTGTACATTCAAAATCGATGCCCTCATCAAGCATTGGAATCCAAAACTCCCGAAGAAGTTTTCATCGGTAATAAACCCGATGTTTCTTATTTTTGAAATTTTGGTAGTCCCGTATACTTTCATGTGCCGAAAGAAAAGAGAAGTAAATTAGAGGCATCTGGAAGAAAGGAACTTTTGTGGGCTACAGTGAAACTTCTAAGGCATATAGAATCTATGTGCCTGGTCAAAGAGAAGTAGAGTTGAGTCATGATGTCATCTTCAATGAGGATGTTTCCTTAAGGAAGGTTGGCAACCTTCCTATTCCAAGGAAGGAAAAAGAAGTAGGTGTAGGAAATCAGGGAGATTTGCAGGATGAGTCGATGCCCGATGTTGAAGAACCGATGGATCCCATTGATCCTCCTCCTCATGAACCCTCATCCTCCAAAAGGAGACCCTCATGACTGAGGGGAACTCTCGAAGATGCTAAGAGACATGTTGCACTGAGGGGAAAATTTCGTGAAAGAAAGAAGCCTAATAGGTACCAAGGGTACTTAACTCTTATGAGCACCATTATTAGTCTGAACCTTGCTCATTTGAAGAAGCTATGAAGCAAAAAGTATGGAAGGATGCTATGAATGAAGAGTATGAGTCAATTATGAAGAATGATGTCTGGATGTGGTTCCTAGACCCAAGGACAAATCTGTTGTCACCTCGAAATGGCTCTACAAGATCAAGCATGGTGTTGATGGAAGTGCTAAGAAGTTCAAGGACAGATTTGTTGATCGAGGCTTCTCTCAAACGGAAGGTGTATATTATGATCATATATTTTCACTTGTTGCTCGCTACACCACCATCTGTTCAATTATAGCCCTTGCTATCTCGTAAGGATGGAATATACACCAGATGGATGTCAAGACTGCCTTCTTGCATGGTTCACTTAAGGAGGAAGTCTATGTCGAACAACCTGAGGAGTTTGAAGTTCAAGATCATCAGACACATGTATGCAGGTTGAAGAAATCCCTCTATGGGTTGAAACAAGCACCCCGAGCTTGGTATGAGAGGATCAATAGCTATCTAGTGAAGCTAGGATTTACAAGAAGTGAAGTTGATTCGAACCTTAGTTTAAGGTTGAGAATGATAAACCTCTCATCTTGGTACTCTATGTGTACGATCTCTTTCTGACAGGTGTAGACCCTCTTATTCATCAATGTAAGAGGGAGTTGGCTTTTGAGTTTGAGATGAAGAACCTAGGACTGATGCATTACTTCCTAGGGTTGGAGGTCTGGCAAAAGCCAGATGAGATTTTCATTTCTCAAGGAAAATATATTGTGAAGATTCTTGAAAGATTTGGGATGGTGGACTGCAAGTTCGTGACTACTCTGATGGAACTTAACTTAAATAAGTTATGCATAAGTGTTGTTGGGCTTGATTTGGGAAATCCTTCTCAGTATTGTCAACTCATGGGGCCCTGATGTTATTGGTGAACTCCTGTCCAGACATATGTTTTGCAGTGAATATATTGAACCAGTTTATGTTCGAGCCTCATCACATACATTGGATTGCTGCCAAGAATCTTTTGAGATATCTTCGAGGCACAATCACTTATGGACTGAGATAAACTGCATGGAATGTGAGGCTCCATGGTTACTCTCATGCATACTGGGTTGGCAGTGTGGTGGATCGTAAAAGCACATCTAGATGTTGCTTCTCTCTAGGTTATGCTTCGATATCATGGATGAGCAGGAAGCAGAAGTCGGTTGCCTTGAGCACCATTGCGACTAAATATATTACTGCTAGTTTGGCCTCTTGTGAAGCTGTTTGGTTGAGGAAGCTCTTTAGTGAGCTGTTTGGACATGTGTTGGATACCACCTTGATCTTTTGCGACAATCATAGTGGGATTCATCTTTCGGAGAATCTCGTCTTTCATGATCGCTCCAAGCATATTGATATCAGGTACCACTTTATCCGAGATATGGGACAACAGGGATCAATAAGGCTCCAACACATTGGGACTGATGATCAATTCATCGATATTCTTACAAAGCCCTTGGGAAAGGTCAAATTCTTGACCTTTCGTGAATGAATTGGAGTTATGGAGAGACCCTATTATGAGGGTTCCGTATGAGATGGATGTTGAGCTCTGGGAGCTACGGGGGGCTTGGGGTACTTCTTAGAGCGATGAGTGACCAAAGGGTGAGTGGTTCACCTTCCCCTATTAGCGCGCGATGTATAGGGTGAGTGGTTCACTTTCACATTGGAAAGTTCATATGAGACAACTCACATTTTTCTTAGATTCCTCTATTTGAGAGGTGTAGGATTGATCTAAAAATCATCCCATTCTGACATGCACACATGAATTTATGAATCTATTTTGATTATGGACAAATTGTCAAGGTTGGCCAACAAACTCAGGTAGGCTCTAAAGCCCAATAGTCACGTCTATTCATCTTAAACGATATCCTATAAATACATGATGTCTCATCCTCATTTGGATACACTTCACTCATTCATATTTCTCTCTCTCATCTTGATTGGGTATGGATTTCTGGGCATCGCTCTCTCTCCACAAGTGCGAAAGAAAGTTTGATTTTCTAGCTGTTGCGTTGACCAGATTTGATCGAAATTTCAGGAGGCTAACTTTGACCAGTGTTGACTTCGGTTTTGTGAGGGAGACTTCTATTTGGGTAAGCTATAATTTTGTGCACAAAGCTGAGGCAATTTGACCTTTTCTTTGACTAGCGTTGATCCGGATTTAAATAGGAACGCAACAAATTACAGAGATAACCATATACACAAAGATGCAGCGGAAATAATACTTCATTTCATTAATGGAAAATACTGAAATATGCTTACAATTAGAAATGGAAAATAAACCAGCTAGGGCGATGGTAGCTTATCTCTGAGAAGAGATGTGATGGCTACATGCCTCTGAACTGTGTTACAATGAGGCTTGAAGGCCTATTTATTGTTGAGAAACAATGGAAAAACCCTTAACATTCCAAAACCTAACCCTAGGAGATGAAACGCCAAACTGTGGGCTCCGTTTGGGGTAAATTGGTACATCAACTTCCCGAGGTCGTAACTTTGGCATATGATCTCCGTTTGACGCGTACAATAGCTCATTAGAAAGATCTATCCGAGCACTATCATTGTTGGAACGAGCCCTCGGATTCCCCAAAAAACGTTGTTTAGGGCCTCAAAATGGCTCCGGAAGTTCAGGACCCGAAAAACTGCTAAAAATAGTAAGTTGTGCTACAATTAAGGAAACTGAAAATGCTGAGAAAGACAATGGTGGGGGTCCAGGTGGACTTGGCAGGTGGCCACCAATATCCACCTGGATCATTCCTCCCCCCTTAGGAAGCAATGGTCCCCATTGCGTTGAGCTCCTCCATGAGATGAGGAAACTTCTGCTGAACTTGTTCCCTGGTGAGCCACTTGCCCTGTTGAAGGAGTTGGCCTGCTTTGACAACTCGATACAGTTGGATATTCTGTTGGCGAGTGTTCTTGATCTGTGTGTCCATGATTCGATCAGTTGCAGCTTGTTCCATGCAATCTGGATTTAATTCTGTGGGTTGGAGCTGTTCTGCAATGTCGGATGTGTCTAGCAATGGTGGAAAGTATGGCCGAAGGCGGTCCACATTGAACACTGGGTGCAGGCGAAGGAATGGGGGAATGATGAGCTCAAATGCATTGTCTCCCATAGCCTTAGTAATGGTGTAAGGACCATATCGGAGTGGTCTCAATTTCCGATAGGCTCCAGTAAGGCGTTCCTTTTGCAAATGCAACCAGACTTTGTCGCCCACCTGAAACTTGTGTGGCACCCGATGTTGATCATGTCGCTACTTGTACTTGGCATTTGATTTCTCAAGAATGTCATGGACCTGCTGGCGAATATGTTGGATGCGCTCAATGAAGCTGGTGGCCTTATCTGTTTCGGACTGGACATGAGATGAATTCATGTGAGTAGCTGCAAGTGGCATGGCCACATCAATGGGGCATAGTGGCTGGAATCCCAAACCCACCTGAAAAGGGCTATGGCCGGTGGAGCTGTGAAGAGCTCGGTTGTAGCTATGCTGAACATAGGGGAGGCTCTCGTCCCATGTGCGTGGATGCTTTGAGTTATACATGCGCAAAATGTGCACAATCATCCTATTGACAACCTCTGTCTGGCCATCAGTTTGAGGATGGAAGGCTGTGGACTTCGTGAGTTTGGTGTCCAGCATTGACCAGAGACTGGACCAAAATTTGCTGAGAAACCGACTGTCCCGATCTGAGATGATAGACTGTGGGATCCCAAAGTGCACCCACACTCGTTCAAAGAAGAGTTTAGCAGTGGCTTCTGCTGTGATATTCTTCTTGCAGGCCACCATAATGGCCATCTTCGAGAACCTGTCGACGACCACAAAAACACAGTCATTTCCATGCTTAGTGGAAGGAAGGCCTGACATGTAATCCATGGAGATGGATTCCCAAGGTCGACTAGGGGTAGGCAACGGGGTATAGAGGCCTTGCTTCTTAATGGTCGGTTTGGCAATGGCACGGGCAGTACATGATCGGATGTACTTCCCAACATCCTGTCAAAGATTCGGCCAATAGAAATAATTTTGCAGTACTGCCACTGTTTTCTCGACCCCGAAATGTCCACCAGCCCGACTGTAGTGTGCTTCCCAAATCATCTTGGCACGCTCGCTTGAAGGAACACAAAGGTGACCAAGGTGGCATAATAGGGCATCCTGGAGGTGAAAATCTGCAACATTCCGACCCTCCAAGAGTGTCTGGTATGTGTGGCCGAATTCTGGGTCGCTTTTGTAGAGAAGTGGTCAATCAGAAGTCTCGTGCCCACAAGAGTTGAGCACGGTGGTCAGCGCCATGATCGGTGGTCGACTGAGGCAATCTGCAACATTATTGGTGCTGCCCTTTTTATACTTGATATTCAAGTGAAACTGTTGCAGGTATGTAGACCACTTCTGATGGCGATCATTCTGCAATTTACCTTGGGTCTGTATGAACTGCAGGGGTCGGTGGTCTGTGTGGATGACCATTTCCTTCCCCAAAATGTAATGCTTCCATTGTCGGCAGGCCTGTACAATGGAATACATCTCTTTATCATAAGTGGGGTACTTCCGGACTGTGTCTGAAAGCATTTCACTGTGATATGCCACTGGATGTCCATGTTGAGTAAGGACTGCCCCAATAGCATAGTCAGAGGCATCTGTCTCGACCTCAAATGGTTGTTGTAAATCTGGTAACGCGAGCACTGGTGCTGTGCAGAGGCGATCCTTCAACTCCCTGAATGCCTTCTGTTGAGATTCAGACCAAAAGAATTTTGCTTTCGCCCCTCCCTTGGTGACTTGACTCAAGGGCCAAGAAATATGAGAAAACCCCAGCACAAACCTGCGGTAGAAGTTGGCAAGACCTAGAAAGCTGCGGAGCTCTGTTAGAGTGGTTGGAGAGGGCAAATCCCGAATGACTTGGACCTTGGTTGGATCGACATGCACCCCCTGTTCATCAATGATGTATCCCAGATACTGAACCTCGGTCATGCCAAAAGTGCATTTCTCCAAATTGGCACATAGCTTGTGTTGCCGCAGTGTTTGGAGAACCTGTCGGATGTGGTGGAGGTGCTCTTCCCAACTCTGGCTGAAGATCAGAATGTCATCCAAGTATACTACTACAAAGGAGTTGGTGAATGGCCGCAAGATGTCATCCATTAGCCTCATAAAGGTTGCAGGAGCATTCGTCAATCCGAAAGGCATGACCAACCATTCGAAGAGGCCCTCCTTGGATTTGAAGGCAGTCTTCCACACATCTGAGGGTTCGATTGGTACCTGGTGATATCCTGACTTCAGATCGATCTTGCTGAAATATTTCGCCCCCTTTAATTGGTATAGGAGGTCATCAATCTGCGGGATCGGGTACCTGTTACGGACAGTGATCTTGTTCAGCGCCCGATAGTTAATACAGAGTCTCCACGTCCCATCCTTCTTCTGTACCAACACGATCGGGCTCCCACAGGGCGATGAACTCAGACGGATGTGACCTTTCTGCAGGAGCTCCTGAATCTGCCTCTTGATTTCATTGTTCTCTAGAATGGAGCGCCGATAAATTGGTCCATTGGGTAGCGGCGCCCCTGGGGTCAGATCGATGGAGTGCTTGACTTGACAGTGCAGAGGAACCCCTGCCGGGGAGGTGAAGATGTCTTCGTACTCCTCCACAATCTTGTCCATCTGTAGCTGTCGTGCAGAGGGGCCCTGTTTGGAGGCCGCGACCACTGTCTTCTTCTTCCCTTGATGGCGTATCATCAGGAAAACAAATTTCCTGGTTTTGGAAATGATCTTACTACATTGTTTTGCAGTAATCAAAGAGATGGCGGCAGGTGGTGCTACCTCTGGTATCCTGAACAACTTTTTTCCCAATGTAATGATAACAGCACGGGGCCTTGATTCATACACAGCATGTCGCTTCCACAAGTATGGTTGTCCTAGTAATACATCACAAACTTCAAGGGGAGCAATGTCACACAATACCTCATCCGTGAAGGGCTTGATGTTGTATGGAAGGCGACACTGCTGGCTCACGCGAAGATCTCGCCCTTGGTGAAGCCACCCAATGGTGTATGGTTGTGGATGTGCTGTGGTCGGTAAGCCCAACCGCTTCACGACCTCTGCCGAAATGAGGTTCTTTTGACTCCCACTATCAACAATGAATTGTATCGGGGAGCCCTTTACCCACATCTGGGAGTGGAAGAGACGCTCCTCCTCCTCTGGATCTTCGGGTTCATTTTTCTGGATCTTTGCTGTAGCAACAGTGGTGCTGGGATCCGCATCAATGATCTGCTTCCCTTTTTCATACCCCTTATCGGGTTCTGACTCAGAGTCGGAACATGCGTCTGATTCTGAAACCTTCAGCTCAGCCACCAGTGACTGCTTGGCCCGACACTCACTTGTGTTGTGAGTGGAGCTCTTATGGAACTCGCACCATTTTCCAGTGTCCTTTCTCGGCTTCGCGGCATTGTTCTTTGCTTGCAGTTTCGACTGGTTGTCTTGGGTTGTCCCGCCTTGGCTCTGTCCTTTGTTCTATGGTTTAGGGGCACCTTTCCCCTGCTTTGAATTCGCAGATCCAAAGTCTCGCTTCTTTTGTTTAAGCTTCTGCTCGACCTTGACGGCATATCGGTATGCTGCGCCGAGCGAGGGGATGTTTAGGAATTGTATTTCTTCCTGGATGTACTTGTGCAGGCAGCCACGGTATTTGAGTATCAAATGTTGCTCAGAATCCTTGATACCCAACTTTGTGCGACGGGTATGGAAAAGATTGGTGAACTCCGGCACGTCTTGGTCCCTTCCCTGCCGCAGCGTGGTCCACTTTATGTATTCATCCTCATAGCTTCCGATAGGGTAGTACTGCTCCTTGATGGCATCCCGGAACGAATCCCAGGTGGGTGCGGCTGAAAATAGTGAGCCAGTACTTTCATCCTTCTGCTCGCAGTAGGTTTCCCACCAGTCCTTGACGTGGGGGGCTGCTTTGAGAAGAGCAAAAACAATCTTTTCCCAACTCGAAAATTCATGAACAGAAAAATAACCCTCTAGCAGATTTAACCATTTATCTACGGCATCGGCGTCTAATTGACCCTCGAATATGGGGATTTCAAAATTAACTTGTACCTTAAAGGGTGTGGCGTTTCCAGAGGAGCTGCTGGAAGCCGATGCGCCGCTTCTGGGTAGCCGCTGAAGGATCTGGGCAAAGTTGTCCATCATCGCGTTCCGTTGTCACTCGAGGGCTTCTTCGAGCAAAATTTTGATGGGATCTCCTGCCCCCTCGTCTTTCTTCTCGTCCGCCATGGGAGGCCATCGGGATTTGCGAGGCTGGTCTTGCAAAGGTTCAACCAGTTCAAGCCCTAACTCCTTATATCCCGACCTTGTTGGGGACATGCAAAGAAAAACAGAGAAAAAGCAGACCGCTCTGATACCACTGATCCGGATTTAAACAGGAACGCAACAAATTACAGAGATAACCATATACACAAAGATGCAGCGGAAATAATACTTTATTTCATTAATGGAAAATACTGAAATATGCTTACAATCAGAAATGGAAAATAAACCAGCTAGGGCGATGGTAGCTTATCTCTGAGAAGAGATGTGATGGCTACATGCCTCTGAACTGTGTTACAATGAGGCTCGAAGGCCTATTTATTGTTGAGAAACAATGGAAAAACCCTTAACATTCCAAAACCTAACCCTAGGAGATGAAACGCCAAACTGTGGGCCCCGTTTGGGGTAAATTGGTACATCAACTTCCCGGGGTCGTAACTTTGGCATATGATCTTCGTTTGACGCGTACAATAGCTCATTAGAAAGATCTATCCGAGCACTATCATTGTTGGAACGGGCAACATCGATCCATTCCATGGACCCATGTTGCCCCCGGATTCCCCAAAAAACGTCGTTTAGGGCCTCAAAACGGCTCCGAAAGTTCAGGACCCGAAAAACTGCTAAAAATAGTAAGTTGTGCTACAATTAAGGAAACTGAAAATGCTGAGAAAGACAATGGTGGGGGTCCAGGTGGACTTGGCAGGTGGCCACCAATATCCACCTGGATCAAGCGTTGACTGCCCTAGTTCTGGTTGTTGTGTTGACTTCTGTTGACCAAGTTTGACTGGTAATTTTCAGGCTGCTTTGGGCTGCATTATCTTGTTGTTGGAGGCCGAGTTGATGAAGTTTGACTGAGCTATTTTGGAGGTCTATTTCATCCCTGTTGACCATCATTGAATTTCTGGTTAGGGCTTCTTGTTTATGTTGTTTTGTTTAATCAGATTGGTCAAGTGAATATTGTAAATTATACTCTCTCTGTGCTGAACTTTTGAAGAATTATAAGAAGAATTGATCAAGGGTTCCCCACATTGGGCTTTGTCCCTGGCTGGTGCCATATCTTGTGTCCTCTTGTGTTGGCTTGTCTTCTATTGTTATTGTTTATGTTCTATCTGCATTTTACTATCATGTTGATGTGATTGCTATACTGGATATGATATTGGGCTAATAAAGAAAATTGAAGTGAAATTGCTCTAAGCATAGAACATACCATTTTTATCCTAAAATTAACATGATTTAACCCCCTTCTCAGTAATTTCCAAAGTATTTATCATAATTGTCCTAGAAAAAAATTATAGCGAAAATTCCTACGATTACAAGGTCTAATACCAAATGTTATGAACCCATTGAGCCCTCAACAACTCTCCTTTAACTTTTGCTAAAAAAAATAAAGGGGACCCTCGTTAAAATTTTGAAAATTTCTTTCATTTTGATCATTTGATGATACTTTTCTTGATTTAATGTTTGAATCTTGATTAGAAAGCTTATTGTTTTCCTTTGAGTTATTTTGATCCTTTTTGTTTTTTTTTTTTTGCATGTTGATTTTTAGCAAGATGATCCAATAACTTTGAAATTGCAAGAATGATTGAAGTAATTACATTTGAAAATAAAAATATTATATTACAACCTATTGATTAAAGTTTTTGATTGATATTTTTGTTGGTTGTTTTGTCTCATTATTCTTACATACATAGGGGTTGTGCCACTTTAGTTGGGGTTGTGCCACTTTAGTTCCATCTACTTTCTGTTCATTCAATAATTGTATACACACTCATTTAAACCTATTGAAATGATTGCATAACCCTCTTTCACTTAAAACCAAACTTTGACAAGTTTTCCATCTTCGTGCAAACTTATAAAAAACTCATCATTCTATTCTTCTACTCAAAATATCATTATCTAGCTTACCCTCTACAAACTTCATGTGAAAATGATATAATGAATAAAAGATGAATTAAGTTTTTCATTTCCTTTGTGCATGATTTAATAAAAATTTACATACTTCATGATTTAATAAAAATTTACATACTTCATGTGAAAATGATATAATGAATAAAAGATGAATTAAGTTTTTCTTTTCCTTTGTGCATGATTTAATAAAAATTTACATATACCTTTTAAATAAATTTTCGGATTTTTTGTTATATTATAAATAAATATATAATTTTTAGGATTTTTTAAAAAAAATATATAATTTAAAAAAAAATAAAAGAATAATAATAATAAATAAACAAAATAATTAAAATAAAATGTAATATATGTTAATAAGAAAAATTATTATAATGCACAATTTAATTAATAAATAAGATAACATTTTTTGGTCAGAATATCTATTTGACAATACAATTTTGAGCAAGATTGTAGTTTTTTATTGTTTAAAATGCATTTTTGAATATATAAATAAATGAAAAACTTGAAAGACATTTAAACTTTACAAATTAAACAATTTAAACTTAAGAATTTTAAAAATCTCTATCAATTTTAAGTAAAATTGAAAAAAAATAAATAAAATAAAAAATTATTTTATCTATCAATTAAACAATTTAAACTTAAGAATTTTAAAAATCTCTATCAATTTTAAGTAAAATTAAAAAATAAATAAAATAAAAAATTATTTTATCTATCAATTAAACGCTTATCTATATTAAAAATTAAAATTAAAAAAAAAAATTATATATAATCTCAAAAATAATAATTAATATACCATTTTTATTACTTAACATTACATATAATATTGAAATTTAAATTTTATATATATATATATATATATATATATATATATATAGATATATAAGTGCGGTAACATTACATATGTCACGTGATATTTTATATCATTCGCAATTTCCATTCTTTACTTCATGAACATCTCTTTTATTGGTTAGAAAGTTATTTATTATGTGTAGCTTTATCTTTGTAGTAATGAATCACAAAATAAATTAGTAAATATGTGCACATTGACCAATCAGGTTAGGTTGGTGTGACATAGAGCTTATCCTGTATTATAACTTTTTATGGTAACTTTATTTCATCTCGCATAGTTCATTCACATGGTTCATTAATCTATACATTAAAGGGAAAATGATTATTATCCCAGTCGGGCAGGGTATAACTTATTTGGTATGCGGTTTTACCATTAATTAATGTGGTTTGACAATTTTATTTTTAATAACAGTTTATCATGTTAATTTTATTTATTTATTTATTTTTTAAATAATTTAATTTTGTTTTTTCTATTTTGGTTGGTTATAATTTTTATGGTTTTATTATGATTTTATTGGGTAATGATGACAATGTATTATCACCCTGCTAATAAGTAACAATTTGTTTTTGGAATGTCAAAATTGCATTTTAATAATTTATCAATATTTTCAAATTTTCATTATTTAAATTATCATAAATAGGTGAAAAAATTAAAATCAAAATTCTCACAATTATAACTGGCCAAAAAATAATTTATAAAGAAAAATATAATTTTATTTACTTATTAACTTGCTTATAAAAGTAAAATTTAATCAATTTCACAATTTCATTTATTGATAAAAGCATTCTTCATAAATAACTATAAGAGTTAAAAACCCAATTTCTCTCTCTTAACATATTAAATATATTACAATTTAGTGTAACCTGTTAGATGAAATCTTTTATTAATAAATATAAAGATTTATTCAAAAATAAATAAAAGAATTCAACAAGGTATCTATTTTTATTTATTTGTATGGTAATATAGTAGTATTAATAATAATAAACCAATTTTAAAGCTATAGCCAAGGCTACATCAAATTGGCATATGAGACCCTCTTATGTGTGAGACAAGGGACCTATCTTTGTGTAATTATTTGACTACTAGATCTAGGAAGGTGTACATAACTAACCACTCTAAATTTGAACTTGTGAGCTCTTATGAGGAAATGACATGTTCTCAACCATTAGGCCCACTCAAGTATTTTTGTGACACAAAGATATGTTACTTGGAAAATCAAATGTAAAATATTTTTTTTTAATGGATATGGATCCTTAATTAAAAGTTTAGATAATGACATTTAGAAAAAAGAAGAAGCTTTTATTCGTTTTGTATGACAATACAATGCTATCATGATTCATTGATACAGGATATACATTGGTTAGAGAATCAAACACATAATTTTTTTCTAATTGAAATGGATCCTAAAGCAAAACATTAGACTCACGTTCAAATGTAGAAACTAGTTCCTACCTTTCAAAGTTCAATAATCAGTTCAAATGTAGAAACTAGTTCCTACCTTTCAAAGTTCAATAATCAAATGAAGGAACTAGTTCATGCCTTTCAAAATTCAATAATTAAACTAGTTCATGCCTTTCAAAGTTCAATAATTAAACTAAGCGGCACAGAACACGAGCTACGTGGCTTTGTTTAATATGAAAAGTTTTTACTATTATTCCTTTTTCAACCACTGGCTTTGACCAAGACATCTTAAAAAACAATGTTGGGAAGAAAAAAAAACAATGTTGCCAAGTAAACAGTTTTCAACATTGTGAACCATGCAAATGATGATGTGAGTTGACATCAACCACAATGGATTCTTCAAATACTCATGATGTGCAGGTTGTGATTTTTTTTTTAGGTATGTGTTTATATTAAAAAACAAAAGTGAGAGAGAGCCCAACACTTGTATTTTATATGGAATCTCAGTTACATTATATGTAATTTTATTTAAATTTAAATAAATTGAGAGTTAACTTTATGATAGAAGGAGTGCACCAGTTCACACACATATTTTGCAACTATAAGTCTTACAAAAGAGAACCCAACAAATGCGTTTACAAAAATTCATACTATGACTGCACAATTCATAAGAACCCAACAAATGCGTTTACAAAAATTCATACTATGACTGCACAATTCATAAGAATCCAACAAATGCGTTTACAAAAAGTCATACTATGACTGCACAATTCTTATGAAGTTTGCATATGACTGCCCTCGTTAGGGCCACCGGGCCGACGAACTCTTTTTCACCAGAAGAAGGGGTACTCGCATCTTGCTCATCGTTCGAGTTGCCACCACCAGCAGACGAAGATACCTCCAAAGCTGCCACCCGCTCTGTAAGGAGAAGGATTTCCTCCTTTAGATCATCCAACGAGTCCACTGTTTCCACCCGATGCTTAAGAATTTTTGCCTCTCCATAGAATGTTGAAAATAATTTCGTTGTCGCTCCACCATATCTTCAAGCATGTCAATGGATGCCAACAAGGCCTTAGCTACATTGACCATTCTCTCAATTACCTCGCTGAGGTCCAGAAAATCCTGAGGGTTCGCCATCTTATGAGGGAACCCAAGAGCTGCCTGCAAATAATACTAAGTGCTTCCTCCAAATTCCCAACAGAAGGGACAGAAGGGACTGATGGCCGAAGCCATTGATAAATCAAGATGGCTCTGAACCTTACATGAGCCAACCTGCAGTGATAAGAATGCCTTCCCCATATCGAAGTCACTCGCACTGGGTCTCTGTGCAATTGGGACGATTTGAAGCCAAGGAGTTAAATTTTTGTTTAGCCAAATTTCTCTGCCGTCCTAACTACGCCTATAAATGATATACTCAGGCTGACTTTCCTTTAATAAGAAGTGACTAGGGTGGTAATGAAGTGGCTTAGGAGACGGCCACATGTCCCCATCCATTGAACACTTGTTACTGATGTTGGAATTACAACGCCAAAGGAGAGAGGGGATCCGGGGAGCTTGTCTTGTCAAACTTGAAATATGGTTTACTCATACTTTTCATATTATGGAATTGGAATGAAGAAACTCCTTTGGTTGAAATTGAGCTTTCCTTGAGCCATCAAGGAGCCTTATTTTGCTAATGTGCAATCTCCAAATTCAAGAGTCTAAGGATGTGAAAAAAAAATTTATTCCTTCAAACTTTGATAATAGGGAGAGGATTCTTTGGCTGGTTGGAGCCAAGTTATTGGTGATTTATGTTTTCCCTTTTGTGAACGGTTGGATGATCACTAAGGAGTTTCCAAATACATTTAGCTTTGAGATTTTATGTTAACATGCAATTTCAAGTCTTTTTCATAATGCCAAAAATTCTGTTTGGTTGTTGGTTGCTATGTTTTCCCTTTCGTGAATTGTTGGATGACCAATAAAGAGTCTCCAAATACATTTAGCTTTGAGATTTTATGATCACATGCAATTTCAAGCCTTTTCCATAATGCCAAAAACTCTTTTTGGTTGTTAGTTGCTCTTCCAAATCCCCACGCAAACTGAAACACCATTTTCCCACCAGTATTGAAAATGATCCCTTCCGCCCCATCCTCCCTGAGGAAGCCATGGGTATTACAAGCAAAGTAACATTAGATTACCATGGATTATGAAGGACATCAAAAGCGAATATGGAATTAGATTTTTTAAAATAGAGTTGACCATGCTCAACTCAACGAGGAGAGGAGTGATGGAAAAGTCAAAGTGCAGTGTACAAGTAAAACAAAGCCTAATGCTCTCAACATTGACATGATAGAAAATATGCTACGGAGATCATTACATTCATTATTATAATTTGAGAATCACAAGTGTTCCTTTATATGTATTTAATGGAGATAGGAAAATAGTTTCATATTTAAATTCATTTCAATAAATGAACTAGCCTACGCGTCTATAAACAATACAATGTTTATGGTATGTGGGAGAGAATTTCATTGTATAGACATTTAAGGAGAAGAACTTTGTGGAACTTCGAGTCAACATAAAGGTACAATAAAAATGGTTGAAAATATGTACGAGGATAGGGTGAACGTTGTCATAGATTTCTAAATGAAAACCATAAGGTATTGCCATGATAAGCTAGACAATGATTTTTCTAATTTTTCTATACTACAGGGAAAGTCCAATGCAAAAATCATACCAAAACTAATATTTCTAAGATTCCCAACTGTGACAAAATAACAATGTAGATGTTCAGGCTCTTCAAAGGTTATTGATTCAATGGCTCTTCAAAGGTTATATCATGAAGTACATCAACTATGCACAACCAGATCAAATTGAGGTAATACGACTATAGCTTTTGCTTGTAATGTAAAACGGACGAGAGGAAAATAAATAGTGGGTCTTCTTTGTGTGGTATTTGGTACCTGCATACTTTTTTCCTGTAATGTAAAACTTTAGGAATTTATATTGTGGAAACAAGTTGAACCAGTTTACTAGGAATAAATACTCAGGTGAAATTAAAAGGCCTATTAAAAAGGTTAGATTTTAAAGAATCACTTAAACGTTGTTTCTTTTGGAGAAAACCGAAAAAAATCCTAGCGGCTCCGCTATCACAATCCTTCATCTCCCAAACAACATTGACAGTGATCTCAGTATGGAAAATTTTCAATTAATTTGTACGCTGGAAGAGATTCGAACATTTCAAGTTGCGCCAATCATCACCTTTGCGAATGGAGTTGCAAAATCGGTAAAAAAACTTGCGTTTTGTAAACAAATTGCATCTTTTATTGCCTTTTATTATTCTTTACTTGTGTTTCTTTGTTAGGGTTTTGGGTTAACTACCAGAGCTTTGCAGATCTGAATCCCGATACCTCTGTTTTGCAGCTGGGGAGTCCTGCTTACTAGTAAGGTTACTCATTTTATTTTATTTTTTTTCCAGTGGAAAAAGATTTCATTCTTCATTAATCAAAATGAGAAATTACATATGGTTTTACAGATCGCTGAAACCCAAGAGAGAAAGACAAAAACAGTGGAAAAAACCAGTGAAAGACCAAAGAGGCAGAGGGAATATCAGGAAGAAACAACATTGACAAAACAAATAAAACATACGAGGCCTAGACAAGGCCTAAACAGAGGAGAAGAAAAAGAAAGACCACACATAGAAATAGAGGCAAGACCCAAAAGAAGCGAAATAAGGGATCCCAAAGGAGTCAGATTCCTATAAAGTGGCATCAATCCGGATTTTAAAAAACATAATACTAGGACAGAGAGGTATCCCTCTCTTAGATAAAACATTGATGACCAAATTTTGCTCTCTGTACACATGCATGAATGAGATGTCATTGAAGGAGGAGCAGAGAGCCTCAATGTTGACCATCCAATGGTGAAGGGAAGGGGCCTCTAGAGAGTTCCTCCTGTACAACTAATAAATGACCACTTTAGAGTCACCAACAATCCTAAAGGAATCTATGGCAAGCCACACGAAATTTTGGAGAATTCCCCACAACGCAACAATCTTAGCTTGACTGTTAGTACCTCAACCACCATTCAAGAAGAAATGAAATTCCCTACTAGGGCAGAGTCTTACAAGAGCCCCACATCCACATGAACCATTAATAGAGTCCTTGTTGAAGAAGCCCAAAGGAAATTGATTACCGAGATCCGTGAAGAGAAAGAAGCCCAAAGGAAATTGATCACCCAGATCCTTGAAGAGAAAATAACATTGAGGAGACCAGGGGAACCACAGACAAATTTCTAGGAAATGGCTAACAATTTTAACACTGATAGATTGAAAATCATAGAAAACATTCTAAAAAATAGAGGCATTTATGGAACACCAGATACCCCAAATAACATATAAAGGGAGGGCACAAAGAGGTCTCTAATCCATTTTCTAGTACATGAAGCATTCCAAAATGGAGGACTAGATCCTGTCAACCCTGATGTTAAGCAAAACTACCACTTGGTTCCAAATAGACTTGGCATGAGGGTTGCCAAGAAACAGATGTGTGATATCCTCAAAAGCAGAGCGAGAAAAATGGCATCAACCTTGCCCATTATAGCCCCTTTTCATCAAGTTTTCCCAAGTCACGATGCGATTAAACATAGTTAACTAAGAAAAGCACTTGATCTTCAAGGGAACTTCCCAACTCCACATAGACACAGTCCACACGTCATTTGGGAAGGAACAAGGCGAACAAAATGTGTATGAATAAATTTCACTAGCAGCAAGATTTCCACGAGCAACACGTCCACCCCAGGCAAGAGAACCAAACCTTTCGAGCAACACGATCCCTGCCTCGATGAGCTTTAGTCTATAAGACTCCCATTCGAATTCAAAAGCAACGTTGAGGTCCAAATCCAAAGAATGAGTCTATATGACTTAACTTATCATTAAATATTCTCTCATCATGCTTCAACTTATTAATTTCAATAAATAGATATAATGCTAATAATCTGTGTGTTACAAACCCTTTAATAACAATTGGTTTTATGGAAATTTTCACATATCGCTTGCATCGATTTCTTAGTTGCATGTACTGTAGTTTTTTTACAGTAATGGAAGATTTGCCTAATACTCAGTAAGGGTAGTGAATCGAGAGGGTACCTCTGGATTTGTGTATCAAGAAAACTTACCAGACAATCAAGTGGGCACCGTCAAGAGAAAAACGGATTTGGATCTCAATTTATTCAAATAAGAATTATCTAGATAGGATTGATTCAACAATCCTAGATATGATTGATTTAATTATCTCGATAGGATTGATTCAAGTTTTGGGATGCAACATCTGCAAAAAATCTTGGAGAAGGATAGAGAAAATCCAAAATAATTCTATAACTTATAATATTAATATTAAAATCAATACACCCTATCCTATCCTCCTCATAGAAGTGAGCCTCTCTCCCATTGAGTGCATGGCCATGGTTAGGTACTTAATGTACAAGAACAAGATAAACAACATCGATGACAAGGGGCTACCAAAAATTGCTTCCAAATCTAACCATAACTATCAAAAACTCAAGGAAGGATAACATCAAAACACCAAATCATTGCTAAATCTTTGGGGAATATAGGAAGATGTCATTTTGCAAGATACCAACAATATTAAAAATATAATTACATTTAAATTTAAAGAGAATTTGTGCTACAATAAAGAGTTAGAAAATAAAAGGAAGCTAAGATACTACAAGGAGGTGGTCAACCCTAATCTTGAAGATCAAAAGCATATTTTGGTTTCAAATAACACAAAGAAGACAATCAAATTTGCTAAAATATGAACCAACTCCCACAAGTTACATAGCTAAAATGGGTGTTAGGAAATTCCTAAAACATTGTGGGATGCAAAAATTTGTTATCTTTGTGAAACTAAGAGGGTTGAAGAAAAATGTCACTTTATCTCCAACCAAATTAGAACTTAATTTGAAAATATCTATTACAATACTCACTTTCCTAACCTCCTAACTCATCAAAAATATGGTAATCTTGGAATGCTTCTCTTAATGGTTTTTGAGTGTAGAAATAAGATTCTAAAAGAACATAAGGAATCTTTACCTTTATTAAGCTCCAATAAACCAATTATAGTTTCAATTGACATTCTTCTTTATCATAATTTTTTTTGTAAATGTCGTCCGTTGATTTCTATTGATAAAAAACAATATTACATAGATAAACCTTCATTCCCACACTAGAAGATTTTGAGTAGCTCCCAAAATGTCCAAAAACACAACTGACCAAAAAACTATTGAGACAACACTTATGCCAAGGAATACATATGTAAAAACCCATGATTTACATCTGAAAGAAAACTAACTATGACTGCCATAAGAAAAAAACATCATGGAGATATTGACATCTCTCAATAGAACAAAAGTATCGTGAAAACAAAAAGCAGTATATAGCTACCGACAACTAGAAGTAGATAGTGAACATAGTGTATGTAGAGAGTAGGCATAGTGGATCTATTAGTCAAAAATGATAACTAGAGAGTGAGGAGGAGAGTTTGCATTTGTAGTGTTAAGAGGTGGAACACTGTTAAGAGGTGGAGCATTGATCCTTGCGTCCTCATCCTGATGGTCGTTTAATTCTGTCCCTAAGTTGGAAACAACAAAGCATTCCACTGAATTTAATATAACCACTATATCATCCATGCCATACCTTATGTCTTTGAGTATTCTCTTAATATCCTCCTGACCGACAAAGAGCTTGTAGTTGTCTATCTGTTTGTATCGAATGACCATGCTGAGTAGTGTCTCCATATGCAGTCTTCTTAGTGGGCTGGTCGTAGGTGTTAAGGATAACCGTTCAAAACCAGAAACAATTTCTTCAAGCTTGGGTGGAACTTCTTCTCGGGTTTCCTTTGGAGTATCAGTCATCAACCTCCAATTTTAGTTATTCTGCTAAAAACAACAGAACTATTAAATTTACCCGATATATGGCAAACCTTCTATTTTTTCACAGAACAGAAAGTAATTAAAACCCCAGTTTATAACCTTATCGCATCGATCATTCCCCAAACCTTTAGCATGTTAAACCTCTGATGTCGATCTCATTCCTCAATTTGACGGTTATCGCTTTCCCTACTCGCAAACTAGCCGGACGATCTCCACTGTTGATCAATCCTACTTGATCCAACGGTTGTCGCATAATCTCGCGTGGAATAATACGCGATGTATAACAAGTCGAGAGCATGCGACTAAAGTGGTTTTCTCGTTCTAAGTGTTGGCTGCTAAGGCTAATCGTGTGAAAATTTAAAATACCACTTACAACCTTTAGACCGCATGAGAAATAGCTTCCACCTACGAAGATCGCTTTCCTATTATGTTTAACTTCTACGCTTGTTGGCACGCGATGACCATTAGATTTGTTGGATCTGTTGATTAGACGATTCAGATATTTTCCTGGGTTTCTTGCGAATTTGTTAGTGTTTCCTCTTTCCACTAAGATTTAACACTTCTGCCAAGGTTAATTTGTCTCTAAGCTATATTAAGGATATTGCAAACTAAACTCTGTGATTGCTTAATACATTCGATTTATTTCAATGCGCAGTGAATGAAGATTTAAACGCGATAACACAAGACTATATAAAACTCTAATTCCAGAGAGGCCAAACTGGAAATCAACAACACTTAGAAATATTTCGAAGGAAATTCAACCTCCAGGATTGACCGTTCATGCATAGAATACACAGAGACATAGAGAAGTTCCAAATTTTACAATACAATCCTTCATAACCAAATCCCTTTACATTAATTCAAAACTTACATAAATACCTGTACATACAACAACTAGATCCTAAAGCAATGGATCGAAACTGCCTAATCCTATCTAATCTGCATGATACTCTCCTCGAGAATCTCAACTAAGCCTAACTAATTGAATTAATTACAAGATAATCCAAATCCCTGAAATCTAGCTCAAATCCTATCTAGAATGCTTTGTAAAGTGACAGCTAAAGGATCCCACTCCTTTGCTTATAAACTTTTTTTGTATTTTTGGAATAAGATTCGAAGCCTTTTGTCTTCAAGCCTCATGCTCCTGCATCAGAATCTTGAGGACAAAATTCTTCATGGGCTCCTGTCCATGAGCTCTTCTACATAACTACCCAACTTATGTATCATGGCATTTCATCTAGGTAGCATCAGCAATTGGTTGATCCTTCCACTTGACCAAATACTAAAAATACTCCTATCCTCTTGTCATTTCAAACACTCTCTTATCCAATACCTTCTCTGGCTGCAATGCCTTTGCTGTAGGTAATTGTTTTACCCAATCAACCCCTTGTTCTTCTTTATCTTCTGTTGTATCCTCTGCATTTCCACTTTCATACCTGTACAAATTAGCAACATTGAAAATTGGAGATATTCCAATATCAGGGGATAATTCAATTTCATATTCATTTGTAGAAAATTTCCTCAAGGCTTTTCATGGTCTAATTTTCTTAAATTTTAACTTGTTATACTCCCTTTTTGGGAATCTTTCCTTCCTCAGGTGTGCTAAAACCAAATCTCCAACTTCAAAATTAACTTCTCTCTTCTTCAAATCTGCTCTGCTCTTGTACTTTATGTTGCTATCCTGTAACTGTTGTTTTACCTGTTCATGTATTGCTTGAATATCTGAAGCAAAATCTTCTCCTTTAGCACTTCTCATTTCAGCTTTTCCCAAGTCTCTTAATTCAAACACTCCTCTTGGGTGCATTCTGTAAACTATATGGAATGGAATCTACCCTGTACTCCTGTTAGGAGAATCATTATAAGCATATTTAGCCTGTTGCAAAATTTAATCCCACTATTTTGGATGTTCACTTGCAAGACTTCTCAGAAGATTACCCAAGCTTCTGTTTACAACTTCAATCTGTCCATCGGCCTGAGGATGATAAGCTGAACTAAAACTTATTTTAGTACCAAGTTTCTTCCACAAGGTCCTCCATAAATGTCCAACAAATCTGGTGTCTCAGTCTGAAACAATGCTCTTAGGTAACCCATGCAACCTTACAATCTCCTTAAAAACAGATTAGCCATGTGAGTAGCATCATTGGTTTTATAACATGGAATAAAATGTACCATTTTAGAAAATATGTCAACCACAACATAATTTGAATCATTTCCTCTTTGACTTTTTGGTAAACCCAAAACAAAGTCCATACTTACCATATCCCAAGGTCTATCTGTATAGGTAATGGAACATACAAACCTATGTTTTGGCTCCTTCCCTTTGCATACTGACAGACTTTACAATTTATCACATACTTCTCCACTTTAGATCTCATCTTCGGCCAGAAATAAAACCGATTCAACTGCTCATAAGTCTTGTCTGCTCCAAAACGTCCTCCAAGTCCACCACTATGTGTTGGCATTATGATACAGGTGTTGTCCTTGATGAAAACTCACTCAAATGACAGTTCACAGTGCAGCAGGTTAACAACAAAGGATTACAGATCAGACTCCAGAGATTGAAGAAAGAGAGTAGTTGAAGAACTATACATTGGTTCACCTTGTCCAAGAAGCGTATACACGCAGGTTAACAGAACAAAAGGAGCGTATAACGTACACACATGATTTCACAGGAGGAAAAGCACGTACATGTTGGAAAACCAAGTTTTTGGTCCGAGGTATTTGGTCAAAGGTATTTTGATCCAAGGTATTGGTCCAAGGTATTTGGTCCAAGGTATTGACCTTAGGTATTTGGTCCAAGGTATTGGTCCTAAGTGGTTTTGGTCCAAAGTATTGAGAAAGGCCTAAGAGTATATAAGGAGGAGAAGATCATTAGGCTAAGGTGTGCAAGTATTGAATATCTTATGAAGTGTGAGATCAAATATGTAGGTTATGGGCTTATGGTTCTTGATCTGAACTAAGGATGAACCTTAGCGGTTGATGGGGGATAAGATCTAATGATGGATCAGGATCTTAAGGCCTAAAATGAATTATCATTATGTGGTTTGATCATGTATAGTCTAGATTTGAATACTGACGCATGTTTTATTCTGTAAATGTTATGATCTGGGTATGACTAAAGTCTGGAATAGCTGCAAAGTTATGAGTTAATATTTGCAGATCTGTACGCTGGTTGGCTTTGATAAAAGCATGTATACACATCATTCGGCACATCAAAGTAGCATATACATTACGAGATATGATGTTTGAAGTTGCATTTGGTTCTGGTTGTTGATGCAGAGTTCTTGGTTTTGCTTTGTGTTCTGGTGATTGTGTTCTAGTGACAGTGGTTTGAATGTTCAGATTGATTGATTGTGATTTGCTTTAGTGATGATGGGTTTTCAATGATTGATTCAGTTGTGGTTGATTCATATATTGATGATTGAGTTTCAGTGATTGGTTGATGCAGATATATTTGATGGTTATGGTGATTGATTCTAAGCTTCAATGTTGTTGATGGGTCCAGTATGAGAATTTGATGAAATGTGGCCTCCAGATTATGGTGTTGTGTTCCAGGAGCATCCAGTCTGAAAATTTATGAAACGTGGTCCCTAGAGGAAGAGAGAAGGTCGTAGGCTTCTGTAGGCCGGCGCCTACGTACTGGTAAACATATCGGCTAGTACAAGAGCCAGGGGGTTGTAGCTCCCTTCTAGTAGTAGCTGGAAAATGAGTGAAGGTTGGAGCATTCAGTAGGCCGGCGCCTACGTACTAGTAAACATATTGGCTAATACAAGAGCTAGGGAGTTGTAGCTCCCTTCCAGTAGAACTTGGAGAATGAGAGAAGGTTGTAACCTTCTGCAGGTAAAAGCCTACGTACTGGTATGAGTCTGCACCAGTACAATATTGTAAACAGGGTTTTCCTATATTAAAAGAAGACAACAACAGGTGGTTTTTGTCCCGCATTGGGTTTCCACGTTAAATCTTGGTGTTCATGTGTGTTTCTTATCTGTGATGGTGTTTTTTGTTATTATTGCACATGGTTACTGTTTATATGGTTAATGAAGTACTGATGCACTAATTAAAGATCAACATATGATGAATTAACTGAATCATAAGTTTGCTGGATATACGTTGGTTGCCTTAAATACAGTTGCATGTACACGCGAGTTACCTTCATTGAAGTAGCGTATAGAAATCAGAGTATGAAATGAAAAATTTATTGATTTGACTAATACTGATTCACCCCCCCCCCCCCCCTCTCAGTATTATTTCCAACAATTGGTATCAAAGCAGGTCCTTCAGAAGAAGCTTGATCGCTTGAACGAAGATCCATCAAGATGAATAATCACAAAAACATGCGATCAATCAGACTGCCAATCTTTGATGGGAGCAACTTTGTTTATTAGAAAATAAGAACCGCAACCTATCTACAATCTCTTGGAATAGATATTTGGGAAATTGTGGAAGGAGGATATAAATTTTCAACAACAATTCCTACAGACATGGCAGGTAAAAAGAAATATGAAACCAATGCCAAAGCTATCAATATTTTATTGGGAAGCTTGTCACAATTAGAGTTGGTCAAAGTCATGTAGCTCAAATCAGCCAAAGAGATATGGGACAAAATCGTTCAGAGATATGAAGGAGACTCTCAGGTAAAACGTGCTAAGCTTCAAACTCTCAGAATTCAGTATGAAACTCTTAAGATGCATAGTGATGAGAGTATAGCTAGTTACTTCTTACGTAGAGATGAGGTTGTTAATTGTATGAAGAATCTGGGTGAAGAGATAAAGGAAGTCACTTTAGTTGAGAAAATTTTGAGACCTTTGTCTACTAATTTTGAGTCAAAAGTGTCTTCCATAGAAGAAAAATAGGATCTTCAGAATATCACTGTGACGCAACTTCATGGAATCCTAACTGCTTTTGAAATGAGAAAAGGAGGTCCATCAGATATGAGAGAAGCCGCATTTAAAGCATCAACAAAGGGAAAAGAAAAGGAAGAACACAATGAATCAGGACACATTTAAGAATAAGAAGATGAGGTAATTTTTGTCAAGAAGCTTCAACAGGGTTCTGGAAGGTTCAAAGGTAAGCTACCTTTCAAATTCTTTTCTTGTGGTAGAGTTGGTCATTATGCTACTAGATGCCCTCATGTCAAAGGAAAGATGTTTGTAGAAGGTAATAGAAGTTACTATACTCATGATGATAGTGATGGCTTGTCAAATAGTGATGAAGATGATCAAGAAATTAAACTACTCATGGCATGTGAAAATGATGCCTTAGAAAAGGAAGATTTCCTTAAAGAAATCAGTCAACTCAAAATTAGTTTGGCAGAAAAGGATACAGTCATAAACACAGTGACACATCAACTCACTGAAAAAGACAAACAAAATGAAGTGTTAGAAGGTGAAGTAGTAAGTCTAAGAAAAGAACTTGAAAAGACAAATACTCTAAATATTAGATTTGCTAAAGGATAAAAAACATTAGATGAAATCATAAAAGTTTGAAACATTCGCCCATTATAAAGACTGGGCTTGGTTTTCATGAAGGTGAATCTAGCTCACAACATGAGGTAAGAAACTCCAGTGAAAAATCTAAAATGCTCAACAAGGAGATAAAAAGTCAACCCCATCAACAACCAAGGTAATAAATTCTTCAAAGAAAATATTTTACTCCTAACTGTGGAAGTGATAGTCGGTTATTTCCTTCGATGAATAATTTTGAATGTTTTATATGTCATAATTTTGGACATGTTGTAGCCATATGCATAAGTAGAATGGTTCAAGACCGTTACATAGAAAGATCGTCAGTTTCTAGGTACTTTAGGGGATATTGTTTTGCTTGCAATATGTTTGGTCACAAAGCTATTGATTGCAATAGAAGGAATATGAAACATGTAAGATGCTATGCATGTAACAAGTTTGGACATAAAGTAAAGGAATGCAGGAGAAAATTTCGGACACCATACCAAAAGGAGCAAACATCATCACAATCCAAGGTATTGAAGAAGACGAAATTGTTGTCAGAAAGATGTGGCATAGCTCAGTTTACAGACATAACAGACCCAGGGGAAGCTGAAAGTGTAAAACTTTAGTATTCCAATTTTCATACACAGCTATTATGAAGAGAAGTCGCATATATACACGAGTTAGAAGCTGCACAGTCGCGTATATGGTGTTTTGAAGAAAAAGTAGCTGGATAGACTCAGGAAAAGGAGTCTGATATGGTTCAATCAATTATCTGCTCTGTTTGATGATGGTTACAATTTACTGATGATATGTGGAAATATGTTGGTGCTCATAAGTTGGCACAGGTTTAGGGGGAGCATATGCTTCTAATAATGCATTGTTGGCATTATGTTAGAAGATCTTGGTACTTGAATATGCTTATATTGCTTGATCCACATAGTTGTTTTGATTCATATGATTCTTTTGATGATGTACATATACATGCTGTTGATCTTGATGCTGCTGACAGATGCTAATGGTGCAGATCATATATGGTGTATGATAGTTGCTGATGACTATCATGGTCTTGTTTAGATTGTTGGTCCTTGTTATAAATGTCATGTATATCATTTGATGTAAAGGTCATGAAAATACCTAATTTGTAACCCCACTATGCATGGGAAGGATGATGTAATAATTTCTATTTCAGTCATGTATAAAAATTTGGTATATCCCTACTTGGTTGGGTGGATGAGTCAAAATTGGTGTATCCCCACTTGGTTGGGAGATTGATGTATGTAAGAGTCATTGATGATAGGAAGATCATACTCACTTAGTTGATTTAAAAAGTCATGTTATTCTTTTGAAAAATGTTTTTCTAGACTCTACATATGCTTAGGGGGAGCATGGGTGGTTTAGTGCATCTCAACATGTACAAAGGGGGAGCTCAATCAGAGAATTCAGCATGTACTTAGGGGGAGCATGGACAACATAATGTATATAAAAAAGGGAGAATATCTTGGTCCACCCTTTGCCCTTGATGTAAAAGGGGGAGAGTGTCTTGGTATTGTTTTTGCCATCAAGTCCAAAGGGGGAGATTGTTGGAATTATGATACAGGTGTTGTCCTTGATGACAACTCACTCAGATGACAGTTCACAGTGCAGCAGGTTAACAACAAAGGATTACAGGTCAGACTCCAGAGATTGAAGAAAGAGAGTAGTTTAAGAAGTATATGCTGGTTCATCTTGTCTGAGAAGCGTATACACGCAGGTTAATTGAACAAAAGGAGTGTATAACGTATACACACACTTTCACAGGAGGAAAAGCGCGTACATGTTGGAAAACCAAGTTTTTGGTCTGAGGTATTTGGTCCAAGGTATTTTGATCCAAGGTATTGGTCTAAGGTATTTGATCCAAGGTATTAACCCAGGTATTTGGTCCAAGGTATTGGTCCTATGTGGTTTTGGTCCAAGGTATTGAGAAAGGCCTAAGAGTATATAAGGAGGAGAAGATCATTAGGCTAAGGTGTGCAAGTATTGAATATCTTATGAAGTGTGAGATCAAATATGCAGGTTATGGGCTTACGGTGCTTGATCTGAACTAAGGATGAACCTTAGCGGTTGATGAGGGATAAGATCTAATGATGGATCAGGATCTTGAGGCCTGAAATGAATTATCATTATGTGGTTTGATCATGTATAGTCTAGATCTGAATACTGATGCATGTTTTATTCTGTAAATTTTATGATCTGGGTATAACTAAAGTCTGGAATAGCTGCAAAGTTATGAGTTAATATTTGTAGATCTGTACGCTAGTTGGCTTTGATAAAAGCACGTATACACGTCGGTTCGGCACATCAAAGTAGCATATACATTATGAGATATGATGTTTGAAGTTGCAGTTGGTTCTGGTTGTTGATGCAGATTTCTGGGTTCTTCTTTGTGTTCTGGTGACCGTGTTCTAGTGATAGTGGTTTGAGTGTTCAGATTGATTGATTGTGATTTGCTTTAGTGATGATGGGTTTTCAATGATTGATTCAGTTGTGGTTGATTAAGATATTGATGATTTAGTTTCAGTTATTGGTTGATGTAGATATATTTGATGGTTATGGTGATTGATTCTAAGCTTCAATGTTGTTGATGGTTCTAGTATGAAAATTTGATGAAACGTGGCCTTCTGATTATGGTGTTGTGTTCCAGGAGTATCCAGTCTAAAAATTTATGAAACGTGGTCCCTGGAGGAAGAGAGAAGGTCGTAGCCTTCTGTAGGCCGGTGCCTACGTACTGGTAAACATATCGGCTAGTACAAGAGCCAGGGGGTTGGAGCTCCCTTCTAGTAGTAGCTGGAAAATGAGTGAAGGTTGGAGCATTCAGTAGGCCGGTGCCTACGTACTAGTAAACATATTGGATAGTACAAGAGCTAGGGGTTGTAGCTCCCTTCCATTAGAACCTGGAGAACGAGAGAAGGTTGTAACGTTCTGCAGGTAGAAGCCTACGTACTGGTATGAGTCTGCACCAGTACAATATTGTAAACAGGGTTTTCCTATATTAAAAGAAGACAACAACAGGTGGTTTTTGTCCTGCATTGGGTTTCCACCTTAAATCTTGGTTTTCATGTGTGTTTCTTATGTGTGATGGTGTTTTTTGTTATTACTACACATGGTTACTGTTTATATGGTTAATGAAGTACTGATGCACTAATTAAATATCAACATATGATGAATTAACTGAATCATAAGTTTGTTGGATATACGTTGGTTGCCTTAAATATAGTTGTGTGTACACGCGAGTTACCTTCATTGAAGTAGCGTATAGAAATCAGAGTATGAAATGAAAAAGTTATTGATTTGACTAATACTGATTCACCCACCCTCTCAGTATTATTTCCACCACTATGTTTCTCCTTGATTAAATTTTCCCTCATAGAACAATTTGGTATGCACAACTGATTTCTTTTAAATAACAATCCTTCTTGCAAGAAAAAATCCAGCCACTTACTTTTGTCTAACAAAGCAGGATTTTTACAAGCTTCAAATGCCTCTTTAAAATCTAAATCTTTCTCATATAATTCTTTAAGAAAATCAAAACCCAACACTTGAATTTGACTTTCAAGAACGAAAATATTTTTCCTGCTTAAGGCATCTGCTACTTTGTTTGATTGACCAGTTATATGGTTTAATACACAATTAAAACTTTGAAGATATTCTACCCATTTTGCATGTTTCTGAGTAAGCTTTGGTTGTTGCATAATGTACTACAATGCATGATTGTTTGAATAAAGTATAAATTCCTTAGACATCAAGTAATGTCTTCACTTTTTCAGTGACTGTACTACTGCATAAAATTCCTTATCATAAGAAGAATATTTCTTCTTTGATTCATTCAATTTTTCACTCAAATAAGCTACAGGTTTGTCCTCCTGACTTAAAACAACTCCAATAACTTCTCCACTAGCATCAAATTTCACTTGAAAAGGTTTATTAAAATTAGGAAAAATTAAAATAGGTTTTTTAGTGATCTTTCTTTTCAATAGCTGGAAGTTCTTTTCTTCTTCAACTGTCCATTTAAATGGTTGTTTATCCTTCTTTATAGTGTCAATAATAGAAGCATTGATCTTACTAAAATTCCTTATGAATATCCTATAAAAACTAGCAAGACCATGAAAACTTCTTACCTCAAAAACACTTTTTGGTGAAGGCCACTCTATGATTGCTTTTATCTTCTCCGGATCCATCTTTAATCTATCAGCATAAACAAAAAAGCCCAAATATACCAACTCTTCCTTCATGAATGAACATTTCTTTAAATTTAACAGTAACTTTTCTTGTTGTAGCTTCTGTAAGACATAACTCAGGTTTCTCATGTGTTCCTCTTTAGATCTGTTGTAAACTAATATATCATCCAGATATACTATTACAAATTTACCAATAAATTCTTTTAGCACTTCATTCATAAGCCTCATAAATGTACTATGAGCATTTGATAACCCAAAAGGCATTACCATCCATTCATACAATCCTTCGTTTGTTTTAAAAGCAATTTTCCATTCATCTCCTTCTCTAATCCTTATTTGATGATACCCACTTTTTAAATCCAGCTTTGTAAAATATCTTGCTCCACTTAAACTATCCATCAAATCCTCAATTCTAGGTAAACGAAATCTGTACCTGATTGTTATTTTATTGATTTCTCTTGAATCAATACACATTCTCTAGCCTCCATCTTTCTTTGGACTCAACACTATTGGCACTGCACAAGGACTCAAACTCTCTCTAATTAGTCCTTTATCTAACAATTCCTGAACCTGTTTTTTTATTTCTTCAGTTTCTATGGGAGTCATCCCGAAGCTACTTTATTTGGCAGATTTTCCCCTGGAATCAAATCTATATGATGACTGATTTTTCTAATGGGTGGTAACTCATTAGGCAAATCGTCTACAATGATATCACAATAATTATCCAACATCTCTTCGATTTCAATTGGCAAATAAGAAATCTTAGTAGAAGTAATTATTACCTTAGGTTTGCAAATCAGTGCAAAATTTACCTCATCCTCTTCAATATGCTACAAGAATTCTTTTCCACTCATCAATAAGGTCTTTGGATCAGATTTTCTTGATGCATCCTCTTCTTCCATAGGCAACAATGTATGATTAACACCATCTTTACCAAATTTTTATGTGTTCTTTTTCCCATCATGCATAGCTCCTCTGCCATAATGCCAAGGTCTTCCCAGCAATATGTGACACACATCCATTGGCATCACATCACACAGAATTTTGTCTTTGTATCTACCCAACTACAACTCCACTTTGCACTGTTCATTCACTAACAATTGATGTCCCTTTTGAAGCCATGACACCTTGTAAGGTGTTGGATGTTTCTTTGTCTTTAATTTCAACTTTTCCACCACTTATGTAGAGACTAAATTATTTGTGCTGCCACTAACAATTACCATTTGACAACATTTTCCTTGAATCTTGCACAAAATCCTGAACAAAGCCTTTCTCTGTGCTGGTTCAACAACTTCCTTTGCTGGCTTTAACAAAACTTTTTTAACTACCAAAGATTCCCCTTTCTCTGGTACATTTTCTTCTTCTGGCACCTTTGCTGATTCCACTTCAGTCTAAGCAGCAATTACATTTCTCTGATTTGTCCCTACGTTTTCTGGGCACTCATAGGCTCTGTGTCCCAGCTTGTTACATATGTAACATCTGATTTCTCTTCCTCTGCCTCTGCCTCCTCTTCCTCTGAAAAAACTCCTTCTGCCACTTACATCACCTTCTGTGGGTGTATGTTGACTCGAGCTACTGCTAGCTCCATCTCTAGGTGTTGTAGATATTCCTCTACCACCTTGACTTCCTCTTCTTTGGAAAGTACCTCTACTTCTGGCAGATTGCTTCCTCATGAGTTTTTCTTCAGCCTTCAATACCATATGAGAAGCCTATTCTACTGTTTTAGGAGACAACACACTTATCTCATCTTGGATCTCCATTCTGAGACCATTTATATATCTTGCAACCTTCTCATCTATATCTTGAATTTGTCCAGCTCTTATGCTCACTTTGTAAAATTCCTCTGTGTATTCTTTCACTATCAAAGACCTCTGCCTAAGATTTTGCATCTGTCTAAATAATGATTGTTGATAATCACTTGGCAAAACTTACCTCTTAACTTTGCCACCATCCTATTCCAATTTTTCATTGGCTGCTTACCAAGTCTTTTTCTTTCTGCCTGCACTCCATACCACCAAAGGGCTGCATGTCCTTTCAATTTTGTGACAACATATTTCACTCTCTTTCCTTCTTCCATTTCTTCATAATCAAAGAATTTATCCATGTCATTAATCCCGTCTATCAACTCCTCAGGGTTTAAACCTCATGTATAAATTGTACCCTCAAGTCTGGGTTTAGATGTGGATCCCAACATTGATTTAAAGAATCTCATTTCAGGAGTAACTTTTGTAGATTCCTCTTCTTCTGTAGCTTCAACTTCAGGCTCATTGACATCTCCAGCATCTACATCTCTTTGATTTCCCATTTCCACTGCTTCTAGTCTAGCTTGCATCTGTTCCATAGCTTCCAACACTTCAGCATTTGCAACTGGTCTTCCTCTTCTTCGACCACCACCACATCTTCCTCCAACTCTGAAAGCCATGTTGGATTTCTTTTTCTGATCTTTGAGATCCTGATCAGTGTCAATAAGCTGCTCTGATACTACAAATGGTGGGCTGGTCGCAAGTGTTAAGGATAATCATTCAAAACCAGAAACGATTTATTCAAGCTCTGGTGGAACTTCTTCTCGGGTTTCCTTTGGAGTATTATTCATCAACCTCCAATTTTAGTTATTCTGCTAAAAACAACAAAACTATTAAATTTACCCGATATATGGCAAACCTTCTATTTTTCCATGGAACCGAAAGGAATTAAAACCCCAGTTTATAACCTTATCGTGTCTGTCATTCCCCAAACATTTAGCGCGTTAAACCTCCGTCGTCGATCTCATTCCTCAATCCGATGGTTATCACTTTCCCCGCTCGCAAACTAGCCGAACGATCTCCACCATTGATCGATCCTGCTTGATCCAATGGTTGTCGCATAATCTCATGTGGACGATGTATAACAAGCCGAGAGCATGCGAGAAAAATGGTTTTCTCGTGCTACGTGTTGGTTGCTAATGCTAATCGCGTGAAAATTCAAAATACCACTTACAACCTTTAGACCGCGCGAGAAACAACTTCCACCTATGAAGACCGCTTTCCTATTAGGTTTAACTTCTGTGCTTGTTGGCATGCGATGACCATTAGATCTGTTTGATCTATTGATTAGACAATTAAAATCTTTTCCTATGTTTCTTGCGAATTTTTCAGCATTTCCTCTTTCCGCTAAGATTTAACACTTCTGCCAAGGTTAATCTGTCTCTAAGTTATATTCAGGATATCGCTAACTAGACTATGTGATTTCGTAATACATTCAATTTATTTCAATGCGCAGTGAATGAAGATTTAAATGCGATAACACAAGAGTATGTAAAACTCTAATTCTAGAGAGGCCAAACTGGAAATCAATAACACTCAGAAATATTTTGAAGGAAATTCAACCTCCAGGATTGACCATTCATGCACAGAATACACAGAGACACAGAGAAATTCAAAATTTTATAATACAAACCTCCATAGCCAAATCCCTTTAGATTAATTCAAAACTTACATAAATACCTGTACATACAACAACCACATCCTAAAGCAATGGATCGAAACTGCCTAATCCTATCTAATCTGAATGATATTCTCCTCGAGAATCTCAACTAAGCCTAACTACTTGAATTAATTACAAGATAATCCAAATCCCTGAACTCTAGCTCAAATCCTATCTAGAATGCTTTGTAAAGTGACAGCTAAAGGATCCCACTCCTTTGCTTATAAACTTTTTTTTTTGTATTTTTGGAATAAAATTCGAAGCCTTTTGTCTTCAAGCCTCATGCTCCTACATCACTTCTCTTCCAGAATTTCATTGGATCGGGAACCCATTTGAGAGAACTTCCACCAATTTATGAGTCAGAATGGTATTTGTGATCCCAAAACTCCCTTGCTTCCAAATGGAGAATCTCCTTCGAACCTCCAAGGGCACCGCATTGAAAAAGTTTGCCACCAATTCCCAACCAAATAGCCAATGATGTTTGGAAGAGGATGCCCCCAGAGCACCTCCTCTGTGGTTGGGAAGCCTTTGCAAAGGTGGCATTACCACATGAGTCATGCTAACAAGACACAAAACAAGCACTTGAACTAACTGAGGGACCATATGATAACTAAACAAAACAAACAATGGAATTAACTGAGGGACCAAATGTCTGACTGTAGGATTAGGAGACGACGGTAGAAATGAAACTAGCAGGTTAAAAGTAACGACTGGCAGAAATGACAACCCCAGAAGAATGACATAACATTTCCACTCACGAATCACTTTAAGTAAGATTAAGTGAGTGCGATAAGAGAAGACAAAAAAATCCTTAATCTCATCATCAACAATAAAGAGAAAAAGGCCTTAAACTCAATAGATGTTTGTCATCATCATTATTATCAAATAAATTTTATTTAAAAGTATTAATATAATTTAGTTGATTAAAATAATTAATCAATAAACTTAATAATAAAATCATTATAAAAATATAATCATTATTTAGAATAGAATAAATGATAAAAAGGTAGTAATCAATTAATGAAAATGGCTTTTATCATATCAAATATATTAATGTATGTTATTTATTCCATTTTATTATTATATGAAGTTGATTGATGTTTAATTTAAATTAACAAAGTTAAAATAGCAATAATAAAAGAATTTAAGGTCGGTCATCATTAAAATACTTCAATTTGCATCTTAATTTTACATAACTTTATATAGAGATATAAAGTAAAGGAAAGTAAAATAAATAAATTACCTTCTGGTATGAGGAATAAATGTATTTTAATTCTTTCTAGTTAAGTGATATTTAAAACAAAAATATATTAATAACAAAAAATATTTTACATTCGAACATAAATAAAATATTTCAATGTCCATATTAACTAACATAATTTTATATTTTAAATTAATTTTTTTCTTACATTTTCACTTTCCATAACTAGGGAGTTGTGTACTTTATTTCATTTTTAATATAGAGTTGATATATACTATTTTAAAAATATCAATAATAAAGAAAAATTTAACCTGTGTTATAAATAAAGTATTTCAATACGATAGAGAGAGGGATTGAGAAAATTCTTATTCCATTAATAGTTGCTTTCTAATTCAATGTATGAGGGAGGTTTTTAATTCTTTCAATGATTAATATGGATTTGATATGTAATATTTTAGAAAATATTAATGATAAAAATAATTAAATGTATTTGTACAAGAAAAAATACAAGGGAGTATGTTTTAACATTTTAATGTGGAGAAAGTGAATTATAAATAAAATTTTGCAATGTCAATTATATATATATATATATATATATATATATATATATATATATATATATATATATATATATAGATATATATATATATATATATATATATATATATATATATATATACCAGTGTAGATCCATCTTAACTTTGGATTTACCAAGCGCCCAGAGGGATCAAATCTCTTTTCATTCTAAAAGAGGTTTGCATCTCAAGAGATTTGATCCCTCTCGGCGCTTGGTAGATCCAGAGTTAACATGAATCTAAATTCATTTATTAATGATATATTTTTTAAATATACAGTTAATTTAATTAAATACATAAAAAAATTTAAAATATCAATGGAGTAATTTTCTCAATTATTTAAAATTAGTTAAAGCATATGAGTTTAACATAGTAATAGTGTTAAATTATAACCATAGATAAATTTATGGCCAATCGAAAGATTGTAACAATATCATAATGGTGCATAAGGGAATCCTCTCATATATTAGCAATCCACACATTTTTCCATTGGTCAATGGGAAACCATCTTATTTCTTCACTGTGAGCCAAGGGTTTCGACAACACTGCCCAGTATCTCCATTAATTTACATCATCATGGAATAATCATTTAGTAGGAAGCTTGAATTTGAGCACAATATAGGAAATCTCACTGGAATCAAGGTGGTAAGTGGAGTTAGAGGAATTAATCACTTTCAACTCACTGATGATACAGTCATGCTAGGAAGAGATTCAACTATTGTAAATACTAGATTCGAGAAAGTGTTGGGTCCTTTTTTGGCCATTTCCAAAGGACTTGCAAATCACAACAACTTCTAAACATATGCACGGAATATCAACAAAATACTATTATTACTTCTCAAATCATTTCCTTTCCTTATAAGGATGAAGTGAAGGACTTAAAATACCTTGACATGCCAATTTGTCTTAAAACATCATCATCAATTTAATGTTAGCAAGAAATCAATAAAATAAAGTCCAAGTTTAACCAATGGGGTTCCTATTAGCTAAACCTAGTAGGTTGGTTGGTTTAAACAAATATATTCTCTCCACCCTTTTGATTTTTCAATTTTTAGCCTTGCTTTCTCTAAAAGGGATTGCTTCACAATTAGCTCAAAAATTATGTATAGCAAGGGGGAAATGCCAACACAAAATAATATCATGTAGTTAAATGGGCCACTGTTAGAGCCCTAAAATATAGTGATTGATTAGGAATCAAAGATCCTATTATGATGAACTTAGCTCTAGGAGCAAAGCTTCTTTGGTGGGCCATAACTAGAAATAATTAATGGAGGAAAAACAATCCTCTCAAGAAATATTTGGGGGAACTAAGGAAAAAGTGCTCGGAAATGTCATTGTTAGATCAAGAGGGCTCCCCGATCTAGAAGCATATAAAAGTGGCTCACCTCATCTTACTTTCCAAACTAATTTGGATACTAGGAAATGGGAAAAGCATTAATATTTGGATGAATAGTATCCTAGGACAACACCTTTGAGTATAATCCAAACCTCTCCCTCTTCAAGAATGCCTGATTCAATAGAGGAAAACTTCATTATTTGTTATGCCTTCATGGATGGGTACTGAGATTTGGTCAAGGTGGCATCTCAGTCAACTTGGAACCCATAATGATCAATCTTAAGAACTTTTAGAACTTTCTCTTCATGGATGTGCCCCGTGACATCTCTCTTTTTTATATTAAAGAGGATGGGGTACATCAATCTACACAGTGAACTAGGGTCACTTTCAATAGTTAAGCAATGAAATCCTCCCCCCAAAAGGGACCATTTGGAGTAAAATTTTGGATTCAGATGGCCACCTAAGGTCATCATGTTCTACTAGACCTTGGCACATGGGAAAATCCTCACAACAAATAATATACACATGTGTGACATACATTAACCTTCTTGGTGTGTATTATGCAAACAATAATGGAAATATTGCATCATATGTTTCTTGAATGCCAATACAAATGCACAGTATGATAAAATGCATTAGAATGAATTTATCATCACCACCAATAACCAACATATTGGAGGTGTCTATTTGACAAATATGACAATTTGTATCAGGGATCCTCCAAACATAAATCCTTCTTCAATTAACTCTACATTGCACTCCTGAAATTCATCTGTCGGAAGCTTTGGATTGCTAGAAACAAAGTGATTTTCAACAAGTTTAGATTTTCCCTACACATGTAGCAGTGTAAGATAAAGTTTTACTAATAGAATACTTAATTTCTAAGGGAGTTTAGATTTTAGATCATAAAATTTTGGAAGAAGATGAAGATCCTTGGTGGAAATAATTTAATATTCCAATCTCAACCATGAAAAATCTCCAACCCACTTGTAACAAGTCATCTAGAAGCTTCATTTGAACTCACAAGAATTCAACAAATCATATATTTTCCAAAACTATCATCTCCTCTTCTTTGATGGGCCTTCAAAGGGAAACCCCAAAGAGGTAGGTGTGGGAAGGGTTTTCTATATCCCCAAGGAGGAAAAGGTGTGCACCTACGAATGGATACTAGAAACTATGTCAAACAATAGAGTTTAAGTTTATACTCTCTTGCAAGGGATCAAATTGGCTAAAAGTTTTTAGATCCAAAAACTCATTATGTTAGGAGACTCATGCTTGATTATCAAGCACATGTTATTCAATTCCAATCCACCATACTCACTTTTATCCTCCATTTTAGAAAGGATCGACCAACATTGTGGAAACTTAGAATTGGTGAACTGGTACTGCATTCTTCATGAGCATAATACCATGGTAGATTCAAAATCCAATAATAAAACTTAGAGAAAAGGGGGAATGTTACATGGTAATGACCAAGCTTATGACTAAACTATTCCATAATCTAATTCCCTCATCACTCGTTCCAACATCATTAGGGAAAATAGTGTCAAGAATGACAAGGGTTTCCCATGAAGCTAGGATGGAAGGGATAAGACTTCCATATCTCTGCACCATGCTCTATTTAACTTGCATAGTGTATAATGAATGCTCACCTTAGAAAATATGTCATTAATGTAGGATTATAGCATCAACCTCCAATATAGTGGAATTCACTACTTGTTTTCAGTCTAAGTAAGGGGTGTTGTGTTTAGTCTTAGTGGCCTTATGTTCTCTTGATTTGATTCATTCCTCATAATGCAAATCCTGGTTGTGTTTTTAGAAAGGATCATAGTGAGTGTCACCATAGAGGTCCTATTCTTGCTAGCTCTTTACAATCAATGTAGTTCAAACCCTTCTATTCCAAAAGTTATCGACGAGCCTCATTAGGGAAACAAATCAAGCTTAGTTAGTCTCGTTCTTAGCGAAGTGGAATCATCCCTTAGGTCAAATCCCTCTCCCTCACAAGTTTGCATACTTGGATTTGAAGGATACCTCAATGATGGACTATCAATCATTTAAAGAAATGTGATACACTCTACAAAGGAATGAGAGTATGAACATCATCCCAACTTCTCAATTCTAGCCTCTCCTTGATAACTAAAGAAAACAAGAGCGCAGTGTCAATGTCAAGCTTGAGTTTTTAATGGGTATGATGCTTCAACAAAAGAATAGTTGGATGCATTGGAAACAAAGGTTTGGGATCTCAACCACTAGAAGGGATCCAATTCAATAGATAGTAGGACCGAACTGCAACCAACCTACAAGGTCCAATAGGAGATAACATTGACCAGTTAGGATAGAGAATAGAATAAAAAACCTTCGAGTGCATCCAACACAAGGAAAATCCACAATGAAGGAAACATAAGACTTGACACTCTTCTAGGACCCTATTTTTCAGTTAGAAATGCTATGTTAGCCCATATTTTGGCAATACATTTTTGTATCCTCCTTAGTAATAATTATAGCATATCCTCTAAATAGCTTTTGCACTATAGTTTGTATGATTTCTAACTTGTGTTTTTAGCAAACAAACATTAAATAAAAAAATACAACTTTATAACAAATAATTACTCTCTATGAACAATGTTGTAAATTCCAAATTCAAACTTTTTTTTGTAAGCTGTAGAACTATATTAATATTACGAAGAAACTTGGATTACATTCATAACATTTGCTTCCCAAAATATCTGTGGGATCCCATAAACAACTATTTATGAAAAAACCAGGTTCCCATGATCGCCAGATTGTACCTAAAACTAATAACCAAAACTGACCAACATTCAAACTAAACTGACTAACATTCAAATTGCGTAGCTCATTTATAATGACATACATAGAGGTGTAGCGGGTGTTCACCAAAATTGAGCATATATAGACCATACTAAGACATAGCAGAGGTCTTACAGCCATACCAAAGTCGACATATGATTTCAAGAAAGGAAAATTCACATTTTCAGAAAAGACAGTTGGTCTATTATGATAACTGGAGAGGTATCATGAGAGTTGGCTTGTGGTAGAGCTACAATTGGTGCATTGATAACAACAGGGGTGTGTGGTTGTGAGTGTGAGCCAAAACCTGAGTTAGGAACCACGTAGCATTGCACCTGCGTCAATCTAGTGAAAATTTCATTGAGGTTGTACTTGATATCGTGAAAGATCCTTTTAATCTCCTCTTGACCTGAAAAAAGATGATAGTGATAAAATTTCTTATTATTGATGACCATGTGAAGTAAGGTGTCTAGCTGGCGATGTAGTGCCACTGAATGGAGAAAGTGGAGTCATCATTTGTGGAATTTTCCCAAGTCTGGTGTCCACCTGAAGGTGCTACCACCGATCTCAATATCTAACAAATAAGCCCGATCACCAAATTCCTTGGCTTCTAGGTGGAGGATTTCATTCCTCACTTCTAGGGGCACAAATTCAAAATAATAAGCCACTGGGTGCCAACCAAATAATGCTGGCGGAAATAGGTGGAGGAACTAGTAGCTCCACCTCATTGACTGGGTTAGCGCGTCCTTCGATCCATAAGAATTACTTAAGCGGACCAACTTACTAGACTTGACAAGACAGGGTAAACAAGCCTATTAATGAACCCTTATGTGTGAACAAAACCAATTAACGAAGCCATAGGAAGAGGTAAAAGTCAACAAGAATAATAGAGAAGTAAACCTGTAATGTAGGACGTGAAAGAAGAGTAAAATGGAAACGGAAACAATATGTCGTCAACCAAAAACAAGAAAGAGTACCTTATACCCAAGTGACCAGACAATTGGTTTTGATAGAATTTGAGAATTGGAAAGAATAGAGTGTAGACAAGACCTAACATGATGGTAAAAAAAATCCTGAGATTTCTTCAAAACCAAATTGAAAATGTGTCGGAGTACAAGACACCACAAATAAGGATTCAACAACTAAATGAAATGCCAACGAAATCAACAATTTTGAGGATGCAAAGGGTAGCACAACGACCAATTCAAATGTAGTACCCATCGTTGTATTGTGAATAAAAAGTACGAGGCACATGGGCATTTGTGAGAGCGAGTGACACTAGGAGATCAAAGCAATGCATAATCACCCATATATGAGACTGTGAACCAAACAATTCTAAACTAGGCCGATGCCCAATAATGTAGATACAAGACTATGAAACAAAACAAAGGGTAACCCACAAACAAACTATAAGAGAAATAACAACCCGCAGTGAAATAATATGGGGGAAAGGAAATAAATGGATCTTCTCCATTTTCATAGAATGCCCATGTTGACAAATACTATTGGTCTGAAGCTTCTGTTATCCTACAATCAGTCACGACTATCTACCATCTTGTAGGTCAAACCATGCACTTAAATAGACCACCCATGTCCTAAGCATTGAAGACGATGAAAGGCCGCCCAAGCGAGACGAAACAAAGGAGGTATAAGTGTGCAAGAGGGTACATAAGTTAACATTCACATTTAACACCCACTTCATATGTACAACATCCAGGACTGAATCCATGATCAAGTGCGATCGAACCAGAGGAATGTTAGACAAGATAACAGTTGTGCTCAGGCGGCCAAATTTAAATCAATATAAAAAATGGAGGTAGAGGTTAGGGCCAATGCATTTTCCATGCAAGGGTCAAGGTCAGACAAGTGGTGACGTCATCAACCTTCCCCAAGATCGTCTCTCGTTCCTCCATTGTCTTCATGTGCATGTCAATTATACATGTTAAGATCATTAATTCCCTAAATAACACCCTATTGAGTATTCCAAATTTAACCTTATTATCAATGTAACTTTTTAATATATATTAAAAAATACAACATAACTCACTCCTTATTTATTTTAATTAAAATGTAATACATAACAATAAAAAATAAATACTATTCAACTTAAAATATATATTACATATATTACATAATTAAAATAATATAATCCAAAATAAATAAATATGATTCAATATAAAAAATAATCCAAATTAAAATTCAATATTATAGCAATTATTACTCACTATGAATTATTCCTAAAAGGATAAATATGTACTTTATATATCTATACTTTCCTATAAATACATATTTGTGTTTTTATGGAACAACAATGAGCATTGCCATTCGAGAGTTTTAAAAGAGATTTGAAAACTTGTTGCGAAACACATGGGGTAAAATACAGATACAAATGTTTAATTTTGTTTTGGATACACATTTATTAAGACAAACAATAAATTTAACTTTATTGACATTTAAGGCAATGTATATGTGGCTGATTTTGCATGCATAGGCATGTAATGTTCAAATTTCGCAACTATAATTTATTATGGTGCAATGGAGGGAGCCATTTCCATTATGAAAGGTTCGTTTGGAGGTGAGGGTTGGACCTCGACCTTATATACTTTATACAATATAAAGTATCTCGATCAAAGGATCCACTGTAGTAATGAAAAAGATTTCTCCAAATTTGATCGAATCGATCGAGGATATTATCATCTGTTAGACTGGTCCAAGACAATTTAATAATTGGTCGCCCTGATATGTCACAGAATTTTTTACTGTGTGTTTCTCTTTTCAGCTAAGCTAGTGAAGTTCCTAGGCTTTAGTTTTAATATTAGATTCTGAGTGGCAGGAGTGGGTAGGCTTTGTTTTACGAAGGTGGTGGAAGCCCTGGATAATTTTCTTGCGTATTTAAGCTTGGTTGTGAGATCTAGATGCTTTGAAGGCTGAATGGATGGTGGCTCCATCCTTTGTAACACTTGTCGTGGTATCTCCTTTTGCTTCTTGATATTGTTTAGTTTTCTCGACTGTATTGTTGCATAATTGTGTCGAGTCTGATTTTGAGGTTTTAGAGTCTACGTCATTAGGTTTAGTTTATAAGCCTCAGGTTGCATTTCATAGGTGGAATGGTCCATTTATTTTCCTTCACCTCTCGCCCCAGTGTTGTGGGTTTTGTTTAAATTCTGGACAATTGGTCTGTGTATGGTCTGAATCTGTAAGGCATTAGTGCACTTGTTGTATAGTAAAGCTGGAAAGGTTCTAGGGATGTTTGTTTAGAGTTTTCTATTGCTTGTTTGTTGAAGGTGGTAGGTGCTTATTTTTAGGTCTTTCTCTAGTCTTAATGGAATATGGGTCTGACTCTTTCTTTGAGGAGGTTGTGACTCCTATCTCTCTTGTTAATGTATGTGTTGAGTCTGAAGATTTTGTCCTTAGTTATAGTGATGACATTATAGGGTGGCATCCCAGTCCTGTCGCTATTGGATCCAATTTATTTTCGTGTTATTTTGTAGGAAGAGGTCCTTTCAACAATTTTCCAAGGTGTGGCCCTGGGGTTTCATCCATGCCACTAAGGAAGAGAATGAGATGTTGTCAAGGAGGAGGTGGCAATGCTCCTCAAGGTCACCAAAGAGCATATATTTGCACATGACTCAGTTGTCGCCTATTTTAATGCAATTTCTCCTAAGACCAGAAAGGAAATCCAAAAACCAGAGACCTAAGAAGGGATTGAAAGTCAATCCCATTCAAATTCTAAAATTATAGAGGACATGTTAGCATGGGTTATTGGCCCTAGGCACACTAGGGGTAGAAATAAATAATACTTAAATTTGACAGCTCTACATTAACAGATGAATACCCTCTTGGGCATAGTCTTGAAAGATAAGAAAGTAGAAAGGTATAATGTCTTCACTTCTATGGAAGACATTAAAAGGATGCTTCAGAACCAACATTTTTGTCTAGATAATATTGATTCTCTCCTTGTGCATGTTGAAGGACATGTCACTTGTAATTCTGATAACGGTTACTTGCTGGATCGTTTGGGGTCTAGTGAAAGGTTCCCTGTTACAATTTCTACCTCAAAAAATGATTAGGGTCCAAATGGGATGGCTCTCGGTGAGGCAGTTTGTGCTACTGTCTCTGAAAATGCATGTTTTCTTCTTTATATTTTTGGCACATATGGGATCCTGGTTGTGTTCCCTATTCTGTCTCGACATAAGCACATGTTTATTTAGATTTTCTTAGAGGTTGTTGGAATTATGGCTCGTTATGGTATATATCTTGGTGCTTGTTTCATGGGTAAATTTTTGCATTCTGGCCATGTGAGAATTCTTTGATTCTAATTAACTGGAAATTTATCTCCTAATTGTTCTTGAATTTATTTGTTATTTAAAACAAATATTGATAAACTCACAATTGCAATCTTCACCAAAAATAAATTACATTGCAGAAAATAATCTGGAAGTTGAGAAAATAATGCACACACACAATAAAATAAACATCAATATTTTGGACTAATCGTCCTTGGAAAAAACCCAAAGGGAAAATTGGTGCAACATATGAGGATTTATTTTATTATTATGCGGTAGTAAAATTTTGAGTGCAATAATCTGGATGCCCAATTGACAATCCTCTAGAAAATATACTGGAAAAATAATTTGGAGAAATTTTCTCCTTTCTGCAACAATTTGACCTCCCTCTGGCCTACTTGAACCCTCTCACTGGTAACTAACTATGACAGAATTCACACTGCCTAGTCTGGAAAAAATTGTACAACCTATTAGCTAGCTTCATATGAGCTTTCCTACCTCCCCTTGCATCTGGAATGAAGTCACTTTTCCTTTTGGCCAATCTTTCTACCTCTAGCAACTGAATCAACATCCTTTCTGACACTTCACACCAGGTTCTAGCTCACTCGCACTGGATATGAAACCCTCTCTATAGAAATATTTTACCTCCTATCTCCTGCCAAAATAGCACTAGACAAACACTGGAAACTATTTGGATCTCTTTGATTCCACTCCATCAATATTTGGTGTTCGTCCATTGGCTCAAATTCTTCCATCACTGAATTACCGTGCATTAGTAAATTTGCATTGCTTGGATAATTTGCTCTTCCTCTTGTGTCTATCTCCATCCCATTAAATTTCTCTTATAATCTCTCGTTGGAGCTTCAATTACCATTATTAAATCCTCACCAACGACTAAGATGATCTCAAACTATATCCATGTGATTTTCTAGAGAATTACCGATCTTCTTTAATTAATTCCCATTAATTAACTAGTTTTCCGAAGTTATACTTAAGAAAAATTTTAATGATGGCTAATTAAGGTAATTAAGGTTTTTCACAAGCTTATCTCGTGAAATCTTTTCTGGGTTTTGAAGATGTCATGTTCCTTAGCCTTTTAGACACAAACTGAGACTAGAAAACCTATCCAATGCTACAAAAGCTAACACTCCCTCTTAGCGAGGAAGGTGTTCTCTCATAACATCTCCCCTTTGTACCACACTCCTGGTGTCTAACATCTGTAACAACCTATCATTGTCCACCAAGCCACTGCACATATTATGATTAATTTTCTAACCATGTAGTTGAACCACTCTTCATCTATGTTGTTGTTGACATTGCACTCTGTCTCACTGCACTGTTGCCAACACTGCTTGCACTGCATATGAACTCATGTTGTTGCTACAACTACTGCAACTGAATACAAATATATTGTTCGTGCGACTGGATTTTGCAACTGTCTCTTGAATCTCTGACTGCACTAGAAGTGCTATATCTACTTAGTAACTATCTGGACCCAACTGTCTCTACACCCCTGTAGTTCCTGACTGCATCTAGTTCTGCAACTGTCCCTCAATATCTAACTGCACTTGCTGACACCTTGATCCTCTTACCACTTAATACTATGGGCCCCCATAGCTAAGGTAATTGTCCATGGGGAAACACTTGTCTGATGTTATCCCCCTTGGACCCTGCCCAAAATTACAAATATGAAGCATCACACTCCTCCTCCATTTGGAGGTATAGTCGCTATTAATGTAAACTTCTCCAATTTGGAGGTCAACTTATCTATCTCTACCGAAGCTATGGTCTACTGCTCTCTCTTCTTCTCTTTCTTTTTCTTGGGACAGTGGGTGTTGTAATGACAAAACTCACCACATATGAAGCATTTGATCTTTGACATATCCTTCTTCATCTTTTTTCCTCCCTTTGAGCTTTTTCCCTTACTGGGACCCTTCTTTTCCTTTCCCTTACTTGTAAGGGCTACATTCTCCTCCTCTTTATCATCCTTCGCCCCTTTTATACTACTGCTAGTAGTGCCCTGGACAAGACCGAGCCTTAGCTCCTCCTGTGTGAAGTCCCTACAAAGGTGTTCCTAGTATGGCAATTTGTCTTGTCTAATAATTTCCCTGAAAAACATTGCTCAATCTTTGGTAAACCCATTCAGATAAATTCACACTAGTTCAATGTCCTTTGGTTTCTCTCCTACATCTACTAGCTCATCTCCAACATTCTGAATTTTGGTTAGGTAGGGAGTCACGCCTTCACCGTTATGCATATTTGTGGTCATCATCTTCTTCTTGAGAATCATCTTATGATTCTCTGATGGATCTTTGTATAACTTCACAACGACATCCCACATGTCCTTTGTTGTTTCCTTCTCTGCAATATGTGGAACTATATGATCTCAGACTCCATCCAAGACCATCCTCTTCACTTTGGCCATATCCTTCTTATACTCGTGGAAGCGTATAGGGTCTATTGGTACAACTATGATTGCTGCCACGAACTCCTTCAACCATGCTCATCCAAAAGGAATTGCATCTTAGCCTTTTAGACACTAAAGTTTGAGGCTTTGTCAAGTCTATCCTGATCCCTGAGATCTGTTGCGGCCATCTCTGTGAAAACTCAAATAGGTCGAGACTAAAATTGGAAATCTCCTTCTCTTCCCTTCTTTGCCTCTCTTTTGCTACTCGCAATTCCCCAAGAAATGCACATATCTACTACTGTTTTCACCCAGAAATCCTTCTATGGCTCTCACTCTGCCTCACCTGTGCCTGCTGCTTCCTACTAGGAAACTTGCTCAACCTTTGAGAAGTCCTTCTCCAAAATCTAGCACCCGATCTGCTACTCTTGAAGCTTGCACTGGTTGACTGGAAAAACTGCTATGGTATTTTGCTTTTGGAAATTATGGATTTCCTCCTGAAAATTGGATTTGGAAACCCTATGAGAAATTTTGGAAATTTCCCTTCAGTGTGTTTTTATCTTCTTGTCCCTATATATATTTGTAGCTAAAATCTTTGTTGCAAAACTTCTGTGCCCAAATCTGCTCAATGAACTGACTAATATTCTCACCAGAACCTTATATATGGAATATCTAATACCTGCATATTTTTCTTCTAAGGCTATTCAAATTTTGCCTGCACATGTAACTGGAAATCAAACCTCATTACCTTTGCAATTCACGCTCCTAGCTAGCCTGCTCAGATATGGAGAAATTGTGCCCATATCTCCCTCTAAAGTTACACAATTTTTCTCCTCTCGCTTCTGAGCCTATGATATGATCTTCAATGCTATGATTTCATGTGAAAATTTGTTGATCACAATTAACTGAAATTTATCACCTAAATGTTCTGCAGTTTATTTTTTTTTACAAAAAATATTGATAAACTCACAATTGCAATCTTCACAAAAAAATTACACTGCGGAAAATAAACTAGAAGTTGAGAAAATAATGCACACACACAATAAAATAGGCACCAATATTTTGGACTAATAGTCACCGGAAAAACCGATACAGTAGATGAAGGTTTATTTTATTAGTATGCAACAATAAAATTCTGAGCACAATAATTTGAATGCCCAATCAGTAATCCTTCAAAAAATATATGGGAAAAATAATTTGGAGAAGATTCCTCCCTTCTGCAATGATTCAACCTCCCTTTGTCTTGCTTGAACTCTCTCACTAGCAACTCGCTTTGCCAGAATTCACATTACCTAATTTGGGAAAATCATACAGGCTACTAGCTGGCTCCAGATGAGTTGTCCCAACTTCTTCTGCTTCTGTAATGAAGTCACTTTGCCTTCCAGATAATCGTCTGGCCTCCAACAATTGAATCAACCTCCTTTTCGACACTTCACACTGGAATTTGGCTCACTCACACTAGTTATGCAACCTTCTTTGTAGAACTATTGAACCTCATCTCTCCTAACAAACTTGCATTGCATAGACATTGGAAAATCTCTAGAGCTATCTGTTAATTCTCTCTCAATCTCTAATGCTCCTCCATTGGCTCGAATTCTTCCCTCACTAAATCACTGTGCAATGGGTAATTCACACTGTCTGGATACTTTACTCTCCCTATTGTGTCTATCTCCATCCCATCAACTTGCTCTTATAATAGCTTGTTAGAGCTTCAACGACCATGATTAATTCCTCATCAATGGCTAAGATCATCTCAAACTCGATCCATGTGAGTTTCTAGAGCATTCTTGATCTTTCTTAATTAATTCCCATTAATTAACCAATTTTTCTAAGTTAGACTTAGGAAAAATTTAAATGATGACTAATTAATTTAATTAAAATGTTTCAAAAGCTTATCTCGTGAAACCATTTATGGGTTTTGAAGATCTCATGTTCCTTAGCTCTTAGACACAAATTGAAACTAGAACACTTGTTTGATGCTACAAAAACTAGCAAGCCATTGTTGGTCCCATCCTTGGAAAACTCGTGGATTAGTCAGTCATTTATGTTTAGGTACTATAATGTATGATGTTTCTATATGTGAAATTTTCCACCTTGGTTGCTCCTTGTTTGTATCAACGAAGCATGGCTTCGAGTTTAATTGGGTAAACTATGCTTCTTATGTGGTTGGGTCTTGTACTTGGAGTGCGACATCATGCTCCTTATGATGGTTTGAGCACTCAACTTTGTGTATATTTTTTATATTGGGGCCTTCTATTGGGGATTCTATGAGTGCTTCTGAGTTTGATTTGAGCTTTGTTACGCAACAAAGAGAAATGCACTCGAAGGAGAGATGTATGCAAAACTTTGTAACCCTGCTTTTATCGAGTAATATAAATGCCTTAATTCACAAAACATTTTTACAAATATTTTGGATCAATTTTTATTTTTAACATAAATATTATCATAATTATTTTTAAAATAAAAACAATTTTTTGTTTATGATAAATATACAACTAAAAATCATTTTAACTAAAATTATTAATATAAAAATTTTCATTTAAATGATGCAAAATATAGAAATATTAGTTATATAATTTTTATAAAAATGAAATTATTTTTAATAAAATAATTATTAAAAGACACCTCACTGGGGTGAAATAACATAAAGGGGAGGGAGGTAGGGTAGCCAACCCATTATCATCTCAGGAAATAAGTGAGGGAGGCATGGATGTCACCCTCCCTAGCAAGCAATTGTGTTTAATACTGATTCACCCTTAGCAATGAATGCCTACATCAAAGAAATTTGTGACACTAGGTGGAAATACAATGAAATTTGAATGAGTGATGTACAGTATTCAATGTTTCCTTCTTTGCAGTGCTTTTCTAGTGGTTCAGGGACAACAACTTTCATTATGCACTCTATTAGGTTGTAGTTAGGATTCTCTAAACTTACTGCTTTTGTCACAAAATTTCAGACTCTCTAGGAACTTTCTGGAGGCTTTGAAGAGTATGGTCCAGGCTCTTCTGGCTAGGACATCCCAATTTTCATAAATCATTTTTCTTTGGAGGCTCTACATGTAGTATCAATTCTAATGTCTTGGAGAGGGGAGAAGAGTCACGAGATGTCTAGCATCTAGTAGGTGGTGGCATGGACATCTCAGATTTCATAGTTCTTTCTTCCTGGGAGGCTTTACATTCAACATCCATTCTAATCTCTTGGAGAGGGGAAAATATTCACGAGGTGTCTAACATCTGGTAGGTGGAGCAATGCATAGATACAATTAATATCACCTCTGCTACTATTAGGTGGCGGAACTTTAGGGTATGGCTTATTTGACTGAACCTTCTTGTCCTAAATCGATCGAGGGCTAAGCTACTAGAAAGCGTTGGGATCCGTTACTAATTATTTTTCATCTATTCTGGCTTCTTGTCTAGTTCTATCTTTTTTCGTTGTTATTATATTCTATGTATTTCTATCTTGCTCAAGTTCTTCTGGTTTCTAGACGCAGTTGTATATCTTTCTCTTGTCCTCACAACTCTTGTTTTGTCATGGTAGGAGACTTTGATTGGTCTCAATTTCAGTTATGCTCCTAGAGCTTTACTTTTCAAATTCGAGGCTAGGCATGCTCTCCCTTCTGGTCTTTTTTTAACAGTGTCCTATTTGTTCTCACTAACTCGCTCTATTTTCTGTGATCCTTGCTCTCTTGTTGCCTTTCCCTTTGTGCTTCGTTCTTCATTGTGCCATGGCAGTTCATGAGGTTGTGCCATGGAACATGTATTCGTGGATACCATAGTGGTTTGTGTGCTAGAGTAAGAGCTATCTCTTCTACTTGTTTTTATCGCTTTTAGACTCCCTTAGATATACAATAGGAACTTCATAATGATGATGTTGTCATAATTCAGAAGAGAGATGGTCAATCTGATTCAAAAGTTCTTGTTGAGATGGTGGACTGGGTTCCAGATCCTAGGCACATGTGCAGAAGACAAAATCAATATCTCCACAATGTCGACTTGTATTGGTAGGTGAAATATCTAATGGATAGAGTACCCTTGGAGAGAAATGATATCAAAATGAAGATTGGATAGTAATTGGATGAAATCCAAAAGGAACATGTGAGGCTTATTACTGCACACCTAGACAACTTAGATTGCTAACTAGCTTGCATTAAGGAGAAACTCTACAACAAATCAAATATTTCACCTCTAGTCAATCCAATGATTCTAGACATTATTGATATTTCCATGTCCTCTTGATAGTTTCAGTTAACTTATGGTTTTTCTACTTCACTTCTAATTTATGAGTACATCTAAATAAGCATATAATTATGTTCCTACTATGTCATAATGTATTGCATAATAAAGTTTTGTTCAATGCACTTTTTTATATATATTCGGTTAGTATATGGACATTTGGAACAAAAGACATTGAATTTGGCCATTAATGTGATTTTCTAGTCTGGAAAACCACTACAAAATATTTTATTATTATGTTATTTGGTATCAGTTTAATAGAAAAAAATACTTGACGAAAAACCTTAACTAAGAAATAGACTTATGTTTGCATTTTCAAACTTCAATTACATGTAAATACATAACTGATATTTAATTTGTATAGACTAGTCCAATGACAAATGATATTTAATGTTTAACAATAGTCTAACTAACTAAATGTTAAAGTGGTTGATTTTATTGTAGGCAAATATTTAATTGATGTTTGATATGTGATAACCATTCTACATAAATTTTAAAGTGAAGATGCATATAATTTGTATAAATTTTTGTTTAATTATTTATTTGAAAAAAATTATTATTTTTAATTATTATTTTTTATTATATATAAAATTGGAAAGAGAATAAGTGATTTATACAAATTGGTTTCAACTATGATATCAAACATAACTATTTTATAAATGTTACAAACTAGCCAGTTACAATATGTGTGTGAGATTACAACATGTGCGAAAAAACTTAACAAAATAAATTATTTACTAAACTACTCGAACTAAAATACTTTGACTTGGTTATAGAAAAAATATTAAATTTAACTATTATTTTTATTTAAATTATATAAAAAATAATTTTAATTGATCTATAATATTAATACAAATTGTCATTTTAAAACTAATTAAATACAAAATTTTAATATAATAAAAATATCAAATTATTTTAAATAAAAAATAAATATTTACATAATATACCTGTACATATGTATACCATTCTATTAGATATCATCCTAAGATGATAACAACCATCATCAAATATTTAGTGTCTTTTAAATCATTGTAAACATTTTTGTGTATGTTTCAACATATCTACACATTTCCCTGATTAACCATGTATAAAAAGATGATGGGTATACTTTAACTTGTGAAAAAAAAAGGAATTACACATTTTATTGTAAAATGGACTATTTTGCTAAATAAAATTTACTTATATATTAATTTCCCCATCTAATTAAAATACAAACCTATTAAAATTGAAATAATCTCAAATTCCAAAACATTAAGACTAACCATACGCTAACATATTCTCTTGAAAATAAATTTATTCAATAACTACAAAAATAATAAATAAATAAATGCTCATTCACTTCAAATTAAGTTAAATAAAAAATCTTCCCAATAAACAAGTATCCATACTAAAAATACCAAAAATAACGGACAACTTAAAAATGAAACCTAAAATTAATATAAATTGATCCTAACCATTATTATAACTGACATGTTTATATTTATATTTCTGTGTAATGCATGTTAATGCCAACCACCATAAACACTCGTAAAGTTCAGAAAAAAAGAGAAAGTTGATGCAAAGCTATTGACAGGCTTGAATGAAATGTGAAATACAAGCGCTTCGCTTTCGAGATGTACGCATACTGAATGAAACACAGTTCTTGTAAATGCTTCCAATATGGGAAAATTGTATTAGGTGATTGAGCTCTAATAACTGATCCAAACAGAATGTGCTCTCATGGCAGCATACTAGCATTATTGATGGAAACAGATATTGAACCAACATAGAAACAGCCACAGCCACAGCCACGGCCACGGACGTTTAATGGGTTGAATTTTCATCATTGAAATGTCATGGGTTCAATTCTGCTTTATACACAGATTTCTGGACATAGCTATCACAGATCTCCAAAAACCACACAGCAAGGGAAAGGGAAAAAAAGCGCGAACATAGAAGCTCACAGCTTATTTGAAAAACGAAACGAATAATTGAAGGCTGAATTTAACGATGCACAGGAAGAAGCCGTTGATCAGGAACTGAATCTGAAAATGTCTGGTAAGAAGTGCCGAGGGGGGACTACCGGGAGTAACAAGAAATCAAGAAGCAGCTGGAGGGGCATCTCCATTCTCAACAGGTTTGGCCACAGGAATATCGCGACCTCCTCCTCCTTCCAAATCCCCATCAATGCAAGACGCGCATCTTCGTTCCATCCAGCCGACGCAGTCATATTTGCTGTTTGCACTGAACAAGCGCCCCGCACAGATCCTGCCCAACACACAGGCGATCACCCCCAATATCGTTATCACAGACAAAACTGCTAACACAGGCCCAACGGACCCATTTGAATGAGAGCCGCCATTATTGGCAACTGCATTTTGATAAATCAAAGCAGCTTGCTGTTGTTGTTGTTGCTGCTGCTGCAGTGCAGGGTTGAGGTACGACATGATGTTATAAAAAATAACGAGACGATCAGAATTAAAACAACCTCCTAATAATTATACTGCAGCACTGCTCCAAGTTGAGCTGTGAGTGTGTCTTTATATCTCAGGATCATCTAGCTGCTTAGGCTTTTCAAATGACAACTGTATAACCCAATACAGCCCAATTCAGTTGCAGGTCTGATGGATTATTATCATGCAAACCCTAACAAAAACCATGCATTGGAATTCACCTAATTCAAAGTTTTCACTGCATCTGAACCTATAAAATTCACTACATCCCACATGCAGTGGAGACAGGTAGATGCAGTCTGCTGTGATATACACATAAATATATACCTAGAACTGTTTGTGCTAAAGCTTAGGATATGGGATGAATATAATGAGTGGTCTCTTTTCCTTTACTTAGGCATGGGATCCAACTGAGCATCACCACCGAAAGAGAAGGGAGAATGAAGACCTCGGAAGCAAAGCAGACCGTACAAAAGTCAAATAATGGAATAATTGCAGAGACTGATTGGAGAGTGAAAACAACCTCATCGTCTATCCTGTGCACAATTGTTATTCTCTGGATAGTGATTTGGTTGATTGATCTCACAATGGAACAGCTATTTCCCAAATGGGCCAGGCTCTCTCAATATCAAATTAAAGTAGAAAGTTAAAGTTTTTCATGTTTGGTTAACTTTTACTTATTCCCCTGCCTGTGTACAGCTGATTACAATTTCAAAGTGAAAGAAATGACTATAAAATATAAAATAAATGATGCTTCTCACTTTTTCTTTATTTTCATATATAAAAGAGACACGCTTAGTTATGAAATACAAGGAGTAGTCCACATACATGTAACTCTTTTAATATTGAATTAGGAGGCATGGGACCCCTAGGACTTTGATCCTACTTTTCCAGAAACGTATACCTCATTCAATTGAATTTGAAGACATGAGACACCCCACCATCCTTATCTTGGGTTCCATATGTCTTATCACAACCTCATTCAAATTTTGAGCCCAACCATTATATAACATTTCTATTATATAGGGAAGGAAAATATTTTTTTAAAGTGTGGATTTGGTGAGGGAGATAAGTTTGGATTTTATGAGGAAGATGTTACATCTTTTAATTGATAAAAATAATTTGATATTTTTATATTTTTGTTGTAAATTTGGTAGGACTCTATGATTTTGTGTTTATATGTTTATTATTCACCCAGCTATGGGTGAGGGTAGCACAAGATTTGAATCTAAGACTTTAGGTTCTAGAGACTTCATTTCTGTGGCCACTGCCACTTGAGCTACCACAGGGAAGGGTAGCACAAGATTTGAACCCAAGACTTCCACTTATGTGAGACTTCATTTCCACGGCCATTGCTACTTGAGCTACCCTAGGGGGAGATAGTTAATGTTTATTTTGAGTAAAATGTTTTTTTATTATCAATTTTATATATACAAAATTATTTTTATATTTGATATATATAATTTTTTTTGATTAAAAACTTTTTATATAGAGAAATGCATAATTATTTTAATATTTAATACATAATTAACCTACAATATGTAAAAAAATAAACATATTCACTATATTCTATAAACAAAATATTTCAATTTTTATTTTAATAAAATATTTTAATATCAATTTTTATCTTTTATATAAAAAGTATTATAAAAATAAACATTTAGAAGGTATAATGTAAAAGTGTAATTAGTTTCAAATAATTGATAACATTAATATATTCTACTCTAAACAAAATATTTCAATATTTACTTTATTAAGATATTTTAATATTAACTTTATCTTTTTCCACTTATTTTTTCCCTTTTTACCCTTTTTATATAGAAAGAAAATAATGTAAGAATAAACATAGGTATAATGTAAAAGTGTAATTAGTTCCCAAGTTCATTTTAGGTGTTTTTGTTTCCATTTTTTTAATGGAAAGAAACTTGAGAGAGACCAAAAACTTGTGCTTTTGCTCTTTTGGTGATTTGTTGTGCTTGATTGTGGTTTTGTTTGTGTCTTGTGCATGGCCATGCCATTTTGTTCGTGGTGTCATATTATTGTTGGTTTTCCATGGTTTTCTTCTTGTTTGCTTCTCGGTCTTGCCTTTATTGTTTTGAGTCTCGGGAATTTGTTTGGGAAAGAGGTAAGTTAATGGAGCTAGGGGAGAGTTGTGTGGTACCTGACAGGTAAGGTAAGACCTAGATGAAGCTCGGTGCATGTATAAGGGCAGTTGAGGGCAAGAGTATGACAACTAGTTGCAATGGTTGGGTCCATTGGTATAAATTGAAGATGGTAGGACAATCATGGGAAAGGTAACCAAGAAAGGTAAGGTGAATGGACTTAAGGCATCAAATGCCTTATCTATGTTGGAAATTGTGGTTCTCAATGTTGTGCATGGATAAAGGGAGTTCTCTTAACCTTGACCTTATGATATCTAGTAATTATGTTGTGATCATGATTCTTTTATGCTGATGTTTATATGTATACATGTATGGATGTATGTCATTGTTTGACAGGGTCATCAGGGATCATGATTGTTTTATGTTGATGTTTATATGTATACGTATATGTATGTATGTCGTTGTCTCACATGGTCACCAATGATCATCCTTGTGGAGGAATGATTGCTTACGCAGGTGAATGACATGAAGAGGTTCCTGGTTTATGAGGAATCAAGTGGAAGAGTAGTCATGACAAATATATGAGGCCAATATCATGTGGTTATGAGTTGATATTATGTGATTATATTATGTCTATGCTATGGAAATGCTATACCAAGGGATACATCAACGAAATGAAAGTACAGTGGTCTACAAGATGCTAAGATAAGCATGGATGGTGGAGAGACACTGGAAGCAAGGTTGCTTGGTAGAGATAATGTGGTTTTGGATGTGTGGTACTATTATTGTGCATATGTTGTATATGTTGTACATGTTGCATCTGTGATGTTTTGTGCATGTAGTGTTATGTATATATAGTGTGTGTACATGTTTTTTATGGAATTTTATATACAAAGTGGTACAGATAGTGTTGTGCGAATATTGCACATGCAGTACTAGGTATAGATGGTGCTATGTACATGCTGGATATGCGTTGTTGTGTACATATTGTACTATGCATATGTTGGATATGCAGTGATGTGTACATAGAGTGTTATGTACATGTTGTATATGCAGTTCTATGTACATATGGTGTTGTGTGCATGTTGTATATGTGGTGTTATATACATATGGTGATTGTGTGCATGATTGTACAAGTGGTGTTGCGAGCATGTGGTGTCGTGTACATGTACATATGGTGTTGTATAGCGTTGTGTACATGTGATGGCATGTACATGTTGTGCATGTGGTGTTGTGTACGTCTGGCATTGTGTACACATTGTACAGGTGGTACGATGTACATGTGGCATTGTGTACACGTTTTACAGGTGGTGCTGTGTACATGTGATGTTGTGCACACTTTGTGCAGGTGGTGTTGTGTACAAGTGGTATTGTGTACATGTTGTACAAATGGTACTGGTGTACGTGTGGTATTGTGTGCATGTCGTACATGTTGTGTTGCAGGCATGCAATACTATGTATGTGCATTGTGTAGTTGTGGTATCGTGACATATGTATTCATTGTGTTGTACTCTATGTACGTATTTGTGTTGTGCAGTATACTGGGTGTAGGTGTATGTGTGGTATTTCAAGTGTAGGTGCATGTATTGCATGGTGTTGTATGTCGTGTGTGGTTGTATGTGTGTGATGCACACTATGTGTATGTGCACATAGTTGAGGAGAAGACACTGGGTGTTGTCGGGTGTGGAAACCGATCCTGAGTGCGTACAAAATAAGGACAAAGGCAGAAACTAAGGATTGATTAAAGAATAAGTTTCAATATTTTATTTCAATTTTATTATGCATGTGATTTATGATTCTGGTCTATGATGATTACATGTGATCTATGATTCTAGTTTATGATGGTTACATGTGATTTATGATTTTGATCTATGATGGTTGTGTTTTGAGCTAACCTAATGTGATATGTTTATACCTAATGATTTGGTAAAAGATGCTAGCTTGACTTGTTATGTCAGGAAGCAAACATATTTGCAAGTATACCATATTGACGGGCCACCAATGAGGTATGATTTGTAGTTATTCAATTTGTTTTGAATATAATGGAAATTATTTGCTTGGTACAGGAAAACATGAAATGTCTGGTTGGGTGGTCGAAACTAACAACATGCATTAGCAACAACAACAAAAGGAATTGGAACATACAGTAGTATGTTGGTAAAGCATTTAGGAGCAGGGCCATTGTGGGACATTGGTACCCAATAGTTTCCATTGAATTCCATGAGCATGCTATGACCGGTATGATGGTTTTAAGGCAAGGATACGCCTTGGTTTTTGTATCTTCTCATGTGAGGAAGCCTTGCCAAGGGATGGAATACATGGAAGGGGGTGACCAGATTTCCCGAGGGACTGTGTAGAAGAGAAGGGAAGACCGATGATGGATTTGTTTTGGTGATTAGCATTTCCAGATGGAATTAGATGCACATTGAGAGTGTTCCTTGGTGTAGGTTTTAACCCTGTACATAAATTACCTGCATACGAATTCTACAAATAGAAAATAAACAATGGCGAGAGCATAAAACATAAAACAAATATACACATAGATTTCCCCTGGATCCCAAAACTGGGACTACCAGATTGATTTTTCATTATATTCCTTTCAATGTTATAATACATATATATAGATATATATATATACACGCCGAAGCATCCATAAACCCCAACCTATTAACCCTGGATTAGAACATAACCGTAGTTCCCTTGATTGGATCTACAAAATACCATGGGTAGAAAAATATCATGCCCAAAACCATGTGCAAAATCCATCCACAAAACCATAGGTAGGTCCACCCACCTAATATAGGGTTCAATTTTTTTTCCCGAGGCACTGCCTCAGACCTCGTGTAGGGGGACTGCCGCCCCTGTGCAAACCCCCTGATGGGGGGGGATTCCGTCTGCCAAGTGACCCCCTGCTGCGCCTAGCGCAATGAAGGGGGGGCTAACCACCCCCCCTCTAACCCCCCAGCTTCGCACGTGGGGCTAGTCATGGAAAGAATATAACACACACCCAATACCTGAAACAATGAGCCTGTAACTATTCACTAAGAGGACAAGTGGTGCTGCATTGTAGCACTGGACACTAGATGCAATTTTGACTTTAACAGTGGATTATGGACTTCCTGCGAAGGAGGTGAATCCTGATACTTTTGAGGGTGGAGGTGTGCGCCCTTGGATTCCCTTGTTGATTGATACATGTAGCATATCCTTTTATTTGCTAGTTGAGAAAATGTGTATATGTGTGTATTATTGTAAATACTATATTGAACTAGTTTATAAAGCTCCATAGATAGTATGGTTATTTGTTGGTTGAAGTAAATGTGCTTAAGTATATGTGGTTGTTATTGTAAATACCGTAACAAGTTGTGTTATAAAGCTCCAGTAAATGATATGATTGTCATGTTTCAGCAGTGGTCATTGTAAATATTACAACAAGCTGTGTTATAAAGCTCCATTAGCAGTATGTTTTTCTTTTCATCAGCCTTGCTGGTTATAGGTGTCATTGAACACTGAGGACGGTGTTCCCCCAAGGGGGAGGGTTTTGTAACAACCCTAGTTAAAAATCCTTTTAAAAATATATAAGACCATGGTCATGGGACACGTATTCCAAGATGAATAGTGGGAAAAACATCCTAGTGGGTGTTCATTTGGTTTATTATGGCTAAAGGAAAATGGAAAAGGTAATGGAAAAGGCTCTGGAAAGGCAAAATGGAATTTTTGGCACATTTATTTATGAAAATAATGGAAATTAGGAGAAACGGAAGGCAAAAGGTCACAGGTTTCATGTGAGGAGGAAATTGAAGGAAAATGAAGAAAATAGAAGCATCATTAATAAAAATGCTTCTGAAGGTTAGTTGACAAGCTTTTGCTTAGGTTTTGCATTGGATCAAGAAAGGAAAAGAAGTAAAGAGGAAGGAAGGAGCAAGAAAGGAAGAAAATGATCAAGCATCTACAATAGGATTCTTTGCAGGTATCGATTTGCATGTGTGTTTTCCTTGCTAAATTTTACATGCATGGTATTACATGTGGTTATTTCTATTATGGCATGGGTTTTTCCAGGTGTGAAAATGTTTTTAGCCTAGCCTTTAGATAGCCATGCTGTTATGGGGTTCTCATGTTTTGGTTGAATTGGATTACCGGATGGATTCAAAGATGAGTGAGGTGGATCTCCGAAAGAAAGAGCACATGGCCTAGTGATCTCTGAACCAAACTATGAATTGCGGTAAATACACTAACCTAGTGACTCCTGAACCAAATTATGGGTTGCGGTAAATCCAGGTATTGTGTTGCCTCAATGGGCCTAGGAATCCTCGACAGGTGAGTGGCGAGATATATGGTAAAGCCTAGAGGTGGGTGCTCTCCATCAAGCCTAGTAATCCTGGGATGGGATATGCGGTAAAGTCTGGAGAGTGGGTCTCGGTTTAGGGCCTAGTGGTCCAGTGTGGATTGCGGTAAAGTCTGAGAGACTAAGAGACAAGAAAATTCCTCACAGTGTAGGTGGAGAAATCCAATGGAATCCATGTTTATTTGGCCAGTGATCTGGTGGAGATCATGGTAAAGGATGTTATTACATGTTTATTGTGTTGGCCTAGTGATCCGTGATGGATTACAGTAAAGCCTAGTTTCTATTGATGAGGGTGAGGTGGTTTAACCTTGGGATGCCCTGGTTGGTTCTTTTAGTTTGAGTCCCACATTAATGCTTGGAATATGGCATGGGGGTGAATGACTGAAAAGAGAATAGGCTTAGCCATTCTATGGCCGGGTGGAATGTCATAGTCCCATCCTGGGTTGGATTTTGCATTCATTAATAAGAGGTTATTTCCTTGACATATTATGTGTAAATGTATTGGTTTATATGTGGATTCTATGGCTGATGTATCCTTGATATTTCTATTTTTATTATGTTGGTTATAAGAATGTATTATGACAGTAATGATATATGTCTCTCCTCATGTTTTGATTTGTAAATGAATGAACAATGTATCTATGACCTAATTGATGATACTGCAGCTAATGATATAAGGGAAAAATGCTTCTTAACAATCCTCATATAAGTATGAGACCCCTACGCTCAGATCTATTGTTTACTCCTATAGATTACATATTTGTGATATGTTTGATGAAATTCCTGTCATGGTTAGTAGGGTTTTAGTCAAAGGCTTGTTCAAGTAATTGCATTTGTATCGTCATTCCCTTGTTATCATTATGTTATGAAGGTGTCATTTAGTTCTGGGCAGTGACTTGGGCTTTGGGCCTGAAAAAGTGGCTCAAATCCCGAGGACGCTGGCACATCACTGAGAAAAATAGTCCCTGGACATTGGCATACCATGCTGTGGGAGCATCGAGAGCCTTTTGGATGCATGCATGCCAATATCATGGGAGCGTCTGAGGGTTAATTGACCTAAAAACTCAGTGGGACCCAGGGGTTGGTTACCTGAGAGGTTGGGATAGTTCCTGGGAGTCTTGTTGTTGATGTGGAAGGTCTGTAGCTTGTGTTTCTATCAACTCCACTTCCTTAAGGTCACCTAGGAGGTTGAATCCCATCATAGTAGCCTCTCTTCACATGTTTACCCTAGCTGGCCGATTGCTTGGGTAGATGTGTGAGGAGGGTTTTACAAGAACCAACATTTCTGTCTAGATAAGATTGATTCTCACCTTGTGTAGGTTGAAGGACATGTCACCTGTGATTCTAATAAGGGTGAATTGTTGGATCCTCTGAGGTTTAGTGAAAGGTTTCCTGATACAATTTATACCTCTGAAAATGAATAATGTCCAAGCAGGATGACTCTCGGTGAGGCAGTTTGAGCTACTGTCTTCGACAATGCATATTTTCTTCTTTATATTTTTGGCAGGTATGGAATCCTAGATGTGCTCCCTAGTTTGTCTCGACCTAGACACATGTTTATGTAGAGTTTCTTGGAGGTTATTGGAATTATGGCTTGTTATGGTATATATCTTGTGCTTGTTTCATGGGGACATTTTTGCATTCTTTCCATGTGAAAATTCCTTGATTGCAATTAACTAGAAATTTATCTCCTAAATATTCTTGAATTTATTTGTTATTTACGATAAATATCGATAAAATCACAATTGAAATCTTCATAAAAAATACATTACATTGCGGAAAATAATATGGAAGCTGAGAAAATAATGCACACATACAATAAAATAAACATCAATATTTTGGACTAATAGTCCTCAAAAAAACCCTAAAGGGAAAACCAATGTAGCAGATGAGGGTTTATTTTATTATTATGCAGTAGTAAAATTTTGAGTACAATAATTTGGATTCCCAACTGGAAATCCTTTAGAAAATATCCTAGAAAAATAATTGGAGAAATTTTCACCCTTCTACAACAATTCAACCTCCCTTTGGCTTGTTCAAACTCTCTCACCGGTAACTCACTTTGCTAGAATTCACACTGCATAGTCTGGGAAAATTGTACAACTTGTTAGCTAGCTTCAGATGAGCCATCCTAATTCCCTCTGCATCTGGAATGACATCGCTTTTCCTTTTGGACAATCTTTAGACCTCCAACAATTGAATCGACCTCCTTTCTGACACTTTGCACTGGGTTCTAGCTCACTCACACTAGTTATGCAACCCTCTTTGCAAAAATATTTGGCCTCCTATCTCCTGCCAAACTAACACTCGATAAACACTAGAAAATAGTTGGATCTCTCTGATGCTGCTCCATCTATCTATGATGCTCCTCCACTGACTCAAATTCTTCCCTCATTGAATCACTGTGTGGTAGGAAATTTTCATTTCCTGGATAATTTGTTGTTCCTCTTGTGTTTATCTCCATCCCATTGACTTTCTCTTATAATCTCTCATTGGAGATTCAACAACCATTATTAAATCCTCACTAACGTCTAAGATAATCTCAAGCTTGATCCATGTGAGTTTCTAGAGAATTTTGATCTTCTTTAATTAATTCCCATTAATTAACTACTTTTCCTAAGTTAGACTTAAGAAAAAAAAAATGATGGCTAATTAAGTTAATTAAGGTGTTTCATGAGCTTATATCACAAAACCTTTTCTTGGTTTTTAAGATCTCCCCTTTGTACCACACTGCTAGTGTCTGACATCTGTAACAACCAGTCACTTTCCACCAGGCCAATACACATATTTTGATTAATTTTCTAACCATGTAGTTGAACCACTCTACATCTACACTATTGCTGACATTGAACTGTTCCTCACTGCACTTCTGCCAACAATGCCTGCACTACATATGGACTCATGGTGTTGCTACAACTACTACAACTGAGTACTGATCTAGTGTACTCACATATGATAGAAGCCTTACTATCAGTGAAAAGGATGAAGAAGAGACTGAAACAAATGAAGAAGAAACAGAGAGGGATGAAGAGGAAATAGATGAGGAGTAAGAGGAAGAGAAAGATAAGGAAGGTGATGAAGAAACAAAGGAAGATTTCAAGGAGGAAATTGATAAACAAGATGAGGATCTAGAGGGAGAAGAAGAGGGGAAAGACAAAGGTGAAAAGGGCAATGGAAAAGAGGAGGCAAAGGACAAAGAGGAGTCACCTATGTAGAAGTTTTGAATAATATAACACTTATTCACAGAGATTATCCTGATTATACACTATTTGCGGAATGCATGCATAATACATAACCTCCTCTACGTTGATCATCAATTTTGCGGAATTAAAAACAATGAAACATCAATCGCATGCGCACATTAACACAGTATGTACTAGCGAAAGCATACAGCTGAAAACCCCAACTATCTATATATTATAATGATAGAGAACATGTAACAATACATAGTACAATACTCCTCACAAGTACTCAGTACTATCTCCACCTGCTACACACAAACTAGCTCAGATCTGAATCAAGTCACAGGTTCAAATCTCCTCCGCTGTCTGCCTGCTTCTACTGCGCAATCCAAAGTAAGAATAGGAATGATCCAATCTCATTTTCCTTGGCTTGTACTGTGAAATCCTCATTGGCAATCTCCATCATTGATTGTGAAAATCTCATGCACAGCTATAGTCACAACTGATAGTAGTCTCCACCTCTAACACCTGTCTCCACTGAATTGTCCATGCACTGAGTTAACTGATGTATTCTTTAGTTAATTTATGAGTTAATAATTAGTGAATTAATTAATAATTAATTCACATCACTCATCACTAGTGTATTCTACAGTTAGACTAAATACAACTAGTTCAACTAAGTCAAACTGAACACAACTCCATCAACTCCTCAATCACTTGAGTTCTAACTGAAGTCCATCATGCAATAGCTCAACTGACCCATAAGAAAAGTGTATTTCCTTCTGGCAGTTGCATGTGCCACATCCGTAGCTTGAACTGAAGTGTTCCAAGAGGATAAGATAATGTTTATAGTCCAAATATTATTAAGAGCTAATAATATTCGACTGTTCTATTTTTAGCCTGGCAGTCTAAAAATAGACTCCGCCCATATGTCTAAAAATAGAAGTCCATCTATTTTTACCAACATGACCAATCATCCGCAAATAGCATCCTGCAAATCATAAACCATGATCCATATGCCTAAAAATAGACATAGTCTAAAAATAGACTTTGCGCCAAAAATAGCTTGTGGGTCCACTTAGTGAACGCGACTCCTTTCCACTAAGCTCCATCATCTTGTTGCATTTTCTACACTCCCTCTCAACAATATATGGATTATCTGCAACCCCTATCCTGCCTTGGTGGTATTCGAATTTGCTCCTGGTGAGCACCTTCGTCAAGATATCAGCATCCTGATCTTTCGTGGGAATGTATGAAGTAACATGATTCTCCGTTGCACACAATCTATGATATCATGGTACTTGATGTCGATGTGCTTGGATCTATCATGAAATACTGGATTGGCCAAGAGTTTAATGCAACTCTAGTTATCACAATAAATCACAGTAGGCTCCAAGTGTGACCTGAACAACCCGACCAGGATCTTCCTCATCCATATAGCCTCGCATGCAGCCAAACTTGCTACCATATACTCGGCCTCTGCTGAACTAAGTGCCACGGATCTCTGCTTCCTGCTGTACCAAGAAACTGTTGTCAACCTGATACTGAAGATCCCTCCAGATGTGCTCTTTCTGTCTGTTGGGCTCCCTGCCCAATCTGCATCCGTGAAGCCACATAGCTTCACCTCATCCTCTGTCTGTACCACAATCCATATCCCGATGTGCCTCTGAGATAATGCAATACATGCTTGCCTGCCTTCCAGAAGAGCTTGGTTGGCTTAACCATAGCTTGTGAAAGCTGGTTAACAACATAGCATATATCGGGTCGTGTATTGACCATATACATAAGCGACCCCACCAACTGTCGATAAACAGTGGCATCCACTACCTCCGCTGAAGTAGCATCCTCCTTCCTCCAACCTCCAGGAAGAGGAGTATCAACAGGCTTGCAACCATGCATGTTGAACTTCTCCAGTATCTCCCGAGCATACTTACCCTGAGAAACAAATAGTCCATCACTGCGCTGCCAAATTTCCAATCCCAGGAAATAATGAAGGAGGCCCAAGTCCTTCATCTCAAACTCTCTAGCAAGATCCTCCTTGCATGAAAGTATCAACAACTCATCTCCCATCAAAATCAAATCATCTACATAAAGTACAATGATAAGAAACTTACCCTCCACCATAATCTGGTATAGGTTAGGATCCGCCTCACTCTTGAAGAATCCAAGTCCGGTGAAATAACTGTCTATCCGTGTGTACCAAGCACAAGGTGCTTGTTTCAACCCATACATCGCTCTCTTGAGCCTGCACACATGCGACTCGCTGCTGAAGATATCGAAACCTTTGGGATGCTCTATGTACACCTCCTCCTCAATGACTCCATTGAGGAACGCAGTCTTCACATCCATCTGATGAATGTGCCACCCCATCTGCGCTGAGAGAGAAAGAATCGTCCGTATGGAAGAATACCTTGTGACAGGTGCAAAGGTCTCCTCATAATCGATCCCCTTTATCTGTGAGAAGCCTCGAGCAAAAAATCTTGCCTTGTACTTCTCCACACTCTCGTCAGCTGCCTGCTTCACTTTGTAGATCCATCTCGAACCCACCACTGATTTTCCTTCCAGTCTTGGGACAATCTCCCATGCACTATTTCTGACAATTGAATCATACTCTTCCACCATGGCATCTACCCATGCGGGATCCTCCACAGCTTCCTCGAAAGAGGATGGCTCAGTCATGACACATTTGCTCACAAGAGCCATGTATCTAGTGTACCGATCAGGTGACTGTCTTTGTCTGCGTTGTCCTGTAGGTGGTCCTACAACCTTCTCTACATTTAGAGCCAGTCGCTCAGCTTCTGTAGTGCGCTTTCGCCCTCTGATGGTTGGCGCTGCATGAGTGGTCTCTTCCATTCCATGAACTTCATCTTGTGGCTGATCCATGTCCTGAAGCTCATTCTTAGGAACTAATAGCTCCTCATCTGCATGCAAGTGTGGCTTCCTCTCAAGAGAACACTTCATGGGTTTCTCCTTGTTGGAGAGGTAAATCCCCTCTACGGGTAGAGGCGATCCCTACTAGCCCAGCAGGGGTCTAGCAACAATCACACAATGCTGCTACGCATGTTCCTAATTACAATTAAACAAGAGGTAAAAAGCACCTACTTGGATTCCTGCGTTGTCGTTTGACGAAGAGATGTTGCCTTCGCTCCTCCACTTCGGCTGGTCACAATCCTCCGCGATCTCCGCGAATAGATACCTGCACACACGAAGAGGAAACAAACACAAGCGTGAAATCTAGTAAAAGTAACCATACATCAGTCAGAAAAGATGTAATTCACATTTAACCATTGCATAGACAAATGAGAATGGAACAATAATAGCAGTCATCTATTATTAATCAGAATAGAGAAGAGTACAACCAAATGTTCTGACGTCGGTAACCTTCTCAGGAGGGGCCAGTCAGCATGTATCTCAAGCATTCACCTTTGAGGATGATTTTCCCAAGACAAGCAACTCTCTCTCTCGCACAAATAGCACAAAACAACCTTCCCTAAGCAATCAATCACTTCCACACCTAGCACACCAAACCTATAGCAGCAATCTGAGCACTACAAGCTCTGTACAATCCAAGCTATTCCAAGCTAAGTCTAACTAGCTGCTCATGGTAATGGTGGAAGTTTATATAGGAGAAGGAGTCTCCTAAAAGGGTGGAAGGATGAGCTTATCTTTGAGGGAAACGGTTGCAAAGGGTCGAACAGTCATGCCATAGAAGGGAGTCGACATTCACAAAGCTAACAACCAAGCCTGGAGTTATCTGGAAGGCTGGTTGTTTGAACAAATTCGCCCAAACTGGATCAGCGCGGATAATGAGGAAACTGACGCGATGTCGCCGCGTCTACATAACTGGGACAGTCATGTCAGCGCGGAAGAACATGGGAAAGGCGCGCTGGCGACCAGCGCGGAAAAGTGATGTCCTTCCGAGCTGTCAGCGCATTGAATACACTATGGAGCGCCAGTAATCGCGGATATTTTTCAAACAGACGCGCTGATGCATAAAACTTTAGAAAAATGGGTTTCTGGGCTAGTTCAGAAGGCATGAAGCTTAGTGATTGACACAGCAGGGTGACTGACAGGAAGGCAGTGACAAATTACTGTGTAACAGATGCCCCCTAAAGCATGAAGACCGAGAGAGTGGGAGGGGTGAAATGCTTTACAACACACGCCGAACTGGAACACCACCAAGAAGGACCGAAATATCTCTGATAATCAAGTACATGCAGTCTAGGCATGGGCGCAGCCATCCACAAAGACATGCGAAAAGGTCTGCGGAATGGACGCAGCCACCCAGCTAAAGAGACCATAATAATGACAAGGTATGGTCGCAGCCATCCATGAAGACTCAGGTATGGGTGCAGCCATCCATCAATGAGTCATGTAATGATCATCCACAAAATCGCAACCTGGCCCACAACAGACACGGATCCAGGGTCTTGCGCTCCGTCCCGATCCGAACAAAGTACAAGTTCAAACATGTGAATATATGAGTTGAAGTCGAACATGCATGAACATCGTCTGATTACCAGTCAATGATGAAAACTGTTAACAGACGCGAGAGGTACCACCAATAATGACAATGGCCCTCAAGGTACTATAAGTACAATCTGCGACATGTGAATCAATGAGTTGGTGTCGAACATCCATGGAATCATTCGATCGGAGGCCAATGATGAAAACCTCTCGTCGAACACGAAGAACCTGCCATTGTGGCATGCAGGCTCTAAGGCACCTGAAGGGAGTCTCTAAGTCACCTTCCCGGATAATGAGTTGAAGTCGACAGGAAGGAACCTTGATCGAAGGTGGGCCATAATGTTTCCCACATCATCGACGCGAGACAGAGGAAAAATGATTTGTGTGAGATAGCAGATGAGGTTGTATTATTGCAGAGGTCGACTTCTCTTGAACATATCGGCGGCACTGTAGCGGGTTTGGCAGTATTTGACATCAAATGAGAAAAGGGTATAGTGATGATGGCAATGAGCAGATGAGAGGTCAAAATAGGATAACCCAAACCCACGGAGGCCAGTGAAAGACAAGATGAGATGGTCCCACCCAGACACGAAGCAGAAGAGTGCCATGTTCAAGAGCGACATACTGCCGACACGACTATGATTACAGTTCCATTTTCCCCACCATTTCTGGCAGGTACCCCGGTTATTTTTGGATGACGAGCTTGACGGGGATAGCATATGCTCGAAGAGTGTCATTTTGACAATACCCGATGTCATCAAGTGTTTAACGAGCCTGACAAAGGAAAAACTCGGCGTCTTTTCTTGTTTAGAGAGCCTGAAAAGACAGCAGAAAAGAAGACTCCGGGGGGTCCTTTTTCGTACAGTTGTGTCTCTCGAGCCCGAAAAAGTATAAAACAATGCTCGAAAGAACCGCCCGACCATTACGATCGAGGAGTACTTTTCGTAAATAGTGCTTTTGACCCGAAAAAGTAAAAAAGCGGTCGAAAACACGTCGTTTTAGGGCCTATAACGAGTGTGAAACGACAAACACCCGGCAATCTTTTTAAGTTACACGGTCCGAAAAAGAGCTTAAAATGACCGCCTCTCGTTCTTTTTAATGAGCTGAAAGGAGACTCGGCTATCTTCTCTTGTTTAATGTCGGAAAAGAGCTTAAAGACGACATATTTGGGACCAAGCGATTTCAGAACCATGATGATTTGCCCCGTTTATACTAACCTGCACAAGAGCACTACCCGCATAAATCCATTCGATATGAGTAAAAAACATATTAAAACATGTATTTGACAAAACTAGGGCTAAATTTATGGCAAAAGATGGCAAAAACCCAAAAATATGACAATTTTATGAGTTTTTGCTATAAATAGAAGAGGGTGAAAACTCATTTTTACCATTTTACCATTTCTGGATGTGAAGGACGTGGAGAAGCCAGAAAGTTGACGGAGTGATTTCCAGCCCGTACGGACACCATTTCTCGAACCGCTTCTTCCAGGTAGGTCCTCGCTCTCTTGCCCTGCATTTTGGTCGTTTTTGGTAGAATTTTAGCGGTCGAATTTGCCCAATCGGGCGAATTCTTGGTGCATGGATGCGCTCTCGGTCAGCGCGGATATCCCACGCGGGTCCGCGCTGGCCGAATTAGGACAAAACGCGGCCAACTTCGGGTCAGCGCGGAAAACCCGTGTTCTTCCGCGCTGACCTCGAAAATTAACAAAGGGCTGTCATGGCCAGCGCGTCTGTTTTTAAAACAGCCGCGCTGGCGCGGAAAAATTATTTAGTTTTAAATTGGACGTAAAAATTCCAATGGCAGCACTTCTAATTTCTTTCATGGTTCCTGCAGGACGTAATGGCTTTCCAATGGCAGGAAAGAGTGCACGATGTCGAAGATATTGCTGCTTGGGCAAATGTGGATTGCTGCAATGCCATGCGGGCTTGCGGTTTTATGAAATTTTTCCTCACACCTCGCCTAAGAGCTCAGCATGATCTTCTCGAGCTACTGATCAGGGCATGGAACCCGGTGGATATGAAATTCACTATCCGGGGCCAGGATATCGAATTTGACCACATGGATATCTTCTTTTTGACCGGGCTGTCACGCCGAGGTGCGAGGCCCATCATAGAGGGGCAGCGACCTAGCGGTGGTACGCTAGATGATCTGATGGCTCGGGTATGTCCGGAGGCTGAGAAAGCGCGAAGTGGGAAAGTAGCAATCCCCACAGTGGGAAACATAGTGCTTCGCACCATTCTGTTCATGGTGACCCGGGCAGCGGGTAGTATGGCCAACCACGAGGCCTCAAAGACTCATCTCTTGTTAGCTCTCGATTGCCTTGAGCCTACAGTGTTTGATTGGTGCACAGCAGTGACCAATAACATGAAGAGGCAGCTGAGCAATTGTCGTCGTGGGGAGACGAAACAGTTCGACTACGGGTCCATCTTAGTCCCGCTCATTCTAGAGCAAGTGCCAGCCATGCGGCTGCAGACGATGGCCGTGGATGCTCCCAGGGATCCTCGGGAGACGAGGGCCTCACGATGGGCTCGAATCATGCCACGCGGAGGTGGCGGCCGGCCACATAGCTGGGGAGCATTTTTCCGAGACTGGCTGGATCAGCAGGAGATCTTTGTGGAGGACTGGCCATATGCGGGCATGGATTTCCGCAATGACCCTGATCTGGCACTGCCCCCAGGTGAACAGTGGGATGATGCAGGTATAACACTTTGACTTTTGATTTTTTTAATGTTTTGGATTTTTATGTACATGTCTTTAACAAATGTCATGGTATGCAGATGTGGGGCCTACTAGACTGATTGGCCTGGCTGCCACGGCACGGAGAGAAGGACAAGGAGCTGGGGTCCTGGCCTTAGCCCCTCCAGGGGTTGATACGTCAGAGACTGTGGCTCTCAACCTTGAGGGGTTGCTGGAGGGGGTGCCTGACTACCAGGGGGTCGAGGAGGTCCCCATAGAGCATCAGATCCATACAGTGGGGGTGCAGCCCAGGGTGCACCGCCTTCTGAGGCGGGTGGCACGAGCAGCTGTGTACTACAGAGAGCATCATCCAGCCGAATAGTCGCTTAGGCTTTATTTCCACTGTTATTTTGAGACTCATGACTCAGACATACTGATTTTTGGACATATACACTTATTTTTGAGCGCCTTAGTGCGCCACACGATATATATATATATACATACCGGTTTTTGGATGGATCATTGTTACATGTGATGATGTTTTGTTTATGTTATGCATTTATTCAATACAATTGTGATCTTATGTATGAATTTGCACGACACATGACCCATGGATTTTATATTTTTTAATGCAAGCTTAAAAGCACCCATATGCAAACTATGCTTGAAATGATTTATTTACATATGCTTTACTCTATTATGCTTTCTATGTCTTCTTGCATGATGTTTATCTGTTACGCAAATGTCTATCTAACACATGATTTGCTAATGCGTCGGTCAACGTATTTAATCGTCTCGGAATGTGTTGATAAGTAATGTAATCAAAGTTCCGTTCCAACAATCTTACACGTAGGTACATCCTTAATATGCGCTGGTCTCTGACGGAATATCGCCCGTTGAGTTGGTGGACAACTAGCTGGGAGTCCAGGTTCACCACTAGTTCGCGGATGCCAAGGTCAACCGCTTCGGCAAGTAATTCAATTACAGCGCTGTATTCGGCAACGTTGTTAGTGGTACGACCTAGGCAGACCCCCTGAAGGTCTAACAATTCTCCGTGAGGATCGTAGATCACCCATGCCGCAGATGACAAATTACAAGTACTACGGCAGGCGCCATCAGCGAAACCAACATAAGGTGCACTAGACATCTGCACAAGAAGAAGAAAACACAATAAGAGGAAAACACGCTTGCACACCAAGGCAAAACGAAAACATGCACAACACACAAAACACACGTATATACAAAGTGAGTGCGCGAAGTTATGCATAATATTTCTTCAGATATAGCCCGTTGCGGGGCTTGTCAAGAGGATTTCCTTCATAATCAATCAACTCATATGCGCCCTTTTGTAAAACTCTTTTCACGATGTAGGGACCTAACCACATAGATTCGAGTTTCCCTGCCCCCAGCTTATCCTTAGCTTGATCGTAGAGCAGTACTAAATCTCCCTCAACAAAGGAACGCGGATGGATATTCTGGTCGAAGTGAGCCTTGACTCTCTTCTTCTGTGCTTCGATAGCCAGAGAAGCCAAACGACGAGTCTCGTCTAACCGTTCTAGGTAAAGAAGCCGTTCCTCCACCGGAGTGGTGTTGGGGAGTAACTCGACAGCTAATTTTAATGAAGGAATCTCACATTCGACGGGAAGGGTAGCCTCCAGTCCATAAGCCAACTGGAAAGGGGTGAAACCGGTGGCATCCTTCACAGAAGTCCGGTAGGCCCACAAGGCTGGGAAAAGCATAAGGTGCCAGTTAGACTTGTGCGTATTGACGGTGCGCTGAAGCATAGTGATCAAGACTTTGTTCACGGCTTCAACTTGGCCGTTAGATTGTGGATAGTACGGTGACGAACTATCTTGGCGCAAGCCTAGCTGGGACGTTAGCTCCGTCATCATATGATTTCGGAAATGCTTTCCATGATCTGTAACAATAGCTTGAGGGACTCCGAAACGAGTGATAACATGATTGAATAAAAACTGCGCCGCGGTGTAACCGTCTTCGTTTAATGTAGGCATCGCTTCGGCCCACTTGGTGAAATAGTCCACAGCAACGATAATGTATCCATGCCCCCCGCCGAACGAGGGTTACAAGACGTATAATCGATGCCCCATTTTGCAAATGGACCTACGGTTACGACAGGGTGCAGTGGTGCAACAGGTGCACGCATCTTCCGGTGGTAAACCTGGCATTCGTGACATGCACGTACAGCAAGGATACAATCCTTGAAAATAGAAGGCCAGAAATAACCAGCACGGAGGATCTTCTGAGCGGTAGCATATCCAGACATATGGCCGCCACAAGCGTCGGAGTGGCAGTCATTCAAGACTCTCTCAGTCCCCTCAAGGGTTAAGCATCGGCGAAGAACAGAATCGGCGCCGAGGCGGTACAGGGTATCGCCCAAAATGCGGTATGGTTGAGCTTGGTGACGAATTCGTCGTCGAGCATCTTTCGATGTGTTGGGACGAAACGAAGACGTTTGTAAATATACGATAATGTCCCCGTACCACGGGTCGAGAGTGCTGATGAGAAAAAGCGTTTCATCCGGAATATGTTCCTCTGAACGAGATGGTGTAGACTGAGATGGTAAGGAGCAGAGCAGTTCGGCGAAGACCAGTGATTTCTTAGACTTGGCTGCAGTGAATTCCAAGTCGAACTCTTGGAGGATTACGATCCACTTTGAGTATTTGCCCCCCAGCAACTGACGTGACAAAATATAGGTCATGGGGTTGCAATCAGAGATCACGGTTGTCGTGCGCAACAGGATGTAATGACGGAAACGTTGGACGGCACAGACAGCTGCCAATGCCAATTTCTCGACGTATGCATAGCGAGTTTCCGTATCCAGAAGGTTGCGGCTAAGATAATATACAACATGCTCGGTGCCATCATCATCGTCTTGCACTAAAACCATGCCGATGGTGGTATCGGCGGCGGCCAAATAAAGGGTGTAGTCACGGTGGTAATTTGGAGGTCTTAGGAGCGGAGTTGAGACCAGAAGGTCTTTAAGACGCTCAAAAGATTGTTGAGAGATAGCGTCCCAGCGAAAGGGCGTGTCTCGCTTCAATAATCGCGTGAAACCCTTAGCCACCTCGGCATAATTTGGGATGAATCGTCTGAGAAAATTGGCTTTCCCCTGCAGGCTCTGTAACTACTGTAGAGAGGCAGGGGGAGGAAGATTCAAAATGGCCTCAACCTTAAGGGGATCCAGACGGATACCTTCCCGGGAGACGATAAACCCGAGCAGTCGGCCAGATTCTACGCAGAAGACACACTTATGCGGATTGAGTCGAATACGGTAGTGTCGACAGCGGAGAAAGATTTCGCGTAAATGAGATGGATGGTCTTGACGTTTAGCTGAATGAGCTGGTAGGTCATCCAGGTAAGGTTGTACGATGTGTCGGATATCATGAAAAGCATACGACATCGCACGCTGGAAAGTGGCACCGGCATTTTTGAGACCGAAAGGTAGCTTCTTGTAAGCGAAGGTGCCCCAAGGACAAATGAAAGCAGTCTTGTGCTGGTCTGCGGGGGCTATGTTGATCTGGTTGTAACCAGAGAAGCCGTCCATAAATGAATAAATTTCGCTTCCTGCGCAATCGTCGATAAGCTGATCAATAAACGGCGTAGGAAAGTTATCTTTTGGACAGGCGCGATTGATGTCGTGATAGTCAACACAAACCCGAATAGTACCCTGTTTTTTATTCACAGGGACTATATTAGATACCCATTCCGTGAGAGGAATGGCATAGATGAAACCAGCTCGAAGAAGTTTTTCAACTTCGGCCTTGATGGCTGCAGCCTTTCGAGGGTGCACTGGGCGTAAACGCTGACGAACAGGCTTAGCGCCGGGATAAGTAGGGATTTCGTGCTCCACGATACTGGGGTCAATGCCGGGCATTTCCTCGTAAGACCATGCAAAAACGTCACGGAATTCACGAAATAAATCAGTGTAAAGTTGAATTTCCTCAGGAGTGCATGTGACTCCAATATGAATATTTTCGACAACCCCTGTTTTGACAGAGATGTCGATAGCCAGAGTTTGCGTAATGTTACCCATGTTTCCTTCCGAAGACACTTGATACAACTAAACAGGCGTTTGGAGAGGGATAGATGGGACACATGAAGCAAACCGCTCGAGACATGTGGCCATTTCCGAATGAGGAGGGAGAAACGAAGAGCGATGGTGGTAATCTGACCAAGGGAGCTCCTCGGGAGACATAGTCTCAATGATAGCCTCGTCGGAGGGAAATGATTCCTTCAGGGGATCCGAAGTGGCCTCCCCTCCCATCCAAGGGAAGCGGTCATATGAATCGGGAACGCTGCTTGGAAAAGCAGGTTCAGGAGGTGGAGCCGATGCAGCGACTATCTCGATGTAGTTGAGCTCGGCGGGACTCAACGGCATCATCTCGCCCCAAGAGTCTTCCTGATTCAAGGGAGGGAGAACCCATGGATCGGAACGTACTGAGATCATGTTAACGGAGGCGAGATTTGGAGGTGGGAGGGGAAAGACTCCCATCAGGGAGGGATCTTTAAATAATCCAGCACCCACACTCACTAGCGATTTGGAGGTATGCTCTACGAATGGCACATTCCCTTCAGAAGAGGAAGCGAAAAAGGACAGTTGGTCCACTGTGACGATTTTCCCTTGATGGGGAAAGTGAATGACACGGAACAAAGAGGAAGCCATGGCATGCATGGCATATGTCCAACTTCGTCCAAGGAGGAGGTTGTAAGTGAGATTAGCGTCAACGACTTCAACCTCGACCTCTACCGTTTTCCCTTCTAAAGAGATAGGCAATCGCAGGAGGATACCATATGGACGAGATTCTCTTCCATCGAAAGCCTCTAGGGTGGTAGGAGACTGGCTCAGAGCAGGGGAACCAATAGCCTTCCAACAAGCAACCGACATGATGCAGGTTGAGGCACCTTCATCAATGACCGTACGATGGATCGTTTTGCCGTTGATGAGAACCTGTATAAGGAAGGCCACCTGGTGAGGCAATCTCTGCGTAAAACCCTCGAGATCAAAAGAGATTAAATCCGAATCTGCCGGGTCTATGCCACCAATCGCTGATAGCAGGGACTTCCTCTGGGAGGGGCAGCTCTGGAGGACTTCTAATGCAGACATAGCAGATGGAGCTTGAGCTAAGTCCTTGACAATGCTATAATGCTGTGCAGCACGAGCATTGGGGTTATAAGATGACTTCCTGAGTACACCTTTGGGAGGGGGTCGGGGGATCGTCTCGGTGCTGGGCCGTTCAATGTGAAGGGGACCAGAACTGGACGGAGGAGCGCTGGAGGAAACCTCTGGCTCTTTCCTGGCTGAAGATGGATAATCTTTTGCTTGAGTCGTGACATGGATGGGGATGGTTCCAGCCATGAACACTTGAGAACCGAACGAGGAAGAGGATTGAGAAGGATCTACCACCTGATGCGTCTGCTGGGACGGGAAAGGCTCTTTAAGCACGGCAGGGGACCCTGGAGCACCTTTCAAAAGCCGACTAACCTCGGACCACCTGGGGCAATCCTTGGTGTAGTGATCCTCTTCGCAAAGGAGACAAGGATACTTAGGCTTCCGTTTGGCTCCTTCCTCAGAGGGAGGTTTAGGAGGGTTCTGCTTTGGCTGTCCAGATTTATCTTTGGCCTTCCCTTTCTTTTTGCCTTTCGAGGATTTGTCTACCGCGGTGGACTGGACGGCATTTACCTCGGAGGTATTCCCAGGAATAGATTGGCTCTGAGAAGCATTTTCGTTAGAGGCATTTTGTTTCTGCTTCCCAGGGTTCGCGGCCGATTTCTTAGATGATGAGTTTACGGAACCGATAACTCCATCAACAGAAGGCTTTGGTGGAGCTTTGGGTTGTCCGTGTCTCGGGGCATCTGGCAAATACTCATACAAGGTACCTGACTGAGAATACACTAAGTCCAGGTATTGAGCTCGCGCGATTGCTTGCTCCTCAGTTACACACGCCCCCATTGCGATATCTTTGGCAATTTTAGGGACAAAGGACGTGGTAAACCAGTCGGTCAGGAGTTGATCAGGGATCCAAAATTTAATCAAGCGACGACGCCTTCTCCATTCATGTATATGATCGGAGATGTGCGTTGCCGTATCCTGTTTTAGAGACGTGAGAAGATGAGTCCCAGTCTCGTACCGAATGGGTAACTGAAAATGAGTTAAAAAGGCCATAGCCAACGAGTTAAAATCAGAAAACATGCCGCGATTGAGTTCGATGTACCATTTAGCAGCTGAACCAGTGAGGGTCCTTTGGAAGAGGCGAAGTCGGATAGAATCATCAAGCCATGAGTTAGATGAGCACCAAAGGTGATAAGTCATTACATGGGCCTGAGGATCCTCTCCGGCTTTGCCGTCGAACTTTGGACAGTCACCTGGTATCTTAGTTGGAACCGGTGGCCAATATGGATTATGCAAGATAGGGTCATTTGTTAACTTGGACACATCAGGTAGTTCCAACGTTGCCAAAAATGGTAGCTGCGGGTTGAAGGACATCTATGGCTGTGGATTCGAGGCGACATTAGGGTTCCACCCAGATTGGGGTTGCCCCCACGAACTTTGTCCGGACGGGCCCGGCCCAAAAGGACCTGACGCGTAGGAATTTTGTCCCGACGGACCAGGTCCAAAAGGACCTGGCGCATAGGGAGTTTGTCCGTAGGAGTTTTGTCCGTATGGATTTTGGCCATATGCGGACGGCTGTCCCTGTGTCTGGCCCCCGGCTCCCCAAGTATTAGCAGCTTGCCCGACAGGTTGACCATATTGATAATTTTGATAAGGAGTGGCCTGTGGCTGCTGATAATTTTGATAAGGAGCATACTGATTTTGCCCCTGGGGTGGCTGGTAGCCAGATGACTGCTGGGACCCATACGGAGCTTGGTAGGCAGACTGCGTTTGGTATGAAGGTTGATAACCTGTTTGAGTTTGAGGCCCAGAGTAATGTCCTTGAACCGGCTGGGGTTGAACCATATGTCCCGAAGGTTGACTTGGTCGGATTCGAGATGGACCTGGTTGGCCAGCAGGGTAGCCTTGCTGGGCGCCAGGTTGTCCATGTGCCACCAAGGGTTGTCTCTGCGGAACGGATGGTCGAATTGGCTGGATAGCTGGTTGACGCCGAGGTTGGCCAGCTTGTCCAGTTTGGCGATGAGGGTGGACACCGGGTTGATTCGGCTGTATAGACGGTTGGCCCGTTTGTCCCCCAGTGTGACCAAATTGAGAAGAGGGCTGGGCTTGCTGCATAGCAGGTTGCCCCCCTTGGTGCATGGGCTGACCAGAGGGTTGGCCTTGCTGTATAGCATGTTGCCCCCCTTGTCCAGAAGGATTCGTGATTTGAGGGGTGGGTTGGCCCTGTTGAACATAAGGTTGTCCACCCTGCCCAGGGAATTGACCAGACTGGGTGGTAGGTTGGCCCTGTTGTACATAGGGTTGTCCACCCTGCCCAAGAGGATACCCTTGCCGGACTACTGGTTGATTTGGAGGATTGTAAACTGAGCCAGTTTGTCCAGAGGGGTACCCTTGCTGGAAACCGAGTTGGCCTTGTTGAAAAGAAGGTTGCTCCGGTTGTCCAGTGGGTTGATTTTGATATGGATACGGCGGACCTCCAATGCCCATGGGTTGTTCCTGGTAAGGTTGACCTTGTGGGCCCCCAGATTGTCCTAGGTCAGGTGGGCCATAAAGTGGTTGCCCCTGGGGGGTTTGCACGTAGAATGGCTGGCCTTGATTGGGTGGTCCTATGGGCTGCCTGGGAGGATCCCGGTTCCCTTTGAACATATGAGTAGCGTAATCGTACGTGATATTCAAGGGTTCCTCGTTTTCTTCGAAAGGGCGATGAGGGAGGCCTGAGACGCTCTCAAGGAACTCACCGTTTTCATCATAGAAAAAGAAGGGACCTTCGTAATCCGGGTCCGTTATGGGTTCCCCATAAGCATCATACGGCCCTGATCCTGGAATTCCACCAACAAAAGAACCAGCTTGAGGGATTTCAGACGAGGAAACCGGTACAGCACTGACGACCGGAGTCGAACGTGCTACACAGACAGTAGGTTGAGTGGGAACTGAGGTGACGGGCGTGTTAAGCCCTGTCGTAAGGGGTGTACTAAGGGGTTGCGAAACAAAAGGCCCAGTGGAAGCAGCAAGACTAGGATCCCATATAGTTGTAGAAGTCGTTCTAGCGGCATACCTATCCCTCAGTGATTGGTATCGTAGAGGGAGGGGAGAGGAAGCCGGGATCGGGGTCTCGATGTCTGTGACCACGGGTGTCTCACCGGTGCTGGAAGCTGCCTCATCCATGTGGGAAGAAGACATTGGAGACGACATACCGAGAGGGGTACGAGGGGTACGGGGGGTATAATCGGGCTCCCAGATGGGATTCCAATCCTCTATGTAATCTTCGTCGCCTGGGGCACGTACGTTGATAGGCCGGATACTCGGAACAATGGGAAGAGTACCGCTTACAACTGGTACCTCTGGAGCAACAGAGGACGGAGAACCTTGATCACTTTGACCAGGAGTTGATGGATCAGCCAGGATGACCAGACCCCTTAGAAAACCTAAAGGAAACTAACGATAAAACCCTACTCAAAACTATCGCACACAAGATCTAAAATAGGTGATGTTATCGTGGCCAAATTAATTTTAAGACACAAGAACCAAACTTGACCTTTTCATGTTTCAGGAGTCGAGAAAAGGATGAAAAGATGACTCCAGTCTCCTTCGAATGTTTAATGAGCACGAAGTGACAAGACGCTCACAGGCACCTTTTCGTTTAGGGAGTCCGAAAAGGATCAAAAGTGACTGCTCTGGAATTCTAGGTAGAGGGTGTGCCAAACTTTTCGCAAAACCACAGAATACTTTTTAGGGTACGGGTGGTCAATCTTCGTGAATGCTGTGTTCACTGCATTGCGAATCATAGGGCGGCCGACTCGGCTTCCTATGGATAAAGGATAAAAGCCTAGTGGGGTCTCCCTATATACGCGACGGTACGTGGGAGCGCAGTCCGTGTTAGATCACTATCGAGTCACAGAAGGAGGAATCACCCAACCTAATGTGAAACAACAGTGACTATGTTTAAAGACGCCGGAACACGTCTCTAACCTAGACCTCTAGATATTTGCGTTTAGTTCCAATGCGTTTTTAGATTTATTTGGTTCATTTTATAGTTGATCTTGAGATTAAGTTTCGGTTTCAAGCTCTATCGTATGTTCGCTCACAATTACCTAGATGCAATCTATATGCCAAAGAATTTCGTTTTGTTCGATGAATTCTAGCTACGAGAGGGCAAGGAATTTTCTACCAAACAAAACAAGTACAAGCAAACAAGCAACTTAATGTAACTAAAGCGAGGAAAGGAAACTTTTCTTTTGAAGATGCAAATTAATGAAATGTTCTTTTCCTTTTCAATTTTCAAAAACAAAGCTACTAGTTTGATTTTCTTTCAGCGACACAAAGCATCTTAAATAATTTGGAGGAACCGGAACACCAAGTAAACTACTTAATGAAAGCACACAAAGTTCCCAAAACATTCAACCAAAGCTTCCAAATCAAAGGAAAACAGAGGTCTACACGAGCTATGTGATCTAAGCTCTGTAAGACAAGCAAGGATTGCAAGCAAGGAGGAAGCGAAAAGAAACCACTTGGAAACACAACCCAAAACACTCCAACAATCACTGAACAAGTGCATGAATAGATCTGAACTCGGCTGGTCGAACAAGCAAACAAGCTCCCTACGGCAGGCTTGACACACACACGGCCTCTAGATGTCCTAGAGCTAGAGTGCGAAATCAATAGAAAAAAGCAAACACCCGAAGGACGAGAGTCACAACCAGTCAACTAGAGACACAACACAATCCAGCAATTGCAAAAGCGATGATGGGAACACAAACCAAGCAGCGAAAGCAAAAAAGGGAAGGTATATGCAAACTTGAAACTGAGCAAAAACGAAACCTTATGGAAACAAGCTCCGCAATCAAGCAGTTCAGAGTTCAAACAATGAAAAACAAGTCATCAGACAGGTGGAGAGAAGAAGGGAAAGTCACAGCAAGAGGTTCAGGAGGCCAATTTGGTCAAAAATGAGTTTTACAGGATCAGCGCGGGTAGCCTTCAGCAACTCGGCGCTGACAGGGGGAGGCCTGTAGCAACTTTGCGACGTCAGCGCGGAAAGACAGGAATAAAGCGCGCTGTCTTAGAAAAACGAGGTCAGCGCGGAAAGAAAACACACAGACGCGATGACAAGAAACACAAAGAAGCGGCGGCGCGATGCCAGCGCGGAAGGACACGAATAAAGCACGCTGCCTCTGAAAACGAGGTCAGCGCGACTGTTAGACGTACAGGCGCGATGGAAAGAAAACCAAAAAACAGGAACGCGATGTCAGCGCGACTGTTTGGAATTAAAACGCGCTGAGCGCAAAAACAAGCAAGGCCAAACTAAAAACTTCCCAAACCAAAGGCAAGAGCTTTTTAACAATAAAGATGCTTCCCAGAAATGCCCAGAAAGTTCATAAGCAAAAGAGACGATCCCAAAAACTCGAAAAGAGATCAATCAAAGCCAAACACAAAAGTGGACTCAAGAGACAAAAAGGCTGATCCCCAGCGGAGTCGCCAAATTGTTGGAGAGGTAAATCCCCTCTACGGGTAGAGGCGGTCCCTACTAGCCCAGCAGGGGTCTAGCAACAATCACACAATGCTGCTACGCATGTTCCTAATTACAATTAAACAAGAGGTAAAAAGCACCTACTTGGATTCCTGCGCTGTCGTTTGACGAAGAGATGTTGCCTTCGCTCCTCCGCTTCGGCTGGTCACAATCCTCCACGATCTCCGCGAATAGATACCTGCACACACGAAGAGGAAACAAACACAAGCGTGAAATCTAGTAAAAGTAACCATACATCAGTCAGAAAAGATGTAATTCACATTTAACCATTGCATAGACAAATGAGAATGGAACAATAATAGCAGTCATCTATTATTAATCAGAATAGAGAAGAGTACAACCAAATGTTCTGACGTCGGTAACCTTCTCAGGAGGGGCCAGTCAGCATGTATCTCAAGCATTCACCTTTGAGGATGATTTTCCCAAGACAAGCAACTCTCTCTCTCGCACAAATAGCACAAAACAACCTTCCCTAAGCAATCAATCACTTCCACACCTAGCACACCAAACCTATAGCAGCAATCTGAGCACTACAAGCTCTGTACAATCCAAGCTATTCCAAGCTAAGTCTAACTAGCTGCTCATGGTAATGGTGGAAGTTTATATAGGAGAAGGAGTCTCCTAAAAGGGTGGAAGGATGAGCTTATCTTTGAGGGAAACGGTTGCAAGGGGTCGAACAGTCATGCCATAGAAGGGAGTCGACATTCACAAAGCTAACAACCAAGCCTGGAGTTATCTGGAAGGCTGGTTGTTTGAACAAATTCGCCCAAACTGGATCAGCGCGGATAATGAGGAAACTAACGCGATGTCGCCGTGTCTACATAACTAGGACAGTCATGTCAGCGCGGAAGAACATGGGAAAGGCGCGCTGGCGACCAGCGCGGAAAAGTGATGTCCTTCCGAGCTGTCAGCGCATTGAATACACTATGGAGCGCCAGTAATCGCGGATATTTTTCAAACAGACGCGCTGATGCATAAAACTTTAGAAAAATGGGTTTCTGGGCTAGTTCAGAAGGCATGAAGCTTAGTGATTGACACAGCAGGGTGACTGACAGGAAGGCAGTGACAAATTACTGTGTAACACTCCTCCTGAAATTTGATATCCCGTCGCACAACAGTCTTGCGATTGTCTGGCAAATACACACGATAGTTGTGGGGCATATCAGTGTACCCCACAAATATCCCAACCTCTGTGGTCAGCTCCAGCTTCTTCCTGGCATCCTTCGTCACATGCATGTAAACATTAGTACCAAAAATCCTCAAATGGGAAATATCAGGCCTCTTACCAGAATAAGCCTCCTCGGGTGTACTCATGCCAAGTATCCTGGACAACGGTTCTGCACATATACTGCAGTATTTGATGCCTCCACCCACAAGTGAAGGGGTAGGCCCTGGTCATGCAACATCGCCTATGCAGCACCCACGATCGTTCTGTTCTGCGGCTCAGCAACCCCATTCTGCTGTGGGTTATGGGGAGTTATGAGCTCTCTTTGAATCCCTTCTGCGCTGCAAAAGTCCTTGAACTCGCCAGAGATGAATTCACCACCATTGTCGCTCCTAAGAGCCTTCACCTTCTTCCCCGATTCCTTCTCGACCAGTGCTTTGAACTCACAGAACTTTGAGTATGTCTCGCTCTTCTTCTACATGAAGAAGATCCAACACTTCCGAGATAAATCATCAACAAAGATCACATAGTACCTGTGCTTTGCTGTCAAAGCTACTGAGAAAGGTCCACACACGTCTGTGTGAATTCTCTCAAGGATCGTCGTGGCGCGACTATCCTTCTCGTGAAAGGTGGCTTTCACAAATTTTCCCAAAGTACACCCCTTGCACTGATCTGACTGCGCAAGAGTGCCTTTAGGAAGCCCAGTAGAAATCTGCTGCAGTATATTCAAGACTCCATGGTGAAGGTGGCCCAATCTCCTTTGCCACAGCTCGCCATCATCCCAGCTCACCAATCCTTCTGCCTTGCATGCCATTGCTGCGCAACCATCTACATCTAATTAATAAAGGTTCCTGACTCAAACCCCTATCTTCTGGGTTTCTCCAGTTGTCTTACTGCGTAGGAAAGCTTTTCTCTCGCTGAAAACAACATCATATCCCTTGTCTTCTAACATCGCCACAGAGATAAGATTCTTCTTCAATCTTGGAACATGCATCACTTCCTTCAATACGAAGGGTTTACTAGACTCCCTCTCAAAGGAAATGGTACCGATACTGGTCGCATTGTATCTACCATCATCGCCCATCTTGATGTGTGCTCCAAGATCTTTCTCATCCAGTTCAGAAAACAAATCTCGATCTCCTATCATGTGAAAAGACGCACCACTGTCCAAGAACCATACCGATCCCATCACACTTGATACCAAGCATGCGATCAACGAAAAATCCAACTCAAAGTGCGAGGCTAAGGCCTCTCCCGCTGCAGATCCAGCAGCTTGCTGATTTTTCTTCTTCTGCGGATAATTTGTGGCATAATGTACGTGCTGGTGACAGTGAAAGCACTTCACCTTGGACATGTCCTACTTCTTTCCTTTCACACTGGAATGAGAAGCTTTCTTGTTCTTCCCCTTCTTTGGTTTGGCAGCCAAAGCACAATTTTCTTCATCAAATGCCTTTGATGAAGATTCGTCCCTGGTATTCCACCTGATCTCCTCCTGCACAAGATCTAACCAAAGTCTCTCCCATCCTAGAAATTTCTCTCGACCATTGACAGAGTCCTGATAGGAATGCCAACTCTTCGGAAGACCAAGGAGAGCCAAGCTCACCAAGTCCTCATCATCGACAACCACCCCCACACTTCCCAGCTCATCCCGGCATTGGGTGAACCTCGTGAGATACTTGGGCATACTATCTCCATTCTCACACTTAATGTTTCTGAGTTTATCCTTGAGCCCAACTTCCTCTGGTCGCTCTTGCTTTGGAATAAATCTGTCAATGCTTTCCACATCAAGTATGGAGAAGCCTTTCCATGTAGGATGGATACAATGTGATCCTTCACACCCTCCAACAGAATCCTTCGACACTTTACTGTCTTCTTTTGCCAAACCTCAACGTGAGCAGCATCAGTAGGCTTTGGGACCTCATCCTATATGAACTCCTTCAACCCATTGTCATCTAACACCACCTCCATCCTGTCTTTCCATGTAATATAGTTCTAGCTGCCTTCAAGAGCATACTCCAATCGCAATCCGTTGAAAGACATTTCAACTTTGACACCAAGAAAACACTGCTGCAAATTCGAATTCCACTAGCTCAAAACTCAACCACTTCTGATCTAAAATTCGTGAGAACAAAGTATTTCTCATACAAAGATTGACTGTATGGGCTTTTACCAGATATCTCACCTTCCAAAAGAAGGATGATTCCAGAGGCTACCTGGCTCGATTACAAACTCTGCCTGAAGAAATAAAATGTAATCACTTTCTGAATAATAGATCTGATGATCAACTCTGCTCTGACACCATGTAGAAATTTTGAATAATATAACACTTATTCCCAGAGATTATCCTAATTATACACTATTTGTAGAATGCATGCATAATACATAACCTCCTCTACATTGATCATCAATTTTGCGGAATTAAAAACAATGAAACATCAATCGCATGTGCACATTAACACAGTATGTACTGGGGAAAGCATACAGCTGAAAACCCCCAACTATCTGTATATTATAATGATAGAGAACATGTAACAATACATAGTACAATACTCCTCACAAGTACTCAGTACTATCTCCACCTGCTACACACAAACTAGCTCAGATTTGAATCAAGTCACAGGTTCAAATCTCCTCCGCTGTCTGCCTGCCTCTACTGCACAAATCAAAGTAAGAATAGGAATGATTCAAGCTCGTTTTCCTTGGCTTGTACTGCGCAATCCTCATTGGCAATCTCCACCATTGATTGTGCAAATCTCATGCACAACTATAGTCACAACTGATATTAGTCTCCACCTCTAACACCTGTCTCCACTGAACTGTCCATGCACTGAGTTAACTAATGTATTATTTAGTTAATTTATGAGTTAATAATTAGTGAATTAATTAATAATTAATTCACATCACTCATCACTAGTGTATTCTGCAGTTAGACTAAATACAACTAGTTCAACTAAGTCAAACTAAACACAACTCCATCAACTCCTCAATCACTTGAGTTCTAACTGAAGTCCATCATGAAATAGCTCAACTGACCCATAAGAAAAGTGTATTTCCTTCTGGTAGTTGCATGTGCCACATCCGTAGCTTGAACTGAAGTGCTCCAGGAGGAAAGATAATGTTTATAGTCCAAATATTATTAAGAGCTAATAATATTCGACTGTTCTATTTTTAGCCTGGCAGTCTAAAAATAGACTCCGCCCATATGTCTAAAAATAGAAGTCCATCTATTTTTACCAACATGACCAATCATCCACAAATAGCATCCTGCAACTCATAGACCATGGTCCATATGCCTAAAAATAGACATAGTCTAAAAATAGACTTTGCGCCAAAAATAGCCCGCGGGTCCACTTAGTGAAGGCGACTCCTTTCCACTAAGCTCCATCATCTTGTTGCATTTTCAACAACCTAGGGCGTCTCCAGAACCCATCGAGAAAGAGGTGGTAACTTCCCTCACTGCCCTTAGCACCCCTATCAAACAAAAATGCAAGAGATAGAGGCAAACCCCATTATGCTTTGGAACAGGGAAAAGTACAAGGATAAGGTAGGGAAAACCTCAAACTGCAACCAAGGTTCCCATCGTTATTGAGGACTCACCTAAACATCAGGAGAAGATGGCTCCTCTTATAAAAACTCAAGGAGAAGGATCCTCAGCACAAACCTCCCCCAAGCCTTCTATACTTATGAGAGAAGGCCTGTGACTAGATCTACCTCATCCAAAGGAAAATACATCCTATAGGATACACAGCAGGACCTATAGGAAGTAGAGGTATTCCTATAGGAAACTCTGCTAAACCTACAGGAAACTCATAAATTGGATAAGGAAGGAAGTATGCAGCAAGAAACAAAGAGAGAGAACCCAGAGCTAAGGGAACCTGGTCCTCAACCTAACCTTGACTCCTACTACAAATTTATTGAAGGGAGCAGGGTCATTCCACAATTTTTTTCCATCCCATTATTCTTTGAGCTTCAGAAATAACGAGCCAGAACACATAGATGGATGCAGATTGCCAAGTCCAAGGGATTGGAGGGCATTGGTCACATGGAGAAGAAGCTCAAAGAGATGGGTAGAGAACTAAGTAGCCTGAGGGATAGAAAGGCCATAATGAAAACTCAGTTGGAGGTAGAAAATGCATGGTTGAAAGGACAACTGCAAGAAAGAGAGAATCAATTGGCATCCATGGCCAGTCTATCTTTGGAAGCAATCCAATGTAGGATTCCAGCTAAGTCCTATGCATTATACCTTAAGGAATAGTGGCTATAGTTCCAAATCAAGACCCTAGCACAAAGAGGCACTATGCCATTCCAGGATTATAGACAGTTCATTGATATTTGTGATCAAAGAAAATTGGAAGATAGGACTAATATGTCTGAGTTCTACTTGCATAACATGGCCTTGAAAGATATGAATGTATGGGACCCTAATTAAAAGCTAGGGGATTTACATTTGATGGCTTTGGCATCATTGATGAACCATGAGGAAGCAAGGGTTGCAGAAATGAAGAGGATATTGGCAAGGGAACAAATAGAACCTCTCATGATAAGAGCTAACCATTCCAATCCAATGGTTATCATCAACACACATAATCTAATTGCAAATGATCCTCAACTTACACCTAGGTATCTTGCTGCTAAAGAGAAAGCAATTACACATTTTGAGGATATTTTTAGACTGTTAGGGGATGACAACATGCATCTTGTCAAAGGACAAGGAATACTTTGACTTACAGTTTGAAAATCAGAGAGTACCATTCTCCTCAAAGGATGAGAGAAGCACTGAACAAGACATCCATGTACACCATCCAAAGGCTCAAAGTCAATTGGATTGGCTTGAGACTCATTCCACCACTACTCTTGGGGATGTTAGAAGGAAGGAAGGAAGAGGAAGAAAGAAAACAGTGGGAGGAGATAGAAAGGAAGGCATGATTCTATGCACAAGAAGAAGAACCCATAGCAAAAGCATGGGATGTCAGGGAAGCCACTAGAGTTATGAAAGACATGGATATTGATTGAGTTTCTCAGAGGATGAGCAACACTTTCCGTACGGGGTGATGATGAGCCTCATCATTGGGTAACTATATGAACCGTCATTCACCTCCTAGATTAGTCAAATCAACTCTTCTCACAACTTATTACATGTTTTGATTATTTGTTTAATGAGATGAGTCAAAGTGAGATATTATGCCTATTGGACTAATGTGCATTAAATGCAGGTTCATGAGAGAAAATTAGGGAATTTTGGCAAGCTTAAAGGCTGAAATTCAAATGGGACAAGGAAGAGAGATTGTAGGAGGTAAATCCTCCTCATTTACTCCTCCCTCATTTGAATATTCCTCCATCAATAACACTAGCTCGGAGTACAAGCAACCAAGTCATGAAGATCAAAAGGCAGCCGAGTAAGTGATAGTCAAAGAGTTAGTTCATCTCGATTTTGGAAGCCAAGCCTCCCTAGATTTAAGGAAGTCATTGGAGACTTTAGTTGTATAAATAAAGAGGCCTAGAGCCTCATTAGGATTCAACCTTTTGTTGTAAAAACACTAGCTATTTTGGAGCTCCAGACTTGTGGAAGACATTACTATGTAATTATCTGTTTTGAAAATGAGAATGAGATTTTTCATGATCTAGTACTAAGTTAAATCAGAGGGATGAAGCTCTTGGGTTAGGGCCCAACCCTAGTAGCAAAGGCTCCTCTTCTTGTATCTGTATGCTTATATTAGTTTCATAGATTCATGGTTAAATTGTCCTTAGAAGTATTTCATTGCAAGTAGTGTAGATTTGATTAGTTTGCTTCCATTTATGCTTTACTTCAGCAGTAGGTTAGAAGGGATAAAAGGAACACCAAAAAGCTATCAATAGGTGTCTTGGCCTCACTTCTTCCTTCAGGGATCATGATTTGAGGAAAGGACCCCTATGCAACCCCAAAAAGACAGATTTCTACTTTCTCATAGAATTTAGAGTTTACTGTACTTGAACCAGCATTTGATCAGTTTTCAAGTGTAGGATTTAATTACCATTTCCTCCATTTTTAGTCTTACAGTAGATCTCATCAATGATTCCATTTTATTCTGCAATTTCCCTCATGCATGAAGTAGATAACTAGCTCATTAAACTCTGCATTTTCTAGATTAGTGAAATTCTTCTTTTTTACATGATTTTTGGGAAAATACCATTGTTTGATGTAGTGCAGGTGTTTTGGAAGTATAGAAAGATTTCTTAACAAGAAACCTCCTTCCAACTTCATCCATCCATAATCAGTCCTTGCTTTCACCAAGACCTTCACCAATTTCATCATTTTACATGGAAACTTCTCCAAGCATGTATAGCAAATCCAACCATCTTCCAACCTTGGTTTTGGGTTCTGAGTGATCCTAGGCATTTTCTCACTCCATTCCACCCACCGACCAACTTCGCTAAGCCTTCCATCACCTTCAACACCCATCGTTTTGATCTCGGTTGTATCTTGTAGAAATATAGGGAATCCTGTAGGCTTTTAGGACATCCTGTAGGTTTTCTTGTAGTGGTCTGTTTTGAGGCCGAATTGAGGAAAAACCTCTAGGAAGCCACAGAAGGTCACCTAAGGGTCTCCCAAACCTTCCAACCATCCACCAGCATCCCTAATCCACCTGCCACATCACCAAAAGAGATTAGCTTTCACACTTGTTTTTCCATAAAAAGAATAAAAAGAAAAAAACATATTTATTTCAGTCCTTTACATGCACAATAGTGATGTTTAATGTTTTGAAATTCCATGCTTAGGACAACAACATTTCATACATGTTAGCTTGGCATTCTTGTAAAGCATAGTTTCTCAGTAGTTAGTTAGGAAATAATGTGTTTTTAGCATTGCATTTCAATCCTTTTCCTTATTGGAGTAGACAAGATTTTCCTAGAGTAGATTTCTCTTTCTTGCATCAGTAATCAAGCTTCTTCTGAATCCATTGAAGTCTAGCTTGAAAATCCTAACGGTCTCTCGCCAGCTGAATAGTGATAAAAGACAGAACCATAACTTTTACTTGTGTATACAACATTATCACCTCCAAGTTTGTACAAACCCCAGGTTGATAAAGTAAAACTGGTAGCCCCAAGAGTTGCAACATTCTTGCCGCAATACTAGTGCTCATCAGGGACACTAGGTCTTGTAATGACCAAAATCACCACATCTGAAGCATTTTCTCTTCGTCATATCCTTCTTCATATTTTTTCCTTTCTTTGAGCTTTGTCCCTTACTGGAACCCTTCTTCACCTTTCCCTTACTCGTAAGGGCTACATTATCCTCCTCTTTCTCGACCTTTGGCCCTTTTCTAATACTTCTAGTAGTGCCCTAGACAAGACTAAGCCTTAGATCCTAATCTAGAAAATTTATCTTGTCCAGTAATTCCCAAGACAAAGATTGCTCAATGTATGGTAAACCCATTTAGATAAATTCACACTAGTTTAATGTCCTCTAGTTTCTCTCTTGCATTTGCTAGCCCATCTCAGACATTCTTAATTCTGGTTAGGTAGGGAGTCATGCCTTCACCCTTTTGCATATTTTTGTTCATCATCATCTTCTTGAGAATCATCTTATGATTCTCTGATGGATCCTAGTCTAACTTCATAATGATATCCCACATGTCCTTTGTTGTTGCCTTCTCTGTATATGTGGAACTATATGATCTCAGACTCCATCCAAGACCATCCTCTTCTTTTTGTCCATATCCTTCTTATACTCGTGGAAGTGTATAGGGTATGTTGGTACAAGTGTTGTCTTGTATGGGCCTGACCCAGGTTCAGAGGTGATTTATCCAAGCAAATCCCGGTACTATTGGCCCTTTTGGAAATAGTCCGCGGAGCGCGAACTGAGGTCTCACCCGATGTAGTATGGGAGGGTGCTAGAACCAGGTTTCTGCACCCTCGGGATGTCTGAGGGGCTTCTGGAGGTCCGTGGTCTGACCTGTCGCTATGCATACTTGCGATCCCTTCGCAACCTGCGGTGTGGCTTCTGCGCAGCCCTACATGGGGCACGACCCATATACTACCCAAGTCTCTTGCTACTTACCCAATTACTTAACTTGTGTGTGTAAGAGTTATGGTTATTACAACATATTCAGTAATCATATCAATGCGCACGATACATAACCCAATACAAACATAAAGAAGATAATGCACAAAAAATACATAGAAATAGGAATCAACTTCTCTTTTATTAATCTTCAAACTTGCTTACAAACTCAACACCACCCTACGCACTTGGCTATAGAATCTACTAGGCCTCTGCGCACTCAGCTGTAGAGCCTCTTCCTACTACCACGTCCCAATACACTTAGAATCCTACTCTAAGCTCGAACCATTCCTTTGCTACTTTCTCTATCATCAACTATCTTTACAACTTAGAGCCTCGCTCTATTTATACAATCCCATGGTCCAGACCATGGGTAGGCAGACATGACTTTACATTACATAAAATTACTTTAGGGTGGACAACCCTATGACTTTTAACCTCTACTTCGCGCTCTGCGCCTGTAATTTGTAGAGTCTTAAAAAACCTTTGAACAAAACTTGGGCTTTGAGCCTCAAAACCTATTGTGGGGCGATTCCATGCCCAACAGGCCCCCAAAAAATCATCGTGACTTGTCCTGAGTCACTCTGCTGGTGCGGAAATCTTGGTATGAAGCCCCTCCAACTGGTTCTGTACTACCCAGAGGTCCGCGGTGCACTGTTCTACTGTTTGCTGGACCTGCTGCATTCCTGCTTCTAAATCATCTGTGTCTGACTCATGTCCTTTCTTTGGTACCAGCTTTTGGTGCTTGAGTTTATAGTCCTGCACCCTTGTTCCGCTCCTCGGGCTGCGAAGACTGTGATTCGTCCGTTAGTCAGAGAGTTGGCCCAGCCGTGTAGGGTTTCAAGTGGCTACCATTGACTTTGCCTGGGAAGGGTTCTCCATTGAGTTTGACTAGCTGGACCACACCTCCATCTGTGACCTCTTTTACCACAAATGGTCCCAGCCAGTGCATTCTGAATTTTCCCAGAAATTTTTCACTTGTTGTCATACAGTAGCACTAAGTTGTTTACCTTGAAGGTGTGCAACTTAATATGGTGGTTGTGCTAGGATTTTTCATGCTGCTTTTGTACCTGCTAGTGAAATCCGGCCATAAATCATTCTTCCTCAAGTTCTTCTAATTGCGAGAGCCTTTATTCTAGAGCTTCGCGGTCCGTCATGCCTGTAAGTACTGCTATTCGCAGACTAGGTACGATGTATTCCATCAGCATGACTGCTTCCATACCATAGAACAACCGGAATGGTGTCTATCCCATCAATTTATTGCACATTGTCCTGTATGCCCATAACATAGTGGGTAGGCGTAGGTCCCAATCATTCCACTGCGTGTTACATACTTTGGTCAACGTAGTCTCCAATATTTTATTGAATGCCTCTACTCTTCCATTAGCCTGTGGGTGGTACGGTGTACTTTTTTGATGATACACCTGGAACTCTTCTGTGAGCGCACTGATGGTTTCATTCAAGAAATGTGTGTCGCGATTGATCATTAAGATTTTCGGACAACCAAATCATGTCAACACATTTTCGAACAAAAACTCTGCAGCCATAGCAGCCGTGCAATGCTTGACCGGCTGTGCTTCCGCCCATCGTGTCAGGTATTCCATCGCGGTGATGATGTAGCACACACCTGTCTTTCCCTGAGGTTTGATCAGGCCCATGAAGTCGATCGCCCATTTTTCAAATAGTTGTAGTGTCATTTGGGGATTTAGTGGCATCTCGTCCCTCTATGATGGTTTTCCCATCCTTTGACATATATCGCAGACCTTACAGTGTGCTTTCGAATCCTGGTGCAGGGTTAGCCACCATAATCCTGCGTGAAGAATCATTTGTGTGGTCGCACGTCCTGCATAGTGTCCTCCTGCATCGCCCCCATGTGCTTCCGTGAGGATCTAACCTCGTTCAAATTCAGGTAACTATCTTTGCAATATCTCATCGTTGCACATCTTGTAGAGGTGCCCCGCGATGACATAAAATTCCGTCGCGCGTACCACCAATTCCTTCTTCTGTTGGATTGAGTAATCCTTCAGCGCAGTCCCTGTTGTTAGAAAATGGATTATATATTTGAAGTGTCTACCTGCGATGCACACTGTAAAGAGTTGTGCATCAGGTAGTCCCTCCTCCAAATTTGTTGGTTCCTCGCCCGTCTCAATTCATGACAAGTGGTCTAGTCCTGGAGGGTGAAATGAGTATCGGTGTGGGTGGGGGTGGTAAACATGGAATTCTCTATCTTATCAAACTGACCGTGCTTCTCGGAGAAACTTTCGCAAGCTCCTCCTCTCTTTCCCGCGAGGGTGAAATTAAGGGACTGTTTTCCAACTCCTCACTACTTCTACTTCTGTAGATCTTTCTCCTTCGCGTAGTCCCAAACATTAATTTATTCGCATAACCCGCTTTTCACAAAATAACATCTTAATCTAAGTGTTCGAAGATTTAATATACTTAACTCACAGAACCTTGAGAAAATGTCGCTCTGCCTCACTGTGGTTGATGGTTGTGTCTATCGCGAACTCAGTGATAAATACTCTTATTATTCAGTCGAGCCAGTGGTCCACAACTCGCACTATCTTATCTTCTAAGGCTTTTAGTCTGCGCACTAGTTCCAGAGTCCAGACTATTGATTTGTCGAGCCTACACCTTCCCTAGCTATCTGCTAACTTCGCGATCCATTCATACAGCTCAGACAGAAAAGATGCAAAGAAAATTTCATGGATTTTAATGTACAAGTAGTGATCCAACCACTGTTCCTTAAATATTCATGGATTTCTATTTTCCTGTGTCGCGAACTCGTGAATCTTCTTGTCCAACCACTCTTCAATTTCTTTCTTTGTAGGATTCCAGTGGCACGACATCATACATCCTTTATGTAGATCTCAGTCCCAGCAATGGAACCATTTTTTGGCTTGTATGGGCCTGACCCAGGTTCAAAGGTGATTTAGCCAAGAAAATCCCTGTAATACTAGCCCTTTTGGCAACAGTCTATGGATCGCGGATTGAGGTCTCACCCGAAGTAGTATGGGAGGGTTATAGAACTAGGTTTCCACACCCTTGGGATGTCTGAGGGGCTTCTGCGGTGCGGCTTCTGTGTAGCCCTACCCGGGGCGCGACACATATACTACCCAAGTCTCTTGATACTTACTCGATTACTTAACTTGTGTGTGTAAGAGTTATGGTTATTATAGCATATTCAAAAATCATATCAGTGTGTGCGATACATAACCCAATACAAACATAAAGAAGGTAATGCACAACAAATACATAGAAATAGGAATCAACTTCTCTTTTATTAATATTCAATATTTCTTACAAACTCGACATTGCCCTGCGCACTCAACTGCAGGGTTTCGCGCACTCAACTACAGGCTTTACTAGGCCTCTACGCACTTAGCTGCAAAGCCTCTTCGTACTACTATGAACCAATACACTTAGAATCCTACTCTAAGCTCGAACCATTCCTTCGCTACTTTCTCTATCATCAACTATCTTTACAACTTAAAGTCTCGCTCTATTTATACAATCCCATGGTCCACGGACCATGGGTAAGACGACATGACTTTACATTACTTTAGGGTGGACAACCCTATGACTTTAACCTCTACTTCGCGCTCCGCGCCCACAATTTGCGGAGTCTTACAAAACCTTTGACCAAAAATTGGGCTTTGAGCCTCAAAACCTGCTGTGGGGGGATTGCATGCCCAACAACAAGTATGGCTACTGCCGTGAACTCCTTCAACCATGCTCATCCAAAACAAATTGTATCCTAGCCTTCTAGACACCAAATTTTGAGGCTCCATCAAGTCTATGCTGATATCTGAGACCTATTGCGACTATCTCTATGAAAACTCAAATATCTAGAGACTAAAATTGGAAATCTCATTCTCTTCCTTGCTTGGCCTCTCTTCTGCTACTTGCAATTCCCCAAGAAATTCATAGATCTGCTACTGTTTCCCCCCATAAATCCTTCTATGGTTCTCACTCTACCTGCTTCTTTCTACTGGGCAACTTGCTCAACCTTTCGGAAGTCCTTCTTTGGAATTTGTCACACGATCTACTGCTCTTGAAGCTCACAAAGTTGAGTAGAAAAACTAATATGGTATTTTGCTTCTAGAAATGATGGATTTCCTCCTTAAATTTGGATTTTGAAACCCTCTGAGAAATTCTGTAAATTCCCCTTTAGCGCGTTTTTATCTTCCTGTGCCTATATAAATTTGTAGTTGAAATATTTGTTGCAAAACTCTTGCACCCATATCTACTCAATGAATTGACTAATATGCTCACCAAAACCTTCTATCTGGAAAATCAATTGCCTGTAAATTATGCTTCTAAGGCAATTTGAATTTTTCCTGCACCTGTAACTGGAAATCAAACCTTATTTCCTTTGCAATTCACACTCCTGGCTAGCTTTCGCACATTTGGATAAATTGTGCCTAGATCTCCCTCTAAAGTTGCACAATTTTTCTCCTCTCACTTTTGAGCCTATGATTTGATCTTCAATGCTTTGATTGCACGTGAAAATTCCTTGATTGCAATTAACTAGAAATTTATCTCCTAATTGTTTTGCAGTTTATTTGTTATTATGACAAATATCGATAAACTCACAACTGCAATCTTCAAACAAAAAAAATTACGCCATGGAAAATAAGCTAGAATATGAGAAAATAATGCGCACACACAATAAAATAGACACAAATATTTTGGACTAATTTTCCCCGAAAAAACCTCGAAGGGAAACCCGATGCAGTAAATGAGGGTTTATTTTATTATTATGTAGCATAAAATTTTGAGCACAATAATTTGAATGCCCAACTAGAAATCCTCAAGAAAATATATTGGAAAAATAATTTGGAGAAACCTTCTCCCTTCTACAATGATTTGACCTCCGTCTGTCATGCTCAAACTCTCTCACTAACAACTCACTCTGCCAGAATTTGCATTGCCTGGTCTAGAAAAATCGTACAGCCTTCTAGCTGGCTCCAGATAATCCATTCTGCCTTTGTCTTCCTTTTGAATGAAGTCACTTTTCCTTCCATATAATCTTCCAGCCTCCAACAATTAAAAAAACCTCCTTTTTGACACTTCACACTAGAATCTGGCTCACTTGCATTGGTTATGTAGCTTTCTCTACAGAAATATTCAACCTCCTCTCTCCTGCCAAACTGGCACTGCATAGACATTGGAAAATCTCTGGATCTCTCTCCCAATTCTCCCTCAACCTCTGATGCTCCTCCATTGGCACAAATTCCTCCCTCATTGATAATTCACTCTTCCTCTTGTGTTTATCTCCATCCCATCGACTTGCTATTATAATCTCTCGTTGGAGCTTCAATGACCATGATTAAATCCTCATAAAATACTAAGATCATCTCAAACTCAATGCATGTGATTTTCAAGAGCATTCTCGACCTCCCTTAATTAATTCCCATTAATTGACCAATTTTTGTAAGTTAGACTTAGGAAAATTTTAAATGATGGCTAGTTAATTTAATTAAGGTGTTTCACAAGATTATCTCACGAAACATTTTTTGGGTTTTGAAGATCTCATGTTCCTTAGCCTCTTAGATAAAAATCAAGACTAGAACACCTATCCGATGCTACAAAAAATTAACAGGTCATTGTTGGTCCCATCCTTGGAAAACTCGTGTATTGGTCAGTCATTTATGTTTTAGGTACTATAATGTATGATGTTTCTATATGTGAATTTTTCCACATTGGGTGCTCCTTGTTTGTATCAACGAAGCATGGCTTCGAGTTTAATTAGGTAAATTATGCTTCTTATGTGGTTGGCTCCTATACTTGGAGTGCAACGTCATGCTCGTTATGATGGTTTGAGCGCTCAACTTTGTGGATTCTTTTGGTATTGGGGCTTTGTATTGGGGATTAAATGAGTGCTTCTGAGTTTGATTTGAGCCTTGGTTATGCAACAAAGAGAAATGCACTCCAAGTAGAGACAAAAAAAAATTACAAATATTTTGGATGAATTTTTATTTTTAACATAAATATTATCATAATTATTTTAAAAAAAAAATATTATGATAAATATACAAATAAAAATAATTTTAACTAAAATTGTTAATATAAATTTTTTTCATTTAAATGATAAAAATATAAAAATATTGGTTATATAATTGTTATAAAAATGAAATTAATTTTAATAAAATACACCTCTCCGGGGTGAAATAACACAAAGAGGAGGGAGGGAGGGTGGCCAACCCACTGTCATCTTAGGAGATAAGTGAGGGAGGCATGGATGTCACCCTCCCTAGCAAGAAATTGTGTTTAATACTAATGCACCCTTAGTAATGAATGCCTACAACAAAGAACTTTATGACACGAGGTGGAAATCAATGAAATTAGAATGAGTGATGTAAAATCTCTTTGGTATTCAATGTTTCCTGCTCCATGGTTCTATTTTGGTGGTTCAGGGATAACAAGTTTCATTAAGTACTCTATTAGGTTGCTGACAAGATTCTATAAACTTACTACTTTTGTCACAAAATATCAGATTCTCTAGGCACTTTCTAGAGGCTTTGAAGAGTACGGTCCAAGCTCTTCTGGCTAGGACATCCCAATTTCATAACTCCTTCTTCTTGGGAGGCTTTGCATGTAGTATCAATTCTAATCTCTTGGAGAGGGGAGAAGAGTCATGAGATATCTAGCATTTGGTAGGCGATGGCTTGAACATCTCAATTTTCATAGTTCTTTCTTCCTGGGAGGCTTTACATTCAACATCAATTCTAATCTCTTGGAGAGGGGAGAATATTCACGAGGTGTCTAGCCTCTGTTAGGTGGAGCAATGCATAGATACAATTAATATCACCACTGCTAGTACTAGGTGGCAAAACTCTAGGGTATGGCTTATTTGATTAAATCTTCTTGTCCTAATTTGATCGAGGGTTAAGCTACTAGAAAGTGTTTGGATTCGTTCACTAGTTATTTTTCATCTATTCTGGATTCATGTCTAGTTTTATCCTTTTTTGTTGTTATTATATTTTAAGTGTTTCTAGCTGGCTCAAGTTCTTTTGGTTTCTAGAGGTAGTTGTATATCTTTTTCTTGTCCTCGCAACTCTTTTTTTGTCATGTTAGGAGACTTTGATTGGTCTCAATTTTAGTTACTCCTAGAGCTTTACTTGTCAATTTCGAGGCTTAGCCTACTCGACCTTCTGGTCTTTTTCAATGGTGTCCTATTTGTTCTCACTAACTCGCTCTATTTTCAGTGATCACTACTCTCTCCTTGCCTTACCCTTTTTGCTACGTTCTTCATCGTGCCACCCCAGTTCATGAGGTTGTGCCATGTAGCATGTATTCATGGATGTCATAGTGGTTTGTGAGCTAGAGTAAGAGTTATCTCTTCTACTTGTATTTATCGCTTTCAGAATCCCTTAGATATACGAGAGGAAATTCATGATGCTAACATTGTCATAATTCAAAAGAGAGATGGTCAACCTGATTCAGAAGTTCTTGCTGAGATGGAAGACTGGGTTCTAGATCCTAGGCACATGTGCAGAAGACAAAATCTATATCTCCACAACGTCAACTTGTATTTGCAGGTGAAATATCTACTGGATATGGTACTCTTGGAGAGAAATGATATCAAAATGAAGATTGGATAGTAATTGGATGAAATCCAAAAGTAACATGCCAGGGTTATTACTGCACGAATAGACAACTTAGATTGTTGACTAGCCTGCATTAAGGAAAAACTGTGCAATAAATCAAATCTTGCACCTCTAATCAATCTTGTCATTCTAGCCACTATTGATATTTCCATGTCCTCTTGATGGTTTCATTTAACTTATGGATTTTCTACCTCACTTATAATTTATGAGTACTTCTAGATAAGCATATAATTATGTTCCTACTATGTCATAATGTATTGCATAATAAAGTCTTGTTCAATAGACCTTTTTGTATGTATTTAGTTAGTATACAAAACAAAAAACATTAAACTTGACCATTAATGTGATTTTTCAATGGAAAACCATTACAAAAATATTTTTTATTTTTTTATCAGTTTTAATAGAAAAAAACTTAATTAAGAAATACTTACAAAAAAACCTTAACCAATAAATAGATTTATGTTTGTATTTTCAAACTTCAATTACATGTAAATATATAATTGATATTTAATTTGTATAGACTAGTCCAATGGCAATTCATATTTAATGTGTACCGATAGTCCAACTAAATGAAAGTTAGAGTGGTTGATTTTATTGTAGGCAAATAAATTAATTGATGTTTGATATGTGATAACCATTCTACATAGATTTTAAAGTGAAGATACATATAATTTGTATGAATTTTGTTTAATTATTTACTTGATAAAAAATCCTGGTTAAAAATCCATGTAAAAATATTGAAGACCATGGTCATGGGACATGTATTCCAAGATAAATGGTGGGAAAAACATCCTGTGTTCATTTGGTTTATTATGGCTAAAGGAAAATGGAAAAGGCAATGACAAAGGCTCTAGAAAGGAAAAATGGCATTTTTCCCACATTTATTTATGAAAATAATGGAAATTAGGAGGAAAGGAAGGTGAAAGGTCACAAGTTGCATGTGAGGAGGAAATTGAAGGAAAATAACGGAAAATGAAGAAAATAGAGGCCTCATTAATAAAAAGGTTTCTAAAGATCAATTGGCGAGATTTTGTTTGGGTTTTGCGTTGGATCAAGAAAGGAAAAGGAGGAAAGAGGAAGGAAGGAGCGAACAAGGAAGAAAATAATCAAACATCTACAACCTGATTCTTTGCAGGTATCGATTTGCATGTGTGATTTCATTGCTAGATTTGACATGCATGGTATTGCATGTGGTTCTTTGCTGTTATGGCATGGGTTTTGCCAAGTGTGACAATGTTTTCATCCTAAAATTTCCATTTCCAGATAGCCATAGTGTGATGGGGTTCTCATGTTTTGGTTGAGATGGATTTTCAGATGGATTCAAAGATGAGTGACGTGGATCTTCGAAAGAAAGAACACATGTCCTAGTGATCCCTGAACCGAACTGTGGATTGCAATAAAGCCACTAACCTAGTGACCCTTGAACCAGACTATGGGTTGTGGTAAATCCAGGTATTGTGTTGCCTCTATGGGCCTAGGAATCCTTGACCGATGAATGAAGGGATATATGGTAAAGCCTAGAGGTGGGTGCTCTCTGTCAGACCTAGTAATCATAGGATGGGTTATGTGGTAAAGTCTAGAGAGTGGTTCTTGGTTTAGGGCCTAGTGATCTACTGTGGATTGCAGTAAAGCCTGAGTGACTAAGAGACAAGAAAATTCCTCATGGTGTAGGTGGAGAAATCCGATGGAATCCATGCTTATTTGGCCTAGTGATCAGGTGGAGATCATGGTAAAGGATGTTATTACATGTTTATTGTGTTGGCCTAGTGATCCGTGATAGATTATGGTAAAGCCTAGTTTCTATTGATGAGGGTGACGTGGTTTACCCTTGGGATGCCTTAGTTGGTTCTTTTGGTTTGAGTCCCACATTTATGTTGGAATATGGCACGTGGATGAATAATTGTAGAGAGAATTGGCTTAGCCATTCTATGGTCTGGTGGAACGTGGTAGTCCCATCCTCGATTGGATTTTGCATTCATTAATAAAAGGTTATTTCCTTGACATATTATGTGTAAATGTATTGGTTTATATGTGGATTCTAAGGTCGATGTATCCTTGATATTTCTATTTTTATTATGTTGGTTATAAGCATGTATTATGATAGTAATGATGTATGGCTCTCCTTGTGTTTTGATTTGTAAATGATTGAACTTATCTATGATGTAATAGATGATAATGTAGCTAATGATATAAGGGAAAAATGCTTCTTAGTGATTCTCAGATAAGTATGAGACCCCTATACTCATATCTGTCGTTTACTCCTGTAGATTACATATTTGTGATATGTTTGATGAAATTCCTGTCATGGTTAGTAGGGGTCTAGTCAAAGACTTGTTCAGGTATTTGCATTTTTATCATCATTTCCTTGTTATCTTTATGTTACGAAGGTGTCATTTAGTTTTGGGCAGTGACCTGGGCTCTGGACCTGAAAAAGTGGCTCAAATCCCGAGGATGCTGTCACATCACTGAGAAAAATAGTCCTTGGACATTGGAATACCATGCTATGGGAGCATCTAGAGCCTTCTAGATGCATGCATTCCAATATCATTGGAGTGTCCGAGGGTTAATTGGTTTCAAAACTCAGTGGGACTCAGGGGCTGGTTACCTGAGAGGTTGAGATAGTTCCTAGGAGTCTCGTTGCTGATGTGGAAGGTCTGTATGTTGTGTTCCCATCAATTCCACTTTTTTAAGGTCACCTAGGAGGTTAATCCCATCATAGTATCCTCTTCTCGCATGTTTACCTCGGTTGGCTGGTTACTTGGGTGGATGTGGGAGGAGTGCCTTACAAGAACCAACATTTCTTTCTAGATAGGATTGATTCTCACCTTGTGTAGGTTGAAGGAAATGTCACCTGTGATTCTGATAAGGGTGACTTGTTGGATCCTCTGGGGTCTATTGAAAGATTTCATGATACAATTGATACCTTGGAAAATGAATAGCGTCCAAGTAGGATGGCTCTCGGTGAGGCAGTTTGTGCTACTACCTCTGACAATGCATATTTTCTTCTTAATATTTTTGGCAGGTATGGAATCCTAGATGTGTTCCCTATTTTTTCTCGACATAGGCACATGTTTATTTAGATTTTATTGGAGGTTTCTAGAATTATGGCTTGTTATGGTATATATCTTGGTGCTTGTTTCATGGGGAAATTTTTGCATTCTGGCCATGTGAAAATTCCTTGATTGAAATTAACTAGAAATTTATCTCCTAACTTTTCTTGAATTTATTTGTTATTTATGATAAATATCGATAAACTCAAAATTGCAATCTTCACCAAAAATAAATTACATTGCGGAAAATGTCAGGCCAGGAGTAACTCCAGTTTGGCAGAAAACTCAGAAAAACTGATTTGATTTATTACATTAGGTAGCTATTGTTATATACAAGTGTTATAGACATTTTTGTGCCTTACAGCATTAAGCATGAAATGTCCATAATCTAAGGGATCCAAAGTCCCTAAACATGTTGTTCCTACCCCTAGAGGAACAAGGCTAACAAACCACAACAGTTCACAAAAGTTCTCCACCAGAAACTGCTCAAAAACAAGTCAACTCAGGATCATTTCAGTGGCTCCATTAGCTGTTTGCGCTGAATATCAAAGCCAACACTGGCTACCTGCACTGAATGTCAAAGGCAACACTGGCTACCTGCGCTGAGCGAGAGTGGACATGTGGCAAGTTCATTTCTCAAGGTGTCAGAACCCAGGAAGCTTCCAAAATGACACTTGCCTCGGGGAATTCGACTGGTGATGAGTAAGAGGTTCCAAATCTCCAAGTGGAAGCAAGAACCTCCAAGTGGAATCAAGGACTAACAGAGGGAGAGGACACTAGTCAGATCTCAAGCTGACTCATCGTCTCTCCAAACATCTATATATGGATCTCTCCTCCATGAGATCTAGAGGCTGGAATTTTGTTATTGCAAAGAATTGCTGTTGGTTTGAGATTGGAATCATTGGGTGCTTAATGCTTTGAAGGGGGTGAAGATAGGAATTCCATTTGCTGGGAAGGAGATGCTGGATTGGAACCCTCTGGGTTGTATCTCTTCCTGAACCTTGTTATTCATCAATAAAGCTATCTTGGTTTATCCTATATACTGATGTATTTTTGATATATGATTGCATTAGTATGTTTAATTTATTTCTAATCCTGAACTAGTTATGAATATGAATCCATGTCTTGTGTAGAGTTCTCTTCTTGTGATCTTGCAGAAACCTCTTGAAGCTGGGCGAGCGAGAAGGCAAGTAGCTGGGAACTCTCCAAGAGAAGGGAAACTGGATCGAGGGACAAACGGAAGACACCGGTAAGTCCATTTATCTCTCTTCATTCTTAATTCATAAAGGAAGAGATATTAGAATAACTGTCTCTGTTTGTTGCTAAGGCACTGTCACACCTTAGGTGGATAGGATTGTCCTGCATAGGCATTTTTCCCCACAACAAATTGGCGACTCCAGCAAGTGTACCAAGGTTCTGAGCAGCAGATCTTTGTGAACAATGGACAACCATATATTCAAAACGGTCAAAACCAACCGCTTTACAGTGGTCAAGTCCACCAACCATATCAGTCATACCAACATCAATTGCATTATGCTGGAATGCAAAGGCCAACTGCTCAGGCAATTCCATCGTACTCTGGGTATGCTTCACCTAACCTGAATCAACAATTACCATTCGTGGCAACTTTAGAGTTACCCAATTTACACCGGTTAACAAACGATCCAATTGCTTACGCCCCTTGGTGGCCAGCGATTCCTCACAAACTTCCTTCGGACATTCCTAAATTTAATGGAAATCCTGGTGAAGATCCATCGAATCATGTGATGACCTTTCATCTGTGGTGTTCATCAAACACCCTAAATGATGATTCGATAAGGCTTCACCTTTTCCAGAGGACGTTAACGGGTCCGGCGGCAAAATGGTATATTGAATTACCTAGAGCCTCGTTCGATAATTTCAGCTCCCTAGCCACGACTTTCTTAACCCATTTTCAATTACCGATAAAGTATGAAATGGGAACAAAAATCTTAACCAACTTCAAGCAAACAATGACCACTCATATATCTGATCATATACATGAGTGGCGTCGTCATCGTAGGATGGTGAAAACGTACGTTCTCGATAAGCTGTTAGCTGAATGGTTTATAAAGTCGTTACTTCCTGCTATAACAGAAGATGTGGCCAAGGGGGGAGTCGTAACGGAGGAGCAAGTTATTGCTCGTGCACAATATCTGGACTTGGTCTATACTCAGTTTGGCACGCTCTACGACAAAATACCTGACGCCCCTAGACCGGAATTCTCAATTCCTCCTCCTCCTAAATCAAACAATGACTCTCATGCCATCGATGGCGTGATTGGCACCACAGACACGAAATCGACAAAGGCTACATCTAAAAGGGCCCGTAAGATTTCCAGTCAAAATGCGAATGAGGAACTTCTTGCCTCGGAAGTAAATGCCGCGTCGACCGACAAGGGCAAACAACTGAAGCAACCAGGGGGCAAGAAGAAAAAGAAAGGGAGAAAAAGGAAACCCCCTGCGGGGTGTCATATATGCGATGAGGATCATTGGACGAGAGATTGTCCACATATAGCTGAAGTTAAGAAACTCTTTAAGAGTTCAAAAACCTCAGCAGTATTGACTGATCCGTTTCCAAGCCCGGGTACCAAACTGGTTGCTAATCAAAATGCTTCCCGATCCCAAGTGCTTATGTTGTCTATCTCAAAGCAACAAAATGATTCTTTGGCAAGGAATAAAGATTACGGGAATCCACAGGTGTCGAATAACAAGGCTAATGAACAACCTAGTAGTTCGACAACAACTTTGACCAAAGTTGTGCCACCCACCATTCCTGAACAAATGATAAAGTCGCCAAAGGGAGTAGTGTACAAGTCGACATTTAATCCTCGTGCAAAAATAGCACAGAATTATAATATAATAGAGGACCTGGCCCAATCGCCGTCCGCTATGTCGACGCTTGAGGTACCACAAAATTGCCTCTCCCAAGAGCAAGCTTTATTATCAGCAATAGGTGAAATTGACCCAATGGACTCCAATCTTGTGGCCTTTGATCATAAAGGATATGACCCTCAGTTACCAGCTCAAATAGCTTTCCTTATTCAAGTGAAAGCCCTCAACAAAACTGTTCATCGAACAATTATTGATGAGGGGGCATCTACGTGTATTATGTCGATGAGTTGTTGGAAGAATTTAGGCTCACCACCCTTGTCAAGATCGTCAAAGACGTTAAAAGCATTTGATGGACGATCATACACTCCATACGGGATTTTAAGTAACTTGCAAGTTGAACTAGGGGGCAAAACAGTAGGAATTGATGTTGAAGTAATTGATGGAAACCTCGATTACAACATCCTACTGGGAAGGCCCTGGATATATGCCATGGCCGCAGTTGTGTCGACCTACTTCAGGAATATTGCATTTCCCTTTCAAGGAGGAATTACAGTCGTCGACCAACAAACTTTCCTCCCCGACAGTTCACAAGTTACGGGAAGCATTCCAATGATCCATGGAAGCAATTATTCGCTTCAAAATATTGGAGTAGGTCTCCTAAAAGACCCTGCCTTAATGGGTACTTTTGCCCTACTACCTGCAAGTAATCTGGCGGAAGTGGCCACAGTGGAAACCTACAATATGAAATCTTCTATATCTAATGGATTCGGAAGATTCCTAAACATTTTGTCAGCATGGATCATCGCCCTAATAGAAATACTGTAAATACAGTGGGCTCTGAGGACGGTTCTAATCTCGTGTCAACCTTGTTAAAAAATGAAACAAGGAGTCATGAGGATAGTTCTTTTACTGTGTCAACCTCATTAAAAAATGAAACAATCTCCTTTCCAAATCTCAAAGGTAAACCTTCATTCCAACCACCGAGTTGAATGCAATGAAGCTTGGGGGGCATGCACCTCGATTTGTGTTATTATGCTGGGGGCATGCAAACTTATCGAGCAGTTTTAGCACACAGTTCATGCTCGTTAAAAAATAAACACAAGATCCGAGCAGTTTTAAGGCGGACTTCATGCTCGTTAAAAAATAAACATAAGCAATGAGCAAGTGTTTCCACCGACGTTTAAGCTCATTTTAAAATAAAAAATGAACCACTACCCGGTAAATAACCACTGTAAATGTAACCTTATCAGCCATTAAAGCCTTGGTCGTGTTTGCACCGTCAACTCCACTTTTCATTTGGCCGATCGTTCACCTCCATATGATTGTTTACCCATTTTGAGGAACAGCTGCGAAGAGTGATTTCACCTAGCCATCCTTGTGACACTGCCATGATTGGAAAATTCCAACCTGCACCTGGAATCAGCTGCTAACCCTGTTTATCACTCATTCCTCAAAAGACGAGTCTTCTTTAAGCTCTTTTCAACTGACTCGTAAAATATGAAAATATTGCCGAGTCCTTGGCCTTCCAGCTCGTTAAAGGGACAGGAAGTGCTATCCCTCCTCTATATTTTAATCAAGGATAATTTTAGGGGCGAATGTTTGCCCTTTGGCGAAATTAAGGGGTTTTAAATTTTTAGTGGGCGAATATTTTGTATCATAGTACATTTTTACAAATCACCTCAAATAGCCCACCTTGTTTTAAGGGAGAGGGTAAAAAAGGTAAATTTAGCCCTTGAAATTAGGACTTACAACCTTCCATTCGCCCATTTTCAAGAATAGGTTTTATTTAAGTGAATCCATTCGCCCATTTTCAAGAATAGGTTTTATTTAAGTGAATCCTATGGGCCAAATACCATATTTATAAAAGAGGTATGGTAAATTAATAAAAATATAAATAAATGAGAGGTATGGTAAATAAATAAAACATTTTTTATATTTACTCCATAAGTCACCTGGGTGTAAACAAATAAAAATATAAGTAAAGTGGAGGTATGGTAAATAAATAAAACGTATTTTTATACTTACTCAAAAGGTATGGTAAATAAATAAAAATATAAATAAACTAGACGTATCGTAAATAAATAAAACCTCTTTTTATATTTAGTCCATAACCCTCGTTCTATTTATGAAGGCTCAAGAAAGAGGTTTTATTTAAGTGAATCCTATGGGCCAAATACCATATTTGTAAAAGAGGTATGGTAAATTAATAAAAATATAAATAAACGAGAGGTATGGTAAACAAATAAAACATTTTTTATATTTACTCCATAAGTCACCTTATATTTACGAACACTCAAAAAATGGGTTATATCTAGGTGAAACCTATGGCCAAAATACTATGTGAAAAATACCATGGACTAGATTGTTATTAATACCATGCAAAAAACCATTATTAACCCTAATATTAGAATTAATAAAAATAAAAATGGCACATGGTATTGACCCATGGTATTCACCAAAATGGCACATGGTATTGACCCATGGTATTCACCTGGAATGTAGCCTATTTAAATAGGGGAATTAAACCAGCATGGAGCCTATGCTAAGATTCACTAGGACTTTACAAAGTTTTATTATTTAGTGAAAGACTCGCCAAGATCTTACAAGATTTTATAATTGAGTAAAATATTCGCCATGCCTAGTGAGAGATTCGCCAAAAAATTATATATACATATTATATTATTGATGAAATCGCCTTTCATTTTTCCTATATACCATGGAGATTCGCCCATTTATTATATTTATAAATTTAGGGGGGGTTCTTAAAATTTTCCCTGATTTTAATCTTTTTGGACCTAAGGGATTATTGCACAAAAAGATCGAGCGCTTGTTTTATTCAGCTCGTTAAAACTATCGAAAACTCATCCCTTCTGTATTGTTTTATACTTTTTCGGACCTAAGGGATTAGATGACGAAAAAGGACTTTTGGAGTTAACTTTATGTATCTTTTCAGACTCTCTAAAAATGAAAAGGACCGAGTTATCCTTGTCGTTAGACTCGTTAAAATCATTAAATAGCGACAAACTTGTCTTTAGACGAGAACGAGTTTCACTATCGCTAGGCTCGTTAAAACATAGCGATGGGCTTGCCCGAAGGGCAGGTTATAGAACAATCATATGTTATCCTCCTCAAGCTTGACAAAAATAAAGAGGTACTGGTCAGCAATGACTGGGGAAAAATTGGGAGAAACTAAAGAAAACTTTGATGGTAGCAAGTCGCTCTTGAACATGACACTTTTCCTCCGTACCACAATCGGGTTGGGTTGTTTCATTCATCGGTCACATCCATGGTCTTGCCATACCATCCATATTTGGGGTAATGCTACCAATCCATCGCATCAATGTCGACATATGTTCAAGAGAAGTCGTTCAGAAAAGTCAACCGGGTCCCATCCACTGCTATACATTATCCTTCATCCTTTCATGACCGCCACCCTGAATCATATGTCACAGATCGTTTTCACCTCCATTAAAATCATTAGCTCCGTTCCGTGTCACTGATGTGGGATTCATTAAGGCCCTCCTTTGACGGATCACTTCTTGTCGACATCAACTCATTATCCAAGAAGTTGATCTAGGAACAACCCCTTCAGTACTTTGAAGCTTGCATGCCTCAATGGCAAGTTTCTCACTTCCGGCGACAGGTATACATCAATGACCTTCGACCGAAAGATTTTGCGTGGTGTTCGATGCCAAGTCCTTTATTCACACCACGTGAATTGTACTGCAGTACCTTGAGGGTCATTATCATTATCGGTGACTCCTCTCGCGCTTGTTAACGGTTTACATCATCGACCGGTAATCAAGCGATGTCTTTCCATGTTCGACTTCAGAACATTTCTCACATGGATCGACTTGTACTTAGAGTGAAGATCGAACGAGTTTGAAGACCCCGGATCTAGTTTCATCCATCCGAGCTGCGATATATATTCAGGAAAGATAAAGACATTGACATGTACATCATTGAAGCAGATAATCATCCTACTCAAAGGATGATAATTTCATCAAAATTATCAGTCTACCATTAGACGATTGTCTGTTATATGTACAGGAAAATGAATTTATAAAGCTGAGCATGGGAATGCCCGCCTCAGCTAGATCATGAAAGCAGTATGAAAAATAATGTATTGTATTGTATCTTATTACAGGTCTCCTCCCAACATTGGATGAACTTCGGATCCCCCTGATAAAGCATTTCACCCCATAAATAGCCTCATACTTTAGGGGGCAACTGTTATAGACATTTTTGTGCCTTACAGCATTAAGCATGAAATGTCAATAATCTAAGGGATCCAAAGTCCCTAAACATGTTGTTCCTACCCCTAGAGGAACAAGGCTAACAAACCACAGCAGTTCACAAAAGTTCTCCACCAGAAACTGCTCAAAAACAAGTCAACTTAGGATCATTTTAGTGGCTCCACTAGCTGTTTGCGCTGAATTTCAAAGCCAACACTGGCTACCTGCGCTGAATGTCAAAGGAAACACTGGCTACCTGCACTGAGCGAGAGTGGACATGTGGCAAGTTCATTTCTCAAGGTGTCAGAACCCAGGAAGCTTCCAAAATGACACTTGCCTCAGGGAATTCGACTGGTGATGAGTAAGAGGTTCCAAATCTCCAAGTGGATGCAAGAACCTCCAAGTGGAATCAAGGACTGACAGAGAGAGAGGACACTAGTCAGATCTCAAGCTGACTCATCCTCTCTCCAAACATCTATATATGGATCTCTCCTCCATGAGATCTAGAGGCTGGAATTTTGTTATTGCAAAGAATTGTTGTTGGTTTGAGATTAGAATCATTGGGTGCTTAATGCTTTGAAGGGGGTGAAGATAGGAATTCCATTTGCTGGGAAGGAGATGCTGGATTGGAACCCTCTGGGTTGTATCTCTTCCTGAACCTTGTTATTCATCAATAAAGCTATCTTGGTTTCTCCTATATACTGATGTATTTTTGATGTATGATTGCATTAGTATTTTTAGTTTATTTCTAATCCTGAACAAGTTATGAATATGAATCCATGTCTTGTGTAGCGTTCTCTTCTTATGATCTTGCAGAAACCTCTTGAAGCTGGGCGAGCGAGAAGGCAAGTAGCTGGGAACTCTCCAAGAGAAGGGAAACTGGATCGAGGGACAAACGGAAGACACCAGTTAGTCCATCCATCTCTCTTCATTCTTAATTCATAAAGGAAGAGATATTAGAATAGTTGTCTTTGTTTGTTGCTAAGGAACTGTCACACCTTAGGTGGATAGGATCGTCCTGCATAGGAATTTTTCCCCACAAAAACAAGAATGTGACTGCTTAGTTCATCTTCTGATGACTGTTCACATTCCAGGTTCACCCAACTGCAGAGGATTAGGTGTCAACATTCCCCCCCTTAATCTGAAGGGATGTTGGTGAGTCCAAGCATCATTTTGAATCTTTCAAGCTTTTCTCTTCCAAGCGCTTTGGTGAAGATGTCTGCAATTTGCTCATTTGTGGAACAATGACGGAGATGGATTGTTTTGGCCTCAACATGATGTCGGATCAGATGATATTTAGTATTGATGTGCTTTGTACGATCATGGAACTTTGGATTCTTTGCCAACTTTATTGCAGAGGTGTTGTCAATCATGAGTGGAGTTGATTGTACTTGTTTTACCTGCAAATCTTCAAGAATTTTCCTGGGCCACACAATTTCTTTCGTTGCTTCAGCTACTGCCACGTATTCTGCTTCTGTTGTGGAATCTGTTGGAACTGATTTTTTGCGTGATCTCCAAGAGACAGCTCCTGATCCAAGACTCATAACATATCCTGAAGTAGATACCCTAGTTTCTTTGTCTCCATCGAAGTCTGAATCAAGTTGAAGTCGTCCGCCTATGTATACTTGATTCCAAGGTCTTGAGTTCCCTTCAAGTACCTTAGAACTCTTTTTGCAGCAGACCAATGTCCCTCACAAGGCTTTTTCATAAACCTGGAGAGGATTCCAACAGCAAATGAAATGTCTGGTCTGGTAGTAGTGAGGTAGATGAGACTTCCTATAAGTTGTCTATACTTTGTTGCATCCTCAAATTCCTTTCCTTCAATAGATGTGAGCTTTAAGTTTTGTTCCATTGGAGTAGAAAGAGGATTGCACTCTGTCATGCCAAATCTGTTTAACAAATCTCCAATGTATTTCTTTTGAGAAAGAAATATGGATTTTGGATGTTGGGTTACTTCAATGCCAAGATAGTAATGAACATAGCCCAAATCAGTCATTTCAAAACTTTTCCCCGATTCCTTCTTTATGGATGCAATGTAGCTTTCATTGTTCCCTGTCATTAAAAGATCATCTACATATACCAAAAGATATACAACTGTTTTTCCAACTTTCTTGACAAATAAAGTTGCATCATCAAGATCAAAATGATTGAAGTTGAGTTTCAGTAGATGCTCAGTTAGTTTTTCATACCAGGCTCGCGGTGCTTGTTTGAGGCCATACAAGGACTTCGCAAGTTTGCATACTTTTTGTTCATGTCCTTTCACAGCAAATACTTCAGGCTGGGACATAAAAACATTCTCTTTTAGATCTCCATTCAAGAATGCATTTTTTACATCCATTTGATGGACTTTCCAACCGTTCTGAGCTGCTAGTGCAAAGAGTGTCCGGATGGTGGCCCATTTTGCTGTGGGGGCAAAAGTTTCCTCATAATCGACCCCTTCCTTCTATGCAAAACCTTTTGCCACAAGCCTAGCTTTGTGCTTGTCAAGTGAGCCATCAGCTTTGTATTTGTTCTTGTAGACCCACTTGCAGCCAATTGATTTGGTTCCAAATGGAGGATCAACCAGCTTCCAAGTGCCATTCTTTATGAGGGCATCATACTCCTTTTTCATTTCTTCTTTCCATTCATCATGAGAAGTAGCTTCTTTGAAGGAAGTTGGTTCAAAATATGTAGACAAGTTCAATTCACAATCATAAGTAACATCCATATCAACAGGTGAATTAGAGTCATCTACATCACCTCCATCTTGTCTTTTTGAATTTCTGGTTCCTGTTTTTCCAATTTCATCAGGATGAACACTTTCAAGTGTCTTTGTCAGCCACTTTGGGGAACCTTTCTGAGATGGTCCAAGCTGCTCTGTTGATTGAGTTGGGACTGAATCAAGATTGAGTCTCCCAATTCTATCAATTATATCACTTAAAGCATCATCCGTTGTTGGAGTTTCATGCAGAGGAGATTGTTCTTCAGAAGAAGAAGATTCCACATGTTGTTCTAGTATAGGAATCCCCCCTTCAAGATGAGGAATATGATTATCAAATTCTTGAAATGATTTCGTTTTTGCGAATCTATCCAAGCGATCAAGTTGCCGCTCAACAACATTGTCAGATTTGGATGATTCAAGAAAAATGACATCTCTAGATACAACAAACTTTTTATTTACTTCATCATAGAGGCGGTATGCTTTAGAGGTGTTTGAATACCCGAGGAAGATACACTTACGACTTCTAGCACCAAGTTTGTTTCTATGTACCTTTGGTATCAAAGCATAACAGGTGGAACCAAAGATCCTGAGATGTTTTACTGAAGGAACATGTCCATACCACAATTCATAAGGAGTCTTGTTTCTTATAGCATTAGATGGACATCTATTCTTTATATATGCAGCACATAGAACAGCATCAGCCCAAAACATTATCTTTACATTTTTGAAGAAAAGCATGGATCGTACCATATTCAAGATTGTTCTATTCATTCTTTCAGCTACATCATTTTGTTGGGGATTATAAGGCACAGTTGTTTGATGTTTGATCCCATGTTGGCGAAGATAGTTTTCAAATTCATTTGATGTATATTCTTTTCCATTATCAGTGCGAATAGACCCAATATGAGATTGTGCATCATTTTCAATCCATTTATGAAAAGTCTTGAATGTTTGAAAATCATCAGATTTGTTCTTCAATAAATAAACCCAACACATTCTGGTGTAATCATCAATAAATGTCATGATATATTTATTTCCATTTGCAGAAGGAACAAGCATTGGACCACATAAATCTGAATGAATGAGTTCAAGCTTCCTATGTGCTCTTGAATGTGAATCATGAAAAGACTGTTTGCTATGCTTTCCTAGAATGCAAGCATCACATTGCTTATGTTTCCTAGGAATTGTAGGCAAACCAGCAACACCATTTTTCTTCAATAAGCGAAGATTGTCATAGTTTAAATGTCCAAATCTAGCATGCCATAATAAACTTGATGGAAGTGTACCTTCTTCATGATGAGAAATATATGAGAAATGTTGTGCATGAGCAGAGGTTCCTTGCAGTTTGAGAAGCCTTTCTTCTTCTATTCCCCTCATGACAAGTGAGTGGTCAGATGCTTTTCTTACCTCAAGCTTGCCATCAAACATATGAATGGAGTGACCTTGCTGGTGGATGTGGACCAAGGACAACAAGTTTCTCTTGAGCTGTGGGAGATATAGAACATGATCCAGAAGAAAGTCTGGAAGACCAGGCAGTTTAAGCCTGATTGTGCCAAGCCCTGATGGCTTGATTTTTGACTGATCTGCAAAGTATACTGCTCCATCAACATTGTCAGTGAAATCTTCAAAAAAATATTTTCTATGAGTCATATGACAGGTTGCTCCTGAATCAAGAAACCAATCATTTTTCGAAGAAGCACGTGAAGCATTAAACAAATCTTCATTTACTCCAATGTTACATTGTGCCTCAATATAGTGAGCAGATTCAGGTGCTTTACCTTTGTCTGTATCATCAGTTTTACCTTTCTGCTAGTTTCTTTTCTGCTCAATTTTGTCCCATGGTAGCTTGCATGTAGAAGCATCATGTGATCCATTTTGTTTACAGCGAATGCAATGTAAGTCTGCCTTTTCTCCTTGAGAATGTCTGCCCCCCCCCCCCCCCCCCCCCGCCTCTGAATTATCTTCCTCTTCCTCTTCCTCTTCGTCCACCTCTTCCTCTTGTAGAATCTTGAGCTGGATGCCTTTCTTTATGAGCAAGGCACACAGTCTCTTCAGAAGATTTAGGAGCTGTCTTCTTTCCAAAGGCTTTCTCTCTTTCAGCAAACTTTTTCACAAGAGAGTCAAAGGTTATATCTTTAAGATTTCCATTTGCTTGTAAAGACTCAAGATAATTGGAGTAGGTAGGATAGAGTGCCTTGAGAAAAGCAATAAGAGGGATATCCAGCTCAACCTTAGTGGATTTAGTATCATGCATTATAGACTTTACTTCAGATGCAAGAGCAAGAGGATCATTATTTTTCAGTTCAAGAGTGAAGAGTTTAATCATGAGCTGAACAACTTCAAGTGCAGAATGTGAGTCATAGAGTTCTTTCAGCTTTTGTAAAGCTTCAAAGGCAGTTGAATATGATGAAATATGGCGACTTACTTCTTCATTTACAGATGTTGCGATTAATGCATAGGCTTTGTTGTTCTTGTTTTCCCAAATGACGAGCTCTTTGTCTGATGTAGGCTGCACTGGGTCATTGTCTCCTTCTCCGACACACACTCCTTTCCACAACTCATTGAAGATGAGGATGTGTTTTATCATCCGGGACCATTCAGGATAGTTCTCCTTGCCAGTGAGAACTATTCCTACCATAGAGATGATTGAATGCATTCTGTAAAAAAAATACTTTGGCTGATAAAAAAAAAACTTTTGCTGATAAAAAGAACTTCTGCTGATAAAAAACTTTCCCTGATAAAAAACTTCTGCTGATAAAAAAAACTTTCTGCTGATATACGATGAAGTTGTACTCAAAAGGGCAACTCAAAAGATTTCAAATCCACAATGTGACCCTTATAAATCCATCATTGTATAAATTCACCTTACATAAACCTCATATAAGTTTCATATAAGTCCATCATATAACCCTCATAAAACTTCACCTTATAAATCTTATATAAATCTCATAAAACTTCACCTATAAATATCATGGTCATGCGCATTCTTTGAACTGTAATTTACAGCGGTCAACTTCGGCAAAGAATTAAACCAAGTTATGGGTGAACCAAGTTATGGAGGCCAGCGCACAAAACTTATTTTAAATTCGAACTTATTTGAATCAGGCAGCAAGCGTATTTATTTGAAAACTTCAAAATATATGTTAGCAACATTTATTTGAAACAGGCATTCGATACCATTCTCAATGGAGCAGACTGAAATAAATTGTTTCCATCTCTATTGATCGGAAAAAACTCGATGAATCTGCGACTTCAAAATAAATAAATTCAACTTCTCGATCTCTGTCAAAGATAATTTTTTCGAATGATGAAGCAATCCCTGAAGAGGAAGGGAATAGAGTTAGCTTGAATAAGCCCGGGGCCCCATGGGGATGATATCCCGCTTCCGAGATTGAACAGTGCGACGATGGGCTGTTGAGGGTTCAGCATCGTTTCTCAGCTTCTATAAGACGAACTGTCTTTTCCTTTGCTGTTCGATTATTGTGCCAGTATGCCCAATAATTAAATATAAATACATATATCGTTTTTTTGCTTTTATACCTTGTGATTTCTGTATTTTACAATGGGATTTTCACGAGTCAACCCAGATAAAAAACAAGAATCGTTTTAGAGATTTTGTTTGATGGGTTTAGCTATTTCAAAAAAACTGGGTTGTTTCCAACCATCTCTCGTAACATATATGGGCTTCCATGGACTTTCACCAAACGTGAAGCAAAATAAAAATATATTGATATGCTTTGATACCATTACCAATAGAGATATAGTGCAGGCAGCCCAAAATTTCTCAACATTCCGTGCTACAGCTTGACAACGTACCCAAACAACGGGGCCACGTCCTGCGATTATGGACGACAGCGACTTGGACAATCTCTATTACGAACCCCACGAGGAGGAACCTTTGTTGCTTGATGTGGAGCACCTCAGGTATCTGCTGGAATTGGGCGTCAACGTCAATGTGAGGGACAGCGTTCAATACCACCATACACAGTCAATTGAACAACGTTCCAATTGAACAACGTTTCAATGGAATGGTGCGAATGGGTGCCATAATGGAGATTCGAACCTTGACTGTTCAATTTCAGATGCGATCAGGCCTATGCAGGTCAGAGACAAGCGTTATGGATAGAGCGCAGTGGCAGAGGCAGATTATTTCAGAACAGAAGGGAATAAAGCAGAGGCAGAGGCAGAGGTCAGGATAGAGGAGTTACAAGGAGCATAATAGCTAAAACAAGGAGCTGGCTCTGATACCATGTTAGGCCAGGAGTAACTCCAGTTTGGCAGAAAACTCAGAAAAACTGATTCGATTTATTACATTAGGTAGCTATTGTTATATACAAGAATGTGACTGCTCAGTTCATCTTCTGATGACTGTTCACATTCCAGGTTCACCCAACCGCAGAGGATTAGGTGTCAACAGAAAATAATCTAGAAGTCGAGAAAATAATGCACACACACAATAAAATAGACATCAATATTTTGTACTAATAGTTCTCAGAAAAACCCCGAAGGGAAAACCGATGTAGCAGATGAGGGTTTATTTTATTATTATGTAGTAGTAAAATTCTTAGTACAATAATTTGGATGCTCAACTCGTAATCTTATGGAAAATATCCTAGAAAAATAATTTGGAGAAATTTTCTCCCTTCTGCAACAATTCAACCTCCCTCTGGCCCGTTCGAACTCTCTCACTGGTAACTCACTCTGCCAGAATTTGCACTACGTAGTTTGGGAAAATTATACAACCTGTTAGCTAGCTTCAGATGAGATTTCCTACTTCCCTCTTCCTCTAAAATGAAGTCACTTTTCCTTTTGGACAATATTTTGACCTCCAACAATTGAATCGACCTCCTTTTTGACACTTTGCATTGGGTTCTAGCTCACTCGCACTGGCTATGCAACCCACTTTGAAAAAATATTTGGCCTCCTATCTCCTGCCAAACTAGCACATGATAAACACTGGAAAATACCTGGATCTCTCTAATGCTGCCTCATCAATCTTTGATGTTCCTCCACTGGCTCAAATTCTTCCCTCACTGAATCAGTATGCACTAGGAAATTTGCATTGCCTGGATAATTTGTTGTTCCTCTTGTGTTTATCTCCTTCACATTGACTTGCTCTTATAATCTCTCATTGGAAATTCAATGACCATTATTAAATACTCACCAATGACTAAGATAATCTCAAACTCAATCCATGTGAGTTTCTAGAGAATTATTGATATTCTTTAATTAATTCCCATTAATTAACTAGTTTTCCTAAGTTAGATTTAAGAAAAAAATAAATGATGGCTAATTAAGTTAATTAAGGTGTTTTACAAGCTTATATTGCAAAACCTTTTCTGGGTTTTGAAGATCTTGTGTTCCTTAGCCTCTTAGACACAAATTGAGACTAGAAAACCTGTCCATTGTTAGAAAAAATAACACTCCCTCTTAGCGAGGAAGGTTTTATCTCATAACATCTCCCTTCTATGCCACACTGCTAGTCTCTAACATCTGTAACAACCAATCACTTTCCACCAAGCCATTGCACATATTTTGATTATTTTTCTAACACTGTAGTTGAACCACTTTACATGTACATTGTTGCTGACATTGCACTGTGCCTCACTGCATTACTGCCAATAGTGCCTGCACTGCATATGGACTCATGTTATTGCTACAACTACTGCAACTGAAATCTGATCTACTTTACCTGCAAATAGATTTTTCATTGTCTCTTGAATCGCTGACTACACTAACTGTGATTTGTCTACTGAGTAACTGTATGCACCCAACCATCTCTGCGCCCCTCTGGTTCACGACTACAACTAGTTCTGCAACTATCCCTCAAGATCCAACTACACTTGTTGAGACCTTGGTACTCTTTCTACTGAATACTGTGGGTCCCCGTAGCTAAGGTGATTATCCATGTGGAAACACTTTTATGATGATATCCTCCTTGGACCCTACCCAAAACTGCAAATCTGAAGCATTGCGCTCCTCCTCCATTTGGAGGCATAGTCGCTATCAATGCAAACTCCTCCAACTGGGAGGTCAACTTATCTATCTCTACAGAATCTGTGGTATGCTACTCTCTCTTCTTTTTCTCGGGAAACTGGGTGTTGTAATGATCAAACTCATCACATCTGAAGCATTTTATCTTCGACATATCCTTATTCATAATTTTTCCTCCATTTGAGCTCTGTCCCTTATTGGGACTCTTCTTCACCTTTCCCTTACTCGCAAGGGCTACATTCTCCTACTCTTTCTCCTCCTTTGACCCTTTTATACTACTACTAGTAGTGCCCTGGACAAGACTAAGCCTTAGATCCTCCTATCTGAAGCCACTACAAAGGTGTTCCTAATCTGGCAATTTATCTTGTCCAGTAATTCACAGGACAAAGGTTGCTCAATGTATGGTATACCCATTTAGAAAAATTCACACTAGTTCACTATCCTTTGGTTTCTCTCCTGCATCTGCAAGCTCATCTCAGAAATTCTGAATTTTGGTTAGGTAGGGAGTCACGCCTTCACCCTTCTACATATTTGTGTTCATCATCGTCTTCTTGAGAATCATCTTATGATTCTTTGATGGATCCTGGTATAACTTCACAACGACATCCCAGATGTCCTAGGTTGTTTCCTTCTCTGCAATATGTGGAAATATATGATCTCAGAATCCATCCAATACCATCCTCTTCGCTTCGGCCATATCCTTCTTATACTCGTGGAAGTGTATAGGGTCTATTGGTACAACTATGGTTGTTGCCACAACTCCTTTAACCATGCTCATCCAAAAGAAATTGCATCCTATCCTTCTAGACACCAAAGTTTGAGGCTTCGTCAAGTCTATCCTGATATATGAGACCTAGTGTGGCTATCTCTATGAAAACTCAAATATCTAGAGACTAAAATTGGAAATATCATTCTCTTCCTTGCTTGGCCTCTCTTCTACTACTTGCAATTCCCCAAGAAATTCACATATCTACTACTATTTTCCCTGAGAAATCCTTCTATGGCTCTCACTCTACCTGATTCTTCTTATTGGGCAACTTAATCAACCTTCTAGAAGTCCTTCTCTAGAATTTGGCACATGAGCTGCTGCTCTTGAAGCTCACACTAGTTGACTGGAAAAACTGCTATGGTATTTTTCTTATGAAAATGATGGATTTCCTCCTGAAAATTGGATTTGGAAACCCTCTAAGAAATTCTAGAAATTCCCCTTTAGTGTGATTTTATCTTTCTTGTGCCTATATAGATTTGTAGCTGAAATATTTGTTGAAAAACTTTTGCACCCAAATTTGCTCAACGAACTGACTAATATGCTCACTGGAACCTTCTATCTAGAAAATCAACTGCCTGAAAATTATGCTTCTAAGGCTATTTGAATTTTTCCTGCACCTGTAACTGGAAATCAAACCTTATTTCCTTTGTAATTCGCACTCTTGGCTAGCCTGCAAATATCTAGATAAATTGTGCCCAGATCTCCCTCTAAAGTTACACAATTTTTCTCCTCTCGCTTTTGAGCCTATGATCTGACCTTCAATGCTCTGATTGCACGTGAAAATTCCTTGATTGCAATTAACTCAAAATTTATGTCCTAACTATTATGTAGTTTACTTGTTATTAGGAAAAATATCGATAAACTCACAATTGCAATCTTGACACAAAATAAATTACGCCGCGGAAAATGAACTGGAAGCTGAGAAAATAATGCACACATACAATAAAATAGACATGAATATTTTGGACTAATTGTCCCCGAAAAAACCTCGAAGGGAAACCCAGTGTAGTAGATGAGGGTTTATTTTATTATTATGAAGCATAAAATTTTGAGAACAATAATCTAAATGGCCAACTAGAAATCCTTAAGAAAATATATTGGAAAAATAATTTGGAGAAGCTTTCTCCCTTCTGCAATGATTCAACCTCCCTCTGTCCTACTCAAACTCTCTCACTAACAACTCGCTCTGGCAGAATTCACATGCCTGGTCTAGGAAAATCTTACAACCTACTAGCGGGCTCTAGATGAGCCATCCTACCTTCATATGCCTTTGGAATGAAGTCACTCTACCTTCCAGATAATTTTCCAGCCTCCAACAATTGAATCAACCTCCTTTTTGACACTTCACGTTGGAATCTGGCTCACTTGCACTAGTTATGTAGCTTTCTTTACTGAAGCATTCAACCTCCTCTCTCTTGCCAAACTAGCACTACATAGACATTGGAAAATATCTGGATCTTTTTTTTGATGCTCCCTCAATCTCCGATTCTCCTCAATTGGCTCAAATTATTCCCTCAATGAATCATTGTGCACTGGGAAATTCACATTGTCTCGATAATTTGCTCTTCCTCTTGTGTCTATCTCCATCCCATCAACTTGCTCTTATAATCTCTCGTAGGAGCTTCAACGACCATGATTAAATCCTTATCAACAACTAAGATCATCTCAAACTCAATCCATGTGATTTTCTAGAGCATTCTCTACCTTCCTTAATTAATTCCCATTAATTAACCAATTTTCGTAAGTTAGACTTAAGAAAAATTTGAATGATGTCTAATTAATTTAATTAAGGTGTTTCACAAACTTATCTCTCAAAACATTTTTTTGGGTTTTGAATATCTCATGTTCCTTAGCCTCTTAGACACAAATCGAGACTAGAATACCTATTCGATGCTACAAAAATTAGCAGGCCATTGTTTGTTCCATCCATGGAAAACTCATGTATTAGTCGATCATTTATGCTTTAGGTACTATAATGTATGATGTTTCTATATGTGAATTACGACACATTGGGTGCTCCTTGTTTGTGTCAGCGAAGCATGGCTTCGAGTTTAATTGGGTAAACTATGCTTCTTATGTGGTTGGGTCATGTACTTGGAGTGCAACATCATGCTCCTTATGATGGTTTGAGCACTCAACTTTGTGGATTATTTTGGTATTGGGGCTTTGTATTGGGGATTAACTGAGTGCTTCTGATTTTGATTTGAGCTTTGGTTATGCAACTAAGAGAAATGCATTCCAAGGAGAGATGTATGAAAATCTTTGTAACCATGTTTTATGAAGTAATATAACTTCAATTCACAAAAAAAACTTTACAAATATTTTGGACGAATTTATATTTTTAACATAAATATTATCATAATTATTTTTAAAATAAAAATAAAAATAAAATTATTATGATAAATATACAAATAAAAATAATTTTAACTAAAATTGTTAACATAAATTTTTTCATTTAAATGATAAAAATATAGAAATATTAGTTATGTAATTGCTATAAAAATGAAATTATTTTTAATAAAATACTTAATAAAAGACACCTCATTGGGGTGAAAGAACACAAAGAGGAGGGAGGGAGAGTGGCCAACCACTGTCATCTTAGGAAATAAGTTAGGGAGGGATGGATGTCACCCTCCCTAGCAAGCAATTGTGTTTACACTGATGCACCCTTTGTAATGATTGGATACAACAAAGAAATTTATGACACGAGGTGGAAATACAATGAAATTAGAATGAGTGATGTACAATCTCTTTGGTATTCAATGTTTCCTACTTCGTGGTTCTATTCTGGTGGTTTGGGGATAACAAGTTTCATTACGCACTCTATTAGGTTGCCAACAATATTCTATAAACTTAGTGCTTTTGTCACAAAATATCATACTCTCTCCGTCTTAGAGAGGAAGGTGTTATCACACTAACTGTGATTTGTCTACTAAGTAACTATATGCACCCAACCATCTCTGTGCCCCTCTGGTTCACGACTACAACTAGTTCTGCAACTATCCATCAAGATCTAACTACGCTTGTTGAGACCTTGGTACTCTTTCTACTGAATACTGTGGGTCCCTGTAGCTAAGGTGATTATCCATGTGGAAACACTTTTATGATGATATCCTCCTTGGACCTTGCCCAAACTGCAAATCTGAAGCATCGCGCTCCTCCTCAATTTGGAGGCATAGTCGTTATCAATGCAAACTCCTCCAACTGGGAGGTCAACTTATCTATCTCTACAGAATCTGTGGTATGCTACTCTCTCTTCTTTTTCTTGGGAAACTAGGTGTTGTAATGATCAAACTCATCACATCTGAAGCATTTTATCTTCGACATATCCTTATTCATACTTTTTCCTCCCTTTGAGCTCTGTCCCTTATTAGGACTCTTCTTCACCTTTCCCTTACTCGCAAGGGCTACATTCTCCTACTCTTTCTCCACCTTTGGCCTTTTTCTACTACTGTTAGTAGTGCCCTAGACAAGACTAAGCCTTAGATCCTCCTATCTGAAGCCACTACAAAGGTGTTCCTAATTTGGTAATTTATTTTGTCCAGTAATTCACAGGACAAAGGTTGCTCAATGTATGGTATACCCATTTAGGGAAATTCACACTAGTTCACTATCCTCTGGTTTCTCTCCTGCATCTGCAAGCTCATCTCAGAAATTTTGAATTTTGGTTAGGTAGGGAGTCACGCCTTCACCCTTCTGCATATTTGTGTTCATCATCATCTTCTTGAGAATCATCTTATGATTCTATGATGGATCCTAGTATAACTTCACAACAACATCCCACATGTCCTAGGCTATTTCCTTCTATGCAATATGTGGAACTATATGATCTTAGAATCCATCCAAGACCATCCTCTTCGCTTTGGCCATATCGTTCTTATACTCGTGGAAGTGTATAGGGTCTATTGGTACAACTATGGTTGTTGCCATGACTCCTTTAACCATGCTCATCCAAAAGAAATTGCATCCTAGCCTTCTAAACACCAAAGTTTGAGGCTTCATCAAGTCTATTTTGATATATGAGACCTATTGTGGCTATCTGTATGAAAACTCAAATATCTAGAGAGTAAAATTGGAAATATCCTTCTCTTCCCTGCTTGGCCTCTCTTCTACTACTTGCAATTCCCTAAGAAATTCACATATCTGCTACTATTTTCCCTGAGAAATCCTTCTATGGCTCTCACTCTAGCTGATTCTTCCTACTGGGCAACTTAATCAACCTTCCGGAATTCCTTCTCTGGAATTTGGCACATGATCTGCTGCTCTTGAAGCTCACATTAGTTGACTCGAAAAAGTGCTATGGTATTTTTCTTATGAAAATTATGGATTTCCTCCTGAAAATTGGTTTTGGAAACCCTCTAAGAAATTCTAGAAATTCCCCTTTAGTGTGATTTTATCTTTCTTGTGCCTATATAGATTTGTAGCTGAAATATTTGTTGCAAAACTTTTGCGCCCAGATTTGCTCAATGAACTGACTAATATGCTCACTGGAACCTTCTATCTTGAAAATCAACTGCACTTGTAACTGGAAATCAAACCTTATTTCCTTTGTAATTCGCACTCTTGGCTAGCCTGCAAATCTCTGGATAAATTGTGCCCAGATCTCCCTCTAAAGTTACACAATTTTTCTCCTCTCGCTTTTGAGCCTATGATTTGATCTTCAATGCTCTGATTGCACATGAAAATTCCTTGATTGCAATTAACTCAAAATTTATGTCCTAACCGTTATGCAGTTTACTTGTTATTAGGAAAAATATCAATAAAATCACAATTGCAATCTTGACAGAAAATAAATTACACCGCGGAAAATGAACTGGAAGCTGAGAAAATAATGCACACATACAATAAAATAGACATGAATATTTTGGATTAATTGTCCCCGAAAAAACCTCGAAGGGAAACCCGGTGCAGTAGACGAGGGTTTATTTTATTATTATGAAGCATAAAATTCTGAGCACAATAATCTAAATGGCCAACTGGAAATCCTTAAGAAAATATATTGGAAAAATAATTTGGAGAAGCTTTCTCCCTTCTGCAATGATTCAACCTCCCTCTCTCCTACTCAAAGTCTCACACTAACAACTCGCTCTTCAACGTGCTAGCGGGCTCCAGATGAGGCATCCTACCTTCATATGCCTCTGGAATGAAGTCACTCTACCTTCCAGATAATTTTCCAGCCTTCAACAATTGAATCAACCTCCTTTTTGACACTTCACGTTGGAATCTGGCTCACTTGCACTAGTTATGTAGCTTTCTCTACAGAAATATTCAACCTCCTCTCTCTTGCCAAACTAGCACTATATAGACATTGGAAAATCTCTGGATCTCTTTGTTGATGCTCCCTCAATCTCTGATTCTCCTCCATTGGCTCAAATTCTTCCCTCAATGAATCATTGTGCACTGGGAAATTCACATTGTCTTGATAATTTGCTCTTCTTCTTGTGTCTATCTCCATCCCATTGACTTGCTCTTATAATCTCTCGTAGGAGCTTCAACGACCATGATTAAATCCTTATCAACAACTAAGATCATCTCAAACTCAATCCATGTGATTTTCTAGAGCATTCTCTACGCTCCTTAATTAATTCCCATTAATTAACCAATTTTCGTAAGTTAGACTTAAGAAAAATTTAAATGATGTCTAATTAATTTAATTAAGGTGTTTCACAAACTTATCTCTTGAAACAATTTTTTGGGTTTTGAATATCTCATGTTCCTTAGCCTCTTAGACACAATTCGAGACTAGAATACCTATCCGATGCTACAAAAATTAGCAAGCCATTGTTGGTTCCATCCTTGGAAAACTCATGTATTAGCCGGTCATTTATGTTTTAGGTACTATAATGTATGATGTTTCTATATGTGAATTTTGACACATTGGGTGCTCCTTGTTAGTATCAGCAAGCATGGCTTCAAGTTTAATTGGGTAAACTATGCTTCTTATGTGGTTGGGTCCTATACTTGGAGTGCAACATCATGCTCCTTATGATGGTTTGAGCGCTCAACTTTGTGGATTATTTTGGTATTGGGGCTTTGTATTGGGGATTAACTGAGTGCTTCTGATTTTGATTTGAGCTTTGGTTATGCAACAAAGAGAAATGCATTCCAAGGAGAGTTGTATGAAAATCTTTGTAACCATGTTTTATGAAGTAAAATAAATGCTTCAATTCACAAAAAAACTTTACAAATATTTTGGATGAATTTATATTTTTAACATAAATATTATCATAATTAATTTTAAAATAAAAATAAAAAAAATATTATGATAAATATACAAATAGAAATAATTTTAACTAAAATTGTTAACATAAAAATTTTCGTTTAAATGATAAAAATATAAAAATATTAGTTATATAATTGTTATAAAAATGAAATTATTTTTAATAAAATACTTAATAAAAGACACCTCGTTGGGGTGAAAGAACACAAAGAGGAGGGAGGGAGAGTGGCCAACCACTGTCTTCTCAGGGAGTAAGTTAGGGAGGGATGGATGTCACCCTCCCTAGCAAGCAATTGTGTTTAACACTGATGCACCCTTAGTAATGATTGGATACAACAAAGAAATTTATGACACGAGGTGGAAATACAATGAAATTAGAATGAGTGATGTACAATCTCTTTGGTATTCAATGTTTCCTACTTCGAGGTGGAAATACAATGAAATTAGAATGAGTGATGTACAATCTCTTTGGTATTCAATGTTTCCTACTTCGTGGTTCTATTTTGGTGGTTTGGGGATAACAAGTTTCATTAAGCACTCTATTAGGTTGCTAAAAAGATTCTATAATCTTAGTGCTTTTGTCACAAAATATCATACTCTCTAGGCACTTTCTAGAGGCTTTGAAGGGTATGGTCCAAGCTCTTTTGGCTAGGACATCCCAATTTCCATAACTCCTTCTTCCTGCAAGGCTTTGCATGTAGTATCAATTCTAATCACGAGTCACGAGATGTCTTGAATGTGGTAGGCGATGGCTTGAACATCTCATTTTTCATTGTTCTTTCTCTTTGGGAGGCTTTACATTCAACATCAATTCTAATCTCTTGGAGAGGGGAGAAGATTCATGTGGTGTCTAGCATCTGGTAGGTGGAGCAATGCATAGACACAATTGATATCACCTCTGCTAGTACTAGGTGGCAAAACTCTAGGGTATGGCTTATTTGACTGAATCTTCTTGTCCTGATTCAATCGAGGGTTAACCTACTAGAAAGTGTTGGTATTCATTCACTAGTTATTTTTCATCTATTCTGGATTCCTGTCTAGTTTTATCCTTTTTTTGTTGTTATTATATTCTAAGTATTTCTAGCTGGCTCAAGTTCTTCTTGTTTCTAGAGGCAATTATATATCTTTTTCTTATCCTCGCAAATCTTTTTTTGTCATGGTAGGAGACTTTGATTGGTCTCAATTTTAGTTATGCTTCTAGAGCTTTACTTGTCAATTTCGAGGCTGGGCCTGCTCGACCTTCTGGTCTTTTTTCAACGGTGTCCTATTTGTTCTCACTAACTCGCTCTATTTTTTGTGACTCCTTGCCTTTCCATTTTTGCTGCGTTCTTCATCGTGCCATGTAGCATGTATTCGTGGATGTCACAGTAGTTTGTGAGCTAGAGTAAAAGTTATCTCTTATGCTTGTATTTATCGCTTTCAGACTCCCTTAGATAAACGAGAGGAACTTCATGATGCTAACGTTGGCATAACTCAAAAGAGAGATGGTCAATCTGATTTAGAAGTTCTTGCTGAGATGGCAGACTGGGTTCTATATCCTAGGCACATGTGCGGAAGACAAAATCAATATCTCCACAATGTCAACTTGTATTTGTAGGTGAGATCTTTACTGGATAGGGTACTCTTGGAGAGAAATGCTATCAAAAGGAAGATTGGATAGTAATTGGATGAAATCCGAAAGGAACATGCCAGGGTTATTACTGCACGACTAGACAACTTAGATTGCTAACTAGCTTGCATTAAGGAGAAACTCTGCAACAAATTAAATCTTGCACCTCTAGTCAATCCAGTCATTCTAGCCACTATTGATATTTCCATGTCCTCTTGATGGTTTCATTTAACTTACAGTTTTTCTGCCTCACTTATAATTTATGAGTACATCTAGATAAGCATATAATTATGTTCCTACTATGTCATAATGTATTGCATAATAAAGTCTTGTTCAATAGACCTTTTTGTATGTATTTAGTTAGTATACAAAACAAAAGACATTAAATTTGACCATTAATCTAATTTTTCTAAAAACCACCACAAAAAGAATTTTTATATTTTTATCAGTTTAATAGGAAAAAAAAACTTAATTAAGAAATACTTACAAAAATATTTAACCAATAAATAGATTTATGTTTTTATTTTCAAATTTCAATTACTTGTAAATATATAATTGTTATTTAATTGTTATAGACTAGTCCAAAGACAATTGATATTTAATGTGTAGCGATAGTCCAACTCGCTGAATGTTTCACTCGTTGATTGTAGGAAAATATATAATTTATGTTTGATATGCGATAACCATTCTACTTAAATTTTAAAGTGAAGATGCATATAGTTTGTATAAATTTTGTTTAATTATCTATTTGAAAAAAATCTTTAATTTTAATTAAAATTTTTATTATATATAAAATTGGAAAATGAATGAATGGATGAAATTTTAAGGTCCACTAGACTATGAGACCACAGCTTCCCTGCTTTTCCCCTTTTACAACTCAATATTTTTATTATTCAAATTAATAATGAGCTGACCTAACCATTAGTAGTCCTTCAATAAAAAACAAGCCAAAAGACAATGCCAAAGAAGGGATGTTAACATTGAAAAGAGAATAAATGATTCTTACAAATTAGTTGCCTCTATTATATCAAATATAACGACTTTATAAATGTTACAAAATAACCAATTACAACATGTGTGAGAAGACTTAATCCTCTTAACTAAGCAAACAAATTATTTACCAAACTACTAAAACTAAAATACTTTAACTTAATTATAAATAATTTTAGTTAATCTATAATATTAATACAAATTACCATTTTAAAACTAATTAAATACAAATTTTTAATATAATAAAAATATCTAAGTATTTTAAATTAAAACTAAATACTCACAAAATATACATGTACATATGTATACCATTCTACTAAATATCATGCTAAGATGATAGCATCCATCATCGAATATTTACTGTATCTTAAATCATTGTAAACATTCAGTGTACGTTTCAACACATCTGTTTCAAATTAATTAGTGTTTGAGAGTGACAGCATTAAATAACTTGGTCATGCATCAAGAATGCTATTTTCATATTGTAAGGTGATGAGTATCTTATTGAGATGTTATGGGTTGAATTTTGTTTCACACTAGACATTTAGTGGACATAATTAGTACCTGGTAGACATTTAGTGGACATAATTATTACTGATTTCCAGTAGGAAAAGAAAAATTGAAAGAAATAGCTAATGAAAAAATATTAAAATCGCCATCCTTGAATTCTCATTCTTAAAATAATTTTTGCTATTAAGATATCACAAGTTCAATTCTGTCGCAAAAACAAGTTCAACTCTGTCACATATTTTGTGGACATTTCATGGACATAGCTATGGTGGATCTCCAAGAACCACACAGAAAGGGAAAGGAAAAAAAAACGGCCGTTGATCAGGAGCTGAACCTTAAAGAAGTGCCGAGGGGGAACTACCAGAGAGTAACAAGAAATCAAGAAGCAGCTGGAGGGGCCTGACCTTCATCTCCATGACGGGGTATCTCCATTAGGGGGGATCTCAATTCTTCCAGGGGAATAGCTTCTACTTCCCAATCCCCATCAAGGCACGATGCGCATCTTCGTTCCATCCAGCCGACGCAGTCATACTCGCTGTTTGCACTGGACAAACGCCCCGCACAGATCCTGCCCAACACACAGGCAATCACCCCCACTATCGTTATCACAAACAAAACTGCAAACACAGGCCCAAAAGACCCATTACTGGCAACTGCATTTTGATAAATCAATGCAGCTTGCTGTTGTTGCTGCTGCTGTTGCTGTGCAGGGTTGAGGTACGACATGATGTTATGAATAATAACGAGACGATCAGAATTAAAACAGCCTCCTAATAATTATACTGCAACACTGCTCCATGTTGAGCTGTGACTGTGTATTTATGTCTCAGGATCATCTAGCTGCTTAAGCTTTTCAAATGACAACTGTATAACCCAATTCAGTTGCAGGTCTGATGGATTATTGTCATGCAAACCCTAATAAAAACCATGCATTTAGTATCATGCAAACCCTAATAAAAACCATGCATTTAGTGTGTATTTATTTCTCAGGATCATCTAGCTGCTTAAGAACTGTTTGGTTAAAGTTGTCAATATCAAATTAAAATACAAAGTTAAAGTTTTTTTTTGTACAATTAATCTTATTGGCCAGGCCCTCTCAATATCAAATTAAAGTAGAAAGTTAAAGTTTTTCATGTTTGGTTAACTTTTACTTTTTCTCCCTGCCTGTGTACAGCTGATTACAATTGCAAAGTGAAAGAAATGACTATAAAATATAAAATAAATGATGCTTCTCACTTTTTCTTTATTTTCATATATAAAAGAGACACACTTGGTTATGAAATACAAGCACTGGTCCACATACATGTAACTCTTTTAGTATTGAATTAGGAGGCATGGGACCCCTAGGACTTTGATCCTACTTTTCCACAAACATATACCTCATTCAATTGAATTTGAAAACATGGGACACCCCACAATCCTTATCTTGGGTTCCATATGTCTTATCACAACTTCATTCAAATTTTGAGCCCAGCCATCAATGACATATAACATTTCTATTATATAGGGAAGGAAAAGATTCTTTTAAAGTGTGGATTTGATGAAAGAGATTAATGACAAAAATAATTTGATATTTTTATAAATAAAATACTTAAGGTTTATTTTGAGTAAAATATTTTTATATTAATTTTATATATACAAAATTATTTTTTTATTAATATATAATTATTTTAATATCAACTTTAACTTTTACATTTTTATATAAAAAAGATTATAAAAATAAACATTTATAAGGTATAATGTAAAAGTGTAATTAGTTCCAAATAATTTTTAACACAAACATATTCCACTCTAAACAAAATATTTTAATTTTTATTTTATTAAAATATTTTAAGATCAACTTTATCTTTTTTCCATTTTATTTTTCTCTTTTTTAGATAAAAATAAAATAACGTAACAACACACATAGGTATAATGTAAAAGTATAATTCGTTCCCAAGTTCTTTTTAGGTGTTTTTGTTTCCATTTTTTTTACTCGAAAAAGACTTGAGAGAAATTTTACATGTAAAAAAAATTGATCTTTCTATATTCATATGATTTAAGTGCTAAATAGATTTACATTAATAATTAATATATATATATATATATTTATATAAAAATTTGTGCAATAATTCATAAGCTGTTTTTGTTTCCATTTTTTTATTGGAAAAAAAATTGAGAAAAAATTTACACCTAAAAGAATTAATCTGAATTAATCCTTAAATATTCATATTAAATCAAGAGCTAAATGGATTTGCATTAATAAATAATATACCTTTTTATAAAGAGATGTGTAGTTCCTTTAATAGTTCATAAGGCATTGAAAGGTGACATTAAAAAAATATCAATAACAAAAAATTCAATATTTCTGGTAAACAAAATAGTTCAATATTTGCTTGGTAAAATATTTTAATATGAACTTTATCTTTCTCCCTTTATATCCACAAAATAAAAAAATTCTTGTAGCAAAAGCATTTTAAGACTATAAAGGAAAAGTGTAATTCCTTCCACTCAACATGACATGACGTTGAGGTGCACTCTAACTAATAGACAAATGAATTTTGGTTGGAGTCGGAAAATACAATTTCTAGCAAGATTGAGATTTCTTGTTGTTTAAAATACACTTATGAATGTATAAATGGATTCAACACCCTTAAAAACCCCTAAGAAACTCTATCTTGGCTAATTAAACAACTTAAAATTATAATTTTTAAAAATCTATACCAGATTTTAAACAAAATTGATGAGGAAAAATGTTCAGAAAAATGTCATTTATTCTATTAATTAGACTATGTGTTGAGGAAGTCCCATATGTGTGTGTGTGTGTAGTCTAACTTATAGATGAAATGACCTATTTTGGAGCATTTTTTCTAGTTAATTTTAAGCAAAACCTGATAGAGATTTAAAAAAAAATTGAGTTTAAGTTGTTTAATTTGTAGAATTCAAGTGCCCCAAGGGTTTTTCACAGTGTTGAATCTATCTATTTATGTATTCTAAAATGTATTTTTAAACAAAAAAATCACAATCTTGCTTGAAATTGTATTGTAGGTTTCTAGTGAAAAAGAATATTTCGTCTATAAGTTAGACTATATAGATATATATATATATATATATATATATATATATATATATATATATATATATATATATATATATATATATATATAGTTAGACTTCGATCATAGAGGCCTAAAACGACCTTAACAAAGTCTCAGACTCAATACTTCGTAGGAGTCCAGCCATGTTAGGTTCACATATGCATCAAAGTGCACATGCACATGCTTGTTTAACTCGACCTAAGACATAATGACGCATAGCTTTAGAGAGAGAATGAGAGCTCAAAAGCACAGACTCGAATGCCTAAACGCTGATACATTTTCATTATTTATAGGATTTCAAGAGAGCTTCAAGCACCTTCTTGAAATATGACTTGTCTACATAAAGTGTACAAACTATAGATCTCAAATCTACAATTTTCTGTAGATTCTCTGAAATGTGGGTCAAATCCCACCAAAGTAGGAGAAGTGCTCCGAGTTTCAAATATTCATTCGGAAAGTTAACCTAATATTTTACTTTGGAGGACGAACCCCTCCACTTAGTCATTTAAATTGTCCTGAAAATATCTCCTAGTATTGACACAGTGGAGATTTTATCGGAATCCCACAATACCAGTGACACTCATTGTCAGGTGACTTGACATGAAATACAACGCACCATGCTTCCTTACAAAGATTCTGTCACTCACTTGGATATCCATAATTATCACTGTCACTTGAGTAATATAGATGTTGCAGGCTTGGTGACAAATGGGCTTCTGCATGAGGTGGCATGATATTATAGCATGGAAAGAAAGGAGATCCATACATACTAGGTACCCTCTCATCTACAAGATTACAAATTGATCCAAAGAATCGAGATATCTCCTTGTAGATGGGTTTCTCTGGTGGTTGAATAATATGTACTTTAAGTGTGCTGAACAAATGTTCTATCTGGAATAAAAACCATGCATCAGACTGATATATTCTCGAAGATAATTAATAAATTCATGTTTTCTGATGGTCCAGATGATTCCTTCCCTTGGGCACCAATCATGTAGCAATATTTTGAAGGCGATTAGTGATTGCAGGGGTTACACATAGAACTACATTCAAACATCAGCCAAAATTTCTTGGCATATTTTGTGTACATCATGATATTACAATAGTCTACATAGCTCAACCATGGCTTATACATAAAAATATATATATTTGTCCTACAAAATGTGTAAATCTAATGGCCCCTTGAAACATTTTGGGTGACTCTATAAAATACATAATATTACTTACATTACTATGGCTACTATTAACCAATTTTTCACGAATGTATTCATATGCAAGACTCTCCTTGACCCTATCAATGAGACATTGAAAACAAAATGACATATGACAATATTTACATTTTAAAACCCACTTAAAACCCTCTGGAGTAGGGGAGGTGTGGATGAAGCTAAAGATGATGAACAACTGAACATCTTGATTTCTTTCGGAGCTACTTCTCTTGTAAGAAAATTTGCTAGACAATTATCTTTTCCCTTTTTATATTCAAATTCAAAGTCGAATCCGTCCAACCATAGGCTCCATCTTAGTATCCTATTGTTGCCTTGTTCTAACAATATTTTGTTTCCAAGCATTCCAACCATATGTTTGAGGTATGTTCTTACAATATACCCTACTGGCTTTAGGAACAACCTAAATCTTTTGATTCCATTTTTGACAGCAAGGATTTCTTTATGAGAAGATGGGTACCTAAGTTCAATGTTATTAAAACATCCTGATGCATATGAGCAAACTTCTCCCCTTTGTGCATTCTTTTGCATCAAAACTCCTGCCCATACTTCATTGGATGCATATGTTTCTAAAATATAGGGCAATTCATGTCTTGGAAGAACCATACTTGGGAAAAGTTTGGACCTTTTGTTTAACAATTTGAATTGCAGACATCATAGATGGGGTCCATTCTATTCCTCTAAGCCTCTTCTGTAGGAACTTGACATCTTTAGCTTGGTTTTCATAAAACTTCCTAATTTAATTGAGGCTTCCCAAGAACCTGTGCAATTGTCTGCGGTCATGAATGGCACTTGGAAATCCTATTAAAGCTTTCAACACATGTTCTTGCAAATCAAATTTTCCTTGGAATAGGATTAGTCCTAAATATTCAATTCTAGCTTTTGCAAACTCAAGCTTAGGCTTGTTGAGGACTAACCCATGCTCAAAAATCCTGTGGTAAACTATCTCCAAGTGATTTCTATGTTCTTTTAAATCAAGAGAACATATTAGTAAGTCATTAATATACACAATAACAAATTTCAAATCTCCAAAAATATCTGCCATTCCTTTTTGGAATTCAGATAGCGCATTCTTCAACCCAAAGGGCATTACTTGACATCGGAACTGCCCATGTGGTACCACAAAACCAGTCTTGTATCTTTGATCCCTATATGGCAGAATCCACTCTTAAGGTCAAATTATCTAAACACATTATTATTACAGAATTTTTGAAATAAAGCTTCTTTAGATGGTAGAGGATACCTGATAGGCATCAAAGCATCATTTAATTCTCTATATTTAATTACCATCCGAGGTTTACCTCTCTTTTGTTTTGAATGCTTGTTGATATAAAATGCTGGGCAAGCCCAAGGGCTTCTGCTTGGTTCAATCAACTCTATTCCTAATAGTTCAAAAATCTCTTTTTTACAGAGTTTGAGCTCTAGTTGGGACATCTGGTTTGTTGATGATTTTTTAGGTGTTCCAAAGTAATTTTATTTGTAGGGAAGATCCAAAAAGTATTGCTCCCTTTGCCAAAATGCATTGGGTGCATCTGTTGTACATTCTGCTTCAATTTTCTCTTTTATTTTTCTGATGTATTTTGGCCCTTAGATATGAACATTTTTTATTAATTTGTTGATCTTTGCTAGCTTGTCAAGGGAACATTCATCTATATCTGGGATAGGATCTACAATTCTATTTGCATAGATGGACTTGCTCGAAATGTTTATATTTCTTCCTTGGATGTTGAGGCAAATATGGTTTGCTTCCACAACAAGAGGAATATGTTTCCTTACAAAATATTGTCCCAACAAAATATCACTACCTGTATCAAAACTGTACAGCTTTATAGAAGTATGAATTCTATCAAGAATAATCAGGAAATTAGGAGCCATAGCTCTGATAGTCATTAACGTCATATTTACAACTTTGAAATGCAAGTTTGTGGGTTGCCAATAATATCCATGAATGACACTATGTTTTGCACAGGAATTCATGGCTCCTGTGTCTAGTTGTGCATCCAAATAATATTGTTTATTACCACTGACTTTGACATCTACTCTAACAACAATCCTATCTTCAAATCCCTTCATCTGGAGAATAGATGTACTTGGTTCTGGCTAGTGATATTTTAGTATGCATTATAATGGTTGCTTCTCTCGGTTATGATCTTCTTATTCTTTGATCAAATCTTCAAATTCTTCTCTCATCATTGAATTTTTTAGTTCTGCAAGATGTTTCTATTTTTCGGCCAATTCCTTTTGGTCAACTCTCATACTAGTTAGAATTTAATTAACCAAACCTCTTTTTTCTTCAATGGTGGTTTCTAGATGTAATATTTCTCATTGTAGTTTACGAACCTGGTCTGGTTCTTCTTCTTCATCTGAGAGATTCTCAATGATGGGAGTGGCTTTCTTAAAACCATAATATTTTCTTTGATGAAGAAAGCTTACTTCTTCTCTTCTAATAGTAGATATGCATGGAAACTGCTTCTTTGGTGGAATGTTAGATGAGGGTGTAATGGAAATCTGTGTAGATGTGGTAGGTGTGTCACTTGGATAGTAGGTGCCAAGATTCACCACGCTTGGCTGCGTGATTTTGGCAAGTTGACGCTGGAGGGTTGAGAGATGTTCTGTGAGATGGTGTTAGATGGCGAAATCGCCTGGTGTGAGGGAAGAAATATGAGATTGTATAGATGCAATTTTAGAGCGGAGGTCTGCGGGATTTTCCAAATGAAACATCTTGACATCGGAAATGAAGTCAAGATCTAAGGTGGATTCAGAGAAAGATGAGTCTTAAACATGTGGAGATGGAGGGTTTGACTCATCTGAATATGTGTTTGAAAAATATTATTCATTTTGTGGGGGATGATTTACTTGCTCCCATTCAGTCAGATCATAAATATTATAAAAAATGTCAAACAATTTCTTTTGGAAATGAGTTTTACCCTTCAAAGGACATTTTCTTGCCCCATGGACCAACTTTCATACAAATAAAACAAGTTCTTGATTATGCTCTTTGTGCGCTTTCTTGCCTTCTCTTGAAATATCCTTTTCTTGGTCTCTGAAACCTTTGTCTCCTAGGATAAAACCTTCTGGGCTGGCTTTTCTTCATGCATTTTCAACATTGGCAATCACTTCCACATTGTCCTTTGCTAGCGTTCTTCTTTTTTCTTTTGCAAACAAAATGATAGGTTTCAACATATATATCAAAAACACTTGCATTGAAATCGAGTTTTTTCTTCACTGATTTGGCTATCTTCTTTCAGAGGCATTCTTTCTGTAGAGTAAATACAGTTTGTTCATGGAGACCTGTAAGAGAAAGATTTTCAATATCTATATTTTCAGCTTCAAAGCTAGCCCTGAAAAGGTCTGGGATTCTGCCAAGCATTATAGCTATTTTCTCAAATAAGCTATATTCTATGGGTCTCTTGCATTATAAAGAAGATCCTACATTGTGTAGAAGAACTTAGGAAGTTCTTTTATATCACAATGTCTTTGGCTCATGAACATATAATCATAATGATGGCCATCAACCTTACTTTCTCCATAAAACTTGTGGAGAACTGCCTTGACAAGTTCAATGACTGGCTTATCACTATTCATAATATTTAGCTTGTCAGATTCATGCATTCTAGACCACCATAATTCTAAGTTACCTTGGAAACCCCAAGTTATCCTTAAAGCTAATTATTACCATGAGACCTTGTTTCTATGAATGGACATTTGAGTGCTTGCCCATTCACTCCATGTATGGATTGCCATGAGGATTTCATTTTAGGACTTGCAGTTTAGATTTTTCATTGGAGCTTGATCTATGTTAAATCGACTAAGAGTATGGAACTCATTAATGTTTGAAGGAGCATATGGAGTTTTTCAAGGAGAACCATACTTGAAAATACACCACTTTTCCCATGCAGATTCAAAAGACTGGTTTGTTCCATCACCATCTGCACTTCTAGGTCTTTGGTTGGATCCTTCTTCCTCTTCTTTTACCATTTTTATTTTTGCTTTGTTTTGTGGTGGCATATTAAAGACTAGGATTTGTGATTGAACTAGAGCCACTTTTTCTCTAACAAATGAAATAAAATTTTCGAATTGAAAAATTATGGGATTATGTACAAAGAAGTGTTTGTGAAATAGTGGATTATTTTGCTTTTCAGGGTTCTTTTCTTTTAGCTAGAATGTCTGGCTATAAACTTCTGTTGTAGTAAGTGATTCTTCTAACCCTGGATTTTCTTTCTCGAAACTCAACTTTAAATATACTACTACTTACATAATTTTCTCTAACTTCATATTTACATCTTTAACTTATCAAAATTCTCAGAAGCTTTTTTACTCAAATCATCTAAACTAGAATGGAGTCCTCACACATGGGACTATACTTTTAGCACTTTTTGTGATAGGTCATCTAGATTCTATGCTACACATGTTAGCTGATAATTGTTCTAGTTTTGAAGCCTTATAATCTCTTTGGTCTTCTAATATATCACTTTCCTATATGTTAGGAAATCCACATCAGCTACAACATTCCCATCTTCGAAATTTTGTACAAAATTGCAAGGACCAAGTCTCCTTTCTGGGAGTAGAAGTTTTTCTAAATCTTCCCCTGCCTTTTCTCTAGGAAATGTGTATCTCATGAACTAATATATCTCGGAGAGGAAATCTATAGACATTCGTGACATTCTATATGTTGGCCCCAATGTTCCTCTTTCAATATGGACTGAGGTTTGTGAAAGCCTTGAAATTTTTGATCAAAACTTGGACTTCTAGAGGCAATACAAAATTTGCATTAAGAGGATGATTCATAATTGTATTTTGCTAGATGCTTACTAAGGTATGAAGTATCATGGTTTCTGATAGAGTGACTTCTAACAGGGATTTTGGATAATGTGGTTTCATTCCTTAGTCTAATGATTGGTCCTCTACTCAACTCAGAAATAAACAATCTTTTAGGTTTCGGAGTTAGAAAATACTTTTGAGACAATGGATGGTATTCTGTAGTCCACTTGTCAGGTATTGTTAATTGAGAAAACACTATTGTGATAGGATTGACATTACCAAGTCCAACCACCAATCCTTCTGTTGTGGCTCTCTGAGTAAGCTAAGGATTGAGTGTTGATAGAGTTGTAGAGACAAATTGTAAAAAAACAATGGAATGTAACTATGAAATATCAGTCTGCTTAGTCATATTAAAGCTAGAAAAATGGATGTAATCTTTAAGTAGCTAATTAATATGGGGATCGGTTAACGAAACTTGGTATCATGGGATGATGGATGACTAACTGGACCATTGTGAAAAGGGGACTCAAAACCACCTAGCAGGGCATCAATGAATTGATTATGGCGTGAATCAATAACATAAGCTAAGAGAGGCACATTCAAACCAGGTATGACAAGAGGGTTAATGCTAAATTGTATTAGCCCAATATGCACATACTTATAACCTTGTTCTAGTCCCCATTGGACGTCTTCTAGTTTTAGGAGAGGTATCTGATAATAGGTTGGGTAAGATTGATAGGTATATTTATAGAGGCATATCTAATGAGATTGGTTGCACAAAACTTAAACATTGGAAGGCTATAAATCTTATTAGGAGATATATGCGGAAACTGCCAATTAGGAATGGGGGTAAATTCCTGAACTACTACCCTAATATCATACAAGGGCTCAGATTGTGATTTTTTTAATGTCCTTCCAATCCAATTGGTTTTCTTTAAAGATTTCATATCAGCAAATAAATCAAAACTACTTGAGGCCATTTCTTACTGCAATTCACTACTTAGTATTTCGCAAGCAAGTAAGGAAAAGAAATATGTGAAGGTAAAATACTATGCACCTGCGAAATGGGACTCCCTCGGAGTTACAATACCTTCCTTTGGCTTACATTTTTTGGAAACACGATCCACTAGAAATCTTTGGTGCAATAAGATTTTATATAACGTATTCACACTACTAACCACATTTGCTTGCTATACTGATAGTTAATATGGCTCAAAATTCTTACTCAAATAATAAAGACAACTCACAAAATGACAAGGCACAACTTTTATTGGAAAATATAAAATATTACATCAGATACATTGTAAATACAAAGATTGACTGTAAAATCATTTATCAACTAGATTGAAAACGGGAAAGCCAAAGCTAACTTTGTTTAGAGGCTGAAGGTTTCTTGGCTCGTTACAAACTCTACTTATTACAATGCGATCTTCACACAAATTTTTTGGCTTTGATACCAGATTTTACAGACTTCAATCACAGAGCCGCAGATCGACCTTAACAAAGTCTCAAACTCAATACTTCCTAGGAGTCCCGTCACTTTAGGTTCACATATGCATCAAATTTCACATACGCAGGCTTGTCGAACTCAACCTAGGACATAATGAAACAAAGATTTAGAGAGAGAGAGAGCTCAGAAACAAAAATTCGAATGCCTATATGGCACTACATTTTCCTTATTTACAGGATTTCAAGAGAGCTTCAAGCACCTTGTCGAAATCTGACCTGTATACATAAAGTGTACAAACTATAGATCTCAAATCTAAACTTTTCCATAGATTCTCTGAAATGTGGGTCAAGTCCCACCAAAAGTTGGAGAAGTGCTTCGAGTTTCAGATATTCATCTGGAAAGTTAACCTAAAATTTTACTTTGGAGGATAGAACCCTCCACTTAATCATTTAAACTTTCCCGAAAATATCTCCTAAGATTTACACAATGAATATTTTATCGAAATCCAACAATACCAGTCACACTCATTGTCAGGTGACTAGACATGAAATAAAACCCACCATGCTTCCTTACAAAGATTATGTCAATCGCTTAGATATCCATAATGATCACTATCACTTGAATAATATAGATGTTGCGAACTTGGTGTCAAATGGGCTTCTACATGAGGTGGCATGATATTATAGCATGAAAAAAAAGGAGATCCATACATATTAGGTACCCTCTCATTTATAGGATTACAAATCGATCCAAAGAATTGAGATATATCCTTGTAGATGGGTTTCTCTGGTGGCTGAATAATAAAACCATGCCTCAGACTGATATCTTCTCAAAGATAATTGATAAATTCATGTTTTCTGATGGTCTAAAATATTCCTTCCCTCGGGCACCAATCATGTAGCAGTATTTTGAACCAGGGAGACCAATGATTGTAGGGGTTACACATAGAACTAAATTTGAATATAAACCAAACTTTCTTGGCATATTTCATGTACATCATGATATTAAAATAGTCTACATAGCTCAACCATGGGTCATCCAAACAAATATATCTTTTTCCTGCAAAAGGTGCAAATCTAATGGCCCCTTGAAACATTTTGGGTGACTCTATAAAATACATAATATTACTTACATTGCTATGGCTACTATTAACCTATTTTTCAAGAATGTATTCATATGCAAGAATCTCCTTGACCCTATCTATGAGACATTGACAACAAAATGACATATGATAATATTTACATATTAAAACCCACTGAAAACCCTCTAGAGCAGGGGGAGGTGTTGATGAAGTTGAAGCTGATGAAAAACTGAACACCTTGATTTCTTTAGGAACTACTTATCTTGTAAGAAAATTTGCTAAAAAATTATATTTTACCTTTTTATATTCAATCTCAAAGTCGAATCCATCCAACCATATGCTCCATCTTAGTATCCTATTGTTTCCTTGTCCTAACAATCTTTTGTTTCTAACCATTCTAGCCATATGTTTGAGGTTTGTTATTATAATAAATCTTACTGGCTTCAAGAACAACTTGAATCTTTTGATTCCATTTTTGATAGCAAGGATTTCTTTATGAGAAGATGGATACCTGAGTTAAGTGTCATTAAAACAACTTGATGCATATGAGAAAACTTCTTCCCTTTATGTATGCTTTTGCATCAAAACTCCTACCCATACTTCATTAGATGCATCTGTTTCTAAAATATAGGGAAATTCATATCTTGGAAGAACCAAACTTGGCAGATTTTGGACCTTTTGTTTAATAATTTGAACAGCAGTCGTCATAGATGGGGTCCATTATATTCCTCTGTGTTATGAAACCAACTCAAGAAAAGATAGATCAACGCCTTAGAATTCAGCCTCTTCGAGGGGGCAACCTCCTTTAAATTACATAAATGAACAATTCTTCGATGATACAAATGAAAAGACCTCCTTTCTATATATAGGAGTCTAAGGGGTTATAACATAATCAGATCCGACATAACAATAATAATGTAAGGGCACAATAATACCAATAGTGGGCTTCTATGGGGCACAATAGTAACAATATGGGAACTACATGGGTACATCAATATAATAAGTGGGTTATACTAATAACAATAAGGGGTTACACTAGTAGTATAGGGGCCTAACATGCCCCTCTCCTTCAAAAAGCGTTGTCCTCAACGCTTGAGTAGTTCTTGATGCTTCTATATAAAATTCTTGTCCTCCCATGTGGAATATTCAGCGGGTAAGTTCTTCCACTTGATGAGATACTCTGAAATTGATCGATTTCGTAGCTGTCGGGTTCTTTTTTCTGTGACTGCTCCAGGTTCCAATATGATTTTTCCTTCCTCTTCAATTTCTGGCAATATTGCTTGAATTGGGATCTTTTGCAACTTTTGAATAAGTGGCCATACTTCTTTGTCCTTATTCCATTCATCCCTTGCTTCGTTTATCCAATTTGGTTGGATAGTATAAATAGCACAAAACAATGCTTCCATATCCTCATCCTTGAAGAGTCTTCCCATTCTGTAAGGTCGCCATTTTTTAAGTGCATGTAGTATTGCCAACATTTCCTTCTCATAAATAGCTTGCTTGAGATGTAGCAGTAAAAATACCCAATCACCTACATCAAAACATTTTTCACTACGATGTTGATCTACCTGTTTTTTTTGTTTGATTTTGCACCGAAGTGGCATTATCCTTTAAAAGTTGGAGAACTTGTTGTTGATGCTCGATGTGATCTTTATCTGCTTGAACCTTTTTCTTCTTGATATGTCATTCTATCTTTTGAGGAGTGGTAATTTCTTCCAGTCCTTTACAAGATATGGTCGGATTCATTTCTTGATGCTCGATGTGATCTATCACTTCTTGAACATTTTTCTTCTTAATGTGTCCTTCTATCATGATAGTTTGAGGAGTGGTATTTTCATCCATTGAATTACAAGATATGGTTGGATTCATTTCTTCTTTCTCGATGTGATCTTTCACTTCTTGCACCTTTTTCTTCTTGATATGTCCTTCTATCTTGAGAGTTTGAGGAGTGGTAATTCTTACCAATGCTTTACATGATATGGTCTGATTCATTTCTTCTTTCTCTGGGGTGGTGTCCTGGCTATATCCTCTTCTTTTGATGTTTCTTGATCCTTTTCTTCCTCCTCTTCATATTCTATGTAAAATAATTTCTTCTCAGCACACCTATGACCTTTAGTGCATTTGCTATCACAATTGTAACAAAGCCCTTTTTCTCTTTTTTCTTCCAATTGTTGTGGTGTAACCCTTGTAGGTTATGGAAGGTTGGGAGAAACAACACTTCCATCTTTATAGTTGTGAGGGGTATGCTTCTTGGTTTCCATAATTTTGCTTTCCATTATGTCACAAAGCCCTTTTACTCTTTCCAATTGTTGTGGTGTTGCTCTAAAGAAGGTGTTGCTCTTTGTATCCTCATAATGTGCTATCATTTCCTCCGTGAAAATTGACCACATAACAAGTTTTTTACGAGAACAAAGCCCTTCATACCATAAAAATTGATCTGGTTCTAAATATGAAGATGCAATACATACCTTTTGTAACAGTTGTACACCATGTAGATCAAAATATTTCTCCATCTGAAGTATCCAATTTACCAGATCCTTGCCATCAAACTTCCTCATCTTGCTTTTTCTTGATTTTAGGAGCTTGACCTTGAAACGACTGTAACTCTGTACTTTCAGATCTTTAAGTTCTGAAATTGTGAACTGTAGTAGCCCTCTATGTCCTATTTCCAATGCCACCAGTCTGATCCAAATTGGATTCTCTAAGAACGAGTTATGCACAATCTCCCAAGATGACCTGATTATAGACCTTTCCAGAAGAGCGAAATTGTATGAAGTGCCACGTGTCACTGTTTCAACCTTTGGATCTGAAAAATGCATACAAGAAACTAAAGTCCATCCTATTTCTGTACCTTCTTACAAAATTTCAATTCGATCCCCAGAGAGAAAGTTATGACGATTTTCCCCAGGTCACCTATTTTGAATGTAATTCAGGAGTCTGCAAAAAGACCAACTTCCTCAGATCATATCTCCGTAAATATCACGTGAAACGCTCTGAAATTCGGACCCAAGGTTCAGCATGATTGCTTCTTAAATGGGTTTTTTTTGCGACTTCTGAAACGTCACAGAAAAAAAGTTATAGCGAAAATGCCACGATGACCTGTTTGGAGCAGCGAAACCCTAGAATCCAAAGCTCTGATACCAAATGTTATGAAACTAGCTCAAGAAAAGATAGAAAAGATAGATCAACGCCTTAAAATTCAGCCTCTTCGAGGGGGCAACCTCCTTTACATTACATAAATGAACAATTCTTCGATGATACAAATGAAAAGACCTCCTTTCTATATATAGGAGTCTAAGGGGTTATAACATAATCAGAGCCGACATAACAATAATAATGTAAGGGCACAATAGTACCAATAGTGGGCTTCTATGGGGCACAATAGTAACAATATGGGAACTACATGGGTACATCAATATAATAAGTGGGTTATACTAATAACAATAAGGGGCTACACTAGTAGTATAGGGGCCTAACACTCTGACCCTCTTCTATAGGACGATGACATCTTTAGCTTGATTTTCATAAAATTGTATAATGTAATTAAGGCTTCCCAATAACCTTTGCAATTTTCTGCGATCATGAATGGAATTTGGAAATTCTGTTAAAGCTTTCAACACATGTTCTTGCAATTCAAATTTGCCTTGCAATATGATTAGTCCTAAATATTCAATTCTAGTTTTTTCAAACTCAATCTTAGGTTTGCTGAGGACTAACCCATGCTTAAAAATCTTGTGGTGAACTATCTCCAAGTTCTTTTTATGTTCTTTTAAGTCAAAATAATAGATTAGCAAGTCACCAATATAAACAATAACAAATTTTAAATCTCCAAAAATATCTTCCATTCTTTTTTGGAATTCAGAGGGTGCATTCTTCAATCCAAAGGGCATTACTCGCCATTGGAACTACCCATGTGGTACCACAAAATAAATCTTGTATCTATCAGATGGTTTGATCCCTATATGCCAGAATTCACTTTTAAGGTCAAATTTTCTAAGCACATTATTATTACTGATTTTTCAAATAAAGATTCTTTAGATGGAAGAGGATACCTGATAGGCAACAAAGCATCATTTAATTCTCTATAGTTAATCACCATCCAAGGTTTACCTCTTTTTTTTCCGAATGCTTGTTGACATAAAATGTTGGGCAAGCCTAAGGGCTTCTCCTTGGTTCAATCAACTTTCTTCCTAATAGTTCAACACTCGTTTTTTTACAAAGTTCAAGCTCTGGGGGGACATTTGGTTTGATGATGATTTTTGAGGTGTTCTAGAGTAATTTTCTTTGTAGGGAAGGTCCACAAAGTATTTCTCCCTTTGCCAAAATGCATTGAGTGCATCTTCTGTACATTCTACTTCAATTTTATCTTTTATTTCTCTGATGTATTTTGGCCCTTGGATATCAACATTTATGATTACTTTGTTGATATTTGCTAGCTTGTTAAGAGAACATTCAACTATATCTAGGATAGGATCTACAATTCTAGTTACATATCTAGACTTGCTTGAAATTTTTAAAGTTTTTCCTTGGAAGTTGAGGAAAATATGGTTTTCTTCTATAACAAGAGGAATATGTCTCCTTACAAAATATTGTCCCAACAAAATATCACTACCTGTATCAAAACTGTACAAATTTACAGAAGTAGGAATTCCATTAAGAATAATCAGGAAATCAAGAGCCATAACTATGATAGTCATTAATGTCTTATTTATAGCTCTGAACTGGAAGTTTTTGGGTTGCCAATGATATCCAAGACTGGAAATATGTTTTTCACAAGAATTCATAGCTCCTGTTCCTAGTTTTGCATCTAGAGAATATTGTTTATAACCACTGACTTAGACATCTACTCTAATAACAATCCTATCTTCAAATCCCTTCGTCTGAAGAACATATGTACTTGATTATGGTTAGTGATCTTCTGGTATGCATTGTAATGATTTCTGCTCCCAGTTATAATCTTCTTCTTTGTTGAGTACATATTCAAATTCTTTTATCATCATTGAATCTTTTAGTTTTGCAAGTTGTTTTTGCTTTTCGGCCAATTCCTTTTGGTCAACTCCCATTCCAGTTAGAATTTATTTAACTAGACCCCCTTTTGTCCTCAATGGTGGTTTCTAGATGCAATATTTCTCCTTGCAATTTACTAACATGGTTTGGTTCTTCTTCTTCGTCTGAGAGATTCTCAATGATGGGAGTAGCTTTCTTAAACCCATAGGATTTTATTTGATCAAGAAAGCTTACTTATTCTTTGCTTATAGTAGATCTACAGGGGAACTACTTCTTTGGTGGAATGTTAGATGAGGATGTAATAGAAATCTATGTAGATGTGGTAGGTGTGTCACTTGGATAGTAGAAGCCAAGATTCACCATTCTTGGCTACGTGATTTTGCAAGTTGACGCTGGAGGGTTGAGAGACGTTCTGTGAGATGGTGTTAGATGATGAAATCTCCTGGTGTGAGGCAAGAAATACGAGATTGTTTAGATTCAATTTTAGAGAGGAGGTCTACGGTATTTTCCAAATGAAACATCTTGGCATTGGAAATGAAGTCAAGATTTGAGGTGTATTCAGAGCAATATGAGTCTTCAACATGTGGAGATGGAGGGTTTGACTTATCTAAATCTATGACTGAAAAATAATCTTCATTTTGTGGGGGATGATCTACTTGCTCCCATTTAGTTAGATCATAAATATTAGAAAAAATGTCAAACAATTTATTTTGGAAACGAGTTTTACCCTTCAAAGGATATTTGCTTGCCCAATGGCTCGGCTTCTTACAAATGAAACAAGCTCCTGATTGTGCTCTTTGGGCACCTTCTTTCCTTCTCTTGAAATATTCTTTTCTCGGTCACTGAAACCTTTGTCTCCTAGGGTAAAACCTTTCGCGTTGGATTTTCTTTGTGCATTTTCGACTTTGGCAATCACTTCCACATTGTCCTTTGCTAGTGTTCTTCTTTTTTCTTTTGCAACCAAAATGATAGGTTTCAACATCGATATCACAAACACTTGCATTGAAACTGAGTTGTTTCTTCACTGATTTGGCTATCTTATTTCAGAGGAATTCTTTTTGTAGCGTAAATGAAATTTGTTCATGGAGAACTGCACGAAAACGATTTTCAATATCTATATTTTCAGCTCTAAAATATATCCCTAACGAGGCTTGGGATTCTAACCGGCATTGCAAACAAATATTTTCTCAAATAAGTTGTATTCTATGGGTCTCTTGCCTTATAAAGAAGATATTTCATTGTGCAAAAGAACTCAGGAAGTTCTTTTATATCACAAAGTATTTGGCTCATGAACATATTTGCATAATGATGGCCATCAACCTTAATTTCTCCATAAAACTCATGGAGAACTGCCTTGACAAGTTCAACGACTGACTTATCACTATTCATAATATTGAGCTTGTCAAATTCATGCATTCTAGACCACCATAATTCTAAGTTACCTTGGAAACCCCAAGTTATCCTTAAAGCTAATTCTAACCATGAGATCTTGTTTTTGTGAATGGACTTTTGAGTGCTTTCCCATGCACTCCAAGTATGGATTGCCATAAGGATTTCATTTTTAGATTTGCAGTTTAGATTTTTTTCATTGGAGCTAGATCTATGTTAGCTCGACCAAGAGTAGGGAACTCATTAGTGTTTGAAGGATCATATTGAATTTTTCCAGGAGAACCAGACTTGCCATTACACCACTTTTACCATGCAGATTCAAAAGGTTGGTTTGGTCTATCGCCATCTGCACTTCTAGGTCTTTTGCTGGATCCTTCTCCCTCTTCTTTTACCATTTTTATTTTTGCTTTGTTTTGTGGTGGCATATTAAAGACTGAGATTTTTTATTGAACTAGAGCCAATTTTTCTCTAGAAAATGAAATAACATTTTCGAATTGAATTTTTTTGGGATTATGTATAGAGAACTATTTGAGAGATAATGGAGTATTTTTCTTTTCAGGGTTATTTTCTTCTAGCTGGAATGTTTGGCTATAAACTTTTGCTGTAGTAAGTGCTTCTTCTAACTCGGGATTTTCTTTCTCCATACTCAGATTTAAATATACTACTACTTTCATAATTTTCTCTAACTTCATATTTACATCTTTTAACTTATCGAAATGCTCAAAATATTTTTGACTCAAATCATCTAAACTAGAATGGAGTCCCGACACATGGGATTGTACTTTCAACACTTCTTGTGATAGGTCATCTAGATTCTGTGCTACACATGCTAGCTGATAATTGTTGTAGTTTTGAAGCCTTATAATCTCTTTGGGTTTCTCATCTACCACTTTCATATATTGTAGGAAATCTTGATCAGCTACAACATTCCCAACTTTGAATTTTTGTACAAAACTTCTAGTAACAAGTCTCCTTTCTAGGAGTAAAAGCTTTCTAAATATTCCACTTCCTTTTCTCTAGGGAGTGTGTATCTCATGAAATTAATATCTCTGAAAGAGGAAATCTGTAGACATTCCTAACATTCTGTATGTTGGCTCAAATTTTCCTCTTTCAAGATGAACTGAGGTCTATGAAAGCCTTGAAATTTTTTATCAGAACTTGGACTTCTAGATACAATACAAAATTTGCATTAAGAGGATGATTCATACTTGTGTTTTTCCATATTCCTACTAGGTCTAAAGTATCATGGTTTCTGATAGAGTGACTTCTAATAGGGATTTTGGATAATGCAATTTCATTCCTCAGTCTAATGACTGGTCCTCTAGTCGACTCAAAAATAGGCAATATTTTAGGTTCTGGAGTCAGAAAATACTTTTGAGACAATGAAAGGTATTATGCAGTCCACTCATCAGGGATTGTTATTTGAGAAAACCCTATTGTTATAGGAGTGACATTACCGGGTCCAACCACCACTCCTTCTACTGTGGCTCTTTGAGTAAGTCGAGGATTGAGTGTTGACACAGTTGTAGAGAAAAAGCATAAACAAATAGTGGAATGTAACTGGGAAATATCATATTACTCTGTCATATTAAAACCATAATAATGGATGTAAGCTTGCAGTAGTTCATTAATATGGGGATCGGTTAACAAAACATGGTATTGTGGGATGATGGATGACCTAACTGGACCATTGTGCAAAGGGGCCTCAAAACCACCTAGCAGGGCATCAATGAATTGATTATGGCATGAATCAATAACACAAGCTAAGAAGGACACATTCAAACCAGGTTTGATAAGAGGTTTAATGCCAAATTGTATTAGTCCAAGATGCACATACTTATAACCTTGTTCTAGTCCCCATTGGACATATTTTGGTTTTATGAGAGGCTTCTGATACATAGGTTGGGTAAGATTGATAACAAATATTACATCAGATACATTATAAATATATAGATTGACTGTAAGAGCATTTATCAACTAGATTGAAAACAGGAAAGTTGAAGCTAACTTTGTTCAGAGGTCGAATGCTTCTTGGCTCGTTACAGACTTTGTTACAATGTGGTCTTCACACAACTTTTTGGCTCTGCAAACTTCGATCACAAAGGCGCGGATTGACCTTAAAAAAATGTTAGAGTCAATACTTCCTAGGAATCCCAAGACTTTAGGTTCACATATGCGTCAAAGTGCACATGCGCAAGCTTGTCGAACTCAACCTAAGACAAAATGATACAAATATTTAGAGAGAGAGATCAGAAACACAGATTCAAATGCCTAAATGGTGATACATTTTCCTTATTTATAGGATTTCAAGAGAGCTTCAAGCACAATATCTAAATATGACCTGTCTAAATAAAGTGTACAAACTATGTATCTCAAATCTAAACTTTTCCATCGATTCTCTGAAATGTGGGTCATGTCCCACCAAAAGTCAGAGAAGTGCTTTGAGTTTTAGATATTCGTCTGGAAATTTAACCTAAAATTTTACTTTTGAGGACAAACCCGTGCTAATTTCATTGATATATCAAACAAAATTACATACACTAATACGATGTATTTTAAATTCTTAACATAGATTGTCACAAATGAAACTATATGAGTACAACAACAAAAAGGTTTAAAAAAATTACAGATATGCATGTAGTCCATAATTTACTAGTCACAAAATAACCTCTAGAAATACCTTGATGTGGAGTCCATACTATTTCATATAATGCCACAAAGATAACCACTAAAAACTTGTATGAGGTGAAAAACCCTTTGGCAGAGAGTAAAAATAAAGTAGGGTTCTTCACACTGTCACCGACATAAAATGATTGGCCTAATATCCTCAGGAAATAATCACCATAGCAGCAGAAGATAAAAAAAGAAATCTATTGGTGCTTGGAACAGAGCTAAGCCTAAAAAAGATAATGCCGCATCCATATACAACCATTGATAGAACTCAAAGTGATCTGCACCTTAGGAATCAGTTACATGTCATGTCCTCTGTCCAGAAGAATTCCCTCCTTAAAAAGATTATTGACTTCAAGATTTCTTTCCCTGTATATATGCCTGCAAGAGAAGTATGCAAAGCCAAGACATATCTTCTAATATCTTCCATAATGTTTGACAGATATATGTTTATGCACTGTAGAGATGCATGGACCCAATTGATCACCAACATTGAGTAACCAAAAATTGTGATATGTCATAACATTTCTCAAGGGTGAAAGCTATCAAAGATCTACATGTAAGGGATTCAACTAGTAGTTGTTTGTGCCAAAGATAAAATAATTTTAATGCGATAAGAATGTTAATCAGTTAAGTGAATGATGAAACAATAAAAACCTCGGGTTAAGTTTCCATGTAAATAAAATAAAGCCAAGGTCAAGTGACATGTATTCCAAGATGAATGAAGGGGAACAATATTTGATTCAGAATCACTTATGGTTCATTATTGGCTATGGAAATTGGAATTGGTATTGGAAAAGGTAAAATAATATAAATGGAAATTTAATACAAGAAATAAAGGAAAACAAGAGAAAAGGAAGATGAAGGGACAAAAATATGCATGCAAAGGAAAATGAAGGAAAAGTAAAGGAAAAAAGAAAAGAAAAAGGAAAAAACATTTGCACACGCTCTTGGACATTCTAGCATTCACTTAGAGAAGAGATGAGAAAGAGAGGGAGAGCAAGCACTTGGACATAAGGATGACTGAAGCAAGCAAGAAATTAAGGAAAAGTAAGGAGCACAAGAGGAAGTTTGGACAACAGTAAAAAAGGGCAGGAAATAACCGTGGATTTGCAGGTAACAATGTGCATAGCATGTTGGGATTTGATGCATGGTCTATGCATTAGTTTATTGGTAATGTTTCTTGTCATTGGCATGGGATTTTCCCGGATTTACAGTGATGTACGACCTTGCCTTTTCCATTTTCTAGATAGCCATGATGTAGCAGGTTCCCTATTTTGGTTAAGCTTTGGATTGCTGGTAGATTTTGGATCTCGGTTGCGCTGGTCTTAGGAAAATTCCCAAGGGTTGAGGGTGGAGATGGTTTTCTCTTGGAACTCTTGATAGCAGGCTAGAGAGATGAAAATTTCTCTGGGTATGCTGAAGAAAGTTTGAGGCATTCAAGCTTGTATTGGTTTTGGTGATTTATGGACTTGTTTAAGTGAAATCACTGTGGTTGAGGGTTGAGGTGGTTTAGCCTCTAGATTCCCTTGTTGGTTTTGTTTTGGTTTATCCCATGTGATCCCACATTCATGCTTGGAATATGGCATGACGGTGACTAGCTGAAAGAAAGATTTGGTTCAATCCAATCTATGGTCATGTGGTATGTGGAAGTCTCATACTTGGTTGAATTTATACATATGTTATTATGTTCTATTTCTTGTTGAGAACAATGAACACACATATTGGTTCTTGTGTGGATTTTATGATTGGTTTTTCAGGGACATATTTTGATTAAATGTTAGTTATAAGCATGATACATTCTTACTGTATGATGTGATCTTGTTATGGATCTCATTCATGCTTTGATAAGTTGTTGAATGGTTATATGAATGCATGAGCTAACAAGTGTTGTTGCAACTAGTATGAGAGGGTAGTAATCCTTCTTGATTGTTCTCTGATGGAACTAAGGAAATTATGATCAAATATGCATTCATGACCTTTAGTTACTATGTTTACTAAGTGTTTGTCTAAATTTTCATTATGTGTTTAGCAAGCTTGGGCAAGATCTAAGCCTAAGTATAGATTATGTAGACTTGCGATCATCATAGACTGGATTCTAGAAAGCTCTGGGAAGTTCTAGATAGTGTCTTGTGGAATAACTTTGAAAATATAGCATTGAATCTGCAGCCATAGGCACAGAACTAGAGATTTTCAGTTTTAGCTACACAAAGGACAACTTGTGCTCGTAGTTGGAGCTTATAACAACATATACTAGACTGCATGTTTGCGACTTGGCTGTAAATCTTGGTAAAAAGATAGTTCTAGCTAAGGGAAATATCATCAGTGGATGTTGTCTAACATCTAGGTGATTAGGTGTCCCTTGGAGGTTGCAGTAAGTTACAAGATGGTAGAATGCACTTCCATAAGTAGAAATTGGATGTTGGGTCATGCATAGTAACTATCATCTCATGTTTACCTTATTGAGCTTGTAAAAGCAAGTAGATGTGGGGTGGGGTGTTATAGAGTGGTATCAGAGTGAGGTTGCAGCATTGGACCTCAGGGTAAATGTAGATTGTTATGCATTCATGTTAGTTGTATATATGTTCTCCATGTATGCATGTTAGTTACTTATTGATATTTCTATTATATCATGCACATGATATGTTTTGTCATGCTAATCTGGATTGACATGTTAAAATGCAATAGCCTCAATAGCAATAAGTTGAGGTATTATTTTGATTATGATTTTATTTAGCTAACAATGGCGTATTACATGAAATAAAAGGCCAATAGATGAAGAGAATAATAGTTGAGTACAATTCATATGACTCCCCGTATGGGACAGAAGAGACATTGGTGGGATGGGAGAGATCAATTGATCAACAAGGAGAAGGAGACTCTCTTGATTTAGCATATACATTGAGAAGTTTGAAGGAAGAGATCATAAGTTGCAAGGAAGATAATGAGAGGTTGATTGAAGCATAGGAAAAGCTTTTGAAAGCTCAAGAAAAGCAAGCTGAGGTCAATGTAGTTATTATTCAGATCTTTTTAGATTTGTAGAAGCAGGGAGAGCTAAGAATCAATCATGGAGATAAACAAGAAGAAAATACTAATGGAGTAGAAAAAGTAGGTCTCAGAAAAGGCATAGGCTAGACAAGGATGATATAGTGAAGAGTGGCAGACTCTTGGATACACCTGAGAGGAGGGCTAGTACTCATGGATTTTATTCTAGCTTTGCTTCTAGGAGACATCATCACCATTACTGCCAACATCGTTATAGGAAGAGTGAGAAGGGATATTTCCCAGAAGAGTTCAAGAAAGTTAAGCCTCCTACTTTTGTTGGTGAGTTGACTAAGTAAGAAGATGCAGAAGTGTGGCTTCTTAGGATGAGGAAATTATTCAGACTTCATGATTACTCTAAGAACATGAAAGCCAAGATAGCTACCTTCAGTCTTAAGGGAAAATAAAATATCCAGTGGGAATATGTTAAGCATGTTAGAGGTATCAGGGAAGAGGAGTTGACATGGAAGAATCTATAAGACTCTTAAGGAAGAAGCACCTATCTGAGAGATATTATGATGGAAAGGCCAAGGAATTTTATGAGATCAAGATGGGTAACATGACATATGAAGAATATACAACCAGATTTCTAGAGCTACTAAGATATGTGCCCTATATCAAGGATGAGAAAGAAAATATCCAAAGGTTCATAAAGGGATTGCCATTTTCATTCAAAGATAAAATTGAGTTTGATGAGCCCCAGTCTTTGAAGGAAGCTATTAGGAAGTTGAAGCATTTTTATGAGTAGTCAAAGTGCAAGCTTGAGTTCAAGCATGATTGGAAGGGTAATGAGAAGACTAAAGGAAAATGGCCTAAGAAGCGAGGAATATCTGAGGATGTAGGTGTGTTGTGACAAGCAACAACCCCCCCCCTTTTTCATTTAAGTGTTGTCCATAATACTAAATGAATGGGGACCCTTAGTTAAAATTTAGGAAAAGCAAGAGTTTCCTTTCTTCAAAATAAGGTTACCATCGTAAGCTTAGGAAGATCTTTTGAATACATTAAAACCTAAGTTTATGATGAGAAAAAATTCTTTAAAAAGCTGCATCATAAAATAATAGATAAGCACCTCCATTTTGGTATAATCCCGGTATGTGCAAGATTCTCATACTAAGCAATATATCGCATCGCAATAAGGTAATGCTAATGAGAAAGACTTCAAGATTTTCCGATTTGCGATAACCCCGATCGCATATCGCAGGGAATGGGCTAACAAAATATGGCAAGCATAAAACTTCTGCGATCTGCGATGTTGCGATATTGTGATAAAGCGATGGTTGTGATATTAAGCCAAATCAACTCTGCGATGTTATATTTGTGAGTCGGTGCGAGAGTGCGATAGTGCAATAATGCGATGTCGCGATCTGCGACGATTGCGAACCAAATCGCAAAATCACTCCATCACGAATCTTTCGGGCACGCTATTCAAGAAAAGCCACTTACCATAATCTGACTCAAGATCATGTGCTTTTAATGATAATAAAGGAATTAGTTGTCATCTATTAAATGTAGACGCGTGCTTTTGCAAAGAATTACTTCACGTAAGGTGGCATATTTGATATATCTGCTGCATTTAAGACTCTCCCATCACCTTTCTTGATCAGTCATTTCCATTTCGCTTGTGAGCTGCAGGAACGAAGAACGAAGGACGATACCAAGCCATACGCAAGAAGAAATGGGAAAGAAAAATAAGGCTCAGGGCTCTGAGGTGAAGGAAATGGCACCTTTATATACAGACACAGCTTGTAGCAGAGACGCAGGGATATCGACGTGGGAAAGCATGTACAGACTGCTTGAAGAAGAAAACCCCAGAATAATGAAGGTTACCGCTGTCGCAGACTCACAGGGCTCTTCCGAAGCATCCTTAGAAGAACTAGCGTGCTCATTCCTTCATCGGATAGCAGCAAGGCCCAAAATTCTCCCATATATGGATATGATCAAGTGGATACTTGACAATGCAGAAATGAACAACAGACAGTTCAAGATGCAAGGACATGGGCTCATCGGGTCATTCGCTACACAAGACTTAAAGCTCATGTATCATCTTCCTGAACCGCAGGCGACTTACAATGCACAATTCATTAAAAAATTTGTGGCGGAGAACCCAAACCTATCAGAGACCACCAAAGATTGGTCCAGAAAAGATGAACCGCTCAAGAAAGATAAAAACGGTATGCATAGCACTGGTTCCCTCACCTCTTCGTATTGTTTTGCTGCGGCCATGCTTTGTAGATTATTTGGCATGCCAGATATCAATAAGTTTTCGTCTGAATGGTTACCATTGATCGGTGCTGCCACAAATGCTGTTATTATAGATTGGGCCAAGATCTTTTCTGATAACCTATTCACGGCTATTATCAATTACCGGTCTAAAATATCCATGTCTCAAAGGATCTATCCTCCTTTTTACCTATCTGCATATGTTATGGATTCTATTTGTTATGTGTCTAAATTTCCCGCTATGGGTTGGAAATGGACAACTCAGGACCCATTACCCATCCATGTTTATCATAAGATATTATGGGATTCTCAGTTCATTCCACATTTCTACCAGATTTGTCACGGGCTTATCTTACCCATGTATAGAATGATGTATGATAAAGACCCCCCGAGGTGCTCACCTGAGGCACAGATAGATATCATCCCCATCGCAAGATGGTTCGGAGAAGAATGGTTCACCTATATTAGAGTATTTGGAAGCACCCTCCCCCCTCATGTCCTGCCTTTGTATATCCCTAACGAACTTCTGGCTCGAGAAATTGCATATCAAACCTGTTCAAAAGGCGGCCTAACTAAAGACCTAAAAGACAAAAAGAAGGCCATGTGGCCACAGTTTCCTGTAGCTTGTGGGGCCTTATCATTGTTCGATGTAGGTCACGCGTTCACCGAAGTAGAGAATATGACGTGTCTACAATTATTTAAATTCCCGGCAAGGCCATTTGACCCAAATGAGGTTGCCCAGGATTTCACAACGAAAGTCAAGATAAAAGTGTTCGTTGGAAAGAAGGATTTATTTGATGATTTATTTCAGAGTAAAATCTCACTTCAGGAAATTTTTCGGGAAGCCTAATCACGATTTTCTCCAGATGACCTCCAAAGATTCATGGTATACAGGGAAAGAAGACTAGCCAGTGTTCCTCTAGAAAAGCTGCGACTATCTGCCAGAGAACCGACTCCAAGCATTAGCCTTAGTGGGAATTCAAGCGCTTCCGTATCTAAATCTAAGACTGGACAAGAGATGCCTGAGCATTCTAAAAGATCCGAAAACAACCAAGATAGGAGCGAAGAGTCAGCTAAAGACACCGCTCAGTGAATGGAATTTACACGACAACAGGTTATTACCTCCCCGCCAAGAGATGTCCCCCCTCTCGTCATTGAAGCACCACCCATCACAACAGAATTAGATAAGGAATGGGAAACCTTCAACGAACTGATCAATCTTGAAGGACAAGCCCCAAAAACACCTATGAGCAATACACAGGTAGCACAAGAAGTGGGCTCAGTGTTGCTCTTCAACGAGTGGGACGATCAAATCAGGGAGGCAGAACAAGCAGAATGGAAGCAGAAGGCGCAAGAAAAGGGAAAAGCGGTCCAAGCACTAAACAGGTTAAATTGGGAGTGTTACTGGGCATACTTGGTGAAGCCGCATAGTCAGTGGATGACTGTGAAATGTATCATAAATGCGCCCGAGAAAGTGGTGCCAGCTCTCATAGATTCTGTTTTCTCAGCCCAGCTCAAAGCAGAAGTCAGCCAGCCGACTCTCCTCAAACCAATGATGAATGCATGCAGCTTTAAAGATCAAATTCAAAAGTAGCTTAATTTAGAATGTTGTTTTTACTTAAAAATTTAGATTAGAAAAAGGACTGTCATTTGAAAACCGCATCATAAATTTTGTAAATAAACTATTATTAGAATTAGGAAGTAGTATTTAAACCCTTCTCGTGCATTTAGAGAAGGGTCCAGAAATTTGTCAAAAACTTGTCCTCAGAACATGCACTTTTGCACCCTCAAAGGAGGTTTTGATGAATGAATGGATCAAGGTTTATTAATGTTTGCATTTGATATCTGCTACTGATGTTGCACTTCTATACTCTTGGTAGATATTAGAACAAGTAGAGATAAATCATTGTTGCTTGAAGCTTATGAGTAGGACCAATCATAAATGGTACTTTTATCTCTTGGCCATTTCTGCTTATATTCTTAAAGTGATATACAGTTTTTAGTTGTTTATATGTTATTGCATGAATGTTTGAGTTACCATTTGGCACTTTTGTACGGTGGAGTCATTTATTTATGTTTGATATATGAATAACTTATTATGCGATATGCTGTTCACAACTGTTTTGCCTAACTTTTTATGCAAAGTGGTTCATCTTAATTGATTTCCATTCTTATGATAGCTGAATGATCTTTATTACCAGTTATTATTTGAAATCTCTTTAAATCGCATAATAGAAGAAATACATCCCGGGTTAGCATAGATTAGATGTGCTGTTTTCATTAGATTACAATAGCATAGAATTAGATTAAAGTAGCTTAGATTAGAACTCTTAGATCAACATCATCCAACTCTGCACACACACACACCCTTAGATTGGGAAACTGGTCCCATTATCCCTAGTCGGATCCGCTACACCAAACGGATAAGGAGCTGCCAACCAAGGTCCGGACCGGGTGGGTATCCCCCTTGTTGTCGACCCGATTTTCGGGGCTTCAACATATTTGGCGCTAGAAGGAGGGCCTGAGCATAATGTCTGTTGGAATGGCTTGAAATCGTAAACATTTGAATTAGGATGGCTGCTCACAAACTTCCCATTTGGAGTTGCATCCATGTTCGTGCCTCTTCCAACACTCCACCTGAAGTGGTAAGACTCTTGTCTCAGGTAAAATTCAATGGTAAGAATAATTCTTCTGCTTTTAATCATGCCCTTCAATTTATTCAAAGTGTTTCAAGTTCGAACGTTCAAAGAATTGATGAAGGAATTTTATGCAGAATTTTTACTCTCACATTCACGGCGGAAGCTAGAAAATGGTGTAGAACCCTCCCAGTTGCCTCGATTCACAGCTGGGACCAATTTGTCAAGGCTTTCATTTGTAAATTTGATTGCTATGATTATGATCAGGTATATGATGTAATTGAGTATCTACGAAAAGAAGATGAATCTGTTAGGGATTTTAATATGCGATTTCATCTTGATTGTCTAAAATATGATCTTGAAAATGAACTCATGAATGAAGAATCTTCAGATTATGCTGAGCATTCCCTACCTCCTATGTCCGATCCATCAGAAATTAGTCCAAGTCTTGTTTTATTTTCTTCTAATAGGAATGAAAATTCCAATTTGAATGTGCCAATCACTCATGATGAAGAAACTTCCCAAAGCTTAGGAAACATGCCTGCTCTAATGCAAGAAGACAAAAGCGAGAATGTTGAAAGAAAGCCTGCCTTGGAACCAGAAAGCAACTTGGAGACAAGGTTAGATAATATCATCGCAAGTCAACAAATGCAGATGCCAAGGTTAGAACAGCAAATTAATTCTCTTTCGGAAAATACAAACACGCAAAGGTATGATCTAAAGCCCGATGTCTACAATGAATGCGATAAATAAGATTTTTTCACGATGATATTTTCAAATGCATTGTTTCAGAATCACATTTTTCTATTTATCCTGATGTATTTAGTGATGATAATTTTTTCCCCCTCAGTATTAATGATATCTCAAAAAGTACAGAGGATTATTCAAATGAATCACCATTAGGTTTTCAAGATAAAGAGGCAGCTATAGAACATCCTTTGGTCATTTACAAACAAGAACGACTTGACCTTCCTTTTTTGAAAATATTGGATAAAAAAGAAAAATCTAGAGAAACCTGTGAAATCATTTATGATAGCTACTTTGATGATGATGATGTTGATTTATCTCAAGTAACTCAACAGAGCTCAGATAATGAGAGATATTCTAATTCAAGAATCATATCAGTCGATTCTCATTCCAGAGTGATGGATCATTTGCATGATTTTACTATCCAAAACAATATCCCGATCTATGATTCGTATCATGAGAAAACCCCCATGCCTGTTCCCAATCATAACTTGTTTTCTGATTCACAAGACGTAATTCGAAATTACTCGGATCCCATAATTATGGCCAGTTCTTGTGAAAAAGAAGATATTTCAAGTCAATCCCAGTTGTGCTGTAACGTTAGTTTTACAGATAATCATTGCATTCTTTTTCGCTTGCACTCATTTTGTATAAAATCGGATTGTATTTTAAATTTTCAAACTTTTGATAGATTACTATGGTATATTGAGCACCTTATCAAAAAACATTCGAAATATGTATTACCATTTTGTAAAACTAAATTGTGTCAAGGAAATACAGAACTTCTTCAATTCCACGATCAATCAATATCAGCCTTTCAGAAGAAACTTCTATGTCATGCAAAACATCATCAACGAAAGAAAGTATTTTTGGAAACTTGCCAGCAATTCGCGTTAATTAATAAATCTCTTTCCAAAAATTTCCATCTATTCTTCATTGATTTACTTAGTGATTTATATGTGGAAACTTTCCTTTTACGAGAAATTGCTAAAAGCTTGACTTTAACGCATAGTAGATTACAGGCCATTAAAACTAAAAAATCATATTCCCAACCTGGCTTGTCATCTTTCCTATTACATGATCACCAATCCATAACAGAAATTCATCCTGATTTTTATGATCCAATAGGTATCCAATTGGACAGAAGATTTCATAAGAAAGAAATTTCAGGCGGAATTCCGACTGAAGTTACACTTTCTAATCCTACATTCAATATTCATAGTCCAAAAAAAGTTTTATTCTTAACACTGATGTTTAAAAGGTACATATGTGTAGGAATAAAAATGAAAAGATGGTTTCACTGGAAATATCATTTTACCTAGTCAATTTGTCTGTGTATAGTTAGAATAGAAGTAGGGGTAGTTTAGCTAGGTTATTAGGTGGATAATTTAATTTTTAAATGTTGGTAGGCAAAATAAAAGAAGAAATTATCCCTATCATGTACATAATCCAAGGGAATAGTTACCTCTCATTTCTTTAAATATTTTCCTCCCTAATAAAATTTGCCTGTGGTTAACAACATTTGACATTTACTAAAGACACCATTTCTCTATCATATTTTGAACTTCTGCTTGTATAAATAGCAAATCTTTTGGAAACTTGATCTTTATTATTAATAGATACAGTTAAAAACTTTAAACCAGATATGATACTAGTTTCAACTTCAAAAAATTTGACGAAAGAAATCTTAGTGAAGAAATTGTTTTATATCAGTACAATGAAAGGTATCAATAACAAAATGAGAATTCCCTGTAGAACAGCCATTTCCAAAAAAACTCTATTATTTTCGTCTAGGGCTTTCTTAAGGAAAAAATGACTTCTTCCCTGCTAAAGAAAATCACAGCATCTAGAGAAACAACCCAAGGATACACTATATCTTGAAGAATAAGAGGTCTCATCACGAGCCGGCTTATCATGATCACAGATATTATAACTTGCTGTCTTTGCCATTACTGTCCACCAAAACAGGGCAACGACTTAAGATTGTTGAGATCAAAAGACAAGGGGTCTCATCATGAGCCAGCTTGTTTAGCAAAAGTGTAAATCAAGTGAATGACTGTGTCATAATTTGGCTACCAAACCAAGACATTTTTCTTTAAGAAAAAAAAAGAAAAAAAAAGTGTCAATATGGGTTTTTCTTTGAAAGTTGTAGATCGCCTTAAGCAGGATAAAGGATCATTATTGGGTAATAGGTAACCCTGTCGAGGCTATGAACGCCTCCTGGCAGTAGAGGCTCTACCTATGACAAATGAGCATATTTAAAAAACTGGTACACAGGGAAGACCTTATTTTATCTTTACAAGACCAAGTAATGGCTGATGTAAATGCAAGGACAAGCTGAGGAAGCAAATAATTAAAATAGAAAGAGGTTGGAACAAAATGTCATTGACAGTTTGGAGTATAATACGCTTTATCTTTTTATAATAAAGTTTAAATTTCTAAAAAAAAAATGTTTTGGAAATTTGAAAAGTTCAATAGAAAATCAGAGATAATTGGTTCTCCCAAGTGAATTGCCAATTGTTGTGACCAGCAACAACCCCCCCCCCCCCCCTTTTTAATTTAAGTGTTGTCCATAATACTAAATGAATGGGGACCCTTAGTTAAAATTTAGGAAAAGCAAGAGTTTCCTTTCTTCAAAATAAGGTTACCATCGTAAGCTTAGGAAGATCTTTTGAATACTTTAAAACCTAAGTTTATGATGAGAAAAAATTCTTTAAAAAGCTGCATCATAAAATAATAGATAAGCACCTCCATTTTGGTATAATCCCGGTATGTGCAAGATTCTCGTACTAAGCAATATATCGCATCGCAATAAGGTAATGCTAATGAGAAAGACTTCAAGATTTTCCGATTTGCGATAACCCCGATCGCAAGATCGCATATCGCAGGGAATGGGCTAACAAAATATGGCAAGCATAAAACTTCTGCGATCTGCAATGTTGCGATATCGCGATAAAGCGATGGTTGCAATATTAAGCCAAATCAACTCTGCGATGTTATATTTGTGAGTCGGTGCGAGAGCGCGATAGTGCAATAATGTGATGTCCCGATCTGCGACGATTGCGAACCAAATCGCAAAATCACTCCATCACGAATCTTTTGGGCACGCTATTCAAGAAAAGCCACTTACCATAATCTGACTCAAGATCATGTGCTTTTAATGATAATAAAGGAATTAGTTGTCATCTATTAAATGTAGATGCGTGCTTTTGCAAAGAATTACTTCACGTAAGGTGGCATATTTGATATTTCTGCTGCATTTAAGACTCTCCCATCACCTTTCTTGATCAGTCATTTCCATTTCACTTGTGAGCTGCAGGAACGAAGAACGAAGGACGATACCAAGCCATACGCAGGAAGAAATGGGAAAGAAAAATAAGGCTCAGGGCTCTGAGGTGAAGGAAATGGCACCTTTATATACAGACACAACTTGTAGCAGAGACGCAGGGATATCGACGTGGGAAAGCATGTATAGACTGCTTGAAGAAGAAAACCCCAGAATAATGAAGGTTACCGCTGTCGCAGACTCACAGGGCTCTTCTGAAGCATCCTTAGAAGAACTAGCGTGCTCATTCCTTCATCGGATAGCAGCAAGGCCCAAAATTCTCCCATATACGGATATGATCAAGTGGATACTTGACAATGCAGAAATGAACAACAGACAGTTCAAGATGCAAGGACATGGGCTCATCGGGTCATTCGCTGCACAAGACTTAAAGCTCATGTATCATCTTCCTGAACCGCAGGCGACTTACAATGCACAATTCATTAAAAAATTTGTGGCGGAGAACCCAAACCTTTCAGAGACCACCAAAGATTGGTCCAGAAAAGATGAACCGCTCAAGAAAGATAAAAACTGTATGTATAGCACTGGTTCCCTCACCTCTCCGTATTGTTTTGCTGCAGCCATGCTTTGTAGATTATTTGGGATGCCAGATATCAATAAGTTTTCGTCTGAATGGTTACCATTGATCGATGCTGCCACAAATGTCGTTATTATAGATTGGGCCAAGATCTTTTCTGATAACCTATTCACAGCTATTATCAATTACCGGTCTAAAAGATCCATGTCTCAAAGGATCTATCCTCCTTTTTACCTATCCGCATATGTTATGGATTCTATCTGTTATGTGTCTAAATTTCCCGCTATGGGTTGGAAATGGACAACTCACGACCCATTACCCATCCATGTTTATCATAAGATATTATGGGATTCTCAGTTCGTTCCACATTTCTACCAGATTTGTCACGGGCTTATCTTACCCATGTATAGAATGATGTATGATAAAGACCCCCCAAGGTGCTCACCTGAGGCACAGATAGATATCATCCCCATCGCAAGATGGTTCGGAGAATAATGGTTCACCTATATTAGAGTATTTGGAAGCACCGTCCCCCCTCATGTCCTGCCTTTGTATATTCCTGAAAACTTCTGGCTCGAGAAATTGCATATCAAACCTGTTCAGAAGGCGGCCTAACTAAAGACCTAAAAGACAAAAAGAAGGCCATGTGGCCACAGTTTCCTATAGCTTGTGGGGCCTTTTCATTGTTCGATGTAGGTCACGCGTTCACCGAAGTAGAGATGACGTGTCTACAATTATTTAAATTCCCGGCAAGGCCATTTGACCCAAATGAGGTTGCCCAGGTTGCCCAGGATTTCACTTCAAGAAATTTTGCGGGAAGCCCAATCACGATTGTCTCCAGATGACCTCCAAAGATTCATGGTATACAGGGAAAGAAGACTAGCCAATGTTCCTCTAGAAAAGTTGCAACTATCTGCCAGAGAACCGACTCCAAGCATTAGCCTTAGTGGGAATTCAAGCGCCTCCGTATCTAAATCTAAGACTGGACAAGAGATGCCTGAGCATTCTAAAAGATCCGAAAACAACCAAGATAGGAGCGAAGAGTCAGCTAAAGACACCGCTCAGTCAATGGAATTTACACGACAGCAGGTTATCGCCTCCCCGCCAAGAGATGTCCCCCCTCTCGTCATTGAAGCACCACCCGTCACAACAGAATTAGATAAGGAATGGGAAACCTTCAACAAACTAATCAATCTTGAAGGACAAGCCCCAAAAACACCTGTGAGCAATACACAGGTAGCACAAGAAGTGGGCTCAGCGTTGCTCTTCAACGAGTGGGACGATCAAATCAGGGAGGCAGAACAAGCAGAATGGAAGCAGAAGGCGCAAGAAAAGGGAAAAGCAGTCCAAGCACTAAACAGGTTAAATTGGGAGTGTTACTGGGCATACTTGGTGAAGCCGCATAGTCAGTGGATGACTGTGAAATGTATCATAAATGCAGCCGAGAAAGTGGTGCCAGCTCTCATAGATTCTGTTTTCTCAGCCCAGCTCAAAGCAGAAGTTAGCCAGCCGACTCTCCTCAAACCAATGATGAATGCATGCAGATTTAAAGATCAGATTCATAAGTAGCTTAATTTAGAATGTTGTTTTTACTTAAAAAATTAGATTAGAAAAAGGACGGTCATTTGAAAACCACATCCTAAATTTTGTAAATAAACTATTATTAGAATTAGGAAGTAGTATTTAAACCCTTCTCATGCATTTAGAGAAGGGTCCAGAAATTTGTCAAAAACTTGTCCTCAAAACATGCACTTTTGCACCCTCAGAGGAGGTTTTGATGAATGATTGGATCAAGGTTTATTAATGTTTGCATTTGATATCTGCTACTGATGTTGCACTTCTGTACTCTTGGTAGATATTAGAACAAGTAGAGATAAATCATTGTTGCTTGAAGCTTATGAGTAGGACCAGTCATAAATGGTACTTTTATCTCTTGGCCATTTCTGCTTATATTCTTAAACTGATATACAGTTTTTAGTTGTTTATATGTTATTGCATGAATGTTTGAGTTACCATTTGGCACTTTTGTACGGTGGAGTCATTTATTTATGTTTGATATATGAATAACTTATTATGCGATATGCTGTTCACAACTGTTTTGCCTAACTTTTTATGCAAAGTGGTTCATCTTAATTGATTTCCATTCTTATGATAGCTGAATGATCTTTATTACCAATTATTATTTGAAATCTCTTTAGATCGCATAATAGAAGAAATACATCCCGGGTTAGCATAGATTAGATGTGTTGTTTTCATTAGATTACAATAGCATAGAATTAAATTAAAGTAGCTTAGATTAGAAATCTTAGATCAGCATCATCCAACTCTGCACACACACACACCCTTAGATATGGAAACTGGTCCCATTATCCCTAGTCGGACCCGCTACACCAAACGGATAAGGAGCTGCCAACCAAGGTCTGGACCGGGTGGGTATCCCCCTTGTTGTCGACCCGATTTTCGGGGCTTCAACAAGGTGAAAAGGAAAATGTGGCCCCACGTAAGAAGTCCAATGCAGCTAAGAGAGCACATGGGTCTCAACCCCAGGAGAAGAAAAGGAAAGGAAATGGTAGATACCCTTGAGGTGTTGGGCCTGTGGTGGAGACCATCGTAGGATGGATTGTCCTTTGTATCAGGGTGGTAGACCTTAGATCTACAGTGCTCGAGAGATGCATATAGTTGGGTATGTAAGCCAGAGCATTCCCTGGATCTATGTAGCAGTGGATAATAGACATGTATATCATTAGACATCCATTATTGAGATGGAAGGTAAGCTTTATGATCAATTTATTTCTGTTTTGATTGATTCTGGATCAAATTATAACTATATTAGTCCTGACCTTGTGGATTAGTGTCATTTGAATAAGGAAGTTCTTGCAAAATCTTGGTTGGTGCAGTTGGCTATAGGGATTGAGAGAAGAGTTCATCATTGGTTGAACTCTTGTGCATTTTACCTTAATGGCATGCCTACAACAATCAATCTGAATTTGCTTCCTCTAGGTTCATATAACATGCTTTTGGGCATGGATTGGTTATTTATTCATAAGACTAAGGTAGATAGATATGACAAGGCCATTTAGTGCCTAGATGATTGATCCAGACTTAAATAGGAACGCAAAAAATTACCGAGATAACCAAATACACAAAGATGTAGTGGAAATAATACTTCATTTCATTAATGGAAAATACTGAAATATGCTTATAACCAGAAATTGAAATAAACCAGCTAGGGCGATGGTAGCTTATCTCTGAGAAGAGATGTGTGGCTACATGCCTTTGAACTGTCTTACAATGAGGCTCGAAGGCCTATTTATTGTTGAGAAACAATGGAAAACCCTTCACATTCCAAAACCTAACCCTAGAAGATGAAACGCCAAATTGTGGGCCCCGTTTTTGGGTAAGTTGGTACATCAACTTCCTGGGGTCGCGAATTAGTCGTTCTATCTCCGTTTGATGCGCATGATAGCCCGTTGGAAAGATCTCTCCAAGGACTATGATAGAAAAGACGTTTTTTAGGCAGAAAAATCATTGGCGGTAGATTTCCAAAAAACGTCGTTTAGGGCCTCAAAACAACTCCGGAAGTTTAGGACCCGAAAAACTGCTAAAAATAGTAAACTGTGCTATAATTAAGGAAACTGAAAAAACTGAAAGAAGCACTAGAGGGGATCCAAGTGGAATTAGTGGGTGGCCACCAATATCCACCTGGATCATTCCTCCCCCCTTAGGAAGCAATGGTCCCCATTGCGTTGAGCTCCTCCATGAGATGAGGGAACTTTTGCTGCACTTGGTCCCTGGTGAGCCACTTGCCCTGGTGAAGGAGTTGTCCTGCTTTGACAACTCGATACAGTTGGATATTCTGCTGGCGAGTGTGCTTGATCTGTGCGTCCATGATCCGATCAGTTGCAGCTTGTTCCATGCAAGCTGGATTTAACTCTGTGAGCGTGAGTTGTTCTTCAATGTCGGACGTGTCTAGTAATGGTGGAAAGTATGGCCGAAGGCGGTCGACACTTGAACACCGGGTGCAGGCCAAGGAATGGGGGAATGCTGAGCTCAAATGCATTGTCTCCCACAGCCTTGGTAATGGTGTAAGGGCCATATCGGAGTGTTCTGAGTTTCCGATAGGCTCCAGTAAGGCATTCCTTTTGCAAATGCAACTAGACTTTGTCACCCACCTGAAACTTGTGTGGCACCCGATGTTGATCATGTCATTGCTTGTACTTAGCATTTGATTTCTCCAGAATGTCATGGACCTGCTGGCGAATATGTTGGATGTGCTCAATGAAGCTATTTGCCTTATCTGTTTCAGACTGGACATGAGCAGAATCTACTCGAGTAGCTGCAAATGGCATGGCCACATCGATGGGACATAGTGGCTAGAATCCCAAGCCCACCTGAAAAGGGCTATGGCCAGTCGAGCTGTGGAGAGCCCGGTTGTAGCTATGCTGAACATAGGGGAGGCTCTCATCCCATGTGCGTGGATGCTTTGATTTGTACATGCGCAGAATGTGTACGATCATCCTGTTGACAACCTCTGTCTCGCCATCAATTTGAGGATGGAAGGCTGTGGTCTTAGTGAGTTTGGTGTCCAGCATCGACCAGAGACTAGACCATAATGTACCAAGGAATCTGCTATCCTGATCTGAGATGATAGACTGTGGGATCCCAAAGTGTACTCACACTCGTTCAAAGAAGAGTTTAGCAGTGGCTTCTGCTGTGATATTCTTCTTGCAGGCCGCCATAATGGCCATCTTTGAGAATCTATCGACGACCACAAAAACACAGTCATTTCCATGCTTAGTGGAAGGAAGGCCTGACATGTAATCCATGGAGATGGATTCCCAAGGCTGACTAGGGCTAGGTAGTGAGGTATAGAGGCCTTGCTTCTTGATGGTCGGTTTAGCAATGGCGTAGGCAGTGCATGACCTAATGTACTTCCCGACATCCTGTCGAAGATTCGGCCAATAGAAATACTTTTGCAGTACTGCCACCATTTTTTTGACCCCAAAATGTCCAACAGCCCGACTGTAGTGTGCTTCCCAAATCATCTTGGCATGCTCGCTTGAAGGAACACAAAGGTGACCTAAGTGGCATAACAGGCCATCCTGGAGGTGAAAATCTGGAACATGCTGACCCTCTAAGAGGTTCTGGTATGTGTGGCCGAATTCCAGGTCGCTTTTGTAGAGCAGTGGCCAATCAGAAGTCTCGTGCCCACAAGAGTTGAGGACAGTGGTTAACGCCATGATCGGTGGTCGACTGAGGCAATCTGCAACATTATTAGTGCTGCCCTTCTTATACTTGATATTCAAATGGAACTATTGCAGGTATGTGGACCACTTTTGATGGCGATCATTCTGCAATTTCCCTTAGGTCTGTATGAACTGCAGGGGTCGGTGGTCTGTGTGGATGACCGTTTCCTTCCCCAAAATGTAATGCTTCCATTATCGACAGGCCTGCACAATGGAATACATCTCTTTGTCATAAGTGGGATACTTCCGGACTGTGTCTGAAAGTGTTTCACTGTGATATGCCACTGGATGCCCGTGTTGAGTAAGGACTACCCCAATAGCATAGTCAGAGGCATCTGTCTCAACCTCAAATGGTTGTTGTAAATCTGGTAAAGTGAGCACTGGTGCTGTGCAAAGGAAATCTTTCAACTCTATGAATGCCTTCTATTGAGATTCAGCCCAAAAGAATTTTGCCTTCTCCCCTCCCTTGGTGACTTGACCCAAAGGCCAAGTGATATGAGAAAACACCAACACGAACCTGCGGTAGAAGTTGGCAAGACCTAGAAAGCTGCGGAGCTCTGTCAGAGTGGTTGGAGATGGCCAATCCCGAATGACTTTGATCTTAGTTGGATCCACATGCACCCCCTGTTCATCAATAATGTATCCCAGATACTGAACCTGGGTCATGCCAAAAGTGCATTTCTCCAAATTGGCACATAGCTTGTGTTGTCGCAGTGTTTGGAGAACCTGTCGGATGTGGTGGAGGTGCTCTTCCCAACTCTAGTTGAAGATCAAAATGTCATCCAAGTATACCACTACAAATGAGTTGGTGAATGGCCGCAAGACGCCATCCATTAGCCTCATGAAGGTTGCAGGAGCATTCGTCAACCCGAAAGGCATAACCAACCATTTGAAAAGGCCCTCTTTCGCTTTGAAGGCAGTCTTCCACACATCAGAGGGTTCGATTGGTACCTGGTGATATCCTGACTTCAAATCAATCTTGCTGAAATATTTTGCCCCCTTTAGTTGGTCCAGGAGGTCATCAATCCACGGGATCGGGTACCTATTATGGACAGTGATCTTGTTCAGCGCCCGATAGTCAATACAGAGTCTCCAAGTCCCATCCTTCTTCGTTACCAACACAATTGGGCTCCCGTAAGGCGATGAACTTGGATGGATGTGGCCTTTCTACAGAAGCTCCTGAATCTGCCTCTTGATTTCATCATTCTCCAGAACGGAGCGCCGATAAATTGGTCCATTGGGTAATGGCACACCTGGGGTCAGATCGATGGAGTGATTGACCTGACAGTGCAGAGGAACCCCTATGGGGGAGGTGAAGATGTCCTCGTACTCCTCCACGACCTTGTCCATCTGTAGTTGTCGTGCAAAGGGGCCTTGTCTAGAGGTTGTGGCCACCGTCTTCTTCTTTCCTTGAGGGCGTATCATCAGGAAAACAAATTTTCTATTTTTGGAAATGAGCTTACTGCATTGTTTTGCAGTAATCAAAGAGATGGAAGTAGGCGGTGCTACCTCTGGTATCCTGTACAACTGATTTCCCAAAGTAATAATAACAGCACGGGGCCTTGATTCATACACAGCATGTCGCTTCCACAAGTATGGTTGTCCTAATAATACATCACAAACTTCAAGCGGAGCAATGTCACACAATACCTCATCTGTGAAGGGCTTGATGTTGTATGGAAGGCGACACTGTTGGCTCACGTGAAGATCCCGTCCTTGGTGCAGCCACCCTATGGTGTATGGTTGTGGATGTGCTGTGGTCGGTAAACCCAACCGCTTCATGACCTCTACCGAAATGAGGTTCTTTTGGCTCCTGCTATCGACAATGAACTGTAGCAAGGAGCCCCTTACCCACATCTGGGAGTGGAAGAGATGCTCCTCCTCCTCTAGATCTTCGGGTTCATTTTTCTGGATCTTGGTAGTAGCAATAGTGGTGTTGGGATCCGCATCAATGATCTGCTTCCCTTTATCATTCCCCTTTTCGGGTTCTGACTCAGAGTTGGAACATGCATCTGATTCTGAAACCTTTAGTTCAGCCACCAGTGACTGCTTGGCCTGACACTCACTTGTGTTGTGAGTGGAGCTCTTATGGAACTCACACCATTTTCCCGTGTCCTTTTTAGGCTTTGCGACACTGTTCTTTGCTTGTAGCTTTGGCGAGTTGTCTTGGGCTGCCCCGCCTTGGCTTTGTCCCTTGTTCTGTGGTTTAGGGGCACCTTTCCCTTGCTTTGGATTTGCAGATCCAAAGTCTCACTTCTTTTGTTTAAACTTCTTCTCGATCTTGACAGCATATCGGTTTGCTATGCCGAGCGATGAGATGTTCAGGAATTCCATTTCTTCCTGGATGTACTTGTGCAGGCAGCCACGGTATTTGAGTATCAAATGCTGCTCCGAATCCTTGATACCCAACTTCGTGTGAAGGGTATGGAAAAGATTGGTGAACTCTGACACATCTTGATCCCTTGCCTGCCGCAGCATGGTCCACTTTATGTATTCCTCCTCATAGCTTCCAACAGGGTAGTATTGCTCCTTAATGGCATCCCTGAATGAATTCCAGGTGGGTGCGGCTGAAAATAGTGAGCCTGTAGTTTCATCCTTCTGCTCGCAGTAGGTTTCCCACCAGTCCTTGACGTGGGGGGCTGCTTTGAGAAGAGTGAAAACAATCTTTTCCCGACTCGAAAATTCATGAACAAAAAAATAACCCTCTAGCAGATTTAACCATTTATCTACAGCATCTGCGTCTATCTGACCCTCAAATATGGAGATTTCAAAATTAACTTGTACCTTAAAGGGCGTGGCGTTTCCAGAGTAGCTGCTGGAAGATGAGGCATCACTTTTGGGTAGCCGTTGAAGGATTTGGGCAAAGTTGTCCATCATCGCGTTCCATTATCGCTCGAGGGCTTCTTCAAGCAAGATTTGGATAGGATCTCCTGCTCCCTCGTCTTTCTTCTCATCCGCCATGGGAGGCCGTTGAGATTTGCGAGGCTGGTCTTGCAAAGGTTCGACTAGCTCAAGCCCTAACTCCTTATATCCCGATCTTATTGGGGACATGCAAAGAAAAACAGAGAAAATAAAAGCAGACCACTCTGATACCACTGATCCAGACTTAAATAGGAATGCAACAAATTACCGAGATAACCAAATACACAAAGATGCAGCGGAAATAATACTTCATTTCATTCATGGAAAATACTGAAATATGCTTACAACCAGAAATGGAAATAAACCAGCTAGGGCGATGGTAGCTTATCTCTGAGAAGAGATGTGTGGCTACATGCCTCTGAATTGTCTTACAATGAGGCTCGAAGGCCTATTTATTGTTGAGAAACAATGGAAAACCCTTCACATTCCAAAACCTAACCCTAGAAGATGAAACACAAAAATTGTGGGCCCCGTTTTTGGGTAAGTTGGTACATCAACTTCCCGGGGTCGCGAATTGGTCGTACTATCTCTGTTTGACGTGCATGATAGCTCGTTGGAAAGATCTCTTCGAGGACTACGACGGAAAAGATGATTTTTAGACAAAAAAATTGTTGGCGTTAGATTTCCCAAAAAATGTCGTTTAGGGCCTCAAAACGGCTTCGGAAGTTTAGGACCCGAAAAACTGCTAAAAATAGTAAACTGTGCTATAATTAAGGAAACTGAAAAAACTGAAAGAAGCACTAGAGGAGATCCAAGTAGAATTAGTGGGTGGCCACCAATATCCACCTGGATCAATGATGATGGAGAAAAGAAAGTTTTGTAGGGAAAGAAGAAGCCTACTTCGGTGAGGATTGATACAGTGATGCAAGCCAAGCACAATCGTAGGAAAGGATGTTTATTTTTTTCAGTACATGTTTCCAGTAACAAATGGAAGGAGGATAAGGATGATGAAGTCCTTAGGAGTTATCTTGTCTTGCAAAGGTTTTTGGATGTTTTTCTTACAAATATTCTAGAGCTGCCTCCTCATAGAGAGGTGGATTTCTCTATTAAGTTTATTCCAGGAGTAGCACCAACATCTAAGACACCTTACAAGATGACCACGCCTGAGTTGTTGGAATTGAAGTTGCAACTTAAAGAGATGCTTGATAAGGGATACATAAGGCCAAGTGTGTCTACCTGGGGAGCACCATTGTTGTTTGTAAGGAAGAAGGATGATACTCTTATATTGTGCATTGATTATAAGAAGCTGAACAAGGTGAATATCAAGAATAGGTATCCATTCCCTTTCTTTCATGATTTGTTTGACCAACTAAAGGGAGATGCAACATTTTTGAAGATTAACCTGAGATCAAAATATCGTCAGGTGTGCATCAAAGAAGAATACATATACGAGATTGCATTTTGTATAAGGTATGGGTACTATGAGTTTGTGGTGGTTCCTTTTAGTCTTAACAATGCTCCAATCACATTCATGTGTTTGATGAACAACATGTTACGCCCTTACCTAGATAACTTTGTGATATTATTTATTGATGATATATTGGTATATTCAAAGAATTAGGAGGAGCATGCAAATCACCTGGCAGTGGTATTGAGATTATCGAGAAAGAATAAGTTGTATGCCAATGTTAGCAAGTGTAGTTTCTTTCAAGCTCAAATTCATTACTTGGGACATGTTGTTTCTAAAGAGGGGATAACAGTGGATCCAAAAAAGATTTAAGTCTACCATGGAGTGGTAGACTCCGAAGAATGTGGATTAGGTCAGATCATTCATGGGACTAGCAGGTTATTACATGAGGTTCATCATGAACTTCTATAATATTGGTTATCCTATCACATCTTTGCAGAGGAAAGGGAAGAAGTTCGAATGCACTATTGAGTGTGCAACTAGTTTTGATCAGTTGAAGCAGTTGCTTAACAATGCTCTAGTTTTGAAGATTGCAGATACCGATAAGCAATTTGTGGTTTTTACAGATGCTTGTAAGGAAGGACTTAGTGGAGTCCTGACAAAGGAAGGACATGTGGTTTTCTATGAATCATGGAAGTTGAATGAGCATCATCATAATTATGTGACTCATGGTCTTGAGTTAGAATATATCATTCATGCATTTAAGATGTGGAGACATTATCTCCTTGGTAGGGGGTTTGTTTTGATGAGTGATCACAGTGGACCGAGGTTCTTGTTTAACCAACCCCATCTAGATGTAAGGAAGGCTAGATGGTTGACTACTCTCAGTGATTTTTATTTTGAGATTAGGTACTTCAAAGGAAAAGAGAACTGGGTTGCAGATGCTCTCAGTAGGAGAGTGTAGGTGAATCATATTTCAGCTGTGAGGTCTTATGGGACAAATTTACAGGAGTGGATCTTACATGTAGAGAAACATGATGAGAAGTACTAGCAGCTGAATTAGAGCTAATAGCAGTAAGGTGAAGGTGATAGAGATGATGAGTATCACCTCAAAACAAATGGCTTGGTTAGATTTAGGAGAAAGATCTATGTGCTCAAAAATATTGAATCTAAGAAGCTTATCTTGAGGGAGTTTCATGTCAAGATGTATTTAGGCCACCTAGGATACTAGAAGAATTTAACAATTATCAAGAAGTTCTACTATCGGATGAATTTGAAGAAAGAGGTGGCTGATTTTTTTGTAAGTTTCTTGGACTGTCAATAGGTGAAGTTGAATGAAATCATTCAGTTGGTTTTTTACAACCGATTTTGATTCCAGAATGGAAATGGAAGTCATTTCCATGGATTTCATTACAGTTTTTCCTAGGACATCAAGACAACATGACTTCATCATGGTTATGTTTGACACGTTGAGCAAGGTAGCTCACTTCATTGCACTAAAGTCTACTAATTCAGCTAGTGAAGTGGCTCATATATTCATTACGGAGATAGTGATGTTGCATGGAGTTCCCAAGACAATTATATCAAATAGAGATGCCAAGTTCACTTCTAGGTTTTGGAAGGAGTTGTTTGTAGACTTGGGGACAAAGTTAGTATTCAATACAAATTATCATCCACAGACAGATGGACAAAAAGAGAGGGTTAATAGGCTTCTTGAGGATATGTTGAGCATGTATGTCATGCATCAACAAAGGAAGTGGGAGGATTATCTTCCATTGGTATATTTTTCTTATAATAATGGGTACCAAGAATCCTTGAAGATGAGTCGATTTGAGGCTCTCTATGGGAGGAGTTGTAATAATCCCATTAGCTTGAGTGATCCAGTGAATAGGGTGTTGATTGAACTAGATATGTTGAGGGAGATGGAGCAAGAGGTAAAGGTTATTAGAAAGAATTTGAAGGAAACACAAGACAAGTACAAGATCTATGCAGATCAACATAGGGTGTTAAAGGAGTTTCAGGTTGGGGAGCATGTGTACTTGTGTATCAATCCTAAGAAAATATTCTTGAAGATTGGATCATATGCTAAGTTGGCACCTCAATATTGAAAGCCTTTTGAGATCCTTGAGAGGATTGGACCAGTGGCCTACATAATTTCTTTGCCTCCATCTGTGAAAGTCCATGATGTTTTCCATGTTTCATTGCTTAAAATATATATTTAGAATGAGATGCTGATCATGTGATTGATTGGTTTGTATTTGATCTGAAATGGGACACTAAAGGCTTCTTTGGAAACAACTTACAAGAACCTATCCTACTCCAAAGCTTATATATTCCCAAGATCTATGCTTATGATTAACAAGTTGCAGAATTAAAGGACTTGAAATAGGTGTATGCTTATGTTTGCCTTTAACTGTTTATTTGCTTAAAACTGATATGTAGCATATAAAAGTGAAACAGTGTAGCAAATAAACATCGTACACATAGCAACAAGATGCAGCAAGTAAACAAACCATAAGACAACAAGTTTAATATGGAGTTCACCCTGATATGGCTACGTCTCCTTGAGCTCTAATCAACTCAATTAGGATCTTTGGGATTATGGCTTCAATTATTTTACAAGTTCGACACTCAACTCCATTGGTTTACAACTGAACCAATGGGATTAGAATGCCATCTTATCCCACTGGTTGTCCATACTCTGCAGACAAATCTAGGCTTCTCTAGACTAGACTCCTTCAATCAGCACTCTGAGCTATATTGAGCTCTAGCTTGCACCAAATCCCTCAGAGTTCTTTTAAATGTCTCTAGAATTCCTTCCCCTGTCTTCAACACACATCAGACACCAGTAACATCTTGATCATTTCTATCTCTTTGTTGTTCTACAACTTCATTACAACATCATGGCTCTTAGAAGTCGGCTTTGAGCTCTCTGGCTCTGCGGCTTTCTGGTTTTGCAACTCTGCTGCGCTCAATCTCTCTGGCTCTACAAATCTGTTGCACTCAGCTCCTGAGGAATCACCCATTTACCATTGCCCCAACCTCTGGTGGATTCCTTGGCTTTCTCGAGCTCTCTGGTTCTACGGCCTTGTGGCTCTCAGCTCTATCAGCTCTGTGAAGGGGGAGAGAGTACTATGTGATTCTGTCTCTACCTCCAGCTGTGAGCTCCCTCAAGAGAGAAGTCACTTCTCTGCTACTGCATTTTCATGAGCTCCTCTGTCAAGCGCTCTGATTATTACAATGTGTGAGCTCCCCCCGTCAATTGTGCTCTCTGGCTTTTGTGAGGCATCCTTCCGACTTTGCGACTTCTTGTCCATTTCTCTGTGTGTAATCATTCCTTTGCCTTTATGTTTCTTTGATTGGCCCTTTGGCTCTCTGGCTTTGTGGCTCTATGACTGGCCATCTGGCTCACTGGCTCTGTGGCTCTGTAGATTACATAATGCATAATTGTTCTAAAAATGCCCCATTACAACGTGGAATAAAATGTTGTAGGAATAGAGACCGTTTCACAATGAAAAGAATGGTCTTTTTACAGAACAAAATCTACGAAATAACACATATCTCATTCATAATGGAAATACAAAGAAATACACAAAAAAACCCATCATGGGCCTTAATCTCAGACTTCAAATGGCCTTAAATCATATATATATCCCTCTCGGGACCGTCCTGTGATCGCAATTACAATCGCTCAGTGCATGGATCGTTTGTGTTGCGATCTGATCGCCTATCACAATCGCTTTATCGGCACTATCGTGTTGGCATATCACATTGTGCATTGGCCCTCTTTATCATGCGATCCGATCGCCAATCGCAATCGCTCATTGCATGGCTCCTTTATGTTGTGATTTGATCGCCGATCACCTATTGCAATCACTTTATCGGCGCTATCACATCAGCGTATCGCGTATCGCATTGTGCATTGGCCCTTTTTATTGTGCGATCCGATCGCCGATCACTGATGTCAGTTGCAATCACATATCACAAATGCGTTGGTGCAGGGGTTTGGGTGCTCTGTTCCTTCGATTTCTGATCGTCGATCACTTTATTGCCCATCACAACATTGAAACATCACAAATCGACCTACTCAAGGTTCAGATATCATATGTAAGCCTTTCCCCGATGCAATATGTCAGAGATCGTTGATCGAGGGTCCATCTGACCTTTGGTCTAAGTCCGCCCTTTGCACCTCTTCCGATGCGATTTCCTTAAGGAGCCTTTAAGTCCATTTTTATAAGAAATGCCTCCTTTTCTAAGGATAATGGGAAATCTTCTTTTTACAATAACTTCTTCATCCGAAGTCCATTTTAGCCCATTCAAATTCCGTTAGATTCAGAATGAAGAGATCTCTGCAATGGGAATGTTTCCAAGAGCATCCTTTGACTTTCATTTTTCTTTGTGAGAAAGATTTTTAGACTTAGAAGTCTATTCTAGATCCATTTTGGATCACACCTTCCCACTAAAAAGATTTTGAACTCTGAAAGACTGATATACTAATCTGAATAGTAAATGAGAGTATCTCACCCTCTTCTTTCAGCTTCCATACATTTTCCTTGCATAGTGCCTCTGAACAAAAGCCTCTGAACACTTCCTTCCTGGATGTGCTTGTCCTCTTGGGAAGAACTGTCTTCCTCATTGACTTCCTGTAGAACTCCTGCTAAGAAGGTCACAGAAGGTAGTTTGAACTTTTGTGCCTTGATCATTGATCCAAGGTGGCTCAAACCAATGTGTAGTTACATCTTCTTCACAAAATTTTCATTTTTACCTGTTTGACATACTGTCAACAACAACTGTTAACAACAACAAGATTATAGACAACAACTGGATGGACTAAACTCCTGCTTAAACAACAGAAATAGGTTTCACATCTTGTGAACACCTCCATGTCTTTACATCTGCATACAAATGATTGACTAGATAACAAGGCAACAAAACATGTCTTTAAAACAATTGACCCTTCAAGTCAAGCATGTAGAAAAAGAATTCTACAATTCTTTTTCAAAGATGAAACACTTCATCATCATCTCCATCTTGGAGACCAAATCAACTTTTCTCAAGTCAATATTGTATTACATGAATGTTTACAACAAAGTAATCAACCCTTCAAGTTAATCACACATACATGTTCAAATATAAGGAAATCATCAACATCCTTGTGTTCATTCATATCAAGCTTATGCATGCATTTCATCTTTGAACTTTCACTTAAGTACACTGTACTTTCGACGCTGAAATGAACATAATGTTGCAGCAATAAAGTGAGTCTCCTAGTCAACTTTTCCATTCACCTTCTTGGTAAAATCTTGCAACTTGCATCTCAGTAACAGAGAAATGCAAATATATGCATTATATCAATAGACATGCAATCTTAATTGGATAAGAACTCTAACCATTTCTTACCAATCCATTTCAAAGGTCCTTCCTTTGTTTTCACATCAGCATCAACATGTGAATCATCCTGAAACACATCAATCATGGAATCTTTCTTTCCATTCCTGCCATTTTCTCTTTCCACCTTCTTCAAGTTTCGTGGAAGCATTGTTGGATTCAGAGTCCAACATTTTGCAGTGATATGTCCTTGCTTATGGCAGTAAGTGCAACACATGTGCATCTTCTTGACAGCATGATTTTCCTTGTCCAATGGAACTTTGGCTTTTTTCTTCCTTTCCTTCAAAAGTTTCCTGTATGTGGCCATTCTCTTGCAACATCTAGAAACATTATGGTTATCCAAACCACAAAAGGAACATGCAATTCTTTTCCCATACTTATATGGAAATTTACCATGTTGAACATAATCAAAAGGAATATGATTAGAACTAGATTTATACCTTTCTTTTTCACCCCTTTTACCTTCATGAGGAGGTGAATCAAATGAAGAAGTAGCTCCCTTTGGAACACCATCAACCTCTTCATGGTTTCAGAGTTTCCACAACTCTCTGGTTCAAGTGTATGCTGATATACACCATCTTTCTGCAAAGTATGATTCACACTATTTCATTCCCCAAGAATACAATCTTCATAATCTTGAGGTAGAAGAGCTGCAATGAAACTCCTTCTTGGAGCTGTTTCAATGGTCTTCATGGCAGCTTTGGAAATTTCTCCATAAGACTGTCCACAGCCAAGACCCAAATAATTAGGCCTTTCCTCAACTATTATTGGCTCAACAGTACCCTGTGCATGTTTTCCCAAGCCGTTTCCTTCATAGCCCATCTTGGACATTAACTTGGAACCTATGCCTCTAGTATGTTTTTCAAAAGAACCAATATAAACATTATTAAAGAAAATTGAAGACAAACTAGAATTATTTACCTCTTCTTCGAGCTCATACTTGACTAAGGCTTCCTTTGCAACAAAGAGTTGTGTCTCCAACTCATGCATCCTTTCCAGATTCATATTTGCAATATGAAGTTGCCTCTCCATTTCCTGTAATTTTTCAGAAAGAAACAACTTCTCTTCCTTCATGGAATTCAACTACTCTCTAAGTCTGATGCTCTTCCTTCCATCCTCATACATTTCTCTCACCATATCCATCATGATGAACAAGTCTTGCTTCATGTCTTCACCAAAGAATCTTGTGAAGAAAGGAGAATTTGAGGACTCACTTGTAGAAGTAGTCATTATCAAATGAACAAAATAAATTCAAACAAGATTCACAAAGAGCTTATTCAAGCAACCTTTTGCAAAAAACCTCTTGTGCTTCAAGGATTTCTTTGACGTCCTTTGGGATAAGGAGAATGCCTTCAACCCTTCTTCCTTCTTGTCCTCTCCTGGACTTAGCTAACAGCAGCTTTCCCTGAACCTTTGTAAACTCAAACAATAGTCATTTTACAACAATCAAACAACAAAATCCTTGCTGCTGTTTGAACACCTTTCAATTCAAACAAGCATATACTGGTACCACTTGCATCATGATACAACCTGCTTTGGTATAACCAGCTCTGATACCACCTGATCTAAAATGGGGCACTAAAGGCTTCTTTGGAAACAACTTACAAGAACCTCTCCTACTCCAAAGCTTATATATTCCCAAAATCTATGCTTATGATTAACAAGTTGCGGAATTAAAGGAGTTGAAATAGGTGTATGCTTATGTTTGTATTTAACTGTTTATTTGCTTAAAACTAATATGTAGCATATAACAATGAAACAGTGCAACAAATAAAAATTGTACACATAGCAACAAGATGTAGCAAGTAAAAAAAAATAAGACATCAAGTTTAATATGGAGTTCACCCTGATATCTTGGGCTATTTCTCCTTGAGCTCTAATCAACTCGATTAGGCTCTTTGGGATTATGGCTTCAATTCTTTTACAAGTTCCACACTCAACTCCATTGGTTTACAATTGAACCAATGGGCTAGGAATTCCATCTTATCCCGCTAGTTGTCCATACTCTGTAGACAAATCTAGGCTTATCTGGACTAGACTCCTTCAATTAGCGCTTTGAGCTATCTTGAGCTCTCGCTTGCACCAACTCCCTCAGAGTTCTTTTAACTGTCTCTGGAATTCCTTCCCCTGTCTTAAGCACACATCAGACACGGGAAACAACTTGATCATTTCGATCTCTTTGTTTTTTTGCAACTTCATTATAGCATCATGGCTCTTCGAAGTCTACTTTGAGCTCTTTGGATCTGTGGCTCTCTAGTTTTGCTACTCTGTTGCGCTCAAGCTCTCCGACTCTGCAACTCTGTTACACTCAGCTCCTGAGGAATCACCCCTTTGCCATTGCCCCAACCTCTGGTGGCTTCCCTAGATTTCTTGAGCTCTTTGGCTCTACGACCTTGTGGCTCTCGGCTCTGTCAGCTCTGTGAAGGGGGAGAGAGTACTATGTGATTTTGTCTCTGCCCCCAACTATGAGCTCCCTTGAGAGAGAACTCACTTCTCTGCTACTAAATTTTCATGAGATCCTCTATAAAGTTCTCTGATTATTACAATGTGTGAGCTCCCCCTTGTCAATCGTGCTCTCTGGCTTTTGTGAGGCATCCTTCCGGCTCTACGATTTCCTATTTGTTTCCTGTGTGTAGTCATTCCTTTGCCTCTATGTTTCTTTGACTAGCCCTTTGTCTCTCTGACTATGTGGCTCTGTGACTGGCCATCTGGCTCGCTAGCTCTTTGGCTCTGTGGATTACATAACACATCATTGTTATAGAAACGCCCCATTACAACGTGGAATCAAACGTTGTAGGAAGAGGGACCGTTTCACAATGAAAAGAAATAGGTGGCCTTTTTCTAGAACAAAATCTGTGAAATAACGCATATCTCGTTCGCAACGGAAATAGAAAGGAATACACAAAAAAACTCATCATGGGCCTTAAGCCCGGACTTCAACTGGCCTTAAATCACATCTATATCCCTCTCGGGTCCATCCTGTGATCGTAAATCACAATCGCTCAATGCATGGTTCCTTTGTGTTACGATTCGATTGCTGATGCCTATCACAATCACTTTATCGGCGCTATCGCATCGGCGTATCACATTGTGCATTGGCCCTTTTTATCGTGCGATCTGATCACAATCGCATATCCCAATCTCTCAGTGCATGGCTCCTTTGTGTTGCAATCTAATAGCCAATCGCCGATTTCCTATTGCAATCGCTTTATCGGTGCTATCGCATCGGTGTATCGCTATCGACGTATCACATTATGCATTGGCCTTTTTTATCGTGTGATCCGATCGTCGATCACCAACACCGATAGCAATCGCATATCGTAAATGCATTGGTGCAGGGGTCTGGGTGCTTTGTTCGTTCGATCACTGATCGCCGATCACTTTATCACCCATTGCAACATTGACACATCGCAAATCAGCCTACTCAGGGTTTCGATATCATATGTAAGCATTTCCTTGATGCGATATGTCATAGATCGTTGATCAGGGGTCCGTCCGGCCTTTGGTCTAAGTCTGCCCTTTGCACCTCTTCCGATGTGATTTCCTTAAGAAGCCTTTAAGTCCATTTTTATAAGAAATGCCTCCTTTTCTAAGGACAATGGGAAATCTTCTTTTTACAATAACTTCTTCATCTGAAGTCCATTTTAGCCCATTCAAATTGTGTTAGATTCAGAATGAAGAGATCTCTGTAATGAGGCTATTTCCAAGAGCATCCTTTGACTTTCATTTTTCTTTGTGAAAAAGATTTTTAGACTTATAATTCTATTCTAGATCCATTTTGGATCAGTATTGCAGGTGGAACCAGAAGGAGAGTTCCAAATAGAGCCTTAATGCATCCTACAATGGAAGAAGCTCATGCTCCACAATTGAGAAATAAAGAAAGTTAAAGTGTAGTGGAAGCACTTTAGGCCCAATGAATCTACTTGGGAGATGGATGATCAACTGAAAGAATTATATCCTTATTTATTTGTTGGTTGAAGCCATTGAGTTTTTGGTATATATGTGTGTGTCTGTCATTGTAAATACTAATTTGAGTTGTGTTTATAAAGCTCCAATAAGTAGTATGTTTTTCATGTTTTCAATAGTTTGTCATTGTAAATACTACAACGAGTTGTGTTATAAGGCTCCAATAAGCAGTATGTTCTTTTTTTAGTAGTTTTGGCTGGACATAAGTGTTAAAGAACACCGAGGAAAATGTTCCACCAAGGGGGAGGGGTTTGTAACAACCCCAGGTTAAGTTTCCATGTAAATAAAATAAAACCAAGGTCATGGGACATATATTCCAAGATGAATGGAGGGGAAAAATATTACATTCGGAATGAATTATGGTTTATTATTGTCTATGGAAATTGGCATTGGCATTGGAAAAGGAAAAAGGAAATAAATGGAAATTTAATACAAGAAATAAAGGAAAATAGGAGAAAAGGAAGATGAAGGGACAAAAATATGCATGCAAAGGAAAATGAAAGAAAAGTAAAGGAAAAAATAAAATAAAAAAGAGAAAACATTTGCACACACACTTGGACACACTCTTTGACATTCTAGCATTCACTTAGAGAAGAGAGGAGAAAGAGAGAGAGAACAATCAATTGGAAACAAGGACTAAACAAAGAAAAAAATCAAGGAAAGAAAGGGAGTGCAAGAGGAAGATTGGACAACAACAAGCAAGGGCATAAAATAGTTGTGGATTTACAAGTAACAGTGTGCATGTGTGATTTAGCATGCTAGGATTTGATGCATGGTCTATGCATTAGTTATTTTTCATGTCTATTTTCATTGGCATGTGATTTGCTTGGATTGACAGTGATGTACAACTTTGCCTTTTCCATTTCCTAGATAGCCATGATGTAGTTGGTTCCCTGTTTTGGTTAAGATTTGGATTGCCAATAGATATTGGATCCTAGTTTAGGTGGTCTCAGAAAAATTCCTAAGGGTTGAGGGTAGAGATGGTTTTCTCCTATAACTCTTGACAGGTGAGTGGAGATAGGAAAATTCCTCTGGGTATTTTGAAGAAAGTTTGAGGCATCCAAGCTTGTATTGGTTTTGGTAATTTCTGGAATGGTTTAGGTGAAATCATTGTGGTTGAGGATTGAGGTGGTTCAACACATGGATTCGCTAGTTGGTTTTGTTTTGGTCTATCCCATGTGATCTCACATTCATATTTGGAATATGGCACAAAGGTGGTTGGATGTAGTGTCCCTTCCTGGTGAGATAACTTTGATGACACTCAGAGAGGATGATTTTGATATAATGATATAATATTATGTGTGAGAAACTTATGTACATGCTTATATGCTATAGACCTAGTTTGGGTCACCTAGTTGTTGTGTGCTTAGGATAATATCTATGGTTGTGTGTATAAGAATTGATTTTGGTTAAGAACATATTATCGATGTTTTCTCTTTTGGTATCTTAGTTCGGAAATATGTGTATGCCATGGATGTTGATTCAGGATTGATACAGATAGATCCATGGATGATCATGGTTATGTGGAACATATGGTTAATTATCATTTATGGATGATACATGATTTATATGATTATATATGTTTAATCTTGTAATGAGAAAGATGTGGTAGGTACATAGTTATTTGAAAATAAGGATGCTCAAATTATAAATGACTATGGAAGTCATGATGCATGATTTTTATGATTTTATATGATTAATTTTGTATTGAGCAGGATGTGATATGGAATGTGGTTATTTTCAAACAAGGATTTCAACTTTTAAATGGTTGTGGAAGTCATTTCTCTAGAGCCAAAATGGTTGTGGAAGTCATGCACAATCTTTGGTAAAATGTGAATAAGTTAATTATGAAATTCATTGATTCCTTTGATTTATGAGATTGGGATGTGTGCAGGTCTTGGAAAAAGGCCTTACCAACAAACCATCAGATGGGTATGAGCTCACAATTAGTACCTTAAGGTGAAGCGTGGAGTTTCAAAGCAGAGTAGATGAGAAGCCATGGAAATTAGGCGCAAAGTTCTAAATCCATGAAAGATAAAGACGTGGAGTCTTGTATTTATAATAAAATGTTTAGGGTGCAGAGTCCTGAATATTTAAAAGGATCAAAGTGTGGAATCTTGGATCTTTAGAGTAGATCAGGGCGCAGAGTCCTCAATCTACTAAGGCACGAAGATGCATGCAATAGGGGTATGTAATCCCTATTCTGCAAAAGAAAAATACCACTCATGGGAAGCTCAAGGATGAATTTCCTTAATAAAACCTCTTTTCTAACAGCCCTAAAGTGACTTTCTAAAAATAGTAAATCACCTTACATAAATTGTCAATCAAGTATAGTTGAAGGAAAATCACTTAACTTATCATTAATCAATCCTAATCGTTCAATCTCAAATTAATCCTCAATATTATTAATATTATTATTATCTTTTATGAGCAGGGAAAATTTTAAGGATGGAAATTTACCTTAAAGTTTAGAAACTTTGGCGAATCCCACGAGTCCATAATGTGAAATCTACAAAATGTTTGGAGATATTTTTGTAAAAATATTCAAATTAATAATATTTTTATATAGCCTATATATATTTTTTTGGCGATTTTAAGGGTAAAATAATTTCATTCCATAAAATCTGGGCAAATCATTTTTACAAAAAAATGGAAATTAGCGAATCTTTTTTTTGGAAAAAGTATAGAAAATTAGCCCATGGGCGAATATTAGCCCTTAAAATTTTCCCTGTTTATGAGACTATGATATTATTATTATAAGAGAATTACAAGTCACCTTCATCTCCTCAATCACTTCACACCTATCTCCTTGATGACTTTCATGGATCTATGTAAATCTCTCTCTTTTAATAATACATTACACTCTATTTTATGCACTCACCAAAGAATGGCATATTCCTCTTCAACTCATTAAAGACATGTCATAAAAGATTCCTCTTATGCTCTCTTTAATGCATAAGTTACACTATCCTTAACTAAGGCATGCATACCTCTCCTTAATGGCATGAGTTACACTCCTCTAAATGGAATACAATGCATGCATATTACTCCTCCTTTATGACAAGAATTTGTTGCTCCTCCTATATATGTGTCTCATGTATTCTTACTTAGGGGGAGGTAGGTGCATTGTGATACCAAGAGTTGGAGAGATTTGAAAAATATTATGAGAGTGAGAGACTTGGAGAGTAGCCAATTTATTTCGAAATGATTTTGAAATTCCTAATCTAAATTAATATGTAGCTCTACCTGGTGGATCTGACCATGAGTGGTGTTGGGAGGAAGTGAAACTTATCTCCCTTATCTTGCCTTGGATATCTCTCTACTGCTATATTTTGGTATTGTTTGTGAGCTCTTACCGCTCGGGGGTTCCAGGGGGAGAAGTTCTCCTTGGATATGGTTGGGAGGAAAACCGTATGGTTCACAATGAGTTGGTAAGGATATTGGAGTAGGAGCACAATCCCATTGGTGTTGGAGCATATTCCCATTTTTTTGGAATTGTATAAATACATTGCCAGGTATGTTTATAAGCATTCTTAAAATTTTAGTTTATTATTAATTTAAAAGTGTTGTGGAACTTTAAAATCTATTGGAAATTGATACTTGTGAACATTTATGATATATTTATAGATTTATTTATGAGCTAACCAATAATGAATGGAAACTGTAGTTGAGAATGTACATGTAGGGGGATTAAAACAATGATGTGTTGCCAAAGTTTTAAGTTCTGTTTATAATGAATTTTTGTCCATTGCAGGTTGCCATGAGTTGACTAAAATACCACATTATCATAAATTTGAGTTTTTTTTCTCCATGTACATCTATAGATGAAGTTTTCACACTAAGTGTTTGACAAAGTGATAAATGAGATAGTAGGAATGTTTTTTTGTTGTTTTAATAAATCACATCTCTGGAACGTTTTGTTACTTTTCTGCTCAACATCAAGGGGTATTCGTGCCATTAGGCCATTTAACCCCACCTGTGATTCCAAAAAAGTACTTTGCAGAACCCTGATCGAAAATATGGGTGATTTTACAAATTGTTGCTATCAATTATATGCGTCTATTTTCGAGTTTTTGATGAAAAACTAAGATTTTTTAGTTCCTGCTTTAAGATACCAACATTTGAAGTTTCAATTTCTAAATATTCCTAGTTGAATAGGTTGAAGAAGAATCTCAAATTAATTGTTGCCAAGTGTTTGGAAAAATGCCTCAATGGTTGTAAATTGCATGCTTGCAAAGTGTTCGTTAAAATGCCTCAATGGCTATAAATTGCATGTTTGCAAAGTGTTTGTCAAAAGACATGAATGGCTATAGTTTTTGCATATACATTGTTATAGTAAAAATCCTACTTACCGTCATGCAAAGTGTTTTTCAAAAGATATGAATGGCTGTATTTTTTGTGCATATAGATTGTTAGAGTAAAAATCCTACTTACCATCATGCAAAGTGTTTGTCAAAAGACATGAATGGCTATAGTTTTTGTGCATATAAATTGTTAGAGTAAAAGTCCTACTTACCATAGTTTTTATGTACTAGAAATTTATGAATAGACTATTTGATGGATGTAGCTTCTTATGTTTGCAAGTTTTTGGTATGAATGTGAAAATTAATTTAATAATTTGCTGAAGTGTGAATAGAGAATAGGATTGTTGTTACTTTTATTATCTAAATCTTTCATAAAAAAGGGGGTTGTTGGAAACAATTTTATAGTGAATTTCTGTAGGATTTTGTGCAAGTGAGCATAATAAGTTTTGTCTGAGCTACATGTGTTCATGGGTGCATTCTTGTGCTTCAATGACTGTAGAAAACAACTACTTGTGCCCAATTTATGTAGTTTTGTTGTTTTACATGACACTTTTTGAAGAATAACATGCTTTTGAATTAGTAACAGTAGTTTCTTTTGTTTCAACATTCATTATATAATTCTCATGATTGCAACATTGCCTTAATAATTGAGATTGAGAATTTTAATTGATGAATTTTGAAATGTTGTTGGGTAAATATATTTTGTGATTCTCTTTCATAAACATATCATATTTATTGGATTTATTGATGAAGAGAGACACATTCTTCCCTCAGTTAACTTGTTATAGGTAGGTTAACACTCATACACTTATATGTGACTTTTGTAAAAGAAGTATAATAATTTTTTGGTTATGATATCAAGAGTCAATAAATGAAACTTATTTAGCATAAAATAGGAAATCAAATAGGTTGATCTAGCTTATGTTCGCACATGGAATTATGGTAGAATTTATTTCCACTCTTACTTAGAGCTCATGTATAATATGAAAAGAGCACATGTTACGATCTTTTAAACTTGAGAGGAAATGTATTTTATAATTGGTCTTAAGGGAAAGTTATCCCTGACTTCTTATGTTATGTTCTTACATTGAAATAGTTGAAGGAACATGATTACATGATAGCTAAGTTAGTCATATTATGAATAAAACAAAAAAAAAAATTAAAAAAAAAAATTTGAGTAATAGTATTTGATGTGACCTTTACTTCTCTATACTATTGATGGTTGGTAAGGTGGGAGCTTACATATGGTATGAGATCCAAGTTAAAACACTAGGGCCTAATGGCAACATGCTTGCTTGTAGGTTGATGCATGAATGATTATTTTGGATGCATGTTGAATTATTGTGTATGTTGACTTGGAAGCATATTTGTTGCAGAAAGGATATTATTATTATTATGTCATTTATAAACTTGTGAAATAAAAAGAATGGCTTCTTATATTCCTTTATATTTTTGTTAAGACAAATTATAAGAAATATGATAAAGGACTTAAAAACATGTAGGGAAAGGATGTGCTTGAGAAATTGGGGTTAAACCCAAACATGTGAATGGTTTGATTTTCAATAGGTGAGTGATATATGTGGAGTGGATGCATGGTTGCTTATATGTTTAATGCATAATTATGAATGTGATATGGGCCTACTAGCCATCTATGCTAGTTGAAATTGTATCTACCAAGAAAAATATTAGCCTAATCTAAACTATAGCATGATGGCATTGGTGTGTATTCTTTGGGAATGTGTGTTAAGTGTAAGGCCAATATTCAATTAGCATGATGATTGGGTTATTCATGTTAATTTTGACTCTTTTCTTACCTAAACTAATGGAAACTTAACAAAAGCTAACTTGAAGGATGTCACTTTTAATTGTGAATGAAGATTCAAGAGTAATGTATGTGCATTAATTTGATGTGTTAAAATATGATTTGGGAATACATTCTTAATGAGTAAGAATGGAATTCCTATGATTTCTTTGACATGAATTTGTGTAGTTTGGGTTGACTTTATGCATCAAATAACTTGAAATTACTCAAATACTAGGTTGAGGTATGACCTTCCTAATAAACAAGAGGCTTAAATGACTGGTGCATGAAGGGTTGTGGAAGCCATTTGAAGGAACACTTGAAGGTTATGTTTTCCCTAAGTTATGTATGGGTGTGGAATCCATACTAGCATATATATATATATATGAATGAGCTGATGTATGGATGTGGAATCCATACTAACATATATCTATGACATAAGTAATTCTTCTAGTTAGAATGAACAAAAATATTTTGATGAAATCTCAGACATGATTAAGGAGGATTGATTATGTGTAATAAAAGTTAAATGGATAGAGATTCGTAACATAATTTTTCTTGAGATTTAAATCCATTATTTTGTTTTTATTACAAATGAAGATACTAAGATTGGTATACTAAACACCATTAGGTGGTTTAGAATGTTTGGAATAATTGATTTTGATATATGGAGTCAAGTGTGAACTAGGTATCTATCCTCTAGTAATTTAATTATTTTGTATGTGTTGGATTTAGGTAGAATTAAAATGATTGAAATGTAGAAAAATATTATTGTGATAAGTTGATGAAATATAATTTCTATTGGCTCAAGACAAATTAGGTATAGGAAAGTCATAATAGTCTCTTTAATTATTTTGTCAGTTGAATATTGGTTGAATTCTATTTAACCAAATTAATTAGAGAAATTATGAGGATTTAACTTATGAACTTCTCTAAACTATTTCTAGTTAGGTGATGCATTCAAAATTCATATTGTTTATGCACTTGATGAACTGCTTTCTTGGAATTTGATTAACTTGTAAATTGTTAAGAGAATAACATGTTTAGAAGATGAACATTTTATGTGGTGAGAACTTTGTTTTATTTGAACTTAAAGAAAAATGTATGTGATTAATGAAAAACTTAATTGAGTTATTGTTTTACAAGAAGTGATATTTTTGGAGGGAGAAATTGAAGGAGAGTGAGATCACATTTTGATGAACTGGAATTCTTGCATGATTTAGAAGCCTAAGATGATTGTATTATATGTGGAATGGAAGAGATTGAAGGATTTAGGACTTTTTTTCTTGGATGTATAGTTGTATGGGCAGTTAGTAATCCTACAAAAGGTTATAATCTTTTGAGAGTTAGTATTAAAAAAATAATAATAATAAATAAATAAATAACTTATCCTTAGGCTAGTAATGTCTTTATGATAGTCTAAATATTATTTAAAATCAACAATATTCTTCATAATTTGAGAAATGTATGGTTTTCATAACTTGTTTTTCTTTGTTTGTGTGTGTGTATTAATAGTAAGGAATAAGACGTGAAACCAAATAGATTGATTAATTATTGAATAGAAATTATGAGTGATTTTATAGTAGGAGAACAAGTTGACTTATAGTTATCAAGATATATTCAATAATATAGATATTGTATTTGTATAATTACAAAAGTTGTTCTTGATTACAAGACACTTTCGAAAAGATATATTTAATTATTTTTGGAATGAATATCTTCTAACTGAATCATTCATAATTGATTCTTAAGTAAGAGAAAATAATAATGAAGATTATGGGAATTAAAGGAATGGTCTATAATACAAAAGTGGGTCAATGAGTGTCATGCGGAAAGAGTCAATTTTGTGGACAAAACCGACCTCCCTAGAAAACAAGGCTTTTCTAGTGACAAACAAAACAATCAAGCACTATCTTTCCCTAAATATGCATTTAAAATAAAAGCAACCAGGTGTTTAAGGCTTACCTCTAGTCCAACGCTGTTTGTAGCAGCCAAGCCTCTTCGATCCAGATGAGCTCCTTCTCCTTGAAGCCTGCATTCACTAACAAGCAAACGATTACATAGCACCTAAATAACTCATATAATAAAACATATTCATCATAAAGACCAAGGAGTTTATGAAACAAATTATATATAACAACTTGTTGAGAAAAATGAACTTAATTGTATTAATTGGAAACAAAGGAAACCTTACAACCAGTGCCTTGGTGTTGTGCAGGTCCCTCCCAGGGTCCAGCAAGAGTTCTCCTCTACTTTGATCAGCTCACCCACTTCCAAATGAAGCTAAGAAAGGATTGGGATCTCTCCTCTCAAGCTCTATAAGGGAGTTCTAATTCCAGCAGCATCTACCCTTAGGAATGTTCAGCTTTCAACCTCCCTTGCCTCTGGCCCAATGCCTGTATTTATAATGCTTTGGAGGAAGTTAAACAGGTCCACCATCAATGGGATAAGCCCCTCTTTCAAAGGGATAGCTCCCCTCTTCATGGGATAAGTTCCTCTTTCATTGGGATGCATGAACCATCTGGAGGCGCTCAATCCACGTCAAACCATCTTCTAGAATGCTCTAGAATAGATCGCAAGTAAGTTTTTTGAAGTAAAACTTGCGCCTTTTGACTTTTACAGGGGTACGCACCCACCCCTTTACAGACAGAGCGTACAAGTACACAGGTATTATGTACTTGAGGTGCGTACACGCAGGTAAGAGTAAGAGAAAGTGCGGAACCAGAGTTATATTGATTTTTAAAGGCTTTCTCTCTTTTTCAGAGTTTGACATGAGGAGCAGAGGTATAAGACTTGCCAAGGAGGACAGTATGGTTATTGCTGGAGCCATACTGACTGCAAATAGTCATGGTGACAAATTTTAGTGTAACAGATTGCCCCCTAAAGTGCGAGGTCTGTAGTAGATTAGGGTTTTATATCATCTAGGAAGGGTGAAGCACTTTATCATTTCGAGGATTATCTTGTGGAGAGCCCAGTCGGAACCTGCAAATATTCAACACAAAATACATATATGAGATCATATCATCACTGAGGTAGGCATTCCCATACTCAGATCAAAAACTTAACTAACAAACTAACTACTGCTCTGATACAAGAATGATTTCGCAATACATCATAATCATAGACATATGTAGACACAGTATGGACGCAGCCATCTGTTTATAATTAGTCTACTGTATAATGAATACAAAACTCCTCGCAGCCTGGATGGCGGAAACTAGATCCAGGGTCTTCATTTCTGCTTCCCGAAATAGTACGATTCTATCCATGCGAATAAATGAGTTGATGTCGAACATGGTAGAAACCACTTGATTACCAGTCAATGATGTAAACTGTTAACAAGTGTGAGAGAGACCACCAGTGATGTCAATGGTTCTCAAAGTACCCAGTACAATCCATGAGATGTGAATGAATGGGTTGATGTCGAACATGTCACAGAATCCCTTGATCGAAGGTCATTGATGTAACCTGTTGTCAAAGGCGAGAAACCTGCCATTGAGGCATGCAGGTTTCAAGGTACTGATGATTCCTAGATCATCTTTCTAGATAATGTACTGATGTCGATAGAAAGCGATCCGTCGTAGGCAAGCCCACAACACGAAATCATAGATCAAGTTGAAGAAATGTAGCTGTAAGGACTGACTCAGGGATGGTCAAGATGGATGACAGATATTTTGCAGATGAATGGTTTATTTGCAGTGGCCTCTTGAACACATAACGATACAACAGATGGCTTGGTGACAATTGACCCAAAGTTAATACCCAGAAACCGGCTGAAGACTTTCAATGTGGTTTGATCAACTATTAGGCAAAGGTTTTCCCAACCCAGGTGAATGAAAAGTGTCGTGTTCAAGAGTGGTGATAAGGTTTTTCCGAGACAAAGTGTAACAAATAGGCTCATTTTCCTCTCTTTTCCCCCACCATTTCTGGCAAGTACCTCTTTATTTTTTACAAGCTTGAGGAGGATAACATTTGCTTGATTATAAGCTCATCCTTCGGATGAGTCCAACTTAGTTTAGATTCGAACCCTAAGAAGGAGTGGTCAGTTCCTGTTTGTAATCGAACAGGTCCTTTACTGTGAAATTTTAACGAGTCCAATATAGGAGAAACTCGACGTTTTTCAATTTTAGAGAGTCTGAAAAAACTTAAGAAGACTCCAGGGTTGACCTTTTTCGTAAATTTGTGTCTCCCAAGCCTGAAAAAGTATAAAATAATACTTGAGAGAACTGCTTGATCTTTACGACCAAGGAGTACTTTCATGATTAGTGTCTCTGATCTGAAAAGTAGAAAGCGATCAAGGACACGTTGTCTTATTTCCAATATCGAATTTGAAACGACAAAAATTCGGCAATCTTTTCGTGTTTTTACGGTCAGAAAAGGGCTATAAGAGGACCGTCTTTTAATTCTATTTTAACGAGTGTAAAAGAAACGCTCGGCAATCTTTTCATGTTTTAGGAGTCAGAAAAGGGCTTAAAGATGACTCTGATGTTTTTGTTTGTAAAAAATGACAATTTTCCCTGAAAATCCTTTATCCTGCACAAAAACCAACACATTACTCATACCTATTGAAGACAGATAAAAATACTTTGAAAAATACCTTTTCATGGTGAAAAATAAACAAATTTACCATTTATTTACCCAAAAAACCAATAAAAAGGGCTTTTACCAATTCATTTTTACCATTTTACTATTTGAGGAGAGAAAAAGGGCTTTTGGAAAGAAACTTCCCGTGGACATTACGGAGAATCCGACCGTCGAAATCGAACGCCGTCTCTTCCAGGTAATCTACAACATCCTCCTCTTCAATTTCATCTGTTTAGAATTCTTTTTTAGGCCCCAGATTTCATTTTTGGGAGGTTTTATGGTTTCAAAAACCGCCTCTCGGGGTACGCAGGCACCACACTAGGGACCCGCGTACCCCGACATTTTCTCAGTTGGAAAAATGTCAGGGGTACGCACCTTGCCTTCAGGGACCCTGCGTACCCACGCTCTGTTCCTAAAGGCGGGGTGCGTACCCCGCGCAACGAGTTTTTAAACCCTAAATTCTCCAAAATGGACCAAAATTTTTTGATTTCATGGAATCTAATGGATGTTTTATGGTGTGTAGATTGTTCACCATGCTCGATTGGCGCGAGAGGGAGCACGAAGATGTTGATTTGGCCGCCATTAATCATCAACCGTCAATTGATGATTTGAAGGCATGCGGCCTTTATAAATACTGGGCCATACCTGGCATGAGGGCCCAAGTGAGCTTTCTAGAGTGGCTGGTAGAAAGATGGAACGTTCAGGACCAGTGTTTTTATATTGGAGGGCACCAGCTTGAGATGGAGCCAGCAGATATCTACTTTCTCACTAGTTTGCCCAAGAGAGGCGAACACTTCACTCTGTTCGGGACTAGGGCAGGTGGCCAGTTTATCGCTAGTCTCCGACTAGAGTGGTGTAACACTCAGTCTCAGGAGAAGGGGATAGAGATCAAAACTATATCCCGTCCTGAACTTATGGTGATTGTCTTTACAGTTACCAAACTTTGCGGTGCTGCTGCTTTACACATTGCCACTAGATCCCAGATGCGGATGGAAATTGATTGCTATCGAGGTACCATTTTCAACTGGTGTGATGTTGTGTTGGCCAATGTAAAAGGCCAACTGACTAGAGCCAAAAACGAACAGCTAAAGACCTTTGGTTATGGGGCTTTAGTTGTGAGTTTTGGCTTAGAGAGGGTTCCGATGCTGATCCCACAGCAGCTCACTGTTGAGGCTGGGCTTCCTTGAGAGCCCAAATTGATGTGATGGGTTGCGGTTATGGCCCGTCATCCTGATGAGGGAATGGAGGTTGTCCGATTTACTCTGGAGTACTTTCGCTGGTTAGAAGACCAGGTCTTTTCTATACAGGATTTTCCTTATGCCGAAGTTGATTTTCGTGGAGATCCAGACATGGTTCTTTCACCGGGAGAACAATGGGATGATACAGGTAACTTCATTTTTCACAAGTTTTTTAAATTATCTATTATTTTTGTTTGTTTTATATCGTCTCAAAACTTGATAGTAATAATTTTCAAAATGCAGATGTAGGCCCACGTCATCCAGCCAATCTCCGGCCTTACGAGAGGAGACTACCAGTTGCAGCGGCACCGGCCCCACAGGACGAGGCCACAGAGACTTTGGCTGAGTTGGAAAGTGACCTGGAGCGTCTTACAGCAGATATACCGGAGACTACCATAGATGATATTCCAATCAGGCTTCAGCGCTATGTAGTCGGGGTCCCAGGACCTTTTAGGAGGTTCTTGTGTAGGGTCGCCCGTGCAGTGGTGTCATATAGAGATCATCACCAGTGATTGGATGGTCGTTTTGTAGACACATGTGACATTTTGGTTTTTTGTACTTATCATTTTTGCCGATCATAAGGTGTTTTTCAACCTATGATCGAAGACGATGTATTTTTTGACACACTCCTATATATATATATATATCATTATTACCGGCTTATCTTGTAAATCATGTTATGGAATGGTTTTAAATTTACATGTATGATTATTGCAAATGTCTATTTAACATTCGAGAAGCAATTGCATCTGCTAATGTATTTAAAGACCTTCGAATATGCTGATATTCAATGTAATCAAACTCACGTTCCAAGAGACGCACTCTCAAAAATAACGTTAATAACACTGGATTTCTAATGGCATATACTCTATTAAACTGTAATACAACGAGTTCAGAATCTAACTTCACTATCAAACTCCGAATCCCAAATGAAATAGATTCAGACAATAACTCAATCACTGCACTGTACTCGGCAATGTTGTTTGTTGTTTGACCGAGGCTTACCCCATGCATAGAAACTAACTCGTCAGAGGGCGAATAGATAACCCAAGTTGCGGAAGAGATATTCTGTGTACTATGACAAGCACCATCAGCGAAACCAATGTATGTTTGGAGAGGCATCGACATCTGCAATATCAAGAGTAAAACCAAGATAAGCCAGAATAATGATGAAAACACACTCTTTAAGCTAAGCACACTGTCTAAACTAACAAACACACCAGCTAGAAAGAAAAACTAACCTAACTAAAAATTCTCCATACCCATCTTTTAAGCATAATACCTCTTCAAGTAAAGACCATTTCTGGGTTTACCTAAAGAGTCCCCGTCAAAGTCTACCAACTCATAGGCCCCTTTTGCTAGCTTTCGCTTGACAATATAGGGCCCATGCCACATAGGAACGAATTTTCCAGCACCTAATTTATCATTAGCTTGATCATATAATAACACTAGGTCTCCTTCCGAAAAATTTCGAGGGGTCACATTTCGATCATACTGATCTTTCATACGTTTTGCGTGAGTCTCGATCGCCAATGCAGCATCACGTCGATTCTCATCTAATTGAGCTAAGTATAATAAACACTTTTCCTCTTCGGAAGTAGCTGGAAGTAACTCGATGGCCATTTGCAGTGACGGGATTTCGCATTCAATGGGTAGCACAGCTTCCAAACCATAAACTAGTTGGAAAGGAGTGAACCCTGTTGATGTTTTCACTGAGGTTCGGTACGCCCAAAGCACTGAAAATAACATGTTGTGCCAATTCAACCAATGAATACCAATGATTCGTCGGATCATGATAACTAAAACTTTGTTGATGGACTCAACCAGACCATTCGCTTGTGGATAATAAGGAGTTGAGCTATCGTGACGCAAACCAAGCTGGCCTGTAATTTCTGTCATCATAACGTTTCGAAAATGGCGCCCATGGTTAGTGATTATCGCTTGTGGGACACCAAACCTAGCAATTATATGATTGAACATGAAAATTGCAGCTGTCTTGCCGCCTGCCTCGAATGTAGGCATCGCCTCGGCCCACTTAGTAAAATAATCTACCGCAAGGATGATATATGCATGCCCCCCGGCCGAGTGAGGGTTACATGTAATAAAATTGATACCCCATTTGGCAAAAGGACCAACGACAATTATAGGGTGGAGAGGAGCAGGTGGAGCGCGCATCTTTCGATCAAACACTTGACAGTTGTGGCATTTTCGGACCGCAGTAATACAATCTTTAAACAAGGACGGCCAGAAGTAGCCAGTGCGCAATATCTTTTGGGCTGTGGCATACCCAGACATATGACCGCCACACGCTCCAGAGTGACAGTCATTTAGAACCCTTTCATCCTCTTCGTGAGTTAAGAAACGTCGAAAAATAGAGTCCGCCCCACGGCGATAAAGAGTATCTCCAATAATTTTGTATTGTTGGGACTGGAATCGAATTTTCCGACGTTCCGACTTTGAAACTTCGGGCCGAAAGGATTGGGTCTAGAGATAGACGATGATATCCCCATACCACGGATCTAAAGTGCTGATTAGAAACAAAGATTCGTCCGCAATGGGCTCCTCTGCCACAATTTCCGTGTCAGCACGCGGGAAGTCACACATTAACTCTGCAAAATCTAAAGATTTCTTAGACTTAGATTTCTCAAACTCCCAGTCGAACTCCTGCAGGATAACAATCCATTTAGAGTACTTGCCCCCTAGCAATTGTTTGGTCAAAATGTAGATCATAGGGTTGCAATCCGAAATGACTGTAGTTTTACGTAGTAAAATGTAGTGACGAAAACGTTGGACAACTTGAACGGCTGCCAATGCCAATTTCTCCACATGTGAGTATTTTAGCTCAGTTGGATTTAACGTTCGACTAAGGTAATATATCACATGTTCCGTTTCGAATTCATCTTCCTGAACTAAGACCATTCCAATGGTGGAATGGGAGGTGGCGAGATACAAAAAGTAATCCTGGTTGTAGTTGGGAGGATGCAATAACGGTGCATGGGTCAACGCGTGTTTGAGTGCATCAAAAGATTTCTGAGCTATCTCATCCCAAGAGAATTGAGCGTTCTATTTCAACAACCGTGTAAAACCCTTTGTAACCTCGGCGTAGTTAGGAATGAATCGTCGTAAAAAGTTTTCTTTCCCTGCAAACTTTGGAGTTGGCGAAGACTCGAAGGAGGAGGCAATTTGATAATAGCTTCGACCTTCGAGGGATCAACGATAATGCAGGCTTTCGAAACTACAAATCCCAGTAATCGACCCATTTCTATACAGAAGACACATTTGTGTGGGTTCAACCGAATACGATAATGCCTACACCTCATGAATATTGCACGTAAGTGGACGAGGTGATCAGCTCGATGTAATGAATGAGCAGGCAAATCATCGAGATACGGTTGCACAATGTGTTTGATGTCATGAAACGCATAAGACATCGCCCTTTGAAAAGTTGCTCCGGCATTCTTGAGCCCAAAAGGTGATTTGCAATAAGAAAATGTCCCCCATGGACAAATGAAAGCCGTTTTTGGTTGATCAGTAGGTAGAATGTTGATTTGATTGTATCCGGAAAAACCGTCCATAAAGGAAAATATTTCACTGCCGGCACAATCATCAATTATTTGATCGATATAGGGAGTTGGGTAGTTGTCTTTTGGACAAGCTCGATTAATGTCCCTATAGTCGATGCATATTCTTATTGTTCCCTGCTTTTTGTTAACCGGAACAATATTCGATACCCAATCCGTTAACGGGATCGGATAAATGAAACCTGCTTTCAACAGTTTTTCAACTTCTTCTTTAATTGCAATAGCTTTTCGTGGGTGAATCTGACGCAAATGTTGCCGGACGGGTTTAGCGTCCGGGTAAGTCTTGATTTCATGAACAACAATCGCGGGATCAATTCCTGGCATTTCCTCATAGGACCAAGCAAACACGTCGCGGAATTCTTGAAATAGGGCCTTGTATGTCTTAATTTCGTCATCTGTACACGAGGCACCTATATGAATGTTTTCAATAATTCCAGGCTTAAACGAAATGTCAATGGGAATAGTGCGAGAGATGTTTCCCAAATTCAGCTCTGAATCAGGATGTTTCATGGGATTCTGGGCTTCCTTGACATATTCAGCTGTAAAAATTGATGAGAAATCATTTTCAAAACGATCATCCTCGGGTAAAAACGAAGATCTATGATGGAGATCGTCCCATGGTAAATCATCTACACACAGGACTTCACGAAGTTGCTCGTCAGATGAAACAACTTCGGGAAACGCTATTAACTCCGAGGTTGATGTGAAAAGTGATTCCTCACGGACCACATTCATTAGGTCGATTTTGGTTGAACACGGGTCGGTAAAAGACTGCACTGCTTCATAGGCAATTTCATATGGACTCAAAGGCATAAAATTACCAAATGAGTCTATTTCAGATTCAGAAGGAACGATCCAAGGATCGTCATAATAAATAGTGTCTGATGTAATCATATGAATGGTTGCAAATGAAGATGATGCGTTGAGTGGAGGAAAAGGAAAAGTTCCCAGTAAACCGGCATCTTTAACTAATCCTACTCCAACATCCTTGTATGGGATAGTCGTTTTACCGACATGCTGAATACTCTCTGAAGAGGCCGGGTCGGATGAAAAGTAAGCCAGCTGGTCTATTGTTACGATCTTTCCATTATGTGGGAATTTTATTACTCGGAAGACCGATGAAATGACCACTGTCATAGCGTAAGACCAACTTCGACCCAAGAGAAGGTTGTAGTCTAGAGGGGCATCAACCACCTCCACATCTAGACTAACGGTTTTTCCTTCAACCCCTATAGGCAAATCTTGTAGAATGCCAAAAGGATGAAACCCACGGCCATCAGAGGCCTTAAGAATTGTCGGGGATTGATTTAGTGAAGGAGAACCAAGCGATCTCCAACACTGTATCAACATAATACATGTTGAAGCTCCCTCATCAATTACAGTCTGATGAATAGGCCTGTTTTTGACTATCACTAGGATCTGGAAAGCCATTTGATGAGGCAAACGCGGTGTACTATTTTCTAGATCAAAGATTATTAGGTTCGGGTCCTGAACATCAACAGCTCCTATAGCCGACAAAAGTAATTTTCGCTGTGCTGGGCATGATTGCAGCACTTCCAAAGCCGACATTGTTGAGGGTGAAACAGCTAATTCCTCAACAATGTTATAATTCTGAGCCACTCTCGCATGTGGATTGAAAGCAGACTTTCGAAGTATACCCTTGGCGGGCGGTTTGATTACTAAGTCTGGATTAGGCTTCTCGATCTGTAGTGGATCGGAACCGGGAGCTGAGGTTGATGGATTAGAATGAGAAGATTCTGCTTCTTTGCCATCAACAGGACTTTTACTACCATAATCTTGCGATCGAGTCGCAATCCTTACATGGGACATCATCAATATGGGTTCTTCATTGGCATTCGAGGAAGAACCTATCATCTTGCTATCTTTTGGAAATGGATCCTTCAAAAAAGCAAGAGTTTGGGAACCTTTGACGATTTTCGCAACCTCTGCTTGATGAGGGCAGTCTCTTGTAAAGTGTTCCTCTTCACAAATAAGACAAGGATATCGAGGTTTGCGCTTTTCATCATTGGATTCTACCTTTTCAGATTTCTCTTTTGAACTCTTGTCCATTTTATTCTTCTTCTTTCCTTTCTTCTTTCCACCGGATTTTGATTTAGTCGTAGATGATTCTACAGCATGAATATCGGCGGAAACCTCTGCAGAAGAATCTCCTGTTGGGGAATCAGGCAAGGTTATGATAGGAGAAGAATTCTTGGAAGACTTCTTCTTACTTTTAGTGTTAACCGTACCAATCATACCATCAGCGGCATGAGATCCCGAAGGAGCTGCAGCGATTTGATTTGACTTGGGAAGATCGGGGATCTTTTCGTGTAACGTACCTAACTGAGTATAATCTAAGTCGAGGTACTGTGCTTGAGCAATCACTTGCTCCTCAGTAACTACTCTGGCCTTAGCTACGTCTTCAGTAATCTTCGGTAACAATGATTTAACAAACCATTCAGCTAAGATCTGGTCCGGGATAAAAACTTTCACTAACCACCTTCGACATCTCCATTCATGAATATGATCGGAAATATAAGTGGACGTCGATTGCTTTAATGAAGTTAGTAACTCCGTGCCATTATCATATCTGACCGGCAACTGAAAATGAGTTAAAAATGAGGTAGCTAACTGGCTAAAATTATAAAAAGAGGCCCGTGGTAACTCAATATACCACTTGGCCGCAAGACCAATGAGAGTGCGCTGGAAAAGACGTAAGCGGATCGAATCATCTGAGATGGAATTAGAGGCACACCAGAGGTGGTAAGTCATCACATGGTTCAACGGGTCCTCTCTAGATTTACCCTCGAACTTGGGAATGTCACTGGGCAACTTATTCGACATTGGCGGCCAAAACGGAAGATAATTAATTGGATCGTTCGTTAGGCGCGACAAGTCTGGTAAGTCCAAAGTTGTGATAAACGGTAGCTGCCGATTAGGATCCCTAAAACTCTGGGTCATGAGACCAGCCCCAGGAGGAGGATATCCAGGATAACTAGGAATAGGAATCGCGTTCGGGATATTGTATCCTCCTGGAAAACCAGGATTAACCAGACCATACTGTGGTTGTTGGGGTTGTTGATAAGTGTACCTAGGATACGGTTGATACTGATAAACTGGCTGCTGGACAGCAGGACCGAATTGGTACTGTCCCTCGTACGGTTGATAAGTGAATTGTGGTTGACTTGTGACAACCGTACTTAAACCAGGTTGTCCTACAGACATCTGAACCGTAGTTTGAATCGTGGATCCAGACGGTGGTAAAGATGTCTGAGGAGTAGATACAGGAACAGTAGAAACCGGAGCTGTTGATACTCCAGAAGTAGGTGGGGTAGATTGAACAGATGTTGCGGCAGTTGCAGCAGTCATTTGAGATGGAGTACTAGGCGCAATAGGCCCAGACTGAGAAACTACCGAAGGTACAGAAGTTTGAATATTAGACTGGACTGGTTGCTGGGGTGAACCAGAAACTAAGGGTTGTCTAGTTTGAGATGACAACTGTACATTTGGCTGCAACACCTGTTGAATTTGTGATGGATCCCACACTATGTTTATTCCGGGGTACTGACCCATAACAGGTTGAGAATATTGAGATCCAAAACTGGGTTGAGGGTAGGATTGATAATTGAAAGGTACATTTCCCGTTCCTTGAACATAAGATTGACCTTGGGGTGGTTGGAAACCTTGGTTCGAGTACTGACCTTGGGGTAGATACCCTTGAGGCATGTACTGATACTGGGGTTGACCTTGAGGCATAAATTGATACTGGGGTTGACCTTGGGTTACATATTGAGTCTGGGGTTGACCTTGAGGAATGTATTGTACCGTAGGCACGTACTGTCCTTGAGGTTGCCCCCCAGATGAAAATTGTGTACCTTGAGGTTGCCCCCCAGGCGTTAATTGAGGCTTCCCCCCAGGCAGTAACTGGCCACCTTGATTTTGGGTTCGATCCCCAGCGGAGTCGCCATTTTGTCATGCAGAAAGAGTCAATTTTGCGGACAAAACTGACCTCCCTAGAAAACAAGGCTTTTCTAGTGACAAACAAAACAATCAAGCACTATCTTTCCCTAAATATGCATTTAAAATAAAAGCAACCAGGTGTTTAAGGCTTACCTCTAGTCCAACGTTGTTTGTAGCAGCCAAGCCTCTTCGATCCAGATGAGCTCCTTCTCCTTGAAGCCTGCATTCACTAACAAGCAAACGATTACATAGCACCTGAATAACTCATATAATAAAACATATTCATCATAAAGACCAAGGAGTTTATGAAACAAATTATATATAACAACTTGTTGAGAAAAATGAACTTAATTGTATTAATTGGAAACAAAGGAAACCTTACAACCAGTGCCTTGGTGTTGTGCAGGTCCCTCCCAGGGTCTAGCAAGAGTTCTCCTCTACTTTGATCAGCTCACCCACTTCCAAATGAAGCTAAGAAAGGATTGGGATCTCTCCTCTCAAGCTCTATAAGGGAGTTCTAATTCCAGCAGCATCTACCCTTAGGAATGTTCATCTTTCAACCTCCCTTGCCTCTGGCCCAATGCCTGTATTTATAATGCTTTGGAGGAAGTTAAACAGGTCCACCATAAATGGGATAAGCCCCTCTTTCAAAGGGATAGCTCCCCTCTTCATGGGATAAGTTCCTCTTTCATTGGGATGCATGAACCATCTGGAGGCGCTCAATCCACGTCAAACCATCTTCTAGAATGCTCTAGAATCGATCGCAAGTAAGTTTTTTGAAGTAAAACTTGCACCTTTTGACTTTTACAAGGGTACGCACCCACCCCTTTACAGGCAGAGCGTACAAGTATGCAGGTATTATGTACTTGAGGTGCGTACACGCAGGTAAGAGTAAGAGAAAGTGCGGAACTAGAGCTATATTGATTTTTAAAGGCTTTCTCTCTTTTTTGGAGTTTGACATGAGGAGCAGAGGTATAAGACTTGCCAAGGAGGACAGTATGGTTATTGCTGGAGCCATACTGACTGCAAATAGTCATGGTGACAAATTTTAGTGTAACAATGAGGACTGTATGGAACCTTAGCTTGTTAGTTTAAAAAAAATAAAAAATAAATGGTGTCTTAAACCTAAAATTTTAAATTTTCCTAAAGATTAATCATTTAATAAAAAGTATAGGTAGATCCCAAAGATTTTGATTGCAAGAATGTCTTATGGAATGAAAAGGGGAAACTTGGATTGAGAAGACATAAATCAAATGATATGTAAGATTGGGTTTTATATATGACATCATGTTTTGTTGCATAGTTTCACTGGCAATTGTATGTGCATGATTTTATGTTTCTTGTATGCAAATTTGATTGTCAGATGGGATGGACCATTATTGTTTTTTTTTTTTGACAACCAATGTGTGAGCTATTTATAGCTTGGCAAGCTCAACGTACTATAGAACCAGGAAGATGACACATGTAGGATTCATGTAGACCATGAAAAAGAACATGTAGAATATCAAAATATTATAGATATCTTAATTAAATGTCATATCAATTACATAAAATAGTATTTTGATATGGTATTATAAATTGTATGGTTAGTTTTGATATAGAAATATTTGGCATTTTATATAGAAACATGCCTAATAGGGCATGGATATATTTTCTACATGATTAAAAATGGTGTGTTTCGGTTTTCATGGAGTTGCTTTGAATTTAGAAAACATTAAACTGTGGTTTGGCATGAAGAAAAATATATCAAATACATATACATAAGGTTAACACCTTAGTGATAGGAGAATTGAAAATGACCAAGTATCTTATGTCTGTAGGAAAAATTTCCGGCCAAGTTTAACCCAAGAGAGGGAGTATGTAATGTCCCTTCTTGGTGAGATAGCTATGATGACAATTAGAGAGGGTGATTTTGATATAATGATATAATATTATGCGTGAGAAACTTATGTACATGCTTATATGCTATAGACCTGGTTTGGGTCACCTAGTTATTGTGTGCTTAGGATAATATCTATGGTTGTGTGTATAAAAATTGATTTTGGTTAAGAACATATTATCGATGTTTTCTCTTTTGGTATCTTAGTTTGGCAATATGTGTATGACATGGATGTTGATTCATTATTGAGACACATAGATCCATGGATGATCATGGTTATGTGGAACATATGGTTAATTATGATTTATGAATGAAACATGATTTATATGATTATATATGTTTAACCTTGTAATGAGCAAAATGTGGAAGGTACATAGTTATTTGTAAACAAGGATGTTCAAATTTTAAATGGTTGCGGAAGTCATTTCTCTAGAACCAAAATGGTTGTGGAAGTCAAGCAAAATCATTGGTAAAATGTGAATAAGTTAAATATGAAATTCACTGATTCCTTTGATCTATGAGATTGTGATGTGTGCAGTTCTTGGAACAAGGCCTTACTAACAAACCATCAGATGGGTATGAGCTCACAATCAATACCATAAGGTGAAGCATGGAGTTTCAAAGCAGAGTAGATGAGAAGCCATAAAAATTAGGGCATAGAGTCCTAAATCCATGAAAGATAAAGATATGGAGTATTGCATCTATAATAAAATGTTTAGGGTGCGGAGCCCTGAATATTTAAAAAGATCAAGGTGTGGAATTTTGGATCTTTAGAGTAGATCAGGGCACGGAGTCCTCAATCTACTAAGGCACGAAGATGCATGCAATAGGGGTATGAAATCCCTATTCTCCGGAAGAAAAATACCACTCATGGGAAGCTCAAGGATGAATTTCCTTAATAAAACCTCTTTTCTAACAATCCTAGAGTGAATTTCTAAAAATAGAAAGTCATGTCTAGCATCTCAAGCATGACTTTCCAAAAATAGTAAATCACCTTACATAAATTGGCAATCAAGTATAGTTGAAGGAAAATCACTTAACTTATCATTAATCAATCCTAATCATTCAATCTTGAATTAATCCTCAATATTATTAATATTATTATTATCTTTTATGAGACTATGATATTATTATTAAAAGAGAATTACAAGTCACCTTCATCTCCTCAATCACTTCACACCTCTCTCCTTGATGACTCTCATGGCTCTATGTAAATCTCTCCTTTAATAATACATTACACTCTATTTTATGCACTCATCAAGGAATGACATATTCCTCTTCAACTCATTAAAGACATGTCATAAAAGATTCATCTTACGCTCTCTTTAATGCATAAGTTACACTATCCTTAACTAAGGCATGCATACCTCTCCTTAATAGCATGAGTTACACTCCTCTAAATGGAATAAAATGCATGCATATTACTCCTCCTTTATGACAAGAATTTTTTGCTCCTCTTATATATGTGTCTTATGTATTTTCACTTAGGGGGAGGGAGGTGCATTGTGATACCAAGAGTTGGAGAGATTTGAAAAATATTATGAGAGTGAGAGACTTGGAGAGTAGCCAATTTATTTCGAAATGATTTTGAAATTCCTAATATAAATTAATATGTAGCTCTACCTGGTGGATCTGACCATGAGTGGTGTTGGGAGGAAGTGGAACTTATCTTCCTTGTCTTACCTTGGATATCTCTCTACTGCTATATTTTGGTATTGTTTGTGAGCTTTTACCGCTCGAGGGTTCCAGGGGGAGAAGTTTCCCTGGATATGGTTGGGAGGAAAACTGTATGTTTCACAATGAGTTGGTAAGGATATTGGAGCAGGAGCACAATCCCATTGGAGCTGGAGCATATTCCCATCTTTTTGGAATTGTATAAATACATTGCCAGGTATGTTTATAAGAATTCTTGAAATTTTAGCTTATTATTAATTTAAAAGTGTTGTGGAACTTTAAAATTCATTTGAAATTTCTACTTGTGAATGTTTATGATATATTTATAGATTTATTTATGAGCTAACCAATAATGAATGGCAACTGTAGTTGAGAATGTACATGTAGGAGGATTAAAACAATAATTTGTTGCCAAAGTTTTAAGTTCTGTTTATATTGAATTTTTGTCCATTGCATGTTGCCATGAGTTGAATAAAGTACCATATTATCATAAATTTGAGTTTTTTTTTCTCCATGTACATTTGTAGATGAAATTTGCACACTAAGTGTTTGACAAAGTGATAAATGAGATAGTAGGAATGTTTTCTTTGTTGTTTTAATAAATCACATCTGGAATGTTCTATTATTTTTCTTCTCAACATCACGGGGTATCCGTGCCATTTGGCCATTTAACCCCACTTGTGATTCCAAAAAAGTACTTTGCAGAGCCCTGATCGAAAATATGGGCGATTTTATAGATTGTTGCTATCAATTATATGCGTGTGTTTTCGAGTTTTTGATGAAAAACTAAGATTGTTTAGTCCCTATTTTAAGATGCCAACATTTGAAGTTTCAATTTCTAAATTTTCTTTGTTGAATAGGTTGAAGAAGAATCTCAAATTCATTGTTGCCAAGTGTTTGGAAAAATGCCTCAATGGTTGTCGATTGCATGCTTGCAAAATGTTTGTCAAAATGCCTCAATGCTTGTAGATTGCATGTTTGCAAAGTGTTTGTCAAAATACATGAATGGCTATAGTTGTTGTGCATATAAATTGTTAGAGTAAAAGTCCTACTTACCGTCATGCAAAGTGTTTGTCAAAATATATGAATGGTTGTAGTTTTTGTGCATATAAATTGCTAGAGTAAAAGTCCTACTTACCGTCATGAAAAGTGTTTGTCAAAAGGCATGAATGGCTGTAGTTTTTGTGCATATAAATTGTTAGAGTAAAAGTCCTATTTATTGTAGTTTTTATGTACTAGAAATTTATCAATAGACTATTTGATGGATGTAGCTTCTTATGTCTGCAAGTTTTTGGTATGAATGTGAAAATTAATTTAATAATTTTCTGAAGTGTGAATAGAGAATATGATTGTTGTACTTTTATTATCTAAATCTTTCATACAAAAAGGGGGTTGTTGGAAACAATTTTATAGTGACTTTCTGTAGGATTTTGTGCAAGTGAGAATAATAAGTTTTGTCTGAGCTGCATGTGTTCATGGGTGCATTGTTGTGCTTCAAGGATTGTAGAAAACAACTACTTGTGCCCAATTTATGTAGTTTCATTGTTTACATGACACTTTTTGAAGAATAACATGCTTCTGAATTAGTAACAATAGTTTCTTTTTTTTCAATAATCATTATATAATTCTCATGATTACAGCTTTGCCTTAATAATTGAGATTGAGAATTTTAATTGATGATTTTGGAAATGTTCTTGGGTCAATATATTTTTTGATTCTCTTTCATAAACATATCATATTTATTAGATTTATTGATGAAGAGAAACATATTCTTCCCTCAGTTACCTTGCTATAGGTAGGTTAATACTCATACACTTATATGTGACTTTTGTAAAAGAAGTATAATACTTTTTTGGTTATGATATCAAGAGTCAATAAATGAAACTTATTTAGCATAATATAGGAAATCAAATAGGTTGATCTAGCTTAATGTTCGCACATGGAATTATGGTAGAATTTATTTCCACTCTTACTTAGAGCTCATGTATAAGTATGAAAAGAGCATATGTTACGATCTTTTAAACTTGATAGAAAATGTGTTTTGTAATTGGTGTTAAGGGAAAGTTATCCCTGACTTCTTATGTTATATTCTTACATTGAAATAGTTGAAGGAACATGATTACATGATAGCTAAGTTAGTCATATTATGAAGAAAATAAAAATAAAAATTGAGTAATAGTATTCAATGTGACCTTTACTTCTCTATACTATTGATGGTTGGTAAGGTGGGACCTTACATTGGTTGAAAGAAAGATTTGGTTCAACCCAATCTATGGTCGGGTGGTACGTGGAAGTCCTAGAATTGGTTGGCATTATGTATACGCTATTATATATTATTCTTATTGAGATCAATGAGCACATGTATTGGTTCTTGTGTTGATTTTATGATAGGTTCATCATGGATCTATTTTGATTAAATGTTGGTTATATGCATGATATATTCTTACCATACGATGAGCTCTTGTTATGGATCTTGTTAATGGTTTGATAAGTTATTGAATGGCTATATGAATGCATGAGCTAACAAGTGTTGTTGCAACTAGTATGAGAGGGAAGTAAGCCTTCTTGATTATTATCTAATGGAACTAAATGAAATATTGATCATATACGAATTCATGACCTTTAGTTACTATGTTTACTAAGTGTTTTTCTAAATGTTCATCATGTGTTTAGCAAGCTTGGAAAAAATATGAGCCTAAGTATAGATTATGTAGACTTGTGATTATCATAAACTGGATTTTGGAAAGTTCTAGGTAGTTCTGGGTAGTGGCGTATGGACTAGCCCTAAAAATATGGCAGTGAATCTATGACCGTAGGTATAGAACTAGGGATTTTCAATTGTAGCCACACATAGGACAACTTGTGTGTGTGACTAGAGCCTTCTTACTGCATGGACTAGAGTGTATGCATGTGACTAGGATGCAAAGCTTAGTAAAAATATAGTTCCACCTGAGGAAAAGATCATTAATGGGTGTTTTATGACATCTAGGTGATCAGGTGTCCCTGGGAGGTTACTGTAAGTGTCAAGATGGTAGACTCCACTTACATAACTGGAAATTTGATGTTGGGTCATGCATAGAAACTCTCGTCTCATGTTTACCTTGGTGAGATTGTAAAAGTGGGTAGATGTGGGGGTGGGGGTGGGTGTTATAGAAACCCCCTCTAGAAAGGTTCACATCCTCTTGTGCAACCCCATTGAAGAACCCCCATGGCATGTATTTATCAATCACCTTCATTGTAATATTTCTCACAGCCTACCGGTCTTTTAACTATGGGAAATGTTTGTGGATAGCTAGGCATTCTATAACAATCCTCCAAAGATATGAGGGTAGGCCCTGGAAGATCTCCTTAAATCTCACAATCCCAATTCCCCAATTGATGATAATGGGATGGGAACTAATAATTTTGTTAGCTCATTTTTGTAACCAATATTTCCAGGAGTCTACAAAAAGTAGTATGTTCCATTTGCATTGTAAGCCTAGCGATTGTCTACAATCTGACCACACTTGTTGAGTGAAAGGGAATGATACAAAAAGATGATCTATTGTCTCATTTGATCCCTTTCATAAGACACACCAACCTAGACCAATCATAAACCTTCATTTCATAATTTCCTGGGTTGGAATTTGTTTAGCCATAATGCACCAAGTTAAAAGCTTGGATTTCAGACGAAACTTTACTTTTTAAACATAAATCCACCACTAGTCCATCTCACTCAAATGGTTCTATAGAATTAGATTATATATCCCATTTTCAAAATGTAGATCCCATGTGGGGTTGAATCACATATAAGCTCATCTTCTTGGTCAGTGAGTCTGATGTGATCCCTGACTAGAGCCTACGTATAGCGCCTCCATTCCTCTCGATATTCCATAGGTATATTTAATTCCTCAGTATATTCGCACCCCTAGGTCCATATATTATTAGCAAATATTCTTGCAATTTGGTGCTTCTTTGTATATCACTCTCCCCACAAGTGCATTATAATATTTTTAGAAAGGAAGTGATCTCTGTCACTTCTAGGCCAAGGGTCTTCAAAACAAACCTCCACACAATAGATATGTTGCCTCTGACTCTATTTTCCAGTCTGATCGAGTTCTCCAAGGATAGAGGGCTGATGTGCTTTTTATTTACAACTTCAATCCATAAGTTGTATTTTGAAAGAAGCATCCATCTAGACTGTGCTTTTTGAGCCTTGGAGAACAAGAAAACGTTTCTAAACCCCATTCCCCCAACAATTTTGGGTTCACAATCCTTGACCATTATACCTAAGGAAAAACAAATTTCTCATGAGTACCTTCCCAAAATAATTTAAAACATATCCTCCAAGAATTCTCCAAAATTCCTTTTGGGATCCACGCTAGTGCCATCCAATAAATTGGAATTGATTCTAAGGCTAATTTTGCTAGAACAAAATTATCAGCTCTGGAGAGCCATCTATGACTCCACAAATTTAGTATCTTTTCTATTTTTTCAATCAACCAAAACCAATATTTAACTCGGGAACTATTGGGCTTCAGGTGAAAACCCAAGTACTTTATACCATAATCAAAAGTCAAAATTTCATATGGAAAAAATAGTCTTATGTTGTTTATATTTGGCTCCTCCAAATTATGAATAGTGATAATAGACTTTGAATAATTTATAATCATACTTGTAGCTTTGCTAAATAGAATCAAAATGTCATATAAACATTTTAGGCCTCTTAAGGCATCATTATAAAATATTACGATGTCGTCTATAAAGAGAAGGTGAGTAATGGCAAGTGTTTGAGTCACTTTTACCCCCTGGAAATCCCCTCTTCGTCATGCAACATCCAATGTTCTACTAAGCCCTTTTGATACCAAAAGAAACAATAGTGGAGACAACGAGAAACACTTTTTGAGGCCCCTCTCTACTCTAAAGAAAGGCGAGGCCACCCCATTGATGAGTACCACAAATAATATAGACATAAGGCACCACATGATCCAGTTTATGAATGGAATATAAAAACCTACATGGGTTAGGAGAAGGCAAACAAACAGCTAGTTGACACTATGATATGCCTTAGAGAGATCAAGATTGATAATTACCCCTTTAAGCTTCTTCGACTTTATGCTATGAAGTCCTTCTTGGGCCACTCAAATAACTTCATGAATTTTTCTTCCATCCAGAAAGCCAAATTTCTCACTGGAGATTGATTTAGATAGGATGGGATTGATCCTCTAGGTGATCACCTTGGAAATAATTTTATATACACAATTTAACAATGATATTGGACATAACTCCTCAAACCAAGAGGGGTTATCAACCTTTGGGATTAATACTATGAATGTTGAATTGAATGCTGGTAACATATGTCTATAACACCCTCCTCCCACATCTACCCAATTAACCAACCAACCGAGGTAAACATGTGACGAGAGGCTACTATGATTGTATTCAACCTCCAATGTGACCTTAAGGAAATGGAATTGATGAAAACACAACATATAAACCTTCCACATCAGCTACAAGACCCCTGAGAACCATGCCAACACTTCAAGCATCTTTCCCCTGGGTCCCACTGAAGTTTTTGATCACTTGACCTCCAGATGCTCTCATGCTATGGGAATGCTAATGTCTAGGGACCTTTGGATGCTCTCACAGGCCTACAAGCCAGCATCCAGGGACCATTTTGTCCAGTTCTGTGCCAGTGTCCCCGGGATTTGAGCCACTTTTTCAGGCCCATAGCCCAGTTCAAAGTAGTAAAATAATAGGGGAAACAATGTTGCAAAAGCAATTAGTTGAACAAGCCCTTAACTAGACCCCTACTAGCCATGACAGGAGTTTTATCAAACATATCACACATATGTAACATGATGAGAGAAATACATAGCTGCTATCATAAAACATATACATAACCCACATAGTAACAATAAAAATACCATAAATACATCAACCATAGAATCCACATATAAACCAGTACATTTACACATTAAAACCAAGGGGATGAATTTCTCATTAATGAATGTAGAAACCAACCAGAGATGGGACTACCACGTTCCACCCGACCATATATTGGCTAAGCCAAATCTCTCTTTAGCCAATCACCCCGATACCATATTCCAAGCATGAATGTGAGACTCATAACCAATCGAAAAGAATCAAACAATTATGGATTCTACTAGAGTTCTCCACCTACACCATGAAGAATTTGCGTGCCTCCTAGTCTCTTAGGATTTACTATAATCCATAGCCTGATCCAGGGATCACTAGGCCCTACAATGAGACCCACTCTCTAGGCTTTATCATACATTCCATCTTGAGAATACTAGGCCCAATAGAGAGCAATCCACCTCTTGGCTTTACTGTATATCCCACCGTTCATTGGTAAGGATTCCTAGTCCCACTGAAGCACACAATCCTGAATTTACCGCAACCCATAGTCTGGCTTAGGGGTTACTAGGGCAGTGTTTTTATCGTGATCCAAAATCCGGTTCAGGGACCACTAGGCCATGTGTTTTTCATTTTAGAGATCCACCCCACTCAGCTTCGAATCTATCTGGCAATCCAGCTCAACCAAAGTATGAGAACCCATGTCATCAAGGCTATCAGGAAATAGCAAGGCTAGGCTAAAAACATTGTCACACCTAGAAGAACCCATGCCATGATAGAAAACAACCACATGCAACACCATGCATGCAAAATATAGCAATGAAAATACACATGAAAATCAATACTTGCAAAGAATTTCGCAGTAGCTGCTTGATATTTCCTTCCCCTGCTTGATATTTGCTTCCTCTTGCCTTCTTTTCCTTTCTTGCTCCAATGCCAAAGTGCTCCAAGAAAACTCTAAGTGTCCATGAGTGAGAGAGAGAGAGAGAGAATAATGAGAGAGCTCCAAAACTGAACTGACAAAAGGTTACCAACTGATCCTCATAAGCCTTTTTATGAATGAGGCCTTTATTTTCTTCATTTCCCATTATTTTCCTTCATTTTCCTCCTCACATGCAACCTGTGACCTTTGACCTCCCTTTTCTCCTAATTTCCATTATTTTCATAAAAATGTGCCAAAAATGCCATTTTACCTTTCGAAGGCCTTAGAAATTTCCCGTGCCAATTTCCTCAACCATAATAAACCAAATGAACACACCCTAGGATGTCTTGTCCATCATTAAACTTGGAATAAGTGTCCCGTCAACCGTGGTTATTATTTTTTCCTTAACATGGAATTTTCACCAAGGCTGTTACAGAACCCTCCACCTTAGGGGATGCCGTCTTCGGTGTTCAATCACACATGTACATCAACAAAACCATTCGAAAGAAGACATACTGCTCATGTAGCTTTATAACATAACTCGATGTAGAATTTACAATGATCACCCTACTGAATGCCAACCCATATGACAACATAACAACATGATAACATAATAACATGATAACCTAGTAACATAACAACATGACACCCATACCTCTTATTGGAGCTTTATAACATAGCTCATGGTGATATTTACATCCATATACATATGTACATACACCAAAACATCATCAAAACATGTACCAAAACATATACCAAAGACATGTACCAAAACACCATACCAAAACTGCTTTGCCTCAACTGACAAACAAGGAAGAATACATAACCCACATCTGACCCACCATCTCCCATGTAGCTTCATCAGGTCCAAAGTGCTTCCATTGCACATTAACTTTCTTGATTTCTTAGTTTCGCAGCATGAGCACCTTTTTTTTCAATATACACTGAGGCTCCGACTGGAATTCTCCATCTAGCTCCACCTGCAATACAAAGTAGTCAATCACATCTTAAACATATTTAAAATACTTCTTAAGCAATGACACATGGAAAAAATCATGGACTTTCACTGTCGAAGGTAGTGTAAGTTGATAAGCAACTGGCCTAATCCTCTCAACAATACTAAAGGGTCCACAAAACCATGGTGCCAACTTGGCACATGATCCAATCCATAAGAATCTCTTCTTTGGTTTGATGCGCAAGTACCCCTGTTCCCTAATGTGGAAATTCTTGAACAACTTGTTTTGATCTGCATAGCTCTTTTGACTATATTGTGATGCCTTTAGATTCTTCTTGATTACCCGCATTTCTTGTTCCATGTCTTCCAAAATATCTGGTCCAATAAGTACCCTATTCACTGGATCACTCTAGCTGATGGGAGTATTACAACTTCACCCATACAATGCCTCAAAAGGACTCATCCTCAATGACTCATGATAAACATTTTTGTATGCGAACTTGACAAAGGGAATATACTCCTCTAACTTCCACTGTCGATGCATCACATAAATCCTCAACATGTCCTCCAATATCCTGTTGACCCTCTTTGTATGTCCATCTATCTACAGATGATAAGCTATAATGAAGGCTAACTTTGTGCCCAAACCTACAAAAAAATCCTTTGAAAACTTGGAAGTGAACTCTGCATCCTTGTTTGACACAATATTCCTTGGAACACCATGCAATTTAATGACATCTCTAATGAATACCTGTGATACATCACTACCTGAGAATGTAGACTTAACTGGAATGAAGTGTGCAACCTTTGTCAACCTATCCACAACAACCATGATGGAATCATGTTTTCTCAATGTCCTCGGAAACCCTGTGATGAAGTCCATGGAAATTACCTCCCATTTCCATCCTGGAATCGTAATTGGTTGTAGCAATCCACATGGGTTCTTACATTCTTCTTATACATGCTGAAAATCAAAACACCTAGCCACAAAATATTCTACATACCTCTTCAGGTTCGTCCAATAATAAAGTTTATTCACTATTATCAGTGTCTCCTGATAACCTAGGTGACCCAAATATGGTTTTGCATGAAACGCTCTCAAGATCACCTTCTTGAGCTCACTGCTATTTGAAACATATATCCTATCTCTAAAGCTAACCACTCCATCTTCTATAAGGCAATAGTCCACAGCCTGTGCACCTACACCATCATTTGTACTGGTACCGGTACTCTACTGCAATCTATGCATAATATCCATATACCTGACATCCTATTGACCTGCCTGCAAGATCCTATCCTGTAAGTCGATCCCGTAAGAGCTCATAGTTACTATGTGATTTACATGTGTCTATCTGCTAAGAGAATCTTCCACCTTGTTCTCTTTTCCTTTGATTTATCTGATCTCAAAATCAAACTCATTGATCGTGGCCAACCATCTCACCCGCCCGACGTTTAGGTTTAGCAAGTCAAACAAATACGTCAGCCCAATATGATCACTCATCAGTACAAGCATCCTGCCAAGAAGATATCACCTCCACATCTTCAATGCATGTATGATCGTTGCTAACTCAATCTTATGCATTGGGTAGTTCTGCTCATGCTCATTCAGTTTTCATGATTCATATCACACCATCTGTCCATCATGCATAAGGACCCCACAAATTCATCTCTTGAAAGCATCTGCACATAATAAAAATTCTTTGTCCAAATTTTCAATATTTAACAGTAGTGCATGTGTTAAAAAATTCTTAAGCTGCTCAAAACTAGCCTCACACTCCTCTATCCATTTGAACTTCTTACCTTTCCTCTGCAATGATGTGATAGGATAAGAAATATGTGAGAAGTTCCTGGTGAACCTCCTATAATATCCTGCCAACCCCATGAAAGATCTCACCTCATCTACATTCTTAGGAGCTACCCACTCCATGATGATCCTTATCTTTTCTGGATCTACTACAATTCCCTCCTTGGGGACAACATGCCCCAAGTAATGTACCTCAGTCTGAAAGAAGAATCTTCAATAGTGATATCTGACTCCAAAGGAAAAGCAAAAGTATGGGATGAAAAAGAAACAGTATTTGTTGATGTGTATCAAGATGCTCAAGTACAGAATGACCCCACTTGGGAGAAAGAATATCTATCATGGCTTACATCTTCATGGGAAAAGCCAGAGGAAATGCTGTCAAAGCTAACATATTCATGGGAACGACAAAGAACTCCACCAGATTAGGATTTTGAGGCAGATTTTGATAGTGACTAGCACTTGTTAGTGCGTCTTCTTTTTATAATGCATTTTGAATTATTGTACTAAGAGAATATTGAGCAGACACCGTCATGACTAAGTAATGTCAGACAAGGACCCTCAATTATTCTCATATGTCTTATAAATAGGTGTGTTGTAGATAGTTTGGGCATCGTGTGTTTGAGTGTGAGTGTGTGTTTGTATTCTGAGCTCTCAAAGACCAGAGACTAGCAAGCTCTAATCTTGAGGCTTAACTTGGTATGTACTATTTTGCTTGAATTAATATTGAAGCCTGCTGGGCCGCCAGTCTGAGGACTGTTTTGTTCCAAGATCATCTTAGAGAAGTGAGATTGTAAGGCACGTTGGAGAAGCGAAAGGGTCGCGTTAGTCCGTGCATATCTCAGGTTGATGTGAGGAGTTTGCCTTAAGCGTCCACTTCGTATATTCAAGTAAGTACTGAGTCCATCATCTTTGTCCAATTCGTATATTGGTATCAGAGCCCTGTTCTAGTCCTGAGTTTGTAAACTACAAACAGAGCCTATAGAAAGCCAGGCAGCCTTCGAAAAGCATCTTTGTTTTACATTGTGCTGAGTAGATAAAAGCTTTCTTTAGTCCATCTCTGGTATAGTTTATAAAACATGGCCAATCTATTACGCTCATTCTCTTCTATCGATCGTAAAGTTATTACTGAAGTTTCATCAAGGTCCAATGAATCTGAAATTGCTGAAAATGAAAATCATGAGATAGTTGAGAACCTTACAAATTGGACTCCTCTTGCTCTGCATGCTACTGATATTTATAAACTGCCTATGACTTTTGTGTTGAAAAGAAAGAATTTCTTGAAAGAGGTAGAGATTACAATAAAAATTTCAGGACCATCTGTTCAAATCCTTGCCTTAAATTTGTTTTTTGACGACGAAATTAAAAAGTTCCACCAGTATGCTAAAGAGGGAAAATATTTCTATCTTCATTTTGGAGGTATAAGGATAGGTCTAGCACCATTGTTCCGTCATGGTATAAATACCCCTTGCATAGCTGAATTGTTTGACACTTGTCATCAATCCTATGATAATGCTAGGATTGGAACCATAATGGGAAATCTGTCCACAGGATGTCAATATGGGACAATATATCATGATTACTCTATTAGTTTAAATGATGCTCATTTAAAAGACTGTTGGAAATTGTTGACTGGGGTTCAAGGTCTAACCATGGCAGAAGAAAGCGAATATCTTTCTGTAATAGGACAAGCTTCATTTCAGCTGACAAACACTGCCCATCCAAAGCTGAAACAACCTATGTTAAAAGACTGTGTCGCAGTTGGTTTATCTAATGCCCAGGTTGAAGGTGTTTTATATGACCCTGCTGAATTACCCGGCAATTGGTATTTCCGTTACAAATCCTTTGTTGATGAAAAGAAGCCTGAGTCCAAATTAAAAAGAGTCGCTATAGATAATGGCCAAGTAAAGTTGATTCCTCCAAGACCAAAAGCGCCTCGACCAGTAACCAGGCCAAAAATATATGTTTTTCCTATTGCTCCAAGTGAAGTCCCATCTAGTAGTAATGATTTGTCTACGATTGAAGAAGTCAGTCAATCTGAGCCTCAGTTGTCCTCTACTGAGTTGTATATACCTGAGTCAAAACCTTTTCTTCCTATTGTAAATAAAATGCATCGTATAGGTTATTTTCCTCCTGTTGAAGAATGGCAATATGCCAATCGTCGGTTTGTCAAAGGTGGCAAGTGGCCTCCTCGTACAAAGTTCTGTACAACCTCTTCATCATCCAGACAACCAACCAATCATGATGACTGTGCTCCCCTGATAGAGCATAATGCACAGAATACAAATGATTTGGATCAGACTTACCAGATCGGTAATTATCTGACCACCTGGTGTGCACATGCCGAAGAAGTACTTGATGATCTAGGCTGTCAGAGTGAATTAATTCTTGCCAATCTTAAATTATTACATGATGAACAAACAACAGATAGACAGAAGAGGGAGGACAAAGAGAGAAGAAGAAGAGAAAAGAAGAAGAGAGAATCTCAGCCTCCAAAATTTTCCAAAACCATGGAAGTTCCTCAAAATTGGCCTACTAGTGAATCTCAAGAAGAATATGTAGCTGAATCAAGTAGTCAAGTTGGACATAAAATAGAAAGACCAAAACCAGTTATTGTCCACAAAAATAAAAGTGAATTGGCTACTTTAGAGAATGCTGCTACTTTGTTTCCATCCTTTATAATGCCATCACTCCAAAAAGAAAATGTGTTTACAGAAGCCAAATATCCAAGAGTAGAAGAAGATTTGTTTCCCACTAATTCATCTGGGTATGTTCTAGATTTGGATAAATCAAAGAATCCAACTGAATCCATCAGAATCTGGATTGGTGCTTTATACCAGATGCAAGTTGTCTCCAAATTAGACAACTATTCAATCTTCTTGTTAGCAGAAAAACGAATGGCTGGTATTGTGTATGATTGGTGGATGGGTGGAACAGCCGAAGAAAGAGTAAATGTTGCAGCCTCAGGGTTAGCTACTCTAGAAGTCCTTTTGCTTACACAATTTGTCCCTGAACCTGGAGATGAGAAGAAGCAGCTTATTACAGATTTAACAAGAATGGAATTGAAAGACTTAAAGGATTTAGATAAATTTGGTTATGATTATATGTCAATAATATACAAAGCTAATCTGACCAATGATGTTACTCAGAAGATTTCCTTTTTGTCTAAGCTGCCAGGAAACTTAGGAGATATGATAATGAAAGATCTAGAAGTCCAGGGTAAAAAGATAGATCAAATCTATTGGATAGATCTTTTATTCAGGTGTCAGGAAAAAGTAAAATATTTGTGTTGGCAAAAACAGGTTCATAATGTTTCACCAAATCTGAATGTCTGTCGTTCTGTATTACCATGGACTCCTTTTAGGAAAAGAAGATCTAAAAAATATGGTAAGTACAGACCAAAACGTGTTGCAAATCCAAGATGACCATTCAGAAAATTCAAGTATATCAAAAAGAGAAAACAACCCAAAAGAGATAATGCTTGCTTTATCTGTAAGCAAGAAGGACATTTTGCTCGCAAGTGTCCAAAGAGTTCTAATAAATTGAAAGCTTGTATAGAGTTTGAAGATTTTGTAGATAATTGGTCAGTGGTCGACTCTCAAGATGAAGTGTCCGATGTATATATTTCTACAGACGCTTCTTTGTCAGATAGTGAAGATATTCCTGATGTTAGTCAGAAAATGAATATATGTTATGGTGAATGGGAAAGTGAACCCAGTGAACAAGAGCTTCATTACAGTGATGAATATGAATCAGACGATTCTACAGAGGAATATTCAGATGATTCTTCAGTTGATACTGTTATCACCACAGACTCTAAGAATGTCACCCCCGTTTTCGATTCCTTGTCTCCACAACCCATGGTGAATTCTTTTTGTCCATATCCAAAAATAGTTGCGTCATCCTCGTCATCACTTCCGGTAAATACTACTGCTCTTGCTGATGAAAATGCCTTTCTAAAAAAGATTGTCAAGTCCAATAACCTCCTGTATATCCCAGTTGAAGTTCAGGTGAGAGGTGAATGGATAGCTGTTGATGCTTTTATTGACACTGGTGGCTCCAATAATCTTGCACGACCATCTCTCTTTAAAGGATTATGGAAACCCCTACAGCATATTCTTGTCTCAGAAACTACTGGCAGATCAGTAAATCTCACCCACTATGTAGATAATATTTCTTTAAAACTTGGGAGGAGTATTATCAAAATCTCTGCCATACAGCATTATGATGCTTCTGCCAGTTTGTTTTTAGGAATGCCATTTATTAATTCAATATTTCATGTTACTATCAGTGAAGATAAAATCATTTGTAATATAAAAAAGAAGGCAGTCGTAGTTCCTAGGCTAACTTTGGCAAACTCTGAAGCAAGAAGAGAGCAGAGTCAAAAGAAAGTAGGTATAAAGAAATCAAAGAATGAGTCTCATGATTGGAAAGAAGTTTTACAAATCTATGAGGCTAAATCTCAACCTACTGAGAAAGCCAATAGAAATCCTGATTGGTCACCAGAACAAGTTAGAATATATGAGGAATTGCTAAAATGTTGTTCTAACAATCCTCAAGCTTTCTGGCAAGTTGAAAGCCCTCAGCAAGAAATTGTTATGTTGCATGATAATGGGGTAACTAGTAAATTGATACCCTGCACCCCTGCTGAAGAAAAAGAAATGAGAAAGCAGATTGAATAATTGCTAGATCTTCAACTTATTAAACGAAGCGGATCTCATTATTCCTATTCTGCATTCCTTGTTCAAAATCATTCAGAAATAGTCCGAGGGAAAGATAGGATGGTTATCAACTATAAACCATTAAATGCTATTACTAAAAGTTTTAATTATCATATGCCCAGACAGGAGACTATAATGCAGAAAATTCAAGGAAGTAAGATCTTTAGCAAATTTGATATGAAATCTGGATATTATCAAGTTCAGATTAAAGAAGAGGATCGCCATAAAACTGCTTTCACATGTCCTACCGGATTCTTTCAATGGAGAGTTGTTCCATTCGGTTTGAAGAACGCTCCTGATTTCTTCCAGAAAAGAATGGATTATATCTTCAGTAAACATGATTTTATTGTTGTATATATAGATGACATTCTTGTACATAGTCCATATTTAGAAACACATTTGAAGCATCTCCAAGTGTTTCTTGAAGAAACAAAAACACATGGTCTTGTGTTATCAGAGAAGAAAATGCTTCTTTTTCAAGACAGTATTGATTTCTTGGAATTCATGTTAGTCAAGGAAAAATTCAGATGCAGCCACATGTTTTGACAAAACTCTCTGAATTTCCTGATCAGTTGACCGATGTAAAGATGATTCAAAGATTTTTAGGAATTTTAAATTATGTACATAAATATATTCCTAATCTTTCTAAAAAAACTGCTCCTATTTGTCAACATCTACATTCCGGATGGTCACCTGAAGCAACTAAAGCAGTCCAGCTTTTAAAGGCAAAATGTCAGAGTAGGGAGATGCTGACATTCTACCTTTAAAAGTTGGACTGCTTTAGTTGCTTCAGGTGACCATCCGGAATGTAGATGCTGACGAATAGGAGCAGTTTTTTCAGAAAGATTAGGAATATATTTATGTACATAATTTAAAATTCCTAAAAATCTTTGAATCATCTTTACATCTGTCAACTGATCAGGAAATTCAGAGAGTTTTGTCAAAACATGTGGCTGCATCTGAATTTTTCCTTGACTAACATGAATTCCAAGAAAATCAATACTGTCTTGAAAAAGAAGCATTTTCTTCTCTGATAACACAAGACCATGTGTTTTTGCTTCTTCAAGAAACACTTGGAGATGCTTCAAATGTGTTTCTAAATCTAGACTATGTACAAGAATGTCATCTATATATACAACAATAAAATCATGTTTACTGAAGATATGGTCCATTCTTTTCTGGAAGAAAGCAGGAGCGTTCTTCAAACCGAATGGAAAAACTCTCCATTGAAAGAATCCGGCAGGACATGTGAAAGCAGTTTTATGGCGATCCTCTTCTTTAATCTGAACTTGATAATATCCAGATTTCATATCAAATTTGCTAAAGATCTTACTTCCTTGAATTTTCTGCATTATAGTCTCCTGTCTGGGCATAGGATAATTAAAACTTTTAGTAATAGCATTTAATGGTTTATAGTTAATAACCATCCTATCTTTCCCTCAGACTATTTCTGAATGATTTCGAACAAGGAATGCAGAACAGGAATAATGAGATCCGCTTCGTTCAATAAGTTGAAGATCTAGCAATTATTCAATCTGCTTTCTCATTTCTTTTTCTTCAGCAGGGGTGCAAGGTATCAATTTACCAGTTACCCCATTATCATGCAACGTAACAATTTCTTGCTGAGGTCTTTCAACTTGCCAGAAAGCTTGAGGATTGTTAAAACAACATTTTGGAAATTCCTCATATATTCTAACTTGTTCTGGTGACCAATCAGGATTTCTATTGGCTTTCTGAGTAGGTTGAGATTTAGCCTCATAGATTTGTAAAACTTCTTTCCAATCATGAGACTCATTCTTTGATTTATTTATACCTACTTTCTTTTGACTCTGCTCTCTTCTTGCTTCAGAGTTTGCCAAAGTTACACTTTCTGAGCTTAGCATACAACTGATTCTCTTTCAACAATCTCAACACTTTTGCTAAATTTCCGACATGCTCTCCCTCATTTTTATAATATATCAATATGTCATCAATGAACACAATAACAATTTTATCCAAATACGGACACAACACATTATTCATCAAGCACATAAATGTAGTTGGAGCATTAGTTGAACCAAATGGAACTACAAAAAACTCATAATTCCCATACTTGGTCCAGAAAGTTGTCCTATAAATGTCCTCCTCTTTGATGTGTACTTGGTGATATCTAGATCCCAGATCAATCTTTGAGAACATTGCTGCTCCCTTCAATTGATTGAATAAGTCATCCATATTTGGCAACAAATACATGTCCTTGATGGTCACTTTGTTCAATTGCCTATAGTCAATGCATAATATGAGAGTACCGTCTTTCTTCTTCACAAATAATACTAATGCGCCCCATGGTGATACACTTGGCCTAATGTATCCCTTTTCCAACATTTCCTTCGACTAAAACTTCTCTACCAACTTATGTGTGCTCATCCTGTATGATGCTTTTGATGCTGGAGTTGCCCCTTGCACTAACTCAATAGAAAATTCTACCTCCCTGTGAGGTGGAAACTCAGTAATGTCGTTAGGAAATACATTCTGAAACTATTATAGAACTGGGTACCTTCTGAACACATTTTCATTTTCAACTTCCTTACCCTTGTCACTAGAAGTGTGCACTGCAAATATCATAGACCCTTTCCTGCAACTACACTTTGCCTGCATAGTTGTCACCATCCTAACTGATTTGGCTTTCTTCTTTCCTTGTAAGACTTTTAGTTCCCCATTTTCATCAACACACTCAATAACTTTGTCATAATAATCCACCTTGGTTCTATGAAGATATAACCAATCCATGCCCAACAACAAACTGTATGATCCCAACGATAATACATTCATATATGTTGCAATAGGCATACCATTCAAATCAAATGCACAAGTTCTTACCCAATGATGAACTCGCTTCTTTGTACCTGTAGCCAACTGTACTAACCAATATTATGCAGGAAATTCCTTACTCAAACCACACTTATCCACCAAGTCAAGACTAACATAGCTATAATTAGATCTAGGGTCAATCAAAATAGAAATAAATTGATCACAAAGCTTACTATCCATCTCAATGATAGATGTCTGGTGCTCTTCTATCTATTGTCCATGTCTGCATAAATACAAGGAATACTCTTCCCCACATCCCCAACAATATGCACCTCCTATGCACTATATATCTTAGGCCTACCACACTGATTCTGCGGAGCATTTTAAAAATTTTTACAAAGAAATATCATCTTAAATTCAAACATAAGTAGATAAAGGCCATTACATTAATCATGTTGGGTGTGGAGCCTGATTATCTTCCTGATTGTTTAGAGGTTTTTGTTTCAGCCATGGTTGGATCCCAGTCCCTGATTGGTGGGGCTTTCCCCCCCCACTATTGTTGCAAGGTGGGTCCAGTGGGAGGCAGTTGGAATTTTTTGGAGCCCCCCCGGCAGGGGTTTGGGGGGAGCACTCCCGAAGTGAAGAATTAGAGAAAAATTACCTTATAAAATATTATAATTTCGTAGTCAATTTGGGTTGTTCATTAGGCGAAATATCTTATGATAGAAGTTATGTTAATTTAGGGATTTTTTTCCTAGAAGGAAAACCTCGGTTTATATTAGGGAATTGTATTACAACTGTTTATTATTATTTTGTGTGAGAAAGAGAGAGGATACTATGTGAGAGCGAAGAGGAAGTTACAATGGATTTGTTCTAGGTTGTATTCCTTCATTTTTTTTGGATGATATAAAATAAATTACTGGTTGTTTCTCCATGTGCATAGCCCAAATTGGGTGAACCATGTATATCTATGTCTCTCTTATTTTATCATTTTCTATGTTTGTGTTTTCACAATATTTTATGTGTTCCATTGCTCCATTATTTATTTCCTAACGACTGATATTAGAGCGAAAGGTATATTTGGGTGATAAAATCAGAGGAAAGAAAGGTTCCTGGTTCGAATGGGAGCAATGGCAGAATGTGGTAGGTTTAGGGTTGATAACTTTAACATCCAAATTACAAGCTATGGAAGATTAAAAAGGAGAATTATTTGTATCAGAAATATCTTTACCTACCATTAAGCGGAAAAGAAAAGAAGCCAACGAGTATGACAAATGAAGAATGGGAGATTCTTGAAAAAAAAGTCACTAGGAACAATACGATTGTTTCTAGCAACATTAGTGGCCCTCAACATTTCAAAGGAAATAATAACAAAGGGTCCAATGAAGGAATTGGACAACCAATATGAAAAACCCTCGGCCTCAAACAAGGTATTTCTTATGAAGCACTTGTTTAATATGAAGATGTTAGAAGGCAATCTATTACTGATCATTTAAATGAATTTAACGCAGTTTCTAGTCAATTAAGTTTTGTAGGGGTAAATTTTGATGAAGTTAGGGCTCTATTATTTCTGTGCTCATTGCTAGAATGTTGGAATGGCTAAGTCATGGATATTAGTAACTCTGTCTCTGGATCTAGTACTTTAAAATTTGAAGATGTTGTTGATGTTATCCTTAGCGAGGAAATGTAATGAAAAATATCAGGTGAGAAAATAGGTAATGATTTGATTGAAAATACTAGGAGAAGAAAACTAGAGAGAGAAAATAGCTTGGGACATCATAGTAAGTCAAAGAAAGATAAATCTGAATACAAATCGGGGATAGTGTGCTAGAAATGTAAGAAGAAATGACACTTTAAGAAAGACTGTAAATATCAGAAGGGAAAAGAAGGAGTTGGACATCAAGAGAACAATCGAGAAGCAAATGTAACTAGTGATGTGTTGCAAGATGCTCTGATTCCTTCATTAGAAAATATTATTGATGCATGGGTGGTAGATTCAGGGGCTTCATTCCATGCCACACCTGATAAGAAATATTTTCATCACTATATTCAAGGAGATTTCAGACATGTTCATCTGGGTGATGATAAACCCTATAAAATCATTAGAATAGGTAATTTTTTTGTAAAACAATAGAATGGAAACCAATTGCTATTAAAGAAGGTAAGGCATGTTTTAGATCCAAAGAAAAATCTAATTTCCATAAGGTAGTTTGGAGGTGAAGGTTGTGTAACTACATTTACAGCCAAAACCTGGAAGGCCACTAAAGGAGCCCTAATAATAGAAAAAGGAGAAAAGGTTGGTACATTGTATTTATGCAATGGTATTTCTAATTTTGTTAATGATTTAACCTATAAAGGAGTAGTTAGGACACTCTAGAATCATATGCTCAAGCACATGAGTGAGAAGGAGATGTAGATTCTTCACTCAAGAAATTTGTTACCAGGTTTGAAGCATGTTGATTTGGATTTATGTGAAAATGTGTTTCTAGAAAACAAAAGAGAGTCAGATTTCTTACAGTTGGGAAAGAAAAGAAGAGTGAAAAATTAGAGCTTGTGCATATAGATGTATGGGGACCTTCTCAAGTATCATCTGTTCGTGGGTATTCCTATTATGTTACTTTATTGATGATGTAACTAGGAAAACCCGTGTTTATTGTATTTGAAATAAATATGATGTCTTTGATACTTTTAAGGAATGGAAAGCTTCGGTTGAGAACAAGACATGAAAGAAACAAAAGTGTCTCAGATAAGATAATGGAGATGAATACTGCAACAAGGAGTTTGATAATTACTTCTCAGACCATGGAATTCGTAGAGAGAAGACAACTCCAGGAACACCACAAGAAAATGGTGTGTCAGAAAGGATAAGCAGGAAAATCATGGAGTGTGCAAGTTGTACAAGACTGCATGTAGGATTTCATTTACAATTTTGGGTAGATGTTGTAGATACAATTATTTATGTAATAAACAAAGGACCTTCAAGTTCCTTATATGGTGACATTCTATAAGAGGCATGCAGAAGTAAGAAGGTAAACTACACATTTCTAAAGACTTTTGGTTGTGAAACATTTCTCCATATTAATGAAGAAAACAAAACAAAGCTTGGGGCAAAATAAAAGAAGTGTACTTTCATTGGATATGGTATTAATGATTTTGGTTATCGCTTATATGATTATAAAAATCATAAAATCATCAAGAGTAAAGATGTGGTATTCAATGAAAGGATCTTGTACATGGATCTATTGCAGGGAAAGAAACAGGAAAAGGAAAATGCAAAATACACTATGCTTGATGAGATCAAAAAAAAATAATTAGAAAGGTGCTAGGAAATCATAATGAGCAACAATAACAAGAACAACATTAGGCACCTCAAAATCTTTCTAGTGTTGTTAGAAGATTGTCTAGGTTAAGTAGACCCCTTGAACAATATTCTACTCAATTATGTTATGTTTTGTTGACTAATTCAGGTGAAACAAACAGATATGAAGAAACAATGTAGGGAGTAAGTCATGACAAAAGAGATGGACTCCTTGGTACATAACTAGACTTGGGACTTAGTTAGGTTGCCTAGAGGTAAAAAAGCATTGCATAAAAAATGGGTTTACAGATTGAAGGAAGAAGCTGGAGGAAAACAGAGGTACAAGGCTAGAATTATGGTGAAGGGGTTTGCAAAAAAGAAATGTATAGACTTTGATGAAATATTTTCTCCTATTGTTAAAATGACTTCAATCAGAACTTTTTTAAGTCTAGTGGCAACAAAATATTTGCATCTTGAACAAGTAGATGTAACTACAACTTTTCTCCATGGGGGTTTGGAGGAAGATATCTATATGCAATGAGTACAAGGGTATGAGGTCAAAGGGAAGGAGAAATTAGTGTGAAAGTTGAAGAAGAGCTTGCATGGCTTAAAACAAGCTCCAAGGTAGTGGTATCTAAAATTTGACTTGTTTATGTATGAACAAGGTTATACTAGATGTCACTCTGACCATTATGTTAAAATTAAGAAACAAAATGATGGCAGGTATATTATATCATATTGCTATTGTATGCAAATGACATGATTATTACAGGTTCTAACATGCATGAAATAAATGTTCTTAAAGGAAAATTGGCTAATTAATTTGCAAGGAAGGATTTGGGTGCTGCAAAGAAAATACTTGGTATGAGAATTATTAGAGACCGAAAAGATCACAAATTAACATTGTCTTAAAGTGACTACATAGAAAAGGTATTGAAAATATTTAATATGCAGAATGCAAAACCTGTTAATACGCCTTTGGCTAGCCATTTCATACTAAGTAAGGAGATGTATCAGATGACACAAGTAGAGATGGATTATATGTCTAAAGTTCCATATGCATCAGTAGTTGGAAGCTTAATGTATGCAATGGTGTGCACAATACCTGATATTTCACATGTAGTGGGAGTTGTGAGTATGTATTTGAACAATCCAAGAAAAGAGCATTGGATGAAAATGAAGTAGATTCTTAGGTATTTGAGAGGTACTACTAATCAAGCATTATGTTTTGGAGGTTCAAAATTTGTTCTACAAGGATATGTATATGGTAGGTGATGAAGATAACAAGAGGAGCACCACATGGTATGTTTTTACTTTAGGTGGAACAACTATCAGTTTGGTTTAAAAATTGCAGATCATTATTACACTTTCAACAATGGAAGTCGAGTATGTTGCTGCTGCTGAGGCCAATAAAAAATGATTTGATTACAAAGATTTATGGATGAATTGGGCAAGAAGTAGTAGATTGACAGGTTATACAGTGGGAACAAAAGTTTCATTCATCTTGCAAAGAAATCAACATTTCATTCTAAGACTAAACATATACAACTCAAGTACCATTTCATATGGTCAGTTTTGGAAGATGGACTATTGAAGCTGCAAAAGATACACACTAGCCAAAATCCTAAATATATTTTAACAAAGGGTGTAACCAAGGAACCAAGGAGAAATTGAGTTTCTGCTTAGTTTTAATTAGTCTTCAAGGATGATGGTAAAGATGAGAAACAACTAGGTCCAAGTTGAAGCATTGTTCAACAAGTGAAGCAATGATGGAGTTGATATAATCAGTCTCCAAGTGGGAGATTGTTGGGTGTGGAGCCTGATTATCTTATTAATTGTTCAGAGTTTTTTGTTTCAGCTGTGGTTGGATCCCTATCTTGGATGAGGGAGATGTGGGGGGGCTTGCACCCCCACTATTTCTATTAGGGGGGATGACTGCAATTAATTGGAGCCCCTCCCCCTCGGTGGGGGTTCGAGGGTGGCACCCCCAAAGTGAAAAATTAGATAAAAATTGCCTTGTAAAATATTGTAATGTTGTAGTCAATTTGGGTTGTTCATTAGGAAAAAGATCTGACAGTAGAATTTATTTTTATTTAGAGATTTTTTCCCTAGAAGGAAACCCTAATTTTATATGAGGGAATTATATTACATTTGTGTATTATTATTCTGTGCGAGAAAGAGAGAGGAGACTGTGTGAGATGGAAGAGGAAGTTACAATAGATTTTTTGTAGGTTGTATCCCTTCATTTTACTACATAATATAAAAGGGACGATTGGTTGTTTCTCTGTGGATGTAGCCCAAATTTGGTGAACCAAATATATTTGTGTCTCTCTTGTTTTATAGTTTTCTATGTTTGTGTCTCCACAATATTTTATGTGTTCCATTGCTCCATTATTTAGTTTCAACAAATCATGATACCATTTGCCCCACAATTGTTCGAGATTTGTGTATTTTGTACCCTGGTTGTTCCCTGCAGTGGATTATCCCATGTTTTATGATTTCTCGATCAACATGGACCATTAGTTCTTTTCCTGTCATGATGTTAAATATAATCCATCCTTCGCATAAGTCATAATCCTTTCCAACAACTACTACCGTCAACAAGTTTTCCATTATGATTATATAAGATATTTATCAAACCCCATAATCAATATTTACTGGTTATGCTTAAACATATTTTCACATGCATAAATAAAATGTATGCAAAGTATCAAGAAATGCCTCTTTTATTGACGCTACAAATGCATTAATTAAAATCACAAAGCTACCAGAAAATGTTGATTTATATTTACGTGTTTATGGCTATGACACAAGTATATCCATCCAAATCTCACATGCATAAAGAAAAATACATAAGATTACCAAGCCATGCCTATGACCCATTCTCACAACAAGACAATAATATTTTAAAGAATCACCATGGTTATCATAAAAATATTTAAAAGAAATGGTTGTCACGATCGGTTCACAAAAGGAGAGGGAAGTCTTTCCATGAGATAAACACCACAACTTCTATTATGTTCTTTGCATAATAACACCCTATTTTCCAAAATAATAAACCATTGCAATTGCCCATAAACATTTTTAAAGAAAACTAGCACAATAATTGTTATCTTTGTGCATGCAAATACATAATATTTATCCAAAAGAAACTAACCCAACAACCATTATCTTTGTGCATATAAACACATATTTCTCTAATACAATAGTTATTATTTTGTGCATGCAAATACATGTTTCTTTTCCAAGAAATCTAACACGATGGGCATTACTTCTGTGTATACACACACACATAATATATTTCAATAAACTAGCATGGATTCTTATCTATGTTTGCACAATATTCATATGCAACCCTTCAAGAAAATAACCTTGACTCTTATCATTTCATGCACAAGAATTCATATGCAATCTTTTAAAAAAATAACATGGTTACTTATAATTTTATGCAAAATATTCACATGTATTCCTTTCCAAAAGATTAGCACAATTAATTTATTCTTTTCCATGCAATGTTGTCCAAGAAAATGACATGTTTAATATTTTTATGCAAACAATATTTATATGTGTTCCTTTTCCCAAACATTAATATAGTTAATTTACTTTTTACCATGTAGTCTTTTCCAAGTAAATTTAAAAAATATATGCATATTATTATTCATTAAAATTGGAAAAGATACTTATCTTTCTTGCATATAACTTGACATAAGTTCTTTGTCCCTCAATTCTCCTTCAAGGAATCTACACATTCCTTCTAGAGGATGACTGAGATCGTCATAAAGTGTTGCATTTGTTATTGCTCCTCCAACGGAAGTTGATATTTTACTGATCTTAATTTCTTTGTTTCGTGTAGAAAGACCATCCAAATTTTGGACAAGATCGGCTAAGAATTTAGAAACATATCTGAAATATAACAGATCTATGGTTATGTTAAATTGTGGTGGCTTAAAATATCCTGGATGCATAATCATGTCCATCATTTTCTGTTAGGTCCCTATACTATTAGTGTAACCCCTTATTGTTATTACTACAACCCCCTTATTTTATTGTTGTGCCCATGTAGTCCCCATATTGTTATTATTGTGCCCCATAGAAGCCCACTATTGTTATTATTGTGCCCTTACGTTATTATTGTTATGTCAGCTATGATTATTTTATGACCCCTGAGACTCTTATATATAGAAAGGAGGTCTTGTCATTTGTATCATCCAAGAATTGTTCATTTGTGTAATGTAAATGAGGTTCCCCCCTCGAAGAGGCTTATTTCTAAGGCATTTATCTATCTTTTCTATCTTTTTCTGAGCTGGTTTCATAACATTTGGTATCAGAGCTTTGGATTCTAGGGTTTCGCTGGTCCAAACAGGTCATTGTGGCATTTTCACTATAATGTTTTCGCTATGAAGTTATAGAAGCTAAAAAAAAACCCATTTGAGAAGAGATCAGTTTGAACCTCGTGTCTGAATTTTAAATCTTGTTTCACTATATTTTCAAACATATGATATGAGGAATTTAGGGTTTTTGCAAGCTCCAGAATTTCATCTCAAACAGGTCATCATGGAATTTTTGCTATAATATATTTCTACAAAAGTTAAGACTCTAAAATTAAACCCATTTGAGCCGAAATCTTGGTGAAGCTCGGGTCTGAATATCAAATATTTTCTTGCTATAGTTTCGGAGATATAGTCTGAGAAAGTTAGGGTTTTTGCAGACTCCTGAATTACATTCTAAACAGGTGACCTTGGGAAAATTGTCATAACTTTCTCTATGAGCAACAAATTGAAATTTCGTAAGAAGTTACAGAAAGAGGACAAATTTTAGTTTTATGTGTATATTTTTCAGATCCGAAGGTTGAAATAGTGACACGTGGCACGTCATACAAGTTTGCTCTAATGAAACGTTATATAATTAGGTCATCTTAGGAGATTGGGAATAACTCTTTCTTGGAGAATCAAATTCTGATCAAAATTGTGAAATTAGAAAGAGGACTCAGAGGGATACTGCATGACACAATTCTAGAACTTGGAGATCTGAAACTACCGAGTTACAATCGTTTCAAGATCAAGCTCCTAAAATCAAGAAAAGGAAATATGAGGAAGTTTGATGGCAAGGATCTGGTAAATTCGATACTACAGATGGAGCAATATTTTGATCTACATGAGGTTCAACTGTTACAATAGGTACATATTGAATCTTTATATTTAGAACCAAATCAATTTTTATGGTATAAAGGGCTTTGTTCTTTTAAAGCACTTGTCACTTGGTCAATTTTCACGGAAGAAATGATAGCACATTATGAGGATACAAAGAGTAACACCTTTAAGCAATTGATAAATCTTGAACAAAAGGGTTCAATGGCAGAGCACATTGAGGACTTTCAAAAATTGAATATAAGGGTAAATGATATTCTAGAGAAGCAAAGGATTGATGTCTTCATAGGTACTTTAAAGGATAACATTCAACATGAGGTTCGTCTTTGGGAACCTGATTCATTGGAGAAGGCATTCAGGTTGGCAAGAAAAATTGAAAGCGAAATTATGGAAACAAGGAATCCCACAACTCATGACTATAATTATGGAAGTGTTTTTTCTCCTAGCCTTCCACAACCTATAAGGTTTACATGACAAAAATTGGAAGAAAAAAGAGAAAAAGGGCTTTGTTACAATTGTGATAGAAAATACACTAAAGGTCATAAGTGTGCTGAGAAGAAATTGTTTTACATAGATTATGAATAGGAGGAAGAAAAGGATCAAGAAACATCAAAAGAAGAGGATATACACTAGGAACCAACCCTAGAGAAAGAAGAAATGAATCCGACCATATCTTGTAAAGCATTGGCAAGAATTACCACTCCTCAAACTCGCAAGATAGAAGGACATATCAAGAAGAAAAAGGTTCAAGAAGTGAAAGATCACATTGAGAAAGAAGAAATGAATCCAACCATATCTTGTAATGCATTGGATGGAATTACCACTCCTCAAACTATCAAGATAGAAGGACATATCAAGAAGAAAAATGTTCATGAAGTGAAAGATCACATCGAGCATCAAGAAATGAATCCAACCATATCTTGTAATGAATTGGAAGAAATTACTACTCCTCAGACTCTCAATATAGAAGGACATAACAAGAAGAAAAAGATTTAAGCAGTGAAATATCACATAGAGCATCAACAACAAGTTCTCCAACTTTTAAAGGATAACGCCACTTTGGTACAGAATCAAATGAAACAATGGGAAGATCAACATCGCAGTGAAAGAAGTTTTGATGTAGGCGATTGGGTATTTTTACAACGACATCTCAAGCAAGCTATTTATGAGAAGGACATGTTGGCAATACTACATGCACTTAAGAAATGGTGATCTTACCTAATGGGAAGACACTTCAAGGTAAAAATTGATCATGATAGTCTTAAATACTTTTTAGAACAAAGATTATCTTTAAAAGAATAGAAAAAATGCATCACAAATATGTTGGGTTATGACTTTGAAATCATCTACAAAAAAGGGAAGCAAAATGTTCTTGCAGATGCACTCTCAAGAAAGGATGAGGATGTGGAAGCATTGTTTTGTGATATTTCTATTATCCAACCAGATTGGATAAATGAAGCAAGGGATGAATGGAAGAAGGACGAAGAAGTGTGACCACTCATTCAAAAGTTGCAGAAGATCTTAGTTCAAACAATATTGCCAGAACTTGATGAGGAAGGAAAAATCATGTTGGAACCTGGAGCAGTCATAGAAACAAGAACCTGACATCTACGGAATCGATCAATTTCAGAGTATCTCATCAAGTGGAAGAACTTACCTGTTGAAGATTCCACATGGGAGGACAAGAATTTTATACAAAAGCATCAAGAACTACTCAAGCATTGAGAACAACACTTTTTTAAGGAGAGGGGCATGTTAGGTCCCTATACTACTAGTGTGACCCCTTATTGTTATTAATACAACCCCCTTATTATATTTTTGTGCCCATGTAGTCCCCATATTGTTATTATTGTGCCCCATAGAAGCCCACTATTGTTATTATTGTGCCCTTACATTATTATTGTTATGTCGGCTCTGATTATATTATGACCCCTTAGACTCGTATATATAGAAAGGAGGTCTTGTCATTTGTATCATCCAAGAATTGTTCATTTGTGTAATGTAAAGGAGGTTTCCCCCTCGAAGAGGATTATTTCTAAGGCATTTATCTATCGTTTCTATCTTTTTCTGACCTAGTTTCATAACATTTTTCCTATTATAAATCCTTTTACTCGCAAGAAATCCACATAATCTCCATACACTATATTAGTATTGTCAACAAATTTCATAGCAGACTAGAAATATTGATAAAGAGAGGCTCTTGAGCCTTTACTCCAAAATTTTGTAGGTCTAGGAAGTACCATTATATCCATCCCTAGGAAAGAATATTATCTGAAATATTGCAATTATAATGGCTAAGAAGACTACAGATCCCAAAAAAATTTCTTTGAGAACAAATACACACACACACTTCTACCAGTTAGATAACTATGTCATGCGAATGCAAATCTACCTTGAGTACCATCAAGCTATATTTCCAGGCCCCAAATGTTACATAATCAACCAAATACTTTTAAATATCATACCAACATTTGACGTAAAGAATTTAAGGGTATATAGCTAAAGAAATTTCTTTATTGATCTCAAAAATGTTGTTACATCGCCACTCTAAAGCAATCTCCAGAGAGCGAAATAAGATCACAATCAGCAAAACATTGCACATCACAAAAACATGGGCATAGATCCATCAAATAAAGAATGAAAAGGTGGTTATCAAGATCTGTTTAATTTTATCTGATTCTTGATATTAATTATAGATATTAAATTAGTAATATTTTCACCTTGTAAATACATGAGTTTTTACGAGTAGGAATATTACAAGTAGTATTTAAAAGACACTGATAACATAAAAATATTCCAATGTCTCCTATTAATGAAATATTTCAATATCTGCTTTGGTAAAATATTTCAATATCAACTTTATCTTTCTCCTTTTATAAATAAAGGAACAAAATTCTTATAGTAAAAACATTTTAATATAATGCAAAAGTGAAATTCATTCATGGAGTCGAGCAAGTCTTTTAGATAATTTTTTTAAATGAAAAAACTTGAAGAAAAATTACAACTAAAAAAGTTTGATCCTTTTATATTCATAATAAATCAAGTGCTAAAATGGATTTACACTCATAAATGTTATCCCCTTTTTCATATGGATGTATAATTTCTTCAATACTTAATATCATATAGACATGTAACATTTAAAAAATATCGATAACAAAACAAATATTTCCATGCCTTTTTTTTTGTAAGTAGGAAAATTTTTCATTAGACTTTCACAAAATTATGTAGAGTACATGCATGGATTAACATGTGTAGAGAATGTCTGAGATGAGTACATTATGTTGCTAAAACTATACTAGATTGGTGCATAGTAGAGAGAGACCATCTTCCCTTGAGAGAGAAACCATACAACCCTCTTGATAATTTTGACGGTAATTTTTTATTCCAAAATACATTAACAAAAAAAAGTGTGATAGAGACATCAAAAGAGAATAAGAAAAATAGTGACAGAGAAGAAACTATGAAACCACTTCCTAGAACTTGTTGATGAGCCCAGTAATTCTTGGAAGGATGTTGGGAAGGGTCATTGTAGCCTTCTGCAAGACATGGAGGTTTTTCCCACTTAACAAACATGCCATATGAGTTCGTGGTGGCATTCTACTGCAAAGTTTCACCGTCCTGAGTAGTTGTAGTGGGAGTCTTATTGGTTTTAATTTGAACTTTCCCCAATTGAGCAAAAGTTTGAGCTTTCTTCCTAGGGTCACCTGGTTCCTTTTCCTTTGAGTTTTGAGGCCCTAGGACCTCAAAGAAGGGAGGTTCAAATCTCTAAAATAAAAAGTCTAAATTTTCCAATTGTGTTGAAAACTTTAGAGAAGTTGGAGATGGTGGAGGAGGAGGGAATTGAATTCCCAAAGGCCTTGACATGGATCTCAAATCCAAACGAGCATGAACTAGATGAAAGTGCATGTCTGCGATTCTTCCTTCTTCCATTTATAGGACCTCTTCCTGGTCCCTTAGATAACGAACCAACAAGTTCTTGACAACCCAATGATCATCACCAATATTCCTATCTCTTGAGCTTCCATGGTGGCGAATAACATCTTGATCTATTGAGGCATATCTTCATCATATTTCTCCACTCTTGGACCATACCAAGTTAGGGCAGGTTGGCAATGCCCTAGCCCACACCCACCACACCTGGCACAACCTATTTCTCATACCATGGTAGCATGGGAAGAAGAATTTTTGCACACAATTTCAATCTCCTTAGCCTTCATTGCCCACCAAATGCAACAAAGGTTGAAAATAGAGTCTAACAAGCATAATGGTGACCAATCATAGAGACTACAAGGCTAGTCCAAGAGAGAATGCAACAAAGGCTAACAATGGAGCAATGGAGCAATGAACTAAATGCTTGTGGTAGTGGCCACCAAGCATAATGGAGATAAGCTACCAAGGCTAGTGAGAGATGCAAGGATCTACAACAGAGACCAACGAATGTATCAAATGTGTGCTACTTGTAAAGCATAACAAATGTGGGAATGTATGTTCTCTTGCTCATTAACTCTAGAATCCATGTCCTGAGCGCATTGTAAATGCCCAAGTTTTGTCCATTCGCTACCCTTGCTCTCAAATTGAATGCGAGCTATAGTGGAATATGATTGAGATGGCTACCTAGCCTTGGCCATAAATGTGTTATGGTGTGCTAGCATGGGTGGCAACAATATATGCATTGAGGGAGGAGGCCTCTGAATTCAAGATATATTCCAATGCATTAGATAAACAAAATATTTCAATATTTATTTTAGTAAAGTATTTTAATATCATTTTATCTCTCTATTTATATATGGAGATTAAAAAAAATCTTAACATGGATTTGAGCAAGTCCTTTAAAGTATTTTTAGCAAAAAAGAGTACACCTTAAAAAAATTTGATCCTTCTATATTCATAATAAATCAAGTTCTATAATGAATTTATAGTGATAATTATTGTCCCCTTTTTTATATACGGAGATGTTTAAGATATGTTATTTATATAACACTTAATATGGGATTCAAACATAACATCTAAAAAAATTATAAATATCCCCATAAACAAAATATTTCAATATTTATTCTTAGTAAAATATTTTAATATCAATTTTCTGTTTTTCCCTTCAGGAAGTAAAAGGAATAAAAAAATTCTTATAGTAAAAACAGTTTAAGGGTATAATGGAAAAAAGTAATTCCTTACAAACTTAACTTGAAGTTGAGCAAGTCATTTAAAGTAAATTTCTTTTCTTAAATGAAAAAAAAAAATACTTGAGGAAAAATTACACCTAAAAAGGATTGAGCCTTTTATATTCATAATAAATCAAGTATTACAATGAATCTACACTAATAAATACTATCAGTTTTTACATAAGATGTGTAATTCCTATAATAATTGAATTGATAAGTTGCATTTGAAAAATATTGATAAGAACATGTATCACAACGTCTCCCATGAACAAATATTTTAATATCCACTTTAAAAAATATTTGAATACCAATTTTATCGTTTTCTTTTTATATACAAAGAGTTAATTATTTTTATAGTAAAAACGTTTCAAGTGTATAATGAAAAAATGTAATTTATTCCAAACTCATGATGGAGTTAGAGCAAATTTTTGTTAAGTATCTTTTAATCGAAACTAGAATTTATACTATGAAAATTTGAGCTTTGAGTGCAGTAGTTACATCAAGCATAGTAAAGCATATTGTTGGATGGCTTAAAAAAACTAAAAGTGATCTCTATAAATACTTTTTATACTACATGCCAACTATATATAATCATTATACTATCACTAGTGTTGAAAATGCAATAAGATGATGGAGCTTAGTAGAAAGGAGTCGCCTTCACTAAGTGAGCCCGCAGGCTATTTTTGGCGCAAAGTCTATTTTTAGACTATGTCTATTTTTAGACATATGGATCATGGTCTATGAGTTGCAGGATGCTATTTGTGGATGATTGGTCATGTTGGTAAAAATATATGGACTTATATTTTTAGAAATATGGGCGGAGTCTATTTTTAGACTGTCAGTCTAAAAATAGAACAGTCGAATATTATTAGCTCTTAATAATATTTAGACTATAAACATTATCTTATCCTCTTGGATCACTTCAGTTCTAGCTACGGATGTGGCACATGCAACTACCAGAAGGAAATACGCTTTTCTTATGGGTCAGTTGAGCTATTGCATGATGGACTTCAGTTAGAACTCAAGTGATTGAGTCTGGTGGAGTTGATTGAGGAGTTGATGGAGTTGTGTTCAGTTTGACTTGGTTGAACTAGTTGTATTTAGTCTAATTGCAGAATACACTAGTGATGAGTGATGTGAATTAATTATTAATTAATTCACTAATTATTAACTCATAAAGTAACTAAATAATACATCAGTTAACTCAGTGCATGGACAGTTCAGTGGAGATAGGTGTTAGAGGTGGAGACTACTATCAGTTGTGACTATAGCTGTGCATGAGATTTGCACAATCAATGATTGAGATTGCCAATGAGGATTGCGCAGTACAAACCAAGGGAATTCAAACTTGGATTGAAGGTATTCTCACATTGGATTGTGCAGTGGAGGCAGGCAAACAGCAGAGGAGATTTGAACCTGTGACTTGATTCAGATCTGAGCTAGTTTGTGTGTAGCAGGTGGAGATAGTACTGAGTACTTGTGAGGAGTATTGTACTATGTATTGTTACATGTTCTCTATCATTATAATATACAGATAGTTGGGGGTTTTCAGCTATATGCTTTCCCCGGTTACATACTTTGCTGATATGTGTGATTGATGTTTCAATGTGCGCATGCGATTGTTTTGATTCCGCAAATTGATGATCAACGTAGAGGAGGTTATGTATTATGCATGCATTCCGCAAATAGTGTATAATCAGGATAATCTCTGTGAATAAGTGTTATATTATTTAAAATTTCTACATGGTATCGGAGTGAGGTTGATCATCAGATCTATTATTTAGAAAGTGATTACATTTTATTTCTTCAGGCAGAGTCTGTAATCGGGCCAGGTAGCCTCTGGATTCATCCTTCTTTTGGAAGGTGAGATATCTGGTAAAAACCCATATAGTCAATCTCTGTATGAGAAATACTTTGTTCTCATGAATTTTAGATTAGAAGCGGTTGAGTTTTGAGCTGGTGGAATTCGAATTTGTAGCATTGTTTTCTTGGTGTCAAAGTTGAAATGTCTTTCAACGGATTTCGATTGAAGTCTGCCCTTGAAGGCAGCTCGAATTATATTGCATGGAAAGACAGGATGGAGGCGGTGTTAGATGACAATGGGTTGAATGATTTCATATAGGCTGAGGTCCCAAAGCCTACTGATGCTGCTCATGTTGAGGCTTGGCAAAAGAAGACAACAAAGTGTCGATCGATTCTGTTGGAGGGCGTGAAGGATCACATTGTATACAACCTACATGGAAAGGCTTCTCCATACTTGATGTGGAAAGCGTTGACAGATTTATTCCAAAGCAAGAGTGACCAGAGGAAGTTGGTGCTCAAGGATAAACTCAGAAACATTAAGTGTGAGAATGGAGACAGTATGCCAAGTATCTCACGAAGTTCACCCAATGTCGAGATGAATTGGGAAGTGTGGGGGTGATTGTCGATGATGAGGACTTGGTGAGCTTGGCTCTCCTTGGTCTTCCGAAGAGTTGGCATTCCTATCAGGACTCTGTCAATGGTCGGGATAAATTGCCAGGATGGGAGAGACTTTGGTCGGATCTTGTGCAAGAGGAGATCAGGCGGAATACCAAGGACAGATCTTCATCAAAGGCATCTGATGAAGAAAATTGTGCTTTGGCTGCCAAAGCAAAGAAGGGGAAGGAGAATGGTTCTCTTTCTGAATCCAATCCTTCTAATGATGGGAAGAAGGTTGACAAATCGAAAGTGCAATGCTTTCGTTGTCATGAGGTGGGCCATTATGCTGCAAATTTTCCACGAAGGAAATCCAAGAAGGGATCCAGGGAAGGATCTGAAGGTGAGGCACTTGCTTCACAGTTTGAGTTGGATTTCACACTCTTCGCATATATGGTTTCATCCATGGTGGGAATTGGTTGGTTTCTTGACAGTGGAGCTTCTTTCCACATGACCGCTGACAAGAGTTTGTTCAGTACTTTGGAGGAGAAATATCTCCAGATACTCATAGCGATGGGTAATGATGAGAAGTATAGTGTCTCAGGTGTAGGCATGGTTATTTTTCAGAGGGAGCATGGAGCTCGCCTTACCTTGACTGATGTCAAGTATGTACCAGGACTAAAGATAAACTTGGTGTCGATCACGATGCTGGAAGACGGAGGCTATGATGTAGTCTTCAGTAAGGGAAAGGTTTTCCTTAGACACATCATCACTAGACAAGTGAAGTAGATTGGTTCACGGGTCAAGAACCTGTATGCTCTTGAGGTTCAAGATGCATGCAAAGCCTTGAGCAGCGAGGCAACTGATGGAGACTTGGTGGTTGAGAGGGAGAGTATATTACCTCTCAACATGCAGAGCCAGAAGAAGTCTTAGATGATTGTGGAGGAGCCACGAATGGTGCAGCAGCTTCAGGAGGTTGTGGAGTAGCTACAACAAGGGAAGCTGAGAGGAGATCAAGTAGAGACATCTACTCATGCAGAGACCTTCAGTAGGAGGAAACTTCGAGCCAGGTGGGCTGAGGGATCACATGCAGCCATACCTCCAGGTAGGAGGTGGGGCGATATAGAGTGATCGTCCCAAGGAGGAGGGGCAAGATCCTTGAGGTACCCAACCTCTTGGATGAGACCTTGCTAGGGGAGCCCTAATGTGGAGTAGCAGGAACTAACTGATTGGGTAGAGACAGATGTGGATGGAATGACAGAGAGAGCGACAGTGTAGGGAATCCCAAGACAGCGCATAGCTAGCAGGCTGCAGCAATGCGAGAGGCACAAGTGTTTTGCACAATGCTAGGTGGCATAGAGAAGTGTGCAATGGTGTGAGATGCATGGAGATGTTTCAGTAGCGCAGATGTCAGAGAGGGAGCACTTTTCAGCAGCAGGTATAGCTTCAGCATCAAAGTAATGTTCCTAGCCCAACAGAGTGGTCAGTTGGGAGTGTTTTTGTTCCAAGTGTTGTTGGAGCAAGTGGACCGGGCAAATGTGTTGCATGCAGAATATTCCAGTGTTGCAGGATAGGGGTTGCAGATAATCCATATCTTGTTGAGAGGGAGTGTTGAAAATGCAACAAGATGATGGAGCTTAGTGGAAAGGAGTCGCCTTCACTAAGTGGGCCCGCAAGGTATTTTTGGCGCAAAGTCTATTTTTAGACTATGTCTATTTTTAGACATATGGATCATGGTCTATGAGTTGCAGGATGCTATTTGTGGATGATTGGTCATGTTGGTAAAAATAGATGGACTTCTATTTTTAGACATATGGGTGGAGTCTATTTTTAGACTACCAGTCTAAAAATAGAATATTCGAATATTATTAGCTCCTAATAATATTTGGACTATAAACATTATCTTATCCTCTTGGAGCACTTCAGTTCGAGATACGGATGTGGCACATGCAACTGCCAGAAGGAAATACGCTTTTCTTATGGGTCAGTTGAGCTATTGCATGATGGACTTCAGTTAGAACTCAAGTGATTGAGTTTAGTGGAGCTGATTGAGGAGTTGATGGAGTTGTGTTCAGTTTGACTTGGTTGAAATAGTTGTATTTAGTCTAACTGTAGAATACACTAGTGATGAGTAATGTGAATTAAGTATTAATTAATTCACTAATTATTAACTCATAAAGAAACTAAAGAATACATTAATTAACTCAGTGCATGGACAGTTCAGTGGAGACAGGTGTTAGAGGTGGAGACTACTATCAGTTGTGACTATAGTTGTGCATGAGATTTGCACAATCAATGATTGAGATTGCCAATGAGGGTTGCACAGTACAAACCAAGGGAATTCAAACTTGGATTGAAGGTATTCTCACATTGGATTGCGCAGTGGAGGCAGGCAAACAACAGAGGAGATTTGAACCTGTGACTTTATTCAATCTGAGCTAGTTTGTGTGTAGCAGGTGGAAATAGTACTGAGTACTTGTGAGGAGTATTGTACTATGTATTGTTACATGTTCTCTATTATTATAATATACAGATAGTTGGGGGTTTTCAGCTGTATGCTTTCCCCAGTTACATACTGTGTTGATATGTGTGATTGATGTTTCAATGTGCGCATGCGATTGTTTTTGATTCCGCAAATTGATGATCAACGTAGAGGAGGTTATGTATTATGCATGAATTCCACAAATAGTGTATAATCGGGATAATCTCTTTGAATAAGTGTTATATTATTCAAAATTTCTACAACTAGTACAAAATGGCTAATTAGCTACTTAAAAAAGAACTAAAATTTGCATATAAATGACCATTTTTCAATCGGTGACCAATAGTAGCTAATTTACAATATCTTATAACATGACCAAATTTTAGTCGTTTTTAGCTTAGTCATTAATTGTTTGTCTCAATTTTATTGTCTAGTAGTATATTTAATCATAAATTTGGTCATTGATTTAGTTATTAATTGCCAAAACTAATGACCAAATACACAACAAAATATACTACTATATAATCACATGAGAAAACTAATTAATGACCAAAATGTTGGTCGTATTATAAGACACTATAAATTAGCTACTAATAATCACATATATGCAAATTTTAGTCATCATTTGAAACCAATTAATGACCAAAGAAATATGACTTAATTTTGGTCGTGTTATAAGATAATGTAAATTAGCCACTAATAATCGTATATATGCAAAATTTAGTCGTCATGTGTAATCACAAATTTATCATTTATGTAGTCATTTATCTTTTTTGGTAGTTTCATATTCATTATATAAACGAATGATTTAGTAGTTTATATTCATTTTATTTACTTTCATTAATAATCGTCATCAGCAACTAATTTAGTCGTATATTCATTTTATCTGTGTTCATCATTAATCAAGACTATCAATTTAGTTGTTTTAATTTGATTTTATGTGTTTATTATTAATCAACATAAATTAATTTGTATGATTTTGCAACTAAGTTAAAAAAAAAAATGTCATATAATGTGCTTGTTCATTTAATATGAAAACATAAAGTTTCATATGTTAATTACAATACAAAATAATGTCAATTACAATTATAAATAATTTCAACCAGATAAATTATATTATATGAAATGTCAAGTATTACAATATCAGTTTCCAACTTAATATTGGTTAGACAACAATTTACACTTGAAATATTGTTTCATCACTTCAAAACATTATCATTGTGTTGTCAAGGCATTGCGGGTGAATTCACCAACTCTAGATAATTGACCATCAATCTCTATGTGTGTGTCTCATGTGGGGATATTGGCTTTAAGGGTATCACTATACTGGTTCTCTTCTCTCTCTCTTTTTTCATTTGTCACTCTAGTGTTATTGTTCTCTTCTTTTTTCAATTCCTACTTCTTACCATCAATATTGAGTTCCTCTTCTAAAAACAAAAGAAGATACAATGAAAAGTATAAGACATGAAAGAAAATGAGGACTGAAATATAAATCAAAGTAGACTATAAATGATTTATACGAAATATACCTCAATTAATATTTTAAACCATATGCTAAATAAATTTCCCTCTGTATAACATTGGTATCTCCACTATGTTGAGTTTCTTTGACCAATGAAGGCACACCTTACCATGATAACCTACCATTATTAGCCTGTTTGTGTCGTTCAATCCATACCTTCATCCAATCTTTATTGTTCACAATGTATAAATATATTGCATCCCACTCTTGACCAATTGTATTAAAATAAAACAATTCACATATATATAATTAGTTACCATGTTATAACTTCATAATAATGGATTATGCAGGAAGACTAAAGATTAAATTATAAGTACAATATACATAAAAACAAATAAGTGAAATGTGCTATAAATCTCTACTATCTACTTACATCTCACTTTGATCATTCTACCTTTCCCCAATAACTGCTCCACTTCAAAATCGTCCACGGAGTTGACATCCCAAATGTGATCCAATACATTAATATTTTTTCCTATTTCATCACGATATTGATGAATATAAGCCATGGTTTTATATATCATATATCCTTATACCATACAACCCTCAAGATGTGCTCTTTGTTTGACCAAAGTCTTCAGTGATTTTAGGTGCCTCTCAACCATCCACATTGATCTTGTGTGTACAAATCCATAGTTTTCAATCTCCTCGACTTGGTGTATGAGGTAGCATTCTTATGCATTGAAAAAATTTAGAGGTAGATACTTTTTCATTTCACACATTAGACAAGGAATTTGTTTTCTCCAATACTTCATATGTTTTTTATAATTTCTTTAGATAACAACCATATACAAATGAAGCAAAAAATAATAGGTTTCAACATAAACAAATAATATAGTACATGATGACAAGCAAAGAACATGGAATGAAAAATATGTAACACAACAACTTATTGAACAAATTACACTTTGCACACAAATCTCCACTTATCTCATGTATTTTCCAAGATCACATATAACTTCTTTGAAATTGTTGTCAATTTTTTATGGGAGAGATAAAGGTAGAGCATACTTAAAAAAATGATCGATCATTATTTTTTCCCAAATTAGTAGAAAAAAACAGTAATTAACAAGATGTTTCACCAATGTATAAAATATATATACACCAAAATAATTACATTAATGAATGTTGTATGCCAATCATGAGTTTTTACCCTATCTAATTCAACTTTCTTTGTTAGGATATTCTTTATTCTTGAAGAAAATCTAGTAATAAATTTAATTTTTTCAATAATCTCTTTAACATGCTTGCTTTGTTGCTCTGTCAATAACCATGGAAGGGTGCAACTTATATTTTGGTCGTATATATTGCTATTTAAATTGGTAAGTTGTTACAAGTTGATGTATTTACCTAACGTTGCATGATTACAAAAGGTAGTATTCTTCACAACTGAAAATGACTTCAAATCTGACCATAGTGCTTGCAACTCCTATTTTTTGTATCATATAAGAACAAAATTATACAACCTAGCAACACAATGCACATTAAGCAATACCAAAGTGAAAAGAACCTACATGAGATAGATATTGTGGATTGAAGGTTGCGCGTTGAAATTGTTGAAGGCTAAGTACTAGGAAGGTTGGTTTTATACAATTATTGTCTTCTCATCTATCCCCATCCATGCTCTAATTGTCCGTAATTGATACCCTTTGTTCCCTTTGACGTCCCACTAATGTCTTGATTTAGAGTTCAGGGTTTAATGATTCCTACAAAACTACCACATGTTTCACATGACCTAAGGTAAGTTTTTATATATTCCTCCTCTTCATTAGTCACCAATTGCCCTGTTTTAAAGTCGACAGATTGAGCCTTTGCAGTTGACAACTAGTGTCTATAGTCACAAAGTTTTTTTGTGAGTTCCATGATTTGAGTGGTGAGCAAGATTCTTTTTAGAAAAACAACTAGTTGGGTACTTCTCAAAATTCCACTAGAGAATTTTGGTAGAGGGCCTGGAGTTCTAATAGTTTGAAAAGTAAGGAAATCGATGGTAATTAGGAGTTTTGAATGATGAAGTATGGGATTGTGTCACTAATACCCAAGGTGAGCACAAAAAAACAAAAATTAACAAGGAAAGCGTCTAGGAGCATTGGGGGACAATGATCTTGCTTCGATTATGCCAAATATTTCTTAATGAAAACAAGTCATTATTTTATGTTACATGCTTTCTTAGTCACAACCATTCTTCCTACCTTTTAAGAAATAATTAATCTATATTTCTCTCTTTCTTTTTTTTGAAAACGTAAAAAAAGACGATACCTTATTATCATCTTTAAAATCAAGTTGTGGATATTTAGCCCATGTTTATGCTAAGAGGTAAGTTTCTAGTGTTTAGTGTGTACAATTCAAGGGGTGCTTGGCATAGTCATTGTTTAATAGAATAGATTTTTACCCTTATACATAAAGTGCTTATTTTTCTTTTAATAATACAACCTAGTTCAAATAATATTATTAAAAAATATAAGGATGGTTGCTTTAAATTGTAGTATGTAGTGGTTTTCTTGTTTTTTCTGGTTGATAATAGGCTTTACAGTTCATTTTGTTTCTTCTCTTTTCTTCTTTTGCTATTGAAAGGCATTTTGTTAAGATGGAGGGACAAAAAAATTGCATATTTTGTACATCAACCACATAAGTGCAATGACCATTCCCTTGTCTACTTCAATGTAGGCCTTTATCAAGTGGGGCATGCCTACTGTGATTGAAAGCTAGATCATTGTTGTTGTAAGTGGCCCCACTACTACATCTTGACTTACATAGTTAATGTTAATTGATAAGCTAGGGACCAACTGACCAACAATAATCAATCCATATTGTCTCCTGCTCTACTAAACATAATAAGATATATCACTTAATATGTCACTTGTGGACTAATTTTAGTCATTCAGTGTAAAAAAAACATCGAAATCCATCTCTCATATTGTCTATTACTAAACATTTGTGATTAATAACAACTTATGCCTTATCTCTTTTGCCAATTTTGATTCTTGATATTTCTTTGTTTGTGAATGTTTAGTAACATTCTAGTTGATATCTAGTTTGGGGCATTCATTTAGTTAGACATGGGAAATACTCTAAAATTACAAAATATTATAGTTAGTACATGAACATAAAAGCTACAAACAAATAGAAATGTAGCTTCACACTATTAAGTGCAGGTAGAGAAAGCGGGAAGGTGTCATTAGTGTAGGATAAGGTGAGCAAGATGCCAAACTTGAGTCTGAAAGCAATGTTTCAAGTGATTCTCAAGTGGAATAAGTTGGTAAGGAATGTTTCTATTTTAGAAGAGACATGTCTCCGTTCAATGAATTGTGTCATTTTGGTGTTCTGTTTGTTATTGTTTTGGCAGTTTACCTTTATAGAACCTAGTATTTTGTTGGTCATTATGTTCTAACTTCTCTCTGTAGATGTTTACAAACTGTAGGAATTTACAGGGTAAGTTCCTCAGAAAGAATACCAAAAGGACACCGCTCACAACCAGATCTCAAATCAATACACCAGTATTTTTGACGTGGTTAAAACCCTCAGAGTGCAAGGAGGGAAACAGTCCACGGCCTGTCCCAACGTGGGTACAGACAATTTATTAATCAAAGAATGAAAATTTACATAAGCTTCTCTCATGCACGGATTGCTCGAACAATGACCCTCCATGCGCTTTAAATAGAACTCATGGACCAATCGGGTGTCAAGCCACGGATCAAGTGTCGGTAATACCGAGGTGAGAGTGAACCGTCGGATCACTACATATCGTGACCGTCGGATTGTAAGTTACAAAATGTACAACGGTAAAGAAACACACTTTACCTAACTCTAACCTAACTCTATGCTAGACCAAGTTGAACTTAACTATATCCTATGTGTCGGAATATCCTAACATCCCCCCTTAAGAACAACTTGGGATAGGATTGAAGGATTTACAAATATGACACAATAGGAGAAGGAAGGAGGCACTAGAGCCTATCCCCCCTTAGTGACAACTTCCTGAACTCCAAGCATATATCGAAGTTTAGTGAACTTCGCCTCTGTGAGAGCCTTTGTGAAGATGTCTGCAACCTGATCATCCGTTGGACAATATTGCACTTCAAGAACATGGTCATGAATGAGCTTTCTGATGAAGTGCATGTGTAGTTCAATGTGTTTACTGCGCTGATGCTGGACTGGATCTTTGCATAGCTGAATGGCACTTTGATTATCACACCAAAGTGTGGTTGGATGCTGCTGCTCAAAGCCAAATTCTGATAGGATCTGACGAAGCCACAAGGCTTCCTTACTAGCTTCCACGGCACCACGATACTCTGCTTCTGCTGACGAAAGAGAAATGGCAGCCTGTTTCTTACAAGCCCATGTAATAGGTCCTGAACCAAGAGTGAAGACATAACCGGCAGTAGACTTCCGATCATCAAGGTCACCAGCCCAATCAGAATCAGTGAAACCAACTAACAGAGGAGCTGCTTTGGCACTGTAATGAATCCCAAACTGTACTGTACCTCGAACATAACGAAGTATTCTTTTAGCTGCTTTCCAATGACTTTCACGGGGGTTTTGCATAAAACGAGCAACAAGGCCAACAGCAAAGGAAAGATCAGGACGAGTATGGGTTAAATACAAGAGTTTTCCGACAAGTTGACGGTATAAGGTAGCATCAACTTCAGGAGAAGTACAAGAGACTGAAAGTTTGACTCCAGACTGAAAGGGAGAAGGGGCTGGCTTACAGTCTTCCATGTGAAAATGACGAAGAATATCACAAGCATACTTGGACTGGGAAAGGAAAATACCTTCTTGGGATTGCAAGACTTGAAGACCGAGAAAATAGTGTAAGTGTCCTAAGTCTGTCATTTCAAATTTCTTTTTAAGGCTGGACTTCACATGGTTTATAAGGTTGGGATCACTACCAGTAAGAATAAGATCATCAACATAAAGAACAAGGATGATAAGAGAGTTGCCCACTTTCTTGGTGTAGACAGTATTGTCAGAATGACACCTAGAAAAGCCAGATTCTAAAAGAAAGCTATCCATTTTGGCATACCAAGCCCGAGGAGCTTGTTTGAGGCCATAAAGGGATTTCTTAAGTCGACAAACGAGGCTGGAGTCTGTTTGTATGAAGCCAATGGGTTGTTCCATATAGATTTCTTCCTGCAAGTCCCCATGCAAGAAGGCAGATTTAACATCCATTTGATGGACTTCCCATTTTAAAGAGGCAGCAAGGGAAAGAACAAGGCGGATAGAGTTCATTTTGGCAACTGGAGAGAAGGTTTCAGTGTAGTCAATGCCTTCAACCTGTGAAAAGCCCTTAGCAACTAGACGAGCCTTATGTTTATCAACTTTCCCATCTGGTCCATACTTGGTTCTGTAAACCCATTTGCATCTAACAAGTTTGCGTCCCTTTGGTAGAGGAACAAGATCCCATGTATCATTTGTCATCAATGAATGATATTCTTCATTCATAGCTGCTTCCCAATGTGGATGGCCTGAAGCTTCTGCAAAAGTGTCAGGATCATGATTTACTGGAGCTTGAGCCAGTAAAGAAGAGGCTCTTTCAAACTGAGAACGTGTACGCCGCTGATCTGTAGGATCACCGGCAAGATCACCTGCCGCATCCCGAGTAGCACGGACCCATCTTGGAAGTTGAGGATCCTGAGAAGGTGGGGGAGGATTATCATCCTCGCTTTCATCATCAGAAGAAGAAATGTTTTCAAAGATAGAAGAGATAGGAAGAGGTGGCACATCCGCCGGACTAGGCTCGCAGGCCGATTTATTTTCATCAAATTTTACATCTCTTCTAATGATAACATTTTTGGACTTAAATGGAATAAGTCTATAACCTTTTACATCTTCAGAATATCCAACAAAAGTACATTTCTCACTCTTAGGTTCTAAAGCTTTATGCTTTTCATCTGGAATATGGGCCCATGCTTCACTTCCAAACACACGAAAGTGACTTACATCTGGTTTAATGGAACTCCAAGCTTCTTCTGGAGTGATATTCTCTAGAACCTTAGTAGGAGTGCGATTGATTATATAATTTGCACAATTAATTGCTTCGGCCCAAAAACTAAGACTGAGTCCTTTAGATTGCAGCATACAATTAGCCATTTCCTTTAAGGTGCGATTTTTCCTTTCAGCTACACCATTTTGTTGTGGAGTGTATGGAACAGTATGTTGCATTTGAATTCCATTTTCGGTGCAAAAGTTGATGAATGCGTTTTTAACATATTCTCCACCATTATCAGTTCTTAGCTTAAGAATTTGATGTCCAGATTGTTTTTCAACAAATGCTTTGAAGGCCAAAAAAGTGCTAAATACTTCGCTCTTGAGTTTTAAGAAGTATACCCAAGTGCGTCTAGAGAAATCATCAATGAAAGTTAAGAAGTACTTGCAGCCAGAGAATGAAGCAACAGGAAGAGGACCACATAAATCACTGTGCACAAGCTGTAAAGGGGCTGAGGCGTGCCAAGAGGCACGTTTGTCAAAACTGTCCCGATGATGTTTTCCGAGTACACATCCGGAACAAACACCATCTTTGCAAGATACCATAGGAAGACCTGTCACCATATTTTCTTTACATAGATGCTGAAGGGAGCGATAGTTTAAGTGACCAAACCGCTCATGCCAAAGTTTGCTCACTTCATCATTATGAGCAACAAACACTGAGGGAAGATGGGATGACCCAAAGTTGTGAAACTTATACAACCTTTTGGAATCATCAGCAAGACCAGTAGCTAGAATCTGTTTAGGATCTTTTAGATCCTTGATTACAACATCATGAGGTGAAAATTCAACAATTTTACCTTCACCTGAATGAGTTATCTGATAGACAGATAGAAGGTTGCAGGATAAGTTTGGAACACATAATACATCATTGAACTGACCATTGTCTAGATGAACAGTTCCAGTCCCTACAACATTAAGAGATCTATCATCACCAACGTATATATTTTTGGTGTTACAATCATTTAAAGAAGAAAACATGGCTTGGTTTTTGGCCATGTGACAAGAGGCTCCAGAATCAATGAGCCACTCATGAGAATGAGAAGAAGAAGAAGATACATTTAATGCATAACCAGACTGAGATGATTGACGATGACATGCAGAAAGTGCCGTTCCGGAAGTTGAAGTTGAAGTAGGCTCCAGATGGATGTTATGTTTCTTCATTGCGGCTTCCAAGGCTTCCATCTTCTTAAAGCATTTAGATTCTAAGTGGCCATCTCGATTACAAAAGTTACAATGTCTGTCAGTCCTCTTCCATTTGTTTTTATTGGTCTTGTCATTTTGCTGAAATGATCTTTCATCTTGAGGCTGAGTTGGTTTAGGACCATTCCTTTGAGGATAAGACTTCTTAGGATTCTTTGAATTTGGTTGCTGCTGGGCGGCTAACGCTTTCGAGGAAGAGTTTCCAAGATTAAGAAGACCAAGGTGTAAGAGTTTTTCTTGTTCTCTTATTAAGGAATCACAAAAGGAGTCAAAGGAAGGGGGTTTGTAGTCTTTGCCTTGACAAATGAAAGCTTCCCTTGTAGAATGGAAAGTGGAAACAAATACAGAGTAGGCTGGTCCCAACTTAGTAAGGATGGAATAAATAAGGTTACCATCTTCTTTCTTAACTTTAACACCTTCCAAGAGATATCTAAGGGTCTTGAATTTGGACAAGAAATCTTCAATGCAAGAAAAATTATTAGGATCCAAAGTAAGCAACTCATTCTCAAGTTGATGGGCTCTAATTTCATTTTTAATCCCAAAAACTTTAGCAAGTTTTTCTAATGCTTCATGAGGAGTTTCAATTTCTGCAATGTGGAATCTAAGATCAGGAGAAACAGACATTCCTATCAAACCACGTGCTTGATCTTGTCTATTTTCCCATTTTTCGGCCTTGTCTTCATCTTTGGGTTTCTTCTCTTGGTCTGTGGCTATTCTGAAGAGACCTTTACTTCTAAGTAAATCTCCCATGTAGGCTACCCATTGGAAGTAGTTAGTGCTGTCAAGAATGACTTGGCATGGACTTTCCATTTTTTGAAAAAAAACTTGAAGCTGAAGATGCTGAAAGTAAGTGGTCCAATGGATAGATCTCGAAAAAATAGGCGGTTTTAAAAAAAACGGCTCTGAAAAAGGCTTCCGGATGAAGAAGTTATGGCTTTTTGAAAAAAAATTGTTGACGTTGCCGGCAAAGTGCGCGAATGTGCGGGAATGAAAAAATCCGCCCCCACAAAATGGAGACTTGAACCCAAGACCTCTACTCTCTTAAAAAGTCTTTGAACCAATTGATCTATACAAAATATTTGAGAGAGAGAGAGAGAGAGAGAGAGAGAGGGGGGGGGGGGCCTCGATTTGCGTGCTTGCCTTGGGAAGGCTCTTTTCCCCTACAAAACACAAAACACAAAACCCAACACGAATATGCAAAGAAAAACGAACCTTACGGCTCAAAGTTAGCTTTAGCCAAAAAACTAGAATTTTAAAAAAAAATCTCAAAGTTAGCTTTTAACCGAAAAACTAAATATTTTTCTCAATGTTTCTGATTTTCCAAGATCACACTAAGGTGCAGGGAAAAGAGCATATGCATGAGAAAAATCCTTTCTTTCTGTTTCTGATTTGCCCAGATCGCACAGAGTCGCAGGGCAAAGAGCATACGCAGAAATGAAAGGTATAGATCCGGGAAAAAAAAGGCTAAATAAACCGAAACCGAAATAAGCAGAGAGAAAATGACAGTAAACTGCAAAAAAAAACACTGTATACCTCCCGATCTGAAAAATGACGCAGCTAGGGCTACCGGAAACCTTTTCGCGTGAAACGAAAGGGGTTCCTCACTGAAACAGATGCTCCGAACGCAACAGAGCAGTCCTCTCGGCCCGAAAGCAGTCAGAAACAGCAGATCTAGGAAACGACAGCCGCATGCAGTTCTACCGGCTTCAGATTTGGATCACCAACGGACGCGGCCCTCAAATAGCTCTGATACCATGTAGGAATTTACAGGGTAAGTTCCTCAGAAAGAATACCAAAAGGACACCGCTCACAACCAGATCTCAAATCAATACACCAGTATTTTTGACGTGGTTAAAACCCTCAGAGTGCAAGGAGGGAAACAGTCCACGGCCTGTCCCAACGTGGGTACAGACAATTTATTAATCAAAGAATGAAAATTTACATAAGCTTCTCTCATGCACGGATTGCTCGAACAATGACCCTCCATGCGCTTTAAATAGAACTCATGGACCAATCGGGTGTCAAGCCACGGATCAAGTGTCGGTAATACCGAGGTGAGAGTGAACCGTCGGATCACTACATATCGTGACCGTCGGATTGTAAGTTACAAAATGTACAACGGTAAAGAAACACACTTTACCTAACTCTAACCTAACTCTATGCTAGACCAAGTTGAACTTAACTATATCCTATGTGTCGGAATATCCTAACACAAACTACCTAAGTGTAGTAAGATAAACTGAATTTTCTTGTTCTTTATTTCATACAATCTAAGGGATTACTGTCACATGCATAATTGCTTCCTTATCTAGTGCAGAGGACTATTTCTTTAAGTTCCTATTCATTATCTTTGATTGTTAGGATTCTTGGTTAAACTTAGACTTAGTTGTAGTGTGATGGATAAAGTGTGACAATTTCAAGTCATAGGTGACTAATATCTATATGATCTCAATCAAACAAGTAGAGTGTTAAATCTAATTAATGTTGGAATTAAAATTCAAACCATATCATCAATCACACAATAGCTATAAATTAAATAGTGGAAGCATAACAATTAATTTTGCACACACAAAGGTAATTACTCCAAATCAATTTTTCATTCTTTCGAAAATGTTACAAAGAAACCTCCACATTCTGTCCAGAAAACAACACTACATGGTTACCAAAATCACTATATACTTGAGCTTTTATAGGCTGCTTAAGAGGCACAACTATCAGAAAAAATAGAGACAACCAACATTATGTTGAGGTCTGATTCAAGGGTTTATGGAGGGGTTGTACAAGCCATACATGTGCCCAATTAATTTCAAAAGTTTTGTTGTAGATGTATTGTTTTCTGTGTGGACTATTTTCCCGGTAGGGTGTCCTGGTAAGCTTTGATATTATTTTAATAAGAAGCTGATTTGAAGGGCGGAAATATTTATGTGCATGTGTGGTTTCATTTGCTTCCACTATAATTTTATTTTGATAATTAAAAATTACATTGAGTTCATTTTATTCAATAAGCTAAATTCTAATTTATTTTTAGCAAGGAAATTTAAAGGAAGTAATTTTCCAATTTACTAGGGTTAAAAAATTTAATAGTATCTTAGTGATCTAGTGTTAGAGCTAGTCACTTTTGATGACGACGATCCTCTTGAAGGGTCCTCCACACTAACAAATGCACAAATTGGATAAGATATTAAAGAAGAGGAGGAGGTTGGAGGAGACAATAATGGTAGTGGTGATTTTGAATATATTGACATGGAGGACTACATACAATCACGAGCTGTGATATTCTTCTATCTGTGGTTCTATTATCTACCCTATTTTGTAATTTCCATTGGCATTTTCACTTATAGTAGCATTGCCTCAATATCTATGTGATGCATTTTAATTTTGATGACTTAATAAGAGAACTACGGTTTATGGTTCTAAATTATTTTGTATTTGTCATTTGATTATTATTGATGTAGTACTAGTACGAAGTAACTAATTGTATGATCGTATTTGTATCATGTAAATGTTTTAATTTCTAACAAAATTTGAATCTTTACGTCTGAATTTCATTTTTTTCATGTGTAACTTGTGATATATATATATATATATATATATATATATATATATATATATATATATATATATATATATATATATATATATATATATATATATATATATATATATATATTGCGTCCTCCATGTCCTGTGTCATTGTGTCTTGTGACTTCAGAAGTGGGTGATGAGATTCTTGCCATTCAGTGGTTGTGTGTCATGGTGTTTGTGCTACCTGATTGACCCAGTGCTAGGGATTTTCTCATGATGGCTCTTGTGATCCCTTCTCACAGAAAGCATGAAACCGTCATGTTATGGAAAACCGTGTGCCTCTCCATACCTTGGGCCATCCATGACTATTGTAAAAATACCATTGATGGTAAACATAGAATGAAAGCTTGCAAACTTGAGGCCAATGACCTCTTGTTGTGGCACTATGTTGTTTGTGGTTTGTATAGGAACTCCATAGAAACTCTGCAGAAAGAGCAACAAAATTTCATATGATAAACATGAAAAATCCCTAAGAAATATTAATAGTCTTCACATGATACTCCATTAGAATTTACCATTTCCAGAACAAAGATTCTCTTGTTCAACTCTTAATAAAGAGCTTGTTACAACACTTGGTCATCCTCCTTTCCATCCTTGTACATTTCCTGTTTCCACCCATAGGGTTTAGGCAAGAGAAGTTCCTCCCAAAAAAGCAATGGTTGAGGAGCCATCCCGACAAATAATTTTGGTTTTGCAAAATTTTAAAATTTCAAATTGTTTTATACACCACCTTTTGGAATTTACTTATTTTCAGTTATTTAGTTATATATATGTATTTGCTTCTAAAATGATTCATCTATCTGTAATATATGATCCCATAGGATATACCATTTGAGTTTATCATGGAGTTTTCATTCTAGGACTGATGCATATTTATATACAATGTTTTGTGATTCTATCTTGGTAAAGCCTAAGAAAGGTATCTATCTCAATGTACAACTCAAATGGGCCTAATAGTTAAGAGCTTATGTTTCCTCCATGGACATCATAGGTTCCAATCTCAAGGGGGGTAGGGTATGTACACCTTTTGTTGATGGTGCTGGACCCACCAACATTCAGGGGATCTCTCCGCTATGAAGTCCCAATCAGACCTCACACTATTTGGTGTAGGAGTCCCATCTGGTATAAAGGCTCAATTGCCAAATCCTTAAAAATTTACCTTGGCTCTAACTATCAGCATAAGGGAGTGATGGAATGGTATTTTCAAAAAGGAAGGGGAGTGTGCAGTGCAACTATGTCGAGGTTATTCTACTACAAAGGGGGAAAGAAAAGTGAGCCTCTAAGTGAGAGGTAACAGTACCACCCAGGAAGAGACACACATGAACTAGAAGGATCCATCTGACATCCAGTGGAATAGTCCACATCGTATGCGACAGTCGTTACAACCAATGAAAAAGGAAAAATACGTCTAACATCTAGTGGAATAGTCCACAACAGATGTGACGATCGTTACAACCAACAAACAAGGAATGATCTATCTAGTATCCCGTGGAATAGTCCACAAGGATTGGACAATGATAACAACCATTACAATGTATTTTCAATAAGATAAGCACTAAAATAACCAAAATAGTTCAACTATATTAGTACATGTGAAAGAAAACATGAAATACAAACGTCCACAAAATAGTCTTACAAACATTCATACTCCATGCGTGAACAAATTTTTGCCCTTAAAAGTCTTATGTTATTAAGAAAAAGTTCAAAGACACATATTTACATTGTACATCACTAGCCTGAGTAATGGGACATTGGAGCCACTCCTTTCTCCTCAAAGAACTAGTTGGTCTCTCTAATGATTTGCAGGAGGATCCAATGTGAAAATTCATTTGCTCATAAAATGAGAGGGTATATATAACCAAGGGGTGATGCTTCCCCTGTGACTCTTGGACTATCCTCATGACTGTTCAAATTCCTATGACTTTTCAACTTACATGACTCTTCATATTCATGTGTGTCCTTTGGACTTCCACTTCACAATACATTTGATTTATAATATACATGGTCCATACTAGTGATGTGGCATATGACAACTCATGACACGAATTGACATGACATTGCTGACATGGACTGGCATGATGATGTGGTGATGTCAAGTCACTGTTTCTACTGAGTGCTAGATATGTTCTTGGATATTATTTCTCTTCTCCTCCGCATAGCTTGGTGATTTAGGGTCTTCAATGATCTTCATTCTTGGAAGGTGGTTGCAAACTTATGTCCCTTTTCTTGCTTTTGATAGGTCCATTCATAAGTTCAGCTACAAGTGAGTCTTTAGGCATGCTTCCCTCCTTCTTCATCATCTCACCATGACTTAATAGTGTATTTGTTACTGCAATTCACTCATGACTGGACAACATCAATCTGAAAACTCACTAGTCTAAGATGACGCGTTATTATCCATGAACTGAGCCCGAGACAAGTCACAAACTGGGAGGAAGGGCTCAATGATTACGCATTGTGAAGTTCCAACTTACAGGGAGAGAGCTTGATCATTGAGACTGCATAGAGAACAACTCTGTTTTGACTGAGGAACTTTTCAGCATAGTCCTCACTAAGGAGAAATATTGTAGAGTTCCCATTGAAGTTCGAAATTGTGCAGTTCAATCAAGCAGTGGTTGCTGCAGGATGAGGCGTTGAGAGGAAATATTGCATAGTTTCAAGAGGCAAGGGGGGTTGGGCAGCAGAGAGGCATGAAGGGAAAATCTGCACAGTTTCTGAAGGTAGTGACTTCTGGTTGAGGGAAGGGCATTGGAGGAAGCATTTGCACAGTTTTTGAGGCCAAGGAAGGCTGGGCTCTTTGCACATTGCACAGTTACAATGGGAAAGGGAAAATATTAAGGGTTGAAGGTGCGAAGTGTGCAGTTCAAGGTTGACCGAGAGGAACAACTACGCAATTCTGGGTAAAGGAAGGTTGTTGGACTTTGGAATGGCACAAAACCACAACCCTAGAGGAAAGTGAATGTGCACTGCTTGGAACTGCGAGTGGGTTAGTGAGTAAATATTTTTTTGCAAGAAAATTGTGTGTGCGATAAGACTATTGTGAAAATTGGAGTGCGAGAAACCTACGTGTGGATAACTGTGATGATTTTGTGTGTGGAGAAGTATGTAGCACATAGAGTATCAAGCCAACATGTTCTGGCAAAGGTGTGTATGAATTAGTAAAGCCACAGACTGTTTAAAATCCTTTTATGCATGCAAGGGGTGTTTCATTCATGGTTAACAAAATGGCTAAAATGGTCTGTAAACTTACGACTTTTCTATTTAACTTTCAAGTGATTTTAACTCGTGGCTTAAATTTGTTTTGAAAGGTGTTAGAAAACTAAGTTTCTCTGTGCCCAATATTTTCCTCTTTATTCTAGCCTACAAAGCTAGAATCAAATTAGATATAGGTAATTAACATAAAATGGTTCACATGCCCAAAATTTTACATAGGGAATAATGTAGATGAAGCTTGCATTATAACAAACAACAACTTTTATGCTTGAATGGATATTATATTACAACAAGCCAAAGATTTTATGCTTGAATGAAGCTTATATTACGACAAACCATAGCTTTTATGCTTGTATAACCCTTTTTGGATATGTTTGTATGTGCATGTGGTTTTTGGTTATTGGAATCCCAACAATTGTATAATTTTGAAGGCCAATATGCCTAGCAATTGTGCTTCCTTTATTGCAACTGTGTAGTGAATCTTTTTTATATTCCATCTTGTGGCCTTTATACCTTTTCAGAACTTTATTTTAGCAAGGGTGTGTCATAGGTTATATGACCTCATAATGTTGAATAACATGTCTTTTAATTTCCATGAAGTGGGTCTTGTGACTTTGTCCCCTCTGAAATATTGGGGTTGTGATCTTATGAAAAGATAGTGAGGGACTATGTTGTGCTCACATGTAGACTTTTGTCAATGAGGTAAAACAATTTGATTAGTTGAATTGCACTATTGTGGAGGAATTAAATATGCAAGGAAGATAAAATATAAAATGTATAGAAACTTGAGTAATGTATGAAAAAGGTTGCTAATATCTATACCCATATAATGTCCACATTGGAGATCCATGTATTGCATGGATTTTCTATTTATCTATTGATATGTTTACTAAATATTTATTATTTTTATTGTCATCCTTGGTTAAAATATGCCTTCATTTGATGAATTGAACATACTATGAATAAGAATACATGTTATTATCAAAGTAATTTATTGGATGTAATTTCTCTAACTCCCCTTACAACATGTCTAGTCCTTGTATGCATCAAAATATTATATTTCCTCTTATTTGGAAGGCATGCATGACCATTACTTGTACACCTATTCTATAAGAAATACACCTATGTAAATATGTTTATGCTTCCATGATTCACTCACCAAGGCTAATGATGGTTTTTAGTCCACTTCATCTTCATTTCATAAGTAATATGAAGAACATTATCACTACCATTATTGGTCATCAAGTCCTTTGTGTTTCCTGCTATTGGTGCTCAAATTGTCCTCGTAATTGAGGACAACTTAAGATCACATCACTGAGGATCCTAGATCCTTTCACTATAGGTGATAAGGGTTGGCCTCCGTTTCACCATAGGGGGTAATCCCTGTTGATAATGTATATTAAATGGTCATTGTAGAATAATATAAATTAAATGTATTTTCTAATTAGGAAAATAAATAAAGCTAGTTTATAGATATGATGCAAAGAGGTATAAGGTGCGAAGGTCTAGGTGGGGAGAGACCTATACGACATCTGGTGAATGATATCAAAATGTAACCTACATTATATAACATGAAAACAATATTGAATATTCCATTAGATCTAAAATAAAGGAAAAGAAATGGTTAGAGATAGAGGAAAAACAATTAAATTTTAGTTATTCTTATCTCCCATTTATGGTAACTCGTCGTAGTGCTAAATGTGATGTAATATAATATCATGTATTTTTATTTATCACTCACTCAGTAAAGAAGGGTATCAAGGATAAGATCATTGTCCAATAGTGTATATATTGGTCAACAAACTGACCCTACATAGGTTGCAAATAGACAACTGCGATCAAGTCGTTGCATAATCTAGTTCAAATATTTTGAGATATAAACATATAAGATAAATGAAAAGTTAATGACAAAGGAAACGAAAAGAAAATGAAAGAAAGAAAGGGCAAAAACATGAAAATATTAGCGTGAAAACTATTCGCCAAGCTTAAAACATAATATGTGCATCAGATGCAAACATATTTGTAATTTTGCTCTAATCTATAGATGCAATCAGTTAATAGTAAATATTGTTAATAGTAAATATTGTGACCAGAATCCATGATAGGAAAGAAAAATTTCATGATTTGGAGAATAGAGAAAACATGTTGATAAAAACACATATAACATAATCAAGAACAGAACAAAAAAATCTACAATCACAATTAAGATAGATATTACTGTAAAACGAAAGTTTGACCTTTAGTTATCAATAATTCATGACTGATCATTCAGCATTTATGTTGATAGTATAGATAGAGGAACATGAAAACCAAATGATCTAATTCCTAAATGAGCGTAGGCCTTAGATTTAGTTCTCTATGATTACGAATCAAAATAACAAGAATAACAAAAAGAACATGTAACTGCAGAGAATAATATTTAGATGAGATATTGTAGCAAAACAGAAATGTCAAGCATTTAGAAATTCTATCAACAATAAAACATGTAAGTAATTCTATCTTTTTTCGTCTGATCGTATGTATATCTGAATAATGAAAGAAATTCATATAATTGATCATGTCAAGTATCTAAACCACTATTTCAAAACAACAGATGTTCATAAATTGAAATAGAAGGAAAATGAAAAAATATCAAATTCAAATTATATAATAAAAGGTTACAAAATAGATTTTGGCTTGTGAATAAAGTGCAGATAGGCATATAACAACCAAGTTCCTTATCTCTCTGAATCACCCAACCTTCCACCCCCTCTCGAATGATAAACAAGGAGTTTTATATAAATGTTTCAATAACTATTTTACATAACTGTCTAAAATACATATTTCAAAAATATTATTTAAAAATAGTTTCCCTATTCTCATAAATAGTTTAAGACTTCAATTTTTCCCTTTAAGTTCAGAATTAGGAATCCATGCTCACTAGTCTTCCATGGAGATAGTTTATCCAAATTATAGTCCTTTCTAAATAACCTGCATAACATAAAACATGAGTTATGAATTAATAACAACAAACAAATAAACATATGAAAAATACCCCATATTCTTGAAAAATACCTTATGTTCTTGAAAAATTCTTGCGGTAAAAATCCTCTTCATATTTAAGTTACAAAATATTTGTCATAATGGTAAATTTCCAAAGAAATAAACCAGTTTTAAATAAACCCTCGAAAACACATTCACATGTGCAATCAAGTTGTTTTTCGATTAAAGAATTAATTTCTCAGGAATGTAATGGTGGCCTTCTCAGTAAACGGGCGTAAACTCTTTAAAAATTTCAACAAAATCATAAAACATTCTATCCTCCATGGTAAAACACTTTAAACAACTTCAAACTCTAAGAACATATCAAGTTTTGGAGCTTATGGGTTATAGGAGAAAATGCATACGTGAAGGTAGTTTAAATCCAAAAACCTAAATGTTTCACACGGCTCCATAAAACTGTTACAAAGTTGAATTGAATGTATAATTACATATAAAGGCATCAAAATTTCCAACAAACATGTAATGGTCTCGAGATGAAAGTCATGTTTAGTCCACGGTTGGTACTTCCCATCACATGGAAAGTTGGAGGGAGGTTTAATGACCATTTGTGATGCGATGAAAACTTAATGGTGAGTTTCAATTAATCAAACGATGGCCATTCCATGTTGGGTGGTAAGGTGATGGTGATTTAACCTCCCTTCTCTGCCCCGATGACCTTATTATGAATGAGTGGGGCTTCATATTTAATACGATAACATTTATATTTAATATGGGTTTTACTGAAAACTTAGTATAATGTTTATATTTAGTATTGGTTTTATTCAAAACCTAATATAAAGTTTTCGAAGCCTTTGTTCACTATCATTAGCTCATTTTTCAATAACCTTATTAAAAAATGGTTTTTAAAATATTTCTTAGGAACCTCTTTAAATAAAGAATAAATGATTTCTGCATTTTTTTTCCACCTAGGGTTCAGACATCTGGAAGTAAAAGTAAAAGTAAAGGTTAAAATTTGACGACTAATTCATGATAAGATCAATGGTAATATTATGTGAGGTAAAAATACATATTTAACATTCATGAAAGTCTATTTTCAATATTCATTACATTGGTTGTTCAAGAAATTCAACCCTCCCAAATATATAGGAATTAAAAGATTTGCATAATAAATAATTCATTTGTATATCTAATTCCCCCATTTTGTGGACAATGTTTCCTTATTTTTAGGGTTCTTAGTTATAGTAATAATAATTTAATTATGTTTTAGGCACATATACTAGTTAGTACTATTTAATATTTTAATCATTTGTATTTTGAATTTTTATGTCATTTATAGAATCAAAATAATAATTAAGTATTTCATATACATATTTATAACATGGCATTTCTTTAATGTCACTTAGCCACAAGCCCTACTTATTTTTGATTTTTTAATCCCTTCTACTCATTTCCCTTTTTTGTTTTAGGGAGCGATTTGAATCATAAGAGCATGATAAGGATTCAAATGGCAAGGAAACATAAAGCAACACCCTTAGAGGAGACCTAGTTCTAAGGAGAGTCGTTTTGGTGACCACATTCGACTCCAACTCAAGATGATGCTCCCCTAGGGAGGATCAAGAACGTTGACCAAAAACCTTCCTATGGGCATGGAGTCGAAAAAGGATGTTGGCATTATGAGACAAGAGTTGTCCTTGATGGCAAATCACACAGATGACAGATCATAGTGCAGTAGGTCAGTAGCAAGGAATTGATGATCAGACTACAAGAATGAAGGAAAAATATATATACGCAGGTTCACCTTGACGAAGCCGTGTATACACGCGGGTTATACGTTCCAAAGACGTGTATGCGTATACACGCACTTTCACGCAAGGAAAAACACATACATATGGGAGAACTTATTTTTGGTCCGTGGTATTTAGTCCTTGGTATTTGAACCTATGGTTTTGGACCATGGTATCTCATCAGAAGTGTTGATCCCAAGTATTGGGTCCATGGTATTGATTTGTTATGGTTTTGGACCATGGTATTGAGTAAGGCCTAAGACTATAAAAGGAGAAGAAGATCATTAGGCAAGGAAATTGAGAAAGTCTTGAATATCTGATGAAGTATGAGATCTAGTATGCAGGTTATGGGTTTATGATGCATTGCTTGATCTAAGCTAAGGAGGAATCTCAATGGTTGATGGAGAACAAGATCTAAGGATAGATCGAGATCTAATGGCTTGGAATGAATCATCTCTATACGATTTGATCTTGTTTAGTCTAGATCTGTATACTGACGCATGTAATGTTTTGTAAATGTTATGATTTGGGTATGATTGATGTCTGGAACAGCTGCAAAGCTCTAAGTTAATATTTGCAAATGTGTATGTGGGTTAGCTTTGGTAAAAGTGCGTATGTATGCGGGTTTGGTTCATCGTAGTAGCATATACATTATGAAGTATGATATTTGAAGTTGCAGTTGGGTCTGATTGTTATTGCAGAGTTTTGTTGTTTGCTCTGTGTTCTGGTGACTGTGTTGTTGACAGGGTTTCAGTGTTTTAGTGATTCAGAGATTGATGATGCTAGTATTGATTGATTTTGTGCTTCAATGATATTGATGGGTCCAGTATGAAAATTGGATGAAACGTGGCCTTCAGATTATTGTGTTGTGCTTCAAGAGTATGCAGTCTGAAAATGTATGAAACGTGGTACCTGGAGGAAGAAAGAGAAGTTGGTAGCCTTCTGTAGGTCGGCACCTACGTACTAGTACATCAACTAGTACAAGAGCAAAGGGGGTGGTAGCTCCCTTCCAGTAGCAGCTGGAGAACGAGTAAAGGTTGGAGCATTCAGTAGGCCAGACCTACGTACTAGTAAATGAATCGGCTAGTACAAGAGCTAAGGGGGTTGTAGCTCCCTTCCAGGAGAGTCTGGAGAACGAGAGAAGGTTGTAGCCTTCTGCAAGTAGAAGCCTGTGTACTGGTATAAGACTACACCAGTACAAAAATATTGTAAAATGAAGTTTCTTATTAAAGGAAGATAGAGACTACGTGCAGCAGGTGGTTTTCACCCACATTGGATTTCCACCTTATATCATGGTGTTCATGTGTGCTTCTTGTGTGTGTGATGATATGTTCTATTTTACTGCACCTGCTTACTGTTCATATGGTTAATTAAGTTATGATGCACTAACTAAAGATCAACATTTAGTGTATTAACTAAATCATAAGTATTATGGATATACGCTAATTGCATTAGACACAGTTGTGTATACATGCGGTTCTATTAACTGACGTAGCGTATATATATCTAAGTATGAAATGAAAATGTTTTATTGATTTGATAATACTGATTCACCCTCTCCTCTCAGTATTATTTCCAACAATTGGAATCAGAGCAGGTCCTTTGGTAGAATCTTCATCGCTTGAAGGAGATCCGTAGATCAATGGGAAAGAAGCTTAAGAAGAAGGCGCCAAAGAAGAAGAAGACATCTCAAAAGAACTATGACAGTGGGAGTATCAATTGGGGATTATGTGGAAGAAGCACTTCAGAATGAATATGAACAAGATCGATTAGGTATGAATTTGTTATCCTCTGGTGATACATTTATCCATCCATGTGAAGATGATGAAAGTGATAGCGAAACAACTGAATTTGTTCTTATGGGTGAGCAAGAAAGATATCAAATAGAGACAGAATTTAAAAGGCTTACAGACAAAATTAGAGATCAACAAGATCTGTTGAACAAAAGGGAATGCGCCTTCAAAGAAGAATCTACCAAACTAAAATCTCAACTAGAGGAAGGAAACAAGGTAAGGAAGGTATTCAAGGACAAGGTAATTCAATATCAAAAGTTGCAGGATGAAGTGACCTCATTAAGAAATGAAGTCAATGAAAGGAGCACAACAATTAGGAAACTCAGAGATAGATCCAGTTATTATGAAAGGCTTGAAGCTATGATCCTCTTGCTAAAGGAAGATCTTGAAGAATCAAAGAAGCAGAATAAAGATCTACTCCAAGCTCTTGAAAAACAAGAAAATGAAGTTCTTGAACTAAGACATCAGTTAGAAGAAGGAAGAAAAACTGAAGAAAAGGAAGAGCATCTCCAGGTTGAGGTAAATATTCTAAAAGAAAAATTAGAAGAAAAGGATAAGCTCTTACAATTTCAAGATAGTACTAAGATCTTGGATGATATTCTTAGTAGTCAAAGGTCTCCTGCTATCAAAGCTGGTCTTGGTTTTCATGAATTTGTTGAAGAAGAATCTAGTTCACAAAGTAAGACAAGGGAATCTAATGCAAAATCTGAAATTCTCAACAAGGAGATGAGAGGTCAACCCCATCAACAGCCAAGGAAAGAAATTCTTCAAAGAAAACCTTTTACTCCTCCAATGAATAATGTTGAATGTTATGTATGTCATAATCTTGGACATGTTGCAGCCAGATGCAGAAGTAGAATGGTTCAAGACCTTCACATAGAAAGAACATCAATTTCCAGGTACTTTAAGGGATATTGTTTTTCTTGCAATATGTTTGGTCACAAAGTTGTTGATTGCTACAGAAGGAATATGAAACATATGAGATGTTATGCATGTAACAAGCTTGGACATATAGGAAAGGAATGCAGGAACAAGGTACAGGCACCACACCAAAAGGAGAAAATATCATCACATTTGAAGATATGGAAGAAGAAGGAAGTACAGTCAGAAAGATGTGGCACAACACCATATACAGACATAACAGACTCAGGGGGAGCTGAAAGTGTAAAACTTCAGTGTCCTAAATCTCATACGCAAGTTGCATAAATGGAAGTCGCGTCGCGTGTTAGACACTGTGTTATGAAACCAGCTCAAGAAAAGATAGAAAAGATAGATCAACGCCTTAGAATTCTGCCTCTTCGAGGGGGCAACCTCCTTTACATTACATAAATGAACAATTCTTGGATGATTCAAATGACAAAACATCCTTTCTATATATAGGAGTCTAAGGAGTCACAATATAATCCAGCCGACCTAACAATAATAATATAAAGCCACAAAAATAACAATAGAGGGATTCCATGGGGCACAAAAATAACATGGGGGTAATAGGGGCACAACATTATAAATAAGGGGTATAACTACAATAGTAATGGGGTAATCACTAGTATTATAGGGACCCAACATGCCCCTCTCCTTCAAAAAAGTGTTGTCCTCAACGCTTGAGTAGTTTTGGATACTTCTACATAAAATTCTCATCCTCCCATGTGGAATCTTCAGCGGATAAGTTCTTCCACTTGATAAGATACTATGAAATTGATCGATTTCGTAGTTGTCGAGTTCTTGTTTCTGTGACTGCTTCCGGTTCCAATATAATTTTTCCTTCCTCGTCAAGTTCTGGCAATATTGTTTGAACTGGGAGCTTGTCGCCTATAACCTTCTTTAAACATGAAACATGGAAAACTGGGTGCAATCGAGAAGCTGTAGGAAGCTCCAATTTGTATGCCATAGTACCAATCTTTTGCAACACCTTGTATGGACCATAATACTTTGGTGATAATTTATTATCCTTCTTAGCTTGCTTTAGGGACATTTGCTTGTATGGTTGTAGCCGTAGGAATACCCAATCACCTACATCAAAACTTCTTTCACTGCAATGTTGATCTGCCTGTTTTTTCATTCTATTTTGTGCCAACACGAGGTTATCCTTTAAGAGTTGGAGGACTTGTTGTTGATGTTCGATGTGATGTTCCACTGCTTGAACCTTAGAATTTTCTCTTAAATATGATGTGATGGATGGTGGTTGATACCCATAAAGTGCCATAAATGGGGTCATTTTTGTTGCTGTATGGAAGGAAGTGTTATACCACCATTCAGCCAGAGGCAACCATTTGACCCATTGTGTCTATTTATCAGATACAAAGCAACGAAGATATCCTTCCAAACATTTGTTTACTATCTCAGTTTGCCCATCAGATTGAGGATGATAAGATGAGCTATGAGCTAACTGAGTACTAAGACAAGAAAATAATTCTGTCCAAAAATTTCCAGTGAAAATGGGATCTCTGTCACTTACAATAATCTTTGGGTTTCCATGTAGCTTTTGAATTGTTTCCATAAATGCAGTAGAAACTGTATTGGCTTTAAATGGATGTGATAATGCACAAAAGTATGCATACTTGGTAATTCTATCAACTACCACCATGATTACACTCTTTCCCTCAGACTTGGGTAAACCTGTGATAAAATCCATGTAAACCTCCTCCCAACGTTGGCTTGGAATGGATAAAGGTTGTAATAGACCCGGTGTCTTAATTGTTTCAACTTTATTTTGTTGGCAAACCAAACATTCCGCCACAAAATTTTGAATATCTGATTTAAGGCCATCCCAAAAAAATCCCTTCTTAACCCTGTGGTAAGTTTTTAAAAATCCTGAGTGCCCTCCTAAGGGAGAAGTGTGCAATTCCAGCACACTTATGACCTTTAGTGTATTTGCTATCACAACTGTAACAAAGCCCTTTTGCTATTTTTTCTTCCAATTGTTGTGGTGTCAACCTTATAGGTTGTGGAAGACTAGGGGCAACAACACTTCCGTCTTTATAGTTGTGAGTGGTATGCTTCCTGGTTGCCATAATTTTGCTTTCCATTTTTCTTGCTAACCTGAATGCCTTCTCTAATGAATCAGGTTCCCAAAGGCGAATATCATGTTGGATATTATCCTTTAAAGACCCTATGAACACATCAATCCTATGCTCCTCTGGAATATCTTTTACCCTTATGTTCAATTTTTGGAACTCCTCAATGTGCTCCACTACTGAACCCTTTTGTTTGAGACTTATCAATTGGCTAAAAAAAGTGTTGCTTTTTGTATCTTCATAATGTGCTATCAATTCTTCCGTAAAAATTGCCCAAGTGATATATTGTTTACGAGAGCAAAGCCATTAATACCATACAAACTGATTTGGTTCCAAATATATAGTTGCCATACGTACCTTTTGTGTGTTTTTCACATTATTGAGATCGAAGAACTGCTCCATCTGTAATATCCATGTGGCAGGATCCTTGCCATCAAACTTCCTCATATCGATTTTTGGAATATGGTGAGTCTTCAATCCAACATTAGCGTCTATGGAATCATGATTAACATTTCTTTTGTTCTCATCATGAGTTTCTTTTAGTACCCTTTCACCCTTAGGGACTATTTCTTGTAGCAACTTATTCATATTTATCTTCAATTCGTCCATGTCTGTCTTCAAATCTATCTTCAAATCATCCATCTTAGCTTCCACGTCAATCATCTTAGCTTCTACGCCTTTCTTTAAACAGTCCATCTTAGCTTCTACACCTTTCTTTAAACCATCCATCTTAGCTTCTACATCTTTCTTTAAACCATCCATCTTAGATTCTGTTCCTTTTTGTGCAAGGGACAGTTGTTGCACTTGGTCTTGTAATTTTGATATATCATGTTGCATTTCTTCCTCTTCTTCATGAGTCATGCTAGAGCTTTCAGGTTCCTTACTAGGTGTTTGCATTTTCTTTCCTCGGGGCATAAATTATCGATAATAATTCTCTACTATTCCCTTTGAATTTCTTCAAAATAAATTTTCAAACCAAGCTTAAGCAAAAATTTAAGAAAATCTACACACCTTTTTTCACTTTGTAGGAGCTCGATATTGCCTCTGATGTATCTCTGCACTTTCCAATCATCTACTTCTAAATTTGTGAGCTGTTGTAGCCCTCTGTGTCCTCTTTCCAATGCCACAAGTCTGACCCAAATTGGATTCTCCAAGGAAGAGTTATGTGAAATCTCCCACAGTGACTTGCTTATAGACTAGTTCAGTAGAGCGAACTTGTACGACGTGCCACGAGTAACTGTTTCAACCTTTGGATCTAAAACATACATACACGAAACTACAGTCCGTCCTCTTTTTTTACCTTCTTACAAAATTTCAATCCGATCCCCAGAGAGAAAGTTATGACGATTTTCCCCAGGTCACCTGTTTTGAATGTAATTTAGGATTCTGCAAAAAGACCAACTTCCTCAGATCATATCTCCGCAAATATCGCACTAAATGCTCTGAAATTCGCACCCAAGGTTCAGCGCAATTTCTTCTCAAATGGGTTTTTTTTCGACTTCTGAAACATCGCAGAAAAAAAGTTATAGCGAAAATTCCACGATGACCTGTTTGGAGCAGTGAAACCCTAGAATCCAAAGCTCTGATACCAAATGTTATGAAACCAGCTCAAGAAAAGATAGAAAAGATAGATCAACGCCTTAGAATTCTGCCTCTTCAAGGGGGCAACCTCCTTTACATTACATAAATGAACAATTCTTGGATGATTCAAATGACAAAACCTCCTTTCTATATATAGGAGTCTAAGGAGTCACAATATAATCTAGCCGACCTAACAATAATAATATAAAGCCACAAAAATAACAATAGAGGGATTCCATGGGGCACATAAATAACAACATGGGGTTAATAGGGGCACAACAATATAAATAAGGGGTATAACCACAATAGTAATGGGGTAATCACTAGTATTATAGGGACCCAACACACTGCACAGTCGCGTATATGTCAATCTGAGGAAAAGCAGAAGGGACAGGCTCAGAAAAAGGGTCTAATATGATTCAATATTTGGCTCTGTTTGATAATGGTTACAATCTGCTAATGATGTGTGGAAATGTCTTGATACTCATAAGATGTTTAGAAGTGTTTTTGATCCTAACTTGATGATGATGATGTCGTGATACTTCTTACTAATATATGCATGATCAGATCTGACAGTAAACAGATGGCACAGGTTCAGGGGGAGTTTATGTTTTGAATAATGCATTGTTGGCATTATGGTTAGTAGTCCTTGGTGATGATACTTATATGGCTAAATGATATATCTTGCTATGATTATGAGTTATCCATGACAAAATCTCATATGATTCTTGGGGTTACATAGTTGATGTTCAAATCAGATTTGTGGTTGATTCTCTGATGATGCATATATGGTGTTTACATGGTGAGCTTCATAAGGATAAGGAGAAGTACAAAGCTTGAATACACATCTTCTTTACTTGATGATGAGTTACTCATCTTATGCATAAAGATCATATAATACAGTTATGATGCAGGATTCCTATAGTTCTTGGCGCTCATGTGGATGAGGATTGTTGATGTTGATGATATAAAGAAATCTTGACAAATGATCTTGAGCTCAAGATACATAGTGCTGGATACATGAATGATTACTCAAAGTTGCATTGTTGGAGACATGATGATGATGAGTTCTTACCTATATGATGATAGGTTGATACTTACATATGTTGATTGATGCAAATGTTCCCAAAGTGATGATACTTGGATCATGCAGATCTTGATGATGATGAGATGACCATGGTGTTTTTCACAAATGTTATAATGATTTTATGATGATGAGTTGATATCTATATGCAGACATACCTTGTTACAGGACATTTACAGGTTGTTGATCTGGAAGTGGTTGTACGTGAGTTTTATGAGGGACATCCGCGTATATACGCATGTTTCTGTGGATACAGTCGCGTATATTTTGGAAATCAGTGGGCCAGACTCAGGATGAGAAAAGTCTGTTATGGGTCTGACAAAGACCATCTGGAACAGGTGCAGAAGGAGAACATGGTTGCTGATCTAAATGATGATTGACAGATGCTGCTGATGACTTTCATAGAATTGTTTTAAATATTTCGTCTCTATGTCATGTATATCTTTTCTTATCAAGGTCATTTAATGACCTATGTTGGTTTCCCCACTATGCCTGGGATGAATAACGTAATGTACTTATTTGTCATATGTAAACTTCTGGTGTATCCCCACTTGGTTGGGTAGATGAGTCAATTCTGGTATATCCCCACTTGGTTGGGAGATGGATGTATGTATGAGTCTTTGGTGATAGGTAGGTCATTTATGATGTATAGAGTCATGTTCTTCTTGTAGAACATATTTTTGTAGACCTTACCTATAGTTAGGGGGAGCATGATCATCTCAATTTAGCAGAGCAGAGACTTCAGCATGTACTCAGAGGGAGCATGGTCAGATTGGTACACCTTGGCATATATAAAGGGGGAGCTCATTCAGAGATTTCAGCAGGTACTCAAGGGGAGTATGGACAGCGGAATGTTTATCAAGGAAAGAGAATGTCTTGGTCCGCCCTTTGCCCTTGAAGTCAAAGTGGGAGAGTGATTTGGTGTTGTTGCCATCAAGTCCAAAGGGGGAGATTGTTGGCATTATGCTGCATCTCGTAGAAGAACATCTCACTTAATTATAACTAGATGAATCTACAGAAGAGATATCGGATGTGACTGAATGCTGGGATGCTAGACAGCTCAAAGGAATCAGATGATAGTTCTCAGTATGACAGTTAGCTTTGCCATCAAGTCCAAAGGGGGAGATTGTTGGCATTATGAGACAAGTGTTGTCCTTGATGGCAAATCACACAGATGACAGATCATAGTGCAGCAGGTCAGTAGCAAGGAATTGATGATTAGACTACAAGAACGAAGGAAAAATATATATACGCAGGTTCACCTTGACGAAGCCACATATACACGCGGGTTATACGTTCCAAAGACACGTATGCATATACACGCACTTTCACACAAGGAAAAGCGTGTACATATGGGAGAAATTATTTTTGGTCTGTGGTATTTAGTCCTTGGTATTTGAACCTATGGTTTTGGACCATGGTATCTCGTCAGAAGTGTTGATCCCAAGTATTGGGTCCATGGTATTGATTTGTTATGGTTTTGGACCATGGTATTGATTAAGTCCTAAGACTATAAAAGGAGAAGAAGATCATTAGGCAAGGCAATTGAGAAAGTCTTGAATATCTGATGAAGTATGAGATCTAGTATGCAGGTTGTGGGTTTATGATGCATTGCTTGATCTAAGCTAAGGAGGAATCTCAATGGTTGATGGAGAACAAGATCTAAGGATAGATCGGGATCTAATGGCTTGGAATGAATCATCTCTATACGGTTTGATCTTGTTTAGTCTAGATCTGTATACTGACGCATGTAATGTTCTGTAAATGTTATGATTTGGGTATGACTGATGTCTGGAATAGCTGCAAAGCTCTGAGTTAATATTTGCAGATGTGTACGCGGGTTAGCTTTGGTAAAAGCGCGTATGTACGCGGGTTTGGTTCATCGTAGTAGCATATACATTATGAAGTATGATATTTGAAGTTGTAGTTGGGTCTGATTGTTATTGCAGAGTTCTGTTGTCTACTCTGTGTTCTGGTGACTGTGTTGTTGACAGGGTTTCAGTGTTTCAGTGATTCAGAGATTGATGATGCTAGTATTGATTGATTTTGTGCTTCAATGATATTGATGGGTCCAGTATGAAAATTGGATGAAACGTGGCCTTCAGATTATTGTGTTGTGCTTCAAGAGTATGCAGTCTGAAAATGTATGAAACGTGGTACCTGGAGGAAGAAAATGAAGGTGGTAGCCTTCTATAGGTCGGCACCTACGTACTAGTACATCAGCTAGTACAAGAGCAAAGGGGGTGGTAGCTCCCTTCCAGTAGCAGCTGGAGAACGAGTAAAGGTTGGAGCATTCAGTAGGCCGGCACCTATGTACTAGTAAATGAATCGGCTAGTACAAGAGCTAAGGGGGTTGTAGCTCCCTTCTAGGAGAGTCTAGAGAACGAGAGAAGGTTGTAGCCTTCTACAGGTAGAAGCCTGTGTACTGGTATAAGACTGCACCAGTACAAAAATATTATAAAATGAAGTTTCTTATTAAAGGAAGATAGAGACGACTTTGTTGAGGGAAATGTTCCCCTAGCACTTTTTAGGTTGAAACCCTAGCAGACTAAAAGTTGTCTATATAGAGAAACACACATTCACACAGCCATTATGCTATTATAAGTAAATTCTATGATAAGGGAACGTACCTTAGGTCCTACGTTTGAGAAGGTCCTCAAGGGTCCAAACCCTTCTTCAAGTTCCTCTTGCTCCTTTGCCCTGCAAAACAACCAATTCCAAAGAACACAGTAGTATATGGACAAAAACTTATAAAGAAACCATCTTCATGTTATAAAGAAAGGTAGTTAGTTATGAAATATAAACAACCATTCACATATGAATTCTAACATGAATATCATAAACATAAAGAAGATTCATATCAGGAACTAGGACATGTGTTTCTTTTATTATAGACAAATAAAGTACAGAAAAGGAATAATTTCACCTGAGTCACCTTTCGCAGGCTCCAAGCAAAGCTTCCTTCCAGATTCGTCCAGCCTCAAGCCTTTAACAAACTCCTTCCATGACTTTCTCCATGATGTCACAAGTAATGGATGAACATCAACACACAAGGAAACAAGGGTTTCCTGTACAAATGGGGGAAGTGCAGAAGGCACAAGGGTCTTCAGACCTGGTTAGGGGAAAAATCTCAGCATAATAACATTTCTCTCTCTTCTCTCCTCTCTCCTCTCTTAGGCCTTCCCATTGAGGTCTTTTTATACCTTTCCCAAAGTAGTTTTTTAGTTGGGAGTTGGTTGGGAACAATTGGGCCACGGGCACTAACAGGTGATCAGTAGGTAAAACCCGCGATCTCCGCCCGAAAATAAGGAGTTTTATATTTTTTAAGTGTTTTAATACATATACGCGGGTTGGGTATATGCCTACCCACGTATACACGCGTTTAACTCAGGGAAATGTCGCGTATAAGAGATAAAACATTGTTTTTTTAAATTTTAGGACCATGTCTGGAAGGAGGGGTTGCCCTAGGCCATGAGTGCAGCATCACAAACCATAAGAGTGAGATTTGGAGCTATAACAGATGCCCCCTAATATATGAGGTCAGAAGGGGTACATGATGGCCGAAATGCATTAAGCAAGTACATGGAAAGGAAATCTGTCAAAAACCGAGGAGGACTTCACCAGAATTCAGCCTGCCAAGCCACAAAAGGAGATCGGAAAGAAACACTGTCTGAGGCGGGCATAGCCATGCTCAGAAAAAGTAAAGCATGTCTACGTATCAAGTAAAAGCGGATCCACTAAGTATACAAGTATAAATGACTGGAAAATACATAATGGATCATCTGATCATGATCGAGCAAGTACATGTCTGAATATCACATATAAGACTGTCAATGATGCTGAAAGATGCAACGGAGCACTGATATCAAAGACTGATCCCAAAAGATACCAACTGAAAATGATGGAATAGGATGATACTACACTGCAAACTCAGGTGCCAGCATATAGATTGTCGCCATGACTAACTGCAACATATAAGGTGGAGTGGTATCAACTAGCAGCAACAAAAGCAACTGTCAAGTGAACCAATGAATGTTGATACAACCTGAGGTCTTCACCAACCGCCGTGGTACATTTCTTACACCATGGGAATAAATGATCTGAAGTCGACCATGTGAGAAATCGTTTCATTACCGGTCATTGATGTATACCGTTAACAAACACGAGACTACTCACCGATAATGATAATGAGCGTCAAGGTACCCAGTACAATCCAACAAGTGTGAATAGATGAGCTAGAGTCAGACACCTGTAAGAATATATCGATCAGGAGACAATGATGGTTTCCCACTGTCGATAACGAAGGTTCTGCCACTAATGACTGCAACCCCAAGTTACTGCCAAATGGACTCTAGATCTTTTCCCCAGAGCAATGAGTCGAAGTCGATAGGGAAAGATCCGCTAGAAGGAAGGAATTAAGGCATCCTCCATCAATCTAGCACGAGTGTAACCCGTAGGCCAATAATGTGGAAGGAATCGGACGAAAGAGATGTAGTAACCCAACCGTAGTACATTTCCGGCGTACACAAGATGTGGCTAGCGCACGACAAAAACCCTCTGAACCAACCAATAATGAAAGCTGACACAGAGGTGAGGTATCCACCAATAGGGTCAAATGGAAACCAAGGTATTGCACGAATCCCAATGTGTGATAATGTAAGCTAATGTCGGACACAAGAGAAACCACTCATTCAAAGACCCATGATACTGATCGATGTTAAGCACAAGGTGACCTATCAATAATGAAAATAGGGCCAGGGTGCAGCTCTAGGCCTGTCCTCATAGCAAGGTGTCGCCGTTGATAAGGACAAGACCCGCCAGCAAGAAGTCAATGGGGACCTTCTCAAACCTGCACGAGTAAAGGACCAATATAGCTGATGTGATGATAGACATGATACTGACAACCAGGGATGGCTGGCTGAAAAATGAGTCAAGAGACACCGCAGAGAGGCCGACTCAGGCTAACTTCCCTTGAACAAAAGCACAACTCAATGTGACTATGTGGCAGCATATGATGACTCTATATAAGTTCGCCATGCAGGAGGTGTTACACTAAAAAATGTCACCATGACTACTTACAGTTAGTATGACTCAAATCAACAGTCATGCTACCCTCTTAGGCAAGTCTTATGCCTCTGCTATCCATCTCAAACTCAAAGAAGAGAGAAAGTCTTGTAAAAAATGTGTTTATCTCTGGGGACGCAGGTTCTCTCAAGCCTTACCTGCGGGGACGCTCACAATGTTCACAAAGACTGCGTCCTTGGACGCTCTGTATGTTAAGGGAAAGGTGCGTCCTTCTGTAAAAGGCAAAATGCGCAAGTTTCATCTTAAAAAAGTTACTTGTGGTTACTTCTAGAACTTTCTAAAGGTCGGTTTGATGAAATGGATGCGCCTCCAGTTGGTTCATGTATCCCTATTAAGGAGGAACTTATCCCATCAATATGGGAGCTATCCCACCCAAAGAGGGGGATTATCCCATTGATGGTGGACCTGAATAACCTCTTTACAGCACTATAAATAAAGACATTGAGCCAGAGGGAGGGGAGGTTGGAGCTATACATTTTCTTTAGGTAAATGCTGCAGGAATTAGGACTCCCATTTAGAACCTTGTGAGGAGAGATTGTCTTTGCTTGATTCTACTTGGAAGTGGGTGAGCTTTGTCAAAGTAGAGGAAAACCCTTGATGGACCCTGGGAGGAACTTGCACAACACCAAGGCCAGGTTGTAAGAGTTTCTTTGTTTCGTTATTAATACAAACTGGTTTATTTTTCTCAATAGCTTGTGTTAATGAGTTATTTCATGTGTTCCTTGGTCTGCATGTTGAATATATGTTTTATTATATGAAATGCAAGTGCTTGGTAATTGTTTGATTGTTTGTGGTTGCAGGAATTGATGTGAAGGAGGAGCTCATCCGGATCGGCAAGGACGGACTACAACAACAACGTTTTGGAATAAGGTAAGCCTAAACACTTGTAGTTTTCATGTTTTAAAAGGTATATTTAGAGAAAGATCACTCCAATTTGTCTTGTTTGTCGCTAGAGAGTTTAGACTCCTAGGGAGGTCAGTTGTGTCCGCACAAACGACTTTTTCCGCCACGACAAATTGGCGACTCCGCTGGGGAATCCATTAATGAGAAAGTCTTTTCCTTTGTGTGAACTTTGCTCTGAGAAAATCATTTTTATTTTCTTGTTTTTGACTGTGAGAATTAGTATTTGGGTGGCTTAGCTTTAGATTTAGTTAGATTTGGTTTTTCTTAACTTTTCCAGAAGGATGCACTCTCTTAGTACTGCACAGTGCGTCTTTGGACGCGCTGTTGCCGTTTGCACAGAGCGGGCCCGCGCCTGTTATAACGGGTTGCCTGCGTCTTCCTGTAAAATTTAGGAAAATTCCATTTTTTGCTTTAATTGCTTTTAGATTTTGATTTTTCTTAGTGTTTTCTGCCCAGATCCTTTAGTACCCTGTCAAAATTTTTCACCTGAACTTGTTTTGTGAGCTTTGAGTGTTTTAGTGGATTTCAACGAAGTTTAGGCCTAGGGTTTGATTTTTGGATAGGTCCTGTAGTGACTTTGACGGTAGAAAGTTGTCCAGCCTTAGATATCTCTGGTTAGTCAGCCTTCTTAGAAGTCGGGCCTGTCGTAAAGTCTCCTTGTGTGAGCAGCTTGCCATTTAAGTTGTTTTGGGTCAAATTTCGAATTACTTGTTTATAAAGTGTTGATTTCCATTTTACAAAAGAACAAAAAGATTAGAGTTTTGTTTTGGCTAGTTTTTGGTTCTGTAATAAGCTAGTCCTTGATTTGATTGTGATCAAGTAAAACACCTTAGAATAATCATTGTTGGTTTTGGCCTCGTTAAGATTGCTTAGAGTAAATTTACCTTTTAGTTTGCTTATGAGTGAATTTTCGTAGATTTTAATAGTTGTTAAGATTGATTTTTGTTACCTTAGATTTATTTGCTTTATTAAAAGAAAAATACAAAAACATCTTCTTTAAAAGTCTTGTTTCAAGTAGCTTTTTGTTTTTGAAAGAGAAAAAGAGTTTTTTCGTGCATGTAAAGAGCGGTCATGTTTTTATGCTTGGAAAAGACAAACGAATTGTTTCTTTGATTGTCTTCAATTAAGAAGTTGTTTTTATAAAGATTGCATTCTCTCAACTTTTTAGTTAAGCAATTCATCGAAAAAGTAAAGTAGTGGGTAAATCATCCTAGGTGCATTTTGTAGTGGTTTCGAGTCGAGTCAACACACCACTGGTTTCACTTCCATCACCTTTTGACTTAAGAAACAACCTTAAAAGTAACGCTTAAATTAAAATCAATCTAGTAATTTTTATTTTTCTAGGGCTCTGAAACACCAACATAGCTTAGGCTAGGGTCTTGGAGTAGGTGAGTACTTAACTCTCCAAGACTACAAAACCAAACAGATAGTTTATCTTGAGTAGATTAAATCCAATTGTTTCAGTTGCACTCTGGGAAAGCTCCTCTTAAAGGAGAAGCACGAGCTCGTGTCCGAACCAGTGAGGGGATCATTCCCCCCTCGTTGGGAACGACGCCAGACAGTACGTATTACAAACGGTAAACCTCGGATTAACCATTGTCGAGGAGCCAGGGGTCACTTATCGGTAAACCTTGGATTATTGTCAAGGAGCCGGTAAGGGGATTGAGCTTGTTACTCTGCCCTTGCGTGCTGTCGGAGTTTAGACTGTTCCCCCAGGTGTAATTGTTGTGATTGGTAACTTTAGTGACCATAATCTTTAGGGTTCTACCGAGGTGACGGTGGAGGGAAGGTCCCACTGTACCTGGAGCAGACGTCGGTTATACTCACTTGGATTTTCCGGGGGGTTCACTTCACTTCGAGACGGTTAAAGTGGAGGAACTTGTGCCGGTCTATTCATTAAGCAGGTTGCCGGGGTAACTGTTCCACCCGCCATTTCTGTACTGAATCCTGCGAGGTTGGGCCTAATCACCAACTAGCGCTTTTGGTCCGGAAGACTACTGTTTGTGTTTGGTTTGACGCTCTAGATTATTTAGGCGTGTGCTTCAAATTTGTTTGCTTCTTTAGAAGACTTTAGGTGGTTTGATTTGAAATTTTTACTTTGTTTTCGTGTGTTGTAGTTAAAAATCTTTAATTGTGGCGGAATTACCGAGACAGTCCCGTCGACTTCGGGGCAAGTCTCCTGAGATTGTTACCGGAATAGATTTGTTAAGAAAACTCCGTAAATCGCGGGGTGAATCTCCTGAAGACATTCCGGGTCAGTACGAAGGGTTAAAGGTCCTTGTAACTCCTCCTAGTGACAGTAGAGTAGGTTCACCTGAAGAAGGAGAATCTTCCTTGGTAGTCCATCCAGATTACCAAAGTTTAGAAACAGGTTACAATCCCGAAACTGTTACAGTTTCCGAGCTTGCAGGTAGTTTTTCATCTGCCAGTGAAACAGGCGAAGAACCTGAAATTTCCGAACCTGTTACTCCAACTTCTAGTGTCCCTGATTCACCGAGAATAGAAAGAATTATCACCGAAAATCTTCCTTCTGGTTTGATTGCTATAGAAGAACTTGCTCCAGAAGAAGATATAGGTGTCTCTCACCTTGAAGGTCAACTTACTATTGATCTAAGGGAGCGTGAATCCATCTTTTACAGTCCTCCTAGAAGTACTTCTTGGTACCTTGCGTTAACCAATTTTTTAGACAACTCAGTAGGTTTTTCTACACCTCGTACTCCTTTTCCACCTGGAGGCGTTTATACTCCTGTAAATATGTCTGGTCAGTCGTCCGTGTTTACTCAAAGTCCTGAATCTTTTTTACACGGCGGTCCTTCTGTTCCCACTGGGTATCAGTCACTTTCTGGTACCTTTGCGGGGGCATCTCCTCAACCCGTTGATCATGGGTTATTTGCTGGAAACAGTGGTAATGTACCATTGGGTGTAGGAGACATTTACATGATGTCAGGTTCAGTTCCCGTTTCCCAACCTCAAGGTGGCCAATTACCACCTGGGGGGCAACCGCAGTTAACGCCTGGGGGGCAACCTCAAGGTACACAAATCGTGTCTGGGGGGCAACCTCAAAGTCAGTATGTACCTATGGTGCAATACTTGCCTCAAGGTCAACCTCAGCCTCAATATGTACCCCAAGGTCAACCTCAGTATCAATATCAACCTCAAGGATGGCAACCCCAAGGATGGCAACCTCAAGGGTATCAACCCCAAGGTTATCAACCTCAAGGGTACCAACCTCAAGGTCAAGGTCAACCCCAGTATCAGTATTTACCTCAAGGTTATCAACCTCAAGGTCAATACTCAAGTCAAGGTTATCAACCGCCTCAAGGTCAGTCATATGTTCCAAGTATGGGAACTGCACCTTACAATTATCAATCCTACCCTCAATCTGGTTATGGATCTCAGTATCCTCAACCTGTTACGGGTCAGTACCCTGGAATGTTAGTGTGGGATCCATCACAGGGTCAACAGGTGTTGCAGCCAAGTGTACAGATGGTTCCACAAGCTGGACAACCCGTAGTTTCTGGTCCAACCCAGCAACCGCAACCTGTCCAGCCAAATGTTCAAACTTCTGTAGCTTCGGTAGTTACTCAGCCGTCAATTGCACCTAGTACTCCATCTCAAACGGCTGCTGCAACTACCGCTACATCTACCATACTTACTTCTGGAGTATCGACGGCTCCAGTTTCTACTGTCCCTGTTACCACACCTCAGACATCTTTACCGTTGTCTGGATCTACGATTCAAACCACGGTCCAGATGCCTGTAGGTCAGCCTGGTATAAGTACGGTTGTCACTACTCAACCTCAATTTGTTCAACCTCCGTACCAGGGACAGTACCAACATGGGCAAGCTGTCCAACAACCGGTTTACCAGTATCAACCGTATCCTGGGTACACTTATCAACAACCTCAACAACCCCAGTACGGTCCGGTTAATCCTGGTTTTCCAGGAGGATATAATATCCCAAATGCGACTCCTGTTCCTAGTTATCCTGGATATCCTCCTCCTGGGGCTGGTATTGTGACCCAGAGTTTTAGAGATCCTAACCGGCAGTTACCGTTTATTGCAACTTTGGATTTACCCGACTTGACGCGCCTAACTAATGATCCAATTCAATATCTTCAGTTCTGGCCGCCAATGCCAAATAAGTTGCCCAGCGACATACCCAAGTTTGAAGGTAAGTCTGGAGAGGATCCGTCCAATCATGTGATGACTTACCACCTCTGGTGTGCTTCGAATTCTATCTCAGATGATTCTATCCGCTTACGTCTTTTCCAGCGTACACTCATTGGTCTCGCGGCCAAGTGGTACATTGAGTTACCACGGGCCTCTTTTTACAACTTTAGCCAGTTAGCTACCTCGTTCTTAACTCACTTTCAGTTGCCGGTCAGATACGATAACGGCACAGAGTTATTAACTTCACTAAAACAATCGACGTCCACGTATATTTCTGATCACATTCATGAGTGGAGACGTCGAAGGAGATTAGTGAAAGTTTTTATCCCGGACCAAATCTTAGCTGAATGGTTTGTCAAATCATTATTACCGAAGATTACTGAAGATGTAGCTAAGGCCGGAGTAGTTACTGAGGAGCAAGTCATTGCTCAAGCACAATACCTTGACTTAGTTTACACTCAGTCGGGTACGTTACACGAGAAGATTCCGGATCTTCCAAAGTCGAATCAAATCGCTGCTGCTCCTTCGGGATCTCATGCCATTGATGGTATGATTGGCATCGTGACTACGAAGAGCAAGAAGAAGTCCTCCAAGGCTTCAACTACTCCAATTATCACTTTGCCTGATTCTCCGACAGGAGAGTCTTCTCCTGAACTCACCGCCGACATTCACGCTGTAGAGTCATCTACGGCCAAATCAAAAAACGGTGGAAAGAAGAAAGGAAAGAAGAAGGCTAAAGCAGACAAGGCTCCAAAGGAGAAAACTGAAAAGTCGGAAACCAATGATGAAAAACGCAAACCTCGATATCCTTGTCTTATTTGTGAAGAGGATCATTTTACGAGAGATTTCCCTCATCGGGCCGAGGTTGTGAAAATAGTCAAAGGTTCTCCCACTCCTGTTGTGTTAAAGAATCCATTTCCGGAGCAGGAGAATAAGATGATAGGTTCTTCTTCGAATGCCAGTGAAGAACCCATTTTGATGATGTCTCATGTGAGGATTGCGACTCGATCGCAAGATTATGGTAGTAAGGCTCCTGTTGATGGTAAGGAAGCAGAATCTTCTCACTCTAACCCATCGACCTCAGCTCCTGGTTCCGATCCACTACAGATCGAAAAACCTAACCCAGACTTAGTGATTAAGCCACCCGCCAAGGGTGTACTTCGAAGGTTTGCTTTCAATCCAAATGCGAGAGCAGCCCAGAATTACAACATTGTTGAGGACTTAGCTGTTTCACCTTCAGCAATGTCGGCACTCGAAGTGCTGCAATCATGCCCAGCACAACGGAAATTACTTTTGTCGGCTATCGGAGCTGTCGATGTTCAGGACCCGAACCTAATGATCTTTGATCTAGAAAATAGTACGCCACGTCTCCCCCATCAAATGGCTTTCCAAATTCCAGTGATAGTCAAAAACAGGCCTATTCATCGGACTGTGATTGATGAGGGAGCTTCTACGTGTATTATGTCGATTCAATGTTGGAGATCGCTTGGTTCTCCTTCGTTGAACCAATCCCCCACCATCCTTAAGGCCTTTGATGGCCGTGGGTTCCGTCCGTTTGGTATTCTACAAGAATTGCCTATAGGGGTTGAAGGTAAAACCGTTAGTCTGGATGTGGAAGTGGTTGATGCCCCTCTAGACTACAACCTTCTTTTGGGTCGAAGTTGGTCATATGCTATGACAGCGGTCGTTTCATCGGTCTTCAGAGTAATTAAGTTTCCACACAACGGTAAGATCGTGACTATTGATCAGCTGACATACTTTTCATCCGACCCAGCCTCTTCAGAGAGTATCCAGCATGTCGGTAAGACGACAATCCCTTATAGGGACGTTGGTGTAGGTTTAGTTAAGGATTCCGGTTTACTGGGAACTTTTCCTCTCCCTCCACTCAGCGCAGATCCTTCGTTTGCAACAATTCATATGATTACATCAGAAAATATTATTTATGATGATCCTTGGTTCGTCCCATCTGACTCTGAGATAGACTCACTCGGTAATGCTATGCCTTTGAGTCCGTATGAAATTGCTTATGAAGCTCTCATGTCTTTTACCGACTTTCATTCAACCGAAGTCGACCAAATGAATGTGGTCAGTGAAGAGTCACTTTTCACCTCACCCTTAGAACGGATAACGTTTCCCGAAGTCGTGTCATCTGACGAACAACTTCGCGAAATCCTAAGTGTAGACGATCTACCATGGGAGGATCTCCATCACAGATCTTCGTTTTTACCTAAGGATGATGCATTTGAAAATGATTTTTCATCTATCTTTACCGCTGAATATGTCAAAGACGCTCAGGATCCAACGAAACATTCTGATTCAGAGTTGAATTTAGGGAATATTTCTCGTACTATTCCCATTGATATTTCAGTGAAGCCCGGAATCGAGGAAAACATTCATATAGGTGCCGCTTGTACAGAAGATGAAATCCAAACTTACAAGGCCCTATTCCAAGAATTCCGCGACGTGTTTGCCTGGTCTTACGAGGAAATGCCGGGAATTGATCCTGCCATTGTTGTTCATGAAATAAAGACCTACCCGGATGCTAAACCCGTCCGGCAACGGTTGCATCAAATTCACCCTCGAAAAGCGGCTGCGATTAAAGCAGAAGTCGAAAAGCTGTTGAAAGCAGGTTTCATTTATCCGATCCCGTTAATGGATTGGGTATCGAATATTGTTCCGGTCAATAAGAAACAAGGAACAATAAGAATCTGTATCGACTATAGGGATATAAATCGAGCTTGTCCAAAAGACAACTATCCTACGCCTTATATCGATCAAATTATTGATGATTGTGCCGGAAGTGAAATGTTTTCCTTCATGGATGGTTTCTCGGGCTATAATCAAATCAATATTCTACCTGCCGACCAACCAAAAACGGCATTCATTTGTCCATGGGGGACATTTGCTTATTGCAAATTACCTTTTGGGCTTAAGAATGCCGGGGCTACTTTTCAACGGGCGATGTCTTATGCATTTCATGACATCAAGCACATTGTGCAACCCTATCTCGATGATTTGCCTGCTCATTCTTTACATCGAGCTGATCACCTTGTCCACCTACGAGCAATCTTTATGAGGTGTAGGCATTATTGAATTCGGTTGAATCCCCACAAGTGTGTTTTCTGTATAGAAACAGGTCGATTGCTGGGATTTGTTGTTTCAAAAGCCGGCATTCGCGTCGATCCCTCGAAAGTCGAGGCTATCATCAAATTGCCTCCTCCTTCGAGTTTGCGCCAACTCCAAAGTTTGCAAGGGAAAGCGAAATTTTTACGCCGATTCATCCCAAACTACGCCGAGGTCACTAAAGGTTTTACACGGTTGTTGAAACAGAACGCACAATTCTTTTGGGACGAGATTGCCCAACAATCTTTTGATGCACTTAAACACGCGTTGACCCATGCACCGTTGTTGCATCCTCCCAACTACAACCAGGACTACTTCTTATACCTCGCAGCTTCGCATTCCACCATTGGAATGGTGTTAGTTCAAGAAGATGAATTCGGAGCGGAGCATGTGATATATTATCTTAGTAGGACCTTGAATCCCACTGAGCTAAAATATTCGCATGTGGAGAAATTGGCCCTGGCAGCCGTTCAAGCTGTCCAGCGTTTTCGTCACTACATTCTTCTCCGCAAAACTACAGTTATTTCGGATTGCAACCCTATGATTTATATTTTGACAAAACAACTGCTAGGGGGCAAGTACTCTAAATGGATTGTCATCCTGCAAGAGTTCGACTTGGAGTTCGAGAAGTCCAAGTCTAAGAAATCCTTAGTTTTTGCGGAATTGATGTGTGATTTCTCGAGTGCTGACACAGAGACTGTGGCAGAGGAGTCCATTGCGGACGAATCTTTGTTTCTTATCAGTACGTTAGATCCGTGGTACGGGGATATAATCATCTATCTCCAAACCCAAACCTTTCGGCCTGAAGCTTCCAAAGCGGAACGTCGAAAAATTCGGTTTCAATCCCAGCCATACAAAATTATTGGAGATACACTTTATCGCCGGGGGGCAGACTTAGTTTTTCGACGTTGTTTAACTCACGAAGAGGCTGAGAGGGTTTTGAATGATTGTCACTCTGGAGCATGTGGCGGTCATATGTCTGGGTATGCCACAGCTCAGAAGGTGTTGCGCGCTGGCTATTTCTGGCCGTCTATGTTTAAGGATTGTATCATTGCAGTCAGGAAGTGCACAACTGTCAAGTGTTTGATCGCAAGATGCGCGCTCCACCTACTCCTCTCCACCCTATAATTGCCGTTGGTCCATTCGCCAAATGGGGTATCGACTTTCTTACTTGTAACCCTCACTCGGCCGGGGGGCATGCGTATATCATCCTTGCGGTTGATTATTTTACTAAGCGGGCCGAGGCGATGCCTACATTCGACGCAAGCGGCAAAACAGCTGCAGTTTTCGTATTCAATCATATCATAACTAGGTTTGGTGTCCCACAAGCAATCATTACTGACCATGGGAGCCATTTTCGAAACGTCATGATGACTGAGCTTACAAGCCAGCTTGGTTTGCGCCACGATAGCTCTACTCCTTATTATCCGCAAGCCAACAGTTTGGTTGAGTCTATCAACAAAGTTCTAGTTATCATGATCCGACGAACCATTGGTGTTCATCGGTCGAATTGGCACAACATGTTATTTTCAGCGCTATGGGCATACCGAACCTCAGTGAAAAATTCAACAGGGTTCACTCCTTTCCAGCTAGTTTATGGCTTAGAAGCTGTGTTACCCATTGAATGCGAAATCCCATCACTTCAAATGGCTGTCGAATTACTTCCAGCTACTTCCGAAGAGGAGAAACGTTTATTGTACTTGGCTAAATTAGATGAGACTCGACGTGACGCTACATTGGCAATCGAGACTCACGCGAAACGGATGAAAGCTCAGTATGATAGAAATGTAACCCCTCAAAGTTTTTCGGAAGGAGACCTAGTACTATTATATGATCAAGCTAACGATAAGCTAGGTGCCGGAAAATTCGTTCCCATGTGGCATGGACCCTACATTGTAAAGCGAAAGCTAGCAAAAGGGGCTTATGAGCTAGTTGACTTTGATGGGGACTCTTTGGGTAAACCCAGAAATGGACTTTACATAAAGAGGTATTATGCTTAAATGATGGGTATGGAGAAATTTTTAGATAGGTTAGATTTTCTTTCTAGCTAGCAAGTGTGTTAGTTTAGTCAGTGTGCTTAGCTTAGAGAGTGTGGTTTTTCGTCATTATTCTGGCTTATCTTGGTTTTACTCTTGATATTGCAGATGTCGACGCCTCTCCAAACATACATTGGATTTGCTGATGGTGCTTGTCGTAGTACACGGAATATCTCTTCCGCAGCTTGGGTTATCTATTCGCCCTCTGACGAGTTAGTTTCTATGCATGGGGTAAGCCTCGGTCAAACAACGAACAACATTGCAGAATACAGTGCAGTGATTGAATTATTATCCGAATCTATTTCATTTGGAATTCGACGTTTGATAGTGAGGTTAGATTCTGAACTTGTTGTATTACAGCTTAATAGAGTTTATGCCATTAGGAATCCTGTGTTATTAAGGTTGTTTTTGAGAGTGCGTCTCTTGGAACGTGAATTTGATTACATTGAATATCAACATATTCCAAGGTCTTTGAATACATTAGCAGATGCAATTGCTTCTCGAATGTTGGACAGACATTTACGATAATCATGCAAGTAAATTTAAAAAACATTTCATCACATATGTTAAACAGGATAAGCCGGTAATAGTGATATATATAGATAGAAGTGTGTCAAAAAATATATACATCGTCTTCGATCATAGGTTGAAAACACCTTATGATCGGCAAAATGATAGTACAAAAAGTCAAAATGTCACATGTGACTACAAAAGTGACTAGTCAATCACTGGTGGTGCTCTCTGTATGACACCACTGCGCGGGCTACCTTACGCAAAAATCTCCTAAACGGTCCAGGGACCGCGACTACGAAGCGCTGAAGCCGGGTAGGAATGTCATCCACAGTAGTCTCAGGTATATCTGCCGTGAGACGCTCTAGATCATGCTCCAACTCAGCTAGTACTTCTGCAGCCGCGTCCTGTGGGGCCAGTACCGGTGCAGCTAGATGTAGTCTATCAAAAGGCCGGAGGTTGGCTGGACGCTGTGGACCAACATCTGCATTTTGAAAATTTTACTGTTAGTTTTGAGACGATATATATGAAAAATAAAAAAATACATAATTAGAAAACTTGTGAAAATAAAAGTACCTCTGTCATCCCATTGTTCTCCCTGTGGAAGAACCATGTCCGGATCATGTCGAAAGTCTACTCCGGCATACGGAAAGTCCTGTATCGAAAAAACCCTGTCCTCTAACCAGTGAAAGTAACTATCTGAGAATCGAACCACTGTCGCACCCTCGTCAGGATGCCGGGCCATCACCGCAACCCATCGTATCAGCTTTGGCTCCCGAGGACCCAAGATATCAACAGTGAGTTGCTGAGGGATCAGCATTGGAACTCTCTCCAAGGCAAAGCTCACGACTAGAGGCCCATATCCAAAAGTCTTTAGTCGTCCGTTCTTTTCCTTGGTCAGTTGGCTCTTCATATGAGCCGACACAGCTTCACACCAGTTGAAAATGGTGCCTTGGTAACAGTCAATTGCCATCCGCATTTGGGATCCGGAAGCAATGTGTAAAGCGGCCGCGCCGCAAATTCTGGTAACCGTGAACGCTATGACTTTGAGTTCAGGCAGAGTGATGTGTTTTATCTCTATGCCTTTCGAATGGCGAGCCCCAGGTGTGCACCACTCGTCGCGGAGACTATCAAGGGATTGGCCACCCGGCCTAGTCCCCGCAAGACTGAGTTGCTCACCTCTGTTCGGCAAGCCAGTGAGAAAGTATACATCCGAGGGCTCTATCTCGAGCTGGTGCCCTCCTATGTAAAAGCATTGTTCTTGAACGTTCCATCGCTCAACCAGCCATTCCAAGAATCTTACCTGGCCCCTCATGCCCGGTATGGTCCAATATTTGTATAATCCGCATGCTCTTAGGGCATCCAGGGAATGTTGATGATTTATTGCAGCTTCATCATCCTCTACATGCTCTCTTTCTCTCCAATCTAACATGGTTAATGCCCTGCACATCAGAAGTAGTCATTAGAAATTGATTTGGGAATTTTTAGATAGTTTTTTGAGGGGGTTGGGGTTTTGAAATGCGCGTTTCACGGAAGACGCACCCCGACTTTACAGCACAGGGCGCCCGGACGCGGATTCCCTGAAGGCGGGCTGCGTCTTCCGACCGTTTTCCTGTATAGGAAAAAGTCGGGGGACGCGGGTCACCCGAAGGGCACCCGCGTCCGCCGAGAGGCGCATTCCAAAACCAAAACCCCCCAAAAAATGAAACTAAGACCTAAAAATTAATTCTAAACGGATAGAAATGCAGAGTAGGATGTGTAAAATACCTGGATAAGACGGCGTTCGATTCCGACGGTCGGATTTTCCGCAGCGACCACGGGAAGTTTCTTGTCAAAAGCTCCTTTTTTCAACCTCAACAGTCAAACGGTAAAAATGACATGGTAAAAGGTCTTTTTATAGGTTTTTTGGATGAATTAGTTCATTTTTTACCATGAAAAGATATTTTTCGATGTATTTTTGCCTATTTTAAACAGGTATGAGTAATGTGTTGCTTTTGTGCAGGACAAAGGGATTTCGAGGGAAATTGTCGTTTTTCACAAACAAAAATATTAGTCATCTTTTAAGCCCTTTTCTGACTCCTAAAACATGAAAAGATCGCCGAGCATTTCTTTTACACTCGTTAAAACGGAATTAAAAGACGGTCCCCTTTTAGCTCTTTTCTAACCGCAAAATCAGGAAAAGATTGCCGGGTTTTTGTCGTTTCAAACTCGATAAGGAAATAAAACGACGTGTCCTTGATCGCTTTTTACTTTTCAGGTCAACGACACTATTATGAAAGTACTCCTTGGTCGCAAGATCAAGCGGTTCCCCCAGGTATTATTTTATACTTTTTCGGGCTTGAGGGACACAAATATACGAAAAAGTTCAACGTGGAGTCTCCTTTTGTTTTTTCAGACTCTCTAAAATTGAAAAACGCCGAGTTTCTCCTATACTGGGCTCGTTAAACTTTTACAGTAGAGGACCTGTTCAATTACAAACAGGAACGAACCACTCCTTCCTAGGGTTCGAATTTAAACTAGGTTGGACTCGTCCGAAGGATGAGCTTATAATCAAGCATATGTTATCCTCCTCAAGCTTGTTAAAAATAAAGAGGTACTTGCCAGAAATGGTGGGGGAAAAGAGAGAAGAATGAACCTATTTGTTACCTTTTGTCTCAAAAGAAACTTTATTACCACTCTTGAACACGACACTTTTTCATTCACCTGGGTTGGGAAATCTTTTACCTCACAGTTGATCAAACCACTTTGAAAGTCTTTAACCGGGTTCCGGGGATTAACTTTGAGTTATTCGTCACCAAGCCATCTGTCGTGTCGTTATGTGTTCAAGAGGTCTGCAAGCAAAACTTTCATCTGCAAAATACTTGTCATCCATTTGACCATCCCTGAGTCAGTCCTTACAGCAACATTTCTTCAACTTGAACAATGATTTCGTGTTGCGGGCTTGCCTGCAACGGGTCGCTTTCTATCGACATCGACACATTATCTAGAAAGATGACTTAGGAATCGACAGTACCTTGAAGTCTGCATGCATCAATGGCAGGTTTCTCGCCTTTGACGTCAGTTTACATCATTGACTTTCGATCAAAGGATTCCGTGAAGTGTTCGACATCAAAACATCTATTCACATTTCACGGGTTGTGCTTGGTACTTTGAGAACCATTGACATTACTGGTGGTCTCTCTCACGCTTGTTAACATTTTACATCATCGACTGGTAATCAAGTGGTTTCTAACATGTTCGACATCAAATCATTTAATCACATGGCTAGAATCGTACCAATTCGGGAAGTAGAAGTGAAGACCCTGGATCTAGTTTCTACCATCCAGGCTGCGAGGAGTTTTGTATTCATTATCTATGTAGACTAATCATAAACAGATGGCTGCGTCCATACTGTGTCTACAAAAGTCTATAAAAATGATGTACTGCAAGATCATTCCTGTATCAGAGTAGTTAGTCCATTAGTTAAAGTTTTGAATCTGAGTATGGGAATGCCTACCTCAGTGATGATATAATCTTATACATGTATTTTGTGTTGAAAATTGCAGGTTCCAACCAGGTCATCCACAACACAATCCTTGAAATGATAAAGCGCTTCACCCTTCCTAGAATTACAAAACCCTAATCTATTCCAGGCTTCGCACTTTAGGGGGCAATCTGTTACACTAAAAAATGTCACCATGACTACTTACAGTTAGTATGACTCAAATCAACAGTCATGCTACCCTCTTAGGCAAGTCTTATGCCTCTGCTATCCATCTCAAACTCAAAGAAGAGAGAAAGTCTTGTAAAAAATGTGTTTATCTCTGGGGACGCAGGTTCTCTCAAGCCTTACCTGCGGGGACGCTCACAATGTTCACAAAGACTGCGTCCTTGGACGCTCTGTATGTTAAGGGACAGGTGCGTCCTTCTGTAAAAGGAAAAATGCGCAAGTTTCATCTTAAAAAAGTTACTTGTGGTTACTTCTAGAACTTTCTAGAGGTCGGTTTGATGAAATGGATGCGCCTCCAGTTGGTTCATGTATCCCTATTAAGGAGGAACTTATCCCATCAATATGGGAGCTATCCCACCCAAAGAGGGGGATTATCCCATTGATGGTGGACCTGAATAACCTCTTTACAGCACTATAAATAAAGACATTGAGCCAGAGGGAGGGGAGGTTGGAGCTATACATTTTCTTTAGGTAAATGCTGCAGGAATTAAGACTCCCATTTAGAACCTTGTGAGGAGAGATTGTCTTTGCTTGATTCTACTTGGAAGTGGGTGAGCTTTGTCAAAGTAGAGGAAAACCCTTGATGGATCCTGGGAGGAACTTGCACAACACCAAGGCCAGGTTGTAAGAGTTTCTTTGTTTCGTTATTAATACAAACTGGTTTATTTTTCTCAATAGCTTGTGTTAATGAGTTATTTCATGTGTTCCTTGGTCTGCATGTTGAATATATGTTTTATTATATGAAATGCAAGTGCTTGGTAATTGTTTGATTGTTTGTGGTTGCAGGAATTGATGTGAAGGAGGAGCTCATCCGGATCGGCAAGGACGGACTACAACAACAGCGTTTTGGAATAAGGTAAGCCTAAACACTTGTAGTTTTCATGTTTTAAAAGGTATATTTAGAGAAAGATCACTCCATTTTGTCTTGTTTGTCGCTAGAGAGTTTAGACTCCTAGGGAGGTCAGTTGTGTCCGCACAAACGAATTTTTCCGCCACGACAGGAGGCACGAACAAACCCTCCATATGATTGGAAGAGATAACCAATCGGGGGAGAACTGATTCAATAACAAGGTTAAGGCATACCTAAGTCAAACTAAATCCCGCCCAAACGAAGGAGACTTTTCTTTGAGTGCTTTGTTCAAGGGCGACATGAATGACTCTAGCTGCCAAAAATAAATGGAAATATTGTCCCGTTCCCACTCTTTTTTTGGAATATTTAATTTTTTTGTCTTTTTCTGTTAAGCTTGAAAAAGAATAAAAGAATTCTATGGTATAGTGGAAAGAATGAGTGTCGGTGAAACAGATGATCTAGTTGCTGGGAATGGAACGTTCCTATGCTCAATGAAGGGAGGTGAAAACTGGTCAGTTTGCGTTCCTTCCACAGGTCAAGGTGTGTCAAGCTATAGAAGTCAAAGGTATGCAAGGTTGATTTTGCAGTCATCATGGTCAAAAGTTGGCTTAAACACGAGTCCAAGTGAAGCCAGCTCTAGGCCAAAAGGTGCAAGTGGTCAACATGCAATGCAGTAGTACAACTCAACACAAAGGAACCTCTAGGGTATAAGGCCAGAACAAAGCGAAGAAGCTAAGAGGAATGAGTCTTCAACGCATAAGTCATGGTGGGACTACAGAGGACTCCCGAGCCTACTCAAATCAGATCAGCATGGGCAAAAAAGGTCAATGAGGTGCTAACTACGATGCCCATGTAAAGGATGGCTCTACCATCATGTCATGATTAAAAAAGCGGCAAGTGAATATGGCTTAAGAACCATAACACGATGGGATCGACCCTATGGTAGATGTATCGGCAAATGGAGGCTAGTATGCATAATGCAACGGAAAAATGGTGTCCCTAACCTATATGCCAGTGAGAAAACGATACCTGCCATGACGGGTCAGCAGTCATGGAACCATCTCGAAACTGTCAGAAAATGTCCAAAATGTCCTGAAAATCAAACCATTCTCGACATTCCAAGCTCCCAAGTTAAAGTCACATGAGGCCAAACAAAATAAAATTTTGAAAAAAAAATTACATTTTCAAAACCTATAAAAGAGATTTTGGACTCACCATTTTCACCATTTGAGTTTGAGAGCAAAGGATTTGGAGCAAAAGGAGCAAACTTCCCATAGCCAGATTCAACTGTTAAAATTCTTCAAAAACCTCCAGGTAACTCTTATACTTAGCTTGCAATTGATTGTGACTGGTTTTAATATTTTAAATTAATGTTTCACCGTTGAATTTTTTGTCAAAAATTTCACCGCGGCGTATACGCAGGTTGGTAATATGAAACCCACGTACACACGGGCCCTATACGTGACTGTGTGCACAGGGACCCGCGTATACGCAGCGAACATTTTTTAACCAAAAACTAACGGTTGAAAATCATTTTTTGCTCAGAATGCCAGTCACGTGGCGAGAAAGGGAGCATGCAGTGGTGGATAATGAAGTCATGAACGATCTTGATGCTTTGGAAGCCCTATGGGGATGCAGTTTGCTTAAATTCTTCAAACTGCCGAATATGAAGGCAAACACACGTCTGCTTGAGATTCTCATGATTATTGGGATGTTGAGGAGGAAGCCTTTATGATTGACCAGATGCCACTCAGGGTAGAAGTGGAGGATATCTATTTCATCACGGGCCTTTCCCGAAGGGGAGAGGTAGTACATTCCTGGGGTAGGACACGGAGCAGTCTCACAATAGAGGATTACGTACAGATATATTGCCCGAGACATCCCAAGAAAGTTGGGAGCCAAATTTCCATCACACATGTGGCGAGTTTATCACCAAGGATAATCCTGTTCACCATAGCTCGAGTGAACGGGTCATCCTCTCTGCATCAAGCATCACGAATAACTATGAGTGTGGCAGTTGACTGTCTCACTACTGTGTTCGACTGGTGTACTCCTCTTCTGGCCAACATGAAGAGCCAACTCACTTCTATCAAGAGGGGACAGGCCAAAAACTTTGGATATGGGACTATCCTGTGTACTTTCTTTTTCAAGAAGGTTCCCGCACTCCGCCCCAAGGTAGCAATTTCCATCAGCACCCCACGAGATCCACGCATGGGCCGGTGGGCTGATCTGATGAAACGTTTGGGGGGTGGGGAGGTCCCAAGGACTGCCTTTGACGATGACTTCTTCACCTGGTGGGATCAGCAGATCATCGTTGTAGATGACTACCCCTATGCTGGGCTAGATTTCTGAGGAGATCCTGATCTAGCATTACCACTGAACGCAGCATGGAGTGAGATTGGTAAAATTTTTTGATTTTATGATTTTTTTTAGATTTTTCAAATATAATGATGCATTTTGAAAAATATTTTTGATGAGATTCAAATGACTGATATGATGATCATGTTTCAGACATTGGACCGGTACGACCAGATGGGTTCCCGCGGCATGGACGGCGCGGCCGAGGAGCCGAAGAGGCGGCTGTTGATATAGAACGGACTCTACATAACGTCCAGCGACACTTGGCGAGACTGAGCTGCTGAGTACCGATGGCTGCCATAGAGGACCTTCCTGAGGATATGCAGCATCATGTGGTTGGCATGCCACGTGACTGGGTTCACACTTTTCGATGTGTGGCCAATGCGATAGTTACCTACTTAGTCGCTTATCCTGAGCCGGGGCATTAGATATGCCAGACATGATTATGGGCATTTGAGTCCTAATTTTGTATATTTTTGGACAAACATATGTACACTCGAGACGCTTTATGATATATATATACAATTCGACTTTTTGATGCTTGATTTTATTGTGATGAATGATTGATGTGCCAGTCTAATGCTTGATTAGCAATAGAATCAGATAACCAATTATGAGATCTTGGAATGTGCAAATAATTAATATAAGTAAATGATCTTTGCAACGACCTCACCCTTAAATACTGGCGATATAAACATGGATCCCTTACCCGATAAATGTTGTTTAATTGTGACACTATCAATTGAGAATCAAGATACACTACCAACGAGTCGATCCCATGAGAGATTGCCTCGGATAATAAATTAATAACGGCAGTATACTCAGCCATATTGTTTGAAGCAGGACCGATGCATACGCCTCTTGATACCATCAATTGACCAGTTGGATAATAAAGTACCCAAGCTGTGGAAGCGAGATTCCGAGTGTGCCGACTAGCACCATCGGCAAACCCAAAATAGACCAATTCATCCATCAACACCTGCCACAGCAGACCAAAAAGTGTTGATATCAAAAAACTCTCGACGAAATATGTACAAATATACAAAATGTACAAAGAAGCCATTGCTTGGCCTAAACTAAGCAAAGAACTTCTTGAGGTAGAGCCCGTCAGGGGGCTCTGCCAACTTGCTCCTAGGGATGTTTATAGGTACTATGATCGAACCAATCAATATACTTCCTTCGGCGAATAACTATGTTGGAGTCAAAGGAGCCATACAAACATCGCTAGTCAGACTGAAGGACCTAGATTCGACTTCATGCACAGGGGAATGAAAGTGTGACCGACGATATAAATCTTCCAAAGGTCAATCTACAGCCGTCATTGCTTCGAATATCGCTTCATCCGATGGAAAAACAATATCTGAGCAATCCGATGCAGAGGTGGAATCAAGGGTCCGAATATGAGCCACATTATCATCTAACTCGTTCTCTGAGGAAGGAGTAGGATGATCATCTGCAGAGTTATCGATAGATTCACATCTAGGTTCTACTACAGACATAAGAGATTCTATTCCACTCACCTTATCATCATCTGATGTGGTCACGGATGAAGCTAAGGTTCCAGGATCCGAAGAATAAGGAGTTTGAACAAACTCTCTCCGTAAAGGATCCCTGGAGGATGAAATTGTATCTATTCTAGCCGTAGGAGGGGGAAGATCAAACGTACCCATTAATGAAGAGTACATCCTGACTCCTAGATTCTCAGTAGGCGGACGGGGGTTATCCACTAAGGGAATAGTAGAGTCTGAAGTTGCTCGAGGATCGACTGGAGAATAATCCAATTGATCAACCTTAATGATTTTCCCTTCATGAGGAAAGCAAACGACACGAAACAGAGTCGAAACAATGGCTTCCATTTCGTATACCCAGTTCCTTCCTAAGAGGAGATTGTAGTCTAGGTTAGCGTCAATGACTTCTACTTCAATGTTAACGACCTTCCCTCCAACACATATAGGAAAGGCCGGGATAGTCCCGTATGGCCTATGAGAATGACCATCAAACGTTGTCAAGAGGGTAGGTGAAGGGACAACCGATGATGATCCAATGGCCTTCTAGCATGACATAGACATGACACATGTGGAAGCTCCCTCATCTATAACCGTCCGAAAAATATTCGTTTTCTGGTAGGTAGACTTTATCTGGAAAGCCATGTGATGAGGAAGTCTCTTTTTGACACTATTCATATCAAAAGTGAGAGCTAAGGAATTACCTGGATCCACTGCCCCCATTGCCGATAGCAAGGCACTTCTTTGAGCAGGACATGACTGGAGAACCTCTAAAGCGGACATATCACATGGAATCTGAGCCAGATCGTCAACAATGGAGTAATTCTGGGCTGCCCTAATATTAAGGTTGATAGTCACGCGTTTAGCAGAACCTTTCGGTACCCGTGGTATAGTCTCGATAGAAGGTCGCTCAATATGAAGTGGGTTGTTAGTTTCGGGGACTGATTTACCCTTGGAAGTTTCACCTTCACCATAATCGTGTGACCGTGTGGCCACGTTAGCGTGAGAACCCATCATGAAAACATTTGATGACTTGTCCCCTTCCTGGTTGTTATAGACATTTTTGTGCCTTACAACTTTAAGCATGAAATGTCCATAATGCAAGGGATCCAAAGTCCCTAAATATGGTGTTACAGCTCCTAAAGGAACAAGGTCAACCAATGACAGCTCCTCCCAGAAGTTCTCCACCAAAAACCACTCAGAAACAGTCAATTCAGGATCAATTCAAGTGCTCCACTAGCTGCCTGCGTTGCAAAGCACCCTAGTACACTAGCTAGGTACGTTGCAATGCACTTGAATGCACTACCCAGGTGCGTTGAGCTGGAAATGACAAGTGGCAGAGTCATTCAACGAGGTGGAAAGACCATGGAAGCTTCCAGAATATTCTCCAATGACACTTGCCTCACTGAATTCGACCAAGTGATGAGTAAGAGGCTCTTAGTCTCCAAGTGGAAGCAAGAACTGACAGAGAGAAGCCACAAGTCAAAACATAAGCTGGCTCATCCTCTCTGCTTACATCTATATATGGATCCCTCATCCCAGAGATCCATATATAGATGTAAGCAGAGAGGATGAGTCAGCTTATGTTTTGACTTGTGGCTTCTCTCTGTCAGTTCTTGCTTCCACTTGGAGACTGAGAGCCTCTTACTCATCACTTGGTCGAATTCAGTGAGGCAAGTGTCATTGGAGAAGATTCTGGAAGCTTCCATGGTCTTTCCACCTCGTTGAATGACTCTGTCACTTGTCATTTCCCGCTCAACGCACCTGGGTAGTGCATTCAAGTGCGTTGCAACGCACCTAGCTAGTGTATTGGGGTGCTTTGCAATGCAGGCAGCTAGTGGAGCACTTGAATTGATCCTGAATTGGCTGTTTCTGAGTGGTTTTTGGTGGAGAACGTCTGGGAGGAGCTGTCATTGGTTGACCTTGTTCCTTTAGGAGCTGTAACAACATCTTTAGGGACTTTGGATCCCTTGCATTATGGACATTTCATGCTTAAAGCTATAAGGCACAAAAATGTCTATAACAGTTGCCCCTAAAGTATGAGGTCGTTTATCGGGAGAAATGCTTTATTAGGAGGATCCGAAGTTCATTCAATGTTGGGAGGAGACCTGTAATAAGATACAATACAATACATTATTCTTCATACTGTTTTCATGATCTAGCTGAGGCGGGCATTCCCATGCTCAGCTTTATAAATTCATTTTTGTGTACATAGGACAGACAATCGTCTGATGGTAGACTGATGATCCTGCTAAAATCATCAGCCTTTTGGTAGGATGATTATCTGTTCTGCAATGTTGTACATGTCAATGTCTTTATTTTTCTGAATATATATCGCAGCCCGGATGGATGAAACTAGATCCGGGGTCTTCAATCTCGTCCGATCTTCACTCTAAGTACAAGTCGATCCATGTGAGAAATGTTTTGAAGTCGAACATGGAAAGACATTGCTTGATTACCAGTCAATGATGTAAACTATTAACAAGCGCGAGAGGAATCACCGATAATGATAATGACCCTCAAGGTACTGCAGTACAATTCACGTGGTGTGAATAAAGGGACTTGGCATCGAACACCACGCAAAATCTTTCGGTCGAAGGTCATTGATGTATGCCTGTCGCCGGAAGTGAGAAACTTGCCATTGAGGCATGCAAGCTTCAAAGTACTGAAGGGGTTGTTCCTAGATCAACTTCTTGGATAATGAGCTGATGTTGACAAGAAGCGATCTGTCAAAGGAGGGCCTTGATGTATCCCACATCAGTGACACGGAACAGAGCAAATGATTTTGATGGAGGTGAAAACGATCTGATGGTTCAGGGTGGCGGTCATGAAAAGAATGAAGTATAATGTATGGTAGTGGATGGGACACGGTTGACTTCTCTGGATGACTTCTCTTGAACATATCGGTGACACTTGTGTGATGGATTGGTAGCATTTACCCCAAAGGTGGATGGTATGGCGAGACCATGGTGATGTGACCGGTGAATGAAACAACCCAACCCGACTCAGGCACGGAGTGGAAGTGTCATGTTCAAGAGCGACTTGCTACCAATAAAGGTTCTTTGAGTTTCTTCCCAATTTTTCCCCAGTCATTGCTGACCAGTACCTCTTTATTTTTGTCAAGCTTGAGGAGGATAACATATGCTTGTTCTATAATTCGCCCTTCGAGCAAACCCATCGCTATGTTTTAACGAGCCTAGCGATAGTGAAACTCGTTCTCGTCTAAAGACAAGTTTGTCGCTATTAATGTTTTTAACGAGTCTAACGACAAAGATAACTCAGTCCTTTTCATTTTTAGAGAGTCTGAAAAGGTACGTAAAGTTAACTCCGGAAGTCCTTTTTCGTCATCTAATCCCTTAAGTCCGAAAAAGTATAAAACAATACAGAAGGGATGAATTTTCGATAGTTTTAACGAGCCGAACAAAACAAGCGCTCGATCTTTTTGTGCAATAATCCCTCAGGTCCAAAAAGATTAAAATCTAGAGGAGGGATAGCTCTTCCGGTCGCTTTAACGAGCTGGAAGGCCAAAACTCGGCAACCTTTTCATATTTTACAAGTCAGATGAAAAGAGCTTAAAGAAGACTCGTCTTTTGAGGAACGAGTGATAAAAATGGGTAGCAGCTGATTCCAGGTAAGGGTTGGAATTTTCCAAGCATGGCAGTGTCACAAGGATGGCTAGTGAAATCACTCTTCGCAGCTGTTCCTCAAAATGGGTAAACAATCAAATGGAGGTGAATGATCGGCCAATGGAAAAGTGGAGGTGACGGTGCAAACACGACCAAGGCTTTAATGGCTGATAATGTTACATTCACGGTGGTTATTTACCGGGGGATAGTTCATTTTTTAACGAGCTTAAACACGGGTTGAAACACTTGCTCAATCTTATGTTTATTTTTTAACGAGCATGAACTATGTGCTAAAACTGCTCGATTATCCAGTCATATGATAAGAATGTCTCATGTAAGATTCCATTTTTCATGGAGCTTGCGCCTTACAAAGCTATGCCCCACATCCTTTCATTATGAAAGTTTGGAAACGACTAATCCTACGAGTTTAAAGGGTTAGAGGTCCTAAAAATTTAAAAAATAAATAGCCGCCCCTTGCTTGCACTCCAAAAGGTTTACATGCCCCCAGGTATAAAGTATGATTTCAAGGTTACCTCTTCTTTAGTCCGTTAAAACATTTGTTTTAATGAGAGAGGCCTACCTCTTTCAGGTCACCCAAAGATTGTTATGTTAATCTTTCAAACAAAACACTTCTTTGGCGATGTCTACCGAGATAAACAAAGGTGAGCGACGATGCCCGCCAACTCACATGACTTTGACAAAAGAATCTTATTCTAGAACAACCCCTCTTCCAATCACGGACGGGGTACGGACTAGTCATATTCTCCCGCAGAAACCTACCCTATACCCAAAGTTTTCCTGCCGAAGCAGACCAGGACGCATGCCCCCTGGGTTCCAGTCATATCCTTCCGAATTACTCGCACTCATCGGGAGGATGGACCGTGGGTTGAGACATTTCTTGCGTAAAGAGACCATTTAGGGATGGTATATGACTATTTGCGATGCGAGATCCGGGAAATGAAAGCTGGTCCACGAGCTTGACCACTCTTCCTTCGTGCGGAAAACACATTACTCTAAAGAGTGAGGAGACGATGGCTCCCATGCAATATATATAGTCTTGTCCAAGGAGTAGGTTATAATCCAAGGGTCCTTGAACGACCATCACGTTCATTTGAACGATCTTCCCTTTCAATGTTATGGGCACATTGGGGAGGATCCCTAAAGGTCGACTGGTTCCTTTATCGAAGCCTGTTAGATTTCTCATTTCAGGCAAAAGAGATGGCGAACCAAGCGCTTTCCAAGTAGTAGAGGAAAGGATACTCACAGATGCCCCCTCATCAATGATGGTGCCAGCCATAACCATTCTGTATATTTGGATAATTCTGAATGGTATGCTTGCTGGCAAACGGGGTCTGCCTAGTTGGTTCCAGTCGAAGGATACAACTAGGTTGCTTGGAGGTGGGACCGAGTAGACGGCCGGGTATGGCTCTGACGAACTTCCTTCCTGCGATAAAGGAATGGGTAGGTTGCCCCCGTGTTCGTCGGAGTCTATGTTGATGAAGAGAATTTGGACGGTGTCATCCTTATTCTCCTCAGTGATTGTGTCATTAGAAGATAAATCCTCTGAAGGCAAGACCGGGTCAACTGCCGCCTCGACCTTTTGACTTTCGTCGGGTATGGATTCAGCTGGTTCATCTTCAATGACCGGCGCTTCAGCTGACCACTTGAGCGGGCCAGCTGGATTTTCAACTAACGAAGGACTTGGCAAGAGTTTTTTATATCCAGGAGGGAGTCGTAACGGTGAAATCGAACGATCATCCAAAACTCTTTTAGCTTCGTCTAAGAAGGGACAACGGTGGATGGCGTGGTTGCCTTCGCACAATTTGCAGGGAGATCTAGCTCTCCCTTTTCGTCCTGGGACTTCACTTTCGCTAGTTGACGGTGTTCATTCAACATGGCTATCAGAGGTTGACGCCACCGGATTGTGCAAACGGGGAGACCAGTCCCTTAGTATCTGAGGGATGCAGGGACAATCTCTATGAAAGTGGTCTCCCTTGCAAATGACACATGGCGATTTAGGCCTGGTCAGTGCAGTGTGTGGATTTTCGTTAGACAACACTCGTTTGCCCCCAGCCGCTTTTGGCTCCTTCTTCTTCTTCTCTTTCTTCTTCTTTTCCTTCTTCTCCTTAGGAACTTGGCTTTTGGCTTTGCCAGCCCCATCAAGTGAAGAGGAAGGAGGAGAGGAAGAATTAGAGGAGGTAGAAGGTTGGTGGGTAACTCTGGATTGGTCTAACTGCTGATTCGACTGTTCAGGAATAGTGGTGTTCTGAACGACATTGGTTGAGAAGAGCCAGACCGGCAAGCCAATTGTCAGTCCTGGAAGCGACAATGTGGCCCTATGGGGCGCACCAACATCTCCCCAAGAGGAGAAGGGACTAGGATTTCCACTAAGGGGAATTCCTTGGTTGGTAGGCTCCATTTTCTCAACCTAAAGATCAACACAGGAAAAGGGGTATGAATATTCCGTTTAAAATAAATTTTAACGACGCTTAGACACAACTTGCTTTTTCAATTTTAAAGAGTCGAGAAAAAGCAAAAGATGACTCTAGTCTCCTTCGATGTTTTAACGAGCCCGAAGTGACAAATGCTCGGATGGACTTTTTCCGTTATAGAGTCTGAAAAAGGCCAAAAGGAACTGCTCTGGAGTTCTAGGTAGAGGGTGTGCCAAACTTTTCGCAAAACCGTAGAATACTTTTTAAGGTACGGGCGGTCAATCTTCCCGAATGCTGTGTTCAGTGCATTGCAATCAGTAGGGCGGCCGACACGGCTTCCTATGGATAAAGGTTTTATGCCTATAGGGGTCTCCCAATATATACTCGACGATACGTGGGAGCACAATCCGTACTGGCGCTTATCGTCTCTCAGGAGGAATCACCCAACCATCAGCGAGATCGACAGTCACCAGGTTTTACGACGTCGGAACACGTCTCTAGCCTAGACCTCTATGTTGTGCGTTAAGTTACAAAGCGTTGTTAAGTTCATTCGATTTATTTTAGGTTGATCTTTCTTAGAAGTTTGCCTTTTTGGATCACCACGAGATGTATATACAATTCCTAAATGTAGTCTAAAGATGATAAGCAAGAATTTATCTCTTTTCAACAATGAAAATCCTAGCTACAAGGGGAAAAGAAAGACACAATCTTTTCTCAAAGAGCAAAGAGCACACTGTAAATGCACTTTTTCCTAAATCAAACCATACAAACGATCAATATGCAAATGCACAAATGCATGTATTTGTTTTCACTTTCTTAATATTGATGCCTAAAAAGAAAGCTGTTGTACAAAATTGAATTCGATTTCAAGTGAAAACATAAACAAGTTTCTTTTTTGAAATCAAAAAGACGATTACGACACTTATGATTTTGAAGTAAACACTTGTTTCGACACTAGAAATTCACAAATTCAATCCAAAAGACAAAAGTAGAAGCGCAATCAACTGTCAACAGCAAACAAATTTACTCCTAAGATCAAAACGACACTTACAACAGGTCTAGATCTAAAGGCGACAGTATGACTAGTTTACTTTTGTAATGGGAAACTGCAAATGATGTAACAAATACACAAAAACAAATACAGTTTCTTTTATACAACTGAGGCAGAATTAAGGCAGAGAAAAGGGGTTTTCAGATAGGTACACTCACTGATAACAGGCTGCAAAAAACAAAGATAAAACTAAACACAAGGATGCAAAGAACCACAGCTGCATAGGGCAAAGGCTGATCAACGCACCTGCAGAACAGAGAAACTGAATTGCAGCACAGGTAGCCCTCTCGGGACCTGCGTTGAAATGAAGAGTCTCTTCACAGAGACCGCTGAAGCAGAAACGAGAATTGTCTCTGGGTTCTGGGTCACGGTTTGCAGTTTGATCTGGGGTTTTTGGCCGGATAAAAGCTATCAATAAGGTACAATTAGAAGGATGATTTAAAGGAGGACTAAAGAGCTATCACAAAGGGCTGTTAGAGCATTTGTGGATCAGCTGTTCAGATCATAAACAGGCCCAGTGATTGGACTAGAGTAGCAGATCTCTACTTTGCATTTGTAAATGGCAAATGCAGTTCGATTCAGCACTCCTGAGTTTATGAGAAGAACAACAATAGAAACACAAATAAACTAACTAGATACGATCCCCAGCGGAGTCGCCAATTTGTTGTTGGGAAAAGTATCTAATTCAGAATGCCCCTATCCCACTCTAAGGTGTGATAGTGCCTTAGCAACAGACAAGACAAACTACTTGAGTATTCTTCTTTATGAAATGTAAATGAGGAGGAAGGATGTAACTAACCTGTGTCTTTCGCTAGTTTGCCGATCCAATCTCTCCTCTCTTCAGCAGCTCCCAGCTCTCTGCTCCTTTACTGACCCAGCTTCACCGAATTCCTGCAAGATCACAAGAGAGAGAAACTACACGAAGATATAGATATACATTCATAAAAAGCTCAGGATCAGATTAAGCTAAACATGCAAATATAACAAAACATCATTGATACACAACATGTAGGAGAAACTCAAATAGTTTATTGATAGAATAAGAAAGTCCAAGAGGAGATACAACCAAGTGAGTCCCGATCCAGCATCTACCTCCCAGCAAAGGAATCCCTTCCTCTCCTCCAACAAAGCATAAATCACCCAATGTACTAATCTTAATCTCAAACCGACAGCAATTCTCTGCAAAGTACAAAATTCCAGCCTCTGGATCTCTGGGATGAGGGATCCATATATAGATGTAAGCAGAGAGGATGAGTCAGCTTATGTTTTGACTTGTGGCTTCTCTCTGTCAGTTCTTGCTTCCACTTGGAGACTGAGAGCCTCTTACTCATCACTTGGTCGAATTCAGTGAGGCAAGTGTCATTGGAGAAGATTCTGGAAGCTTCCATGGTCTTTCCACCTCGTTGAATGACTCTGCCACTTGTCATTTCCCGCTCAACGCACCTGGGTAGTGCATTCAAGTGCGTCGCAACGCACCTAGCTAGTTTATTGGGGTGCTTTGCAACGCAGGCAGCTAGTGGAGCACTTGAATTGATCCTGAATTGACTGTTTCTGAGTGGTTTTTGGTGGAGAACTTCTGGGAGGAGCTGTCATTGGTTGACCTTGTTCCTTTAGGAGCTGTAACAACATCTTTAGGGACTTTGGATCCCTTGCATTATGGACATTTCATGCTTAAAGCTGTAAGGCACAAAAATGTCTATAACATGGTTGCCCCTTGCGAAGGTACCAGGATTCGAACTCGCGCCAGCAAGAATTTGCTTTCACAGCCTTAGAAGTCCCTTGCTGCCCTAGCACTAAGCATCTTCAATCTTGGGCAGAGGTGAGTTAAATGGTCTCCACTGCACAACAGACTTGACTTAGACTCATTTCTACCACCACCAGCATTATTGCTGGATTTATTTGCGTCAGCCTTCCCATCCTGATTCTTTTTCTTACCTCGTCCTTTCTTTTTCCCATTCAAATTTTGATTTCCTTTGGGGTTATCAGATTGGACGACATTAACCGAAGAGGTTTGGGAAGCTGGAAGGTTAGACGATGTGACTTGGTTGTTAGAAGCAGTTTGTAAAGACAACTGTTGCAATTGGTTCAACAAGTTCACCGCATTTGTGTCTACCGACCCAACGATACCATCCGCGTACGGACCTGGCTTCGACTTAGCTATTTCAACCTTAGACCCAAGAGCATCTGGCAAGTATTTTTGTAGGATCCCAGACTAAGAGTAGATCAATTCTAATTGTTGGGCCCTAAAAATGGCTTGCTCCTCATAATAGACTCCAGACATGGAGACATCCTTAGAGATCTCGGGTTGTAAAGATTTCAAAAACCATTCGAGATGGTACTCCGGAGGGATTTTGACTTTAATGAGCCTCTTTCTCTGTCTCCATTCTTGAATATGGTCAGAAATGTGAGTTGCCTTATCCTGACGAAAAGTGGCCAGAAGTTCAGTTCCGGCATCATAACGGACAAGCAACTGGAAATGATTTAAGAAAATATTGGCTAAGTCAGCGAAAGATGTAAATTTTCCCCCTTGCAACTCTATATACCATTTGGCTGCATTACCAATCAAGGTGCATTGAAACAGTCTCAACCTAATCAAATCATCGATAAGGGAGTTATATGAGCACCACAAATGGAATATGGTTACATGGTCACCTGGGTCTTCACCGCTCTTCCCTTAGAATTTTGGAATGTCCGAAGGGAGTTTGGTTGGGACCGGAGGCTAGGCTGGATTGTATTTGATTGGATCGTTTGTTAACTTAGTGAGGTCTGGCAAGTTCAAAGTTGCCAGAAACGGAAGCCTCAGAGGACCTTGGGGATTCCACCCAGACTGGGCGGAGCTCCCAAAGTTCTAAAAAGATTGGCATGGATTTTGGAAGGCACCAGGCTGCCCGAAGTAACCAGTAGAACCGGCTGAACCAAAAGGCAAGCCTTGTGATCCAACAAAATTTGGAGTTTGACCAACTCCGGCCGCAAATCCTCCATAACTAGCAAAGTTTCCTCCTAAAGGATTATAAGGAGTTGATAAACCCTGATACGGATTCAAAGCCGAAGCTAAGGGAGGAATACTTTGAAACGAACTAACTGTGGAGTACGACCTATTCCCTTGTTGGCCGATAAATGGATTCCCAGTTCCCGCGCCACTAACCCCAGGGTTAGTCTAACCTTGGAAAGGATTGTTGCTTTGTCCTATAGAAGAAAAAGGCATGGATCCTATTGTCGGGTTGGAATGTGGTATATGACCACTTTCAAAAGGAAAACCCTGGAATGAATCCGATCCACCCATCATGGATGTGGCCACACTAAACGGAATTGATGGAATACCCTGTGAATGGGTGCCAAATGGGAAGAATCCAGAACCAAAAGCATTGATTTGGGCATTTCCACTCGTGGACGGAATGGAGGTAGACCCAACTAAAGATGTGCTAGCAAAAGATCCAAACAAAGAAGCAGAGGAGATGGAAATCGTTCCTCCCCCTTGCACCGATGTTGGAGTCTGCATAGTCGTAGCACTTGTAGTAGAAGCCATGCTTCCAGTAGTGGTCATCGATGGTAAGCGCGTAGCATAACCTGGACTTGATGGTCTATGCGCCAGAGTCCCATCGTATTTTAATACGTCTGGATGACTAGATGGTAGGGGAGAATTCGGAGCGGCTAATGACTCTGAGAGTTCTTCTACCTCTATGTTATTCTCTGCTTGAAAGAGAACTCGAGAAAGAACTGGAGTGTTCCTCTCTTGTTCCACGGAAGTGCCAGGCCTTGCTTGAATACTTGTGCCCCCGAGAGGAGGATCAATCCCCGATGCGTCAACTGTCGTGGGACGAAACCCACCAGCAGTATTACCTTTGCGCCTTCTAGGAGAAGGCTCTAAACTTGGTGTTGAAATACCACGAAGTCTTCGAGACCATCTGGGTGATCAGTCAGCCACTTTGAATTTCTTGTTAAGATCTAACTAAAGACTCAAAAAATTGAAAGCTAGGCCAACTAAGAGCACAGAGCACAAACTATAAAGTCCCTAAAGATAACAACCAGTCAAACAACTTCCAAGTATTTCCACTCCGGGTGATTAGGACCGGACACCAAAATACAAGAAAGCGAATTAAGGGGCCTTCCGAAGATAGTCTGGGATGATGAAGGCCCAGTCCTATCAGCGAAGGTAATAGAGGAAGTTACGCTGACCTCCTAACAACAGCCTGCATCAGTGCAAGCCCCCAAGCTTCGCAAGGGTGCCCTCTAGTAGTACCGTTGAGAGTGATGCAACGTCGACCTCAGGTGCCACGAGATTCCCCTCCGTAGCCACCTATGTAGATCTCTAGGAGTAGCAACTATGGATACCAACTCGTCGCAGAATCCAGGCGAAACAATCATGAGGTAAGTTCGGACAAGTAGGAGAGGGGGTATCTCTCTTCCCTGTCTTCGCAGACCCTCGTGCTTAACTCCCAGATCCGGAGATTTCCTAGTCTTCCTAACGCTATTGGATTTTCACTCACTATTCAGACTCCTACATTTGACGTTTAAATGGCCTTGGAGAGTTAACTCTCCACTCGCCTAATCCAAGGCCCTAAAATCCTAAAACTTGTTGGTGTATCTAACTTAAAAAAAAACTTTTAGTGAATTTTAATTAGCGCTTGATTTTAAAATAGGTTGTTCTTTAAGTCACAGGATAACGGAAGTGAAACTAGTGGTGTTTTTGACACAAAATAAATTAATAAAAAACTAACTACATGCACATGCACTTGTTTTCGTTTTTCGATGAAAAGCAATTTCTACAGGGTTCAGAGGAACTTCTAATAAAACAAAATTTTCTTTTCTTTTCATTAATTCATGCTTCACACTCACAAAAGTTAACAAAGCTATGTATGCCTAAAAAGATATGCAAATCTATCCTAATGCAACAAATATATGCTGATGCAAGATTCAAAACTACTCTAAAAACAAGAAATGAAAGTTGCTTGCTTATCAATTTTTATTTTGCCACTTAAAATGTCTAGATGGAATATGATATGCTACCATTCATTTCGTCTAAACACTAAAAACAAGTTCCAAGACAAACATAAAGCACTTTCATTCACTAAAAGGAAACCAAATGAAAACAAAGTTCAAGAAAGCAAAACTAAGTTTTTCAAAAAGTTTTCTTCAAAAACAACAACAAAAAAGTCTTTTCAAAAATGCTCTCAACAAGACTGAAACTTTGTGACTGAAGAATAGGCAACAAACACTTTTGCAAGTTGACACCACACAATGGATGAAAACTCAACAAAAATAAATGTGTTTAAGGATGCTCTTAACAATCAAAAGCAGCAATGAAAGCTTTGGCAACAAAGACCAAAAAGATCAAAAAGACAAATTTCAAGAAAGTGTCAATCAACAACTTTCATGAAACAAAGAAGTGGATGGTCACAAAAAGCGGTTTTGTCAAGCAAACAAAAAATCACCAAAAGAAAGATTTAACACAAAGATTGAGATCAATCTTCCTTCCCTAATGAATCAGAGCAGCCAAGATTCCTAGCAAGAAATCTTGCGTGCTTTAGCAAAAACGATGACGCTTGCAATAACAAAAACAAGACCAATACCCCTTACAATCAGAGAGAATTTCGAACAAGATGCTTGCTGTAAAACAAACAACTGATACTGGAAAATGATTGTTTCAGACTGAATCAAACCACCAGACAGACCTTCAGAGACAAAAATATTAAAAAATCTTGAAAATTGCAAGATATACGCGACTGTACTGATGTACAGATTGCGTGTATACGCTACTGTAACTAAGAAAACCTGCGTATACGCGGGTTCACTTAAAGAAACATGCGTATATACGCCTCTGTAACTAAGAAAAACAACGTATATAAAAGGTTTCAAGAGAAATAAAAAACAAACTGAAGAAACTGGCGAAACTTAAAGTTCAAAAACAGAGCACACATCAACAGCAAGAAAACAGGCAACTGAGCCCTGATTGGCTTGAAAACACCCAAACTAGGAACAACAAAAGTGTTGTCCCCAGTGGGGTCGCCAATTATGTTGAGGGAAATGTTCCCCTAGGGCTTTTTGGGTTGAAACCCTAGCAGACTGAAATTTGTCTATACAGAGAAACACATATTCACACAACCATTATGCTATTATAAGCAAATTCTATGATAAGGGAACGTACCTTAGGTCCTACGTTTGAGAAGGTCCTCAAGGGTCCAAACCCTTCTTCAAGTTCCTCTTGCTCCTTTGCCCTGCAAAATAACCAATTCCAAAGAACATAGCAGTAAATGGACAAAAACTTATAAAGAAACCATCTTCATGTTATAAAGAAAGGTAGTTAGTTATGAAATATAAACAACCATTCACATATGAATTCTAACATGAATATCATAAACATAAAGAAGATTCATATCAGGAACCAAGACATGTGTTTCTTTTATTATAGACAAATAAAGTACAGAAAAGGAATAATTTCACCTGAGTCACCTTTCGCAGGCTCCAAGCAAAGCTTCCTTCCGGATTCATCCAGCCTCAAGCCTTTAACAAAGTCCTTCCATGACATTCTCCATGATGTCACAAGTAATGGATGAACATCAACACACAAGGAAACAAGGGTTTCTTGTACAAATGGGGGAAGTGTAGAGGGCACAAGGGCCTTCAGACCTGGTCAGGGGAAAAATCTCAGCATAATAACCTTTCTTTCTCTTCTCTCCTCTCTCCTCTCTTAGGCCTTCCCATTGAGGTCTTTTAATACCTCTCCCAAAGTAGTTTTTTAGTTGGGAGTTGGTTGGGAACAGTTGGGCCATGGGCACTAACAGGTGATCAACAGCTAAAACCCGTGATCTCTGCCCGAAAGTAAGGATTTTATATTTTTTTAAGTGTTTTAATACTTATACGCGGGTTGGGTATATGCCTACCCGCGTATACATGCGTTTAACTCAAGGCAATGTCACGTATAAGGGATAAAACATTGTTTTTTTAAATTTTAGGACCAGGTCTGGAAGGAGGGGTTGCCCTAGGCCATGAGTGCAGCATCACAAACCATAAGAGTGAGATTTGGAGCTATAACAGACTTGCAACAGGTGGCTTTCACCCACATTGGGTTTCCACCTTATGTCATGGTGTTCATGTGTGCTTCTTGTGTGTGTGATGATCTGTTCTATTTTACTGCACCTGCTTACTGTTCATATGGTTAATTAAGTTATGATGCACTAACTAAAGATCAACATTTAGTGGATTAACTGAATCATAAGTATTCTAGATGTACGCTAGTTGCATTAGACACAGTTGTGTATACACGCGGGTTCTATTAACTGAAGTAGCATATATATATCTAAGTATGAAATGAAAAAGTTTTATTGATTTGATAATACTGATTCACCCCCCCTCTCAGTATTATTTCCAACAAAGGAAACTAAAGAAACAAAAAGTAATGAAAGGAAAATATTTTGCATCTTAAAGGCTCAGTCGATTGACAACAAGAACCAAACAAGGATAAATGTGAGGCCCTAGCACGTATAGATTAAGAAGTTCAAAGATTATTTACATACACAAAAGACATATGTTTGTATATTAACTATATCAGGGTAGTTATAATAATGATTAGGGAAGGTATTCTTAAAAATGATAAATGTGTGACTTCATAAGAACATCGAATACCATAAAAAGTTATACCTACTTATAGCTAATGATTAAGAAATTACATAAATCATGGACCTAATTAAGGTACATAAGAGTGACTTTCATTTTTTTAGTTCATTGGGACTAAGGAGGCTAGCCGTCAAGGATTTTCATTCCCTTTTTGGTCCATAGCATGAGTTTCCAAATTGGATGTCGCTCCACTACCAGTGAGCGTCCATAGCCCCGATGGAGTCATCCACTAACCTGAGCTAAGGAACACTCTAGAATATTGTTTTCTCTTCGCATTAAAGGTTCTTCATTAATTTTATTTAGTCAATATAACATTCATGGGATGGGAGGATTATACCTTTGGACTTAGTCCAATACCACTCACTTTTATCCACTGCCAGTAAGATTTCATAGCCCCAGTGGAGATTTCAGCATACCCCATCAAAGTCACCTCAATAGAAGGAGTGGGAGGATTACATGCTATAATTTAATCTAACTCCACTGGCCTTGCTCCGCTGCCAGCGAGATTTTATAGGCCCAACAAAGATACTAGCATGCTAGATGCAAGAAGCCATTAGTTCATATCCCTAGGGTAGTACGTTGATTAGGAAGGTCTCATGTATGGTTTTGATGTGACTAACTTGTCTTAACAAAGCTTCAATTATATGCATGAAAGACGATCTTATGATTATAGGTCTAGCCATTATGACTTAATGTGATCCCTTAGTATTTATGTGTAAGTATAATGGAAGAGGAATGTGATGAGGAATATTCAATATGAATATGACATTACTAAGAAATTAAGATTTGATCCCTTTAAGATGTTACCCCTTAAACATGATTTACCAACGAATCTATAAATATGTGTTTAAAAATCTTGTTAATATAGTTCATACTAAGCGAAAAACCCTTATTAGAAAGAAATACTCAAAATCTCGAAGGAAATGAAGGCAAGGTTATCGAGATTAGGGTCACGGGCTAGGGTTTGATGCAGGTTTTCCTTGGCAAGCCTGCAATAGCAACAGAGGATAGGGGATACAGTAGAGTCAGATGAAAGAGCACCATCACAAACCACAGAGTAAGACTGATTGAGGAAGGTGCGGACTGACGGAGGTATGATGAGCTTGGAAGGGGGGAGCGATCCCCTCCTATAAGAATGTGATGACGGGAGAAGCAAGCAGAAATGGGACTATGAGAAGTCATGGTAAAAGGAGCAAAGACACACTAGTCATGGGAGTGCGTTGGGAAGCTGGTCTAGGAGGTAAATGCCTGCCCAGAGTAGAAAAAAACCTAGGTTTGTCATTCCCAACAACAAACTGGAGGAATATAAGGGGTTTATGAAAGATCACATGTTGATCTACAAATTCATAGGGGCCTGGCCTACAGAAAAGGAACGGGTTAAATGGATACAACAACGATGGCAACTGAAAGGGCACATAGATATGAAACTAAGAGCGAAAGGATTCTTTTCAGTAGTATTCTCCAACCTAGAAGACAAAGAGATGGTATTTAAGGAGGGTCCTTACTTCTTTAATAATGCTGGATTATTTATGCACCACTGGGAAGAATGTTATAATCCGGATAAGGAAAAAATGCTGGCAGCACCAATCTGGGTCTGATTGTTTGGCCTCCCAATGGATTTCTAGGATCCAGAAATCCTAGAAGGAATAGGCAGCTCCATTGGGACCTTTTTCAAGGTGACGGAAACAATAAGAAAAGGAAGGTACACTTCTTATGCCTGGATCTGTGTTTATGTGAACATTATAGAACCTCTCCCTGACTGCATAGAAGTAGAATATCATGATGAAATCTGGCAACAACCTTTGGATTATGAGCACATACCCTTTAGGTGTAGGAGATGCCATGAATATGGGTACCTATTCAGATCTTTCCCTCAGAACATTCCAGAGTCCACTCAGGGAAGCAAAAGGGAAGAAGGATCAGGCAAGGAAACGGAAGATGGATTTTAGGAGGTCCACAGAAGGAAGAGGAATAAAAAACCGACGAGTATCCATAAGAACAGGAAAATAAAAACAAATTTGATGTGCTATAGGAAGAGGAAATGGAAGAGATTAATGAGGAAAGCACTGAGGAACCAATAGAAACAATACATAAAGACAAAGGGAAAAAGCAAGAAAAGGTCAAAACAGTGGAAGAAAATGCAGGAGAAATAAATAGAATGCAAACGGAGCAAAGCCAGATGGAGATAGACCCTCAGAAAGAAAATTTTAGTGAAGAGGAACAAGTAATGAAGAGATTACTACAGGAATGGAGACACTTGGATGAGAGGTTCATCCCAGAAGACCAAAAACAACTATACAAAGAAATGTTTCAACAATATAAAATGAAACTAGGAGCGATCGTGATAAGTCAACCCGAGCATCTTGGATCACAGGGGGGACAGGGTCAGGAAGAAGGAGCATCAGGCAAAGGAGAGAAAAAAGGGGTAGACGACCCATGAGTGAATCCATCCAAATGGTGGGAGAAATTCTCGTTAACTCAGGAAGAGTGGTGCCATTATCAGAGGTATTCCACCAACAAACCAAACTATTGAAATGATAATAACGACCTAGAACATAAGAGGTCTAAAGAGTAAATGGAAACAGAGATATCTCAAAGAAAGATTAAGGAAAGATAAACCTAGTGTTATGATACTGCAAGAAACCAAGATCAGTGAACTAAAACTGAAGGAGATCATGGGAAACTTCAAGCCCAGGTATGAGGTAGTAGGACAAGATGCTCTGGGAAGTGCAGGTGGTCTGGCCATACTATGGAACCCAGAAGAAGTAAGATTCGAAGAATGGGTAAGTATGCCAAGAATACTCTCTGGAAAATTCAGAAATATTGGATCCAGAGAATGGATAATCCTCTCAGGGGTCTATGGTCCCCATGTCCCAGGAGAAAGAAGGAACTTCATCAAAAACTTAATAAATGTGAGTGGTCTATACCAAAATATACCATGGATTATCGGAGGGGATTTCAACATGATTAAATCCTTGAATGAAAAAAGAGGAGGTGTGAGGAGGATAGATGGAGATATGGAATTGTTTATGGATACCATAAATTACGAGAGGCTAGTAGATATCATAACTAATAATGGGATACACACCTGGAATAATAGAAGAGGAGGGAGGCATCAAATAGCCTCAAGGTTAGACAGATTCCTAATATCGGAGCAGATTGTTAGCAGAGATATTTTTGTGGAAGCAATGATATTACCTGGGATGGGGTCGGACCACTGGCCAGTGAGATTAGAGATTGACCTCAAAGCCAGTCCTAAAAATCAACCATTCTGATTTGAGGCTTTCTAGCTCAGAGACCCTAAGTTTATAAACAAGGTAGAGGAATGGTGGAAGCAAAGTGAACAAAGGGGAAGAAATAGAATGCAAACGTTCCAGCTCAAGTTAAAGGAAATGAAGAAAAAAATTAAGAAGTGGAACCAAAAGGAATTTGGAAACATAATACAGGACCAACAACAGTTAAATCAAAGGATGATGGTAATTCAATAAGAAATCATAAGGGAAGGGAGAAGTGAAGAATTAGCAGCAGAAGAAGGCAGACTGGTCAGCCAAATAGAGGAAAGAAGGAAACAAGAAGAAATATTATGGAGGAAAAATTCAAGAGTGAACTGGTTAAGGGAGGGAGAAAGGAACACCAAATTTTTTCACAAAGCGATGGTACAACACAGACAGAGGAACAAAATTTTTTCCCTGAAAAATGAAGGAGTCCGACAAACCCAGCATGAGGATATGGAGGAAACCCTGGTAAGACATTTCAAAGATCTTTTAACGGAGCCACATGAGGAAAGGTGAGAGGCAGCGTGTAGAATATGCAACCAGATCCCTAATATGATCACCAGAGATCAAAACCTTGCATTAATGAGAGCAACTATAATAGAGGAGGTTAAGGAAGTGGTGAAAGGATTGAAGAGAAACAAGGCCCCAGGCCCGGATGGCTTTACGACGGAATCCTATCAAGCTGCATGGAAGTTCATAGGCAATGACATCCTAGAGGTGGTGGAAGAATCCAGAAGAAAACAAAAGGTATGTCCAGGTTTCAATGCCATCGTTCTCTCTCTCATCCATAAAACCTCCAAGTCAGATGAGCCATAGGAATTTAGAACTATTTCCCTTTGTAATGTTATTTATAAAATTATATCCACTCTGATAGTTAAAAGATTGAAACTGATTCTCCCTAGTATTATATCCCCTAAACAAACAGGTTTTGTGGAGGGTAGACAGATTCTAGATGGCTTGATAGCATCCCAGGAGGTGGTTCATTCGCTAAAATAAAAAAAGGTGGCTAGAATGATGATAAAATTGGATCTATCCAAATCCTACGATAGATTAAACTGGGAGTACCTGAGGAAAGTTCTGGAAGCCTTTGGTTTCTGCAACAGATGGATAGAATGGATTCTAGCGATGATATCTACCCCAGTCTTTTCAATCCTCTTAAATGGAACCCTGTCATCCACCTTCAACGCCACTAGAGGTCTTCGGCAAGGGGATCCCTTATCACCCTTCCTCTTCATTATTGTTGTAGATGGGATAGGAAGGTATATCAAAAAGGAAGTGCAAGAGGATAGAATCAAAGGGATAAGGGTATGGGGGAATGATCTCCCGATAACCCACCAGTAGTTTGTGGATGATATCATGCTATTCTGTAATGTCTCTCTCAGGGAAGTTAAAAGGATGAAATACATCTTGGATCTCTTCATGAAAGCCTTAGGCACCCAAATTAACAAAGAGAAATCTTGCACTTATTTCTTGAACACATCCAGTAATGTAACAACTTACCTTGCGCAAATATTGGGATTCAAGGAAGGAGAGCTTCCCACCAAGTATCTAGGAATACCTCTGGCAATCAACTCTCTCAAAATGGAAAATTGGCAGCACACTATACAAAAGATCCTAGGAATGCTAGCCAACTGGTCATTGAGGTCTTTAAACCTTGCAGGAAGAGTAGTTCTGGTAAAAGTAGTCCTACAATCAATACTGATTTACCAACTATCGAGGATGGCCACCCCGAAATGGGCTTGTTCCAAAATGGTGGAAATTTTTAAGAAATTCATATGGGGAGGGCCTCAACAGTAGAAAAAATGGGTTTTGATTTCATGGCAGGGATTGACAAGAAAAAAGGAGGAAGGGGTCCTAAGGCTGAGGGACCCATACCTCACCAACCAAATTATGGGGGCCAATCTGTGGTGGAGATGGATGGCAGGATGAGGTGACCTCTAGAAACGAATATGGATGAGGAAGTATAACATGCCAGGGAGAATCGAGGATATATTAAGGTATGCAGAACCGCCGAGAGGATCTACCATTTGGAACTTGGCTAGCGAGAATAGGGACATAATCACAAACCATGCCTTCTGGGAAATACGAAATGGAAAAACAACAAAGTTTTGGGACGAGGCTTGGCAACAATGAGAAAAATTAAATGGAAAGCAAGAACTCAGAAACATTATGCAGTTTTCAAAAGATGTAGGCCTAAATCGAGTAGATGAATTTTGGAAGGATGACAACAATGAGGAGAATTGGAGAGTCTGGAAAAACCCAGAAGAGTGGGGTCAAAATATAGAAGAAGAACATAGAGAGCTCTATGTGAAAGAAATGGGAACAAGAAAGATACCAATCAGATTAGGACCGGATATATTGAGATGGGGACATTCTACGAAAGGAATCTTCTCGGACAAGGTGGCATACGATCTAAAAACTGAACAGGAACAGGACGAGCACCATCATCTACGGAAACAAATCTGGCACAGAAAATGGTGGCCAAAAGTCGCTCACTTCCTATGGTTAACATGTAAATGTCTAATTTTGACATGGGACCAACTTCAAAAAACAGGGATGCAGGGACCATCCCTATGTGGTCTTTGCAAGAAGGACAATGAAAATATAGATCACCTAATGAACTCATGCCTGTTCACACATCGACAATGGGAAGCTATCTATGATGTCATCGAAAGGACGGATAGGAATCAACAGAGCATAAGAGAGAATATTCAACAATGGGGATGAGCCCACTTTACCAGCCCGGTTCTAAATAGAGCATGGGGGCTAGCCATAGGATTTAATCTATGGATGATATGGATGGAACGAAATTGGTAGATTTTCAAAAGTAAAGAATCCGTGCCAGATTAGGTATGGAAAAGAGTAATAGAACATATCAGAGAAACCATCCTAATAGACGAATGGCGCCAAGAAGATTGAGAGATCTTGCCTCAGGAAGCAAGAATTCTATAAAAGCTCAACCTAGCCAAAGAAATGGTGGGAGTGCATACATGGAAAGCAACACAAACAAGCAGGGTATCGTGCCAGAACTTTAGCAAACCAGCAAGGATTCATCAAATTGAACTTTGACGGAGCCTCCAAAGGGAACCTGAGTATTGCAGGAATAGGTGGCATCTTTAGAGACTACCATGGAAGGGTCCAACTGTTGTATTTTGCATATGGCGGCATGATGAGAAACAATGAAGCCAAACTCATGGCAATACGACAAGGTATGAGAATAGTAGTAAGGCTAGGGTACAAACAACTGGAAGTTGAGGGGGAATCATTGCTGGTAATCAACATGATGAGGAAACTTTACAACGGAAAGGCATGGGAAAAGCTCAGCCATAGTTGGAGAACAGCAAGTCTTATCCAAGAGTTGGGAGAACTAATGAAAATGTTTGATTATATGATAATCAAGCACATAAAAAGAGAAGGGAATAAAGCGGCCGATTTCCTGGCCAACTAGGGATGCAATCAACAAGGAGGACACATGGAAAGAACTTGGCCTATACAACCAAGAGATACAAGAATGGACCCACTAAGAGAAATATTATCCCATGATGACTCCAAGTCATAAACGAAGTGATAAGGTTCATAACAAAACCCCGATCGTTGTGACGGAGTGGGTAATTAACAGTAATGGCGATATTAGATGCCAGGAGGCGAAAGGACTACCTATCGCAGCCCGCATGACTATATCATAGGATGTGGAGGAGTACTGCCTACTAAGAGTGATGTCAGAAGGTAGAAGTGGTGTTAGGAATGTTGGGGTGAGGAGAGGTGGTAAGGACGATGACAGAAGAAGGATGGGATGACAGGGAGGTAAGACAGAGTATGAAAGTGGACGTATGGAGAGGAGGATGGTTAGATTGCAAGGGAGAAGGAGAAGGAGAGCAGAGGACAAGCCAAGTGCGCATCCAACAAGTAGGAAGAGTAACCTCGGGTATGTTTATTATCTTTTCTCTATAATTTGCAAAGGAAAATTTAGTATGTTGGGAGGGAAAAGGAACTCAGGCTAGGATGGAAAGAGAGACCTCGCAGAGAGGTTATGTTAAGCAGACAGAGCATAATTAGAGAGAGAGAGTGGCCTGGTAGTTTTTATTCGAGGCTAGAAAGGTTGGAGGGCATAGCAGACCATAGGGAGTCACGCATTTTGCTCAGGGTTAAGGATAGGGAGGCCAGAGAGGACAGTATTTGGTTGGCAGGGAGGTTTGAGAGTCCAAAAAATTTCCTCAAAAATAAATTCTGGATTGATAAGGGGAGTTTGGGTAACAGAGGCGAGTGAGTAAGGGAGGGGAAGTTAGGAAGGAAGCTAAGTAAAGAAGGGGTGACCCACAAAGGAGGTAGTGCTGAGAGGAGAGGGAGTTGTGTCAGCAAGCAGGGCAGGGAGGGAGAGGAGAATCCTAGAAGGAAGCACCCCTCATTCACTATACAGGAGTTGCATAGGGAGTGGGTCAGCCTGAGGGAACCCAAGGGGAAAGGCCGTGAAAAAGGGGGGGAGATAGTAACTAGGGGTCCGAATGAGAGGCAGGAAGAGGGGAGCAGGGAGAAGATGCAGACCATCCCTGGCTCACCTGACTGCCTAGGATCAATGGAGAGTAGATAGAGGGGAGATAGTTTTGGCAAATAACAACCCCACGAAACAACGGGAATTTGGATGGGTAATGGATTTCTTATCCTGACTTTGAAGTGTGACCATTGTGAACAAGTAGCAGATATAGAAGACATGGCACGACAGCTAGAGGAAGAGGTCGTAGAGGACGGGGAAATAATGGTCCTCGGTCTCAGGATATGGGAACCCCTGGAAAAAGGATAGGAAGACGACCCCTAGATGAAACGGTAGGGGAAGCAGCCAAAGCTTATAAACAAGGCACGGATGAAGGGATACAGAAAATCATAGAGGAAATGGAGGAAAGGGTTATGGAAGAGGACTCTGAGGAAGAAATGGAGGAATGGAGAGATCTCATTCCTGATCCAGGAAATACCAGAGGGAGGCTCTCCCAATTTAAACAGATCCTACATCTATACTGGCTTATGAAGAGACTAGTGCGAAAAGTGATGGAACAAGTGTCCATGGGCATGGCTCTGATAATCAGAGACATGTCAGACTATAAAAAATATCTGCAAACTATCTAGTTCCAACTTTGTAAGAAGGACATAAGATTAGACAGGATACAAGGACACATTCCATGCATCATCGAAATGATACCAGCGCCTAGAGATTTAGCTGAAGAACCAGCAAATGTAGAGTCAGAACCGGAAGACCCCAAAGAATAACTCGAGCTCAATGACCTCAGGTTTCTGTTTTTAGCAGATAGATTTTATTTTATATGCATGCTTATGGGACCTAAGATTAAAGACTGGTTTCTAAATAGTTGTGTATATATTGCCTGGGTAGAAAGACTGAAAACCTTCCATTTTTGGATGGCTTATAATGTGCATAGGTGGCCAATAGACTTGGTTTCCCAATGGGAAAGTTGAGGCCACCTATTGACAGTATGTTGTTTCATTTTGCTTTCATATAAATAGAAAAGAAGGACCTACCTAAGCTTACAAAAAAAAAATATAGTTCATACTAAGCACTCATATATGTGAATTTCATTCTACTATGATCGCAAAACACTCTTTATGATACAAAAAAACCTTCATCTTTGTATGTTGTAAACTTAAAAAGCATAAAAGGTTTATTTATATACATATTTTATATACAATATGTTTTAATGACAATAGTTATCAAAAAGGTCGAAAATCCAGTGTAACCAGACACAAATATTGTCAACAGAGAACTTCTTGACTTTAGGCCTCAATTTGATCAATAATAATAACACATTCAACTGTTGAAAGAAGCAAGGGAGAAATTCTTTTACCAAGACATCAAGAAATATATTCACATTTGATTGGAAACAAGAAGAAACCTTTTAAAAGTAAGCACTCATCCATATTTCAACGAAGTCCTGCAGGACTCTATGAACATCTAATGAAGAAAATCTTGAAATATTAACAACCTCTCTGTGATAAATACTTTCATGTTTTCCTATTCATGGCTACCTTGTATTGGCATATAGTTAATCATGTCAAAGTTAAAAAAAAACAGATAGAAATAAAATTCAATACATTAACAACCATAAGATCTATAGTATAATCTTCCTGTTGTACCATATGATCAACATGCATAGGTTCATCATCATGTAGTGATGTTAAATTAGTTAAATCATTATGTTCAACATATTCATTTGCATTAAAAGAGTTGAAATAACAATATGATTGTAAATTTATTCTTGTAAGTTTATTGTTATTCAATTCAAGATTGTGAGAGGAAATTGATAAGTCGTCTCCTTATGTTTCGTATATGGGTGGTTTTGAAAATCAACATAACTCTCACATACAAAAGAATCAAAATCATTAAATATATCACCACATGTCATTGCATTAGATAAAAAAAGATCTTCCATTAATGACAATTCATTGACACAATCATAAATATGTGATAGTGATATGGTTATTGGTATAATTTATTCTTTAACATCATTACCCTTAGAAGAATCAAAAGAAAAGAAATTATAATTATCATTGGTGTTTAAACTCTTAGATTCTTTAAGGTTCTCCTGACATTCAACATTAGATGTTATTCCTATTCCATCTAAACTTTCATTTGGTAAACCAAGAGAGGGTAAGTATTTTTTGTTAGAATCACCATCTTTCCAACTCATTATTTCATTATTAATACAAGATTCATCTTCCTACAATGTTGAACGAGAATATTCACAATGTTCATCTAGTAAACAACAAAAAATTTCAGCAAATGTAGTAGAGGGATACATATTTGCATAATGTTCATATAAAACTGTATGGAAATCCTTTAAAGATAAAATACCTATAGGAGGAAGTTTTTGATACCACTATTGAGCTCTACCTTCCAACAATATCATGAATAATTTCATATGTACATCCTCATGTTTGACCCCCATCCTATGAAGGGAGTCATGAAATAGGAGCAGATGTTAAATCAGATCACCATCTTCATCTTCAAAAAATGGGGTAGGTAGGTATCCCATATGTCTATATCTGGTAACTCATTTGGAAACCTTGCAATCTGAGAAAAATCCAAAGGAAAAAAACGTGATGCAATCCAATAAATAGCCATTACTAATTTTAAATTAGGGAGTCACCAAGTGAACAAATAAACAAAAATGGTATACACTTGAAATGCTATAAGGCGCATACAATTGTGACCCTATCCACCAATGGATCATAGAATTAACCAATAAATAAGTTACGAAAGGAAACAAAAAGTATACCTTCGTTCCTTAGCAATGACACCAAAAAATGTTGGTGCTCAAATTTTCCCGGTAATTGAGGACAACCTAAGACCACATCATTGAGGATCCTAGATCCTCCCACTCTAGGTGATAAGGGTTGGCCTCCCATTCACCATAGGGGGTAATCCCTAGTGATAATGTAAATTAAATGGTCGTCGGAGAATAATATAGATTAAATATATTTTCTAATTAGACAAACACATAAGGCCAATTTATAGATATGATGCAAAGAGGTATAAGGTGCGAAGGTCTAGGTGGGGAGAGACCTATAGGACATCTATTGAATGATATCAAAATGTAACCTTAATTATATAACATGAAAACAATATTCCATTAGAACTAAAAGAAATGAAAAGAAATTGTTAGAGATAAAGGAAAAATAATTAAATTTTAGTTATGCTTATCTCCCATATATGGTATCCCGTCATAGTGCTAAATGTGATGCAATATAATATCATGTATTATTATTGATCATTCACTCAACCAAGAAGGGTTTCAAGGATAAGATCATCATCCGATAGTGTATATATTGGTTAAAAAACTGACCCTACATAGGTTGCAAATAGACAACCACAATAAAGTCATTGCATAATCTGGTTCACATATTTTGAGATATAAACATATGATATAAATGAAAAGTTAATGACAAAGGAAATGAAAATAAAATGAAAGAAAGAAAGGGTAAAAATAGGAAAATGTTAGCGTGAAAACTGTTCGCCAAGCTTGAACCATAATATGTGCATCAGGTGCAAGCATGTTGGGTAGGGTTCCCCTAGGTATAAGTTTTGTCGGAGTAATGTAAAGACTTTGCATTTTGAGGAGTGGAAGGCGATTAGCACGTGGTTATAATAGTAAAAGGGGCTGTAGGGTGGGTCAAAGCCCCTTCTTTTGTACAGGGATGGGATTATCGAGAGGATTTTGAGCTCCACCCATGGTTTGTGAACCATGGTATTGTAAGGGTAAAAGAATATATAAAGTGATGTTTTAATGAGTCTAAGGCAACAAATTAATTGAAAAAATATATTTGAGTCTGTTTTTGTGAGATATTTCTGTAGTCAGGTGAAGAGGAAGGTTGCTGCATATGTGTGTGCGAAGACCTTGGTAAGTTTGTAGTTGTGTGCATAGGCCTGTACAACTATGTGCGTAGGGTTAGAAAGATTGTATCTGGGAAGACTTGACTAATAAAGAAGAATTTTGAGGCAAATCTATGTATTTCCTTATGTTCAGGTAGTTTCTGTGTTTTAGCATGTTTATGGTTCATTTTTACGTATTTATTCTGTAACTGCATCACGAAAATTCAAATACTGTTTTATATGATGGATAATATATGTTAGGCTAGTTACGCACAATAAGAAAATTTTCTAAGTAGCAAAATGATTTACAACTGTAACAATAAGGTTAACAGTTCATGAAGGCCAGATTAAGCCTTAAACTATTAGAAACCTAACAACCACACCGCATAGTCCCTCTGGATGTAGAAACCTAGTTCTAGCATCCCCCAATATCACCTCAAGTGAGATCGCGGCCTATGCGAGCAGGTCATTGCCGGAAGGGCTGATGGTTTAGGGTTTTGTTGGTTAGCGTAGCTAACTTTGAACCTGGGTCTAAACCCCAAAAGCCAACAAATGGTTCCATTGTCAGGACCAGGATCTATCCAAGGGATGTGTGATGTGGCGACCGACTAGAAAAGAGATCCAAAATTGGGTAGATTGAAAGTTGCATGAATTTTCAACACTTGAAAGAAGAGATCCACACTACTCAAAAGAAAGGTAGTTACAAAGGTATATCTATACAGAACAACACGATGTCTTTTTTGCATCATTTGATAACGAACTACTCGAGTGGCTTTCAAAGTTAGTGGAAAACGAACCTTGTTGCAAACACGATGATCCCATTGTGTGGACCTCAAAGCTGATTAAGTAACCTAAGGAGTTATGCCTATAGATTGATGTTTAAAAGAAGCCTGACTAGATCTATATGAAGTGGAAAAAAATTCAGAGGCGAACGTGACAAATGTATTGAGGGTGAGTACAGTCCATTACTGGGTGAATAAGACAATGAAGAAGAAAGGAGCAACCCTAGTACATCTAGAGGTGTCGGTAGTCGAGAACTCAAGGCACTTATGGGATTCCTCACCCGTCCACTCCACCTCCACCTTTGCCTCCACCTCATACACCTATACCTTCACCTCCACCTCCACTATTTGACATGGCTAATGCAATGAAGATGCCTATATTTAAGGGTCAAGGATCAGAGGATCCTGATCAATTTTGGTTTGTCGCAGAAGCTGTGTGGAAAGCACAGCAGATCAATGATGACAATATGAAGAAAGCACAACTTTTCATAGCACTGTAGGACAGAGCATTGTCATGGTATATCAAGTACAGTACAACGAATCCAACTTCTTCACTAGCTGCGATGAAGAACACACTAAATGTAGAGCTTAAGAAGACCAAGTCGCAATCACAATGCATTATAGAAATAAAATAAATTAAGAAAGATGTCAATGAGATTGCCTAGGATGTAGATCAAAGGTTAAAATGTTTGATGGGATAAGCCAACTTCCAGATCTCTGATGAATTGCACAAAGAGTGGTATATAGTTGCGCTATTGCCACACCTCAAATTACCATTATCACAACAAAATATTGGGACGCAGGCGGAAGCATTAGAAATCACGATGAAATTAGAAGCTTCACCAATACAAGATACTCACATAGGGGTTCAGCAGATATAGTCCCAGTTAGCAAGCTTGCATATGGAGCTACAAGACCTAAAGAAAGGAAATGACATTCTATCTGAGATGTGCTCAGAAGTATGGTGCCTAAAGTGTAAAAAAGAAGGTCACTATAAGGACCAATGTCCTGTCTATCTTGATTATTTGGCTGGAAGAGGTCCCAAACCTTTGAAGTTTAAGCCTAGTGTTGGACCAAGTACCGAATCAAGCATATGGTGTAGTATTTTCTGAGTTGCAAGCCAGCACCCGACTGATCACTGCTATTTGCTATAGAAATATGTGCAGTCGCTGCAACAATTATTTTGTAAGTTCTGTCAATTAGTAGGACATGATGAGAGCCATTATCATAGCTATGACTTGATGATAGATCAAACCTCGGCATATATGATGCAAGTTGAAGGCTGCAGGAACAAAGATAATGGTTCACCTATAATTTGCAGAGGATTTCAAGGTCGAGGATGTGGTTAAGGAGGAGGTACTGGATGCGGATGGGTTCAGATCATATGCTATAATTGTGGTGAAGTTGGACATTATGCATGAGATTGTTAGAATCCCACTCACCCTTCATGTTAGTAATGTAGATAATTTGATCATGTGATAGAATATTGCCCTGTTTTTATGGCTAAGATGCAAGAAAATAAGAATGAACAGCCTGCATAGAGTATACAAATGATGTGATCCGAACCGCGCGAGGATGATCCAAGTATTAGTATAGTGGCACGAAGTGGTATGAGTACTAGAGAAGATAAGGCAGAAGGTAAAAATCTTGTGGCAGATACGTGGCTTTGGAAGGCAGGAGAAAATAATACTAAGTTCGATCTGCAGAAGGAAAAGACAACTTTCTTGGAGGCGAAGAAGATTTTCATGGACCCAGGAGCTTCGACATCAAAGACGTAGATGCAACTAGTACCAAGAAGAATGCTCCTGAAGTAGGTACTGCGACAGAGAACCTTGATTCAAATGTTCTGAAGTCCTTTTTGCAGACATGTATGAAGTTTCTACAAGACCAGAAAGCAGTGGAAGGGTTGCAAGAATTGATCGACAGTTATGCCAGTAAAGAGAAGCCACAACCTGAACAACGTGCAGTAAATAAGGTCAACAAAAATAATAAAAGGATTGGCCAGCAAATGTGATTAATTGCACAAATTGGCAAATTTGAAATGGATAAAGTGATTCTAGACTTAGGATTGGATGCAAATGTGTTTCTGAAGAAAACTTGGGAGCAGATGGGGCAACCAAAGCTACAATGGTCACCAATTCAGTTATGCATGGCCAGTTAGTAGAAGATTATCCCGATGGGTTGATTGCAGGGCGTTATTATAGACATTGAAGGAGAAAGCATGAAGGCAGACTTCAAAGTCATTGACATTATGGATGATAGTAATTCATATCCAAATTTTCTCGGAATCGATTGGGCTTTTGATATGGATTCCAAAATCAATCTAAAAAGGAGTATGGTATTCGAAAAGAACAGTACCAGGGTTGTTGTTCCCTTAGATCCCTTTGAAGGAGCGCGATATACAAAACTCGTCTGTGAAGCATGCGATGATGAAGATATTGACCACATATACAAGTTAACTACATGCGATGATGATTAGATCAACCACACCACAAATGGATGGATAAGCTGGGAGAAGAATATTTCATGTCATTCAGACTCAGATGAAGAATTAGAGAACTGGAAAAAACATTCGCACGAAGTTTCTACTCTACGTTGTAATAGAATAACAAAAATCTCTTTGCTACATATCAATCGAGGTACATAATTTTCCATATTATGATGGGATAGTGATGTCAATGTATTTCTAGATAAATTTGAAATGGATGTACCAAAAGAACATTGATTCCGGGCCCTGGATATAGATTTGAGGGCTACACCTTCACGTTGGTGGGGTAAACATAAGAATAATATAGGAGATTAGAGGGAGTACCGAAAATTGATGAGGCTTAGGTTTGGTCATGCAAACATAATGATCACAAATAAGTACAATGGCAAAGATGATCCTCAAGATCATTTGTCTTATTGGACTAAGGCATGGGGCGAAGAACCTTAACTAGAATGGGTAAATGTATTTGTTCACACTTTGGATGTGATACCAATGAATTGGAACGATATGAAGGAAAGTTTCATATTGACCTTTAGCTTTGAAAATGGCTCTATGTGTATAGATGATTCCCTTCAAGAAATTAGAGCAGCAATTTTCTGGAAACCTAAGGAGCCAATGACTTGGGTACAACCCGAATGGAACTAGCAATTGAAATGTGCACTAGAATGCTATAATATCACAGTTGAAGAGGGCGAGGATGATTTTCACAACATTAATATTCCTTTGTCAGAAGGACAACATGAAGTGGAAGGACTAGATGTTGAAATACCTGATGTAACACAACCTGTTAAGACGAGGCAGTTCAACATAGGCTTAGAGGCAGAACCCAAGTTCACGGGCATAGGAGATTACTGGGATGAATATACAGCAGGAAAGATCACTGAGTTATTGCATGAGTACTAGAAGTTGTTCCCAACAAAGTTCACTGAGTTAAAAGCCATCGTGGGAGACCTGGCCATCATGAAAATCACTTTGAATCCAGATGAAAATTCTATAAAACAGTGACCATATAGGCTCAACCCAAAGTACAAGGAGAAGGTAAAGGAGGAACTTGAGAAGATGGTTGCAGCTGGCATAATCGATGTCATGGAAGAATCTGACTGGGTGAGTCCAGTGGTAGTATAGGAGAAAAACACCAAGGGAGAAATAAGATCTGTTTTGACTTAAGGAACCTGAATGATGCATGCGTACATGACTCGTTCCCAACACCATTCACAAACGAAGTTTTGGAAAATGTAGGAGGACAGGAGGCCTACTCCTTTACAGATGGGTTTTTTGGGTACCATCAGATTAAGATAGTGCAGAAAGATAGGAATAAGACCACCTTAACTACTGAATGGGGATGATTTTAATATACAGTCATGCCATTTGGGTTAAATAATGAACGGGCGATATTTTCTAGAGTTGTCATCGCAACATTTAAAGAACTCATCCACAAGTTTCTGGAGGTGTACTCTGATGACTAGACAGTCTTTGGACTATTGAAGAAGCATGTCTTGAGCCCACGCTTGATGTTGGATATCTGCAGTAAGTATCAAATCTCATTAAAATTGAAGAAGTGTATTTTTTTGGTACCTTATGGAATTTTATTGGGACATGTTGTCTATAAGAAAGCGTTGATGGTAGATCCTACAAAAATCATTGTTATTATTAATCTGGATCTGCCAAAGAATGTGAAGCGGGTACACGCAACTCTTGGACACACTGGATATTATCATAAATTCATTAAGGCGCATATGCAGATCACTGCGCTGATGGATAAATTACTAAAGAAAGATGCCACCATTTGTGGGACGATGGGTGTTAGAAAATCTTGGACGTCTTAAAGGAGAAAATGGTCACTACGTCGATCCTAGTGTTTCCGAATTGGAAGAAGGAGTTCCATGTTCATGTGGATGCATCATGTATAGCTTTGGGAGTTGTCTTAGTGTAGCCATGGGAGGGGGATATTGATCACCCCATTTCATTTGCAAGTCACAAATTGTCTAAGGTGGAGAGGAATTATTCCACAACGGAATGAGAAGGCTTGGCTATGGTGTACGCGCTGCAGAAGTTCAGGCATTACTTATTGGGTGCGCACTTCAAGATGTTCACGGACCATTCCACGTTGAAATACTTGGTGAACAAGCTTATGTTGGGGGGAAGATTTGTAGATGGCTAATTTTGTTCCGAGAATATGATTTTGAATTAATTGTCAAGCTAGGATGACTGAACGCTTGGCCAGATCATCTGTCTAGAATTGAGACTAGCAAAGAACTAACCATCCTTGAAGAAGGATTGCCTAATGCAAAACTCTTTGCATTAAGGGTTGATGATGAACATTTTTCAAATATTATTTACATTTTGACTACCAAAGTAGCCCCTGTGGAGTATACAATGCATCAAAAGAAAGAACATGTAGTCAGAGCAATGAATTTTTCTCTGATTGTTGGGCATCTATATAAAACGGGCCCTGATGAAATATTGCACAGATATGTACCTAAGCATCAATGACACAGTATTTTGGTAGAAGCACATGGTGGTGTTGCGGGAGGGCACTACGTAGGAAAAGCAACTGTGCATTAAAATTTTGAGTCCAGGATTATGGTAGCCCACGGTGCGCAAGGATTCTAAGGAATATTGTAGTGCTTGCAATGTTTGCCAAAGGACTGGAAAACCATAGCAAAGAGATGAATTTCCTTGAATCCACAAGTTACTTTACAGGCTTTTGATAAGTGGGTGATTTATTTTGTAGGGCCGATCAATCTTCCAGGCAAGAAGACTGGTGTGCGATATATTATTATTGCGACGGATTATCTGACTAGGTGGGCTCAGGCACAGTCGGTAAAGGATAGCAATGCAGACACTACTACACACTTTGTATTTGAGAATATATTGTTGAGGTTTGGGTACCCAAAGATCCTGATGAGCGACAGAGGAACACACTTCCTCAATGACACTATTGAATAATTAACATTAGAGTTTCAGGTACATCACCAGAAGAGAACGCCTTACCATCCTCAAGAAAATGGCACAGTTGAAGCTTTTAATAAAATTTTGGAAAACACTCTGACAAAGGTGTGCAACAATAATAGGAATGATTGGGATGTGCACATACCTACAGTGCTATGGGCATACCAGACTACTTGTAAGAAGTTGATGGGTTAGAGTCCATTTAGACTAGTATACAGACAAGAAGCTGTAATACCGATGTAATATATAGTATCCAGTCTTGGAATCATAGTAGTCATGAATAAGGAAGACAACGATATTATGGAAGAAATATTGGAAGAAATACTCACGCTAGAAGAAGATTGCTTTCTTGCAAGATTTCACCAACAAGTACAGGAAGCTTGGGAAAAGGCCTCACACAGTCAACATATTAAGAAATGAAATTTTAAGAATGGAGAATTGGTTTTGGTGTACGATAGTAATTTCACACATTTCCCTAGTAAGTTCAAGATGCATTGACTAGGCCCCTACGTTATCAAGGATATCTCAAATGGTGGCGTAGTTCATCTCGCAAAGCTAAATGGCGAATTATTTGTTGGGCAAGTAAATGGGAGTAGGTTGAAACTCTATAGGGACGATTCCGTCCCTAGGGCTATGCGATGACTATATGAATGGAGGGCAGTCTTAGTGCTATAAGTAGTTGGAAGGAAGCACGAGACTATAAAGTACTATGCCAATGAAGGACCTTGTCGAAGAAGGAGGGTTGCGCAATATTTAGGAGGATGGCGCAGTTGGAGAAAGATGCAATGAAGAAGGGGTAACTACGCTACAGGGACGGATCCGACGTAGTTTAGTTTGTCCATAATATGACCGTTGGGGTTGATTTGACAGGGAAATAGTCGTTAAAAGGAGTGGGGGAAATGCATTTAAATAGCATATATGGGAAAATCTTCCACCAAATCTGCATTTATGAGGAAGATCTGGAGGGAATTGAGTGGTTTGAATTTGAGAAAGGCTATAAATATGGCACCCTAGTCCACATTCAGACACTTTGTTTGTTGAGAATTCACTCTATGGTTTTGCGCCTAAGTGTGAGTGGAACATTCTTTTGCATGTCTAGTTGGAGTTGGAAGGAGCTTGAGCAGGAGTTTCTGAATCAAGGGCTAGAATCCAGTATGATCGCTTCATAGCCAACACATACTACTGCACTAAGATCTCGAAGAACTAAGCCTACTTCCACAACAACAATGACCAAGAAGTAGAAGGAGCCCCAAAGGACCCTAGTTAGGAAATCACCAAGTAAAACCCCCACATAACAATAGACTAAGGAGAAAATGGATACACAGAAGCAACCAAGCCCCAAGATCTGGATGAGGAGGAAATAACCGAAGTACTTGAGGATATCATCGCAGACGAGGTGGAAACAATCTCTAGGTTTCCACACTATATGCCGCCCAGGAATCCAACTGCAAAGGTGAGGAAGGACCCAGATTATATCAAATAAAATATATTTACATCCCTGTTACAAGAGGAAGTGCCGATTGAGGGAGATTTGTTGGGCAAGGTGACACAACTGCCCATGGAGGACTGGGAATTGAATGATAGCAGTAAGTATCCCCAATTTGAGCCTAGCAAGTACCTCCAATCCATTTATTATGAAGAATCTAGAGTGACAAGGGTTGAGCCAATGAAGTGGGTAGCCAGGATTCAACACATTAGGTTGATGAATATGCTTTATGTTCCACACTTTGGGTGCAACCATATAAACACAATATGTGTGCGCCAACTATTAGCATTAGTACATGATGGGTGTCTATGGCTCAGAATGCCATTCCCTATTGATGATATGTTAATCTGAAGGATTGCTCTGCTGCCTCACTAAGGAGTGAACCCCGAGGATGCATTTGTCGAGAAATATCAGGAGAAAAAGTTGGCCAATAAGATGAAGAGTGACTTTGGCTTAGTCAAGAAGTCTCAGGGCTATTCTATTAGTTATATTAACAATGAGGTTGTGCATTTTTCCACATCCATTTTGGCTAGTAAGAACATGAGGAAGTGTCGCGCAGACAAATTGCCAACCCCAGTTGTATCCTTAGCTGTGTAGTGCAGTAAGGGGGTCTAGTTTAATTGGGTCGGGTATCTATGTCAAGAGTTTTTGGATGACTATCAAGAAGCACAGGAAGAAGGGAAGCCATTCCACTATGCGTGGCTATTACTCTTAATTGCATTGGTAGCATGGAAAACACCGAAGGATTTGTAGTTCCCCAATGTGGAACCTGATGTGTGTGAGGCTGCAAAGTTTGCCTCACTATGGGAATCTAAGGAACCGACCTGGGTTATGGAGAAAAAAATATTATGGGTTCTCTTTGAGATGGATCTGCGCACAATCATCAACCAGAGGTCGTGGCTATCACCCGCATTATTTCAACAATATAGCGACATTGCCGACTTTAAAGCGGACTTTCATAGTGTCTTTATCTGTGCCAAGAAATATTTGGAGAAGGTATGGCATGAGCTACCATACTTAGTTTCTGAAGATGACATCTTGATGGTCATCAGTAAGTGGTCGAGTAATTGGCTTACCCCAACAAATGTAACAGTGACAGAGAAGGCAGGCACAAGTAAGACCACTACAGGTACATAGGCCGAAAAATCAGCGACCAAGAAGGATACTGAGAAGGTGCCTCCAACGGTCACAATTGACCTCGAGGAAAAGAATACCAAGCGCGCATTAGATAAGGAGACTAAATGAGGGAGAACATGGTGGTAGAGACCCTGTTGTGGACATGGAGGACGTTGAATGACAATATATATAATAAAGAAGCGGCAGAAGCAGAGTGTTGGCAGTCCATGGAAGAAGCAAAAGTCTGATAAATCCACTAGCAGAAAACCTTTGATCCTCAATGAAGGGGACTTTGACAAAATCAACAACACCGTCCGAGCTACGATAGAGAAGATGTGGGGGAATATTGAAGATCAATATAGGGCAGGTCCAGCAAGGCCTTAAATAATTTCATGTTCAGACGAGCATGATCCAAGTGAGCATGGTTTAAGCCTGCATGGTACCTTCGATGACAAAGCTTACCACAAACCTCTAAGAACTACATTTTCTAGAAGGATCACTACACGTCGAGGCTACAAAAGAAAGGGAGAGTGCACAAAAATTAAAGAATTTGAGCCTCAATCTTGCGGCGCTCCCCCTTCAGACATTGCACGAGCTATGTCAGGGCGTCATAGATGAGCTCAAGATACAGGAGCAACAAGCTTTGTTGGTCATCAACGAATTTAAAATCAACAACCAACAGATGTTTGAAGAAAAGAATAAAGTGATGTAGCATTTCAAGGAGGTAGTTGCACACAGCCAGCAATTGGAAGAGGCCATAACCAAAGTATGCAATGAGCTTCCAAAGCTCCAGACCCCAGCCGAGGTAGCTTTAGCAAAAGAGATTCATAAACTAGAAAGAACAGATAGAGAATCGAATGAAGAGGTGGGTAAGGTTAGATTTGAAAAACATATGCATATTACAAAGCTTCAAATGAAGCTATAGCCTACAACACCACCAAAAGTTCTAGAGAAGCGCGAAGCTATAATAAAAGTTGCTACATCACAGATAGTAACTGCAGTCTAGGATTGTAGTCAAATTTTTTAATATACAATGGAAGTGTGGGCCTCATTGCAGGAGGAACCACATGTGTCGAAGATTAAAGCAGAGATAAGAGACAAGAAACTATAGTTTGATGAGATTAAAGCAATGATGCAGACCTTAGCACCTATGCAACAGTTCACCTATCTCCAGGAAGGAACACTTTTACAGGGAAAAATCGATGAGTTGCGTAGAAACGCACATATCATCTCCACACAGACGCAACCTTGGGTAGATGAGGTCTGCTAGATCTCATAGGAAGTAGAGGGAAATTGAAGAGCATGTAGCAAACATAGAGGACAATCGGCCTCGCAACAGAAGAGTCGAAAACAGAGAAGCTCGTGGATGAAGTTCAATAAGCCGTAGAGCAATGCACATCAACACTCGAATCATTGAATTCTGCGTACAGAGGCCTAAAAGCAAAGATCGAGGATGTACCAGCTAAGTGACTCGAGGACAAGTCACATCTTTGTGTTGGGGGCCTGCTGGGTAGGGGTCCCCCGGGTCTATGTTTTATCCGAGACATGTAAAGACTCTGCATTTTGAGGAGTAGAGTGCGATTATCATAGGGTTATAAGAGTCAAAGGGGCTTTAGGGTAGGTCAAATCCCCTTATTTTGTAAAGGGATGGGATTAACTAGAGTATTTTGAGCTCCGCCCATGGTTTGCAGACCATGGTATTGTAAGGGTGAAAGCATATATAAAGGGATGTTTTAGCAAGTCTAAGACAATGAATTAATTGATAAAATATCTTTGAGTTTGTTTTTGTGAGATCTTTTTGTAGTCAGGCGAAGGGGAAGACTCTTGCATCTGTGTGTGCAGATACCTTGGCAAGTCTACAGCTATGTGCACAGGCCCCTACTGTCGTGTTTGCAGGCCCCTACTATTGTGTACACAGGGTCAGAAAGATTATACCTTGGAAGACTTGACTAATAAAGAATAATTTTGAGTCAAATATGTGTATTTTCTTATGTTTGTGTAGTTTCTGTGTTTTCACCTGTTTATGGTTCATTTTAACATATTTCTTCTACAATTTCATCACAAAGGTTCAAATATTATTTTATATGATGAGTAATGCATGTTAGGTTAGTCACATGCAGTTTGCAAATATGTTAAGTAGGAAAATTCTTTACGACTGTAACAATAAGGTTAATGGTTCATTAAGGTCAGATTAAACCCTAAATTATTAGAAACCTGATAGGCACACTGCATAGTCCCTCTGGATGTAGAAACATGGTTCTATCATGTTGGGTTGTGTTATATTATTTCCACTACAAGCTCCCCTAGTTAACTGGGGGGTTAGAGGGGGGACAAAGCCCCCCCTTTGTTGTGCCGATTGCGCAGTGGGGGGGTCACAAGGGTGTTTGAGGGGGGCAGTTATCCCCCCTCTACGGGGTCTGGGGCAATGCCCCGAGGAAATGTTTTTTAGACCCTATATTACGTGGGCAAACCTACTTATGGTTTTTTGCATGGTTTTTCGCACATGGTTTTGGGCGCGATGGTTTTGGGTCCGTGGTATTGGATACTTCAGAATTTATATATATGTATTGTAATATTGAAAGGAACATAATGAAAAAATCAAGTTGGTAGTCCCGGTTTTGAGATCTAGGGGAAAATCTTCATGTATATGTGTTTTATGTGTTATGCTCTTGCATTGTTTATTTTCTATGTTTTAGAATTCGTATGTAAGTAATTTCTGTACGGGGTTAAAACCTACATTTGGTATCGAAGTTATTTTGGCTTCAAGGGGATGCCTTTGTTGCTGAGGGGTTTCGCTCGGGCCTGTGGTAGACCTTGTTCAGTGGGATATCTATGGGATCGATTCTGGTGGTGAAAGAAGATGACGAGCAGTGGAAAGATAGAGATCGAGAAATTTAGTGGTCAGAGTTTTGAGTTATGGAAACTCAAGATGGAGGATCTATTGGTGGATAAAGATCAATGAGTCATGGTAGATCTGGGTACTAAACCAATGGGAGTGTCCGATGAAGAATGGAAGAAGTTGGATCAGAAGGCAAAGAGCACAATGTGATTGTGTGTCTCAGATTCAGTATTGTTGAATGTATCAGGGGAAGCTATGATGAAGGCTTTGTGGTACGAGTTAGGGAATTTGTACCAATCTAAGTCTTTGTTGAATAAAATGTTCTTACGGAAAAAGCTGTATAACTTGAGGATGAAAGATGGAGACTCGGTGACAGAGCATATGAACGCATTTAATACTTTGGTAATTTAATTATTATCTGTTGATATTAAAATTTCAGATGAAGATAAGTGCATCAGTTTGTTGTGTTCTCTACCAGATTCATGTGATAGTCTAGTTATTGCAATGGGTAGCAATGCAACTGCCTTGCAATTTGATGAAATAGTCTCATCCTTGTTGACGAAGGAGATGAGATGGAAAAATATGGAGAGCCAAAATGGTGATGCCTTGTTTATACGAGGATGGTCCTAGAACATAAACAAAAATAAGTCATCAAGTGGGAGATCTAAATCTAGAGGGAGATCTAAATCTCCAAGAAAACCTATAAAGGTGTGCTGGAAATGCAGAAAGGAAGGGCACTACAAAAGGGACTGTAAATCTAAAGCTCCTGATAAAGGAAAGGGATTTGATGATGTTCCTTTTGTAGAGGCGAAAACCACCTCAGATTAAGGTGGGGATGTGTACTTGGCTTCTTCAAGTAAACATGTAGATCATGAGGCATGGTTGATTGACTCAAGAGCATCCTTTCACTTCACTCCCCATAGAGAGTGGTTGTGCGAGTATGAGAAATATGATGGTGGTGATGTATTCTTGGGGGATAACAAGAAGGCTAAAATCATTGGTTTCGGAAAATTTAAGTTGAATTTGCAAGGTAGAAGGATTAGAACACTTCTGGGTGTTCTACATATTCTTGCATTGGCTAGAAATCTGATTTCTGTAAGAAAGCTAGATGATGCAGGTGTAAAAATAGTGTTCGAGAAGGATACCTGCAAGATGGTTTGGGGAGCACTGGTATTGATGTAGGGAATTCAGATTGGAACTCTATACAAGCTGCAAGGTAGCACTGTTGTTGATGGGTGCAATAGTTTTGTGGTTCTTGAAAGTGGAGCAGAAAATCTAGTGGTCTCTAGAGAAAAGACCGTGCTATGGCATCAAATGCTTGGACATATTGGAGATAAGAGCCTTCAAATACTTCATGGTAAATTTATGGTAGAAGGTATGACTAATAGCTATCTGGATTTTGATTTCTGTGAAAATTGTGTATATGGGAAGCAAAATTGGGAGAGTTTCCCCTCTTGTGGTAAGAGGGTGAAATAGATATTAGAGTTTGTGCAAAGTGATGTGTTTGGACCTGTGAAGGTTCCATCACTGGGTAAGTCTGTGTACTATGTATCATTTATAGATGACTTCTCAAGGAATACATGGATATATTTCCTTAAGAAGAAATCTAAAGTCTTTGACAGGTTTAAAGAATCTAAGGCTCTGGTGGAAAACCAGACAAAGAAGAAGATAAAAGTGCTCATGACAGATAATGGTGGAGAGTTTTGAAAGAAGCAATTTGAAGAATTCTGTAATAAGTGTTGTATAGCACAACAGAAGACTACTCCATACACACCTAAGAAAAATGGAGTTGCAGAAATAATGAACAAGACGTTGATGGAAAGGGAAAGAAGCATGCTCAGTGGTGCCGGGTTAGGACAAGAATTCTGGGCAGAGGCGGTGGAGACTGCATGTTACCTGGTCAACAGATCACCTTCATCAGCATTGGAGGATAAGACTCCACAAGAGGTATGGACTGGTAAGAAACTCTCTCTTTCACATCTGAGGGTATTTGGCTTTAATGCATATGTACATGTTCCAAAGGAGAAAAGAACCAAGTTGGATAATAAATCTGAAAAGTGCATCTTTATTGGGTATAAGGATGGTTTAAAGGGTTATAAGCTTTGGAACCTAGTAACAAGGAAGGTTGTGTACAACCGAGATGTGGTGTTCAGGGAGGTGAAAGATGTTATTAAACATGAAATCCCATCAAAGGAACCTGAAAATATAGAGTTTGAGCTAAAGGAGGAAGAATCAAACTCTACAACGGAAGAGGAATTAGAATATGAAGAGCCACAAACTCCAGTTGTAAGAAGATCAGTTCGAGAAAGAAGGAAACCAAAAAGGTATAGTCCATCTGCTTTTTGTTCAAATTTCGCTTTATCTATTACTGATGATGATCCTAGAACTGTGAAGGAACTAGTAGATTTAGAGGATGGAAAACTTTGGAAAGAGGCCATGGTTGATGAAATAGCATCTTTGCAATAAAATGAGGCTTGGGATCTAGTGGAGTTGTCGACTAGAAGGAAACGCATTGGTAGCAAATGGGTGTTCAAGAAGAAGACATATGCAGAAGGAAAGGTGGAGAAATGCAAATCTCGGCTGGTAGCAAAAGGTTATTCCCAGGTGCCAGGAATTGATTTTGGTGATATTTTTTCTCCTGTTGCCAAGGTAGCTTCTATTAGATTATTGTTATCTGTTGCTGATGCTTTTGATTTTGAGGTAGAACAGATGGATGTGAAGACATCATTTCTTCACGAGGATATGGAAGAAGAGATCTACATCAAGCAACCTGAAGGCTTTGCGGTGAAGGGCAAGAAAGAGTTGTCATGCAAGTTAAAAAAGTCTCTGTATGGGTTAAAAAAGTCACCAAGGATGTGGTATTAGAAATTTGATACATTTATATGGGGACTTAGCTTCACGAGAAGCAAAGTAGATCACTGTGTGTATTTTAGATTAACTGGTGACCGTGTTATTTATCTGGTCTTGTATGTGGATGATATGTTGCTGGTTGGAAATGACAAAGAAATTATCCAGGATTTGAAGACCCAATTGTCGTCTAAATTCGACATGAAAGATCTTGGTGTTGCAAACTATATTTTGGGCATGGAAATTAAAAGAGATTAGGCAAAGAGGAAGCTCTAGTTAAACCAAAGGAAGTATGTCAAGACAATACTACAGAGGTTTATTATGCAGGATAGTAAACCGGTGAAGGTTCCTATTCCTGTAGGTGTAAAGTTATCTGCTGAACAGTGTCCCAAGACACAAGAAGAGGAAGAGGACATGTCTCATGTTCCATATGCAAGTGCAGTCAGTAGTCTAATGTATGTGATGGTTTGTACTAGACCAGACATTGCACATGAAGTGGGAGTATTGAGCAGGTTTATGTCAAAACCAGGGAAGGAGCACTGGACAATAGTGAAGCAGGTTTTCAGGTATTTGTATGGCACTAGTGATTATGGTTTGTGCTACCAAGGAAGCCCAAGATTGGACAGAGTGTTGGATATTCATGGCTTTGTTGATACAGACTGTGCTGGATATCTGGATTACAGAAGATCTACAAGTGGGTGTGTATTTAACCTATTTAGAGGTGCAGTCGGTTTGATGAGTAAGAAACAAACTGTAGTTGCACTATCAACTACAGAGGCAAAACACATGACAACCATTCATGCAAGCAAGGAAGCAGTTTGGTTGCAGAGATTGTGTTCAAGTATGGGGTTAGTATAGGGAGCTATAAGAATAGACTGTGATAGCCAAAGTGCAATTTTATTGGCAAAGAACCCTGCTTACCATTCAAAGACAAAGCACATTGATGTTTAGTATCACTTTGTGAGGGATATGATAGAAGACAAAAAGGTGTTGCTAGTAAAGGTGGACAATTTGAAGAATACTATAGATGCATTGACAAAATATGTGAGCTTTGAGAAGTTCTCTTGGTGCAGAGAAACAATGGGCATTGCAAGGCTGGATAAATGACTAAGCTCTCTTGTGGTCCCCTGTGGAAAGAAAACAACAAGTGGGAGAATGTTGGGTTGTGTTATATTCTTTCCACGATTAGCTCCCTTAATTATCCGGGGGTTTAGAAAGGAGGCAGAGCCCCTCCTTTGTTGTGTCGATTGTGTAGCAGGGGGGTCATAGGGGGTTTGAGGGGGGTGGTTAGCCCCCCTCTACGGGGTCCGAGGCAGTGCCTCAAGGAATTTTTTTTGAAACCTATATTAGGTGGGCAGACCTACCTATGGTTTTGTGCATGGTTTTTCACACATGATTTTGGGTGCGATGGTTTTCGGTCCAATACCGACATATATATATATATATATATATATGTAAAATTGAAACGAACATAATGAAAAAATCAAGATGGTAGTCCCAGTTTTGGGATCCAGGGGAAAATCTCTGTGTATATGTGTTTTATGTGTTATGCTCTCGCATTGTTTATTTTCTATGTTTTAGAGTTCGTATGCAAGTAATTTCTGTAGAGGGTTAAAACCTACATAGCATCCCCTAATATCACCTCAGGTGAGACTATGTTCTTCACGAGCAGGTCGTTGCCGAAAGGGCCAATGGTATAGGGTTTTGTTGGTTAGCGTAGCTAAGTCTAAACCTGGGTCTAAGCCCTTGAATCCAACAAAGAATATTCATAATTTTTCTCTAATTTGTAGATGAAATCAGTTATTAATAAATATCGTGACTGGAATCCCTTACAGAAAAGAAAAATTTGATAATCTGGAGAATAGAGAAAACACACTGATAAAACACATATAACATAATCAAGAATGGTATAGGCAAATTTTCAATTGAAATTAAGACAAAAATTATTGTAAAACAAAAGTTTGACCTTTACTTATCAATAATTCATGACTAGTTGTTGTTGGGAAAAGTATCCAATACTGAATGACCCTATCCCACTCTAAGGGTGATAGTACCTCAGCAACAATCAAAGCAAAGCTATTTGAGATTACTTCTTTATGAGATGTAAAAGAGGGGAGAAAGAGATCCACTAACCGATGTCTTTCGCTAATGATTGATCCAATATTCTCTCTTTGCTGCTTGCTCCCAGCTCCTTGCTCTTTCACTGGCCCAGCTACAACAAGATCCTGCAAAATGGCAAGAGAGGGAAACTACAAGAAGCATACATTCATAATTGATTCAAGGATTAGAATAAATCAAATACACAAGTATAGCAACACATCATTGAGACACATGTATATAGAAGAACCTCAAATGCTTTATTAATGGAAGAAGTAAAGTTCAGGAAGTGATACAACCATAAGAGGCCCAATCCAGCATCACCTCCCAGCAGAAAGAAATCTCCTCTTCACCTCCTTCAAAGCAAATCACCCAATAGTTCTATACTCAAACCAACAACACTTCCTTACATTCACAAGATTCCAGCCTCCCTAGACCTCATGAGAGAGCTCTATATATAGGAGTTTTGGAGAAAGGATGAGTCAGCTTGAGGCTGGCATGAAGCTGACTAGTGTCCTCTCTCACTTCAGTTATTCTTCAGTTCTTGAGTCCACTTGGAGGTTCTTGCTTCCACTTGGAGATCTAGGCCCTCTTACTCATCACCAGTCGAATTCCCTGATCCAAGTGTCATTTTGGAAGCTTCCTGGGCATTGACACCTTGAGGAATGACTGTGCCACATGTCCCAACTCGCCCAGCGCAGGTAGCCTTCTTTGCAGTTGACATTCAGCGCAGGTAGACAGTGGAGCAGTTGACATTCAGCGCAGATGCTCAGTGGAGCAGTTGACATGATCCAGAATTAGCTTGTTTTTGAGTGTTTTCAGGTGGAGAACTGATATTCAGTGCTGTGGTTTGCTGACCTTGTTCCTCTAGGGGGAGGAACAACATGTTTAGGGACTTTGGATCCCTTAGATTATGGACATTTCATGCTTCATGCTGTAAGGCACAAAAATGTCTATAACAGTTGCCCCCTAAAGTATGAGGTCGTTTATCGGGTGAAATGCTTTATCAGGAGGATCCGAAGTTCATTCAATCGCCGAGAGGTGACCCGTAATAAAATACAATACAATACATTATTTTTCATTTTGCTTTCATGATCTAGCTGAGGCGGGCATTCCCATGCTCGGTTTTATAAATTCATTTTGGTACATAGAACAGACGATCGTCTGATGATAGACTGATAATTCTCTGTTGAAATTATCATCCTTTGAGTAGGATGATCATATGCTGCAATGATGTACATGTCAAATGTCTTATATTTCCTGAATGTATATCGCAGCCCGGATGGATGAAACTAGATCCGGGGTCTTCAAACTCGTTCGATCTTCACTCTAAGTACAAGTCGATCCATGTGAGAATTGCGCTGAAGTCGAACATGGAAAGACATCGCTTGATTACCGGTCAATGATGTAAACCGTTAACAAGCGCGAGAGGAATCACCGATAATGATAATGACCCTCAAGGTACTGCAGTACAATTCACGTGGTGTGAATAAAGGACTTGGCGTCAAACACCACGCAAAATCTTTCGGTTGAAGGTCATTGATCTATACCTGTCGCCGGAAGTGAGAAACTTGCCATTGAGGCATGCAAGCTTCAAAGTACTGAAGGGGTTTGTTACTAGATCAACTTCTTGGATAATGAGCTGAAGTCGACAAGAAGCGATCCGTCACAGGAGGGCCTTAATGAATCCCACATCAGTGACACGGAACGGAGCTAATGATTTTAATGGAGGTGAAAACAATCTGTGACATCTGATTCAGGGTGGCGATCATGGATGGATGAAGGATAATGTATGGCAGTGGATGGGACACGGTTGACTCTTTCTGAACAACATCTCTTGAACATATAACGACACTGATGCGATGGATCGGTAGCATTACCCCAAATGTGGATGGTTTGGCGAGACCATGGTGATGAGACCGGTGAATGAAACAACCCAACCCGATGTGGTACGGAGGAAAAGTGTCATGTTCAAGAGCGACTTGCTACCATTAAAGTTTTGAGGTTCTCCCAATTTTTCCCAGTCATTTCTGACCAGTACCTCTTTATTTTTGTCAAGCTTGAGGAGGATAACATATGCTTGTTCTATAACCTGCCCTTCGGGCAAGCCCATCGCTATGTTTTAACGAGCCTAGCGATAGGGAAACTCATTCTCGTCTAAAGACAAGTTTGTCGCTATTTAATCATTTTAACGAGTCTAACGACAAGGAAAACTCGGTCCTTTTCATTTTTAGAGAGTCTAAAAAGGTACAGAAAGTTAACTCCAAAATTCCTTTTTCGTCATCTAATCCCTTAAGTCCGAAAAAGTATAAAACAATACAAAAGGGATGAGTTTTCGATAACTTTAACGAGCCGAATAAAACAAGCGCTCGACCTTTTTGTGCAATAATCCCTCAGGTCCAAAAAGATTAAAATCTAGAGGAGGGATAGCTCTTCCGATCACTTTAACGAGCTGGAAGGCCAAAACTCGGCAAACTTTTCATATTTTACGAGTCAGATGAAAAGAGCTCAAAGAAGACTCGTCTTTTGAGGAACGAGTGATAAACAGGGATAGCAGCAAATTCCAGGTACAGGTTGGAATTTTCCAATCACGGCAGTGTCACAAGGATGGCTAGGTGAAATCACTCTTCGCAGCTGTTCCTCAAAATGGGTAAACAATCATATGGAGGTGAACGATCGGCCAAATGACAGTGGAGGTGGCAGGTGCAAACACGACCAAGGCTTTTATGGCTGATAAATTTACAATCACAAAGGTTATTTACCGGGATAGGTTCATTTTTTATTTAAAAATGAGCTTAAACTCTGGGGGAAACATTGCTCACTGCTTTTATTTAGTTTTTAACGAGCATGAAGACTGCGTTAAAACTGCTTGGATCTTGCGTTTATTTTTTAACGAGCATGAACTTTATGCTAAAACTGCTCGATATACCAGTCATAAGATAAGAATGTCTCCTGTGAGATCTCTATTTTTTATAGAGCTTCATCTTCACTAAGCTTTGCTCCCTCTCATCCTTTCTTTATGCAAGTTTGGAAACGGCTAATCCTACGAGTTTAAAGGGTTAGACCTACAGGTTTAAAGGGAGGACCTAAAAATTTAAAAAAACAAATAGTCGCCCCTTGCTTTCACTCCAAAAGGTTGCATGCCCCCAGGTATAAAATACAATTTCAAGGCTGCCCCTACTTATCCATCAAAACATTTGTTTTAAAGGGTGAGGCTTACCTCTTTCAGGTTACCCAAAGATTGTTCTGTTAATCTTTCAAACTGAACACTTCCTCGGCAATGTCTACCGAAATAGACAAGGGTGAATGACTGTTGTCAAACACGTAACTTTGACAAAAGAATCCTATTCTAGAACAACCCCTCTTCCAACCACGGACGGGGTACGGACTAGTCATATTCTCCCGCGGAAATTCTATCTTATACCCAAGGTTTTCTCTGCCCAAAGCAGACCAGGATGCATGCCCCCTGGGTTCCAGTCCCATCTTTCCGAATCACTCGCACTCATCGGGAAGGAGGACTGGGGTTGGAGACATTTCTTGATTGAATAGACCATTCAGGGTTGGTATGTGACTATTTGCAATGCATGATCCCGGAAATGAAAGTTGGTCTACGAGCTTGACCATTCTTCCTTCGTGTGGAAAACACATTACTCTAAAGAGTGAGGAGACTACAGCTCCCATGCAATATATATAGTCTCGTCCAAGGAGTAGGTTATAATCCAAGGGTCCTTGAATGACCATCACGTTCATTTGAACGGTCTTCCCTTTCAATGTAATAGGCACATTGGGGAGGATCCCTAATGGTCGACTGGTTCCTTTATCGAAACCCGAGAGATTTCTTATCTCAAGCAAAAGCGTCGGGGAACCCAGTGCTTTCCAAGCAATAGAGGAAAGGATACTCACAGATGCCCCTTCATCAATGATAGTCCCAGCCATTACCATTCTGTATATTTGGACGATGATTCTGAATGGTATACTGGCTGGTAACCGGGGTCTGCCTAGTTGGTTCCAATCAAAGGACACAACCAGGTTGCTTGGTGGTGGGACCGAATACACGGCCGGATACGACCCTGATGATGTTCCTTCCTGCGATAAAGGAATGGGCGCATTGCCCTGATGCTCATCAGAGTCTGTGTTGATGAAAAGAATCTGGATGGTGTCATCCTTATTCTCTTCAGTGAGGGTGTCATTTGAAGATGAATCTTCAGTGACGGTGTCATTTGAAGATGAAACCTCTGAAGGCGGAACCGGGTCAACTGCCGTTTCGACCTTTGGACTTTCATCCGGTCTGGATTCAGTAGGTTCATTTTCAATGACTGACGCTTCAGCTGACCACTTGAGCGGGCCAGCTGTATTTTCAACCAACGAAGGACTTGGCACGAGTTTTTTGTATCCAGGAGGAAGTCTTGACGGTGAAACCGGACGATCTTCCAAAACTCTCTTCGCTTCGTCTAAGAAGGGACAACGGTGTATGGCGTGATCGCCTTCACACAGTCTGCAGGGGGATCTTACTCCCCCTCTTTGTCTTGAACCTTCACTTTCGCTGGTTGACGGTAAGCATTCAACATGGCTATCAGAGGTTGATGCTCCCGAATTGTGCAAACGAGGGGACCAGTCCCTTAGTATCCGGGGAATACAGGGACAATCTCTATGGAAGTGGTCTCCTCTACATATGACACATGGCAATTTAGGCTCGGCCTGTGCTGTGTGTGGATTTTTGTCAGATGTCTTTTGCTTGCCCCCAGTCGCCTTAGGCTCCTTCTTCTTCTTCTCTTTCTTCTTCTTCTCCTTCTTCTCCATGGGAGCTTGGCTTTTGCCGGCTCTACCTTGCGAAGATGAAGGATTGGAGGAAGAGTTATAGGAAGTAGAAGGCAGGTGGGCAGCTCTAGACTGATCTAACTGTTGACTCGACTGTTCAGGAACCATGGTGTTCTGAACTACATTGGTTGAGAATAGCCAAATTGGCAGGCCAATTGTCAGTCCTGGAAGCGACAATGTGGCCATGTGGGGTGCACCAACTTCTCCCCAAGAGGAGAAAGGACTAGGATTTCCATCATGTGGAATTCCTTGGTTGGGGCGTTCCATGTTCTCAACCTAAAGATCAACGTAGGAATAGGAGGTGATTATGTTCCGTTTAAAATAAATTTTATAACGACGCTTTAGACACAACTTGCTTTTTCACTTTTTAAGAGTCGAGAAAAAGCTAAAGATGACTCTAGTCTCCTTCGATGTTTTAACGAGCCCAAAGTGACAAATGCTCGGATGGACTTTTTCAGTTATAGAGTTTGAAAAAGGCCAAAAGAAACTACTCTGGAGATCTAGGCAGAGGGTGTGCCAAACCTTTCGCAAAACCACAGAATACGTTTTACGGTACGGGTGGTCGATCTTCGTGAATGCTGTGTTCACTGCATTGCGATCAGTAGGGCGGCCGACACGGCTTCCTATGGATAAAGGCTTTATTCCTATAGGGGTCTCCCAATATATACGCGACGGTACGCGGGAGCACAAGTCCATATTGATACTTATCGCTTCACCGTGGAGGAATCACCCAACCACTCAACGCTAAGATATCACGTTTAACGACGCCGGAACACGTCTCTAGCTTAGACCTCTATGTGTTTGCATTATGTTTCAATGCGTTGTTATGTAAATTCAATTTATTTTAATGTTGATCTTGTTTAGCAGTTTGCCTTTATGGATCACCACGAGATGTATAATACAACTTCCTAAATGCAGTCTAAGATGATAAGCAAGCTTTTCAATCTTTCAACTTTGAAAATCTTAACTACTGAGGGAAAAGAAAGACATCATCTTTTCACACAGATCATAGAGCACACACTAATGCACTTTTTCCTAAATCAACATACAAGCTGTCAAAATGCACATGCACAATGCAGGTATTTCTTTTCTCTTTCTTAATGTTGATGTAAGACAAAAAGAAAGCTGTTGTATAATCTTGAATTCAATTTCAAGTGAAAGCAAACAAGCTTTTGTCCAAAATCAAAAGACACCTTAAGATTTACTTGTTTCAACACTAGAAATACATAAATTCAAACCATATGACGAAAGCAAAAGCTCAATCAGCTATGAACAGCAAACAAACTAACTCTTAAGATCAAAACGACACTTATCACAGGTCTAGATCTAAGAGGCCACAGCAAGACTAGTTCACTTTCGTTATGGGAAACTGCAAATGATGTAAGAAATACACAAAGAACAAATACAGTTTCTTTATACAACCGAGGCGGAATAGTGGCAAGGAAAGGTGGTTTCAGATAGGCACATTGACTGATAACATGCTGCAAAAACAAGGATGAAAACAGGGCAATAAACAGCAAGGAACCCCAGTTGCACAAGGCAAAACTGGTTCAGCGCAGGTAGTACACTGTTAGTTTGACATTCAGCGCAGGTAGCCCCTTCGGGACCTGCGATGAAATGCAGACTGCCTTCACAGTGCCTGCAATGAAGAGATAAACTTTCGTTTTTCTCAGTTTCCGGGTTACAGATTGCTCAAAAATTCACAGTTTTTGGCCAAATCAGAAGCTATCAATCAAGTACACACTAAAGGATGAAAAGGAGGATGAAAAGCTATCACTAAGAGCTGTTCAGAGTCCTTGTGGATCAGCTCTTCAAATCATAAACATGCCCAGAAAATGAGCTAGAGTAGCTGCCCTCTACTTTGCATTTGAAAGATTCAAATGCAGTTCGATTCGGTACTCCCTGTGTTTAGGAAATGAATAGCAAAAACAAAAACAACCAACAACATACGATCCCCAGTGGAGTCGCCAATTTGTTGTTGGGAAAAGTATCCAATACGGAATGACCCTATCCCACTCTAAGGGTGATAGTACCTCAGCAACAATCAAAGCAAAGCTATTTGAGATTACTTCTTTATGAGATGTAAAAGAGGGGAGAAAGAGATCCACTAACCGATGTCTTTCGCTAATGATTGATCCAATATTCTCTCTTTGCTGCTTGCTCCCAGCTCCTTGCTCTTTCACTGGCCCAGCTACAACAAGATCCTGCAAAATGGCAAGAGAGGGAAACTACAAGAAGCATACATTCATAATTGATTCAAGGATTAGAATAAATCAAATACACAAGTATAGCAACACATCATTGAGACACATGTATATAGAAGAACCTCAAATGCTTTATTAATGGAAGAAGTAAAGTTCAGGAAGTGATACAACCATAAGAGGCCCAATCCAGCATCACCTCCCAGCAGAAAGAAATCTCCTCTTCACCTCCTTCAAAGCAAATCACCCAATAGTTCTATACTCAAACTGGCAACAGCACTTCCTTACATTCACAAGATTCCAGCCTCCCTAGACCTCATGAGAGAGCTCTATATATAGGAGTTTTGGAGAAAGGATGAGTCATCTTGAGGCTGGCATGAAGCTGACTAGTGTCCTCTCTCACTTCAGTTATTCTTCAGTTCTTGAGTCCACTTGGAGGTTCTTTCTTCCACTTGGAGATCTAGACCCTCTTACTCATCACCAGTCGAATTCCCTGATCCAAGTGTCATTTTGGAAGCTTCCTGGGCATTGACACCTTGAGGAATGATTGTGCCACATGTCCCAACTCGCCTAGCGCAGGTAGCCTTCTTTGCAGTTGACATTCAGCGCAGGTAGACAGTGGAGCAGTTGACATTCAGCGCAGATGCTCAGTGGAGCAGTTGACATGATCCAGAATTAGCTTGTTTTTGAGTGTTTTCAGGTGGAGAACTGATATTCAGTGCTGTGGTTTGCTGACCTTGTTCCTCTAGGGGGAGGAACAACATGTTTAGGGACTTTGGATCCCTTAGATTATGGACATTTCATGCTTCATGCTGTAAGGCACAAAAATGTCTATAACACTAGTCATTCAACATTTATGTTGATATTATAGATATAGGAAAATGAAAGCCAAATGATCTAATTCCTAAATGAGGACAGGCCTCAGATTTAGTTTTCTATGATTACAAATCAAAATAACAAGAAGAATAGAAAGAACATGCAACCACTGTAAATAATATTTACATGAGATATTGTAGCAAAATAGAAATGTCAAGCATTTAGAAATTCTATCAACAATAAAACCTATAAGTAATTCTATCTATTTGCCTCTGATAGTATGTATATCTAAGAGGCAATTAGATTAGATAATGAAATCAATTCATATAATTGATCATGTCAACTATCTAAACCACTATTTCAAAATAGCACATGTTCAGAAATTGAAATAGAAGGAAAATGCAGAAATATCAAATTCAGATTATATAATAAAATGTTACAAAATAGGTTTTGGCATGTGATTCATGTGCAGACAAGTGTATAACAACCAATTTCCTTCTCTCTCTGAACCACTCAGCCTTCTGCCCCCTCTCAGATGAGAAAACAGGGGTTTTATACAAATGTTTCAATAATTGTTTTACATCAATGTCTAAAATACATATTTCAAAAATATTATTTAAAAATAGTTTCTCATTTCTAGTAAATAGTTTAAGATTTCAACTTTTCCCTTTAACTTCAGACTTAGGATTCCATGCTCATTAGTCTTCCATGGAGGTAATTTATCCAAATTATAATCCTTCACGAATAACGAGTTATGAATTAATAACAACAAACAAATAAACATATGAACAAAACCTGTAACTCTTCCTCATTTGTTAAATTTTCTCATAAAACTATTAAGGAAAAATTCAGATGTAAACATTATTCGCATACCTCACGTCCTTGAAAAGTTCTTGTTGTAAAAATCCTATTCATCTTTAAGTTACGCAATATTTTTCATAAGGATAAATTCGCTCCTCCGTGGTAAAACACTATAAATACCTTCAAACCATAATAACATATCAAGTTCTGGAGCATATGGGTTACAGGAGAAAATGCATAGGTGGAAGTAGGTTAAATCCAAAACCCTAAATGTTTTACACGGCTCCATAAAGTTGTTACAAAGTTGAATTGAATTTAGAATTACATATAAAGGCATCAAACTTGCCAACAAACATGTAATGGTTTCGAGATGAGAGTCATCTTTAATCGATGGTTGATACTTCCCATAACATGGAAAGTTGGAGGGAAGTTTAATGACCATTTATGATGCGGTGAAAACTTAACGGTGAGTTTCATTTAATCGGATGATGGCCATTCCATATCGGGTCGTAAGGTGGTGGTGATTTAACCTCCCTTCTCTGCCCCCGAAGACCTTAAAACGAATGAGTGGGGCCTCATATTTAATACGATAACGTTTATATTTAATATGGATTTTATTGAAAACTTAGTATAATGTTTATATTTAATATTGGTTTTATTCAAAACTTAATATAAAGGTGGTGGTGAGTTAATCTCTCTTCTCTGCCCCGATGGCCTTAGAACGAATGAGTGGGGCCTCATATTTAATACAATAACGTTTATATTTAATACGGGTTTAATTGAAAACTTAGTATAATGTTTATATTTAATACTGGTTTTATTCAACACTTAATATAAAGTTTTCGAAGCCTTTGTTCACTACTATTAGCTCATTTTTCAATAACCTTATTAAAAAATGGTATTTTAAATATTTCCTAGGAACCCCTTTAAATAAGGAATAAATGATTTCTGCATTTGTTTTCCACCTAGGGTTCAGATATCTATGGAAGTAAAAGTAAAGGTTAAAATTTTATGAGTAATTCACAATAAGATCAATGGTAATATTACATGAGGTAAAAATAGAGATTTAACATTCATGAAAGTCTATTTTCAATATTCATTACATACGTTGTTTAGGAAATTCAACCCTCCAAAATATATAGGGATTTAAAGTATTTGCATAATAAATAATTAGTTTGTATATCTAATTCCCTCATTTTGTGGGCAATGTTTCCTTATTTTTAGGGTTCTTAGTTATAGTAATAATAATTTAATTATGTTTTAGGCACATATACTAGTTAGTGTTATTTAATATTTTAATCATTTGTATTTTGAATTTTTATGTCATATATAGAATCAAAATAATAATTAAGTATTTCATATACATATTCATAATATGGCATTTCTTTAATGTCGCTTAGCCACAAGCCCTACTTACTTTTGTTTTTTTAATCCCTTCTACTCATTTCCCTTTTGTGTTTTAGGGAGTGATTTGAATCATAGGAGCATGATAAGGAGTCAAATGGCAAGGAAACATAAAGCAATACCCTCAGAGGAGACCTAGTTCTAAGGAGGGTCATTTTGGTGAGGGTGTGCCTTCATTTTGGAGTATAAAGAAAATTGGGTGATATCCTAGCAGAATTTCTATGATCAACTGAAGTTAACAAAGTAGGATTTAGGTCGTTTGAACATGCTGAGAGAAGAGACAACCGACCCTTCCACAGTTGTCGATGCTCTTTGTCGATACTTTACTATTCTAGTTGGGATAAACAAAATTATAAAAAACCTATCTACTACCAGGTACCAAATAAGGTCACGTTTGGTAGTATGGATCACCAAATACAAAAGCGTGTCTTCGTTACCTACTATTGAATGGGACAAGTTGGTAAAATTAAATAATAGCTTCAAACGCACCATTGCAGTTGAGAAACTCACTATTACCTCATAGTCTGTTAAGCCCGTTCAGGCTATGTAGTCTGTTACGGACCAACCTAAGGAACTGGAGCCACGATTCCTCCTTTTTAAATTAGCCTTAAAATCCATGAATGGAACCTCCACAACTTTATGTGAGATTCTAGTTCCTCTCATGATATTATGCCCAAAGAAATCATAGAGAAACTTGGGTTAAGTATAACCCAGGAGTATTGGTCCTAATTGTATTGTCAGAAGATAAAAATATGAGAATGGTTTTCTTACAGTGGATCTATATTGGATGAAATGTTGATTTATTCTATGACTAATGAATTCACTGTTACATTTTCGGATGCGGCGCAGGACTGGTAAGAGCTAGGGTTTTAAGAATATTCAAGAATTGAATGCCATGGAGGGGCGCAAAGGGGGGAGCTCCACTCCCTCCTACAGTCAAGCAGAAGCCAGTCGAGGTAAGAAACCGTTGGAGACGGCTAGAGGTCTTTCAGGAGAAGGGAAAAGGAACAGTGACAAGGCACAAGATTTGACCAATTCAAGGGAGGACAACAAATAAACTAAAATGAGGAAGAGGACAAGAAACAGAAAGCAGAAAAAAAAAAACACAAAAGGGTCCATGTAAGCCTAAGGCTGAGGTCACACCCAGAGTAGTTCTAAATGATCTTGCACTGTAGGTGCACAGGGATCACATGCGTACCTATGCTATCATTTGTAAATTCATGGGATTATGGCCCATTGAGAAGGCGCCGCAAGCATGGATTAAATACCACTGGAAACCTAAAGGAGGCATAGACCTACATCTTGGATCAAAAGGTTTCTTCACGGTAGTCTTCACAAATATAGAGGACAAAGACAGGGTGTTTGAAGGAGGGCCCTACTTCTATGTAGCTCCAGGCCTTTATATGCGGCCTTGGATGATGAATTTTGTATCGGAACACAAAACTTTCACTTCGGTACTGATCTGGTAAGACTCTATTCCCTACCTCTAGATTACTGGCAAACTAAATCTTTATCTGCAATAGGAAATAAATTAGGGCATTTTGTCAAAGCATCTGAGGCAACCAGAAGGGGAAAATACACTTCCTTCGCCCGAATATGTGTGGAGATGGATCTCTCTGGAGCTCTGCCGAATGAGGTCATCCTGGAAGTTTTTGATGAAGAATGGGTGCAAATAGTGGATTACGAACATATTCCTTTCAGATTTCGAAGGTGCCATGAACATGGGCACCTATTTAGAGATTGCCCTCTTAGTAAAATAGAGACCAAAAGTAAAGCTACCACAGTGAAAGACACTGAAAGCTTTCACAAAATGGGATATAGAGGAAAGGGGGGTAAAAGGGGGCCAAAGAAAAATCAAACAGAGGGGCAACAGGCCAGTCCGAACAGGTTCCAAGTATTAGAAGAAGAGGAAGAGACAACAAAGGTAGATCAGGAAATGGAGGGAAGCCCAGGGGATAAAGATAAGGAAGAAAATAGTGTGAAAACACAGGGTACTTATAAATAGAAAGGGACTACGTGGAACAACGAGGAACTGGAAATGGACCAATAAATGACCCCGAGTGAGATGGAAATGGAGGATCATGAACTGTAGGATATTCTTGACAGAGAACACTTAGATCTAGAAGGATTCTTGAAACAGGGAACCATGGGAGGGGTGGACTCATTACCTCAAGAAGAGTTTAACAGAGTGTAGCAGTTGTTCCTATGGAGAACTCAGACTAACGAGTTGGAAGGACAAAGACACACTGAAAGGCAGGGCTACGAAGGGGTGAAAATTATGAAAACCACACCAGGACTAGCTCCCAGGAATCCAGGAAGGAAAAGCAGTAGAAAAAACTAAATAAGTTATTGATGGAATGTGGAAAACTAATGATAGATTCAGGTAAGATGGAAGATCTAACCAGCTACTCCTTTACAAATATTTCATAATGAAGTTAACATCTTGGAATATCAGAGGTCTAGGAAGTAAAAGGAAACAAAGGCTACTCAACAATAGAATGAAACAAGAAGCTCCAAACATGATATTTATCCAGGAAACTAAATGTTCCATTCAAAAAATAAAGGAAATACACAATAAATATGAGTTTCTAGAAGTAAAAGCAGATAAGACAGTAGGAGGTATCCTTACTCTTTGGAACTCCCAAAATATTGGCATTATAGATGTTGAGGCATCTAGGAATTATTTATCAGTGGTTATTCAGCCTGTGGGAGACAGAGAGATGTATTTAATTACAAATGTTTATGGCCCTCAAAGACCTAATGATAAACTCAGGCTTCTAGATTCTCTTGTGGAAGTAAGAGGCAGACATGTAGGAATACCATGGATAATGGGCCATGATCAAATCCCTTACAAAGAAAAAAGGTGGGACCAGAACTTTAAGCAAATACTCTATAGAATTTTAGAATTTTCTAGACAACATGAAGCTAGTTGACATAGATACGAGTAATGGCCTCTTTACATGGAACGATAAGAGAGGAGGAGAGTCTCAAGTAGCCTCAAAGTTAGACAGATTCCTTATCTCAGAGGACCTCATGCTCACAGGTATGGATATGACAGTGAGAATTATCCCCTTCGGTGGCTCGGACCATTGGCCTGTCCAACTTGAGGTTCAGGGCATTGGCACCCCCAAGAACAAACCTTTTAGATTTGAGAATATCTGGCTCACCCACCCAGATTTTATTAGCAACATTGCAAAATGGTGGACAGAGGATCTGCAGATTCAGGGTACGAGAATATTTCTACTACACAAACGACTAAAACATATCAAGCTCAGACTCAAAGATTGGAAAAAGAATGAGTTTGGCAATATTTTTGAAGTGAAAAAAGCTGTCGAAGGTAAAATGCAGGAAATCAATCAAGCCCTTATCATGGATGGCTTTAATAGAGCAAGGAACGATCAAGCCACCAAGCTTCATCAAGACTGGGAGAACTTATGTAAGCAAGAGAAGATATTTTGGAGACAAAAATCAAGAGTTCAATGGCTAAAAGAAGGGGAGAGAAACACAAGGTTTTTCCATAGATCCACAATGGAGAACAGGTCGCATAATAGGATCTCAACGATCAAGGACTCCGAAGGTCAATTACTCAATACCCATGAAGACATAGAAGCTGTGTTGGTTCAACACTTTCGAAGTATAGCAAAGGAGACCATATTATATAGAGCTCATTTTATCAGGGACTTCACTAAGCACATTCCTAAGCTAATAACAAGAGAAGATAATTACAATCTCAATAGGCAGGTGAATGAAGAGGGGGTTAGAGATGTTATCAAAGAAATGCAGAATGGAAAAGCGCCTGGCCCTGACGGTTTCAATGTCGATTTCTTTAAAGCTTGCTGGAACATTGTCAAGCAAGATATTGTGAATGTCGTGGAGGACTCCAAGATGAGTAGAGCCATTCTGAAGATGCTCAATACATCCTTCATCTCTTTGATCCTGAAACAGGACATGCTCTAACTCCATACAAATTCAGACCCATAGCTTTGTGCAATGTGGTGTGCAAGATAATATCCAAAGTAATTGCCAATAGACTCAAACCCCTTCTTCTCACTCTTGTTACTGTGGAGCAAACATGTTATGTGGAGGGCAAACAAATTCTCGATAACATCATCCAAGTGCATGAGGTGGTTAATTCATTATTAAGTAATAGGAAGGTGGGAATGATTATGCAATTGGACATAGCCAAAGCTTATGACAAGTTGAATTGGACCTACATCAGGAAGGTCCTTCTAGCCTTTGGATTTGACCACAACTGGGTAAGGTGGGTTATGGCCCTGTTGACTTCATCTAGTTTTTCAATTCTGGTTAATGGTTCTCCTTCTCATACTTTTAAACCTTCAAGAGGCCTCAGGTAGGGAGATCCTCTCTCCCCCTTTCTTTTCATCCTCATGATGGAAGGACTTGGTCGATCTATCAAGCATGCTAAAGAAGTGGGTACTATCTAGGGTCTCAAACTCTCCGATACTGGACAGGCTTTGACCCATCAGCAATTTGTAGATGACACCATGCTTCAGAGCATCCCCACGGTAAAAGAGGTGCTAGCATATAAACAAATCCTAAGTGACTTTTCCATGGCAGCAGGTACAGAGGTAAGCCTCTCCAAATCTAAGATTTTCTTCTTTAATACTAATTTTTCTATTCAACGGAATATCTCCAGAATTCTGGGCTTTCAAAGAGATGTGCTACCTTCCAAATACTTGGGCATTCCACTAACTAACAAACCTCTGCACAAGAGTATTTGGGAGCCAGTGATTAACAAGATGCAAGACAAGACTCAGAAATGGACAATTAGATCTTTGAACTTGGTAGGCCAACTGATGCTTACAAAAGTTGTCCTTCAATCAATTCCCATATTCATGCTTTCATCCCTTCCAGCTCCAAAAGGAGTCGTGCATCAATTTATAATCATTCAAAGAGACTTTATTTGGGGTAAGGGGGAGGAGAAAAAGAAATGGGCCTTGGTAGCTTGGGAATTTATCTCAACAACAGTCTTAATTTGATAAAGCGAATTGGTATGTTTTTCACTCTCACACTAATTTTGATGACCAATAATAATATTCTTAGAAAATTTAGGATATTGAACAAGTTCATTATGATGGTAGGGTATCTTCCCTTTATATGATTTTTGATGGGAGGAAACTATATAACTCATTAGGGGACCATGGTAACTGTAAGTCCGAATTTGACAGAATCTTTCATATTACATGTAAGGAATGGAGTTGTTGGAGAAAAAGTGAAGCACGAGGATATTAATAGAATAATATTTTAGTAAATGCCAACAAAATCCATGACAAGAAAAAAAATGACAATATCACACATTTAGAACTGGAACAATTGGGGAGTCATGTACAAAATGACGAGGATCAAACATATCACCCAAGAAATGAGGTAGACAAAGAAATATTTGTGTCATATCAACGTCAAGATCCCAAATTTACTTCAATCTATAATGGGAAAATAATAAAACAAGAAGGTTTTCACATGAGTAGATTTCCTAGGTATCCTAGCGCAGATAATCAAGAGAGAAATGAAGAAAGGTATGAGCAAGCAATAGAAAGTAACTACTACTTCAATTCTAACAATATTATTTTGGACTCTTATGCTAAAAACAGACGTGATGGAAACACTTTGGCCTATCAGTAGGGCAATGGTTCACTAGCCTTAAATACATTTACCAATGTCTATTACATTTCTTAGAGATATACAAATGATATAAATAGGTCACAATATAGTAAAAATGATTGCACAACTGCTGGTCAGATAGAAAGCAAGGGTGATCCTAATCAAAGTGCAAAAGATGGAAGTGATTACACTGGGAATAGTCCTCAAAGGGAAGATAATTTATAATCTTTAAGTAATATGAATCACTAGGGATATGGCCATCTGAGTACAATGGGTACTAGTTCAAGTGAAAGTTTTGGAAATGATATGTTGAGAATTCCCCCTAGGTACATGTTCCAGTAGGCAGTAGGAATGAATTCAATGAACCAGTGGCATGTAGAAAGTGTTAGATGAGACTCATCTCTAAGAGGAATAGTGCAAATGAATTCTCATGGGGCAAAAGGCTCTTGAACATGCAGACTTAGCATAATCAAAGGTGCTTAGGACAAGCTCACAAAATAAAACTATGAACACATGAGAGGTATTAAATTTATTCGATGTATTTGGACTCGAATGAAATACCTAATCTATGAATACTACGGATCCTTCTAAGAAGTTTAGTTTTTCAGTATTGTGCATCCTTTTTCCCAATTGAAAATAATTCATGCTTAGATTGATATCATATGCTTGATTTGTTTGTAGCTCTTTTGTAATAAGCAGTTGTTTCTTTTGCAGGATGTTTTGAATTCAAGTTTACAAACCAATTTAAGATAACTACTAGGAGGAGGACATAATAAATACTTTGGCATAGGTTATGCTTTTGCAAACTCATATTTATTTGAGAACCACACAAAAATATATGGTTCAAACAAGCCAACATCTTTATCAAGATAAGGTTTTGGTTCTTGTTTTGTTCTTAAGTAATTTGTGTATTTGTTGTTCCACCAACTTTTACTAGTTTTCTATAATATAATATACTGAGATGTTCAATTTCAGCTTATAAATTGTTTCTATCCATCCAAAACGTTCTTGATCTTCTAAGCAAGTTAGATAATCCAAATGAAAGTGACACATTAAAGCACACTATATTTAGTGAGTAGAATGCATCTATTGATCTCAATGAATCTTCTTCACTTGATGTTTCAGTTACTCATTTTGGTCATAACCAGTCGCCAATAACTCGCTCTTCTCAGGGATTTGGATTTAGACTGGCTTCACCAACCCAACTATTGCAAAGGATGAAAAATTGGTCTTTACAAAAAAGTGCAGCTATGCAAGCTACCGATGTAATATTGGATAGGCATATTCATCCATCAAAAGGATAAAGTGCCCACAAGAGTGTAGCTTTAGAAACTCATAAAGATTCTTTATCAAACGTAGGTGATGATGCCACAACTGAAGTAAAAATCAAGCAAGTGACCACCTCCACAATATCATTAAGTGTTCCCTCTAAATCATCACCAACATGTGTAAAAGAGAATGTTGTAAATTTGGAAAAACCTCCATACTTCACAACCTTTGATAGTCATCCTTCAACTCAGTTAGAATATATTCAACACCTAAATTCCACTGTATAACTTATATCAATTCCTTAATCAATAGTTCCACGTGTAGTTACCCAAATACATACCAACATATAGGTAATATTATCACCACTCATAAACTTCAAAGCTCACAAGATGTAGCTGTTGTAGGGAAAATAATACCAAGTTGTTATTTAGCGGCACCATCTACAATTTCTTAATTAAATTTTGCTATAGAAAGGGAAACTAAGATGTGGGGTTATCTCACCCACTCAACTTGACCTTTTAGTTGAATAAATTATCAAAATTATTTACTGATTAGGTGCTCAAAATTATGCTCAAAAATCAAAGTGTCAGAATCTTTTCAAACTCATCTTTAGATTGAATAGCTCCTCATTCTGAATCCAACAATGTGAACGACACCCAAATCTGAGTTCGTATGTAGAAGATTGAGCAAGTCAAATTTCAAGTTTGACTTGTCTATGTGGTAGGATTGGGTGACATGGAAAGGGACCCAGCGAATGGGGAAGTGCCAAGTGGCAGGTTTCCACTACGTCCTGCATATCCCATATCTGAAAAAAAAAAGAGGCGTAGGTCAAGAATCGGCCCCCGCAAATCACACCGAAACCCCATTGTTATTATTTGTTACCACTGATAAATTGTTGATTGTGATACACTATCAAACGCATGATTTTATGTGTTGCAGTTTAGTGTCCCAGTGGGTCTGTCATATCACATTTGTTATGTCCCCATAGACGATTATTGATTGTGATGAGCACCCCAATCGTGGGAATTTTATATGACACAGTTTAATACCCCGGCAGGTTCGCAACATTGCTGATATTATCGTAGTGTGTCGTCGTGTTGAACTTCACCAAATTCAATGAGCGGGAGGTTCCAGACGCAGGAATTTTATATGTTGCATTTAGTTATCATGTTGGATATGCAATACTGCATCACAACATTTTGTTGTGTTAAGAGCCCGCAAAGCTTGATGATTGTGATTGCGATAAGACCAACAAATTATAGCTCACCGAATGGCGAATTCCTCGCTCTATTAACAGATTTTGGAGCAGAAATGGGGTTTTTGGTCGTTTTTAGAGAATTTTGTGGAACAAATAGTGGAAGAACTAGGAGAAGTCATAAATTATTCAGTTCTTATCCAAATTGGATGCAAAAAGAGACTAGATAGCCATTTTTGAGTATTCTAAACTCATTGAGACAGGTTTCAGAGGCATTTGAGCATTGTAAACACACTTTTATTGTAATTTGAGCATAATAGAGAGGCCCAAGCCATTGGAAGCTGGACCAAGGAGACGTAGCCCAGGAGGGGTGAACTCCTTTATCATGTGTTTTTTGTGTGATGTATTTTGATGTTCTTTGTTGATATTTTTATTTTTTTCAACAAATATCTTTATGTTGAATTGTTTATAACATTTACATAAGAAACTCTCATGGGAATCAATTAATTAAGAAAAAGTATTTAATCCTCAAGCACTTGATAAGAAAATGATAAGAATCTTGGGTTTTATTCTGAATGGGGAATTAGCACAACATTAGTAATCTGCTCCATTTTAGATCAAGTTGGTATCAGAGCTAGGTTTTTGCTTACTAGATTTTCTTTGTGAAAGAAGGATTTAATTGTTTGCAAGTTTATGTCATGCTTACAAGGTTAAAACTCAAAAGAGAAGAAGGAAAGATGGTTGAAATCCCTATGGTTGGCTCAAGGAGAAGAAGAGAAAGGTTGCAAAATTCTTCTACACCAGTACATCCTCAAGTTGCAAAATTTGCAGTTGAATCTCCAGAGATCATGTTCATGAAGGAGAACGTATCATCACAGAAGATGAGAATACCTTCAAAAAGTATTTCTTTGTTATGACATAGATGGTTAAGGTCCTCTATGAAGAGAGGAAGAGCAGGGTACAATGAGAAAGTTCTAAGCCTCCCAATGGAGAAGGATCTTCAGGAGCAGGTAATGGAAAAGAAGATAAAGGAAAAGGAGGTAATGGGAATGGAGGAAAACCTCCACCATCTCCACCATCTTCTTTATATTCTTCTTTGAAAACATATTCACCCTCTTCCACTAATACCACCGCTACTCATACTCATCATCATTCTTCAAAAGGAACTGGTAAATCACCTTGTCTAAAGATTGATGTTAAATTCGAGTTGCCTATGTACAATGGTGAAGTGAATGTAGAGAAGCTGGATATCTGGATTCATCAGTTGGAGGTGTATTATAGAATTCAGCACCTTCAAGAGGATGATATCAAAATTCAATTGGCTCCATTCAAAATGGAGGGTGCAACACTTGTATGGTGGGAATCAAGGACTCAAGATGAGATTAAAAAACATGGTAAGATCTCTATTTCTTGGACTGATTTCATTGCTGCTATAAAAAGACAGTTCTACCCTTTAGCTCATATGCAAAAAACTTTCATGAATTGTCAAAATTTCAAACAGTTAAAAGGTCAAAATGTGCAAGAGTATACTCAAAAGTTTAGTAAAAGAGCTCTTATGCTAGGAGTAGACTTACAGTCACAAGATACTTTGTTGAAATACATAGGAGGATTGCATATCTATCTTCGACATACCATTATTATGTTTAGTCCCACGAATCTTGATGAGGTCTGCATTCAAGCTACACACCTCGAAGAAAGAGGGAAAAATGTACAAGAAGAAGGTAAGAAGAATCAATTTCAGAGTGGTGAAAAAGGAAAGAAATTTAAAGAAAAGAAGAAGAAGAATGCTTCTATTAAGAAAGAAGAGGAGAAACCTGCGTGCAAGAATTGTTCCAAAGAGAGCCATGATGAAGCGCATTGCTGGAAGCTTCATCCAGAATTAAGACCGAAGAAATTTAACAATAAATGGAAATAGATGACAAACGCCGATGCACAACAAGAATTGGGTTTTAACTCAGGAGATGAAACCAAGATTGCAGCCACAGTCACTAAGGGAAAGCCATGGCAAAAGACTCAAAGAGGAAGCCATGCAAGCACCAACGCAGCAAATAAATCTAAAAATGATTCGAATGAGGAAACAAATTTGAGTTGTTCCATATTAGAGTTATTTCCAAACACACCAAGATTGATCAAGATTGATATGTTGTTTGACAGTGGATCTCAGGAAAATTTAATTTCTACAAACTTGGCCAAGAAGTTGAATCTAGAAATCGTGCCTCATCATAAACTGTATCCATTGGTTTGGATAACCAAGGATGCCAATTTTCAAGTCACATAGAAATGATTTTTTAGGTTTTCAATCACTTCCAATTTCATTGATGAAGTCAAATTAGACGTTTTGCCTTTGGATATTTCTGGGATTGTGTTGGGAAGCCCGTATCTGTATGACAGGAAAACTGTTTTCCATAGATTTGAGAACAAATATCATTTGTTCAACTATGGTGTGGAGTATATTGTGAGAGCCCATCGCAGAAAACTTAGTCTCTCTTTAGAAAGCGCAGGGGAAATGAAGCAACTGGTCAATTCTAGCAAGAGTCTCGTGCTCCTTATGATCAAGCAAAAGAATGGCTCAGAGAACGAATCCTTTGCAGGTTGTGACATGAATCTGAAATCTGAATTGGTTGATGTGGTCAATAAATATGGGGACATGCTTCAAGAACCAAATGGATTGCCACCAAAAAGAGGAATTCAGCCCAAAATTCAACTACAATAGGACTGTCCACTCTCAAACATCAATATGTATCGAATGTCAATTCTAGAATGTTTAGAAATTAAGAAAAAAGTCAAGGAATTGTTGGATAAAGGTGTAATTCGTCCCTCGACTTCGCCATGTGGTTCACCAATTTTATTGGTACCAAAAAATGATGGAACCTGGTGCATGTGTGTAGATTATTGAGATTTGAATAAGATTACAATAAATAATTGATACCCACTACCCAAAATAGATGATTTACTAGAGCAATTGAAAAATGAAAAATATTTCACTAAATTAGACTTGAGAAGTGGATATCATCAAGTAAGAATAGTTGAGGAGGATATTTGGAAGACCACTTTTAAAACTAAACAGGGATTGTTTGAGTGGTTGGTTATGCCTTTCAGTCTTTGTAATGCTCTAGCTACATTCATGAGAGTTATGAATGATGTTTTAAGATCACTTCTTGATGAGTTTGTAATTGTTTATTTAGATGATAGAGTCATGATCTGGATTACCCACGGTTTCTAGTTCACTAGAAACTGTGGGTAATCCGGATCATGACTCTACAAAAAACTTCCACAGAAGCTTGAAATCTAACATATTTAGATGATATTTTGATATTCAACAAATCACAAGAAGAGCATATAAAAAATGTGAGGAAAGTTTTGGATATCTTGAGAAAAGAACAGTTATTTCTGAAGATGTCTAAATGTGAATTCGGGAAAAATTCCTAAGTGTATTTGGGCCACATAGTTGGAGGAGGTGAGCTGAAGATTGACCACTCTAAAGTTTCGGTCATTGTGAATTGGCCAATACCCAAATCAGTCACAGAAGTAAGGAGTTTTTTGGGAGAAGCACAGTACTGGAGGAAGTTTATTGCTAACTTCTCCTCCATAGCAGCTCCACTACATGCTTTGACCAACGTGAAGGTTGTCTTCTAGTCAAGAGGCAAATAACAAAAAGAATTTGATGCTTTAAAACAAAAGATAAGTTCAACCCCAGTTTTAACATTGCCGGATTTGAAACAACCATTTGAAATACAAACAAATGCAAGTGACTACGCCATTGGTGTAGTTCTTTTACAACATGGTAAACCCATTTCATTTCATTATGAGATTTTTAATGGTGTTGTTATTAACTATCCTACATATGATAAAGAGCTTTAAGCATTGGTACAAAGTGTGAAGAAATGGAAGCATTACTTAATGGGAAAAGAAACCATTATTCACACCGATCATCAGACTCTGCAATATCTGCAATCTCAAACTAAATTGCAGTAGTCAAGGCACTTTCATTGGATGGGAATTTTATAGAAATTCCACTTGGTAATCAAGTACAAGAAAGGTATTTATAACATTGTTACTGATATGCTTTCTAGACTAGCTACTAATGTAGCCATTTTTCTCAAGAATCATTCTGTTATGCCTGAAAGTGATGTTGAACAATACACACAGGATGCTGACTTTCAAGAGGTATATTTAAACTTGAGTCAAGGCCACCAAGTTGAGGAATTAGACTACCATGTACATGATAATTTGTTGTATCATTTGGGAAAACTTTGTGTTCCATAGGGAGAGAGAGTAAATGTCACAAGGGAAGCACACACTTCTCTTATTGTTGGACATTTCAGTGTAAGTAGAACAACGAAAAATCTTTAGAGGTTTTTTTATTGGCCTCGTATACTTGAAATTGTGTCACCTTTTATCAAAGGTTGTTCATTGTGTGCAGTCAATAAGCCTAGTAATAGGAAACTAGGATTATACACACCACTTCCAGTGCCTTCACAACCATGGGAAAGTGTTTCTATGGATTTTGTAGGAGGTCTTCCTTTATCAAGGAAAAGTCATGATTATTTGTATGTATTTGTGGATAGGTTCAGCAAGATGTGCATATTAATGCCTTGTAAAAAGAAAATTACAACTGAATAAACAACTCAACTTTTCTTTCAAAATGTATGGGTTCATTTTGGATTGCCTACTTCTATTGTAAGTGATCGTGATTCTCGATTTGTTGGGAATTTGTGGTCAAGTTTATGGTACTTGATGGACACCATGTTGAAGAAAAGTACAGTGTTTAATCCACAAATAGATGGTCAAACTGAAGTGGTTAACAGGACAATTATTAATTTTCTAAGAGGATATCGTAGCAAACATCCTAATTTGTGGGATGAACCGTTGCATTATATTCAACATGCTTACAACCAAGTAAAACACTCTTCTACTCTAACTTTGCCTTTTGAGGCATGTCTTGGTTATTTGCCTAAATCGCCTTTGGATTTAATCTTTGAGAAAGATGTAGCTATATATGGACATAGTGACATAGGCAGAGAAAAGAAATTCATTGAGAAAATTCAGTTGATTCACCAAACAGTTCAAGAACAACTAGAAAAGAGTCAAGGCAAATATAAGGTAAGGCATGACAAGAATCATGTTGATCATCAGTTTCAAGTACGTGATGAAGTTTGGCTATACATTAGCAAGGAAATTCTTCAAGGTGAAGGTAAAAAGCTAAAATCAATTCATTATGGTCCATTTAAAATTCTAGAAAATATTGGTAATAATGCTTTCAAGCTTGATTTGCCTTCATATATGCAAATATATTATGTTGTTAATGTTGAAAATTTGAGATTGTATGAACCTCATTTGATTGCATATCAAGGAGAGAATGTTCAAATTCCATCTAAAGAAGACTAATCTCCAAAATTCCTTGATGTGATTCAGCAAGACATTATACTTAACAGAAGGACAAGGACAACTAAAAGGGGAAGTATTGATTATCTTCGGGTGGGTCTCAAAGGTACACATCCATGAAAGGCCAAATGGATTGAAGTGGGGAAGGTGAGGGAACATTACCCTCATCTGTTCAATAGTTGAATATAAATCTTTTGGGGTCTAGAAGGCTTCCAGTGGGGAGAAGTGATCAAGTGCTCAAAATTATGCTCAAAAATCAAAGTGTTAGAATCTTGTCAAACTCAGCTTCAGATTGAAGAACTCGTCATTCTGAATCCAACGGTGTGAATGACACTCAAATTCGATTTCGTATGTAGAAGATAGAGCAAGTCAAAGTTCAATTTTAACTTGTCTATGTGGCAAGATTGGATGACATGGCAAGGGTCCTAGTGAATGGTGAAGTTCCAAGTGGCAGGTTGCCACTGGGTCCTGCATATCGCATATCGGGAAAAAAAAGAGGCACAGGTTAGGAATCGACCCCCGCAAATCGCACCGAAACCCCGTTGTTATTATTTGTTACCAATGATAAAGTGTCGATTGCGATAGATTGTCGAAAACGGGATTTTATGTGTTTCAGTTTAGTGTCCTGACAGGGCCGTCATATCACACTGATTATTTCCTTGCAGCTAATTGTTGATTACGATGAGCACCCCGAATGTGGGAATTTTCTATTATAGTTTAATACCCTGGCGGGTTTGCAACCATTGATATCATCATAGTGTGCCGCTATGCTGAACTTTGTCGATTGCAAGGAGCGGGAGGTTCCATAAGCGGTAATTTTATATGTTGCAGTTAATTATCCTGTTGGGTCCGCAATACCATATCTCATCGTTTTTTTGTGTTAATAGAATGCAACACTTTCCGATTATGATTGCATAATTCCAGCAAAATATAGCCCATCAAATGGTGCATTCCTCACTCTATTAGTGGATTTTGGAGCGGAAATGGGGTTTTTGGTCAGTTTTAGAGCATTTTGTGGAACAAATAGTGGAAGAACTGGGAGAAGTCATAACTTCTTCAGTTCTTATCCAAATTGGATGCAAAAAGAGGTTATATGGCCATTTTTTAGTATTTTAAACTCATTGAGACAGGTTTTAGAGGCATTTGAGCATTGTAAACACACTTTTGTTGTAATTCGAGCATAATAGAGAGGCCCAAGCCATTAGAAGATGGACCAAGGAGATGTAGCCCGGGAGGGGTGAACTCCTTTATCATGTGCTTGTTGTGTGATGTATTTTGATGTTCTTTGTTGTTATTTTGCTGTTGTTTAGCATATATTTTTAAGTTAAATAGTTTATAACATTTACATAAGAAACTCTCATGGGAATCAATTAATTAAGCAAAAGCATTGAATCCTTAAGCACTTAATAAGAAAATGATAAGAATCTTGGGTTTTATTCTAAATGGGGAATTAGCACAGAATTACTAATCTTCTCCATTTCAGATAATTTACTTGTTCAAGATGGCCTTGGTAGAAGCCATAAACTTATGTCTGTAAATAACAACTTGCCTTTCTCAAGGAGTTTTGATCAGGGAGTACAAGAGTCTCAATCAAACTCTGCACATCATCTACCACGACCTTCTAGAATGCCTTAGACAGTTGAGCTTTCAAAGATACTTAATTCCATATAAACTGCTTTGGCATCTGAAAAGGATGTCGTTAGGAGATGAGAGGGTATTTCTAAATAGTTTTGACTAATTTTGACCATCAATTGTCAGGCCTCCAAATAATTTACAACCCTATATGTCATGTTTGGATAGATATATGAAATTCGACATGGTAGGAAAGCCAATAGCTTCAATGCATGGCCAAATCATTAGACCATATATAATTACTTCTCAGTAGCCACCCTCTATGGGGGTGTTGTCAAAACAAGAAAGTTCATTTTAGTAGATGTCTTATGATAGAATTGAATTGAGTGTGAGTCCTAGTCCTCAAACCTTAGTGAGGGGTCTGCTAATAGCAGCAACCACATTGCCACTTTAGAAATTTGGAGAAAGTCCTTAGTTGTCCATATTACAGTCTCAAAGGCAATATCAAAGACAATTTTTATTGTCAAAAATTCATTCATGCACAACTACATTTGTTTCCTCCATTTTTCATCAAGTATTAGTGCTCATAAGTAAGAGCAAAGAAATCCCACATCTGGAAAAGATTCCTAGTCGCAAGTAAATCTTTGTGCTACATGTCCACCTACCCATCAACAAAGTGTTTCTTTCAGTGATGATCATGTCGAGAGTGAAGCCCCTTAACCATATGATTCTCCTCACCATCAATATATTTCTTCTAGCAGGATGTCACCAATGACAACCATGTCGATTAATTTTGATAGAAAAGAAGTGAAAAGATTATAGATTGCAGATGTTGGCAGCGGTGGTAAATCTCCAAATAAGAAGAAAAAATCCATCGATCAAACAATGAACCTTCATTATGGGATAGGATAGTCCAAATTTGGGACTACACACAAGACAACACAACAACAAGTATCTTTTCCAGTCGATTGTGAGGATGCTTCATTTTTCTCAAGGAATCAAAGAGAGATGTGAAGAAGCCTCCAATAAAGGCATGGCTTCAATTATGCAGAATCAGTTACAAAATCAAGGATACAATCATAATATTATGGATCTTCATAGTTGTCTTCAAGAGTGGGTGATAGAAATCATTTCACTCAACAAATTTTGAATTCCATATTAATGTAGTTTTGGCCTCATACTAGTGAGAGACTCTTAGCCTTGCAAGTTGCTACCATGTATAAGAGTTTATGTGAATTTGGAATGCCTAGAACTTTAAAATTTCAACAGATTCCTTTGGGGAGAATTCTTGAGCATCTGTTCCCTGGATCAATATTAGAACCAATAATTACTAGCCACGCTAGTCAGTCAAACATGAAAGATGTTGAATCTACAGTAATTGTGTGAACCCCAATAGTTGTGTCATTGCCAATGATGGAGGGACACACTGCATATCAACACCAATATTATTTATCTAAAGCAAAGATTAGAGCTCCATTTGCATTTCTGCCTAGTAAACGTAAGAAACAAGTGTAACAAGTCATTCCCTAGCATGTAGATATTACTAAAGCTTGAGGGAATATTCCCACTACAAGGTTTTGAGATACTACGGAGGAAATTCACTTCTTTTTTTGTTGTCAATATTTTGTGAATTTATATCAATGGTGTTACTTTTGTTTATTCCTTGTAGTTTAAATGGTTTATGTTTCTTTATGAAGACTAAGTCAATGTTCATGCTAGGGGAAAAAGTTTTGATTATTGATGACCATTTATTTTTAGTGATGTTGTGCTAGCATGGGCATATGCAACAAACCGCTTCACACAAAAAGTCTGGTTATATTTAAGGTCTTTCTATCACTTTTTTACCATTATTTAAATAATAATAAAATGCATCCTTTCAAATTTGAAGGCATCATATGATTATCGTTATTCTTCCTGAACCGAAATTATTCCTGTGTTGGCTATAGGAGAAAGATGATATTGATAACCAAGAAGTAGGGGAAGGATTAGTACCTCAAGTAAAGATAAGTTTAAAGATGACAACTCACCGGGTGTAGCAACTAATTCCTCCAATACTTGTTGCGATTGTTCATGGCAAATCAAGTGTGGAATATGAGAATGCAACATATACTCTTGCTAAAACAACCTTGCAAGATGCATGTGAGTTAGCTTTGACCTCAAATAAAGATATGGGAAAGAAATATGAAAATGAAAACTTGTGTGTATCTAGTTGGCTTCAGTTAGAATAATTAATCAATTGTATTACATGTAGGATTTTGTTAGTTCTACCTGTAGTTTATATCTAGTCTATTATTTTGTAATAATGACCATCTATTTTAAGTTTCTTTTTCTATCCGAAATATACAAGTTTTACTTTTAACATGAAGTCTTCTAAGAAATATTGTACACAACTTTTTTACTTGCTTGCTTGATTTGTCTATCACATGGTCAAACTATATTTTTTCAGTGCCAGAAGCATTTTATGAAAATCAATGAAATCTGCTGCTTCATTTGGCAGGGCCTTTGGGAAACTTCAGAAACCTAAAAGATTGAATGCGAATTTTGTTTTGAGGATAGTAGAAAGCTTCATGGATAGAGAAAAGAATTTGGAAGATGAGTTCTCTAGGTAGTATTTCTCTTTGAACAAGACCACTAGTTGTAGTTGATTGTCAATATTTATAGTTGTTTATCAAGCTTCATCAAAAATATTATCCTTTTTTGATTGATTATTAATTGATGGATTATTTATTTCTACTTGTTGCTCTTTCTTGAAGTTTCTGTGCTAACTAGTTTGAACTAATTGAGGATCAAACATTGGTGGTATTGCTCTAATATGTTAAATTCTTGTTTATATTGAATCAAGTGTTTTCCATAAAAGATTAATCGATGTGTTATATCTTGGAAATTACATGGTAAATATGGGAAAACTATTGGTTCTTTGCATGTAATCTGCAAAATAGATCAAAATTAATATTATTTTATCTTTTCATTATATTGATCACTAAGGTTTTGAGTTGGGAGATTGAGTGATTGACTGTTTTAATCAATATAGAGGCCTTGGCTCTAGGGAGTGACTTATCTAGCTTCAAAAATACACTAGGTTGGCCATATGTGTTCCCTCAAATTGGTAGTTTGGTGTTGGAATTCAATGTGGACTTTCCATTCAATAATCATATAGTAACTAGAATATGAAAGTTACGTTCCAAAATAATACTATTTGGGGGATTACTAGTCGTGATTGCTACATATTTTCGATGCCTATTTGGGTGATCACTAGTGGTGATTGCTACGTATTTTCGATGTTGGAAATTTTCTCCAAATCACAAATAGTATATTTTACCACAGGTCAGGAACACAGTGGGAATAGAATTGCTTTTGCAAAACATTAATAATTTGATATAGACTAGTTGTCTTATTCATATGTGATAATGGACCCAAATAGTAGTTATTATCTGAAGAAATGCTCATCAAACTTGGACATTCTTGACTTCATCGACCTCCAGCCCTGGACTTATTCACTTAGCCTTCTACATTATCCAGTTATATACATGTATACGAGGATATTCTATTATATTTTTATCCTTTTTACTTCATTTCATTTTATTCTAGACCTAGCTTTGGCATTTTCTAAGAGTTGTGTTTGCACTCCCACATTGTATAAGTAATTTACATCTTGAGTTTTTTAACATGTAACTGAGTTTGCATGATTATGCGTAAGCTTTCCCTAAAGTTTGAATACTATGTTTAATAAGGCTATCTTAAATTTCTACGGTGACGTTTTTATATAGGTCATTTGGCCACACAATGGCCATTATCGTCCAACTGAAGAAAACTTGTTCAAGATTCTTGATTTTATGGGGGGAAATGGCATTGACATTGATTTTGTTGAGGTATATATCATATAAATCCTTTATAGTATACTTTAGTTTATATTCTAGTGTTCTTCATCTTTCATGTCTTATACTTTGTATTGTATCTTCTTTCATTTTCAGAAAAGAAATCAGTAATGACGGTAAGAATTTGGAATTGAATAAAGAGGAGAACAATAACAATGGTGACCCGAATGGAAATTGGCATCCACCCATGGTATTCATCGACCCATGGTATTTATCAACTCATGGAATATTCCCATGGTATTCATCCACTAAAGATATTTATCCACCCAAGGTTATGAATCCATGCACGTGCTACGACCTCTACATAACACTTTCTTGGGTAAAGCAGAAAGATTTTTTTATTTTATTTTTTATTTTTTTGTAGGAATTTTTTGGGCAGCGAGTTTGCATATCAGATATGAAAATTTTGGTGAAAAATTTACAAACATAAATAAAATATTTGGATTCCTTTCAGAAAAATACCCAAACTCAAAAAAAAATCGGGCAAATCAAAGTTGGGATGAGGGAGATATCACTGATTTAAAATCAGTTGTGTTGCAGAAATTTTTCTAATGACAATTCGTGAATGGCGGCTCTCCTATCATTTTTTGCAATTTTGTGTAGAATTTAAGAAAAATGATTGTAGACTTGAGATTCTTTTGAAAAATAACCCACTTTCAAAAAACAAAATGATCAAATCGGATTTTGGATGAGGGATATATCGCTGATTTAAAATCAGCTCTTTTTTCATAACTTTTGTGACATTGGGGTAGTTGCAGTGCGAATCTAAGTTTCTTGAGTGTCCAAATAGGGATTTCAATCACATGGGAAGATGAAAAATGGTCATTCTATTTCCAAAAAATAGGTTATAATAAATATTATGAGCTATATTGACCAAGTTATGCCCATTTTAAATTAGTTTTTATATTTGGAGCAACATTCGAAGCGGGTTCCCTTTTGAAACGTGCCCTCCCACCTTGCTTTAGTAGGCACCTGATTCACATTCATCAGTTTAAACATAAAAGCATATGGCTTGGGTTCTTTGGAGACATGTCCTCCCACCCTAGGCTATGAAGGCACCTACTACTTCATCAACAGTCAGTATCACAGTTATGGGTCATCCACACAAAATCCTTGTCATCGAAGTCCATTTGCTAGGTCGCACACTGTTAATATCACAGTTGGTCACAATCATTATAGGGTATCCCTATCCTTGGATCTTCATTTGTCATGGTTATGGGTCATCCACAAACCCACACTTCATCAAAGTCCATTTTCTAGGTTACACACTGTCAATATCATAGTTGGTCACAAGTATTACAGGGTATCTCTATCCTCAGATATTCTTTCATCATAGTTATGGGTTAACTACACAAAAACCTTCTCTTTAGTGGCTCTTCATATTCAAAAAAGGCTTCTTAGGAGGGAACTTCATGCAATGAGGACCATTTCTTCTTAAGGAGGGTGGAATGATCCGAATGGAAATTGGCATCCACCCATGGTATTCATCGACCCATGGTATTTATCAACTCATGGAATATACCCATGGTATTGTAAGTGGCATCCACCCATGGTATTCATCCACTGAAGGTATTTATCCACCCATGGAATTTACCCATGGTATTGTAAGTAGCATCCACCCATGGTATTCACCCATTGTATTGTAAGTGAGATCCACCCATAATATTCAATTACCCATGGTATCTACCCACCCATGGAATGTACCTGTGGTATTATAACTAAAAAAATACTATAAGTAACAAGTCGTATTTTGTAAAAAGATAGATTGTCCACCACAATGTAGTCTTTAGAGTTATTATATATTTTAATAAAAAAATTCTTTATGGTTTTTTTATTGTGTTTTCTCCTATTTTCTTCTATCATTTCAATTTTTTAGATCTTAGGGGCCTCCCCCCAAGATCTGGATCAACTGGAGCGACAAATACAAAAAGAGAGAGAGAAGAGAATTGGTCTAGTGGTACCCATAGAGTCAATATCCCACATAAGACACACACATAGAGATTAATGGTCAAGTCTTCAGAGTTGGTGAATTCACCTGCAATGCCTTGACAATACAATGATAATGTTTTGAAGTGATGAAACAATATTTCATGTGTAAATTGTAGTTCAACCAATTTTAAGTTGGAAACTCATATTTTAATACTTGACATTTTATATAATATAATTTATGTGGTTGAAATTATTTATAGTTGCACTTGATATTATTTATTATTGTAATTAACATATGTAACTTTGTGTCTTCATATTAGAAGAACATTCACACTGTGTGACATTTTTTTAATTTATTTGCAAAATCATACTAATTAATTTATGTTGATTAATAATGAACACATAAAATCAATATAAAACTAATAAATTAGCAGTTTATGTTGATTAATGATGAACACAAATAAAATGAATATATGACTAAATTAGTTGCTTATAATGATTGTTAATGAAAGTAAATGAAATGAATATAAACTACTAAATTAGTCATTTCTATAATGAATATGAAACTACCAAAAAAAGATAAATGACTACTACAAATGATAAATTTGTGATTACAAATGAAGACTAAATTTTGCATATATATGTCTATTAGTAGTTAATTTACAGTATCTTATAACGTGACCAAAATTTAGTCATATTTCTTTGGTCATAAATTGGTTTCATGACTAAAATTTGCATATATATGATTATTAGTAGCTAATTTACATTATATTATAACACGACCAACATTTTGGCCATATTTATTTGGTCATTAATTGGTTTGCTCGAGTGATCATATAGTAATATATTTTGTTGTATATTTGATCATTAATTGTAGAAATTAATGACTAAATCAATAACTAAATTAATGATCAAATTTATAACTAAATATACTACTAGACAATAAAATTGAGACAACCAATTAATGACTAAGTTAAAAAAGAGTAAAAGTTGGTCGCATTATAATATAATGTAAATTAGCTACTATTGATAACCGACCTAAAAATGGTCATTTATATGCAAATTTGAGTTATTTTTTTAGTAACTAATTAGCCATTTTGTACTAGTGGAATGAATTGCACTTTTCAATGCATGGTTGGCCTCCTTAATGTCATTATAAATCTTGACAATTTTTTCTTTCTCTCTCCTTCCATCTAAGATTCTCCATAAGGTCTATATTACATTCTTCTTGATGTGCATTATATATAAAAATAAAAATTAGGTGCTCATAGCAGGGGAGTCTATTGAATTTCTTAGAATAAGTTTTCAATCCTTGTGGAAGTTCCCTGTTATTAATACCTTGACGACCTACAACGTGAATCATATATAAAGATATTATAACTGCAATATAACCTGTCAATTAGTACAGTGAAGAAAATTCCATAAAAAGATAAAATAATACAAACATATAATGTATATTGATACATAGATAATTTGATACATACCTTGAGAGACTTTATTATATTGGAACTTCCATGCACGAAGTGTCATTCTTCGTGATCTTACTTTAGTATTTTCTTTCACATTGCAAAGATGTTTTTCAGTACCTACGGTTCTTAGAAAGGAAGTTCTTATACTCATCAAACACCTCATTTCCTAAGCTTCTTGAATGCTGAGATTTAATCTGAGGACCTCAAACTAGACAAGAAAAATTACCCTTTGTTTAAAGACCTAATTACCCTTTGTTTAAAGACCTGCAATGGATGGAATAATTTTTACATCAATTATTTTATGTATGTACAAAGAATCTCGAACTATTTAAAAAACATACTTGAAATGAACTTCATAAAATTAAACACTATTAAAGTGCAGGGTAATGTTATAACATACCACATAAATGTGTTAGCCCTAGGGCATCATGAATTTTCCATACAAGCATTGCATGGAATTTAAATTCCCTTTGTGCAACTACTAGTCTAGAGATATCATACATAGTGACATTGTTCCATAACTCCACTAACTCATCGATAAGAGGCTCAATATATACATTCATATCTTTGATCTGATACTTACCTAATTGATTGAACATACAATACATAATTACTACATATACGAGTATAAAAAAATTTATAAGGCATAATTGAACATATATGAGTAAATTAACAAAAAAATATAGGACATAATTATGAAACAAACAAGACAAATGAGATATTATTGTTCTAAAAAAAATTATTCTAAAGAAATTAATACCTCAAACAACCATTGTCAACGTTATGTGCTCCCTCTTTATTGACTTCCACAGAGGAATATTATTGTTGATAACAAAACTGGGCCACACTGAGTAAGTAGATATGGCCTCCAAATGGATTGACACCATCAGTTGCTAATGAAACCCTAAGATTACAAGGTTCTCTTTTCAACTCTTGCGACTTTTCATCTATATTCCTAAATGCAGATCCATCTGTAGGAATTCGAAGAACACCATCTTCACTTCTATTCCTGGCATGATAATCCATAAGTTTTACTACATTTTTGCAACTGAACAATTGTTACAGATGTGGAATTATGATTTGTAAACTGTTGTGGATATTCCACTAGATAGTTCGTCACAATAGATCTGATAATAATATATTAAAATACTGAAATTTTACACTATTACAGTTTCATTAAAAATATAGATTTGTAGATTTAATTGTAATTATTGCATGCATGTGAATGGAAATTATGCAGAAAAGTAGAGAACGATAAAATAATCTCTCTCACACACATAAGACACAAGATATTCTCTGGGAAACCCTTTTGGGAGAAAACCCAACTAGAAGGTGAGGTCGCTTCGCTCTCTTTATTTATCTGGAAAATATGGCTGCATGTACAAAGAAGTAATGTATATGGCCCATGGGATGCTACAGTGCACAAATCCTCTCTATGTGCTCTACCTTCTATCTCTCTTAGATAGTTTTTCTTAGTTATGTAACAAAATTCTCTCGAAAGAATGGAATACCTCTTCCTCCTAGTGGCCTAGTTATACACAACCCAATAGACTACTAGTGGTTAATTTTGACATCGACCCTTAACTAGAGTTACTATATAGACCCTTATAGCATAGTTTACATCATAATCACATGGCTAGCCCCTTTTCCATGAATAAAGGGGGCCGATTCGACATCCTCTCGAACTATAGGTGTGAAAACAGGAAGTTCAAATTCTGAGTGGCATAAATTTTGCATATGAACTCTGATTTACACGCTTCTTGCGTCATTGGAACGATATTTGTGTGTAGAATAACATGAAATGGTGCTTTGATAAAGTGATAAATTTTTACCCCCAAAACACGTTGTTTGATGACTCAAAATGCTCCTGAAAGGTTTCAAACCTCGTTTCACCAAATTGAGTCTCGCCGGTAAAATTGGTCCCATGAGTTGATTCCTCCACTTTTTCCACTTTGAATGCATCGAGATGGATGAAAAACAATATAATGCTCCAATCCTGATCACACCTCCCCATTTTGGGAGGCTTTTGGTCCCCAATAGCTTCTACTAAAAGAGGTGAGGAAATTTTTTCTCCACCTTTTCTTTGGTGTACCATTTAGCTTTTCCTAGAAGTTGTCCCTTCAACCCAATGTGCCAAAGGTCATGTTGCCCCTATCTTGTATTTTTTGACCTGTTCTAGAAAACTGTATCTTCTCTCAACTTTTCCTAAGAATATGGTGCAAAATCCTCCATAGAATATAGGACCTATTCCTCTTCCTAATCTAGCATGGAAGGCTCATAGAGTTTCAAATTCTCTACATTCACAACTGAGTAAATGCACATATATGGTGGTAAATTGAGTCAATAGGCATTATCTCCCACCTTTTCCAGTACCTCAAAGGGACCATACCTAAGAGCCTTGATTTTCTTACCAGGCCCCTACATCCTCTCCTTGTTCAACTATAACCATACTCTTTCTCTCATCTTGAATGATTTCTCTATTCTGTATTGATCATGCCTGTCCTTCTACTTCTCCTATGACTTCTGCAGTGTTTCTTTTACATGTAGATGGATTTGCCTGATCTTCTCTATAAAAATTTCAGCCCTAAAATCATTTCCTGTAACATCTTCCCTCAATCTTGCTTTTTTCCCATATGCAATATCCAAAGGTTAAGGTGGAAAATATCCAAAACAAGTTTCAAATGGGGACTTTCCTTTAGAAATGTGGACTACTTTATTATAAGAATGTTATATATATACCATATTTTCACGCTAGGTCTTTGGATGCTTCTGGTTGTATCCCCTCAAAAGTTGCACTACATTCCTATTGACTACTTCTGTCTGTGGATGGAATGTTGTAGATTTCTTCAATTTTGTGTCCATCTTCTCCCACAAATTAGTCCAGAATGCACTGAGAATCATGTATCCTTGTATGATCTAGGTGGATCCTCAAAATGTTCAAAATTAAAAGTTCTCGGATGCATTTGGAACTAGCTCTATTGAGTAGATCTCGTCGTCCTGATTCCAACGCAACTTGAATGGGCGAAAAAGGAAATAATACGACAAAATTATTACTAGTCAAAGTTTAGGGTCAAACAAGAAAAAAATAATCAAAGTCAACCTTTGTCAAAGGTGAACGCAAGGTTCCATGTAGTCAAGGGTCATGGTTTTTACCAACAAGTGGCAGTATTTGATTAGAGTAGGAAGACCAATGCGATGGTGACATTTTTCAGTTTTTCATTATTGGCATGTGGACCAATGGATTGGTGCCATGTAGCCCAATGAAAGGGAGACATGTGGCCCAATCCGGGGAGGTCATGTGGCTTTGTTCTATCCAACCAAAGTTATTGTTGGAGCTCCACAAGGGTCAAACTCCAGACATGCCGCCTACAAATCATACCTTACCATTAGGCCACCATTGGGTTTTGATATATGAAGGATCAAAACTTCTATTTGAAGTTTATGTGCCTATGGAATGGGGTAAAAGTTGGCGGAGCCACCATATTTGGTGGTCCACCAAACTTAACTATAGTTAAGTACATCGCTAACAATGGAGCAATGGAAATGGTGCTATATTATTTGACAAAATTTTTAGTTCATATGAGCTCCATAGGGTCGAACCCATGACCTCCCGCCGACAATACATACACCTTATTGTTAGGCCATCATATGGGTCTTGTTATATCATGGATCACATGTTTTATTTAAGGTGATAATACTAGCAGTTTGGGGGGAAACGATATGGCAGGAGCCCACCATATCTGGCAGCTCCGCCATATACGATATATCAATGGTGGGTCAGATACATATCGTAGCAACAGTTCCAGTTAACAATTGATATGAATGATCACATGTCGAGTACGAGGAATTATTGCCACATTCAGTGAAAGAGCCCTATTTGGCACCATCATTTCTTTGGAAGTCATATTGCGAGTGATATTTCTCTAAAGGAGAACAATTCTTTGAAGGAGAAACAATGCCACTCCAAAAGGAGGTTTACTGCATAATACGTATTGTAATATTTTTTGTTGTTGTCGAGATCAATAAAGTGGCCTATCCATTGAAGCATGGCCCGGAAAGATAGCCCAGTGAAGGGGGTGAACTCCGTTATCATATTGTTGTTATTGTCTTTATTTTTAACGTTTTGGGATTCCTATGATTTCATTTCATATTTAAGCTCATTTAAATTTAATTATTCATATTTGAATAAGTTATGAACTAAAGAAACAAATTTCAAAGCTTGCAAAGTGTCAGAGGACAACCAATTCATTTTCAGATCAATATATACTATATTTTCATTCCAGGTCTTTAGACGCTTCTGGTTGTATCCTCTCAAAAGATACACCAAAATCTTGTTGACTACTTCTGTCTTCCCTTATATATGTGGGTGGAATGTTTTAGATCTGTTCAACTTTATGTCCGTATTCTCCCACAATGTAGTCCAAAATGCACTGAGAAATCTTGTATCCCTGTCTGAAATGATGCTCCTTGGTATCCCAAAGTGCACCCAGACCTGTCCAAAGAATAAGTATGTTGCTTCCTAACTACTGATGGTCTTTTTACATGGTAGCAGAACACACAAATTTTAAACCTATCAACTACCATGAATAGGTAGTCATGTCCCTTCCTAGTTATCAGTAAACATCCCACAAAGTCCATGGAAATACTTTCCCAAGGATGAGTAGGTATAGGTAAGGAATGATATAGACCTTGTATCTTGTTGCTAGGATTTTGGTACAATAAAACATGCATCCTCTTATGAACCTAGCTACCTGCTCTTGCATCTTGGGCCAATACACATACCTTTGCAATTTAGCCACAGTCTTCCCTACACCAAAGTTCCATGCAACCTTGAAGGTGTGAGCCTCTCTAATCAGATGCAATTGCTCACCTTTAGGAACACATATCTTATTCATCCTATAGAGTAGTCCATCATGGAGATGGTAGTCAACGATGTTGTCGCCATCATGAAAATGACTTTAAATCTACAAATGTTGATACACCTCCTTGAAGTCCTCATTTTTTGAATATACATCTTTGTATGCATCATGGGTGAATGGATCCATGTGCATAAGAGTCCCCAAAGCTCTAATCTTTGATGTGGGTGGCCTCAAAAGAACATCGACCAACTTGTTGGTGCTTCCATTCTTATGCTTGATCACTAAATGAAACTGATGTAAAAACCCCATCCACTTGTAATGCTTTTTATTGTAGCTTACTATGGGCCTACAAGTACTGTAATGGTTAGTGATCTGTGTGGATTATTGTCTCCTTTCCCATTATATAGTGCTTCGACTTCTTCATAGCTTGCACCATGGCATAGAGTGCCTTGTCATATGTAGGGTAGTTAAGGATTTCCCCATGAAATACTTCAGAATGGTAGCAAACATGCCTTCCTCCATGCATCAAGACAACTCCCATAGCATACCCACTTGCATATGTCTCCACTTCAAAGTGTCACTACAAGTTTGGTAACTCCAGAACATGTGCTTGACTGCTCATCTTCTTTAGCTCCTCGAAAGCCTTATGTTGGCCATTTCCCACTAGAAAATCTTGCCACTTGTTGTTATGGCATGGATCGGTTTTTCTACTACTAAAAATGAGTCTCTGCGTTTCCTTAGGTACTATGTTGTCCCAATGAAACTCCTGACCTCAAAAACATTAGTAGGAACCAGCCATTTCATGATGTCCTCCATATTGGAAGGATCTATATTTAGTTCTCCTCCACCTATCACATACCCCAAATACACCAAGGACTATTGCGCAAACTTGCACTTATTGAGATTTTCTAGCAAAGGGTGCTTCTTCAATGTTTCCAGGACCTGTGTCAAACGTGAAATTTTCTCCTCCTAGGTAGCACTATATACAAGTATATCATCCAAATAGACAATAAAAATGAATCTATAAAAATGTTCAGTACATCATTCATTAATCTGATAAATGTAGCCGGTGCAATAGATAAGCCAAATGGCATGACCAACCATTCTTACAAAGCTTTCCTGGTTTTGAAGGCGGTCTTCGAGGTATCTTATTCTTTGACTTGAACTTGATGACATCTAGACTTCAAGTCCATCTTGGTGAAGTATTTTTCTTATTGCTACTGATCCATCAGATCATCTATCCTAGACAGGGGGTTTATGTTCTTGAGCGTGACTTTGTTCAACGCCCTATAATCTATACACATATGTCAAGTCCCATCCTTCTTTGGCACAATGATGATGGGTGACCCACATGGTGATATATTGTATTGAATGACACCCTATTCCAACAGCTACTGCAACTATTTCTTCAACTCACTTGCTTCTATAATAAATTTCCTGTACAACCCATTATTTGGTAATGGGGAGTTTGGAAATAGTTGGATCTCATGATCCACTTCTCTCTTAGGTGGTAACCCTTTAGGCTCTCGGAACACATCCTTGTATGCAAGTAACAACTCCTCTAATTGTTGTTTTTATTTCTTAGTAAACCCCTCTATGGATTCCTTACCTCTTATTGACTCCTTTTTAGACCGTCTTTCTCTTAAAAACAATAAAACAAACTTCTTGCTGGAACTGATCAATTTCTTGGCTTGGTTGGCACTTACCAGTGAAATTTTTTACTTGACTTTGTGCGGTTTGATGATAAATGATTTTCCATCCTTAATGAGCCGGTATTGGTTGGATCTCCTCATGAATATTTCATATTTCATGTACATGTATCGACTCCTAGACACAACTCCACATACATCAAGGGGAACCACATCTAGATCTACTTCATCAATAAAATGAACATTGATAGTGAGTCTAATTTTGCATTGTTTAGTTACCTTCATCTTTGAATCCTTATTTACCCATCTAAGTGGATATGGGTTTGGATGATCATGAACTTTGAGCCTTGAATTCTTGACCATCTTTGCTACAATGAGATTTTTCTGCGATCTTGAGTCAAACAGAGCATCAATATTTGTCTTCTTGATTTGTAACTTTATTTGGAAGAGTTTAGTCATTTCTTTCTCTTCCTGTTGTTGAAGGCAACTCAGATTCACCTACTTTTGCACTGACATACAAAATATATTATCATCCATGTCTGATCTACTTTCAAATTAGTTGCTCAAATCCGTGGCCGTAAGATTCTTCTTCTTGTTATCTTTAGTCTAGTTCTTTGGGTTTAGCTCTGGATGAAATTTCCAACACTTTTCCTCTATATGGCCATCAATGTTGGAATTCTTGCTATGATCTTTGCACTGGTGTGTTGTGGTTGTCATCTTTTTATATTTCCCCCTTTTTGCTTCTTCTTCCCCTCCTTAGAAGCTTCATGTTGCTCCTTCTGCTTTGATCCACTTGTGTAATAGGCCTGGTTAAAAATCCATGTAAGAAATATATAAGACCACAGTTGATGGGACACGTATTCCAAGCTGAATGGTGGGAAAGACATCCTAGTGGGTGTTCATTTCGGTTATTATGGCTAAAGGAACTTGGTAAAGGAAATGGCTAAGGCTTTAGAAAGGAAAAATGGCATTTTTGGCACATTTATTTATGAAAATAATGGAAATTAGGAGAAAAGTAAGGTGAAAGGTAATAGGGTGCATGTGAGGATGAAATTGAAGGAAAATAATGGAAAATGAAGAAAATAGAGGCCTCATTAATAAAAAGGTTTCTGAGGATTAGTGGGCAAGGCTTGGTCAGTGTAAAATTTTTCTCAGTTTTTTCATTGGATCAATAAAGGAAAAGAAGGCAAGAGGAAGGAAGAAGCAAGCAAGAAAGAGAAGTATCAAACGGCTACAACAAGATGCTTTGAAGGTATCAATTTTCATGTGTGTTTTCCTTGCTAGACTTGGCATGCATGGTATTGCATGTGGTTCTTTGTTGTTATGACATGGGTTTTGCCAGGTGTGACAGTGTTTTAAGCCTAGCCTTTCCATTTCTGGATAGCCATGTTGTGATGTGGTTCTCATGTTTTGGTTGAGCTAGATTGCTAGATGGATTCGAAGCTGAGTGAGGTGGATCTCTGCATGATAGAGAACATGGCCTAGTGGTCCTTGAACTAGATTATTGATCATGGTAAAGCTACTTTCCTAGTGACCCTTGAGCCAGACTATGTGTTGCGGTAAATCCAGGATTGTGTTGCCTTAGTGGGCTTAGGAATCCTTGGCCAATGAATGGCGAGATATGCGATAAATCCTAGAGGTAGTTTCCCTTGATTAGGCCTAGGAATCCTTGTCGGTGAATAGCCAAATATATGGTAAAGGCTACAGGGTGGTGTCTCTGTTTAGGGCCTAGTGATCCCTAGATCAAAATATAGACTATGGTAAAGCATGAGAGACTAGGAAACATGAAAATTCTTCATGGTGTAGGTGGAGAAATCAAGTGGAATCCATGCTTGTGTTGGCCTAGTGATCTGGTTGAGATCGTGGTAAAGCCTCTCATTACATGTTCATTGTGTTGGACTAGTGATCCAAGATGGATTACGGTAAATCCTGGTGTCTATTGATGAGGGTGAGGTGGTTTATTCTCGGGATGCCCTAGTTGGTTCCTTTGGTTTGAGTCCCATATTCATGCTTGGAATATGGCATAGGAGTGAATGGATGAAGATAGATTTGGCTCAACCATTCTATGGTCAGGTGGAACGTGGTAGTCCCATCCTGGGTTTGCATTTTGCATTATCAATATGAGGTTATTTCTCCTTGTATTTCTATGAGTATTATACTGGTTTATATGTGGATTATATGGTTGTGATTTCCTTGGTATTTCTATTGTTATTATGTTGGTTATGTATATGTTTTATGGTAGTGGCTATGTATGTCTCTCATCATGTTTTTACTTGTAAATGAATGGACAATGTATCTATGACTTAATAGATGATAATGAAGCAAATGATATGAGGGAAAAATGGTTCTTAGCGATTCTCAGACAAGTATGAGATCCCTATGCATAAATTTTTTGTTTACACCTGTAGATTACATATTTGTGATATGTTTGACGAAATTCCTGTCATGGCTAGTAGGGGTCTCGTTAAGGGCTTCTTGAAGTATTTACTTTTGCATCATTGTTTCCATGTTATATTACTGTTATGAAGGTGCCATTCAATTATGCGTATTGACCTGGGAACTGGGCCTGAAAACATGGCTCAAATCCTGGGGATGCTGGCACAACACTAAGAAAAACAATCCCTAGACGTTGGAATGCCTTGTGATGAGAACGTCCAGAGCCTCCTAGACACTGGTAGGCCTATAGCATGACAGCACCCAAAGGTCAAGTGGTCAAAAACTTTAGTGAGACCTACGGACTAGCTACCTAAGTGGTTGGGATGGTTTCTAGGAGTCCTATAGCTGATGTGGAAGGTCTATATGTTGTGTTTCCGTCTCTTCCACTTCTTTAAGGTCACATAGGAGGTTGAATCCAACTATAGTAGCCTCTCTTCACATGTTTACCCCCATTGGCCTTTTACTTGGGTAGATGTGGAAGGAGGGTGCTACAGAGTAGTATCAGAGCAGGTCATGCTCTCTTTGGGTCATATTTGATACCACAAAGTGGTATCAGAGCATTTTTCACCCCTCATACTAGATGGGTTGTGTGTTGGTCATGCATTCATGTTGGTTGCATATGTGTTCCTTATGCTTGTAGTCCATGTGCTTATTACATTTGCATGGTGTTGATCATGGTTGTAGTGATGTCACCATGTGAAGGTTGATAGTGTTTTTGTGGGATGTTTCATCATGAGTGTATGGTTTTATATGCATTTGTTATGCATGTTGGTGTCTATATGTTGTTATGCATGCATTGTCATGGTTATGGTTATGCATGTATGGTAGGTCAGACATGCATTGTGAGGTCATTATTATGTAATTAGGTCATTATGATAATATTGGTATGTTATGATGCTAATGTGTTGGTTGAGATAGAGCAGGAGATGCAAATCATCAAATTGAAGTTGCATCATTGGACCTCAAGGCAAGCCCATCGTCATGTAGGTTTGTATGTTGGGCATGCAGGTATGTAGGTTAAGGGTTGTTATAGGAATTATGGTTATGTGTATGACTTTCATTCTATTCATGTTATGGTTACATACATGATAGATGCTAGTCTATTAGGGTAGTCATATGAACATGTGTCAGATAGTCATGAATGATAGTAACATGTTGTTGTATGCATTACTATTGTTTTTTATGTTAGATAACCTGATGATTATGTTATATGTTGTTGATGAGCATGATATATAATTTGTTGTTGTTATATGCCAGTAACTTGATTATTAGGGTTATTACATTAAGATCTAGATGTTATATGTATCATACTAATTTGGATTGGTCTATGCAATGGCTCGGGTTATGACATTCAAGTATGAGTCGACTTATTTGTAACATTGTGTTGTACTAATCTAGATTGATCGTACATACGTGATTGTTATGTATGAATGACAAATTTTTATGAGCTTATGATGTGAACATGTTAGTTAGTTATTGTTATGGATATCATGATCTTATTTTTACTTGAGCTGACGGGTTGTAAAGTTATGTCGTGGTAACTAGATTGATTGTGTAGACAAGATAGCCTCCCCTGAGATACATTAAGGTATGAGTTTTCTTATGTCGTATATTTGGTGCTTGACTGTTTGATTTTGTCATTAGTTGATTAATTTAACATGGCTCTTTTCAAGTTGGTTGGATGTTTGATTACTTGAAGGATATGAGTATGGGTCTATAATATTGCATCAAGAAATGATATTGTTTTAAGATGGTCGTACTAACACATATGTGTTGAGACAGTTGATATGTACTTGAGTGTAATAGGTGACAATTGTAGAGTTATCTCTAATGACAATGAGTTGATTATGGATTATGACATGATTGTTAGTCTTGGTAAAGGTTGATTTCAAATTATTAGATATGTTTCCTTGATCATTGGAGCAGGTGGTTGACATGTGTGAGAAGTTGCAACATAACATGCTCGATATTAGCATGACAAGGTAATATTTGATTTTCTTATATAACTAGTAGTTGGGCGTTGTGACAATACATAGTAAGCCTCGATTGCAACAAGGTAAAATGGTAAAAGAAAGGAATTGGGTAATAATTCCTTTGGCCATGTTTGGAAACCTTAATTCCAAATGAATGATTGCTTTGCATACAAGAAGTCTTCTTAACCCTAATTTGTATGAAATTATGTGGTTATGTTCTATATTCATGGACTTGTATTTGATAGGTATAACAACTGGTGTCTAGTTATAGTTATATTTGTCAAGAGAATTGGAGTCCCTTGAGACATGGAATAGATGTGATCAACTACAAGGCAATGTGCTTGACGCAAAAAGGTAAGATAACTAGCGTGTTGTTATGTTCATTTATGCACTGATAATTATGCGTTCATGGTAATATGATGTAGGGGATTGCATGGCAAGGAGACTGCCATGAAGTATTGAAGAAGGATCAGGTTGAGATTTCCTTTGGAAGCACTGGGAACCATGGGGATTGAGTCATGGTGTTTGTTTTTAGTCTTGTGCTTTTGGTATTTTGTGATTTTCTTGCACTTGATTTATAGTTTTGTTATGTCTAGTGCATGATCATGCCACTTTGTTTGTGGTCTTGTATTGTTATTGGTTTTCATGGTTTTGTTGTTGTTTATTTCTTGTGCTTTCCTATTAAGCTTTGAGTCTTGGGAATTGGTTGGGAAAGAGGAAATTTAGTGGGCTTGGGGAGAGATGAATGAAATCTAGTAGTAAATGAAAGACTCAGTTGAAGTCGTTGCATGTATAAGAGCAATTGAAGGCAAGAGTATGACAGTGAGTTGGATTGGTTGGGTCCATTGGTGTAAATGGACGATGACATGATAGGCATAGGAAAGGTAATCAAGGAAGGTAAGGTGAATGGATTTGAGGCATCATATGCCTTGGCTATGTTGGGAACTATTGTTCTCGATGTTACGCATGTATTGCACGCATAAAGGGAGTTCTATTAACCTTGACCTTATGATTAAACAATAATAAGAATATTATTGTTCTCAAAGCTGACAAAGGTGGTGTTGTGGTTATTCTTGATAAAGATGATTACCATCGGAAGATGTTAGACCACCTCCATAATAGTGGAAGCTACAAAAAACTCAACAAGGATCCCCTAAATAAGATTTCCAAAAGTGTGGCTCTCGTTATAAAGGCTAGTAGCCCAGTCATCTCATTCAGTCATAATATTATAGAAAGTTACCCTCTTACCCCCAAAATATATGGCCTTCCAAAGATTCATAAGGAAGGGGATCCTCTAAGACCCATTGTCAACACGATAGGAGGGCCAACTTATCTTCTTGCTAAATATTTAGCTGAGAAGCTTAAGCCCCTTGTTGGCCATACATAATCCTTCATCAAGGACTCCGCATCATTTGTCAATGAGTTAAAGAGTTTCAAGCTTGATCTGGATGAAAAGCTTGTGAGCATCGATGTGGTCTCCCTCCACACCAATATCCCTATCAACGAGGTCATCGAAGTCATGAAGTGCATTACGGATCTTGATACGAATAATTTAGGTGGTATTTGTCTTACTTCTACTTTATTTTCATTTGATGGGGAATTCTATGAGAAAACTTGCTTGTTGCCATGGGTTCCCCCCTATCCCCTATGGTAGTTAATATATTCATGAAGGATTTTGAATCAAAGGCCTTATCTTTTTCTCGTCTTCTGCCTAAGATGTGGAAGAGTTTTGTGGATGACACCTGTGTCATTTGGTCCCACGGTAAGGAAGAGTTGGAATTGTTTTTCGTCCATCTTAACAATCAATCTAGTTCCATAAAGTTCACCGTGGAATTTGAAAGAAATGGTGGTTTACCCTTCCTTGATATCCTCCTCTCAAGGAATGATGATGGCTCTTTTTCTCATCAAGTATTTCATAAGAAAACTCATACGGAACAATATCTTCATGCTAATTCTCATCATTTACCAACTCAAAAACTTGGTGTTCTCAACACCTTAGCGATTAGAGATTTAAAAGTTTCTGATGACAACCATCTCAATGAAGAGAAAGCACATCTCCTAAGTGTTTTCTTTAATAATGGGTATAGTAGACACCAATGTACTAAGGCTTTCCTCAGAGTTGAAAAAGGTCATAATGCTAAGAAATATACCAAGGATTGATTTTCTGGTGTTCATCTTCCTTTTATCCAATGGACCACTGATAAGATTGCGAGGATCCTAAGGAAACATAAGGTGGCTTCAACCTTTAGGCCTTTAAATACCATCCAGAGCTCCCTTAGATATGTAAAAGACCCAGTGGACCCCAAGAATATGAAGGTTGTTTATGTTATCCCATGACCTTGTAGGACTCCCTACATTGGTGAGACTGGTCGCTCGATTAATCAAGGGATTCATAAGCATGCTGCTGACATCAAGCATGGCAAGACCTGCTCCTCTACTTTGGCAGAACATGCAGATAGAGGTTGTGAGTTAGATGGAAATTGCAATTGTGGTGGATTTATTGGTGGAGGAGCAGGCAGTGCTTGTTGAGTAGGTTGAGGTTGAGGTTGGTAAACAACTTGCTACTGAGGGTACTGCTGATATGATTGAGGATGTGACAAGTATGGCTGATGATATTGTTGATATGGCTGCGAATATGGTTGGTATGATTGAGGATATGTATGATATGATTGAGAGTATTGTTGAGATGGTCTCCATTGTTGCTGTGGGTGATTTTGGTGCTGCCATGGCATGGGTACATTCCAAGAATTCTGAGCATACATTTGATCATTTACAGGAAATTGCAAATTCTGATTTGGAAACATACCTTGAGGTGCTGGTCTTGGCTGCCATGGTCTCTTTGTGCCCATATAATATACATTTTCCATCTCTGCATTAGCTGCCATATTACAGTTCTGCAAAACCTTAACTTTAGAACAATTAAATATATCATGATTTTCAGTACAGAAGGCACAAACTTGGATGTTTTCTAATGGGCAGTCTTTTAAGGCATGTTTCTTCTGGCATTTTGGGCAGAAGATAGCCATTATCTGATCTTCATCTTCTTGTTTCTTCTTAGCTTTTAGAGTGTCAATTTGGTTTCCTAAGGTGCTTAACAGATCTGTTTTAAATTCTTCTAACAGATTCCCTATTTCAGCCCTTGTGACACTTGCTGAAGCAGATTTTGTGGCTTTGGATGACAATGTTCTTTTTCCAATTTTAGCTTTGCTCCTTGAATACTTTTCACATAATTCAGCGATTTCTTCAAAAGGTAAGGTAGAAATGTCACCTTTGCCCATCAAATTAAGATCTTCCATGTATTCCTCTCGGATGCCTTTCAAGAATATTGTGCGAATCAAATCAAGAGGCATAGTTCGGTGTTTGGATTTTTGTAAGTTGTAGACAAACTGTTCTAAGTATTCCTCTAAGGTTTCATCCTCTTGTTGGTTCATTCTAAAGATATCATCTTTGGAATCTTTCGATCTACAATAAGGTTTATTTCTCTAGAAATATTCTTCTCATGCCATCCCAATCAGTTATCACATGTTCACCAAGCCCCATGAACCATCTTAAGGCTGATGCCTTTAATGTCGCTGGGAAGAGTCTAAGCCTATGGGCATCATCTGTGTAGCCATATGTTCGACATACAATGTCAAACTCGAACAAGAATGAGTCTGGGTCTTCTGAAGCCATGCCATAAAAGTTTGGTAGCACGGATGGAGGTATGTTTTTCATTTTTATCTCATCATCTTCTTGTGGTTCTTGAATAGGAAACTTAAAGGTTGACTCTTCTTCATCTCTTCATCCTTGATTTGGTACTGATCCATCTCCTTCCTCAGCCATTTTAATAGGTTCCTCTGTGTCAGTGTCACTTGTTTCAAAGAGAAGATTAAAGAAAGATTGTTCGGTCACTGTGCTACTTTCTCCTTGTTTAGAGGATCTAGGAAAGTGTTTCTTCTGCGATTTGTGTGCTAATAAAGTTTGCCTCTCGATGAGAGTAAGTCTTTGCCCTGACTTTTGTTTATCCTCTAATGCTTGTATGGTGACTTCCTCAGCTGGTGTTGTATTTCCTAAAGAGTCTGCTCCTGATGATAGGTTAGTTTTTGGATGGGGGGTTTTTATGAATCTACCTTGATTATCTCTAGATCTAGGCATAAGTGAACATGATTTCTAAATCTATGTTTTTGCTCGTTTTTGTTTATAAAATTTTTCAAATCCTTTAACTACGCCTCCCCGGCAACGACGCCAAAATGTAGTGTCCTATCTAGGGTGCTAGATTAGGCTATATTTATTATCGACCAGGATAAGTAAACTTCGAGGCATGCGTCTACAATCTATAGACATAAAGGATTCCTAACTAAGTGTTCGTGATGGTAGGTTACAGAACTTCTTTACGGAAGGTTGAGGTATGCTCCCTATCACCTGGACACTCAGGTCACTCAATTCATCTACCTATTCTAAAAAAACACTGTGTATTACTTAAACCAAGATTTCAATCCCCTTACGAGGATGCTGTGCATAAAACCCTTGTTCAATGAACACTCAGTATTCAATGTTTATCATTCATGAAAGATTGAGACATACTGAAATCATAAGCACGCTTAAAATTCAAATACATGGGAAACGGGGTTCATGAATATGCTCTAAAAAGACAACAAAAGATCAGATCCCTTACAGGATACAGTTCAACGATCTCAGCGATGAATCCTTCAAGCCACCATCATAAACATCACCCATATGAATTGCTAATTAAATCAACGAAAGCATAAACCAAACTCTAATCACTGTGCATACAGAAGTTGCTAATAAAATAAAATGACAGTATACCCGTTCCACGCAAGGCCCGTCCACGTTTCAAAAGTATACTGGACTGTGCTCAAGCAACCATAGAATCAACGCAATAACAAAATCGTGACTACAACTGAGTTCTGGTATTAAGTTCAAAATCTCTGTTTTTCAAAATGATACACAGATAACAACTAACCAACAACACATAACTGTGTTTACATATGTCTTTTTAAAAAAACTAACACTGTTTACATTTTGGAATGAATGTACATTCGTTATGCGGCTGTTGCCGCTTTTGTTATGGAATAGTTTTTTTTAAGTTGTTTCCATTCTGAACCGATTTCAAAAAGGAACAAAACTAAATCGGTTTAGAACCCTATGCTATTGCTGCTTTTGTCGCCAACATGCTGTGCTTTGACCATCATTGACCGCGCATTCAGGAGTGTTGGTTCTGCTGTAGGATAGGTGTTCGTCCATGCTTGTACATTCTATTTTTCGTCCCTACCCTTTGCTTTAGCTTACCTGTCATGCCATATGTCAAACAATAAACCATTTACAGGATGTTGTAACTTCCTGTAGTCTTTTTATCAAAAATCCCTAATTCTTTAACATAAAACTCATAAATCAATACTAATGCATTTAACAACTATAATACTGTTAACTAATCAATTTCAAGGGGATCTAAGAGATTTATGAAGGAAAAAGGTAGGCAAACGATGTGTTTCAGGAGGAAAAAGGAGGTCATGGAATGGTACCAACAAATACTATAAAAAGGACACTAATACCTACATCGATAAACAAACAAACAAAATAAATCCTAAAAAGAAACCTAAAAAACTAGGAGGACAAAATAGGGCCCAACTTCTACTAATATTCCAACCATCGTCTCTATTCAAATTATAGGGTCTTTTTTCAATTTCTAGGGCCTCCCTCAATTTACGATGATGGAAATGACTAACCCTAGCAACAACTTGGGCCTCCTCAATGCAGATGTGATGCTTAGATAGACCTACTCAAATACCTGCTCAAACTGTCCCAAATCCAAATAACAGAGCAGAGAGGCCAACCTACAATGTAGAAGAGGGAACCTCATATCCCACACTACCCTTGTAAAATATCAACTTGAGGTCTGGTAAGGTACTCCATAAAGATTCTCCAACAACTGATAAACAAGAAGAAAACACAGAAAATGAAAACGAAATGACAAATCAAAGAAAACTAAACGATGACACCAAAGATAAACAAATGCAACCATTGCATCCACCTTTTCCATACCGATTGGTCCAAATGAAGCTTCCAATGTCTATACCACATTTTGATGTTTTAGATGAGCTCAAGAATGCCTATATAAAAATTTCGCTACTGCAAGCCATAAAAGACATTCCCATATATACTAAAGTAATCAAAGAAATGTGCCTTAAGAAGCCCACTAGGAAAAGGATTGATCCACAAACCATTCATGTTATAGGACATTTAGCTGGCCTTATGACAAATACCATCTCAATGGAAAAGTATGTTGATCCTGGTATCCCCAAAGTTACTACAATCATTAACAACATACATATTCCAAACACTTTAATAGATCTTGGGGCCACAATAAATGTCATGACTCTTGAAACCATGAGAACACTCCAGCTCATAAATTTGCAACACACAACGATTGTTCTAGAACTAGCTGATAGGTCTAAAGTGATTCCTGAAGGGATTTTGGAGGACATAATTGTTTCACTAGACTCTTGGGAGTATCCAATGGACTTCTTAGTTTTTCAACCCAAATCCAATTTAGGAGGGCACCCTATCATCCTTGGTAGACCATGGTTAGCGATTGTTGATGCATTCATAGGATGTCGATCTGGCAACATGATCATTTCACGAGGAACTGAAAGAAAACAACTCACTCTTTATCCGTCGGCACAATCACCAGCAGTAGCACACAATTTATGGCTTGATGATAAATACAATGATAAAGAAGAAGTACAATATGTTTTTAGCATCGACCAAATCTATGATTTTCAAGAACAAAATAATAATGATTTGGTAGAATTGTTCCTTTCTCAACCTGATATCTCCAAAAATTTGAGAAACGACCAATATCATGCTGCAGATGTGCTTTTAGCCCAAAATTTTCAAGAAAAATGCACCATTCAATCTTTGCAAACAACATTTCATGATATTTTTCACGTTCAATCCATCACAAACACACAAAGTCAGATCATAGAGATTAGTCCAGGGAAAACTCTGAACATTGGCAATCACCTAGACTCATCTCAGCAAGAGAAATTGATTCAACTATTGAGAAAAAACCAGAAAGCATTTGCTTGGGACTACACCGATATGCATGGGATTCACCCCGACACATGCACTCACCATATTTATACTGATAGTACTATCAAACCAGTGAGGCAACCACAGAGAAGAATGAACCCCATGCTCCAGGATATTGTCAGAGAAGAATTGCAAAAATTGTTGAGAGTTAATTTTATATATCCTATTTCTGACAGTCAGTGGGTATCCCCATTGGTAATAGTGCCCAAGAAAAATGGTAAGTGGCGAATTTGTGTTGATTACAGACAATTAAACGAAGCAACGCTCAAAGATTATTTCCCACTACCATTTATTGACCAAGTGTTAGACACATTAGCTGGGAAATCATCATTCTCTTTTCTTGATGGTTTCAGTGGCTACAACCAGATCAAGATAGCCTCAGAAGACCAGGACAAAACCACATTCACTTGTCCTTGGGGCACTTATGCTTATAATGTTTTTCCATTTGGACTTTGCAATGCTCCAGCTACATTTCAGAGAGCTGTATTAGCTATTTTCGTTGAATTAGTTCATGATTGTGTTGAAGTTTACATGGATGATTTTTCAGTGTACGACAATTCATTTGAACATGCATTAGAGAACCTTGAAAGAGTTTTGAAAAGATGTATCGAAGCTAATCTATCCCTGAGCAATGAAAAGTGCTTTATGATGTTAAACGAGGGGATAGTATTAGGCCACTATATTTATTTTCAAGGCATTAAAGTTGATCCAGCAAAAATCCAGATCATTGTTGATTTGCCAATTCCAAAGAATCAAAGAGAGGTAATAATTTTCCTTGGGTATGCAAGCTATTACAGAAGGTTTATTGAACATTTTAGTAAAATAGCTTTACCTTTGTTTAAGCTTCTAACAAAAGACGTACTTTTCAACTGGAATGAGAATTGCCTGCAAGCATTCGAAACACTCAAAAAGAAGTTATCAACCGCACCAGTCTTAAGAGGGCCTAACTGGAGCCTACCAGTTCATATCTTTACAGATGCATCTGACACTGCGGTAGGTGCCTCATTAGGCCAAAAAGAGGAATCTTGTAATTATGCCATTTATTTCATTAGCAAAAATCTAACACCTGCAGAATTAAACTACACAGTCACAGAAAAGGAAACACTCGCCATCATATATGCTGTGAATAAATTCTGACATTATATAATTGGTTATGAAGTCTTTGTACAAACTGACCATTCTGCCATTAGACATTTAATGAATAAACCAATAACTAGTGGCAGAGTTACCAGATGGTTATTATTGTTACAGGAATTTAACATCACAATGTTAGATAGACCAGGTAAAGAGAATCAAGTGGCATATTTTCTTTCTAGACTGCAAAATCCAGGTGAGACTGTTCCGGTTGAAGATTCTTTTCCAGATGAAAATTTATTTGCAATTTCCATAGTGAATCCTTGGTATGCTGACTTGGCCAATTATTTTTCTACAGGGAGGACACCTCCATACTTTACTCCAAAGGAAAAGAAGAGACTAGTCAAACAAAGTGCTCAATACTCATGGATTAATGGCGATTTATTTTACACTGGTTATGATATGATTATTAGATGATGTGTAAGAAATGATGAGATAATTGATATTTTAAAATCTTGCCATGATGAACCATGTGGTGGGCATTTTGTAGCTAAGCGAACATCATACAAAATTCTTAGTCTTGGATACCACTGGTCATCCATTTTTAAGGATTCCAAGAAGTATGTGAAGAGTTGTGATAGCTGCCAAAGAATGGGCAGGCCAATAGCTACAGATGAGATGCCACTTCAACCCCAAGTACACCTAGAGCCATTTGAAAAATGGGCTCTAGACTTTATAGGACCCATTAACCCAACCTCCAATGGTAAGAAGTACATCTTAGTATGTACTGATTACGTAACAAAATTGGTTGAAGCAAAAGCACTAGTTAGAGCCACCGAACAAATAGTGGTAAACTTCCTTTTTGAAGAGATTTTTGTAAGGTATGGGGTACCAAGGGAGATAGTGACTGATCAAGATACTCAATTTACTTCAAAGTTAGTGAAGGACATCACAGAAAAATACCAAATCAAGCACAGAAGAAGTACACCTTACCATCCACAGGCCAATGGCTAGGTGGAGTCCACAAACAAAACTTTGGAAGGGATTATCACTAAAATTGTGGCAATGAACAAAAAGAATTGGGAAGAGAAGCTCAAAGATTCACTCTGGGCTTATAGAATTACGTGGAAGAATACTACAGGATTTACACCATACCAGTTGGTGTATGGCAAAGAGGTAATGCTTCCTATTGAATTTCAAATACATACTTTTAAAATGGCTGCAGATTTGCAAATTGATTTGAACCAAGCACAACAAGAAAGAATTCAGCAGTTGAACCAGCTGGATGAAATGAGGCAGCAAGCAGAGCAAACAACAATCCTCATGCAAAAACAAAGGAAGCAGTGGCATGATGCACATATCAAGAAGAAACAGTTCAAGGAAGGAGACTGGGCTTTACTCTTTGACTCTAAATTCAGAGATCATAAAGCCAAGTTTACTACACATTGGATGGGCCCATACGAAATCATTCAAGTCTATGACAATGGATCAGTCAAGCTCACCACTATTGATGGAGAAGGGCACTCCTTTACTGTCAATGGTCATCGCTTGAAACTATATAATAAGCCCATCAGCAAGCAAAATTTTCTTCAAACTGTATCTCAACAGAGAGAGGTTGAGATATTGCAGCCTTCAGCTGCAGTATCTCTGCCTTAGTTCATTTCATTTTAATTTAGAAATTCAAAAGAAATTAATAAAAAACAAAAAAAACAAAAAAACAAAACAAAACAAAATCTAAAAAAAAAAACACAAAAAAATAATAATAAAAATGGGTTAGATGTGAAAACCAGACTCTGGCACACTCTAACCTAGAATTCTTACTTGAAAACCAATTCATTGGCGGGTAAGAATTCCTTTTCTTTTGTTTCCTGTTTGACTCATCAACTGAATAATGACTTGAGGACAAGTCAAAACTTTAGTGGGCAGGGAGAAGCATCAGCATTTTGTTTTCTTATCTCCTCATTGTAAATTCTCAAAGATTTCTTATCTCATCTCCTCACTGCAAATTTCCAAAGAGTTTGTTTCAGCACTCCAGATTTCAATAAAGAAGTTGTTTTGTCCTTGTTTTATCTCAGAGGGACCTGGTTAAAAACATTATGCAGGGGGTTATGTTCTGTCCAGAAGACCATGTTACCAACACCAGCAGTAATGGGACCTGTTCAAGACACATAAAAGGGACCTGTTAAGAGATTGTTACTTCAAGATTACTTCAACAAAGCTTCATCAAGTTTCAACAAGGATCCACAGGTTGCCAGTCACCAAGACTTCATCAAATACCAAAGATCAAGGAGCCTGTATACATATAGTTCTTTTCCGGATTCCAAAGAAGCTGCATGAACATTTTCCAGATCTCAGAGGGACCTGTTGCATTCGAATCTATTCCAGGGGGACCTGTCATGAACAACAAAGAGTAGTCAAAAGAGACTAGTCCTACCTAGCATGCCAATGCAATGCTTGAAGAACCAACAAAAGTGTAATGTATTCCTTGTTCTTAACATTTAAATTCTTAGATTAATTTTTAATGTTAAATTTAATAACTATGACTGTTATGATCAATTTCAGAGACACCCCCATACCTATCACCCCTTATCCTATTGTTAATTCCTATCATCTCCTAATACTCCAGCCTATCTCATACTTATATGATTTCGTTAATCCCCTCTCATATCAACTTTTCAACCTCTGTTACACCAATTAGACCCTACAGCCATTCCAACATATCTATTTGGCCGGGTACCAACAGAAGCAGGACACGTGGTGAATTGTTTAAAAACCAAATGTTATGCGGGCTTATTCATTGTGTTTGAAACGGCCGAATTATGACTTAACCACCCGACGAAGTCAAATGATGCAAACAACTACCTGAAATCATATCCCAATACTTCATATATGCTTCTAGCGCTTCTATGATGGTATCCATATGACCAGTACAGCCATTCCTCTGTTTCAAAAGATGAATATGTTATGAATTGAGTTAAGCCGGTTATTTCATTATCATTCTCAGTTATTCTATGTTAGCATTCAACTCCTGTGACTTCAACAGTAAGGACTGAAAGTAGCAAGCGCCACGGAAGGAAAATGTAGTCAATTGGGTTCGACCTCCACCATAATTACAAGACAGTCAATCGAGCATCGCTTGGGTTACTAAAGGAGCTAGTGTTAAAGAGCTGAGGGCGCCACTAGGTCAGCAGTATTGGGGCGGAAGACAAAAGGTAACAAATCAAAACTTCTTTGTTGAATTTGCAAAACATAAACAAAGAAGAGTTAGAGCAAAACTCTCTGCCAAAATGACCAATAGGGTCGAGCCAAGCATATTCAACAGTTCCCAGTATCACGAAGACTGCATTTCAATTCTCAAAGAAATACAGTGGCTGCCCTTTTTAGAGAAGTTTCGTGGAAGTAATGAGGAGGTCACCAAACAATTCGCTTTTACATTCAACGGAGAGAAAGCTCTGATAGGTAATTTTTCATTCAGGGTTTCGGAAGACACCATAGCTCAATCCCTAGGGATCAGCCCAGAAGGGGAGAAGTACTTCAAGACAAAGCAATTTAAATAGAATTCATGGACTCAATTTATGTCCAGATTAAGGGTTTCATCCGTCAATTGGAAGAAAGGCGTCCCAAGGAGCTGGCTAGTGCATCCCTGGGATGAGATGGTCTATATCATCCAAAAATTTGTAACTTGTTAAGGCTGCTACAGTATTGTTTACTTGTACCATATCAAACTACTGTTACATTTGAAAGGGCATTGTGTTATCAGTCTGCCATACTTTCTCTTGCAAAGCCTAACCAAAATGTCGAAGACCACCCAAAAGCAGGAAGGTAACGAAGACAAGAGCTTATATCACTTTGGCTAGTTAAAATTCTTATAGAGTATGAGTTACAAAGAAGAGGAAAAACGTGGAAGGAATTCTTGGATGCTAACCAAATTAAAGATGAAGAGGACAAGGAAGAACCACAGGAGAACTCAGGATTTATGAATGATATCGATGAAGAGATTCCTATACACAAAGCAAGCAAGGTGCCTCCACCTGTTAGTAGTGTAAGGACGAGGAAAATGAGAAAAGAGGATGCTCAGAAAGCAGAGCAAGATAAAAATTTTACCACCTATTCAAGAAGAACCAGGAGAACATCAAAGGCCCAGCTACAAGAAGACCAACCCGAATCAAATGTACCTATACCAATGGATATTGAGAGTAGTGCTCACTCACAACCTGGACCAGGAGCTGAGATGGAGGTTGAAAGCAACAACAGGAAAGAAAAAGATTCACAACCTGCCATTAAGAAACAAAGGAAACTGGAGAAGCAAATTGAGAAGTTAAAGGAAGGACTAATGGAGGCTAATATGCTGGAAAAAGTCATCAAGAAAGAAAATGAATTGCTAAGAGCACAGAGTAAAGAAACTCAACAGAAAAATGAGAAGTTAAGGGAACGAATCAATGAACTTGAAGCTGAACAAACAGATATTTGTAAGTGGGCCACTAAATGGTACAACCAAAAGAAGGCCCTCAAGGAAAAGTACAAAAGTTTAAAGCATGAGCTCCATGGTCAGAAAGATGCCCAAGTGAAGAAGAATGTTGATACATTGTTGAAGGCAACAGAGGTACAGGCAGGGACAGAGTTCAGAGGAAGCACATCAGGGTTAGCATGAGGACATGCTAATTCATTAAGCCGAGGAGAGATGTTGGTACCATTCCATGACCTCCTTTTTCCTCCTGAAACACATCGTTTGCCTACCTTTTTCCTTCATAAATCTCTTAGATCCCCTTGAAATTGATTAGTTAACAATATTATAGTTGTTAAATGCATTAGAATTGATTTATGAGTTTTATGTTAAAGAATTAGGGATTTTTGATAAAAAGACTACAGGAAGTTACAACATCCTGTAAATGGTTTATTGTTTGACATATGGCATGACAGGTAAGCTAAAGCAAAGGGTAGGGACGAAAAATAGAATGTACAAGCATGGACGAACACCTATCCTACAGCAGAACCAACACTCCTGAATGCGCGGTCAATGATGGTCAAAGCACAGCATGTTGGCGATAAAAGCAGCAACAGCATAGGGTTCTAAACCGATTTAGTTTTGTTCCTTTTTGAAATTGGTCAGAATGGAAACAACTTAAAAAAAACTATTCCATAACAAAAGCAGCAACAATCGCATAACGAATGTACATTCGTTCCAAAATGTAAACGGCGTTAGTTTTTCTAAAAAGACATATGTAAACACAGTTATGTGTTGTTGGTTAGTTGTTATCTGTGTATTGTTTTGAAAAACAGAGCTTTTGAACTTAATACAAGAACTCAGTTGCAGTCACGATTTTGTTATTGCGTTGATTCTATAGTTGCTTGAGCGCAGTCCAGTATACTTCTGAAACGCGAACGGGCCCTGCGTGGAACGGGTATACTGTCATTTTATTTTATTAGCAACTTCTGTATGCACAATGATTAGAGTTTGGTTTATGATTTCGTTGATTTAATTAGCAATTCATAAAATTGATGTTTATGATGGTGGCTTGAAGGATTCATCGCTGAGATCGTTGAACTGTATCTTGTAAGGGATCTGATCTTTCGTTGTCTTTTTAGAGCATCTTCATGAACCCCGTTTCCCATGTATTTGAATTTTAAGTGTGCTTATGATTTCAGTATGTCTCAATCTTTCATGAATGATAAACATTGAATACTGAGTGTTCACTGAAGAGGGGTTTTATGCACAGCATCCTCGTAAGGGGATTGAAATCCTGGTTTAAGTAATACACAGTGTTTTTTTAGAATAGGTAGATGAATTGAGTGACCTGAGTGTCCAGGTGATAGGGAGCATACCTCAACCTTCCGTAAAGAAGTTCTGTAACCTACCATCACGAACACTTAGTTAGGAATCCTTTACGTCTATAGATTGTAGACGCATGCCTCGAAGTTTACTTATCCTGGTCGATAATAAATATAGCCTAATCTAGCACCCTAGATAGGACACTACAATATTTGTTGTTGATTTATTCTTCATTAGAGTTTATTTTCTTGACCCTTCGTGTTTTCTTAAGTATTTTAGCATCCTATTCGTTCTTAACTCCTTTTAGTATTTATGTTATTTGTCTAATGAGCTTCAACTCCATATTTTATTGTTGACCATGTTTTATTTATTGATTACTTTTCTTTGAATATATATATATATATATATATATATATATATATATATAGATAGATAGATAGATAGATAGATATATATATATATATATATATATATATATATATATATATATATATATATATATATATATTTCTTTTGACTTGTGTATATTTTTGTTTTATTTTATTTATTTTCCATTAATTATTTTTATTTATTAAATGATCTTGTCCTAATTAGGGTCTTGACTCCTTTTTATAATTTTTGACTTCCCTCCTTGTTTGGATTTTGACTTTGATTTTTTTTTATTCTTGTTAGTTTTTTTTAATATTTGATTTTAATAAATTAGTTTAAATATTTTTTTCAAAACTAACAGTTTAATATAGTCGTTACTTGAAATTTTGGTCTCTACATTGCTCTCTCTTGAATCCCATGCCATGGTCTGCCTCTTCATCTGGTCTTGATGATGAACCACACTTGTTGGTTCACAACACATCGGCCAAAAATTTCTCTTATTTGATTTCTACCTAAAGACTTTACTTAAATCATGATTGTGCTTATGTCTATATATGTATACATGTATGTATGTATGTATGTTATTGTTTGACAGGATCATGATTGTTTATGCTAATGTTTATATATATATATATATATATATATATATATATATAGATATAGATATAGATATAGATATAGATATAGATATAGATATAGATATAGATATATATGTCGTTGTCTGACAAGATCATGAGAGTTTTATGTTGATGTCTATATGTATGTATGTATGTATGTATGTATGTATGTATGTATGTATGCATGTCATTGTTTGACAGGGTTGTTAGGAATCATTCTTGTGGAGGAATGATTTATTATGTAGGTGAATGACATGAAGAGGTTGATGGTTTATGAGGAATCAAGTGAAAGAGTAGTCATGACAAATATACGAGGTCAATATCATGTGGATATGAATTGATATTGTATGCTTTTATTATGCCTATGTTTATATTATGATAGGTAATGAAAGTAGTGAGATTCGAGGCATGCTAGGATAAGCATGGATGACAAAGAGACACTGGAAGCAAGGTTGCTTGGTAGAGACAGTGTGGTTTTGGATGTGTGGTACTATTGTTGTGCATATGTTGTATATGTTGTACATGTTGCATCTGTGATGTTGTGTGCATGCGGTGTTGTGTATATATAGTGTGTGTACATGTTGTTTATGTAATGTTATGTACAAGGTGGTACATATAATGTTGTGTGAATATTGTATATGAAGTGTTGTGTATATATCGTACTATGCACATGATGGATATGTGACATTGTGTGCATATGGTGTTGTGCGCATGTTGGATATGCATTGTTGTGTACAAATGATGCTATGTACATGTTGGATATGCAGTGCTTACATGTGGTGTTGCGTGCATGTTGTACATGTGGTTCTATGTACATATGGTGTTGTGTGCATGAGTGTACAAGTGGTGTTGTGTACATGTTCGACAAGTGGCACTATGTGCAGGTGGTGTTGTGTACATGTCGTGTATGTGGCACTGTGTACATGTGGTGTTGCATACATGTCATGCATGGGGTACTGTGTACATGTGGTATTGTGTACACATTGTACAGGTGGTGCGATGTACATGTGGCATTGTGTACACATTGTGTAAGCGGTGTTGTGTACATGTGATGATGTTGTGCACATGCGATGCAGGTGGTGTTGTGTATAGGTGGTACTGTGTACATGTTGTACATGTGGTACTGGTGTATATGTGTTATTATGCAAATGTCATACATGTTGTGTTGTGTACATGTGGTACTATGTATGTGCATTGTGTAGTCGTGGTATCGTGACATGTGTACTTGTTTTGTTGTACTCGGTGTTGTACATGTATTATGTTGTGTTTATGCCAGGTGTAGGTACATGTATTGTGTGGCGTTGTACATCGCGTATAGATGTATGTATTTTGTTGTACATCGAGTGTAGGTGTATGAATTGTGTGGTGGTGTACACTAGATGTAGGCATATGTATTGTGTTGTGTTATACACTGGGTGTAGGTGTATGTGTGGTATGTCAGCTATAGGTGTGTGTATTGCATGGTGTTTTGTGTTGTGTGTGGCTATATGTGTGTGATGCACACTATGTGTATGTGCACATGGTTGGGGAGAAGGAATTGGGTGTTTTTCGGGTGTGGCAACCGATCGGGAGTGCGTACCAAATGAGGACAAATGTAGAAGCTAAGGGTTGATTAAAGGATAAGTATCAGTATTTTATTTCAGTTTTATTATGCATATGATTTATGATTCTGGTCAATGATAATTACATGTGATTTATGATTCTAGGTTATGATGTTTACATGTGATTTATGATTTTGATCTATGATGGTTGTGTTTTGAGCTAACCTGATGTGAAATGCTTATACATGATGATTTGGTCAAACATGTTATTTTGACTTATTGTGACAAGAAGTAAACGGGATTGTAAGTGTACCTTATTGACGAGCTACCAATGAGGTATTATGTGATTTTATTTCAATTTATTTTAAATCTAATGTAAGGTGTGTGCTTGGCATAGGAAGCACGGAAATGTTTGGTTGGGTGGTTGAAATCAACTGCAAGAATTAGCAGCAGCAGTGAAAGAAATTGGAACAGGTAGAAGTATGTTGGTAAAGTATTCAGGAGTAGGGCCATTGTGGTACATTGGTACCCATTAGTGTCAATTTATTTCCATGAACACGGTATGACCGGTATGATGGTTTTGAGGTAGGTATATGCCTTGGTTGTGGACCTTCTGATGCAAGGAAGCATTGCAAATGGATGGATCACTCGAGATTGGGGATGCTAGTAGAACTTGGAAGGTGTGTGACAACATGGATAGGGGTGACAGGATTTCCCGAGGGACTGTGTAGCAGAGAATGGAAGGCCAAGGATATATATTTTTTGGTCAGTAGCATTTCTAGATGGAATCAGATGCACAGTGGGAGTGTGCCCTTGAACAATGAGTCAGTAACTATTCACTGAGAGGACAAGTGGCACAGGATTGTAGTGTTGGAAATTGGATGCAAATTTAACCTTGCAATGGATTATGGACTTCCTAGGAAGGAGGTGAATCCTATTATTACTTTGAGGGTGGAGGTGTGAGCCTTTGGATTCCCTTGTTGCGGGTGCAAGAATCACATAATTTTATTTGTTGGTTGAGAAAATGTTCATATGTGTATACGTGTATATCATTGTAAATATTGTATCAAGATGGATTTATAAAGCTCCATAGACATTATGGTTATTTGCTGGTTGAAGCAAATGTGCATGAGTATATATGGCTATTATAAATACTATAATGAGTTATGTTATAAAGCTCTAGTAAACGTTATGATTGTTATGTTTCAATAGTGGTCATTATAAATATTGCAACAAGTTATGTTATAAAGCTCCATGGGTAGTATGTTTTGTTTTTAGTGGTCTTGATGGTTATAGGTGTCAATGAACACCGAGAACGGTGTTCCCCCAAGGGGGAAGGTTCTGTAAGAACCCTGGTTAAAAATCCATGTAAAAAATATATAAGACCACAGTTGATGGGACTCATATTCCAAGTTGAATGGTGGATAAGACATCTTAGTGGGTGTTCATTTTGGTTATTATGGCTAAAGGAAATTGGCAAAGGCAATGGCTAAGGCTTTGGAAAGGAAAAATGACATTTTTGGCACATTTATTTATGAAAATAATGGAAATTAAGAGAAAAGTAAGGTTAAAGGTCACAAGTTGCATGTGATGAGGAAATTGATGGAAAATAATGGAAAATGAAGAAAATAGAGGCCTCATTAATAAAAAGGCTTCTGAGGATCAGTGGGAAAGGCTTGGTTGGTGTAAGCTTTTGCTCAAGTTTTGCATTGGATCAAGAAAGGAAAAGAAGGCAAGAGGAAGGAAGGAGCAAGAAAGGAAGAGCAGGATCAAGAAGCTACAATCGGATGCTTTGCAGGTATCAATTTGCATGTGTTTTTTCCTTGCTAGACTTGGCATGCATAGTATCGCAAGTGGTTCTTTATTGTTATGGCATGGTTCTTTCCAGGTTTGACAGTGTTTTAAGCCTACCCTTTCCAATTCTGGATAGCCTTGGTCTGATGGGGTTCTCATGTTTTGTTTGAGATGGATTTCTGGATGGATTTGAAGCTAAGTGAGGTGGATCTCTGAATGATAGAGTACATGGCCTAGTGGCCCCTGAACTAAAATGTCGATCACGGTAAAGCCACTGGCATAATGACCCCTAAGCCAGATTGTGTGTTGTGGTAAAGACATGGTTGTGCTTCCTCGATGGGCCTAGGAATCGTTGCCAGTGAATGGTGGGATATACGATAAAGCCTAGAGGTGGTTTCCCTTGATTAGGCCTAGGAATCCTTTCTGATGAATGGTAGGATATATGTAAATCCTAGAGGGTGGTATCTCGGTTTAGGGCCTATTGATCCCTGGATCAAACTGTAGATTGTGGTAAAGCCTGAGAGACTAGGAGACAGGAAAATTCCTCACTGTGTAGGTGGAGACATCCAGTGGCATCCATGCTTGTTTTGGCCTAGTGATCTGTTGGAGATCATGGTAAATCCTATTATTACATGTTCATTATGTTGGCCTAGTAATCCAGGATGGATTACGGTAAAGCCTGGTTTCTATTGATGAGGGTGAGGTGGAATAGCCCCAGGATGCCCTAGTTGGTTCGTTTGGTTTGAGATCCACATTCATGCTTGGAATGTGGCATGGGGGTGAATGGATGAATAGAGATTTGGCTCAGCGATTCTATGGTCGGGTGGAACATGGTAGTCCCATCCCGGGTTTAGATTTTGCATCATCAATATGAGGTTATTTCTCCTTGTATTTTTATGAGTATTATACTGGTTTATATGTGGATCATATGGTTGTGATTTCCTTGGTGTTTATGCTACTATTATGTTGGTTATGTATATATTTAATGACAGTGGCTATGTATGGCTCTCATCATGTTTTTACTTGTAAATGAATGGAAAATGTATCTATGACCTAATAGATGACAATGCAACAAATGATATGAGGGAGCAATGGTTCTTAGTGATTCTCAGATAAGTATGAGATCCATATGCTTAAATATGTTGTTTACACCTATAGATTACATATTTGTGATATGTTTGACGAAATTCCTAGCATGGCTAATAGGGGTTCGGTTAAGGGTTTGTTCAAGTATTTACTTTTGCATCATAGCTTCCTTGTCATCTTACTATTCTGAAGGTGTCATTCAATTTTGGGCAGCGACTTGGGCTCTCAGCCTAAAAAAAGTGGCTCAAATCCTGAGGATATTGGCACAACACTGAGAAAAATAGTTCCTAAACGCTGGCATGCCTTGTCATGAGAGCACCCAGAGCCTCCTAGACGCTGGCAGGCCTATAACATGAGAGTGTCTAGAAGTCAAGTGGTCAAAAACTTCAGCGGGACCCATGGGCTAGCTACTTGAGTGGTTAGGATGGTTCCTAAGAGTCCTATAACTGACGTGGAAGGTTTGTAATGTTGTGTTTTCATCAATTCCACTTCCTTAAGTTCACATAGGAGGTTTAATCCAATCATAGTAGCCTCTCATTACATGTTTACCCTGGTTGGCCAATTACTTGGGTAGATGTAAGAGGAGGGTGCTACAACTTGATTGCAACCTTTTTATACCTATGTTTTCCAAGTATTGTATCGGTACACAAGCCTCGTCCATGGACTTTGGCTTGAACAACATCACTTTCTCATGCAAATGGCAGTGCAAACCCCCCAAATACTTGAGTAGTACAACTAGATTGTTTGGAGAGATACCTAGCATTCTAGCCATCTTTCTGAATTCCATGGTGTACTCTTGCACACTTGGGCCCAACTTTTTCCTAAAGTAATGCCACCGGATCCACTGGTCCTCCACGACCCAATGGGATAAAATTGTGACTTAATGATGGTTTTGAAATCTTCCCACTTAGTCACTGGAGGTTCTCCCTCCAACCTTGGGGTTTCCGTGTGGCTCTCCCACCAACTCAGTGCATGCCCTCTAATTTTAGCCGCGTGAATGAGATATTTTTACCTTCCTCGATCTGATGGATGCTAAAATAAAATTCCAAATGTTGCAGCCATTATTTCAGCTTCAGAGCGTCAATCTCATCATGGTACGACATGATATCAAATTTTTCTTCCATTTTAAACAAGGATTGATTCACGACACTCGAACTGGGTTAATCTTTTAAGGGTTCTTTCTTTAGTTGGTTCTCCTTATCTTCCCGATCCCCCTACTGATTTTTCTATGCATTTGAACCCTCATCTTCTACAAATATCCCCGACTTATTGCTTAGGGCCACCATGAGGAGGTTTACATTGCATCTTATATCTGCGACTTGTTGTTCGAGCCCTGAAAACCTCACCTCTGCAGGATCACGAGGTTCGTTTACATATTTTTTTGTTGTGATTAGAGTGTTACGATTTTTGACCCTGTCAACATATATCCCCCACAAATATCTACAAATACCCAAAGAAACAGACTCTGATACCAAATGATCCATAAAATTCCATGGATATTCCACTGTACAGTTCATCATAACATATTTGACAATAATAGATTAAAATACTGAAATTTTACATCATTAAATTTTTATTAAGAATCTAGATTTATATATTTAAGTTTAATTATTGCATGCATTAAAATGGAAATTATGCAGAAAAGTAGAGAACGATAAAATAATCTCTCTCTCACACACACACATAAGACTCAATATATGCTCTGGGAAACCCTTTCGGGAGAACCCAGCTGGAAGGTGAGGTCGCTTCACTCTCTTTCTCTATTTGGAAAATATGGATGTGGGCACAAAGAAATAATGCATTTGGCTCATGGACTGCTATAGTGCATATATCCTCTCTGTATGCTACACATTTTATCTCTCACGGTTGTCTTTTCTCAACTATGGAACAAAATGTTCTCAAAAGAATGGAATGCATCTTCCTCCTAGTGGTCTGGTTATAACACAACTCGATAGCCTATTAGTGGCTAATTTTGACTACATAAAAACTTAATTAGAGTTACAATATAGACTCTTCTAAAGTATTTTACATCATAATAATGTGGTTAGCCCCTTTTCTATTAATAATGGGGGCTTATGCGACATCCTTATGAACTATATGTGTGAAAACAGGAAGGTCAACGTCTAAGTGCCATAATTTTTGCATACAAACTCTAATTGATGCGCTCCTTATGTCATTGGAAATATATTTGTGTGTATAACAACATGTATTGTGAACAAAAAAGCAGAAAATTTTTATCTCCGAAAAACATCATTTGATGCCTCAAAATGCTCATGGAAGGTTTCAGACCTTGTTTCGCCAAATTTGGTCTCGCTAGTAAAAACAGTCCCATGAGTTGATTCCTCGAATTTTTCCACTCCAATTGCATTGATATGGATGAAAAACAATATAATGATCCAATCCGGATCAAATTATGGGAATATAATGAAGAACCTTGTGAGGTACCTTTTTTGTTAGTTTATCGGTTTGATATCTACTCTCATCACATTTTAGGCATTTGTCTTTCAATGCATGTTATTAATAATAGATATTAACATCATTATGGAATTCATGAATAACTTTATACTACATTCCAGTATATTTCATAATGACATGTAAATCTCAGTACGTACGAGGTAAAACATTTGACGGTGATAACATAAATTCACCTAATAATCTACAACATAAAAAAATAGTATTGGTTAATGTACTAAACAATATTAGTCTTACATATTACATCCAAATGTTACAAATTAATGAAATGATGCAAATCAATGAACTAACATTAAAAACAACGGAAAAAATAATTGCTTTATCATGTATACAATACTAAATTTCACAAAATATATAACATATCTTAGGAGTTGTGTCACACATGTGATTGACAAACCATTCACCACCTTTAAGTTGACCAGCAACAATAGAGCAGAGAGAAGAGATGTTTCTTAGCCTTCATAAAGAGGTTTAGTTTCCATCTCAAGTACAAGTAAATCAAAAGCATGGTCATCATATTGGTTGTCATCTTCATCCATTCCAACATTATTAAATGTCTCCTAGATCAATCTATTTGTCCCATCTTCTTCAACTATGCTATGAACACCATTATCTTCTTCCATAGGATCATTAGCTTTATCTTGAATATTAATCGCTCCATGTTCTTGAACATGTGCTTGTAATACAACCACCTCTTCCTTGTCGAGCAATACCCTAGGGGGATGATACTATACAATTACAATCAACAAAGTAATATTAGTATATATAGAAAATATTGAAATGTCTATATAAAAACAATTTAAAAATACAATATATAAGGAAAACAAAGAAAAAAAAGACAACAAAGAAATAAAAATTAGGTGAGACCAAGAAACAAAGACAACAAATAAATAATGATGCTTGTGCAATTTATCAAGATATTTAAAAATATGTTGAAAAAAATCTAAGAAAGATGTTACTTTTCTTGACATGTAGGAAGTGAGACACTTTTTGAGATATATAGTCATGACCAGAATAAAAAACATATTGATATTTTTTTCATTCATCATTGTAATGTCATCTTCTATCTTAATGTCATATTTTGCATAATATACTTTAAAAACTTATTAAAAATGCTCCATAAAACCCATGATTAACCTTTAAATCCTCTAAGTCCAAATTAACTCCCTAAAAAATATACATTAACCCCCTTACACCTATACCCAATTCCCCTAAGCCCTTAAGCCCCTAACCGCTAAGCCCTTAACCCTTAACCCTTAAAAATAACCCCTTATCCCTAAGCCCATAAATTAATTAACCCGTAACTCGACTTAACCCCTTAAACAACTCTAATAAAAATAATCAAATATTGTTTCTAGTCCACATCAAGATGAAAACATAGTTCAAACTTCAAACACCTCCCAAAAGAATATTATAAAATACATTTACAATAGAAAGATAATACAATTTACAACACAAAGGCGTACAATCTAAAATTTTATATACATATAAACATTTAGAAAAACAATCTACAATACGAAAACATATAATAAACAAATTACAAATGGATGATATTCATGTCTACCTTCAACGTGTTCATAGTCTTTGCAATGCTTTTTAGCTGATTTTATTAGAATTCTCCTTGGTCTTAAGCCCTTGCAATTTTTACAAGGGCAATAACATTTTCCATCCTCAAAATCCCTTGATGTCGATCTCACATATCCTTGGTCTCCTTGAGGAATGTTATTGACATTTTTTGTCACCAAACTTTCAATGATGATTTTGTTCAAAAATTAACCTCAAAATAAGCATACAACCTTTCAAAACAATCGCTACTAATATATATATATATATATATATATATATGTTATATTTATTTTAATTATTCAAATTGATCAACGTAAAGCGGTCCCATATTAGACGTTGTCAGCACAAAAAGCTATTAATGGTGGAATTGAATGCTGCGCAATGATTATTTACCATTTGTAGGAAATTGGAAAACACATTTTCATATTGGCTATGGCGTAGGATATCCAATGTTAAAAGAACTATAGTCGGTTATTCAACGACATAAATGATTATAAGAAAACATTTGATAATCGATGGGGTAGGGTATTCCATCGAATATTCAACCGTTAAAGAACTGTCGTTGGATATTTGACAGTCGTCGAGATTTTAGAAAACAAAAAAATCATTTAACTTCCGACAGTTTTTCCGATTTTAGCCATTCCGTTGGATTTCGTCATAGGAATTTCTGCCCAAATGTAGGAGTAGTTAAACTATTATTTTCTCAGATTTCGTTATGTACTGCAAATACGATCTGATACTAGGAGTATTTTTTAGAGTTTATAGTAGGCATATGTTTCGAATAGTTCGTAGAAAGAGTCATAGACATAGGCTATCTATATTTTGGACTATTGAATATAGTGTTTATGAAGAACATGATGAATTTTGTGAGGGAACTAGCCTAGAAACTAGTCTTTCTATAATATAAAATATCTGTTTGTTCCTTAAAAAAATATAGAATAGATAAGTCATTCAAAGTGGGAGATAGAGTATGGTTATATTTGAACAAGGAGAGGTTATAGGGTCTTGGTAAAAAAATCAATGTTCTGTGATATGGTCTCTTTGAGATACTAGAAAAGGTGGGAGATAATGCCTATAGACTCAGTCTACCCCCAATACACATACATTTGCTTAGTGGTGAATACAGAAAATCGGAAACTATATGAGGCTTCAATCCTAGGTCAGGAAGAGGAATCAATCCTACCTTCTGTAGAGGATTTAGCACCAAATTTTTGGGAAAAGTTGACAAACGATATAATTTTGCATAAGAGGTCTAGAACCATGAGACAGGGGCAACATGACCTCTAGAAAATTGTGTTGAAAGGACATCTTACAAGAAAAGATAAATGGTACTCCAAGGAGAAGGTTGATGAAAAATGTCCTCACCTTTTTCAGTAAAATATTTTTGGGACCAAAATCCTCCCAAAAAGGGGAGATATGGTCCAAATTGGATTTTTGTATAATATTTCATCCATATGGATACTTTTAGAGTGGAAAAATTGGAAGAATCATCTCATAGTATTATTTTTACTTGCAAGTCTCAGTTTGGAAAATTGGGGTTTGAAAGTTTGTAGAGGCAATTTGATGTATTTTCTGAATTTTTTTGGGGTCCAAAAACTCTCACTTGTGTGAGACCTCGTGATATTGGTTTTACAGTCAAACACATTTCCAATAGCACAAGAAAGACCTCAAACCGATTATGTATGCAGAAGTTATGCCACCTGAAAATTGACCATCCTATATTGAATACCATAATGAGATTATGAATCATCATCATATATATATATATATATATATATATATATATATATATATATATATATATATATATATATATATATATATATATATATAGCTAAGTTGGGTTTCCCATCACATTCTATTGTGTACCTTTGTATGATGGTTGCACACTTTGTATAAAGTAATATAAATCTTAGTTAGTGTTAATAATTTTAAACAAAAATTTACTTTAATGAAGTTTTAACAATTGTGGAAAGAGTAAGGTGTAGCCCAAGTTAATTATGACGAGTTGGTCTTGCCATCAATTAGAAATGCTTTGGTGTTACACACATAAAGGATGTCAACACATTTGGGCATGTACAAGTCCTATAGTGTCATGGCAAGAGGAGTCCACTGTTTCAAATTAATGTTTAAATGTTTCAAGGGTTGTGCTATATTACATGTCATGTGATATTTTAACAATATAGATCCATCTTAACCACAGATCTAGTAAGTGTCGAGAGGGATCATATCTTTTGAGGTGAAAACCTCTTTTAAAGTTTAAAACTTGTAAAATTATTTGCACCTCGAGAGATTGATTCCTCTGGGCATTTGATAGATTTGTGGTTCAAATGGGTCTCTCTCTCTCTCTCTCTCTCTCTCTCTCGCTAGCTATATATATATATATATATATATATGCACACCATGTGCATGGGCTCAATGGCTTTAAAATCCCCTTGAGCACTTGGATTGTGTAGACTACATAGCCTAAACATGCTATTCCAACAAATCTTTGCTAGATTTCATACAAAATTGAACAAAATATATACTTTAAAAAAGGGTAAAATGTAGAATATTGATACTTGAAATGTTTTAACCATAAAATTTTATTTTTTTTAATTGTTTTATATAATATACAGAAATAATTTATTTAACCATATTTAATATAATATACTTTACATATAAATATTTTAGTTAACATGGGTATTTAATTATTATATTTATGAACTTCATTATTCACAATAACCTTTTACTATTAATATATGTTTATATACATGTAAATATTAATTAATTATTGAAATATTGTATTCATGACCTACATTGAATTTTATTATTAATATTGTACCTTTTAAATGTTGTGTATTAATTTTGTGGTAAAAAATAAATGAATTACATATCTCCCTCTTATTATTCCTATTAAAAAGTACTTGAATTTTATACTTTCAATTACTTCTTCTATTAACACATTTAAATATTTTTTATAATTAACATTAAATAAATAAATAAAACGTTCTTTCTTTATGCATACATATATGAAGTCGATATTGAAATTAATTAACATGGATATTGAAATAGTTTATTTAAGTTTTGTGGTGAAACATTTTTGAAACGTATAATAATTATACATTTTCTTTACATTTCAAACTAAAAATATAAGTGTTTTTAACTTTTAATTACTTTATCTTTCTCTAAATTTGGTATAAAATTGTGTTTCGTCATATGGACATCTAGATATTATTTATGGATAAGAGTGCAAGTGAAATATATTTACCACATCTTAATATTAAATTGTAATATCATGAATTGATTGGGTAAAGTGAGAGTGAGATTACTGATGTTTTATAATGTTTTTAATTAACTAACTAAACATGTATATTCATTTTTGTTTTTTATTATAGCCGACATTGTTATCTTATTTAAAGAAATGTTTTATTTTTATAGGTTGAGTGCAGAAGGAATTACACATCCCCTTCATATTGGGCTATAGAATGTGTCTCTCTACGCAAAAATCCTATTGATACTTAGCATATAACAAAGTACCAATGGTAAATATGTTAAAGTACTATACATTTATTAGTGGATAAATTGGTGGGATAATACACCATTAACCATAATTCTTCCCTCCTTTTCTTCGAGTAAGATTTTGCCCACTAATCTGCCCTTGATTATGTTCTTGCAAGACATCGTAAAATTGCATATTGATGAAGGAGCCTTCTAGTTGTCTACATCAATCCATAAATGAGGTAAAGAATTAACCCTTGGTTTTAATTTTTTTTACCGATAATGGTCCTTGAGTCGCCAATCAAAATGATCAAATAAACTCCCACTACTTTGACAAGTCTAAGATGAAGGAGCCTTCTAGTTTCCTACATCAATCCATAATTGAGGTAAATAATTAACCCTTGGTTCTAACATTTTGACCGATAATGGTCCTTGAGTCACCAATCACAATGATCGAATAAACTCCTACTCCTTTGACAAATCTAAGCCTTTGTTAAAGTGCACATTTAAAACTATATTTAACCCCAAATAAAACAAACTTATATTATCTCTCTAAGATTAATAATTATTATTATTATTATCCAATTTTAAGGTCACGGCCAAAACAGACACCAAATTGGTGTATGAGACCCTCTTGTTTGTGGGACAAATGACACACCTCCGCCAAATTGGTGTATGAAACACCTTTGTTTGTGGGACAAAAGACCCACCTCCGTGCAGGGATTTGACTACTAAATATACGAAGGAATACATACTCTACTGGTGAGCACTAGTATTGCAGCAAGAATGTTGCAACTCCTGGGCTGCCAACTTTACTTTTATCAACCTGGTAGTTCGTAACAAACTTGGAAGCGTCGGTGCTGTATGCACAAGTACTATTTCTCACTGCAGGTTGTCACTTGGTCAACCGGCGCAAGATAACTAGGAGCTCAAGACAACTTCTATAGATCTCAGAAGAAGCTATATGTGTGATGAAAGAAAGAAAGATTACTCTACAGAAGTTATTCTAATTGCAGAAAAGAAAAAGACTGGAATGTAAAGCAAGACCTAGTAAACCCTAATTAACAAGCTAATTTTACTTGTGCCAAAAACACTATGAAAACCATGAAAGCAATGCCATTACCTACTCAAGAAATAAAACAACATCTAACCATGCTATTTCTGGAAGTAAATAAGCAAAAAACATATTTTTGGATTTTTATGTGTTTTTATGTGCATCTAATTTATTATGTGTGAGTGTGGCAGTGAACAGGTGGCGTTGGAGGGTGGTTTTGGATGGGTCCTAGGAGGCCTTAGGTGGCCTTCTGGAGGCTTTTCCCATGCTCAGCCTTCGAAAGAAAGCCTACAGGAAAAACTACAGCAGGACACAAGGAAACTACATGAGGAAAATAGGGAAACTACAGGAGGCCTACAGGAGGAGGCCGAGAGAAATTTCCACTATTTTGAGGGTGTGAGAGTGGGTAGAAAAGGTGGATGAAGGTTGGGGTGAGGTGTTAGAGCACCTAAGGTCTACCATGAATCACTAGGAGAGAGAAACGTGATTGGGTTTTCTCAAGGAGAGAGGAAGAAGTCCTATGAAAAATGAAGGAAACTAAGGCAGAATGGAGGTGAGGTTCGGGAGACCTATAGGGCATGGATCAGATGGAGGATGTGATTTCTGATAATCTAGCCTACTTCTTGAAGAGATCTGCTGCATAGAAACTGACAGTTAACCAAGAAGATCAAGAAAGCAATGAAATGAGTGCATCTAGAAAAACAAAGTTTTGCATTAAAGTAGTCTAAACTATGATCTATGGAAGGAAATACTAAGAAATGATGCAAGGAAAGCATGGAAAAGGACTATTGTAAATCAGGAAGTGATCATGATAAAGGAGATCTAGAACAAAGCAAAATTACACTATTATCCTACTAAAATGCTGCAAACATTAGAAGTCCTATGAATGAGGAAATTCTGTGTTTTTGGGGCAGCAAGAGAGTCTTTGCCTCAAATCATGGTCCTAGAGGGAGGAAGAGAGGCCAAGGCACTATTGATAGCCTTTTGAATCTTTTCTGAACACTGCTTAACCTGCTACAGAAAGCAAAAATGGAAGCAAACTACTAAATCATCAACAACGACCTATTCTTAACCATAAAAGAAAAATACATCTAACAGTAAATTAATATACAAACTGAAGTAAAGCATACAATTACAAGTAAAGAGAAGCTTGGCTGCTTGAATTGGGCCCTAACCCAAGAGCTTCAGCCCTCTAAGGTAACTCAATGCTAGCTCAAAAAGGATTCCATCTTCATTATAAAAAAAATATCAAGATTACATAAAATTGTAAGAAGATAATAAGCTCGAAATTTGAGCAGAGTTTAGATAAGAACAAATATGACCCTAGTGAGGTCCTAGGCCTCTCTACTTATTCATATGAAGCTACCAACAACTTCCTTAAAATCAGGGAGGCTTGACGCCCAAAACTCGAGATAACTATCAATCATCCTCCACTTGCTCGATTGCCTTCTAGTGCATGATTCAGCTACTTTTACTCCGAGCTGAATGAAGGGGAACTCAAAGTGAGGAGTAATAAATGAGGGGGATTCCCTCCTATAAGTACTCTCCTCTATCTACTTCGAGTTATTTCTACCATTTGACCACTGGATCCTTGACTTTGACCTCAAAATCCATCAATAATCTGCATTAAATACATGTTAGACCACATGGCATCATAACTACCTCAACTCACTCTATAAGCATAAATATAATCAGAAAAAAATACAATAAGCTAAGAGAATAGTTGATTTGACTAGGTTAGGAGGTAAAATGAGCCCATCTAATTACCCATTTATGAGGCTCACCATCACCCCCCTACTGAAGGTGTTGCTCATCCTCTGAGCAACTTAGTCAATATCCTCATCTTTTATGGCCCTGGTGGCCTCCCTAGCATCCCAGGCTTCTGATGTGGTCTACTCATGTTGGCCATAAAACCATGCCTTTCTATATATGTCCTTCCATCGCTCCTCCTCTTCTGTAGGTTTTAACCTCGTACAGAAATTACCTGCATACGAATTCTAAAACACAGAAAATAAATAATGCGAGAGAAGAACACATAAAACACATATACACAGAGATTTTCCACTGGATCCCAAAACCGGGACTACTAGCTTGATTTTTCATTATGTTCCTTTTAATGTTATAATACATATTTATACATGCCGAAGCATCCAATACCATGGACCAAAAACCATCGTGTCCAATACCATGGACCGAAAACCATCGCGTCCAAAAAACATGTGCGAAAAATCATGCACAAAACCATAGGTGGGTCTGCCCAACCTAACATAGGGTCCAAAACAAAAATTTTCCGGGGCACTGCCCCGGACCCCATAAAGTGGGTTATGGGTGCCCCTCAAACCCCCTATTAACTATGTGGAAAGAATATAACACAACCAAACATTCTCTCACTTGTTGTTTTCTTTCCACAAGGGGCCACAAGAGAGCCTAGTCATTTTTCCAGCCCTGAAATGTCCATTGTCTCTCTACACCAAGAGAACTTCTCAAAGCTCACAGATTTTTTCAATGCATCTGCAATATTCTTCAAAGTGTCCACCTTTACCAACCACACCTTTTTGTCTTCTATCATATCCCTCACAAAGTGATACTGAACATCAATGTGCTTTGTCTTTGAATGATATGCGAGGTTCTTTGCCAAGAAAATTTCACATTGGTTGTCACAGTATATCCTTATAGCTTCCTGTACTAACCCCATACTTGAACACAATCTCTGCAACCAAATTGCTTCCTTGCTTGCATGAGTGGCTGCCATGTATTCTACCTCTGTAGTTGATAGTGCCACTACAGATTGTTTTTGACTCATCCAACTGATTACACCTCCAAATAGGTTAAACATATACCCACTTTTAGATATTCTCTAATCTAGATCTCCAGCCCAATCTGCATCAACAAAGCCATGAATATCCAACACTCTGTCCAATCCTGGTATTCCTTGGTAGCACAAACCATAATCACTAGTGCCACGCAAATACCTGAAAACCTGCTTCACTGTTGTCCAATGCTACTTCCCTCATTTTGACATAAACCTGCTCAATACTCCCACTGCATGTGCAATGTTTGGTCTAGTACAGACCATTGCATACATCAAGCTACCAACTACACTTTCATATGGAACACGGGACATGTCCTCTTCCTCTTCTTGTTTCTTGGGACACTGTTCAGCAGATAACCTCATACCTATAGGAATAGGAACCTTCACCAGTTTACTATCATGCATATTAAACCTCTGCAGTATTGTCTCAACATACTTCCTCTGGTTTAACCAGAGCTTCCTCTTTTCCCGATCTCTTTTAATTTCCATGCCCAAAATATAGTTTTTGGCACCAAGATCTTTCATGTCGAATTTGGAGGACAATTGAGTCTTCAAATCCTGGATAATTTCTTTATCATTTCCAACCAGAAACATATCATCCACATACAAGACCAAATAAATAACACGGTCACCAATTAATTTAAAATACACACAATGATCTGCTTTGCTTTTGGTGAAGCCAAGTCCCCATGTAAATGTATAAAATTTCTGATACCACATCCTTGGTGACTGTTTTAACCCATACAAAGACTTCTTTAACTTGCATACTAGTTCTTTCTTACCCTTCACCACAAAGCCTTCAAGTTGCTTCATGTAGATCTCCTCTTCTAGATCCCCATGAAGAAATTATCTCTTCACATCCATCTGTTCTACCTCAAAATCAAAAGCAGGAGCAATAGATAAAAGTAATCTAATAGAAGTTACCTTTGCAATAGGAGAAAAAATATCACCAAAATCAATTCCCAACACTTGGGAATAACCTTTTACTACCAACCGAGCTTTGTATTTCTCCACTTTTCCTTCTGCATTTGTCTTCTTCTTAAACACTCATTTGCTTCCAATGGGTGTCCTTCCAGCCGGCAACTCCACCAGATCCCAAGCCTTATTTTTGTGCAAAGATGCCATTTCATCAACCATGGCCTCTTTCCAGAGTTTTCCATCCTCTAAATCCACTGCTTCATTCACAGTTCTGGGATCATCATCAGTAACAGACAAAGCAAAATTTGAACGGAAATCAGATGGGCTATACCTTTTTGGCTGCCTTCTTTCTCGAACTGATCTTCTCACAGCCGAAGTTTGTGGCTCTTCATCTTCTGATTCCTCCTCTGTTGTAGAGTCTGATTCTTCCTCCTTTAGCTCAAACTCTATCTTCTCAGGTTCCTTTGGTTGGACTTCATGTTTAATAACATCTTTCACCTCCCTAAACACCACATCTCCACTGTACACAACCTTCCTTGTTACCAGGTTCCAAAGCTTATAACCCTTTAAACCATCCTTGATTTACTATCCAACTTTGTTCTTTTCTCCTTTGGAAAATTTACATATGCATCACATCCAAATACCCTCAGATGTGAAAGAGAGGGTTTCTTACCAGTCCATACCTCTTGTGGAGTCTTATCGTCCAACGTTGTTGAAGGTGACCTGTTGACTGGGTAACATGCATTATCCACCACCTCTACCCAGAATTCCTCTCCTAACCCGACACCACTGAGCATGCTTCTTTCCCTTTCCATCAATGTCTTGTTCATTCTTTCTGCAACTCCATTTTGCTGAAGTGTATATGGAGTAGTCTTCTACCGTGCTATACCACACTTCTTACAGAATTCTTCAAATTCCTTACTGCAAAACTCTCCACCATTATCTGTCCTCAACACCTTTATCTTCTTCTCTATTTGGTTTTCCACTAGAACCTTAAATTCTTTAAACCTATCAAAGACTTCAAATTTCCTCTTAAGGAAATATATCCATGTATTCCTTGAGAAGTCATCTATATATGATACATAGTACACAGACTTACCCAGTGCTGGAACCTTCACAGGTCCAAACACATCACTGTGCATAAGCTCTAATATATCTTTCGCCCTCTTACCACCAGAGGGGAAACTCACCTGATTCTACTTCCCGTATACACAATTTTCACAGAAATCAAAATCTAGAGAGCTATTACTCATACCTTCTACCATACGCTTACCATGAAGTATTCGAAGGCCCTTCTCTCCAATATGTCCAAGCCTTTGATGCCACAGCATGGTCTTTTCTCCAGAGACCACTAGATTTTCTGCTCCACTTTCAGGAACCACAGAACTGTTGCACCCATCAACAACAGTGCTACCTTGCAGCTTGTACAAAGTTCCAATCCGAACTCCCCACATCAATACCAGTGCTCCCCGAACCATCTTGCAGGTATCCTTCTCGAACACTGTTTTTACACCTGCATCATCCAGCTTACTAACAGAAATCAGATTTCTGGCTAATGCGGGAATATGCAGAACACCCGGAAGTATTCTAACCCTTACACCTTGCAACTTCAACTTTACTTTTCTGCGACCAACAATTCCAGCCTTCCTACCATCCCCCAAGAAGACATCACCACCATCATATTTCTCATACTCACAAAACCACTCTCTATGGGGAGTGAAGTGAAAGGATGCACCTGAGTCAATCAACCATGCCTCATGATCTACATGTGTACTTGAAGAAGCCAAGTACACATCCCCACCTTCATTTGAGGTGGTTTTCGCCTCTGCAGAAGGATCCTCATCAGATCCCTTTCCTTTGTCAGGAGCTTTAGATTTACAGTTCCTTTTGAAGTGGCCTTCCTTTCTCAATTTCCAGCACACCACCTTTACAAGTTTTCCTGGAGATTTAGATCTCCCACTCAATGACTTATTTTTGTTTCTGTTCTGGGACTATCCTCGTACAAACAAGGCATCACCATTCTGGCTCTCCATATTTTTCCATCTCATCTCCTCCATCAATAAGGCTGAGATTATTTCATCAAACTGCAAGGAAGTTGCATTGCTACCTATTGCAATAACCAGACTATCCCACGAATCTGGTAGAGAACACAACAAAATAATGCACTTATCTTCATCTAAAATTTTAATATCAACAGGCGCTAAGTGACTTACCATAGTATTAAATGCGTTCAGATGCTCTATCACCGAGTCTCCATCTTTCATCCTCAAGTTATACAAATTTTTCCATAGGAATAGTTTATTCACCAGAGACTTAGATTGGTACAAAGTCCCTAACTTTTCCCACAAAGCCTTCGTTGTAGCTTCCTGTGATACATTCAACAATACTGAATCTGAGACACACAATCGTATTGTGCTCTTTGCCTTCCAATCCAGCTTCTTCCATTCTTCATCGGACAATCCAGTTGGTTTAGTGCTCAGATCTACCACAATCCACTGATCTTTATCCACCAACAGATCCTCCATCTTGAGTTTCCACAACTCAAAAATCCTACCATTAAATTTCTCGATCTCTATCTTTCCACTGCTCACCATCTTCTTTCATCACTAGAATCGATCTCGCAGATCTCCCACTGAACATGGTCTACCACAGGGCTGAGCGAAACCCCTCAGTAACAAAGGCATCCCCTTGAATCCAAAATAGCTTTGATACCAAATGTAGGTTTTAACCCTGTACAGAAATTACCTACATACAAATTCTAAAACACTGAAAATAAATAATGCGAGAGTAGAACACATAAAACACATATACATAGAGATTTTCCCCTGGATTCCAAAACCAGGACTACCAGCTTGATTTTTCATTATGTTCCTTTCAATGTTATAATACATATTTATACATGCCAAAGCATCCAATACCATGGATCGAAAACCATCGCGTCCAAAAAACATGTGTGAAAAATCATGCACAAAACCATAGGTGGGTCCGCCCAACCTAACATAGGGTCCAAAACCAAAATTTTCCAGGGAGCTGCACCAAACCCCATAAAGTGGGGTTATTGGTGCCCCTCAAACCCCCTGTTAACTACGTGGAAAGAATATAACACAACCCAACATCTTCTTCTTCTCTTCTGCCTTCCAGCATGCTTAATAGGAGTGGGGGACTCAATTTGAGGCCAAAACAGTTGACCTTCAGCCTTTGCATAGAGTGCTTGTACATTGGCACTCTTTTCAATGCCTCCTTCAGCCTCATGGGGGAATGGTATTCCCTGATCTGCCAATTGTGAGGTAAGGTGTTCCATCTTCTCATGCATGCATGCACACAATCATCCCTAAGTAGCCTTTGCATATCTTCAAAGTGTGCAATGGCTTGTGCCTGATTGGTTAGATATTTAGGGGCAATCTAAGGGTCATTGGAAAGCAGGTTGTGTGTGTTGATGAGTGACATAGGATCTGATGGTTCAGATCTTATCATTAATGGCTCATTCTGCTCTTTTATCATCAATCTTTTCATTTCTGCTGCCCTCAATTCTTCATGGTTCATCCATGAGTCCATGGCCATTAATTGCAGGTTCCCACACATTCATGTCTGTGAGGGCCATGTTGTGTAGGTAGAACTCTGCCATCTTTGCTTTATCCTCTGAGGTGCTTTGGTCACACAAATCCATGAGCTGCCTTTAGTCTTGGAAAGGCATTGTGCCTCTTTGTGCCAAAGTCTTTATCTAAAATTGAAGCCATTGGTCCTTCAAATAGAGATCATAAGATTTGGTTGGTGTTCTGCATTGTAATGCTTCCATGGATAAGTTGGCCATGAATGCCAGCTGAGTCTCTTTCTCTTGCAGCTACCTCCTTAGTAGTTCATTCTCATTTTCAAGGTGGCTTCTTGTAATGGCCTCTCTGTCTCTGAGAGCACTCAATTCTCTGCCCATTTCCCTGAGTTTGTTTTCCATATGGCCAACATCCTCAACTCCTTTAGATTTGGCTATCTGCATCTAGCTATGTGTTCTCACTCTTTCTTTCTCCGATTCGAAAAACAATGGAATTGAAAATTTCTATGGGATTATCCTGCCTCCCTCAAGTAGATTGTAATAGGAGTCAAGACTAGGCTGAGGGTCAAGTTCTTGTAGCTCTTGTGCTTCCCTCTTCACCTATGGTTCTCCCCCTATCTTTTTCTCAAGCTTTTGGGTCTCCTGTAGTTTGGACAATGTCTCCTGTAGGACTGTTTGAGCCTCCTATAGGTTTGGTTTTGGGTCATGTAGTACTGCCTTTCCCTTCCATGTAGAAGATCTTGGAGTCCCCCTTTCATATGTTATAGGTGTCTTGGAAGGAGATTCTTTCACCTTGGAAGATGGTGAATCTTCAATGGTAATGGGAACTTTTGAAGAGGGCTGAGGTTTGCCTGTTTTAATTCTTGTGCTCTTCCTTGCCCTAAAATACATGGAGGTCTATCTTTTCCTCTTCTTCTTTGGCTTGACTGGTGTACTGAGGGCAGTGAGGGCAGCTACTACCTCTCTTTCCAAAGTCTTAGGGGACTCTTCTCCTTGCTCTGCCTTTTCTGTCTCTTCAACTTTTCCCTCCTCTGTTTCTTTTCCTTCCTCCTTCCTTTCTTGATCTATGATGTCACCACTAGCTTCATCTTCTCCTCCTTGTTGTTCTTCCTCCTCACTACTAGTAGGATTGACATCATAGGTTAGTTTTTTTATGTCATCCTCAGCTATCATATTTCGGAACACTTCCCATGCTATAGGGAGTGTAAAGGTATATAGGGCTTCCTATACTAGGATTTTGATTAAGCCATGGTGAGATAACTGCCCTAAATTTCCTGCTTATACCTTGGTGCTGGAGTCAATGAGGTGTTAGCCTCCTGTTACAACGTGTTCATCTTTCATGATTAACAGTTGAAAGTTCCAAATATGTCATACTTTGCATGCTGCAATGCTCCATATTTCCAAAAGAGGCCAAAGAAAAGGCCATGAAAGTGTGACATTCTAAATGCCACTGCTCTATTCCAATTTTGATAGGTTATTCCTTTTTGAAGAATTTTCTGTTAAGGGAAGGCCAAACAACTTAATCTTGGCTTCCCTAGGTGTCAATTTCTTGTTCTAGAATGTAGAGAATGAAAATATGTCCAAACAGTTTAATCTTGGCAAATTTGTAGGTAGGTAGAGAAACAAAGGAGCCTAACTGCTTAATCTAGGCCCTTGGAAGAAATAAGTGTATATTTAGATAGGAGGAAAACAAAAAGAAAAAAGGATAATCAAGGTCTGCAAGTCCAAGTGCACCCATGCAAAAAGAAGAAAAAATGCTAGGTAAGTAGGCTGGGTAAGTAGTTTTGTGGTTGCAGAATCAAGCTGTGTGATCCATTTCATGTTTTCAAGTGTTATATCTATTCAGATCACAAGTGCAAGGAAATTCCCCTTTGGAGGAGCTCAAGCGAGGTATGTCTAACTCCCCTTCTTCTCATTCCCCAAATCACTCACTAACATCCCCTTGAGGACCTTGGGATCTGCCCAACCAGTCCTGTTATCACTTCATTTTTGTAAAGCACCAAGTCAAGCTTTGACTTTCTTCAGTGAAAAGAAGCCACATTTCTTGTGTAAAATCATGTCTCCATAGTCCATTCACTTCCTATGTCTAAATTTCAGCTCACAAACTTAGCCTCTCCCCTACACTTCACCTTACCAATTCATATTAACTCCTAACTCTACTATCTAGCTCCCTAGATCATCTCCTTATCCCCTATTACACAAAAAACTATATAAAAACCCAAAAAATATTACATATCCCACCCTATAGCATTATAGCTATGTACATACAGTTCTGGGATATGATAGTCCACCTGGGACTATTATGAACCCATATGTGTCATAACTCTGGGATTGGTCTAAATCTCTGGTTAGGCCAATAACCTATATCCACCCCTTTACCCTTAAAAACCTTATAATTCTACCTCCGCAATCATTTCCCCAATGTCCAATGTTTAATAGTTTTTTGGTTAAACATTAAATTAACCCGCGACCCACATTAACCAAGTTTTTGACCCCTCGGCGCGTTTTTATTTAAAAATGTCGGGTGGGTCTCGTCCCTAACCCCCTATCACCTCATCTTTACCGCCAGCCATCCGATGGACAGCGCCCGAGATCAACGGTGGGCAGTTATTCCTGCGCCCCGATCCGACGGAGGTTAACGTCCGGGGGATGGGCGGTTTCCCCGTCGTACCCCTGCCACGTGTCAGCCTCCCGGTGTGTTCGGAGACCCCTTCTCCAATACTACTTGTGCTGAAAGGTGGTGCGGGGAAAACTGGATACCACCTTCCGCCCTCCTACGTCAGCACCACGTCATCATGACGTCATCATCCTGCGTCGGCCTCCTGCCACCGTGTCTTTGCCACGTCATTGCCACGTCACTGCCACCGTACTACCACGTCATCACCCCACTGTACCACCACGTCACCCGGCCGTACTGCTGACTTCACCCTGCTGACGTCATCCTGCCACATCACCGCCGTACTGGGACCCACCGCTGACATCATGCTGACATCATCGTCAAAAAGGGTGAAGCGCGAAATCTGCACAACAGATGCCCAGAATGAAAAACTGAGGCAGTTTTTGATGCGCGATTAGCGCTTAGCGCTAATCGCGCATCGCTAAGGGAAATAGACCAAAATGGAAGCCCCCTCATGGCGCGGCTACTAGCAGGGCCCGAAATTCGCAAATTCACAGCAATTTCTTCACATAGGTTCGGGAAAGCGGAAAAGACAGTTCTAAAGGCAAACAGAGGGCCCAACAGCAACCATAAAATGTCGATGGGACAATTTAAAGCATTCAGAAGACATTAAAGAGCCTAGCTTCAGTGAAAGTGTATCAGAGGAAGCGGCAAAGACTATCAGTTAGTGTTTTGGTGGAAATCCGTATTTCCAAAGCAGGAGAACATTGAAGGCCCCAAGCAAAGTCAAAGAAAGCGGTGAAGCTATTTCAAAACTCTCAAATCATAGTTAATGCACCTCAGAACCACTCATGAGCAGGGGATCAAAACCCAAAGCATAGTTATGGCTAAGTGATCAGCACAGAGCCATAAAGACAACACATTAACTCTTTTTGATACAGCTGCCCCCAGCGCAGCTCGAAGATATTTTCTTGCATTTATTTCAGGCATATGTTAGGTTAAAGACACTTATTATATCAGATCTATCTCAGATCTGATTCTTCTAGATATTTTACTTATAAAACCACCCTAATTTACTGTTTAGGGGGTTGGGTGGTTAAAACACTCCAAGAGAGACTCGCTTTGTATATCTGATATGTTTTCTTTAATCAAAGACTGCTAAAAGCTTGGAGGACGGACTGTCTACTGCGTTATTAATGTTTTGAAGAATGAATATGGAATTCTTGTGCTGCAACATGACTCAATAAGTGTTTCTTATCTCTTTTTTAAATTCATATATGTTTATATCATACATATATCACCATCTAAGTTACAGAAAGAAAGATTAGCTTAGAATTTGCATGGCTGCACTCTATGCTCAGTTTCCGTGACTTCTATATGCTTTTCTTCTGATTCAGACATAAATATGAATTCCTCATGGATCGTGTTTGCTCTGTTTCATTCATGTTTGACAGTTATCTAGGGATTTTTTATTGCTCCTAGATAGAGCTCATTCACCTTCCCTCTGTTAAGCTGAATGAGAAATTCTTAATTGCTTCTCATTCCTTAGCCCTCATTCCATCCTTTTAGCTTGAATTATTGTTTCATGTGCAACTAGTTTGCTCCATATTCTTCTTGTGACCAAGAAAACGCAACAGCGGTCCTAATCCTTGACTCCACGCCCAATGGTTTGAAAATCTCACACTATACTTACCTCTCTACTTGGAAGCCTCATCCATCCCACCAAACTCAAACAAAACCCCTTGAACTCAATAACTAGCCTAAAATCATCATCAATAAAGCTAAATTATTAAGAGAGAGCCCTCTCTGATTGCAGGTGGGCTAGAACCTGTAGTCCAAAGATTGGTTTGTGGTTACCTCGGTCGTATTCCCTTGGGAGTCAAAGGGAACAACTTGAGTGATAACATGAGGGGCTCGAGGAGAAAGTAAGGGATACTGAGCTTTTGAGGCACTGGGGTATCCATGCCATACCCAAGTCGTGGAGGATTCTGAAATGATAACCATAGAAAATGTTGTTCCTCCCCTCACAAGAAATGTATTTGATTATTTGGTAGCTATCCTCATCCCAGGGATATGGTGTACTAGTCCTCCTAATTCCATTTTTATCTTCAACAGGGGTTTCATTATTTTGGAAAATTTTCTTCTTGGCAGCCTGGCCAATTGGTTTCTCATCTTTACTCCAAGGCAGCCCAAGAGGAAGGGTGGTGACCCTATTGATGAATTTAGGGGTTATTTCGATGGAGAGGCCTCTAATGATTACAGTGGCATGTGTTCTTATGTAAGGGACTAGAGAGAGAGAAAATTCTTAGGCAATCTCCTCATCAAACCCTCGGAATTTCTCAAAGAAATTCATCCAGTTTTCCCTTGTGAATATGTCCACTACTTAAGGATGTGCATGGAGCCTAGTGGAGTTAGTGGGTTCCTTTCTCATAAAACCTCCTGTCATACTACTTGTGCCTTTTTTTAAAACCAAATATGGAGGCGGAGACAAAGAGTTTTGAGAAAATAAAAAAACAGAGGAGATTGTGTTTAAAAAAAAAAAAATGTATTTTCTACCCTCCTAAAGGCTTATTTCATCCTCAAATCTAGACCACTTCTTTCATATATTGATATTCAACAGGGGGCATGCATGAACCCTACCTCTTCAGACTGAAATTCGAGCCAAAAAATATGTTTTCTCCCTTCAAAATGGCTCACTTCCCCTCTTGTAGAAGCCCGCTATCTCTCCTGTAGATTTCCTGTAGGTGCTCCTGTAGATTTCCTGTAGACAACGCTGAGAGAAAGAATATGGAGGAAATCGATGGAGGATGGTGTTTACGAGGCTGTGGGGGCACAAGAGGACTGTTGTGGCTGAGTTACGAGGAGGGACTGAAGAAAAGGTGGTGAGAATGCACGAGGAGGAGTGCTCATTACCCTTTATGGATATTTTCGTTGATGAGTGCTGATCTGGCAAGGTGTACATTGGCCATATTCGGACCGTTGGTCCCCACCTTCCTTGTCATCGTGGCCCCTCCTCGTAATCATCCCTCATTATTGCATCGGAGTTCACACTTCCTCCCACTACCTGTCCTTGGCATCTCGTGCCTGAGTTGACTATGCGCACATGTGGGTGATATTTCGGATAAGTGGAGTCAACTAAAGGAAGGTGGCCAAGTTAACTTTCCACCTTTCCCTCGTTCAATCTCAACCATCTCATTGCCTTCATATGAATCTTAATTACATAAATGCAGAGAGAGGAGTGACTTAGTTACTTACCTGTGATCCAATTGTATTTGTTGTGAGGTGTTGTGTCTCTCTCTGCTGCATGCCTTCATTCTTCTTCATGCATGTTGTCTCTGCTAGCTAATGTGTGGTTGTGTAATTTTTCAGGTTCTTCTTTTGCTAGAGCTGAGCTGCATGTGCCTTTCCAACCTTCAGATGTGCATTCTTTTGTTGCTGGTGTTGGACTTCTATGGGATCAGTTGCTATAGGAATTCCTACAGGAGCTCCTGTAGTTGCTTCTCACCTTGAAACTTTAGCTTTTCCCTGTGCTTGGAGCTCGATAATAATGTTATAGGTGTTATGGATGATGGAGGGATAATAGGTAAGCTTCAGGTAAGGTTATTGGTGCCTTTTCCCTTTTTTATTTTTTCTTTTTTTTCAAAACCTAAAAACTGTTTTTCTGTGCTTTTTTTCTTTGACAGGAAGAAAAAATAATGATGCTTGGGGTGTAATGCAGGCTTGGAAATAATGGCAAGGAGGTTTAAATATGGTAGGAGGGTTGATAAGTTCCTCATGAAGCTCTCCTGGTCCCTCAAACTGCCTTCTGTAGACACTTTTGGCTCTCTGTAATTCCTACAGGAGCCTCCTATAGAAAACACAGAGCCTCTTGTAGAAAACACAGTTTTGGAAAAAAAAAAGGTACATTGGGGTGAAAGAGATGCCAAATATGATGTAGGAAGGTGTGGAGAAGGTGAGATGGATGCTAGTGTGAATGTCAGGGTTCCCTTGGCACCTTCTTCTGCTTCCTATAGTCCTCTTGCAAACCTACAATGCAACAAGAATTCATTTTTTTTTTTGAAAACAACTAGGGTGCCTCAGAGAGGTTTTCACCTTAATTTCTTGCCTTGGATGCCTCCAAGGGAGGTTTTAACCCAGGGATCTTATTCTTTTTCCTTCTTTTTTTGATGTCACTGGGCCACCTCATAAGAGGTTTTCAACCTAATGATGGGACTCAAGCGCCTCATGGAGGTTTTCACTTGAGTCCTTTTTTTATTTTTCTTTTATTCAGTGAGTGGGTGAAGTGGAAGCTAATACATGCTGCACTACCATCACTGTTTTATCAAATCTTAAATAATCTCTCTTGGAGAGGGGTTTCTCGTAGACTTTCAATTGATGTCCATTGACAAGCATGGGGATGGCTTCATCATCAATGGTTCTAATCAGAACTAAACCATTGTCATTGCATTTCTCCACAGTGTAGGGTCCCAGCCATCTTGTCCTCAGCTTTCCTTTGAAATCTTTGTATCTTGAATCATAGAGTAGTGCCCAATCTCCCTCTTGGAATTGCTTCTCCTTGATATTGTTGTCATGTCATATCTTTCTCTGAAGCTGAACTACCTCTATATGGAGAAGGGATTGCAATCTATATTCATCCAATCCATTGAGCTGAAGTAAGCTCTCCTTCTATGCATGGCTGAGGTTTAGGTCCAACTGAGCTACCATCCTTAGGGTATCGAATTCAAACTCTATTGACAACAAAGTCTTCTTCCCATAGACCAGTTCATAGGGTGTGAACTTGGTGGTGTTCTTCCATGTTGTGTTGTAGGCCCAAGTGGCCTCAACTAATCTGTCTGCCCATTATTTTCTGTTGCTGCTCACTACCTTGGTTAGGATCCCTTCCAATGCTTTGTTAGTGACCTCCACTTGCCCATTGGCTTGTGGATGGTGAGGGGTGGAAGTCCTGTGCTTGATCTTATGATGCGTGAGCAGGTCTTCAATCAGGCTGGAAGTGAACTGACTACCTTGGTTTGTGACCAACTCCCTCAGATACCTGAATTTGTAGAATATGTTTCCTCTCAAAAACTCAGCTACTTTTTCTTCTGTCACTGCTTTGATTGCTTTTGTCTCTACCCGCTTTGTCAGGTAGTTAGTACACACAATGATGTACTGCTTCTGCTTTGAAGGGGGGTTGATAGGCCCCACAAAGTCCATGCCACACTTCTCAAATGGCTCAAAGGTCACTTGAGGCTGGATGGGAATTTCATCCTTTGGAGTTGGTTTCCCCATCCTCTGACACCGATCACACTGGCTTGTGTATCTCCTCACATATTGATGAAGAGTGGGCCAATAGTAGCCTACGTGCAATATCTTGAAGGCAGTTCTTTTTGCTGCAAAATGACCTCCACAAGGCCCATCATGACAGGTCAGGAGGATGTCAAAGACTTCCTCCTCCTTGACACATCTTCTTAAGATCTGATCTGGGCCAAGTTTGAAGAGATTTCCTCCAATCCAGGTGAAAGGGGTGCTTTTCCTTATTATCTTGCTCTTCTCTTTTGAAGACAGGTGTGGTGGGAACGGTGCTGAAACCAAGTAGTTTGCTATATCAGCAAACTATGGTGAGAGTAATGATATAGAAAATAGGTGTTCATATGGCATTTGGTCATCCACCATTCCTTCTTCACCTGCAGGCAAATTTACCCTAGACAAAAAGTCAACAACAACATTCTCTTTACTAGGCTTATCAATAATGGTCAAATCAAACTGCTGCAGTAAAAGCAACCACCTAACAATGCAAGAATTTACATCCGGTTTGTTCATTAAATATATAATTGTAGCATAATTAGTGTGCACAAAGGTTTGATAGCCTGAGATATAATGTTTGAATTTGTTTAAGGAATGCATGACAGCTAGGAGTTCCTTCTCGGTCACTATATAGTTTAACTCTACCTTTGACAAGTTCTTGCTTATAAAGTATATGGCATAAGGTATCTTTTCATCAACTTGTCCTAAGGCTACTCCTATCACTTTGTTCAATGCATCTGCATGAATGTGAAAGGGTAGGGCCCAGTTTGGGCCTCTGAGAATTGGGGCAGTCACTAGCTTGCTCTTCAAGGTATCTAGGGCTTCTTGACAATTTTCCGACCATATGAACTCAACATCTTTGCCTAAGAGGCAAAACAAAGGAGAGGCTATCTTGCTGAATTCTTTAATGAATCTCCTGTAATATCCGGCTAATCCTAGGAAACTTCTGACATTTCTCACCTTTTGAGGAGGTGGGACCCTTTGGATGATGGAAATTTTGTTGGGGTCCACCTGCAGTCCTTGTTGAGATATTGCATGACCTAGCACAGTCCCTTCAGTCATCAAGAATTCACATTTTTCCGGACTGATGGACAGGTTCATCTCAATACACTTCTCTAGAATTTTTTCTAGGTTAGATAAAGCTTCCTGAAAGTCAAAGCCATAAGGAGTAAAATCATCCATGTATATTTCTACTGTATCATGAACCAGTTCAGAAAATATACTCAATACCACTCTTTGGAAAGTGGCTGGAGCATTGCACAAACCAAAAGGAAGGACCCGGTATGCAAAGGTACCCAAAGGACAAGTGAAAGCGGTCTTATCTTGGTCTTTCGAGCTAATTTGAATCTGATTGTACCGCCAAACCCATCTAGGAAGGAGAAAAACTTTTTCCCTACCAAACCATCTAACACTTGATCTACGAAATTTAAAGGAAAGTGGTCCTTTTTAGTGGCTTTGTTCAATTCTCGATAGTCGACATAGATTTTACACTTACCATTTTTCTTTGGCACTAGCACCAAAGGAGAGATCCATTCACTGTCAGAAATGGGATAGATGAATCCTGCGTCCAACAATTTCTGTAGTTCTTCTTTAACAATACCTTTAAGTGTTGGGCTCATCCTCCTTTGAGGCTGCCTGACTGGCTTGCAATCTTCCTTGATGTATATATGATGAGTACATACTGAAGGGTGCACTCCCTTCATCTCCTTATAACTCTAGCTGAAGGAATCTAGATGTTTTCTCAGCAGGCTGCATAGCTCCTTCTCCTGGGAAGTAGATAGGGATGGATTGATTTTCAATGTTCTTTCTAGGCCGAACTCTATATTTTTGACACGGAGATAAGTAGGGTCGGCCACACCGATATCAATTGAGGGGTTGTTTTGGGTTTCTCTTACTATGTCTTCTAATGGTGATACATTGGGAGGTGGATTCCAAATCAAATTTTCAATCATATCATCCTCATCTTGCGGTTTTCCTCCCATAGTGATTTCCAATGCACAAAGTGGTGTAGAATAAACTTCATCCTCATCCTCCTCCTCCAACCAGAGAGGTAGATCATGTTCTAGTAACGGTTGAGCAGGATGATATAGGGTTAATTGCTTGGACATATGCCCGTTCTTTATGGTCATGTTCCCAGCTCGACAGTTGATGTAGGCATCATTTATAGCCAACCAAGGTCTTCCCAGAATGAGAGGATACCCAGTGAGCTTTGCCTTTGGCTGGAGAACTAAGAAATCAGTAGGGTACTCCCAAGAATCAATGGAGACCATCACATCTTCCACAATCCCCTCTGGGGTCATAGTGGAGCAGTCTGCTAGTTGCAGCACTAGCATGGTCTTCCTCAAGGAGCCCTGGAGGTTAAGTTTGAGCATTGTGTCCTTTGTCATCACATTAATGGCAACTCCCAGATCAATCAAGGTATGTGGGACCATTGTGCCATTGATGTGGACATCAACTACTGGGCATCCAGGATCCAGACATTTTGGAAAGATTATCTGCCCCAACATCAAGTCGGATAGTTTTCCTATGAAATTGATGGTTGGGGAATCTCTCTTGTGCCTTCCTGGATGCTTAAAGCACTTCTCTTTGATCAACCTATTGTAGATAGGCACATCTTTTATGGCTTGGAGAAGTGGTATCTTCACACATAAGTGTTTCAATTCTCCCAGGAATTCAGTCTCTTCTGGGGCAAGGTGGATTGTCATGGATAGTCTCTCAGGAAAGGGTGGATTTCCTTTAAGTTCGCTTTCCTCTATATCTTCCTCAACCTCCCTGGGTGGAGGTTGGATATCTAGGAGAACTTTCCCAAGTCACAAGTTAATTTCTTGAATCTCCACAGCATAAGTAGGGCATGATGGTTCCCCACTATACACTTGTTAAGCCTGTCTGTTGTTTGGTTTCAGATTTGGCTGGGCAGGCATTTGGGGTTGCCTTGGTGGAGTAGAATGTAACGGTTGTGGTTGAGAAGGTGGTAGAGGTAGAAGAGCAGGAAGAGAGTTGTATTGGGGTCTCCACCCCTGATGAGATGTATTCCACTGAGGTTGTGGCTAAGCATAGGGTTGAAATGAATGAGTGGTTGGTTGGGCATGATATTGAGATGTGAAGGACCAAGGAGGAGGCATGGAGCAGGAAGGATGAGTAGGGGGGCCCTAAGAAGGTATGGAGGTGACTTGGTTAGGGTGGTAGTATGCTTGAGATGTCCCTTGCATCCCCTGTTGGTATGGTCTAGTTCCATGCGGCCTCTTTTGGTTTATGTAATACATCTGTTCAGTGACTCCTTCGGCCCCTTGGTATACAACTTTAAGTCTGGGCAAGGAAGGCCACTTGTCTGTAGAATGATTTTCTTCGAAGACTGAACAAACCTCTATAGATTTCAAGGGGCATTCATTCCTAAGATGCCTCCTGGTGCATCTAGGACAAAAGATGGCCAAAGCCCTCTCAGCTTCCTCTTGTTTTCTTTTGATATGTAAGGTATCCATTTGCAAAGCAAGAGTCTACAACATCTCACTCTTGAAGTCTTCTAGCATGCTTCCAATTTCTCCTTTAATGGATGAATTGAAAGAAGAGGTACTGCCTATGGGTTGACCCCCCTACCTTTCTTTCTAGATACTTTAGAATGGTTTCTAAAAACAGTCTTTATGTCCTCATAGGATAGTTGGTAAATGTCTCCCCCAGCGAGTAGATGAAGGGTATCTAAAAGGTCTTCTCGGATTCCCCTAAGCAGGACCAACTTCATAGAATCAGGGTCAAGTGTACACCCGACCCTTCTGTAATTGAGCTGGAACCTCTCTTCGTAGTCTTCCAGGGACTCGTCACTTCCCATGGTCATTCGAAATATTTATTCTTTAGTATCTTTTAACCTACAATAGTCTTGATACTTGTTGTTAAAGGCTTGCTGCATTTGAGCCCAAGTTGTGATGCTATTGCCAGGTAATCCCATGAACCAGCGCAATGCTGTGTCCTTAAGAGTAGAAGGGAATAGTTTCAATTTTTGCTCATCTTCTACATAGTCATAAGTTTGATAGATGACAGCGAACTCAAACAAGAAGGTGTCGGGATCTTCTATAGTCAAGCCATGGAAGTGAGGTAGGGCTGAAGGACTTATATTTTTCATTTTGGTGTCCCCATTGGTCTCCCAAATGGGAAAGGTACCCTCTATTCTTTATCCATTTCCCCTAGCATTTCTATTTTCAACCATTGGCGTCAGAGGAATGTTTTCTTCTTCTTCTTCCCCTATAGGTTCTTCAAATATGTCTAGCTATTCACCTACGGGTTCTTCTTAATTTCAGCCACCAAAGAAGAGAGAAGGTTGGCTGTGTGAAGCAGTGGGGCTGTTAGGAAAAAAGTTTCATGAGTTATCTCTATTCCTACGAGGCATGAAAGGAAATCTTTTTGTTTGGTTTTTTTCTTTTCCCCACACTGATAGTACCAGCAGAAACTGAAACTGATAAAACAAATTGCAACTAGCTGAAATGAACTTGTTGAATGGAAACTTTCAGAATTGAAGAGGAAAGCAAAGAAATGCAGAACTGAAAGAAAGGAAGTGACTAGTCTACTTTTGCTGAAATGAAATTTGCAGAATTGGAAAGGAAATCAAGGAAATGCAAAACTTGAAAGAAATGAAATGACTAGTCTACTTTTGTCGAAATAAATGTTGCAATAGGAAATAGAAGAAAGCAGTAATCACAATACTCTGACGCTTCCCCGGTAATAGTGCCAAAAAGTGGTGAGCACCAGTATTGCAGCAAGAATGCTACAACTCCTAGGCTGCCAACTTTACTTTTATCAACCTGGTAGTTCGTAACAAACTTGGAAGCATTGGTGCTGTATGCACAAGTACTAGTTCTCACTGTAGGTTGTCACTTGGTCTGCCGATGCAAGATCACTTGGAGCTCAAGCCAACTTCTTTAGATCTCATAAGAAGATCTATGTGTGATGAAAGAAAGAAAGATTACTCTACAAAAGCTATTCTAATTGCATAAAGGAAAAAGACTCGAATGTAAATCAAGGTCTAGTAAACCCTAATTAACAAGCTAATTCTACTTTTGCCAAAAACACTATGAAAACTATGTCAAGAAAGCAAACAACATCTAACCATGCTATTTATGGAAGTAAATAAGCAAAAAACATATTTTTGGATTTTTATGTGTTTTTATGTGAATTTGACATGCATCTAATTTATTGTGTGTGAGTGTGGTAGTGAACAGGTGGCATTGGATGGTGGTTTTGGAGCTTGGGAAGATGGAAGATGGTGTGGATGGGTCCTAGGAGGTCTTAGGTGGCCTTTTGGAGGCTTTTCCCACACTCGGCCTTCGAAAGAAAGCCTACAGCTAAAACTACCGGAGGGCACAGGGAAACCACATGAGGAAAATAGGGAAACTACAGGAGGCCTACAGGAGGAGGCCGAGATCAATTTCCGCTATTTTGAGGGTGTGAGAGTGGGTATAAAATGTGGATGAAGGTTGGGGTGAGGTGTTAGAGTGCCTAAGGTCTACCATGAATCACCAGGAGAGAGAAACATGATTGGGTTTTCTCAAGGAGAGAGGAAGAAGTCCTATGAAAAATGAAGGAAACTAAGGCAGAATTGAGGTGAGGTTTGGGATACTTGTAGGGCATGGATCAGATGGAGGATGTGATTGCTGATAAGCTAGCCTACTTCTAGAAGAGATCTGCAGCATAGAAACTGACAGTTAACCAAGAAGATCAAGAAAGCAATGAAATGAGTGCATCTAGAAAAATAGAGTTTTGCATTAAAATAGTCTAAACTATGATCTATGGAAGGAAATACTGAGAAATGCTACAAGAAAGGAAAGCATGGAAAAGGAATATTGTAAATCAGGAAGTGAACATGATAAAGAAGATCTAGAGCAAAGAAAAACTGGACTATTATCCTACTAAAAAGTTGCAAACACTAGAAGTCCTATGAATGAGGAAAATATATGTTTTTGGGACAACAAGAGAGTCTTTGCCTCAAATCATGGTCCCAGAGGGAGGAAGATCTCGTCGATATCTTTCCAATGACACTTGAATCGTCGAAATCTAATTTCGTATGAGAAAGTTAGACTGATTTTAACATTGAGGTTTTTCAGCTGCAAAATTGATGTTTAGCTGCGGAATAACTTTCTAGTTGTAGAACATGCACAATTTCTGTAGCTAAAAATCTTGAACAGAAAGTTAGCTATGCATTTTTCATCATCAGTCCAAAATTAATCAATATCTTCCAGAAAAATGAGCAAATAATCTACTTATTTCATTGATTCAATTTTATTTTATTTTTTACCTGTGAACCTTTTATTTTGTTTTTCATTTTGCTCCTTAAAGTCCGGAAGAACATGTGGCGACATAGTGATAACACACACCTCAAAATTCTTGCCCTCATGTTTTCCAAGCTACCTATGTAGTCATTTTTCCCTCTTGACACTTGGAACCTGTAAAAGCGTGAAAGTAGTTGTGGAATAGGCGATTAGCTGCAGAATGTGGCTACAATCCGTAGCTAAAAGATAGCCAAGACATCAGCTTTCTGATTTAAGTTATTGGAAAAGAAATTTTATGCAGCCAAGTACCAGGAAGAAAGTACAAGACCGCCCTAACCAGAATCGACGTCAGAACTTTTCCCTAGAGAAGATAAAATAGATATTTTCTCGCTTTTCTTCAGTTCTTCAAACATGTAATGTGGTGAAAGAGAACCTGAAAATATGAAAACAGAGTGACTGCGTTCAGCACCGAGGGTATCCTATTACGTTGACCACCGTGACCCATAAGTCATTGACTACCGTGACCTATAGTCCCACCTCTAAGGAAGGCACGCATATATGCTCAAAGGGTAGACTAAAAGGCTAACTAGACAGAATGAACTGATGTTGAGAGAAGCCTTATTGAGTAGGGCCAAACTCCTTGAGACCCTCACTAAATAGTGAAACAATCCATAACCAGTTGTATAAAGTAACAAAGTGTTTGTATGCATGAAAAGCGTTTGACAGGTGTGCTAGAGAAGTCTGGTTGAGTAAAAAATGGAGATTTCATCATTAGACCGTTTGGCATTGAAGATGGAAGGCATAGTGTAATCAGTCTGAATCGAATTAGACTCTTTATATTTAACAAAATATCATGCCATTTGGACTAAATGCCACAGCATGATTAGTTTTCAAATCGAATTTTTCTTCCTCAAGTGTGCCGTGTTCAAATAGTGCTCTTTTCATTTAATAAAAATCATTTTTTCCCTCACGCAGCATGTCAAATGGGCTCCAAAGAACCAGAAAATTCTCCCAAACCATTGTGAAATTCTCAAAATTATTTTTGGGTTATCTAATTGACCCCGTTCTCGAAAAAACCCACGTTTTTTTTTTTTCTGAATTCGTTTTCATTTGGCCAGAATTTAGGTTTAAATTTTGACGTTTTTTTAGTTCTACGTTTTTTGTCAATTACGTCTTTTGTAAAATCAATTTCGAATTTTCTCCAGATGCAATCACAGCACAAACAATAACACTAGCAGATGAACCAGCCAATGGTGTGTTCTTAGTGATATAGCCTCTATAAGTAAGGCTCTCGGTGATCCGAACACTTGCATTTTTTGGAGATGGTGTTGACCAGCGAATCTGACAAGCACATGGTCTAATGATACACTACCCAACGGGTTGCTAAACAATTGTTGCAGTGGTTGTTTTAATCCAAATTTGTACCTTGGATATTTAAAACAACAATTTAATAATTTTGCTGAAGCTCGCAGCTCAGATTGTTTACATTGCAGGTTTTATTTTTTTGCAGGCGGTGGAAATCTGAGTGGCAACAATAACTACATTGAACTCGTAACTCGTCGAGTTCATTTTCAGGTTGAAAAAAATGTCGAGGCCCCCTCAATGGAGTCAGCGTGGACCTACAAATTTGCATTCACCTCCTCGTTGTGACCTAGTCGTTTAACATTTGAACCCTTGGTTTTTTCACATATACATTGCATTTTTTAAAACATAGGTTATATGTTATTTGTTGGTTATGTAGGTTATGTTTTATTTGCGTTCTCTCGGCTCTTTATGGGTTATGTATTATTCGTTGGTTTTTTTTTAATTGATTTGTTAATAAAATTATATGTTATACTTTCAAAAAAATTAAAAATATACATATATATTTCATTAAACACAATACCTTTTTTTTAAATGATTTGTTATTAAAATTATATATATATATTTTCAAAGATTTAAAAATATGCATATATATTTTATTAAACAAAACAATTTATTGAAATTAAAGTTTTCATTGAATGAAATGAAATATATATATATATATATATATATATATATAACATAAAAATTCTTTTTTTGATCCTCCAGATCACACAAAGTGCAAGAGGAGAGCATACTCGAGAAATTATTAATTTTTTTTAGATGTAAGAAATAAGGTCTCCTAATTACACTTCCCTGGCAATGGCGCCAAAATGTCTAGTCAATTTAGTGTCGTAAATTGCTCTACATAAATTATCAATCCGGGTATCATACACTGATAAAGATTAGTGCACTATATGTGCTTAGTTAACATTTCTCTTACTTCATTGTTTTATAGTTTATGTTGTCTTTGGGGGTTTTGTTTCTCATGCTTACGGAAATTAATCTAAGAAAGAAAAGTTACGCTTCTAAATGAAATCTCTAAATGTTAATGGACAACTAAATCTCTTTTAATGTTAAAATCTAATTTCTAAAGAAGGGAGAAAAGGAAATGAACAAAACAAAACATTGAATAGTTAGATTAATCTAAGCCGGCAAAATGCCTATAAAATGAAAGCAAAAATGATAACAGCTAAATGAAGTGTTTTATCACTCTGCTATACAATTTTGGGAGAACTACCTCCTTGTGATAACATTTTGAGGGACTCCATACTTCATTTTTCTAAAACTGAAAATGAAATCTAAATGAAACACTAAGACTGAAAGTGACATTGCAACTAATCTACTATAACATCTAAATGAAGTGTTTTATCACTCTGCTATACAATTTTGGGAGAACTACCTCCTTGTGATAACATTTAGAGGGATCCAATACTTCATTGTTCTAAGAAAAAGTAAACATCAAAATGCAGAGAAAGACCCATTCATAAATGAAATAAGTCACCGCTTAGTTTTAAGATGAACCATCAACTGAAAGGGATTTCGGAAGTATTCACTTACAACATGAGTTATTAAACTAACATCAAATCTACTGTGTGCTCTAATGCTCCAAGCACCAATTCGAAAATAGGAGGACTACTTTCTTTGACTATTTTGTCAAGCATACATTACACAATTAGATAGATCTACAATCAACCGGTTGAACACACTTGCATGAATCGAAAATCTAAACTATTAAACTTGAAAACAATAAAATGACAAACCTGAATGAAATCAAAACAAAACTACAAAATAAAATCTACTCTACCTTACATTCTAATATGCTCCATGGCATCTCCTACTTCACATCTCTTTCCATGTTGGGAACCTCAAAGCTTTATTCAAATTCTTCAAAATTACAAAGTACAAAGTAATGACAAGTTGAGCTAACAAAGTTAACAAAAACACTGCAAATAAAGGAGAGAGATCTCCTATTTATACAAAAATATTAGAAGTCATCTCATTAATGAGATTCCATGAATCTCTCCCTATACCTCTAGAGTTATAATCAAAATAGGAAATTATAAGACACATGTCTTCTCAGAGTTTCAATACAAATAAGAAATGTGACACATATCCTCATGATCCCATGATCCTCTCTACTCAAATTCGAATTTAGCCTTAGGATGCCACATAAAGGTCTTCTAGAAGCTTCCTTTTGACCTACACATGTCAACAATCTCATCCCACTTGTTAGGTATAATCATATGCACATTATTTTCTAATTTTTAACCAAAAATTCACTTAAAAATGCTAAGAATTAATAAAGTTTGGAAAAACATAAATGTGACCCAATAATGATGAAAGTGAGATGAATGTAGTGACATGGTAGTGAAATGAAGGTGAAATGGAGGTGATATAATGGACATGATAGTGAAAGTGTAATGGAAGTGAATGACAATTTCAAGACCCAACATACCCCCCAACTGAAGCTATTGCATGTCCTCATGCAATATATATTACATTAATTCTTTTGATCCTTGAGCTTTGGCTTAACTTTGCATGATATCATTTGATAACTTCATACTTCTGCAAAGTGTTTTACTTGAATTGCAACATGGTTGGTTCTTGTGTTACAACCATATTTTGTTGTTGCATTCAATTTTGATATTTGAACTTTGCATAATGATAATTTGATTATTGTTGCAAAGTATATCTTTATTGGATTGCATCATAATTGGTTTTTGTGTGACAACCATGATTGTGTTTGTATCCAATTATCCTTTAAGCACTTTTGAAAAGCCATTGTATGCTCATAATAATAATGTAATAGTTAATATATTTTGGAAGTATGTGGGCTTCTGAATATGATATGAACATGGCAAGATATGAATATAAATGTATTCCCCCCCCCCAAACTTATTGGAAATTTTATGAAATGAGGAAGAGAAATGTTTTTCCAACAATTATCATTCTAACTTTTTATGGAATTCTATGGTAAAAAGTTAGAAAATGATGTACCTAAACTTACCCTTTGGAAATGGATGAGTTGTATGTGTGGTGGCTACAAAATTTTGATCATAATCTTCTTCAAGTAGCTGCATAAAAAGAGTCATGGATAAAAGAGTCAAGATGACTTTTTATTGCTTCTACTAAAACTTGTTGAATCTACTCCAAAATACTGAAAATAATAATCTTTATGTCTTCAAAACTCATTGGCACAATTCCTACTATGTGAAGAGATGTTCTCATGTCGAACATAGCAAGAAATTGTTGACTTAATGGCCATTAATGGATGCCACTAGTCAACACGAGAACTCTCACCATTGATGACAATGAGAGTCAAGATGCCCAAACACATCTTACTAGGTACAAATAAATTTTCCGATGTCGAGTCACCTAGAAGATCCGATGAACAAGGGACATTAATGTATTCCCATTGTTCGTCGGCTTGAGGACTTGCCATTAAGGCATGCAATCCTCAAGGTGTTTTTGCAAGGAATTTAGACTCAAAGGACTATGGACTCAATAATTTGCATTGAAGCAAAGTTTATTTGTGAAATGAAAATGATAGGAAAGGGAAAATGAAAATGGAAGATCAAAATGGAAAGTAATAATGGCAATGGGAAATAAGCATGTAATTGAGCCTCTTACTTTTATTTGTGGGTTAGGAGTGGACAAAAAGTAATGGAAAGTGTATGTGAATGTAAATGGAAAATATGAAGGGAAATAAGGTGAATGGTTTATTATGAAGTATGGATGTAATGGAGATAATAGTATGTGAAAGTTTTGCAAGTGCTTGGATCTGATTTTTCATTAGTATGTGCTCATGCATTGATGTTTCTTCTTTGTTGCTAGTCATCCTCTTATGAAACAAATTGGTCTCTAAGAGAGACAATATTCACTTGTAGTCATTTATCCTTCCTCTTAGAACCTGCAAAAAAAACTAATGCTTCTTCTGCAATGGAATGTAAGACTATCAAAATAGAGAGGTGATCAATCTCTCTAGTTATGATATTTACACACAAAACTAAGAATTCGTATTAATGAAACAAGTTCACGAAGGAAAACTAAAAGAATTTATACCTGCTTTGGAATTAGTGCCTCAAGTTAACTATTATTCTTTTGATCAATTTCTTCATTCTTGGCTATTTCAAACTCTGATGATGGATTTCTCATTGTGTAGATCTCATCGATATCTTTCCAACGACACTTGAATCATCGAAATCTGATTTCGTATGAGAAAGTTAGACTGATTTGAACAGTGAGGTTTTTCAGCTGCAGAATTGATGTTTAGCTACGGAATGGCTTTCTAACTGCAGAACATGCACAGATTCTATAGTTAAAAATCTTGAATAAAAAGTTAGCTATGCATTTTTCATCATCAGTCCAAAATTAATCAATACCTTCCAGAAAAATGAGGAAATAATCTACTGATTTCATTGATTCAACTTTTTTTTTTTTACCTGTGAACCTTTTGTTTTGTTTTTCATTTTGCTCCCTGAAGTCAGGAAGAACATGCAGCAACATAGTGATAACACACACCTCAAAATCCCTGCCCTGATGTTTTCCAAGCTACCCATATAGTCATTTTTCCCTCTTGACACTTGGAATCTGCAAAAGCGTGAAAGTAGCTGTGGAACAGCCGATTAGTTGTGGAATGTAGCTAAGTTCCGTAGCTAAAAGACAGCCAAGACATTAGCTTTCTGATTTAAGTTATTTGAAAATAAATTTTATGCAGCCAAGTACCAAGAAGAAAGTCCAAGACTGCCCTAACCAGAATCAACACCAGAACTTTTCCCCAGAGAAGATGAAATAGATATTTTCTCTCTTTTCTTTAGTTCTTCAAACATGTAGCATGGTGAAAGACAACCCAAGAATACGAAAACAGAGTGACTGCGTTCAGCACCGAGGGTATCCTATTACATTGACCACTGTGACCCATAAGGCATTGACTATCATGACCTATAGTACCACCTCTAAGGAAGGCATGCATATATGCTCAAAGGGTAGGCTAAAAGGCTAACTAAATAGAATGAACTAATGTTGGGAGTAGCCTTTCTGAGTAGGGCCAAACTCCTCAAGAAACTTACCGGACTGCACTTATTTTTCCACATGGACATAGAAAAAATCAACCTTCACTAAATAGTGAAACAATCCATACCCAGTTGTACAAGGTAACAGAGTGTTTGTATGCACAAAAAAGCATTTGACAGGGGTGTTGGAGAAGTTCGGTTGAGTCAAAAACGGATATTGCATCATTAGACTGTCTGGCATTGAAGATAGAAGGCGTGGTGTAATCAGTCTGAATCGAATTGGACTCTTTATATTTAACAAAATATCACGCCATATGGATTGAATGCCACAGCATGATTAGTTTTCAAATCGAATTTTTATTCCTCAAATGTGTCGTGTTCAAACAGTGCTCTGTTCGTTTAATAAAAATCATTTTTTCCCTCATGCAGCATGCCAAATGGGCTCTAAAGAACCGGAAAATGCTCCCAGACCGTTGCGAAATTCTCAAAACAGTTTCTGAGTTATCTAATTGACCACGTTCCTGAAAAAATGCATGTTTTTGTTTTTCTTAATTCAATTTTATTTGGCCATAATTTGGGTTTAAATTTTGACTTTTTTTTAGTTCTGCATTTTTTTCAATTGCGTCTTCTGTAAAATCAATTTCGAATTTTCTCCAAATGCAATCACAGCACATACAATAGCACCAGCAGATGAACTAATCAATGGTGTGTTCTCAGTGATCTAAACACTTTTGTTTTCTAGAGATGGTGTTGACGAGAAAATCTGGCAAGCACATGGTCTAATGATACACTACCCAACGGCTTTCTAAACAATTGCTGCGGTGATTGTTTTTAATCCAAATTTGTACCTTGGATATTTAAAACAACAATTTAATAATTTAGTTGAAGCTTGTAGCTCACATTGTTTACATTGCAGGTTTTATTTTTTTGCAAGCAACAAAAATCTGAGTGGCAACAATAACTGCATTGAACTCGTAACTCGTCGAGTTCATTATCAGGTTGAAAATAAAGCTGAGTCCCCCTCAATGGAGTCAGCGTGGACCTACAAATTTGCATTCACCTCCTCGTTGTGACCTAGTCGTTTAACATTTGAACCCTTGGTTTTTTCTCATATACAGTGCATTTTTTAAAACATAGGTTATATGTTATTTGTTGGTTATGTAGGTTATGTTTTATTTGTGTTCTCTTGGATCTTTATGGGTTATGTATCATTCGTTGGTATTTATTTTAATTGATTTGTTAATAAAATTATATGCTATACTTTCAAAAAAATTAAAAATATACATATATATTTCATTAAACAAAACAATATTTTTTTTTTTTAAATGATTTGTTATTAAAATTATATATATCTTTTCAAAGATTTAAAAATATACATGTATATTTTATTAAACAAAACAATTTATTGAAATTAATGTTTTCATTGAATCAAATGAAATCATGAAGATATATATATATATATATATATATATAAGCCCCAAGGGTTAGCTCAGTTGGTCAAAATCAGTGCCTCGCCATCAGAAGGTCACAGGGTCCAATCTCCTCGAAGCCCTTGGGGTCAGGCCTTGCTAGTGGGTTGCGGGGCTAGATTCACTTCGGGATGATCAGCCCAGATTTTTTTGTGGACGTAGTACCACCCGTTGACTAGGGTGTTCGTGAACCACAACATAAAATATATAAACATAAAAATTCTTTTTCTGATCCTCCAGATCACACAAAGTGCAGGAGGAGAGAATACTCGAGAAATTATTAATTTTTTTTTAGATGTAAGAAATAAGGTCTCCTAATTACACTTCCCCAGCAACGGCGCCAAAATGTCTAGTCAATTTAGTTCTAAATTGCTCTACAAAAATTATCAATCTGGGTATCGTAAACTAATGAAGTGTAGTGCACTATATGTGCTTAGTTAACCTTTCTCTTACTTCGTTGTTTTATATTTTATGTTGTTTTTGGGGGTTTTGTTTCTCATGCTTAAGGAAATTAATCTAAGAAATAAAAGTTATGCTTCTAAGTGAAATCTCTAAATGTTAATGGACAACTAAATCTATTTTAATGTTAAAATCTAATTTCTAAAGGGAGAAAAGGAAATGAAAAATCAAAACTTTGAATAGCTAGATTAATCTAAGCCAACCAAATGTCTATAAAATGAAAGCAAAAATGATAACAGCTAAATGAAGTGTTTTATCGCTCTGCTATACAATTTTGGGAGAACTACCTCCTTGTGATAGCATTTTAAGGGACTCCATACTTCATTGTTCTAAAACTGAAAATGAAATTTAAATGAAACACTAAAACTTAAAGTGAAATTGCAACTAATCTACTATAACAGCTAAATGAAGTGTTTTATCACTCTGCTATACAATTTTGGGAGAACTACCTCCTTGTGATAGCATTTGGAGGGATCCAATACTTCATTGTTCTAAGAAAAAGTAAACATAAAAATGCAGAGAAAGACTCATTCATAAATGAAATACTTCACCACTTAGTTTTAAGATGAACCATCAACTGAAAGGGCTTTCGGAAATATTCACTTACAACATGAGTTATTAAACTAACATCAAATCTACTGTGTGCTCTAATGCTCCAAGCACCAATTGGAAAATAGGAGGACTACTTTCTTGGACTATTTTGTCAAGCATAGATTACACAGTTAGATAGATCTACAATCAACTAGTTGAACACACTTGCATGAATTAAACTTACATGAATGGAAAATCTAAACTATTAAACTTGAAAACAATAAAATGACATACTTGAATGAAATCAAAGAAAAACTACAAAATAAAATCTACTCTACCTTACATTCTAATATGCTCCATGACATCTCCTACTTCACATCTCCTTCCATGTTGGGAACCTCAAAGCTTTATTCAAATTCTTCAAAATTACAAAGTACAAAGTAATGACAAGTTGAGCTAACAAAGTTAACAAAAAGCCTGCAAATAAAGGAGAGAGATCTCCTATTTATACAAAAAGATGAGAAGTCATCTCATTAATGGGAGTCCATGAATCTCTCCCTATACCTCCAGAGTTATAATCAAAATAGGAAATGATAAGACACATGTCTTCTTAGAGTTTCAATAGAAATAGGAAATGTGACACATATCCTCATGATCCCATGATCCTCTCCACTCAAATTCGAATTTGGCCTTAGGATATGACATAAAGGTCTTCTAGAAGCTTCCTTTTGACATACACACGTCAATAATCTCATCCCACTTGTTAGGTATAAGCATATGCACATTATTTTCTAATTTTTAACCACAAATTCACTTAAAAATGCTAAGAATTAATAAAGTTTGGAAAAACATAAATGTGACCCAATAATGATGAAAGTGAGATAAATGTAGTGACATGGTAGTGAAATTAAGGTGAAATGGAAGTGATATAATGGACATGATAGTGAAAGTGTAATGTAAGTGAATGACAATTTCAAAACCCAACGCAAAGCATGGCCTATAAATCTTCTGGAAGTCACCACCAAAATACCCCAAATGCAGGTGTACAAAATGATAGAGTGGGAGAAAGAGTCCACTATAGTTTCCACCTCCCCATCACCTTCAGAACCATTGTACTCTATCCATGCAATTATCCATCTGCGATATTTATAAAAGACGTATTGTATTGAATGGCGATCCCATGGAATGACAAGTGGTGTGTCTGGAACACTTGTTAATGAATACATTCCTCTCGTAATCCCTCCCACCATTAATTCATGTCTCACCAAGTATACTCATGTACTCCATAACCTGACCTCTGCAAGCTCCCACAAACTTCTTCATTTCTACAATAAGGAAAAGTGCACATACAAAAAATGTTTTCTGGATACCGAAAACATCAACCTTCCCAGATTTAAAATGATAATACCATAGTTGGGTTGTTTAACCCCCATCACTGTTTAGTTTTCCACCCATGAAGAGAGGGGCAGTTGGAAAATATGGCACGTTCTTCAAACCTACCTTATTTAATTTCACGTACTCAACCCCATTGGGGATCCAAAAATATTTGTTTTGCATTTGATTTTGATGAACTTGCATGAAACTCCTGAGAGTATTAAGTACCCATTGCAACATAATATAAGGACAAAGCACATTTGCAAGAATCACATTCCATATGTGTACCTAGGAAGCTCGTCATTCCTCTGACCTATATCCACCATGAATTTGTTAACCTAGAAATGCTTTTGTTCCCAAACAAAGAAGCATAAAAAACTTGAATCATACTTAATAAACAGTTATGCACTCTATATCGATGTATCCACATTGTGTTGTCCATAATCTTCTATTAGTAATACATTTAATCTTTGTGTAACCTCCATTATATCCTATATAGGCTAAGGTAGGTCAATATGAATATTTAGAGAAGAACAACCCACATTTTATAGATAGTCTTCCACTCCAATCCCATCTCGTTTAGTATGTAATACTATAATGTAATCAAAACCTCTTAAATGATAGGCAATATTTGATGTCAATCCTTCTAGTCACCAACTATGCACAACTTTAGAAACCGTATGTCCATTGATAATTCTTTGTACATAATTAACCACCATTAAGGAATCCCATATGATCTGTAATAACTTGTATCCCTCTTTGAGAGCGATCCGAAGTCTTTTTCAAGGGCCATGAACTCTGCATAATTGTTACTAGCCATCCCACAATCCATAGCATAGATTCTCAAGGGATTGAGTTTATCATCCCGGAAAATACCTCCAAACCCTGTGATACCTGGATTTCCTTTAGAAGCCTCATCAAATTTTAATTGAATAAAATGCATAGGAGGAGAACTATGACTTGACGTAGCAACAACTTGTTTAGTCAGAATCCCTATGGGTTTTGTGATTACCATTATTTTATGCAAGCTTAGATTTCGAAGTATAGGAGCCTCCATGACTTCAACCTCCCAATCTTGTGATGTCCAGGGTATGATCAAGAGAGTTTCTCAAATGTTGAAAAGATTTGATCCCAAACCATTATCGGATTTCTCTTCTTATCCCTGAAGATTAAGTAATTATGCTCCTTCCATAGATTCCACAAGATAAATCCAATTGTAAAGTTTCAAGATCTCTTAATAATAGGATTCTTGAAACGACTTGTGAACCATTGAGTTCTTGTTATGATTGATCTCAGCACGTGCCTGGGAGTTAATAAAAAATATAGGAAGGAGTTTCGAGACTTCTATTGCATAAGTGTATGAAATAAATAAATGATACAATAATTCATCTTCTTTACCACACAGATAGAAAATTGAAGGCCCTTCCACACCCTTCTTACGAATCCTTTCCCATGTCAAAAGACGATTCCATGCAATTAACCACAAGAATATATAAATTTTTGGCCAGCCTACATCAATCCATATATACTTCAACAATGGTGCCTTTTCCAATATGTTATGTGCCACAACAATCAAGTAGGCCTCTTTAACTGTGAAGGAGCCTGTAGAAAGAGGTCCCCATCTTAATACGTCAGAATCATACAAGGTCTAGTCATCTTTTATGAAAACTCCTTATGAAATATTTCCCAAGAGAGACTCTGAAGAAATTTAGGCTAATCTTGATTTTGTTCCCAATATCTCCAAAAATTACTATCCCCATTTCATTTCCAATAATCTACTACATTTGTAAACCCCATATGTTTCAAGAGTATTTACATTTCTCTAAGAGTAGGATCGTCCTTCAACCTTGGCATCTATTTCCATGCTTCATCCCAAAAATATGCCTTTTCTCCTGACTTTATATCCCAAAACACATTATTTCGTACCAAATCCCTATTGTTGTTCACCCATACACATAAGCTAGAACATGTAATATTCCTATCATAACGAAGCATGTCTTCTTGTGTATGTAATGAAACATATTTCGTTAACCAAATTTGTAACCAAAGTTGGTCCCCTCTTTTTATCCATTACCACAAAACCTTAGTGCCAAAAGTAGTATTCATGATTTCAGTATCTCGTAAGCCTAGGTCACCTAAATGTTGGGTAAAATAAGCTTCTCCCGACCAAGTAATGACCATTTCCTAGACTTTTTGGCTCCTTGCAACAAAATCAGTCCATAATGATCAAAGTTTAACTGCAAGAGTTTTTCGAAGAGGCATAGTCGCAATCTGATATACAAGAATGGCTTGTAAGACCACCTTAATGAGAAATAATCTTCCTACAAAATTAAAGGCTCGAAAGGTCCAATTTTGAATCTTGTTTGATAGATTTAAATCTTTCCACCAGGTTATTCATTTATGATATAAAACCAATGGGCTCCCTAAATATTTAATAATAAATTGATTGTGATGTAACGCCAAAATACTTGTAAGATGAATTTGAACAAAGTCTTTATAGTTAAAGAAAAATATTCGGCTCTTATCCCTGTTTATTATAGTCCCCAAATCTTCAACAAATGTCTTCAAAATATTTTGAATTCCTTTAGCATCCTGAAGAGTAGGCAGACAAAACAAACAAATATCATCTACAAATTGTTGGTAAATCCGTGGGAGATCCTTACCAAACAAAGAGAGACCTCTAAGTTGACCTTGTGAGTGGGATTTCTTTAATAGTCTACCCAATTCTTCCATCACCGATATAAAAAGAAAAGGATATAAAGGATCTCCCTGTCTCAACCCTCAAGAGGAGAAAAAGGTTGATGATGGTAACCCATTGATTAAAATTGAAAATAAGGGGGGGATATGAGATTTGAATTATCAAACATTGATCATTATTTTCATATTTACTTGTGTGATTTTTAGAACTTCTTTGCCATAAATTTCATCCAAAAATAAAATGAGATATGTTGATAGAATTATTTTTCCATAAGTTTCATCTAAAAAAAATGAGATATGTTGATATCAACACCTATTTTTGCATTCTCTTTTTTTGATCCAAGTTTTTGTTGGTACCTCCAAAAGCATATTATTTGAAAACCAAAAAAGATATTTGAATTCTCAAATATTGATCATTATTATCATATCTACTTATGTGGTTTTTAGAACTTCTTTGCCATAAATTTCATCCAAAAAAAGAGGTATGTTGATATAATTACTTTTCCATAAGTTTCATCCCAAAAAATAATAAGATATGTTGATATTAACACCTAACTTGCATTTTCTTTTTTTAAATCCAAGTTTTTTTTGGTACCTCCAAAAGCATCACTTCTCAAATGATAGTTCTTACTAAACTTTTTTTTAAGAATTATTTTATTATCTTGTAGTTTGGAATCTTTGAATCTCCTAATTTTACATGCAATTTTAAGATTTTGATCTTTGCGTCATACTTCAAAGTTAGCTATTCACATAATCATCGACCTTATGGAAATTGTGATCTCAAAATGAGAACTCTTGTCTTAAAAGTCATTTTTTTCGTCAAAAGCACCAAAATCAACCGCCATTTCAAAAAGTGATTTTATGGATAGCACACTTTTTTGTGGGGTTAATTTTGCGACCATGGCCTTAACAACTTTGTAATATTGTCGATGAAAGCCTTAAAATCAACCATCAAATCAAAATTTGACATTAAAAGCAACATGCTTTTATTTTATTTTCAAGGATCAAACTAGAATTTATTTCTGTAGACTAGATAACCAATACCATTTCAACCAAAATATTAAAATCAACACCTGAATTAAGAAATATTGCTCCCAATAGAACCTATTTTTTTAGTGATAAATTTGTAATCCTTTTGAAATTATGTCCTTGAGAACTAGTACCCTAGGAACTAAAATATTAAAACCAATGTCTAAATTAAAAAGAGTAACAATTAGTAATACCATCTTTCATATTTTCATATATATATATATATATATATATATATATATATATATATATATATAACTAAGCTTAAAATTGAAAAATTTAAGAAACAATCGTCCAAAAACATATACAAAGAAGAAAAAAATAGATTAAATAAAAATTTTGAATTTAATTAAAATAAATATTTAAAATTTAAAAACAAATAATGTTTTGAATTTTCAAAATTAAAATGCCCTATTTATAAATTAAAAAATAATTAAGTTTCATGTATTGAACTTCAAATTTTATAAAAAAATGGGTGCTATGGTTTTCTCACATTCACCACGGCCACGTCTGGTGTTGTTTCATAGAACAATGGAAACCTACTTCCCTACAAGAGAAAATGGGATTAATACAACATTGTGATGGAGGATACGGATTTGGGGATGATATTTATCTCAGGGACCAAGAAACCCAAAGTGGGGCCACACTCATCACTCGCAGATGATGCTGAACTCTTGACACTTTTGGATATATTTACTAAGCTGGATAGTTACACATATAAGGAGGGGTTCTCATGTGAGACAAAGGACAAGGAGGGTTTTCACCTCAAACCCTCAGATCAAGCAGATCAGATTGAGGGGAAATTCATTTTGAGACCCTTATATCATATTGTGATCATTTCAGACTCTAATTGGGAAGATCAAAGGGAAAATTTTCCTATTGTTAGCTTCTCCCTCCTTCCATGATGAGGTCATTACCCCATATCTGGGGAATTTTATAGTTTTTATGAGACCATTCCCAGGAAGATTTCCTATTTGTGGGTCAAAACCACGAATCTCATCTCTTCACTTGCATCCAGAGCTCAAGGTTAGATAATGATCCTTGCTAGTTGTTTTTGGCTCCTACATGGACATACAACTTCAAAATTGGAAATCACTCAACTTGTATGGAATTTCCAAGGATACCTCAATTTTTCTAATCTCTGGATTATTCAAGGGAGCCAAAGGTTGGGGTGTGTCCTACTCTTCCCATCCCAAATCGTTGAAGGATGCCCTAAAGTCAGGGATTTCACCTCAAAATACCAAATATCTCTCAAGGTCGACATTTGTTATAGATTAGGCTACAGACATTCCATATGTTGAAGTGGATGATTTTGTAGACAAATTGGCTTCTATAAATTTTGGGTGGTTGGAGATTATTTTTTGATTTAATGGATTTTGGCCTTCAACATCTACGCTTTGGGAATGGGTGCATTAGAACTGGTCCCCAAATACGAAGCTATTTTTTTGTTCGAAATGAATTTTTGTTTTTACTCTTCAGAAATTTAGAGGAATGTTTGAATGTATTTGATCAAGGACCCTAGTCTTGGGGCTGGCTGGCCTTTCATTTCAACCATGTTTTCCTAATTCTCTTCCTCTTTCTATGACAACTTTGGCCACACTAGTATGGGTAAGGCTTTTGAACCTACCCATTTATTTGATACAACTCAACATATTAGTTGATGTCACAGATTTACTGGGCCGCTTCATTAAGACATACACTAAAAGGCTTGATATGGGTATTGTAACATTCTCATTCATATGTGTGGAACAAGATCTCAGTAAAAGGTTTCTTGATAAAATCCTCTTCAAGTGGAAGGATAGATTTTATTCATAGCTAGTGGACTACGAGAACATTGTCTTCCGATATAGGAGATGTCAACAACCCGGTCATCTTCAAAATTTCTTCCCTTTTCTCAAGGGCCTTACCACCAAAAAAGAGTCATGGTTGGCAAGTCTATCCAAAAGATTCAAAAGAATCTGAGAACTCCTTGGCTCACAAGTAGGACAGCATAACAACAAAAGACTCTTACCGCTAATTCAAATCCCATTGACTCAACTATTCCACATGTAGAGCTAGCCCATTTCTTAGTTGAAGGGGTCCACTCCTTGACTAAAAGAAAAAGAGACTCAGACATAATCTTGGCTTCATCAAAGAGTGGGCACAAACATTCCCACAAATTGGATCACTATGATAGTGATAAGGAAAGAAAAAGTCTGAAAGAACCCTCATCCATGGAATTGTCTAAAATTAATGAAGTCATTGTCCCCCAAACATATATTTCTGATAACTCTTTGAAATGGATTGATATCTAAAAGAGAAAAAGGAAAAAAGGATAAACTTATGATAAATCTTGACCTTTGAGAATGAGATTGTAGTAAATGTATTGTCTTATATTAGGTGATCTGTGAAGGATGGAACAATGTAATTTGTTATTTAAAGAAATACAAATTAGCTTACAATAAAAATAAAAATAAAAATGGACAAAAAAAGGAAAAATAAAAATAAAAATAAATAAGAAATTTACAAAAAAAAAAGCATTTATAACCTAATTAAAGAAAACAATAATGTTAAAAACCAATTTAAAAAGTGAACCACACAATTCATTTTTCTTAAGTAGGACAATTGTGAGCGCCACTTTTATATGTGTGTGTGTATTAAAAAATAATCTTAAAACTGAAACTTACAATTATGTTTACATCATGGACTCCACTACACACACACACACACATATATATAATCCCCTATAGTCAATGTCACCACCAAAATAAAATAAAATAATTAGGCATTGCATCTCCCACACTCCCACAAAAAAACAAATTGATCTTTTGGAAGGATTGTCACCCTTGCCTTGGTTTGCATTTCCAAATCCATCACATATATGCACTATTAAATCCATTGTCAGTGTGTGTTGGCTTTGGTAATGGGGATAGGGGGTGGTCACAGATGTTGTTCCCTTTGCTTAAAAGAGCGGACTAGAAATTGTTTTAGAATAGGGGAAGTGGATAATGATGCCCATTGCTTTAGAAAATCAAAAATTGTTGGGGAAAGGGGATGAGGACACCTACTCCTCCAAAAATAGAAAAATTTGTTAGGGTATTAAGGGGTGATTCCTAACACCAGATGAGGTGTTAGGGTAGCGACAAGTTTGGGGGGGAGGCATGGCCACCATCCTGCCAGGCATCAAGGGATGAGGACATGGTCACATGCCCCATCATTTTTTCATTCATCCATAATCACTCTATACTGCTATGTGCGTATGACTACAATGGTAATGTGAAGTAATGATGGGACAAATAGCAATTAAAAGCAACACAATAAGTGGAAGATTGTCATTTTAATGATTTGGAGACATTAGAGGTCATTTCCGCTAGCATTCCTAGTCCATCTTAAATCTTCAATGCATAATAGTCATTTCATGTTAGAGGAGAAACTTGAGTTAAGTAGAGGGAGACTAGACCACACACATGGGGATTTACCAACACACCTAGGTTGGAAGGAAGGCATATCATTGGTTTTCATGAATTTTTGCTTCCTTATTACTCTTGCTACTTCTTTTTCCCTCCCTAGTTATCCTATTTATTACTATGTTTTAAGTTTCTTCTTCTATAATCTATTCCTCCATTCTTCGTAGCTTCTAGAGCTTGAAACATCTGCTCCATTCACTCTAAGTGGGAACTTCCCTTTGGTTTATTACCCTTCATTTTCTTCTAGCATTTAAAGAGAATCATTGGCTTCCTTCCTCAACAAACATATATAAGGGGAATTCTCCTTGCAACATTGTAAAAGAACTTTTCACTTTAACCCTCTTCTCAATGCATCCTCTAAATCTAGTTGTTTTTTCTTATGTTACTCTTAGTAGGATTCTACCCTAGGTCTCTAGTGGGTGAAAGCATGAAGATGGGTTACACTTTTGGGCCACATGTGCCAATGAAATTTCAATTTTTTCCTCTTTTATCGAATTGCACCCATCAAAATTCATATAAGAAATATGAATTTTGATTCGAAGTAAAAGGAAATATGTGGAGAATTATGTTGTTGTCCTAATGATATGTTTTGAAAAAAAATTAGTGTCGTATAATCTATCAATTTTCCATTAAATGCAATATATGTCCTTGCAAATTTTCGCAAAACTTAAAGAGATATGTGTGTGTTCACATAGGATAACTTAGTCTAATAAGTGTAATTTTTAAAAAATATATAAATGAGCATGATATACACAGAGAGAACTAAGTTTTTTATATTAAAAGAATATTTTTTTATGCAAAATTATATTTTTTATTATTTTTCGAAGTTGGCGAAGTAATATTTCAATTGCATTTTGGAGACACATGTGTTCATGTAAGATTTTTTCAACTCTTTAAATAAATTGAAAAACCAAGAGTACCCTTTTGAAGAGGACTCGTAAACGAAGATAGTGGTATTTTTTGAAATTTTTTCATTGTGTATATTTTATGTTATTGATTTTTTATTCATCCCCTTTGAAACTGTCAAAAAAAAATTCAAGTGTTACGTTTAAAAGAATTTAGACGAAAAATATCATATGAATTCAAAAGTGTCAAATTAATATGCCATTGGATAGAGGATTATTTCACGAATCCAATGTGATCAACTCCACCAATTCAGGATAATTTATGTCCTAAATCCGATAAGGTACAAAATGGGGTTGCAAAGAAATCTACAGAAGAGGTGTTGAAACCGCAATTTTTAGGATTTCAAGAGCTCAATCGAGCACCATTAGTGGTTAACCAACGGCTCGATCGAGCCATTAAAAATCCAACCCATCATTGGCCTTACCAAAAAAAAATTAATGGTATTAATGGTGGATCATACGGATTAAGGGCTAGATCGAGCCTCTACTGCCAACAAATAGTTTAGTTTCTAAACTCGATTGTGTAAAAAAAACAGCAAACATTATTTCATAGACAAATAACAGAGTGTGGAAATTACACAAAGATTCACAACGAACATGGGAAATTGGAGATTTGGATATACAAAAGGAAATAAATTTCTATTCACAAAGGAAATATAAGAGAAATCTAGGAAAGGATGAGAAAAAGATGTTAGACATTGAGAGAACAATAATTTCAAGCAAATACAAGTAATTCAAATTGTCTCACTTCTCATATTAATTGCTCCATATTGTATGCATTAAGAAATGTGATTGAAAACCAGAAATAAATGGAGAATGCAACAATAAAATTAAGATAAAATAAGCATTGAAAGTAATTTACCATGTAGTTAAAAAATGAGATGTAACAACAACTAAAGAAAACCACTTGAAACCATACAAATTATTGAAAACCACTTGAAACTATGCAAATTATTGAAAACTACTTGAAACGTGGTTTATTGGAATTTTTTGAAACCACTTGAATTCATACAAATTATGAACCATATTTGAATTGTAATGGTTTAGATAACCCATGAAAACTAAGTATGTGATTTAACGAAAGAAAACCATTGGAACATACTTTCCATATGTTATTTACATGAAATACAATTCATGCCAATTTATTTACAAGAGGGATTAGAAAAATTGGTCGTCAAATAGGTACTCCAAAACCTATAAAAATTAGTTTGATTCATGTTTGATATCCAAATTAGGAGTTAAAAGAGAGAAAATGTGGCAAGATCTACAAGGAGCAAGAATATCCCTACTTTCAATGTGCATGAACTTAGAAGACATTCTTTGTTAAACATATATTTAACAACTTTAAACTTTCATAACATGCATCATTATATATAACATTTAATGGTTCTTTGAATCCTAAATTATGATCCCTACCTTTGAAAATCTCACAAGTTCTTAGACTTTCAATTCTCAAATGAAGGTTATGAGATTTTTTTTAAATAACAAATTTTTTAAAGACATACAAAGTGTAGTGTAAATTCATGCTTGCATAAAAATGAGTTTATTATTGCATATAACTATATTGATCCATGGAAGACTCATGGGATTAATCAACATTAAATTCATAAATAATAAATGCAAAATAAATAAATTAGCATTCTTGTATTGATGGTATGCTAGAAATGTTTACAATGTTAATCTTCTTAGACTGTGGCAATCTAATGTCGATTAAATTCATCTAGTTGTTTCTCAACATATGTAATCGTGAAATATATTTCACAATATGGTTCAAAAGTACAAAGGGTTCTTTATTTTAAACTTTGTCAAGATTTGATGAAAATAATTGAAAACATAAAAGACATTAGATATCCATCTTTGCACACGCATAAAAAAAAGTTCCTTGTAGAAACATATAGTTTTTTAAATCCTCTTACCCCTCCTTGTGCCCTACTTGATTGTTGTGTTAAAATTTCCATGTGCATTCTCCCAAAAAACACTCAAATCATTTATGCCCCTCTTCACCACAGATGATAAAAATGTAAATTCATTGTTGATAAGACCTTGAAGCATCTTCCTTGTTCTCTAAATCCACTAAAACCTCCATATGTTGATTTCTTTTTGTTTTCTTATCAACAATTTCATTGTCCTTTTCATCCCACATTTTTTCCACTTTTTATTTGGAATTATGAGATTCTCTATCATTACATGATAACTTATTCCTTTAAGAAATATATTCTTACTATTGTTTAATGGTAATTTTAGTTACATGTTTTAAAAAGTTAAATGATATGGTGCTTCTAATGAAGAATTTTTTTTCCAGCTAATTTGATTTTGTAGTAGGCTTTCAAACATTAACATACTTAAAAATTAGTTGAATAGGTTTCTTGTTGCATCATGAAGTGTATATTTATGTATTATATGGTTTTTCAGTCACAATTTATCTTATAGTTGATTAAATTTTTATGATTTTATACCTATAGATTTTGTTTTATCTCTTTGGCCCTTCAATTTGGTAGTCACTAGCTTGATTTTTCAAGAATCTCTCATTTTATCACATTCAAAAGATTTGCCACATCATTAAGTTCTTTAAGTAATAATTCCCTCTTAAATATGTACATCTAGAAGTTTCCTATACGGGAATTTAAACTTAATTTCTATTAGTAGATTTAGTTCAACAACCATACAAAATATTATACAAATGAGTAGATTTAAATAATTGATATTGGATTTAAATAATTGAAATGTTTGGTACATATGATATATATGGAAAAAATATAATAATTTCCTTGTTACAGTAGGGCTCACTTTTAGTTTTGGATTTATATCTAATATTTTGAAGAAACAAAAAATTGTTGATAAGAATGAGTAAATTTGAAAAACGTCTTGAAATGCTTCACTTTGTTATGGAACTCACTTTTAGTTTAGGATGTATATAGTCTCTAGAAAAAACAAAAAAAAATTGGTAAGAAGAACTAATTTTGAAAAAGGTCAAATGCGTCACCTAGTAAATGGAGACAATATTCTTATGATCTATCAAATTAATTTTTTTAAAAATTGATAATATTGTATTTTACTAACCGTTTATAAAAAAATATTTAACCACACATTATAACTATATAATACATATATTTCACACATACTTTCAATTCAAACACTTTGTATGTGCACTAAATTCACCTTACACACACCATCACTACTAACCAATTTGCTATACTAACCATTACAAGTAGATTAATTGAGACATTATTTTACTTTGGAATTTTGCACACAAACATATGCTCAAATAGTATAATTAGGAAATAAGTAAGTAGTCCACCATCCACACATCATTTCTTTTCTTGGAAGGAACAAACATCACATAGTGTAATCAAGGGAATTGTATTAAAGGATCATGAACCACATATCCACATACTTCCAATTCAAACACTTTGTATGTGTACTAGATTCACCTTGCACACACCATCACTACTAACCAATTTGGTTTACTAACCATTACAATTATAGTGATTAATTATATTTTACTTTGAAATTTGGCACACAAACATATTCTCACATAATATAATTAGGAAAGAAGTAAGTGACCCATCATCCACACATCATTTATTTTCTTGCAAGGAACAAACATCACATAGTTTAATTAAGGGAATTGTAAAGGATCACCGCATATCCACATCAATTCACACTTTGTATGCTCACAATTTCACTTTCATCAACATTCACCCCACACACTAAACTCATTTAAACTTTGTATAAAGGGTAGCCTCTTTCTGGAATCTTTGTACCTAATTTATTTGAGTTTATATTTTCTTGCACACCCTAAGTGAAGAAAATCCTTTCTAAAAATAATCTTAACCTAAACACACTAAATTCCCCACAAGAGCACAAGATAATTTATAGTTTCTAGGCTATGACCATGGCGATAGGCAACACATAAGCCATCATGGTTGTTTTTCATATTGAAACATAGAAAGTTGTCTTTTAGGGAGCTTAAAATCCTGCATCATCCAATGACAAATCTGGTACATGGAGAGAAACTTGTGAAGGGGGTAAGGCCTAGGTGGTGGATTATCACAAACCTTCATGTTGTCTCCTAACACGTGGTAGGGGTTTTGGGTCCAAAACTGACAACCAAAAGCTGAGATTCATCCATTTCCATTGGATGCAGGTAACTTACTAGACAATTCTTAGGGAATCTTTCCCCAGAGGTTGAGGTGTGGTAGCACTTAGACCTAAGGTGATCTTGGTCAGACTACTGGAAGCTTCGCTAGCTCTTTCGGGATGTAGCCCTAGTACGTTTTTCCACTATAACCCTCTCCATACCTTGGTTGGCTTTTTGGTTGCTAGAATTATCACTAGTGACATTTATGACGTGGCCCTAGTACCCTATTCTAAAATATTCACAAGGCCCAGTTACTACTTGAGTGGAAGGGTGTTAGGTATTTTTAGGAATTTTTCTCATACACAAAACCTCATATAAAACTTTTTTGTTGATTTTTTCACACATTCGAATTAAAGGGAAAATTAACCATTTATTTTTCACTTTGTCTTATGTGATACATTTAGTTTTCCTAATGGAATTGTATTTTTTCAGGTGTGCTTACAAATGCAACATTCTCAGGTGTTATTGATTTTTTTCTTTTCTTGCCAACTAATTTATTTCTCATTGTTTTTCATTAGTTACATGTTTCATAGGGATTATACCATCCCTAAGTGCCTCCTACATACAATTCACATCATCGTGAAAATTCTTTTACCTTTCATACATGTTGAAGCTTTTACTTTTCATCATATTCTGAATCACCCTTTTTGTTGACACAGGGACCGATATTTTTACTGACTTACTCTCTTCTTTGACCCGTCTTTCCCTGACCTCAAAACCCTTTTATTTTCATTTTTCAACTTAGAACCCTTGGTCCATGTGACTAGAACCTTAAGGTTTCCAAATTGATTCTTGTTGAGTGAGGAAGAATGCTTTTACCTTTCATCATATTCTGAATCACCCTTTTTGTTGACACATAGACCGATATCTTTATTGGTGCGCTCTTCTTCGACCCATATTTCCCTGAGCTCAAAACCATTTTATTTCCATGTTTTAATTTATGACCCTTGGTCCATGTCAACTGTTGCTACTTAGTTTTCAACTATCAATTTGTTTTTCATTTAACTTTTCCCTAAGGTTTGTGACTAGAACCCTAGGGTTTCACAATTGATTTTTATTGATTGAGGATGAATGCTTTTTCTTTCATCATATTTTGCATCACCTTTTTTGTTGACATAGGGACCAATACCTTTACTGGTGCACTCTTCTTCGACCCATTTTTCATGAACTTGAAACCCTTTTATTTCCATGTTTCAACTTGTAACCCTTGGTCCATGTCAAATTTTGCTACCTAGTTGCCAACTCTCAACTTCTTTTTCATTTAAATTTTCCCTAAGGTTTGTGACTAGAACCATAAGATTTCCAAGTTGATTTTTATTGATTGAGGATGAATGATTTTATCTTTCATCATATTCAGCATCACCATTTTTTTTACACGGGGACTGATACCTCTATTGGTGCACTCTTCTTCGACCCATCTTTCCTTGAGCTCGAAACCCTTTTATTTCCATGTTTCAACTTATAACCCTTGGTCCATGTCAACTTCTTCTACTTAGTTTCCAACTTTCAACTTATTTTTCATTTAACGTTTCCCTAGGGTTTGTGACTAGAACCCTAGGATTTCCAATTTTTTTTTTATTGATTAAGGATGAATGTTTTTATCTTTCATCATATTCTACATCACCATTTTTGTTGACACAGGGACCGATATCTTTACTAGTGTGCTCTTCTTCAACCCGTATTTCCCTGAGCTCAAAACTCTTTTATTTTTATGTTTGAACTTATAACCACTAGTCCATGTCAAATTATGCTACCTAGTTTCCTACTATCGAATCATATCGTTACCTTCAACCTATGGTGATTTCTTAAATAAGCATGTGTAGATTTACTATTCACTTGTCTTATTATGATGATTCACTTAAATTACGATTATATTTTATATTCCACTATGTAGGGATGGAAATTTAACATTCACATAAGGGAGAATATGTGTCCCATAAATTTGATCAACCAAATGATGATCAAGATGTTCCCTATGTACTTGATAAACCACTAGAGTAACATGTGCCCTATCAAGCTGGTCAATTGTCACTAGGGGAACAACATGTGTCATGTCAAGCTAATGAACCAATGGAGGAAGAATATTTTCCCTATCAAGTTGATCAACCACTGGAAGAACAAATTGTTTCCTCTCAAGTTTACAGGGTAACAGGGAGTTTCAGTGGTTTGGAAAGGGGTGGACCATTTGTAGAAAATTTGGATGTAAGCACAATAGAGGACCTTAGGGAGCCTATACCTGCTTTCACTCTTGGAGGTCATACCAATAATATCATTCGACAACATTTTGAGAAACATTTATTTGTTGCACAAACTCGGATACTACGTGGGTTAATCAATCATAAGAAACTTAAACATGCCACAAAGCTTTTGGATGTCCAAGATGCTAAAAGCAAGAAAACACATATGAATGTCACTGAAAATATATTAAAGTCATTCACTATGTTTGGAAAATAAATCAAAGCTTATGTTCAAGTTGCGCGCAACAATGTCAAAATTCCTCCATGTCTCGGAAATACTTGCACAAGCATAGCAAATTGATGGTTCGAGTAAATGACAATGATGAATTTTCTTGTTGGGCTCTTATCACCAGGCAACGCTACCTAGAGAAGCTTATAGCAGGACTTAGAGAATTTGTGGTAAATTTTTGGGAGATCCGTTCCCATGCTATTCTAGATATAAATCATGGTGTACGAAATCGCATAGCTAAAGGTGAGTATGTGAAACACGCTAAGCACATAGTAGAAATAAAAAGAGTTGCACTATTTGAGGAATTTCAAGAAAGAAATCGTCATGTGAAGATATCCCTAAGGATGTTTCAGAAATTGAATTCATGGTTTATTAGGCCTAATACAATCTGTGACACGTGTTTTTGTTGATATCATGTTGAATTACAGCTTCATTATGACACTTTTCGGGAATTTTACAAGAAGAATTGTCACAATGACCCTCCTCCTCCTACAATGCATGATTTTGTTTCATTAATATTGTGCAGAAGGGAGCCACAAGAGTTGTATTATAAGAAAATTTGTATATGTGGGAGAAGATGCACTGAATGTGGTGTTTTGGCATTACTCCATAAGAACCTTTTTATCAATCCCAAACAGTCTAGGATTTTAGATGCAACCGTCACATGGAAGAATTATGAGTATGTCATGGGAAATCAACCGTCTTATTCAACTTTGGTGCCTAAGAGATGTTGAAAATAGCAACAAGAAATGATAAAAATATAATCCAAAAATTCCAGTTTAATTTTTCCTTGAATTAAACTGAGAATTAAAATCGAATTTTATTCTCATGGCAACTTGTAATAGTTAACTAGAGTGAGTTGACTTTGTTAACTTAGGAATTTCGAGTTGGAAGCCTTTCTGAAGTCATGTATATGTTCTCCCTATATTATAGGGGTCCAGGATGAGTTAAGTATGAGTTGTAATTAGTTAACTCTGTTTATTGAGTTAAGTCTAGTTAAATTAGTTCCAAACTATTTGAGGAGCTAATAGTGAGTTAACAGTCAGTTGATGCATTAGTGCACTCGACTAGTGCTACTCTAGTTAACTAAATATTTACTCATCAAAAACTCATGCATTTTGATTCTGAGAAAGACCCAGTTGAGACTAGAGTGCAGGGAAAGTGTACTATTTGTTTTATATTTTTCTAAGTTGCACTGATAGTGCATGCAATCAGGAATTGATCCTTAAGGGATTGTGCAGTTTTTAGAGGCTTTATTTCCATTTAAATACAAGCTATCCTCCATAGGAATTACACATTGGAATAAAGACTTGGAGAGATTTTGAAGAGGATAAGCTTTGGCCTTGAGCTTTCTTATGAGTTGGAGACTGAATTTGCTAAGTGCTGGGATTGTTCTAGAGAGAACAAGCATTGTAATTTCATCTTGATTTTTTGAATTAATACAAAATAGATTGTGGGGTTTTGAGTTGTGGCTTTCCCAAGATATTTATTGTGTTATGTGCCCTTGATGTTATTCCTCTATTGATTATTGTTTTCTCAATGTTTATGGGCTTCCTCTATAAAGAGTAGAAGTAGATTCTTGTCTCTTGCTTTAGAAAATTGCATTAGCTTGTGAATCTACACGATATTCTAGATGGTATCAGAGCAACATTTTTTTTTGGGCTGTGAGTTTGCAGAGAATATTTGAAAATTTTTGTGAAATTTTTCATAAAAAAATAGAAGATATGGATTCCTTGTGACAAAATACCCAAATTCAAAAAACAAATCGGCTGAATCGAAGTTCGAATGAGGGAGATATCACTGATTTAAAATCATCTCTTTTCTAGAAAATTTCGTGACGTCGGGACAAAGGAAGATAAGGTGAGTCTTTCTCTTCTAGGACTCCAAAAGAGTTGGCATAGTTATCGAGACTTTGTCAATGATCAAGAGAAGCTTCCATGTTGGGAATGACTGTGGTCGAATTTTATGTAGGAGGAGATCAGGAGGAACACTGGAGATGGGACCTCTTCCAAGGAAGTGGAAGAGGATTTTGCCTTAGCAAGTAAGGAAAAGAAGTTCATGGGAAAGAAGTCCCAAGGCGAGGAGGCTAGAAATAAGAAGGACTTGATGAAAATCAAGTGTTTTCATTGTCATGACCACGTGCACTATTCCAAGAACTGCCTACAGGAGAAAGAAAGCAAGAAGGAGCCGACAGTAGAGGCAATAGGTGAAGCTCTAGCTTTACAATTCAAACTTGATTTAACTCTCATTGCATGCATGGCCGCACTACCATGGGAGGCTTGTGGTATCTTGATAGTGGTGCCTCATTCCATATGATGAGGAATAGAGATCTCTTTACTGATTTTAAGGAGAAAGACCTCAAGAAGAGCATAGAGTTTGGAGATGATGAGAGGTATAGAGCTACTAAGATCGGTATAGTTACCTTTCAAAGGGAGTCTAGCTCCCCTCTGAGGATCACAGATGTGATGTATGTTCCAGGACTAAAGAAGAATCTTGTTTCAGTCGCGGTATTGGAATACTATGGCTATGATGTGGTTTTTAGTAAGGGAAAGGTTTTCCTTAGACACATCACCACGAGCACAAGTAAAACATATCGATGCATGGGTCAAGAACCTGTATGCTCTTGAGGTTCAAGATGCATTAAAAACCTTGAGGAGTAAGGAAAACGTTAGCGACTTGGTTGTTGAGAGGGAGATTAAATTACCTCTCAACATGCAGCCCCAGAAGAAGCCTCAGAAACAGCTTTAGGAAGTTGTGTGGCAACCACAACTAGAGAAGCTAAGAGGAGACCGAGTGGAGAGATCCACTCAAGTAGAGAAGAAGCAATCTTAGAAGTAGTCTCAAACAATTGTGGAGCAGCCACAATTAGAGAAGCTGACAGGAGACCGAGTGGAGGCATCTAGTCATGCAGAGACCTCTAGTAGGGGGGAATTTTGAGCCAGGTGTGTTACACTAAAATTTGTCACCATGACTATTTGCAGTTAGTATGACTCCATCAACTGTCATACTATCCTCCTTGGCAAGTCTTATACCTCTGCTCCTCATGTCAAACTCCAAGAAAGAGAGAGAAAGTCCTTAAAAAGTCAATTAACTCTGGTTACGTAGTTTCTCTTAACCTTACCTGCGTGTATGCACCTCAAGTTCACAATACCTGCATACTTGTACGCTCTGTCTGTAAAGGGGTGGGTGCGTACTCCTGTAAAGGTCAAAAGGTGTGAGTTTTACTTCAAAAAAGTTACTTGTGGTCGATTCTAGAGCATTCTAGAAGATGGTTTGACGTGTATTGAGCGCCTCCAGATGGTTCATGTATCCCTATGAAAGAGGAACTTATCCCATCAAGAGGGGAGCTATCCCATTGAAAGAGGGGCTTATCCCATTGATGGTGGACCTGATTAACTTCCTCCAAAGCATTATAAATACAGGCATTGGGCCAGAGGGAGGGGAGGTTGAAAGCTGAACATTCCTAAGGGTAGATGTTGCTGAAATTAGGACTCCCTTATAGAGCTTGAGAGGAGAGATTCCCATCCTTTCTTAGCTTCATTTGGAAGTGGGTGAGCTGATCAAAGTAAAGGAAAACTCTTGCTGGACCCTGGGAGGGACCTGCACAACACCAAGGCACTGGTTGTAATGGTTTCTTTTGTTTCCAATTAATACAATTAAGTTCATTTTTCTCAACAAGTTGTTATATATAATTTGTTTCATATACTCCTTGGTCTTTATGATGAATATGTTTTATTTTATGAGTTATTTAGGTGCTATGTAATCGTTTGCTTGTTAGTGAATGCAGGTTTCAAAGAGAAGGAGGAGCTCATCTGGATCGGAGAGGCTGGACTGCTACAAACAGCGTTGGACTAAAGGTATGCTTTAAACACCTGGTTGCTTGTATCTTAAATGCATATTTAGGGAAAGATAGTGCTTAATTGTCTTGTTTGTCACTAGAAAGCCTTAGTTCTAGGGAGGTCGGTTTTGTCTGCAAAATTGACTCTTTCCGCATGACAAAATGGCGACCATACTGGGGATAGTTTTTTCCTGTATCAACCTCGTTAAAAAATGAAATAGGCTGTAACGAGGATATTTTTTTCCTCTATCAACCTTGTTAAAAAATGAAACAGGCTAGTGCGAGGATAGTTCCTTTTCCTGTGCCAACCTCGTTAAAAAATGAAACAGGTGTGTGCGAGGATAGTTCTTTTCTTGTGTCAACCTCACTAAAAAATGAAACAACCCCCACGAGTCTTTCCAAGATTTCGAAAGTAAAACTTCATTTCATCCACCTCATTGAATGCAATGAAGCTTGGGGGGCATGTACCTCGTTTTGCGTCATTATGCTGGGGGCATGTGAACTTATAACAAGCATAGTTTTTCATTTCAAGCTTGCGTAAACATGAAACTGAATCCGAGCATAGTTCTTTTCCTGTGTTCTTTTCCTCTAATTGAGTCGAGAGTTTGACTAGATCTCATAAATGTTAAGTTGTATATTTAGGTAGTTATTTCAGTTTTTTGCATAATTTTCTTACAGTTTTAGGTCGAGTCTTTCAAATGATCTCGTAACTCAACCTTCATTTCATCCAACTAGTTGAATGAAATGAAGCTGGGGGGCATGCGCTCTAGCAGTTATGCTTAGGGGGCATCAAGCACAGTTTTTCTCTGTTTCAAGCTTGTGTAAAAATGAAACTACTTTGAAGCATAGTTTTTCTCTGTTTCAAGCTTTTGTAAAAATGAAACCCATCTCGAGTCAATTTCAGTTATTTTCAAGACTCGTTAAACTCATGAAAATCCCGAGATTATTTTGCTATCTTTCATTCTCGTAAAACAAATGAAAATGCCGAGTTCTTTCCGTATTTTCCTGCTCGTAAATTAAATTGAAAGTCGGCCATATGAGTACATTTTTATCATTTTTTCGAACTCATTAAAACTTACAAAAAAATGAAAACCATGAGTACATTTTTATCATTTTTTCGAGCTCGTTAAAACTTACGAAAAAGTGAATTACCTTGGAGTTCTCTTTTAAGCCCTTTTCAGACTCTCAAAATATGAAAAGATTGCCAAGTTTTTCTTTTAAACTCGTTAAAATGGAATTAAAAGACGGTCCACTTACAGCTCTTTTCCGACCGTAAAAACATGAAAAGATTGCCGGATTTTTTTCGTTTCAAATTCGATACTGGAAATAAAACGACGTGTCCTTGATCACTTTTTACTTTTCAGGTCAAAGACACTAATCATGAAAGTACTCCTTGGTCGTAAAGATCAAGCGGTTCTCTCAAGTATTATTTTATACTTTTTCGGGCTTTGGAGATACAAATTTACGAAAAAGGTCAACCCTGGAGTCTTCTTAAGTTTTTCAGACTCTCTAAAATTGAAAAACGCTGAGTTTCTCCTATACTGGACTCGTTAAAATTTCACAGTAAAGGACCTGTTCGATTACAAACAGGAACGGACCACTCCTTCTTAGGGTTCGAATCTAAACTAAGTTGGACTCATCCGAAGGATGAGCTTATAATCAAGCAAATGTTATCCTCCTCAAGCTTGTAAAAAATAAAGAGATACTTGCCAGAAATGGTGGGGGAAAAGAGAGGAAAATGAGCCTATTTGTTATACTTTGTCTCGGAAAAACCTTATCACCACTCTTGAACACGACACTTTTTCATTCACCTGGGTTGGGAAATCCTTTGCCTAACAGTTGATCAAACCACATTGAAAGTCTTCAGCGGGTTTCTGGGTATTAACTTTGGGTCAATTGTCACCAAGCCATCTGTTGTGTCGTTATGTGTTCAAGAGGTCACTGCAAATAAATCATTCATCTACAAAATACCCGTCATCCATTTTGACCATCCCTGAGTCAGTCCTTACAGCTACATTTCTTCAACTTGATCTATGATTTCGTGTTGTGGGCTTGCCTGCAACGGGTCGCTTTCTATCGACATCAGCACATTATCTAGAAGGATGACCTATAAATCGTCAGTACCTTGAAATCTGCATGCATCAATGGCAGGTTTCTCGCCTTTGACGACAGTTTACATCATTGACTTTCGATCGAAGGGTTCCGTGACATGTTCGACATCAACACATTCACTCACATCTCATGGATTGTACTGGGTACTTTGAGAACCATTGAAATCACTGGTGGTCTCTCTCACACTTGTTAACAGTTTACATCATCGACTGGTAATCAAGTGGTTTCTACCATGTTCGACATCAACTCATTTATTCGCATGGATAGAATTGTACTATTTCGGGAAATAGAAATGAAGACCCTGGATCTAGTTTCCACCATCCAAGCTGCGAGGAGTTTTGTATTCATTATATAGTAGACTAATCATAAACAGATGGTTGCATCCATACTGTGTCTACAAGAGTCTATGATTATGATGTACTGCGAAATCATTCCTATATCAGAGCAGTAGTTAGTTTGTTAGTTAAAGTTTTCAATCTGAGTATGGGAATGCCTACCTCAGCGATGATATGATCTTACATATGTATTTTGTGTTGAATATTTGTAGGTTCCGACTGGGCTCTCCACAAGATAATCCTTGAAATGATAAAGTAATTCACCCTTCCTAGATGATATGAAACCCTAATCTACTATAGGCTTCGCACTTTAGGGGGCAATCTGTTACACTAAAATTTGTCACCATGACTATTTGCAGTTAGTATGGCTCCATCAACTGTCATACTATCCTCCTTGGCAAGTCTTATACCTCTGCTCCTCATGTCAAACTCCAAGAAAGAGAGAAAGTCCTTAGAAAGTCAATTAACTCTGGTTACGTAGTTTCCCTTAACCTTACCTGCGTGTACGCACCTCAAGTTCACAATACCTACGTACTTGTATGCTCTGTCTGTAAAGGGGTGGGTGCGTACTCCTGTAAAGGTCAAAAGGCGCGAGTTTTACTTCAAAAACGTTACTTGTGGTCGATTCTAGAGCATTCTAGAAGATGGTTTGATGTGTATTGAGCGCCTCCAGATGGTTCATGTATCCCTATGAAAGAGGAACTTATCCCATCAAGAGGGGAGCTATCCCATTGAAAGAGGGGCTTATCCCATTGATGGTGGACCTAATTAACTTCCTCCAAAGCATTATAAATACAGGCATTGGGCCAGAGGGAGGGGAGGTTGAAAGATGAACATTCCTAAGGGTAGATGTTGCTGAAATTAGGACTCCCTTATAGAGCTTGAGAGGAGAGATTCCCATCCTTTCTTAGCTTCATTTGGAAGTGGGTGAGTTGATCAAAGTAAAGGAGAACTCTTGCTGGACCCTGGGAGGGACCTGCACAACACCAAGGCACTGGTTGTAATGGTTTCTTTTGTTTCCAATTAATACAATTAATTTCATTTTTCTCAACAAGTTGTTATATATAATTTGTTTCATATACTCCTTGGTCTTTATGATGAATATGTTTTATTTTATGAGTTATTCAGGTGTTATGTAATCGTTTGCTTGTTAGTGAATGCAGGTTTCAAAGAGAAAGAGGAGCTCATCTGGATCGGAGAGGTTGGACTGCTACAAACAGCGTTGGACTAAAGGTATGCTTTAAACACCTGGTTGCTTGTATCTTAAATGCATATTTAGGGAAAGATAGTGCTTAATTGTCTTGTTTGTCACTAGAAAGCCTTAGCTTCTAGGGAGGTTGGTTTTGTCCGCAAAATCGACTCTTTCCGCATGACAAGGTGGGCAGAGGGATCACATGCAGCCATACCTCCAGGTGTGAGGTGGGGTGATGTGAAGTGATAGTCCCAAGAGGGTTGAAATCGGGTAGTGTCCATTGAGTGGTTTTATCTCATGGATAGTACCTTGCTACGGGAGCCCAAAGTACATGATAGCAGGAGGAATCAGTGGGATTGATGTAGTCATAGATTAGAGTGGCAGAGGCTATAGCAGTCAGATACTGAAGAGTGCAAAGAGGGTTGACAATAGTGCAGAAAGGCAGAGTCAATAGAAGCATAGAGTTTTTAGTCGACAGAGGCAATAGAAGTCAGAGACTTTGATGACAGAGGCATCATTCTGATTCAGGTTGGATTTTTTGTTTCTAGAGTTGCTGAAGCAACAACACTAGAGAAAAGTGTTGCATGCAGAACATTCCAAAGTTTCGGGATCGGGATAGAGTTGAATTCCTTTCTTGTTGAGAGAGAGTGTTGGAAATAGCAACAAGAAGTTATAAAAATAGAATCCAGAAATTCCAGTTTAATTTGTCCTTGAATTAAACTGAGAATTAAATCGAATTCTTTTCTCATAGAAACTTGTAATAGTTAACTAGAGTGAGTTGACTTAGTTAACTTAGGAATTTCGAGTTGGAAGTATTTCTGAAGTCATGTATATGTTTTCCCTATATTATATGGTTCCAAGATGAGTTAAGATGAGTTGTAATTAGTTAACTCAGTTTACTGAGTTAAGTCCAGTTAAATCAGTTCCAAATTGTTTGAGGAACTAATAGTGAGTTAACAGTTAGTTGATGCATTAGTGCACTCAACTAGTGCTACTCTAGTTAACTGAATATTTACTCATCAGAAACTCATGCATGTCAATTCTTAGAAAGACCCAGTTGACACTAGAGTGCAAGGATAGTTTACTACTTGTTTTAGATTTTTCTGAGTTGCACTGATAGTGCATGCATTCAGGAACTGATCCTTAAGGGATTGCGTAGTTTTTAGAGGCCTTATTTCCCTTTAAATACAAGTTATCCTCCATAGGAATTATGCATTGGAATAGAGACTTGGAGAGCTTGTGAAGAGGCTAATATTTGGCCTTGAGCTTGCTTATGAGTTGGAGACAAAATTTGTTGTGTCGGGATTGTTTTAGAGAGAACAAGCATTGTAATTTCATCTTGATTTTTTAGATTAATACAAAACAAATAGTGGGGCTTTAAGTTGTGGATTTCCCCAGATTTTTATTTTTTTTATGTACCTGTTGATGGTGTTGGACCCGCCAACATTCACGGGATCACCCCGGTATGAAGTCCCAACTAGACCTCACACCATTTGGTGTGGGAGTCCCATCCGGTATGATGGCTCGTTGCCATTGTATTAAGGATTTTCCTCAACTCTTGCTTGTCAGCACAGGAGAGTGGTTCGCTTTGTCTTCGAGAAGTGAGGTTCGTGTTCCTGGTGAGTGTAAGTGTACTTGTGTCAATGGTTCTTTCACTGTGAGGGGAAGAAGATGAAGGTGAGTTCCAATTTGAAAGGGATTAGTCCCAACTCGTCTAGGAACACACAACAAAATAGGACATACACAACTTCCGGTGGAGCAGTCCACTCAAATGTGGTAGTCACAACATACAAGGTAAGATAACACTTACAACACTCACTGAACAGTCTGAACGAGTGCAAAAGTTGTTACAAAAAGGTTCATGTGAAAGTTCTGTCTGATGTCCAACAGAATAATCGACACGGACGGGACAACATTAACAACATATACAACACATTTCCATTAATAGATTATGCATTACAACAAATGACTCTGTTCATATGTAGAACACAGGTTAAATCAACATGCATTACAAGTGTTAAAGATTAGTGTTACAACAAATATAATACATGTATGAAAATATGTTGGCCTGTTAAGAGACTTATGAATTATGCAAAAGTTCCAAGACTTATCACCATACATCACTAACCCCGTCAGCGGGGCGTTGGAGCCACTACTTACTCCTCAAAGAAAAGATTATAGGCTCTCTTGGCAATGTGGGAGGAGTTGAGGTGAAAAGTCCTTTCATGTACAAATGAGGGGGTATTTATAGCCAAGGGTGAAACTAACCCTTATGGTTGTTCAACTACCCTCATGACTGTTTGACTTCTATGACTCTTCGACTTACATGACTCTTTGTTCAGCAAGTGCGTCACTTGGACTTCCACGTTACATCACATTGATTAACAACAAGCCCATAGTGAAGATGTGGGCGACATGATTGATGACGTGACTCGACATGACTTGACATGACAATGCTGGTACATTCGTGTTGTTGATGGAGTGCATGTCGAGCTATAGTGTTGTTGGGTGATGGATGTCTTCATGGTGTATCATAGATTCACCTCTGCATGATGAAGTGCATGGAGTCTTCAATGGTCCTTGGTTCGCTTGATGAATCCTTAGCATGTTATTCCTTGCTTGCATGTTGGAAGACTTGACATGCTCATATGTTCATGAAGGTGCTTGTTCGTTGCGTTTGTTTGCTTCGCATGCTTCATTCATTCATCCGTTGGTGAACCTCTCATTCTGCATTTTCTCTCTTCATTCATCCCATTCATCGTCTTGCCATGTTTATTGGTGTACATGTACATTCAGTCACTCATGATGAGACGAAATCAAATCCAAAACCTCCTAGTTTACCATGACACATGATCATTCGGTGCAGGTGACCAGGAGAGGCAGCAAGGTTATGATGCGAGATGAAGGCTCTGGGCAACTGCTAATGAAAACAACACAAAATTCAATGAGAGAATAAGACAGGTGATCTGAGACTTGAGTCGACAGTGACTATCTACAAGGTCTGGCTCAGCTGGGAGGAAAAATTGCGCAAATTTTGGGAGGAAAAATCTAGGTTGTTGGAAGGTAAGGTAGACATGCTTTGTGCATTTTTCAGAACAAACGGGTAGTGGGGATGGACAACCAGATTTGTGCAATTTTCCAGAGGAATGGGCTAGGCTGCATGAAGGGTCAGCAGGCAGGAATTGCACAGCTTTTCTAGGGAACTGCCTGGGTCACTGGAAGCTAGAACTATGCAATTCCCAGAAGGAACTGCTAGTTGACTGTTGGGGTCACTGACAGCCAAAACTATGCAATTCCTAAAGGGAACTGCCAGTTGGCTGCCCAGGAGACTAGCAACAGAAACTGTGCAATTCCTAGAGGGAACTGGAAGTCTGCTGCTAGGGGCTACTGGCAAGGAAAACTGCATAGAGGCCGAGAGGCCGGCCTACTGATCATCTCTATGCAATTTTTGAGCTGAGTTGACTCATGGGAAGTGGAAGGTCTATTCATGAACACTGTGCAATTTCTCAAATGAACAGTTGGTCGACTGTCGAGATGACTGACTAGGAAAACTGCATAATTTTCTGAGGGAGACAGGGACAAGCATTTGTTGTCTATCCGGCCTATCTGTGAAATTTCCTCAATCAGTTGAGCAGGTGAGTTCAGTGGCCTCTACGTAATTTTTTAGAGGAGTCAGTCCTAGGGTGACTGTTGCGTCTGACTGTCCGGGTGACTAGTATGAGAGTTGATTGGATTGCTTGTGGGAGGCATAGCTTGAAAATACTGGCTTGGTGCTTCTGCATTGTTCTAGTTGACAGTCAATCGAGTCGATGGTAGGGTGATGGTCCAGTTTTTAGAGGGGATTTAGCTCATCAGAACCTTCAGTAAAAATGGCTAAGTGTGTGAACAATCAAAAGATGCATAGGCGATCATACGAACACACACTCGCATGACTCGATGATGAAACAACCAAACCATCCAGACACACATTCTCATCAAGACTGAATGAAAGTGTAAGAGACAAGTGGGACACTCATGATTGATCTTTCATTGATCAAGATGAAGCTTGCACAACAGTGAATTTGACTCCATGTGTGAGTGCGACAGATGCTTTCATAGCAAATACAACAAGCACATACGAAGCGAAGACTTTAAGCATAACCAAAACATGGTCACAAGCATGACTTAGACATCAGCATGTAGAGGCTTGAATGCAATGAACAAGCAAGGCAGATGTAAGGACTCACGCAAGCTCACGGAGTGAACCCGATTGTGTGCAATCATCAAGTGAACTCTTCAAGGGAGGCTCTGAAATTGGTGTCGGCCAAAATTTTGGAGGGTGGTTGTAGCCACTACAACGCTTGGCGACATACTGGTAGAACTCTAGCTTCTCTATTTTGGTTCATTACTAGCACAGGGCCTTGGTCTTTCGAGGAGTATTGAATCAATGTGCGAGTTACTTCAGTTTCCCCACTTACCCCATGGACATACATGGTTCAACTTTTTCCAACTCAATCGAAAACAATCAAAAGTTCAACTTAGATCTCAATGTTTCGAATTCGGGAAGGGTTGTTTAGTTCACGAGTTGAATATTTCAGAGTATAAGTTTTCATCTCTGGTGTTGTTCTACTACCAACATGCCTAGATAGTACCCCAGCGGAGTCACACAGGAACACAAAAATTTCTCCACTGCCAGCGAGCCTGGTCAGTACCCCATTGGAGTTGCATGCTTCACCTCTCTGCACAAGAAGCCTTTCTTTTCTTTCACCTTTGTATTTTTTAAGAGGATTGTGCATATGCACTTATTTATTTTTGGGGCAGAAGAGGGATCCCGACTTATTGAGAGCAAAATAGGTTGTTCCTTCATAGAATCATGTAAGACATCTCACATAGGTTTGCTCATTTAGATTTCCGCTTCTCTGTTTCTACTAGTTGGATTAGCTTAAACACACGAAGCAGAAGGCTGAGTACAGGCATGGGGCTTCTGTTACAAATCCATTTGGGAACATCAAATCCCAACATCCAGATCAGTGTTTTAGGGCTCATCAAACCCTAATTTCATTTGCTTCATGCCCTAAACAAGTCACCCCTCTGAATTCCTCCTTCCCAGATAGTTTCATGACTTGAAGACGTCCAGAAATAGCCTCTAGAGGGACCAGCGCAGGTAAGCCCTTGTAAAGGTGCACTGCAGAGAAGTTGAGTCCACTGCCAGGGTGCTCTGCAGAGCACTTAGGCTTCCTTTCACCTACGTTGGGCGAGAATGAGCGAAATTCACATAGGTTTTGGGGAATATTCTTATCTTTTGGAGTCATCTAGAAGGTTCCCTCACTTATCAACTCCTATGAGCTCGAAAATGGATGAGGAATGAGTTAAGGTGCATCCTATCCTCTCATCGCTTCCTCCATGGAACTAATTCTAAGTATGGAAGGTCATTCAATGCCACCATTTATGACAAAACCTCCTTCATCTTCCTATAAATTGACCACTCATCTAAGTGATCAGGGGCTGGATTATGTTGAATTGTAAGGAGATAATGCTGCTATGAGATTTGGCTTTGAAGAAAGTATTGTAATGCTACAAGTTTGTCATGCTTTTGATGTGATGTGGATGGGATCCAAGCTGGAGGAATGGCTTTGAATCAGACACCGATGGTTGTAATTCCTTCTTCTATCTAATAAAGTGTTTGAACATTTTCCCATATGTTTGTATTGTTTCATAATGCTTATATGTGTGAATTGTATCTGATTCCTTTCACTTATATTCAACAAATTGTATTCTTTGATTGGTTCTTTGTTTTTTGTTGTGTTTACAGGGTACTCCTCAAGCGTATTAAGTATGGGAAGGAGCGACAGGATCGACACAAGGGAGACGAGAGGAAAGCGATACTACAAGTAGGTATTCTTATCTTCTCATCTTATCTATTTCTTATAGGGAAAGTCTAAAACACTTTAAATTGTTGTTCTAGATACAGCTACTTATCTAGGGAATTAGTATTTATCCGTAGATACCAAATTCTCCAAAACAAATTGGCGACTCTGTCGGGGATAGATCCTCTTTCCTAGTAGCTTAGCCACCTCCTAGGACATCCTTGCAGACCTTATTTGTGTTCATATATTGTAATTCTACTCTTTACATTGAAAAATTGGTTAAAATTGTGTCAAATTGCCTCTTGAAATGGCTTATTATCACCAGCGCAGGCTTGTGAGGGACACAGTGCGTTGAAGAGTACCCCTGGCTTAGGGACAGTTTTCTGAAGCGCACTGTCTCCCACTCTAGGCTGTGTTGATCCTCCTAGGGTCAGTTTCCCACCTTTGGAAAGTGATTTTTCCAACTTTTCTCTATTTGTTTGTTTGTTGATTGATCAATGAATGTTATGTCTCAAAAAATAAGTTTCTATCTCCTGGTCTAGCCCAAATTTGATTTGATTGATTAATGTTTCTTATTTTTTTTCTTTGTCATTATCGATCAATAGTCAAAGTTAGAATATAGTTGATTAATCTTCATTCGAAATAAAGTGTCGTAAAGTATTCTCTTCCTTCAAATTAGAACTGTCGTAAAAGTCTTTGTTCTTATGAAAGATTGATTGATTGTATGTGCATATTTCCTTTTATTCATATTCAAATTAAGGAAACTGAAAATAAATACATGCATGTTGCATTGAAAAAGTTTGTGTGTGTCCATAGGTAGTGTAGGGAAATTGCATTAGATTGTCCTCTTTGATCTTTGATCAAAACAAATCAGATTTATCTATCCCTAAGTAGCTAGGATTTTCATCGTTAAATTGAATGGAAAGAATTATTATCATGATAGTTGCATTCTTAGGAATTTCAAAATACATCACGTGGTGAAATTGAAAGGAAAATTCCTAAGCAATATCAACTTAAAATTAACATCATTTTACCTAATGGAGCATTGTCATTAATGAGAACATTTAGTGGTTCTAGGCTAGAGACATGTTCCAGCGTCGTAAAACAAAGCAGTTGTCTCTAACTTGTCTATAATACATCCCAAGTGTGATACCTCATTCCACGTATGTGAGTATATCATAGCTCGTCCACATACCTTCGGGTATACAGACCGGTGTTACAGTACATAAAATATATGGGAATTCTCTCACTCTGCGTTTTTGCATTAGAAAGCGCTTATATGGAATGGGCCTCCATGTGCTTTAGGGTAAATATGGGAGAACAACACTAGGTTGCTATCCATCCTTAGGTAACCGAGTCAGCTGCCTTGTACACTGTGATACATTGAACACAACATTTGGGGAGATTTCCTGCCCATACTTCTCGGTTTGCTGAGAGGTATTCTGCAATTCAGAGTTGCTTGGTGAACCTTTTTCCTAGATTATCCTTCTTTTGTTTTGTTATGTTACTTTGATTAAAATAAAATTAATTGACCATGGATAACATCCTCTACGCTCATTCCTTAGTTGATCTTAGGTTGAAACATATGGTAACAACTCCAGAGTCCACCGAACAAGGAATTTCTTTTGATGGGAATCCTAGTCCTTTTCCTCCTTTTAGAAATATTGGTGCACCTTATATGGATACATTATCCCTTTCGAGATTTACCATTGGCTTGCTAGTATGGTATTTTGCAACCTCCTTGGTTCAAAATGTCGTGATTTCTCTGCAGTCGAGTACTCTTCCAACTGGACAAAATGAACCTCCAGTTGATCCTAAAATTTACCCTTTTCCTTCTTTCTCTTCACCTGGTGAAAGTATTGGTACTAGTAACCAGGTAGCTAAGAAGAAAAAGAAATGGAAGAAGAAGAAGAAGCAGAAAATTCAGTAGAGGGGAAACCAGGAAACCATTTCTTGGAATGAAACATCTAATGAGAAACCATCCGTCAAGCCTCACAAAGTTCGATATCCATGCAAACTTTGTGCGGGAGACCATCTTCTTCGAAATTTTTCTGGCATTCCTCAGATCTTGGAAGAATGGTCTTCCCATTCACATCATCCTGTGTCATTAACTTCTGGAGATCATGATGGTGACACACCATCAACTGGTGGTATTAAAGTTCATGGAAAAGGGAAAAGCTAAGTTTCCCTATAGGTTATGTGAAGGGAATCACCCCAGTCACCTTTGTCCCTATCTAGATGAAGCCAAAAAAGTGTTGTATAATTGTCCTGCTTCTCTGCAGCAACTTCCATCTAGTTATAGGAGACTCTACCTTAATCCTTCACTAGTTGATGAATTGACTGACAAAAATCAACCGTCGGTCAAACCCACACTCTCTGAAAGTCAATCCTATGAGTCTATACCTAACCCAAATCAATAGGTCAAGGAAATAACTGACTCGATTTCACCTTCAGTTAATCGTACTTTTTCTAAAGAGAGTGGCCACTTGTGCCAGTTACCTAGAATATGTTGTCTTTTAATAGAGGAACCAGTCAACCATTAGGGATCCTTCCTCAGTTACCTATTATTTTGGGAGGAAAAATTGTTTATCTAAACGTGATGGTAGTCCAAGGCACTTTAGATTACAATTTACTTCTTTGGAGCGACTATGTTTATGACATGGGAGCTATTGTTTCAACACTCTTTCGAGTGATTTGTTTCCCGCATGAAGGCGGAATTATCACTGTTGAGTAGCTTTCATTTCCCCATCCAAATATGGATTCCAGTCAACCATCTTCCCTAAATGGTCCTTTTGTACCAATGGTATCTTCCCCACCACGGGTTAATTATGTGACAACCAGTTCCATGCCTACATCAATAGACGATCAATTCCATGATGTTATACATTATGTACTAGGGGCATTGGACCCAGATCTCTCCTTCCAAAGGATTGTTCTCCCATCAGATGAGAACCTCTTCGAAGTCATGACCTCCTATCATGGGTTGTGACCAAGGATATGAGGATAGTTCCTTGTCTTGTGTCAACCTCGTTTAAAAATGAAACCAAGTTCCATGAGGATAGTTCTTTTACTGTGTCAACCTCGTTAAAAATTGAAACAGGTCAATGAGGATAGTTCTTTTACTTTGTTAACCTCATTAAAAAATGAAACAGGTCCATGAGGATAGTTCCTTGTCTTGTGTCAACCTCATTAAAAAATGAAACAAGGAATATGAGGATAGTTCCTTGTCCTGTGTCAACCTCGTTAAAAAATGAAATAAAGGGTATGAGGATAGTTCCTGGTCTTGTGTCAAACTTGTTAAAAAATGAAACAAGGAATCTGAATAGAGTTCCTTGTCTTGTTTCAAGCTTATTAAAAAATGAAACAAGGTACCCTGGAGCAAAGTTCCAAGTCGAGTCTTTGATTAGATCTCGTAAAAGCCCAGTCAAGTCTTTCACTTGATCTCATAAAAGAACCTTCATTCTATCCACCTGAAAGCCACGAGTAGTCTACTTAGGTGAATCTAATGAAGCTTGGGAGGCATGCACCTAGTGGTAAACTTATGTTTTCATGTAGGTTATGTGAAGGGAATCACCCCATTCACATTTGTCCCTATCCGGACGAAGCCAAAAAGGTGTTAGATAACCATCCTACTTCACCTCATCGACTACCATCTGGTTACAGAAGACTCTCCCTTGCATCATGAAGGGGGCATGTACACCAATCTCAAGCATAGTTCTTCATTTTAAGCTTGTGTAAAAATAAAATTGAATCCAAGCATAGTTTTTCGTTTCAAGCTTGTGCAAACATGAAACTGAATCCAAGCATAGATCCCTATGGTTCAAGCTTGTGTAAAATTGAACCCATCTTCATTTTAACCCTCGTGATTGCCATTCTATTAGCCTATTTCGTCAGATGAGCCTTGGTTGTTTTCATCCCATCACCACCATCCCTTTGGCCAATCATACACTTTCACTTGGTTGGTTTACCCTTTTTGAGGAACAGTTGCAATGAGTGGTCTTATTACCTAGCCTCTTCACATAAATCAACATGTTTTGAGAAGTTCCAACATCACCAAAACCAATTTCTATCCTAGACACCACTCGTTCCTCAAATTGGAGTCCTCTTTAAGCTCTTTTAAGACTCTCCAAACATGAAAAGATTGTTGAGCACTTGTCCTTTCCAACTCGTTAACGGATTGGAAATGATATCTCTCTTGTATTATTTTATGCTTTTTTGGGCTTGAGAGATTAATTTATGAGAAATAACTTGTGGAGTTTTCTTTTTGTCCCTTTTCAAAATCTCTAAACATGAAAAGGATCGAGTTATCTTTGTCATTAAACTTGTTAAAACATCAAATAGCGACAAACTTGTCCATCTAGACAAGACCGAGTTTCAACTTTGCTAGACTCGTTAAAACATCCAATAGCGATGGATTCACCCGAAGGGTGAAATTATACAACAAACATATCTTATCCTCATCAAGCTTGATAAAAATAAATAGGTACTGGTCAACAATGACTGGGGAAAATGGGAAAAAAGGGAAAACCACTTTATGGTAGCAGGTCGCTCTTGAACATGACACTTTCACTTCATCACCTTGACTATCTAGGTTGGATTATTAGCTTGATGGTTATCACACCATTGGCCTATCATACCATCCATCACTTTGTTTTGGGTCAATGCTACCAATTCATTTCAGTGTCGCCGACATGTTCAAGAGAAGTCATCCAGTCAAAATTCATCCTTTGCAATACCATAAACCTTCATTTTCATGACCACCATTCTTGAACCTTGTGTCGTCAGTCAAATTCCATCTCTAAAATCACTACACTTGTTTCGTGTTGTTGATGTGGGATACATCAAGGCCCTCTTGTGATGAGTCACTTCTTGTTGACATCAGCTCATAATCCAAGAAGTTGACTTAGAAACACCCTTCCAGTACCTTAAGGCTTGCATGCATCAATGGTAGGTTTCTCGCTTCCGGCGATAGGCATACATCAATGGCCTTCGACCAAAAGACTTTTTATGGTGTTCAACATCAAATAATCCATTCACACCATGCAGAATGTATTGCAGTACCTTGAGGATCATTATCATTATCGGTGATTTCTCTCGCATCTGTTAACAACTTACATCATTTGTTGGTAATTAGATGGTGTCTTCCCATGTTCGACATTAGATTACATATTCACATGGTTAGAATCGTACTTGAGTGAATGATTGAATGAGATAGAAGACCCCGGATCTAGTTTCAATTATCGGACTTCGATTTCAGGAGTACTAAATCATATGTACAAGGGCTTTACATTGATGGTCATTCCGATCATGGGTCTATATCTATATACGATTGTTTATGTACATGTAATGAAAGTTTACAAGTTGAGCATGGGTATGCCTTCCCTCAGCAATTCATGTAAAATAAAATATCATGATATATGTATCGTAATTGATATAGGTCACCTTCCACTTTGATACCTCCTCATCACATCGTAAAGCATTTCATTCGACATTGGCATTTTTCCGACTTCATGCTTTAGGGGGCAGCTGTTATAGATCCATTTGGGCACATCAAATCCCAACATCTAGATCAATGTTTTAGGGCTCATCAAACCCTAATTTTAGTTGCTTCATGCCCTAAACAAGTCACCCCTTCGAATGCCTCCTTCCCAGATAGTTTCATGACTTGAAGACATCCATAAATAGCCTCTAGAGGGACCAATGCAGGTAAGCCCTTGTGAAGGTGTGCTACAGAGCAGTTGAGTCCGCTACCAAGGTGCTCTACAGAGCACTTAGGTTTCCTTTGACCTGCGCTAGGCGAGAATGAGCGAAATTCACATAGGGTTTGGGGAATATCCTTATCTTTTGGAGTCATCTAGAAGGTTCCCTCACTTATCAACTCCTATGAGCTCGAAAATGGATGAGGAATGAGTTAAGGAGCATCCTATCCTCTCATCCCTTCCTCCATGGAACTAATTCTAAGTATGGAAGGCCATTCAATGCCACCATTTATGACAAAACCTCCTTCATCTTCCTATAAATTGACCACTCATCTAAGTGATCAGGGGCTGGATTATGTTGAATTGTAAGGAGATAATGTTGCTATGAGATTTGTCTTTGAAGCAAGTATTGCAATGCTACAAGCTTGTCATGATTTTGATGTGATGTGGACGGGATCGAAGCTGGAGGAATGGATTTGAATCAGACACCAATGGTTGTAATTCCTTCTTCTATCTAATAAAGTGTTTGAACCTTTTTCCCATATGTTTGTATTGTTTCATAATGATTATATGTGTGAATTGTATCTGATTCCTTTCACTTATATTCAATAGATCGTATGCTTTGATCGGTTCTTTGTTTTCTGTTGTGTTAGTAGGGTACTTCTCAAGCGTACTAAGTATAGGAAGGAGCGATAGGATCGATACAAGGGAGACAAGAGGAAAGAATAACTACAAGTAAGTCTTCTTATCTTCTCATCTTATCTATTGCTTATAGGAAAAGTCTAAAACATTTTAAACTGTTGTTCTAGATATAGATACTTATCTAGGGAATTAGTATTTATCCGTAGATACCAAATTCTCTAAAACAGCTTCCCAGTGTGGACATAGGTTCACGGTTGGATCAAAGCTTCCCTTACAGATGGTTCGTATTTTCTGTCAAGACTTCATCGGCTAAAGGTTGTAACCAAGCATAGATAAAATGAACATAGTACTAGCCAAGTGCTACAATGTCACAAGTCTCTTCAAATTTCAACCACACTCTATTCAAAATCTAGAACGTAGTAGTTGGAAGCACTTATTTCCAGAAACAAAAATAGTAATATATCAAACCAAAAAAATGAATGTGAACAAAAATAGTAAGCAGAATCAAACAAAGTGAAAGCAAAGATAATAAGCAAAACAAACCAAATGAAACAACAAGCATCAAGTAGACTATGTACATGGCACGAGCACGGCCCTACCTATTGAAAATAATGTTTGATATCTTGTCCATTGGCAGGAGGGTTGTCAATCCTCCTGCCTAATGATTGAAAATGATACATGTGTGGGCCAAGCTTCTCGTAGACCAGTGCAAGTCCATCGGGATCCGCTACCAAAACCTGGTGGCATTCCGGGAAACCTTCAAGTGAATACAACACCATTGTTTCAGGTATTGTGTGCAACATGAGCTCGGATGATGGCACGGGTTAGTTGTTCTTATTCCGGGAAGGATTCAAGTTTCTGAAGTCAATGCATAAGTGAATTTTCCCAGATTTCTTACGTGCAAGATTTACATTAGAAAACCAAGTGTGATGACGAACTTTGCAAGTAATCCAAACACTTAAACTGTTAGTCAATCTTTTCAGTGAAAGGAGTGAAAACAACATGTATGTGTTACCTATTCGTTGATGAAATAACTTGTCTCCTCCTTTACCTAGAATCTCATGTTGGATTGCTCGTGTGCAGTGTGTACTCAGGTCATCCTCTACTCATGCAGACCCATCTATGTACTATTTGATCAAGCGATCGAAAATTTGCCACTGTTGTAGCATGTAGCTTGTATGATATTTCCCATCTTCGGATCGTGGTGGGTTCCCAAGTTGCTTTGTTCTTTTGTAGTGTTGGTCCTTTGTGTGTTCAATATGAATGCTTCATACTCAACATCGTTGTTTGTGCCTTCGAACTTCAAAAAGCTCGAACTCATGCATTGTCCATTTTGTTGGATGACTGAGATACACTCGGTCTTTGGGCCATCATGCATCCCCGACTTATCAAGGCTCATAGCCCATAGCTCGTCTGTACATGGACCATTTTTCGTACTGGTATTGTTGCTACTACCATTGTTTCTACTACTACTATCAGAAAAAAAAATTGTATAAGTTTCATTATCATCATTTGGGTGAGGAAGGAGTCCCTACTGCTTGTTTGATGAGGTTGGAGCTGGCCATGTAGGATAACACCCCAATGTTGTCTCAAGGAGGCAATTTCCAAACATGAGTTCTGTGAAAGCCAACGATTCATTCTCACCATTGATGGGAGTGACATTATGCTTCATGTACCTCTCAGATTCTACCCGTATTTGGTTGCACTTGCCCTTGTATGGAAGCCACATGTGAGACCAATTTGTAGCAAAATATCTATCTAGTTTGTTGGACCAGTCTCTGCTGAGTAGCAGGCCATATGCTTACGGCATGTCCACAACAACTATGTTGATGCATTGGTGGACTTGACTTTCATGGGATAGTCAGATGATCGTGTCTCGCAGTTCATCAATGGGTGGTACTGACTTTCTATCAAGTTGGATGATTTTCGCAAATGTTTTGCTCCATCGTGCATTGATCTTCTTGGAAGTGGAGAGTGGCATAATGTTGGCTACCATGCCAAAATCAACCAAACAGTTGTGAACATTGAAGTTGAAAATTTCAAAAGATATTAGAACTGGGGGGCAACCAGAGTGTGCTTCTTCCATTTGGAGTGTATTGAGCACAGTGGAAAGTGATCCGGGAGGTATGCTTGCTTCCCTGTTGGTAGAGGTTGTGTTGTCTATCACTGTCTGTCCCAACACGCACAACAAGATATCTCGCTGGCTTTGAATCTTAGCCAACTTGAAAAAACTAATGTTTTCCCGAGTTTTCTTCATGTCATCAATAATGTTGTAATCCAGGGGTGGTAGACTCACTGAGGTATCCAGGGTGAGATGAGTGTTCGTGTTATCTGGCAGAGTGTTTTGTAGCTTGCCACTCATGGATGTGTTTTTGTCCGCTACTATCCTCCCAGACTTGCTTTTTGTTTTCTGCTTTGGGCCGGTTGGTGGATCAGTCTTCCTTATCAGGAGCCTGATCTTTTCTTGCATCTCCCCAAGTGTAGGGGGAGCCCCTTTGCTTCTAGTATTGTAATGGTCAGTTTGCTTTCGGGGGCTGCTTCTCAGTGTTCATCTTTGTAGTTTTTTGTGAGCACTGATACATGTCCACCACATGCTCCAAGCTTGATGGCTCATCAGGTGCAACATCTTCTTCATTGTCCATGTCTTTTGGTTGCTCCCACATATTGCTCCCCACCTCGAGTGTACAACTGCAAAAAGCATTTGTGACTCTTTTCCAGCCCGAAAAAGAGTTCTCTCGATGATTATCTTTATGGAAGGAACATATTTTCGGATCGGCACATTGTTTGAGTTGGAACACAGGCTTCTACACAGTTTTTGAAATGAACTGGTTGTTGCTTGATGCACTGCTTTCCTGTCTCTCTCTAAAAGGGTGACTTCTTGCAAATGTGTCTGTCTTAAGTTGTTTGAGTTCAGACATTTCAGTGGACAAGCCCTTCACAAGACGAGTGAGGGTCTCAATGTCTGTTGCTCCCTTGTCTCTACCCTTACTCGTCATTGCTTGGAACTTCCTGCTCACATCCTTGATGCCTTTTGCCAATTCATCATCATTTATGACTCTGACTACACATAGGTCCTTTTCAACAGTGACATCCTCTTCATAGTTTTCCAATAATGTTGGTTTCGCATCTCGCTTGACGAACTGCGTGATGCTGGTTGGCAATGCGGACGTGTAGTACTCAATGGTGATGGAGTCATGAGGCTTAGTTTCTGCTGCGAACTTATTCAATATACATATAAACCTCTAATTGAAATATTTTACTTTCTCCTTTCCCTCCATCTTGAGGCTTCCCAATTCTTTGAGCATCATGGCTGGGGTCTTGTCATTAGCAAACTTTTAAAGGAACATTCATTTGAGAGAACCCCAGTTCTATATGGAGTTGGGCGAAAGGCTGTGATACTAGGCAGTTGTGTGCCCATCCAAGGTACATGGGAACAATCTACATGCTACATCATCATAACGTACCTCAAGGGTCTGTAGCTATAGGTAGAATTTGTCTAAATGGTCTTCTACCTTTACTGTGTTATTAGCATCGAACTTGATGTTCATTCTCTCCACTCACCTCGACATCTTCTGCAAGATGGCAGGGACAGCCAATGGTCCCTGACTCATCCATTCAAGATTTGGGTCAGCCATCTCTTCTTCTTCTTCATCTTCTTCCTCTCCTTTAGAGTCTGATGGTTCTGGCTCTGAGTCTGTTGGTTCGTCTCCACCTCCTCCGTTGCCTACCCCTCGGCCTCCTGTACCAGACTTTGATCCCAAGATCACAAGAGTGTCTTGTTTTCCTTTCTGAAAGACTAGACATTCCTCTCCATATTTGATGGCTTCTACCAAACCTTCAAGTGTGGCAAGGACTTCTTCTTCCACTAATGACACAACAACTCTCGTGGGAGTGGCTTTTGACTTCTTTGATGCGCATGGAAGTTGTTGTATGCCTGGGATCAATCCGACTACTTTCGTGAACTGGCGAGTGAAGAGACGGACGGAGTGAAGGTGTTGATATGAAATCTTGTGTTCAATTCTAGGAGGTGAGGAGTAACCAACTGCAGAGTCGTGTGAGAGGGAGTTCAAGTTACTACCTTGATCAGATGATTGATGAGTGAGTGTGAGGGGAATTTCAGCTATGTACAACTAACTTCCCTCCTTCTAGTGCCAGAAATGTTGACATTGCTGGACCCGCCAACATTCAGGGGATCACCCCGATATGAAGTCCCAACTAGACCTCACACTATTTGGTGTGGGAGTCTCGTCTGGTATGATGGCCCAGTTTCCATTTTCTTAATGATTTGCCTCAACTCTTGCTTGTCAGCATAGGCGAGTGGTTCGATTTGTCTTCAAGAAGTGAGGTTCGCATGCCTGGTGAGTGTAAGTGTACTTGTGTCAGTGGTTCTTTCATTGTGAGGGGAAGAAGGTGAAGGTGAGTTCCAGGTTGAAAGAGATCAGTCCCAACTTGGCTAGGAACACAGAACACAAAAGGACATATGCATATTCTGATGGAGCAATCCACTCGAATGCGGTAATCACAACATACAAGGTAAGATAAAACGTACAACATTCACAGAACAATCCAAACAAGTTCAATGGTTGTTACAGCAAGGTTCATGTGAAAGGTTTATCTGATGTCTAGAAGAACAGTCGACATAGACAGGACAACATTAACAGCATATACAACACATTTCCATTAATAGATTATGCATTACAACAAATGAATCAGTTCAGATGTAGAACACAGGTTAAAGCGACATGCATTACAAGTGTTAAAGATCAATCTTACAACAAATACAATACATGTGTGAAAACGTGCTCGCCTGTTAACAGGCTTATGAATTAAGATAAAGTTCCAAGACACATCGTTACACCATACATTACTAACCCTGTGAGTGGAGCATTGGAGCCACTACTTACTCCTCAAAGAAAAGATTACAGACTCTCTTGGATATGTGGGAGGAGCTGAGGTGAAAAGTCCTTTCATGTACAAATGAGGGGGTATTTATAGCCAAGGGTGAAATTGACCGTTGTGGTTGTTTGACTACCCTCATGACTGTTTGACTTCCATGACTTTTCGACTTACATGACTCTTTGTTCAACAAGTGGGTCTCTTGGACTTTCACATTACATCACATTAATTGATAAGATGCCCATAGTGAGGATGTGAGCGACATGACTCATGACGTGACTCGACATGACTTGACATGACAATGATGGTACATTTGTGTTGTTACTGGAGTGCATGACGAGCTATAGTGCTGCTGGGTGATGGATGTATTCATGGTGTATCATAGCTTCACCTATGCATGGCGAAGTGCGTGGAGTCTTCGATGGTCCTTGGTTTGCTTGATGAAACCTTAGCATGTTATTCCTTGCTTGCATGTTGGAAGACTTGATAGGCTCATATGTTCGTGAAGGTGCTTGCTCCTCACATTCGTCCGCTTCGCATGCTTCGTTCGTTCACCTGTTGGTGAACTTGTCATTCTGCATGTGCTCTATTTGTTCGTCCCATTTGTCATCTTGCCATGTTCGTTGGTGTACCTATACCTGCAGTCACTCATGACGAGAAGACATCAAATCCAAATCCTCATAGTCTAACATGACACATTATCATTCAATGCAAGTAACTGAGAGAGCAAGCAAGGATGTAGTGCGGGATGAAGGCTTCGGGCAACTGCTGATGAAATTACGCGAGAGTCACTGAGAGATTGAGACAGGTGATTTGAGTCAACAGTGACTGTCTGCAAGGTATGGCTTGGCTGGGAGGAAAAATTGCGCAAATTTTGGGAGGAACAGTCCAGGCTGCTGGAAGGAAAGGCGGGCATGCTTTGCACACTTTTCAGAATGAATGGCTAGCGGGGATGGACAACATAATTTGTGCAAGTTTCCAGAGGAATGGGCTGAGCTACATGAAGGGTCAGCAAGCAGGGATTACGCAGTTTTTCTAGGGAACTTCCCGGGTCATTGGCAGCCAAAACTGTGTAATTCCCATAGGGAACTTCTAGTTGCCTGCCCGAGAGGCTGGCAGCAGAAACTGCAAAATTCCTAAAGGGAACTGGCAGTCTACTGCTAGGCGCTGCTGGCAAGGAAAATTGCATTAAGTCCAAGAGGTCGACCTGCTGATCATCTTTGTGCAATTTCTGAGCTAAGCTAACTGATTGGCATTGGAATGCCTGCTCATGAACACTGCACAATTTCTGATATGAAAATTTGGTCAACTATTGGGATGACTGACTGGGAAAACTACACAATTTCTGAGGGAGACAGGGACAGGCATTTGGTATCTGTCTAGCCTGTCTGCACAATTTCCTCAGTCAATTGAGCAAGTGATTTCAATGGCCTCTATGAAATTTTTGAGGGGAGTCAGTCCCAAGGTGACTATCAGGTTCGACTGTCCGAGTGACCAGCATGAGAGTTGATTGGATTGCTTACGGGCAGCGCAAATTGAAAAGACTAGCTTTGTGCTTTTGCACTGTTCTGGTTGACATTCAATCAAGTTGATGGCAGGGTGATGGTCCGATTCTCAAAAGGAGTCAGGTCGTTAGAACCTTCCTCAAAAATGGCTAAGTGTATGAACAATCAAAATATGCATAGGTGATCATATGAACACACACTCATATGACTTGATGATGAAATGACAAAACCATCCATACACACATGCTCAACAAGACTAACTGACGGTGTAAGTGACAAGCGTGACACTCATGATTGATCATTCATTGATCTAGACAATTCTTGCGCAACAGTGAATGTGACTCCATGTGTGAGTGTGACAGATGCTTTCATAGCGAATACAACAAGCACATACAAAGCAAAGACTTTAATCATAACCAGAACATGGTCGCAAGCATGACTTAGACATCAACTTGTAGATACTTGAATGCAATAAACAAGCAAGGCGGATGTAAGGACTCACGCAAACTCATGGATTGAACCCAAGTGTGTGTTGTCATCAAGTGAACTCTTCAAGGGAGGCTCTGAAATTGTTGCCGACCAAAATTTTGGAGGGTGGTTGTAGCCGCTACAATAGTACCCTTGATGTTCTTCCTCTATTGATTTTTTTTGCTCGATGTTTATGGGCTTCCAATGTAAAGAGTAGAAGTAGATTATTGTCTCTTGCTTTAGCAAATTTCATTAGCTTGTGAATCTAGAGGTGTTGGCTTATTAGGGCCTGACCCAAGTTCAGCGTTAATTAGACAAACAAATCCCTACACTATTGGCCCTTTTGGCATTGGCCCGCGGAGCGCAAACCGAAGTCTCACCCAAAGAAGTATGGGGGGATGCTGGAACCAAGTTTCCGCACCCTGAGATGGTTGTGATGAAGTTTTATTCCTTCTATTCCTGCCTTTGCGTAGGTCACTTAGCTCTAGAGCTTGCCAAACTAGCCCTCTATTCTGACTGTCAGTACCTCCTCGAAAAGGTATGATCGACCTTCACACAGCCCTCACCTATGGCTCAGGTACTTTCGCACTGCTAGGGCAGCGTACCGTGAAGATTCCCCAAACTAGTCTAAGTGTCTTACATATCTTATTAGATACTCACATTTAGCATCGCATAAACATATATTCTTATTTGCGTTCAGTTATCCAACATAATTACATACATTCACACATCACATAAGCATTATAAAGGAAATTCATACATAATATGACAAAATTCATTAATTGGAACAAAGACAAAGGATTTGCATAATACTTCTCTTTATTGATATCTTCAAGCGATTACAGACTCTATCCACCCTGCGCACATAGTTGTAGGGGTCCACACACTCAGCTGCAAAGCCTCTACCTACACTACGACTCAAAACTTAGACTTCTTACTTCAGAGCTATTACTCTCTAAGACTTATTTGCCCTTCTTAACTACTTAGAGCTTACTTAGCTCTTTTTATACAATCCCATGGTCCACGCACCATGGGTAGATCTTTTACAACCGACTTTACTTTACAAAAATAAGGGCGGACAATCCTTTATGACTCATAATACCTTCGCACTCCACGACCACAAAATGCGAAGTCTTTACAAGTTTATTACAAAATTTGACCCAAAACATGGGCTTTTAGCCCCAAAACTGTCCTTGGGGGATCTTGTTAACAACAGGTCCCCAACGCAAACATTACGACTCGCCCTCGAGTCACTCAGTAGGTGCAGATTTCTTTGTGCGAAGACCTTCTAGTTTGACACGTATGACCACAACCTTAGCCATGCACTGTGCGACTACCTGCTTCGTGTCTTCGACCATCTACTCGGTCATTGCTCCTGAATTGTCGGCCTGAAGCTTTTGCTGAGTGGCTTGCATAGTTGCAAACTTTCCTTCAATAGAGCCTGTTACCATGTAAGCCTCATCCATCTAGGGCTTCAGTCTTGCCTTTAGTATTGCTTCCTTGTGCAGCACTGCATCCACTTGTTCTTTTAGTTGCTTGGCCTCTTGCAGCTTTGCTAGTCTTTGTGTCAGTGCGATGGTTCACATTATGCCCTTAACATCATCATAGTGATGTTGTAGCTCATGCGCTTCCATCTCTAGTCGTTGTACATTAGGGTCCTCTTGCAAGTTTTTCAGGACCTCAAACGACTGCTCAAAAATTTGCATGTAGTCTGCTAGTGCACTGTCCACTACTGTTACTGCTTCTATGACAGTGTTCGCCCACTGCTCCTTCACTTCTAGTGGAGTTGAAGGTTGGGCCTTCAACTATAAATCTGTGATCTGCAGGTTCAAATCCAACTAAACCTTCTCCATCTCAGTGTGAGTGTCCCGCACCCCTATAGCCAGCTTGCGGATGTGCACCTCGATTGGCTCCTCCTTAGGAGTGGCCAACTCCGATACCATTCGGCACGCCTCCTTGACAAACTATATAATGCGCTTGTTTTGATTGGTCACCTCAGTCATAGAGGTTATGGAAGAGTCTCATTATAGTGCCATCTGCTCATTGTTTATCCATTGTTCACTGATAACCTGGAGGGTGCAGTGCTCACGGGCCCTCAGCTATGCAGTGAGTGCTTCCAGATTCAACCCTACTCCCTTTAGGGTGCTGACAGTGGGCCTATCAGCTTTTTTCTCCATGGTCAATGCTGCATCAGACAACACTATCGCACTAGAGGCCTTCATGCGCAGCATCTTGGCAGCCTCTATCATGTTGATAGCTAGGTTGGTGGACACCATGCCAGCTTGAGACGCATGGGTCTACAGTTCCTATAAACCTATCTGGATAGCCACAAATATTATCTGCTGTTGTTTCTAAAACTGTTACAGGGCCTCTGCAGTGACATCCCGCACTGTGTCATTGATGTCATGCAAGTCACCCTTTGTTAACGTGATAGGGTCTAGTGATGTCTTGGTAGCTTTTGATTTCTTCCTGGACCCTCCTTTCTCCAGCTCCTTTGGGTGCTTGATATGGGTGGACGTCTCCTGTGGGTCCGCACCATGCTTCTCGTCTGTCTCCTCCTCCATCTCAGGTGAAGTCAACCTCGTGCCTTTGTCAAAGCCCCACTTTGTCTACTTTGTTTTCCGTTGCACGGCCTCGCACTCCTCCTAGGCCTTTTCAGCGGCCTCCTTTTTCCTCTTTTGGGATAGCTGTGTCATCTTCAGCTTGGCCTCCTCCTTCTTCCTCTGCGCGACAAACTTTCTCTCTCCCACCGCCAAGTCTATTGTAGCGCAGTAATCTGTCGGTCATTGATCAAGTACCGCATCAATGGTGTCATCCATTATAAAATAAGGCAAGTTGTACCATTTTTGTGTAGGGTCCTTCCATGCCCTAATGGACACATGGTGGAATTCTACTTTAAATTCTGCATATCCTTGCAGGTTGGCGTACACCATAGGTGACAACCATGGTTTGCCATTGATGGCCATGTGGATGTTCATCTCCATCAAGATCCAGAAGCTCTTACTGTCCTTGACTCGCTGCGCGTCCTTGGTCACCCACAGCAAAGCGTACTTTGCTGCTTCTGGAGGGTCTGGCGTGACCGTAGGGAATTGGCTATCCTCTGGCAGCTCCCACACTACCAACACAATTCATAGCAAGAGCCACGCATAGTGGAATGTCTTACTAAGCTCCTGCACTTCACAATAGTTCGCTAGGAACTCTCCGCGAAGGTAGTGCGACCAGTTGAACTGGACTCCTCTAGCACACTGGGCTGCTAGCGCAACAACAAGTGCCAGTACCTCATCGGTGTGACATCACTTTTCCTACTAAAATATGTGTAGCTACCTTCACAACAGGATCGCAGATGCTAGATATAGCATATTCGCATGGCTTCGTCACCATCTTAAACTTTTCTTTCATGGATTCTACGAGGGCCTGCTCACCCCCTTTTCTGCCAAATATCATGGCTGAATTCTCTCTTGTATATGGCAACCGCATTACTCTGTGAATCAATCTATCTATTATGGGTATTAGCTCCTCTAGCCATAGACACCCATCATGCACCAAGCACAGCAGCTGCTTGATGACCAATACTGTCACTAGGGTGCAGTTGTAGTGCGCCACCCAAAGAAGGTTGAGCAACCCTGCCTTGTATACTCCTTTGAGCCACCTCCACGGCTCCAATGCGGTCATTCCAATGGTTTTATCAATTATGCGGGGCATCAACTGCTCAGTCGCCAGGTGTGGGAACTTCTCGTGATCAGCCAAGTCCTAGTCCTCAAGTTTTAGCAGCAGCACTTGCACCAAGCATGGTCCTTCGAACACAATCTCATACGGCAACAGAGGGGTTTGCAAGGGGGCCTTGCTCTCATTGATGTCTTTTAGCACCTTGGTCTTGGGCTTGCGTGGAGGGACATACTCAGGCAACCGAGTAATAGGGTCAGCACCCTGGGCTTCAACCTCCTCCACTTCAACTCCCACATCCTCATCATCCATCAGGATGTCTTCGATTTCTTCCTCCTCTAGCTCCAAATTTATGGCTTTGCCCTTCTACTATGTGGTAGGCTTCGGTGGGTTTATTCTTGGTGATGCGCGCATCGGTATTCCAAGTTGCTTTCCCTTTTTATCCTTCATGGTCTCCTTGGTTGGGATCGGCTTTGGTCTTGGCGTCCTCGAAGATTTAGGGACTTCTACTAATACTTCGGCCACTTATGGAGCAGCTACTTCTGCCTCTATCTCCATTTCAACTTCCGGCACCGACTCTCCTACTAATTCTTCAGTATCTATAGCTTTTGTGGGTGTCGACATAATGCTTTCCAATAGTACTCATGACATCTTTGGTAAGTTTGCAAACACTGGAGTCATTTTCAAAGCCTCAAAGAATTCTCGGTTCATGTGTGCTAGAGGGCTCAACAACTCAATTCTCAAAATGCCAAGTGTTTTTTTATGGGCATCCACCTGTAATTTATAGGGCATTTTGAATTCAAATCCAACCATTCCCCCCAAATTCGGTTCATTAATGTTGGATTGTCAACAGGTTTTCAAGGATATGAGCCATAAATTTTGTCTTATATTTATGTCTGCCCGCTCCATTTGGCCACATTTCTACCTTCAAATCATGAACAGCGACTTTAACGATCACTTTCCGGCCGACCTATGCAATTTCTCCCTGGGTAGCACAACTCCCATCGCGTTGCCATGAACACTGTGACACATCCTTACTTCGCACAATTCTCCAAACGCGCAGCTCCCCAACCTAGGCAATGTAGTTTATAATCCCACACCTCCTTTTAGTTGCCTGGAGCACTAAGATTGAGCTACCTTCATGTAGTCACATGGCTGAACCGCCAGTGTATGGCTTCAATCGACTGCCATTTACCTTTCCTGGGAAGGGATTTCCATTCAATCTGACCAGCTGTACCGCTCCTCTGTCGGTAATCTCCTTAATGACATAGGTTCCTAACCAGTGCATCCTAAACTTCCCTGGAAATTTATTAAATTTACTGTCATATAAAAAAACCAAGTCATTTACCTTAAAGGTGCACATCTTAATGTGCCGATCATGCCATGATTTTTTGCGCTGCTTTTGGACCTGTTGGTGAAATCTAGCTAGAAATCTCTCTTCCTCAATCTCAGCCAGCTACGCGAGCCTTTTCTTGAGGGATCCATGATCCTTCATACTCGTGAGTGCTACTATGCATATACTAGGCACAATATATTCCATGGGAATCACTACTTCAACACCATAGACAAGCCTAAAGGGAGATTGTCCAGTCAACTTCTTGCATGTTGTCTGGTATGCCCATAGTACCGCAGGTATGCGTAAGTCCCAATCACTTAGCTGAGCATTGCAAACCTTGGTCACCACGTTATTTAGCACTTTATTGAATGCTTTGATCGTCCTGTTAGCCTGCAGGTGATAAGGCGTTCTCTTCTAGTGATATACATGAAATTGCTCCGTCAGCGCGTTGATCGTCTCATTTAGAAAGTGCGTACTGTGATCACTCATCAAAATCTTCGAACAGCCAAATCACTTTAGTACATACTCAAAGAGGAACTTTGCAATAGTCGTGCCTATGCAATCCTTCACAGGTTGTGCCTCTGCTCATGGGTCAAATACTCCGTCGCAGTAATAATGTACCTCGCTCACATCTTTCCTTGGGGCTGCATGACTCCCAAAAAGTCTATCGCCCATTTCTCAAAGGGTTGTAACATCATCTATGGTTTCATAGGCATCTCATCCTTCTATGATGGCCTGCCATCCCTTTGACATACATTGCACGCCTTGCAGTACACTTTTGAATCCTGATGGAGGGTTGGCCCCACAACCCTGCGCGTAGAATCTTCTGCGCGGTCGCTCTCCCTACATAATGTCCTCCCGCAGCACCCCCATGAGCGTTTGTGAGGATTCTTCTTCTTTCAAACTCTGGTACATAGCGTCACAATATCTCATCAGACCCCATTTTATACAGATGCCCAGCAATGACAGAAATATTTGTCGCATGCTCCACTAACTCCTTCTTCTACTGATAGTGTATCGTTCTGGGGCAGTTCATGTCATTAGGAAGTGCATGATATCCTCAAAATTACCATTCGTGATGCACATTGCAAAAATCTGCGCGTTGGGCAATCCTTCCTCCAAATTACTAGACTCATCCCCTATTTCAATGCGCAACAGATGATCTGGTCCCGCATTCAGTCGTCCAAGCTTCACAATAACTTAAAAATCATATTCCTGGAACAATAACAACCATCTATAGATTCTCCCCCCCAACACATGCTTATTGACCAGGTACTTCAGCATGGAATGATCTGTGTACATCTTAAAATGGCCTCCCAGCAAGTAGTGTCTAAACTTCTGGAGCGCGTATGCCATGGCTAGCCCTTCGCTCTTAGTGGTGGAATAGTTATTTTTTGCCTTAGATAACCTTCTACTTGTGAATTCTATAGGATGGTCCAAGTCTTCTCCACCAGCCCGTGTCAATACTACTCCCAGCGCTATACATGACGTGTCGATGTGTACATGAAACTCCTTCTTCTAATCCGAGAAGACTAAAATCAGCACAGTGACCATCTTTTCTTTCAATACATCCAAGCTCTTCTTGTAGTCCTCATTCTAGTAGAATGTGACATCCTTCATCAACAACTTCTCCATAGGCGCGGTGATCTAGGCATAACCCTTGATAAACATTCTGTAATATCCTGTATAGGGTAGCACGCAGCTGTTTCACACTCCTCAGCACTTCCAAGTTCAGTATCACCATGATATTCATAGGATCTACCATCAGTTCCTGCCTGCAAACCACTTGACCCAATAGTGTCCCAAAAGGAACATAGAACATGCATTTCTTCAAATTGAGCGCGATATGGTATCTTCGACAGGTATCTAGCATCAGGCGCAAGCTTGCTACATGGCATTTCACCAGCCCAAACACAATGCAATCATCAAAGTATACTTCTAGGAACTTATGAATAAACTCCTTGAACGTAGCAACGACTACGCACGAGAAAATCGCAGGTGCATTCTTCAACCCAAACGACATTACAGTTTATTGGAAACAACCCCACTCAGTTGCAAAGGTTGTCTTGATTCTATCCTCTAGCACGATTTTGATCTGATGGTACCTAGAGAACCCATCATTGAAGGAATATTCTTCCTGGCCACCTACATTGTCCAACACTTCATCTTTGAATGGAGTCGGGAAAGGATCATGTACACAAGCGTCATTCAACTTTCTGCGATCCACGCATGTCCTTATTTCATCCTTTTACTTCTTCTCTTGTACCACCATTGGGCTTACCCAATCAGATTCTTCCACAGGCTCAATGATGTCTTCTGCAAGCATCTTGTCTAGCTCTAAGTGGACCTTATCCTTATACTTTGGATTGAGACGGTAAGGTCTTTTCTTAACCGGCTTCGTGTCGGGCTTCAACGTGATCTTCATAACACCTAGGTCCCCGATTATCTCTTTTAGATCCATAAACTTGGTAGGGAATAAATCCTGGTATTCGCGGAGTAATTAAATGACCTTATCCACCATCGCATTGTCCTAGTAGTCTCCAATCTTCATGAATTTGGGCTCTTCCACCATACAATGTTTACCTCTTTTGTTTTCAGTGGCGAGGTTATATCAGGATTCTCAACCTGCAGTCCTTCAACCTCGTGGTGACCTTCTATTTTCGAGATGTTAATCTTTCGCGGATCCTCATCCTCTTCTTCAATGGTTACGTTATATCATTCTAGCACGTGACTTAGCTGAGTAGCACAGTCAAGTTGAATCAAGTCTCAAGGATCCTGCAATATCCTAAAGATTGTTGCTTTCACCTCTTGTAGCGCCTCGTCAATACAATCAAACTCGTCTTCAAAGCTGAATGTCATTATGAATCCTTCGTGCAGAATATCCCATTCACCTGTACCATGGCGAAGCTTTATTTCTACGTACTAGTTCATTGGGACGACATCCAGGGTGTCACAAAACAAGTGCACCCATTCAAGTTGGGGCTTCTCTCCATAAGCCTGAGCCCATTTGGCCAAGTGTGCGTGCGGATCATCCTACCCATCATATTTGTATGTTACTAGCACCTTCAAATTCCCAAAGCGTGTCCTCATCATCCTCCTACATTTGTGCCAATCATCAAAGCTTCCCTTGTGCGTACCCAACCATCTTGCGGGTATAGCGCACAGTGCCCAGTCCAATGCCTAAAAGCGCTGCTTTTCTAGTAAATCCCTCTCAAATACATCCAAAAAGGTATCTACATCATTCAAGCCATCATAAGTGGGAAAATTTCTTACCTCTGATGACACACAATGCAACAATCAGGTCATCATGTTACAGCTCAGCGTGGTTACTTCATGTAACCGATTTTGTGAGCGCTCTAATTCTTCATTAGATTCAGAGGTGCAAGAACTCTCGCAATCCCATGTAATTCATCCATCCGTTATCGGATTCACCCAGTCTTGATCCCACGTTGTTATCTTATAGATATAGTACAGATCATCATCACTCTCATAATCACGGACTGGTTTAGTATAGCACGATCCTTCAGCGAGATCTAGGGGTACTATTATGCAGATCAATTTCTTCTCAAATATCATCTTTCGTTTCTTTAGGTTGATTACCCTGTTCATATTAGTTGCTAAATGAATGCCAAGGAGTGCAGGGTAGGGGTTGCCATCATCCACAATTTCTATTACCTCAAAGTAAGCTAGCGCACTTGCACCTTCAATATCTACAGTCACCCCCTTCAGCCGTCCCATGGGTATGATCTTCTGCTCATTCACCATCCTTAGCTGAATCGGAGACCACTACAACGTGGGTATTCCCATCTACTCCCAAGTCTGTTTTGGTAGGACGTTCGCATTTGACCCTAGGTCTAAGATAACCTGATCCATCTTATACTCTCCTATCTGTGCAGTTAGTCTCATCTCCCGTATCGTCCTTGTTTTATGCTTACCAAGCTTTCGTACTACGCAAGGCTCAACCAGAGTGTTTTTGGTGCATCTATTTATGAGCTCCTACAACCCCTTCACAACCTTCCTATCACATAGTAGCTTCATACAAGTCTCCAAGAAGGTTGTAAGCATAGAAGGATCCATCTTCTGATCAGGCTTATCCTTGCTCCCTGAGGTGGAGGCCTCAGCAAAGCTCTTCTTCACCTCTATGAATGTTTCACATGCGCTCTCCAAATCGAACTCAGTCTCCTTCGCTAGAGCTTTGCGAACCCATGTTTTTTCCTCGGGATGTTTCCCCTTATCATCTCTTGTTGTGATTCCACTTTGGAGCACTATATTTACGTTCAGATCCTCTTCGCATGGCTCAGACCTCATCATTTGCAGGTTTTGAGTCAACTGGGGTGGTAGTGCCCCTTTATCACATATCCTTGCTATCAGTGTAGGACATTCTTTTGTTTCATGATCAAACAGTGTGCAATACTTGCACGATGGATGTTTAGGGTTAGTGCAATCATGGGCATAGTGTATTGGTTCTCCACAATTGTAGCAGATCAATTGTCCTCGACCTCTGCTAGGTCCTCCTCCACCTTGGCCTCGTCCGTGCCCCTGAAAGCCCATTCGTACCATCACTGCGCTCTGGTTAGGGGGCCACAATTATGTATGTACCCTATTGTCGGGAGTTCTATCCATCATCAATTCATATCTTCTGCAATTACACTCATCATGCCCTACCGACCTACAAAAGTTGCAGAATAGTTGTTGCAGTGTCTATACAAACTTCTAAAACAAATGATAGTTATATGTGGCATGCTTTCCTGCTACCTGACATATAGCGCACCACAATGCAAGCCCTGTGCTCAGTCCTTCCTGAGCTTTCGGCCTCAAAGGCATTAGTCCTCCTCCCGCAATATAGTTCGTAAAGACTGGACAATGGTCTTTTTCATTTCCCTGACTCTTTCATTTCAGACACCATACCTCTTCGCACACCTCTGGTTGAACTATTCTGTCCTGCTTCAAACTTTGCATTTCCAGGCAAATATTTCTCAGTTGCGCATGGCTCTGCTAAACCCCCAAATTTGGATCTTGCATCAGTTTTTCATGCAGTCTCATTGAAATCTCCAAGGCCTCTACCTGAGTCCTTATCTTCTATTGTGACAGTGCAACCCTCAAGTGAGGCAAGAGTGAAGCCACAAACCATGCGCGATGTTTTCCATCTGTTAAGTTCATGTTACCTTCACGGATTTTACACTTCAACCTCTGATCTAATTCCCAAGGTGTCTTACCTGGTTCCATCATGATTTCCTTGAACTCCACAATCGACTGTGCCACATATTTAGGCCTACTGAATTCTTTATTTGGTGTTCTCTGGATGTCTTCCACTCCAGCATTTGGATCATCATTAGAGTACTTGATGTACCAGGTTAGTGCGCGATCCTGCAGAGCACTAACCAAGGTTTCCTTCTTCATGTTATCATCTGTAATGCCCTAAGCTTCCCATACATCTTTCACAACGAACCAGAACTGGTCTGGGTCCTCATTTCCCAAGCCTTTGAACAGAGGAAACTTCACTGATTTTTCCATACTGAACTGTGGTGGAGGCGGAGGTGGTATGGGTGGAGTCGTAGGTGATGGTGGTGAATTTGGAGGTGGTGTGGATGGAGGTGGCAGTCGCGGGAACCCTTATCTTATTAACTGAATAGCACTTCATGGAGAAACCTGCGCTATTCCCTCTTCATCACCTCGTGTAGGTGAAATCAATGGACTATACTCAAGATCCTTTCTTCCTTCGTTCTTGTAAGTTTTTCCGCTTCGCGTAGCTCCAAACATCAAGGTGGCTGCATAACCCGTTTTTCACATAATAAAATTTTAATCCAGTTATTCAAAGATTTCACATACTTACCTCGCGAACCTTTGAAAAAGCATCGCTCTGCCTCACTGTAGATGATTGAGGTGTCAATCGCAAATTCAATTACAAATCCTCCTATGACGTGATTGAGCCAATGATCGACAGCGCTGGCGATCTTATCCTCAGATGCTTCCAATCTCCTCACTAGCTCCAGGGTCCAAACAATAGGACAGTCAAGTTTCCACCTTCCTTGGCTATCTGCTAGCTTCTCGATCCATTTGTATAGCTCAATCAGAAAGGAACAAAAAAATATCTTGTGTATTTCTGTATATAGGTACCTATCCATCCATTGTTCCTTTGTCAGTCGCGGACTTCTGTTTTCTTGCGCCGCAAATTCGTGGATCTTCCTATCCAACTAGTCTTCGATCTCTTTCTTAGTTGGATTCCAGTGATACGACATCACACATCTCTTATGCATATTCCAGTCCTAGCAACAGAACCATTTGTTGGCTTGTTGGGGCCTGACCCAGGGGTTATTTTCCTATACCACTAGGTGTCATAATTTATGATTGGCATAGTTTATCTCTATAATATGTACATACCTTTGCTTTTTGCAAATGTTTTCCATATTTGTAAAAAATCAAAAAATTAAAAAATGTAAAGAGGGTATGTCCTAAAATAAAAATCAAAGGACATAAAGAATGAAAAAGGTCAAAAAAGATGAAAAATGAACCCCAAAGAAAAAGGAAAAGACCATGAAAGTGTGCAAGTCCAAATGCCACTGATATTTTACTTTTTGAATAATAATGATTGTGCGCAACTTGTTATTCATGCCACAATCCATGGTAACCAAATAGTTTATTCTTGGTTATTCCATGTTTTGAATTTCTTGTTTATAAATAGAGAATAAAATCTAACCAAACTGTTTAATATTGGCAGATAAGTAGATAGGTAGAGTGAATAAAAGGAGCTCAACAGTTTAATCTGAGCCATTGGATGTAATAAGGATAGACTTAGATAGATTTCCATTTTAAAAGAAAATAAAAATGTTTGATAAGGGTTTGCCAGCTTAAGTGCACCCTAATAAAGAGTAGAAAAAATGGTAGGATGTGTAGGCGGGTGAGTAGATGAATGGTTGCAGAATTGTGTATGATGAATGATTAGTCATAACTCATATCATTTACTTTCATCATCATATTACTTTGAAAAGTATGGATAACAATGAGATATTTACAAAGTCAAGTTATTAATTTCCTCATTTATTTTCCCCTAATTTCCCACAAATAACAATCAAAGTACCTAAAGCCTTAAATTTAAAGGGGCTCAGAGCATTTCTCTGACTTCTGGAGGCATCAGACCCTCGGCCTAATGACTTACAGGTTCCAAGTGCTAAAATCCCCTCAGCAACACTCACCCCCTCCATAATTCATTCATTTTCCCTAAAAAATCCCCTTTTTTCCTAAGGTAAAATCCTTATTTGCTTGGGAAAAGTAAGTATCCTCATACAAAACCCCCATATAAAAACCCATGAAATGCACCTAAACCTAAGTTATAATGTTTAATATGAGAGTATGAACCACACTGGTTGGTTCGAAACGCGTCAACAAAAGATTGATTATGTGATTTTGCCGAAGATTATCTAAACAATGTTATGGATCACAGAAGTCTAAATTCCTTAGTATGAATATATTTCAAAAGAATTTGACTTAGCACATTTTTCACCCCCGTTTCCATTTCATATTAATATTAATCTACTATATTTAACTCCTTGGAAATACACCACTTTCCCGTATATATTATTAAGATTCCTTATGATAATATCCCGCTCCCGAGGTTTGAAATATAAACCATAAATATAGAATATTTAGATGGATTAACTAATCTATCTATGATTAATTAAGACCCATAACCTTCGCCGCATTAAAAAGGGATTAATTAATCAATCTGTGACTAATTAAGAACCCTCCTCCAATCACTTCACCCCCGATGTCATTAGTCTACCTAATCAGCAGTCATGATCCCATCGAGCCACTCCATTAATTCACAATCAAATCCCTACCCTGCAAATCGTACGATCTGACCCCTTCAAATCTAACGGTCGACGCTCATATTGGGCGACCTCCAATGCTGACCTTTACCTGCCCAATGTGAGCGGTTTCACTATTTTCCCGCCGATACTTTTCACCCGATGAATGGCATCAGGCAGACCTCTCCCAATACCGTCGAACACCCAAAAGTAGTGCGATAAACTCCACTTACCACCCCCGCTAAATGACAAAATGTCCCATTTGTTAGTTGGCGCCAACTTTCGCTTTCATTATACCCGCCAAAACATTGACTTTGCAAATAAAAACAAAAATACTCATTATTTTTGTTCTACCAAAACAAAAGAACCTTTTGTTCTCCATGCATACACAGAGTACGTTCAAACTATCACCCTGCTTCCAACCATCAACCTCAAGAAGCTTCTGAACTCCATGTTGTTGTTGCAGACCCACACGCTCCCTTAAAACAGTACATTAGTGCCATTTGTCCCTTCATACAAACTAAAGCCAGGTATTTACCCGTTTTACTTAGAAACCCTACTTTCATATTGAACCTAGACTAAATTGCTGTAAAAATCAAGTAATTTAGTAAAATTAAGTTGTTCAACAGTCGTGAGACTCCTTGGAACGACCCAGTTCTTCATAAATTCCCTGAAATTTTCTGCCCTCATCCTTCAATCCACAAGAACCAAGGATGGACGTTCCATTCGCCCTAAATGTCATGCTAGTTACCACTCCCCACAAAGATTTATACCATCTTCCCCTGGCTGATAGAGACTTTCAAATAAAGGACCTCACCTTTGATGAAACCCCTTTGAAATTACATTGTAAATATCGAGACAACTATTTGAACCATGTCGATAAGATAGGTCTCTGGGAATCAAACCTGCCCAAGTATCAATTCCCCAGTGTCCATGTCTTCCCGGATAGTATCCACTACTACCATGCAAACTATGATCCTATGATGAGAGTTGTAATGTCCCCAGACCAAAAAATCCTATTCACCATTACAGTCGAGTCCATTTATGAGATGTTACAGTTGCAGTCTGGTCAAGACCTCACTCCCCTCTCCATTGTTGATTTACTTGAAAGATCTTCAAAGATGTCCAGTTCCAGAAGTACCAAAATCTATCGGACTTTCATTAAAGAAGGGCACATGCCGAAAGACCCCCCTCCTTACATGTCAATAATTTTTTCTGATCTAGGTAAAGATATCACCTCAATGATTGCTCGCATTTTAGGTTTTTCCGCTAATGAGTTTGTAGATGAGATGAATTTTGCCTACATGTCTATTTTCACCCCTGGTCAACCTCCTGCGGTCAAGTTTGACTATGCCAAGTTCATTGTAGATAAAATGCATGACCAGTTTATGAGATTAGAAAACGAAAGAGTATTCAAATATTCATCTGTCTTGTATCATTTGTTTCTTTACTACCAAACTGATAGGTTTCCATTCTCTGTACAAAAGCTTGATACCAGAGGGAATCCTAGGTCTGTCATCTTCTGGACTTCTATATTTCACAGGTCTAGTTCTTCTCATTATCCATATACATAATTCATCGACTTATTTGTACATCCAGTGACTACAATGCTATAAGGAAATCCTCCTCCCAGAATTAGTGCATACATCAAGAGGGTTTTCTAGCTATCTAAACAATATAAAGTAGGGGATTGGTACCTATACCAAAACCATGCCGAAATTAGAATTTATGGGTGTGAACTACCTCCTTATAAACTAACTAGATATCTCCCATACGATTATTTGCTTTGGAGTACTACAGGAAAATGATCAATTCTGATGAGATTCACTTTGTCAAGACCAAGAAGAAATCCCAACTGAGAATAAAGGATCACCTAGGTCCATTTATTTGCAACAACAGAAAAGCAAGAATGGAGGCAGATGAAATCCTCCAGAGATTGAGATTAAAAGAGAGTTTCATCTGGGCCTATGACCCTCGCAGCTTCATTTGTGATAGAAGGCAAAAAGATAAGCAATCACCTTATATCCACCATAGGATCCTAGAGATTGAACAATATGCCAATCAATCTGAATGGGTGGAAGGCACTTTAGTAGAGCAGCATAGCACACAAGTTGAAGTTGACAATGTATGGGTAGATTTAGAAAGAAAACTTGATGAATATTCCTTTGTACAGGTGCCATGAGAGACTTCATCGCAAAGGCAATAACAGGAACCCAGTACACAGCCAGTAGAACATCAAGGTACATCAGAACAGGCAGAAGATTCAGAGCAACAAAAGTCCTCAGAACAAGCAGAGCCATCAAGAATACAGGAACATTCTGGACAACAAGAAAAATCTGAGCAACTTGAAATCTTAGAGGAGCTATGTTATTGTTGAGGGCCCTGAAATCGGGTCAACAACAAGGGGGATACCCACCCGGTCGGGAACCTGGTTGGCGGCTCCGTGCCCGTTTGGTGTAGCGGGTCCGACTGGGGATAACGGGACCAGCTTCCCGTTCTAAGGGGGTGTGTGTGTGTAGAGTTTAGTGATGTGTGTGTGTGTAGGATATGATAATGAAAATATAGAATTATTTCTAAACTAATCTAGCTATGAACTATGAGAGTGAATTTTATACTACTTTAATCTATAAAGAATAACACATCTAATCTACGCTAACCCGGGATAGAACTTTTTCCATTATGCGATCTAGAAAGGTTTCACACAATAACTGGTAATGAAGATTATTCAGCTATTATGAGAATATAAATCAATTAAGATGAACCATCCTGCATAAAAAGTTAAGCAGAATGATTGTGAACAACATATCGCATAATCAGTTATTCATGTATTAAGCACAAATCAATGACTCCACCGTACAAAAGTGCCAAATGGTAGTCCACTCATTCATACGTTAACATATAAACAACATCATCTGTATATTACTCTAAGAATGCAAGCAGAAACTCGTCAAGAGATAAAAGTACCATTTATGACTGACTTTATACTCACAGACCTGAAGCAATAATGATCTATTTCTACTTACTTCTAATGCCTACTAAGAGTACAGAAGTGCAACATCAGTAGCAGGTATTAAAATGCAAACATAAATAAATCTTGATCCGTCCATTCATCAAAAACCCCCTCCGAGGGTGCAAAAGTGCATGTTCTGAGGACAAGTTTTTTGACAAATTTCCGGACCCTTCTCCAATGCAACGAGAAGGGTTAAATACTACTAACCAGCTAATTTTAATTACACAAATTGAGGGAACGCCTTCAAATGACCGCCCTTTTACTAAAAGAAAATTTATTTCTAAAAATCAAATCTAATTTCTAACTGTTTATGTATCTGTTGTTTAGTGCTGTAAGCAATGCGCTGTTCGCCCTGAAAGAGTCGGCTGGTTGTTCTTTCCTTTTGTTTGAGCTTGAAAATTAGAAATAACAAGAGCTGGCACCTCTTTCTGACAGGCTAGAAGATATTTTCGAAAACCTTTCTCTGGCTGGGTGTATTCGCTGTGCGCACACTTAGCACAACCCAGTTTCTTCTCGAACTGATTTTGCTGTTGCTATTTCGGTTTCCGGTCGTGCGAATGACTCAATGAGTTAGAAGTCGTGCTGTATGGACAATCCCCTGTTTCGAGAATTGTTTCCGTTCTTTGTTCCAGGCTTTTGTGGGGCGTCTTCCTTCTCTTGCACTTCTTTCTCTGCTTTACCAAGTCTGAGCTTCAGGATCTTTTGTAAACACGCTACTTTTGTGCGCCTTTGACTCTGAGTCTTGGACAGTCTATTTTCATCAGTGCCTGTTGGGCGATATTCTGGAATCCGCGGTTCTGCTGCATGCGGCATCCAATTGCGGAGACATTTTCTCTCTGTTGTCTTATTGGCGCTCTTCCCTTAGATGTTTCCTGCATATAGATTTATATCAGTAGCATGTCTTGCAGTTTACGCAAAGAAGAAGGGAAATGACGAAAAGATTGACATGAAAGCATTAAATTCTAATGAATGCGTAATTCTGACATTCATCATGACTTGACTCTTCGATAAATGCGATGCAATCATTCCTGGATATTCAAGCATGCGGTCATTAATTTCCCGTAAGGTGCGCGCGCCTAATTTTGGGCTCACAGATCATGCTGAGGAATGCCTGCGATGAATGATTTCTGCGATTTGCATCGCAGTCTTGAAAATTGCGATGTAAATAGGTGGCGTTGTAGCCATTGACAGTCTCATTCATCGCAAACCATAGGTCGCAGATCGCAGCTTTGCATGGTCGCAAATCGCATATCGCAATATCGCACGATCGCAAGGTTTTCGCTTTGTCACTTCGTGCTGCTCATGCGATATTGCGACGTGCGACGTCGCATATCGGCCGTCAGTGTTTCTTCAGGTTTTCCCTTTTCAAGCGCTTTTGATGCTCGCGATGCGATGGGTTCTCGCGTCGCTCGTTTTTCAGTGTGTTTGTGCGCTTTGGGCAAGCGCTCTTTTTTTTCATTGCGACGCGATATAGCTCTTAGGGAGTTGATACAAAAGATTTTTTCAAACAAAAATATTTTTTGGATTTTTTGGCTAAGGGTCCCCCTTTGCTTGATGTTATTACTAATATCAAATAAAGAGGGGGGTTGTTGGTGACCACAACAATGGCGATTCACTGTGAAGAACCAGTTATCTCTGCATTTCTATTGACCGTTCACTTCCGAAACAGCAAAAAAAAAATTATATGTCTAAATTTTGTTATGGACAGATAGAGTAGATTACCCCTCACCTTGTCGACGATATTTTGTCTCAACCTTTTTACATCTCAATTTCTTGCTTCCTCGGGTTTCTTCTTGCACTTGCATCAGACATTACTTGGTCTTGATAAAAGATAAAATAAGGTCTTCTCTGCGTACTGGCTTAAAAGTATGCTCATTTGTCGTAGGTAGAGCCTCTGCTGCCCGCAAGCGTCCATAGCCTCGACAGGGTTACCATATTATCCAGCAATGATCCTTTTTCCTGCTTTGAGGTTACTCGCAACATTTCCAGAGAAAAATCCTTTTTAACACACTTTTCCTTTTTTAATTCTCTAAAGAACCATGTCTTGGTTTGGTGGCCAAATTATGACACAGTCATTCACCTGATTTACACTTGTGCTGAACAAGCCAGCTCGTGATGAGACCTCTTGTCTTTGGATTGCAACAATCTTAAGTCGTTGCCCTGTTTTGATAGACAGTATTGGCGAAGTCAGCAAGTTATAATATCTGTGATCATGATAAGCCGGCTCGTGATGAGACCTCTTATTCTTTGAGATATAGTGTTTTGCTTGGATTGTTTCTCTGGATGCTGTAGTTTCCTTTTTGCAGGGAGGAAGTCATTGTTTTTCCTTAAGAAAGCTCTGGACGATAATAATAGAGTTTTTGAAAACAACAGCTTTGCAGAGAATGCTTATTTTATTATTGATGATACCCTTCATGGTGCTGATACAAAACAATTCTTTTACCAGAGGTTGCTTTTGTCAAAGTTCTTTAGAGGTTGAAACGAGTATCGTAATCAAAGTGAAGTTAACTCTATTTGTCAATAATAAAATTCAGACTTTTTTAAAAAAATTTGCTATTTGTACAAGCGAAATCAAAATTTGATAGAGAATTGGCGTGCTCTTTCATGAATCCTTTTTAAATGATCATCCACAACGGGTTTTATTCAAAAGAGAAAAGAAAAACAAAAATAAGAACTAAAAACTAAATCTATCCTACAAAAATTAGAAGATTTATCTTCTATGGAAAATATAATTTAAGAATCAGTCCATTGACAGGTAAAGAATCTCTCCTTCCTGCCAGATCCTGCAATACAAATGTAGATGGGCCTACGGCTTCCACAATCTGAAAAGGGCCAAGCCACAGCTTCTGAAATTTCGTATGTTTTCCCTTTTCTTCATGAGCCTTATCCCATTTCAAAACTAAATCACCTATCTGAAAGTTTTTTCTGGTTATGATGCTTGAGTCAAAAGAAGATTTTATTAGCGCTTGGTGATGTGCATGGGTTTTCCTAGCTTGTTCTTGTTGTTCTTCTAGTTTGATTATTTCCATTTGTCTTAATTGTAATGAGGAAGTAGGTACTTCATCGATGTATTGCACTAAAGACAAAGAGGGAATGACTAAGTGAGTCGGAAGAACCACTTCCTTCCCATAAACTAAATTAAAGGGAGAAGTGCCGATTGAAGCTTTCTTTGTGATTCTATCAGCCCATAAAGCATTTACCAGTGCTTTGTGCCAATTCCTTTGGTTTTGGTCAACTGCTCTTTTGATAATTCTGATTAGGTTCTTGTTCGTTGATTCAGCCAATCCATTACCTTGCGGATAGTAGTTGGCAGAATATTTCAGTTTGAACCCTCTTTTAAGCGCAAACTCAGTCATAGCATTTCCAGAAAAATATGAAGCGTTATCAAACATTAAGGCCGTTGGAAATCAAAACCTAGTTATGATAAATTGGTCTATGAACTCAATAATGTTTTCAGAATGAACTGTGTTGAGAGGAACTGCTTCTACCCATTTGGTAAAATAATCAGTTGTTGTAAGGATATACTTATGCTGCTTAGAAGAGTGAGGAACGATCTCACCTATTATGTCCAAGCCCCATTGACTAAATGGTTGGTCGATGTTGACCGGTTGTAGCGGCATGGATGGTTTCCTTTGTTTTCCTGCAGCAGTCTGGCAGACTTGGCATTTCCTTGCGTGATTGTATGAGTCTTTGAACAGCGTGGGCCAAGAGTATCCTGCACGCAAGATTTTGTGTGCAGTCGCATCTCCGGCATAGTGTCCACCTGCTGGTCCATCGTGAAGTTCCTGCAAAACCTTTTCGGCCTCAGTTTTCTCAAGACACCTAAGGAGTACAGAATCGTAATTCTTTTTAAACAGGACATCATTTATGAGATGGTATTGTTTAGCTTTTAATCTCAGAGCTCTTTTCTTGGCATGATCCAGATGTGATGGAGCATACCCGTTCTTAAGAAAATAAATGGTGTCAGCATATAATGATTCTGCATCGTTTAGGCTTACCTCATATGCTTGTACCTCTTCAGATGAGTTCTCTGGGACTTGCGATGCTCCGGCTAACATCTTGCAGAAGCCTTGACCTCTTACGATGTTTGCTGGTTTGATCTCAAGATCATATTCTTGTAAAGCGGTAACCCAATTAGCTCTCTTCTCGCCCACTTCTTTCTGCACCAAAAGGTTTCTTACCACTGGAAACGGCACTACGACTTTGGTGTGGGCTTTAAGCAAGAAAGGTCTGAAATATTTGATTTCTTTGAAAACAGCATATGCTTGTTTCTCTACATCTGAGTAATTAATTTCAGCACCTTGTAAGTTCGAGCTAAAGAATGCAATTGGAGCTTCCGCTTTCTCTTGATTTGCTTGGGTCAAAATCGCGGCATAGGATTTCTCTGAGGCAAAAGTATATAAGATGAAAGATTCTGAAAAATTTGGGGTGGCCAAAGATGGAGCATCGATGATAGCTTGTTTGATTAAGTTAAATGCTTCGTGCTCATCTAGACCCCATTTGAAAGTTGAATTCTTTTTTATCATATTTTGTAAGGGATAAATAATACGTGAAACATCTTGGACAAATCTTTTGACAAAATTGATCTGTCCAAGGAAGGATTGCACAGCTTTCTTGTTATGAGGTATGGATATTTCGGAAATTTCCTTGATTCTGTCGGGTTCTATGTGAATACCGGATTTCGACACAATGAATCTGAGCAATTTCCCTTCGCTTAACGCAAAGAAAGATTTCTTTGGGTTGAGCAAAATCCCATACCTCAAGCATCTTTGAAAGATTTGCTTCAAATCTTTGAGGTGGTTGTTTCGATTTTTGGAGTACACTGTTATATCATCCAGGTAAATCACTACTGATTTATTGACTAACCCTTTAAACGCGATGTCCATGGCTCTCTGAAAGGTAGCTCCGGCATTGATCAGACCAAATGGCATCTTCCGATATGCATAAGTGCCCCATTTGGTTCGGAACGTAGTCTTTAACTGATCATCGGGATGCACCAGTACTTGATTGTATCCTGAGAATCCATCCAGGAATGACATTAATTCTGAGCCTGCTACTGCCTGTAGAATTTGCTCCATAGGTGGGAGGGGAAAGTTATCTTTCTGACAGGCTTTGTTGAGATTTCGGAAATCAATACAGATTCTAATGTCTCCGTTTTTCTTCCTAACGGGCACCATATTGGATACCCATTTAGAATGCCTGACGGGGAAGATTATTCTTGCTCTCAACAACTTATTAAGCTCAGCTTTTATCTGATTTTCTAGGTTAGCGTGTATTTTTCTGAGCTTCTGCTGGACAGGTTTTTCATTGTCAATCATAGGGATAACATGTTGAATGATAGAAGTGTTGTAAGTCTTCAGCATATCGTAATTCCAGGCAAAAACGTTTTTGTATTGTCTCAGAAGACGGATATATGCTGATTTTTCTTCAGGGGCTAGGCCCTGGCCTAGGTTAACGTTCTGTGGCTTCTGATCGGTCCCTAGGTTTACTAATTCATAGTTCAGGGTAGAACTGCAAAGTTTAGCATTGGCGGACCTTTTAAACCGACTTTTCAAATCATATAGATCTTCTAGCTTGACCACCGATTTCGGTATAGCATTGTCAGAGCTATTTTGTTGTATTTGGTGATCATGATGGTCTTCGTCGATTATCTGATTTGAGTAGGATCCTTCAGAAGTAAGGAAATTTACGATGTCGGGATCGTCGTTGAACACTCTCCAATTGGTGATATTGTCAGGGATGGATGGTTTAAAGATCAATTCTATTGAAAACCTATCAGGACTAAAATCTTCAGAAGGGATAAGTCTAGAGGCTACGTTAGCTAACAGGTCTGCACTCGCGTTTTGAATTCTTGGAATGGACGAGATGTTGAATGCTACGAAATGTGTAGTGAGATCTTGAACTAATGATTGATAATGCTTTAAATGACTTGACAGGCAATGTATGGTGTTACGTACTTGTTTTACCACGATCTCCGAATCTCCAAAGACTTGAAGATACTTAACGTTCAATCCGATTGCTTTGTATAGGCCTTGAACCAAGGCTTCGTACTCCGCTGTGTTGTTCGTGCAATCGAACTCAAGTCTGCATGTGAGCATAATCTTGTTCCCGTCTGGGTTAATCAGAACGCATCTTGCTCCTGCTCCCTCATTTGATTTAGATCCGTCAAAATATAATTTCCAAAATAAAGATGTATTTACAGAATTATCTAAAAAACTAAAACATTTTGAGTCATCAGTTTGTGAGAAATTTTCAACTTGGGATACAACTGAATTCTCTAAGTATGGTGAAATATGAGCATTGAAATTACCTAGGAAAGAATCTATTGCGTAATTGCCTACAATGCTGCTATTGTACGTTATGGCCTCATTTTCTCCTTCCAGTTCTGTCACTATGTATTTTTGGTGTAACTCTCGTTCAACCTTGTTACACTAAAAAATGTCACCATGACTATTTACAGTTAGTATGGCTCTATCAACAGTCATGCTATCCTCTTAGGCAAGTCTTATGCCTCTGCTCTCCATGTCAAACTTCAAAAAGAGAGAAAGTCTTTATAAATGTATTTATCTCTGGGTACGCAGGTTCTCTCAACCTTACCTGCGGGTACGCACCCAATGTTCACAAAAGCTGCGTCCTTGGACGCTCTGTATGTAAAGGGGCAGGTGCGTCCCCCTGTAAAGGTCAAAATGCGCAAGTTTCATCTTTAAAAAGTTACTTGTGGTCATTTCTAGAGCATTCTAGAAGGTTGTTCGACGTGTATTGAGCGCCTCCAGATGGTTCATGTACCCCTACCAAAGAGGAACTTATCCCATCAATAAGGGAGCTATCCCATCCAAAGAGGGGATTATCCCATTGATGGTGGACCTGATTAACTTCCTCTTGAGCACTATAAATACAGGCATTGGGCCAGAAGGAGGAGGAGGTTGGAAGCTAAACATTTCTAAGGGTAGATGATGCTGGATTTAGGACTCCCATTTAGAAGCTTGTGAGGAGAGATTGCCATCTTTTCTTGTTCTATTTGGAAGTGGGTGAGCTTTGTCAAAGTAAAGGAGAACTCTTGATGGACCCTGGGAGGGACTTGCACAACACCAAGGCTCAGGTTGTAATTGTTCCTTTTGTTTCCTATTAATACAAATGAGTCCATTCTTCTCAATAACTTGTTATTTATGAGTTGTTTCATGTACTCCTTGGTCTATGTGTTAAATATGTTTTATTCTATGAGATTATCAAGTGCTATTTAATCGTTTGATTGTTAGTGGATGCAGGTTTCAAAGTGAAGGAGGAGCTCATCCGGATCAGCGGAGCTGGACTGCTACAACAGCGTTGGATTACAGGTAGGATCTAAACACTTGACTTCTTATATAGTAAATGCATGTTTAGAGAAGGATTGCTCTTGTTTGTCTTGTTTGTCACTAGAGAGTCTTAGGCTCCTAGGGAGGTTGGTTGTGTCCGCACAATCGACTCTTTCCGCCTGACAAATTGGCGACTCCACTGGGGATTCCATTGATGTGAAAGTCTTTTCCTTTGTATGCAACTTTGCTCTGAGAAAAGTCATTTATTTTATGGTTTTTGGCTCTGTGACTTTGTTTTTGGGTGGGTTAGCTTAGGGTTAGATTCAATTTAGTTTTTCTTGAATTTTCTAGTAGGACGCACCCTCTGAGTATTTCACAGTGCGTCCCTGGACGCACTGTCGCTGTATGCACAGAGCGGGCCCGCACCTGTCTTAACGGGTTGCCTGCGTCCCCTACTAAAATTTAAGAAAAATCCATTTTTTGCATTTTTTCTCTTAGATTTTACTTTTTCTTAGTTTTTACTGCCCAGATCCATTAGTCTCTTGTCAGAAATCTTCACCTAGGCTTGTTTCATTGGCATTTCGGCTCTAAGCTTTCATCAATTGGGTGTTTTGAGTCTCTTTCTTGAGAAATTCTCGATTTGTTTTCCTTTGGTCATTACTTAGAGGTTTCTCTCAGTCATTTCACAATTTTGCAAAATTGTGTATGAGTGTTAATCGCCTTTGAGTGTTTTTATGTTTTGATCTTTGGAACTCTCACCCAGTTTTCTCGACTTGCACTTGATTGGTTCTTAGATCACATTAGAATCGTCTTGTGTTTGAGAATTCTCTTGCATAGATCACATTTGCATAATTAGAATTCTCATTTTCAGAATATGAATGAAAAATGTGCATACATTACATTTGCATACTTTTCAAGTGAATTGTGCTTAGATTACCATTGCATAGTTTACATTCTGAAAAATCAATCGTAGATTTAGATCAGCTTTCTTTGATTTGAATTTACGCAAAAATAAAAAAATAAAAATTGGTTTGGAATTGATTTGCATTAGTTTTTCTTGATGAAATTAGTGCATTAGAGAATTTGTTGTATTTTCTCTTAGTGATCAATTTTTTGCATTGTTGGAAGTGAATGGAAACTCTCTCCTTACTTTAGATAGGATTCATCGAATTGAAAATATTACATTATCATATTCGATTGCATTCAGTTGAGTCGGGTCATAACACCATTGGTTTCGTATCCATTTACCCATTTGAGTAATAACATCCTTAATAACACAGCGCTTAATTAAAATTCATCTAGTAATTTTTACATTTCTAGGGCTCTGAAACACCAATATAGATCAGGCTAGTGTCTTGGAGTAGGAGAGTAATTAACTCTCCAAGACAGCAAAACCAAACAAGTAGCTCATCTTGTGGTAGGATAAATCCAATTGTTTCATTTGTACTCTGGGAAAGCTCCTCTTAAAGGAGAAGCACGAGCTCGTGTCCAAACCAGTGAGGGGATCAATCCTCCATCGTTGGGAACGACGCCAGACACGCACGTATTACAAACGGTAAACCTCGGATTAACCATTGTCGAGGAGCTAGGGGTCACTTGTCGGTAAACCTTGGATTATTGTCAAGGAGCCGGCAAGGGGATTGAGCTTGATACTCTGCCCTTGCATGCTGTCGGAGTGTAGACTGTTCCCCCAGGTGCATTTGCTGTGGTTGGTAACCTTAGTGACCATTATCTTTAGGGTTCTACCCAAGGTGACGGTGGAGGGAAGATCCCACTGTACCTGGAGCAGACGTCGGCTAGACTCACTTGGATTTTCTGGGGGGTTCACTTCACTCGAGACGGTTAAAGTGGAGGAACTTGGTACAGTCTATTCATTAAGCAGGTTGCCAGGGTAACTGTTCTGCCCACCACTTCTGTACTGAATTCGGCGATGTTGGATTTCATCACCAACTAGTGTTTTCGGTCCGGAAGGCTACTGTTTGTGTGTGGTTTGACTCCTAGATTTGATAGCGTGTGTTAATTTGTTTGTTTTTACTTTTAGAGACCATAGGTGTGACTTGTGAATTTTAGTTGTTAAGTGTGAATTGTGAATTGTTAATTTTAGTTTTAAATTGTTAATAAAATTCACTGAAGTTGAATATAATGGCAAATGTTCCGGAATTTATCAACCTAGGAACCCCTCCTAATGAGAATCCTAGTACTTTTCCTTACTTTGGAAATGTTGGTCCTCCTTATATGGCTACTTTGTCATTACCTGGATTTACAATAGGTTTACCGATATGGTTATTTTCAACTTCGTTGGCCCAAAATACTCCATTTTTTCCATCTCAACCGGATGCTTCACCTCAACAGAGTTCACCATCTCAACATCACCAACCTTCTGTTGACCCTTTACCTTCTTCGCCTAATTTTTATTCCTCCATTTCTTCCTCTTCGCCTGGTAAAAGCCTTGATGCTAGTAACCAGGAGGCTAAGAAGAAGAAGAAAGGGAAGAAGAAGAAGAAGAAGAAGAAGCAAGATAAGAAAGAAGTCAACCAACCAACCATGGTTGTAAGTGTTAGTTGTGTTGAGGAAAATTCCGACATGCATCGTAAACCCAAATACCCTTGCAAGCTTTGTAAGGGTGACCACTTCCTTGTCAATTGTCCTGGTATTCCAAAGGTCTTGGAAGTATGGTCAGAAAAATCTCATCAACTTTCCATTGATCCATCAACCAGTGATAGTCAGGTTCCTGGGAAAAAGGGTAAAGTTAGGTTTCTTTGTAAGTTATGCAAAAGGAGTCATCAAACTCACATTTGCCCTCACATGGATGAAGCCTCAACATTGTTGGAAAACCTTACTGTTCCACAACAAGAATTTCCAACTGGTTACCGTAAACTTTCTCCCAACCTACCGTCAACTGACGGAGTGATTGATCTAAATTCAAGTACAGTCGATCTCACTCTCCCATTGGAGAGTGAAACTCATGTCACTCAGGTTGATGATCAATTAGTTGATCAAGTGGTCGATTCAATTTCACATTCGGTCGATCCCACTTTCCCTTTAGAGAGTGAACTTCATACCGCTCAGGTTCTTCTTGTTACATCAGATTCTTCTATGCCGGGGGGCATTTCACCTGTTTCTACAGAACCCCCTCCAAGCACTGAGGTCTTTTCCTTTGATTGGAATAGACTGACAGAACCTCGTCTTCCTTCCTCCATCCCTTTCCAAATCATTGTCAAGGCTGGTGGTAGGGACATACATCGTACTCAGGTAGATGAGGGTGCTTCTGTTAGTATTTTATCCTCAACTGTTTGGAAAGCTTTGGGTTCCCCTCAGCTTGCGCCTATTATGCAGAATCTGAAAGCTTTTAACAGAACCATTAGTGAACCTTTAGGGATCCTTCCTAAGTTTTCTATTACCTTGGAAGGTAAAACTGTCTGTATTGATCTTATGGTAGTTCGAGGTCCCTTGGATTTCAATTTACTCCTTGGGCGAGACTATGTTTATGCAATGAAAGCTGTCGTATCGACACTCTTTCGCGTGATGTCTTTCCCTCACAATGGCAGTATTGTGACTGTAGACCAGCTTTCATTCCCTAGTCTTGTTTCAACTACCAATAATATGACACCCCTAAATGTTCCTGATTCTAAAGTGGTATCTACCCTGCCACGGGTTAATTATGTGGCGACTGGTCCCATGTTTTCAGTTACCGATGTAAGTGAGCCTCCCACTGTTTGCTCATCTTCCTTTGATTTAGATCTGGTAATTGACATGGATAACTCTATGGGATTATTTGAACGCGATGTTCTTATCCCTTTTGAGTCCCTTGACATGTGTTCCTTCCAAAGAAGTATTCTTCCTTCTGATGAAGACCTCTTGGAAGCCATGATCAAGGTGTGTCCATTGACATGTCTTTCTTCCAGTTGGAAGCCAGAATCAGTGAGCGTGAGGATAGTTCCTTCTAGTCTCAACCTCGTTAAAAAATGAAACTGGACGTCATGAGCATAGTTCCTTGTCTTGTGTCAAGCTCATTAAAAAATGAAACAAGGAGTAGCGAGGATAGTTTTTTCCTGTATCAACCTCTTTAAAAAATGAAATAGGCTGCGTGAGGAAAGTTCCTTTTACTGTTCAACCTCGTTAAAAAATGAATCAGTGAGTGTGAGGAAAGTTCCTTTTTACTGAGTCAACCTCATTAAAAAATGAATCAAGGACGAGGATAGTTTTTTCCTGTATCAACCTCGTTAAAAAATGAAACAGGCTAGTATGAGGATAGTTCTTTTACTGAGTCAACCTCATTAAAAAATGAATCAGCTAGATTTTAGGATATGTAGGTAGATTGTAGTAAGTAGGATTTTGCGAGGACAGTTCCTGTTACTGAGTCAACCTCGTTAAAAAATGAATCAGGTATGAGGATAGTTCATGTTACTGAGTCAACCTCGTTAAAAAATGAATCAGGTATGAGGATAGTTCTTTTCTTGTGTCAACCTCCTTAAAAATGAAACAACTCCCTTTTCAAGTTAAATATTGAAAGTAAACCTTCATTCCTTCCATCTGGTTGAATGCAATGAAGCCTGGGGGGCATGTACCTCGCTTTGCATCGTTATGTTGGGGGCATGCGAACTTTTTGAGCATAGTTCCTTGTCTTGTGTCAAGCTCGTTAAAAAATGAAACAAGGGTAGGTTAAGTAGGTAGATTTTAGAGAGTAGTTACGAGGATAGTTTTGTTCCTGTGTCAACCTCGTTAAAAAATGAAACAGGGTCTACGAGGATAGTTTTGTTCCTGTGTCAACCTCGTTAAAAAATGAAACAGGGTGTGTGAGGATAGTTTGTTCCTGTCTCAACCTCATTAAAAAATGAAACTGGATGTTGTGAGGAAAGTTCCTTTTACTGTGTCAACCTCGTTAAAAACAATGAATCAGTGTGTACGAGGATAGTTTTTTCCTGTATCAACCTCGTTAAAAAATGAAATAGGTTAGTATGAGGATAGTTCTTTTACTGAGTCAACCTCATTAAAAAATGAATCAGCTAGATTTTAGGATATGTAGATAGCTTGTAGAAAGTAGGGTTTTGAGGATAGTTCCTGTTACTGAGTCAACCTCGTTAAAAAATGAATCAGGTATGAGGATAGTTCTTTTCTTGTGTCAACCCCCTTAAAAATGAAACAACTCCCTTTTCAAGTTAAATATTGAAAGTAAACCTTCATTCCATCATCTGTTTGAAAGCAATGAAGCCTGGGGGGCATGTACCTCGCTTTGCATCATTATCCTGGGGGCATGTGAATTTCTTGAGCATAGTTCCTTATCTTGTGTCCAGCTCGTTAAAAAATGAATCAAGGTTTTTAGAGTAGAGTTTTTTGTTAGGTAGATTGTAGAGAGTAGTTATGAGCATAGTTCCTTATCTTGTGTCAAGCTCGTTTAAAAAATGAAACAAGGGTTTTGAGGATAGTTCTTTTCCTGTGTCAACCTCACTAAAAAATGAAACAACTCCCACAAGTCTTTCCAAGATCTTGAAAGTAAAGCTTCATTCCATCCACCTCATTGAATGCAATGAAGCTTGGGGGGCATGTACCTTGATTTGCATCATTATGCTGGGGGCATGCGAACTTATAACAAGCATAGTTTTTCGTTTCAAGCTTACGTAAACATGAAACCGAATCCGAGCATAGTTCTTTTCCTGTGTCAAGCTCATTAAAAAATGAAACAAATCCTCCTCTAATTAAGTCGAGAGTTTGACTAGATCTCATAGATGTTAAGTTGTATTTTTAGGTTAGTTATTTCAGTTTTTGCATAGTTTTCTTACAGTTTTGGGTCAAGTCTTTCAATGATCTCGTAACTCAGCCTTCATTTCATCCAACTGGTTGAATGAAATGAAGCTGGGGGGGCATGCGCTCTAGCAGTTATGCTTAGGGGGCATCAAGCACAGTTTTCTTTCTGTTTCAAGCTTGTGTAAAAATGAAACTACTATGAAGCATAGTTTTACTCTGTTTCAAGCTTTTGTAAAAATGAAACCTATCTCGAGTCAGTTTCAGTTATTTTCAAGACTCGTTAAAATCATGAAAATGCCGAGTTCTTTCCGTCTTTTCCTGCTCGTAAATTAAATTGAAAGTCGGCCATATGAGTACATTTTTATCCCTTTTTCGAACTCGTTAAAACTTACGAAAAAGTGAAACCTTAGAGTCATCTTTAAGCCCTTTTTCAGACTCTCAAAACATGAAAAGATTGCCGAGCGTTTCTTTTACACTCGTTAAAACGGAATTAAAAGACGGTCCCCTTATAGCTCTTTTCTGACCGTAAAAACAGGAAAAGATTGCCGGGTTTTTGTCGTTTCAAACTCGATACGGAAATAAAACGACGTGTCCTTGATCGCTTTTTACTTTTCAGGTCAGAGACACTAATCATGAAAGTACTCCTTGGTCGCAAGATCAAGCGGTTCTCTCAGGTATTATTTTATACTTTTTCGGGCTTGGGAGACACAAATTTACGAAAAAGTTCACCTTGGAGTCTTCTTTAGTTTTTTCAGACTCTCTAAAAATGAAAAACGCCGAGTTTCTCCTATACTGGACTCGTTAAAATTTCACAGTAAAGGACCTGTTCAATTACAAACAGGAACGGACCACTCCTTCTTAGGGTCTGAATCTAAACTAAGTTGGACTCATCCGAAGGATGAGCTTATAATCAAGCATATGTTATCCTCCTCAAGCTTGTTAAAAATAAAGAGGTACTTGCCAGAAATGGTGGGGGAAAAGAGAGAAGAATGAGCCTATTTGTTATCCTTTGTCTCAGAAGAAACCTTATTACCACTCTTGAACACGACACTTTTCATTCACCTGGGTTGGGAAATCCTTTACCTCACAGTTGATCAAACCACTTTGAAAGTCTTCAACCGTTTCCGGGTATTAACTTTGGGTAAAATCGTAACCAAACCATCTGTCGTGTCGTTATGTGTTCAAGAGGTCTCTGCAAATAAACTTTCATCTGCAAAATACTTGTCGTCCATTTGACCATCCCTGAGTCAGTCCTTACAGCAACATTTCTTCAACTTGAACAATGATTTCGTGTTGTGGGCTTGCCTGCAACGGGTCGCTTTCTATCGACATCAGTACGTTATCTAGAGAGATGACTTAGAAATCGTCAGTACCTTGAAGTCTGCATGCATCAATGGCAGGTTTCTCGCCTTTGACGTCAGTTTACATCATTGACTTTCGATCGAAGGATTCCGTGAAATGTTCGACATCAACTCATTCATTCACATCTCATGGATTGTACTAGGTACTTTGAGAACCATTGACATTACTGGTGGTTTCTCTCACACTTGTTAACAGTTTACATCATCAACTGGTAATCAAGTGGTTTCTACCATGTTCGACATGAACTCATTTATTCGCATGGCTAGAATCGTACCAATTCGGGGAGTAGAGATGAAGACCCTGGATCTAGTTTCCACCATCCAGGCTGCAAGGAGTTTTGTATTCATTATCTAAGTAGACTAATCATAAACAGATGGTTGCGTCCATACTGTGTCTACAAAAGTCTATGATTATGATGTACTGCAAGATCATTCCTGTATCAGAGTAGTTAGTCTGTTAGTTAAAGTTTTGATCTGAGTATGGGAATGCCTACCTCAGTGATGATATAATCTTATACATGTATTTTGTGTTGAAAATTGCAGGTTCTGACCAGGCTCTCCACGAGATAATCCTTGAAATGATAAAGCGCTTCACCCTTCCTAGATAATACAAAACCCTAATCTATTACAGGCTTCGCACTTTAGGGGGCAATCTGTTACACTAAAAAATGTCACCATGACTATTTACAGTTAGTATGGCTCTATCAACAGTCATGCTATCCTCTTAGGCAAGTCTTATGCCTCTGCTCTCTATGTCAAACTTCAAAAAGAGAGAAAGTCTTTATAAATGTATTTATCTCTGGGTACGCAGGTTCTCTCAACCTTACCTGCGGGTACGCACCCAATGTTCACAAAAGCTGCGTCCTTGGACGCTCTGTATGTAAAGGGGCAGGTGCGTCCCCCTGTAAAGGTCAAAATGCGCAAGTTTCATCTTTAAAAAGTTACTTGTGGTCATTTCTAGAGCATTCTAGAAGGTTGTTCGACGTGTATTGAGCGCCTCCAGATGGTTCATGTACCCCTACCAAAGAGGAACTTATCCCATCAATAAGGGAGCTATCCCATCCAAAGAGGGGATTATCCCATTGATGGTGGACCTGATTAACTTCCTCTTGAGCACTATAAATACAGGCATTGGGCCAGAAGGAGGAGGAGGTTGGAAGCTAAACATTTCTAAGGGTAGATGCTGCTGGAATTAGGACTCCCATTTAGAAGCTTGTGAGGAGAGATTGCCATCTTTGCTTGTTCTATTTGGAAGTGGGTGAGCTTTGTCAAAGTAAAGGAGAACTCTTGATGGACCCTGGGAGGGACTTGCACAACAACAAGGCTCAGGTTGTAATTGTTCCTTTTGTTTCCTATTAATGCAAATGAGTCCATTCTTCTCAATAACTTGTTATTTATGAGTTGTTTCATGTACTCCTTGGTCTATGTGTTAAATATGTTTTATTCTATGAGATTATCAAGTGTTACTTAATCGTTTGATTATTAGTGGATGCAGGTTTCAAAGTGAAGGAGGAGCTCATCCGGATCAGCGGAGCTGGACTGCTACAACAGCGTTGGATTACAGGTAGGATCTAAACACTTGACTTCTTATATAGTAAATGCATGTTTAGAGAAGGATTGCTCTTGTTTGTCTTGTTTGTCACTAGAGAGTCTTAGGCTCCTAGGGAGGTTGGTTGTGTCCGCACAATCGACTCTTTCCGCCTGACAAATTTGTCAGGCGGAAAGAGTCGATTGTGCGGACACAACCAACCTCCCTAGGAGCCTAAGACTCTCTAGTGACAAACAAGACAAACAAGAGCAATCCTTCTCTAAACATGCATTTACTATATAAGAAATCAAGTGTTTAGATCCTACCTGTAATCCAACGCTGTTGTAGCAGTCCAGCTCCGCTGATCCGGATGAGCTCCTCCTTCACTTTGAAACCTGCATACACTAACAATCAAACGATTAAATAGCACTTGATAATCTCATAGAATAAAACATATTTAACACATAGACCAAGGAGTACATGAAACAACTCATAAATAACAAGTTATTGAGAAGAATGGACTCATTTGCATTAATAGGTAACAAAAGGAACAAATACAACCTGAGCCTTGGTGTTGTGCAAGTCCCTCCCAGGGTCCATCAAGAGTTCTCCTTTACTTTGACAAAGCTCACCCACTTCCAAATAGAACAAGCAAAGATGGCAATCTCTCCTCACAAGCTTCTAAATGGGAGTCCTAATTCCTGCAGCATTTACCCTTAGAAATGTATAGCTTCCAACCTCTCCTCCTTCTGGCCCAATGCCTGTATTTATAGTGCTCAAGAGGAAGTTAATCAGGTCCACCATCAATGGGATAATCCCCTCTTTGGATGGGATAGCTCCCTCATTGATGGGATAAGTTCCTCTTTGGTAGGAGTGCATGAACCATCTGGAGGCGCTCAATACACGTCGAACAACCTTCTAGAATGCTCTAGAAATGACCACAAGTGACTTTTTAAAGATGAAACTTGCGCATTTTAACCTTTACAGGGGGACGCACCTGCCCCTTTACATACAGAGCATCCAAAGACGCAGCTTTTGTGAACATTGGGTGCGTCCCCGCAGGTAAGGTTGAGATAACCTGCGTCCCCAGAGATAAATACATTTATAAAAGACTTTCTCTCTTTTTGGAGTTTGACATGGAGAGCAGAGGCATAAGACTTGCCTAAGAGGATAGCATGACTGTTGATTGAGCCATACTAACTGTAAATAGTCATGGTGACATTTTTTAGTGTAACAGATTGCCCCCTAAAGTGCGAAGTCTGTAATAGATTAGGGTTTTGTATTATCTAGGAAGGGTGAAGCACTTTATCATTTCAAGGATTATCTCGTGGAGAGCCTGGTCAGAACCTGCAATTTTCAACACAAAATACATGTATAAGATTATATCATCACTGAGGTAGGCATTCCCATACTCAGATTAAAACTTTAACTAACAGACTAACTACTCTGATACAGGAATGATTTTGCAGTACATCATAATCATAGACTTTTGTAGACACAGTATGGGCGCAGCCATCTGTTTATGATGAGTCTACTTAGATAATGAATACAAAATTCCTCGCAGCCTGGATGGTGGAAACTAGATCCAGGGTCTTCATTTCTACTTCCCAAATTGGTACAATTCTAGCCATGCGAATAAATGAGTTCATGTCGAACATGGTAGAAACCACTTGATTACCAGTCGATGATGTAAACTGTTAACAAGCGTGAGAGAGACCACCAGTAATGTCAATGGTTCTCAAAGTACCCAGTACAATCCATGAGATGTGAATGCATGAGTTGATGTCGAACATTTCACGGAATCCTTCGATCGAAAGTCAATGATGTAAACTGACGTCAAAGGCGAGAAACCTGCCATTGATGCATGCAGACTTCAAGGTACTGATGATTTCTAAGTCATCTCTCTAGATAATGTGCTGATGTCGATAGAAAGCGACCCGTTGCAGGCAAGCCCGCAACACGAAATCATTGTTCAAGTTGAAGAAATGTTGCTGTAAGGACTGACTCAGGGATGGTCAAACGGATGACAAGTATTTTGCAGATGAAAGTTTTGCTTGCAGACCTCTTGAACACATAACGACACGAAGATGGCTTGGTGATGAATAACTCAAAGTTAATCCCCGGAACCCGGTTAAAGACTTTCAAAGTGGTTTGATCAACTGTGAAGTAAAGGATTTCCTGACCCAGGTGAATGAAAAGTGTCGTGTTCAAGAGTGGTAATAAAGTTTCTTCTGAGACAAAAGATAAAAAACAGGTTCATTCTTCTCTCTTTTCCCCCACCATTTCTGGCAAGTACCTCTTTATTTTTAACAAGCTTGAGGAGGATAACATATGCTTGATTATAAGCTCATCCTTCGGATGAGTCCAACCTAGTTTTGATTCGAACCCTAGGAAGGAGTGGTTCGTTCCCGTTTGTAATTGAACAGGTCCTTTACTGTGAAATGTTTAACGAGTCCAGTATAGGAGAAACTCGACGTTTTTCAATTTTAGAGAGTCTGAAAAACTTAAGAAGACTCCAAGTTGAACTTTTTCGTAGATTTGTGTCCCTCAAGCCCGAAAAAGTATAAAATAATACCTGGGGGAACCGCTTGATCTTGCGACCAAGGAGTACTTTCATAATTAGTGCCACTGACCTGAAAAGTAAAAAGCGATCAAGGACACGTCATTTTATTTCCGTATCGAGTTTGAAACGACAAAAACCCGGCAATCTTTTCCTGATTTTACGGTCAGAAAAGAGCTATAAGGGGACCGTCTTTTAATTCCGTTTTAACGAGTGTAAAAGAAACGCTCGGCAATCTTTTCATTTTTTAGGAGTTAGAAAAGGGCTTAAAAGATGACTCTGATATTTTGGTTTGTGAAAAATGACAATTTTCCCTCTAAATCCCTTTGTCCTGCACAAAAACGACACATTACTCATACCTGTTTAAGATAGGTAAAAATACATCGAAAAACATCCTTCCATGGTGAAAAATGAACAAATTCATCCAAAAAACCTATAAAAAGACTTTTTACCATGTCATTTTTACCATTTTACTGTTGAGGTTGAAAAAAGGGCTTTTGGCAAGAAACTTCCCGTGGTCGCTGCGGAAAATCCGACCGTCAGAATCGAATGCCGTCTCTTCCAGGTATTTTACAACATCCTACTCTTCAATTTCATCCGATTAAAATTGTATTTTAGGTTTTAGTTTTGATTTTTGGGGGGTTTTGGGTTTCAAAGCGCGCTCTGCGGTGGACGCAGGTGCCCTTCGGGTGACCTGCGTCCCCCGACTTTTTCCTGTACAGGAAAAAGGTCGGGGGACGCAGCCCACCTTCAGGCCAGCTGCGTCCCGACGCCCTGTGTTCTAAACGCGGGGTGCGTCCTCCGCAAAACGCGGAATTTGAAACCCCAAACTCCAAAATCAACCATTAAAAATTTCCCAAATTAATTCTAATCTCTGTTTCTTGGTGTGTAGGGCACTCACCATGTTGGATTGGAGAGAAAGAGAGCACGAGGACGTTGATTTAGCCGCAATTGAACATCAACCTTCCATTGATGCCCTAAAAGCATGCGGGTTATATAAATACTGGGCCATACCTGGCATGAGGGCTCAGGTAAGATTCTTAGAATGGTTGGTTGAGAGATGGAACGTTCAAGAACAATGCTTTTACATCGGAGGGCACTAGCTCGAGATAGAGCCCTCTGATATATACTTTCTCACTGGCTTGCCGAATAGAGGTGAGCAACTCAATCTAGCCGGGACTAGGCCGGGTGGCCAATCCCTTGCTAGTCTCCGGGTAGATTGGTGCACACCTAATGCACACCATGCGAAAGGCGTGGAAATCAAACACATCTCTCTGCGTGAACTCAAAGTTATAGCTTTCACGGTTACCAGAATTTGCGGCGCAGCCGCTTTACATATTGCTTCCGGGTCCCAAATGCGGATGGCGATTGACTGTTACCAAGGCACCATTTTCAACTGGTGTGATGCTGTGTCAGCTAATATGAAGAGCCAACTGACTAGGCCAAAGAACGGACGACTGAAGACCTTTGGATATGGGCCTCTAGTCGTGAGCTTTGCCTTAGAGAGAGTTCCGATGCTGATCCCTCAGCAACTCACTGTTGATATCTTGGGTCCTCGGGAGCCAAAGCTGATACGATGGGTTACGGTGATGGCCCGGCATCCTGACGAGGGCGCGGCGATTGTTCGATTCTCTGATAGTTATTTTCACTGGTTAGAGAACCAGGTTTTTTCGATCCAGGACTTTAGGTATGCCGGAGTAGATTTTCGACATGATCCGGACATGGTTCTTCCACAGGGAGAACAATGGGATGACAGAGGTACTTTATTTTTCACAAGTTTTCAAATTATGTATTTTTTTTTGTTTTTTATATATATCGTCTCAAAACTGATAGTAAAATTTTTTTAAAATGCAGATGTTGGTCCACAACGCCCAGCCAACCTCCGGCCTTTTGAGAGGAGACATCCAGTTGCACCGGTACCGGCCCCACAGGACGCGGCTGCAGAGTCACTAGCTGAGTTGGAGCAGGATCTAGAGCGTCTGACGGCGGATATGCCTGAGACTACCATAGATGATATTCCTATCAGACTTCAGCGCTATGTAGTCGCAGTCCCTGGACCGTTTAGGAGGTTTTTGTGTAAGGTAGCCCGTGCAGTGGTGTCGTATAGGGAGCACCACCAGTGATTGACTAGTCACTTTTGTAGACACATATGACATTTTTGGCTTTTTGTACTTATCATTTTGCCGATCATAAGGTGTTTTTCAACCTATGATCGAAGACGATGTATATTTTTTGACACACTCCTATCTATATATATATCACTATTACCGGCTTATCTTGTTTAACATATGTGATGAAATGTTTTTAAATTTACTTGCATGATTATCGTAAATGTCTGTCCAACATTCGAGAAGCAATTGCATCTGCTAATGTATTTAAAGACCTTGGAATATGCTGATATTCAATGTAATCAAATTCACGTTCCAAGAGACGCACTCTCAAAAACAACCTTAATAACACAGGATTTCTAATGGCATATACTCTATTAAGCTGTAATACAACAAGTTCAGAATCTAACCTCACTATCAAACGTCGAATTCCAAATGAAATAGATTCGGATAATAATTCAACCACTGCACTGTATTCTGCAATGTTGTTCGTTGTTTGACCGAGGCTTACCCCATGCATAGAAACTAACTCGTCAGAGGGCGAATAGATAACCCAAGCTGCGGAAGAGATATTCCGTGTACTACGACAAGCACCATCAGCAAATCCAATGTATGTTTGGAGAGGCGTCGACATCTGCAATATCAAGAGTAAAACCAAGATAAGCCAGAATAACGACGAAAAACACACTCTCTAAGCTAAGCACACTAACTAACTAACAAACATACTAGCTAGAAAGAAAACCTAACCTAACTAAAAATTCTCCATACCCACCATTTAAGCATAATACCTCTTTAGGTAAAGTCCATTTCTGGGTTTACCCAAAGAGTCCCCATCAAAATCAACCAGCTCATAAGCCCCTTTTGCTAGCTTTCGCTTTACAATGTAGGGTCCATGCCACATAGGAACGAATTTTCTAGCACCTAGCTTATCGTTAGCTTGATCATATAATAGCACTAGGTCTCCCTCCGGAAAACTTCGAGGGGTCACATTTCTATCATACTGAGCTTTCATTCGCTTCGCGTGAGTCTCGATTGCCAATGTAGCGTCACGTCGAGTCTCATCTAATTTAGCTAAGTACAATAAACGTTTCTCCTCTTCGGAAGTAGCTGGAAGTAATTCGACAGCCATTTGAAGTGATGGGATTTCGCATTCAATGGGTAACACAGCTTCCAAGCCATAAACGAGCTGGAAAGGAGTGAACCCTGTTGAATTTTTCACTGAGGTTCGGTATGCCCATAGCGCTGAAAATAACATGTTGTGCCAATTCGACCGATGAACACCAATGGTTCGTCGGATCATGATAACCAGAACTTTGTTGATAGACTCAACCAAACCGTTGGCTTGCGGATAATAAGGAGTAGAGCTATCGTGTCGCAAACCAAGCTGGCTTGTAAGCTCAGTCATCATGATGTTTCGAAAATGGCTCCCATGGTCAGTAATGATTGCTTGTGGGACACCAAACCTAGTTATAATATGATTGAATACGAAAACTGCAGCCGTTTTGCCGCTTGCGTCGAATGTAGGCATCGCCTCGGCCCATTTAGTAAAATAATCAACCGCGAGGATGATATACGCATGCCCCCCGGCCGAGTGAGGGTTACAAGTAATAAAGTCGATACCCCATTTGGCGAATGGACCAACGGCAATTATAGGGTGGAGAGGAGCAGGTGGTGTGCGCATCTTGCGATCAAACACTTGACAGTTGTGGCACTTCCGGACTGCAATGATACAATCTTTAAACATAGACGGCCAGAAATAGCCAGCGCGCAACACCTTCTGAGCTGTGGCATACCCAGACATATGACCGCCACATGCTCCAGAGTGACAATCATTCAAAACCTTCTCAGCCTCTTCATGAGTTAAACAACGTCGAAAAACTAAGTCTGCCCCCCGGCGATAAAGTGTATCTCCAATAATTTTGTATTGCTGGGATTGAAACCGAATTTTTCGACGTTCCGCTTTGGAAGCTTCAGGCCGAAAGGTTTGGGTTTGGAGATAGATGATTATATCTCCGTACCACGGATCTACAGTACTGATAAGAAACAAAGATTCGTCCGCAATGGACTCCTCTGCCACAGTCTCTGTGTCAGCACACGGGAAATCACACATCAATTCTGCAAAAACTAAGGATTTCTTAGACTTGGACTTCTCGAACTCCAAGTCGAACTCTTGCAGGATAACGATCCATTTAGAGTACTTGCCCCCTAGCAGTTGTTTTGTCAAAATATAAATCATAGGGTTGCAATCCGAAATAACTGTAGTTTTACGAAGAAGGATGTAGTGACGAAAACGCTGGACAGCTTGAATGGCTGCCAGGGCCAATTTCTCCACATGCGAATATTTTAACTCAGTGGGATTTAAGGTCCTACTAAGATAATATATCACATGTTCCGCTCCGAATTCATCTTCTTGAACTAACACCATTCCAATGGTGGAATGCGAAGCTGCGAGGTATAAGAAGTAGTCCTGGTTGTAGTTGGGAGGATGCAACAACGGTGCATGGGTCAACGCGTGTTTTAGTGCATCAAAAGATTGTTGGGAAATCTCGTCCCAAAAGAATTGTGCGTTCTGTTTCAACAACCGTGTAAAACCTTTAGTGACCTCGGCGTAGTTCGGGATGAATCGGCGTAAAAAGTTCGCTTTCCCTTGCAAACTTTGGAGTTGGCGCAAACTCGAAGGAGGAGGCAATTTGATGATAGCTTCGACCTTCGAGGGATCGACGCGAATGCCGGCTCTTGAAACAACAAATCCCAGCAATCGACCTGTTTCTATACAGAAAACACACTTGTGGGGAATCAACCGAATTTGATAATGCCTACACCTTATAAAGATTGCTCGTAGGTGGACAAGGTGATCAGCTCGATGTAAAGAATGAGCAGGCAAATCATCGAGGTACGGTTGCACAATGTGCTTGATGTCATGAAATGCGTAAGACATCGCCCGTTGAAAAGTGGCCCCGGCATTCTTAAGCCCAAAAGGTAATTTGCAATAAGCAAATGTCCCCCATGGACAAATGAATGTCGTTTTTGGTTGGTCGGCAGGTAGAATATTGATTTGATTATAGCCCGAAAAACCATCCATAAAGGAAAACATTTCACTTCCGGCACAATCATCAATAATTTGATCGATATAAGGCGTAGGATAGTTGTCTTTTGGACAAGCTCGATTTATATCCCTATAGTCGATACAGATTCTTATTGTTCCTTGTTTCTTGTTGACCGGAACAATATTCGATACCCAATCCGTTAACGGGATCGGATATATGAAACCTGCTTTCAACAGCTTTTCAACTTCTGCTTTAATCGCAACCGCTTTTCGAGGGTGAATCTGACGCAACCGTTGCCGGACGGGTTTAGCATCCGGGTAGGTCTTTATTTCATGAACAACAATGGCAGGATCGATTCCTGGCATTTCCTCGTAAGACCAGGCAAACACATCGCGGAATTCTTGGAATAGGGCCTTGTAAGTTTGGATTTCATCTTCTGTACATGTGGCACCTATATGAATGTTTTCCTCAATTCCGGGCTTCACTGAAATATCAATGGGAATAGTACGAGAAATATTCCCTAAATTCAACTCTGAATCAGAATGTTTCGTTGGATCCTGAGCGTCTTTGACATATTCAGCGGTAAAGATAGATGAAAAATCATTTTCAAAAGCATCATCCTTAGGTAAAAACGAAGATCTGTGATGGAGATCTTCCCATGGTAGATCGTCTACACTTAGGATTTCGCGAAGTTGCTCGTCAGATGACACAACTTCGGGAAACGCTATCCGTTCTAAGGTTGAGGTGAAAAGTGATTCTTCACTGACCACATTCATTTGGTCGATTTCGGTTGAACGCGAGTCGGTAAAAGACATGACAGCTTCATAAGCAATTTCATATGGACTCAAAGGCATAGCATCACCGAATGAGTCTATCTCAGATTCAGATGGGACAATCCAAGGATCATCATAAATAATGTTTTCTGATGTAATCATATGAATTGTTGCAAATGAAGGATCTACGCTGAGTGGAGGGAGAGGAAAAGTTCCCAGTAAACCGGAATCTTTAACTAAACCTACGCCAACGTCCCTATAATGGATTGTCGTCTTACCGACATGCTGGATACTCTCTGAAGAGGCTGGGTCGGATGAAAAGTATGTCAGCTGATCAATAGTCACGATCTTACCGTTATGTGGAAACTTAATTACTCTGAAGACCGATGAAAAGACCGCTGTCATAGCATATGACCAACTTCGACCCAAAAGAAGGTTGTAGTCTATAGGGGCATCAACCACCTCCACATCCAGACTAACGGTTTTACCTTCTACCCCTATAGGAAATTCCTGTAGAATACCAAACGGACGGAACCCACGGCCATCAAAGGCCTTAAGGATGGTGGGGGATTGGTTCAACGAAGGAGAACCAAGAGATCTCCAACATTGAATCGACATAATACACGTAGAGGCTCCCTCATCAATCACAGTCCGATGAATAGGCCTGTTTTTGACTATCACTGGAATTTGGAAAGCCATTTGATGGGGGAGACGTGGTGTACTATTTTCTAGATCAAAGATTATCAGGTTCGGGTCCTGAACATCAACAGCTCCGATAACCGACAAAAGTAATTTTCGTTGTGCTGGGCATGATTGCAGCACTTCTAACGCCGACATTGCTGAGGGTGAAACAGCTAAGTCCTCAACAATGTTGTAATTCTGGGCTGCTCTCGCATGTGGATTGAAAGCAGACCTTCGAAGTACACCCTTGGCGGGCGGTTTAATTACTAAGTCCGGGTTAGGTTTTTCGATCTGTAGTGGATCGGAACCAGGAGCTGAGGTTGATGGGTTAGAATGAGAAGATTCTGCTTCCTTACCATCAACAGGAGCCTTACTACCATAATCTTGCGATCGAGTCGCAATCCTCACATGAGACATCATCAAAATGGGTTCTTCACTGGAATTCGAGGAACAACCTATCATCTTATTCTCTTGCTCCGGAAATGGATTTTTTAACACAGCAGGAGTGGGAGAACCTTTGACTATTTTCACAACCTCGGCCCGATGAGGGCAATCTCTCGTAAAATGATCCTCTTCACAAATAAGACAAGGATATCGAGGTTTGTGTTTTTCGTCATTGGTTTCCGACTTTTTCGTTTTCTCCTTCGGAGCCTTGTCTGCTTTAGCCTTCTTCTTTCCTTTCTTCTTTCCACCGTTTTTTGATTTGGCCGTAGATATCTCTATAGCGTGAATATCGGCGGTAAGTTCAGGAGAAGACTCTCCTGTCGGGGAATCAGGAAAAGTGATAATAGGAGTAGTTGAAGCCTTGGAAGACTTCTTCTTGCTCTTTGTATTCACGATACCAATCATACCATCAGCGGCATGAGATCCCGAAGGAGCAGCAGCAATTTGATTCGATTTTGGAAGATCCAGAATCTTCTCGTGTAACGTACCCGACTGAGTATAAACTAAGTCAAGGTATTGCGCCTGAGCAATAACTTGCTCCTCAGTAACTACTCCGGCCTTAGCTACATCTTCAGTAATCTTCGGTAATAATGATTTAACAAACCATTCAGCTCAGATTTGGTCCGGGATAAAAACTTTCACTAGCCTTCTTCGACGTCTCCACTCATGAATGTGATCAGAAATATACGTGGACGTCGATTGTTTTAGTGAAGTTAATAACTCCGTGCCGTTATCGTATCTGACCGGCAACTGAAAGTGAGTTAAGAACGAGGTAGCTAACTGGCTAAAATTGTAAAAAGAGGCCCGTGGTAACTCAATGTACCACTTGGCCGCGAGACCAATGAGTGTACACTGGAAAAGACGTAAGCGGATCGAATCATCTGAGATAGAATTTGAAGCACACCAGAGGTGGTAAGTCATCACGTGATTGGACGGATCCTCTCCAGACTTACCTTCGAACTTGGGTATATCACTGGGCAACTTATTTGGCATTGGCGGCCAGAACTGAAGATATTGAATTGGATCGTTCGTTAGGCGCGTCAAGTCTGGTAAATCCAAAGTTGCAATAAACGGTAACTGCCGGTTAGGATCTCTAAAACTTTGGGTCACAATACCAGCCCCAGGAGGAGGATATCCAGGATAACTAGGAACAGGAGTCGCATTTGGGATATTATATCCTCCTGGAAAACCAGGATTAACCGGACCGTACTGGGGTTGTTGAGGTTGTTGATAAGTGTACCCAGGATACGGTTGATACTGGTAAACCGGCTGTTGGACAGCTTGCCCATGTTGGTACTGTCCCTGGTACGGAGGTTGAACAAATTGAGGTTGAGTAGTGACAACCGTACTTATACCAGGCTGACCTACAGGCATTTGGACCGTGGTTTGAATCGTAGATCCAGACAACGGTGAAGATGTCTGAGGAGTGGTCACAGGGACAGTAGAAACTGGAGCCGTCGATACTCCAGAAGTAAGTATGGTAGATGTGGCGGTAGTTGCAGCAGTCGTTTGAGATGGAGTACTAGGTGCGATTGGCAGCTGAGTAACTACCGAAGTTACAGAAGTTTGAACATTTGACTGGACAGGTTGCGGTTGCTGGGGTGGACCAGAAACTACGGGTTGTCCAGCTTGAGGTACCGACTGTATACTTGGCTGCAACACCTGTTGACCCTGTGATGGATCCCACACTAACATTCCAGGGTATTGACCCGTAACAGGTTGAGGATACTGAGATCCATAACCGGATTGAGGATAGGATTGATAATTGTAAGGTGCAGTTCCTATACTTGGAACATATGACTGACCTTGAGGCGGTTGATAACCTTGACTCGAGTATTGACCTTGAGGTTGATAACCTTGAGGTAAATACTGATACTGGGGTTGACCTTGACCTTGAGGTTGGTACCCTTGAGGTTGATACCCTTGGGGTTGATACCCTTGAGGTTGATACCCTTGGGGTTGATACCCTTGAGGTTGCCATCCTTGAGGTTGCCATCCTTGAGGTTGATATTGATACTGAGGTTGACCCTGGGGTACATATTGAGGCTGGGGTTGACCTTGAGGCATGTATTGCACCATAGGTGCATATTGACCTTGAGGTTGCCCCCCAGACACGATTTGTGTACCTTGAGGTTGCCCCCCAGGCGTTAACTGAGGCTACCCCCCAGGCGGTAATTGGCCACCTTGAGGTTGGGAAACGGGAACTGAACCTGACATCATGTAAATGTCTCCTACACCCAATGGTATATTACCACTGTTTCCAGTTAAGAACCCATGATCAACGGGTTGAGGAGATGCCCCCGCAAAGGTACCAGAAAGTGATTGATACCCGGTGGGAACAGAAGGACCGCCGTGTAAGAAAGATTCAGGACTTTGAGTAAACACGGACGACTGACCAGACATATTTGCAGGAGTATAAATACCTCCAGGTGGAAAAGGAGTATGAGGTGTAGAAAAACCTACCCCTGAGTTGTCTAAATAATTGGTTAACGAAAGGTACCAAGTAGTACTTCTAGGAGGACTGTAAAACATGGATTCACGCTCCCTTAGATCAATAGTAAGTTGACCTTCAAGGTTAGAGACACCTATTTCTTCCTCTGGAGCAAGTTCTTCTATAGCAATCAAACCAGTAGGAAGATTTTCGGTGATAATTCTTTCTATTCTCGGTGAATCTGGAACACTAGAAGTCGGAGTAACAGGTTCAGATATTTTAGGTTCTTCGCCTGTATCACTAGTAGACGAAAAACTACCAACAAGCTCAGAAACTGTAACAGCTTCGGGATTATAACCTGTCTCTAAACTTTGGTAATCTGAATGGACTACCAAGGAAGATTCTCCTTCTTCAGGTGAACCTACTCTACTGCCACTAGGAGGAGTTACAAGGACCTTCAACCCTTCGTACTGACCCGGAATGTCTTCAGGAGATCCACCCCGCGATCTACGGAGTTTTCTTAACAAATATGTTCCGGTAACAATCTCAGGAAACTTGCCCCGAAGTCTACGGGACTGTCTCGGTAATTCCGCCACAGCTAAAAACTTTTAACTACTACACACGAAAACAAAATAAAATTTCAAATCAAACCACCTAAAGTCTCTAAAGAACCAAACAAATTTGAATCACACGCCTAAAGAATCTAGGGCGTCAAACCAAGCACAAACAGTAGCCTTCCAGACCGAAAGCGCTAGTTGGTGATGAAACCCAACATCGCCGGATTCAGTACAGAAGTGGCGGGTGGAACAGTTACCCCGACAACCTGCTTAATGAATAGACTGGACCAAGTTCCTCCACTTTAACCGTCTCGAGTGAAGTGAACCCCCCAGAAAATCCAAGTGAGTCTAGCCGACGTCTGCTCCAGGTACAGTGGGATCTTCCCTCCACCGTCACCTCGGTAGAATCCTAAAGATAATGGTCACTAAGGTTACCAACCGCAACAAATGCACCTGGGGGAACAGTCTAAACTCCGACAGCACGCAAGGGCAGAGTATCAAGCTCAATCCCGGCTCCTTGACAATAATCCAAGGTTTACCGACAAGTGACCCCTGGCTCCTCGACAATGGTTAATCCGAGGTTTACCGTTTGTAATACGTGCGTGTCTGGCGTCGTTCCCAACGAGGGGGGATTGATCCCCTCACTGGTTCGGACACAAGCTCGTGCTTCTCCTTTAAGAGGAGCTTTCCCAGAGTACAAATGAGACAATTGGATTTATTCTATCACAAGATAAGCTACTTGTTTGGTTTTGTTGTCTTGGAGAGTTAATTACTCACCTACTCCAAGACACTAGCCTAATCTAAATTGGTGTTTCAGAGCCCTAGTAAATAAAAATTACTACGTCGATTTTACTTTAAGCGTTAATTTTATGGTTTTTCTTAAAGACAAAAGGTAGCGGAAGTGAAACCAATGGTGTGTAGACTCGACTCAAACCACTACAAAGATGCACCTAAGATGATTTACGCTACTTTTCCTTTTTTCAATGAAATTCTTAACTAAGAGAGTTGAGAGAATGCAAATTTTAGAGAAAACAACTTTCTTAATAAAGACAATCAAAGAAACAATTCTCTTTATCTTTTCAAGCATACAAACATGACCACTCTTTACGTGCACGAAAAACTCTTTTTCTTTCAAAACTTTTCAAAGCTACTTGAAACAAAACTTTTCAAAGGAGATGTTTTTGTATTTTCTCTTTTTAATAAAGCATATAAATCTATTGTAACGAAAATCAATCTTAAAAGCTATAAAAACTATGAAAACTTGACTCACAAGCAAATCAAAAAGGAAATTAATCTAAGCAAACCTAACAAGGCAAAAGCTCACAAAGATGATTCTAGGTTGTTTTACTTGACCAAAATCAAATCAAGGACCAGCTAATGCAGAATCAAAAGACTAGTCAAAACAAAACTCAAATCTTTTTGTTCTTTTTGTAAAATGGAATTCAAGACTTAATCAACAAGCACTTCGAAATTTGCCAAAGAGACAACTCAATGGTAAGTTTCTCACACAGGTAGACTTTATGACAGGTCTGACTTCTAAGAATGTTGACAAAACCAGAGAGATCTAAGGCTTGAAAAATTCTACCGCCAAAGTCACTGCAAGACCTACTCAAAAATCAAACCCTAGGGCTTAAACTTCTATGAAATCCACTAAAACACTCAATGCTATCGAAACCAGTTCGGGTGAAGATATTTGACAAGAGATTAATGAATCTGGGCAGTAAAAACTAAGAAAAAGCAAAATCTAAGAGAAAAAATGCAAAAAATGGAATTTTCTCAAATTTTAGAAGGGGACGCAGGCAACCCGTTAGAACAGGTGCGGGCCCGCTCTGTGTGCACAGTGACAGTGCGTCCAGGGACGCACTGTGCAATGCTCAGAGGGTAGGTCCTACTGGAAAATTCAAGAAAAACTAAAAGGAATCTAACTCTAAGCTAACCCACCCAAAAACAAATTCACAGAGCCAAAAACCAGAAAAATAAACCAATTTTCTCAGAGCAAAGTTCATACAAAGGAAAAGACTTTCACATTAATGGAGTCCCCAGTGGTGTCGCCAATTTGTCAGGCGGAAAGAGTCGATTGTGCGGACACAACCAACCTCCCTAGGAGCCTAAGACTCTCTAGTGACAAACAAGACAAACAAGAGCAATCCTTCTCTAAACATGCATTTACTATATAAGAAATCAAGTGTTTAGATCCTACCTATAATCCAACGCTGTTGTAGCAGTCCAGCTCCACTGATCCGGATGAGCTCCTCCTTCACTTTGAAACCTGCATACACTAACAATCAAATGATTAAATAGCACTTGATAATCTCATAGAATAAAACATATTTAACACATAGACCAAGGAGTACATGAAACAACTCATAAATAACAAGTTATTGAGAAGAATGGACTCATTTGCATTAATAGGTAACAAAAGGAACAAATACAACCTGAGCCTTGGTGTTGTGCAAGTCCCTCCCAGGGTCCATCAAGAGTTCTCCTTTACTTTGACAAAGCTCACCCACTTCCAAATAGAACAAGCAAAGATGGCAATCTCTCCTCACAAGCTTCTAAATGGGAGTCCTAATTCCTGCAGAATTTACCCTTAGAAATCTATAGCTTCCAACCTCTCCTCCTTCTGGCCCAATGCCTGTATTTATAGTGCTCAAGAGGAAGTTAATCAGGTCCACCATCAATGGGATAATCCCCTCTTTGGATGGGATAGCTCCCTCATTGATGGGATAAGTTCCTCTTTGGTAGGAGTGCATGAACCATCTGGAGGCGCTCAATACACGTCGAACAACCTTCTAGAATGCTCTAGAAATGACCACAAGTGACTTTTTAAAGATGAAACTTGCGCATTTTAACCTTTACAGGGGGACGCACCTGCCCCTTTACATACAGAGCGTCCAAAGACGCAGATTTTGTGAACATTGGGTGCGTCCCCGCAGGTAAGGTTGAGAGAACCTGCGTCCCCAGAGATAAATACATTTATAAAAGACTTTCTCTCTTTTTGGAGTTTGACATGGAGAGCAGAGGCATAAGACTTGCCTAAGAGGATAGCATGACTGTTGATTGAGCCATACTAACTGTAAATAGTCATGGTGACATTTTTTAGTGTAACATCAGTTTGTGAGAAATTTTCAACTTGGGATACAACTGAATTCTCTAAGTATGGTGAAATATGAGCATTGAAATTACCTAGGAAAGAATCTATTGCATAATTGCCTACAATGCTGCTATTGTACGTTATGGCCTCATTTTCTCCTTCCAGTTCTGTCACTATGTATTTTTGGTGTAACTCTCGTTCAACCTTTATCTGATTTGGTTTACCATTGTATGGTAACCACATGTGCGACCAATCGGTTGAAAAATATCCGTGGAGTTTTTCCGACCAATCCCTGCTAAGAATCAAACCATAGAACTCAGGGATATCAGCTACTAGAATGTCGATAACCTGACACACTTTCGGGTTAGACGACAATCTTATGGTCACCTGATTGAGTTCACCAATCACTTCGACTTGGGATCGATCAAGTTGAACTATGCGTACTGTGGATTTTTGAGGTTGCACATTCAATTTAGCACATATTGACCTGGGTAAAATATTCGTTGAAGCACCAGAATCAACCAAGCAATTGTGCACGTTTTTGTTGAAGATTTCATATGTGAGAAGAAAAGGAGGAGTATGAGATCTTGATCTTCCTCCAATCAAGGCGATGTCATTTGGATCAATTTTATTGATCGTGTTGGTTGGAGGCCTTCCCAGATTGTGGGAAGCTACCGCTGTAGGTAAAGATGTAGTAGGCACAGCATGTAATTCTTTCATCATTATTTTCTGCTGGTGTTTCAATTTACTCAATTCATACAGAGTGATATTAGCCCTAGTCTTCTTCATGTCATCAATGATGTTATACTCCATTTCATCCGACACTATTAGTGTTCTTGATGGAGGCGTCTGATCAGATTGGACTGGGCTAATCTGGGTCGCTTTAGCAGTTGTCTTTTTTGTTGCGACCTTTTCTTTTGTTGCAGGGCTTGCGCCCTTTTGTTTTGGGGTAGTTATGGGAGGATCAAGTTGATTTTTGCTTCTCGTGCTAACAGGAAATGCTTCTTGATCCTCTTCTTGTGGGAGGATGAATTCCCACATTCCTTGTAGTTCTACGACCTCTTCCTCGTCGGTCTGCCCTTCAGTGGTATTCTCTTCTTCTTCGTCTTCTTCAGATTCAACGTTTGAGACAACACTAGGTGGTCTTACCTCCATGGGAGGATTTCTTTTAAAAGTCCTAAAGGGCTTTTTCGAAGAAGTCTCTACTACTTGTTTCTTAATATCAATCATCTCATTTGACATGGTTTTCAACACTTTTTGTAATCCTTCCAAATCGAAAGGATCTTTCGTTTGCTTCTTCTTGGTGTCTTCTTTGAAAGAGATCTTCTTAGATTTGCGTTCTTCTATAGCAGATCTCTTTTCTAGGGCTACCACACGTTTTTCCACTGCTAACGCTTCTGTCAAGTTGTCGACTAAGGTGGTCTTGTTTGCCCTATCTACGAAGATAGCCAAGTTTGGAGGTAAAGCCGTGATGTACCATTCACATCTTACTTACTCGCTGGGTTGTGAGGTAGCGGGGATTTTGTTGAGGATCTTATTGAACCGTAAGTTAAAATCTTTAATGGGTTCTCTAGCCTCAGCCTTAAGATTAGATAGGTCACTGATCAATGTCGTCGTGGATCTGTCATCACCAAACTTGGTGAGGAACTGACTTTGAAAAATGTCCCAGCTAGTGATGGATCTGGAAGGTAACGAAAAGTACCATGACCCGGCTGTTCCTTGCATTGTATAAGGGAACAGCCGGACAACAGCGTCTTCGTTAGTGACTCCGTTGAGATTAACAGAAAGCATGAAATTATTGATATGTTCCTCGGCTAGCATGCCTGCTTCCGGATTGAATTTAGGCAGCCATTTCTCAGGATGGGCCGGTATAGGGTTCAGGGGTGGAGGCATTAAAACCGCCCCAGGATTGTTCCATGGAGACTGGGCCATCGTTGAGCTGCTAGTTAATGGAAGTGTAGAAGATGAATTCTGATGTCGAGAAGATGAAGATATTAAGATATTTGATGTTTGAAGAGGAAGGTTTGTAGAAGATGGGTGAGTGAGTTGGAATGAAAGAGTGGGTGGTTGACTTCGCGGTGAGGGAGTTGATATGGACGAAGTGGATGAAGGAGTCTGACTGCCAGACTCTGGTGGTGCTTTCCTTGCTCTTTTCCTGGTAGGGAGAGGGAGTTCACTTGGTTGTATGCCAAATTTTTCACTCTTTGATCTGGTAAGGGGATGAGCAGGGTTATACTGCGAAGTCACGCTGCTTTTAGATTTATCAGACTTCTGGTTAAAAATAGAAAATCCCTGGAATTTATGAATCAAAGTCTGAATTTCAGGGGGTTCAATGATAGATTGGTCTGATATATTCGAATATGTAGCAGTGGTAGATACTCGAGCGACTTCAAATTCTGAGTTTAACCGTGTTGGATAAGTCGAGGGAGTTGATGAGGGTGTATTACTCTCAGAATGGTATTTAGATATTTCTTTAGGTGCCATTCATAGTTCGTGCCCTCCTTCTGGCGCCAAATATGTTGAGGGCCCTGAAATCGGGTCAACAACAAGGGGGATACCCACCCGGTCGGGAACCTGGTTGGCGGCTCCGTGCCCGTTTGGTGTAGCGGGTCCGACTGGGGATAACGGGACCAGCTTCCCGTTCTAAGGGGGTGTGTGTGTGTAGAGTTTAGTGATGTGTGTGTGTGTAGGATATGATAATGAAAATATAGAATTATTTCTAAACTAATCTAGTTCTGAACTATGAGAGTGAATTTTATACTACTTTAATCTATAAAGAATAACACATCTAATCTACGCTAACCCGGGATAGAACTTTTTCCATTATGCGATCTAGAAAGGTTTCACACAATAACTGGTAATGAATATTATTCAGCTATTATGAGAATATAAATCAATTAAGATGAACCATCCTGCATAAAAAGTTAAGCAGAATGATTGTGAACAGCATATCGCATAATCAGTTATTCATGTATTAAGCACAAATCAATGACTCCACCGTACAAAAGTGCCAAATTGTAGTCCACTCATTCATACGTTAACATATAAACAACATCAGCTGTATATTACTCTAAGAATGCAAGCAGAAACTCGTCAAGAGATAAAAGTACCATTTATGACTGACTTTATACTCACAGACCTGAAGCAATAATGATCTATTTCTACTTACTTCTAATGCCTACTAAGAGTACAGAAGTGCAACATCAGTAGCAGGTATTAAAATGAAAACATAAATAAATCTTGATCCGTCCATTCATCAAAAACCCCCTCCGAGGGTGCAAAAGTGCATGTTCTGAGGACAAGTTTTTTGAAAAATTTCCGGACCCTTCTCCAATGCAACGAGAAGGGTTAAATACTACTAACCGGCTAATTTTAATTACACAAATTGAGGGAACGGCTTCAAATGACCGCCCTTTTACTAAAAGCAAATTTATTTCTAAAAATCAAATCTAATTTCTAACCGTTTCTGTATCTTTTCTTTAGTGTTGTAAGCAATGCGCTGTTCGCCCTGAAAGAGTCGGCTGGTTGTTCTTTCCTTTTGTTCGAGCTTGAAAATTAGAAATAACAAGAGCTGGCACCTCTTTCTGACAGGCTAGAAGATATTTTCGAAAACCTTTCTCTGGCTGGGTGTATTCGTTGTGCGCACACTTAGCACAACCCAGTTTCTTCTCGAACTGATTTTGCTGTTGCTATTTCGGTTTCCGGTCGTGTGAATGACTCAATGAGTTAGAAGTCGCGCTGTATGGACAATCCCCTGTTTCGAGAATTGTTTCCGTTCTTTGTTCCAGGCTTTTCTGGGGCGTCTTCCTTCTCTTGCGCTTCTTTCTCTGCTTTACCAAGTCTAAGCTTCAGGATCTTTTGTAAACACGCTGCTTTTGTGCGCCTTTGACTCTGAGTCTTGGACAGTCTATTTTCATCAGTTCCTGTTGGGCGATATTCTAGAATCCGCGGTTCTGCTGCATGCGGCATCCAATTGCGGAGACATTTTCTCTCTGTTGTCTTATTGGCGCTCTTCCCTTAGATGTTTCCTGCATATAGATTTATATCAGTAGCATGTCTTGCAGTTTACGCAAAGAAGAAGGGAAATGACGAAAAGATTGACATGAAAGCATTAAATTCTAATGAATGCGTAATTCTGACATTCATCATGAATTGACTCTTCGATAAATGCGATGCAATCATTCCTGGATATTCAAGCATGCGGTCATTAATTTCCCGTAAGGTGCGCGCCTAATTTTGGGCTCACAGATCATGCTGAGGAATGCCTGCGATGAATGATTTCTGCGATTTGCATCGCAGTCTTGAAAATTGTGATGTAAATAGGTGGCGTTGCAGCCATTGACAGTCTCATTCATCGCAAACCATAGGTCGTAGATCGCAGCTTTGCATGGTCGCAAATCGCATATCGCAATATCGCACGATCGCAAGGTTTTCGCTTTGTCACTTCGTGCTGCTCATGCGATATTGCGACGTGCGACGTCGCATATCGGCCATCGGCGTTTCTTCAGGTTTTCCCTTTTCAAGCGCTTTTGATGCTCGCGATGCGATGGGTTCTCGCGTCGCTCGTTTTTCAGTGTGTTTGTGCGCTTTGGGCAAGCGCTCTTTTTTTTTCATTGCGACGCGATATAGCTCTTAGGGAGTTGATACAAAAGATTTTTTCAAACAAAAAAAAAATTTGGATTTTTTGGCTAAGGGTCCCCCTTTGCTTGATGTTATTACTAATATCAAACAAAGAGGGGGGTTGTTGGTGACCACAACAGTTATGAAACCAGCTCAAGAAAAGATAGAAAAGATAGATCAACGCCTTAGAATTCAGCCTCTTCGAGGGGGCAACCTCCTTTACATTACATAAATGAACAATTCTTGGATGATACAAATGACAAAACCTCCTTTCTATATATAGGAGTCTAAGGAGTCACAATATAATCCAGCCGACCTAACAATAATAATATAAAGCCACAAAAATAACAATAGAGGGATTCTATGGGGCACAAAAATAACAATATGGGGGTAATAGGGGCACAACAATATAAATAAGGGGTATAACTACAATAGTAATGGGGTAATCACTAGTATTATAGGGACCCAACATGCCCCTCTCCTTCAAAAAAGTGTTGTCCTCAACGCTTGAGTAGTTCTGGATACTTCTGCATAAAATTCTCTTCCTCCCATGTGGAATCTTCAGGGGATAAGTTCTTCCACTTGATAAGATACTCTGAAATTGATCGATTTCGTAGCTGTCGAGTTCTTGTTTCTGTGACCGCTTCCGGTTCCAATATAATTTTTCCTTCCTCGTCAAGTTCTGGCGATATTGTTTGAATTGGGAGCTTGTCACCTATAACCTTCTTTAAACATGAAACATGGAAAACTGGGTGCAATCGAGAAGCTGCAGGAAGCTCCAATTTGTATGCCATAGTACCAATCTTTTGCAACACCTTGTACGGACCATAATACTTTGGTGATAATTTATTATCCTTCTTAGCTTGCTTTAGGGACATTTGCTTATATGGTTGTAGCCGTAGGAATACCCAATCACCTATATCAAAACTTCTTTCACTGCGATGTTGATCTGCCTGTTGTTTCATTCTATTTTGAGCCAACACGAGGTTATCCTTTAAGAGTTGGAGGACTTGTTGTTGATGTTCGATGTGATGTTCCACTGCTTGAACCTTAGAATTTTCTCTTAAATATGATGTGATGGATGGTGGTTGATACCCATAAAGTGCCATAAATGGGGTCATTTTTGTTGCTGTATGGAAGGAAGTGTTATACCACCATTCAGCCAGAGGCAACCATTTGACCCATTGTGTCTGTTTATCAGATACAAAGCAACGAAGATATCCTTCCAAACATTTGTTTACTATCTCAGTTTTCCCATCAGATTGAGGATGATAAGATGAGCTATGAGCTAACTGAGTACCAAGACAAGAAAATAATTCTGTCCAAAAATTTCTAGTGAAAATGGGATCTTTGTCACTTACAATAATCTTTTGGTTTCCATGTAGCTTTTGAACTATTTCCATAAATGCAGTAGAAACTGTACTGGCTTTAAATGGATGTGATAATGCACAAAAGTGTGCATACTTGGTAAGTCTGTCAACTACCACCATGATGACACTCTTTCCTTCAGACTTGGGTAAACCTGTGATAAAATCCATTGAAACCTCCTCCCAACGTTGGCTTGGAATGGATAAAGGTTGTAATAGACCCGGTGTCTTAATTGTTTCAACTTTATTTTGTTGGCAAACCAAACATTCCGCCACAAACTTTTGAATATCTGATTTAAGGCCATCCCAAAAAAATTCCTTCTTAACCCTGTGGTAAGTTTTTAAAAATCCTGAGTGCCCTCCTAAGGGAGAAGTGTGCAATTCCATAAGAATCTTTTGTTTTAGCTGGGAATTTTTACAGAGGTATAAGCGATCTTTGTACCATAACGAATCATTTTTCCAGCTAAATGTATCAGAAGTACTGGAATCTTGTTGTAGCTTTCGAATAAGTTCCCACACTTCTTCATCATTCTTCCATTCCTCCCTTTCTTCGTTTATCCAATCTGGTTGGATAATAGAAATGGCACACAACAATGCTTCCACATCCTCATCCTTTCTTGAGAGTGCATCTGCCACCACATTTTGCTTCCCTTTTTTGTAGATGATTTCAAAGTCATAACCCAACATCTTTGTGACCCACTTTTGTTGCTCTTCAGAGGATAATCTTTGTTCTAAAAAGTATTTAAGGCTATCATGATCCGTTTTTACCTTGAAGTGTCTTCCCATTAGGTAGGGTCGCCATTTCTTAAGTGCATGGAGTATTGCCAACATTTCCTTCTCATAAATAGCTTTGCTTAAAAACTTTCCCTTGATTGGACGACTTTCAAAAGCAATGGGTCTTTCATCTTGCATTAGAACAGCACCAATTCCATTTCCTGAAGCATCACATTCCACAATAAAGGTTTTTGTGAAATCCAGCGTAGCTAAGACCGGTGCTTGGCACATTGCCTCTTTAAGATGTTCAAAGGCCTTTGTTGCTTCCGGAGTCCATGAAAATGAATCTTTCTTCAATAATGTTGTTATAGGTGCTGCTATTCTCCCATAATTCTTAACAAACTTGCGATAATACCCTGTCAACCCAAGAAATCCTCGCAAATGCTTTATGGATGTAGGGATTTTCCATTCCTTAATGGCTTTAATTTTGCTAGGGTCTACCTTAACTCCTTCATGAGATACAATATGACCCAAATATTCCACCTCCTGGACTCCAAAGAAACATTTGGATCTTTTTGCATATAATTGTTTCTCCTCCAATAGTTGTAGCACCCTGTCAACATGTTCAACATGATCCTTCCAAGACTTGTTGTAGATTAGTATATCATCAAAAAATACTAACACAAATTTTCTAAGGAATGGTTTGAAAATTGAATTCATCAAACCTTGAAATGTTGAAGGTGCATTGGTAAGGCCAAAAGGCATGACCAAAAATTCATAATGACCCTCATGAGTTCTAAATGCCATTTTCGGAATGTCTTCAATCTTCATTCTGATTTGATGATATCCCGAACGAAGATCCAACTTGGTGAAGTAAATTGATCCATGCAATTCATCCAATAATTCATCAATAACAGGAATGGGGAACTTATCTTTAATAGTGAGCTTGTTGAGCTCCCTATAATCTGGACACATGCGCCATGATCCATCCTTCTTGTGCACCAATACTACTGGAGCTGAGAAAGAACTTTGACTTGGTTGAATTATACCAGCCTCTAGCATTTCTGCAACCATACGTTCAATTTCACTTTTTTGGGCATAGGGATATCTGTACGGCCTGATGTTTGGAGCAACACTTCCTGGAATCAGATGAATAGCATGATCATGATCACGCATAGGTGGGAGACCTTTGGGAGTTTCAAATACCTTGGAATGATTTTCCAGGACATTTTGGAGATCTGGAGAAATAGATGATTCCAATGTGGAAACATCTAGTGAACATAATTGTGCAATTACACCTCTTTGCTCCTTTTTAAGAAGCTTAGTCATGCCATTAGAGCTGATTATCTTTCCTGGTTTCCCTGCAATACCCCTTAATTCAACTTCCTTTCCTTCCGTAGAAAATTTGATGAAAAGTTCTTGAAAATTAAAAGCTATTGTACCCAAGGATTGTAGCCATTGGACTCCTAGTACAACATCAGCACCTCCTATTGGAATGGAAAGCATTGGGCTAGTCAATACATATTCTCCCATGGATAGCTTGATATTATGGCACTTTCCAGAGAAATTTATTGTTCCTCCATTTGCAATCATCACTTGACACTCTGGTGCTGGATATAGGAAGCAATTCAATTCTTTTGCTACCCTACAATGAATAAAATTGTGGGTGCTTCCTGAATCAATCAACACTATTACCTTTTTCTTCTTGATTTGTCCTTCTATCTTGATGGTTTGAGGAGTGGTAATTCCCGCCAATGCATTACAAGATATGGTCAGATTTATTTGTTCTTCATCTAGGCTTTGTTCCTGGAGTATATCTTCTTATTTTGACCTTTCTTGCTCCTTTTCTTCTTCCTCTTCACAATCTATGTAGAATAATTTCTTCTCAGCACACTTATGACCTTTAGTGTATTTGCTATCACAACTGTAACAAAGCCCTTTTGCTCTTTTTTCTTCCAATTGTTGTGGTGTCAACCTTATAGGTTGTGGAAGACTAGGGGCAACCACACTTCCGTATTTATAGTTGTGAGTGGTATGCTTCTTGGTTTCCATAATTTTGCTTTCCATTTTTCTTGCTAACCTGAATACCTTCTCTAATGAATCAGGTTCCCAAAGGCGAACATCATGTTGGATATTATCCTTTAAAGTCCCTATGAACACATCAATCCTATGCTCCTCTGGAATATCTTTTACCCTTATGTTCAATTTTTGGAACTCCTCAATGTGCTCCATTACTGAACCCTTTTGTTTGAGACTTATCAATTGGCTAAAAAAAGTGTTGGTTTTTGTATCTTCATAATATGCTATCAATTCTTCCGTAAAAATTTCCCAAGTGATAAATTTTTTACGAGAGCAAAGCCATTGATACCATACAAACTGATTTGGTTCCAAATATACAGTTGCCATACGTACCTTTTGTGCATTTTTCACATTATTGAGATCGAAGAATTGCTCCATCTGTAATATCCATGTGGCGGGATCCAAGCCATCAAACTTCCTCATATCGATTTTTGGAATATGGTGATTCTTTGATCCAACATTAGCGTCTATGGAATCATGATTAACATTTCTTTTGACCTCATCATGAGTTTCCTTTACTACCTTTTCACCATTAGTGACCCTTTCTTGTAGCAACTTCTTCAATTCTTCCATGTCTGTCTTCAAATCTATCTTCAAATCTGCCATCGAATCCTCCATATTAGCTTCCATGCCTTTTATCTTAGATTCCACACCATTTATCTTAGATTCCACGCCACTTATCTTAGCTTCTGTTAGCTTTTGTGAGCGTGACATTTGTTGCACTTGTTCTTGTAATTTTGATATATCATGTAGCATTTCTTCCTCTTCTTCATGAGTCATGCTAGATCTTTCAGGTTCCTTACTAGGTGTTTGAATTTTCTTTCCTCGGGGCATCAGTTACCGATAATAATGCTTTACTATGCCCTTTGAATTCCGTTAAACCAAGCTTAGACAAAAATTTAAAAAAAAAAAACTACACACCTTTTTTCACTTTATAGAAGCCTGATATTGAATCTGATGTATCTATGTAATTTCGGATCATCCAGTTCTGAAATTGCTACCTGTAGTAGCCTTCTGTGTCCTCTTTCCAATGCCACAATTCTGAGCCAAATTGGATTCTCCAAAGAAGAGTTATGTGAAATCTCCCACAGTGACTGGATTTTAGACTGGTTCAGTACAGCGCACTTGTATGACGTGCCACGAGTCACTGTTTCAACCTTTGAATCTAAAACACACACACACGAAACTACAGTCCGTCCTATTTCTGTACCTTCTTACGAAATTTCAATCCGATCCCCAGAGAGAAAGTTATGATGCTTTTCCCCAGGTCACTTGTTTTGAATGTAATTCAGGAGTCTGCAAAAAGACCAACTTCCTCAGATCATATCTCCGCAAATATCGCGCGAAAAGCTCTCAAATTCGGATCCAAGGTTCAATGTGATTTCTTATCAAATGGGTTTTTTTTGCGACTTCTGAAACATCACAGAAAAAAAGTTATAGCGAAAATGCCACGATGACCTGTTTGGAGCAGCGAAACCCTAGAATCCAAAGCTCTGATACCAAATGTTATGAAACCAGCTCAAGAAAAGATAGAAAAGATATATCAACGCCTTAGAATTCAGCCTCTTCGAGGGGGCAACCTCCTTTACATTACATAAATGAACAATTCTTGGATGATACAAATGACAAAACCTCCTTTCTATATATAGGAGTCTAAGGAGTCACAATATAATCCAGCCGACCTAACAATAATAATATAAAGCCACAAAAATAACAATAGAGGGATTCTATGGGGCACAGAAATAACAATATGGGGGTAATAGGGGCACAACAATATAAATAAGGGGTGTAACTACAATAGTAATGGGGTAATCACGAGTATTATAGGGACCCAACAAGCTAGCTCAACCTCAGCAAATCATGAGCAACCCACCTGTTTTGTAGACTCCTCTTAATGAGGAAAGAAATCTTGAAAGAGACATGGAAGAGGCCACTCCTTCCAGCATGCCTATTGATCAAACTTTTGCTAAAAGGAAAAGGTTAAACCCCTATGCAAAAGAAGAGTATACTGAGGAGACCATAGGCAACACAATAGCAGAAAGGACAGATAGTATGCAGACTATCCCAACAGGTGGGACCCCATCTACCTCACACATACAAGCATTGGAAAGACACCAAAGCACAGAGGTGTCTTCTTTCAGGGCTTCCTGTGAATAGGGCCTAGATATTAAAGGTAAGTATAAAGAAATTAAATCGAGGAATGAAAAATTGAAAGCTCAAACCTATGCTCACTACCTCAAAATGGCTCCAACTAACCAGACCAGGCTTATGTCAGCCTTTGACATAAAGGAAGGGAAAATGTAGATGAGCTTCCTCAAGCCAACTGTGCCCAGCCAAGATCCATGGCAGATTATTTGAAGATTGATTTTGAAGTTTTGGCAAAGGATATCCATCCTATCGACCAAATAGAACTGCATAAGCAAACTGGTGAGATGGTTTATTCCACCTTAACCAATAAATCCATCACATCACGTCAATTGCAAAATTCATTGCAAAATACCACTGCACAGCTGTAATTGGAAAGGGCCTCCTCTCATTCAAAAGACATCAGAATAAAAACTTTAGAAGACTTGATGATAGAGTTGGGACATGATCCCAAGAATGTCAAAGCAGTTGAAAAATTAATTAAAAAGAAAAATGATGATATAGCTGCACTGAAGAAGCAGCTCAAAATCCCTCCTCTCCACCATCCTCAAACTATAGAAATTATAGAGAGGCAAAAGGAGGAAGAACTTATGGACCTAGTCCTTAAGTTAAATGACCAGCTAAAAGAAACTAAGAAGGAATTGGAGAATGCAATATAGTCTAAGCAGAGTGAACTGTCCACTGCTCCTCAAACTGTCATACCCACAGTTTCTATAGCAATACCCTCCACTCTGGCAGCTTCCTTGGCACCAACACGTCCACCAATGATAGCATTTCTAGTAGCAGAGACTACTTCGACTACAGGTACATCAACCAGTGCAGGGTCAACAACAGAAAGAACAGATGAAATGATCAAAGCCATGGAACAGATGAGTATCCACGCTACAGAATTGAAAAAGCTTAAAGAAAAGTGTCAAGTTTGCAAACAAACTATGAGCTTGCACAGATTCAGAATAAATAAGAAGAAAGAAAGAAAAAAAGGATGGATGAAAGAATCAGAGTCCTGGAGAAGGACTTTACATTAGAAAAACCATTGGGAGATATGAAAGATATTTTGTGGGCCAATATCATTGATTCCATAAATGATATTTAGCCTTCTATTCAGGTTATGTTTGAACAGACTGAACTAGTCAAGGTAGCTGTGCAAGCTATACAAAAGACAAAAGAAGAATTGGGAGATAAGCCTGAAGAGGCAAATAAATTGATTAATCTTTTGAATAGCAGAAACATGCATCAGCTAGAGCAATTAGAGATTGAGGATCGAACAGCTACCATCATTGAAATAAAGAAAGTTCTTACGAAGAGGAAATTAATGCTTAATCTAGAGAAAAGGTGTTAGAGTATTCAAACAGACATAGATAACTTCATGTTAAAATATGGCATTCTGAGAGAGAAAGGCCTTCCAAGCCCACTGGTCATAAATGACAAGTTGATGTCACATGAAGACTATATTGAGAGACTAAATAAACATGCCAGGAGCGAAGCTAGCTCTTCAGCAGTGAAAGCATTACCTACAGGAAAGGTTCTTTATGATGGCTTAGAGAACCTATTTTACATAGAACATGAAGTAAAGCACCTACTCACCAGCAAACCCAATTTTGCTAAGTACACAGAAGCTGATGAAGTATACAGGAAGATGATCAGAATAAAAATACCGGATAACAAATGGTGGACTTATATGACTGATATACTATAAGTTACTATAGTAAAATTGTGGGGTAAAAAATGTTTACTATGGTAAAGATTGGTAAATACAAGTAAAGAGTCTCAGCACAGGTAAAGAGTATCAGTAGGTGAAGATAAGAGTGAAATCCAGCACACAATTACCAAGACAACTGCAAGAGGCAAATCCGAGTTCCACGATCTAGCACGTTCACAAATAGAGGGACAGCAAACAATCTATTTTCCATCTGTCTCTATCTTCATGTGGAAGATAGCTTTTGTTTCCTAGAATAAATCTCATATAGTTATGAGATATTTTGTATTAATTTTTGTATAAATACTTCAGAAATTGAAGCAATTAGGGTGGATTAAAAAAATGTTTTTGTAGACTTTTTATTTTGAGCTAAAGGAGCTATTGTAATCAAGGCTGGACTGGTTTACTGGATTAAATAAAGCTGAGCACATTTCACTCGATTCATGTGCACGGTGGGAAACAAATAAGTATCATTTCTCTAAGTTTGAATAATGTTTTCCTTTATGTTATGAAATATCATATGTGTTTTATTATAAATCTTAAAAGCAAACAAGGAATAATATGTTGAAAATGCAACAAGATGATGGAGCTTAGTGGAAAGGAGTCGCCTTCACTAAGTGGGCCCGCGGGCTATTTTTGGCGCAAAGTCTATTTTTAGACTATGTCTATTTTTAGACATATGGATCATGGTCTATGAGTTGCAGGATGTTGTTTATGGATGATTGGTCATGTTGGGAAAAATAGATGGACTTCTATTTTTGGTTCACAGCGGAGTGATCAGAGTCTATTTTTAGACTGCCAGGCTAAAAATAGAAACAGTCAAATATTATTAGCCCTTAGTAATATTTGGACTCTAAACATTATCTTATTCTCTTGGAGCACTTCAGTTTGAGCTACAGATGTGGCACATGCAGCTGACAGAAGGAATCACGTGGTTTCTTATGTGTTAGTTGAGCTATTGCATGGAGGACTTCAGTTAGAACTCATGCATGTGAGTTCTGTGGAGTTGGATGTGGAGTTGATGGAGTTGTGTTCAGTTTGACTTAGTTGAACTAGTTGTATTTAGTCTAACTAAAGAATACGCTAGTGATGAGTTGTGTGAATTGATTTTTAATTAATTCACTAATTATTAACTCATAAAGAAACTAAAGAATACATCAGTTAACTCAGTGCATGGACAGTTCAACAGAGACAGGTGTTAGTGGTAAGTGAAAGGGTGAGTTATGACTATCAGTTGTGCATGAGATTTTGCACATGCATGGATTGGGTTATGCCAATGAGGACTACGTAGTGTGGGCCAATACCAAGGAAATATAGCCTATGCTCACGTGATTTTCAGTGTGGGTGATTCCCTTGAGGCATTGTGCAGTGGAGGCAGGCAAAGCAACAGAGGAGATTTGAACCTGTGACTTGTTCAGATCTAAGCTAGTTTTATGTGTAACGGGTGGAGATAGTACTGAGTACTTGTGAGGAGTATTGTACTATGTATTGTTACATGTTCTCAATCATTATAATATACAGATAGTGTGGGGTTTTCAGCTATATGCTTTCCCCGGGTTAAATACTATGTTAATGTGCACATGTGATTGATGTTTCATTGTTTTTTATGCTGCTAAATTGATGATCAACGTAGAGGAGGTTATGTATTATGCATGTATTCCACAATAGAGTATAATTGAGATAATCTCTGTGAATAAGTGTCATATTATTCAAAATTTCTACATGGTATCAGAGCTGGTTGATTTGTAGAAAAAGTTCTATAGGATATCAAAGCGGGATTGATCGTCAGATCTATTATTCAGAAAGTGTTTACATTCTATTTCTTCAGGCAGAGTATGTAATCGATCTAGGTAGCCTCTGGATTCATCCTTCTTTTTGGAATGTGAGATATCTGGTAAATGCCCATACAGTCAATCTTTGTACGAGAAATACTTTGTTCTCACGAATTTTAGATCAGAAGCGGTTGAGTTTTGAGCTGGTGGAATTCGAATTTGCAGCAGTGTTTCCTTGGTGTCAAAGTTGAAATGTCTTTCAAGGGATTGCGATTGGAGTATGATATTGAAGGCAGCTCAAACTATATTGCATGGAAATACAGGATGGAGGCGGTGTTAGATGATAATGGGTTGAAGGATTTCATAGAGGCTGAGGTCCCAAAACCTACTGATGTTGCTGAAGTTGTGGTTTGGCAAAAGAAGACAGCAAAGTGTCGAAGGATTCTTTTGGAGGGCGTGAAGGATCACATTGTGTCCAGCCTACATGGAAAGGCTTCTCCATACTTGATGTGGAAAGCGTTGACAGATCTATTCCAAAGCAAGAGCGACCAAAGGAAGTTGGCGCTCAAGGATAAACTTAGAAACATTAAGTGTGAGAATGGAGACAGTATGACCAGGTATCTCACGAAGTTCACCCAATGCCGGGATGAGCTGGGAAGTTTGGGGGTGACTGTTGATGTTGAGGACTTGGTGAGCTTGGCTCTCCTTGGTCTTCAGAAGAGTTGGCATTCCTATCAGGACTCTATCAATGGTCGGGAGAAATTGCCAGGATGGGAGAGACTTTGGTCAAATCTTGTGCAAGAGGAGATCAGACGGAGCACCAGAGACAGTTCTTCATCCATGCATGATGAGGAGAATTGTGCCTTAGCGAGTAAGGTGAAGAAGGGGAAGGTGAAGGGTTCCCTTTCCGAATCCAGTTCTTCCAATGATGGGAAGAAGGTTGACAAGTCGAAGGTGAGATGCTTTTGTTGTCATGAGTTGGGCCATTATGCTACTAATTTCCCAAAGAAGAAGTCCAAGAAGGGATCCAGGGAAGGATCTAAAGGTGAGACACTTGCTTCACAGTTTGAGTTGGATTTCACACTCTTCGCATGCATGTTTTCATCCATGGTGGGAAGTGGTTGGTTTCTTGACAGTGGAGCTTCTTTCCACATGACTGGTGAAAAAAGTTTGTTCATTACTTTGGAGGAGAAAGATCTCCAGATACTCATAGGGATGGGTAATGATGAGAAGTATAGTGTCTCAGGTGTAGGCACGGTTATTTTTCAAAGGGAGCATGGAGCTCGCCTTACCTTGACCGATGTCAAGTATGTACCAGGACTAAAGAGAAACTTGGTGTCGATTGCGATGCTGGAAGACAGAGGCTATGATGTAGTCTTCAGTAAGGGAAAGGTTTTCCTTAGACACATCATCACTAGACAGGTGAAGCAGATTGGTTCACGGGTCAAGAACCTGTATGCTCGTGAGGTTCAAGATGCATGCAAAGCCTTGAGCAGCGAGGCAACTAATGGAGACTTGGTGGTTGAGAGGGAGTGTATATTACCTCTCAACATGCAGAGCCAAAAAAAGTCTCAGACGATTGTGGAGGAGCCACGATTGGTGCAGCAGCTTTAGTAGGTTGTGGAGCAGCCACAACAAGGGAAGCAGAGAGGAGATTGAGTAGAGACATCTACTCATGCAGAGACCTCCAGTAGGGGGAAACTTCGAGCCAAGTGGGCTGAGGGATCACATGCGGCCATACCTCCAGGTAGGAGGTGGGGTGATGTGGATTGATCGTCCCAAGGAGGAGGGGCAGGATCCTTGAGGTACCCAACCTCTTGGATGAGACCTTGCTACGGGAGTCCCGATGTGGAGTAGCAGGAACTAACTAACTGGGTAGAGACAGATGTGGATGGAGCAGCAGAGAGAGCGACAGTGTAGGGAATCCCAGGACAGCGCATAGCTAGCAGGCTGCAGCAATGCGAGAGGCACAAGTGTTTTGCACAGTGCTAGGTGGCACAGAGAGGTGTGCAATGGTGCGAGATGCATGGAGATGTTGCAATAGCACAGATTTCAGAGAGGGAGCACTTTTCAGCAGCAGGTAGAGCTTCAGCATCAGAGTATGTTCCTAGCCCAACAGAGTGGTCAGTTGGGAGTGTTTTTGTTCCAAGTGTTGTTGGAGCAAGTGGACCAGGCAAATGTGTTGCTTGCAGAACATTCCAAAATTGCAGGATAGGGGTTGCAGATAATCCATATCTTATTGAGAGGGAGTGTTGAAAATGCAACAAGATGATGGAGCTTAGTGGAAAGGAGTCGCCTTCACTAAGTGGGCCCGCAGGCTATTTTTGGCGCAAAGTCTATTTTTAGACTATGTCTATTTTTAGACATATGGATCATGGTCTATGAGTTGCAGGATGTTGTTTATGGATGATTGGTAATGTTGGAAAAAATATATGGACTTCTATTTTTGGTTCACAGCGGAGTGATCAGAGTCTATTTTTAGACTGCCAGGCTAAAAATAGAAACAGTCAAATATTATTAGCCCTTAGTAATATTTGGACTCTAAACATTATCTTATTCTTCTTGAGCACTTCAGTTCGAGCTACGGATGTGGCACATGCAGCTGACAGAAGGAATCACTTGGTTTCTTATGTGTTAGTTGAGCTATTGCATGGAGGAATTCAGTTAGAACTCATGCATGTGAGTTCTGTGGAGTTGGATGTGGAGTTGATGGAGTTGTGTTCAGTTTGACTTAGTTGAACTAGTTGTATTTAGTCTAACTAAAGAATACACTAGTGATGAGTTGTGTGAATTTATTGTTAATTAATTCACTAATTATTAACTCATAAAGCAACTAAAGAATACATCAGTTAACTAAGTGCATGGAAAATTCAACAGAGACAGGTGTTAGAGGTAAGTGAAAGGGTGAGTTGTAACTAACAGTTGTGCATGAGATTTTGCACATGCATGGATTGAGTTATGCCAATGAGGACTGTGCAGTGTGGGCCAATACCAAGGAAATATAGCCTATGCTCACGTGATTTTGAGTGTGGGTGATTCACTTGAGGCATTGTGCAGTGGAGGCAGGAAAAGCAACAGAGGAGATTTGAACCTGTGACTTGTTCAGATCTGAGCTAGTTTTGTGTGTAACAGGTGGAGATAGTACTGAGTACTTGTGAGGAGTATTGTACTATGTATTTTTATATGTTCTCAATCATTATAATATACAGATAGTGTGGGGTTTTCAGCTGTATGCTTTCCCCGGGTTACATACTATGTTAATGTGCGCATGCGATTGATGTTTCATTGTTTTTGATGCTGCTAAATTGATGATCAACGTAGAGGAGGTTATGTATTATGCATGTATTCCACAATAGTGTATAATCAGGATAATCTCTATGAATAAGTGTCATATTATTCAAAATTTCTACACAATACTATCAGAATTAGCTTAAGTGTTCTTTGTTTTAATTGTTTGCTTATTTAAAGTTTTCTGCTAAATTTCTTAAGTCTGGGAATTCTTAATTGCTCCCTCAATTCTGTAATTCATTCCTTCTATTGGTCCCTAGTACATGATTCTTAATTGCCCTTGCTACTTTCCAAACCTCCCTTCTTCATCTTAATCCCTGTTAAGGATTCTTAATTTCCCTTGGCCCTGGTTAAGACTTTCATCCATTGAAACCTTTCATATTTGTCCCTGCTGTGCTAGCTTGCCTTATGAACTCTTACCTCGGTGATTAAACAAATATTGTTAAACCTTTCCTACTTGACTCCATAGCCAAATGGCCTAAATACCTACTCTTCCCATTTGTTTCCTTAATCCCACCAAACAAATCAAAACAAACATTTTGAGCATTAATAACTAGCCTAATATCATATCAAAACAATGATAAATCATAAAGAGAGAGCCCTCTCTAAGTATATATTGCCTAGGATCTATACTTAAAACATTGGCTTGTAGTTACCTTGGATCCTTTCCTTATTTTAAATAACTTCTATGGAAAATCTGAGTGATAACATAGTGGCGACCATACTACGGAACGAACAAATCCTCAGCCGAAAGTAAACCTTTAAGAAACCCAAAAGTTTAATTTAAAATATCTTAAAGGATTGTTAGAAGTTATTTTGAACATTCATAAAAGAAAAGCATTTAAAGACTTGAAATCTGGCTTCAGGGAGAACTCATTACACCAAGGCTAACCCTGATCCTAATCCTCCCCCTGTGGTTGAAAATTCCAACTTGATTCTGAGGATCATCAGAAGACAAGAAAGTTCAGTTAGCCCTAGACCTTTGTTTAGATCACATTCATGCCCGGTTGAGTGGCTTTTCTTAGAGGACCTTCCTTTTGACGAATATTTTGAAACTTCTTTGTTTAGAAATACATCTGATACTGAGCTATTCGACTTAGTCCAAGATCTAGAATTCATCAAAGAACTTGAAGTCCAACGAGCCAACTTGTCAATTGATCGACATCTACAGAACTCCACTCAGTCATCCCTTACCACTGATAGAACCCCTGAACCTTCTGATACAGCTTCACTTTCTTTTAGTTCACCATTATTCCCTCACCTTTTCGAAGTCCAATCCACCCCTCCATTCATTCCTTCACTCCCTCCTTAGCCAATCACTACTCAGCACCTTACCACTACCTCTAGTTCTTCCTCCACAACCCAAACACCCCCTGTTACCCCAACTCTGGTTCCCAATCCTACCCAACCTAGAATCATGGCCAATAGATATGCTCCCCCGGTGATTCCTACTCCCCAAAGTGTAATGCCATATGACTATCAGAGTAAAATTGTTACCTTTGATGGTACTGGAACATACACAGCGCTAAAGCAAACTAGGAAAATGACAGATTACGTTGAAATTTATGAGATTGACGTAGCTGATGTTCAAATGAGAATTTTCGTTCAAAGTCTAGCTGGGGAAGTGAGAACATGGTTTAGATATTTAACCCCTCAAAGCATAGATAGTATAAGAGTACTTTACCAACAATTCTTGAATAGGTGGGAGAAGAAGATGGACCCCCTTCAAATTTTATCTGAATATGAAAACCTTAAAAGGGGGCCCCATGAAACTGTTCAGGACTATTGTACCAGGTTTAATAATGTATATAATGCCATTCCACTTGAACTTATACCTCCACCTAGCTTAGCCCTGATAAAATTTCCGGATGGATTTGATAGAGATATGGCTTTACAATTAAGAGAAAGAAATTCCCCCACTCCAGAAGAAATGCAGAGTGTAGCAGTAAGTGTTGAAGCTAACCTGCTTGCCAAAAGAGCCAGAGCTAGGAATGAGAGAAGAATACCCTTGAAAGAGGAAACTATACCCTTTGAACAAAAAATCGATGCTTTAGCCAAAGGGATGGAAAGATTGTTGGACAGAGTTGAAATTATTGAAAGAAAACCTCACTGGGATAACCAACAGGCTAATCCAGTGAGAAATCCTAACTTTAGGAAAAACCAAAACCAGAATGCTGGAAAGAATATTCCTGACCAGAATATCATACCACCTTTCCAAGAAAACTATGCAGAGGCCTCACACTTAGAAGACCCTGAACAAGACACTCAGATAAATTTGATGGGTCTAGATGATGAGGAATATGTTTTCCTAACTTCGGATAACCAAGAGTCGCACGTGATCCAATAATTCCAAATCCAAATAGGGGAATCATTTGATTTCAAACTGGGGTATGAATCTGCTATTTTTGAAGTACATAAACAGTACAAATTAAGAAGCAAAAGGAATATCGATGCCCCAAAACAAAACAAGAAAACAATGCCTAGTCAGCCTAAGAAAGGAAAAGCTACAAATCATAATCCTCAAGTTACAAAAACCTTACAAATCCTTTCTATATCCAACCAAAACCCCCCCAGCCCCACCATTGAAGATGTAACAGCTAACCAGCCTTCTAATGAGTAGCCTTCCACTTCAGTTCCCCTGAAAGGAACAGTGGAAAAACCTCCAGGCATCATATCAGAAAGTCCAATTGAAAATACTCCTGACAATGAAAAAGAAAAACACACTACTCAAAACCTTAGCTCTAAACTTCCAAATATTCAAACCAATAAAACCCCTTTTCCTTTCAATTTGGGAGCAGAAGTGGCCAAACTCAAAATCTCAGTGCCTTTGACAAAATTGGTTAAACATGAAACTTACAGATCTCAAATTAGTAAATCACTGAACTTTGTTGAAAATGAAGATTCTGTAAACCTCTTTGATGATCAACCTGAGTTAATTTTTGGCCCTGATGTAAACAGGAAACCAATGGAAGGAGGGATACCTCCCTTCTATGTTAGCCTCAACATCCACGACAAAATCTTACATGATTCCATGTTTGATTCTGGTGCTTCACATAATCCCATGCCCAAGTCTGTTATGGAGAAACTTAACTTAGACATCACTAGACATTATAGGGATTTATTTTCCTTTGATTCAAGTCAAGCTAGGTGCTTAGGGCTTATAAAGGGTTTGTGTGTTTCTCTGATTCAATACCCTGCCAAACTATACTCATGGACATTGTTGTTGCAGACATACCACCCAAGTATGGCATGCTATTTTCCAGATCCTGTGGTGCCAAACTCCGAGGATCTATGCAATTGGACATGTCCTATGCTGCCATATCAATCTTCGGACAACCCAAGAAACTGTATAGAGAAACTTTAATGATGTATGTAGTGAATAGTCATGAGAAGCCTCAGAACTTTCCTATATATTCAGTACATTCTAACATGGATTCTTTTATTCTTTACAATGCTGAAACTAATCAAGAAGATACTCCAAATGGTATAGCAACAGAACCAAAAGAAATTGTCAAAGAAAATTCAAATGTCCAAATTCATGAGATATCATATGACAAAGAAAATCCAGATGCCCTAGTTAAGAAGGATTCCACTACCCCAGATGAAAACTATGAACATGAAATCTTGTGGCATTTGGAATTTGATGGTTCAGTAAACAAGCTAGGTGCAGGGGTAGGTGTATGGATTTAAAACCTAGAGAATTATCACGCAGAGGGTCATGCCTATAAGTTAAATTTCAAATGCACAAACAATATGGCAGAATATGAAGCACACTTGTTAGGTCTTAAACTGGTTAAAGGATTAGGAGCTATAAGGGTATCAATTATGGGAGATTATAAATTGATAGTTAAACAAATTAATGGTGCTTATCTAACTAGAGACCCTAGATTAGGATTTTACAGAGGTACAGTTGTAGAAATCCTTAACAATTTTTTAGAAACCAAGCTTGTTTCTATCCCCATAAAACATAACATGAAAGGTCACAATCTGGCCATGTTCGCTAGTACCTGTAAGTTGCCTTTTCAACCCAACCATCAGTACATTGCTGAGGTTAGGCATAGACCAGCTATACCTGACAACCTAAAGAACTGGCAAGTACTTGAAAACGATAATCAAATTAACCATCTTTTGACACTAGATGAAGAATTTGCCAATGTTAACATAGATACAGACATAGTTTCAAAATTTGAGCATGCTAATGAAATAGAAATTAACAAATTGGAAGAAATTTCAATTGACAGAATCCACCCTACAAAATTCAAAAAATAAGATATTAAGGATTTAAAGTAAATGGAAATTGATAAAGTAATTGATGATGAAACTGAAGTCATAAATCTCAAAGACAATTTCTTACCTAAGGGATTAGCTCCTTTGGAGGACTTATTCGACACAAATGATATTCCTAAAAAGCCTAAAATGGAACCTTTGAAATCAGACATTGATGAATGTAACATAGGATCTGAGGAGAATCCTAAGCTAATAAAATTTTCTAAATCATTACCTCTCAATGAAAAATAAAATATATGGAACTGATGAAAGAATTCCAGGATATTTTTGCCTGGAGTTATGAGGACTTAAAATCCTATGATACCAGCATTATACAGCACACTATCTGTTTAAAATAAGATTAGAAGCCCTTTATAAAGAATCTTAGAAGAATTAGCCATGTTCTATTACCTTCTATCGAAAAGGAAATCAAACGAATGTATGAATCAGGAATTATTACACCCATTAGGTTTTCAGATTGGGTATCTAATCTTGTCCCTACAAGAAAGAAAACTGGAGAAATAAGACTGTGTGTTGATCTTAGGAATTTAAACAAAGTTTCACTCAAAGATAACTACCCCCTACCTAAAATGGATCACATATTATAAAGGATAGTACGTTCCACAAGGATCTCACTGGTAGATGGATTCTTTGGTTACAAACAAATCCTAGTCCATCCTGACGATCAAGCCAAAACGACCTTCACCACCCCATGGGGCACCTTCATGTATGTCAAAATTCCTTTTGGATTGAAAAATGCAGGGGCCACCTTTCAAAGGGAAGTGGATATTGCCTTTGCTAAGGAAATCCATGATTTCCTGGTTATATACCTTAATGATATCATAGTGTTTTCTAAATCAGATCAACAACACCTGGATCATCTTAGGCAAGTCTTTATCAAATGCAGGAGATATGGTATCTCTCTAAACCCAAAGAAGTCTTTATTTGGTTTGGAAGAAGGAAAATTATTAGGCCCCATTATCTCTAAATATGGAATCCGGATAGACCCAACCAGTATTGAAGCTATTTTGCAAATACCTTGCCCCAGAAACATCAGATAACTTCAGGAATTTTTAGGAAAAATAAATTTTTAAGAAGATTCATCTCTAACCTGGTTGAATTAATCAACTGTTAAATAACGTGTTGAAGAAAGATTCGGCTATCAAATGGACAGTAGAGGCTAAAAAATCATTCGAAGATATAAAATTAACCTTGACTCAAACACCAGTCCTCATAAGTCTGATGTTTGACAGAGAATTTATCATTTTTTCTTTTGCATCTGAACATAGTATTGCTACAGTTTTACTACAGAAGAATGATCAGGGATTTGAACAACCGATATCCTTCTTTATTAAAGCTCTAAGAGATGCATCCTTAAAGTATAACATAATGGAAAAACAGGCTTTTTCTTTGGTACAAGCCATCAAAGATTTTAGAGTCTATATCTCATACTCTCACATTGTAGCTTATGTTCCCAATGTTGTAGTCAAAGACATTCTAACATAGAATGGAGTTGATGGAAAGAGGGTAAAGTGAATAGCTACCATATTAGAGTATGAAATAGAGATTAAACCTACAAAATTAATCAAAGGCCAAGGGTTGGCTAAACTTATGGCTGAAACCAATTTCCAAGCCTTAGGTATAAATTTTATTGCGGAACTGGATAACGAAGAGGAGATGGCGACTCCACAAATCAGCCAAGCCTTTTTAGACTCACCCTGGTATGCTAATATAATATACGTTCTACAAAATTTACAAGCTCCTCCAGGGTTGTCTAGAACTAAAAGTAGGTTTTTTAAAATGAAATCTTTGAAATTTTGCATAATGGATAGTACTTTATTTTGGAAAAATCATGAAGGAATTATGTTAAATTGTTTATTAAAGGAAGAATCTGACAAAGTACTCCAACAATTTCATGCAGGTGATTGCGGAGGACACCTCTATTGGAAGACAATAGCTGATAAAATCCTAAGAGCTGGATTTTACTTGCCAACCTTGTTTTCTGATGTAAAAAAGTTTGTAACATCCTGCCACAAGTGTCAGATCTTTGAAGGAAAAATAAAACTTTTGCCTTTACCTTTGAAACCCAATTCTACTGAAAACATTTTCAACAATGGGGTCTAGGCTTCATTGGCGAAATTCACCCCCCTTCTTCTGCTCAACATAGGTGGATCTTAACTGCCACAGATTACTTTACAAAGTGGATAGAAGCCATTCCCTCTAGACAAGCCATTGATACTGTCATAATAGGTTTCCTTGAGGCCAATATTCTATCCAGATTTGGTTGCCCCAACAAAATCATAACAGACAATGTTGCAGCTTTTAAATCAAAGAGGATGATTGATTTCTGCCATAAATACCATATAACCCTCGGTCACTCTACAGCCTACTATCCCCAAGGGAATGGACTTGCAGAATCCTCCAACAAAAGCTTAATGAATATTATTAAAAAATTGTTGGAAGACAATAAGAAAACCTGGAATAAGAAACTGATCAATGTTTTGTGGGTAGACAGGATGACCACTAAGAAATCTATCGGTACCAGTCCCTATCAGCTAGTCTATGGAATGGAGGTTGTTTTCCCTTCATCATTGGGAATTCTAGTAATGAAACTACTCCATGAACCCCAAGTTGAGCCAAATTATATTCAGAGGAGAATCAATCAGACCATTCATTTGTAGCAAACCAGGGAGGAAGTAGACATCAGAGCCCAAATACTGCAGGAAAAACTCAAGAAAATTTTTGACAAAAGAACCAAGGCAGAAGACTTCTATCTTGGTGACAAAGTGTTTTAGTGGGACTCAAGAAGAGAAGATAAAGGGAAACATGGGAAGTTTGATTTCCTATGGAAAGTTTCATACATTATATATGCCTTTAGAGGGAATAATTCTTATTTTCTCAACGAATTAAATGGTGCAGAGGTAGAAGGAGGGCCAGTCAATGGTCGAATGTTGAAACACTACATTGATCCAAACTACTAATTTTACTAGTTTCATTTGTACATACTATATCCTTCATAATGTTTAGTGTTGATTGGATGGTGAAGTTCTAGAGTTGACCGAAGAGAAGGCCCTAAGCTTCAAGAGTGTCACCATCATAGATATCAATAAAGCAGCAGAATAAAGGGAAAATTGTAGAAGAAAATCACAATATTTCAGAAGGCCATTGATCTACAGTTCTTTACTTTCCACCAGGGAAAACCATCCCCAAGTGGAGCCACCGTTATGTTCCTATAACAATAGGTGTCATAATTTATGATTGACTTAGTTTATCTCTATATTATGTACATACCTTTGTTTTCTGCAAATGTTTTCCATATTTGTAAAATAATCAAAAAATTAAAAAATGTAAAGAGGATATGTCCTAAAAGAAAAATCAAAGGACATAAAGAATGAAAAAGGTCAAAAAAGATGAAAAATGAACCACAAAGAAAAAGGAAAAGACCATGAAAGTGTGCAAGTCCAAATGCCACTGCTATTTTACTTTTGAATAATAATGATTGTGTGAAACTTGTTATTCCTACCACAATCCATGGTAACCAAATAGTTTAATCTTAGTTATTCCATGTTTTGAATTTCTTGTTTATAGATAGAGAATAAAATCTGACCAAACTATTTAATCTTGGCAGATAAGTAGATAGGTAGAGTGAATAAAAGGCACTCAACAGTTTAATTTGAGCCCTTGGAAGTAATAAGGATAGACTTAGATAGATTTCCATTGTGAAAGAAAATAAAAATGTTTGATAAGGGTTTGCCAGCTTAAGTGCACCCTAATAAAGAGTAGAAAAAATGGTAGGATGTGTAGGCGGGTGAGTAGATGAATGGTTGCAGAATTGTGTATGATGAATGATTAGTCATAACTCATATCATTTACTTTCATCATCATATTACTTTGAAAAGAATGGATAACAATGAGATATTTACAAAGTCAAGTTATTAATTTCCTCATTTATTTTCCCCTGTTTCATTAATTTCCCACAAATAACAATCAAAGTACCTAAAGCCTTAAAGTTAAAGGGGCTAAGAGAATTTTTCTGACTTCTAGAGGGACCAGACCCTCGGCCTAATGGCTTACAAGTTCCAAGTGCTAAAATCCCCTCAGCAACACTCACCCCCTCCATAATTCATTCATTTTCCCTTAAAAAATCCCCTTTTTCCCTAAGGTAAAATCCTTATTTGCTTGGGAAAAGTAATTATCCTCATACAAAACCCCCATATAAAAACCCACGAAATGCACCTAAGCCTAAGTTATAATGTTTAATATGAGAGTACGAATATATTTCAAAATCATTTGACTTAGCGCATTTTTCACCCCCGTTTCCATTTCATATTAACATTAATCTACTATATTTAACTCCTTGGAAATACACCCCTTTTCGGTATATATTATTAAAATTCCTTACGATAATATCCCGCTCTCAAGGTTTGAAATATAAACTATAACAATAAAATATTTAGATGGATTAATTAAACGATAGATTAATTAATCTATCTACGATTAATTATGACCCATAACCTCCGCCTCACTAAAAAGGGATTAATTAATCAATCTGTGATTAATTTAGAATCCTCCTCCAATCACTTCACCCCCGATGTCATTAATCTCCCTAATCAGTAGTCATGATCCCGTCGAGCCCCTCCATTAATTCCCGATAAAATCCCTGCCCCAACAATCGTACAATCTGACCCCTTCAGATCTAACGGTCGACGCTCATATCAGGCGGCCTCCGATGCCGACCTTTACCCGCTCGATGTGAGTGGTTTCACTATTTTCCTGCCGCTACGTGTCGCCCGATGAATGGCATCAGGAGGACCTCTCCCAATAACGACGAACGCCCAAAAGCGGTGCGATAAACTCCGCTTACCACCCCTACTAAACGACAAAATGTCCCATCTCTTAGTTGGCGCCAACTGTCACTTTCATTATACCTGCCAAAACATTGACTTTGCAAATAAAAACAAAAATACTCATTATTTTTGTTTTACCAAAACAAAAGAACCTTCTGTTCTCCATGCACACCCAGAGTACGTTCAAACTGTCACCCTGCTTCCAACCGTCAACCTCAAGAACCTGCTAAACTCCAGGTTTCCATTTCAGACCCACGCGCTCCCTTCAAATAGTCCACCAGTGCCATTTATCCCTTCATACAAACCACAGTTAGGTATTTACCCGTTTTACTGAGAAACCCTACTTTCATATTGAACCTGGACTAAATTGATGTAAAAGTCAAGTAATTTAGTAAAATTAAGTTGTTCGATAGTCACGAGACTCCCTGGAATGACCCAGTTCTTCATAAATTCCCTGAAATTTTCTGCCCTCATCCTTCAATCCACAAGAACCAAGGATGGACGTTCCATTCGCCCTAAATGTCATGCTAGTTACCACTCCCCGCAGAGATTTATACCATCTTCCCCTGGCTGACAGAGACTTTCAAATAAAGGACCTCACCTTTGATGAAACCCCTTTTAAATTTCATTGTAAATACTGAGACAACTATTTGAACCATGCAGATAAGATAGGTCTATGGGAATCAAACCTACCCAAGTATCAATTCCCTAGTGTCCATGTCTTACCGGATATTATCCACTACTGCCATGCAAACTATGACCCTATTATGAGAGTTGTAATGTCCCCAAACCAAAAAATCATATTCACCATTACACCTGAGTCCATAAATGAGATGTTACAGTTGCAGCCTGGTCAAGACCTCACTCCCCTCTCCATTGTTGATTTACTTGAAATATCTTCAAAGCTGTCCAGTTCTAGAAGTACCCAAATCTATCAAAGTTTCATTAAAGAAAGGCACATGCCAAAAGACCCCCCTCCTTACATGTCAATCATTTTTCTGATCTAGGCAAAGATATCACCACAATGATTGCTTGCATTTTAGGTTTTTCCACTAATGAGTTTGTAGATGAGATGAATTTTGCCTACATGTCTATTTTCACCCCTCGTCAACCTCCTGCAGTCAAGTTTGACTATGCCAAGTTCATTGCGGATAAAATGCATGACCAGTTTATGAGATTAGAAAATGAGAGAGTATTCAAATATTCATCAGTCTTGTATCATTTGTTTCTTTACTGCCAAACTGATAATTTTCCCTTCTCTGTACAAAAGCTTGATACCAGAGGGAATCCTAGGTCTATCATCTTCTGGACTTCTATATTTCAAGGGTCTAGTTCTTCTCATTATCCATATACAGATTTCATCGACTTATTTGTACATCAGTGACTACAATGCTATTAGGAAATCCTCCTCCCAGAATCAATGCAGACATCGGGAGGGTCCTCCAGCTATCTAAACAATACAAATTAGGGGATTGGTACCTATACCAAAACCATACCGAAATCAGAATTTATGGGTGTGAACTGCCTCCTTATAAACTACCTAGATATCTCCCCATGCAATTATTTTCTCTAGAGTACTACAGGAAAATGATCAATTCTGATGAGATTCACTTTGTCAAGACCAAGAAGAAAGCCCAGCTGAGAATAAAGGATCACCTAGGTCCATTTATTTGCAAAAAAATAAAAGCAAGAAAGGAGGCAGATGAAATCCTCCAGAGATTGAGATTAAAAAAGAGATTCATCTGGGCCTATGACCCTCACAGCTTCATTTGTGACAGAAGGCAGAAACATAATCTATCACCTTATATCCACCATAGGATCCCAGAGATTGAACAATATGCCAATCAATCTGAATGGGAAAAAGGTACTTTAGTAGAGCGGGATAGCACATAAGTTGAAGTTGAAAATGTATGGGTAGATTTAGAAAGAAAAATTAATGAAGATTCCTTTGTACAAGTGCCAAGAGAGATTTAATTGCAAAGGCAGTCACAGGAACCCGGTACACAGCCAGCAAAACATCAAGGTACATCAGAACAGGCAGAAGATTCAGAGCAACAAAATTCCTCAGAACAAGCAGAGCCATCAAGACAACAGGAACATTCTGGACGACAAGAAGAATCTGAGCAGCTTGAAATCTCAGAGGAGTTGGCTCAACCTCAGCAAATCATGAGCAACCCTCCTATTTTGCAGACTCCTCTCAATGAGGAAATAAATCTTAAAAGAGACAAGGAAGAGGCCACTCCTTCTAGCATGCCTATTGATCAAACTTTTGCTAAAAGGCAAAGGTTAAACCCCTATGCAGAAGAAGAGTATACTGAGGAGACCATAGGAAACATAGTGGCAGAAAGGACAGATAGTATGAAGACTATCCCAACAGGTGGGACCCCATCTACTTCACACATACAAGCATTGGAAAGACAACAAAGCACAGAGGTGTCTTCTTTCAGGGCTTCCTCTGAACAGGGCCTGGATATTAAAGGAAAGTATAAAGAAATGAAAGCGAGGAATGAGACATTGAAAGCTCAAACCTATGCTCCCTACCTCAAAATGGCTCCAACTAACCAGACTAGGTTTATGTCAGCCTTTGACATAAAATAAGGGAAAATGTAGATGAGCTTCCTCAAGCCAACTGTGCAGCAGCCAAGATCCATGGCAGACTATTTGAAGACTAGTTTTGAAGTTTTGACAAAGGATATCCATCCTATTGACCAAATAGAACTCCATAAGCAAATTGGTGAGATGGTCTATTCCACCTTGACCAATAAAGCCATCACAGCACATCAATTGCAAAATTCATTGCACAATACCACTGCACAACTGCAATTGGAAAGGGCCTCCTCTCAGGCAAAAGACATCAGAATAAAAACTTTAGAAGACTTGGTGATAGAGTTGGGACATGATCCCAAGAATTTCAAAGAAGCTGAACAATTATTTAAAAAGAAAAATGATGATATAGTTGCACTGAAGAAGCAGTTCAAAATCCCTCCTCTCCACCATCCTCAAACTGCAGAATTTATAGAGAGGAAAAAGGAGGAAGAACTTATGGACCTAGTCCTTAAGTTAAATGACCAGCTAAAAGAAACTAAGAAGGAATTGGAGAATGCAATACAGTCTAAGCAGATTGAACTGGCCACCGCTCCTCAGACTGTCATACCCACAGTTTCTACAGCAGTACCCTCCACTCTAGTAGCTTCCCTGGCACCAACATGTCCACCAGTGATAGCATTGCCAATAGCAGGGACTACTTTAACTACAGGTACATCAACCAGTGCAGGGTCAATAGCAAAAAGAATAGATGAAATGATCAAAGCCATGGAACAGATGACTATCCAGACTACAGAAGAGAAAAATCTTAAAGAACAAATGTCAAGTTTGGAAACAAACTATGAGCTTGCACAGATTTAGAATAAAGAAGAAGAAAGAAAGAACAAAAGAATGGATGAAAGAATCAGAGTCCTAGAGAAGGACTTTACATTAGAAAAACCATTGGGAGATATGAAAGATATTTTGTGGGCCAATATCATTGATTCCATAAATGATATTTGGCCTTCTATTCATGTTATTTTTTAACAGACTGAACTAGTCAAGGTAGCTGTGGAAGCTATACAAAAGACAAAAGAAGAATTGGGAGATTAGCCTGAAGAGGCAAATCAATTGATTAATTTTTTGAACAACAAAAACAGGCATCAGCTAGAGCAATTAGAGATTGAGGATCGAACAACTACCATCATTGAAATAAAGAAAGTTCTTACGAAGAGGAACTTAATGCTTAATCTAGAAAAAAGGTGTCAGAGTATTCAGACATACATAGATAACTTCATGTTAAAATATTGCATTCTGAGAGAGAAAGGCCTTCCAAGCCCACTAGTCATAAATGACAAGTTGATGACACATGAAGACTATATTGAGAGACTAAACAAATAGGCCAGGAGCCAAGCCAACTCTTCGGCAGTGAAAGAATTACCTACAGGAAAGGTGCTTTATGATGGCTTGGAGAACCTATTTTACATAGAACATGAAGTAAAGCACCTATTCACCAGCGAACCCAATTTTGCTAAGTACACAGAAGCTGATGAAGTATACAAGAAGATGATCAGAATAAAAATACCAGATAATGAATGGTGGACTAATATGATTGATATACTATAAAGTTACTATAGTAAAACTGTGGGGTAAAAAATGTTTACTACGGTAAATACTGGTAAATATAAGTAAAGAGTCTCAGCACATGTAAAGAGTATCAGTAGGTGAAGATAAGAGTGAAATCTAGCACACAATTACCAAGACAACTGCAAGAGGTAAATCCGAGTTCCAGCATCCAGCACGTTCACAAATAGAGGGACAACAAAAAATCTATTTTCCATCTGTCTCTATCTTCGTGTGGAAGATAACTTTTGTTTCCTAGAATAAATCTCATATAGTTATGAGATATTTTGTATTAATTTTTGTATAAATACTTCAGAAATTGAAGTAATTAAGGTGGATTAAAAAACATTTATGTAGACTTTCTGTTTTGAGCTAAAGGAGCTGTTGTAATTAAGGTTGGACAGGTTTACTAGATTAAATAAAGCTGAGGACATTTCACTCGATTCATGTGCACAGTGGGAAACAAATAAGTATCATTTCTCTAAGTTTGAATATTGTTTTCCTTTATGTTATGAAATATCATATGTGTTTTCTTATAAATCTTAAAAGCAAACAAGGAATAATACTAACAGAATTAGCTTAAGTGCTCTCTGTTTTAACTGTTTTCTTATTTAATGTTTTCTCCTAAATTGCTTAAGTCTGGGAATTCTTAATTGCTCCCTCAATTCTGTAATTCAGTCCTTCTATTGGTCCCTAGTACATGATTCTTAATTGCCCTTGCTACTTGCCAAACCTTCCTTCTTCATCTTAATCCCTGTTAAGGATTCTTCATTTCCCTTGGCCCTGGTTAAGACTTCCATCCATTGAAACCTTTCAGATTTGTCCCTACTGTGATAGATTGCATTGTGAACTCTTACCTCAGTGATTAAACAATTCCTGTTAAACCTTTCATACTTGACTCCATAGCCCAATGGCCTGAATACCTACTCTGCCCATTTGTTTCCTTAATCCCACCAAACAAATCAAAACAAACATTTTGAGCATTAATAACTAGCCTAATATCATATCAAAACAACGATAAATCATAAAGAGAGAGCCCTCTCTAAGTATATATTGGCTAGGATCTGTACTTAAAAGATTGGTTTGTAGTTACCTTGGATCCTTTCCTTCTTTTAAATAACTTCTAAGGAAAATCTGAGTGATAACACCAGGTTCAGCATTAATTAGCCAAACAAATCCCTACACTACTAGCCCTTTCGGCATCAGCTCGCAGAGCGTGGACCGAAGTCTCACTCGAAGCAGTATGGGGGGATGTTGGAACCAAATTTCTGCACCCTAAGATTGTCGTGATTTCGTTTTATTCCTTCTATTCCTGCCTTCACGCAGGTCACTTAGTTTTAGGGCTTGCTAGACTAACCCTCTATTACAGTCATCAGTACCTCTGCAAAAAGGTACGATCGACCTTCGCGCAACCCTAACCTACAGCTCAGGTACTTTCGCTTTTCTAGGGAAGCGTACCGTGTAGATTCCCCAAACTAGTCTAAGTGTCTTACTTATCTTATTATATACTCACAATTAGCACCGTGTAAAAATATATTCTTATTTGTGTTCAGTTATCCAACATAATTACATACATTCGCTCATCACATAAGAATTATAAAGGAAATTCATACATAATATGACAAGATGCATTAATCGGAACAAAGACACATAATTTGCAGAATACTTCTCTTTATTGATATGTTCAAGCAATTGCAGACTTTATCCACCCTGCGCACATAGCTACAGGGGTCCGCGCACTCAGCTGCGGACTTCCACCTTAGGCCTCTGCGCACTCAGCTGCAAAACCTCTACCTATGCTATGACCCAAAACTTAGACTTCTTACTTTAGAGCTATGACTCTCTAACACCTATCTGCCCTTCTTAACTCTTAGAGCTTACTTACTTATCTCTTTTTATACAATCCCATGGTCCACGGACCATGGGTAGATCTTTTACAGCCAACTTTACTTTACAAAAATAATGATGGACATCCCTTTATGACTCGTCATACCTTCACGCTCTGCGACCACAAAATGCGGAGTCTTTACAAGTTTATTACAAAATTCGACCCAAAACATGGGATTTTAGCCCCAAAATTGTCCTTCGGGGATCCTATTCCCAACAACAGGATTTTCTACAAGAGGATCAACTATGTTGAAGATGAGATTTACATTTCACAATTCCGGGGGAGGGTTTCAAAACTAGATCTATAAATATATCAAACACTTGCACAAGTCCAGGTGGGAAGCATGTGAATTTAAGCATTCTCGCAAAGTATTTCATCTAGGCACAATATTATCAGTGGTGGAATTTGTTGAGAGTCACACATTTTCTCCTTAGATAGAGATACAGAGTGAGTAATATCACTTAGGACAAGCATCCATATTAGTACATGTTTTGTACGGGCATGCACAATTAAACATTGATGGTAGGGATAGAACTAACGAGTCACATGATGTGATTAAGGAGTATCACTTTTACATTAGTGATGATCGTGAGCATGACACATTGTTTGTGCAACATTTCTTTGACCTAATTTATGAATCATTCAAAAAAATGGCATATCATTCAGGAAGCATTGGATATGGTTAGATGGTTGTGCAGGGCAGTTCAAGTTAGCACACACTTTTTATTGGTTGAGCCGACTACACAAGAAGACAAAAAATCAACATACTTGGAGCTACTTTGAAACAAGACATGGAAAGGGTGAGCATGATGGTGCAGGTGTTTGTGTGAAGCAATCACTTAGGAGGTACAAAATGAGTCATGATGTAGATCAACTCAAATCATCACCACATGTGGTCAATTGGTGCAGATCCCATTTAGGAAATGAAGGTCACAAATATACAAGGCTTGTGCATAGGTTCTTCTGGAATATTGAACTTGGTAATGTGAATAGATCCATTCCTTGGTATTGTAATATTGTAGAAGGAACAAGGGAATTACACTCAGTGTGGAGCAAAGACATGGGGGGAATATTTTCCATCGAGACAAGAAAACTCACATTTTTTTGTGAGTTTTGCATTGGTGTTGATGGATGTAGACTTGATCACTGTGAAAAAAGCAGTTATGTGAAAGGATGGAAATATGCCCATCTTAATCCAAAGGGGTCTCATCCAATTCCGACATGGCAAGAGATGCACAATGAAGAGGTCATCATTTCACTTGATCATGTTCGAGTCTCTAATTTTTTAAGGGAAGGTAAGTGGCTCATCTATCAGTAACAAAATCATCTATAGATTGAAATATTGAACGTATTTGACTAACACATATTTTGTATTTTGTTTGTAGGTGACATTTTTGTTGTCACTTCCCCCACAGGAAACGAAGAGAATGTGGCCTATTATTTGATGCGATGCACACAGGTGAAAAGTAGGTTGGTGAGACCATATGAATATGGACAATTCACATACCAAATTGGTGACACGGTTGTGATGGGTCATTTTTTGAAAAGGTGAAAAAACAGACTCTTCACATCATTTATAGATATTTTATGCCTAAATATATATCTTGTCAATACATTCATCTAGTCATAGCATCTCGGATCAATCTCATAAAAATCAAAACAAAGAAAGGTGAGCCAAGGAAATGGAAGATGATAGAATCATACCATGAGCATATTATGGAGACTTGCATTCCTATGATCATTGGTCATATGAGTAGATGATGAATATGGCTAGGTCTGAAGTTGAGTCTAGAGCAGTCAAGTGTAATCTAATATAGTATAAGAGATCTCAAATGTATTATTTTTGTAATCTATAAATGTGACCCTTGAATACTCGTATAATTTTTTAATTTTGAATAGAGAAATGTCTCCCTCTTATCTAGGATGGATTCATAATGGTGTACATATATGTTATATAGGCATTAGTTTCCTTTAGGTGCTTAAGTTTCTAAAGTACACCAAATTTCAAGGAGGTGCTTTAGAATCAATAGAGATTTAGATTTAGATTTAATTAAAAAAATTCATCTTAAATTTTTTAAATTTCATGTGTATAATATTCATGTTGAGCATGCAAGAAATTTTATAGATATATATACATGTCATACATATTTGGTTTCAAGAAAATCCATTTCAGTATGTAACAACCAAGTTGATATGGTCCATTTTACTTGAAATGGAAATTCAACAATCTAGGTTATGAACAAAATTGAAATATTTGAATGTTATTAATAATAAATGTGTCATGTGAAAATTTGATAAAATATGTAATTGAATGTCTTAAGATTAAAAAAAAAAAATGATTGAAATACTTGGATAGACAAATAAATTTAGGAAATTTCATAAAATTATAGAAACATATCATTATTTGTTTAAATTAATATGCATTGATTGCACTAAAAGACACTTTCTAGATATTCAATATTAAATTGATGTACATGATATATTTTAGTTCATTTTAAGCATTAAAGTGACTTGCATCAGAGTAAGATTGTACTTATTTCCTTAGTCTATGAAACTAGAATTCAATATTGATGTTTGGTAAAATTTTACTTCTTGAATGTTCTTAGTTGAATGTCTTAAGTTAAGGAATTGATTGAAACATTTGATAGCCAACTAAATTTAGGAATGTTCATAAAATTATATAAAATTATCTAAAAACATATCACTAATTATTTTTTGGTATATTAAATTCCAATACATATGACTTATATCATGTGTTATGACTAATTTGTTGTAGGTGACCTCAAAAGAAATGAAATTTAATAAAACAAGTTATTAGTTGAACATTACTAGTTGCATACATTTCTAAAATTGAATTTAAAATGTATTTCAATCATATTTGTGCATTTTAATTGAACCAGTATCAAAATGACTTTCTGATAGTCTAAGATTGTACTTATTTTCTTAGTTTATTTCTTAAGAAGTCAAAATTGTTATCTTGTTATCTATGTATGATAATAAACTATCCATATGAAAATATATACAAATTACATTATACACATGAACATCCACAAACTAAAATAATAAGCATCCATAAACTAAAATAATGCTCATGCATCCATAAGCTATCCATGTATGAAAATATACAAAGTTTGTACATCACATGTGAATATGCCCTATGAAATGGGCCTGAAAATATATAAATTACCTATGATGCACTCTATAAAGTATCGCTTCTAGAACTCTAATGTGTTTTCCGCTGCATAGAGTGAGTGTCCATAATCTAGTACCACAATATAACACATTCAAATTCGAATTGATTAAAACATTATTTGTAAAAATATACAATCTGGAAATAAATTATTTTGAACTGTGCATTTAGGTAGTCCCCTACATGTGACTCAGTCGAGTGCAAATGGAAATCAGGTGGGATGGGGGCCTGATCAATCTGGGTTCGGTTCTCCCTTGCCTATGTCTCAATGCCTCCATACCCAGTATCCCACTCATGTGTCCACATAACTGCAACATCGACATCCCTTTACATATGGGTCTGTGTACATAATGACAAAGACAAATTATAATTAATCTATGAATTAATTATCATGCATACATTTAACTTAAAAAAGAAAACGTTTAAATCTGAAGAATAAAAAAATTCATCTCAACTATTAGTCCATGAGATTTATGAGGTGGAGGTGGAGAAGGCTGAGCCATGGAAACATGCGCTAAAGGAGGTTGCTATGGCTGGTTAACTACTCCCTCAAATGACCTCAGAAGCTCATCTGTGTATTTGTGTTGCACCTGCATGTTATGATGAAATTATTAATATAAATACAGTATGATACAAACTTATTAATATAAATAATTTAAAATTTGACGATAAGAGTCAAAAGTTTCAAATATATGTACCTAGTTTATGTCACATGGGTCATGCACCCTCCAAGTGTCATTGATGGTATCACAACAAGTACGTGCATATGACAAAAGTCAGCCATGCCCTAGACTCTTGAGATATGAATCATCATGTATTCCAATTGGTGGGACACGAGGCAATGAAGTTGGTTTCCTCATTTCTCCAAGCAATGTGACATGTGCAATGGTCGATGTCCTTTGCATGCTACCTGCAATGGTATGCCTAGTCTTAGAGAAAATTTCTGATGACTTCTCTAGCTTCGTCGACAATACCACGATCCGAGATGGTAGTGGAAACAATATTAGAGGTGGTGCTACATGTGCAGGTTCCCTACGAGCCCTGACATGTTCATAACTATGTCCCAAACCTGGTCCATAAAACTTAGATCCAGTGCTAGTGTAATTTGGCCTCATATGTAGCAAAAACTCTGCATATATATGCTTTGAAAAATAAATGGGGACTTGGTCATGGTGGGGGGGTTGGCCCCAAGCTCTAATGAATTGATCATAAACAAAAGGGGTTGAATCAACATTCTTAAAATATTTTAGCGGAATTGGACAAACATATCTGGCAAGACATGTCGGAGGGATGTCAAACAAATCCCCATGAATATCAATGTTCTTGGTCGAATATTTCACTAACTTCCAAGTATGTGGGTCACTAACATCTAGCCTGCTAATCCTATGTATGGAATATAGGAGGTGGCTTTGCGGGCCCACCCTCTAGTATTTCTCGATCAACTTGTCAATGATATCCATTATCAATGAAAAATTATGCCTAGTAGGTGAACTAGCAGAGATTTTATCCATCTCTCATGTGATCCATCTCTATTGGGCCCTAACATCCTCAATTTTGATATTGACTATAGTGTCGTTCCATATATGGATTGACACTGCACTTTGATCCTCGCCTTCACCCTATTATGGGGTTACAAATCATAAACATAATTATATATGATATGTTTCTATATAATTAGTTTTTCTGTGCTAATAACAATTACAAATTTATAAACATGTGTTTTCTATTTGCTTCTTGTGATGAGGTTTCCTTAGTTATTCATGCATACAATTAGGTAAATTTCCTTAAGTTTAAAAAGACATTCATGAGAAAAATAGCTTCTAAAACAAATATTGAACAAAAAACATGTATAGTGCAGCAAACCATCAAAGAGACACATTAACATAGTGTTTTGATGAAGGAGTTCACCCCTCTTGGGCTACATCTCCTTGGCCTAGCTTCCATGGCTTAGGTCTCTGTATTATCTCAATGTGGCAAAAATGATATTTACAAATCTTTATGGCTCTTGATACCTACACCAATGTGTTCAAAATGTCCAAATTAGCCAAGAACACCTCTTTCTAAGCTCAAATTGGTCAAAAATTGCTCAAGATATGCTTCAGTCAATGTTTTCCTAGGAAACCTGTTAAACTGGAGAAGACTCCAGTTAGCACCGCAAAAATTGGCAATTCCGCTGAAATTGGCACACCTCCAAAATTGCCGCCAACTTAAAAGATGGATTAATTAAGTTAAATTTGGATTAGTGGTGCTCTAAGCACGCTTATCCTTTAGCACTGGCCCATGGTTTATACTATATGGTCGTATGGTGAGGGGGTTGGCCCCCTCCGCTCCGCCATCGGCATTCGCTGTAGGCATAAATAAAGTATTGGGGCCCCATTTAATAAGTCCATTGTTGGTTCAACGGTTATGCAACAGAGTTGGGAGGGTGATGTCACAGGTTCAACCTGCCCTCTGTCCGTCCCTTCATACATTTTTCCACACCCAAAAAAACATTTTCCATTCAATTGTTTCAATGCCTTTGGATATAGATCGAAATTATATATATATATATATATATATATATATATATATATATATATATATATTTCGATATATATATATATATATATATATACATATATATATATATATGTATGTATACATACATATATATATATATATATATATATGTATACATACATATATATATATATGTATGTATACATACATATATATATATATGTATGTATACATACATATATATATGTATGTATACATACATATATATATGTATGTATACATACATATATATATGTATGTATACATACATATATATATATATATATGTATACATACATATATATATATGTATACATATATATATATACATATATATCTATATATATATATATATATATATATATATATATATATATATATATCGAAATTATATATATATATATATAATAATTTCCACATAATATTCATCATGAACCCATAATTCCATCTTGGAGGACATTGGGCAATTTCACCTTCACACAACCAAACTTGTGAATCCTGAAGTGACACTTGTCACAACCTCATTAGAAGAAAATTGAAGAAGATTCACATCATGCTTACTGTACTGCCATGTCATCATTCAGTCTTGTTCTGCAATTTTTTTAGCTGTTTAGGAAAACGAACAATAGGTCTTTTCTCCCTCATTCGGACTCAGTTTTCAGTGAAACAAATTGTTTTGTGATCGTTTTGACGAGGCGGATGCAATTGTTCAAGTTTTGAGACAATCTGAGAACTTTGAATTTTGAGCTAAATACTGAGGACCTAATCATTCCTCCCCGCTAGAAGCCTTTTGGACCCCAAAAGATACTATCAATTGTTCAACAAGTGAGGATACAACTCCCTCCCTCATATGTGGGATAGTTAGTTATAGCTACATTAAATATTTCATAATGAAATGAAATGGGCTTGTCATGCTGCAATAGAACTTGGCCCATGGCATAATCGCTTGCATACGTTTGAATCTAGAATGGGTGTCTAAGATCCGGAACTGCCAATACCAGTGTTGAACTTATCTTTTTCTTCAAAGCATCGAATTCTTTTTGTTGTACATCTCCCCAATGGGAGACTTTCTTAACACTTGTCAATGCATGTAATGGAGTTGCAATGGAAGGAAAATTAGCAATAAAATTTCTCCAATATTGTGTTGCCCCTAAAAAGCTTCTTACTTATGTAACTGTATTGGGCTTGGGCCAATTCAAAATGACCTCAACCTTAGAGGGATCTATCTTTAGTTCACCTCCTCCAACAATGTGTCCCAAATACACTAAATAATTCTTGCCAAATTCACACTTTGACATCTTTAAAAACAATTGTTCTTTTCTCAAGATATCAAGTACTTTGTTTACATGCATTATATGTTCATCTCTTGACTTGCTAAATATGAGGATATCATCTAACTAGACAATGACAAAATCATCTAGAAATGGTCTCAATACATCATTCATTACCCTCATGAAAGTAGCTGGAGCATTTTTAAGACTAAAAGGCATAACAAGCCACTCAAACAATCCTTGTTTAGTTTTAAATGTAGTTATCCAAATGTCTTCTTCAACTATCCTAACTTGATGATAACCACTTCGTAAGTCTAACTTAGTGAAATACTTTGCATACCTCAACTGATCAAGAAAATCATCAATTGTTGGGAGTGGATAACGATTCTTTACCGTGATTTTATTCAGCGCACAGAAATCCACACACATGCGCCAAGTTCCATCCTTCTTTGGAACCAAGACAATGGGTGAACCACATGGAGAAGTAGATGGGCGTATGATACATTTGATCAGAAATTATTAAATTTGCTTTTTGATTTCCAAGCTCTCTATAATAGACATGTGATACATGACAACGTTCGGAAGTGGAACATCCTGTTGCAACTGAATCTCATGTTCAATTCCCCTCTTGGGAGGTAACCCCTTTGGTTCCTAAAACATCTCACCATGATTTCTTACCACATCAAACAAATCAGATTTCAATTTATGATCACAACCTTCAAAATATTCATAATCAATATCATTCTTTTTCTTGATCATGAGAAGCACAAAAAAATTTCTTGCATTTACTAGTCTCTTCATTTGCCCTACATTAACCAAAGAAATGTTCAGCTTTTTGTGATGGGCTCTCACTATGTACTCCACCCCATTCTTGAGAGATATGTATTTGTTGTCATGGCGATAAAATACTGCTTTTCTATCATGCAAATAAGGACTACCCAAAATGATTCCTAAGATTTCAAGTGGAACTACATCTAACTCAACTTCGTCAATGAACTTTTAAGTAATGACGAACTTGAATAAACACTTCCTTGTAACCTATAAGTTTGCATTGTTTACTACCCAACCCAATGGATATGGCTTACGATGAGGTACAGTTTCAAGGTTTAGTTTTTTAACCAAGTTTTCTGAAATCAATTTTGATTGTGACCCACTATCAAATAATGCATCAATCTTTGTGTGATTTGAAATCACTCTAACATGAAACAACTCTATTCTTGACTCTTCATTTGGAGTGTTGTTTTGACTATGTGATGAACTAGTGCTGCAACAGTTTCTTTTCCTTTTGTAACCATGGCTGAAATCTTGGTCTCATCACCAAAATCTGAACCAAGGTCATGTTGTGTGCTAGCAATCGTCTTTTGTTTTCCCTTATTGTTTTGTTTCTTAGGCCTTAATTTTGGATGCAATTTCTAGAAATGGGCTTCATCATGCCCCTCTTTGGAACAGTGTTTGCATGTGATTTTCTCCCCTTCTTTCTTCACACTTTCATTCTTCTTTCCCTTCCATTTTCCACCCTTTTCTTTCTTCTTACCCTTGAATGGATTTCTCTTACCACCCTCTTCCTAAATGTTCTTTCCTCTAGATTCAAGGTGCGTGGCTTGCACACATACTTCATCTAAATTGTTTGGATTGAACATAAGAATAGTATGTTTCAAATAGGAATGTAAACCCCCAATATATTTGAGTAGTGTGTCTTGGGAATTAAAATTCACTCATAATAACAAAGCCCTTTTCCTAAACTCCTGTGTATAATCTTGGAATGTTTGAACTTTAAGCTACCTAAAATTCTGCCAACTCATAATGGCTTTTTGCATATATGTTAAAGGATAAAATTGTTTTTTTAATTGTAGAAACAAATTCAACCCGCATGATGGATACCTTACCATGGATTCTCATTTCCTCTTGAATCTTTGCTTCCCACCAAACTAATGCAGCTCCTTCTAGCCTCAATGAAACCAACTGGATCTTTATTTTGTCTTCTTGAAAGTTCTAAATTCTGCAGTATGCCTCCAACTGTCGAATCCAATTGTCCAACTTTTCTACATTCACCTCTCCATTGTCCATGGGAAGTTCAAATTTTATGTCCAATTTTAGTAATGGAGTCTTTCCTTTTGGGGTTTTTGAATGAGTGTGGGTAGTTTCAATGGTGGTAGTGGAAGATGATGTTGTGTGAGATGAGGAAGATGATGAGGAAGATGATGAGGGTGGTGGAGATGGAGGTGGATTTCCACCATTCCCTTTGGAATCCTTCTTCTCATCTTTTTTGGCCTCTGAGCTTACTTCTCCATGTGGAGTTTTATAACTCTCTCCAACCATTCTAGTGTTCCTCTCTTCATAGATGACTTTAACCATCTCAGTCAAAGTATAGAAATACTTCTTGAATTATTCCTCTTCTGAAGAGGGACCTTTAGGCTCTCTTTCTTCAGACATAATGGCTATGGATTCAAGCTCAGAAATTGGTACTGCTTGTACCTCTTCAATCTCAATTCAAGGAAAAACTTGAGTTTCAAGTGTAGCTGGAACTGGAACTTTGGGTGGTGGATATTGTGGCCTTATGGCTCTCCTTCTTCTGGGCATTACCTCGAGAGTTGCAACCAATAGCTTCCCTTCTCCTTTCTGCAACTTTAACCTTGTAAGCATCACAATTTTGCAATCATTAAAACCCTAATTGCACAAACTCAAGAAATCAAGCAATTCAACCTTTGCTTTGATACCAACTTGATCTATTTTTGTATAATTAGTTTTGTTTTGCTAATAAAAATTATAGATTTATAAACATGTGCTTTCTATTTGCTTCTTGTGTTGACGTTTCCTTAGTTGTTTATGCATAAAATCAGGTAAATTTCCTTAAGTTTAAAAAGAGATTCATGAGAAAAATAGCTTCAGAAACAAATAATGAACAGAAAACATGTACAGTGCAGCAAACCATAAAAGAGACACATTAACACGGTGTTTTGATGAAGGAGTTCACCCCTCCTGGGCTACATCTCCTTGGGCCATCTTCCATGGCTTGGGCCTTTGTATTAGCTCAATATGGAAAAAATGTTGTTTATAAAGCTCTGTGGATCCTGATACCTACACCAATGTGTTTAGAGTGTCCAAATTAGTGAATAACACTTCTTTTTGAGCTCAATTTGGTTGAAAAAATCTGAAGATATGCTTCAGTCAATGTTTTCCTAGGAAACCCCCCTAAAACTGGAGAAGACTCTAGTTAGCAACGCCAAAATTAACAATTCCGCAAAAATTGGCACGCCTCCAAAATTGTTGCCAACTTAAAAGACAAATTAATTAAGTTAAAGCCAGATTAGCGAGGCTCTAAGCGAGCTTATCCTTTAGCATTGTCCCATGGTTTATACTGTGTGGTCGTATGGTGAGGGCACTGGCCCACAGGGTTGTCCCCCTCCGCTCCGTCATTTGCATTCGTTGTATACATAAATAAAGTATTAGGGCCACTATTTAATAAGTTCGTCGTTGGTTCAACGGTTATGCAACGGAGTTGGGAGAGGGAGGTCACGGGTTCGACCCGTGCTCCACCCGTCCCTTCATACATTTTGCCACACCAAAAAACCATTTGCCATTCAATTGTTTCGATGCCTTTGGATATAGTGCAAAATTATATAATGTTTATATATATATATATATATATATATATGATATAAAGTCATATAAATATATATATATATATATATATATATATATATATGATATTAAAATCATACAAAATTATATATATATGATGATGATGATGATGATGATGATGATGGTTAACGTCCGCTGAGACCAAATAATGATCTATCGGACCTAAAAAGACAAATTATTTATTTTGATTTAAGATTTTATTCCTATGCTCAAAAAGCTTGGAGAGAAGCCTTCCGAGTTCACTATAATTTTGGCATTGTAAAAGGCTAGGAAGGTCAGTATTGTAACAAAGGTTGTGAAATTGAGATCTAATGTGGTTGTATGCAGGGCACTCTAAGAGGAAGTGTTTTTCATCCTCGATGCTCCTATTCTCACAAATATGGCAGATCCTTTCCATCCATGGCATTTTAGGAACTACCCAGCGGCCAGTTTCACTATGGAGCTCATGAGAATTCGTTCTAATCTTTGCTATATTAATTTTCTTTTTTGAGCTAGTTAGAATAGAGAGATACTTTTGATCTTCAAGGGTGGGGTTGATGACCTTCTTATAATAACTTAATTTTCTTTTAGACGTTAAATCTTTCTCACACCACAATTTTTCTTTGAACTTAGAAGTAACAATATCTTTAATGTTATTTATGTTTTGCAAAGCATCATTCTCATTGATCTCCCAATAGTTTAACCAGGCCCTTGTGTCCTTATGCCATCCTCGGTTAAGCCTTAGGTGATTCTGGCTGGAATTTAAAGCTAGCTTAGGAAGTCTATGATTGTCTATGTTATTGAGCTTGTGCTTGTACATCAGAAACCTGAGCATAGCTAGGCTCTCAATAGAAGAAAGACCTGCTTCTATAAGGAGAATAGGATAGGGTGTATTACTTTTAATTTTCAGGTTATAAGTTATAAAACGCTTCTGGATTTGCTCAATCTTCCTCCATGATTCTCTGGAGATGTTGCAGCCCCAAACTTCACAGCCATATAAGATAACAGGAGTGACTAAAGTTTCAAAGAGGAACTTCTTTTTATCCCACATTACGAGGTTTGTTGTTTTACAATTATTTTCAAGACCAAAATAAGCTTTCCATCCCCCATTGATCTTTTTCTCAATATATATATAAACAATTCCACATAATATTCATCGTGAACCCATAATTCCACCTTGGAGGACATTGGGAAATTTTACCTTTACACAACCAAACTAGTGAATCCTGAAGTGACATTTGTCACAGCCTCATTGGATAAAAATTGAAGAAGATTCCCATCATGCTTACTGCACTGTCATGTCATCGTTCTGTCTTCTTCTACAATTTTTTAGTTGTTTAGGAAAATGAACAACAGGTCTTTTCTCTCTCATCCAGACTCGGTTTTCAGTGAAACAAATTGCGTTGCGATCATCTTGACAAGACAGACACATTTGTTCAGGTTTCGAGCCAATATAAGAACTTTGATTTTTGAGATAAACACTGAGCACCTGATATATATATATATATATATATATATATATATATATATATATATATATATATATATACAAAATAGAAGAATAATAATATATACATTAAATTCAAACACATCAATTGAAGATGATTTAGAAATTAAAGAAAATTTCAAGGCATAAACACATTAAGTTTAAAGAGGATATAAAATGCAAGATTTATACCTGCAACCGGTGAAGAAGGTCCACTATTTGTAGTAATATCATCAACAGAGACAGAAACACTTCCTTTAACACTCTAACTTGTGTTAGAGCAAGGATTTAAGAGTGGAACATACACTCTAGTATGGCTACGTGATCTATCCCGACTATGTATAACAAATCCCCCAACATTCCGACGGGTTGAGGTTGGGGGGTGTATGGGAGATAGCTCTGCAATTTACATATAATACATATAAACTAATCCAAGAAAAAAAAAGTTCACATAGAAAGAATGTTGACAAGAAAACCATCTATAAACTGAAATTGAATAATCTAGGCTAAAGTCTTAAACTAAATAGAGTGTCTATTTTGTTAAATTATCAACCAAAGTATTGAGTTTCATATACACACAATCGTAAAATGTGAACTTGAAAATCTAGCTTACACTTTTTCCCATTTAAAATAATTCATTTTATTCATAGAGCAGAAATATGTAAATATATGTAAAAAATTGAAATAAACCTATCTGTAAAACTAGTAAAACTTCATGCTAACCAAATACTCCATAAGACAAATACTTACAATGTTTGATTTTGATGCATGACATGTACTAGGTGCAAACACATGAAGACAATGTTTATGGTACGCCACACTCCATAATGAAATGGTTTGGTACAAATTAGAAAAGAGTCAAAACACTTATATATTCACTTTAGGTACACTTTTCATTGTGAATTTAATGTATGTATGAATGATGCATTGTTGAACCTTTATATATATATATATATATATATATGGTAAGTGTTCTATACTATGTGTTTTTGTTTGTGTTAAATGTTATAGCTATGTATAACTTTATATTTTGTTTTATATATTTCACCAAGGAAAAATCATAATTTTCATTATATAAAATATTGGAAATTACATGTTCTAGATGCTGCAAAAGGAGCATATCTCAAAAACTAGTGGTCATATTTGCCACAATGTTTTGTTATATATATATATATATATATATATATAGGAAAATTGTTTCGGACTTTTAATTTAGTTAAATATGTTATTTAAGTACAATTAATTTTATAAAACAAATTATCATATTTATTATTAAAAAATATTTATTTAAATTTAAAAAAAAAAATGAAATAAAATGTCTTATTTGATTTAATAGAGGTTCACTATGAGCAACCATATTCATTATGTCAATTTGAAGTTGCTAATTTATTTATTTATTTATTGGAGTTCTATAGTTTAATTGTTTTCTATTTTGAATTTTTTTTTGGCATATTTCTAATCAAATTTGTTCAAAATTTAAAATGAATTTTTAATAACAAAAAATCATTTTTTTTATTTCACTAAAATCTTGAAGAAAAAAAAAAAAAAAAAATATATATATATATATATATATATATATATATATATATATATATATAGTATTAAAAAATTACGAGAGAAAATATTTATAGTAAACATGTTAATATTGTAGATAGTGTATACAATGAAATTTAAAAAGAAATAATTAAAACCTAAATTATAGTTTTTTGTGTTTTTCAAGTGTTTTCTTGGTGGTTTTCTAAGTTATTTTTGGCCTTCAAGGGTTTTCTTGGTGATTTTATAAGTTGTTTTTTGTGGTTTTTGTTAGAGTCGCTCTTTATATCCCTCCGTCAAAGATCAAACTCTTTTTGCATTTCATTTTTAGGTGTCTCGCTTGATTCACTCCGTTGCATTCCACTAGGGGCATGCCATTATCTGACGGAAGGGCCTTGTTACTCATTCCCCTCATGCCTTATCTTGTTGGTTTAGGTCTGTTTGTTGAATCAATTTTAAAGTCATTTACAGCCCTGTTTGATGACTAGGTCAAAAAAGAGTCTTCAGTTTCTAGGTCTAGGGTTTGGTCTTCAAAATGTCAAATAATGCCATTAGGCCAGAGGGAGGTTCAAAATATGTTTTCATTTCAAAAATTTCATTGTCATACTGATTGATCATGACTTTTCTTCAAAACCCTGTTTTGAAGAAAAAGTCGTCTTTTCATCTTTTGAAATAATTGCCATGTATATTTTCAAGGTTTTTCGATTGAAAATGTTCAAATGCAGCCTCTGGTCATTTTTTGCCGAAATCCGATGCCACCACGCCTGCAAAAGATTCATCATCAGCTCGAAAATCACTGAGGAAACCAAAAGACAGAGTTATATTAAATGCAAAAGTGCCAAAGTTCAAAAAGTGGGTGTGCACAAGTCAAAAATCAAATCCTTGTCATAAGAGACATTTTTGTGTTCCAACATTTCATTTGCACGCCAAATAACATCAGAGAACCGAAGCGAAAACGTGGAGAAGAAAATTCAGTTTTTGGAGGTCGAAATTGTGTTGAAACAGAGCTGCGCGGCGCATTGGGAGCAAGCATGGCGCATCCACAAGGCGCGGCGCATTGGGTGCCTCTACATAGTGTAAAGTTACTCCAGCGTGGCACATCCATGAGGCGCAGCACACTGGGCGTGCGCGCGACGCACATAGCCTCCCAAGCAGGATTGTGCCACTACTACATCAAAACATTAAAATGAATCCAATTCTTTTGCTGCAGGTGCGGTCGTTCACTGTTATGGAAGATATTGTAGTTGATGCAATATCTGAAAGATTGCGTCAAAGGTTTTATATTAAGGACAGCATCATTTTGCGGATGAAATACCCTGTCGATCGAATGTTGTTCATTATACGTGGAAAGCTGGAGAGCATTGGTGATGATGGGTCTAGGGTTATTGTTAATGAGGGGGAGTTCTGTGGAGACGAGCTGTTGACATGGTGCATTGAAAATGCTGCAGTGCAGTCAAGCTCAAGGAAAAATGTCGTTAGACAAAGGGCGCTTTCCAGTAGAACGATTAAATGCATAACCAATGTTGAAGCGTTCTCTCTCGAAAGCTGCAGATCTTGTATATGTCACCAATAATTTTAGTCGTTATATGAGGAATCCGCGAGTTCAAGGAGAAATCAGGTATGAATCACTATACTGGAGATCATGGGCAGCTGGGCGAATACAGGCCACTTGGAAATATAGGAAAAGAAAGCACATCAATTCTCTTGCGTGGACAGTGAGATAAGGGGATAACAGAATGTCAATTGCAAATTTATCGAGCTTTAATTGGGCTATTCCTCATGCTCAAATCGCAAAATGAAAACTTAAATTTCCCGGTATCGGATCGATCTTGCATCATTTCAGCTGTCAGACAAATGCTGGAGGGGTTGATGGGGAAAACTACAGCTATCTCAGGGCATGGCCCAAGAGGTCCAAGGAGTGTCAGTTTTTATCATGGGCTGGGATTAGCGGAATTTTGTTTCCCTTCATTAAAGGCAAAATTCAAAACTATTTTTATTAAAAGTTAGCTTTCATTCAAACGGCAAATGTAAAAGGATAAAAGTCAAAGACCGAGAGCCTAAATTAAAACAAAGAATATCCACCACAGTAGAAAGATAGGAACAAATTGCCTATTTTTGTCCTCAGTCACGATTTCATGGGATCCACGCTACAGTTTTTGCCTTTTAATTGGTCATCAGAGAAATTCAAGTGGAACGTTGTTCTGTCTTTAGAACAGATAAATGGCTCTTTTTCTATTTTCATAATTTCAGTTGAAACAGCTCCCTATTTTCATCGATCTGTTTTCCCACCTTTGAGTTTATTTATTGTATTGTAAATCATTTGTAAAGGGTCTGAGTTCTGGGAAAGGTGTGGAAGAGAAACTCAGTGCTTCACTGTACAGTTTGGCCAGGAAATTAATTAAATGATGCAGCTCTGATTCATGAGATTCATGTGGTATGAGTTTAGCATTTGTTTCTTCTTTCTATTTCATATTTACCTTGTTATGTTTTACCATCCATTCATAATCATATCTATTTGAATGCTCTTAAGTAAGAAAGGTAGAATCCAGTTTATTGCTCTGCCTTAGAAAGCATTCATCCTCTGTGTGTCTTCTTCTGTCTGAAAAGGATTCATTATGTATGCCCTTTTCAGCCTCTCAATAGTCTTTCCACTCCATATTATTTCAAATTTGATTTCTAAACTTCCTGCCTATCTTGCCTCATGAAACACTCTGTGTCTTTGATTTAATTTCCCAGCTCATGCTGTCCTTTGTCCCATACAGCCCTGAAAACTCAGTCATTTATTAAACTACCTCTTTCATATTTATTTACTAGCCTAAAATCAGTATACATTTTGAGTCATCTCAGACCTTATTGTTTATTTTTACTGAGATTGACCCAGAGAGAGCCCTCTCCTATCCTCATAGGGCTAGCTACGAGGTTGAGCGTGGTTTGATGTGGACCTAGAACCTTGTCTTTTCAGCCTGAGGCAAATCTAGTCTCTAACAGTTTTGAAGGGTTTTCTTGGTGGTATTTTGTGGTTTTCATGGTGAATTTCAAGATTTTTTCCTATAGCTTTTGTATGCTAGGTTTTTTTTCAAATTAATTTATTTTGTTTTGCAGGAAAAAAAGAGAGAGAGAGAGAGAAAAAAATGACTGGAAACCTACCTCGTCTTGAGCCTCTAGGTTGTTCGCGGGGTTATTTGGTAGTTGGATTGAGTTCCTTCATCTTGGTTGAGCTTAGAAATCTTCCATCAAATTCCTTTTCCTCTCATGGTCTAACCAAAATGACTTGCACAGGTCATGACTGGGGGATTTGAAGTAGAAATAACACTCAATCGAGCCAATGCCTTGATCGAGCTATTAACTTGAGTTAGAAAATGGCTCGATCGAGAGTTTGTTTAAATGTTCGATCCAGCTATTTTTAACTGCCTCCACAGTGCGGTAGAGGGCTTAAAACTTTCTCGATCAAGCACTTAAAATTTCTTAATCAAGCCTCTGTTTTTTAGCAAAATGTGCCCTAATTTCGCCAAAAAGTGTAACCCATCTCCATGCTTTGACCCTAGTCTATTTTCTAGTTCTCTCAGTGAATAAAATTATGAACAATCACAACAACATCTCCTCCTTGTTTGTTCATCTTATAATTTTCTCTCTCTATTTTACACTCCCTCTAATTTCTTTCTTTGTCTCCCCTACCTAAATTTTTCTTAGCCATCCCCCCTTTCTCTCAAGTCATTCGTGAAACTTCCATCTCTGCAAGTCCCCTATCCTTTAGTGATTTTCTAACAACAATGTCACATCAATGGGATCGAAGCATGAAAGGGACAACATACTTTTAGGAATAAGGTTTCTCTTTCTCCCAACAAAGGGAAGAAAGCTCGAAACAATGATACCAGGCCAACACTCCTTAGGATACCCAAGAGGAAATTTCCTGGGTTGAATGTGAAATTACTAGGGAGATATCGTGCTTAACAAACTCTAATATGTTGATGGAGATCGCTGATTGGTTACTTAATATTGGTCACATCAAGGGACATCCCAGTCAATACATGCACACCACTTATATCTATTGGCATATGAAGCTCATCCTTGGCCAATTTCTGATTGATCAAATGAAGCCAAAGAAGAGATTCTCCTAATGTAAGATGAGTTACATTTGATTATGAAGAACCTGGATAATAAACTAGGATGTGTTGAAGTTAACATGGGCATTCCCCTGGACCCAGGATACTCTCCTAACATCAGCCCTAGACTCTTTGTATTCCAAATGATGGGTTCTTATTAGTCAATCTTTTTCAGTTGCTTAAGTTTTGTTTTATCTCTTAAGCTAGAATTTAATCTAGGCTATCTAATCCTCCAATACAGTCTTGGGATAATTTTGTCGAATCTTAAAACTCTTTATGTTTGGATACTACAAAAATTGTGGTATTGTTATTAATTTGATTTCCCTAATGGCAGACCAAGCACCATAACATTTTTGATGTTATTCCTTAAAGTTTGAAATAGAAAATTTTAATTTTAGAAAAAAAATTGATTCGTGAGATCACCCCAATGCCACCAACCAAAAAAAATAATTGTTATTTTATATATCAATTTTTTAATTAAATGAATCATATATTCACTTTTTAAAAATATATATTTTATATTTTTCAATTTTATGTTTCCCCTTGTAGATTGTCGTTATATCCCTCTTTTTTTAATAAATGACTAAAAAATTATATATTTATTTTTTAAAAATTATATATTTAAATCCTTTGTTTCACTTTTTAAATTGTTTTTGTTTCACTTTAAAATTTGTTTTTATTCCCCAATGGGGGTGTCGATCCCCTATATAGACCCAACACGTGGGCAATGAAAAGTTGTATCAAGCAGATGGGGAGGAGGACAACACATCCAACCTCCCATTATGCAAGACGTATGGTGAAATTCTATATGCAGCGTGTGAAACTTCATTCGACCTCTACTGGAATTCATGCTAGTAAGGCAAGTGGTTTAATGGCACATGCAAGGGCTGGTAAAAATTATATTGGGTTTTTTATTAGAGCTTGTTTGATATTGGTCTAAGTTGCTACAATTTGGCTAGGTATTTTGGCTCTCAACTAATCCTGGAGTGGTGGTGATTTTGACCTCGTTGCTCCATCCACTAGATTCACTTTTCAAAAGCTATAAGTTCTTCTTCTGGTGCCCATTTCTTCGTTCCAATTTGTGGGTTGCAAGATTACTTCAGGGAAGGGTGGCTAGTCTTAGGTTCCTTTTCCATGGCACTCTGGAGAGTTTTGTATAAGGATCCTATATGGTTGAGGTGGCATTTGGGGCTTTCGCTTGGAGTGAGTCTTATGATCTTTCTCCTCTCTCTGGTTTTATCTTTGTTCCCTGTGTCGCTTGCTTGTTGGGGGACTCTCTCCTGGGCCTTAGGGTGGAATTCGATTGATAGAGGAGATAACGAGGTTCTGGCTCGGTCTGCTTCATGTGTGTTTAGATGCCTGGTTGGTTCTTTTTTCATTTGGGTACATTGTATTAGTTCTTAGGGATCTCTGAAGGGTCTAGTGGCGTTGGCTTTAGCTTTGGCTCTCGGTGTTTTGGGATCTGGGGTTTAGTCAGGTGGCATGTGACTTTTCCCTCTGGTGTTCCCCTTGTCAGTTAAGCGATAGAGGTGTGGGTCTGGCTGGTGTGGAACCTAATTTTCATTGAAGTCTTCTCCTTCTAGGTTTGCGGGTGGTGGTGGTCATTTTTGCAAGGGTGGTCGTTGTTGGTTGTTGCGGGGTTGGCGTCAATCCTTTGCTATAACTTAGTGTGGTGGAAGGGTGTGCGGCATGTTGTGGGTCTCTTCTTGGGAGTGTCCTCCTATGTTCTCAACATGCGCCCTATTCCATGGAGTTCTAGCTCCCACCCCTAGAAGTCAGGCATCTCGGCTAACCAAAGCAGCTCGGGCAGATTGTTGGAGGTGTCGTGGGGGGGTAAGATTGTTAAAGGTTTCAAGCTAGGAAGGAGATCCATAGGTGGTATCGTTAGGGTGTTGGCTATAATTCAAGGTGGCATGGGAGTTGCGGGCTCTTGGTAGGGTGGTCATGTAGTTCATGGCCATAGATCGGGCATGCGAGGATAGAGTAGCATACTGAGGCGTGTGGATCTTTCGGGGCATTTTGTTGCTAGTCGGTTCATTAGTCCTGCCGCCCTTCATGACATGTTCTAATATGTTATGGACCATATGGAATCTTATGACAGGACCAGTAAGGAAGAGCATGAGGCTGGCATCGCCACGCTTAATCAATTGCATTAATTTCAATGCCATGTTAGTGAAAGGATTGTAGTGGTTTGGCGGGGGTAAAACTTGCTAGCAAAAAAGGTTGAGAAGTTGGAAACATGGTTGGCTCACTTTGAGAAACATGTAAACTGTCCATATCACCCTCCTCCCTCTACAAGGATTGGGCCAGATAATCCATTGTCAATTAATTCTGATGATTAAGTATGGTCACTGGTTTCCTTCTGGTTATGCTTGTCTTATGGTGCTTTTGCCCTGTTAGGATTTGTACTACTCATTTGTCTCTCTTACTCTTTCTTTGGAATATGGTGATAGAATTGGTCAATAAACCCAGTCGGGGTTAGACCACTTGCATTTTGATATCTATGTACTGCTTGTTTGATGAATGAATAGAATCTTGACTTACAAAAAAAAGAAAATGTTTTTATATTTTTTTTCTAATAAATAGGTTATAAATTTTCTCCCTTTTTATGCTTTAAAATGTTTTATTCTTTTCCTTTTTAAAATATTTATTTTTTAATGGTATGTTGTTCTCTTTTTAGATGGAAATGTTTATTTTTTATTTTTGTTTAACCAAAAAATGATTTTTTTCCTTACTTTATTTGTTTTTTTTCTTTTTTATTTTATTTTTCATTATTTCATTTTTTTACGATTTTGTTTGCGACATTATAAAGCTTTTAAACCATGGTTTCTAAAATGTTACAATTTTAGTCTAAAATAAATAAATAAGTAAAAGAGGGTGTTATTGATAACACTTCTTTTCAATTTAGGTATTCGTTTTAAGATTTCGGTTCCAAGGGTATTGGTTTTCAAGGCCACGATTTAAAAACTTGCAATTTTATCCCTAGAAAAAGTGGGAGTGCTATTTGGAACACCACTTTTTGATTCGAGGGATGATTTGTTTATTTTTGTTACAATGGTACCAATTGTCAAGTATAGATATTTCAAAGAAGTTATACTTGTAACCTTGAAAATAAAAATAAAAACAATATTGTTCTTACCACTTTTTGATAATCATGGATGATTTTAAGGTTTCATCGACAACATTATGAAGATGTTAATGTCGTGGCTACAAAATGTGATAATTTTAACCCTAGAAAAAGGTATTGTTGAAGTAACAACACTTTTTCAAATGAGTAAAAGTAATCACTAAATACAACCCATAAAAAAATGATCTCTCTCTATGGTTCTCAACAAGTTAGTAATTATGTTTGATTCAAGGATAATTTTAGGGGCAAATGTTCGCCCTTTGGCGAAATTAAGGGGTTTTAAATTTTTAGTGGGCGAATATTTTGTATCATAGTACATTTTTACAAATCACCTCAAATAGCCCACCTTATTTTAAGGGAGAGGGTAAAAAAGGTAAATTTAGCCCTTGAAATTAGGACTTACAATTTGTATCATAGTACATTTTTACAAATCACCTCAAATAGCCCACCTTATTTTAAGGGAGAGGGTAAAAAAGGTAAATTTAGCCCTTGAAATTAGGACTTACAACCTTCCATTCGCCCATTTTCAAGAACAGGTTTTATTTAAGTGAATCCATTCGCCCATTTTCAAGAATAGGTTTTATTTAAGTGAATCCTATGGGCCAAATACCATATTTATAAAAGAGGTATGGTAAATTAATAAAAATATAAATAAATGAGAGGTATGGTAAATAAATAAAACATTTTTTATATTTACTCCATAAGTGATCTTATATACATGTAAGGGTGTAAACAAAAAAAAATATAAGTAAAGTGGAGGTATGGTAAATAAATAAAAGTCTTTTTATACTTACTCAAAAGGTATGGTAAATAAATAAAAATATAAATAAACTAGACGTATCGTAAATAAATAAAACCTCTTTTTATATTTAATCCATAACCCTCGTTCTATTTATGAATGCTCAAGAAAGAGGTTTTATTTAAGTGAATCCTATGGGCCAAATACCATATTTGTAAAAGAGGTATGGTAAATTAATAAAAATATAAATAAACGAGAGGTATGGTAAACAAATAAAACATTTTTTTATATTTACTCCATAAGTCACCTTATATTTATGAACACTCAAAAAATGGGTTATATTTAGGTGAAACCTATGGCCAAAATACTATGGGACAAATACCATGGACTAGATTGTTATTAATACCATGCAAAAAACCATTATTAACCCTAATATTAGAATTAATAAAAATAAAAATGGCACATGGTATTGACCCATGGTATTCACCAAAATGGCACATGGTATTGACCCATGGTATTCACCTGGAATGTAGCCTATTTAAATGGGGGAATTAAACCAGCATGTAGCCTATGCTAAGATTCACTAGGACTTTACAAAGTTTTATTATTTAGTGAAAGACTCATTTAGTGAAAGACTCGCCAAGATCTTACAAGATTTTATAATTGAGTAAAATATTCGCCATGCCTGGTGAGAGATTCGCCAAAAAATTATATATACATATTATATTTTTGATAAAATCGCCTTCCATTTTTCCTATATACCATGGAGATTCGCCCATTTATTATATTTATAAATTTAGGGGGGTTCTTAAAATTTTCCCTGGTTTGATTCTAATTAAAAACCTTAAACAAAATTGAATCTACCTTTCCCATGTCACCTACATTGAAATGAAGTATAATAAGCGTGCCCCATGTAGGGGTTTTTATTTAATTATGCACCCACTTTCACACATTCACTTTACACACTCACAAACACTACAATAATATCCAACATGTTGGGTCAAAGAGGCAATTGGAGTAATATTGTGTTTTTACCAAGCAAGAAACTAGATTCATTATTAGTCTCAATTTCAAGTACATTAAAGGGTATGTCTAGTTCATAGGGCCTATGATTAATTCCCACTTCTCCACGACCTTAGGTGTTTGTCCAATCCATTATGCATATGAAATTTTATCAATTTTAACAAGTCTACTAATCAACCATAAAGACAAATTAAGTGGAATTTATAAGGTTGATGGTGCTTGTTTGATGATATTTCCATGTATAGAACTCTAGCCATCCTTTATATAATGTTGTAATTTGTGTTTTTTGATGTGTAAAATTGCATTTCCCCTTACTCTAGTTTTATTGATTTATTTGAGTTAACCCTAGATTCGATGCATTATCAACATCACCCCAATAGCTATGGAATGGCCTAAGATTTATAATTTAGGGTTTCAACAACCAAAAGTCCAAGGGTAAAATTCACCTACCTACTATCAAGGTAGATCCCCAAGTTTTCATGTGCATTGAGAAGCTCCCAATGAATACTACTATGAAGGAGTAGCATCATTATCCATTTCATCTTAGATGACACCTAAACCTCTTATTTGAAGCATTTACATTCAAAATATAGTTGTTGAAAAGGAATGTATTATCAAAAATCATATTTTATTACTTTTGTATAAAAGTAATAAAACAAGAAGAGGCATATTTTAAGGAAATTGTTGGTCGAAATTTTCTTTTGCAATCTATTAATATATAGTACATTGAAATGATCGCCTTATGAATTGAAGAGTGTTAAGACATTGCCAACTCATCAATAGATAGGGATGAAATCTCTTCAAGGATAAGGATGACAAGTCATAAAAGGGGTGAACTGAGAATTTGTGATTGATTAGGGACTCACATGATAACAATCCTACTATCAACCATAAATTTAAATAATTATACCAATAAGGTAACAAGAATTAGTGCATCAACTACTATCATTTGAAAAATAAATTTAAAATTTTTAAACTAAGCTTTGGTGAAGATACACCTAAAAATTACCCATATGGATGTTGAATGATTCATCTCAAATGAAATTTGAAATAGAGTAAAAATTCTAGAAGTGAACAATTGCCATGTCTGAATATTCCTAGATTACATGACAATTTGATCATCTGTTAAGTAATTTGGCTAGAAGAAACTAATGCCTTCTTCTAATCAGTGATCAAATAGGATCCCCATATTGCTATCAATGAACAATAGGATCACCAAAGTTCTTTCTATATTTAGACACAATTAGGTGTCAAACATCATCCCATTGCATAATTGAGAAGATTAGTTACCATGTTGGAATTCTTAGTTTACAATGGAATTTTCATTGGTAGGACTTCAAAACTTGAAGATTGACTACCATCATTTATATTCCCACCCTACCAGGTTTAAGGAGAGAAAATTTTGAAAGGGATATAAGCTTTATTTCTTGGATTCTTCAATAATTATTTCATTATTGGTTTTTAGAGTTCCGATAATCCACAGTCTGCATTTTTCCTTGTCTACGTTTCGAGTCTAGAACAAGACTCATCATCAAGACTTGGATCTACAAAGAAGAGAAATTAAAGCTATTAATATTTAATGGAATGATGCAAGGGTTTGGGAGCCGACTAGCTTATGGAGGGGATTATTTGTTAATCAGAATTTTATTATAATTCATTTCTTATTTCTAATGATGGATTGATTTTCCATTTAATTAATTAATAAATTATATTTTAATTGAATTGTAATAATTTTATGATATTTTAATTCTAGATTAATGAGATATTAATTATTCATTATATCAAACATATAATGAATAATTAATATCTCATTAATCTGGAATTAAAATATCATAAAAAGATTACAATTAAATTAAAATATAATTTATTAATTAATTAAATGGAAAATTAATCCATCATTAGAAATAAGAAATGAATTATAATAAAATTCTGATTATTAATAAATAATCCTCTTCGTAAGCTAGTTGGCTCCCAAACCCTTGCAGCATTCCATTTCATATTAATAGCTTCAATTTCTCTTCTTTGTAGATCCAAGTCCTGATGATGAGTCTTGTTCTAGACTCGAAACATAGACAAAGAAAAATGCAAACTGTGGATTATCCGAGCTCTCAAAACCAACAATCACACCACAAAAATCTCCAGTCCATTATTTCATCATTGTATATAATGGTTCATTACATCAACGTACTTCCCCCCCCCAAGTTACAAGAAAGCACCATTTTATCAATGTAATCAATTTTCAATTTTGAGAATGGGCTCAATTCATTCCCAAAATCATCATGTATAACAATTTTTTGAAACCTACCTAATTTTGCATCTTCTCTATGTATTTATGTGTTTACCTATGTTTGAACTCAATGGTAAGACTTATGCAACTTATTGACTTGTTGATTCCATCACCAAGGACTAAGCTCAACATAATGAATTGTTTATTTTGCACCCTTCTTCCTCTTTTAACATTTATTTGAATGATGATTTGTCTTTCCACAATGAAGACAAGGATGTAGATCAACATGTGACTAAATTGATGACAATTTTTCCATAGTTTAACTAAAATAGAAGTGCAATCTTCTTGAAGGAATCCTACATCATATAAGTGGATTGATTTGCAATAATTGGGAATATTATGAAAGGTAAATTTATTATCATATCTGAGTCTATTCTATATATGTTTTTATAGACTTCTTCCAAGTTCTAAATATAGGTTTGGAAAGCTTATTTTGACCTTGTTTCTTCATAAATAAAGGAAATTTATGTTGAAAAAATGTAGCAAGAAAGGCTCAATTTGACTTTAGCCTTAGTAAAATTGAGTAAATCGAATTTCCACATCAACAGGACAACTTGGAGGCAGTTAACTAGTGTGACATAGATCTTGTCACTCAATAAATTTGAGCTATATGGCTTCGAGTTCAGTTATGCATGTGTGATTGCTAAATTTTAGTAATCTAGTCTAGTTATTTTCAGTTAAATGACCTTTAACTATTGATAGAGTTAGTTGAAGATCAGTTGTATAGTGGGACAACAATATAACTCTGAGATATGTCAATTAACTGATCAATCAGCCCAAAATAGCTAGTGAATGCAAGGAATTTGAGTTCCTCAGTTGAAGTGGTGATGACAAGGCAATGTAACATTAGTTGTAGACTAGCTTTAAGTCTATAGGTGTTGCATGAGTCGGGATATCAATCCTTGGGAATTGTGCAATCAATTTGGAGAAAATTCCTATCTTTTATGGGCTAATTTCTTCAAAATTTGTGCAAGGAAATAGGAGGCTTTGTGAGAAAATAATTGGCTAATTGTTAGCCAAAGTTTCTCATTGAACAAAGAGAACAATTATTCTTTTGCAGGTTGAGCTCAAAGCTGGAGCTAGAAATTGTAATAGTTTCTCTATTCAACTGATTAATGCAAAGAGGCTTGAGGAGTTTTTCCAAATTGAGTTCCCCAAGAAATCACTGTATATTTGTGGTTTTTCTTATTGCATGTATATGCATGTTGTTCTAAATTGTGATTTCCATTCTGCAAATTAGTAGAGTAGAATTGTGTCTCTTGTTTTTCAATTTGAAATCTTGAGCAGTTGCAATTTCTATCAATTTTCTACATGGTATTAGAGCCATGAAATCACATCAAAACCAATATTTTGAACTTGTATCTCAGGAATTTCGATTTGGAAACTTCAGTGTAGCAGTTTTTCTTCGGGATCGAGAGGATGTCTTTCAATAGTCTGAGATTAGAGTATGCCCTGGAGGGTAGCTCGAATTTCATAGCATGGAAAAATCGAATGGAAGCAGTTCTTGATGATTATGGTGTGTTAGAATATGTTAAAACTAACATTACAAAACCCCAACAGTCTGATGCACAACAATTAGCCCAATGGAAGAAGGATGTTGCAAAGGCCAAAAGAATTCTTCTGGAATGTGTGAGAGACCATGTGGTCTCAAATCTCCATGGAAAAGAGACATCATTTTCTATGTAGAAGACATTGAATGAGCTATTCAAAAATAGCAGTGACCATAGAAAATGGGCCCTGAAAGGAAAACTTTGAAACATCAGGATGCAGAAAAATGATACTATTATGTAATATCTCTCTAGGTTTACACAAGTCTGAGATGAGATTGGAGGGGTTGGGGTGAATGTTGCATAAGATGACCTAGTGAGCCTAGCTCTTCTAGGCCTTCCAAATTCTTGGCATACCTACTAGAACTCTATGAATGGAAGGGAAAAATTACCGGATTGGGAAATTTTATGGTCTAATTTGGTTCAAGAATAGTTCAAGAGAAATAACAGAGATGGAACTTCGTCCAAATCTGGGGATGAAGAGAATTTTGCATTGGTTGGAAAGGGAAATAAGGTCAAATGAAAGATGACCCGAAGCAAACCTGAATCCTACCAAAATTGTGGCAATAGAAATACTTGAGCAAGATAAAATGCTTCCATTTCCACGAATATGGGAACTATGCAACAAAATGTGCGCACAAGAAGTCTACCAAGAAGGCTTCAGGAGGAACAGCAGGTGAAGCATTGGCTTCACAATTCAAATTAGACATCACCCTAACAACATGCATGGCCAACATTATTACGGGGAGTTTATGGTACCTTGATTCTGGTGCCTCATTCCATATGATAGGGTGCAAGTAATTTTCCAGTGACCTGGAGGAGAAGGATCTCCATATTCATATCAAAATGGGGGATGATGAGAGGTATAGTGCTACAGGAATTGGTATTGTCACCTTTGAGAGGGTGAAAGCCTCTCCTCTTCCCCTAAAATATGTTATGTTTATACCCGGGCTGAAGAAGAACCTGATCTCTGTAGAAATATAGGAGGATCGTGGCTATGATGTTATTTTTAGTAAATGGAAAGCCTCTCTGAGACACATAGCTACCAAGCAAGTGATACAGATCAAGGTTCGATTGAAGAACCTGTACAAACTTGAGGTGGGAGATCGCACTGCATTGAATAGTAAGGTTGAAAAGGTGCAAAGTCGAGATGTTGGAGAACTCTAGCACAAGAAATTGGGTCATCTATGGTGCCTTAAAAATCATGCAACAAATTACCACTGGTCTCCCTAAAGGCTCCCTTGACCAGCAGGATGTTTACAAGGGTTGCACATTGGGGAAATATGTTAAATCATCATTCCATGTATGATATAGCAGAGCAGGTGCCATCTTGGAGCGGGTCCACTCTGATGTTTGTGGACCCTTTTCTACAACATCCATTGCAAAACATAAGTACTATGTTATTTTTATTGATGATTTCTCTAGAAAATGTTGGATATTCTGCATTAGGAAGAAGGATTATTTTTTCTCAAAATTTATTGAATTCAAGGCATTGGCTAATCTAGGTGGATGTTGGTGGCCACCCACCTATCCCACTTGGACCCCCACAACTGTCTCTTTCATTTTTTCAGTTTCCTTAATTGTAGCATAGTTCACTATTTTTAGTAGTTTTTCGGGTCCTAAACTTCCGGAGCCGTTTTGAGGCCCTAAACAACGTTTTTTGGGAAATCTGGGAGCAACATGGGTCCATTCATGGACCCGTGTTTCTCTTCCCAAAGTTGTAGTGCTCGGATAGATATTTCTAACGAGATATTGTACGCGTCAAACGAAGATTGGGTGCCAAACTTACGACCCCGGGAAGTTGATGTACCAACTTACCCAAAACAAGGCCCACAATTTGGTGTTTCATCTTCTAGGTTTAGGTTTTGGGATGTTAAGGGTTTTCCGTTGTTTCTCAACAATAAATAGACCTTTGAGCCTCATTGGAACACAGTTTAGAGGCATGTAGCCACCACATCTCTTCTCAGAGATAAGCTGCCATCACCCTAGCTGGTTTATTTCCATTTCTGTTTGTAAGCATATTTCAGTATTTTACTTTAATGAAATGAAGTACTATTTCCGCTGCATCTCTGTGTTTATGGTTATCTTTGTAATTTTTTGCGTTCCTATTTAAATCTGGATCAGTGGTATCAGAGCAGTCTATGTTTTCTCTGTTTTTCTTTGCATGTTCCCCAATGAGGTCGGGATATAGGGAGTTAGGGCTTGAATTGGTCGAACCTTTGCGAGACCAGCCTCGCAAATCCCGACGGCCTCCCATGGCAGATGAAAAGAAAGATGAGGGGTAGGAGATCCTATCCAAATCTTGCTTGAAGAAGCCCTTGAGCAACAAAGGAACGCGATGATGGAAAGCTTTGCCTAGATCCTTCAGCAGCTACCCAGAGGTGACGCATCAACTTCCAGCAACTACTTTGGAAACACCACGCCCTTTAAGGTACATGTTAATTTTGAAATCCCCATCTTCGAGGTTCAAATAGACGCAGTTGTCATAGATAAATGGTTAAATCTGCTAGATAGGTATTTTTCTATTCTTGATTTTTCGAGTCGAGAAAACATTATTTTCGCTCTTCTCAAAGCATCCCCCCACGTCAAGGACTGGTAGAAAACCTACTGCGAGTAGAAGGATGAAATTACGGGCTCACTATTTTTAGCCACACCCACTTGGAATTCCTTCCGAGATGCTATCAAGGAGCAGTATTACCCTGTCAAAATCTATGAGGACAAATACATAAAGTGGACCACGCTTCGACAGGGAAGGGACCAAGATGTGTCGGAGTTCACAAACATTTTTCATAACCTTCGCACTCAGTAGGGTATCAAGGATTTTGAGCTGCATTTGGTACTCAAATACCACGGCTTCCTACACAAATACATTGAGGAATAGATGGATTTCCTGAACATATCCTCGCTCGGCACAACGTACTGATACATTGTCAAAATCAAGCAAAAGTTTAAATAGAAGAAGCGAGACTTTGGATCTACAAATCCGAAGACCAAAGGACAAAGCCAAGGCGGGGTGACTCAAGACAACCCATCAAAGCCACAAGAAAAGAACAACACCACAAAGTCAAAGAAGGACATAGGAAAGTAGTGTGAGTTCCACAAGAGTCCCACTCATAACACAAGTGATTGTCGGACCAAGCAGTCGTTGGTGGCTGAGTTGAAGGCTTCAGAATCAGATGCATGTTCTGACCCTGAGTCAAAACCTAACAAAGGGAATGGCAAAGGGAAGCAGATCATTGAAGCGGAGCCCAGTGCCACTATTGCCATCGCCAAGATCCAGAGGAGGGGGAGCATATTTTCCACTCACAAATGTGGGTGAAGGGTTCACCACTGCAATTCATTTTCAATAGTGGCAGCCAAAAGAACCTCATTTTAGCAAAGGTTGTGAAGCGGTTGGGCCTACCGACTACACCACACCCGCAGCCGTATACTATTGGGTAGCTTCACCAAGGACGATATCTCCGAGTTCGCCAACGATTCCGCCTTCCCTACAGCATCAAACCCTTCATAGACGAGGTATTGTGTGATGTTACACCTCTGGATGTTTACGATGTATTATTACACCAACCATACGTATGGAGGCGACATGTTGTGTATGAGTCAAGGCCTCGTGTTGTCATTATTTCTTTCTGTAATTCATTATACAGGATACCAGAGGTAGCCCCACCTAAAACCACCTCTTTGATCGCTGCTAAGAAGGGCAGCAAGCTCATCTCATAGACTAGGAAATTTATTTTCTGTCTGGTTCGCTCCCAAAGTAAGGGGAAGATCGTTTCCACATCCATGACCCTTGCAAAGAGTTCCTCCATGCAGCAGCAGCAGCAAAGGGATACGGTCATGATAGAACAGAGGAACAACTTCTTCTCACCCACAGGGGTACCACACAAGTTTCAGGTGGATGACAAAGTTTGGTTACATCTGCAGAAAGAACGCCTTACAAGAGACCATTAGTAGCTCAGACCACTCTGATATGGTCCTTATAGCAATACCAAGGTTGTGGGGAACAATGATTTGGAGCACAGCATTCCTCCATTCCTTCACCTACACCAACTGTTCAATATGGACCGTCGTCGACCATGCTTCCCACTGTTACTGGACACATCAGAGATTGCAAAACAAGTTCAACAGATGGAGGAACTCAACACAATGGGGACCATTGCTTCCTAAGGGGGGAGGAATGATCCAGGTGGATGTTGGTAGCCACCCACCTATCCCACTTGGACCCCCACAACTGTCTCTTTCAGTTTTTTAGTTTCCTTAATTGTAGCACAGTTTACTATTTTTAGCAGTTTTCCGGGTCCTGAACTTTCGGAGTCATTTTGAGGCCCTAAACGATGTTTTTTGGTAAATCTGGGAGCAACATGGGTCCATGGACCGATGTTTCTCTTCCCAAAGTTTTAGTTCTTGGATAGATCTTTCTAACAAGCTATTGTACGCGTAAAACGAAGATCAGGTGCCAAAGTTACGACCCCAAGAAGTTGATGTACCAACTTACCCAAAACAGGGTCCACAATTTGGCGTTTCATCTTCTAGGGTTAGGTTTTGGGATGTTAAGGGCTTTCCATTGTTTCTCAACAATAAATAGGCCTTCGAGCCTCGTTGTAACATAGTTCAAAGGCATGTAGCAGCCACATCTCTTCTCAGAGATAAGCTACCATCGCCCTAGCTGGTTTATTTCCATTTCTGTTTGTAAGCATATTTCAGTATTTTACATTAATGAAATGAAGTATTATTCCGCTGCATCTCTGTGTTTATGGTTATATCTATAACTTGTCGTGTTCATGTTTAAATCCGAATCATTGGCTAAGAAGGAGACTGGGAAGAAGGTGAAGGCTCTTAGGAGAGAAAATGGAGTTAAATTTGTTTCACATTCCTTCAAGGATTTCTATGTGAAAGAAGGTATTCAAAGGGAACTAATATCATTCCATAACCCATAGTAGAATGGGGTAGCTAAGAGGAAGAACATGATCATAGTGGGAGAAAAAAGGGCCATATTGCATGATCAAGGGTTGTCATTGCATCTATGGGTAGAAGCATGCAACACAATAGTCTACTTGAAGAATAGGAATCCTCACATAATACTTGGTATGATCACATCGGAGGAAGCTTTCCTTGGGAGAAAGTTGGATGTGTCTCATTTCAAAATTTTTGGAGCTTTAGTTTATTATCATGTCTCTAAGGATTCAAGGAAGAAACTTGAGCCTAGAATAAAGTTAGGATTTTTTGTAAGATACATTGAAACTCCACACAATTACCGGATGTATTTACCTTCACTAAGGATGATAGTTGTGAGGAGAGATGTGTAGTTCAATGAGGAGAAGGCTATGAGATGCTCCCTGGAACCAGATCTAAGTATCCCACTAGAGAAGGAGCTTCTAGCTCCAAAGGAGGAGAGTCAGGATGAGTTACAGGAGGTTGTGGAGCATACAGGTGGTAGAGTGGAGGCACCCACTCAACCAAAATCTTCTTGAGAGGGGAGAAATAGAATTAGAGAAGTTGATATATTATTTCAAGATGTAAGGGAGAATGTGGGATCCCCCACATCACAACACACGCAGAGGAGGTCACTTGATAGGTACATTGGGTACATGGCTCAGATGACTGAGCTCATTGAGATAAATCCTTCTTTATTTGAGGAAGCATATTCTCAACCTGTTTTGGTTGATGCCATGGTGGAAGAATATGAATCCATCATGAAGAAAAATGTATGGGAGGCGGTGTTGAGACCAAAAAGGAAATCAATGGTTGATTTGAGATGGATCTACAAAGTGAAGAACACAGCTGACAAGAGCATCGAGAAGTGAAAGGCCAGATTTGTGGCCAAAGGATTCTGTCTAATGGAGGGAGTGGACTATGAGGAAAATCTTGCACCAATTGCAAGATATTCCTTAATCAGATCCATTCTAGCATTGGTTATGCAAATGGGGTGGAAAATCCACCAGATGGATGTGAAGACCGCTTTTCTCATTTGTGTTGTTGAGGAGGAAATTTACATAGAGAATCTAGAAGGATTTGAGACATATGATCGGGAGCCACATGTGTGCAGACGCAAGAGAGCAGTGTATGGTCTAAAACAGGCTCCCCGAGCATGGTACACTCGAATCGATCTCAGTTGATTGGGCTTCACCAAAAGTGAAGAAAATGAAAACCTATATCACATTGTGGTAGATTGTAATTTTCTTATTCTTTTTTTATATGTTGGTGACTTAATATTGGCAGGTGATGGGAAGCTAATCCAATCTTCCAAAGAGGATCTTGCAAGGGAATTTGAGATGAAATACATGGGTATCATGTATTACTTCCTCGAGTTGGAAGTATGGAAAGGTGATGGTGAATAGTTTCTGTCTCAAGGGAAGTATGCCTATGAAATACTTTAGAGATTTCACATGGAGAATTGTAAGCCCATGGACACACCTCTAGCTACAAATTGGAGGAAGGTGAATGCCACTTCAGGTGAAGAGGTTGATGTTATCATTTACAGGTATCTTGTGGGGTCTTTGATGCATCTTGTGAACACAAGACCCGACATGTGTTATGGAGTAAACCAGTTGAGTCAAGCTATGGCGAGGCCTACCAAGCTATATTGGAAGGTAGCAAAGCATGTGTTAAGTTACCTCAAAGGCACTACCAAGTATGGATTATGGCATAGGAGGATAGAGGGAGTGAAGCTCCAAGTCTTCACTAATGCAGATTAGGCAAGGAGTCCATCAGTCAGGAAAATTACTTCAGGTGCTATCTTCAATGTTGGTTCTGCAGTTATTTCCTGATACATCAGGAAGTAGAGGTTTGTGGCACTCAACTCAATAGAGTCTTAATACATGGTTGTAAGTCAAGAAGCATGTGAGGCCATATGGATGAGGAAAATACTTGTGGGACTTTTCAATGAGGATATGGATCTGACAGTGACATATTTTGATAATCATAGTATCACTAAGCTCTTTGAGAATTTCGTATTTCATGACAGGTCCAAGCACATTGATATATGGTATCATCATTTGCGAGACTGTGTGCAAAGGAGAATTATGTTGCTATAGTACATTCCAACTGAGGAGCAAGATGCTGACATATTGGGAAAGGAATTTTCAAGAGGTAAATTCGAATTCCATAGGTACAGGATAGGGGTGGTGAAAAAAATATTTCTTGCTAAGAGGGAGTGTTGAAAAAATGTAGCCTGAAAGGCTCAATTTGACTTTAGCCTTAGTAAAATTTAGTAAATTGAATTTCCACATTAACAGGACAACTAGGATGTAGTTAAGTATTGTGACATGGATATTGTCACTCAATTAGTTTAGTAAATTCGAGTTAGAGGGCTTGGAGTTCAATTATGCATGTGTGATTGCTAAATTTTAGCAATCTAGTTTAATTATTTTTAGTTGTATTCAATTAACTGGCCTCTAACTATTGATAGAGTTAGTTGAAGGTCAGTTGTGCAGTGGAACAACAGTCTAACTCAGAGATATGTCAGTTAACTGATCAATCGACCCAAAATAGCTAGTGCATGCAAGGAATTTGATTTCCTCAGCTGAAGTGGAGATTACAAGGTAGTGTAATATCAGTTGTAGACTAGTTTTGAGTGTACAAGTGTTGCATGAGTTAGGAGATAAATCCTTTGGAATTGCACAATCAATTTGGAGGAAATTCCTATCTTTTAGGGGCTAATTTCCTTAGGATTTGTGCAAGGAAATATGAGGCTTGGTGAGCAAATAATTGGCTAAGTTTTGGACAGATTTTCTCATTAAGTAGAGAGAACAGTTATTCTTTTACATGTTAAGCTCAGAGTTAGAGCTAGTAATTGTAATAGTTTCTTTATTCAACCGATTAATGCAAAGAGGCTTCTGGGGTTTCTCCCAGTTGATTTCCCCTCAAAATCATTGTGTATTTGTATTTTTTCTTATTGCATGTCTATGCATGTTATTCTAAATAGTGATCTCCATTCTGCAAATCGGTGGAGTAGAATTATGTCTCTTATTTTTCAATTTCAAATCTTGAGCAGTTGCAACTTCTATCAAATTTCTACAATTTATTTACTACATGTTGTTGCAGCATCGAAATGTTTTCATCAATTACCTCTTGAAATTTAGGTTCATATATAACTTAAACTTAAATTGAAGCTTCATCTATAACCATATTTCTATGTTAATCATGTCCTAACTCTTGATTTGAATCTGGAATTTGAAATTGATGGGCATCAAATTTGAATTAGGGATTGTTTTGAACAAATACTAGTTCATAGTTCCATAGAAGTTGTTGATTCTTGAGTCTTATTTCATCATGTTGGAATTGTGATTGAGTTTGAAGAATTTTAACTTTATTTTACTAAACTTTCAAACATGTTAAAACATATTGAAGACTTCCATTGTAGATTGTGATTATGTTGTCTTCAATAATGTGTATTAGAGTGTTCAGTAACTCTAGTAATTCTTGAAGTTGAGCCATTTGAGAAGCTAAATGAATCTTTACTGTGCAAGAAGATCTTGGTACAATATGCTTGGATAAAAAAATTGATTTACTCAACAAAAAAGAGGGATTCTTGCATATCCACATTTTGATAATAAGACCCTACAATCTAAATTTAGACTTGGAAATTAGAAAGTATTCGGTTCAATCAAGAATGCACCTGATTAAAAGGTAGATTTGAAACTTACATTTCAAGTTCACTAAATGTTTGATGTGGATGGTTACCTTGATTTGAATGTGACTTTATCATTTTATTAATTTGATTGAGTTGTTATGTGCTTGTGCTTACATATATAGATTGAGTGTAGCAATATTGTGATAAAATAAAAATCACCATGTATGAGAAAACATCATCACATATGAGAACATGAACATGAGCACAAAAATCTATTATTTTATTTTGGTGTGGCCTAGGACGTAGTTTCCACCAAAAATACCTTGTTCTTGAGTTTGGATTATTACAATGGTATTGTCCTTTGGTATGAGTAAATATTCAAGTTACAAAACCAACCTCCTTTGACAAACATTTGTAAATTTGTAAAACTTTTGCTAAAACACATACGAACTTTGTAATATGGATCCTTTTCTAAAGACTTAAATCTTTGTTTACCTCCTTTTACAAACTTTATTATTACCAATGTTGCAACAAAGCTTCACACTTATCTTTGATTATGTGTCATTTAATTCATAAAATTGAAATGTGAACTCATAATAATAGCTTACTCCATGAAAAATTTGGTAGACAAAATAACTTTGAATGGAGGGAAAATTTTGGATTTGATGATCAATGGTAGTAAACTTCATGCATTTGTTACATTATGGCTACACATGGGGATACATGTTCTCTTTCCTATTCTAGCATGTGTTCGAGGTCAACAAGTGAGCTATCATGTTGCATAAGTGGGTTGTATCTTCCTTCTAAATATGACATCTCAATAACTATATCAATTTGTCTCTAACAATACCTAGAAACATCTATAGTCTGCAAATATCACTCTTCATTGTAGTGATCATGTTCATCATCATCCATATGTGTATTTTTGCAGCACAATCTAAATATGGAGGCGAAGTATCCAAATTGCTTTTCAAAACTTATGCATCATTTCCTTCATCAACATAGATACCAAATCTTAAAATCAATGCAAATATCAAACTTTAAGAACCAATACAAATGTAAGACCCAAAAACAATGTGACCATCTTGTTGTTACTAAATCAACTGATCAAATCATAGAAGGAAAATTTGTAAATCTCTTGAATAAAAAAGATAAAGTCCTTTAGACATAGATAATTTTTGGAAGGCAAAGGCGGATCACTATAGGAATTATATGTCAATTGTTTTGGAAGAAAATGTTGTAGTAGATCAATAATGCATATAATTGATTCGATCACAAGTTCTCAAATAAATCATAACATAAACACAAGAGTATTTTGATTCATGGACTTAATTTTCAATTTTAACAAAACATGTAGAGTTGTCAATCTTTTGGTACTTTTCAATTCACAAACCGATTACATCCATATCATAAAATGAACTCAAGTTAACATCTTATATTTATCAACTCAAAAAATGAAAAATCTCAATGGGAAGAGGCACTTAAAATGGAAGCACAAGAAAAATAGGTGCATATAATGGAAGTTTTAAAGGAATTGGAAGATTCAATTATTCGAGAAATCAAGAGTGTGGCCATGGTCATGTTCAAATCCAAGGAAGAGGAATAAATAATAATAAATAAATAAAAATTAAGAGATCTCAAGATACTCCTAACAATAATAATCAATTAGGGAAAGGTGAATATATGACTCAAATAAATTGTAGTATATGTATTCACATTAGGGATCTGGTAAATGCATCTAGAAGACATAATGAAAATTTGAAGCAATGTCCAAATCTAAACAACATTCTAAGTATAATGCTTCAACTTCAAATTAGTATGTAGATAATCAAGAGGATGATTTTTAATATGGGTTGATAGTTAATTAAGAGATAAACTTTTCAAATTCAGTTGCTCCCACCAAGTTGATGAGAAATGATTATGAATATGATTGGTTACTATATATAGGGGATACTCAACATATGTACCATAAAAAATATTATTTTGGACATATATGCATATGGAACTTAATCTAATTTATCTAGCAGATGACACAATCCACACCCCTTAAAGAAAAAATTTAGCCCACTTCCCTCTTCTGGGATTTGGTAAATATTACTTTCTAATGTTAGGTATGTTCTAAACTCTAAATGAATTTGTTTTCTATGGTCCCAATTACATAAGAAGTTCATAAAATATCATGGAAGATGACTTGATCAAAATAAATTCAATCAAACACAATTTCAAAATAGTAATGAATGGTTTTATAAGATGGGAAACTTTTGAGGATACAATCCATATACTTTCCTTCCAAACAGGATTTTGTAGCACCAATGGATTTACCCCTAGCTCCTTAAGATTATTTCATTACAAATTTGAAAATTTGAACTTTGAAAGAATCTTAAATTAAAACAAATAGATGTTTAAAAAAAATCCTACTTTCAAAAAGGAAACTACTAAGTGTGAAGCATGTATACTTGCCAAAAACATTACTCTTATAATTATCCACAAAAAGGGGAAAATTTTCTCTTAATAGACATATTTAATCATTACCATTTTACCTCTTAATTCAAGTACAAAATTTCTCTTTCCTATAACCTTGTATTCTTATTTGTCGCTCAACACAACAAAATCAAACCAAGATGTATCCTCTACAAAATCAACATAAAAATCTAAATTATTAGTAAATTGTCTAGATGCTCATGAATGAACATACATATCAACCTTACAAATATGTGCATACTAGTCTTTAGCCATAAACACGTTCAACTCTACCTCCTTGTGTTCAACCACATTATCATGTTTCTTTCTGTATTTATCATTAGAAGAATCCTCTTCATTGTGATTTTCATCCCACAACCAATTATTGCAAACTATGCTTATATTGAAAGTTTTCTTATATGCTTTTAATTATCCCTAAGTTTCTCATAAGCACATGGCAAGCAAACATATGTTTGAAAATTATACATAGCGACACTTGTGGCCTTATGGAATATCCTCTTGGTGGACACAAATACTTCATTATTTTGAATGATTTTACAATAATGAATCAACTTTAGTTTACTAAAATTTCAATCACCTTAAAACATATTGAAGAGTTCCTTTGTGGATTGTGATTGTGTTGTCTTGAATAATGTGTATTAGAGTTTTTAATAACTCTATTAATCCTTGAATTTGAGCCATTTGAGGAACTAAATGAAGCCTTCTTGTGTAAGAGTATCTCGGTACAGGAGTGGCAAGAGTGGGGAGGTGGGGAGGTTATTTTATGCCCTGAAGAAAAAAAATTCTCAATATTCTTGGGATTGGGAAAGACATCCAATAATCAATCCAAGTACCTTGAATTATGGCAGGAACTGGAAATTGCAATCACAAATAAAATAACCAAAATAACAGTTTATAGTGACTCAATGTTGGTAATACGTCATATGATAAAAAGAAAAGGATTGCAAAGCATGGATTCTCCCTAATTCTACAGAGGCTCATCCTGTGTATTTTGGCATCATAGAATTCTTCTGTGTATTTTGGCATCATAACGTAATGGCAGATTTGTTGGCCTTTGGGTGGAAATATTGGAGATGGTGTGGTTATATAAGGTTTTTTAGTGTGTGGATGCCCTACATCTCTCTATTGTCAAGCCCTCATAATTGTGAACTTAGGTGGCCCTTGCTCTGTGAAGCTCTATCTGTGAAACATAATTCAAATGTGATGGAAAATATGGAAGATCTGTCACCAGCGGAGGAATGGGTCCAAACCAACAAGTTGCTTTCCAGGCTAACAAAATCGATTAAGAGGATTTTCTATAGAAGTAATCTTCGGTAGAAGAGAAATAAAGAGATACCTTTCATTTGTTGATGAACACAAAGCATGTTCTTTGGCAAGCTCAATTGGAATAATTTAAGGCATAAATTTTCTCAGCATTGATAGCCTTGGAGGTCAGGGTGGAAAAAATTGAAGGCAATGAAGGAAATGGGCTTCTAATCTCTGAGGACATGATGGGATTCAGCGAGGAGACTGAAAGAAAAATAATATTAAAGGCCCTCAGGAAGATAGGACAACTGGATAGAACAAAGCATTGGCCACATAGAGAGTCGGATGCACCAAGAATATATGTTGTCAGTTAATCTTGAATTTTTTTAATATTCTAGTGTTATGTAAATATAGGAAACTATTAGGAGTCTTTTGTCATGACTATAGCCGATATATATTTAGTACAATGGATAAAAGTAGTCTCAGAATTAGATACTTTACTTTTTGGACTTCTAAAATAATTGTTTCTATGAAACTCTATGAATGTGTAAGGATCCAATTTTTTATTAATACAAACCAGTATTTGTTTCCTTCAAAGAAAAACATTGGTACAATATGTTTCGATAAATGATGTGGTTTGCTCAACAAAAGAGAGAGATTTTTGCATATCCACCTTTTGATAATAATACCCTACAATCTCAATTTAGACTTGGAAATTAGAAGGTATTAGTTTCAATCAAGGATGCACCCGATTAAATGGTAGATTTGAAACTTACATTGCAAGTTCACTTCATAATTGATGTGGATGATTACCTTGATTTGAATGTGAACTTATCATTTTACTAATTTGATTGAGTTGTTATGTGCTTGTGCTTGCATATATAGATTTAGTGTAGAAATATTGCAATAAAAGAAAATCTGTTATGTATGAGAAAAAATCATCATACATGAGAACATGAACACGAGCACAAATATGTATTTACAACCTCTTATTTAATTTCGGTGTGGTCTAGGACGTAGTTTCCACCAAAATAATATATTGTTATTGAATTTGAATTATTACAATGATAGTGTCCCTTTGTATGAGGAAATATTCAAGTTACAAAACCAATCTATTTTGACAAACATTTTTAAATTTATAAAAAAAATTACCAAAACATATACAAACTTTGTAATATGGATCCTTTTCTAAAGACTTAAATCTCCATTTACCTATTTTTACAAACTTTATTATTACCAATGTTGCAACAATGCTTCACACTTATCTTTGAACATGTGTCATTTAGATTCATAAAATAGAAATGTGAACTCATAATAATAGCTTACTCCGTGGAGAATTTGGTAGAAAAAACAATTTTGAATGGAGGGAAAATTTTGGATTTGAATATCAATGGTAGTAAACTTCATGCTTTTGATACATTATGGCTAAACATGGGCATGCATGTTCTCTTTCCTATTGTAGCATGTGCTCGAGGTCAACAAGCAAGCTATAATGTTGAATGAGTGGGTTGTCTCTTCCTTCTAAATATGACATCTCAATAACTATATTAATTTGCTTCTAAAAATACCCAAAAACATCTATAGTGTGCAAATATCGTTCTTCATTGTAGTGGTCATGTTCATCATCATCCATATGTTTCTTTTTGCAACACAATCTAAATTTGGAGTCAAAATATCTAAATCACTTTTCAAAACTCATGCATCATTTCCTTCATCAACATATATATCGAAGCTTAAAAATCAGTGAAAATATCAATTTAAGGCATCAATACAAATATAAAACATGAAAACAATGGAGTCACCTTGTTGGTACTAAATCAACTGATCAAATCACAGAAGGAAAAATTGAAAATTGCTCGAATAAAGGAGATAAAGTCCTTTAGATGCAGATAGTTTTTGGAAGGTAGACGTGGATCGCTATAGGAGGTGTAGATTGATTGCTTTGGAAGAAAATGTTGTACTAGATCAACAATGCATAATGTTGAGGTGATCACAAGTTCTCAAATAGATCATAACATAAATGATGTTGCGATATGAACAAATTTTTACTCAATACTTTGTAGATTAAATATACAATAACACACACACAACAATCTCCACCTTATAGATTCATAATCCAATTTGTATAATGTTCCTAAAGAGCATATATATGTATTGTTGCACAATATATATGCATATGAAAGACATGATGTAATTATTCAAATAAAATAACAAATGCTTGTATATTCAACAAATTTTGTGTATATACAATCGATTCCACTTTGTGTAAGAGATTTTTTTTGCATCAATACAATCAAAGAGGTGCAAACTTTCTATTTTTTCAATTTTAGGCATAGAACCATGAACTAATTTGTAAATAAAATATTACCCTTTCCCTCTTGCTTGTCTGTGTCATTTCCATTACACCATATATTTGCATATTTTCTTCACAAGCTCTTTACATATCATAGCACTAGCATGTCTCCACTATAGGATACGCTTTCATGGATCACTACCATGAGAAGCTAAAATACCTCACCTTCCATGGGTCATTACCATGGGGATAAAATATTTTTCCTTCCATGGATTTCACTACCACAAAGACATTAAGCCCTTGAGGCTTAAGGAGATTTAATATCGTGTATCTAGTGTTTTTGGTTAATCTCTAACCACTTTGATTTGATTCCATGTACTCTCTCCCATAAGGTTCAAGGGAGTACCTTTCTCATTTAGTTTCTTACAACTACCCATCGTCACCCACTACCCATGCACCCCCTCCCCCCAAAACCCCCGCAAGGTATGCATGAGTATTTAGATTCATGGACCCAATTTTCAATTTTAAGATAACACGTAGAGTTGTAAAAATGTTGGTACTTTTCAATTCACAAGTCTATTACACTCATATCATTAAATGAACTCAATTTAACATCTTCTATTTATCAACTCAAAAAATGAAAAATCTCAAGGAAGAGGCACTTAAAATGGAAGCATAAGAAAAAGAGAGGCATACAATGGAAGTTCCAAAGGAAGAGGAAGATTCAATAATTCAATAAATCAAGAGTTTGGTCATTGTCATGTTCATAACCAAGGAAAATAAATAAATAATGAAGATCTCAAGATCTTCCTCATAGAAATAATCAATCAGGAAAAGGTGAATATATGACTCAAATAAATTGTAGAATATGTCTTCATATTGGAGATGTGGTAGAAAAGCGTAGAACACATAATTAAAATTTGAAACAAAGTCCAAATATAAACAACATTCTAAGTATAATGCTTCAACTTCAACTTAGTATGTAGATAATCAAGAGGATGATTTGTTATATATGTCGATAGTTAATTAAGTGATAAACTTTGCAAATTCAGTTGCTCCCACCAAGTTGATGAGAAAGGATTACGAAGATGATTGGTTACTAGATATAGGCGCTATTCAACATATTTACCACAGAAATTATTATTTTAGACATATATGGATATGGAACTTAATCCAATTTATCTATCAGATGATACAATCAACACTCCTTAAGGAGAAGGTTTAATCTACTTCCTTCTTCCATGATTTGAGAAGTATTACTTTCCAATGTTAGGTATGTTCTAAACTCTAAAATAATTTGTTTTCCATGGTCCCCATTACATAACAATTTCATAAAATATCATGGGAATATGGCTTGATCAAAATTAATTCAATCAATCACAATTTCAAAATGGTAATGAAGGGTTATGAAGATGGAAACTTTTGAGGATACAGTGCGTAACCTTTCATTCCGAACAAGATTTTGTAGCACCAATGGATTTACCCCTATATATTTAAAATTATTTAATTATAAATTTGAACATTTTAACTTTGAAAACTTGTTAAATTAAAATGAATAGATGGTTAAAACATCTCCTACTTTCAAAAAAGGAAACTACTAAGTGTGAAGCATGTATACTTGGCAAAGCAAAATACACATAATGTTACACAGTAATTTGTCATTGCCTTCATCCCAGTCTTCCTACTGTGTCATGAGTCCAAATCATTCATGCTCATGCTCTCTGATGTTGCCAAATGACCCACTTTGCCAAAGTTTCTGCATCATCGCGACTGTTGTCAAAATAAACGCGCTGATGAGCGCTGCAAAACAGACCATACACGCTGTCATCGCGGAAGTACACGTGATTCCCGCAATGGTCGGATTGCATGAGACAGCGCGACTGTTGCTCATATTTGATCGCGATGACATAACCTTCTCCGTTATGCAATATCGATGTCAGCGCTCCAGTACAGTTATGTACCCGCGATGATCCAGTCTGGGCGAGTTTGTTCTAACAGTCGGCCTTCCAGATGACTCCAGACCTGGTTGTTGGCCTTTTATATGTCGCCCTCCCTTCTCTGGCATGTCTGTTTCATCAATTGAGCCACCTTCCTTGGAGATAAGCTCATCTTCCCACCATTCATGGAGACTCCTTCTCCTATTTAAGCCTCCACCATTTCTATGAGCTGCTAGTTTGGAATTCTTAGTGTTTGGAGTGTTGTTGATAGTGTTGTGAGCTTGATAGGTAGCTGGTGTGACAATTGTGGGATTGTTAGAGAGCTTAAGGAAGGTTGTGAAGTGTTTTGATCTTGTGTAAACTTGTGAGTGAGAGAGTTTTGTCTTGGGAGATCTATCTTCAAGGGTGAATGCTTGAGGAACTTGATGGATGGACCCTCTTGAGAAGGATTTGACGTCAGAACTATGGTTGTATTCTTCTTTGTTTATCAATAATAGACGACTATCATTATGGTTCCACTCTTATTATCTTTGTAATGGTGATTGATTTATATCCTTTCTGACTGATATATAGTTGCATCTATTGCATTTTATGCTTGTGTTTGTATCGTTCTTTGCATGTGTAGGTGTCTATTCACGAGGATCATGGGGATTGTGACCAGCCAGAGCAAAGGAACGGGAGCGACGACTCTTCTACAAGTACTAGTGTTGGAATCCAGGTAAGCCTTCATAATCAGTCTTTAATTTGGAATTAGGAACCTGCGTGTTAGCGTTGTTTGATTGTTGCTAGACCCTATTTGGGCTAGTAGGGATCACCTCTGTCTGCAGAGGGGATTTACCTCCACAACAATTTGGCGACTCCGCTGGGGAGTTTACCTTGTTGTTTGATTTGTAAACTTTAGACGGAGCCTGAAGCACGGCCAGATAGCCTTCGAAACGCTATTTCTCTGCATTAGCGAAGTAGATCAACGCCACTTCAGTCAATCTCCAGTTTGGTTTACGGACTAAACAGCTTGGAGCTAGCTTTTGTCCCTTTTTGTTCATTCTTCCCTTGAGTTTTGCTTTGGTCTCTTTTCAAAATTTGGGGATTAGTTCTTTGTTTCTTGGTTTCCTGGTTTGGTCCGGGAGATGCCTTGTTTGTTTAAAGATTGACTGTCTTGGTTTGGGAGTTTTTGGCTTGATTGTGGTTGTTTTTGAACATCATCGCGGTTTATAATTAAACAGTCACGCTGTCGTTGTGCACCCCTTTCTGTGATCTCTTGTTCATCGCGTTAATACACCTAACAGTCGCGACGGTTCTGTAAATTGGACCATCGCGGGTAAGGCGTGTACTTTCGCGCTGACATCGCATTGTTGCTACGTGTAGTTCTTTATCAGCGCATTGTTGTTGTGTATCACCCGCGCTGATTCCTGTAGAATTGAATTTCTTCAATTCTGCCTCCTGAACCTGTTGGTCTTGCTATCCCCTGTTGTTCTCACTTGGTTTATGACTTGTTCTTCACTGTCTGGAGGTTGAAGCACTCTCTTGTGAGTTTTGTTGAGCGAATCTTGCCTTTTTGCTTTGTGACCTAGTTTTATTATTCCAAGTTTGTTGGATCAGCTTTGCTTGGTTACTTGTTTGAAAAGGTTCGTTTACTGCTTGCTATTGGTTTGATTGAGCCTTCCTCTTTGCTTGCTTTTGGTTGATTGTTTAAGTGATCGTTGTTGAACCAATCTTGACATTGTTTCGATTTCTTTTCACTACCCGGACACAGATCACAGTTGTTTGGGGTCAACCGGTTTTCCACATTTGTTTGTTATCATTTCTCAAAGTTTGTTTAATGCACTTTGCCATCAACAAAAGAAAAAATCTCTTTGCTTTGTATTAGTTAATGAGAATTAGAAGCTTTTCATTTTGATTAGTGATTAGTGATCTCAAAGAAAAGTTTGTTAATTTCCATTGGCTGCATTAGGGAAGTTATTTGTTGTTTTGTGATCATTTCGTTCGCGTGAAAGTCCTCAAACCCTCTCGTAACTAGCATTCATCGAATGAAATTACATATTTTGGCATATAGTTTGCATTTAGTGAATTTTGAGAGATTACATAAGGTAAGGCCTGAAAACTAAAACCTAATACAAGATCAACCTTAAAATGAACTGAATGAACCTAAAAACGCATTGGAACATAACGCACACTGTTTAGAGGTCTAGGCTAGAGACGTGCTTCGGCGTCGTTAAACCTAGTCACTTTTGTTTCACTCAAGGTTGGATGATTCCTCCTTCTGTGACTCAATAGTGGTCTAGCACGGATTTGAGCTCCCACGTACCGTCGAGTATATGGGGAGACCCCACTAGGTTATCATCCTTTATCCATAGGAAGCCGTGTCTGCCGCCTTACAAGTCGTAATGCACCAAACACAGCATTCGAGAAGATTGACTGTCGTACGGAAAGTCCTTGGTTTTCGTATGACTGCCAAAGTGTATATGCAGTTTTACGGATTTGTTTGGTAAACCCTTTTGCCTAGCTCTCCAGAGTAGTCACTTTCGTTCCTTTTCGGACTCCCTAAAAGAAAAGGTCCATCTGAGCACTTGTCACTCCAGGCTCATTAAACATTCGAAGGCGACTAGAGTCATCTTTTTGTCCTTTTCTCGACTCTTAAAAAATGAAAAGGTCAAGTTATGTCCTTGCGTCTTAAAATTTATTCGGCCACGATTAACATTTACCTGGTTAGATCTTGTTTGTGTTAGTTTGAGTAGGGTCCTTTCTCGTTAGTTTCCCTAGGATTTTTGAAGTTTGTCATCCTGGCGGAATCATCGATCCCGTCTCCCATTCCAAGTGACCAAGGGTCTCCTTATTCTGTTGCTCCTGAGGTATCGGTTGTGAGTGATACTCTCCCTATTATTCCGAGTATCCAACCGATTAACTCTCGCGCCCCAGACGACGAGGCTTACGAACTTCACTGGAACCCCATTTGGGAGCCTTACGAAGACGATATTCCTTTTACCCCTACTGGTGTTTCGACCCCAATGTCTTCCTCTGACATGGATGACACATCTCCTAGAGCGAGTGAGACACCTGTTTTGTCAAGTATCGAAACTCCTATCCCGGCACATCCCCGGTACCCTCACGCTATAAGTCTTTGAGGGATAATATGGGTACTAGGAACCCCTCTTCAGGTACCATGTGGGATCACCACATCACTCCCACTACGGGATCTTTTATTCCACAAGTTCACAATACACCCGTCACTTCAGTTCCAACTGTTCTGACTGTTTGTGTAGCGTATTCAACACCGGTTGTTAGTGTCGTTACGACATCTTCGGCTGTGACTACTGTTGCTGGTCCGTCTCACGACCTAGTAAGTAGTAGCCAGCCGGCACATACACCCAGAGTTGTTCATCCTGCACAAAGTGCCCCGCCTTCTTCTGGTCCCACTCCAGCAGGGGGGGCATATGATCGATATTTGCAAGCTGTCCAGGATCCGAGCTCGCAAGGTCCGTTCTATTACTATGATTCCACAGGTCAGTACCTTTATCTTTCCAGGCCCTTGCCATCTCAGCCTGTTATTGAGGTCTCGGTGCCATTATCCGTTGCTTGGGGCACCACCACTTATCATGGTGGCCAAGCAATGCCTGCACAACCTCAGGGACCGCCTAACCAAGGCCAGTCGTCTTACGTGCAAACCCCCCAAGGGTAGCAGTATTACGGCTAGTCTCACCCAGGGCAACTTGGGGGCCCACAAGGAAAACCCTTTCAGGAACAACCTTCGGCCTCTCGTGGTCCATCCTTTACTTATTTAGCTCAACCTTTTGGTAATCCGGGGCAACCTGGTGTTCAGCAAGGTTACCCATCTGGGCAACCGGGACAACCTTACATCCAACAAGGTCAACCTGGTGTCCAGCAAGGTTATCCATCTGGACAAGCAGGACAACCTTATATGCAACAAGGACAACCTGGAATCCAGAAAGGGTACCCTTCTGGGCAAGGTGGTCAGCCTTACGTGCAGCAAGGCCAACCCATTGCCCAGCTTAGTCATCCATCTGGACAAGTTGGTCGACCTCAGGGTCAACCAGCCATACAGCCCGCTCAGCCATTTATTTCGCAAGGAAAACCCTCGGTTGTACAAGGAAAACCTAGCACCCAGCAAGCTCAACCTTCTAGGCAAGTGGGTCCATCCCAAATCCAACCAGGGCAACCTTCCGGCCAGGTGGCCCAATCTCCATCCTTTCAAGGACATCCTTCTGGGCCCCAGACTCAAACTAGTCTTCAGATGCATGGTGGGTTTCAATCCCAACCTTCTTACCAAGCGCAGCCTGGTCCCCAGGCTCAGTATGGAGCTTAGCAACTGTATGGTTTCCAGCAACCCCAGGGGCAAGCTCAATTGGCCCCGTACCAAAATTATCAACAAATGCAGGTCACTCCTTATCAGAATTACCAACAACAATATGTTGCTCCTACAGGTCAAGTTGGTAACCAATGGGGTGTTGGGGGGCAGATCCAGAGTCAACCGTCCGGTTATGGATACAACCCCTATGGACAGAATCCCTACGGACAGAACCCTTATGGGCCAGGCCCGTCCAGACAAAGTCCATGGGGGCAACCACCGCCTGGTTGGAACTCTGGTATTACCTCTTATCCACGGCCACAGATGTCCTTCAATCCTCAGTTACCTTTCTTAGCAACATTGGAACTGCCAGATGTGTCCAAATTGACTAATGATCCTATTCTTCATAATCCATACTGGCCACCAGTTCCAACCAAGATACCCGGTGATTGTCCCAAATTCGATGGCAAAGTTGGAGAAGACCCTCAAGCCCACATTATGACTTATCACCTTTGGTGTTCGTCAAATTCATGGCTTGATGATTCCATCCGACTTCGCCTTTTCCAAAGGACTCTCATCGGCTCGGCTGCTAAGTGGTACATTGAGTTGAATTACGGATCCTTTCAAGATTTCAACTCGTTGGCAATGGAATTTCTAACTCACTTTCAGTTGCCCATTCGGTATGAGACGGGAACGCATCTCCTCACATCTCTTAAACAGGACACGGCCATGCACATATCCGATCATATACATGAATGGAGACGGTGTCGTCATTTGATCAAGTTCTGGATTCCTGATCAGCTCCTGACCGATTGGTTTACAACCTCCTTTGTCCCTGCAATCGCGCGAGACATTGCTATGGGAGCTTGTGTAACTGAAGAGAAATCTATTGCGCATTCTCAGTACCTCGACTTAGTTTATTCTCAGTCAGGTACCTTATATGATTATTTGCTTGATGCCCGGAGACCCAGAACATCCAAAGCTCCGCCAAAGCCATCTGTTGATGGTGTTATTGGCTCTGTAAATACATCTTCAAAGAAATCATCCACAAACCCTGGGAAGCAAAAATCGAATGCTTCAAACGAAAACACTTCTCAGGGTGTATCTAATTCTGGAAATACTTCTGAGGTCAACGTCGTCCACTCCACCACGACGAATAAAGCCTAGAAAGGAAAGAAGAATGGGAAAGCGAAGAATAAATCTGAGCAGCCCAGACAGGATTCCCCTAAACCTCCACTCGAGGAAGGAGCCAAACGTAAGCCCAAGTATCCTTGTCTTATCTGTGACGAGGATCACTATACCAAAGACTGCCTGAGGTGGTCTGAGGTTAGTCGATTGTTGAAAGGTGCTCCCGAGACTCCTGTTGTGCTCAAAGAACCTTTCCCCTCACAACAAACTCAAATGGTAGCTGATCCATCACAACCCTCTTCTTCATTTGGCTCTCAAGTATTTATGGCTGGGATGATCCCCGTCCACATCAGTACTTGGGCAAAAGAATATCCGTCGCATGCCGGGAAAGAGCCTAAGGTCCCCTCCAGCACTCCTTCGTCCAGTTCTGATCCACTCCATATCGAGAGACCTAGCACTGAGACACCCATCCGACCCCCTCCAAAAGGTGTACTCTGGAAATCTTCTTACAACCCTAATGCTCGTGCTGCCCAGCACTACAGCATCGTTGAGGACTTAGCTCAGGCTCCATCTGCTATGTCCACCCTAGAAGTGCTCCAGAGCTGCCCCTCCCAGAGGAAGTCCTTGCTATCGGCCATCGGTGGCATAGACCCGGCCGACTCGGATCTGATTACTTTTGACCTCGAAGGCCATACGCCGAGACTGCCTCACCAAATCGCCTTCCTCATACAGGTCATTATCAACACCAAAACGATTCATCGTACAGTCATTGATGAAGGTGCTTCAACTTGCATCATGTCTGTTGCCTGTTGGAAGGCTATTGGTTCTCCGACGCTGAGCCAGTCTCCTACAACCTTGGAAGCCTTTGACGGAAGAGAGTCTCGTCCTTATGGTATACTCCAACGTTTGCCCATTTCTTTGGAAGGGAAGATGGTCGAAGTGGAAGTTGAAGTTGTTGATGCTAATCTTACCTACAACCTCCTCCTCGGACGTAGCTGGACATACGCCATGCAAGCCGTGGCTTCGTCTCTTTTTCATGTCATTCATTTCCCTCATCAGGGGAAGCTTGTCACAGTAGACCAGCTCTCCTTCTTCGCCTCCTCCTCCAAAGGCAACATGCCTTTTGTGGAGCATACCTCCAAATCATGTGAGGGTGTGGGAGCCGGACTTTTTAAAGATCCTGCCCTGATGGGTGTCTTTTCCCTCCCACCTCCTAATCTCGCTCCTATTAATATGATTTCCATGCGCTCTAATCCGTGGGTTCTTCCCCCGCTAATCAGATAGAATCCTGGGGCGATATGATGCCGTTGAGTCCTGTCGAGCTCAACTACGTCGAAATCGTTGCTGCATCGGCTCCCCCTCCTGAACCTGCTCCTTCGAGCAGGGCTCCCGACTCGTATGTTCATTCCCCTTGGCTTGGAGATGACGCTACTTCGGATCCTTTAAAGGAAATATTTCCTTCCGATGAAGCCATTATCGAGACCATGTCTCTCGAGGAACCTCCTTGGTCTGACCATCACCATCGTTCCTCGTTTCTCCCTGCCCATCAGGAAATGATCACCTGTCTCGAGCGGTTTGCTCCTTGTCTCCCATCTCAACCCCTTCAAACACCTATCCAAGTTTATCAAGTGTCCTCTGAAGGAAATATGGGAAACATCACGCAAACCCAACCCATCGACATCTCTGCGAAACCAGGGATTGTCGAGCACATTCACATTGGAGTCACTTGCACTCCGGAGGAAATTCAGCTCTATACCGACCTTTTTCGCGAATTTCGTGATGTCTTCGCTTGGTCCTATGAAGAAATGCCTGGCATTGACCCTAGCATAGTGGTGCATGAGATACCTATGTATCTGGGTGCTAAGCTTGTTCACCAACGTCTACGCCCCATGCACCCCTGAAAGCCTGCAGCCATTAAAGTAGAAGTTGAAAAGCTTCTCAAGGCTGGTTTTATTTACCCCATTCCACTCACGGATTGGGTTTCCAATATCATCCCTGTGAACAAAAAACAGGGTACCATTCGAGTCTGTGTTGATTACCGTGACATTAACCGGGCCTGTCCTAAGGATAACTTCCCCACACCCTTCATTGATCAGCTCATTGATGAGTGTGCGGGGAGTGAAATGTATTCATTTATGGATGGTTTTTCTGGGTATAACCAGATCAATATTGCACCCGCTGATCAGCATAAGACTGCCTTTATCTGTCCTTGGGGTACTTTTGCTTACAAAAAGCTCCCTTTCGGTTTGAATAACGTCGTTGTTACCTTCCAACGTGCAAAGTCCTATGCTTTTCATGACATCCGTCACATTGTACAACCGTACCTGGATGATCTACCAGCTCATTCAGTCAAACGCCAGGACCACCCCACCCATATTCGTGAAATCTTTCTCCGTTGTCGACACTACCGCATCAGGCTTAATCCTCATAAATGTGTCTTCTGCATTGAATCAAGCAGACTGCTCGAGTTTATCGTCTCCCGAGAGGGCATCCGTTTGAATCCCCTTAAAGTCGAAGCTATTATGAATCTTCCTCCTCCTGCTTCTTTGCAGTAATTGCAGAGCTTGCAGGGAAAAGCAAATTTCTTAAGACGATTCGTTCCGAACTATGCCGAAGTGGCTAAAGGCTTTACACGGTTATTGAAGCGAGATACCCCTTTTCATTGGGATGCTATCGCTCAAGAGTCTTTCGAGCATCTCAAGGGTCTCCTTGTTTCTGCTCCATTATTGCGTCCTCCCAATTACCATCGTGATTATACTCTGTATTTGGCCGCTGCCGATACCACTATCGACATGGTTCTCATCCAAGACGACGATGATGACACTGAGCATGTCATATATTACCTCAGCCGCAACCTTTTAGACATGGAAACTCGATATGCTTACGTCGAGAAGTTGGCATTGGCCGCCGTTTGTGCCGTCCAACGTTTCCGGCATTATATCTTGTTGTGTACTACGACCGTGATTTCTGATTGCAACCCGATGACGTACATTTTGTCACGTCAGTTGCTGGGGGGCAAATACTCAAAGTGGATCGTCATCCTCCAAGAGTTTGACTTGGAATTCACCACTGCCAAGTCTAAGAAGTCCCTGGTCTTTGCTGAGTTACTTTTCTCTTTTCCATCTCCTACCGCACCCTCTCACTCAGAGGACCATATCCCGGACGAAACTCTATTCCTAATCAGCACCCTCGATCCCTGGTACGGGGATATCATTGTATATCTGCAGACGTCCTCTTTCCGTCCCGCTGTGTCCAAGGATGCTCGGCGACGGATCCATCATCAGTCTCAGCCCTACCGTATTATCGGGGACACCCTGTACCGTCTCGGCGCTGACTCCGTCCTCCGCCGATGTCTAACTCTCGAGGAAGCTGAGCGAGTCCTGAATGACTGCCATTCTGGCGCCTGTGGTGGTCACATGTCCGGATATGCCACGGCTCAAAAAATCCTCTGTGCCGGTTATTTCTGGCCCTCCATCTTTAAGGATTGCATTCTTGCCGTCCGCTCCTGTCACGAGTGCTAGATATACCAGCGGAAGATGCGTGCCCCTCCAGCTCCATTGCACCCTGTTGTCACCGTTGGCCCTTTTGCAAAATGGGGCATTGATTATACGACCTGTTGTTGAGCCTCGAACCTGCACCTTCCTATACACCCTCTCAGCCTTCTTTTTCCACTCATTTCATCCACCACGTTGATTAAATCATTGTATTTTAGTTTAAAAACGAGCTTTTGACATGGTTTTCTAACTACGCTGATGACTGTTGTTTGGTTTAGAATTTTGTTCAGACAGCTGCGGAAGCTTCTCAGTTTTCGGAGCCGACACAGGTTTCCGCAGCCGACCCAGGTTTCTGCAGCCAGCACAGGATTCCGCAGTCGTTTTGTCAAACACCATGCTACAGGTGTCCTTTGAAGAAATGAGCCACATGGGCAAGTTACAGGAGTCAAGGACATGGAACGCGTCCCTCCAGATCATCCAGCACGGCCATAAAATCTCGCGGTCAAACAAGGGGCAAAGGATAGTCAACAAAAGTGTTCAGCGGTGGCACGGCTCTGTGTAGCTCTGTTTTGGAGCACGTGAAGCTACGTGGCACAATCCTTAGCCACGAAGACATCCTGATAGGGTGAATCCAACAGCCATAGCTCTCAGATTTAATAAACATGATGACAGTTACCTAGATCCGGGCTGAAGAGGATTTACGTGTCTCTGGCAGCGTGGTTAATAGCGTAGATTTAGTTAATCTGTTTAGCTTTCTTTCCTTATAAATAACGCGTCCATGAACGCTGTAAAAGTTAATCTTTTTGTAATGTAATCTGAAGCTGTTGTATTTCCCCACTGCACTTTTACGTTGCTGTTTAATATATGAGAAGACTGGTTTAAACTTAAGCTTGTAGTTGTTCGTTGAATCGGTAGAAGTGGCAGAGGGCCCCTGCTCACTAAAGCCTTGTACAGTTGTCTTTTAACTCTTGCATTACTTTTTCCTGTTCATGTATATTAGTTGTACAGTTGTCATTTAAATGCTGCGTTTTATTTCATCATGTATATTAGCTGTACATAACAAAGCTTTTTGATTTCTGTTGATTTACATTTTCATTACTGCTCTTTTATGGTTACAACTGATCAGTGTTTTCTGCAGGTTTCCTTAGGCAGCCCGGGGCAATTTTTCACCTTTCTTTTTATCACTATTGGCATACGAGATCATCTTGTCTTTGTCGCTGACTCTTGTTTTCTGAAGTTTGATTTCCAGTACTGTAATTTCCTTAAGTTGTACATTTATTTTCTGCTCTTAGAAATCATGCTATTCATCTGTTAACGATTTCTTTCTATAATCAAATAACTTTATTAGGAACCAGAATATCACTCATTATAGCTTGATTTAGTTTGCTTTAGATCTCACATTGCTTGACTTGTTCATGACTATTTCTCACAGGGTAAATTAAGCTGAAAGGCAAAAGGTCAAGAAAGTTAAAGCAGTGTGATTAGCTTCTTTTATGCAGTTTAACTTCTTTTAGATTTCACATTGCTTAACATTTCATGATATCTTTTCACAAGGAAGATTGAGTTGAAAAGTTGAAATAGTGTGGATTAGTTGTTCTTACTTTTAATTGAATTTAGTGTAGATTTCACTTTCATTTCCATTCAGCAACAAAGATATTGGGCCGATGTCATTAGTTCATTGTTTGATGTCTTTATTTCTTTTCAAGAATTGATTTCATTGCAGTTATTTTAAAGCTTTCTTTCTTTTAAGTTTTGAAAAACCACTTAGAGATAACTATAATCATCCATATTTCACTTGCTTTATCACCTTTTCATCATCTCACATTAGGGAAAGATAAATCCAAAACAAACTTAAAAAAAAACTAAAAACGACAAAAGACTAAGGAAATGGTTATCTAGTACATATAGTACACTTCACTTCGTCAGTTTACGAACCCCGGGTTGACATTATAAATAGCAATTTAGATCACACTAAATTGGCCAAACATTTTGGCGTCGTTGCCGGGGAAGTGAAATTAGGTAGCCAAATTCTTAAAAAAAAAAAAACAAGAAAATTTCAAGGAAGGAAAATTGATAACCTCTCAAAGTATGCTCTCCTCTTGCACTTAGTGTGATCTGGAGGATCAGAAAAAAGAAAGTTATTGGTTTAATAGTTTCTTGAGTATGCTCTCTTCTTGCACCTAGAGTGACCTGGAAGATCAGAAAGAGAATTATTACCCCGACTTGAAGAAAAATAAAAAAAAATGACATGCATAGAGCAAGAGATTCTAGGGGAAGGTTTTTAGCTAGAGCCAAGAGTTTGATTTTTACAAGTCCATCTACTTCAAGGAATAGACAAGGGACACCTCCATCATCTCCAACTTACACTCCTAGCCCTAGGATTCCTGGAATTCAAGAGGCAGGAGTCGACTCTCCCACACCTTCCATCGAATCTGAATTAGAAAGAGATCCTTTCCTTCCTTCTACAGAAAGACAAATTGTAATTGAAGAAGTAGAATCATCTGAAGAAGAAGAGGGAGAAATTCCTTCTCGTTCACCCTTAGTAGAAGAACCAGAAGACTCTGAAGTCTCCAGGGAAACTACCATGACAGAGGAAGGAGCAACTGGATTTGGTAGAGGTAGAGGTAGAGGAGGAGGAGGAGGAAACAATGGAGGAGGTAGAGGTAACATTGGGGGAAATAGGGATGGAGATAACTCATTCGGATTTCCTATAGTCGATGAGGACTCCCGAGCCACAATGAAAAACATCTCACCATCTGTCCTCCCAAACTTCCATGGGTTAAGGAATGAGGACCCTGAAAAATTTCTATTTGAGTTTGAAGTCGTGTGTCGAACTTATGATTATCTGGAAGACTCTCAAAAACTCAAACTGTTTCCTTCAACATTGAAAGGAGCAGCCTTGAAATGGTTCATGGGATTACTCACTCAATCCATTAGGTCTTGGAATGATATGAAACAAACATTTTTGGATAGGTACCTGGACTATTGTATGCCCACCAATCACAAGGTTGAGGTATTCAAAATGGTGCAAAGAGAAGATGAAAACTTGGAGGATTTACTTGAAAGATTTCAATACAACTTGAAAAGAGCAAAAATGAGTAACTTAGATGAGGAGACCTTGAAAGCCCTTCTATTAAAAGCCGTTAGAGATGAATGGATAGATAGTTTGAACATGATGGGAAAAGGAGACATATCTCAACTTCCACTTCATGATATAGCAGAGCTATGTGTCCATCTCTCAAGGGGGAAATCTAAAACTCAAAAAGGGCCTAGAGATCCTTCTCTCATCAGAGCAAACAAATCTGCAACTGGATCAGTAAGTAGGGCTGAGATTGGCAACATGCTTGATGAATTCAAAACTGACATCTTAGGGAGTCTCAGTGAGCAACTAGACACCCTTAAGATTCACAATAAGCAGAAAGCAGAAGCTGAGGCTTTGGCCATCTTTTTCCCAAAGTGTAGGAAGAAACATGCTCTAAGGGAATGTCCCTTGGATGCAAAAGTTGTAGAAACATGTGTAATTTGTTCAGAGAGTCATAAGACCAAGGATTGTCCTTCAATTCCTGGGCTCAAAGCTGTCTTTCAAGAAGATCCAAATACAATCGAATCTCTCTGTTTTGTTGCAAGGAGACCTTGGCAGGGGCAACAAAATCAAGGATTTAGCAACTCTATGAACTTTCAAAACCCACCAAATTGGAATCCTTGGCAACAACCTTGGTCCCAACCTCAAAATCCTTTTCAATCATGGGTACAAGGTATGCAAAATCCTTATGGGAGATTTGCTCAATTTTACCAATATCCTCCATATTTTCAAAACCAACAAGCTCCACAACTTCCAAATCAAAATCCACAACTATCATTGCCATTTCCACAACAACAACAACCTTCTCAACAGAATCCAAATTCTCAACTCTTGCTTCCATTCCAACAAAAGTCAAATCAACTTCCTTCTCAGGCATTGCCAAACCCCAATAATAAAAACCCTCAAAATGCTTACATGATGGAAGGTCAACAATTTCCTACCTATATGATTATTCCTCTCAATGAAGTACAACTCAGATCAGGTAGAGTCTTAGATAAGCCTTCTATAAATGCTCAAAAGAAAAGCATTTTTGAGGAAGATTCTCTTGAAGCCAATAAGGGTTCTGAAGCATCTTTTCAAAACCCAAACACTCAAAAAGAAAAAGAAAAAGAGTTAACCCCCACAACTCCCATAGTTGAGCAACCTGCAACTTTATCCACACCTCCTTTTCCTGAAAGATTACAAATTGACAAAGGAGTGGAAAAACAAATTTGGTTGCCTGACTATAATTTTCTAGATGAATTGAAGAATGTCTGTATCAAGATTCCCTTGTTACAAGCCATTAAAGAGATTCCTATTCTAGCAAAAATAATAAAGGAGTTGAGTCTTAAAAGACCAGGAAGAAAACCAAGAGATACAAGAAGAATCCACCTGGTAGGGAAAATTGCAGATATCATGATGGGAAAAATTACTATGCAGAAATATGTAGATCCCGGTAGTCCAATTGTCAAAACACATATCAATGGGGTAGAAATACCAAATACTTTGATTGATTTATGGGCTGCTATCAACATCATGAGTAGACAGACTATGGAACAGCTAAAACTTCCTAATCTTCTTTTTACACCTACTTTATTGAAACTTGCAAATCGATCAATTATTAAACCAGATGGTGTATTAGAAGACATTCCAGTCTCCTTAGACTCTTGGGAATATCCAGTGGATTTCATGATTTTAACTCCCAAGAGTAATCTAGGAGGACATCCTCTTATTTTAGGAAGACCTTGGCTAGCCACAGCTGATGCTTTCATAAGTTGTAGGTCTGGGGATATGTATATTTCTGATGGTAATTCGACAAAGAAGTTCAATCTGTATCCTCCAGCAAAAGAAATTACAGAAATAGGAGATAATGAGTGGGTTGATGATGAAGATACTATACAACCTGTCTTTACCATTTCTGAGATTAGTGAAGATAGTCAAATTCTGAACACATTAGAAAAATTTGAACCATCTTCAGAATATGACCACACACAATTTCAATTGGATTCTGACATTGAGTGTCTATCATCTAGACAAATGTCTCTTTTCTCTATGGAAGAATTTGGTAGTTCTGCCATTGAGATTTTTCCAGGAAAAACATTGAATATCAACAAAAACTTAAAAAAATCACAACAGGAAGAGCTAACCAAAATCTTGCAAAAACATTCTACTGCATTTGCATGGGAGTATACCGACATGAAAGGTATTGACCCTAAGACTTGCATTCATCACATCTACATTGAGGAAAACAGTAGACCAATCAGACAACCTCAAAGAAGGATGAATCCAAACCTTAGGGAGATAGTGAAAGAAGAACTCCAAAAGTTACTTAATGTAAACTTCATTTACCCCATTTCAGATAGCCGGTGGGTTTCTCCTTTGGTTATAGTACCTAAAAAGAATGGTAAATGGAGGGTTTGCATTGATTACATGGAATTGAACAAAGCAACTTTGAAGGATCACTTTCCTTTACCCTTTATTGATCAGGTATTAGATACTTTAGCAGGCAAAAAGTATTTCTCATTTTTGGATGGTTTTAGTGGTTACAATCAGATTCAGGTAGCACCTGAAGATCAGGACAAGACCACATTTACCTGTCCATGGGGAACTTTTGCTTACCGAGTACTTCCTTTTGGATTATGTAATGCACCCGCAACATTTCAAAGGGCAGTACTATGAATCTTTTCTGATCTAATTCATGATTGTGTAGAGGTCTATATGGATGATTTTACAGTTTATGGTAATTCATTTGAAGAGGCATTAGAAAATTTGGAAAAAGTCCTTATAAGATGTAAAGAAACAAATCTTTCATTAAGTCATGAAAAATGTTTTATGATGTTTACTGAAGGGATTGTTTTAGGACATCATATTTCAGGAGATGGGATTAAAGTTGATAGATCAAAAGTTGAAGTCATCTCCAAGTTACCTATTCCAAATTGTCAAAAAGATCTTAGAAGTTTTCTTGGATTTACTGGATATTATAGAAGATTTATTGAAAACTTCACCAAAATAGCATCTCCACTCTTCAAATTACTTACAAAAGACTATGAATTCAAGTGGGATCCTGACTGTCAATCTGCATTTGAAACTTTGAAAACAAGAATATCTGAAGCACCCATTTTGAGATGGCCAAATTGGAAACTTCCTTTCCATATTTCTACAAATGCTTCAGATACAGCTCTAGGAGCTGTGTTGGGTCAAAAGGATTTAGTTCCTTATGCCATTTACTACACCAGTAAAAATTTGACTCCTACTGAGTTAAATTATACTGTGACCGAAAAAGAGTTCTTAGCTGTTGTTCATGCAATCAACAAGTTTAGACACTATATAATTGGCTATGAAACTTTTGTCCATACTGATCATTCTGCAATTAGATATCTCATGAACAAACCTGTTACTAATGGCAGAGTTACAAGATGGCTTTTACTTTTACAAGAATTCAATATTACTGTGTTAGATAGACCAGGGAAACAAAATACAGTAGCTGATTTCTTGTCTAGAATCCAAAATACTAACGAAGATTCTCCTGTAGAGGATAAGTTTCCATATGAATATTTGTTTGCAGTAAATACTAAAACTCCTTGGTATGCAGATATTGCTAACTATTTGGTTACATGGAAGCTACCTCCACACTTATTTCCTAATGAGAAAAGGAAAATTATTCAGGAGAGTTCAAATTATTCATGGATTTCTAATGAATTGTTTAAAACAGGGCTAGATTGTGTGATCAGAAGATGTGTTCGGGAAGATGAAATGCCTGACATCCTTAAGGCATGTCATGATGAACCATGCGGTGGACACTTTGCTGACAAGAGGACGGCCTATAAAATCCTTTCTTTAGGATATTATTGGCCTTCTTTCTTCAAAGATGCAAAACAATATGTTAGAAGGTGTGACAGCTGCCAAAGAGTTGGGAGACCAACTCTTTCAAATGAAATGCCATTACAGCCACAGGTACTCATCGAACTCTTTGAAAAATGGGTTTTAGATTTCATTGGACCTATTAATCCACCATCTAGACAAAAGAAATATATATTGGTTTGCATTGATTATGTCACTAAATGGGTAGAAGCCAAGGCATTGCCTTCTGCCACTGAAAATTCAGTTGTTCAATTTCTTTTTGAGGATATTTTTACTCATTTTGGTGTCCCAAGAGAAATTGTGATAGATCAGGGAAGTCAATTTACATCTAACTTGATGGAGAAGCTGATGGAAGAATACAAAATCAAGCACAGAAAATCTACTCCGTACCATCCGCAAGCAAATGGTCAAGTGGAATCTACAAACAAAGTTCTTGAGAGCATCATCACCAAAACTGTTCATCTCCACAGAAGAGATTGGGCAGAAAGGCTTCCTGAAGCCTTATGGGCCTATAGAACTACATGGAGGAACACATCAGGACATTCTCCCTATGAACTTGTTTATGGGAAAGAAGTCCTGCTCCCCATTGAGTTTCAAGTCAAGACTTTCAAGATGGCAGTTCAGTTGGGGATGAATCTATCAGAAGCCCAAAAGCACATAATGGAGCAACTGAATGAGCTAGATGAAATAAGACAAGATGCAATTTTAAGGACTGATCTAGTTCATCACCAAAGAACTAAGTGGCATGACAGATATATCAAAGAGAAAAAGTTTCAAAAGGGAGATTGGGCGTTACTGTTTGATTCCAAGTTTAAAGACTTCAAAGGAAAATTTCAGACTCATTGGCTTGGACCATATGATATTGACGAAGTCTTTAGCAATGGAGCAGTTCGAGTCAAGACCATTGATGAGTTTCAAACTCCTCTCATTGTGAATGGCCACCGATTGAGAATTTATCATAAGCCACTCTCAAAAGAGGACTTTGTCAAAATGTTTCAAGAAAATTCTGCAATGAGGCTGGTGGAGAGGAATCCTTCTCCTCCATCAGCCTAGTCTTTATTTCTTTCAGTTGAAAAAAAAAAATCTTTTGTATAAGCCTGAAAACCAATCATAGATTGGCAGTCTTATACAGAAAATGTAGAGTGAAAATCAGGGGCACCTGACACTCTATATTTTCCAAAAAAAATCTCTCTTTCTTCCCATCTTCACTCCACCTCACTTGTCATTTCACTTCACCTCCATCTCATTTTCATCTCCATTCCACTTCACTCCACTTCATTTCCATCTCATTCCACTCATTTCATTTCATTCCATCAATAAAAGTCCCTCTCAGGACTATTTTATTTAGTTAGTTCTTCTCTAACTATCTTTGTGCAGTTAAAGGGGTGTTATCTTAGTTTCCGCAACTAGAAACTGTTTCTGCAGCTAGAACCAGTTTCCGCAACCATAAACGATTTCCGCAGCCAGCATCACTCTGTCTTTACAGCCGGCATCACTCTGTTTTCAAAAAAATCACAGTCAAAGGTTAGTGTCATCATCACCAAGTGCAGCAAAGACATGGGGCATCTTCAAGATCAAAGAACAACCATGGGTCAGAAGCCTTAATCAAGAAATGATAAACTTCCAAAGGTATGATCAAAAATCTCTACCAAATAACAATTCAATGTCATTATTATGCATAGTTATTTAAACCATGGCAAGTTCCACTAAATGCAATGATTTGATACGACAAGCCCCATACCACTCCTCTTCCACGATGTCATTCCATACACACCTTATTCATTTCTAACGGTCCCATGATCATTCTAAATTTATGGACTGCTCTCCCATTTATTGGCCGTACTTTGAGACGTGACCTACTGTACTACGGCTCTCCTTCACCATAATTTCTGCAGCCGTCTGCTGAGACGTGTGCGCAAGTCATCCGATTCAAAAGGACTCAGCCGTTATTCCGCCCATTTATCACTTCACTCACGCATGCATTCGATGTTAAACTCGTTACTGTTGCTTACCCTTTACTCCCTCGGTACTCATACCATTCCCTGTTCTCCATTTCCGCTGCATCCACTACAGCTTGCTCCAAACCCTGGCTACAGTCACCACATACATCCTGAACTTCGATTACGGCTACTCCAGTTACCCTAAGAATCCCGTAATCAACCCATTTTTTTCCTGAACCTTCATACGCAGTAGAATTTTCAGTCGGAATTTAAAGCCGAGAATGGGAAAACTACTAAGAGTTGAAACGGAGGGACCAAAATACCTGGAGGGTTATCCTCAAACGAAGGAGTCGTTGAAGAAAGCAAGGTGGCTCAGATTCATTCAAAAGTTTAGGGGCTATAACAAAGAAGTGACTAAAGCCTTTGCGCGGTCCTTTAATGGACATGCAGTGGAGATAGGAGACTTAAAATTTACAGTGACCGAGGCCACAATAGCAGCTGCAACAAGTCTCCCACAAGAAGGCGAAAGGTGGTTCAAAAACAGAAGTGTGGACGATCAAGGATGGAGAATCATGCTCCAAAACCCAGGTATGGATACCTCTGTATTTACCAAAGGAATCCTTGTGCATGCAATAAAAGAAGAATGGTCCACTCTGTTATTACTTATCCAGAAATTTATCACATGCGAGGGTCATTTTGGTACCATGTACATGTATCATGCCAGGCTAATGATGAATTTTATGGAAGGTTATACCCTTAATTTGCCTTATTTTCTGTTATCAAGCTTGAATAAAATGAGCTCTACTGTTCAAAAACACGTAGGCAGTATTGAACCCCATCTTTACCATCACGGGTTCATAAAAATCCTTATTGAAGATCAGTTGAAAAACACTAAGGATACTTGGGAAAAAATTTTGACAAGAAACCACTTCCAAGAACTGACTGAAGCCTCTGGAAGCAGTTCCCCAAAAATTCCAAAGAGAAGTAGGAGGAAAGAAAAGAATATTACAGCCCAAGACTCTACTACAATAGACATTCAGGAAACTATTCAAAAAGAAGAAGAGGAGGGAGCTAAAAACAAGAAACAGAAGAAGGACAAAGGCAAGATAACCATTCAAGAAACCTATCCATCCCCTAAACAATCCATAGAAGAATATTATCAACCTCTGTCAGAGAGATTAATAGATCTTCAAGCTGCTGCCATAACCAAGAAAAAGCAAAGAGGAAAACAGACTGCACAAGAAAAGAGCACTAGTTCATACCTAAGAAGGAGCACTAGGCTAAAAGGGAAGGGGAATAAAACCAAAGAAAAACAGTCTCACTTTATTGATTTAGATAAAGAGACACTTGAGAAATCTCCAACTCAGCCAAACATTGAGCCAAGTCCTCCACGTGAAGAAAGCCCTTTTCAGCCAGAAAGAGAAAGCAGTCCTCCTTCACCAGAATTTGAGTTCAAGCCGAGAAAGACACCTGAGGTAGATTCTAACCAGCAAGAAGCATATAACTACCTAGAATCCTTGGAACAATCAGCTGCAGGACCAAGCACCACCTTGCCACTTGATGCACAAGTACAGTCTTTAAAAGAGGAAGTGTTTGAATTGGAAGTCCTAAATAGGCACATCAAACAGGAAAACGAAGCACTCAAAGAGCAGAGTAAGGTAGACAAGATTGTCCATGATAACACTATGCTCCATTTAGGACTGTGGCAAAAGAAGAACAGGAAGCTGAAGAAAAAGTGTAAAAAGTTGAGCAGGGCATTGATTAATCTTAAGTTCAAATGTCTAGTCAAGAAACCAAGGACCATTTTAGCATCAAAGAGAAAGAGAAGAGGGCTAGATGTTCTTGCAGAAGCCTCAGAGCATATGGATTGAGGGAAAATAACTAAGTTTTGGTTGCATGAGGACATGCAACACCTTCACAGTGGGGGTATGTTGAGCCTCGAACCTGCACCTTCCTATACACCCTCTCAGCCTTCTTTTTCCACTCATTTCATCCACCACGTTGATTAAATCATTGTATTTTAGTTTAAAAACGAGCTTTTGACATGGTTTTCTAACTACGCTGATGACTGTTGTTTGGTTTAAAATTTTGTTCAGACAGTTGCGGAAGCTTCTCAATTTCCGCAGCCGACATAGGTTTCCACAGCGACCCAGGTTTCTGCAACCATCACAGGATTCCGCAGCCGTTTTGTCAAACACCATGCTACAGGTGTCCTCTGAAGAAATGAGCCACATGGGCAAGTTACAGGAGTCAAGGACATGGAACGTGTCCCTCCAGATCATCCAGCATGGCCATAAAAACCCGCGGTCAAACAAGGGGCAAAGGATAGTCAACGGAAGTGTTCAGCGGTGGCACGGCTCTGCGTAGCTCTATTTTTGAGCACGTGAAGCTACATGGCACAATCCTTAGCCATGAAGACATCCTGATAGCGTGAATCCAACAGCCATACCTCTCAGATTTAATAAACATGATGACAGTTACCTAGATCCGGGCTCAAGAGGATTTACGTGTCTCTGGCAGCGTGGTTAATAGCGTAGATTTAGTTAATCTGTTTAGCTTTCTTTCCTTATAAATAACGCGTCCATGAACGCTGTAAAAGTTAATCTTTTTGTAATGTAATCCGAAGCTGTTGTATTTCCCCACTGCACTTTTACGTTGCTGTTTAATATATGAGAAGACTGGTTTAAACTTAAGCTTGTAGCTGTTCGTTGAATCGGCAGAAGTGGCAGAGGGCCCCTGCTCACTAAAGCCTTGTACAGTTGTCTTTTAACTCTTGCATTACTTTTTCCTGTTCATGTATATTAGTTGTACAGTTGTCATTTAAATGCTGCGTTTTGTCTCACCACGACGACAGTTGGTCAGTTGCCTCTTCATGTTTGTCGCTACTGCCCCTGCCCAGTTAAACATGGTGGGATTCAGGCATTCGAGGGCCAGTCGGAGATGGGTCTTCGAGGCCTCATGTTGGGCCTGGGAGCCCGCTACCCGTGTCACCATGAAGAGCATCACACGAAGGATTATATCCTCCACCGTAGGGATTGCCACTTTTTCGCTCCTCGACTTGCGTGCCTCTGGGCACACCTGAGCCATCAACATATCTAAAGTATCACCCCCGGGTCGCTGCCCCTCCAGAATAGGCATCTCACCTCGATGAGACAACCCGGTCAAAAAATAGATGTCTGTATAATCAAACTCAATGTCCCGACCTCGGATAACAAATTTCCCATCCGTGGGATTCCAGGCCCTGATCAGTAGCTCCAGAAGGTCAGGTTGTGCCTGTAAGCGTGGAGTTAGAAAAAATTTGAGCAATCTGCACCCCTGCAATGCGTTTTGGCACCCGGCATTAGCAAAAGCCACTATATCATCGTTATCATGAGCACGTTCTTGCCAAACAAACGCCATTATAACCCTGCATGACCAAAAATCTCATTAGCGCTCTGCTTGCAAAGTTTCAAACGTAAATTTTATTAAAAACTTGTCGCGCGGCGTCAGCGCGACTGTTATTAAAACAGTCGTGCTGATAATGGGCGCCTTTGTTATTTTTTCCGGGTCAGCGCGGAAGTACATCACTTTTCTGCGCTGATCTGGGCGCGGCCTATGGAAGTTTTTATCGGTCATCGCGGACCCGATAGCGAAATCCACGATGACCGAGAGCGGAATGCAATTCAAAAAAACCGCCCAAACAACCTTATCCCACCGTCAAAACGCAGAAAAAAGACATCAAAACAGAGCGTAGGGCAATGTGTATCTACCTGGAACTGATTTCGGGACGAATGATGCACGTACGGGGCCGAATTTCGTTCGCCAACCTCAATGCTCCAAGTCGCTCCACAAAGGCTCAATGGTAACAATGGTAAAAAATATGGTTTAACCCCCCCTATTTATGGTAATTTTGTAAAATTAAATATTATTTTCCATAAATATTGGTTTTTATCATGGTTTTTACTATATGCTTAGTCGAAATATGGTTTTTCACTATGTTTTTATGCGCATTGTTTATATTATCTTGAACGGGTTTACGTGTGCAGTGTTCTTTATGCAGGATCTCAGGTGATAGAATTACGACAGTTTTATACGCACTTGGTCTCGCGAAGTCGTCTTTAAGCTCTTTTCCGACGTGAAACATGAAAAGATAGCCGAGTCTCCCTCTCAACTCGTTAAAAGGAGCGAGAGGCAGTTGCCTTTAAGCTTCTTCTTTTTTGACCATTTAAACTTAAAAAGATCGCCGGGTTTTTGTCGTTTCAGACTCGTTATTGGCTACGAAACGACGTGCTTTTGACCGCTTTTTAACTTTTTTGGGTCGAAGTTACTACTTACGAAAAGTACTCCTCGATCATACTGGTCGAGCGGTTCTTTCGAGCATTGTTTTATACTTTTTTAGGCTCGAGAGACACAACTTCACGAAAAAGGACCCCCCTAGAGTTTCCTTTTCTGTTGTCTTTTCAGACTCTCTAAACATGAAAAGACGCTGAGTCCTTCCTTTGTCAGACTCGTTAAAACTTAATGACATCGGATTCTGTCGAAATGATGCCTTTCAAGCATATGTTATCCCCGTCAAGCTTGACATCAAAAAGTAACCGGGGTACTCGCCAGAAATGGTGGGGAAAATGGAACCACAATCATTGTCATGTCAGCAGTATGTCACTCTTGAACATGGCACTTGTCTGCATTTGTGTCTGGGTGGGGACATCTCATTTTGTTTTTACACTTGCCTCTGTGGGTTTGGGTTATCCTGTTTGACCTCTCATCTGCTCATTGCCTTGTCACCATGACCCCTGATCATTTAATGTCAAATACTGCCAAGTCCACTGTTGTGCCGCTGATATGTTCAAGAGAATTTGACCTCTATAGAATACTCAACCTCCCTCTGATACCTCACACGAAACATCTTATCCTTCTCTATCTCGTGTCGATGATGTGGGAAACATTATGGCCCACCTTCGATCAAGGTCACTTCCTGTCGACTTCAGCTCATTATCCAGGAAGTTGCCCTAGAGACTCCCTTCAGGTGCCTTGGAGCCTGCATGCCTCAATGGCAGGTTCTTCGTGTTCGACGCGAGGTTTTCATCATTGGCCTCCGATCGAATGATTCTATGGGTGTTCAACGCCGGCTCACTAATTCACATGCCGTAGATTATACCTATAGTAGCTTGAGTACCATTGTCATTATTGGTGGTACCTCTCGCGTCTGTTAACAGTTTTCATCATTGACTGGTAATCAGACGATGTTCTTGCATGTTCGACTTCAACTCCCATATTCGCATGCTTGAACTTGTACTTTGTTCGGGTCGAGATGGAGCGCAAGACCCTGGATTTTGTCTGTTGGGATCCAAGTTGCGATTTTGTGGATTATTATGATTATTACATGACTCATTGATGGATGGCTGCAACCATACTTGAGTCTTCATGGATGGCTGCGACCATACCTTTGTTATCATCATGGTCTCATTAGCTGGGTGGCTACGTCCATACCACAGACCCATTTCGTATGTCTTTTGGATGGCTGCGCCCATGCCTAGACTACATGTAATTCATTATCAGAGATATCAGTTGTACTTGCGTGCAGGTTCTTCCCGGTGGTGTTCCAGTTCAGTCAGTTTCGTAAAGCATTTCACCCCTCCCACTCTCTCGGGCTTCATACTTTAGGGGGCATCTGTTACACAGTAATTTGTCACTACCTTCATCCCAATCTTCCTACTGTGTCATGAGTCCAAATCATTCATGCTCATGCTCTCTGATGTTGCCAAATGACCCACTTTGCCAAAGTTTCTGCATCATCGCAACTGTTGTCAAAATAAATGCGCTGATGAGTGCTCCAAAACAGACCATACGCACTACCATCGCGGAAGTACACGTGATTCCCGCGATGGTCAGATTGCATGAGACAACGCGATTGTTGCTTATATTTGATCGCGATGACATAACCTTCTCCGTTATGCAATAGCAATGTCAGCGCTCCAGTACAGTTGTGTACCCTATATGATCCAGTCTGGGCGAGTTTGTTCTAACAGCCAGCCTTCCAGATGACTCCAGACCTCGTTGTTGGCCTTGTATATGTCGCCCTCCCTTCTCTGGCATGTCTGTTTCGTCAATTGAGCCACCTTCCTTGGAGATAAGCTCATCTTCCCACCATTCATGGAGACTCCTTCTCCTATTTAAGCCTCCACCATTTCTATGAGCTGCTAGTTTGGAATTCTTAGTGTTTGGAGTGTTGATGATAGTGTTGTGAGCTTGATAGGTAGTTGGTGTGACAATTGTGGGATTGTTAGAGAGCTTAAGGAAGGTTTTGAAGTGTTTTGATCTTGGGTAAACTTGTGAGTGAGAGAGTTTTGTCTTGGGAGATCTATCTTCAACGGTGAATGCTTGAGGAACTTGCTGGCTGGACCCTCTTGAGAAGGATTTGACGTCAGAACTATGGTTGTATTCTTCTTTGTTTATCAATAATAGACGACTATCATTATGGTTCCACTCTTATTGCCTTTGTAATGGTGATTGAGTTATATCCTTTCTAACTGATATATAGTTGCATCTATTGGATTTTATGCTTGTGTTTGTATCGTTCTTTGCATGTGCAGGTGTCTATTCACGAGGATCGTGGGGATTGTGACCAGCCGGAGCAAAGGAACGGGAGCGACGACTCTTCTACAAGTACTAGCGTTGGAATCCAGGTAGGCCTTCATAATCGGTCTTTAATTTGCAATTAGGAACCTACGTGTTAGCGTTGTTTGATTGTTGCTAGACCCTATTTGGGCTAGTAGGGATCGCCTCTGTCCGCAGAGGGGATTTACCTCCACAACACATAATTTTCCACAAAAAATGAGGGAAAATTTTCTCTTAATATACATATTTACTCATTACCATTTTACCTCTTAGATAAAGTAGGGAGTTTCCCTTTCCTATAACCTTGTATTCTTCTCCATCACTCAACACAACAAAATCAAACCAAGATTTATCCTCTACAAAATCAACATAAAAATTTATTAGTAAATTGTCTAGATGTTCGTGAATCATCATACCTGTCAACCTTACAACTATGTGAATCCTAGTCTTTGGCCACGAAAACATTCAAATATTCATCCTTTTGTTTAACCACATTAGCATGTTTTTTTCCAGATTGATCATTAGAAGAATTCTCTTTGTTGTGATTTTCATCCCACAACCACTTATTGCAAACTTTGCTTATAGTGAAAGCTTTCTTATATGCTTTTAGCTATCCCTAATTTTCTCATAATGGAAGCAAACATATGTTTGAAACTTATACATAGCGACACTTGTGGCCTTATGGAATATTCTCTTGGTGGACACAAATACGTCATTCTTTTGTATGATTTTACAATGATGAATTGTGTATATTTTTTGAAGGATAAATCAAAAGTGATTAAAATTTTCATGCATTTTCAAAAATTGGTAGAAAATTCCACCAAGAAAAAAAATTCCACATTGAGAATAGATAATAGAGGAGAATTCACTTCAAATGAATTCAATTATTATTGCAAAACAAAATGGAAAGAACAGACAGTTGAAAAATTCCTATTCTCCATGGGAAAATGGGGTTATAAGAAGAATGAATAGAACTCTAATGGGAATGACAAGATATATGTTACTTTTCAAGGGGTTAATGACAAAATATACAACATAAATAGTTTATACAACTACCTATTTAAGGAATAGATCACTCACATCAAACTTAGATGAAATCGATCCATATGAAACTTGTTATGGTACTAAGCCTTTAGTTAATCATCTTCAAGTTTTTGTCTCCACTTTCTATGCCTTAGTTCCTAAGGAAAAATGACCAAGTTAGAAAATCACAATATTAAATTCATAATTATTGGATATCGAAATGAAAAAAAAAGGACATTAGTTTATATGGTGGTCAATTCATTATTGATTGGGATGTTGCCTTTGATGAAACAAAAATTCAAACTACAAAAGACCTTGACAATCTCCTTAGTCACTTTGAGAAAAAAGTATCTCAAGATACAACAATTCATCAATTAAAACCAAATTGTATTGAAAAAAAACTTAACCCTCGACATTAATATCCAAGGTTTCATATGATGATTCCTCTTCAACATGGGATAGATTAAATGTAGAAATTACTTCACTATAGACACAATATAATAGACTGGAATGGTTCACACAACCACTCAAAGATGTTTACCCAAATGAATAAAACAAAACAAGAACTAGAAATTTCCACTCATCTCTATTCCAATTTTCCTTAATCACTAATGTTTCTATTGAACTCACTACTTTTGCAGAAGCAATGAAACACAAAGACTGGAAACAAGCCATTGTGGATGAATATGATTCAGACGCTATAAATGGGAAATTTTTTGAGTGTCCAATAGATGTTAAACCCATCAACAACAAATGGGTTTACTAAATCAAATATAAAGAAAATTGTGAGGCGGCTAAGTATAAAAGCAAGACTTGTGGAAAAGGAATTTTCTTATAAAGAAGGCATAGACTATGAATAAAATTTTGCACTAATAAAAAAGTGGAGTGCAATCAGAAGGGTACTTAATCTTGATGCATGGTATGGTTAGACACTTCACCAAATGGATGTTAAAATTTTCTTTCTTAATGGTGACTTATGAGTTGGTTAAGTTCAACTTGGTTTAATGTGTCTATTAGGTAAAAATGTATTTCTTAGTGTGTTTCTTAAGTAGGCATTAGTTGCATTGTAATATGATAGTCATGATATGTTCAAAAAAGAGTGATATGGTGTTTCACATTCTCCTCTATACTAATTACTATTGATCCATGGCTTAACACCCAATTGGTGCATGATATCTATTTAAAGAGCATGAACGGTCATGACTGATGATAGATTGTGAGACCTCCCTTATGTCAAATTTTATTCTACCTTTATAAAATTGCCTCAAGTGGCCATGTTGGTACCATGAATTGTTTCCCTCTTAGATGGTTTTTACCACATAAAAATGTATTTGCTATGATATTTGATCTGGTTGTATGAGTGTTTACTCAAGGTGTTTGTGCCGTATGGAATACCCTATTTTCCCGAACAAGAAGTCATCCATATGATTCAAACCCCAAGTTATGAAATTGAAGGAAAAGAGAAAAAAATTTGCATATCAATCAAATCTTTATATGGCTTAAGCGAGGTACATAGAACATATCATATGCCAAAATATATGAATACCTTCGATGTGTTAGTGTTCATTGTCGTGAGTCTAATGATCCTTTCTATTCCAAGATTCAAGTTCAAAACTTCATAGTAATTGTTCCTTATATTGGTGACTTAATAATTATAAGAATCATGAAGTCGCACACTAAGAAGGTGACACAAGAACTTAAAAAAGGGTTCATTATTGAATTGGGGCCACTTCAATACTACCTTGGGGTTGAATTTTCTCTATAGTCTCATCAAATATTCCTTACTCAATCCAAGTGTGCAACAAAATTGTTAGAGTTTGGCATGGAGGATTGTAAACCTTCTCTAACACTTATGGAGAAAATTTCAAAACTTTCTAAATTTGGAGGGTATTGGTGAATAGTACTAGCTACAAAAATTTAATTGGAATCCTAATTTACTTGAAAAATACTTGTCAAAATTTGTCATATGCAATCAACATTCTTTCCAAAATCATGTAGAAATCTAAAGAAAGTCACTTGAAAGTACAAAAAGGGGTTCTCAAATAAATTCAAGGTACAAAATATTTTGGACTTATCTATATGAATAATGACAACTTTACACTTGTTGGACATTCAAATACAGATTTTGTAGGTAATATTGATTATAGAACATCAACTTCATGTTATTTAATGAATATAGGTTCAATAGAAGTATCTCATAATTTTAAAAGAATCCTACAATGGAAAACTCTTCCATAGAGGAAAAATATATCCCAACTTGATAAGTAGCATGTGAAATTGTCTGGTAACAAAAAAATTTGCAGGATCTTGGTGGTATTCAAAAAACACCAACTACTTTATTTATTGACAATCAATCAACAATAAACATGGCTAGGAATCCAACATTTTATTCTAACATGAAGCATGTTGACACCAAGTACGACTTTATCGTAACACTCATCGACAATGATATCATCAATACAAAATATTTTCCATATGAAGCGGATACTTCATATATTTTCACTAAGCCACTGGATAAAATAAAATCGCTAAGTTCAAAGATGAACTTGGCATTTTTAAAAATAAACTTTTGTATTAAACTAGGGAATGTTAGTCTAATAATTATAAAGTTTCTTTAGATAAGTATTTTCCTAGAATAATAAGAAATAAGGTCATTCTAAAATATAATAGTCTAGGAGATACATTGTCCTTGTCACATCCTTGTCTTGGTGATTATCCTTGGGACAAATAACATGTTATAGTGTTAGTGTTAGTGTGTGTGTGTGTGTCTACACACACACACACACACTATGCCTCTTGCTTTTAATGAAATTCTATTTACATGATCAATTAAATTATGTGTGTGAGCACACTTGGTGAAATTAGCATTACCAATAAAAAAGAAAAATAGAAACATGGATCATGAAAATGTCCACAATAATAGTTATTTTAATATTACATTTTGTGCAATATATTGAAAAAAATCATTAATTTAAAGGTTTGTGAAAATATTCAATGCATTGAACAATTAACTTGCTCCAAAAAGAACCATGTTCTAGCTTCCATATCCAAACCAAAATTTTAAAGGCCATTGGCAGCCATATTCCTTTCTTGATATAAAAGTCAAAAACATATATAGTTAGCGGTTGTTCAAACAATAATAATTTCCTTAAATAGAAGCCTCAAATTGTAATTGTCTAAGAAATTCACACTATTCATCCAATTATTCATATTCTACAAGTCACCAAATATTTGAATAGATTGTGTCGCTTTCTTCACATATAACATTAGCGCCAACTTTAAGGCCATGAGCTTAGTGAGATTATCGGTGCACTTTCCCAAACCAGCTTGATCATCACTAAATAATTCATACCTATAAATCCATAAAGTAGAGGATCATTTGACATCCCCTATCAAAAAATGCCCAAGGACCTCTTTTATCAATATGCTCTACAATGATTTGCCTTTGAGACTTTTATTTAAAACCATGTACAAAATATTCAATGAGGGAAAAACTTTGAACAACACATTGAAAAGGAGGAACATATATATCTTTGAAAATATAAGCATTACAAGAAATCCATATCCCCCATCCAACAATCAAGGGAAGAGCTTTCAATTTAGTTACTACAAAATTATTGCACCACAATTTCAACATCTTATTAATGGAAAAACCTTTTGAAGCCTCCTTTATACCTATAATAGACTAAATCTGCATACCTACAAAATAAAATGGCATGATAAAAATATGTGTATTATTCTTTCATTGTACTCTTTACATAGTATGCATCATCTAGGTCCTTGTTTTCCTATTTTTTGCAAGTGATCCGATGTAAAAGCCTTATTTTTAAATGCCAACAACATGAATATATGAGACTTTAGTGGAAATTTTAATTTCCATGGATATTTCCCCCAACAAACAACTTTCCCTTCCCTTTCATTTAGTTTATCTAGTTTTAGGCATATCTATCCCACTAACAGGATTTCCCCCCATTACAACTCATCATCATCCTCATTAATTCACACATGGCTAGATCTAGGTATCTCTATATGGTTCTATTAGTGAATGGCATCCCTACCATTTAATCCTATCATACCAGTATATTCACTCTTGTCTTCGAATAGTTGTTAATTCAAGAAATGAAACTTGCCTAATGAAAAATGTCCCTCTTGATGAAGCTTCTCAATCAATATAGTAGATAACATATAACTCTCATCGAACAAACCTAAGGATGAAATCCAATTCATACTCTCAAGCCATTTCATATTCTCCAAACCATCCAATAGCCAATCAATATAAATGCTAATATAGTTTCCTTCCAAATTATAGAACCATTTTTCCATTTCTTAATCCAATTTTCCATTGATTCTAGAGCAACAAATCTTTAAGTAATCAACTCACACCATATACCTTTACCTTGAATAAGCCTCTAGATGCATTTGGAAACCAAAGATTTGCTAAATAAATAAATATTTATTAATACCTAGCTCTTGCTAATCATTTGGTAGAGATAAGTGTTGCCAATTTACGAAGGGGATCCCAAATTTCTCTTTCCTTCCAGACCACATAAATATATAATTGATTTGTATCAAATTTTCTATAACACCTTTGGGAATAAAACCTAAGGACGTATGATATATAGTAATTTCCTTTAAAACAAATTTTACTAGTACAAGCCTTCCCCTTCATGACAACCATTGATTGTAAATGACACATAACATTTTTCTCCATCTTGGTTATAAGCCAATTCCGGTCTCTTTTCCTATGGTTATTGGATTTGAGGTAAAATCATAAATATTTCAACCCATGTTGCATATTAATCTTATGATATGGAAATAACTATAAGAAAATCAAATTTCATCATCCTCAATCCTAGAAAAACAAATTGTTAAATTTTGAATATTAACTAAAATGTTTGTTGTGATACAATATAGATCAAGCAAGTATTTGAAATTTATCTCATTAAAATTTGGAATCAAGGAAATGGAAGTGGAAATAAACATTTTTAGCATCTCTCCAAATACTTTGGAGTCATTAATAACCCTCAATAAATAATCTTTAATTGCCTTGAAACCCCAGAATATATATATATATATATATATATATATATATATATATATATATATATATATATATATATATATATATATATATATATATATCGAGATCGAGAGAGAGAGAGAGAGAGAGAGAAGCCATCTAGCCCAAAGTTTTTATCCTCACTAAGACTTTGCATTACCAACCCAAACTCCAACTTTGATGCTTCTTCTTACAACAACTAATTATCTTCCTTTGAGATGAAGCTTGAAAAGAGAGTAGTCATCTTGACTACCTCAAGGATAGTCACTATGATTTCCTCTCTATAAATATTATTTTAAAAAATCCACATCAATATGAATAATATCTTCAAAGATGTGAGCCATGGAACCATTTTAATTGTGTGTCTTCCATATAATGTTGACACTTTCTCCAATAGTTGCATAGAAATAGTAAATTTTATTATTTTCATCACCCTTGGCTATTAATGACAATCTTCTTTTGAGCCTCCATATAGTGTCATTTTCAGCTAAGAGAATGCACTTCCTCTATTCCAATTGTGTGACCTCCTTAATTTCATCATTTGGAAATCTAGCGTAATCCATACTGTAAAAATGTTCCAACTAAGATTCTACCCTAACACTTGCTCACCTTGAATTATTCACTTACGATCTAACTCTATGAATATATTCTTTGTGTTCCTTAGACTCCTTAAAAGCTGAATAGTTGTTGATTCACATGAAGAGCCATCAAAGGGAGACCATGCTTTATTAATCAAATTGGAATATTTTGACTCTTAAAGCCATGAATGGTTAAACTTGAAAGGGTTAGGAAGATTCTCTTCTCCTTTTTCAATCTCCAAATACACAAGCATGTGATCAAACTCCCCACCCATTCTTATCAGCTACTTAAGTGTCATTAGTAAAGGATGCACCAACCAAAAACCTATCCAATCACTTTGCAATTCTACCCTCACCAAACCTCATATTCCTCTAATTTTGGTTCAATTTCAGAGATTCAATGTTTAACAAGGTCATGTCATCAAATGTTCTCATGGAATATTTTGACAAAAAAATCCACATTTGCAACGAAGCCCCATACTTCAGGCTTGCCTATAAAAAAATTCAAGTCGCCCCCAATTATAATGTTCCCCTAATGAATAAATGTCTTGGAGAAAAACTTATCCAAATATACCACCTGATCAATCTATGGCCCATAGATATTGAGAATAGTCATTTCCTCACCAAGATCCTATGCATAATAAAGTGTGTCTAACCCTAAATCAAGAGAGAATACATTGACAATTAAAACTAGGTTTCCTTCATGCTACTTTAAACTCACAAAGCAATCAATGGGGTCCAAAAACAAAAAACCCAATACCCCATAATATTTTCCAACTCACACGTGCATTTCTAACCATCAACCATTATTTCTTGAAACAACAAACCATTTAGCTTATGCAAATCTACTAGTCTACAAAATCCCAACTTCTTCAAGGGGTTACCCATCCCTCTCAAGTTCATAGACATAAATATCAAGAGAAACCAACCATGGGGTTTGCACTACTCTAAGAACCCCTTCAAGAATACATTTCTTACCAACCATGACCTCTTTATTTGCTTTTTTAAGTGCTAAAGACATCAAATATTTCCCACCCCTTAGTATACCAAATTGCACCAATGGGATTATTGATCCCCATACCACGCCCTAACCCATTATCCATATAATTTACACCAACTTATCTAGGCTTGATATCATATCTATAATATCCATCAAATCCCCTTTCCCTTTCCCTCAATAGGGTTTATCTGAATGACCAGTACCATAAAGGGAACACTGTCAATTGTTTTTTAACTACCTCTTTAAAGTATGGCACAAATATTGTATGTCAAGTTACCACCTCCACGGGATTTATAACCTCAGTTTTCATAACATGAGGTGCACTCTTGTCCATATTACACAATCATCCATCCTTCTCTTTCCTAACAAAACCCAAATAAATAAAATTGATAATGAGAGGCTTAAGACTAGACTTCCATTATCCACACTTCTAATATAATGGGTTGTCACGACCTTTAAAACTTCATTTCCTCCAAAACATACCACAATTGCAAATCTTAAACATTCATGTGATCAGTCCTTAATGACATATCCTTTATTTTATTTCACCATTACATCCCACTTAAATTGAAATCCTAGCATATCCTTCTCAATGTCGTCTTTCTTGGGATAATTACCATTGTTTCTGACCTCTTTTTCCCTCGAAGATAAACTTATTTTCTTTACCCATATTATTTCACGAAGCTTGAGGGCACAATCAACTACCAAGTGACCCTACCTATGGCATCTAACAAATTGAAATTGTACACCTAACTAGTCCAAAATCTAAGTATGAGAAATAGAGCCTTTCTAGATTATCAACTCCTCAACAAACCCCTCCCTTAAATCAAGGCCTACTAAAATCCAACCTACAATCATGATGTCTGTCTCCATAAAGCTTAAATTAGTGTCCATAAAAAATAGCATTCCAAATATCCTGGAAGACATCAATGAACCAAAATTCTAAACATTCCAAGAAGCTTGGCCTAGATAAGAATAATGAAAAAAAAAAAAATTAGCATCAAAAAATGGAACCACTTCTTTAACATGACAAGAGTCGACTTCTGACAGTTATTCACCCTTAAAATCCTCTCCAAGTCTATTGTAGCACAAAAAGGGAATTTCATCCATACCCGAGTTAGTATGTGGAATCGTAGACTATATTCAAGTCGAGGCTCCTAGACTTTACACAACTAGTGCAAAAGGATGTTATCATTCATACTTCTCCCTTGAAAATTCCCAACCAAAACGTGTGAGGCTAGGCCAACTAATTCATTCATTTTGACATCATCTTTTGTGACCAAATGGATTGAATATCACAACTTTCAAACACCAATGCTTGTTCTTGCTAAGAGGCGAATCCCAACTACTATACGTTTGGCTTCTTTTTTTACCAAGGAATCTAGTTTGCAACCTTATGCTTCTTTTACCTATCCCCACACCACTACTTTGATTTAATGAACCATACCTAATTCAAACCTTTCAATTGATAATAAACCATCACCCTAGGGCTTTAGAAATCACACCACCATATCATCCTCAAATCAATTTACAGAGTAAAAAACTCTATCCCCAAACACAAAAAAGAACCATATTTAAAGGGGGAAACATTCAAGTAAAGTTAAAACACAACTTTTGCAGCATCCCTTTTCCTTAAGGGAATACATATCATGGTTTATGTCTATTGAGGCTCAAGTCTACATCCCCATGGGAAGTATGATATCTCCACCACTAGATGCAACCTAGTTCCATGCTAGTTACCCCTCAATGGATCCCAAATTCAAACAAGGATTAATGTAACAAGACTACTTGTGACAACTAATGAGGGACCCATGATAAAAATACCTAAGTATTATCCAACAAATATTCTAAATAATCCATTAAATCATCATATGTCATGGTTCCACAACCTTCCAAACAAAAAAAATAGATTTCCAATTTAAAAAAATAGATTTAAAAATCATCATCATTTGAGTAAACTCTACAAATAAAACACATAATGACCCCATCCAAAATTATATTTTCCCCTTGCTACTCTTTCCTCAAAAATGTTATTGGTTCTAAAGTTGTTACAAATGCTTTGCATGTTTTCTCCTTTAGAATAAGATCCATAAATCTCCTTAGAAGATCCATAGGCACTAGACACTCTTTAGTTAATTAATATTGTTTTAATGAAGAAATTGCACAATGTGACACCAAAAATTTAAATGTCATATTTACTTTTTCTAAGGAAAATATCACAAATCCTCCTTCTTCCTTGGAATATTCAGATGGAGGATGGCTCAAACATCAATCATAATAGTGATTGGTAAATGCGTTGTCTACCTATTTTTCTTTTTTCTCTCTTTAGCAAGAATTCAGCGAACCAATTCTTTATGAAATTGTAATTCCTCATTGGTTAAATCACATTTTTGGATGCATAAATGGATTTAATATCCTGAAATATCCTTGAGTCACTCAGATTGTGTAGAATTTCTCAAACATACAAATCCCTACCAAATTATGGGGAAATTGATCGTAAAGAACACCCAGAAAAAGGTCAAAATATAGAAGAGTTAGACTATGCAATTAGTAAAAATAAGGGAGTCAAGAAAATTTGACTTTTAGCTTATCATCTCCCCATGGGAAACCTTCCTTAGGTAGATAGTTCAACCAATTAAATTAACTCTTGGAACTCCCTTGAAATATCATATACATGAGAAAACTCTATTTCTAAAAGATAATTTATATTAGAAATCCCAAACCACCAAAATGCATTACTCTAAGTTTAATAAAGTTTTAGTTTCTAGGTTAACATGAGATATATCTAACCAAAACTAATTTTATAAATTATATACATAGTTTTGTTGATTATTAAAATCATTGTAATATTTTTGTGTTAATATTTGTTTAAATACATTAAGTATACTTTCTATTTGGTGTAGTTCTCAAAACTTAAAACAATATAAAATTTTATTAAATTAAATCATGCTCCAAAACATGAGCATCACTAACAATTACATGGCTATTTATTTAGAGGAGATAAGTCTCTCATATCTCTTCTAGAGAAACTTCCTCCTAGATATTTGGAGGAAGTTGAGAGCTATCCTCTCAATTTTAGAATTATATCCTAACTTCCCTATCTCCTAATTAATTCTGGAATGCCCCGAATGCGGGTGGCACTACAGCTCTTAATGCTCATCATGCAGAACATTAAATCCTGGTACTGCCAGCTGCAAAGCAGCGTGGCTTCCCAAGACTTCACCTTGCGCGAGCGGGAGGGAGGTTTTAAGGTTGGATCTGGTAGGAGATTTGCATTAATGGATCACGCTCTTCAACGCAACATTCCCCCTGTTATAATCATGTCGACCCTTTGTGTCTTCCTCACACCTTGCGCTTAGTCTCACGGCAACGGAACCTGGTTAGCTGTGGTAGATGGTGACGGGTTGTTTCTTGCTCACAGACGCGAGCTCCAGGCTAACTTTTTCAGGGGTAAGCTCTCCTCTTTTCTTGACTTAAGCATTGGTTGTATTGCGCCTTCGTCTTGGGTGTTTTCTATGCATTCAGTTCGGTATCTTTGTCGTTTCAACCAACCCTGTATTGTAGTCTCTGGTTTCTATAATCTCTCTGCGCCCTACCCTTCGTCATTCATAATGGTTTGTTCGGGTAAAAGACGTCGCTCTGGGGGGCATCGTGACAGTGGCTTACATTCATCTACCGGTCACTCTGTGGAACCTGAGCAGGTGCCCATCAATCCTCCCCCCACCCATGAGGCTGTGCCACCTTTGAGCTCTGGGCGCAAGCCAGTTCCTAACAGTGCTTTCCAAACCACGCACTTTAAATTTCAAATCAATTTGAATAGGCCTCTGATTACTGCTCACATCACCATTATCCTTTCGGAAGAGGAAAATCAAGTCTCCCCTCTGGCTTCCATTGCTCCTGATCCTTCCCAAAGTAGTGAGCATTCCATGGATAAAGATAGCCCGAAGAATTGGAAAATTGAGAAGTCTGGTCAGGAGGAATTTCTTAAAAGTATTCCACCCCTTGAAGACATAGGCCCTACTATTGAGGAAGGGACTCATGGTGAAGCAAGTCACTCCATGGCTATCCCTGTCAGCGAAATGGATGGCAATGAGAGTCTGAGGACCGGCAGTGCGTGTCTGGTTGAGTAAAAGAATCATGGCAAGTTTAAGGAAGGGTAGCGCCACCTGGGACTGATTTTTCCTTTCTGTTTTGACTACTACTCAGATAACCACCTACAGGCATCCTCGCTCACAGTCAGGATTCAGCACTCATGGCATGTTGTTTTTGGCTTCCCGCTAGGGAATTGGTGATACACTTACTGCTGGTTTGCACTGATTTCGAGCTTTTGTTTCCAATGTCTCCTTCTCAGCTAAACATGTCACTCTCTGTGTTTTATATCTGGTTTTTGCTATATGTAACTGGTCTCCCCAGCTTCTTTTTGTAAGGAGGTATTTCTGCTGTGTTGAGTGTCCTCAAGCTCTGATATCTAAGGCCTCAACTCTATGTAAAAATATTCTTCTTTTCAGTTAATAGAATTTAGTATTTGCAGAGAAAAAAAAAAAAATTCTAGAATGACTCACTAATTCTAGAAAACCCTAGATTCTTCAATTAAATAATTACATAAAATTAAAAATGAGATGCTCTTGCATCATACTACCCAAGTAGAAAATTTCCATGGCCTCCTAACCATGACTCTTGTTGTCATGTCTTCATGGATCCCATATATAATTTTGTTCATGTTTCTGTCCTTCTACATCCACTTCAAGCTTTACTATAACTCCACTCCTACTTTTCTCACTGCAAAACATTCTTCTTCACCATGCTTCTACTCACCATTTCAAGAGGAATTTTCCTAACCATGAAAACCATCAAAAGAAGAGTACATGACCAGACCAATATACCTTCACTCTTATCCCATGCTTGTAAACTTGTTTCCTGAACTCTTTGCTCTCTTTGATTGAAATTTCTCTCGTTGTTGCCAACAAATTCTTCAATATTCAGATTTACAACAAATTTTAGAAGTTGTCCATCCTCACATTCTATATTTGGTTCATCATCCCTGATGAGCATTCCATTCAAGTATTGTTATTCATCTTTGATAAGAACAAAATTTGGATTTTGTTCCCTTTCTTCATCTTTCTCAATCTTCACGATAGTTTCAAAATATTATTCATCACTTGTATAAAAACCTTTATGAGTTGCTTCTTCATATGCAACTGCTCTGAGTTCTTCCTTCAACCTATATCTCACCTTCGGTCTTTGTTTCTTTAAAGTTTGTATGATGACATAGAATTCTTTATCATAAGAAGAATATTTTTGCTTGGCTTGATTAAGTTTTTCACTATAGTAGACAAGTGGTTTTCCTTTTTGACTTAGAACATCTCCTATTGCGGTTCCACTGGCATCAGTCTCAACCTCTGAAATTATTTTTGGAGTTATCCAATTGATTATGGCCTTCACTTTCTCTTGATCCATCTTTAGGCCTTTTCTTGAAATCACAAAGCCTAAGTACAATATTTTTGTCTTCATGAAACTACACTTCTTTAGATTGATTAACAATTTCTCCTGTTGTAGCTTCATTAAAACCATCTTAAGATGTCTTAGGTGCTCTTCTTTTGATTGATTGTAGATTAAGATATCATCAAGGTAAACTATAACAAATTTTCCAATGAATTCTTTTAAAACTTCATTCATTAACCTCATAAAAGTGTTGGGAGCATTGGTAAGTCCGAAGGGCATTACCAACCATTCATATAAACCATTATTACTTTTAAATGTTGTTTTCCATTCATCACCTTCTCTAACTCTGATCTGATGATATCCACTTTTTAAATCTATTTTAAAAAAATATGCAGCACCACTTAGACAATCTATAAGATCAACAGTATGGCGTAATGGAAACTTGTACCTGATTGTAATTTTGTTGACTGCTCGAGAATCCGTGCTCGTTCTCCATCCACCATCCTTCTTTGGAGTTAATATTGTTGGAATAGCACATGAACTTAAGCTTTCTCGAATAACACCTTATCCAGCAATTCTTGTACATGATTTTTAATCTCTTCGTTCTCTTTCCGAGTCATTCCATAAGTTGCTTTGTTTGGAAGACTAGCACCTAGAATGAGGTCAATATGATGGCTAATATTTCTAATGGGAGGCAATTCATCAGGTAAGTCATCCACTACAATATCAATAAATGAATTCAACATGTTTTTAATTTCTTCTGGAAGATCATTCAAATTTTTACTTGTAAGGACTACCTTTGGTTTACCAATCAAGGCAAAATTTATCTCCTCATGCTTGATTTCTTGAAGAAATTATTTCCCACTAAGTAACATTACCTTGGATTGGTCTTCTTCTGGTGGTTTGTCATTTTTCAAAGGAAAAAGTACATGTTTTTCACCATCCGTTTCAAAAGTGTAGGTATTTCTCCTTCCATCATGCATTACTTTCTTGTCATATTTCCATGGCCTTCCAAGTAAGATATGACATATATCCATAGGAATAACATCACAAAGAACATTATCCTTATAACTTCATATTTTAAACCCCACTTCACATTGTTCATTAACTAGTATCTGATGCCCTTTTTGCAACCATGAAACTTTGTAGGGGGTAGGATGTTTAGTTTTCGTTAAATTCAACTTTTCTACCATTTCTGTGGATACTAGATTATCAGTACTCCTACTATCAATAACGACCTTACAACATTTTCCTCCTGACTTAAAAATAGTTCTGAACAATGTTTTTCTTTGTGTAGGTTTTTTTACTTCTTCAACAGATTTTAATAAAGTTTTTTTCATCATCAAAGATTCACCAGTTTTAAGTCAACTTTCATATGTAGAGGATTTTACACTTTCTGTATCAGTTTGTGCTATATGTGTGCTTCCTTGATTAGAAAATATTTTTGGACATTCATTAGCCTTATGACCAACTTTGTTACATATATAACATCTTACCACAAAAGATCGGCCTCTACCTCTTTGATATGGTCTTCGTCCTCTGTAATCTCCTCTTGATGATTATGCCTGTTGTGAACTGCTACCTTCTTCTCTTTGAAATATTCCACTAAAACTTCCTCTGCTTGATTGTCCTTGGCTTGATGATCCTCTGCTTCGTCCTCTTTCTCTTTGACTCTGCTTCAGTGCCAATTTTTCTTCAACCTTAAGAGATATCTGGTAAGATTCTTCAACTGTTTTTAGAGACAAAATATTCAATTCATCTTGTATTTCGAATTTCAATCCATTAATGTATCTAGCTAATTTTTCTTCATCAGTTTCTAGATGACCAGATCTTATAATCAATCTATAAAAATCCTCTGTATATTATTTTACAGACATAAATTTGTACTTAAGATTTTACATCTGGCGAAAGAGATTTATTAGATAATCTTAAGGAAGAAATTTACCTTTGAGTTTAGCCACCATCTGATCCCAACTAGTGATCTTTCCTTTGTTTCTATTTCTCCTTTCAGCTTGCACATTGTCCCACCATAACGCAGCATGTCCCTTTAATCTGGTCACTATGAACTTAACCTTATTCTCGTCCGCTACACCTTCATAATCAAAATATTTGTCGATGGCGTTGATCGAATCGATCAATTCTTCAAGATTTAAGCTGCCTTCATACATAGGCATGTCTAATCATGGCTTGGCACTTATTCCCGCGATCATCTTGATGATATTCTCTTTTGGAGTTTCTTCTTCAGCTTCTTCTTCTGGGATTTCTTCCACTTCACTGATGTCACGATGTCGACATCTCTTTGACGTGTTGTCTCTAATGTGTCCAATATGGTTCTAATATGTCTTACTTCATCAAGAGAAACTTGATTTGCAGCTGGTCTTCCTCGACCAATTCCAACTCCTCTTGCTCCTTAGCTCTATGGGCCATTTCTATTTTTATTTTTAATTAAAATAAAGGATAATAATCCTTTCTTAAACTCCCTTTTAATAATAAAATAGATTTCACTTCATAGATTTTATGACTTTTCAAAATAATAATTAAATATTGAAAATACTTTATGAAGCATCTAACATAAATTCACCTTATGTAGTCTCCACTTACATAAAATTATATTAATAATCTCCACTATATATTTTTAAAACTATCACCGCGATTCAACGTGAAAAGGAGATATGGTAATTCGATGAACAAATAATCTTCAATGTAATTACTTCAAACTTTTTTCAACGATGTCTGCATCCACACATTAACACGCAGAACTAGATGAAGAGACTATCGTGACACCGCCCATACCCATGTTGTGCTCCATGTCGTATATCTAAAATAGCTAACAACAAATGCAGTGTTCAACCTCCCAGCTTGCAGAGTCACACAAACAACAACATATGCACTGTGTATACATTGTCAGAAAACACCAGTGCGTATTAAATCAACATGAGATGTGCTCTTTGTTTCTAAACTCGAACTCCTGCGATCACACTATTAAAAAAAATGCTATTGCAACTTCAATCAACGAAGCCTTGCAGCAGAAATCGATCCAAAGTCGCCTAACACTCCAGGCCCTGCACAAAATCCTCCTTCATGGCCTTGCTCACCCTTTCAACCCGCTCCCACATGCAAGCTCTCAACATCACACATGCAAAATTAATTCCTTAAAATCGTACACAGTAGGTTCTCACATGCAAACTCTCATGCAAATGCTTGGCAGCACTTGCTTTCTGTAATGCGGCAATTTCTCAAACGAGCTACAAAGAATCTCACTCAACACTCAACCTTATAGCTCTGATACCAAAAATGATGCAGCGCTGAAAACTTAAAACAATATAAAATTTTATTAAATTAAATCACACTCCAAAACATGAGCATCATTAACAATTACATGGCTATTTATTTAGAGGAGAGAAGTCTCTTGTATCTCTCCTAGAGAAACTTCCTCTAGATATTTGGAGGAAGTTGAGAGCTATCCTTTCAATTTTAGGATTCTATCCTAACTTCCCTATCTCCTAATTAATTCTAGAATGACTCACTAATTCTAGAAAATCCTAGATTCTTCAATTAAATAATTACATAAAATTAAATATGAGATGCTCCTGCATCACTATATATATATATATATATATATATATATATATATATACCTATCAATCATACATGTTTCACTGATCAACCCAAAAAACACTTTAAAATAGCTTAGATTGTTGATGTGCTTAAAATGAGTTGTCCTCATATAGATGTGAAAAAATATATTGATTTTACACTAGACAAACCTTGAGAGTATATATATATATATATATATATATACCTATCAATCATACATGTTTTACTAATCATACATGTTTCACTGATCAACCCAAAAAACACTTTAAAATATATATATATATATATATATATATATATATATATATATATATATAGATATATATATATATATATATATATACCTATCAATCATACATGTTTTACTAATCATACATGTTTCACTGATCAACCCAAAAAACACTTTAAAATAGCTTAGATTGTTGATGTGCTTAAAATGAGTTGTCCTCATATAGATGTGAAAAAATATATTGATTTTACACTAGACAAACCTTGAGAGTATATATATATATATAACCTATCAATCATACATGTTTTACTAATCATACATGTTTCACTGATCAACCCAAAAAACACTTTAAAATATATATATATATATATATATATATATATATATATATATATATATATATATATATATATATATATATATATATATATATATATATATATATATATATATATATATATATAACCTATCAATCATACATGTTTCACTGATCAACCCAAAAAACACTTTAAAATAGCTTAGATTGTTGATGTGCTTAAAATGAGTTGTCCTCATATAGATGTGAAAAAATATATTGATTTTACACTAGACAAACCTTGAGAGTACTATTCTAGACAAGAGAAACTGTGTAGCGGCAGTCCCTGCCAATGTTATTGCATCCCTTTATATATGGCGCCATTCCCTGTGCCCTTCTCATAATATACTTATACTTCAACTTTGTTTATGTCTCTCTTATAATATACTTTATTTGTATCAATATTTAATAATAAAATAAATAAATAAATTATTGCCATCAAATTCATTAATTTACGATTTATGGCAGCAACATCGACTCGACAAGCCACTTGAAAGCAGTGGTCGTAGTTGTCTCCATTTGTTAGTTGTCTGTCAGCTTCCATCAGGAATCTTGTTGTATGATTTCCACTTGTGTTGCATGATTTTCACTTGTTCTTGTGATAACATTTCTATAACCTCCTTTGTTCTTGTGATTTTATGTTACTGTATTTCTATGACCTCCTTTCAAAGTTTTATGGAATTTTCTAGTTTTGGAAAAAAGTAATAGAGAATCCACAATTTTTGCAAGGGATTTGAGAATTTGGCACATATAATGTTGAATCCAACAAATTAGATACTGTTGCAGAGAATAGTTGTAAGGGATGAATGATAGGTGATGAATTTGGCCTTTTAAGTGGATGCAGAGCCCCTCATGTCTGATCTTCTGATAAGAGTTCCTAAAAGAGGGTAGTTCTGACAATCCAACAATAGGTAATTCCTTTCATGTACATCCCACTATCTCTCTCTCTCTCTTTGGTAGAAGGTAAAAAAGCAAGGTCGATTTAAGCATTTGGGGTATGCCAAGTTTCATTGTGTCTTGAGTTTAACTTTCAACTGCTCACCACCCAATTCGTGCACTTCCACTTATTATAAGTGGCTAATGATGTGGTTATGGTCTATTAGGTAGCGACCACCAAGATGTATGCTGATTCTAAGAGTTGGGAACTAGCTTCCAAAATGCCCAAAAAGCTTTCTTGAACTGCCTGAACTGAACCTTCCTACCTGAACTAAAACTCGATGTTGTCAGTCACAGTCATCCAATCTGGTCTGATAATAATTACTTGAAGTTGTATTATGCTACAAAACAAGCGTGACATATATACCTTCTATTCATAATGTACGACATCAACAAAACTATCGTGGCATGGACAATTTCTCTATTACGGCATCAACAAAACTATGTTGGCATATCTATTTTGGTTAGTTAAGCCTTAATTTGTTCTCAATTTTTTCTGAAAGGGTTGGGTGCTTTAATTTATTTATTTTCGTTTGGAAAAAATTTGATGAGTGAACAATGGTCAAATTACCAGAAGCTTTGGCAAGATTCGTGCTAGGGATTTTACCACGATAAGACAGGGCTCTGTTTGGCAAAATAACTAATATACTGCCTGTTAGACTAAACAATGCGCAGCAGAAATAAACTAAACAAAACATACACAGCACATTAAAGAATCACAAAACCATAACACACAAATTTAACGTGGTTCACCCAACCAATCTGGGCTACGTCTCCCTATTTTCTCTACTTTCTCTACACACTCTCATAATCCTCTACGGGATTACATTTCTATATAGCTGGAGCATAAAACGGAATCATAAATTCCCTCACAACAAATATAGGATGCATTAACTCCTCAAAAAATACTGGAGCTAATATAGAAACTAATCCTATTGTTGTCACATACATGAGATTTTTCCCAAATATAATAAAACAGAAAATCTCAACAATCTCCACCTTGACAACAATTAGCCTGATACCCTGTTCATTTATTATTTTTATCTTTTCTGCAAGCCAAGAGAAGCCAGACACCAATGTAGCTTCTCATACAAAATTGTTTCGTGAACATGTCTGCACAGTTTTCCTTCGTATGCACTTTTTCAAGAGAAACACCCCTTTCAATGATAACCTATCTTACAAAATGGTACTTGATAGGTATATGCTTTGATTTACTATGATAGGCTGGATTCTTAGCCAAATGAATTGCACTTTGACTATCACAAAATAACTTGATGTTGTCAAGTAACCTACCAAACTCACCAATCAAACCTTTCAACCAAACCGCTTCTTTGCAAGCATGCGAAGCAGCTATGTATTCTGCTTCAATGGTGGATAAAGCAACAATATTCTGTAGCTTTTACATCCAGCTAATAGCTCCACCTGCAAGAGTAAAGACATACCTTGAAGTTGACCTTCTCTTATCCAAATCACCTGCAAAATCGGAATCAACATATCCGCAAACAAATTCACTACTTTTGTTATAAGTGATACAATAATCACTTGTGCCTCTCAAATACCGAAGCACCCATTTCACTGCTGACCAGTGTTCTTTTCCTAGATTTGCCATATACCTACTGACAACCCCAACTGCATGTGAAATATCTGGTCGAGTACAAACCATCGCATACATTAAAAAACCTACTACATTGGCATATGGAATTCAAGACATATATTCCTTTTCTTCATTTGTACTAGGACATAAACTTGAAGAAATCTTAAAATGGGAAGCTAAAGGGACTGAAACAGGGTTCACATTGTTCATACCAAACCTCAAGAGTATTTTCTCAATATACTTCTGTTGTGATAGCCACAGCTTACCATTGCTCCTATCTCTGAAAATCTCCATGCCCAAAATTTGACTTGCTGCTCCTAGGTCTTTCATATCAAATGTCCTAGCCATCTGAGCCTTTAACCTGTTAATCTATGTTATGCTTTTGCTTGCTAAAAGCATATCATCAACATATAACACTAAGATAATGAACATGCCATTACTTAATTTCTTAAAGTAAACACAATGATCATATTCACTTATATAATTTTGACTCAACATGAAAGAATCAAACTTCTTGTACCATTGTCGAGGCGACTGCTTCAGACCATACAATGATTTCTTGAGCCTACAGACAAATTTCTTGTTGCGATCTTGAAAAAACCCTTCCGGTTGTTCCATGTAAATCTCCTCATCTAAATCTATTAGAAATAATACTGAGAGGGGGGGTGAATCAGTATTATCAAGTCAAATATTTCCTTTTTCAATTCTAGATGATATACGCTACTTCTGTTAATAAAAACCGCATATATACGCAACTACAGATAAAGAAACCCGCGTATACAAAGCAGACTTATAATTTGATTTATCTTTCAGATGTCAGTTATTAATCTGTGTATCATCAAATAAACAGTACCAGAAACAGAGCAGAAGACAGTCACACACAAGAACACAAGATATAAGGAGGAAACCCAATGTGGGTGAAAACCCCCTGCTGCAATTCGTCCCTATCTTCTTTTTAATTAGAAACTTCTCTTTACAATGTTTTGTATTGGTGCAGCCTTTACCAGTACGCAGGCTGCAACCTGCAAAGAGCTACAAGTCTCTCTCGTTCTCCAGCTTTCCTGGAAGGGAGCTCCAACCCCCTAAGTTCTTGTACTAGCTTGAGATACTAGTACGTAGGCTCCTACCTACAGAAGGCTGCAACCTTCTCTTTGCTTTCAGGGACCTCGTTTCATTAATTTTCAGACTGGATCCACAAGTAACATCAATCAAACATCAGGAATTTCTGCATAACCCAAACTCCTTTTCACCAATCCAAAGCTGAACCAAATAAACACTTCTCTGATCGCTGTACCCAGAACACAGTAACTGTAATCAAACACCAATTCTGAACCCAGAACACTGCAGTAATAAAACAGAAGCAGTTAGAACATAAATCAAGATATATACGCTACTTCACTGTTCAGCAACCTGTGAGTATACGCCTCTGTACCACAACCAACCTGCGTATACGCTTCTTTCACTCACAGAAAAAGCGTGTATATGCACCTGCAATTCACTGAACCTGCGTACAGATCTATAAAGGATAATTTATTCTTTTAAGCATTCAGACATCAGTTAACCCAGATTTATAGATCAAGAGTGTGCCACATATAACAGATCAAAATCATACAGAGATACCAATGTTCAAGCCTTGAGATTTTGATCCATCAATAGTCCTTATCCTTCTTGCGCTTAGGTTCCTCCTTCATTCAGATCTAGATCTACACCATAACCCAACCACCAGTATTCCAGATCTCATATATTATCAGATATTCAATAATAATTCAGATGTTCGCTTGTCACATGATCTCTTTCCTCTTTTATAGTTTTAGGCCTTCCACGATACCACGGTCCAAAACCATAATAAAACAATACCAAGGGCCCAAAACCTGGGGTCAACACTTCTGACGAGATACCATGGTCCAAAACCATAGGTTCAAATTCCAAGGACTAACAACCATGGACCAAAAATAAGTTTCCCACCATGTACGCGCTTTTCTGTGCATAAAAGTGCGTGTATATGCATACGCGACTTCTGAATGTATAACCCAAGTGTATACGCGTGTTTGGCAAGGTGAACCTGCGTATACAAGATTTCCTTCATTCTGAGCGCCTGAACTGAGATCTGTCACCAAAGAGAGTTGCCATCAAGGACAACACCTGTACCATAGCACCACTCCTGTGCCAAAATGCCAAAAATCTCCCCCTTTGGACTTGATGGCAACCCCAAGATCCTCAAAGTCATTCTCCCCCTTTGTCATCAAGGGCAAAGGGTTGTGCTCCCCCTGAGTACATGTAGATATCTCTGCTCTGTTGTGCTAAACATGTTCCCCCTGACTGTAGGCAAGATCTGCAAAGGATGTTCTTCAAGAAGAACCAAGACATATACATTATGAAAGACCTTCCTATCACCAAAAGACTCAATACATACATCCATCACCCAACCAAGTGGGGATCATCCACCCAACCAAGTGGGGATACATCAGAAATTTACATATGACAACCAATCACATTGCATCAATCATCCCAGGCATAGTGGGGAAACCAAAATAGGTCGTTACATGACCTTGATAAAAAAAGATATACATGACATAGAAACGAAATATCAAGACTATGCAAATCACCAATAACTACTATCAGCAACATCTGACAATCACTGTATATATCAGCAACCATGTTGTTCTTCTGTTCTCCTTTCTGCAGCTGATCCACCTGAAACAAAAACAGCTTGAGTACTAGAACCAAGAGCTTCTAAGGTAATGCCAACAATGCATTGTTAGAAGATTATCTGCTCCCCCTGAACCTGTGCCTGATGGTCTCTGACAGACCCATATCAGACTCTCTTCAACCAGAGTCTGTTCTTGCTGATTTTCTTCAGAATTCCATATACGCGACTGCACCTGCATAAATCTGCGTATGTACGCGGATTCCCCTCATCCAACTCGCGTACACCAACTTTTCTTTGAAACAGACAAGCTTCAACAGTAGGATGAAGCATCAACTACTCCCAGCTTCTGTCTGAGATATTCAAAAGTTTCCCTGGGCAGTGGTTTGGTAAGGATATCAGCAATTTGTTCCTTGGAAGGAACATACTCCAACTTGACTTTTTGCTCAAGCACTTGTTCCCGAAGAAAGTGATATTTGATAGGTATGTGCTTGGTCTTTGAATGCATGACAGGATTCTTTGAAATTCTTATTGCACTTGTATTATCACATAAGATAGAGACAGGTGGAGTACAAGTGATTTGAAAATCTTGCAAGGTTTGCATCATCCAAAGAAGTTGAGTGCAACAAGATGCAGCAGCCACATATTCCGCTTCAGCTGTAGATAAAGCAATCGAACTCTATTTCTTGCTGAACCAAGATACTAATCTGGAACCCATAAAGAATGCACCACCACTTGTGCTCTTCCTGTCATCCACGTTTCCAGCCCAATCTGCATCTGTGTAAGCATGAAGTGTGAGATCTGTATCTCTAGGGTACCATAAGCCATAGTTTTGAGTTCCTTGAAGGTACTTGAAGATTCTCTTGACTGCCTGAAGTTGAGTTTCCTTTGGATTTGCCTGAAATCTTCCAACTATTCCCACTGCATGCATGATGTCTGGTCGGGTACCTGTCAAATAAAGTAGACTTCCAATCATGGATCTATAGGTTGGCTGATGCACTGCTGCCGATTCATCATTTGCACTGAGGCTGCATCCTGTAACCATGGGGGTACATACTGGTTTTGAATCTTCCATGCCATACTTCTTCAGAATCTGCTTGAGGTACTTGGTCTGAGACAAGAAGATACCGCCTTCATTTTGTTGGATTTGCAATCCAAGAAAGTATGTCAATTCTCCAAGCAAAGACATTTCGAATTCTTTCTGCATCACCAAGGCAAAGCTTTGACTCATACCTTCTTTGTTGCTGCCAAAGATAATATCATCTACATACATAACAAGTATTAGCAATTTGTCATTTTCAATTTTTATATAAAGATTGCTATCTGCTGATCCTTTTGAAAAACCTTGTTGATGAAGGTATTTGTCCAAGCGGTAGTACCAAGCCCTTGGAGCTTGTTTAAGGCCATAGAGAGCCTTTTTAAGTCTGCATACAAGATTTGGATCATTCCCAAGGATAAAGCCATCTGGTTGCTCTATGTATACTTCTTCTTCTAAGTCTCCATTCAGAAAGGCTGATTTTAGGTCCATTTGAAATACTTTGAACTTCTGGAAGCTAAAGAGAGCAAGGAACATTCTGATGGCCTCAAGTCTAGAAACGGGAGCAAAAGTTTCTTCAAAGTCTATTCCTTCCTGTTGAGCATACCCTTTACAAACAAGTCTGGCCTTGTTTCTAATCACTTCCCCATTTTCATTCAACTTATTTTTGAAGATCCATTTTGTTCCTATGACATTTTTGTCTTTTGGTCTAGGAACCAACTCCCAAGTCTTATTCTTTTCAATCTGCTCAAGCTCTTCATCCATTGCCTTAACCCAGCACTCATCTTTGCATGCTTCTTTTACATTTTGCAGTTCATTGGAAGAGAGCAATGCAAAATAGCTTGAAGCTTCTGCTATTGTTCTTCTTGTTTGTATACCTGCTTCTTTCTGCCCCAAAATTTGAAATTCTGGATGATTCTTCTGAACGTACCTGGATGGAGTCTTCTCTTCTATCCTTATCTGTTCCTCTGGTGCCTCTTGGGGTTCTTCATCATCATCTGTCTGATTTGGAGAGTAGTCTTCATCCTCATTGATATTTTCATGATTCACTTCCCTAGGGATGTATCCTTTTTCATCAACCACTACATCAATGTTGTCAACAATTCTTCCAAGCCTTTTATTGTAACACTTATATGCTTTGTTGTAGGGAGAATAACCAAGGAGAATGCCTTCATCTGCTCTAGGTTCAAGTTTTCCAAGCTGCTCATCAGTATTCTTAATATAGCATTTGCTCCCAAAAATTTTGAAATGCTTTACCGAAGGAGTCTCATCATACCAGAGCTCATGAGGAGTTTGAGTGTTATTCACTCGGACATTTGTTTTGTTGAGAATAACAACCGCAGCATATGCAGCTTCACCCCAGAAGGTTGCGGGAGTTCCAGACTCATCAAGCATAGCACGAGCCATTTGTTGGACTGTTCTGTTCATCCTTTCTGCCACTCCATTTTGCTGAGGAGTCTTAGCTGTAGAGAATTCCCTTCTTATTCCATGTTCTTCACATAAATCAAAAAATTCATTTGAGGTAAATTCCCCATCTCTGTCGGACCTGAGGCACTTAATTTTGTAATCTGATTCATTTTCAGCCAAGGCTTTGAAGGATTTGAATTTTTTGAATGCTTCGTCTTTGTGCTTCATAAGTCCTAACCAAACAAACATGGAGAAGTCATCAATGAATAATATAAGGTATTCTTCTCCTCGAGGTGACCTTGTCCTAAATGGACCACATACATCTGTATGGACTAGCTCAAGAGACCTGCTAGCTGATCCTTCCTTCTCAGGAAAGTTAGTTCTGGTTTGCTTACCAAACTGACATGATTTTCATATGGTGTTGTCTGGAATTTTGATATCTGGAAGACCACGAACTGTCTGGTATTTGCATGCTTTACTTATTTTTGAAAAGCTTAGATGCCCCAACCTCTGGTGCCATAACCAGTGTTCATCATCCTTGCTTAAATAGCATTGTTGTTGTCCTTCTTCAAATATGTATAGATTATTTGGAGTTCTTCTGCCTTTGATCACTGTTTCTCCTGTATCAAGATCACGAGCACTACATCCATTTGATCGAAATATTACTTTGGTTCCTTGATCGCACATCTGACTAACACTCAGTAGATTATGCTTCAAGCCATCAACATACAAAACATTTCCATCTTTAACCTGTTCTTTCAACTAAGCAGTGCTTTTTCCTTTTATGGTTGCAAGGGTATCATTTCCAAAAGACACCTTCTTTCCCTTTTCTAATGCAGTATATGATTCAAGTTTTTCTTTATCCCCTGTCATATGCTTCGAACATCTGCTGTCGATATACCATATATTTTCCTGTCCTTCTGCATAGAAGGCTATCCCACATCTTTCTGGTTGTGGTTCCTTCATTCTCCATGTTCTGGCACTTGAGGTATGTTCCTTCTGAGTTGTCTTCCAAAACCTTCTCCTGCATTCAGAATCTTCATGACCAAAGTTATTACAAATAGAACATTCAACTTCATTTTCAAGGGCCGAAAAGTTGTTATAAGTCCTTTTCGTGATTCCAGTCATATTCCTTTGTTTTTGAGCTTCTCTAGTCATGATTGTCTTATAGGCAACACATTGAGCTGCTTTGTGACCAAAATTATGGCAAGAGAAACATTGGCCATTGAAGAAACTCCTGCGATTATCAAATCTATCATCCAACCTATTGTAGTTTCTACTGACATCCATTCTTGAGGCAAATTGGGAAGATTTTACCTGTGGCTGATTGTAGCTTCTGTTTGTCCTTAAGGTAGCTTGTCCCCGATTTTCTTGATAGTCTTTATTCGTTCTTGAGGTAAACTGTCCCTGATTTACCTGATGATTTCTATTAGGCCTTTGCTTGTTCTTCTTTGCTGCATCAAGATAACTTTTGGAGGTAGAAGCTTGAGATGTTTCTCCATTATATCCCAGACCTGTCTTGATTAGTGGAGAACGCTGCACATTAATAATCTCATCCAGAGTTTCAGATCCTTTAACAAATTTAAGATTAATAGATTTTGTTTTCTCAATCTCCTTTCTAAGACAAACAATTTCACATTCCAATTTTTCAAGATGTTTTTCCCTTTCAGCCAGTTGACATTGTAGAGAATCAATAATTGCACTTTTCTCTTCTAAGCAGATTTTGAGATTAGTCATCTCTTCACAAAAGCCTTCTACATCTATAGCATCCATGTAGTCATCATCTTCAAAAGCCATTAAAAGTTTATACTTATTACCTCGTTCATCTTCGTCACTATTTGAAAGTCCATCACTATCTTCATGAGTGTAATAGCTTTTCTTATTTGCATTCTGTTTCTTGTTCCATCTAACAGGTTCCTTCCCTTTGTCAATCTTATCCTTGTGAGGACATTTGGCAGCATAGTGACCGACTCTTCCACAAGGAAAGCATTTGAAAGGTAACTTACCTCGGAACCGTCCAATACCTCGTTGAAGATTTCTGACAAAATTTGATTCTTCTTCTTCTTCTGACACGTGTCCTGACTCATAGTACTCGCCTTTCCCTGAAGCCTTGAAGGCAGCTTCTCTCCTGTCTGATGGTCCTCCTTTCCTCATTTCATAAGCAGTTAGAATTCCATGCAGCTGTGACATTTTAAGGCTTTGTAGATTCTCTTTTTCTTCTATTGCAGAAACTTTAGATTCAAACCTAGGGGACAAAGATCTTAGAACTTTTTCAACCACAACAGCCTCTTTTATTTCTTCACCCAAATTTTTCATACAATTAACAATCTCATCTACACGAAGAAAATAGTTAGCCACACTTTCATCATTATACATCTTGAGATTTTCATACTGAATCCTGAGGGTTTGAAGTTTTTCTTGTTTTACTTGATCATCTCCTTCATAGCTTAGGACAATCTTGTCCCATATTTCTTTTGCTGATTTTAACTGCATAACTTTCACGAATTCTGATTGAGATAGACATCCCAATAGAGTATTGACCGCCTTTGCATTTGTTTCATATTTATTCTTCTCAGCCGGATCTGTAGGAGTTGTTGCTGGAAAAGTATATCCTGTATCTATGATATCCCAGACTTCTGTACCCAAAGATTGAAGATAGGCAGTAACTCTTACCTTCCAATATACGAAGTTTGTCCCATCAAAAACCGGTGGCCTGATTGATGCTTCCCTCTCGTAGTTGCTCATGATGAAAGATCTTCCTTCAAGCAATCAAGCTTCTTCAGAAGGACCTGCTCTGATACCAATTGTTGGAAATAACACTGAGAGGGGGGGTGAATCAGTATTATCAAGTCAAATAATTCCTTTTTCTATTCCAGATGATATACGCTACTTCTGTTAATAAAAACCGCATATATACGCAACTACAGATAAAGAAACCCGCGTATACAAAGCAGACTTATAATTTGATTTATGTTTCAGATGTCAGTTATTAATTTGTGTATCAGAAGCAAATAAACAGTACCAGAAACAGAGCAGAAGACAGTCACACACAAGAACACAAGATATAAGGAGGAAACCCAATGTGGGTGAAACCCCCTGCTGCAATTCGTCTCTATCTTTTTTTAATTAGAAACTTCTCTTTACATTGTTTTGTACTGGTGCAGTCTTTACCAGTACGCAGGCTGCAACCTGCAGAGAGCTACAACTCTCTCTCGTTCTCCAGCTTTCCTGGAAGGGAGCTCCAACCCCCTAAGTTCTTGTACTAGCTTGAGATACTAGTACGCATGCTCCTACCTGCAGAAGGCTGCAACCTTCTCTTTGCTTTCATGGACCTCGTTTCATTAATTTTCAGACTGGATCCACAAGTAACATCAATCAAACATCAGGAATTTCTGCATAACCCAAACTCCTTTTCACCAATCCAAAGCTGAACCAAATAAACACTTCTCTGATCGTTGTACCCAGAACACAGTAACTGTAATCAAACACCAATTCTGAACCCAGAACACTGCAGTAATAAAACAGAAGCAGCTAGAACATAAATCAAGATATATACGCTACTTCACTGTTCAGCAACCTGCGAGTATACGCCTCTGTACCACAACCAACCTGCGTATACGCTTCTTTCACTCATAGAAAAAGCGTGTAAACGCACCTGCAATTCACTGAACCTACGTACAGATCTATAAAGGATAATTTATTCTTTTAAGCATTCAGACATCAGTTAACCCAGATTTATAGATCAAGAGTGCGCCACATATAACAGATCAAAATCATACAGAGATACCAATGTTCAAGCCTCGAGATTTTGATCCATCAATAGTCCTTATCCTTCTTGCGCTCAGGTTCCTCCTTCATTCAGATCTAGATCTGCACCATAACCCAATCACCAGTATTCCAGATCTCATATATTATCAGATATTCAATAATAATTCAGATGTTCCCTTGTCACATGATCTCCTTCCTCTTTTATAGTTTTAGGCCTTCCACAATACCACGGTCCAAAACCATAATAAACCAATACCAAGGGCCCAAAACCTGGGGTCAACACTTCTGACGAGATACCATTGTCCAAAACCATAGGTTCAAATTCCAAGGACTAACAACCATGGACCAAAAATAAGTTTCCCACCATGTACGCGCTTTTTTGTGCATAAAAGTGCGTGTATACGCATACGCGACTTCTGAACATATAACCCGCGTGTATACGCGTGTTTGGCAAGGTGAACCTGCGTATACAAGATTTCCTTCATTCTGAGCGCCTAAACTGAGATCTGTCACCAAAGAGAGTTGCCATCAAGGACAACACCTGTACCATAGCACCACTCCTGTGCCAAAATGCCAACAAAATCTCCATGTAAAAATGCAGTTTTAACATCTAGTTGCTGTAATTCTAAATCAAGTAAGGCAACTAATGCTAATACAATTCGAATTGAAACAATTTTTACAACTTGTGAAAATATCTCATGAAAATCAATGCCTGCTTTCTGAGAAAAACCTTTCGTGACCAGCCTTGCTTTGTACCTGTCCTTTGAACCATCAACACCCCTTTTCAATTTGTACACCCATTTACATCCCACATTTTTTCTGCCTTTAGGAAGTTCTACCAGATCCCATGTGTCATTCTTGTGTAATGCCATCATCTCATCCTTCATAGCTTCTTTCCACTTCTCACTTTTAGAACCTTCTACATCTTCCTGATAGCACAAAGGTTCATCATCGTTAGAGATTAAAGCAACTGAAGTAACATAATCATCATACCTTCTAGGAGGACGTTTAATTCTCATGGACCTCCTTAAAGATGTTTCTAGTACTTCCACATTTTGCTAATTATTATCTGTAGGAACATCTTCATGATCAGCATCTGAATCATGTTCATGATCTACATCTGAAACTTGTTCATGACCTGCATCTGGAACTTGTTCATGACTTACATCTGAACCATGTTCATCTTGATCATCATCAATATTTGGACTGGTTTCAAATTGAATGTGTTGAAGCTTAGATACATTATCTTGTTTCACTTTATCATCTACATCTGAATTTTCAAGTGAGGATTCATTAAATTTAACATCTCTGTTAATGATGATCTTGTGAGTAGTAGGATCCCACAATTTGTATCCCTTAGTCCCATTACCATATCCAACAAAGATATATCTTTTTGATTTAGGATCTAATTTAGAACGCTGATGTTTTGGAACTAGAGCATATGCATCACAATCAAAAACTTTCAGTTTAGAATAATCACAAGGATGACCTTTCCATACCTCTTGAGGAATTTTGCATCCTATTGCAGTTGATAGTGATCGATTTATCAAATAGGAAGCTATAGCAACCGCTTCTGTCCACAATTCCTTCTGCAAATTGGCGTTACTCAGCGTACTTCTTGCTCTCTCTAAAAGAGTCATGTTCATGCGTTCAGCAACTCCATTTTGCTGCAGAGTATACACAGTGGTTTTATGTCTTTCGATCCCAGCTTCCTTGCAATACCTATCAAATTCCTTTGAAGTAAACTCACCACCATTGTCAGTTCTTAAACATTTAATAGTTATTCCAGTGATGTTTTCAACTAATGCTCTAAACTTTTTGAAAAATGTAAACACATCAGACTTCTTCTTTAACATGTAAACCCACACTTTTCTAGAGAAATCATCAATAAAAGATACAAAATATGACGAACCTCCATATGAGGTTGTAGGAGACGGACCCCAAACATCAAAATGGATATAATCAAGGATTCCCTTACTAGTATGTTTTCCAGTTTGAAACTTCTGCTTTCTTTGTTTCCCAAACAGACAATGTTTGCAGAAATCTAACTTAATAGACTTTAGACTAAGAAGTAACTTACGATCAGATAAAATCTTTAAACCTCTTTCGCTCATATGGCCCAACCTTTGATGCCATAAACGAATAGAATTATTGTCATTCTCAGACACTATAGAAACATAATCTGACTCTGTTCTTCCTTCTAACTGAAAAATATTTCCAACCTTCTTTGCTTTCATTACTAGTAAAATTCCTTTATAAATTTTCATTACTCCACCTTGAATAAAGGTTTTATATCCATTTGTGTCCAGTACTCCTAATGAAATGAGGTTTTTCCTTAGTTCAGGTACATGTCTTACATTAGTTAAAATTTTATTTGTCCCATCAAACATTTTAAGCTGAACGGTTCCAATTCCCATAATGTTACATGTGACATCATTTCCCATGTAAACTACTCCATCATTGATTGGTTTATAAGTTTTAAACCATTCCCTATGAATACACATGTGATTTGATGCACCAGAATCTAACAGCCAATGTTGATCATGACTAGACAAATCAACTGATAACACTTCATCACTCATACCTGTCTTGGATGCTGAACCTGTATTTGTCGTGTTTTCTTCTTTCTTCGCTGTTGAAGAGTCTTCTTTGGATGCTTGCTGTCTCTTCCAACAGTCATTCTTCAAATGTCCCGATTTGCCACAAAACCAACACTTTACCTTACTCTTCTTCCCTTTCGATTTTGAACGCGAGTCGCTGTGCTTACCGGAGCATCTTTCTCTAGAACGACCTCTAGCCATCATTGCTTCTGATGTAGAGGTTTCTGAATGTGACCTCTTCCTTGTCTCTTCGAACAACAAAGCTCCAATGACATCATCAAATTCAAGGGTTTCTGATATACTTAAACTTATAGAAGTAACAAAATGATCCCATGACTCGGACAACGAGCACAATAAAGTTATAGTTTTATCTTCTAATTCAAATTTTACTTCTATACTTTCTAATTGCACCATGAGAGTATTAAAAACATTCAAATGATCAGTAATAGCTGTACCTTCCTTCATGCGCAGATTGTACAATTGTCGCTTCAGAAGAATCCTATTGGTTAAGGATTTTGTCATGTACAGCTTTTCAAGCTTTGTCCACAAACCAGCAGCAGTTTTTTCTGACACGATGTTAAACAAAACATCATCCACCAAACACAGTCGAATACCGCTCAGAGCTCTTCCATCCAATTCATTCCATTCATCATCTGTCATGGGGTAAGGCTGTTTGGATCTTCCCAACAGCGCCTTCGCCACGCCTTGTTGCACAAGCAGATCATGCATCTTCACTTTCCAGATTTCGAAGTTATTTTTGCCATTGAACTTCTCGATCTCAAAACGAGCACTTTGAGTTTTTGCCATGTTGTATCAAACAAAATCTCCAATTCCAAATTAAAAAATGCCTCTGTCGTACCATGTAATCACAATTTGAAAAGAAAAAATAAAAAATTGCAGGTTTACGAGAGGGAAAAACTGCCTGGCGCTCCTTGACAGTGAAAAACCCGTGCCTAAAACACAATCCACTGCCTGGCACTCCTTTGACAGCAGATGATCCGTGCCAGAACAAAATCCGTGTAAGTGACAAAAAATTGGCGCGCTTAAACCCGTCGATTCCGCGCCAATCGGGATAATGAGCTCTGGCACGAGTATTAAACTCGGATCTGCGCCAATTGGCGCATCTGTTTCAAAATAAACCGCGCCAACCCGTTCACAGTCAAAAATTGGCGCGACTGTCTATGCTGAAACCGCGCCAACCGCCGGAACTCCACCTTCAGCAGCTCTGTCACACGCACCAACTCCACAACCAAAGACCTGTAGGTTATAGGCCCTCCACGCTTCCGCTGCGCCACTCTAATACCACTTGTTAGACTAAACAATGCGCAACGGAAATAAACTAAACAAAACATACACAGCACATTAAAAAATCACAAAACCATAACACACAGATTTAACGTGGTTCACCCAACCAATCTGGGCTACATCCACCAGAACAAAGGCATTGGCAATCTTATTATTCAAAAGAGATTACAACAAATCTAATTCTTCACACATACTCTCAGCTCTCCCTATTTTCTCTACTTTCTCTACACACTCTTACAATCCTCTACGGGATTACATTTCTATATAGCTGGAGCATAAAACTGAATCATAAATTCCCTCACAACAAATATAGGATGCATTAACTCCTCAAAAAATATTGGAGCTAATATAGCAACTAATCCTATTGTTGTCACATACATGAGATTTTTCCCAAATATAATAAAACAGAAAATCTCAACACTGCCAAGTTCATTATTTTTCATTTTCCAGACCACGGGCTAGATTCTAAAAGTGTAATTGAAAAATATGTTATGTTCACGCTGACAATCTAATTGCAGGTTATTTCAGGGAGTTTACCTTGTTCTCGATCCATTCCATTCCTAGAGCCCATAGTAGCACCCCCTCTTACAGATCCGAGAAGAGATCGGTACCCAGATCCATACAACTCTTTATATGGTATATGCACAGGAACAATGATTCCAACCATACCAATATTGATATGCCAAAATTGTTCATAGAATGCCGAGAAACTATATTTAATTGCAGAGGATTGTGAATCGATGCCATATATAGTGTGCATAGAAGTCAACAGAATCGCAAATAACCATAACATATATATTGTGTGTTGATGTCATACATATTGCAGAGGAGCATAGGCTATACACTGTGTGTCGAAGCCGTACACATTATATAGGATCATAGTATATATAAACTGCAATTTGAAACCATACACATCGCAAGGGATCATTGCATTCATATCGCAGAGGATAATACCATATAGTTATGTCAATGCCATACATATTATGCCATATAACTATATAATTATGCCATACATCTCATGACATACATTTTTTTATATATACACAATGTTATATGCCCTGTCATATATACATGATGCCACACACTCTAATTGCAGAGGAATGATACAATATATTGTGTATCAATGCTAACCACATCATAATGCAAAACATATCAATGCGTGACCATATATATTCATGGCAGCGACGTGAGTACAATTATGTCAATGTGAGATCATTTCTATGGCAAAAGTAGAAGCATATTATAGACCTGTAGTAGACGCGAGTAGTTCTATAGCCAATGCAAGTAGTCTTGTAGTAAAAAATGAGAAGACTTGTAGCCACTACGAGTATTCTATCCAGAACAGAGATGAGAGTATATGGAATTTTTCACAGGTGTGTATTTGACCACGAGAGGCCAGACAAATCTATGCTACTAAAATCTATGATAATATGATGAGTATATTATAAAGTCGCTTGATAAGAAAGATTCGGGATAAGGCAACTTCATGATACAGCTTCGGGTCAGATAAATTGGTTGGAGTAAGAATTTATAAGGTCGATTTGGTTCATCTACATATGAAAAAAAACGTCCACTGAGGTTGAGTAAATGACCTCTTGAAATGCATAACACCCCCAATTCTTTGTAAAGGGTGGTTAGTCATTTAGTTCAAGTGAAATATTATATACGTATTAACAACTTCAAGTTTAAATAAGATAGGGTGAATATTGCAATACTAACCTACTGTAGTTCTGCTAGAATTGAGTGATAAATGAGCTCAGTGGAATCCACTTGTGTACTCCAGAAGTAGAGATGGCAGTGGGAGGAGGAATTCTATAAATTTTCCCTTTAGTAATGCCTGTCGACCACCCTCTGATTCATTATTCAACTAATTGTTTCAAGGAAGTAGTGTGGTTGAATGAAAGGGGAAAGTTCAACCACCCTTTGATTCATCACTCAGCTAACTATTTCAAGACAGCAGTGTGGTTGAATGAAAGGGAAAATTCAACCACCCTCAGATTCATCACTGAGCGAACTATTTCAAGGAAGCGGTGTCACTGGTTGAATGAAATGGGAAAGTTGCATTTACTTCGACAAGCGGTTTAGGTTGCAAGGGGAAAGTTGTGGAGCACATGCCACATAAGGAGAATTGTATTGAAGTGGCAGGTTATGTGTATTGAAGTGTCAATGTGCTAGCTATTGAACTCTCAGCCTTCGAGATAACAATTCATCAGTGTCAAACGTTGAGGATGTATCAAAACTTTGGATATTAATTTTTTATGTGTACTAAAACTTCTTACTTTTATTAAACTTTGGACTGGTATATAATCTTATTTAAAACGTAGGATATTTCTCTTTCCTTGTTTTTTGAAACTTTAATTTTAACTTTACCTGAACTTTGTTTTGAAAAACTTAGAATAAACTAAGTTGTCCACACTAAAATAACATTGGGGCAAATGACACTCGCAATAAGAGGGCAAATTGAGAATTTTGGTTAAAATTTTCTTGCAATGAAATTGACAGCCATAAATTTTGGTTAAAGAATAGTGAAGGAGTAAAAATTTGTGGTCAACGCATGAATTAATAGTTTTTCAACCGTCAAGCAAACACTATAGTCCCTGTGTTGCCGTACGCAGGGACTAATAACAAAGAAAAGAATAAGTCTTAAAAGGTTACTTAAACATGAATAAAATTAACATACAAATGGACTCATCTTATAATGTGATAAAAAGCATAAAGAGCATATAATATTCGTGTTGTGATAAATTTGAAAAAATACGTCATTTATAAAGTAAGCAAGCAATACATTATAATTGACAATATTGAATGGTGAGGTTAAATTTGAAATTCTAAAACATTTAATTCAATTATTGGTCTTCTAATCGAGGAAATCATGTTTACCATGACAAAATATATTGAATTTAGTGTTATAAAATAAAATAATAAAAAAAAAATTCAATATAAAATATTTATTTTTAAAGATATATAAAGATTTATCAAAATTACATAGGTATAAAAATATTCGGTAGTCAAGAATAAATTAAGATATTACTTGGAATTCTTTAAAAGTCTATTTCTATATTCAAAAAGTATTAAGAGAAATCTTCTGAAATCACCATAGTTTTGTTGAGTTAAGAGAACAAGAATGTTGGTAGTGTGGCAAATATTTTGAAATTGAAATCTAATCTAAATATATGCTGGACAATTTAAGAGTGAGTTTCAGTATGTAGCTTATGAGAAATTGTTCTTACTTTAACATTGTTTATTTTTCTTCTTTACACTAACCAAGATAGGGGGATACTTTGAATTTCAACATTTGGGTTGATAAATTCATTCTAATATGAGTGGATGTGATAATAATTGTTTTTCTAGTTTGACGTTATAATGATAATAAATGTGATGTACGTGTTTTATGATTATGTCTAATCATGTGATGGATTCAATATGTGTATGTTTACATTAGTTCTTGATCATGGTTACGAAGATGATGATTATGTGACGATGATAATTTAGCATACAAAATTATGTTGGTGACTAATATTATGAATCAAATATTATTGATGATTATTGAGTGTGGCAGGAGACTACCTAAATTCCCTTGCATGTGATGAGTCAGCGACATTTGGTTTGGTTTGAATTACATACTATTGTCTCAAAAATTTTAAAATTCAATTTTAAATTTTGTCGTGAATTCTAATGACATGTTAGTGGCCGCAGAAAAAGGTTAGTTTGTTGGTTAAACAACTCACACACGGGTGATGGGGTTGTAAAAATATATGGAACCCTGTGGGAGGGGTGAGACAATGTCCCTGATTCCACCCACTCACACTCTCGATGTGACTTGGGCTGGAAGGGTTGGGATACCTTCGCCTTGAAGATCACGATGATGTGGGGGAAGGTCCAGAGTGGGTTTCTCAAGAGGATTTTATTAGGCGGGCAAACATCAAGGTAGATTCCTCGATACCAAACACCATTAGTCTCACTATATATGACGACGTAGGAGAGGATAGCAGTCTTCATCATTGTGCCTATTTCTTCCCCTCAGAGTCACGGGATACTTGAAGGGAAAACAACGTGGCACCCTTGGAACCTCAAAGGGAAGTTCTTGAAGGGCATGACCGACTTGGTACCCTTGGCATCAAGAAGAAACCAATTGGTGTAACACCCTTGGAACTTCAAAGGAAAGTTCTTAAAGAGAACGAATGACTTGGCACCCTTGGTATCAAGAAGAAACTACTGAAATATAATTAAGATATGATAATCATACTAATTCATATAATGTGGTACATGGGGTTTTAGAACCAAGTTACCTAAATCAAGAATAAACCTTGGGATAAAGGGAGAATAGGAATAAATAAAAATATTGGACCACTCGAGAACTCCACCATTCACACATTTGGAAAATCTTAGGTAGATAATGTGCATAAGTGTTTTAATAAGAAAAAGGGGAGAAAGGTACATAGAGTTAATTAGAAAGATTAATACTAAAGTATTTTAACTTCATTAAGAAAAGAAGGTGGTGAATGAAAATAAAAATAATAAATTTAAATTAGATAAATTTAATTTCATGAGAGAACCTCCATGTGGCAAGATCCAACACAAGGATCTCCATCTAAGAGTCAAATTGAGTTAAACTAGGGTGTAGTTGGGGGACCAAATATGAGACCTACTAGTTGACTTCAGTAATGAACACAAATTAAGGAACATAAAGGGGGAATCAAAAGACAACTAGGAGAAGAAATAGGGAGTCATGTTGGGGTGAGGAAAAATATTATTTTTGAATAAAAATTTAAGTAAATAATTTAGGAGAGCCTTGGTGAGAGAGTGAAACATAGGTGGCTAAATAATCAAAATTTTAGATTAATAAAAATATTTATTTATGCATGAAGTGTCAAGTGTCACCTATGAAGCCTCCTATAAAAAGAGGGGCAAGCTATATGGGAGAGGAGCCCTTTTTTCCCTATTGTTAGATGGATGAGATAATGCTACTGTGTGTGACTACGTAGATTATAGTGAGTTTGGTGAGATGCAGATAATTAGAAAGGGATCTCTTGAGAAAGGGTGCTTTCCTCCATCTGCTAGCATTCTTCCTCTACTTATAGCCCCATTGCAGTTCAGGGCGTTGAGAAATATAAGCTAGAAGGATTAGGGTTAGATTTATCTTTCTTGATAATTACTTGTGAATTATGTTGGTTTCTTTTAATTATTTGTTATATTATCTTTCATCAAGAAATTACCAAATTATGTGTGCATGAAGATCACAAAAACACAAGACACAAGATGTAGGCACTCTGCCAGGGAAAAATCCCTATCTAGGGGAAAACCCAGTTAAAATATCTTCCTTCAATATTTTTTCCTTAAGACTCTTAAACCTAGACAAAGACCTCCTCCACACCAAGCCAGCCTCTCCTTCTTCGATCCAACCTTCGACCTAGAAGCAGCAACACTTCGACCCTAACAACTTCGACTTGGAAACTTTTGGCATCAGCAACAACTTCAACCTTGATTAGGAGACTTTGATCTCCTAAACTAGCCCACGCAAGAGAGAGAGAGAGACCAAAGTTTCTATTTTTTTCTTCCCTTTCTCCTTGACCAAATTCGCACTCCTTTTAGCCCCTTCCTTCAACTTCACACTTCTTCCCAGCTTCTAGCCTCCAACTTCCAAATATTGAACTATTCTTGAGAGAGTGAGATTCTCAAATGAAGTCAAATTACCTTGTATATATAGCCTCCAATGAGGTCGAATTTCCTTCCTTAAGGCCGAATTGATCTTCTTGAGGCCGACTTGGTGTGGACGTTACATAATCTATTTTTGACTCAAAAATATTTTTTTTGCATCATTTGAAAGCCCAAGAAGGGTCTCATAAAATATGTAAATGACTCTATTGATTCTTTATTAATCCTAGGAGTTCTCAATGTGAACTTTGACTAATAGAATGATGACCCAAGCATGAAACCTATGCTTTAATAAGTCATTGTAACAATAATAAAAATTCTTTTGAAAAATACATTTTATGAAGACCGAACCTAGTTACATTTTTCAACATTCCCTCTTAACTAAGGAGATATTCATACAACTAATCTCAAACTATATGAACTATGAAGAGTTTAGGCATTGTAATGCCATGGACTAGATTCCTGACCAGGGTAATCTATCCAAGGTCTCTCAATAGTTTAGGTACCGCAATGCCATGGACTAGATTCCTAACCAGGGAAATCTATCCAAGTGGGACTAAGATGGACTAAAGCTTTAAACCTTGCTAGTCACCATTAAGCTTACTTGTTAACCATCAACCTAAGGATCTAGGTGTGTATTTGAGGTCAAAGCCCCATGACCAATGCCACCCTCCCTACTTTGGGAACTAGACATCAACATAAAGTGGCAGCTAGATGTCCTCCTAGGAAATTTGTCTCACACACAAAGCCTCGACAAATCTCTTCCAAACTTTTATCATCATCAAAAAAATCAGCATTATCAACTAAGCCAAGCATGCTTCTAATATACTCAAACTTATTATTAGGAAGAGACTTTGTTATTATATCATCTATCGTGACATATTGTAGCTTCACGATCCCATCTTGCACCAAGTTCCTAAAATAGTGGAACTTGTTGTTGATATGCTTCATTCTAACATGAAATGCGAAATCTCCATACATCTTGATACCACTTTGATTATCACAATTAATCACAATAGGATCTAGAGGTTTCTCAAACAAATATGTCAGAATCTTCCTCAACCATATGACCTCCTTTCCTACTTTGCATGCATCCATGTACTCTGCTTCAACGCTACTCAAATCAACATGATCTTGCTTTCTACTCATCCATGAAATTATGGCAGATACCAAACTAAAGCATCCTCCGGTAGTGCTTCTTCCATCGGTCTCACTACCACCCCAACCAGAATCTGTAAATCCAATAAACTTGACTTCCTTGCTATTGTACTTTAGGTAGTGATGTATTGTACCACGAAGATATCTCAATATATGCTTGGCAGTTATCCAGTGATCATGATGAGGCTCCCACTAAAACTAATTGAGGATGTTCATAGCAAAGCATATATTCAGCCTAATATTTATGAGATACATCAGAGAACCTACCAACTTATGATAGGAGGTAGGATCCACGAGACTTGAGTCAGATCTTCTCAACTTCTTGAGATTGGTGATCATAGGAGTAGTCATGGGCTTGGGATCCATCATCCCAAATTTTTGCAACAACTTGATGATGTACTTTCCTTGCCCCAAATATATCTCCCCATGATGTTTCCATACTTCCAGACCTAGGTAATAGTGCATTAGTCCTAGATCCTTCATCTCAAATTCAGCTACCATCATCTTCTTACATTCTTGTATCCTTCCCTCCACACCTGTGATGAATATATCATCCACATACAATAGAATAATGACTAGCTCATTATTCACAAACTTGATGTAGAGATTAGGATTAGTGAAACTCTTTACGAACCCAATTCTCAAAAGGTATGCATCCATTCTTTCATACCATGCCCTAGAATCTTGCTTCAATCCATACAGGGCCTTCTTAAGTCTACAGACATGAGTGTCCCTTCTATTTCCTCAAAGCCTTTGGGCTTATACTTCCTCATCAATGGTTCCATTCAAAAATGTTGTTTTCACGTCCATTTGATGGATGTTCCATCCCATTGTAGCATCCAATGAAACCAAAGATCTAATGGTAGTATACCTTGCAGTGGGTGCAAAAGTTTCTTCATAATCTATGCCTTCCTTTTGAGAGAAACCCCTTGCAACAAATCTGGCCTTGTATTTATCTATGCTTCCATCAACAACATGTTTGATCTTGTAGATCCATTTTGAGGTGACAACCGATTTGTCACTAGGTCTAGGAATGATTTCCCAAACCCCATTCTTCATGATGGATTGATATTCTTCCTGCATAGCTTTCTTCCATACTTCTTGATGAGCAACTTCTTCAAATGTAGATGGTTCTGCTTCAATTAGTCTTGTCATATATGTAGCATATCCAGAATATCTCTTCAGCATTTTTCTTTCCCTAAAGGTTCCTTTTGCAGCTCCATGCCCTTCGGCATCATCAAGAGTGGCTTTTAACCAAATTGGCCTCTTCCTTGTGCTTGGTATGATAATAGCTTGAATAGGCTCACGTGGTCCTTCTTCTTCCTCTTGAATTGTAGAAGGGTTGTCGGGTTTTACTTCTTCTTATTCAAATATGGGTATATATTCGTCATCAGAATCAATAGGAATATCCTTCGATCTTTTGTAGGCTTTATTCTCATCAAATATAATGCCCTTGTTTACTTAAATGTGTCTCCCTTCCTTGATATATATTCTATATGCCTTTGAGGAGAGACTATAACCAACGAAGATCCCTTTGATGCCTGTAGAATCCAACTTCTTTCGTTTGCCTTTTGGAACATGGATATATACAAGACTCCAAAATATTCGGAGATGGTCCACACTTCGCTTCTTTCTTTTGAATGCTTCCTCAGGTGTCATATTATCAATAATTCTATGAGGACTTTTATTTTGAATATATACAGCTATCATTGTTGCTTCTCCCCATAGAAACTTTGGCAAATATTGATCAAATAGCATTGTTCATACACCTTCTTCAATTATCTTATTCTTTCTTTTGGCCACTCCATTTTGTTCGGGATAGTAGGGAACAATAAGATCCCTCTTAATTCCTGCTTCTTTATATTATGCAATTATTTTTTTAGAAGTGTATTCCCCACCATTGTCAGATCTCAAAGTTTTTAACTTTCTTTCATTTAGGTTTCCACTTCACATCTAAACTCCTTGAACTTCTCAAATACTTCATCCTTTTTCTTGAGAAGATAGAGCCATGTCTTTCTAGAGTGATCATAAATAAATGTTACATAGTAAAGATGTCCTCCAAGTGGATTTTCAGACATGGGCCCACACACGTCAGAATGTATGAGGTCTAATATTTCTTTAGACCTTGTTTCATTATTTGAAAATGGTTTTCTTGTATGTTTTCCCAAAGAGCATCCCTTGCAAACTCCTTCATGGTCTTATTTGATATCAAGGATGCCATGAACTAGATGTTTAAGAGTGGGAATAACCTTATACTGAAGATGACCCTATCTTCTATCCCATAGCTCAATAGGAGATATTTCCATACGAACTAGGGCTTGAGGAGGTGTTGTAATCACTCTATACAAACTTCCTTCACGAACTCCAATAACCCTAGCTTTATCAATACTTGAATCTTTCCCCAAACAAAGACTTTTCCATCAACAAAAGAAACTCTATCCCCTTTATCTTCCAAGCAAGAAATTGAAAGCAATATTTTTTTCAAACCTAAAACATATAGTATGTTGTTGAGATGTAGTTTTTCTCCATGCCCCAACTTCAAAGATGTTGATCCTAGGCCTCTAATAGTATAGTTTTTGTTGTCTCATTCCACTGCATGGGAATATGGTTCCTTTAATAGAGTTTGTAGTTGCTTACTTTCCCCTATCATATGATTTGATGCTCCACTGCCAATGATCCATGCATTATCATCTTTGAGGGATCTTGTAAGTGCAACTAAGAATTCTTGACTTTTGACCTTATTGAATAAGTAATAGACAGTCTTCTTTATCCATCTTCCTGTAGAAGTGAATCCCATCCTTATCATGGAGGGAATCAGCATTTCCTTTAAGCCAACAAAGTGATCTTCAATCTTCTTTGACCTTAGCTCTGAAACCATGTTGAGAAATCAATGCTAGTAAGATTAGGGTTAGATTTCTCTTTCTTGATAATTACTTGGAAATTATGTTGGCTTATTTTACTTATTTTTTATATTATCTTTCATCAAGAAATTACCAAATTGTGTGTGCTTGAAGATCACAAGACACGAGATGCAGGCACTCTGCCAGGGAAAAACCCCTATCTAGGGGAAAACCCAGTCAAAATATCTTCCTTCAATAGATTTTCCTTGAGACTCTTCAACCTAGACAAATACCTCCTCCACACCAAGCCAACCTCTCCCTTTTCGATCTTGTTGTAACATTTTTGTTTTTGAGAAGTCAGTCATTAGTTAAAAAAAAAATTCCGTTGAAAAAATGATAAGTTAGGATATGGACCAAAAATAAAATTGAAAATAAAAAATGTTAGGATTTATTATCATTTCATGTCCATATCAATAAAAATGATAGGGTAGTTCCTCTCCAAAACGAAGGAAAATGACAAAATGTTAGATAAGCAATAAAAGAAAATATTTGCTTTAGAACAAAAAAATTAAGGCTGTTAGTTCAAACGCACCTTTGAAATTTGTTGTTTAGTTTAAATAATGCTTAAATTCCTTAATCGGGGTTTAATTATTGTGATAAACTTGATCACCTTGTTCATAGTTATAATGCATGATGTGGTCATATGGACGAGAGTAACAAAAATTCATGTTTGCGCCAATAACCGTCGGGCACTTTTCAACGGATAAAATTCACTCCGCCTGGATCAATGGCAGAGGAAGCGTTTCGTCCCCCCTTCAATCGTTTCCCATTAACGCGAGCAGGGGGGGTCCGAAAATTAGTTTTAATGGCTGCCCTCTTTTTCTACGTGTCACTCTCGTAGCATTTCAAGCCCCCAAAGCACAAAACCATAAACCACCTCACCCCCACCCCCGAAATCTCGACAGCAGTTTCCTCCCTTCCAACCGTTGACCTTGTTCCTACGCCATACCATCCATCCATTATCCCCTCCTCCATACAAAACCTGCCACGTCACAAATCCGTTATCTCTCATCCACTCACAAACCGCCACATCACAAAGTCTTTGTGTCATACGCTCCTATACCATTGTCAGCCTCATTTAACCATTTACCCTCTCGTTAGACATTAATCCCGCTCCTCTGCAATAAATTGCCTACGGCTAGATTTAAACGAAAAATTAAGCTCGATTTCACTTATAAATATCCCATGGCTCTACCCTTTACCACTTTTCTGCTTCCATCCAATCACTGAAAATTTTATTCGCTCTATGCAATTTTCCCCTGTCATCCGACTTTCAGTTAAAATAGTTTCCAAATCCACCACCTGCAAAAAGATGCCTCCCAAAGCTAAAGCATAGAAAACTGTCAAATAAGGAAAACCATCTACAACCTTACTTGATTTGGATCACCTTCCCCTTGTAGATTCCTTGTTCAAAGTCACTGACTGTCAATGCAAATTTGATTTCCAAGAATTGCATTTATGGTGAAAGCATAAATATGCAGATAAAGAAGATACCATTCTTTTCTGGGAGACACTTTTTCCCTTCTACTCCTTTCCCAAGACTCATCATTTCCCTAATTTGATCACTTGGTGTCAATCCAGGTATGATCCTATGCAAAGAACAGTGATGACTCGGGATGGAAAAATCTTGATCACCATTACCGCTCAGAGTTTAAACTGTTAGAAAATTATATATTACAGAGCAATGGAACACATAAAATATTACATAAATATAAAAACAGAAAACGCATAAAACAAGAGAGACACAGATATACGTGGTTCACCCAGTTTGGGCTACATCCATGGAGAAACAGCCAGTCCTTCTTTTTATATTATCCAGCAAACTGAAGAGATACAACCTACAGCAGAGCCGCTGTAACTCCCTCTTCTCTCTTAATCTCCTCTCTCTTCCTCACTAAGAATACAAATCTACATAGACACAATACAATTCCCTCATATATAATGAGGGGTTTCCTTCTAGGGGAAAAAACCCTAAATTAAACATAACTTCTACCATCAGATCATCCGCCTAATGAATGGCCCAGATTGACAAGAAATTACTATACTTTTACAAGGCAATTTACACCTGTTTTTAGCTTCGAGGGTGCTACCCCCGAACCCCCTCTGGGGGACAGCTGGCCCCCGGATCCCCCAACCAGGGGAGATTAGCCCCCCCCGGACCCCCGCGAGGGGGATAAGTCTCCCCCGCACCCCCCTGCATGGAGGGGTGTACAATCTTCCTGGGATATACATCCGGCTGAAACCTTTGAATACAAAAGATAATCAGGCTCCACACCCAACAATCTCCCACTTGTAGATTGATTATAGCAACTCCACTACTGCTTCATTTTCTAGACAATGACTCCACTTTGGACTTGGTTGTCTCTCATCTTCTTCATCATACTTGAAGATCAATTGAAACTTAGCAGATTCTCAGTTTCCCCCTGGTTACAACTTTTGTTAGCATATCTGCAGGATTCTGGCTAGTGTGTATCTTTTAGAGCTTCAACTGTCCATCTTCCAATGTTGACCGTATGAAATGGTACTTGAGTTGTATATGTTTAGTCTTGGAATGAAATGAAAAATTCTTTGCAAGATGTATGGCACTCTGGCTGTCACTGTATAGCCTGCCCAACTCCTGCTTCTTACCCAATTCATCTAGAAACCTTTGTAACCAAATCATTTCTTTACTAGCCTCTGTAGCAGCAACATACTATGCTTCTATTGTTGAAATTGCAACAACACTTTGGATTTTTGAAACCCAACTAACAGTTATTCCACCTACAGTAAATACATATCCTGTAGTGCTCCTCCTGTTATCTCTGTCACCTGCCATATCTGCATCAACATATCCCTGTAGAGCAATGTTTGAACCACCAAAGCATAATGTCTGATTTGTGGTACCTCTCAAATACCTGAGAATCCACTTCACCGCCATCCAATGTTCTTTTCTTGGATTGTTCATGCACCTGCTTACAACTCCCACTGCATGTGCAATATTAGGCCTTGTGTAGACCATTGCATACATTAAGCTTCCAACTGTTGATGCATATGGAACTTTAGACATATGAGCCATTTCTTCATGAGTCTTGGGACACGCCTCCTTACTTAATTTTAAATGGCTAGCCAAAGGAATACTAACTGGTTTTGCATTCTGCATATTAAACCTTTTCTATGTACTCACTTTGAGACAATGTTAATTTGTGATTCTTCCTGTCTCTAGTTATTCTCATACCAAAGATTTGTTTTGCAGCACCCAATTCCTTCATTGCAAATGAGTTTTCCAGTTTCCTTTTGAGCACATTTATTTCTTGCATGTTAGAACCTGCAACAATCATTTCATCTACATACAATAACAATATAATATAGCTGCCATCATTTTGCCTTTTGAGATAAACACAATGATCAGAGTGACACCTAGTATAACCTTGTTCAAACATAAACCTGTCAAATTTTATATACCACTGCCTTGAAGCCTGTTTTAAGCCATATAAGCTCTTCTTCAACCTGCACACTAGTTTCTCCTTCCCTTTTACCTCATATCCTTGTGGTTGTTGCATATATATCTCTTCCTTCAAATCCCCATGGAGAAAGGTTGTCTTTACATCTAACTGCTCAAGATGCAAATCTTCAATTGCAACTATACTTAGAATAGTTCTGATTGAAGTCATTTTCACAACAGGAGAAAATATCTCATCAAAGTCTATACCCTTTTTTTGTGCAAACCCTTTCACCACAAGTCTAGCTTTATACCTTTTTCTACCTCCATCTTCTTCCTTCAACTTGTAAACCCATTTATTCTGCAATGATGTTTTACCTGCAGGCAACTTGACTAAGTCCCAAGTCTGGTTATATGCTAAGGAGTCCATCTCTTCTTTCATGGATTGCTCACACTTCTTCCTGGTTTCTACCTATACTACTTCTTCATAACATTCTGGTTCACCAGAATTAGTCAACAATACATAATATAATGAAGGAGAGTATTGTTCAAGGGGTCTACTTATCCTGGTATATCTTCTAACACCACTTTTAGGTGTTTGAAGTGCTTGTTGTTGTTGTGGTTGTTGTTCTAGCTGTTGATCATTATGATTTTTAGGCACCATCACTTTTTCTATGATCTCGTCAAGCACTGTGTATTCTCTGTTTTCTTTTTCCTGTTTCTTTTCCTGCAGCTGATCCTTATACAAAACCTTTTCATTGAATATGACATCTCTACTCCTAATGATTTTGTGTTTTTCATAATCATAAAAACGATAACCAAAATCATTAACACCATATCCAATAAAGGTACATTTCTTTGATTTTGCCTCAAGCTTTGTTCTATTTTCTTTATTAATGTGGACAAAGGCTTCACAACCAAAAGTCTTTAAAAAAGAGTAGTTTACCTTTTTACCTGTCCATGCCTCCTCTAAAATACCACCATCCAAGGAACTTGAAGGCCCTCTGTTTATTAGATAAACAGCAGTATCTACAGCATCTACCCAAAATTGTAAAGGCAATCCTGCATGCAATCTCATGCACCTTGCACGCTCCATGATTGTCCTGTTCATCCTTTCTAACACACCATTTTCTTGTGGTGTTCCTGGAACTGTCTTCTCTCTGTGAATTCCATTCTCAGAACAGTACCTATCAAACTCTTTGCTGCAATATTCACCTCCATTGTCTGATCTGAGACACTTCAACCTTTTTCATGTCTCATTTTCAACCAAAGCTTTCCATTTCTTGAAAATATCAAATACATCAGATTTATTTTGAACACAATAAATCTAGGTTTTTCTGGTTGCATCATCAATAAAAATAACATAATAATGAGAGCCACCAAGAGATGATACCTGAGCAGGTCCCCATACATCTATATGCACAAGCTCTAATTTTTCGCTCTTATTTTCTTTCCCAACTCTAAGGAATCTGACTCTCTTATGTTTTCCATAAACACAATTCTCACAGAATTTTAAATCAACATGCTTTAAACCTGGCAACAAATTTCTTGAGTGAAGAATCTGCATCCCCTTCTCACTCATGTGCCCGAGCCTATGATGCTACAATGTCGTATCTTCTCCTGTAAAGGTTAAAGCATTAACAGAATTAGAAATACCATTGCATAAATACAATGTACCAACCTTTCCTCCTTTCACTATTACCAAGGATCCTTTAGTGACCTTCCAGGTTTTATCTGTGAAAGTAGTTACACAACCTTCACCTCCCAACTACCCTGTTGAAATCAGATTTTTCTTTAGATCTGGAACATGCCTTACCTCCTTCAATAGCCATTGATTTCCATAGTGCTATTTTATGAAAAATGTACCCATTCCAATGATTTTACAGGGCTTATCATCACCCAATCGAACCTGTCCAAAATCTCCTTGAACATAATCATGAAAATGTTTCTTATCAAGTGTGGCATGGAATGAGGCCCCTGAATCTACCACCCAGGCATAAATAATATTTTCTAATGAAAGAATCAAAGCATCTTGCAACACATCACCTGTTACATTCGCTTCATGATTAGTTTCTTGTTGCGCGTCTCCTTCTTTTCCCTTCCGAGACTTGCAATCTTTCTTCAGGTGTCCTTTCTTCCCACATTTCCAGCACACTATCCCCAATCTGGACTTGGATCTGCCTTTTCTTTACTTACTACGATATCCTGGGCTTTTTCCTCTTTCCATTTTTCTTCCCCTAGTCTTTGCAGTCAAAGCATTACCTGATGTCTCACCAGAGCTTTTCCGTCGCATTTCCTCGCTAAGGATTGCACCGACAACATCATCAAACTTTAAAGTACTAGATCCAGAGACAGAGTTACTAATGGCCATAACTAAACCATTCCAACTTTCTGGCAATGAGCACAGAAATAACAGAGCCCTAACTTCATCATCAAAAGTTACCCCTACAGAACTTAACTGACTTGTAACTGTATTAAAATCATTTAAATGATCAGCAACAGATCCACCTTCTGACATCTTCATATTAAATAAACGCTTCATAAGAAATACCTTATTTGAGGCCGAGGGTTTTTCATATAGTTTGGCCAATGTCGACATTAAACCCTCTGTTGTCGTTTCCTTTGAAATATTAAACGCTACCGACGCTGCTAGGCACAACCATATTGTTCCAAGTGCCTTTCTGTCGAGAATATTCCATTTTGTGTCTGTCATACTCGTCAGCTTCTTTGTCTTTCCGCTCAATGGTAGGTACAAATCTCTCTAATACAAATAATCTTCCATCTGCATCTTCCACAGTTGGTAGTTTTGGTCGTTAAATTTTTCGACCCTAAACCTACCATCATCTGCCATTACTCCCACTCGAACCAAGAATCCTTCTCTCCTGCGAGTTTATTAGCCAAATAGACCTTCGGCTCTAATACCAGTTGTTAGAAAATTATATATTACAGAGCAACGGAACACATAAAATATTACATAAATATAAACATAGAAAACGCATAAAACAAGAGAGACACAGATATACGTGGTTCACCCAGTTTGGGCTACGTCCACAGAGAAACAGCCAGTCCTTATTTTTATATTATCCAGCAAACTGAAGAGATACAACCTACAACAGATCCTTATAACTCCCTCTTCGCTCTCAATCTCCTCTCTCTTCCTCACTCAGAATACAAGTCTACATAGACGCAATACAATTCCCTCATATATAGTGAGGGGTTGCCTTCTAGGGCAAAAAACCCTAAATTAAACATAAATTCTACCGTCAGATTATCTGCCTAATGAATGGGCCAGATTGACTAGAAATTTCTATACTTTTACAAGGCAATTTTACATATGTTTTTAGATTCGAGGGCGCTACCCCCGAACCCCCGCTGGGGGACCGCTGACCCTCGGACCCCCCAGCCGGGGGAAATTAGCCCCCCCGCATGGAGGGGTGTACAATCTTCCTAGGGTATACATCCGGTTGAAACCTTTGAATACAGAAGATAATCAAGCTCCACACCCAACATAAACCAAATTCTAATGATACCTTCATCCGACTCCCTCAGCCATTTCTCACCAGCAGCTCTCATGGACCTTTATAATAAACTCACCTTCCCACAGGGAGCCCTTATTTTTGAAATTTTTATGCAAGAAGATGTTGAATTACCTAAGAAAAACCCACCTTATTCATCTTCTATGTTCCCTAAAGCCACTAGACATATCATCTCCCTGCTATCATATCTCCTAGGCTATGAAAATGATCAACTTGTTGATGAATCCATCCTTGAATTCTTTTCCCTTTTCAGTAAATAATATCAACCTGCTTTCATGTATAATTATAGCCAATTTATGGCTGATAATATACATGAACAATTTATGAATTTCACCACACAAGGAGTGTTCAGATATAGCTCAGTCATAATCAATTTAATTTTGTTTCAGCAGGGAGATTCATTGCACATTCAGCTTAACAGGCAAGATGAGCAGGGAGTGAATCAATCAGTGATTCACTGGACATAGTTAGTGAATGCAACTTCATCAAAGTTTACATTCTCTCAGTTTATAGATTCTTTTGTATATCCAGTTATTCAATTACTCAATAGCCAGGCGGAGCCCAAAATTGGAGAAGAGATTAAGAAGACTTCGCACTTATTTGAACAGACCAAGACCGGTGACTGGTATCTGTACCAGAACTACATTGAGATTAGGATATATAGCAGTTAGTTGGCTCCATACAAACCTCCTAAGTATGTGCCAATGAGGATATTCTCACTGGAATACATCAGGCAGATGATAAATATGGATGAAGTCCATTTTGTCTCAAGTAAGAAAAAGTCACATTTCAAACTCAAAGCCAAGGTAGGGACATTCATTTGTAATACTAGGTCTGCAGGTATAGAGGCAGACAAATTATTGAAGAGAAAGAATCTCAAGCCAAGCTTCACCTAGTCTTATGATCATTTTGGGATCATTTCATCCCTTAGAGTTCAGTTGAAGGCAACACCTTACAATCATACTCCCAGACCAAAATTGGAGAAGTTTACGAACCAGGAGTAGTGGTCTGAAGGGACTCTCTTAGAAGCAAATGAACAGGTTATAACCACTCCACAGGTAAATACTCCAGTCACTCAGAGTACTCAACGCAAAAGAGTCAGAGAGGAAACTCAGTCATCTACAGAATCAGTTAAGTAGTACTATATACTACAAAAGAAAATGAACACCGAATTGTCAATGTCATCAGGGAGCAAGCCACCTCAAATAATTGATCTTGGATATTTAGAAGATGTTTCATCAGTAGGGACCACTAATCCTAAACCTCCTTCTACTTCTTCAAATCCTTCTTCAACTGAACTTATGGAGATTATTCAGTCAACTGAGACCAGCTCAGTAGAAGATACTAATATCTTCTCAACATTTTTGGAAATTAATCAAAAGAATGAAAGTCTTAAATCACAAGTATACAGTAAGTTTTGGAAACAGACATCCACTTCTCAGCAGAGACTTCTCTCTACCTTTGACAGTGAAAGAGGAAGGATGCAAATGGCATTTTTGCGAGCTCAAATTCCATTTCCAAAATCCACAGCAAATTACAAGAAGACCATATTTTCATTTGATATAAACCAGATACATCCTATTGATCAAATGGATTTGGATAGGTAATAAGGTGAAATGTTATTTTCAACAATGACTATAATTGTCGTGTCTCTTTCCAAGCTCAGAACTGCCTTGTCAAATGTGCAGTCACAACTTAAGATTCAAAAATTGTCATCTTTAGCTAAAGATAACAAATTAAATTCTTTAGAAGATATTATTTTCGAAATTGGATATGATCCACAAGACTGTAAAGAAATTGAAGAAATACTCCAAAAGAAGAATATAGAGATAATAGCTCTAAAGAAACAGCTGAAACTTCCTTCAACTGAGGATCCACAAACCAAAGAGATGGCAGAAAATGAACAGCACAGGGAGGAGATGTTGAAGCTCATTATTAAGCAAAACATACAAATCAAGAACATGGAAGAGAAAATAGAACAACTGCTCAAGGAAAAAGAGGCAACACAGCTTGTTGTGACCTCAGTGACAGCTATTCCCATAGCAAATACAGAGCCAAACTCATCTCCTACTGACATTGCTTCATCTTCAGCAACAGTTGAAACACAAGGTTATCATAGGAGTTACATGCACAAAAACAACAGAATGAAAAGTTACTCCAGAAGTTCCAAGCCCTAGAGTCACAAAAGGTAAAAATTGATACCTTATATGTAGAGGAAATGCAAAAATCACACAAGTTAGAACTAAAGGTCAAACAATTAGAGAGTAAGACTCTAATGGCATACACTTTGGCCTAGGCCAAAGAGGACATCTGGATAGATATCAGCCACTCCATAACAGAAGTATGGCCATCTATTCAAATTATTTTTGAGCGGACAGAATTGATTGCTAGATGCAAGACAGAGATAGATAATCAGAGGGCAGTATTGGGCACAAAACCCAAAGAAGCAACAAGGATGATCAAAGTACTAAACTCTAAGACTAGGCAAAAATTACAAGAGATAAATATTCCAGATATGACAACTACTATTTTGGAGATTAAGAAAGTCCTATTCAAGAAGAATCTACTAACTCAATTGAAAACAAAGTGTGAAGATTTGAACATTGCAGCCAAAAGGTTTCATTATAAATTCAGTATTTTGAAAAAGAAAGGTTTACCAAAGTTAGTGACATCAAATGATCAGCTAGTAAAATTGGATGATTACTATGAAAGATTATATACTATTGTAGCAAACAGCAGTCAATTTGCATGGATAAAAATACATATTACTGGAAAAGGGTTTTTGGAAGCTTTGAGCCCTGACCTCACAATCAAATATGAAGTTGGACATCTTTTTCTCACTAAACCCAATTTTGAAAGATATACCAAAGGTTATGAGATATTTAAAAGAATGGTAAATTTGAAGATACCAAGTGAGTAGAGGTGGGATCAATTGTGTGAAACAATTGATTAACTTTCCATCCCAATAAGAAGACAGTACAGCATTTTTTCAAGGAACAATCATCAACAACTTCCTAGCTAATAGGGACACATCATTTAGCAGTTTTCTTTTCCTATTTTCTTTCAAGCTATTTTTGTAATCAATTTAGGATATTTTTTTCACTATCCAAACTAGTATAAATAACTCTCTTCTACGAGTTATTAAAGGTGGTACCTTTCCATAAGCAATTTTGTAAAGCATTGATGTACAAGCTCTTTCTAGATCACTGATAATAAAGCAAAGGATTCTGGATTTAATATCATACAGTCTCGTTTTATTTGTAAGTATTTCATGTGTTCTAATCATTCTGTTAATTCTGCATATGTTTAAGTTTTACAGAGATATTAGGTGAGAATAAATGTGTTACAGTTATTCTTAAAATTCCTTCTAAAGTTATTATTATACAAATATTGAGATATTGGACTGTTTGTCTGAAAGGCTCCCTCTAAATCATAAAATTTTCAGTATCTTATGTAATTTTAAGCATATTTTGTTTAACTTTTGAACATTGGTCAAAGGTTTTCCCACTTATGATGATTTATCTTTCTATATGAAATTTAGAGTAATCATATTTCCTTACTATTCCTTTTTCACATCTTATCAACTTAAATCACTGTGTGAAGTTAAATGGAAGCCCTTTGGCTATTTATTAGTACTATCCAAAAGGGTTAAATACATCATCCTTATAATTTGTTTTATGTATTGGTCCTCCATAAAAACCAAAACCCAAAACCCCAAAACAAATATCTTAGATGCTCTGGCATGATCAATTGACCATTATCATCTTAGAGGTACAACATCAATCTGGCGTCGTTGTCGGGGACTCAAATTTGATTAGTCTCCCTGGGACAATGATATAAATATTATTCCTTTAAAGATGACTAAAGATCTACATAGGTCAAAATTCTTCACCTGGCGACTCCACTCTACCAAACTGGCACCTTTTAAGCACACTGGATCCCATTATGAATATGACACAATTAACCCTCTACCAGATCCAAAAAAACTTGTGAGAAGGGACGATTCTAAAAGAAGACTTCAACCATCTTCTTCTTCTTCAACCCTGCAGTCTAAAGATAAATTATCATCAGATCCCTTTAGGAACATTCCATCCAATCCATATTGGACACAATTATCACTTAGGATCTCATAACTTTTAGGTAAGGGAGTTGATTTTAAATCAGCTTTCCTTATTCACTCACTTGAAACATATCAAGTACCCTCACTACCATTAGAATCACCTAAATCTGAGGCTGAATTGGATGTTCATTTACCTGAATTCAAACCTACAGACTTCATATCCCCCACTACTTATTCATTCCCTTCTACTTCTAAACAACCTGAAGAAACCTTCTATCTATACTCAAACCCACTCTTTGAAACAAAAGAGGACATTCACTCACAGGTTAAGAAGTTAGTTATTAGGACTCCCTTAAAGTCGTTTACAAGATCTCCTCCTTCTTCACCTCAACACAGATATACACCTTCTCTAACATCATCTTCCTCTTCTTTTTCATCATCTACCCAAACACCGCATACACCATCTTCTACTATGGCATTCCAACCCATTATACAGGCTAGATATGCAGCTTTAGTTTTGCCTCAAAACCTCGATGCATTCCCTCCTGGATATTTAAAACACCTTCCTAGGTATAATGGAGAAATTGGTTCCTCAACTGAGGACCATCTTCAAGCATTTCTAGATTTTGCAAATAATATGAACATAGAACAAGAAAATGTTTATATGAGGTTGTTTGTCCAATCTCTTGAGGGAAATGTTAGAACCTGGTTTAGGCAGTTACCTACAAATTCCATTAGGTCATGGGAGGAGTTAACAAATATATTCAAAAACCAATGGGGTGTGAGGAAAGACCCTCTTTACTTTTTGACTGAGTTTTAAGAACTAAAATGAAACTTTGGTGAACCTGTAGCTGATTTTATTGAAAGGTTCAACAAACTTTACCATAGTATGCCTCCTGATTGCAAACCCCCTGTAGCAGCAGCCAAATCTAGGTTTTGAAAAGCCCTTGAAGATGATTTTGTTGTAATGTTAAGAGAAAGAACTTCTAGGACTCTAGAATACATGCAGACCAATGCTATAGAGGTGGAAGCAAATAGGGTTGCCTCAGCCACCTTGAAAGCTAAAGAGGAAAAGGCCCAAAGAAAGCTTAAATCTAGTCAAGAGGCCTCTACTTCTTCAAAAAGTAAAACTGAAGATTCCAAAATTGATGAGATAACTTCACTTCTTATAAATCTATCCAATAGAATTTCCAAGATTGAAACTCAACCCAAAACATTTCAACAGACGGTCACTCGACCTCAAAATCATAATCAAGGTCAGTAAAAAAGAACTCCACAATTGCAAATTCTTCAAAGGCCTAGTAATGATCAACAAGTTCCAACTCCTTTATTGATCAATGGTTAATAGCCTGATGACAATACCATGACTATCATTGAAGAAATTAACAATATGGATACCTCTTCTAGTCAGACCACTATTGTTCCTCTTTCACAGAATAAACAAGTTCAAGAAGATCAAGAATCCTCACAAATTTCCAAATACCATGCCTTCTCTGAATTTCTAATTGCTAAGCTAAACAAAAGATATGATCTCAGACCTAGACCTGGCCCCGGAAGACCTCTTAAGGAACCTCCAACAATTCAACCTCATACCAAAGTTGTTGAGACTCAGACAACTACTATTCGACCATTAAATCAGTCAACTGATACAGCTCAAATTGATAAAATTGTCTTAACTACATTTAATGTTGAAAAGGAGTTAGAAAGAGTTAAGATCCCTATACCACTTTCAGAACTTTCAAAAAACCCTGGATATAAAAATCAAGTTTCCAAATGGATACAAAACACCTATGTTGATGTTGAAAGTGATGTTATTAGCCTTCAGGATGAAAAACCAGCAGTTATCTTTGGTCCTAGCTCAGATATGATAGATGAAATAGTACCCCCTTTCTATGTGACACTAAAGGCAAATGATTCCATGTTATACAACTGTATGCTTGATTCTGGAGCATCACATAATCTCATGCCAAAAACCATCATGGATCATTTAAATCTTGACATAACTAGATCCTATCATGATTTGTACACCTTTGATTCCAAGAGGGTACCTTGTCTAGGATTGATTAAGGATTTAGTAGTCACTCTTGCCCAAATCCCAGTAAAAATCATAGTATTAGATATAGTTGTCACTGATATCCCTCCCAAATTTGGAATGCTCCTTTCAAGGTCTTGTTGTGCCAAATTAGGGGGAACTCTTCAGATGGACATGTCTTATGCCATTATTCCAGTTTATGGGGGAGAACAACTTAGGTTGTATAGAGAAGTTAAAGAACCACCCCATCTATGTAATTGATCAAGATTTTAGCTACTTACAACTCTCTTCAAATCAAATACATGAATCTCAAGTAAAAATTGAAGATGTAGTTGAAAACCTTATATCAAATCAAATTGATGTACGGAAAATATTCTTTGATGGCTCTTGTACAAAAGATGGAGCAGGTGTTGGGGTAGTATTAATCTCACCAGAAAAAAGAAAACATTACACAATCGTGTAAACTTGATTTTGAAGTAACCAACAATGTAGCAGAATACGAGGCTTTCCTTCTAGGACTACAGTGAGTCAAGAGTTTAAAGGTACATAACTTGAGTGTTTTCACTCACTCCACACTCATTGTGAGACAGGTTAGGAATATTTACCAAACAAAGCATCCTAGGCTTAGGTCCTATTGAAATGAGATTTAGGATTCCACTGAAAATCCCTTAATGCCTTCAACATAAATTATGTCCCTAGAAATGAAAACATACATGCAGATTCTTTGGCTATCTCTGCAAACTCATTTAAAATTCATGATCAAACACAAGTGTTATACCAAATCCAGGTCAAATACAGGCCATCCATACCAGATAACCAAAAGCATTGGCAGGTATTTGAGGACGATGAACAACTAAAATCTTTCCTTCAAGTTGTAGGTGAATTTTCTCTTCTACAAATTGATGAAGACAATCTTGACATGATTAATCCTCAAGCTAATGATGATCCAGAACTAAACTCCAAGATTGCAGATCATGACATCATACAATTATCAAACAACTTCATTCCTAAAGGGTTAATTCCTTTAGAGAAACTATTCGATTATAATGATGTCCCTCGAAACCCTCCATCCATTTCTCCTGAAGATGATATCGAAGAAATCAATATTGGAACCCAAGAACAAGTGCAAAATATAAAAATCTCTACATCTTTAGCCCCAAAAGTTAAAAATGAATATCTTAAGTTACTTAAAAATACAAAGATGTTTTTGCTTGGTCTTATGCTGATCTTAAAACCTATGACACATCCCTCATTGAACATAAGATCCCATTAAAAACTAAAGCTAAACCCTACCAGCAAAAACTCAGAAGAATTAACCCAGTTCTTCTACCAACTATTGAGAAAGAGCTTAAGAAAATGTTAGATGCACAGATTATTCTTCCACTAAGATATTCTAATTGGATTGCCAACCTAGTACCTGTAAGGAAAAAGAATGTTGAAATTAGACTCTATGTTGATTTTAGAAACTTAAATAAAGCATCACTAAAGGATAACTCTCCCTTACCTAAAATGGATCAGTTACTTCAACAAGTTTCTGGAGTTAACAGACTTTCTATGTTAGATGGTTTTTCTGATTATAATCCAATTATGGTTGACAAGTGGATAGGGAAAGTACTGCCTTCAAAACACCCTGGGGTACTTTTATGTATGCTAGGATGCCTTTTGGTTTGACAAATGCAGGAGCTACATTCCAAAGAGCTATGGATATAGCTTTTGTAGACCAGGTAAATAAATTTCTTGTTATTTATCTTAATGACCTTATAGTCTTTTCTAATTCTGATCAAAATCATTTAAAGCACTTGATGAATGTTTTTGAAAGATGTAGGAAATTCGGAATACCGTTGAATCCAAAGAAGTCTCTATTTGATATCATAGAAGGGAAATTGCTCGGTCATATAATTTATAAAAATGGAGTAGTCCTTGATCCAAACAGAGAATCAGCCATTCAGACATTATAATTACCAAGAAATAAGAAGGAAGTTCAAGCTTTTCTTGGTAAAATCAACTTTTAAAGAAGATTCATACCCAATTATGTTGAAATTATCAAAGATATAACTGATATGATTAAGAAGAGTCATGAGGTTAAATGGATTGTCTCTTCCAGACATGTATTTGATGAAATTAAGAAATTTAATTTTGAAGCCCCAACCTTGGCCAGTCCTGATTATACCAAACCATTTAGCATATTTTCCTTTGCCTTTGAAACAACCCTTGTTATTGTCTTACTACAAAAGAATGAAGATTCCCATGACCAACCTATAGTCTTTTTCAGCAAAGTCATGAGAGATGTTGAGCTCAAATATGACATAATTGAGAAGCAGGCTTATGCCCTAGTTCAGTATTTGAAATCTTTTAGGATGTATGTTTTACATTCAACCATCATAGCATATGTCCCCAACAGTGTTGTTAAAACTGTTCTCACTCACTAGATACTGATGGGAAGAGAGGTAGATGGATCACCCAAATTTTGGAGTATGATCTAACTGTCAAAACCACAAAGCTAGTAAAGGGTCCAGGATTAATTAAGCTTCTAGCTGAGTCCAACTGTAAAGTGCTAGGCATCAACTCTATTTTGGAAATACCAGGGGAGAATCCACAAGAACCTTCCCTGCATCTTGAAGAAAATAATCCACAAGAACCTTTACCTTTAGATGAGACCATTTCTTTACATATTGATGAGAAAGTTCTGTTATCAAATTGGTATCAAGATATTGTAAATTTCTTGATTCATTTTGAATGTCTTGCATCATTTTCCAAAAGTCAATGTAAAACTCTCAAATTGAAAGAAGTCAAATACTGTATCATAAATCTGTACTAGAAAGACCCTCTCAATATCTTGTTATTATGTTTAACAGAATTAGAGACTGAAGGGATCATTGATCATATTCATGCGGGATTTTGTGGAGGACATTATGCTTGGAGAGAAATAGCATATAAGATATTAAGGGTAGGATTTTATTGGCCAACATTGTTCTTACAAGTAGGAGAAAAGGTCAGAAGTTGTGTCCCTTGTCAGATGTTTGCTGGTAAGCAAAAACTAGCAGCTCTTCCACTAATCCCAACATTGGTCTCAGCACCTTTTCTCCAGTGGGGATTAGATTTTATTGGAGAGATTCATCCTACTTCAAGCAATCAACATAGATGGATCCTCACTGCAACAAACTACTTTACTAAATGGGTGGAAGCAATTCCAGTAAGAAATGTTACTGATGCAGTAGTGATCAAATTCATTGAAGAAAACATTTTATCCAGGTTTGGTTGCCCACAGCAGATTGTTACTGACAATGCCACAACATTTTCCAGTATTAAAATGATTGAGTTTTGCCAGAAATATCAGATTTTGTTACACCATTCAACTCCATATTATCCTCAAGGCAATGGTCTTACAGAATCATCTAATAAAAGTCTGGTAAAGGTTATCAAGAAAACTTTAGCAAATCATAAGAAGAGCTGGGACAATCATCTAATTTATGCAGTCTAGGCAAACAGGATTACTCCAAAGTGATCTACTGGAAAATCTCCTTTTCAATTAATTTATGGGAAAGATGAAATTTTCCCTACCAACTTGGCTTTCCCTGTTTTAAATTTTCTGTAGGAATCAACTAATGAACCTGATGATTTTTCAAGGAGGATAAATCAAATCATTGAACTGAATGAGAACAGAGATGAAGTCCAATACAAATTGAAAAAATATCAGAATAAAATGAAGAGCCTGTTTGATAGAAGAGCCAGGGAAAGGGACTTCAAAAAGGGAGATTTAGTTCTAAGATGGGACTCTAGAAGAGAAGACAAAGGAAAACATGGGAAGTTTGACAACCCCTAGTTCGGACCTCTAAGTATTGCCGAACTAAAAGGAAACAACACTTTTGTGTTACAAAATCTAGAGGGACAATATTCCACATTTCCTATTAATGGAAGATTTCTGAAACATTATATTCATTATTGAGAAGTTTGAAATAGATTTTATTACCATCATTGTAATAAGTCCGATTTTTATTTACTTTTCCAACTGTCAGTATGATTTTTTACAGCAAAGACTCCAGAGCCCGAGGAGAAGACACATGGATCTGCAATTTCTCTGCATTCTACAGGAGAAAGCAATCCCCAGTTGGAGCCGATGTTGTAACATTTTTGTTTTTGATAAGTTAGTCATTAGTTAAAAAATATATCTATATCTATATCTATATCTATATCTATATCTATATATCTATCTATATATATATATATATATCAAAATGCCATTGAAAAAATGATAAGTTAGGATATGGACCAAAAACAAAATTGAAAATAAAAAATGTTAGGATTTATTATCATTTCAGGTCCATATCAATAAAAATGATAGGGTAGTTTATCTAAAAAAGGAAGGAAAATGACAAAATGTTAAATAAGCAATAAAAGAAAATATTTGCTTTAGAAAATAAAAATTAAGGCTGCTAGTTCAAACACGCCTTTGAAATTTGTTGTTTAGTTTAAATAATGCTTAAATTCCTTAATCAAGGTTTAATTATTGTGATAAACTTAATAACCTTGTTAAAAGTTATAACGCATGATGTGGTCATATGGATGGATAACTGTCGAGCACTTTTCAATGGATAAATTTCACTCCGCCCTAATCAACGACGAAGGAAGCGTTTCGGCCCCCCTTCAATCGTTTCCCGTTAACGCGGGGGGGGGGGGGGTTCCGAAAAGTAGTTTTAATGGTCGCCCTCTTTTGCTACGTGTCACTCCCGTAGCGTTTCGGGCCCCCAAAGTGCAAAACCGTAAACCACCTCACCCCCTCCCCCAACTTAAATGTCGCCGGCAGTTTCCTCCCTTCCAACCGTTGACCTCGTTCCCACACCATACCATCCATCTGTTATCCCCTCATCCATACGGGACCTACCACGTCACAAATCCATTATCCCTCATCTACTCACAAACCGCCACGTCACACAGCCATTGTGCCATGCGCTCCTATATCGTTGTCAGCCTCATTTAACCGTTTACCCTCCCTTTAGACATTAATCCTGCTCCTCTACAATAGATTGCCTACGGCTAGATTTAAACAGAAAATTAAGCCCGATTTCACTAATAAATATCCCATGGCTCTACTCTTTACCACTTTTCTGCTTCCATCCAATCACCGAAAATTTTATTCACTCTGTGCCATTTCCCCCTGTCATCCGAATTTCAGTTAAAATAGTTTCCAAATCCCCCACCTACATAAAGATGCCACCCAAAGCTAAAGCACAAAAAACTGTCAAAGAAGGAAATCCATTTATAGCCTTGCTTGATTTGGATCACCTTCCCCTTGTCAACTCCCTGTTCAAAGTCACTAACTGTGAATGCAAAATCGATTTCCACGAATTGCATTTATGGTTAAAGCAGAATTATGCAGATAAAGAAGATCCCATTCATTTCTCGGAGACACTTTTGCCATTGTACTCCTTTCCCAAGTCTCATCATTTCCCTGATTTGATCACTTATTGTCAAGCCCGGTATGATCCTGTGCAAAGAACAGTGATGACTCAAGATGGAAAAATCTTGATCACCATTACCGCTCAAAGTATAAACCAAATGCTAATGATACCTTCATCTGACACCCTCAGCCATTTCTCACCAGCAACTTTCATGGACCTTTATAAAAAACTCACCTTCCCACAGAGAGCCCTTATTTTTGAACTTTTTCTGCCAGAAGATGTTGAATTACCCAGAGAAACCCACCTTATTCATCTTATATGTTCCCTGAAGCCACTAGACATATCATCTCCCTGCTATCATATCTCCTAGGTTATGAAAATGATCAACTTGTTGATGAATCCATCCTTGGATTCTTTTCCATTTTCAGTAAAGAATATCAACCTGCTTTCATGTATAATTATAGCCAATTTCTGGCTGATAATATACATGAACAATTTATGAATTTCACCACATAAGGAGTGTTCAGATATAGCTCAGTCATAATCAATTTGATTTTTTTCAGCAGGGAGATTCATTGCACATTCAACTTAACAGGCAGGATGAATAGGGAGTGAATCAATCAGTGATTCACTGGACAGAGTTAGTGAAAGCAACATCATCAAAGTTTACATTCTCTCAGTTTATAGATTCTTTTGTACATCCAGTTCTTCAATTACTCAATAGCTAGGCAGAGCCCAAAATTGGAGAAGAGATTAAGAAGACTTTGCACTTATCTGAACAGACCAAGACTGGTGACTGGTATCTGTACCAAAACTACACTGAGATTAGGATATATGGCAGTGAGTTGGCTCCATACAAACTACCTAAGTATGTGCCAATGAGGATATTCTCACTGGAATACATCAGGCAGATGATAAATATGGATGAATTCCATTTTGTCTCAAGTAAGAAAAAGTCACAGTTCAAACTCAAAGCCAAGGTAGGGACATTCATTTGTAATACTAGGTCTGCAGGTATAGAGGCAGACAAATTATTGAAGAGCATGAATCTCCAGCCAAGGGACTCTCTTAGAAGCAGATGAATGGGTTATAACCACTCTACAGGTAAATACTCTAGTCACTCAGAGTACTCAACACAAAAGAGCCAAAGAGGAAACTCAGTCAGCTACAGAATCAGTTAAAGAGTACTATATACTACAAAAGAAATTGAACACTAGATTGTCAATGTCATCAGGGAGAAAGCCACAACAAATAATTGATCTTGGAGATTTAGAATATGTTTCATCAGCAGGGACCACTGATCCCAAACCTCCTTCTACTTCTTCAACTCCTTCTTCAACTGAAACTATGGAGATTATTCAGTCAACTTAGACCAGCTCAGCAGAAGATATTAATATCTTCTCAACATTTTTGGAAATCAAACAAAATAATGAAATTCTTAAATCACAAGTATACAGTAAGTTTTGGAAACAGACATCCACTTCTCATCACAGACTTCTCTCTGCCTTTTCCAAATCCACAAAAAATTACAAGAAGACCATATTTTCATTTGATGTAAACCAGATACATCTTATTGATCAAATGGATTTGCATAGGCAATCAGGTGAAATGTTATATTCAACAATGACTACCACTGCCATGTCTCTTTCCAAGCTTAGAACTGCCTTGTCAAATGTGCAGTCACAACTTAAGATTGAAAAATTGTCATATTTAGCTAAAGATAACAAATTAAAGTCTTTAGAAGATATTATTGTCAAAATTGGATATGATCCCCAAGACTGTAAAGAAATTGAAGAAATACTCCAGAAGAAGAATATAGAGATAACAACTTTGAAGAAACAGTTGAAACTACCTTCAACTAAGGATCCACAAACCAAAGAGATGGCAGAAAATGAACAGCACAAGGAGGAGATGTTGAAGCTCATTATTGAGCAAAACATACAGATCAAGAAAATGGAAGAGCAAATAGAACAACTGCTCAAGGAAAAAGAGGCAACACAGCTTGTTGTGACCTCAGTGACAGCAATTCCCATAGCAAGTACAGAACCAAGATCATCTCCTACTGACATTGCTTCATCTTCAGCAACAGTTGAATTATCACATGAGTTACACGCACAAAAACAACAGAATGAAAAGTTACTCCAAAAGTTCCAAGCCCTGGAGTCACAAAAGGTAAAGAATGATACCTTGTATGTAGAGGAAATGCAAAAATCACATAGGTTAGAACTAAAGGTCAAACAATTAGAGAGTAAAACTTTAATGGCAGACACTTTGGCCCAGGCCAAAGAGGACATCTAGATAGATATTAGCCACTCCATAACAGAAGCATGGCCATCTATTCAAATTATTTCTGAGCAGCAAGAATTGATTGCTAGATGCAGGACAGAGATAGATAATCAGAGGGCAGCATTGGGCACAAAACCCAAAGAAGCAGCAGGGATGATCAAAGTACTAAACTCTAATACTAGGAAACAGTTACAAGAGATAAATATTCTAGATAGGACGGCTACTATTTTGGAGATTAAGAAAGTCCTAATTAAGAAGAATCTACTGACTTAGTTGAAAAAAAAGTGTGAGGCTTTGAACATTGCAGTCAAAAGGTTTCATTCTAAATTCAATATTTTGAAAAAGAAAGGTTTACCATAGTTAGTGACATCAAATGATCAGCTAGTAAAATTGGATGATTATTGTGAAAGATTATATACTATTGCAATAGACAACAGTCAATTTGCAGGGATAAAAAGACAGATTACTGGCAAAGAGTTTTTGGAAGCTTTGAGCCCTAACCTCACAATCAAATATGAAGTTGGACATCTTTTTCTCACTAAACCCAATTTTGAAAGATATACCGAAGTTGATGAGATATTTAGAAGAATGGTAAATCTGGAGATACCAAGTGAGCAGAGGTGGGATCAATTGTGTGAAACAATTGATTAACTTTCCATCCCAACAAGAAGACAGCACAGCAGTTTTTGAAGGAACAGTCATCAACAACTTCCTACCTAATAGGGACACATCATTCAGCAGTTTTCTTTTCCTATTTTCTTTCAGGCTATTTTTGTAATTAGTTTAGGATATTTTGTTCACTATCCAAACTAGTATAAATAACTCTCTTCTACGAGTTATTAAAGGTGGTACCTTTCCATAAGCAATTTTGTAAAGCATTGATGTACAAGCTCTTTCTAGATCACTGATAATAAAGCAAAGGATTTTGAATTTGATATCATACAGTCTCGTTTTCTTCTGTAAGTCTTTCATGTGTTCCAATCATTCTGTTAATTCTACATATGTTTAATTTTTACAGAGATATCAGGTGAGAATAAATGTGTTACAGTTATTCTTAAAATTCCTTCTGAAATTATTATTATAAAGAGACTGAGATATTGGACTGTTTGTCTGAAAAGATCCCTCTAAATCATAAAATTGTCAGTATCGTATGTAATTTTAAGCATATTTTGTTTAACTTCTGAACATTGGTCAAACGTTTTCCCACTTATGATGATTTATCTTTCTATCTGAAATTTAAAGTAATCATATCTCCTTACTATTCCTTCTGCACATCTTATCAACTTAAATCATTGTGTGAAGTTAAATAGCAGCCCTTTGGTTATTTATTAGTACTATCTAAAAGGGTTAAATATATCATCCTTATCATTTGTTTTATGTATTGGTCCTCCATAAGAACCAAAACCTAAAACCCCAAAAAAAATATCTTAGATGCTCTGGGATGATCAATTAACCATTATCATCTCAGAGGTACAACAGATCCAACCTTCGACCTAGCAGTAGTAGCACTTTGACCCTAACAACTTCAACTTGGCATCTTTTGACATCAGCAGCAGCTTCGACCTTGACTAGGAGACTTCGATCTCTTAAACCAGCCCATACGAGAGAGAGAGAGAGAGACACCAAAGTTTCAATTTTCTTCTTTCCTTCCTCCTTGACCAAACTCACGCCCCTTTTAGCCCCTTCCTTCAACTTTGCACTTCTTCCCAGCTTCCAGCCTCCAACTTCCAAATATCGAACTATGCTTGAGAGAGTGAGATGCTCAAATGAAGTTGCACTGCCTTGTATATATAGCTTTCCAATGAGGTCGAATTGCCTTCCTTGAGGCCGACTTGATCTTCTTGAGGCCGACTTGGTGTGGAGATTACATAATTTATTTTTGACTCAAAAATAATTCTTTTTACATCGTTCGAAAGCCCAAGAAGGGTATCATAAAATATAAAATGACTCTATTGACTTTTTATTAATCCTAGGAGTCCTCAATGGGGACTTTGGCTAATAGAATGATAACCCAAGCATGAAACTCATACTTTAGTATGTCATTGTAACAACAATAAAAATTATTTTGGCAAATACATTTTATGAAGACCGAACCTAGTTACATTTTTCAACCCGGGGGTCCATGGGGAAGAAGAGTACCCAAGGAGTAGGCTGGGAGGTGAACCAGTGAATCACCAATGTTCGGATTGGATGCATCATGATCCATGGGTGGACGTGGAAAGTAGCAAGGGAGCACAAGCAGTAGCAAGGTTGATAACCAAAACTCCACTTCTTGGTGAATGGTACCTTGTGTATTCATAATTTCTATAATATGATTATTGATGTATCTATAATATCCATCTATAATAACCAGATTATAAAAGTTGAATGTTATGATGGTTGAATTGTAATTTATGGTTATTGGTCTATGTATCATAAATTTATGTATTTTCAGCATTGTTATAATTTTAAGTAATATGTGACTTCATAATGGGTGTGGCTAAGAATTGACTAATTTGAACGGAATGTTTATTTGCTTATTATTATAATAGCATAACTTAAATATGAGTTGTTCTCTATACCTGGTAACTTGTTGCTACTTTGAATTGTAAATTTTAATTTTAAATTAAAAAACACAAAACAAAATACACAAAAAAAATAAAAATAATTAGACATTATAGGGAAGATTTGTACACTTGATATCGGAGTCAAATTTTAGCCTCTAAAACCTATGAACCCTTTAAAGTTTAATTTCCATAAATAGAAAAATACACTTCATTGAGCCCATTGTTTTAATAGCATGTGTTGAAGTCATATTTGAGATTTAGAAACAAGAGTATCATGCTGACATGTTACAATTCGGCTTACATGCCTCATGCTTTTCACGATTTCAACTGTAAAGAAAATGGAGACCTTAACTTATCTTTCAAAGTCTCTATTGTTATCATAGTTAATTCCATCCCACGGTATCATGAGAAATCCAATCTTTTTATGTCAAATCTCCTTTTGATAGGGACAAGAGCATCAACAGCAGTTTAAAAACTTCATTATGCATTGATTTGTAATTTCCTAATTTACTTAGGAGAAATTTATTAAGGGAAAGTCTTACAATCTTGAGAATATGTCCACTCGTCTGATTGAAGTAGCTCGCAATACTCTAGGTGTGGATTATAGGAGGAAGGGTGGAGACATTGTGCAGATTTGAAAATGTTGGTACAGTTTTTAGATAGACTGTAAACTCTTGATCAGAATACTTTCACATCCAAGTAATGGTTTCAAGTTGTCCATCCACCAAGATTGAAAATGACCTAGATTCAGACATATTCAACCTCTCGATCTCGGCAAAATATAACAGCAGTGATGTCCAAGCCAAGTCAGAATAATTTTCCCCATTGAATGTTACCGATTCTTGCATTGAAATGTTTACAACAGCTGTTGTTAGGTCGCATGACATATCTCAGGAAAAAGGTAAAGGAATGGCAAGGCTATAAGAAACGTTCCAATAGATTAGAATTGTTGGATATTAACAAAGAGCTTAACAATATCGCCAGTTGTATGTCTGATCACAAAATTTCATGGGATGTGCAAGCTCGGATATGGGAGCTGGAAAGAAGGAAAAACAGTCTCCTGGCCATTGAAGAAGCAACCTGGAGACTGAAAATCTAGGCCATTTAGCTAAAGGAGGGCGACAAGAACACTAAATTCTTCCACAGATTCACAAATAAGAAACCGGAAACAAATTCTATATGGGAAATTAAAAATGATGAGGACCATCTGGTGCATTCTCATGAACAGATTTCTAAAGAAGCGGTAAAAAAATTTCAGAATTCATACAAAAGGGACCAGGACATTGGGATGGATGATATCATATCAGATATTGAGCCTTTCCCAACAATGTTCGATGAGGAACATAATGATCGTTTATTTGCTAGTGTCACGGAGGAGGAGCTATTGGCCATCATGAAATCAATTAAAAAAGTTAAATGCCCTGGTCTGAATGGTTGGACTATAAACATTTTTATTCATTTTTTCAATCTGATGAAAAATGATATCTTAGGTATGATTGAGGAATCCAGGATAAAGGGAAACATAAATCAAGTCATCTCTTCGACTTACATTGCCTTAATCCCAAAAAAAAAGATTTCTCTTTCCTTTACATACTATAGACCCATATCTCTATGTAACACCATATATAAAATAATTTCTAAAATCATATCTGCAAGGATTTGGGGCATCTTGTCCAGCTATTTATCCCAAGAACAACATGGTTTCTTAATAGGCAGGAATATCTTGGAAGTTGTTGCTATTACTCAAGAATGTCTCCATTCTATGCACACCAAAAAAATTGAAGCAACCATCCTGAAAATAGACCTAAAAAAGGCCTATGATTGTCTTGACTGGGGCTTTTTGTGGTGTTTTCTTATAAAAATTGGGCTCAATAATCAATGTACTAACTGGATTATGGCATGTGTGGAAAATGTCAATTATTCCATTCTCATAAATGGTATTCCAACTCCTTTTTTCTCTGCTATTAGGGGTTTTTATCAGGGATGCTCCCTTTCTCCCCTCCTGTTCATCCTTGTTATGGATTCTCTTAGCCTTCATATAAAAAGGGTTGTTAGTGAGGGTAAATGCCACCCACTAACTATCAACAGGGGAAACAATTTTTCGCATAATCTATTTGTAGACGATATATTGATTTTTGCCATGCTCTATAGACAGACCTGAATAAATATGCATGAGATTTTGGAAAACTTTCAAAGGGCCACTGGTCTGCGTATAAATGGAGGTAAATCATCTTTTCATCATGGTGATGTTAATATGGAAGTAATTTAATTCCTCACCCATTTTTCAATATTCAAGCTAAATCTATTAAAGATGGTATGAAATATTTGGACTATCATTTTAAGCCAATAGGTTATTCTAAATCAGATTGGACATGGATCCTTAACAGATTCTATAAAATAATTGTTGGTTGGGAGTATAAATGTCTCTCTTTGGTAGGAAGGATGATTCTAACACAATTTGTGCTGACCCGCTTTTGGTATATTGGGCACACTTATTTTATATTTCGTCTAGTATCATTCATAATCTAAATAGTTTGACGGCATATTTCATATGGGGGGGTTGTAAGGAAAAAAGGAAATTTCACCTGTCCAAGCTTTCATACCTCACCCTCCCAAAGAAGATGGGGGGTTGGGGTATCATGGATCTTCGTAAATTTGGTCTTGCCTTGCTGTGTAAATCATTATGGAGAGCTGTAATGGGTAACAGTATATGGAGTAATGCCATCAGAACGAAATACATGGGGAACGGAAATATATCTTTTTGGTACAGGTATAGATCATTAGGGCATGTTCGAGGATCTGCCACATGGAGGAGTTTTTATAAGATTCAACGTTTCTTTTTCAAAAATCTAGTGTGGAATTTTCAGTCTGGGAATAACATTTTAATTGGTCTTGATCCTATTTTGGGAGGAGAAGAAGTTTCTCCTATTCCTCCACAGATTTTACATATTCTCCATCAAAAAGGAATTTTCTACTGGGCTCAGGCTATTGACGAGTGGTAGGGTGTTATACCCAGGTGGAAATCTGCTAACGTCTTGGGCCTTAAGGGTTTATTAGCATTCCAATGGAATAATATCATCTGGAAAATGAAGAGCATGGGTATATTCAGATCTGAAGATGAGGACGGCATTGTTTGGAGGGGTAGGGGTGGAAAGATTAATGTTCTTGTAAAAGATACATATCTCTCCATAATAGAGGATCAATATACACTTGCCGATAACATTTTTCCATATTCATTTTGGAAGTCTGGGTGCCCCTACAAGATTATATTATTCTCATGGCGTGTGTATCACAACAAAAATCTCATCTTGGACAACCTGCAAAAGAGGAATTGGCATGGTCCTGCTATCTGCTCTATATGCTTATCTGAGGCAGAAAGCAATCTACACATCTTTTTAAATTGCTATCACTCCCAAGTTCTTTGGAAGAGACTGGCCTCAAATATTGAGTTCAATTTCATCGCTCATTCATCCATTAAAGATGCATTTGCATGGTGGAGTATTCAGAAAGTGATATGGAGGCCTATCCCTCTTATTTTGTTTTGGTCTATTTGGAAATGGAGGAATAAGATTATTTTTCAAGACTGTAAGGAGAGTTTCAAAAACGTTTTTGATCATATCATCTCTATATATTACACTCTCCTATCCTCCATTCCTCATCAAGTTAAAATCAAATGATCATTTTCTTTCTCAGTTGATATATCCAAGGGCACACTTTAATGGGGCTGCGAAAGATGGAATATGTGCGTGTGGAGTTTCCATTAAGATTCTGGAGGACCAGCACTATGCAATATATTGGAACGGGGATGCAGGTACAAACAATAAAGCAGAAGCCATGGCTCTATATGGTCTTCTTCTATTCTGTTCTTTCCTGAATATTGAATCCCTTTGGATCTATGGAGACTCAAAACTCATTTTAGATCATGTTATCGGTAAATACTCCATAAACAATAACACTCTGGCCGGATGGATGTATAGAATCTCCCATATCTGGAATACTACAAAGGATTTCTCCATCGCCCATGTCAACCGATCCTAGAATATGATCGTAGATGAACTATCAAAGAAAGGGCTACTCTCTCAGTGCGGGATATGGAATCTAAACATAACGGTGGGAACCATCACGCATCAAATTCAAGAATTCACAATGCCGGGTATATAGGAAATCTCAAAATGTCCTGGTATGTTTCATGAACCTGTCTATCAATCATCTGTTATAAGCTCAAGATCTCTAGTTTTATATATCGCCAATTGTGGGTATATGTCATTTACTAGTATCTATAAATAGTTCTCGTAATCGGCGGTTTTGCATATTTCTGTTTTATTGCAGGAACTTTTATAGTTTTACTCTATTTCATATATTTCTATATCAGAAAACTTTTATATATAATACCATCCAGCTTTTTTTTCGTACTAAAAAAATGTGATTAGTATTGTTGTTGAAATACTAGTTACCAAATTTGACCCAATCCGTAATAAAAATTTGAAAATTCTTTAGGTTTGGCCTTATTATCCCATATACATATATATATTTCTTTTAATATATAATAACAAGGGTGGGACCACTGCAAATTAATTTCAAACACCAAAATTTCAAAGGCTAAAGTTAGTGATGGCACTTGCTTTCATATTGTTTGTATCCTCTTAAGACAGATTCATGGGTAAGAGAAATCAAAATGAAGGATATGAACATCAAAATTGTTTTAATAGATGCTTCTTATTGTCCAAAACCATTATAAAAAAATGCATTGTAGTTTATATTCTTTGTAGCCCAAAGAGAGTAACCAATTTTACCATACAGAAGGATTACATAGGCGAGAGAAATCAAAGAGAAGAATGGGGACATCAAAATCGGAACCAATTAGCAACGCAAGCCAAAGCAACAAGCACGAGGAGAATGGGGACATCAAAACCGGAACCAATTAGCAAAGCAAGCCAAAGCAACAAGCACCCTTACTCAGAAATTAGTAGGGAAAGTCAAAACAACAAGCACTTTTACTAAGGAAGAACCTAAATTACAAATAGATTTGGAAGATTTTGAAACATGTGGATAAATTTTGAAGTATATTGGAGAATTTGAATTTATTCATGTATTGCATAGTATTAAATTTTTGTATTGTATAGTATTTAAACCCAAATTCGAATTTGAATTTGGTAACTATGGTCAAATAGATTAAAATGGACTATTTCAAACTTATACCTTGTAAATAAATTTTGACTCTAAATGTTAATTTGATTATCTCTAGATAAGGTCAAATTTGCGATGAAGATACTTGCTCAATCAACCATACAAAGCTATCAAACTTATATCTTGTAAATAAACTCTTGACTCTAAATGTGAATTTGATGGTCTCTTATAGGTCGAATTTGTGGTGAGGATACTTGCTCAATCAACCATACAACGCTATGCATGCCAATCATTACCCCAACCAAAAAAGCATGGTCTCTAGATGAGGTCAAATTTGTGGTGAGGATACCTACGCAATCAACCCTACAAATCTATGCATGTCAATCATTACCCAAAAACAAAAACATATGGCACCTGCACAACTGCATTTCATCAAAATTGGTTCAAATATCAGTAAGTCTCATTGTAGGGAAGTGCGAACTTTAAAGATCTAACAATTTATTCTTTTGTCTTGATTCCCATAGGTAAATATAAAAGGTTATAAATGTTCATCTCACCATCTAAGTTCCACCAACATCATCTCTTGATACTATGACCAAGATTTTTCGTGGATGAGCATCTTTATACATGTCATGTTGGAGTTATGGGGATTCACTTAATGAACCTCTGACATGCGTTCATGGAATACTAAACAATAACTTTAATTTGACTACATATTGGAAAATACCTCTAAAAATCGAATTATTTAAGCCCCTATTAATACAAACCAATATACTTTCCCAATCTAAAAAACCCCTATTTTCACTAGATATTGTAGGTATCCATTTCTCATTAACATTTTTTTATTAACTTTGAGCCCCATTTTTTATACTTATCAATATAAAAACATTTCGTTTCTTATTATAGGTTCAATATATTATTTCATTTTTTCTTCAATATATATTCCCCAATATGAATACACTTGGTATGGTATTGCTCTATAATTACGTTTCACAAAGGAGCGTATGGTTTAATACTAAATTATCACATATATGAATTGTGTAGACAGTCTAATCCAATTCAAAATTTGAACTCGAGACTCATTCCCACAGATTCCTGCGCTTCTCATAAAAATCAAATCATTGAAAAAAACATGTTGACGATAGTTGACTAATTCCCGCAGATTCCTGCGCTTCTCTGCAATTTCACCTTGATTTACATCGCTACCAGTCCAAACCCTCACCAATGAGCAACGCCATCAGAAGTCCCCAAGAACGAAGCATCAGCCGTTGGCATTCGATATTTCACTCGGCCGATATTTTGAATAGGACTTTTTTCAATAGAGGAAAAATCCTTTCAATTAATTTTGTCGAGAAAGTACATATTCCAGAGAAGGGATATTCTCACTATGCCAGATTTAAAACTTACATGATTATACCATAGCAGTGATCTATAAAACTGGAACTTACCGCCATACAAAAATGTAGATTGTCGCTACTATGAACTGTCTAAAATACATAGGTGCAACAGACAGCGATTCGCGATTCGAATACAGAGGAGAATGTCCAAATAAAATAGAGTATACTAGAAAAAATGACAAGAACCAATCAGTTAGATCATAACGTGACAAGTGCCCTGCAAGATGCCAGATTCAAAAAACTGGAAGTGGATCCTGTCAGGCTCTGAACTGCAAGTGACGATAGGCTTCGCAATTTTGGATCTGATAGACATGGGAGATGGAAACGGAGTGGAACACTTTGATCAAGGTCTTAGTTCTGCTTTTCCAGGAGTTGAGAGTTGGAGAGTTTAAAGAACCTCTATCATTTTCCTAATCAATGACACATTTGGAGTCTCCAAAAACTATAAAATCCTTAGGGCCGAGCCAATTAGCATAGTGCAAGACACGTCCAGAATGCGAGCCATTGCCATAGTGCCTGTGAAATCTGTAGGAGCTCAGTGGCCCTAAATGAATGGCCATACCACATCCACAAATACCAGAAGAGGATGTCCCATCGAAAAAACCGACTGGAAAAGTAGACCATGGGGAAGAAGGCATTTTAGAATTCGTAGACAAAATAAGAAAATTCCAGATAGTAAGATGTGATCCTACAGCAGGTCCTCCGGATATCAGGCATCACTTGCTCAAAGATAAGAGCACTTGCTTCGGGTATCAGGCATCACTTGCTCAAAGACAGGAGCATTCCTAGACCGCCAAATTCCCAATATAATAAAGAAAGCCAATTTCCTAGAGACAATATTTGTCTGGTCTCAATCTGTAGGGGAGTTTATCAAGTGTAAAACGCATGTCCAAACCTATGTGGCAAAGGGACAGTGGAGAAAGAGGTGATAGATGTCCTCTAAAGAGGAAACGCAAAGGCTACATCTGCCCAGGCCCTGATAGCCCCTCTCGCAAAAGATTTCCCAAATTAGAATCCTCTTATCTACCATCAACCAAGAAAAACCACTTAAGAGGAAAATTCCATTTCCAAGACCAAGCAAGCCAAGAGAAAAACAAAATATGTCTGGTGAGTTGGGTGATTATCCGATATGCCTCATGAAAAATTACCTTTCCCTGTTATGAGCCACCAAACCAAATAAATTTGTCTTCTTTTGGAGAGGACAATCTCAGCGAATTTAAGATTAGTAATATATAATTTTCATTCTGGAATCTCTAGCTCAGATGCATCTTTTCAATGACTGAATCTTTTCAATGAGTGAATGAAGGAAAAGAAAGATAAGCATTGGCCATATTTTTAATCACAAAAAATTGTAATTTTGCAAAAAATTAATAGGAGAAAGAGATAATAAATGCTGACCCTGTTAGAAATCTGCAGTTTCTAAATCTTAATGTGACCCGATTAAAGCATTAAAGCATTAAAAGCGTTAAAAGCATTAAAGCATTAAAGTATTAATCTTAAGCGTTGAATTGGTATATGATGGACGTACCAGATTAGAGTTAAATGATATATAAAGGATTGGGTCCTCTCTCTCCCTGACAAGAGTTGCATTCTTCTCCATCAAGAAGCACATAAAGGAAGTGAGGGCAAGAGGAGAGAAACCGAATTCTGAGAAGAAGACAGAAGACAGAAGATGGCAGCCATTACATCTTCCGATGTTAGTCAAGGTATGTCATCTTAAGTTCTGAATGTGAAATATTTGGTATTGATAATCTTTGGCTGTTAGTAGCTATATTTTACATTTGGTATCGGAGCCACAATCAATAACTGAATATTTCCTATGATTGCAATTGATCTGTTCATGGCTTGACGAAAATACGCTGTCCTCTATGGTGACACATAACCCCCATATTTGCGTGTCGGCCTTTTGATTCAAGCGCTTTCATCCAAATGGATTTTAAGATTATTTAGGCATGCTACGGTTGCTTTTATTCTTTTCTCTCGTCCACTGTGGACCTCAATCACTCGTTTTACACCGTAATACTCATTTCCAAATGCGCCATAGTGCTATAGCCAAATTCTGTAGCAGTCGAAGGGGAAACATCGTTCAGTCTCGGTGATAATATATACATCATGCCTACTCTGTCCGGAACCCAACGATAAAGGGGAGAAAGTTAAGCTATTGGTTCCGAAGCGCTAAAATCTAAAATCATTTAGCCCCAAACCATGCCCTCATTAACTGCACCCTGGATTTCTGTTAATCAAGATGTCTCAAGTCGAGGATATCTATGATTTTATCTCTTGTAATGGCTGCCGGAAGGCCCTTTGAGGGTTTCAGGCGTGCAAGCATTAGGCCCTTTTTAAATTGTAAGTTTCGTAGCGGTCGCCGTAAAGCTTGTTGGGGATATAGGCGTGCTTATCTTAGGCGTCTCTCTTTCTTTTTAATTTTGGCAATGGCCGTGCGAAGGCTCTGCCTGTGAGGGCTGTAGTCGTGGGCTTGCAGAAATCGCTAGGGTTTCGGGAAAAATAATGATGGATCCATAAGGCTTAATAAAATTTGGGATCCCTGTGATATAGAATTCCTGCATATATGAATCTCACAATTTATTTATTCACCATATCATTGTGTGTTCGCTGTGTATGTTGGAATGAATGTATTAAAATGCGGTGAATATAAGTTATTGAATCCTGGTAGATAGTCGAATTTGTGCACTGTAAGAAGACTAACAAAGCAATCATTTTAGTACAGAGTTGAGTAGAACTCCTGTAGGAAAGTTACAGTTTCGATTGACGTTTGAAATTTGGGCATAAAAGTAATTGCTCTATGACTGATTGTTTTGCATAAGGTATGTGTTATAAATTATTTATGCACATGAGATTTATGATTTTGTTAATCACCAAAGTGGTCAAAATCAGAATGTTGTTTTGCATAAGGTATGTGTTATAAATTATTTATGCACATGAGATTTATGATTTTGTTAATCACCAAAGTGGTCAAAATCAGAATAATCATTTAGTGCATAAGTGACATAATGATTATTGATAGAAATTGCCAGTTATAATAATACCAATTAAGAACTGGCGTCACTAATGATAGAACCTGAGAACTTACCCAAAGGAAAGACTTGTTCTATAACTAGTTGACATGATGAGGTTTGATAGATATTTTGATTAAATAAATATTGATCATCCAAAGATGTCAGTTCTATTTAATTGAATATATTTATTACCTATTTATGTTTTGGTATTTAATTATGTTAAGTATAAGATAGTATCTACCCAAAGGAGTGCTATATTATACTATTATGTCTACATCTGAATCGCGTTAGTTATGAGCTTATAGTTATTTCATTTTTGATTTGCAGGTTATCTATCTTTCGTATGTTTTGAATCAAATTTAGTTGAAGTTCCTATTAATACATGGTGGCTTGATACTGGTGCTACAACTCATGTTTCCAACAATATGCAGGGATTTCTTACGATCCGAACCATAAATCCAAATGAAGATCGTTTTCTCTTTATGGGAAACGGAATGAAATCTTCAATTGAAGGCATTGGGACTTATCGTCTAATTCTAGAAAGTGGATATGTATTAGACTTATACAGTACCCTTTATGTACCTTCATTATCTAGAAACCTTATTTCCGCAAGTAAATTGGATATTTCTGGTTTTAGATGTATGATTGGATCTGGTTGTTTTGATTTATATAAGAATACTGATAATGTTGGTTCTGGTATTCTAATTGATGGTTTATATAAATTGAAACTGAATGACACTTATGCGAATTCCTTGTTGAATGTAGTAAATAATGTTGGATGTAAACGTAGCAGGTTGAATGAAAATTATGCTTTCTTGTGGCATAAACGACTAGGTCATATATCCAAAGAAAGAATGATGAGATTAGTAAGTAATGAAATTTTGTCAAATTTGGACTTTAGTGATCTAGAATTATGTGTGGATTGTATTAAAGGTAAACAAACCAAACATAATAAGAAAGGAGCCACTAGAAGCAGCCAGCTTCTTGAAATAAAACACACTAATATTTGCGGACCTATGGACACTCCAGCCTTTAATGGAGAAAAGTATTTCATCACTTTCATTAACGATTTTTCCCGTTATGGTTATGTCTATTTGCTTCATGAAAAATCTCAATCTGTGAATGTCCTTGAGACGTTTGTAAAGGAAGTTGAGAGGCAATTAGATAAAAAGGTGAAAATCATAAGGTCTGATAGAGGTGGTGAATATTATGGTAAATATAATGAGTCAGGCCAGTGTCCAGGTCCATTTGCAAAATTCCTCAAAAGTCATGGCATATGTGCGCAATACACAATGCCAGGTACACCACAGCAAAATGGTGTAGCAGAAAGGCGCAATAGGACGTTAATGGATATGATTAGGAGTATGATGTCAGATTCTACACTACCTAAGAATTTGTGGTCGTATGCTCTCAAAACCGCTAATTATTTGTTGAATAGGGTTCCTAGTAAAGCTGTTCAAAAGACTCCTTTTGAGTTATGGACTAACAGGAAACCTAGCTTAAGACACCTGCATGTTTGGGGTTGTCCAGCGGAAGCGAGAATTTATAATCCACATGAAAAGAAATTAGATTCTCGAACGATCAGTGGGTATTTTTTAGGTTACCCTGAGAAATCTAAAGGGTATGTGTTTTACTGTCCTAATCATAGTCCAAGAATTGTAGAAACTGGTAATGCAAGATTCATTGAGAATGGTGAAGTCAGTGGGAGTACTAGAAGAGAAATAGTAGAAATAAAGGAAACAAGGGTAAATGTTACATTGCCTAGAATAGTTTCTCCATCTACTATTACTCCAAATGTTGTTCCAGCTGTTGTAGAACAGCATGATGATAATGAACAACATATAAATGAAGAAGTACTTCCTGAAGGAAATGACTTACATAATGCTGATATGCATGAACCACAACAAGTAGCATTAAGAAGACCTCAAAGAAATCGTAGGTCAGCTATTTCTGATGATTATGTGGTTTATATGCAAGAATCAGATTATGATATTGGAATCAATAAGGATCCAGTTTCGTTTTCACATGCTGTAGAAAGTAAAGAGTCAAAGGAATGGATTAATGCCATGAAAGAAGAAATGAAATCCATGCAACATAATGAAGTTTGGAATCTCGTTGAGTTACCACATGGCTGTAAAAGAGTCGGATGCAAATGGGTTTTTAAAACCAAACACGACTCTAGTGGTAATATCGAACGGTATAAAGCTAGACTTGTTGCTAAGGGTTACACTCAGAAAGATGGTGTTGATTACAAGGAGACATTTTCTCCTGTTTCGAAAAAGGACTCACTAAGAATAATAATGGCATTAGTAGCTCATTATGATTTGGAATTGCATCAAATGGATGTGAAAACAGCCTTTCTGAATGGAGATCTTGATGAGGATGTTTATATGGATCAACCTGAGGGTTTTTCTGTAGAAGGTAAAGAACAATTGGTGTGTAAACTTAAGAAGTCAATATATGGGCTTAAACAAGCATCCCGGCAATGGTATATTAAGTTCAATACCATTATTACATCTTTTGGTTTTAAGGAAAATACGGTTGATCACTGTATATACCAAAAGATCAGTGGGAGCAAGTTTATTTTTTTGGTCCTTTATGTTGATGACATCTTGCTTGCTGCAAATAATTTAAGTATATTGCATGAGACTAAGGAATTTCTCTCAACGAACTTTGAAATGAAAGATATGGGAGAGGCATCCTATGTGATTGGAATAGAAATATTCCGTGATCGATCACAAGGAATATTGGGATTGTCTCAGAAAGGATATGTCGAAAGGATTCTAGAGAGATTTGGAATGAGTAAGTGTTCACCTGGAATAGTTCCTGTACAGAAAGGTGATAAATTCAATCTCATGCAATGTCCTAAGAATGATGTTGAACGAAAGGAAATGGAATCAACTCCATATGCATCTGTTGTTGGTAGCCTAATGTATGCTCAAACCTGTACTAGACCGGATATCAGCTTTGCGGTCGGTATGTTAGGGAGGTATCAAAGTAATCCAGGAAGGGAACATTGGCAAGCTGCAAAGAAAGTTCTGAGGTACTTACAAGGCACGAAAGATTACATGCTCATGTATAGAAGATCCAATGAATCAGAGGTGATTGGATATAGCGATTCAGATTTTGCTGGATGCATCGATACTAGAAAATCGACTTTTGGTTACCTGTTTATGTTTGCTCAAGGTGCCATATCATGGAAAAGTGCGAAATAGACTATCATTGCTTCATCCACTATGGAGGCAGAATTTGTGGCATGTTTTGAAGCCACAATTCATGCATTATGGTTGCGGAACTTTATTTCAGGACTTGCGGTTGTCGACACCATTAGCAAGCCGCTGAAAATTTATTGTGATAACTCTGCAGCAGTATTTTTCTCAAAGAACGACAAGTACTCTAAAGGTGCCAAACACATAGATCTGAAGTACCTTGTTGTGAAAGATGAGGTTCAGAAACAAAGAGTGTCAATCATGCACATCAGGACAGAACTTATGATCGCAGACCCTTTGACGAAAGGGTTACAACCAAGACAATTTAAGGAACATGTTCAAAGAATGGGTCTTGGTTGTATTAATAATAATTGATGTGTGACATTCTGAGCTCTTTTATGTGTTTCTGATATACAATTATGTGTCTCTTGTTTTAATATAGTAGTACGTATTTTATGTAATTTTAAACAAGAAAGAGTCTTATAAAGATATTATGTTTAATCATTATGATATAAGACATTATGTGGACCATTATGCTGTTTTATATAAATTATGAGTATGAATTGATGGATTGCTGGTATTGTAGTATATGGAAGGGAATGCATTGAATTAATAAGTGCACAACCGTCATAACTCTCAGCAATTTATCATAGTATGATGTTCAATACTTAATATTATGAATAGTCGGGTCAAGTGGGAGAATGTTAGAAATCTGCAGTTTCTAAATCTTAATGTGACCCGATTAAAGCATTAAAGCATTAAAAGCGTTAAAAGCATTAAAGCATTAATCTTAAGCGTTGAATTGGTATATGATGGACGTACCAGATTAGAGTTAAATGATATATAAAGGATTGGGTCCTCTCTCTCCCTGACAAGAGTTGCATTCTTCTCCATCAAGAAGCACATAAAGGAAGTGAGGGCAAGAGGAGAGAAACCGAATTCTGAGAAGAAGACAGAAGATGGCAGCCATTACATCTTCCGCTGTTAGTCAAGGTATGTCATCTTAAGTTCTGAATGTGAAATATTTGGTATTGATAATCTTTGGCTGTTAGTAGCTATATTTTACAGACCCGTCATGCCTGAGAGCGAGCCCAGGCCTATCTTCGGGATAAACCCCGAGCCAACGTCCCATCTGAGATTACCAAAAAACCAATACTTAGTGTAAAGGAGACTGCACCATGATAATGAAATATTAGGAGGGTCTGGAGCACCAACACTTAGCCAGCCAATGAAATCCCTATTCTGGATGTATTTGCCATGATGATTCAATTCCAGAAGCCATCACTGCTAACTACTCACCAAAAAAAATTAAAAGCAGTGCCTAAGTTGAAAGAGGGAGTGTCTTTAAGGCCCCAAGTGCCATGATTAACAGGTAGGTTGAGCATCTCCAAACTAGCAAGATGGAATTTGCGATATGATTGTGTGGCTGCCCACAGGAAACCTAAAACAATAGAGTTGATTTTGCGGACAACACCCTTTGGGAGTTTGTATATGTGCATCCAAAATATTGGAATAATGTGGAGAACAGATTTGATTAGTATTAGACGTCCCCCCAACGAAATCCATGAATATCTCCACTGGATGAGCCGCTTTCCAATTTTGAGTATAAGCCAATCCCAGTCCTTGTTTTTGTCGCCCTTCGGTTTGAGAAAGAGCCTCAGGTACTTAAATCCTGCATCCAAGTGAGTGACTTTTACCCTGAAAATGTCGGCAATCTCCATATTCCGGTTTGCATCAGGCTCGTTTGAAATCAGTATAGACTTTGACGGGTTCATAAAGAGGCCCGAGGCATAACCAAAATCATTTAGGATATCGAAAATCACCTACCATTATATAGGATCAGACTTCCCAATAGTCAGCAGGTCATCCACGAACACTGAATGCGAGAGGGGAACCATGTCGGCGATTCTGCATCCTGTTATGAGGCCACAGTCTCGAGTATCAAAAAAAATTCTAGACAGACCATCAATAATAATGAGAAACGTAAGTGGGCATAATGCACAGCCCTGTCAGATTCCTCTAGAAATCGAAAATAAGTTTGTGGGAGAGCCATTGATCTTAATTGCAGAGGCAGTCTTGATACAAGATTTTATCCAATTTATCATTGTGTTGCCAAGACCAATTTTCTGCAAAATCATCCACAGGTGTTCCCAATTGACCAAATCAAAAGCTTTAGTAAGATCAATCTTCATGAGGCAGGGATCCAGATGACAGACCAGTCTTAGGCAAGCATCCGGATGGCAGACCAGTCTTGATGGAATGTATACATCCTGTGCGATTGCAACAACATCATGAATCTGTCTCTAAAAAGCCAAATTGTTCAACAGAAATGTGTTTGGAGAAGAAGGGTTTTAACCGATTTGCAATGGTTTTCGAGATCAATTTGTAAATATTGTTGCACAATGAGATGGGTTGATAGTCAGAGGAGACAGGATTAGGGACTTTTGAAATGAGAGAGATGAAAGTAGCATTTGTAGCACCGGAAACTCAACCAAGGCTTCGAGATTCCTCCACCATCTCAGTGAGCTCTTCAATCAGATGTCCTGAAAATGTGTGAAGAGTTCCCTGGTCCATCCATCTGGACCAAGACATTTTCCCCTGGCCAGTTCTTGTAAAACAAATAGGACTTCATCCTTAGTAACAGGGTGCTCCATTCGCATATTATCCTCCACATCAGTCAGAAAAGGAAATATATCACACAGTTCCAGTTGCTTGCTCAGAGGAACATGGTCCCTGGAACGGTACATATTGCTAAATAGCTCAGTGCCTCCCCCTTTGAAGTAATTTGTTCACCCCAGTCAGATCCAATGCTCCAAATGGAATTTCTTTGTTCCCTCATAGTTGCCTAATAGAACTTATGCCAAATTGGAGCAAAAATTCAAAGTCTACATTTATCCTGACCGTGATCTGAATACTTTTTATCAAACCGTTCTATGCCAAATTGGAGCAAAAATTCAAAGTCTACATTTATCCTGACCGTGATCTGAATACTTTTTATCAAACCTCGACAATATGCAAGAGAGGATTACTTCTTCCATCATATTCGGGAGAATTGTGAGAGGCTCATCTTTTATTCATTCCCATCTCTTTCCATAAAATGAGAGGAAAGGACACTACAATAATATTTCTTATGTTGCAGGGGGACGTCTCCACTAAAATTTATGGTGTACTTTGGGGGTATTTGGGAACTTGTCAGAAACTTTTCCAATTGGTCAAGGACTTTATTTGGGACCTAGGGACTTCTTCGTCATTCCAAGCTTTTCCTCGAAAAATCAAAGACTTTTTGGGGACTTTAGGATGCCCTCCAATATTATGCATATTAAGCTTTAAAAATTTGAAACCTAAGTCATTAATATTAGACTTTAGTTTTTAATTTGTAATTAGAATTTCAAAATTGGTAATAGTTCTAATTTTATATTTTCATTTATCATTCAAAACAAATTTTGAAACCTAAACCTTTAGTATTAGACTTAGTTTTTATTTTGTAATTTGAATTTCAAAATTGGTAATAATTCTAATTTTATATTTTAATTTATCATTCAGGTTTATGTTTTTTTTCAAAAAGAAAAAACCGACATAGATTATATTAAGGAGATAAATTTAGGCTTATGTTGAATTACTAGATTTTATTTTATTTTTTATTTTTTAATAAATATAAAAATTAGTTGCTGCACTTGCCATCCCCAACTTGTCGTCCCCTAAAAATTTGGGAGTGTGCTCCCACGTCCCCACAATGCAACATAGATATTTGCTTTGTTTCTTTCCTAATTTTTTAAAATTGTAACAAACCCTTGTATTTTTTTTCAAATAAAATGTGAAAAAATTTCAATTTTGTCTATTGTCTTTTTTATTATTTTCTAATTTTATGAATGTGTTGTTTAGCCAAAATGAGATCTTAAAAACCCAACATTCTTCTTTAAATTGACTTCCAATTTTGACTCTAACAAAAGAGATCATATAGATTAGATAGATGTGAAACAACGTGAAAAAAAAAACCTAATGTAACATAACAATTCTTCCTTGGGAATTTGTAATTTTATCAAATTATAGAAATGTTAGCTTCCGACATTCCACACAGTTAATGTTGCCCTCTGATCTAATATTGTTGTTGAAAGACTTTAAAGTTCATAATATAGTTTGTCGAGATTAACTTACGAGGAGTGGTCTTGTCACTGAGGATATTTTGGGAGTATGTGTTGTTAGTAACAAACTATATCTTTTGTAGTTTTATGTACATATACTTGCTTTTTCTATGGAGTTCAAATTCTTTATTTATTGAATTGGAAGAGGACTAGATCACTCTGAGATATTGATTGTGTCATGATCAATGATTTCTCTTTTTCTTATTAACCGTACATTATCGTTATGCTCATCATTTTTCAGTTTCTAGGAGTTGTTGAATCATGTCATATTTTAAGTATTTATACTTGTTTGAATGAGAAATCATTCCAAATATATGTAATAACACGTAAGTTACATATATCACAAATTTATAGTTGAAATTTATAGTTCAGTCTAAGACCAAGACGTCCAGAATCCACTAGAAACCGGATCCTGGATCTCATACTCCAAAGAGAGGCCTAGTTAAAACTTTCCAATAATCCAAATCATTTATCCATGAAATAGCAACCCCTGCACACTTTGGGAGATGAATTAAAGTTCAAGAGCTAACTATTTGAACTGTAATATGATCCCATACTCCAATGGAACACCAGCCGAGGCTTTCCAATAAGCCAAATCATTTATCCCTAAAATAGCAGCCCCTGCACACTTTGGGAGATGAATTAGAGTTCAGGAACTAACTATTTGAAATCTAGGATGAGATTATTAGAAGTGTGCAGGAATATATATATATATATATATATATCCCAAGTAATTCCCATTTCCATCGATATACATAACAGATTTAATGTTAGTTGTCACAGTTTTGATGAAGAGGAGGAATATATACTCTTCTCTTGGGTTGTTGGCTCTTTTCCTTGTTGTTAGTTATCTTATTAGAAGAAGATTTTAAATGATCGATTGTAGAAGAGGCCATTACTTTCCAACCCAATCGATCAGAATTTTAGGAAAAGTATGTTTCTAAAAAATTCCAATTATCAATTAATATTACATACATAAGCCTACCATTTTTTAATTGGGAACTTTAATTCATTATCTTTTTCACAACATTACAACATTAATTATGTCATGAAGATGCAATGTGATCGCATAAATTACATTATGGGTTTTTACAATGATATTAAATTGATTATATCTCCTTAAAAGGTGAGAAATAAACCATTATATTGATGTGAATTTTACAAGCAATTATATAGAAATCTAAGAAAATTTGTAGTTTATTTGAAAAAACACCAATAGTAAGACCATAGGTAATATCAAAACATAAGAGATGAGTAAAAAAATAAAAGATGTAATTTTATATTTCATGTCTCTAGATTGGATCGAGAGGAGGGAAATTAAGAGTTCTTCATTAAGATTCATTGAAAAGAAAGTGAGATCCACATCATTTTCATCGTAGATTCATGTTGTTTGTAATTTAATTCTAATGATTGTGTTCACAAATTATGTTTATTTATTTTTATTTTTATAAATCTACTCACTGTATAGTTTATATAATTAATCTTCTTTATTTAAGAGTTAGAAATTGAATCAACAATAATAATTTGAATCAGATTTGATTTGTTTTTAATTATTTATTGAAACTTTATTCATCAATCATGAAAGTTGGATGTTGCAAATTGGGTAGCATATGAGCCCTCGGATTATATTATCTAAAACTAATAAGAAGGGTTGTTATTAGATTAGGTTATCATTTCAAATCTAAAAAAAAAAGATTAAAAAGTGATTTCAAAGTAAATATATGTTCACTAAAATTAAGGTGCATGGTCTTATAATACTCTATCCATAAATCGAGGTTAGATAGATTAATATATTGAAACACATACATCAAATTATTATACATGATATATGTGTATCAGTGGCTAATGCATATATGAAAGTTAGAATGGGTTGTGCATACATGTTAGATGTATCCTTAAAAGTTAGTAAATTGTAAACATCGTGATACTTAATAAATAAGTTATGTTATTTAATAATAATAATAATAAGGTAATAATTTTCTTATAAATTATGAGTACTAGAGTGTAATTTGATGGACATGATTTTATAGTTTAGTATTGGTAAGCATGGTAGTCTCCTCAATTATGGAAAGCCAACCTTTCACTCTTTGAAAGGGGGTCAGGACTCTTTATATATTTGCTAACAATGAATGCATCAAGGGAGTCACTCAATGAGGAATCCAATACCAATCGATTGCTTTCAAGAGATCAAAGAATGGGATTAAAATGCAAGGTCTGATCATCTTGGAACCATATTGAGTCTAGAGTGCATGGAAACAAAATTTAGCAACGTATGAATATGGATGGAAACTATGTCCAGCCAAGGCTTACTTGGAGGTGACTCTCTCTAGGATAAATCATGCACCTAAAATCAAACAGGAACTCTTGAGGGTCAAAGTGTCCTTCCAGATTTAGGACAAAATAATGACGACAATTGTTACAAGGCTGCTTCGCCCCTTCATCTTGAGAAATCCCATAAGATAGTCTACCGCTATATCTTATATTAGGTTATTAGTATTTATATAGTTCTACTGAAGGATGTGTCAAAGGCAGGCGATAGGTATTTTGTCTTGTGCATGATGCTTCACCCAATTAGTCTATCTCATATAATCATACTTGTTACTATAAAAGAATATGGCTCATGGCATAATGGTTTTTGGCAAGCTTAGCCATCACAAGAAAATTGGAACACCTAGGAACATGTTGATGGGTGTTGAAGGGAATGAACAATGTATTACAAACACTCCAATGGAGGTTGACATTCAAGGAATACTAGAATTTGTATTAAATAAAATCAATGATGAAAAGACAAAATAACATGATGCAAACACTTTGATATAGGTTGATATATCAACCAAAATCTAAGACATGCCATATCCATTGTATTGTCTCATAAAATAATAATAATATACTATTTTTGTGACAAAGTTACATTCAATACGCCTAAACATCATTATGAATATTTCTTAGTATAAGCTTGAGGAAATGATGAAGTCCATTACTTAGGCCCACAATTATCGTGTGATGAAATCTAGACATCTAAGTGTTGATCCCTTTAGCCCAAGGTTGGTTGCATTGTCTCTGTAGAACAATAGAAATGACTCGAGTGTTAAGAGTTTGAGATTTGTTGAACCATGATATCTCTAGAAGGTATTGATTACTAGAAAAGGAAAGCAATACCTCAACATCTCTCACATACCCATTTGAGATAGATTACAATAAACCATTTTCTTGGTAATAATTAAGTCAAAGAGAATGTTAATTAAGGAAGAATTGGAAAGTGAAGTATATTAAATCATTGTAATCAATAGCTTCCTCGTCACTCTAATAAACAACTTATGGTTAGAGAAAATAATTATAAATTTAAATCCATTTTAAGACGGATTGTAGTTGAGGTGCGACAATGGTCTCCTTGCCTATTTGATACTTCATAATGAAGTCTAGATTTAAGAGAGGGTGTATATAGTGCCCCACTCTAATGGACCTTTGATAGACATTATTTTAACTTTGAGATTGCATTATGACATATATATTATTCTTTGAGGACCTCACATTGAGGATTCAAATATTTGAATCTTACTATGGGTGGATGTGATAATTGTTTTTCCAGCTTGATGTTATAATGATAATAGTTGTGATGGATGTATTCTATGACTATTTCTAATCATGTGATGGATTCATTATGTGTCTATTTACATTAGTTCTTTCTCATGGTTACAAAGATGTTTATGATTATTTCATGGTGATAATTTAACATACAAAAATATATTGGTGACTAATATTATGAATCAAGTATTACTAATGATCACTGAGTGTGGCAGGAGACTACCCAGATGCACTTACACACAAGTTAGTTACTCAGCAGAACAACTCACACATGGGTGATGGGGTTGTACAGATAGATGGAACCCTATGGGAGGGGTGAGATAGTGTCTCTAGTTTGACCCGCTAGCACTCTCACTGTGACTTTGGCTAGAAGGGTTGAGATGCTTTTGCCTTGAAGATCACGATGTCGTGGGGGCAGGCCCAAATTAGGTCGTTCATGAGGATTTACTAGGGGGCGTGCATCAAGGTAGATTCCTCGATCCCTAGAACCATTAGTCTCACTATAGAGGGAGACATTGGAGAGGATAACGATCTTTGTCATTGCACCAAGTTCTTCCCCTCGTAGTCACTAGATGCTTGAAGTGCAAGCAACGTGGCACCCTTGGAACTTCAAAGGGAAGTTCTTGAAGGGCACGACCGACTTGCTACCCTTGGCATCAAAAAGAAATTGATTGACGTGGAACCCTTAGAACTTCAAAGGGAAGTTCTTGAAGGGAACAACCGACTTAGCACCCTTGGCATCAAGAAGAAACTACTGAAATATAATTAAGATATGATAATCATACTAATTCACATAATGTGGTAAATGAGGTTTTAGAACCAAGTTATCTAAATCAAGAATAAAACTTAGGGTAAAGGGAGAATAGGAAGAAATAAAAAGATTGGACCACTTGAGAACTCTACCCTTCCAATGTTTGGAAAATATTAGGTAGATAATGTGTATAAGTGTTTTAATAAGCAAAAAGGGAGAAAGGGACATAGAGTTAATTAGAAATATTAATCCTAAAATAGTTTAACCTTATTAAGAAAACAGGGTGGTGAATGAAAATAAAGAATAATAAATTTAAATAAGAGAAATTTAATTTCATTAGAGAACTTCTATGTGACAAGAGCCAACAAAAGGATCTCCATCTAAGATTCAAATTGAGTTAAAATGAAGTGTAGCTTGGGAACCAAAATTCATATCTACTAGTTGACTTCAATAATGAACACAAATCAAAGAACATAAAGGGGGAATCACGAGACAATTAGGAGAACAAATAGGGAGTTATTTTGAGGTGAGAAAAAATATTATTTTTGAATAAAAATTTAAGTAAATAATTTAGGAGAGCCTTGGTGAGAGACTGACACATGAGTGGGTGAATAATCAAACTTTTATATTAATAAAAATAATTATTTATTCATGAAGTGTCAAGTGTCACTTATGAAGCCTCCTTTAAAATGAGGGACAAGCTATAGGAGAGGGACCCTATTTTCCCTATTATTGGATGTGTTGTCACCTATTACACCTTTTGTGTAAATGTGTCAAATGATGTGAAATGGTGGCCAAAAATGGGAATCGAAGTGAAAAAAGGCCAAAGAGGAGAGAAAATACCAGAGGTTGAAATCACAAGGAGGAAGCCAAAATCTAAAGCCTAAGTCTCAAAGCCAAAAGGAAAGTCGAAATCCAAAGGGAGGTCGAAATCTAAAGAGGAGTGCCGAAATTTGGGACCTGGTCACATCGAAGCCCGATATCGGGTAGGCGAGCAGGAAGGCATATTGGAGATTGAAAGCATCGGAACTCTTTTGGAAGAAGTTCTGATGAAGAGGGCTTCTGATACAAACTGGTGCTTGGTCACAAAACTACAAAGGAAACCAACGCAAAACTAAGGTCTCTAGGGACCCTTTCTCTCTCCTCAACACTAAACACATGGCAGCAGATAGTTGGTTCCAAGAAGTTGATAGGGTAGATTAAGTCAGCATGATGTGACGGGACAAGGACATGTGGCAGGAGATTTTAGTGTTTTGGAGGGCACAAAGGGACAAATCTGGGTGAGATGTGTCACTATCTAAGAGACACCACATGGAGATGAGGACATCGGCATGATGTCACTTCGAGGGTCTGAATTTCAGAGGAAGAGGCCATCATAACCCTATTTTAATTGGCATTCGAAAATTCTTCTGATAAGAGGGGATTCGATATTTGTTAGCACTTGGTCACGAAGACTCAGTAAAACCAAGGGCTAGGAACAAGGCCAAGCACCCAAACATTATAAAGAACTTCGAAGGGAAAGGCCATTAGAAATTTTATTGCTAGAACCTCTAATGGAACGAGCTCTGAAATCATGTGGCATTTTGTCACAAAGACCTAAAAGAACTAAGGGCACAGAGCTGGGGTCAAGCACCGAGAGTTGTGAGCCCATTGGAAGTGGGAGTTTTCGTAACCCAAATGTTAATTCCAATTTGAAAACTTTTGATGGTGAAGGGGCTCCAAAATCATGTCTGTTGTGGGGGAAAATGCCTATGCAGGACGGTCCTATCCACCTAAGGTGTGACAGTGCCTTAGCAACAAACAAAGACAGCTATTCTAGTATTCTTCCTTTATGAATTAAGAATGAAGAGAGATGGATGGACTAACCAGTGTCTTTCGTTTGTCCCTCGATCCAGTTTCCCTTCTCTTTGAGAGTTCCCAGCTACTTGCCTTCTCGCTCGCCCAGCTTCAAGAGGTTTCTGCAAGATCACAAGAAGAGAACACTACACAAGACATAGATTCATATTCATAACTAGTTCAGGATTAGAAATAAACTAAACATACTAATGCAATCATACATCAAAGATACATCAGTATATAGGAGAAACCAAGATAGCTTTATTGATGAATAACAAGGTTCAGGAAGAGATACAACCTAGAGGGCTCCAATCCAGCATTTCCTTCCCAGCGAATGGAATTCCTATCTTCACCCCCTTCAAAGCATTAAGCACCCAATGATTCCAATCTCAAACCAACAGCAATTCTTTGCAATAACAAAATTCCAGCCTCTAGATCTCATGGAGGAGAGATCCATATATAGATGTTTGGAGAGAGGATGAGTCAGCTTGAGATCTGACTAGTGTCCTCTCCCTCTGTCAGTTCTTGATTCCACTTGGAGGTTCTTGCTTCCACTTGGAGATTGGGAACCTCTTACTCATCACTAGTCGAATTCACTGAGGCAAGTGTCATTGAGGAAGATTCTGGAAGCTTCCTGGGTCTTGACACCTCTTGGAATGAACTTGCCATTTGTCAATTCCCGCTCAGCGCACCCTGGTAGTGCTTCTACCTGCGTTGCAGTGCAGGTAGCCAGTGTTGACTTTGCATTTCAGCGCAGACAGCTAGTGGAGCCACTGAATTGATCCTGAATTGACTTGTTTTTGAGCAGTTTCTGGTGGAGAACTTCTGTGAATTGGTATGGTTTGTTAGCCTTGTTCCTCTAGGGGTAGGAACAACATGTTTAGGGACTTTGGATCCCTTAGATTATGGACATTTCATGCTCAATGATGTAAGGCACAAAAATTTCTATAACAGTTGACCCCTAAAGTATGAGGCCGTTTATCGGGTGAAATGCTTTATCAGGAGGATCTGAAGTTCATCCAATGCTGGGAGGAGACCTGTAATAAGATACAATACAATACATTATTTTTCATACTGCTTTCATGATCTAGCTGAGGCGGTCATTCCCATGCTCAGCTTTATAAATTCATTTTTCTGTACATAGAACAGACAATCGTCTGATGGTAGTGATGAGCCCCAATTTTTGGTACAATTTGGGCTCATTTGGCCTACTTGCTTTGCTCAAACCATTCATCTTTTATTGCTTATGCATTCATTTCTTGGTTTATTCATGTTGTTTGTAGGAAGAAGGGTAGGCATTCTATCTACGTGACTAACACATGATGATTTCAGGTTTTTGGCATTAAAAGGGAGCAAAGACCACGAGAAAGGAGACAAGGAGACAGTAAGGTGGCACTGCTGGTTTTTAGGAGAGGATGTCCACAGTCTTGGGGACCTTCCTCGTGATTCCTACCATAGCTCCGAGCTCCAACCAATCTCCCCACCGAGCTTAGAGGCAGCCAACCGTTCTACAGGAACAGCAGTTACAACTGTTCTACAGGATCAGCAGTTTAACCTTCAGTTGGACAGCCTAGCTCCACAAATCAAGGAAACCTGTTGGATTATCGTTTTGCATAAATACTGAGGCCGTAGCCTTTGATAGAAGTTTTTTGAACTTTTGCATTACTCTTGTAATTTCGAAGTACGAGCTACAGCTCGGTGTTGGTTCTTTTTGTAAGCCAGTTTTGGCATGACATCAGATTTTTGGTTATGAATAAAGGCAGGCAGATTTTGATCTCATTCTGAGTTTCTAAGGGAGCTATAGCTCTCAAGTTAGGGCCCAACCTGAGAGCAATAGACCTCCTCTGTGTTGTAATGTTATTTGCCTTTCGTTCCAGCACTTCGTTTCTTTACTTTAACATGCAATTCGAATTTACAGTCTGCTGATTTAGTTTTTATGAGATTGAATAGGATTAGTTTATGGTGAATTTGCTTCCAGTTGCTTAGGTTAGAAGAGGATATTTATAATTCATTGGAGCTCCAGAAAAAGGTTGTTAGAGATCACTGCCATCTCTGCTTAGGGATTGGGGTGCAGTCCATATCAACCACCAAAAAGAAACGCAGTTCTTTTCACGTCCATGCAAGCTGCAACAGTTACTTTAGTCGTAGATCCATCCATGCACTTTGGTCTTGATCATTACTTCTTCATTCCACTTCCATGCACGAGTTTCTTTCACAAATTTCACTGCTGTTCATTGGTTCAAAATAGCACAGTTAACATAGGTTAAAGAGTTCTCGTTTTTGGTGACATTCATAGACAATTTGTTTCATCTACACTGCTCCATACCATTCCATTACCTTCCTCTTCTTGTCAACCACACCTGAAGCCACTCAACCGACCTCTGTTCAGCTCGTTTACCTTCCAGCTCTTCCATTACTCACGTAGCTCCATTTACTTAACTTTTCATTGATCCCATCCTTCCAACCATCAACCCACTGCATGCACTCTTTCTCCATCTGACTTCTCTGCTCCTGAGCCATCACCAGTTCCATCTCCATCTCACCTATCCTCCCACACCATTCCATCACTTCACCATCTCCCAAAACTCCCACGGTCGAACATCCTGTAGAATTTCACAGACTTCCTGTAGAACCCCTGAGTTTCCTGCAGGATCCCCTGCAGACTTCCTGTAGAAGCCTGCAAACTCGGTTGCTGAGCATCCGAATGTGGTAGACATCTGTGGACTGATGCTAGAGACCCTCTGGGACCTCTCCTAGCCATCCTGACCTTGCCCATGCTCTCCTTCCATTCGAATCGCTCCTGCACAGTCAAACCCTAATCAAAAGCATCATCACAATAAATCCAACCACTTAATGAAAAAAATACAAAAACATGTCTTTTCAGATGCAAGTAGCTTAGATGCATGTATTTCAGCTCACTGCAAGTAATGGCATCATTGGTAGAAGTTTCATTCACAGTTTTTCATTGTAAGGGCCCAGCTAGTCAAATTAGGGTTTACTAGGGATTTCATGCTTTGTTGGCTTTCAGTTTCTTTCTGCAAATAGATTAGCCTCCTTTGAGTTAGCTTTCGTCCATCACTCATAAAGCTTCTTCTGTGAGCATATAGAAGTTGGCTTGAGCCCTAGCGGACTTGTGCCAGCTGACCAAGTGACAGCTGCAACAAGAGCTAGTACTTGTGCATACAGCACCGTCGCTTCCAAGTTTGTACGAACTACCGGGTTGATAAAATTAGAGATAGGAAGCTCCAGGAGTTGTAGCATTATTGCTACAATACTGGAGCCCACCATCTTTTTGGCGCCGTTGCCGGGGAAGCGTCAGAGTATTAGTAATTGTTGCTTTTCTTCTACTTTCTTACTCTTGCCTTCTGCTAAGTAGTTTATTTCATTTCCATTCTGCAAAAGTAGCATAGACATTTCCTGCTTTCATAGATTAGCATTTCCTGCTTTCATAGATTAGCATTTCCTGCTTTCATAGATTAGCATTTCCTTTCTGCAAGCGTAGACTAGCATTTCCATTCTTGCAATTTCATTTAAGCAAAGTAGATTAGTTCTTTCCTGCTTTCAGTTTAATTCTGCATCTTTCATAGTTAGTTGTAGATCAATCTGTTTCAGTTTTGCAGGTACCAAAGAAAAAAAAAGCAAAAACAATCAAAAGAAAAAGAAAGTCTTTTCCATTTCATGCCTCGTAGGAACCGAGATAGATCAGGCAAATTCCTACCAAACACCCCCACCACATCACTGAGTCACCCTTCTCTCTTCTTTGGTGACAGTGACCCAGAAGAACCTATAGGTGAACATCCTGAGATATACAAAGATCCTATAGTAGAAGAAGAGTTAGAGACCACTCCATCTGAAGCTATGGCTGACAATAGAAGAGAAGATGAGAGAATAGAAGGTGCCTTCCCCATCCGAGAGACCAATGGAGAGATGAAAATGAAGAACATTAGCCCCTCCGCCTTACCTCACTTCCATGGGCTGACTACTAAAGATCCGGATACCTTCCTGTTTGAGTTTGTTGTCCTTTGTAGAACCTATGACTATACTGAAGATGAGCAAAAGCTGAAACTTTTCCCTTCCACTCTTAAGGATGCAGCATTACGCTGGTTCATGGGCTTACCTGGGAATAGTATCACCACTTGGGCTCAGATGCAGCAAGCTTTCAATGCCAAGTACCGGGATTACTGTAGGTCCAAGGAAACAAAGGGGGAAATCTTTCGGATGACCATGGGAAATGATGAGTCCTTAGAGGATTATGAGGAGAGGTTCCAACTAAGCTATAAGCGGGCCAGGTGCACACTTGACCCCGAATCCCTCAAGTTGGTCCTGCTCCGAGGAGTCCCTGAAGACCTCTTAGATACCCTTCACATGTTAGCTGGGGGGGACATTTACCAACTGCCTTATGAGGACATCAAGACTGTGTTTAGAAACCACTCCAGGGCAGCTCGGAAACGAGGTAGAGGAAACCTCCTCTCAACTAGTGTCCCTTTCTCCAAACATGAGCTTGCAAATCAATTAGAAGATCTTAAGAGTGAGGTGAGACAGACCATTGCCATGCAGCTTGACACATTCAGGATTCAGCAAAAGAAAGAAGATGAGAGAGCCTTGGCTGTCTTCTGCCCTAGGTGCACAAGGAGACACCCTAAGAACGAATGTCCATTGCATTCGGTTGAAGTGTGTTTCGTTTGTGAGGAGGACCATCCCACAAATCAGTGTCCAACCTTACCTGGGTTTAAAGCCATGTACCAAGGGACAGAAGCTCCCACTGAACCTCTCTATTACCTCAACCAAAGGAGGCCACAAGGATCTAGACCTTATCAGCAGGGGATGCAAGGGGCATCTCAAGCTTATTACAGCCCCAACCAATCGACTCCTATGCCTTCCTGGGGTCCCCCTGCTCATCCTTCATGGTCCATGCCTCCTCCATGGTCTTATCCACCTCAGTACCCCACTCAACCTACTTCTCATTCATATCACTCACATGCCCAGCCACAGCCTCAATGGAATGCACCTCAGTCGGGGTGGAGGCCCCAATACAACACTCCTCCTGCCATCTTGCCTCCACCACCAGTTCAACCTCAGCCATTACCTCCTGCTCCTCCAAGGCAACCTCAAATGCCTGCTCAACCGAACCCGAACCCCAACAATAGACAGGCCCAGCAGGTATACACTGGGGAAACCTCATGCCCTACCTATGCTGTGGAGATCCAGGAGATCAATCTTCGATCTGGAAAGACTCTACCAGATCGCCAACCTCCTCCCCCAGAGGATGAGGAAGATAAACAGGAAAGTGAACCAAAGGCTATTCCACCCTTTCCTGAGAGACTAACAGCCACCACACAACCCAACCCAGAGGAGGATGAGCTTCTGGGTGAGCTCAAGCAGTTGTGTGTAAAAATACCACTTCTCCAAGCCATCAAGGATGTGCCAATATACAACAAATTGGTTAAGGAGAAGTGTTTCAAACACCCAGGCAGATGGAAGAAAGATGCTTCAACTATCAATGTCATAGGACAACTGTCTGACCTTATGTTGGGACAAGTCATCTGCCCAAAGTACCTAGATCCTGGAAGTCCTGTAGTAGATGTCCACATCAATGGCACCATTATACCTCACACCTTGATTGATCTGGGGGCTGCCATTAATGTGATGACCAGGGATACCATGCTTAAACTCAATCTTCAGGGTTCCTTGAGGAAGACCTCGACAGTACTGCAATTATCAGATCGTTCCACCGTGACTCCCGAAGGGATTGTGGAGGATGTCTTGGTCTCTATTGACTCTTGGGAATACCCTGCAGACTTCCTGGTTCTGCAACCAAAGGCAAAGCTTACTGGATATCCTCTCATTTTGGGAAGGCCTTGGTTAGCTACTGCAGATGCTTACATAAGTTGTTGTGCAGGAAACATGACCATCAAAAATGGTCCCATGTCCAAGCAGCTAGTCCTATACCCTCCTGCCCAACCCTCCTTAGAGCATGACTTACCACTCTGGTTGGAAGAAGGAGAGGAAGACGAGGTGTACTCAGCACCTCTATGCACCTTAGATACCACTAGAAGAGACCCCCCAACCGAGGATGACTTGATCGAGACCTTGATCCAGAATCCACCTTCCAGTGCACTACCCTTAGAGAAATTGGTGGAGGATGCCCAAGCTAGCACCTTAGCGGATCCTTGTACAACCAACCCTGTTACTCCCAGAGTCAAGAATGTGGAGTTCGGCCCTGAGAAAGCATTGAAGATCAGCTCCTCCCTATCTCCTTCCCAGGAAAAGGAGCTGTGTAGTCTGTTGGCCAACCACCTAGATGCTTTTGCTTGGAGCTATAAGGAAATGAAAGGAGTCCATCCTTCGGTCTGTACCCATCATATATACATCAAAGAGGATTGTAAACCGGTTAGGCAACCTCAGAGGAGAATGAATCCAGCCCTTAAGGACATTGTCAAGGAAGAATTGCAAAAACTGTTGGATGTCGGGTTCATCTACCCCATCTCAGATAGTGAATGGGTGTCCCCTCTAGTGTTGGTTCCCAAGAAAAATGGGAAATGGAGGATCTGTGTGGATTACCGAGAACTGAACAAAGCTACCAAGAAAGACCATTTCCCTCTACCTTTCATAGATCAAGTGTTGGATGGACTGGCAGGAAAGAAGTTCTTCTCTTTCCTGGATGGGTTTAGCGGGTACAACCAAATCCAAATCAGCCCGGAAGACCAAGATAAGACCACCTTCACTTGTCCTTGGGGTACCTTTGCCTACCGAGTCCTTCCCTTTGGGCTATGCAATGCTCCTGCTACCTTCCAGAGAGCTGTCTTGAGCATCTTCTCGGAGCTGGTCCATGATGCAGTAGAAATCTATATGGATGACTTTACTCCTTATGGGGCCAACTTCCAGGAAGCATTGTCCAACCTGGGAAAAGTCCTAACCAAATGCACCGAGATGAACTTGTCCCTTAGTCCTGAAAAATGTGAATTCATAATGACTGAAGGGACCGTGCTAGGCCATACCATTTCTTGCCAAGGGTTGCAGGTGGATCCTAACAAAATTGCTCTCATCAAGAGGGTTCCACCTCCTCAAAAGGTAAGGGATGTCCGGAGTTTCTTGGGATTAGCAGGATACTACCGGAGATTCATTAAAGATTTCAGCAAGCTAGCCTCGCCATTGTTTGGTCTGTTGGCAAAAGATGTGGAGTTTAAATGGACTGACGATTGTCAGAGGGCTTTAAATGAATTGAAGGACAAGTTGGTGTCAGCCCCAATCCTGAGAGGTCCAAACTGGGCCCTACCTTTCCACATCCACACTGATGCCTCGAACAAAGCCATAGGTGCAGCTTTAGGACAAGTTGAGCAACAACTTCCATATGCCATTTACTTTGTTAGCAAAAACTTGTCCAAAGCTGAGCTGAATTACACTGTAACCGAGAAAGAATTCTTGGCTGTGGTCCATGCACTGAACAAGTTCCGACATTATATTACTGGTTACCAGACCTTTGTACATACTGACCATGCTGCAATTAGATATTTAATGAATAAACCAGATGTGAATGCTCGTATTATTAGATGGTTACTTTTATTGCAGCAGTTTGATTTGACCATTGTTGACAAACCAGGTAGAGAAAATGTTGTTGCTGACTTTTTATCTAGATTGGATTTGTCTGCAGATGAGGATGGAACAGTGGATGACCAGATGCCCAATGAACATCTGTTTGCTATTTCAGTACTCTCTCCATGGTTTGCTGATATAGCAAACTATCTTGTTTCGGCACAGTTCCCTCCGCACCTATCTTCCAGAGAGAAGAGCAGAATCATCAGAAAAAGTGCCTCATTTACTTGGATCGGGGGCAATCTGTTCAAGCTTGGCCCCGATCAAATCTTAAGGCGTTGTGTAAGGGAGGAGGAAGTCTTTGATATCCTCCTCACTTGTCATGATGGGCCTTGTGGAGGACATTTTGCAACAAAGAGAACTGCCTTCAAAATCCTGCAGGCAGGCTACTATTGGCCCACACTTCATCAAGATGTCAGAAGATATGTCAGTCGGTGTGACCAATGCCAAAGAATGGGGAAACCGACCCAAAGGGATGAGATGCCTCTCCAACCTCAAGTGACTCTTGAGCCATTTGAGAAGTGGGGCATGGACTTTGTGGGCCCAATCAACCCCTCTTCGAGGCAAAGGTCTTACATCATTGTGTGTACTGACTATTTGACAAAGTGGGCAGAGACCAAAGCAATCAAAGCAGCAACAGAAGAAAAGGTGGCCGAGTTTCTAAGAGAAAACATCTTCTATAAGTTTGGCTATCCAAGAGAGTTGGTCACCGATCAAGGGAGCCAGTTCACCTCCAACCTGGTTGAAGATCTACTAGCTCATCACAAGATCAAGCATAGGACTTCCACCCCTTATCACCCTCAAGCAAATGGGCAGGTGGAAGTCACCAATAGAGCATTAGAAGGGATCTTGACTAAGGTGGTGAGCAGCAGCAGAAAGGACTGGGCAGATCGCCTGGTTGAAGCCACATGGGCTTACAACACCACTTGGAAGACAACCACCGGTTTCACACCGTATGAGCTGGTCTATGGGAAGAAAGCTTTGTTGTCCATTGAGTTTGAATACAACACTTTGTGGATGGCAGCTCAGCTGGACCTAGATCTCAGCCATGCACAACAAGAAAGGCTATTGCAGCTGAATGGCCTGGATGAGCACCGAATGCAGGCCCTCCTTCACTCAGAAGTGGTTCAACTTCAGAGAAAGGTGTGGCATGACCAACATCTCCATGACAAGCAATTTCAGCCGGGAGATTGGGCTTTGTTGTATGACTCCAGATACAAAGATTTCAAGGGGAAGCTGAGAACCAGATGGCTAGGACCATATGCAGTGGAAAAATGCCATGACAATGCATCTGTCCTTATTCGAACCATTGATGAGGAAACCATTCCCATGCTTGTCAATGGGCATCGATTGAAGATCTACAGGAGACCTCTCTCAAGACAAGAGTTCATCAAAACTATGGAGAAATCTGTATTGGTCATAGAGAAGGGTCCTGCCTCTGCTTTTGGCATACCCTGAAGGACAAAAAAAACAAAAACAAAAAAAAACAAAAAAAAAAATAATAATAATAATAAAGATCCTTGGGTGAAAACCTCTCTGAGGCGCCCAAGGCAGGTGGTAGGGGTGAAAACCTCATTGAGGCGCCCCTATTTTCTTTCAAAAAAAAACAAGAAAAAAAAGGAAAAGGTTTGAAAAAGATCCTTGAGTGAAAACCTCTCTGAGGCGCTCAGGGCAGATGGCACGGGTGAAAACCTCTTTGAGGCGCCCCTGTTATCTTTCAAAAAAATAAAAATAAAAAAAATAAAAGAAAAAACAATAAGCAAAATATGGTAAAATTGCATGCAGGTTGCAGATGTTCTATGGAGGAGAGGAAGCCCTTCAACTCAAAGCCAAGGGTCCTTATCATGCTGTCAAGGGACCTCACCAGCACCTCCTCCAAGGATACCCATGTTTTTTCAAGGTATGTGCAATTTTATCATGGTTTGAATCTTCTACAGGAAGATGCAGTATTTCTACAGGAAGACGCGGATTTTCTACAGGAAAGTGCAGACTTTCTACAGGAAGCCCGAACTTTCTACAGGAAGCTCTATGTTCTACAGGAAACTTCCTGTAGAAGTTTGGGACGGCCCAGAATTCATTTTAAAAGGAGATCTAGCGACTACGGATCGATTTGGACACATGCAAGTCTCTGTTGGCACCCTTGCACATTGTTGTTACCTTGCTCCACCATCCTTGTCGACATGCAACCAAGTTCCCTGCACCAACAAAGCAGATCGATGAGTTCTCGCGGGAAAAGCCATTTTCAAAGATAAACAAGTGCTGAGATCTCATATCACAGGCATCAGAAGCTCCGGGAGCGTGATCGAAAGGCCAGATCCTCCGTCGTGCAGCATGCACCCAAGGAGGAAGAACTGTTACGAGACACCCCGCGGGAATCCTGTAACAGTTAAACCTGCTAGAGTGGATACCATTCACAGCACCGCCATCTGCAATGAAACGCGGGCGCATGCAACCAAAGCATCCACTCTATCGTCGGCAACCTGTAACCATGAGCCTCCGGGTCTGTGTAAGTTCGCATGCAGCAGGTAGATCCGCTCACCATCGTCCAAAAACTGGAAAAATCGTGTGCAGCCACGCAGGTAAGTGTCTCGACCCTTCCTTCCATCAAATCGCATGAATTTTACTTTGAATTGTTTGCACAGCGTAAAAGTGAATGGTTGAGCGGCCGTATGGCCAGTCGACTGGCCACGTCGGCTAGTTATGGTATAGTTGGATGTTTGGGTGGCGGCCACGACAAAGAGAATGAGCAGCACGCATGTGAGAACACTCTCGTCGGAAGCAATGAGTTTAACAGAAAAAGGTGGCGGCAGATCTGTGGGAATGGATGCGGCAGCAAGTGAATACGCAGGTGAATGATGGATGACGTCGCCCAACGGTCCGGCGGGGACAGCTCACCCCCCGCGCCACGGATTGCGCCGATTCAAAATCTAATTGGCTAGATTGTGCGCATGCATTTATCAACCACCACTTCAAACTCGAGTGGCTATTCTGATCTCCTCTGCACTTTGATACACTGAGCTTTTGGCTACCAGAACGTCGGTGAAGCACACCTCGAGTGCAGGCCAACTACAGTCCTCCCCGAAATTTGCGCACTGCTCCTACAGGAACACAGTTTCTACAGGAACGCAGTCTCTACAGGAACGCAGTCTTCTACAGGGAAGCGGGTGCCTCACGTAAAAAGGTGGCCAATTAAAGAGGTAACCCTGAACTCTTCATGCAACTGGTTAGTAAGAGTGGCAAGATCATCGTCCACAGACTGGTCATAAAGATAGCGGTGAAATTGTTGGTTGCTGTGCCTATACTGTCGTTCTACAGGATGTCAGTGTAATTAGACTGTGTTGAATTTTGTGGATTATGTGAATGCTCTATCTCAATAGACCAAATCTCTTTCGCATTTGCCACCTTTAGTAAAACAACCGTGTTCATCATGCCGGGTGGGTTTATAAGACGGGAACCCACTGATTCAACCAAATTAAGGGAAAACCAGGAAGTGGTAGAGCTCTTCACACGAGCACAATGGATGCCTTTTTGTGATAAGCTGCAGGGTTACGATGATGAAGTGGCCGAATAATTCTTGCAAACTTTGAGGCCGAAATCCCGAACACTAGCCATAGTGAACTTCAGAGGTCTAAGCCTCAAGCTCACCCCGGAACATATCAGTCGGATCACATAACTTCCTATGGGTTTGCCGTGGGATAAGGAAGAAAGAAAGCTGAGCCAGCAGGCAAAGAAAGAATTCTTTCCACCTGAGGAGGAATTCTCGGAGGACAAAAATGGGGTGCGAAGAACGAGTCTGTTGCCACCATGGAATGAAGTCAGTTTGCAAATCATGAAATATATCACTTGTGAAGGCCGTTTTAGCATCGTGTATGCATATCACTTTCGGTTGCTCACTGAATTGAGGCACCGGATTGATCTTCCTGTAGAACAAAAACTGAGCATCCCTTATTTCCTATTGCAGTCTCTAATGGAGTGTGCCACAAAGCTAAAAGAGGGCATACCAGATCAGATAGCCCACCATGGGTTGATCAAGCTTCTTGTGGAGGATGCACTGCATTCGTATAAGGTTCCCCTCTCATGGGAATCCTTCCGGAATTTGACAAAAGATGGAGACATTAAAATGTTGATCGAAGAAACGGGTTCCTCCAGCAGTGAGGAACAAGAAGCAGTGGCCGAGGGACAGAGAGAAAAAGGCCAGAAGACCCCGACCACAGTGCAAAAGAAAGAACAAAGGAAGAAGCATGAGGAAAAGGAGGACAAAGAAAAAGGTGGCACACCTATCTTGTCAGCAAGAGAAAAGAGGCTGAAGAGCAGAATGGACAAAGCTGAGGTGGTCCACGTCAGCCCAAGTACCTCAACAGCACCTGCAACCAAAGCAAAAAGCAAAACTCAGGCAGGTAAGCAAGCAAAGGTGGAGACACCTGTGTCTACAGGAAAGCAGAAACAGGCTTCTACAGGAAGCCCGAAAATCATTAAGAAACAGGCTTCTACAGGAAGCCCGAAAACAGAGACAAGGGCTTCTACAGGAAGCCCGGAATTGGAAAAAGGGGCTTCTACGGGAAGCCCGAAATTCATAGAGAAACAGGCTCCTACAGGAAGCCTGAAGACAGAGAAAGGGTCTTCTACAGGAAGCCCGAAGATTACCAAAGCAGGGGCTTCTACAGGAAGCCCGAGAGTGGCTAAAACCGGGTCTTCTACAGGAAGCCCAAAATCGGGAAAGAAAGGATCTTCTACAGGAGGCCCGGAAGTGGGCAAAGCAGGGTCTTCTACAGGAAGCCCGAAATCTGAAAAGGAGGGGCCCTATACAAGGAACTCTGAGAGAGCAAAACACAAGAAAGAGAAGGCTGGTATTCTCGAAAAGGAGGCAGCAGCGGCGCTGGCCGCCCTCAGTACACCTCCAAAGCCGAAGGAGAAGAGAGAAAGGGAGACCCCTCTACCATCTGAAGCCAGGAGAAGTAAGAGGATAAACACAGGCAAGCCACAGCCTCCACCCAGCAGCCAAACCATTTTAGGGGATGTCCCTACTTCACCCAGTGCAAGAACCCCCTCTAAAACATCAGCCACCCCCGAGAGGGGAAGCCCAAAAATAACTTCCTGGACACGAAAAATAGACCAATCGCCTTCCGAAGCCCGGGTCAAGGAAATGGAAAAGGGGGAAGAAGCGCCACCCTCGTCACCACCAGGGGCAGAAAAGGCAGGGCCACCAAAAGCAGGAAAGGAAGAGCATGCTCCGGGCTCTAGTTCTCGGCCAAAGACGAGGAGCCAGAGCAAAGTTTCTCAAGGATGAGCAAATAGTTTAGCTGGGGGGTGATGATGAGCCCCAATTTTTGGTACAATTTGGGCTCATTTGGCCTACTTGCTTTGCTCAAACCATTCATCTTTTATTGCTTATGCATTCACTTCTTGGTTTATTCGTGTTGTTTGTAGGAAGAAGGGTAGGCATTCTATCTACGTGACTAACACATGATGATTTCAGGTTTTTGGCATTAAAAGGGAGCAAAGACCACGAGAAAGGAGACAAGGAGACAATAAGGTGGCACTGCTGGTTTTTAGGAGAGGATGTCCACAGTCTTGGGGACCTTCCTCGTGATTCCCACCATAGCTCCGAGCTCCAACCAATCTCCCCACCGAGCTTAGAGGCAGCCAACCGTTCTACAGGAACAGCAGTTACAACTGTTCTACAGGATCAGCAGTTTAACCTTCAGTTGGACAGCCGAGCTCCACAAATCAAGGAAACCTGTTGGATTATCGTTTTGCATAAATACTGAGGCCGTAGCCTTTGATAGAAGTTTTTTGAACTTTTGCATTACTCTTGTAATTTCGAAGTACAAGCTACAGCTCGGTGTTGGTTCTTTTTGTAAGCCAGTTCTGGCATGACATCAGATTTTTGGTTATGAATAAAGGCAAGCAGATTTTGATCTCATTTTGAGTTTCTAAGGGAGCTATAGCTCTCAGGTTAGGGCCCAACCTGAGAGCAATAGACCTCCTCTGTGTTGTAATGTTATTTGCCTTTCGTTCCAGCACTTCGTTTCTTTACTTTAACATGCAATTCGAATTTACAGTCTGCTGATTTAGTTTTTATGAGATTGAATAGGATTAGTTTATGGTGAATTTGCTTCCAGTTGGTTAGGTTAGAAGAGGATAGTTATAATTCATTGGAGCTCCAGAAAAAGGTTGTTAGAGATCACTGCCATCTCTGCTTAGGGATTGGGGTGCAGTCCATATCAACCACCAAAAAGAAACGCAGTTCTTTTCACGTCCATGCAAGCTACAACAGTTACTTTAGTCGTAGATCCATCCATGCACTTTGGTCTTGATCATTACTTCTTCATTCCACTTCCATGCACGAGTTTCTTTCACAAATTGCATTGCTGTTCATTGGTTCAAAATAGCACAGTTAACATAGGTTAAAGAGTTCTCGTTTTTGGTGACATTCATAGACAATTTGTTTCATCTACACTGCTCCATACCATTCCATTACCTTCCTCTTCTTGTCAACCACACCTGAAGCCACTCAACCGACCTCTGTTCAGCTCGTTTACCTTCCAGCTCTTCCATTACTCACGTAGCTCCATTTACTTAACTTTTCATTGATCCCATCCTTCCAGCCATCAACCCACTGCATGCACTCTTTCTCCATCTGACTTCTCTGCTCCTGAGCCATCACCAGTTCCATCTCCATCTTACCTATCCTCCCACACCACTCCATCACTTCACCATCTCCCAAAACTCCCACGGTCGAACATCCTGTAGAATTTCACAGACTTCCTGTAGAACCCCTGAGTTTCCTGCAGGATCCCCTGCAGACTTCCTGTAGAAGCCTGCAAACTCGGTTGCTGAGCATCCGAACGTGGTAGACTTCTGTGGACTGATGCTAGAGACCCTCTGGGACCTCTCCTAGCCATCCTGACCTTGCCCATGCTCTCCTTCCATTCGAACCGCTCCTGCACAGTCAAACCCTAATCAAAAGCATCATCACAATAAATCCAACCACTTAATGAAAAAAATACAAAAACATGTCTTTTCAGATGCAAGTAGCTTAGATGCATGTATTTCAGCTCACTGCAAGTAATGGCATCATTGGTAGAAGTTTCATTCACAGTTTTTCATTGTAAGGGCCTAGCTAGTCAAATTAGGGTTTACTAGGGATTTCATGCTTTGTTGGCTTTCAGTTTCTTTCTACAAATAGATTAGCCTCCTTTGAGTTAGCTTTCGTCCATCACTCATAAAGCTTCTTCTGTGAGCATATAGAAGTTGGCTTGAGCCCTAGCGGACTTGTGCCAGCTGACCAAGTGACAGCTGCGACAAGAGCTAGTACTTGTGCATACAGCATCGTCGCTTCCAAGTTTGTACGAACTACCGGGTTGATAAAATTAGAGATAGGAAGCTCCAGGAGTTGTAGCATTATTGCTACAATACTGGAGCCCACCATCTTTTTGGCGCCGTTGCCGGGGAAGCGTCAGAGTATTAGTAATTGTTGCTTTTCTTCTACTTTCTTACTCTTGCCTTCTGCTAAGTAGTTTATTTCATTTCCACTCTGCAAAAGTAGCATAGACATTTCCTGCTTTCATAGATTAGCATTTCCTACTTTCATAGATTAGCATTTCCTGCTTTCATAGATTAGCATTTCCTTTCTGCAAGCGTAGACTAGCATTTCCATTCTTGCAATTTCATTTAAGCAAAGTAGATTAGTTCTTTCCTGCTTTCAGTTTAATTCTGCATCTTTCATAGTTAGTTGTAGATCAATCTGTTTCAGTTTTGCAGGTACCAAAGAAAAAAAAAGCAAAAACAATCAAAAGAAAAAGAAAGTCTTTTCCATTTCATGCCTCGTAGGAACCGAGATAGATCAGGAAAATTCCTACCAAACACCCCCACCACATCACTGAGTCACCCTTCTCTCTTCTTTGGTGACAGTGACCCAGAAGAACCTATAGGTGAACATCCTGAGATATACAAAGATCCTATAGTAGAAGAAGAGTTAGAGACCACTCCATCTGAAGCTATGGCTGACAATAGAAGAGAAGATGAGAGAATAGAAGGTGCCTTCCCCATCCGAGAGACCAATGGAGAGATGAAAATGAAGAACATTAGCCCCTCCGCCTTACCTCACTTCCATGGGCTGACTACTGAAGATCCGGATACCTTCCTGTTTGAGTTTGTTGTCCTTTGTAGAACCTATGACTATACTGAAGATGAGCAAAAGCTGAAACTTTTCCCTTCCACTCTTAAGGATGCAGCATTACGTTGGTTCATGGGCTTACCTGGGAATAGTATCACCACTTGGGCTCAGATGCAGCAAGCTTTCAATGCCAAGTACCGGGATTACTGTAGGTCCAAGGAAACAAAGGGGGAAATCTTTCAGATGACCATGGGAAATGATGAGTCCTTAGAGGATTATGAGGAGAGGTTCCAACTAAGCTATAAGCGGGCCAGGTGCACACTTGACCCCGAATCCCTCAAGTTGGTCCTGCTCTGAGGAGTCCCTGAAGACCTCTTAGATACCCTTCACATGTTAGCTGGGGGGGACATTTACCAACTGCCTTATGAGGACATCAAGACTGTGTTTAGAAACCACTCCAGGGCAGCTCGGAAACGAGGTAGAGGAAACCTCCTCTCAACTAGTGTCCCTTTCTCCAAACATGAGCTTGCAAATCAATTAGAAGATCTTAAGAGTGAGGTGAGACAGACCATTGCCATGCAGCTTGACACATTCAGGATTCAGCAAAAGAAAGAAGAAGCTGAGAGAGCCTTGGCTGTCTTCTGCCCTAGGTGCACAAGGAGACACCCTAAGAACGAATGTCCATTGCATTCGGTTGAAGTGTGTTTCGTTTGTGAGGAGGACCATCCCACAAATCAGTGTCCAACCTTACCTGGGTTTAAAGCCATGTACCAAGGGACAGAAGCTCCCACTGAACCTCTCTATTACCTCAACCAAAGGAGGCCACAAGGATCTAGACCTTATCAGCAGGGGATGCAAGGGGCATCTCAAGCTTATTACAGCCCCAACCAATCGACTCCTATGCCTTCCTGGGGTCCCCCTGCTCATCCTTCATGGTCCATGCCTCCTCCATGGTCTTATCCACCTCAGTACCCCACTCAACCTACTTCTCATTCATATCACTCACATGCCCAGCCACAGCCTCAATGGAATGCACCTCAGTCGGGGTGGAGGCCCCAATACAACACTCCTCCTGCCATCTTGCCTCCACCACCAGTTCAACCTCAGCCATTACCTCCTGCTCCTCCAGGGCAACCTCAAATGCCTGCTCAACCGAACCCGAACCCCAACAATAGACAGGCCCAGCAGGTATACACTGGGGAAACCTCATGCCCTACCTATGTTGTGGAGATCCAGGAGATCAATCTTCGATCTAGAAAGACTCTACCAGATCGCCAACCTCCTCCCCCAGAGGATGAGGAAGATAAACAGGAAAGTGAACCAAAGGCTATTCCACCCTTTCCTGAGAGACTAACAGCCACCACACAACCCAACCCAGAGGAGGATGAGCTTCTGGGTGAGCTCAAGCAGTTGTGTGTAAAAATACCACTTCTCCAAGCCATCAAGGATGTGCCAATATACAGCAAACTGGTTAAGGAGAAGTGTTTCAAACACCCAGGCAGATGGAAGAAAGATGCTTCAACTATCAATGTCATAGGACAACTGTCTGACCTTATGTTGGGACAAGTCATCTGCCCAAAGTACCTAGATCCTGGAAGTCCTGTAGTAGATGTCCACATCAATGGCACCATTATACCTCACACCTTGATTGATCTGGGGGCTGCCATTAATGTGATGACCAGGGATACCATGCTTAAACTCAATCTTCAGGGTTCCTTGAGGAAGACCTCGACAGTATTGCAATTAGCAGATCGCTCCACCGTGACTCCCGAAGGGATTGTGGAGGATGTCTTGGTCTCTATTGACTCTTGGGAATACCCTGCAGACTTCCTGGTTCTGCAACCAAAGGCAAAGCTTACTGGATATCCTCTCATTTTGGGAAGGCCTTGGTTAGCTACTGCAGATGCTCACATAAGTTGTCGTGCAGGAAACATGACCATCAAAAATGGTCCCATGTCCAAGCAGCTAGTCCTATACCCTCCTGCCCAACCCTCCTTAGAGCATGACTTACCACTCTGGTTGGAAGAAGGAGAGGAAGACGAGGTGTACTCAGCACCTCTGTGCACCTTAGATACCACTAGAAGAGACCCCCCAACCGAGGATGACTTGATCGAGACCTTGATCCAGAATCCACCTTCCAGTGCACTACCCTTAGAGAAATTGGTGGAGGATGCCCAAGCTAGCACCTTAGCGGATCTTTGTACAACCAACCCTGTTACTCCCAGAGTCAAGAATGTAGAGTTCGGCCCTGAGAAAGCATTGAAGATCAGCTCCTCCCTATCTCCTTCCCAGGAAAAGGAGCTGTGTAGTCTGTTGGCCAACCACCTAGATGCTTTTGCTTGGAGCTATAAGGAAATGAAAGGAGTCCATCCTTCGGTCTGTACCCATCATATATACATCAAAGAGGATTGTAAACCGGTTAGGCAACCTCAGAGGAGAATGAATCCAGCCCTTAAGGACATTTTCAAGGAAGAATTGCAAAAACTGTTGGATGTCGGGTTCATCTACCCCATCTCAGATAGTGAATGGGTGTCCCCTCTAGTGTTGGTTCCCAAGAAAAATGGGAAATGGAGGATCTGTGTGGATTACCGAGAACTGAACAAAGCTACCAAGAAAGACCATTTTCCTCTACCTTTCATAGATCAAGTGTTGGATGGACTGGCAGGAAAGAAGTTCTTCTCTTTATTCTATCAAGAATTTAATCAAACTCATGTGTGCATGCAGATGTTGGTCCTGTTCGTCCAGCAGTTTGCCCAAGAGTGCCAGTTGCTGCCCCAGCAGGGGAGACTGCTGGGAGGTTATTCTTCGTGACCTTGATGTGGCCGAGACCCTTACAGCTGTGCAGGAGCGGGTTGAGAGTCTTACTCTTTGCATTCCCGACGTGAGGATCGACGAGTTACCTTTACAGTTGCAGCGGCATACCACTGGTGTGCCCAGACGATGGACTCGTCTCTTACGCATGATTGCACAGGCCGTGACGTGCTATCATGAGCATCACTAGGCTAGGGTGCCCCCTAGCATTTTGAGTTTTTGGGTCATGCGACCGATTTTTGTCTTGGTTACAGAACATTATGTATAAACGATAAACAGCTTATATATATATATATATATATATATATATATATTGATTTTCGGGGTTTATTCCGGTTGAGTTATATGATCCATATGTACAATATTGATGATGTGTCTCTTTTTATAAATGTCGCAAATGTCTATCTAACACATAGTTTTCTAATGAGTCGATTAATGTGTTTAAGTTTCTGGAAATATGCTGGTATTGAATTAAATCAAATTGTCTTTCCAAAATCTTAACCCTTAGGAACATGCGATAAATAGCTGGGTTGCGGACGGAATATATACCATTGAGTTGTAGTATTACGAGTTGTGAGTCTAGCCTGACGATTAGTCGGCGTATACCATGGGAGATGGCATCAGAGAGTAGTTCTATCAACGCGCTATACTCAGTGATGTTATTCGTTGACTGCCCGATACATACACCTCTAAAAGTTACTAACTCGCCGCTTGGATCAAAAAATGGCCCAGGCTACGGAGGACAGGTTCCGCGAACTACGACTCGCTCCGTCGGCATATCCAACACATGTCTCCAGAAGGTTTGACATCTGCAATAAATGTAAAAAGGTGGATTACTCGACCAAAACAAACACTTTAGCGAAAACAAAATACAACAAAAGCATACAGGTTACTATTTAAGCATAGTAACGCTTGAGGTACAACCCATTACGGGGTTGCGCCAATGGAATTCCGTCATAATCCATTAACTCGTAGGCTCCTTTTGCTAACACTCGTTTAACAATATAGGGGCCCATCCATAAAGAATTAAATTTACCTGCTCCCAATTTATCGGATTCTTGGTCATAAAGCAAGACTAAGTCTCCTTCTGAGAAGACACGGGGTTTGACATTTTTGTCGAACTGCGCCTTGACTCGTTTCTTATGGGCTTCGTTAGCCAAAGCGGCATCACGACGGGTTTCATCCAATTGGATTAATTCCAAGAAACGGGCCTCTTCTTCTAAAGTTCCGGGGAGGAGATCAATTGCGAGTTTAAGAGACGAGATTTCACACTGGATTGGCAAGACTGCGTCCGGGCCATACACCAGTTGGAAAGGTGTGAACCCGGTCGCATTCCTTACCGATGTTCGGTAAGCCCACAAGGCTGAGTACAGGATTAGGTGCCACCTTCTTTTGTGAACTCCGATCATCCTTTGCAACATACGCTTCAGGACCTTGTTGATCGCTTCAACTTGTCCGTTGGCTTGTGGATAATACGGGGTAGAGCTGTCGTGAGATAGCCCTAGCTTGGCAGCTAATTCAACTATCATGTGATTGCGAAAATGCGATCCATGATCTGTAACTATAGCCTGTGGTACGCCGAACCTAGCGACTACATGATTGAAAAAGAAAAGGGCAACTATTTCACCAGTGTTATCTAATGTAGGCATCGCCTCAACCCATTTGGTAAAATAGTCAACGGCGACTATAATATACCCATGCCCCCCGGTCGAGGTGGGGTTACATGTCATGAAATCGATGCCCCATTTGGCGAAAGGCCCAACAGCAACTATTGGTTGTAAAGGTGCGGGTGGTCTTCTGGTTTTGCTATCAAAAATTTGACAAGCATGGCAACTTCTGACTGCGGTTATGCAATCTTTGAACATGGTTGGCCAGAAGTATCCTACTCGTAAGATTTTCTGTGCTGTAGCATATCCAGATTGATGCCCCCCACACGCGCCTGAATGACACTCATTCAGGGCTTTTTCGGCCTCCTCATGGGTGAGGCACCTTCTCAGAACTGTATCGATACCACGACGGTAAAGCGTATCACCGACGATCATGTAGTCTTTCGCTTGGTATCGTATACGTTTCTGTTCTGAGTGAGAGGTGTTAGGCCTGAATTTTTGGGTTTGGAGATAAATTATTATATCTCCCTACCACTCATTGCTTGTAGATATCAGAAACAAATTCTCGTCCACGATTGAATCTTCGGATGTTTCATCTTTGGACGACGATGGGAGATCGCACAATAATTCCGCGAAAACTAAAGCTTTCTTCGATTTGGATTTTACAAATTCCAGATCAAACTCTTGAAGGATCGCTATCCATTTTGAATATTTGCCCCCCAGCAACTGTCGCGACAATATATAAGTCATGGGGTTGCAATCTGATAGAATGGTAGTTTTCCGAAAGAGTACATAATGTCGAAATCTTTGTATCGCTTGAACAGCAGCGAGTACTAGCTTTTCAACATAAGAATATTTGCTTTCTGTATCATTCAAGTTTTTACTTAAATAATATATAGGATGTTCAATTCCATCGACTTCTTGAACTAAAACCATTGCAATGGTCGTATCCGCTGCAGCCAGATACAGGTTAAAATCTCTTTGATAGTCTGGGGCATACATTAATGATGCTTTTACTAGAGAATCTTTCAGAGCGTCAAAAAAAGCTTGCGCCACCTGATCCCAGACAAAAGGTACATCCTTTTTCAAAAGACGAGTATAACCTTTAGCAAGTTCTGCGTAATTTGGAATGAACCTCCTCAGAAAGTTTGCTTTCCCTTGGAGTTTCTGAATCTGAAGCAAATTTGAAGGTGGAGGCAAATTAATGATTGCCTGAACCTTGCAAGGGTCGAGACGAATCCCATACTTAGAGACTACAAAGCCAAGTAAACGACCAGAACTAACGCAAAATACACATTTGTGCGGATTGAGTCTTATCTTGTAGTGTCGGCAACGTAGAAATATCGCTCTTAAATGCTGCGGATGATCAGTCCGCTTTCGCGAACGAGCCGGAAGGTCGTCGAGGTATGGTTGAATGATGTTCTTGATGTCATGGAAGGCATAATTCATTGCCCTCTGAAACATCGCCCCTGCGTTCTTTAAACCAAAGGGTAATTTTCGATAAGCGAATGTGCCCCACGGACAAATGAATGCAGTCTTTGACTGGTCCTGTGGGCGGATATTTATTTGATTATACCCGGAGAATCCATCCATGAATGAAAAGATTTCACATCCGGCGCATTCATCAATTATCTGGTCGATGAAGGGTGTAGGGTAGTTGTCTTTCGGACAAGCTTGGTTTACATCCCTATAATCGACACACACTCTAATTGTCCCTTGTTTCTTCATAACAGGGACAATATTCGATACCCAATCGGTTAGAGGAACCGGGTAGATGAAACCAGCATGGAGGAGCTTTTCAACTTCTACTTTAATGGCAGCGGCTTTCTTGGGGTGCACCTGCCGAAGCCGTTGTCTTACTGGTTTGACATCAGGATACATCTTAATTTCATGTTCAACGATACTCGAGTCAATGCCTGGCATTTCATCATATGACCAAGCAAAGACATCTCTGAACTCGCGAAAAAGAGCGTTATCTATTTCCAGTTCTGAAGGAGAACAACCTTTGCCGACATAAATATTCTCTACAACATTTGTTTTAGTCGAGATATTTATGGCTATAGTCTCTTCAATATTGGATAAGTTTCGCTCGGAACCCACCGTATTTACAGTGTTTGATAGGAATTCAAAAACTGAAGGGTGGTAAAGGTCATGTTGAGTATCTTCTTCATAATCCGGAAGAAGGGAACGATGGTGGCAATCATTCCATAGTGCCCCCTCAATCAACATCGATTGTAGGATTCCTTCATTGGTTCCATGCACTCTCGACCAAGGATCCAATGGGGTACCATATTCTCTAGACCTATCTACCCAAACGCTTGATGAGCGTTGATTTGGGTTCGCCTCCTATGCCCGAAACATTGATTGCTACAATATTTCTATTGGGCTTGGGGGAAAAACCATTGCATGATCCATGTCGATATCGTCTTCTGAGATCTTCGTGGAAGATATCATGTTACAGGCTCCTACCAACGCTACTTCTCCTATATAGATTGGAGGTGGTAGTGCGAAAGTTCCCATTAATGTGGGGTCTTTCAGTAGGCCTACTCCGATGTCTTGAAGCAAATGGTTGCTTCCATGGATCATGGGAATGCTTCCTGTAACTTGTGAACCATTAGGGAGGAAGTCTTGTTGGTCGACGATCGTAATCCCTCCTTGAAAAGGGAATGCGATCTTCCTAAAATAAGTCGACACTACAGCTGCCATGGCATATATCCACGGTCTTCCCAGTAGGATGTTGTAGTCAAGATTCCCATCGATGACTTCAACATCTATTTCTACTGTTTTTCCCCCCAGTTCAATCTTCAAGTTATTTAGGATACCGCACGGGGTATAGGTCCTTCCGTCGAATGCTTTCAATGTCGTCGAAGATCACGAAAAGGTCGGAGACCCTAAAGTTTTCCAGCAACTCATCGACATAATACATGTAGATGCCCCCTCATCAATGATTGTTCTGTGAATAGTTTTGTTGAGGGCTTTCACTTGAATAAGGAAAGCTAGTTGAGCTGGTAACTGAGGATCGTATCCTTTGTGGTCGAAGGATACAAGATTGGAATCCTTAGGATCAACCCCACCAATAGCCGATAACAAAGCCTGCCTTTGGGATGGACAATTTTGTAGTACCTCAAGAGTCGACATAGCGGATGGCGATTGGGCCAAATCTTCCACTATGTTATAATGCTGCGCCGCTCTAGCGCGAGGATTAAATGTCAACTTGTGTACTACCCCCTTTGGCGGTTTTATTGTTAATTCAGGAATGATGGGCGGTACAACTTCTGTCGAAGTTGTTGTTGAACTACTTGGTTGATCTTTACCTTTGTCGTTCGACAGCTGCGGATTCCCGTAATCTTTGTTCCTCATCGAAATCAAAGCATCATTTTGTTGCTTGGATATCGACAACATTAGCACTTGCGACGGGGAAGCATTTCCACTATCAACCAGATTTTGACCTGGATTTGGGAACGGATCAGTTAACACAGCTGAGGTCTGCGAACTCTTAAAGAATCTCTTAAGCTCAGCTCTGTATGGACAATCGACTGTCCAATGATCCTTGTCACATATAAAACATGGAATTTTTGGTTTCCCTTTCCTAGGAGGGTTTGAAGAAGTTTTTCCGGGAGATGACTCACCTTGTTTCTTCTTCTTCCCTTTGTTTTGCTTCTTCTTGCTTCCTGGTTGATTGGTTTCTTTGTACGGCATTTACTTCCGAAGCAAGAATTTCTTCTTTTGCATTTTGATCTGAAATCTTACGGGTCTTCTTGGAGTTGGCCTTTGTCAATTTCGCGTTTGTCGTGCCAATCACGCCATCGCCGGCATGAGAGTCATTGTTTGATTTAGGAGGAGGAGGAATTGAAAATTCCGGTCTAGGGGCGTCAGGTATTTTGTCATAGAGCATGCCAGACTGAGTGTAGACTAAGTCTAGATATTGTGCACGAGCAATAACTTGCTCCTCCGTTACGACTCCCCCCTTGGCCACATCTTCCGTTATGGCAGGAAGTAACGACTTGATAAACCATTCAGCTAATAGCTGATCGGGAACGTACGTTTTTACCATCCTACGACGACGTCGCCACTCATGTATATGATCAGATATGTGAGTGGCCGTTGTCTGTTTGAAGTTGGTTAAGATTTCCGTTCCCGTTTCATACCTTATCGGTAATTGAAAATGGGTTAAGAATGTCGTGGCTAAGGTGCTGAAATTGTCGAACGAAGCTCTAGGTAATTCAATATACCATTTAGCCGCTGGACCCGTTAACGTCCTCTGAAAGAGGCGAAGCCTTATCGAATCATCGTTTAAGGTGTTTGATGAACACCATAGATGAAAGGTCATCACGTGATTCGATGGATCTTCACCCGGATTTCCATTAAATTTAGGAATGTCCGAAGGAAGTTTGTGAGGAATCGCTGGCCACCAAGGGGCGTAAGCAATTGGATCGTTTGTTAACCGGTGTAAATTGGGTAACTCTAAAGTTGCCACGAATGGTAACTGTTGATTTAGGTTAGGTGAAGCATACCCAGGGTACGATGGAATTGCCTGAGCAGTGGGCCTTTGCATACCAGCATAATGTAATTGATGTTGGTATGACTGATACGGTTGGTGGACTTGACCACTGTAAAGCGGTTGATTTTGACCGTTTTGAATGTATGGTTGTCCATTGTTCGCAAAGATCTATTGCTCAGAACCTTGGTACACTTGCTGGAATTGTGGTTGTTGGTATTGCACCGGCCACGGTTGTGAAGCCATGCTCTGTTGCGCTATACTAACCGTCGGTCCAAGATGTGGGGTAATTGTACCCGTTTGGACCTGTGTCGCCCCACCAGTTGGCGATTGTGGTTGAGTCACAGGGTCAAGGGGTTGTTGCATTAAAACCTAAGAAATCTGAGGCTGACATACAACAGGCATCGTTTGAACTTGTGACACTGTTAGAATAGCTGGTGTGGTCGGGATGTTCGACATAGGTACACATTGTTGCATAGAATAATCAACCCTTGGTTGTTGAGGTAGCATAGGTACCCAACCACTTGATGTAACTCCAGTATAACCTGAATATTGTTGTGAACTCCCGTATGGATACCCTCCCAAAGGGGGTAATGAAAAGGCATACTTCCCCCCATACGGTAGCAATCCGGAACTCAAGGGGATTGTTTGTCCTTAGGGATTGGATTGCCCAAATTGACCTCCAAATGGATCAATCTGGCGAGTTTCAACATAAGGGTTGCCGGATATTATTCCGGAGGAACAAACTGGAACGGACCACACTGTCGAAATAGTCCCTGGGTGGACTCCTTCTAGCGGTTGTGAGCTAGTCGGGACAGATGGTATCCCGGCAAACATTGTCGGAGTAACGGCAGGGGGTTCTGTTGTCGCTGTGTCATTCAACACAGTCCTAGATGTTGACGGTTGTTCAGACATTTTGAGTCTATCCAACAGATTGCCTAGCGATTCTACAGGAACTTCCACTGGTGGTAGACTAACTTCTGATGTCGAAGGAAATAGAGTGACCCCGACTCCAAAAATGTGTTGGAGTACTTGCTTGCGGATCCTCTACAATTTCCTCTATCGCAATCAAACCAGGTGGAAGGGGAAGACCATCAGGTCCGTAAAATATTTCTGGTGCCGAAGAAGGGGTTGAATCGACAGCGACAGTTGTTTGAGGAGCAAGACTCTCTGAACCGGCTACAGATGGAACTGGTTCAGTAACGCAAGTATTTGCTCCCAGACTAGGATCAGTGTTACTGTCCCGCTGTGGCTGTTGAACTTCTTCTATAGAGGCAGGGTTTCCAGAAATGTTTGGAGTAACCGGAATCTCAGATGTCGTTGGAACACTTGTTCTAACTTTGATAGGAGATTTCGAACCGGTTAAACGAGTTCGCTTTGTCCGTACTGTTTTCGATTCCGGAGACAAAGACGGTTGACTCGTAAGCTTCCGCGAACGACGGGGTTTCAATTGACTTTCTTCCACGATTGCGGATTACTCGATCAACCAAAATACAAAAGGGGAAAGTGTGTTTCCGAATTAAATGAATTTTTTAGACGCTTTTAGACACAACTTGCTTTTTCAGTTTTAAAGAGTCGAGAAAAAGCTAAAGATGACTCTAGTCTCCTTCGATGTTTTAACGAGCCCGAAGTGACAAATGCTCGGATGGACTTTTTCCGTTATAGAGTCTGAAAAAGGCCAAAAGGAACTGCTCTGGAGTTCTAGGCAGAGGGTGTGCCAAACTTCTCGCAAAACCGCAGAATACTTTTTAGGGTACGGGCGGTCGATCATCCTGAATGCTGTGTTCAGTGCATTGCGATCAGTAGGGCGGCCGACACGGCTTCCTAAGGATAAAGTTTTTATGCCTATAGGGGTCTCCCAATATATACGCGACGGTACGTGGGAGCACAATCCGTACTGGCGTTATCGTCCCTCAGGAGGAATCACCCACCATCAACGAGATCGACAGTCACCAGGCTTTACGACGCCGGAACACGTCTCTAGCCTAGACCTCTATGTTGTGCGTTATGTTGCAAAGCGTTGTTAAGTTCATTCAATTTATTTTAGGTTGATCTTTTTAGAAGTTTGCCTTTTGAGGTTCACCACGAGATGTATGATACAATTCCTAAATGCAGTCTAAAGATGATAAGCAAGCTTTATATCTTTTCAACTTATGAAAATCCTAGCTACAAAGGGAAAAGAAAGACACCATCTTTTCTCAAAGAGCAATCAGCACACTCTAATGCACTTTTCCTAAATCAAACATGCAAACTATCAAGATGCAAATGCACAATGCAAGTGTTTGTTTTCCGCTTTCTTAGTATTGATGCCTACAAAGAAAGCTTTTTGTACAACTTTGAATTTGCTTTTAAATGACAAATACAAACAAGTTTACTTTTTCGAAATCAGAGAGGGTAGAAGAGATTACAACACTTAACGATTTCCGAAATGAATACTTGTTTCGACACTTAAAAGAGACAAACTCAAACCAAAAGCAAAAGTAAATGTATAATCAACTGTAAACATCCAATGAACTCTCTCCTAAGATCACAATCAACATATCTGAATCAAGGGCTACAGGATGACTATTTCACTCTTGCAAAGGAAAACTGCAAATGACGCCAAAAACACATAAAAACACTCACAGTCTTTTTGTACAAAAGGAGGCGGAATTTAAGCAGAGAAAAGGAGTTATCAGACTGGTACCTATGCTGGTTACAGGCTGCAAAAATCAGAGATCAAAACAAGGCAAAACAGAGCAGAGAACCCCAGCTGCACAAGGCCTAACTGGATCAGCGCAACCTCAACACAGGGGTTTTGACATTCAGCGCAGGTAGCCTTCATGGGACCTGCGTTGAAATGCAGAACCTCTTCACAGGGTCTGCGCTGAAGGAGAAACGAGAGTTTCTCACTGGGTTCTGGGTCACAAATTGCTGATTAATCTACTGTTTCAGGCCAAATAAAAGCAACAAGCAAGGTACAATCAAAGGGATGCTTTGAGAGGGTACTAAGATCTATCACAAAGGATCATCAAATCATTTGTGAGTCCATTGTTCAGATCATAGACAAATCCAGTGATTGGATCAAGCAGCAGCTGTCTACTTTGCATCTGAGAATAGCAGATGCAGTTTGATTGTTGCTGTTGAGTCTATGAAACAAACAATGATAGAGACACAAATAAAATGACTAAACAGATATCCCCAGCGGAGTCGCCAATTTGTTGTGGGGAAAAATGCCTATGCAGGACGATCCTATCCACCTAAGGTGTGACAGTGCCTTAGCAACAAACAGAGACAGCTATTCTAGTATTCTTCCTTTATGAATTAAGAATGAAGAGAGATGGATGGACTAACCAGTGTCTTCCGTTTGTCCCTCGATCCAGTTTCCCTTCTCTTTGAGAGTTCCCAGCTACTTGCCTTCTCGCTCGCCCAGCTTCAAGAGGTTTCTGCAAGATCACAAGAAGAGAACACTACACAAGACATAGATTCATATTCATAACTAGTTCAGGATTAGAAATAAACTAAACATACTAATGCAATCATACATCAAAGATACATCAGTATATAGGAGAAACCAAGATAGCTTTATTGATGAATAACAAGGTTCAGGAAGAGATACAACCCAGAGGGCTCCAATCCAGCATCTCCTTCCCAGCAAATGGAATTCCTATCTTCACCCCCTTCAAAGCATTAAGCACCCAATGATTCCAATCTCAAACCAACAGCAATTCTTTGCAATAACAAAATTCCAGCCTCTAGATCTCATGGAAGAGAGATCCATATATAGATGTTTGGAGAGAGGATGAGTCAGCTTGAGATCTGACTAGTGTCCTCTCCCTCTGTCAGTTCTTGATTCCACTTGGAGGTTCTTGCTTCCACTTGGAGATTGGGAACCTCTTACTCATCACTAGTCGAATTCACTGAGGCAAGTGTCATTGAGGAAGATTCTGGAAGCTTCCTGGGTCTTGACACCTCTTGGAATGAACTTGCCATTTGTCAATTCCCGCTTAGCGCACCCTGGTAGTGCTTCTACCTGCGTTGCAGTGCAGGTAGCCAGTGTTGACTTTGCATTTCAGCGCAAACAGCTAGTGGAGCCACTGAATTGATCCTGAATTGACTTGTTTTTGAGCAGTTTCTGGTGGAAAACTTCTGTGAATTGCTGTGGTTTGTTAGCCTTGTTCCTCTAGGGGTAGGAACAACATGTTTAGGGACTTTGGATCCCTTAGATTATGGACATTTCATGCTCAATGCTGTAAGGCACAAAAATGTCTATAACAATGTCGCAGTTAGTCATGGCCATCCAAGGAACCAAAGGCGAAGCACAAATTGCAAAGGGAGATAGAACCCCGACAGGAGCCCAAAGGCTTTAGCACCCAAGCGTTGAGCCTAAGGTCACGACACCCAGTCCTGGGATAAATGGTAAGAGGGCCAATAGAAGAGGAGCTTGAAAGGCATCAAAACTTTTTGTTTTTGAAAGGTTGTTTCAAATGAAGTTACGAGGATAGAAGGTTCTGCTATTGCAACACCTATTTATTAAACCTTTGGTCACGGGTAGTGGTCCCATGGTTGAGAAACAATGAAGGATCTTAAGCAATAGGAGCTAAGGGCAATCGGAGTTCTGTGTTTTCATAACCATCTTTTAACAGAGTTAAGAGATATATTGGGTTCCGATAAGTATGGCCTAGAGTGTATGAAGATGGACGGGTCAATAGCTATGTTACTGAGCACCACTAATGCCACCACAGTTGATTGCTTCCAGCTCCAGAAAGAGAGGAATTTAAGTAGTTAAAGGGAGAAAACGATAGGCGTATTGGCCGGTAAATGCAGAAGAACACCGTGGAAGAGACATGGCCTAATCAGAGGTGATCACAAGAATTGGCATGGAGATATTTAGTCGTGGCCATCATTCAGTTGTCCCATACTTTGTTATTTTGTAATTTTTTCATTTTAAAGAAGGAATCAAATCTATTGTAAACATTTGGGCAGCAGAACCTTCACATGCCGAGACAGCTAGTTGATCAGACAACTGGGGCATCATTGAGATATTTTTAACTATTGTTTCAAGGGAACCCTCTCATTATAAATAAGGGGAAGAAACTCATTTTCATGGTTCCAAAATCTTGTTCCCATAGGTCTGAAATCTATCTTTGCAGGTCTTTTGAGTTATGTGTACAAAATTAGGTTCCAACTCTTGGTTCAATGTCTTGTTCAGGCGGTACTAATGATTATAAAAATGCCAAATGTGTTGGACCTATGATATGGACTCCATTGTCAAATATTAATGAAGCAAATTTGGTGATTCCAAGCGAAGTAATGTGTAGTATATGTTCCCCTCTATTTTTCATTTCACGTATGTTTAGCTTCCTCTGAAATTGTGTAAGGAAGTTGTTGGTTTCACTCTAAAATTATGAATTTACTTATGTTATAGGGTGGCAACGGTACTTGTGCAATTATAAATCTACCAATTTTATTTAGTGACAGGATGTACCCATGAGAATATAAAGCTAGAAACCTTAAAATGTGATCCAGAATTTCCACACTTTCATCTCCTTGTTCTTTTATAGCTCTGTTGGGATCCATTGCTTCAGATTTTGTGTTCTCCAACCCTCTGCATTGAATTATTTTCCTTATTTTCTCTCTCTCCATTTTTACTATAACAAAAAATATTAAGCTACATTTCACTGTGTGTCGGCCACCATATCAGGACATTTATCCTTTGGGATGAATGATATATGCCTGCATATACATATGTGTATGTTTAAGTCTACCTTGGTGAAGGTTGGTTGAACCAAATTCTAAATCAATCTATTTCCAATTATATTAAATATGGAGTGCAATACAAATCTCAACAAATCCTCAAAACACTCCTCTAAGATGTCCTAGCACTAACCCTTTCATCAACCTAGGGGTTGTCTCTAGGAGCTACAACATCTTCTGGAATCATTGTCGAGGAAAGAATCAAAAAAATTTTCCCTGGGTATGACAAGTTTTACATTCCCTCTGTTAGGTGAGAAAGGGAAGTGTGGGTTGAAGATATCTCACCTTGGTGACTCCACTGTCTGAATCTTATTTTGAGCATCCTGGCTTTTCGAAGACCTCATACTCGATCTGATACAAGCTAGTAGAAAACTCCTCTTGTATTCAACCCTAAGAAAATCATATCTAAGAGGATTTGGAAAAAGAGAACCCCTGTTACTCCATATTCCACAAATTCTTTTCCAGAAATATCATCAACTAGTTCTCAAAAAGTTGTGATAAACTACCCTAAGTCTGCCTCCAAAGTCTTGGAACATCCTAAAGAGCATTGTGTATTGTTTGGCTCATTTCCTTCTAGAGTAAAAAACGAATAAGCTTTTGTCAATTCACCCCATTTCTCATTTCATCCCTCCCCTAAATATGAAGAAGTAAAAGACATCCTTATAAACAGTCCCACACAGAGTCTGAATAGCTTCCCAACCCAAATCCAGTCAGCTGCAACTCAAATGCCCCCTAAGAAAAGACCTATAATTAATCTTCTACCACATCCCTTGCTCAATATGGTTGTCTCGGGTTTTCTTCTGAAAAAATATGCCCCGTTGGACTTTCCACGGCCTTAGAATGGTATGCCACAAGACTATCTCAAGCTCTTGCCAAGATTCACAAGGGAAGATGACATTTCGGCACAGAGGCATGTAGAAACAATCTATGCATTTGCAGAAAACCTCAATGTAGAACACATAGATGTGGTTTTAAGACATTTTGTACAATATCTTGATGGGGAAGCCAAGAAATGGTTTAAAGCCCTACCAAATGCTTCAATCACTACCTGGGAGGAGATGGAGAATTCTTTCATGCAAAAATGGGGAGAGAAAAGGGACCATGGGTATATCCTCACTGAATTCAATGCTATGAAGAAGAAACATAATGAAGATGTGTCAGAATTCATAAAAAGTTTTAACAAATTGTACAATAGTCTCCCTGTTGAAATCAAACCTCCACAGGTTGTTGCTAAAGTGGTTTTGTTGGGGCCTTTGAACCAAAATTTGGTTTCACTCTCAGAGAAAGGAAGTCTCTCTCCTTAGACCATATTCAAATAGATGCTTTAGAAGTTGAAGCAAATTTCACCTCTACTGGGAAGTGGAGAGGGAGAATCGATCATGGAGATAGGAGAAGGGGAAAAGAGGAAGCTAGTTCCTCAAACCAGGGAAAGGAAACTCAAGAGAAGAAACTCAAGGAAATGAACAAGCTGATAAGAAACATGTCTAACAAGCTCATGAAACTGGAGTTAGAAAACAAAAATCCTCCTCGACAAATCCAACCAGCTCCTAACCGAAATTTCAATCCTTAGTATAGGAAACCTCCTTGTTGAAAAGTGTGCAACAAGAAATGCTTGTTGAGGATGCAACAAAATGATGGAGCTTAGTGGAAAGGAGTCGCCTTCACTAAGTGGGCCCGCAGGAAAATTATGGTGCAAAGTCTATTTTTGGATCACAACAGGAGTGATCACAACAGGAGTGATCACAGCAGGAGTGATCAGAGTCTATTTTTAGACTGCTAGTCAAAAATAGAAAAGTCAAATATTATTGTCTCATAATAATATTTAGACTATAAACTTTATCTTATCCTCTTGGAGCACTTCAGTTTGAGCTACAGATGTGGCACATGCAGCTGTCAGAAGGAAATACGCTTTCTTTATGGGTCAGTTGAGCTATTGCATGCAAGACATCAATTAGAACTCATGTGGTTGAGTTCTGTGGAGTTGGATGAGCAGTTAATCGAGTTGTGTTCAGTTTGACTTAGTTGAACTAGCTGTATTTAGTCTAACTGATCAATAGACTAAGTGATGAGTTGTGTGAATTAGTTATTAATTAATTCACTAATTATTAACTCATAATGCAACTGAAGAATACATCAGTTAACTCAGTGCATGTACAGTTCAGTGGAGACAGGTGTTAGAGGTTGAGATTGCTATCAGTTGTGCATGAGATTGTGCACATGCATGGGATTGAGTTATGCCAATGATCTCTGCGTAGTGTGGGCCAATACCAAGTGAAATATAGCTTGTGCTCACGTGATTTACAGTGTGGGTGATTTTCACAAGGTAAGTAGGAGTTTGGATCAGCCATTCTCATTCATTCTCTTGCAGGATTGTGCAGTGGAGGCAGGTAAGCAGCGGAGGAGATTTGGAGATCAGATCTGAGCTGTATTGTGTGTAACAGGTGGAGATAGTGCTGGATACTTGTGAGGAGTATTGTACTATGTAATATTACATGTTCTCAATCATTAATATACAGATAGAGTGGGGTTTTCAGCTGTAAGCTTTCCCCGGGTTACATACTGTGTTAACGTGTGCATGCGATTGATGTTTCATTGTTTTTTATGTTGCTAAATTGATGACCAATGTAGAGGAGGTTATGTATTATGCATGTATTCCGCAATAGTGTATAATCGGGATAATCTCTAATGAATATGTGTTTATTATTCAAAATTTCTACACTCCTTTGCATATTTTGCAAAGGGAGAGAAGGGATCAACAAGATCACATTCAGCCTCAATTGTATTTAGAAGATGATCCAGAGGAAAGTGCTGAAGAAACAATAAAAGTCCAAGAAAATCAATTTTCTTCTCTTTTAGAGGAAGAAAATGAAATAGAGGCCAATTAAGTAGAAGGGGATGATTTGGATGCACCACTAGATGATGGTGAGATTGACAACTACTGCAGGAAGTTTGCTGATTTCATGCAAGCACAACTGCACAGAAAATATGATCTTAGATCTTCCAGGAAAAGATATAAAATGAAGGACCAAAATGAGGAATCCTCTCCCCCAAATCCTCTAAAACAAGCAGAGAAAGGAAAGAAGCCTCTAAACAAAGCATCACCTAAAAATAAAGAGTCTCCAATTTCCATTGTCCACATGCCCGAGGTCTCTAAAACAGAGCAGTCAATTTTACCACCCAAACCAATCTATGATAAAGAAAAATAGTTTGTTGATGTTGTCGTAATTAATAGGAGCTCTCTTATTTTTAATCTTCAAAAGGAGATGGAGAAGGTCAAAATATTTGTTCCCTTAACCAAATTATTGAAACAGGGAAATTACAAAGCCCAGGTGTCTCGAATTATGTATCCATCCACCATAGCTCCTCTTCAAGACAGCCTGAACCTCCAAGAAGAAAGACCCATCGTTGTATCTGGACCTCATGTTGAGCAACAAGACCCTTCTACTCCCCCTTTCTATGTCACTTTGGTCATTCATGAACTTCTATTATTGTTGACATTGCTAGACCCATCAACATGTCAGGGGATGTCCCCGGTAAGAAGTCTCAACTAGACTTCAGACCATTTGGTGTAGGAGTCCCAATAGTGGGTCGTACAGTATCGCCTTGACAGTGGTTGCGTGCAAAGGTAAGCAGGATGTCCTTGTTGGTAGAAAGGGTGTGACATGCACCGCAAGCCAAGGAAGGTGCATGAATGGTTCTAGCACACGGAAGGTGGAGTGAGTGCGCCCCTTGGAAACCTGTGGAAACATGCAGCTTGGAAGGGAACACACAAGCAAAGATGCATCAAGAACTGGAAGGCAGGCGAACCAACAATCCAAAGTGATGGTTAAACCAATAGCACATCTCAGTCAGATTCATACATACATATACAGAAAGAGTCTATACATACATGTGTAAGCAAACATATACATATATCATTAGAGTAACCAAGTTAACTGAAATACAATAATAACATATGCATGAAACATTTTGGCTCTGTTATATTAAGAAGTGAAAGTTCTAACCATACAGTACAACCATGACCAATGACTAGTCCCGATAATGAAACGTTACAGTCACTGTCATCTGCTCCTCCAAAGAGATGTACTAGCTCTACACTGTGGAGAAGCCAAGGCTCATTACGATACTCTCCAAGCTTTCTCTAAGATTATCCTATCGGAAGCTTGGCTACCAAAAAGCCTGTACAGTGAGTTATGAGGTTCTATAAATAGCAAAGGGTGGGGTGACCCTTGACATTCCCCTTTGTGACTCTTCACCTACCCTCATGACTCTTCAACTAATACATGATTGTTACATTCAACTATCGACACTTGGAATTTCACTTTACAAGATGTTACATACACTCTGCACATGTACCCATGTGAGACAAAATAGGCTTGATCAAGCCATGTAAGACATCACTAAGACTCGGACAATTGTGGGAATACCAACTCTTCGACATCCTCGTGATGATCGATGGTGGCGAACTAATGCCAAGCTTGGACATTCGTGATGGTGTCCATGTGCTCAATGGTGACATCCCGTTGAAAGCGAACTCTTGCCTCTGTTGCATCTGGGTACACTGATATGGCTCCTTTGTCCAACTCATTTGATAACAAGCACATCATCATCTTGAGTGTAGTTGGACCAACAACATAGTGATGCCTACTGTCTACCTTGATCTTCAAGTGTGTGTTGGTGACTATGTGCATCAACTTGTCGAAATAAATGTTCAGCTCCAATCGAACTTGGTTCTTGTCTTCGCCTCAGTGAGTGTGCCAATGGGTGGGATTGCATGCGTGTGCATAATAATATCCATGCTCCTGAACACCCTTGCATGCGATTGATAGCACTGCTCACCCTATCTACACCATGCCAACTGTTTGGTTGGGTCTCTAACCTATATGGGTGCAGTTTCATCAGTCAGTGCATGTTGCACCTCCTGCAGTACCTGTTCCTGCTGCAACTCCTCCTCTCGTTTGTGCAGCTCTTGTTCTTCCTTGAGCTATCGCTTCATCACCTGAAACTCCTTCTCTATTTCTCTCTCTGCCTACGTGCGATCCTCTTGTCGTGCCTTCACCTCATAGTCTCAGTCTCCAAATATTCTTTCATCACAAGTGGATCTGCTTGAACTTGCAACTTTGCTCCACCCCTACGTTGTCAACAACCTTCCTTTTTCATTTGTTGCATGCGGGTATGCTACCTTCTGTTGTTGTCGATGGTGCTACTCATTGTGATGTTGCCACCATTTCATCTTGATATCCTTGTCCATGAACAACTTGTTGTCTTCATAGACTGTAAAGTTCATAGACACTTAAACGACTACATCCCCAGTTGCGCTCTCAACGGTGTATTTGACTTTGCTCTCCTAGAAGCCATTATACCTGTGTTATTGAGAGGCAGACAAACACCTATGATACCTGGAGACATAGCAACACTCATGGTAAGAAATCTATCAGTTGAAAACCAAAACAAACTGGAGGAGTGACATGCAACATACATGTGTGACTGAATGTGAAAATTATGCAATTTTCACCTGGAGGCTGGGAGACTAACTGCCAAAACTGCTCAAGGCATAATCCGAGTGTCGGGACGTTGACTGACTATTTGAACTGCACAATGCATAGTCCAGCCTGGCCTATTGAGGACTAAAACTGTGCAATGCGCAATTTCAGTGAGGAGTGACATGCAAACCAGCAAACTACATTGCGCAATTTCTGGGGCCAGCAAGGCATTACATCCGAGAATTGCGCAAATCAAGCCTGGAGGTCAGTGTTAGTGAGATTTGCATAATTTCTGGAGGGAAGGCATAGCCTTCACTTCCATAAATGTGCAATGCTATCCGGGCAAGGCAAGGTTCGGTCTAAAGCAGCTCAGACCCACTGATGGGCGACTAAAAACATGACAAGTCTGAATGCATGGTGACACTGAGTGTAAACAAGAGTGAATGATCATGCATGAAAATAGTAAGTGCAAAATTCAGAAAACAGGAAAGCATGCATGTGTGTGAAGCAGGTCGCCGCAACGGCGACTTTTGGTGCAAAAACAATGTCATGCACGAGACAACATTGAGATGCAAATGAAAATAGAAACGGTGCTTCTACAAACTAACATACATTAAAATGACAGCAAGCGTTCATTGAAATCAAGCAAACAACACTTACACAAAGCAAAACACAAAAAGTGACAGAAACACAATGTAAGACATGAAAAGTAGACTTACCCTGAAACAGCTAAGCTAAAAGTGCCGAAGATTCCTGGATGCGATGTGGGATGTTAGAGTTGCAAGATTGATGTGAGGAATGAGATCTGCAGCGTCTGGTTCATGAGTTTTGATAAGGTCGAGGTTATGATGCGCATGCCACAAATCTAGGAAAAAGCGACGCTTGGCAGGAGGTTTCTAAAACGATTGTTGCATGTGACCTCCAGCTGCTAAAAATAGATCCCTAAAATCTAGGGATGCCTTTCGCATGTTATCTTTTTCTATTACTGGAAAAGCAACTCATGCATGCAAATCATCTATTCTTGGTCCTGGAGGGAATCGGTCAACCTAAAGGCACATGCATCGGTCTGTGAGCCTGGGATGAAAATTTGCATAATTTTTGGGCTGAGAAGAGTTGGTTGTTTGTCAGGCATTGCGCAATTTCTAGGTTGAGCAGGTCACTACCTCCCAGAATTGTGCAAATTTTGGTTTGAGGCCTAGTACTGGGTCAGATTGCACAGTTTTCTAAAGGAGGACTACCTAACTGTCCTGCGCAATTCTGGAGCCCAACAGGTTGCCCAGCTGATTTGCGTAATTTCTGGAGGGAAGACTGGTTGCCCTCCAGAATTGTGAAATTTTCTGGGGGAGCGTCTCATCCAGAAAATAGTCTAAGCTTGGAATGTCATTCTGTGGGAGGGAGACAAACAAGCTGACATGCACAAGCCGGCAGGCCACTGAAACATAGTTGAAGCCTATGTACTTGACAGTGCAAGACATGCTGCTAAGGATGGTTGGTAGGGAAGTTCCAAAATGAAGCTAAGGTAAAATTTTGGAGGGTTCTTGTATCCGCTACAACACTTGGTGAGACACTGGTAAATCTCCAGCTCTCTGCATGGACCTTGTTCATGAAAATCAATTCTAACACCTCTGGAAGTATTGTTTAGTTCTCTGATCGTCTCGGCTTCCACACGTATGATTGTAGGATGTAACGTCTGCCATGCTCTTGATCACTCGACACACATTCCAAGCCAAGCTAACATATTTGTTTCAATTGGGATGATGGGTATATTGGTGCACAAGCCATATGATAGTCAGAGTTTAAGTTTTCATCTTTGGTGTTGCTCTGCTGCCAGCAGGCCTCGACAGTACCCGAGCAGAGTCACGCAGGAACACAAGCATTGCTCCGCTGCCAGTGAGATTGGTCAGTACCCCGGTGGAGTTACTTGTATCACCTCTCTACGCAGGAAGCCTTTCTCTTATTTTGCCTTATTCATTTTCGTTTTTTCAAAAAAAAATTCACACTTTCATTTTGTCATTTTCATTTTCATAATTGTGCATAGCACTTATTCATTTCAGAGGCAGAAGAGGGACCCTGACTTATTGAGAGCATAAGAGTTTGTTCCTTAAGAAAGTATTTTATATATACCTTTGATGTGCTTGTTAAGGTTTTCCCCCTCACCTTACTCTACTTGAATGAGATGACAAAGGTTAACCCAAAACAACCGACTAGAGTAGGTGACACTAGTTAGCACGTACGCGTTGTGTTTTCACCAAGGCTCACTTCGATCAGAACGTATTTTCCATTGATGTATCATGGACTGAAGACAAAAATTTCTTCATATAGAGGTAGGAAAACAGATAACCAAGCCCTCTTGTACTTTTACCCAACTTGTTTCAAGAGTCGCACATGGTTTCATGCGAAACTAACCTACGAACGTAAACAAGAAAACAAAAAACAAAACCAAGCAAAAGCAGAATTAAATGCGTAAGCAAAGCGAGTAAGCAAACAAGCAAGCAAACAAACAAACATGCAAAGTAAAAATCAAACATGCATGTAAGCAAACAAACCAAAAGCAAACACTACTCCTAATCCTAAGCTAACGGTGCATGGGTTTTCTCACTTAAAGTGATACTTCCAACGCAGCCACAAGTGCATTGGTCGACCCATGTTGTTGAAGGCGTGGTTCGCAAACAGCACAACCATGTGAACCAACAAACATGAAAGATATAAAAATCAAGACAAACACACTCCAGGTTTAAGTGTGTCCACAGAAAATAAGTGAGTGAAAGCATATGACATGTGCTTTGTGGACTTACCATGGTGTTGTGCTATACTACGTGCAGATGTTAAGCATACACATTCTCTTGACTGTGACATGCAAGCAAACGTGAGAAAGGTAGACCACTTACGTTGCACAAGTGTGGTTTTTGATTAATATTCCTCCAATGCATGATCGATGGGATCGTGTAATTCGAGTGGAGGAAGCATAATCTGAGTGTTGGATTGATCTTCAATGCAAAGCAAATAGTGATGAGGAACCTTGCACGTTTCAACAATTTCCTAATCGGAAGTGAAACCAAACTCAGGACAGCGAGAGCCTGACATAACCATCAGCTCGGGCTGAAGTGCCTCGACAGCTTGGGGGGTTTCGACTTCGTTGATAGGTAGATCATCGGAGACCAGCGGCTTAGACAGATTAACAGTGAGTGAATCAACATCGTGATCAAATGAAGAAGTACAAAGATCATGAAAGCCACGATCAGAAAATTTAGGATGTTTGTCAGCATCCTCACGATTTGATGAATCACATAGAGGGGTAGATGATAAGCAAAAATGTTCATCCTCTGCATTTCCGAAAAAAACATACGAAAAATCAAGTGGATCTTCAATGAATGATTTGTCCTCTCTGTTTTCGGATGATGGACTGACATCTAGTGTGTTCTGCGAATTATCAACAATGGGTGCATCTGTAGACAGAGATACACATGCGAAATCAGGGATGGAAAAATCACCAAAGATGTCAGGGAAAAATGGACGAGGCGCAGCCAGAAGGGAAACATCCTTCGTTGTGGGTTGATGTTCAGGATCCTAGTCATACTCTTCATGAATGACAACGCAGGTTGGTTTTGCAACACCAACTTCGTCAATAGCTTGATCCTCGTTCACAACAGGTGTAGAGTCCGGAATGGAAGAACACAAGACAATGCAATCCAGAGGATTAGCAGAACACGAAGACGGAGGTTGAGGTAAGACATGCATGTGACAACCCATGGGATTCGCAACCAAATCTGCGTGAAAATTGAGAGAAGTGATGTTGGGAGGATGTGACATTTGAACGGATGTGTGTGCGTGTTCTCCCACATCACTCTACGTTGGCGGAGTTGTTTGATGAGTGGATGACAGACAGTCACTTGTGACAGCGATCGTGTCCGTCTGTGATTGCGCAGCTCCATCACCGAAGTATGTTGAGCGGGGTTTGAGCTTGAACTTATTCTTGGGATTGACAGATTTGGTAAAACAATATTCAAATATATCCATGAGATACTGGAATTTCAACTGACTTTTCGGAGCTTCAAACTGCAATACACGGAAGTGGTTCCAAAAATCTTGAGGCGATTCTTGAGGAGTCTTCCGTTGTTTTAACAGTTTTTTGTCAAGAGGTTCTGGATCAAAATGATGGAAAGTAGATTCAATGAGATCATAGAAATTCTCAAATGACTGCATGCTTCTGGATGGCAGACTTCCGCACCATCGTTGTGGGGATTCGTGAAGTGTGTGTGCAAGTAGCACATTGGCCTCTTCTGCATAAAACTCATATGCATCCTCAAAGAATGCATAGAAGTCTTCTAATTAATCAGGCCATGCTACTTCACCTTCATCGTCATACGTGAATTCCAACAATAGATCAAAACACTCCCTCGTGATGTCGAGAGGTTTGGCATGCGAAAAAAATTCCAGAGGGATGAGCTTGACAGTATCCATGACGTATGTGCTAAGATTAAAAACAGGATGAGAGGACACAACTTGCCATCTCGATCTACTACTAGCGCCAAATTATTGACGGTGTTGGACCCGCCAACATGTTAAGGGATCTCCCCTGTGAGAAGTCCCAATTAGACCTTAGACCGTTTGGTGTAGGAGTCCTAGCAAGTGGGTCGTACGGTATCGCCTTGACCGCTGTTGCACGCAGAGGTAAGTAGGATGTCCTTGTTGGTAGCAAGGGTGTGGCATGCATGACAAACCAAGGAAGCTGCATGAATGGTTCTAACACACGGAAGGTGGAGTGAGTGCGCCCCTTGGAAACTTGTGGAAACACGCAACTTGGAAGGGAACACACGAGCAAAGATGCATCACGAATTGGAAGGCAGGTGAACCAACAATCCAGAGTGATGGTTAAACCAATAGCACATCTTAGTAAGATTCATACATTAATATACAGAAAGACTCTATATACACATGTGTAAGGAAACCGATACATATATCATTAGAGTGACCAAGTTAACTGAAATACAATAACAACACATTCATGAAACGTGTTGGCTTTGTTATATTAAGAAGTGAAATTTCCATTCATACAGTGCAACCATGACCAACCACTAGTTTGGATAACGGAACATTACAGTCACTGACCCCTACTCCTCCAAAGAGATGTACTAGCTCTGCACTCTGGAGAAGCCAAGGCTCGTTACAATACTCTCCAAGCTTTCTCTAAGATTCTCCTATCGAAAGCTTGGCTACCCAAAAGCCTTTATAATGAGTTATGAGGTTCTATAAATAGCAAAGGGTGGGGTGACCCTTGACATTCCCCTTTGTGACTCTTCACCTACCCTCATGACTCTTCAACTACTACATGACTGTTACATTCAACTATCGACACTTGGACTTTCACTTTACAAGATGTTACATACACTCTGCACATGTACCCATGTGAGACAAAATATGCTTAAGCAAGCCATGTAAGACATCACTAAGGCTCGGATAATTGTGAGACGACCAACTCTTCGACATCCTCGTGATGATCGATGGTGGTGAATGGATGCCAAGCTTGGTTGTCCGTGATGGTGTCCACATGGTCAATGGTGACATCCCACTGAAAGCGAGCTCTTACCTCTGTTGCATTTGGGTACACTGATATGGCTCCTTTGTCCAACTCGTCTAATAACATGCGCATCATCGTCTTGAGCGTAGTTGGACCAACAACATATTGATGCCTAGTGTCTTCGCTAATCTTGAAGTGTGTTCTAGTGACTATGCACATCAACTTGTCGAAATACATGTTCAGCTCTAGTCGGACTTCGTTCTTGTCTTCGACTCGGTGAGTGTGCCAATGGGTGGGATCACATGCATGCACATAATAACATCCATGCTCCTGAATACCCTTGCATGCTATCGACAACACTTCTCACCATGTCTGCTCCGTGCTAGCTACTGGATTGGGTCTATAACTTGTATGGGCACAGTTTCTTCAGTCAGTGCATGTTGCGCCTACTATTGTACCTGTTCATGTTGCAACTCCTCCTCTCATCTGTGCAGCTTTTGTTCTTCCTTGAGTTGTCGCTTCAGCTCCTGCAACTCCTTCTCACTTTCTCTCTCTGCCTTCGCACGATCCTCTTATCACGTTGTCGCCTCATAGCCTCAGTCTCCAAAGCCGCTTTCATCACAAGTGGATCTGCTTGAACTTGCAACTTCGCTCCACCTTTGTGTTGTCAACAACCTTCCTCTTGCATTTGTCGCATGCAAGTATGCTAACTCCTGTTGTTTCCGATGATGCTACTCGCTGTGATACCGCTGCCATTTCATCTTGATATCCTTGTCCATGAAAAACTTGATGTCTTCATAGACACTTGATCGAATGCATCCTCAGTGGTGCTCTCAACGATGTCCTTGACTCTTCTCTCATGGAAGCCATTACACATGTGTTGCTGAGAGGCAAACGAACACCTATGATACTTGGAGACATAGCAACACTCATGGAAAGTAATCCGTTAGTTGAAAACCAAAACAAACTGGAGGACTGACATGCAACATACATTTGTGACTATCTATGAAGATTGTGCTATTTTCACTGGGAGACTGAGAGACTAACTGCCAAAACTATGCAAGGCATAGTCTGGGCTGTTGGGACGCTGACTAACTACTAGAACTACGCAATGCACAATCCAACCTGTAGAAATTTTGAATAATATGACACTTATTCACAGATATTATCCTGATTATACACTATTGCGGAATGCGTGCATAATACATAACCTCCTCTAAGTTGATCATCAGTTTTGCAGAATTAAAAACAATGAAACATCAATCGCATGCACACATTAACACAGTATGTAACCCGGGGAAAGCATACAGCTGAAAACCCCACACTATCTGTATATTATAATGATTGAGAACATGTAACAATACATAGTACAATACTCCTCACAAGTACTCAGTACTATCTCCACCTGTTACACATAAACTAGCTCAGATCTGAATCAATCACAGGTTCAAATCTCCTCCACTGCTTGCCTGTCTCCACTGCACAATCCTGCATGAGAATAGATGAGAATGGTTGATCCAAACTCGTATTTTCCTTGGCTGAACCACGCAATCCTCATTGGCAATACTCAATCCATTGATTGTGCAAATCTCATGCACAATTATAGTCTCAACTGACAGTTGTCTTGCCCTTTCACTCACCTCTAACACTTGTCTCCATTGAATTGTCCATGCACTGAGTTAACTGATGTATTCTTTAGATGCTTTATGAGTTAATAATTAGTGAATTAATTAACAATTAATTCACATCACTCATCACTAGTGTATTCGTAGTTAAACTAAATACAACTAGTTCAACCAAGTCAAACTGAACACAACTCCTCAATCAACTCCACCAAACTCAATCACTTGAGTTCTAACTGAAGTCCATCATGCAATAGCTCAACTGACCCATAAGAAAAGCGTATTTCCTTCTGGCAGTTGCATGTGCCACATCCGTAGCTCGAACTGAAGTGCTCCAAGAGGATAAGATAATGTTTATAGTCCAAATATTATTATGAGCTAATAATATTCGACTATTCTATATTTACACTGGAAGTCTAAAAATAGACTCCGCCCATATGTCTAAAAATAGAAGTCCATCTATTTTTACCAACATGACCAATCATCCACAAATAGCATCCTGCAACTCATAGACCATGGTCCATATGTCTAAAAATATACTTTGCGCCAAAAATAGCCTGCGGGCCCACTTAGTGAAGGCGACTCCTTTCCACTAAGCTCCATCATCTTGTTGCATTTTCAACACTCCCTCTCAACAAGATATGGATTATCTGCAACCCCTATCCTGCAACTCTGGAATTTTCTGCATGCAACACATTTGCCCGGTCCACTTGCTCCAACAACACTTGGAACAAAAACACTCCCAACTGACCACTCTGTTGGGCTAGGAACATACTCTGACACTGAAGCTCTACCTACTGCTGACAAGTGCTCCCTCTCTGACATCTGCGCTACTGCAACATCTCCATGCATCTCGCACATTGCACACCTCTCTGTGCCACCTAGTACTGTGCAAAACACTTGTGCCTCTCGCATTGCTGCAGCCTGCTAGCTATGCATTGTCCTAGGATTCCCTGCACTGTCACTCTCTCTGTCGGTCCATCCGTTTCTGTCTCTACCCAATCAGTCAGTTCTTGCTACTCCACATCGGGGCTCCCGTAGCAAGGTCTCATCCAAGAGGTTGGGTACCTCAAGGATCCTGCCCCTCCTCCTTGGGACGATCAATCCACATCACCCCACCTCCTACCTGGAGGTATGGCTGCATGCGATCCCTCAGCCCACTTGGCTCGAAGTCCCCCCCTACTGGAGGTCTCTGCATGAGTATATGTCTCTACTCGATCTCCTCTCAGCTTCCCTTGTTGTGGTTGCTCCACAACCTCCTGAAGCTGCTGCACCAATCGTGGCTCCTCCACAATCGTCTGAGACTTCTTCTGGCTCTACATGTTGAGAGGTAATATACTCTCCCTCTCAACCACCAAGTCTCCATCAGTTGCCTCGCTGCTCAAGGCTTTGCATGCATCTTGAACCTCAAGAGCATACAGGTTCTTGACCCGTGAACCAATCTGCTTCACCTGCCTAGTGATGATGTGTCTACGGAAAACCTTTCCCTTACTGAAGACTACATCACAGCCTCTGTCCTCCACCATCGTGATCGACACCAAGTTTATCTTCTGTCCTGGTACATACTTGACATCGGTCAAGGTAAGGCGAGCTCCATGCTCCCTCTGAAAAATAATCGTGCCTACACCTGAGACACTATACTTCACATCATTACCCATCGCTATGAGTATTTGGAGATCTTTCTCCTCCAAAGTACTGAACAAACTCTTGTCACCAATCATGTGGAAAGAAGCTCCACTATCAAGAAACAAACCACTTCCCACCATGGATGAAACCATGCATGCGAAGAGTGTGAAATCCAACTCAAACTGTGAAGCAAGTGCCTCACCTTCAGATCCTTCCCCGGATCCCTTCTTGGATTTCCTCCTTGGACAATTTCCAGCATAATGGCCCACCTCATGACAACGAAATCATCTCACTTTCGATTTGTCAACCTTCTACCCATCATTGGAAGAACTGGATTCGGAAAGAGAACCCTTCTCCTTCCCTTTCTTTGCTTTGGCAGCCAAAGCACAATTTTCTTCATTAGATGCCTTTGATGAAGATTCGTCCCTGGTATTCCACCTGATCTCCTCTTGCACAAGATCCGACCAAAGTCTCTCCCATCCTGGCAATTTCTCCCGACCATTGACAGAGTCCTGATAGGAATGCCAACTCTTCGGAAGACCAAGGAGAGCCAAGCTCACCAAGTCCTCATCATCGACAGTCACCCCCACACTTCCCAGCTCATCCCGGCATTGGGTGAACTTCATGAGATACCTGGGCATATTGTCTCCATTCTCACACTTAATGTTTCTGAGTTTATCCTTGAGCGCCAACTTCCTCTGGTCGCTCTTGCTTTGGAATAGATCTATCAACGCTTTCCACATCAAGTATGGAGAAGCCTTTCCATGCAGGCTGGATACAATGTGATCCTTCACGCCCTCCAACAGAATCCTTCGACGCTTTGTTGTCTTCTTTTGCCAAACCTCAACGTGAGCAGCATCAGTGGGCTTTGGGACCTTAGCCTCTATGAAATCCTTCAACCCAATGTCATCTAACACCGCCTCCATCCTGTCTTTCCATGCAATATAATTCGAGCTACCCTCAAGGGCATACTCCAATCGCAATCCGTTGAAAGACATTTCAACTTTGACACCAACAAAACACTGTTGCAAATTCGAAATCCACCAACTCAAAACTCAACCGCTTCTGATCTAAAATTCGTGAGAACAAAGTATTTCTCGTACAGAGATTGACTGTATGGGCTTTTACCGGATATCTCACCTTCCAAAGGAAGGATGAATCCAGAGGCTACCTGGCCCGATTACAGACTCTGCCTGAAGAAATAAAATGTAAACACTTTCTAAATAATAGATCTGATGATCAACTTTGCTCTGATACCATGTAGAAATTTTGAATAATATGACACTTATTCACAGAGATTATCCTGATTATACACTATTGCGGAATGCATGCATAATACATAACCTCCTCTACGTTGATCATCAATTTTGCAGAATTAAAAACAATGAAACATCAATCACATGCACACATTAACACAGTATGTAACCCGGGGAAAGCATACAGCTGAAAACCCCACACTATTTGTATATTATAATGATTGAGAACATGTAACAATACATAGTACAATACTCCTCACAAGTACTCAGTACTATCTCCACCTGTTACACACAAACTAGCTCAGATCTGAATCAATCACAGGTTCAAATCTCCTCCACTGCTTGCCTGCCTCCACTACGCAATCCTGCATGAGAATAAATGAGAATGGTTGATCCAAACTCGTATTTATCTTGGCTTAACCATGCAATCCTCATTGGCAATACTCAATCCATTGATTGTGCAAATCTCATGCACAACTATAGTCACAACTGACAGCTGTCTTGCCCTTTCACTCACCTTTAACACTTGTTTCCACTGAACTGTCCATGCACTGAGTTAACTAATGTATTCTTTAGTTGCTTTATGAGTTAATAGTTAGTGAATTAATTAACAATTAATTCACATCACTCATCACTAGTGTATTCGCAGTTAAATTAAATACAACAAGTTCAACCAAGTCAAACTGAACACAACTCCATCAACTCCTCAATCAACTCCACCAAACTCAATCACTTGAGTTCTAACTGAAGTCCATCATGCAATAGCTCAACTGACCCATAAGAAAAGCGTATTTCCTTCTGGCAGTTGCATGTGCCACATCCGTAGCTCGAACTGAAGTGCTCCAAGAGGATAAGATAATGTTTATAGTCCAAATATTATTATGAGCTAATAATATTCGACTATTCTATATTTAGACTGGCAGTCTAAAAATAGACTCCGCCCATATGTCTAAAAATAGAAGTCCATCTATTTTTACCAACATGACCAATCATCCACAAATAGCATCCTGCAACTCATAAACCATGATCCATATGTCTAAAAATAGACTTTGTGCCAAAAATAGCCTGCGAGCCCACTTAGTGAAGGCGACTCCTTTCCACTAAGCTCCGTCATCTTGTTGCATTTTCAACACAACCTGGCCTGTTGAGGACTAAAATTGCGCAATGCGCAATTTCAGTCAGCAGTGACTTGTAAACCAGCAAACTGCATTGCGCAGTTTCCGGGGCCAACAAGGCACTGCCTCCCAGAATTGCTCAATGCAAGCCTGGAGATCAGTGTTGAGCCAAACTTGCGCAATTTCTGGAGGGAAGGAAGAGCCTTCACTTCCAAAAATGTGCAATGCTAGTCGGGCAAGGCAAGGTCCGGACTAAGGCAGCCTAGACCCGCTGACGGGCGACTGAAAATATGAGAAGTCTGAATGCATGGTGCAACTGAGTGTAAACAAGAGTGAATGATCATGCATGCAAACAATAAGTGCACGATTAACAAGAAAACATGCATGTGTGTGAAGTGGATCACTGCAACGGCGATCGTTGGTGCAAAAATAGTGTCATGCATGCGAAAATTTAAATGGTGCTTCTACAAGATAACATACATTAAAACGACGGCTAGTGTTCACTGAAATCAAGCAAACAACACTTACACGAAGCAAAACACAAAAAGCGACAAAAATGCAACATAAGACATGAAAAGCAGACTTACTCTGAAATACCTAAGCTGAAAGTGTCGAAGACTCCTGGATGCGATGTGCGATGTCAGATCTGCAAGATCGATGTGAGGAATGAGATCTGCAACGTCTAGTTCATGAGTTTTCATAAGATCGAGGTTATGACACGCATGCCACAAATCTAGGAAAAAGCGACACTTGGAGGGAGTTTTCTAAAACGATCTTTGCATGCAACCTCCAACAGCTAAAAATAGATCCCTCAAATCTAGGGATGCCTTTTTCATGTTGTCTTTTGCTATTCGGGAAAATCAACGCATGCATGCAAATCAGCTTTGCTCGGTCCCAGAGGGAACCGGTCAACCTGAACGCACATGCATCGGTCTATGAGCCTGCGATGAAAATTTGGGTAGTTTCTGGGCTGAGCAGAGCTAGCTATCTATTAGCCATTACGCAATTTCTGGGCTAAGCAAGTCACTGCCTCCCAAAATTGCTCAATTTCTAGGTTGAGGCCTAGTGTTGGGTCATATTGCATAGTTTTCTGAAGGAGGAATACCTGACTGTTTTGCGCAATTCTGGAGCCCAGCAGGTTGCCCAGCTAATTTACGCAATTTCTGGAGGGAAGAATGGTTCCCCTCCAGAATTGCACAATTTTTTGGGAGAGTGTCTCAGCCAGCAAATAGTCTAAGTCTGGAATGTCAGTCTGTGGGAGGGAGACAAACAAGTTGACATGCATAGGCCAGCAGGCAACTGAAACGCAGTTGAAGCCTATGTATTTGATAGTGCAACACATGTTTCTAAGGATGGTTGGTAGGGAGGCTCCAAAACGAAGCTAAGGAAAAATTTTGAAGGGTGGTTGTAGCCGCTACAACATTTACATAACTGTATGTTTGACTTAGGAGCTTCTCATAATCTGATGCCATTTTTTGTTATGGAGCAATTGGGGTTGCAAATAACAAGACCATATAAATATCTATATTCTTTTAACTCCAAGAAAGTAAAATGTGTAGGGTTGATTAAATACTTGGTGGTCAATTTGGCTCAGATACCTGTGAAGAGCATTGTAATGGTTATTCTAGTGGTTGATATCCCTGCGAAGTTTGGTATGCTCTTGTCCAGATCATGGGGATAGAAAATTGGAGGATCTATTAAAATGGATTTAACATATGTTACCATTCATGTTTTTGGTGGAGAAGAGCATCGGTTATATAGAGAAGCGAGATTTGTGAAGACAATTACAAGAACCGATTGTTTGAATAATGCCCCCGTGTATGGTAAAGAGAAAGATTTCTCTTGTTTGCTATTAGAGGAAGATGATCAAATCATGGATGAGACACAGGTGGAATGTTCTGTCCGACTAGACCAACAATCATTGGAGTGTGACAAAGTATGGAAGTTATACTTTGATGGTGCTTATTCCAGGGAAGGAAATGGGGCAAGTGTGTTGTTGGTATCCCTAGAAGGCAACTTGATCCCTCTCTCTTTCAAGCTGGAGTTTGAAGCCACAAATAATGTTGTTGAATATGAAGCTTTGTTGCTAGGTCTGCAAGCTGCCAGAAATCTCAACATTGGGTGCTTGGCAGTGTTTGGAGATTCAGAGCTGGTGGTGAAACAAATCTGAAGTCAATGCCAAACCAAACATCCAAGACTGAAGGCCTACCAAAATGAGGTATGGGATCTGATTGAGAACTTTTCTTAGCTTTTAACATCCATTTTTTTCCCAGAGATGGAAATCGGATGGCTGATTCCTTAGTTGTAGCTGCCAGTAACTTCAAGCCTCCTCAAAACCCCTTGCTCATATACGAAATTGAAGTCAGATACAGGCCTTCAATACCATACAATGTTAAGTATTGGCAGGTGTTTGAAGATGAGGAACAAATCAAACGCTTCATGGAGGTCATTGGAGAATTCTCAAACTCGGAGATTGATCAGGAGGAAGAGAAAGTGATAGATGAACATCAAGCCAAGTGGGAAGAAACCATTACAGGGCACAAGATTTTATAATTGAAAGGTAATATTATCCCCAGAGGTTTGTTTCATTTGGAAATATTTTTCAAATTAAATGATAAGGTTGCCAAGCCAACTGAGAAAGAATTTGAGGAACAGGTGGAAGACTACAATATTGGTTCAGATCAGGATCCCCGGATAATTAAGTTGACCAAAGGAGTTCCCAAGGAATACAAACAAAGGTCCCTGAACCTTTTTAAGCAGTATATGGATGCGATTTCTTGGTCTTATGATGATTTTAAAACATTTGTTACTAATATCATCCAACATAAAATTCCTTTGAAGAGTGGGTCAAAACATATAAACAGAAGCTTAGGCAAATTAACCCTTTGTTGCTTCCATCAATTGAGAAAGAGGTGAGGAATTTGCTCCAAGCTAAAATTATTGTACCTCTGAGGTATTCAGATTGGGTGGCTAATCCAATTCATGTGAGGAAGAAGAACGGGGAAATAAGGTTGTGTATTAACTCTAGGAATATGAACAAGGCCTCACTAAAGGATAAATACCCTCTGCCTAAAATGGACTACATTCTACAAAAGGTGGTGGACTTCGCTTGTATGTCTATGATGGATGGTTTTTTTGGATACAATCAAGTAGTCGTGCATCCTAAGGATCAAAATAAAATTGCTTTCACCATGCCTTGGAGAACGTTTATGTATGCCATAATGCATTTCGGCCTCATTAATGTAGGATCCACTTTTCATAGAGAAATGGATATAGCGTTTGTGGGAGAACAATATAAGTTTGTGGTAGTTTACCTAAACGACATCGTTGTTTAAAAAAAAATGAGCATATTGAACATCTACGACTCACTTTTGAGAAATGAAGAAAATATGGCATGTCTTTAAATCCTAAGAAGTCGTAGTTTTCTCTAAGTGAAGGAAAGCTGCTAGGACACATCGTGGCAAAAGAGGAGGTGAAGCTAGATCCCAAGAGAGTGGAAGCCAACATCCTACTACCGCGAAATAAGAAAGACATCCAGACTTTCTTGGGCACAATCATTTTTTTGAGGAGGTTCATACCCAATTATGTTGAGATAATTAAAGAAATTACAGGGATGTTGAAGAAGGATAAGGAGGTAAAATGGATTGAAGAAGCTCGGGAGTCATTCTCTAGAATCAAAAGGGCCTTTGCAGAAGCTCCTGTATTAGTCAGCCCTGACTACCTAAAACCATTTTTCATTTTCTCTTTTGCTTCTCCTCATACAGTGGTTGTTGTCTTATTGCAGAAAAACAATGAAGGACATGAGCAACCAATAGCGTTTTTCAGCCAGGTGCTACAAGATGTTGAGTTAAAGTATAACATTTTAGAGAAGCAGACCTATGCCTTGGTCAAGGCCCTGAAGACCTTTAGAATATATGTCTTGCAATCAAGCATAACAACTTATGTTCCTACAGCAGTTGTGAAAGACATTTTGGTACAAGGGGACAGTGAGGGAAAAAGAGGTAAATGGATTGCTAAAATCCAAGAATATGACCTAGAGATCAAACCCATGAAGTTGATCAAGGGGCAGGGATTAGATAAAATCTTGTCTGAATCAAATTGCCAAGCCTTGGGTATAAATTTGCTGACAAAGGAAGGAGAAAGCCGAAGAGAAGAGGAGCAGAATAAGGTCAAGATCTCAACACAGAAAATCCAAATGAAGTACCTCATGTCTCACTGGTATAAACACATAATCCACTACTTACTTTTTCTAAGTTCTCTAGTCAATTTTGATAAAGTTAAATATAGGGCTTTGAGGCTACAAACCCAGAAGTTTGTCATTTCAAATGGCCAATTGTATTGGAAAGACCTAGTGGGGATTTTGCTTTTATGCCTGGTTGAAGAAGAGATCCATAAAGTGATGGATGAGTTCCATAATTGTGTTGGGCGGGGGGGGGGGCCGAGGGGGGACATTATAGTTGGAGAGCTACAACCCATAAAATTCTCAAAGTAGGTTTCTATTGGCCCAAGTTGTTTGGTGAGGTACATGCATATGTTCGGGTCTATGAGAAGTACCAAATGTTTAATGAAAGGCAGAAATTATCACATTTTCCCTTAACTCATCCATTTGTTGAAGAACCTTTCAGAGAATGGGGTTTAGACTTCATTGGAGAAATACACCCACCCTCCAATAGTCGGCACAAGTGGATTTTTACAGCGATCGATTACTTCACTAAGTGGGTGGAAGCAGTCTTAGCTAGAAATGCAAAAGATGTCGTGGTTATCAAATTCATGGAGGAAAATATCCTCGCCAAGTTCGATTGCCCAAGGAAGATTAACACTAATAATGCTCAAGTTTTTAAATCTGCCAAGTTTCTAAGCTTCTACCAGAAGTATAACATCATTTTGGGTCACTCCACTAACTACTATCCATATAGAAATGGATTGGTTGAATCATCAAATAAAACCTTGGTGAGGATTCTTAAGAAGACAATATCAGAAAATCAGAAAAATTGGGACTCGCAACTGAAGTTTTTTTTATGGGAAAATAGAGTTACTACCAAGAGGTCAAATGGAAAATCCCTTTTTAAATCAATGTATGTGAACGTTGCAGTTTTCGCTATACAACTAGCAATGTCAATGGCCAAAATTCTACATGATGTTGATGAAGAGCCAAATTCTCTAACCAAGAGGATCAATCAACTGGTAGAACTTCAAGAAACTAGGGGGGAGGTGACTTAGAATCTGATTCAATATCAGGAAAAGATGAAGGCTCTGTTTGACAGAAAAGCAAAAGACAGAACCTTACAACCAGGGGATTTGGTGCTCAAGTGGGATGTCAGATGAGAAGATAAAGGAAAACATGGAAAATTCAATCCCTTATGGTTTGGACCTTTCAAGATTGTTGAGGCAAAGGGGAACAATACTTTCTTGCTGGAAAACTTGGATGGTGAAGTGCTTGAGATGCCTATGAATGGGCAGTTTCTCAAGCTTTACTTCCAGCACTAAAGAGGTCCATTTTCACCCATTGTACATACCGGTGAGCCATTGTATATACCAGTAATGCTTTAAGTTTTTGATATTTCTGTTTTCGCTTTTCATGTACTTGTCTACTAGTCTGCAGGTTCTCAACACCTTGCCAGCAAGGCACTATCCCTAGTTGGAGCCAATGTTGTCACCTATTACACCTTTTGTGCAAATGTGTCAAATGATGTCAAATGGTGGCCAAAAAGGGGAGTCGAAGTGCAAAAAGGCCAAAGAGGAGAGCAAATACCAGAGGTTGAAATCACGAGGAGGAAACTAAAGCTTAAGTCTCAAAGCCAAAAGGAAAGTTGAAATCAAAAGGGAGGCTGAAATTTTGGAAGTCGAAATCTAAAAAGGAGTGCCAAAATTTAGGACTCGACCACATCGAAGCCCGATATCAGGAAGGCTGACAGCAAGGCATATCTGAGGTTAGAATTTCGGAGGATGGTCCCCCTCCAAACTTAATTTTAATTCCCTTATTGAAAAACATTTGATGAAGAGGGGCTCCGATTTGGGCTGACGCTTGGTCCAAAGCGTTCCAAAGGATCAGGGGGGGCAGAATTAGGCAGGACCTCAGAGCATATGCCATCGGAACATCAGATTTTCAAAACTCCTTAACAAATACACCTTTTTGGAAAGAATTGAAATCTTGGAGGAAAGGGAAATGCAAAGGAAATATTTGAAAATCCAAAGAACCCAAGGACCTTTTCTCTCTCCTCTGAAGAAGACACCTAACAGCTAGTGATTGGTACCAAAAACAGACATCGTTGATGACATCAGCATGACATGGAAGCATGGGGGACATGTGGCAGTCAGTTTTAGCATTTTTAAGGGCTTAAAGGGGAAAACCTGGGTGACATGTGTCACTACCTAGGAGGCGCCACGTGGAGATGAGGACGTCAACATGACATCACTTCGGAGGTCTACATTTTGGAGGAAGAGGCCATCGTAACTCTATTTTAATTGGCATTCAAAAAGTTTTCCGATGAGAGGGGCTTTGATATTTGTTGGCACCCGGCCATGGAAAACCAAAGGGACCAAGGGCCCAAAAGTGGGAAGAGCACCTACGGGCCAAGAAGGAATATCGGAGGTTGAAAGCATCGGAACTCTTTTGGAAGAAGTTTTGATGAAGAGAGCTTTCGATATAGGCTGGAGCTTGGTCAAGAAAATATGAAGGAAACCAACGCAAAACTAAGTTCTCTAGGGACCCTTTCTCTCTCCTCAACGACGGACACATGGTAGCAAATAGTTGGTTCCAAGAAGTTGGTAGGGTAGATTACGTTAGCATGACGTGGCAAGACAAGGACACGTGGCAGGCGATTTCAATGTTTTGGAGGGCCTAAAGGGATAGATCTGGGTGACATGTGTCACTATCCAAGAGGCACCACCTGGAGATGAGGACGTCAACATGATGTCACTTCAAAGGTTTGCATTTCTGAGGAAGAGGCCATCGTAACTCTATTTTAATTGGCATTTGAAAAGTCTTCCGATGAGAGGGGCTTCGATATTTGCTAGCACTTGGTCACGAAGACTCGGTAGAACCAAGTGCTCGGACCAAGGCCAAACACCCAAACATTATAAAGCATTTCGAAGGGCAAGGCCATCGGAAATTTTATTGGAAGAAACTCCGATGGAAGAAGCTCTGAAATCATGTGGCATTTGGTCAGAAAGAACTATAAGAACCAAGGGCATGGAGCTAGTTCCGAGCACAGAGAGTTGTGAGCCCATCGGAAGTGGGAGTATTCGTAACCCAAATGTTAATTCCAATTCGAAAACTTTTGATGGTGAAGGGTCTCTGAAATCATGTGGTAGTTGGTCATGGCCATCCAAGAAACCAAAGGCAAGCACGAATTACAAAGGGAGATAGGCCCCCGACAGGAGCCCAAAAGCTTTAGCACCCAAGCATTGAGCTTGAGGTCACGACACCCAGTCCCATGGGATAAACAGGAAGAGGGCCAATGGAAGAGGAGCTTGAAAGGCATCGAAACTTTATGTTTTCGGAAGGTTATTTCAAATGAAGTTACTGGGATAGAAGGCTCAGATATTGCAACACCTGTATTAAACCTTTGGTCATAGGCAGTGGTCCCATGGTTAAGAAACGATGGAGCTTAAGCAAGAGGAGCGAAGGGCAATCAAAATTCTCTGTTTTCGTAACCCTTTTTATAAGAGTTATGAGATATATTGGGTTCCGATAAGTATGGATTAGAGTGAATAAAGATGGATGGGTCGGCAGCAATGTTACTAAGCACCATTAATGCCACCAGAGTTGATTGCTTCCAACTGCAGAAAGTGGGGAATTCAAGCAGTTAAAGGGAGAAAGCGACAGCCATATTGGTAGGCAAATGCAGAGGAACACCGTGGCAGAGACATGGCCTTGATAGAGGTGATCACAGGAATTGGCATGGAGATATTTTGTCGTGGCCATCATTCAGTTGTCACATATTTTGTTATTTTGTAATTTCTTCATTTTAAAGAAGGAATCAAATCTATTGTAATCATTTGGGCAACAGAACCTCCGCATGCTGAGACAGCTAGTCGATCAAACAGTGGGGGCATCACTAAGATATTTTGTAACTATTGTTTCAAGCTTCCCCTCTCCTTATAAATCGGGGAACAAACTCATTTTAATGGTTCCAAAATCATGTTCCCGGAGATCTGAAATCTTTCTTTGCAGGTATTCTGAATTCTGTGTACAGAAAGAGGTTCCTACTCTTGGCTCAACGACTTGTTCAGGAGGTGCTTATGCTTATACAGATGTCAAATGTGTTGGACCTATGATATGGACTCCATTTTCAAATATTAATGAAGCCGATTTGGTGATTCCCTAGTTACAAGCTGCTTAACTCCACATTGTCTTCTAGAGAAAAAAATTCCACCCTCCATATTAATGTTTGAAATGGTGTCTGTGGCATCAAGGGATTCATAAAGATTTTTAAAGTAGGAATCCATTCCTTCAAATGAATTATACTATTATCTTTAGTTTTACGAATCAGCGTTTTCCTCCAAAACTTTCTAGTATTTGATTTGAAAAGTTACAATGGTTGTTCTTGCTTTCTATTTATATGGTACGTTTTCTTCCTTTTAATAGGGGTTTGTCTTGAAATGAAAAAATTGGAAATAAAAACTCGTTGAAATTCTTTTCATTTCACTTTGGTAAATAAACACAGGAATAAAACAATAAAGCAATACTTGATTGAACATGTTACATATCTAACTGATAACAGAAGAGTGCCATACCCAACAAAATTTGTTCTCCTAAATATAAAAAGTAGTGTTGCAGAATCCATGCATAAAACACCTTTATAATTATTAAATGAGACAAAGCTATCAAAATATAAAAACGGTGATTTTGAATTTCATTTATGAGAAATATTTTTGGAAGTTGTTGCTAAGTTGTTTTACAAAATACCTCATTATGTATTCATTAGATTACACATTTTAAAGTACTAGTTATAATAAACATTTTGAATTATGTCATGAGAACTAGGAGTCAATAAACATTTCAAATTAAATTACATATATTGCAAATCCATTAAACTCACTTGTAGATAAGATAAAATGGTTTTTCAACATTATTACAATAATGGAACTATAATGATAAATGTGTTGATGTTCTAATTAAGTTAAATAAGTTCACCAATTTCAAAATCCACACACATGTAAACATATAACATCAATTTGTATGCAATTAGATGTTCTTATTGTGCTTCCCAAGTGATTTTTGTGACATATATTTGGGATGAGTTGTAAACATGTTTCCCATCTCTTAAACCAATCAAAACATTTTTAAGTTGGAGTTCAATAAAAACATTTTTATGTTGGAGATCAATAATGGTGGAGGAACTTCACATTTGCATATGTTAAGCTTTGAAAATATATCTAATTCACTTGGGCCTAGTGCCAAAGAAGTCCAACAATGGTGGAGGAACTTCACATTTGCATATGGTTAAGCTTTGAAAATATATCTAATTCACTTGGGCCTAGTGCCAAAGAAGATTAATCATTTGGGTAAAACAATTGTACAGAAGTTTACTAATTGTCTCAATTATACATTACATAATTCTCTATATTCAATGTAACAAACTTTCATCATCTTTGTAGTTAATTTGAAAAGGAGAACAAAGAATACTTTGAAACAAAACTAGGAGAATGAAGAATACTTTGAAACAATGAATTTTTTCATTTTTTTATAATATTACACTCACCAAAAATTGACACTCAAACATGAAGGCTAAATGAAAGTGTCCAATTTATATCAGTGATATCCAAAGCTAAATGAAGGGGTCCACTCTATATCAGTGATATCCAAAGATAACCATGCTTAGTGCATAAGAACGAGGACAATAACCTGAGCGAAGTGAGTTCTTTATTCTCTATATTCAATGTAACAAACTTTCATCATCTTTGTAGTTAATTTGAAAAGGAGAATAAAGAATACTTTGAAACAAAACTAGGAGAATGAAGAATACTTTGAAACAATGAATTTTTTCATTTTTTTATAATATTATACTCACCAAAAATTGACACTCAAACATGAAGGCTAAATGAAAGTGTCCAATTTATATCAGTGATATCCAAAGCTAAATGAAGAGGTCCACTCTATATCAGTGATATCCAAAGATAACCATGCTTAGTGCATAAGAACGAGGACAATAACTTGAGTGGAGTGAGTTCTTTATTCTCTATATTCAATGTAACAAACTTTCATCATCTTTGTAGTTAATTTGAAAAGGAGAATAAAGAATACTTTGAAACAAAACTAGGAGAATGAAGAATACTTTGAAACAATGAATTTTTTCATTTTTTTATAATATTATACTCACCAGAAATTGACACTCAAAATGAAGGCTAAATGAAAGTGTCCAATTTATATCAGTGATATCCAAATCTAAATGACGGGGTCCACTCTATATCAGTGATATCCAAAGATAACCATGCTTAGTGCATAAGAACGAGGACAATAACCTGAGCGGAGTGAGTTCTTTATTCTCTATATTCAACGTAACAAACTTTCATCATCTTTGTAGTTAATTTGAAAAGGAGAATAAAGAATACTTTGAAACAAAACTAGGAGAATGAAGAATACTTTGAAACAATGAATTTTTTCATTTTTTTATAATATTATACTCACCAAAAATTGACACTCAAACATGAAGGCTAAATGAAAGTGTCCAATTTATATCAGTGATATCCAAAGCTAAATGAAGGGGTCCACTCTATATCAGTGATATCCAAAGATAACCATGCTTAGTGCATAACGAGGACAATAACCTGAGCGGAGTGAGTCCTATCCAAATTCAATGAAATAATAGTCATTTATTTATTCCTACAATGCCAACTACCACTACGAACTGTGAAAGGGGACTCTCAATGTTGGGTTGTAAAAATATATATATACTAAAAATTTATGAAGTTTTTATGTTCATAATGATTTTAACCCATCAACACCTCAGGAATTGCATAAGATCAACCTGAACATTATTGATGGAACTTGGCCAAATTAAAATTGTATCAACCTCTTTCATTAGGTGGGGGAAGTTAGAGGCACCATAATCTTTTATTCAACTTTGTGATGTACAGCAATTTGAGTGACACATTACAGTGAAATTTATAGTGAGTAAATAAAAATGTTAATATCATATGTATATAGTTCACAGAAGTTGAAATTATGAAAAGTTCTTCAAGTTTAACTACTTGAATTATATGGGAAAAAGGGGAACGCATGTAAGGAGTTGTGGGTTAAAAGTTAGGTAATTCAGGGCTAGTGGGTTAATGAGTTCGTCATTCTTTGCATGAAGCTTTGGTTCATTTTTTCCTTATTGGATGAAAAACAGTTTATTTCAACTTGCCAATATAGAAACATTAAAATGATTGTCACTCTTCAAATTGAAATATGACCCTTCCCTTTTAATTTTATCCATCCAAGATGTTCCCACAATGAATGCACTAAAATGTATTTACCTTACAAAACCTTAAAACAGAGTAAGATTACACCGCACTGAACCAGACGTAATCATTTCCCAGGCTCTGGAGTTTCCTGTGGTTGACTGTTGTATGGTTGACAGTTATTACATGCCAAGAGTGCATTAATGGAAAAATTGAGCCTCTCAAAGTGATAACCAAGAAGACTTGAAACCTAGTTGAATATTTTAGCAGTTTTAGTCTAGCTGAATTTCTCATATCTAACCACCATTTTGTAATGAGGGCATCTATATCACGACAATATCTAGAATAGAAACTAAATTTTTATAAAGAAACCAACTAAAAATATGCAATACTCTTTAACCTGACATATAGCTATTGGGGAAAACACTACACTGCATAATTCATCAACATTAAGGAAAACAACTGAAGTTATTGATATTAGACTTGAAACCAACACACACAACGACATCTAAAATCTCACTTATACAGTGCTGAGTGCTCTAACTGTAGCGAGCCATAAAATTCAAGTGTGTGATATGACCTGATCAAAAAACAAGATCCTTCCTCGAACTAATTTTTTCCTTTCAGTATTTTCTCTGCGACTCTCGAGAGAAAAAATCTAGCTTGTCATATGACCTGATCAGAAAAACATGATCCTTCCTCAGCTTGAACTAGCTTTTTTCCTTTCAGTAAATTATTCCCTCCCCAAGCCTGAACAAGCCCACAACTTCAGTGCATCTTTCTACACCTGTGTTCACCTGAATCCTTTTCCCTTTCCAACCTTTACTGGATTAACATTTGTCTTTATGAGCTGGCAAAGCTCATGGATCAAATGTAACAACATGCCTCTTAGGCACCCAAGTTCTCACAATGGCTTGGCAGATCCGCACTGACCGGTTATGAATTTGTTATCGTCATGGTATAGAGACTTACAAATTCACTCATAGTAGAGCAAACTTCAGAATGGGAAAACTAAATAGTGAACGACAGGAAAAGAAAACCAAAACTAGCGATGCTTGCATTATGAAAATATGGTAAAATCTAACAAACTGAGTCAAGCATTAAACCTAAACATGGACCAACTTTGTTGTCAATAGCTTACTTCATTTACAAACAACTATGCCAGATATGACTTTGTAAAGGAGATTGAAACCACTTAAAGTTAGAACATGTTATTTGCAGCAAAACTAGGTTTTGAGGTTTCTTTAGCTTAAACTGACAATAACTCTTGCCATATAACTGGCAATAACGCTAGCCATATCTGTAGAAGGAATATTATAAGCATAATTTACCACTAATACAAAAGAACATTATCAAAGGAATAGTCATGAGAATGCAGGTTGCACAAAGGATATTTACATGTACAGGGATTTTCTAAAAGTTTAAACACCAGCACAAGGAAAGAAAATCAAGGGAAAGGCTTGCCGCTTCATCAAGAGCACTGACCCTAAGATTTGCCTAACAGAAACAGAAAAAAATGCAGCAGACCAGAATTTTCCTGCTATGAAATGACAGAAATATTGCAGACTGGACACTTGTTTTTCTGAAGCAACCACTGCTTGATGCAGGCCTCGTGATAACTGTGACTGCACTTTAAACTTCCCAGCTCATCTCTTTCTTCATACTCTTCCTGTATAAACAATTCATACCATCATTTTCATACTCTCAGAAGCAAAGGTTTCCAAATATTTTTGAATCTGAAGAGGGAGAAAACTTCACACTTTAAAACTACCAACTAAACCTATAAATCTACAAAAAAATTTTAAAGTCCAAGCCTGCTTCATTCTTTGATAATCTCCCCACACAGGTTATAAATACCTGGCAAATGCTGCATTTGACTTCAATATCCATACTCTGAGAAGCATGCTCTGTTTTTGAGTACAAGCTTTTCTCTAAACACTTGGAAATAGTCTCCTCACTAAGTCCTGTGCTAACATAGCCAATCTGTTCCTCTAGAGCTAACAATTCCTGAATAAATAAGGGGAGGAAACATGTCATATTTCAGAATGAAACAAATCAATTCCTTCACATTCTGTATCCATTTGTCTATAACACAGTTAACAAATTGTATGGAGAAACCTCATATGACATGTTGTCTATATCGAGTCGCATAGCACTGTGTTGATCATGCAGGCTTATTCCATTTGAGAGAAGAGTTTCCTCCAGCATCAGCACTTGCTGCCAGCCAAAAGGAAATTACATTATCATATTAAAATTTGATTAGAGTGAAAATCTAGACATGCCAAATTTTAATTGTAACAATTACCTCACCTCATATGTTAATACTTCATTCTGCTCAATGCACTGCAAAGCTGATAAAACCTGGAAATATGTGAATCAACTGACAACTCAAATCACAATCTTTCCCATGTATATTTTCTGGTTTTGCAAAAATTCTAGAATATCCAACTCTATCGCAGAGTATAACATCAACCTGATAGTATAACAAGTCCAGTATCCAATGTCCTTGAGCTAGTTCATCCTACATCTTAAATCTTTGACCCCAAAACTTTAAACGCATTATACCTCGAAGGCTTTAAACCTTGAACCCTGCTTAGTAAGAAATCCTAACCCTAAAATACCCTTTAAAGCCCCAAAATCTGTGATGGACATTGGTTAAAATGTCCTCAAGAGATATCCAACCTGCCTACAAGGGTAGTTACGCACACAGATATCCATAAATAGCCCATTGGAAGTGCACATTCCATACTATGACCCAATTACCTTTTGAAAATGATTCTAAGCATTGTAGTATCCTTTAAGAACTGACCTTTTGAAAACGATTGTAAAAAAATGGTGAAACACTTGAGGAGTTTTTGGCATTAGAGATAAACTGCACTTAAGGACTCTTTGATATCTCTTGGAAATACAAGAGAAATGATTCTGAGAAGCATTGCAGTATGCTTTAGGAACTGGTCTTTTGAAAATGATTCTAAGAAAAATGGCAGCACACTTGAGAAAGTTTTGGCATTAGAGATAAACTCCACTGAAGGACTCGAGATATATCTTGGAAAATTAAATTTGTTCTAATGGCTAGGAGGCTGTTGGAAAGGGTTTCTCAGCTTCATGTACATTCAAGGTCCATATATCAATTAGGGGCCTTGGTCAGATCTACGCTTTGACAGTGGCAATTTCCATTCCACTATATCTATATCGCAAGGAGATGCAAGTTTTTTGTGGGCAAGGGATTTGAAGATTATTGGTCGTCTATGAAAGTAATAGACCTCATTGGAATCTACCATATGTGCACTCCATATTGCTGCATGTTGAATTCCTCCCTAGGAAGTCTAATACAATTTCTAAAGCTAAAACAGTCATCAATCATTTCTGTTTGGATTTACAGACTCCATTCTGGCAAGGATTTGTCCATCAAGAATATCTAAGTGAATTTCTCGCTGAAACTTCTTGCCTATAGCTGAATCGAATGTGAATAGCTTTCATATATTTTCCTTTCAAGTATCCAAGAAGAAGCATAACCCTTGCACATGAAAGGTTGGGATGCTGGTTTCAAATTGAAGCTAGGGATGATAAAACAGCATGTCAGTTTGAAACTAGGGCTGATAAAACAGCATGTCACAAGTGGAAAGCTTTTCCTCAAAGTTGAATTAAAAACTTTCCTACAAGTAAACAAGATATCACTCTTTGTGAGGGACTCGGAAGGCATATGTTCATCATCACAACAAGAAAATAGCTTGCATGGAAATCAAAAGGGTGTTCTAAGTTTGCAGAGAAATGGAAGTTGTTCCTCGTGTTATGTAGAAAGAGAGTGCCATGGATGTTTGAAAGCTGGATTAGATACCTGGAATGCCCTGTAGTGAGCAAGTTGGCTGAGCCATGAAAGCAATTGGGTTGAGTTGAGTGAGCTAGAAGCCTATAGCTTGGTTCGTTCACCCTAGTGTCCTCATAGTCTAGCTTCCCTACGCTTGGGGGTGAAATTGTTCATCATCCAGTTGCTTGGACCATCTTTGGATAGATGATAAGTGCTCTATCTTTGTCTATAAATATGCAATTTAATGTCATCTTTTGCAATGGAAATGTGTGTGTTTTGCATTTTTTGAGTGAATGTGATTAATTAAGAATGGAGGCATTGTTATAATGAATTCATGTTATTCCATGCTTGCATATTCCACTGCATTTTATTACTTTGCATCATGCATACATTTGATTGATATTGGACCTCCATGGGAGACCACCTCTGTTGGGATTATGGTGATTTGGTCTCTTGAGGTCCAGACTTTTGATCAGACTTTGCCATGAATGAATGAGGTTTTACTCGTGGAATTATATTGATGGCCCAGCATGTCTCATGGTGTTTGGAAGCAGCTCAAATGGAGAGGGTCATTTTTGTCTCAAATAGCCAGCATTTATTTCACTAGGGACGTGTGGACAATCCAGATCACAGCAGCAAAGGTTTCTCCTCAGTGTAAAAGAAGGTAGCTCTAGGGGCTAAGGAATGAGGATCTTGTTATCCCATCAACCAAAGACAGTGTTCCGTGTGGGAGGACTGGGGCCTGCCACCCACATAAAAGCTCCTAGGAGCTCCGTGCAAGGGTTGTTTATTGGCATGACTAGCACTTATTCTGTTATGTATGGTCTTCAACCTATGTAACATGGACTAGCCAGAATATGAGGACATGACCATCCAAATAGATTTGGTCCATGAGAAATGTGAAGGTACTAGAGAGGGCTTCACACAACTAGAAAAGAAAACCCATGATAATTGTGGCCTATAAAATCAAATGAAAATAATTCAAATCCATGAGGCTCAAAGTCAACAAAAAAGTTGCAAAAAATCAATGGGTTCAATGCAAATTGTGTGAAATCAATAAAGTGTTTACAAAAGAAAAAAAGGGTGCTACCCTCATCCCACCCTCTTGACCCTCACAATGTTTGTTGAGAATTCAAAAACCCTTGTGAAGATTTTCTTAAGTTAAAACTGGCAACTAGTGAAGGGAATTATGTTGTATTGTATTTGACTCAAGGCTGCTTGGAAGCGTGAGCGAGAGCAGGAGCGACAATTTTTTAAAGCTTCTAGGTCATGAGCATTTTCGGGAGCGTTTTTTATATAATATATATTTTGATGCATATATGTCAACAAAAGCACGTAGAATGATGAATTAGTTATAAACAACATAAAAACGTGGATTAAACCATATAACATCAATCATCTAGTAGATATAATCTTCATCAACCACATGTCCACAATATCTCATCTCGATTCTCATCAGCCTTAAAGTTTCAAAGTTTCAAAATTCAATATTTAACATTTGTCATCACTAAAGTTGTACTTGTAACCATTACCAAACTATAATAAAGAATATCAAACATGAAATGAAACATTTCATGAAGCAACGCATTCATAATTCATTACCAATGAGTTATAATTGCCAACTTCAAACTTCAAATTTAAATTGTACTAGAAATTGTAATTGAACTAGTTATAAAAAGTACTAGAAACTAGAAAAGACAAGTAAATCTACTATCTACTAAAATTTCTTCTTTCCACAAGAAACTTCTAATTTCTTTTCTCGTGATCTTTGAACAATGGGAGTCTCCTCCCACATAGTCTAACTCTGCAATGGTCGTGAACCATGTCCAGAACTAGAAGGCACATGACCTCCACGCAATTTTGTAGATGGAGATGGTGGAAAAGTTGGTGCAACTTGAGCCCTACAAGTGGATGGGGGTGGCATTGTTGTTGATGTTGTTGATGTTGTTGTTGTTGCTAAATGATTGTCATCCTCATCATCAAAACTTCTACTTCCAACTTTTCTAAATGCGAGGCTCCATCCTCCAAATTATCCTCCTCCAGGTTGTTGTCCCAACTAATATATGCTCTATCAAATCGAGCCCACTCACAATAAAGTGTCAACAACCTCAAGTTGTAGTGTGCATAACCAATCTTTCTGCCCCGTTTTCATTGGGGTAGTTTCTATTGACATTATGGATGAAGCTATAGGTTCTCCAACACCTCTCTACAAAATAAGTATTAACCACCAGCGAAAGCACTTTAACTACCAATTTCACCAAAGGTACCCCAAAGCCATACATGTTCCACTGTTCAACAGGATCCAATCTATCTCTATCATCGATTGCATCCAAAGTACCAAACATTCTAATTTGCCTGAAGTATTTGCTTAATTCTCCACGCAATCTGCCACTCCTCCCTGTCAGGGACTAGTGTGTCTAATGCTAGCATGTACCCATTTTGTAGCTCTAGATCTGTATGGGGTTTTCTCCTAACCCTACCCCCAGGTGCAGGTTTTGGCGTAAGGACATATGCCAAGGCATGGAGCAGAGCATTAATATTATCCCACTTTTTGACCACATGTTTGTGAATATGATCATACAAGATGACATCTTTCGGTTGAACAATATCTTTGATTTTCCCTAGCATGCTATCCATCTGCTCATACACCTCCCCAATCATCGGCGCATCTATATTTGCAAAACAAATCATGTTATAAATGGGCTTGGTGAACTACAAAACATACTTCACACTTGCCCAAAACTGACCATCAAGAATGGTGTCCTCCACCTCTTGAAAATCTTCCCTATCAGATGTGGTTGCAGCCCTGTCCTTTAATACCTGCCATGATTCACTTGATACCATGCTAGCCAATGCCTCTCTTACCTTCAAAAGGTGCCTGAAGGTGAGGTAATAGCTAGCAAATCTAGTCTTTGCAATCTTCAATAGCTCCAACCTTGAGTGACTACAGAAAAGGCCATGGGCATTGCTATGATTGGTAATAAATCTTATCATGTACTTGCCTCTCTTGTACAATGAACCAATCCATTTGTATTCAAGTTCCTTTATCTTAATAATGTCATGCATCAAAAGGTTCATTGTGTGAACCAAACACCTAGACCAAAATATGTTGGGGTATCTATCCTCAATGATTGCTCTCGTTGCCTTACAATTAGAAGCATTATCAGTAATGATTTGGATGACATTGTATGGCCCAATAGTTTCAATTGTTTGAATTAATGGTTCTGCAATGTTGATGTCGGTCTTGAACTTATCTGAGTAGTCATGAGATGAAAGGAAGATTACACCAGTAGCAGACACACCAAGAACACTTATCAATGGCTTGCCTTTTACATTTGTCCAACCATCAGATACAATGGATATCCCATATTCATTCCAAGCATTTGTGAATTTACCCAAAGCATTTTTTATTTTGTCCTTTTCCCGATCAAGTCCCATGTTCTAGATTTGTCATACTTAGGGCTCTTGTATCCTTTAGGGGCATCATTGATGGCGGTAACCATTTCATGCCAATAAGGTGAGCGAAGAACATTAGATGGTATGCCACATGCAAAGAGAAACCGATAAACTTTTGCATCCACGTCATCCCTACAACCTTGATCAAGGAGTTCTGATATTGTTCTATGCCTTAAAGGGATGTCTGTGCCTGTGGCTATGAATCCACTACCATGGGTGGATGGAGTTCCTGTTCGACCACTGAATGCTCTATGTGTGTTAGTGGCCTCATATTCAGCCTTTGATCTTTTTTATTTGTATTGTGCTTCCTCATCTTCGCTTACATATTTGGCTCTTTGTTGTGTGGCACACTTGCACAGGTTTTAGTTCCTATTGGCTTATTTCCATCCCATGGCATTTTCCCACATACGTGCTTTTTCGCACGAGTATATGAATCTATGTAAGTAGATTGCAATGGGGGCATATAAATTTAGTGGTTCCACCTCCTTTCCCTCCTCCATGCCTTGTAACATATTTCCACAAGGGTCTTTGGTCTATTTTGCTTTTCTTTCCATCATCATCTCCACTCCCATTATCTCCTCCTCTTCCTCTTTGTACACCTCCTCCTCTTCTCCACAGTATCCTAATCCACCACTACCCACTTCTTCATGATCTTCATCACTTCTTATGTTTCCCAACAACACCATCATAGCCAAAAATGGAACCAACAAGATAAGGCTAAGCCCCATCATGTTTGTTGAAGCTTGAGATTCTTGACAACAAAATGAGGGAGGAATGAGAAAGAGTAGAAGAAGAGAACATCTAGTTCGGGATGGATTTCCGGATGGTTGGTCACACCACATTATCTACCCAATCCACAAGTCAGGGCTTACTTCCGACCCCAACAACTACAGGACAATCATGGTTGGGCACACATTCTCCAAGCTATATGCTACAACACTCCACAGGACACTCTCCCATTTCCTTGAGCAGAGACAACTCAAGGCCAAGGGCCAAGCAGGATTCTGCCCAGACCACCAGACGATCGACCACATCCTTACTCTTCGTGCGGTGATCGAGGAGGCTAGGCATCGATCCTCTAAAGTGTACTGCTGCTTTGTAGACTTCCGGAAGGCCTTTGACTCAGTCCCGAGGGAAGATCTTTTCCAGAGACTAAGAGAGATTGGCATTTCCTCGACTCTCCTGACAGCTATCATGCGCCTCTATGAGGCCATCCTTGGCCGTCTCCGCATAGTCAGAGGAATGTCGGATTTCATCCGAAGCACCATTGGAGTCAAGCAAGGATGCCCCCTTTCTCCTACTTTATTCGGGATCTATATCAATGAGCTTGAGTCCTTCCTCCAGGAGCATATCCAAGATACAGATGGGTGTCTTCTTCACCAGGTCCTGATTTCCATCCTCCTCTTTGCAGACGATATTGCCCTTATTGCCTCCTCCCAAGAAGGCCTTCAGAGACAGCTAGATGCTCTCGCAGCTTTTTGTGATAGGAGGCATCTAACTATGAACTTGGGCAAAACCAAAGTGATTATCTTCAATGGAGTCAAGAAAACCTCGAACTTCCACTTCCTATTTAAAGGAGAAGAGATCGAGATTGTCATCACCTATACATATTTGGGAGTTTAGTTTTCAGGGCCTCGCTTCAGCCTATGGCCAGCCCTTCAGCCTCGGATCAACAAAGTGTATGGCTCCCTAGTCCTTCTAGAGAGGCAATGTTTCCGGCACCATTTCCAGGACATCTCGTCCAAAATGAGCATCATGGACACTTTGATTCGCCCCACAGTGCTTTACGGCTCAAAGATTTGGGGTCCCTCTCTCCTAGAGTCAGATTGGGCTTCAGCGGAGCGGGTCCAAACCCTCCTTTTGCACCGTTTCATTAGGTGCAAGCAGACAGTTCCTCAGCACATCATTCTAGCAGAGTTCGGGGCTCAACCTTTCCGCCTAGAGGTGATATTCAGGTTAGTGTCGCTCCTGCACAGGCTCTGAGGCCTGGCAGACGCGAGGAAGGGTCGTGACAGATACCCATATTTAGCATATTGCTCCTCGGAGAACATCACCCGTATGCAGACAGGCCAATCCAAATGTTGGTACACCGGTGTGACAGAGCTTCTGGAGGCTTCAGGAATCCAGATTGACCATCTCCCTCCTTTTCAGTACTCTCTGAATGCTCCAAGCCACCTCCTTCCCAATCAGCAAGAACTGAATAAAATCATTAAGGAGGATATTTACAGATGATACATTCAGGCTACATGGACCAATCCTCCCAATGGGTTACGTCCAAAAATGTTCTATGCGGAGCATTGCCTGGAGATCAGCAATGGGCTCATCATCAGACCCCAATACACGTTCCAGCATTGGATGCATGCCCTTAGAATCCCCCTCGAACAGCTCAGAGTTGAGTCTCACAAACTCCGGGTGGAGACAGATCACCACATCGATAAGGCAGATAGGATTTGCCAGCTCTGTCACTTACAGGAGATAGACACAGAGACACACTTCATCTTCGGATGCCCTGCTTACTACGAGATTCGAGGTCGTTTCCATTGTCTCTTCAAGTCTTCTCAGACTTTGCCCGGCTTCCTCAGATATGTTGATCTGAGATGCCTTACACTTTATCTCCAGGAGGCCTTCAGATTTCGGGCCTATTTTCTTCAACCCCCCACCAGATTGGACACCACGCAGAAGATCACGAACTTCTTTAGGGTGCTACCATCAGCGCGGGGCACCAAAAGAACCATTGACCAACCCACAAACACTGAGACCATATCAGTGCGGTCCCGGGGGGGGCGACCCACCAAACTGCGCCAGCGCTCTAGGATTGGATCCACCCCTAGGAGGTGCCCTAGAACCTCCAGGCGACAGTAGCGACAACCCAGTATGCCCACAGGACAGCAGACTTTGACAAGCTTCTCTCAATTTTCTTCTCTCGACCTCGAATGTTAGGAGTAGGAACTGGATAGGAGACTCCTTCCCCCATTTTTCTTCTTCTCCTTGTCTGCTTCATCTAGTGCTTTGTTTCGAAGCCGAGAGCTTCTAGCTTCTACATTTACATTTGCTTAGATTATAGATGTATTTTCTGCTTTTTAAAAGAAATGTGAAAGGGGATCGTTTGGTCCACCGGCTTGGCATGATGTAATCATTGTAACCGACAGTCCCATTGACCTATTATGGTCATTTGTTGGACATTAATAAAATTATCTTATCTTATCTTATCAACATATAAAAAACACAAATGTTACATGAAAAAAAACAAGAATGGGATTAGACCCTACCTCTTTGGATTTCCAATGGTGGTGGCAGTTTTCAATCTCCCAAGCTCTCATAAATGGTAGCCTTCAATCTCCCAAGCTCTCACAAATGGCAGCCTTCAATCTCCCTTGCAAGCTCCCACAATCTTATCTTCTCAATCCTCTCAAATCTTCTCCTCAAGGCTCAAACCCTCTCAATCTCTCTCACAAACTCATAAAATGATGTTAAGTGGGAGGGGAGGAAGCCTTTTATTCCCCTTGGCCTTCCCATTCCCTCCAAAAATAAAAATAAAAACCCAATCTAGGCCACGCGCGAGCTAAAGTGCCGAGAGCATTTTTATGTTGGAGAGCGCTCTCGGGAGTGACGCTCTCGGAACCTCCAGGGAGCATTCAAGGAGCGCGCTCCTAAAAAACGCTCCCAAACAGGAGCATTCAAGGAGCACGCTCCCTAAGGCACTCCCTGAATGCTCCCATTCTAAGCGCGCTCTAGGAGCGGGTGTGAGGGGGCCCTCCCCTACAACCCTGATTTCACTGTCACAGGCAAGCTTAGAAAGAAATATTGGAATTGCTATGATGATAATTTTGTTGTTGTTGTTATCTGATATAATTGTTCTTGTGCATAATTCTTGTAGTTCAAATTAGGTATTGATAGCTACAATAACATTGTAGAAGTCCTAATAGTCAGTGATCTTCTAAATCCTATAACTTCTAGCTCTGATAACATAATTGAGAAAATTTACAATCATTAAAAAGTTCTTTTAGAGGGGAGGAGAACTAAGGATTCAATTCTTTCATAAACCTTTCTATTTTATTGAAGTAACTAATAGAGCACAAAAGCTTATTGAACACCCTCCCTTAATGGTCAATCTAAAAACAACATAGAAGCTTATTTTGGAATTTTATATATTTTTCAAGACTTGGTGAAAATGTTTGTAATTTGGTCATCTATGGAACATTACTGCAACTCAATAGATCCATCCTTTATAATTTGTCTAATGATATGGCAATATATCTCAACATGCTTTGTATGCTCATGGAAGATTAGATTCTTGGTTAGTGTGATCACTCCTTAATTGTCACAAAGTAGGGGTGTTGGCTTTGTCAACTGCATCTTCATGTTTGAAAGCATCATCTTCAGCCAAACTACCTCACATGCTTCATTCATTACTTCTCAAAAATTTTCTTCTATTAATGAAAGGGCTACTACATGTTGCTTCTTGTTGGCCCATGTGACTACACATTTGCCAAAGTTAAATACATATCTAGAAGTTGGTTTTCTATCATCCACACAACCTACCTAATCTAAATGTATATGCATATAAAACCTAAAGTATATTTTTGTTGAAATTTGGGTAGCTTCAAGATGACTTTCTCCAAGGAAACCCCAAAGGGAAACCCAGCTACCCCAAAGGAAGCCCATCTGCCCCAAAGAGAATTTATATTGGCTAAAAGTGAAAATATTATTTTGGGGCGCTCTTCTTATTATCTAATGTTAAGAAATGTGGTCAATATATTTGATATTATTAAAAAGGAAATTAATGAGGTATCTTACAAGTCGAATCCATTATTGAAGGATCACTTCCACCATCAAATGCCTATATAAGAATATTGTATGGCTCATTAACTCACGCTTTTGTGACTCGCGTCTATTGTTTTCTGAGGTTCAAATATTCTCTTGAGGCTCGTATCTATGCACAATGGTTCGCAATAATTTCTAAGGCTCAGACTTTTGTGGTAACCACTTTTTAGTGGTCCCTAAGGTTGATCTCCACCTTTGTGGCTTTTGCATTTCTCTATGGCTTGGACTTCTGTGTTAACCACTTTTCAGTGGTATCTAAGGTTGATCTACCCCTCTGTGGCTTTCACATTTATGTGGTTTACAGTATTATGAAGCTCTCGCATTATTCACTGTGTGGCTCAATTATGTCATATCTGTGGCTAGGCTTGTATCTCCTGTAGATCGCATTCATCGGTGGCATCACAATGCATCGGCGGCATCACTAATGGCATTGCAATGCATCGGTGGCTTCGCTCGACTCTTACAATGGCATCACATTACTTTGCGCATCGGTGACATCATTATACTATGTTTTGTGGCTCGCTCTTATAATGGTAGTTTGTGGTTACAGTGACTCATTTTCTAAGAATCACGTACTCTATTTAGTGACATCATGGTTCGCACAGTAGAATCATGGTTCGCACAGTAGCATCGTGGTTCATGGCATCGCTAATTACAGTGTCTCGTTTTCTAAAGGATCACATACTCTGGACTATGGTTTGTAACACGCGCAGTGGCATCAACATATACGCACAGTGGCATCATGGTTCGAGATACTCTCTTCAGTGGCATCATGGTTCGTTGCAGTGGTATCATGTTTCAATGCAGTGGCATCATGGTTCTAAATATTCTGTGTCCATCATGTACTCTGGGGTATGGTTCGCATCAATGATGTGTAGTGTGTATATGGCATAAGCTCGCACTATACCCCGTGGACAGTGACCCCTTTTACTTAAAGACTGTCATCTACACTACAGTGAGACAATGGTATATGATTCAGTTATGCTGGACGTAATACATATATGGAAATATCGCCAGTATGATAGATTAACCTTATGTATATACATAACAGTGATTTAGACATATGCAGTGACTTTGTCAACAATGACCTTGATGTTTGACCATAACCCTATATGGCAGTGCACACATGACAATACTCTTGGTATAGTGTCTTATGTGAATTTGATACAAGACAATGATCTATATGTTTGACAGTGACATATTTGTATGGCAGAGATTTTTTTTATGAATGGCATGGAAATGACCTTCATGATAGTGACAACATGATAACGATACAATAAGCAGCCCTGTTGGACTTGTTTTGTTCAATTGACAAACGCAGTTGTGCACTGACATGGGTTGGCCTTAGGAGGCTTCATTTATCTCATTCTTATTGTACTTTGTATCTAAGTTGAACAATTGATGCATATCTAATAGAACTTAGAAGAAGAATCTGGTTGGGTTTCCCCCTTGTGGGGTTTTTCCCTGGTCTCTAACCTAAATCAGGGTGTCCCTATTGTGCATGCTTTTCTTTTGTTGTTGTTTATTGTTCTACTGCATTATTGATGTTATTCTTCTCTCTACATAATTGCTAAGAATGATGAAATGAAGTTATGGGGTGAATGTTACATGTTGAAAAAGTTTGAAAATGCAACTATCTATAGCGAGAACAATCTAGCCCTAAAAATTATCATTTTTCTACTATACAAAATGCCAAAGTCAAGTGTACATATCTTAACACCCTCTTTGTTGCAATCCAATACTCTAGCTTCAACATTACCATGAATTTGGAAATGAAGCTCAAAGCATAACTCAAATCAATCCTCATGGTTGTAAGATATATCAAACTCCCTACGGGCTACCTACAGACTGACTCATTAATTGCCTTTGAGTTGGTCATGGTTGAACGCTTCAATCTTTTCTCCATAGGTGTAGACAATACTTTGCAATCAATCATTCTAAGCTTGTGAAGCAAACTCCGAATATATTCCATTTGTGAGACAAACCGCTACTACCTATTTGCCAAAATTTTACACCTAGATAGTAATGTAGGGGGTCTGAATCAATCGTGTCAAAATCTTTACTCATATTAGATATGATCTAATTAATAGCACTTGCCTCACTACATGTAATTTTAATATCATCTACACAAATGACCAATAGAATGATGCCATTACCAATGCTTTTGACATACAAGTTGGAACATAGAGAACTCCGTTGGAACCCCTCTATATGCCACTTCCTCCAAATCTCCATTGAGGAAGGGCACTATTCATGTCCATCTGATGGACCTTCCACACAAATTGTGTTGCATGACTAGAACTAATAGAATGGTGCTCACCTTACATTGGCAGGCATGTTGTCTACCTTATACTTGTCGAAAGATATAACTATTTTTGGTCTTCATAATTGTACCATTATGTATTTTATGTAAATAGCAAAAGAAGAAAAAAAAAAGAATTTTTTTTAAGCATGGGTTTCAAGCTCAAAAGAATTTTATTATTATTATTATTATTATTATTATTTTATTAGATAAGCATGTTATTCATGCTTCTAGGTTTTGTTGAGTCAAAGAGTCAAAGTCCTATTTGGACCTCTTGAAAAGAAAAAGGAAAAAGGATTTTTATTATGTAATTTTGGGTCAAAAACCCCTCTAGATGCCAAGTCGGCCCTATCTCAATGGACATGTCTGTTCGCACCCCTCTGAACAGTATAAATAGAAGATGATATGATCTCATTTGGACATACATTCTTGGGTGTTTTAGGTCTGAAATTTCGCAGGAAGGGAGATGATATGGAAGGCTGAAGTATGAGAGAAAGGACTTCTCTTGAGCTGGAATATATTTGGAAATTCTACTTTGATACATTTCTTTGTTGTTGGTCTCTTGATGATGATTTTGTTGAGTAGAATGGAAGGTTTGACTTGGCATCTAGGGGTGGTTTCTGTGGTCATGAGTCTTGGATTATCTCAATTTGATCTGATTTTATAAGAAGAGAATTTTTTTGGGTTTTTCCCTAGCTGAGAGCTTATATCTTGTGTTCTTCTTGTTTCTATGATCTTCATGTTTATATTTTGGCAATTGTTTGATGAAAGACGACAAAATAAATGAATAAGAAGATAACCAAATTCACAAGCAATTACTAAAGAGAAGAGAAATCTAATGAAAATTGTAATCCTCTTGATTTCTCAACACTACTTAACCTTATACACCCATTTTTAGCCAATGGGTTTCTTCCCTGGTAGAAGAGCTATTAGATCCCAAGTCTGATTTTTCATCAAACGTCATGTTCAAGTGCCATGGCCCTCTCCCATTCAGGTCTCCCTTTTGCCTCCTAAAACACCTATGGCTCATATACTTCCTAAACAATGGCCATCAAAGCAAAGTTAACTATGTTTGATTTCTATTTGCTCTTCCCTCTCAATGATTTCCCTCAATAATTTCACTCGTTTGAACATCTCCATTAGTGTTGTGCCACCGTTGTGGTCTCTTCTTAGGATCTTCCCCATCAAAGTCATCACTATAATCTAGGTTGCTTATCGTTGCACCAATATCATCAAAATTGGTTCCTAAAAACTTGTCATGCTTATCCTCCCCCCTTCCAAGTGGAGTTGCTCAAAGCTTGATACCTAGATCCTTAGCTACAACGAATTATTACTATGTGATTTTAACCTTTGAATAAGTCAAGAAAAGTCCAACTACCTAATCAACTACAACATCTCTAATGAAGCTCAATTGATTGGTGTCAACATCAACCAATCCGTCAACGTCACAAATGTTATTGTACTCTATGATCATTTCTTGCTCTTAGGGTCTAACTTGGTTCTCTTCTCATCTCGAATCCAAGCATAAGAAAAAGAATCAAAGATCTTAAGATGGTTGACTATGGACTTCCTCCCATACCATGCATCCTCTAGGATTTTTTGCTTCACCACCATCTTGGGAGATCTATTCAGCTAATACACTATTTTGAATATTGTTTGTTGTTACTCAATCTAGCAAGGGTCCTAGGAGGGGTACCTAAGGGACAACTACTAGACCAAATGGAAACAATGGGAGAAAGATCCGTTGTCACCACAGTCAGTGCCCCCTACTCTTAGTCTTTACAAATTTTCAGCGATGGGAGGAGTCCCATTACGAAGGAAATCACTAATGATAATAGGATCAACAATCAAGTGTTGTGTAGTTTCCAATGCCCATTCAAAGGAGAGACTCGAATAGTGGCTCAATTGCTTCACAAAGAAGCTAATAGCTCTCCAAGAAAGGCTTATGAGGAGACCTAGACCTAGGAGGAAGGGTTATTCAATCACAAAGGATACTCCTAGACCCAAAGACTTCCTCAGGAGGCAAGGTCTTTCTTAGGATTTTGTAGGATAACAACCATATAAAGGATTGCAACGACAAGAAAGAGACCTATAGGGAATCCTAGTAAGGCCTAGGGTTAGAAAATGATCCTCAAGGAGATACCTAGGTCACCCAAGGACGAGAAAGATCAACGAATGATTAACTTCCTTTGAGATTTCAAGAGCATATGACCTTTGGAATGTAGAAAACTTATGATCTGCACTCTTAACCTAGTTTACAAGTTTGCATATGTTGTTTAGGCCCAACCCACATGTTTTGTCACACTGATATAAATTTCAGAATGCATTAATTGTAAACATTCAAAGAGTACTTCTACCATTTCTCACTTTTCCTAACAGTTGAAATTAATACAAAATTTAGGCAAGCATTCAAGCATGTGAGACACTAGTTTTTGGTCAAGGTGACCCCGGAAAAACCCCATAGCCTCTTGGGAAAACGGGTCTTCAAAGGAGGATTTTATTGCTTGAGAAAATTAGTTTAAGAACATAAAGTTAAACACAGTACTTATCTCCCTTCAGCTGAAGCATTAAATGCAAATCTGGAAATTTGTGAACACTGATAAATTTCATATTTTACAAATTTTTCATGCCCAAAATTTTCTGCACTTTCCCACAACTCATCTCATCGATTTTTGTGCCCAGAAATATGCCTCAAAATCCATGCTAAAGCAACCTCGATTTCTATTACAAAACAACCTCAATTTTTGTGCTAAAGCAGCCTTGAATTCTGCACTAGAAGTTAATGGAAAACCTTGAAATTCATGCCAGGTGACAGCAAGGACCCTCCTCGAAAATAATTTTGCCTATAGCAGCAAACCCAAAAATTCTGCCTTGAATTTTGAGCCAAGTCAACGCTGGAGCAGACCTTGAAATTCATGCCCAACAGTCTCGAAATTTGTGATAACTGCCTCCTTGATTTTCGTGCTCATCTCCTTGGAATTTGTGCCTCCTATGGCTACCTCCCTCCTAGAAAATTGAACCCTCCTCTTGTTGCAAGTTCTCCTTGAATTTCTACTCATGCTCTCTCAAGTGTGACATTAAGAAATGAGCCCCCCTTTTCTCCTTTTGTCTCTTAGAAAAGACTAAATCCCTAAACCTAGGATCCAATGGATGAGACTTCATCTCCAAATCTCAAGATGTTTGGTTGAGATTAACTCTCTCAATTGACCCCCCTCATACATTGGCCCCATTACTTAAAAGCGTCCTAGTACCTTTTTCAAGTTGTGTACCTTTTTCTATTTTTATCATAAAGTGATTTTTCAACTCACTTTAATATTAGAAAAGTACACTATGTATTTTACACATAAAGTCACTTTATAAAGTACAAATGACTTTAATATTAGAAAAAGTACATGGTACAACACATTTAAGTACCTTTTCCACCCATGACATTAATATAACTCATAAATGTCACCAAGAAAAAAGTCATTAATGTGTCTACTAGGCTAAAAGGGATAAATGCCTAGTAACACCTCTCCTTGGTACTATTTCCAACACTCCCTCTTACCGAGGAAGGTGTTGTTCACCACTCCCATCATGTCTCTGAAGAAAACATGCTTGCCTCTTGGCAAAGACTTGGTGAGAATGTCTGCTACCTGCTCATCAATGGATATATACTCAAGCTTCACTGCTCCTCTCTGAACCCAATCTCTAATGAAGTGGTATTTGATCTCTATATGCTTTGACCGATCGTGAAACACTGGATTCTCAGAGAGTTTAATACAACTCTGATTGTCATAGTAAATCGTAGTTGGTCTCAGCATTTGACCAAATAATCCATGAAGCATCTTGCGAAGCCATAATGCCTCGCACCCTGCCTGACTAGCTGCCATATACTCTGCCTTTGCGTTGCTCAATGCCACTGACTTTTGTTTCCTGTTGAACCATGACACAACTACTGAGCCCAATGAGAAACAACATCCAAAAGTACTCTTTCAGTCACTGACACTACCAGCCCAATCTGAGTCTATGCAACCAATCAATCTGACCCCATCACATCTGACATAGTCCAACCATAATCCACTGTGCCCTGTAAGTACCTCAACATATGTTTTGCAGCCACCCAGTGTACTCTCCTTGGCTCCATCATAAATTGGCTCAATGTGTTGATTGCAAAACAAATATTTGGTCTAGTGTTGACCAGATACATCAATGACCTGATCAACTGACGATACAAAGTGGGATCCATCAACTCAGAGTCAGCATCATGAAGCTTCTTCTGGTTGGTGATCAAAGGAGTAGCCATAGGCCTGCAACCATCCAAACGGAATCTCCTCAAGGTATCTCCTGCATACATGTCCTAGCCCACAACGATGTGCCCATCCTCCTGCCAGACCTCCAACCACAAAATGTAATGCATCAGCCCCATATCAATCATGTCAAACTCTGAAGCAAGATATCTCTTGCAATGTTGGATGAGACTGTACTCCCCTATAATAAACAAGTCATCCACATACAATACCAGAATGAGTGGATCGTCACCTACTACTAGGATAGAGTATAGGTTTGGATTTGCATCACTCTTCTGGAAACCCATCTGCTGCAAGTAGGCATCTATCCTCTGGTACCTTGCCCTTAGTGCCTACTTTAGTCCATACAAGGCTTTCTTCATCCTACATACATGAGAACCCCTCCCATGCAACTCAAAGCCCTCGGGCTGCTCAATGTACACCTCCTCCTGTATAACACCATTGAGAAAGGTAGTCTTCACATCCATCTGGTGAATCCTCCAACCCATCTCAGCTATTATAGATATCACTGCTCTAATGGAAGTATAACGAGCAACCGGTGCAAAGGTCTCCTCATAGTCAACTCCCTCTACCTGTGAGAACCCCTACGCCACAAATCGAGCTTTGAACTTCTCAACGCTACCATCTGTAGCATGTTTGACCTTGTAGAGCCACCTGGAAGTCACAACTGACTTCCCATCAGGTCGTGGCACTACCTCCCAGACATCATTCTTCATGATAGAGGCATACTCCTCCACCATGGCATCCCTCCAGATCTGTTGTCTAGCGGCCTCCTCAAAACTAGTTGGCTTTGTCTCCACAACATCTACCACAAAGCCACCCAACCTCTCTGGCGGTCTACTCTCCCTCACTGACCACTTGGGTCTCCCCACTGCCTCTTGAGCCTCCTTCAGGGTCTCCCGAAGCCATCTTGGCTTCCTCTTCCCTACAATAGTCTCTTGTGGTGGTATGGGAAAATCCTCAACTGGTGCCTCTCCTCCCGGCGATCAGAACTCTAAGATACTATGACTGATGAACTTGCACCAGGTGAGCCGGTACCAGGCGAAATTGTACCCTGTGAACATGTCACCCCTGAAGAAGGTGAACCTCCTGATCCTGATGTACCACCTGATGCACCTGAAACCTGTGGTGTGGCCCCCTATTGAGGAGCCTGCTGCTCTACCTGATCAACCTCCCAAGACCTCCTCAAAGCCCTCTCCTCCTCAAATGTCACATCCCTCCTCAAGACTATCTTCCTCTGTGCAGGAAGATATATATGGTAGGCTTTGTTGGTCTCACTGTAACCCATTAGGAATCTCGACATCAATTCTTCAAACCCTGGAATTCGATCATTGTTGAGTATAGTGGTTCTAAATACATACCACTCAGGTGAGAGTCCTCCAAGGGTGGTGAGAGTAAGTTCTCTGTCAGGAATGACTTCTCCAATCGAAAGTAGATAATTCTTGATCTCGATGATCCTTAAGAAGTAGGGTGAGAGTCCTCCAAGGGTGGTGAGAGTAAGTTCTCTGTCAGGAATGACTTCTCCAATCGAAAGTAGATAATTCTTGATCTCAATGATCCTTAAGAAGTAGGATTGAATATACTCGTCCTTGCCCTTCTTAATATCTTTCAACTTATTCTTGAGAAATAGAATTTGATTATCATTACTAACCTTGAACATGTTGATCAACCTGTCATAGATCTCCTTAGAGGTCTTCAATTCGGAGAAGTAGGCCACCAGACGCTTGTTAATGGAATCCCTAATAATATTCTTTGCTTTGACTTCAGCCCTATTGTACTTGGTCTTCGCAGCAGTCGGTGCATTTGAAGGAGGCTCAAGGATTTTACCCTGCACATAATCCATCACTTCTTGTTCTTCTAAGGTCAAATCAAGAAACATCTTCCATCCATGATAGTCAGATTTATCATGGAGCTTGTCTTCAACCGGGAAGTGGAATGAGGAACCCATTGAGCCTTTTGTCCTTGTCCAATTGTCTCTTTCACTCTTACTTGGGCTTTGTCTTCACCTCAGCTCTAATAATATGCTAATTTTAGGCAAAATGGTATGTTCTATGCTTTAGAGCAATTTTACTTCAATTTCTTTAATAGCCCAGTATCAATATTCAGATTAGCAATCACATGAACATGATATTAAAATGCAAATAGAACATAAATATAAACAGTAGAAGACAAGCCAAGAAAAGAGGACACAAGATGTGGCACCAGCCAAGGACAAACCCCAATGTGGGGAACCCTTGATCAAATCTTCTTATAGTCTTCAATAGTTCAACAGAGATAGTACAATTTACAAATCTGATATTTTGTAAATTTACAATTTACAATGCAACCCCTCCCATTGCAAATATAAGATGGTGGAGGGAACATGAGAGAATCCTCTAGGTGAGACATATTCACTTGATATAGACAGTAAAATGTCTATCTTCAACAACTTGTCTAATTTGAACAAGTTCTATTATGTTTATGCTTTTTCCAAAATTAGAAGACTTTGATTTTCTTATATTATCACAAAGTGATTTTTAATATTTATAAAAACAATTTTGGTATATTTGGAAAGTGCTTTAGCACATTTTTGTAGGAATAGTAGCCTAGCAGATGAGTCTAGAATAGGAGGGTGCACATCTCAATAAGGCTTGCATGCCTTTAAGGCTTTCCTACTCTCACATGATTTTCCACCTATGTTGCACAGGTTCGCAAACCCGAGGGTGGGGTTCTCAAACCCGTCCCAAGTTCTCGTCCCCAAGTATCGGGTCCGTGTACGAGTTCTTCTAAAACGCACCCAAAAGAATCGGGTTCTCCGAGTAAGCATCGGGTTCTTCGCAACCAAAATTTGGGTTCTTTTGTCTAATTGGGTGCACGAAACCCCAACAACAAGTGCGTGGAACCCCAAAATCAGGAACGTTAGGGTCAATTTTTTTACTGATTTTGTTATAATTCTTTTCAAGCTCGGCCTTTTTACTTCTCTTTCTGCAGTTTCAACCTAGAGATGGCCACTGTAGATTCATTGTGTAGGCTGAATGTCATTACTATTGTAGCTATGTTAAGGTCATTACTATTGTAGCTATGTAGTTGGAGAGCATGCTAACTGAAGATCTAAGTGATGTTGATGACATGGCTTGAGGAAGCCATTGTTCACTATTTTGAAATTTCCTAGTTCATGTTTGGAGATGCCTTAAGGCAAATTTTGAATGTAGTATGACAATGGACATATATCATGATTCTTATTAATATGTAAACTCCAATTTGCACTTGATATCAAACTAGAAATTTTGAAATTTCAATGTGAATGTTGAATGTTCAATGATGTGCATGTTTAAATCTTTAAAGTTTAAATCATAAATATTTTATTTTTCTTGTTTAAAGTTGGAAAATATACAAATTCATATATATTATAATTTATAATATATATATATATATATATATATATATATATATCCCCAATGAACCAACACACTCTGTTTCAAAAAGTGACATACTCGTCCCCAAACCCATGTTTCCTGGCAACATAGTTTTCCACACAAGCTAGGTGCTAGGGGAGATTTAGTCCAACTTCATTCTAACCCACGACCCTTTGCTTCAATTATAAAAGATGACATGGGAGTGAAGTTTAAACTTTAGTATTCACTTTTTGTTAACCTCAAACCATGAAGCAATTTTCAGAGTTGACTGTAGCAAATTTGATTTTCTGATTTAATGGTAAGGAAATAGCAAGGTGGACATTAATGTTTGTCCTTTTTCAATGTGATGAGTTTCAAACTTGAAGCATAGATCAGATTTCATTTTTGATAGTAGTTTAAAGTTATCTAGTTGTTAGCGTAGTAGAATCTGTATAGTAAACTATTACCATGAGTTGAAAATTTTAACATGGTATCAAAGAACGCTTTCAGAGATTTTCCAGATCCATGTATGGAGCAAGATGTTGCTTGCAAGAGGGAGTTGTCAAACGATCTCAATGGGTGTGATGACCTTGCTTCAATGATTGAAGCAAACTGAGACCTTTGATTGATTGTTGGGTGTAATGTCCGAGTTGCTCTAGTGATTAGTGTTGATCCACACCTATGATAGGTTGCTGACCTGACTTTTTTTCACACTGATTTGTTTGGTATGTTTTGTTCGAAAAGTTGCAGGAATGACTACTCGGTCTCTATCACATGTTGGAGGATGTTTCCAATTTTGTACAATGGAAGTTCAAGCTGCAGAATATATTGAAGAATATTGATCTTTGGAGTTTTATGGAAGAAAAGCTGACCACCCCTATCAATCCTGCACAACTGGCCGAGCACAACAAGAAGGCAGCCAAGGCAAAGAGAACACCATTGATTCAGTGAAGGACAATTTGATCCCTAGCAAAGAAGAAATTAACAAAGGACATGTTTAATGCTTTAGTCACTATGTACTAAAGTGTGAAGGTTAACCAAAAGATGTTATTGAAGAACAAGCTCAATAGAAATCACTTGACTATCACAAATACAGTGGCCCACTACCTAATGAAGATCATTGAGCTTCGAGATCAATGCACAGTTATTGAGGTCAAGGTGGAGGATGAGAAGTTGGTGCCCATAGCACCAAATGGGTTCCATTCATCCAAGGACATGTTTATTCTTGGTATCTATTCTTGAGAGAAGCTTCCTACCTTTCAAAGGCTTTGGAGGATTTCATCCAAGAGAAGAACAAACTAGAGTCCATTCACCCAGAATGAAACAAATCAAGAACTTCGCCCTCATCAGAAATATATGAGGCATGAAAGGAAGAACTAGGGAGGGTCAGAACTCAGAAGGACAAGGATGAAGAATCATATTCTTCAGACTAGGGTAAGAAACACTTGAGTTATGTGAAGTTTTTCAAGTGCCCAAAGTGAGTCACTATGCATCTCAATGTGCCAAGAGGAAGAAAGCCACATAGTAGCAAAGGCAATTCGTGAGAAGAGTAGAAGCTGTCGCCAAAGCGCATGAGTTAGCTTCCAAACTTAACACAGGTTTCTCATGGTATCATGTATTCGTACAATTTCTGATGTAGGGTGGTATGTGAATAGTGGACAATATAGACACATGACCTTCAACGAGAAAGCATTTTAACGGACTTCAAGAATAGGCAGACAGCATACAAGTGGAGTTGTGCAGTGATGCAACTTGTTTAGTTATTGAATTGTGATCTCATAGATAACAATTCATAATAATATTACATGTGGGTCAATGGGTATAACATCTCTAACTCAAGCGGTTGAGGGATGGAGTGTTATCCTTCCCATCCAGGTTATATTCTTGTACGTGACATGTTAAGCTCAAAATGAGTATATTGTTGTAACAACTTTGAGCCCTATTGTTGACTGAGCCTTGTGCCATGAAGAATCTAGTGTTTACCCTAGGTATCATCCTTGGAATGAGGGGAAGTGCCTGAGGGTTTTCCTCCAAATATGTTACCTAGAAAAAATAATATTACATGTTTATTATGATATAACAAGGAACACATCAATCAATGGCGAGATACAAATACAAAGTTGTAACAAAGATGTTACCATCAAATTTCTCTAGCATATCTGTTCACAAATTCAAAGCATTTTGAGGATGGATTGCTAGGCATAATTGACACATTACTCTTCCAATGCATTTTAAATACAACAGTTCCAGTTATCCACTTAATATATAGCATAGTTTTTCCTAACAATATTTTTGCCTCCTACATCTTTTTGGAAAACCTAGCCTAAAAAAATTCTTTCACTTAACAAACTCAATCCAAGAAAATATTTACAACTAAAATTTCAGATCCATCAATCTGCCACTCTTTTCCCACGGTCTGCATAAGAGTCTATGACAGCCAAAAAGCCATAATTGTTGTTCCAGCTTAAGACAAGATAGATTTTTGACAATAGAACTTGAACAGCTTTCATACAAACTTCCACAATTGTACTGAAATTTTTACCTTCTTGAATCTATGGATTTATAAACATCTGTCTTTTGCGGAAAGAAGACAAGATATTGATCAATGTGCTACCTTACTTATCCGTCCAAATATCAAATATGAGAATTGAATAATTCACCAAAATTCCCAATTGCAATTAGAAAATCTTGGTAAGACATGTTTGCTTAAACAATATGCTCTGTCCAGTAAAAGAACAAGCTATAGCTCTACATGATTATCTCTTTCCAATTTCCAAATGCCCTTCAAGGATTCTTGAAACTAGGAGTATGACTAAAGACACAGAAATGGGAAAACTTCAGAAAACAAAGAAGATGTATCTCTGGAACTCATTCTTACACACAATTGTTGCCAAATATCACCTTAAGGAGAGGAGGCGGAAGGGGCACTAAACCTCCTAACTTTGTAACGATAAAATATACGTGTAGCCTAACTCTTCTTGTTAAGGTGCCCCAAAAGGGTAGTCACAGAAAGTACACTTGTTTTCCTCCTTGGACACATTGATGGCTTAACATAACTTCATTTTCTTACCTTTGATTTAACCACTTGTGAGCAAACAAAAAGATAAGATTTGCTGTTTCAGTATGTTCTCATTGCTGCCAATCGTCAAGGTAACATGAACTTTAGATGCAAAAATGATTCACACAAACCCCCAAATGCACTGTTGTCTTGCTGCAAACTGAAGCTAAGAAGACAGCCTTACAATTGCTTCGTATCATGAAGTATGTTTATCAAAAGCTTAACAAGGAGTGAATATCAAGTTCAACAAACTAACTAGAAGAACAAGATGAAGTATCGCTGGAGGACTGAGTAAAGCACAAACAAGAAGTGAATCAACAAACTAATTGTCAAAAAGAACAAAATATGAAAATCCCATGTCCAGATGAATACCTGTGAAAATTTAAGATGAAAACGTAAGCCTGCCACATAAACTAAACAGTGACTAAATGTATACATACCAAACAACAGTACGTACTTTACAGTTGTACTGATCCACAATAATAGCCAGTATTGGAAGAGAAATACATTGTGATCTTTCCAGGAATAAAACCTAGGGTTCCAATAAGATGCATGCAATGACAGTGAATCATGCAGAAATCATAACCACCTAAAATCTAGAAATGCTAAAAGTGACCAGATGACTCACAGCTGAAACTAGAGTATGCAAAATATCTGAGTAGATAAAAAAAACACAGAAAGAAAAGCATCAATTTCTTAAGAGATATAGATAATAGACAAACTACATTTGTAGGTCAAAACACAGGTGCACATGGACACTTGGAGTTTGAATGGATACTGCACAAAAAACGAGGGAGGAAGAAGGATAAACAGACAGTACCTCCACAAATCCAGCCATTGCGAGCCCAGGCTGATTCTCATTAATAGCTGACCGGCGCCGGAATGACCTTTGTCTGATACCTTCAGAATTTGGTCTCATATATCTTTCTGGAGGACCTCTCACTGATGTAGACCTGTCAAACATTGAGCTGTCAAAGAAGTTCAAAGGATTGACATTATGTGCCGATGCAAGAGATGGTAGAGGATGTGTTTCCTGAGGGGTGGGCCTTGTTAATGGTAAGGATATAGAATCAGTTGACAATGTCTCTTCCCTGCTGTAACGTATTTCAGAAGGGAGTGGAGGTGGTCTTAAGGATGGCAAACTAGAAACTATAGATGTGTTATTGTTCATTTCATCCCCTATTAAAAGATTATACAAACTAGCTGATTCCATACTTCTGCTGATTCTATTCTCCATCTCCAATGAACCAACTAACCTTCTGCTTGGCATTTCGCTTGATATGTTTCTTTCAATTCTCCTAATATACCTGTTCGTTGTAATTTGTCCTGAAGAGTTGGCTGCCCCAAATGAAGTATCAGTTCTTCTTTGCAAAGGCCCAATAGAATTTCTCCCTCTCAAAGATGGAGAATTTAAACCCCTGTGTCTACTGAGAGGCATTGAAATCCGATTGCTTACATGTAAAACAGTGTCATTACTATGGTTTGGAAGTTCTAATTCCAAATCAGTTTCTTCTCCAATTAGTTCAACAGAACAACCTGCAGCAGATTCCATTGCAGTAATTGGCCTTCTGAAAGATTGAGGAGGCAAACCTCTATCTACTGAGTTCCAATGAGTTGGAGGTAACGCAGGTCCATTGTGCATGTTCCTCTGGGGTATAGCTGCAATTGTATTGTTAGCAAGTGATTCTTCAGAAAACCTTGGCACTCTACGTGACTCTTGTCCATAAATAGTACTCCTGGTCTGATTGGGCATACCATTCCATGGATTCTCCAATGCATGGCCAATATATGAAGAAAAACTAGATTGTGTTGAATCAGACACTAATGTATGCCTCAAACTGCTCGTATTTTGCCTTTCAGTGCGTGTACTAGCTTCTACCGACGACCGACCATTATAAACGTTTATTGATCCATAACCTTTAGACAAATCTTGAGAACAATTTTGGCTAGCGAATTGGTTCGCAGTTTGTGATATGGAGCTCTTACATTTAAATCCTGGAGACCTGGAAACATTTACCACCTCCCCCTGACCCGCAGGAGATTTGTCAATGTGGTCATCCACTTTCCTATTCAAACTTACCTGCTCCTGAGTCACCTGATTTACACTAGAAAGAAATAAAGAATCACTGTTAGAAGCTCCAACTGGTTCAATCAGATCTTCAGCCATTCTATCAACAGCAACAGGGGAGATGTTGTCAAAGCTGGTCTCAACACCTCTACCTCTAGTTCCTTTATCGATAAGTTGCCTATCTGACTCATTGATAAGCATAGTTGCCATTGGATATAAGGAAGATCCTACTCCAAAATGACTGAATTCCTCATGTTCTATGCCAGTCCGAACAGAATGCTTCCCATTCTTTTGCAATAAATCTGACAATCTGATCCTTTCACTGATTTCATCCAAGCTACTCCCATTATGCTCCCCATTCAAAACTATTCCCGAAAGTGCCTCAGGATCCGGCTTTTCATCACTTGAATTAATACTAAAAAGCTGATTGCTTTGGGAAAGACTTGCTGTTTCTCGAAGAAAAACAAAATTCATCTGTCTTTCTGAAGCTGTCAAGTTGGATGTTTCTGACAGGCCCAGACGATGGCTGCTGCCTGGTCTATAGGCAACTCCTCTTTGGCATGTTGGACTACTCGGTCGCAACTGAGCCAAACCAGCAGAAGAGTTTTGTGCTGAGCTCCATTGCCCTAAAGTAACAGAATTTTGCTGCATCCGGCATGTCCTCCTTGAGGTTAATGAGCTAGAAGAACCTAATTTAGGGGATATTGGAGCTGATTTTTGCAATATTGACTTGCTGCTGGAGGGATGCACACTAGCCCTGGAGGATTCTCCCTGCTCTCGATATTCAATAGAATCATTCCTAGAAGTAGTCACACTCGTACCACCTGTCCCAACAAACGACAGACTCCTTGGATGATGATTTGGATCTCCTGAAAGAAGACAAAATCCCCTGCTACTAATACCTATAAGAGGTGCAGCCCTTTGATTGGGTTGGTCGTCCATGTGAATCAGATGCTTGCAACAAGATGTTGATAAAATGAAAAAGGAAAGAAAAATATCAGGACTATAAACGTCTATGCTCCTGAACTATGTGCTCCTCTCCCTCGAACCTCTGAATCTCTAGAACCACCATTGTTCTCCTACACACAAAGTAATTGCTGTCAGGTACTGTTAACAAAACGACGTAACCAAATCCACAAGAATTTGAAGATTACTCACTAATATCAGATGATTATCTAAATTGTGTACAGCCAAACTGAAAGCATGGAGTTATCATAATCAGGAAGGTTTAGATAGAAAGATAAGAAAAAGATAGTCAGATGCCTGTGATTGTCTTGTAATTTGCTTTATCGAGATCAAACCATTCAAAAGGAAAATAATACCATGACTTGTGGAATATGTATAAAAAATCCTGTCAAAGAAAAATGCTGACGGCAAACTAATAAATAGTAACCAAATCCAATGTAAAATTTGTTATCTAGCTGTCAATTGGATGTAGCTCAGGTGGTTGGGAGAAATGTTGTTATCCTCCCCACCCAGATTCACTTCCCGCATGTGACATGTTTAAGCTCATAATGAGTATGTGCTTGCAATGGCTTTAAGCCTGTTGTCTGAGAGTCCCTCAAGGACCGAAACATGTATATTCCTCATATGGAATTTAAAGATATTTTTTGAGGGAACCCCAAAAAAAAATTGTTATCTAGAAATAATGAATAGAAAACCACCAATTTTTCATTCTTGAAGACGTTTACTCCAAAAGAAAATTAAATGTTATAAATATTTAACAACACCCCAATTATGTGATAATTAATTAAAACGCATCCCTAGAACATTAACTCAGAGAATTACCTCGGATTCCACTGATCATATTCTATCATGAACTAGAATAAACAAACCCTAAACAGATATAATATGATTGTAGCACACCACTTAGCAAGTTGAAGTATCTTGGAAGTTTGCCTAAGTGTGCCCAGGGTTCAAGTTTTCAAAGGGATATAAATCAAAAAGATAATTTACAGAAAGTAGTAGTCCTATGACAATTTCCAGCATTGCATCAGAAGCAAATATCTTTAAGTTATTCTCTTTATTTGCCGTTATTATAACAGTTTTGTTCTGTCATTTCTACTGATGTCTTTGTGCGCAAACCCTCAATTTTTTCCATTTTTCACAAGTGTAAGAATGATTGTCCCTTTGATTTAATGTCTTCTTCTCCTTGATCGTCCATCCTTCCACTTGTAATCAGGATAATACCTAATTTTATTCATATTAAGATGAAGTTTTGCCCTAACTTCTAAACCAGCTAGCGAGACATGAAAGAGCTCATATTTTGCATAATATGTTGATAAATATTGACTTTGTCTCATCATTCTTTTTACTTTTCCATAATCATTTCTCCTACATCCTTGTCAGACTTTTGTATATCTTGTTAGAACTTGACCACACTCACGGGCACAAACATCTTAAGAACAACACGAAATAGATGTCAAACAAGAACACTATGTGCATAGTGGAGAAAACCCCAAAGGGAAAAACTCCACTGTGAAATAACCAGTATAGATCCATCTTAACTCCGGATCTACCAAGCGCCAAGAGATATCAAATCTCAAGATGCAAACCTCGTTTTGAGCGCAAAACTTGAGGAAAAGTTTGCACCTCAAGAGATTTGATTCCTCTAGGTGATTGGTAGACCCAGTTTTAAGATGTATCGACGCTGGTTCTTAATAATATTATTTATATTTATGTAAATTTCACATCTCAATATATAGAAATATTCTTAATTTTAATTTTATTAAAACCCTGATAATACATATAGTTACATATATATGCAACATTTTTCTTTGGCATATTCTATAATTTAATTTTAATGTGATATACATAGCAATGATAATATATATATATATATATATAACTTCGAAAAAAAATTATTGTAAATATTGAATTTTATATGTTTGTTTATTAAATTTAAATATGTTCTGAAATATGATAGTTACAAATATGAATAGCCCTAAGGGTTAGTTCAAGTGGTCTAGAGCGAAACATGAAGTTCTTTAAAATTGATGCTAGTTGTTATCAATCAATTCAACTCTCTTCGATTCCCTTGGGGCGAGGCCCCGTAATAAGGGCCGACGGTTTACCCCCTTTACCATCCACGAAATGTGAGGAAGTACTTTGGGGTTTCCTATGCTTTCATTCCAAGTAAACAAAGAACACAAACACTGGTGGGACTACTTGCAAATCGATTCCAAACACCAAAACTCCAAAGAAAAAGAAAAGAAAAAAAGTTACGAATATGAATCGTTATTTTATTTATATAGTCAAATGGAGGTATATATATATATATATATATACATAGAAATAATTTTATTTTTAATTATACATTTATTAATTAAATTTCTTAAGTTTTTTTATGTTTATTAATTATATGTTTTGATATATCATGGATATGAATATGAATTATTATTGTTTACATTTAATTTAATATGATATGTATTAAATTTCCGCAAAACTCTACAACTACTTAGATGAATAACTGAAAACTGAAATCTAGTTTACTTTCACCAAGATACAGAGTTTCTTAACAATTCATAAGCAACGAAATAAAAACACAAAGATAAAACACATCACACAAATATTGACACACTTGCTTTCTCTGGAAACCCAACAGGGAAAACCTACTTGCTTGATATGGTATTTTACTGATTGTCTTGGAGTAAGTGAATTTATTACAAAGCAAATTGTCTCACTTGAGAAAGTGTTCAGCTTTACTCACAAATCTCAGCTGATATGGTTGATCTCGATTGGCCTAGATCAATGCTTGATCTTTGCCCTCTAGCTTGCAACCAATCCTCTGTTGCCTCCTTGACTCACTCTGCAAACCCTGTTGTCTTGCTTCAATTTTGCTCCTCCTTCATTGCGCACTTGGAAGCTTTATTCTTTGCGCTGATCTCCTATTTCCTAGCGCACTTCAAGCCCTATTTTCTAGCGCACTTCAGCGCCTATTTCTTAGGACCCCGGCTCCTTCCAGCACACAACTAGCTCCTAAATACTTGCGCACTTGTTCCTTCTATTTCTTAGGAAACAAGTTCTTTGCGCTCTCCACAATCAAGACTCTTCTCACAAACTTGTGAGTTGCTTTGTCTCACAACCTTGTGCACAAAACAAAAGAATAATCCTCGTGCCTTCGTCCTTGCTTTATATGCCCAATTCGAACATGTAAGGACGCCCAGTCCAAATTTAGAACTCGAGTTTTGATTGACGACTTAACTGAGAGTTCTTCTCGTCCTTTCTCGAATCAACACTGGAGCTCCTAACTCGTTCTCTCTCTAATCAACATTGGAGACCAACTCGCTCTAACTGAACTATACCTACCACCTTATTCTGTAGTCAAATTAATGAAGACTCCTCTTTAACTAAAGCTTCAACTCTATGCATGTTGACTTCATGATTATTCCAGTAAACTAGAAATAACTCATCATAACTGTAGTCAAACTCATGAGAACAATTCAAGGTCTTCACTGGCTAAGGCACAATCCAAAAGAGCTTGCTCGCTACATTTTCAACAATATGCATATTATGATTTTTCATGTGAAAAAAATGTTGTAATTTTATTAATAAAAACAAAATTACAATATAACAAATTGAATTGAATCAATTTATTATTTTTATTAATTGTAGCATTTTATTACTTTTTTCATTGAGCCAACAATATGTTTTATTATTATTATTATTATTATTATTTGATTTAATGTTTCATTTTAGGGACACTACAACATCTCTCCCATATCGTGTTGATCCGGACCCTTGAGGATCGAGGGTCTAAAGGAAGGAGCTCCACAAGTGTCCTTGTGGGCTTGAAACACAAGCCTAGGGTTTTGTACCCATTGATGTTTGGGCCAAAATCGTGATGAGATTTCGACATGTGATGGATGAGGATGATAGTACTCGTCGAGACGAATCCGATGCATCGAAAATCATCCGATTTCGAGTTGTAGAAATGGAGTTATGATTTTTTTTAAGTTATGTGTGGGCATGGTGGCACAAAGTTTAGGTCGGCCTAGCTATGGAGGCCTAATGACATTTGTCAAGCCCATATGTGTAACCTTTGTGTTTAGTATAAATACAAGGTGAGTGCGATGAATAATAAACATCCAAGTGTGCAACACAAGGACAACATAGAAGTGAGACAGAAGCTCGTTGAGGAGTAACATCTCTGTCTTGGCCGCAGATAACAGGAGCAGGACCAGCAAAGGAGAAAGAGGCTTGTAGTGGCATCTTTCATGACAGTTTGGGAGCAACTTTTATGTTGCAGGTGGGCCGAGGCTGAGGAAGGAACGTGTAGGTCTGTTGTGGCATATTTTATGTATGGGTTCCAATGTTTTATGCAGGCCGTGAGCACACGAAGGAGGTGTGGGTAGGCTGCAGGACTTAAACACCTTGTTGCAAGGTTGTGTGGGTTTGTTTGAGGGTAATAAGTGCCAAGGTCATTAGCGTGGAGGCAAAGGAGCTCATAGAAGGAAGGCCGCATTAGAAGAGGGTTATTCTGGGCTAGTAGAGCGAAAAGAATCCTCCCTAAAGTAGGCCGAAGTGATGACTTTGTTGTATTGATTAGGCCACAACCTATAGTGGTTAGTTTGAGGGACAAACAACCCTAAACAGGGAGTTGTAGGAGCCTTTTCAAATAACGAAGTCAACAACATTGTGAAGGGAAGGAAGTTGCATCAAATAAGGGGAGTTTTGGTTCGATTAGAGGGTTGTAGGCTACAGGAGAAACCCTAACCAGTGATCAAAACTCAATTCATGAATAGCAGTGAAGAGGTATGTGCTTTCTCCATTGGTGACTTGTGTTGGGTCGAGTTTTAGGACCAATTTGGATAGTTGGTGCATTGGAAACTTGATGGAAAGAAAGCACAAATCTTGGAGGACTATTGTAGGAGTTTTGAAGGAGACTACAATAGTGTGCTTGCATCCCTTGGCAAGAAATCAGCAGCAGCATGTTGCAGATGTTCTCTTGATGGTGTCCTAGGAGAGGACTGATTGAAGGAGTCTATTGGCAACCAAGAGGAGGGGTTCCTAGAGTATTGGATGCCCTAACTAGGTGTAGATGCTACAGCGAGGATTGGTCACTCGTGGTCAGTTGGAGGGCAGCGTGAGAGTGGGCCAAGTGTGAACGTGGATTGGGCATTTATAGTTTGCTGGAGGACAGCGTGATAGTGTCCAAGTTGGAGCCCAGTGTGCACCATCTTCATGGACCTAAGTGGTTGCTACAGTGGCAGTTGTTGAGCTCAAGGGTTGACGAACCATCGAAGCAGTTGAGCAACCCTAGACTTGTGTGTGGAGAAGGACTTATACAACAGATGATGGGAAATCCTCCTAGCCCGTGTTCATTGTGGGAGATGGACATCTTGCAGTGATAGGTGGTAGCCCTTCGTGCCCTATGTTGGTCCTCATTGGAGCAGTGCAGCAATGTTGCACAAAGCGCGATCGGGATTTAATCGGCGCCGGGAAAAAAGCGGAAAAAATCGTTAAAAGCGGGAAAAAAGCGGAAAAAAGCGGGAAAAAAGCGTTTGGCACAAAAATATTCATTTTTTTTCATTTTTTTTCAATTTTTTTAATATCTAAACCATCTACAACATAAAATAAATACATTGACACATAAATATGATAAAAAAACTAATATATAAGATGTTTAATATCATTTCTAGCGCTAAAATCACACATAACATTGAATCATGTCCTGAATAGTAAGTCCTGAGTCCCAACTCAGCCTCAAAATATCAACAAAAAATATGATAATGTATCTCATCATGTCATAATGTCATATACAATAAAATGAAAGTCTAATCCTATTGATTTCCTCTGCCCCTCTTGCGAGAAAATGGCACAACTTTCTGTTTCCCTCTAGATGTAGAAGCTGGTGCCTGTGCTGGTGGAAATGGCAGTGGAGTCTGACGTGCTCTAGAAGCTGAAGAACTAGTAGTAGCAGCTACAGGAGGCTGAGGTGGACGGAGACCACGTCCTCTACTGGTGGTAGTGGTAGCCCGGGTAGGCGGTGTCACCTCCTCCTCCTGCTCCTCCTCCTCCACTTGCTCCTCCTCCTGCTCCTGCTCCTGCTCCTCCTGCTCCTCCTCCTCCCCCTCCTCCTCCCCCTCATCCTGCACTAACCAATCATCAGTGGGATCCATGAGAGGCCTCTCGGTCTCAACCCTCCATTCAGCAGTGGTGTCAATCCCATCCAATGAGATGGCTTCCGTATCAGGTGTCTTCTCTAGTTGTCTCACCCACAATCGAAGATTGTAGTAGACATAGACCATGTCATTAAGTCTATGGGACTCCAACCTGTACAAAGTTCATGAAATAATAATTAATAATTAATATTATAAAAAAAATATTGTTTAAAACTTTAATGAATTCAAAAATTTATTTGGAAATTTGCAATATTTTAAATGTTTAAGTGTTAACCTATTGCGCTTCTTGTTGTGTATTTACTATTTTTTCAAATACACTCCAATTGCGCTCACATCCCGAGGAGCTGCATGTTTGGCTGAGGATGCGTACGGCAAGATTTTGCAAAAGGGGTACTCTGCCACCATACATCTTCCACCATGCGTCTACAACAAAATTACAAATAAAATTTTAAATAAACATAAGAAAAAAATGGAATTTGAAGAGACAATGAAATTTGAAACAAAGTTACAAAGTACAAACTAAAAAATACCTGGCATTTTAATCGTCCTATCAATGACAGCCATCTCAAAGCCAAATGTGCCACCTGACAACTTATATTGCTCAATTTGTCTAGAGATCTCCATACGTTCTTCTGGAGATCTCACCATCTTCTGGACACAGGTTAATAATCCTTCCACGACCTCAACATCAAAATTAAACCCACATGCATAAGAAAATGCAGGGTTCAGGAAAAGCCCAGCAGCATGAATGGGACGATGGAGTGTGTTGTTCCATCGCTCATCAATGACTGCCCATAGAAGGAGTTGTCTCTGAAACCCATCATCTCCCTTATCATCATAGTAGGACCGAATGGCTTCTTTGGCCCTGTCCATGGCTTCATACAAATAGCCCATTACGGGCTTCTCACCATCAACCAACCGAAGAACCTTTACCAAAGGTTCAGTAACAGCGCACACCTCCTGCACTCCCGCCCAGAAGTCTTCCTGGTATGAAACTAGTCTGCACACGGCTTCTCCTTCTGGTTTGCGGCTCATTGGCGAAGCACGCCACTCCTCTGAAAGAAACATTCTCTTCAAATCCCACATAGAATTCAAGAGGGATTGAAGAGATATGAAACTCGTCGCAAACCGTGTAATGGCGGGGCGCACCAACTCTTTGTTGTTGGTGCATTTTCTCATCAAGCTAAGCACAGATGTGTGGTTGTAAATAAATTTTGTGATGCTTTTTGATGAGTCAACAACCTCTTTGACAAAGGGAATTTTCCCTATGTCCTCTAACATCAAATCAATACAATGGGCAGCACAAGGTGTCCAAAATAAAGTAGGATGCCTGTCCATAAGCATTCTACCAGCAGCAACATAATTTGCAGCATTGTCCGTTATGACTTGGACAACATTTTCTGCACCCACCTCCAAAATAAACACATCCAGCAAATCACATAAAGTTCTTGCATCTTTGATTTGATGAGTTGCATCAATAGATTTGATAAACATAGTCCCCTTGGGACAACTAACCAAGAAGTTTATAAGGGTTCTCCCCTTTTGGTCAGTCCAACCATCTGACATAACAGTGCATCCTGTTTGTGCCCATGATGCCCTAAAATCCTCCAATCTTTGGGTGCAGTCACGCTTTTCATCTTGAAGAAGCCGGCCTCTGAAATCATGAAGAGAAGGGATTTTGTACCCCGGGCCAACACTGGCAATAACATCAACAGTAGGTTGGAAAAATGGATTATTCCTTATAATGCTGAAAGGAATATCACTCCAGAGGAGAAATTTTGTCATCAACTTGTCAGCTTGTTCTTTTTCAGTTCTTTTTAGCATTGAACCAATAGTTGGTTGTGAACCAGGTGTGGTTCGAGGAACAAAATATGATGATGCAGCTACCGGATTGACTGACGCTGCAGTAGAACCAGTGCCACTTGGCCCACTTCCTTCAGCTGACCTTTTTAGTTGCCTTTTGAGTTCTTCTTTGGCCTCTCTAGTGTGCTCTAATTCTCCCAATGCTCTCATGGCTTTTTGGATAATTTCAGCAGTTGTATTTAGACAGGGCCCCACATCATGTCCAGGGATTTGTGGAAGGTGGAACTTCAACCTGTACACCCCCCCGAATATTTCCTTTCCACACAACTTGCAATACAAGTTTTGTCTATCATTCGGAGTTTTAGGGTCACCATATTCCCAGAAAGGATCCAATTTCCTTGGCATGTTTGTTTTTGAATTTTGAATTTGCAAACCTATGGAAAAAATTAAAAATAAGGATTAGGAAATAGGAATTTAGGATTACATAATACAAATTACAATTTAGCATTTACAAAATTACAAGTTAATTATTTCCAAAATCCCAATTTCTAAACCCAAGTTACCCAACCAAATGCCAATGGCAAATGCCAAAAAACAATGAAAATTCAAAAAAAATAAACAATGTTTAAAAAAAATGAAAAAATAAAAATAAAAAATTGGTTCTCATAGTCATAACAAATTACCCATCCCAAATCAATGAAAAATTACAAAAAATTCTTTAAAAACAATGAAAAACAAAGTTTTTATAGAAGCAAAACAAAAAAAAATTAATCTACATACCTTTTTTATGGACAAATTGGTGATCTTTCTTGGATTTCTCCTAAAACCACTTGGATTCGCTCCCAAATTCGACGGAAACCCTCCAGCTCCTCTCCCTCACCTCTTCTCCTCCTCCGCGCGCAAACAGCAAAATGACATAAAAAAAATCGATTTTCGCCTATTAAAAGCCCGCTGCCCCGTGCCTCTGCGATTTTTTCTGTAAAAATCGCGATTTTTTTGGAAAAAATCGCTATAAAAAAAAGTCCGCGATTTTTTGGTATAAAAATCGCGATTTTCCGATAAAATCGTGATTTTATCGCGATTTTAACAACACTGCAGTGCAGGAAGACCATAGTGGGTTGAAGTCCTTGAGTAGCTGAGGAGCAGCAGTGCACAACTCTTAATCTGCCCAATCTCAGTAGTGCCTCTAGCCCACTGGATGCCAAATGGACTAGTGTCGTCGACGATGATGATTACTTCCTAGTCTTGGAAGTACCTCCCTCGCTAAGAGGGAGTGTTGATTTTTGTAGCTTGGGAGGTACTTCAAGCCTTGAGGATTGAGGGTCTAGAGGAAGCAGCTCCGAAGGTGGCCTTGTGGGCTTGAAACTCAAGCATGTGTTTTTGCACCCATAGATGTTTGGGCCAAAACCGTGATGAGATTTCAACATGTGATGGATGAGGATGATAGTACTCGTCGAGACGAACCGACACCTCGAAAATCATCCCATTCCAAGTTGTAAAAATGGAGTTATGAATTTTTGTAAGTTATGTGTGGGCATGGTGGCACAAAGTTTAGGTCGGCCTAGCTAATAGGAGGCCTAACGACAGTTGTCAAGCCCACATGTGTAACCCTTGTGTTTAGTATAAATACAAGGTGAGTGTGAGGCATAATAGACATCCAAGTGTGTAACACAAGGACAACATAGAAGTGAAATAAAAGCTCGTTGAGGAGGAGGAATATCTTTGTCTTGGTCGTAGATAAAAGGAGCAGGACCAGCGAAGGAGAAAGAGGCCTATAGTGGCATCTTTCATAATTCATGAATGATTGGGAGCAGCTTTTATCTTGCAGGTGGGCCGAGGGTAAGGAAGGAAAGTGCAAGTCTGTTGTGGCATATTTTGTGTATAGGTTCCATCGTTTTATGCAGGTCATGAGCACAGGGACGAGGTGTGGGTAGGCCGCAAGACTTAAACACCTTGTTGCAGGGCTGCGTGGGTTTATTTGAGGGCAATAAGTGCCCAGTTCATTAGCATGGAGGCAGAGAAGCTCATAGAAGGAAGTCCGCATTAGAAGAGGGTTTTTTTGCACTGGTAAAGCGAAGAGAATCCTCCTTGAAGTAGGTCTAAGTGATGACTTTGTTGTACTGATCAAGCCGCAGGCCTGTAGTGGTTAGTTTGAGGAACAAACAACCCTAAACAGGGAGCTCCAAGAGCCTTCTCAAACAGTGAAGTCACCAGCATTGTGAAGGGAAGGAAGTCGCATCAAATAAGGAGAGTTTTGGTTGGATTAGAGGGTTATTGTAGGCTACAAGAGAAGCCCTAGCCAGTGATCAAAAATCAATTCATTAACAGCAGTGAGGAGGTATGTGCTTTCTCCATTGGTGACTTGTGTTGGGTCGAGTTTTAGGACCAGTTTGGATAGTCGGTGTATTGGATACTTGTTGGATAAGGAGCACAGATCTTGGAGGGTTGTTGTAGGAGTTTTGGAGGAGACTACAATAGTGTGCTTACATCCCTTGGCAAGAGATCAGTAGCAGCATGTTGCATATGTTCTCTTGATGGTGTCCGAGAAGAGAATTGATTGATGGAGTTTGTTGGCAGCCAAGAGGAGGGGGGTTCCTAGAGTATTGGATGCCTTAACTAAGTGCAGATGTTACAATGAGGATTGATCACTCGTGGTCTGTTGGAGGGCAGCGTGAGAGTGGGCCAAGTGTGAACATGGATTGAGCATTTATGGTCTACTGGAGGATAGCGTTATAGTGTCCATGTTGGAGCCCGGTGTGCACCATCTTCATGGACCTAGGTAGTTTCTAGAGTGGTAGTTGTTGAGCTCAAGGGTTGACGAACCAGCGAAGCAGTTGACTGGCCCTAGACTTGTGTGTGGAGAAGGACTTCTACAGCAGATGATGGGCAGTCCTCCTAGCTCGTGTTCATTTTGGGAGATGGACATCTTGCAGTGATAGGTGGCAACCCTCTATGCCCTATGTTGGTCTTCATTGGAGCAACGCAGGAAGACCATTGTGGGCTGAAGTCGCTGAGTAGTTGAGGAGCAGCAATGGGCATGTTGACCACTCTGTGTCAACTGCCCTATAGTAGTACACTTTTTTGCAAAGAAATTCCATGTAGTTCAAACACTCGGATCATCCTAGATTCATCAGTCATCAGTCAACAATTTGTCAAAGTTGTAAACCCATTCTGCAAGTTTATAACGTAAATGATCTTAGTAAGACCATAATGTATGTAACAACCTAGGTAAGTCTATTATTTTGATCACGATTTCCATCCTAGGAGGTTTTTCATCTCACTGATTCATCTGTGTTTCTAAACACAATCTGATTGGTAGAGTTTTTCCCTCCAACCTCATCCCAAAGCTAAGGTGGATTTTGTTGTCAAGATCTTAGATGAATCCTAATGTTTTTTTATCTAGTATTTGTAAAAGTGATTTGGAAATAATTTTAGCTAGTTGGCTAAATTATTTTATTACAAGTCACTTGGTCTACCAAAACATATTTGAATCGCAAAATTGGGTAAATAATTGAGGGTCTATAAGGAATGGGTTTTCCCCCTTTAAGGGTTGAAATGTAATTATCTTATGTAAAAAATATTTTATCCATGGTGCTAAAATATTAGAGGGTTGGAAAAAATTATTAATCTCTCATGTGTAATTAATTAAAATTTTCTGGCAAAATAAATTTAAAAATCCTAAGCCAAAAATTTAATTAATTTGAGTCGAAGTTAATAAATTATCCAAAATTAAAAATTAAAAAAATCGTGGGTTCTAGAGAAATTAATTTTTGGAGTTTCCCCACCAAGGGAATATTGAAAATTTCAAGAAATTTTGGACCCTTAACCCTTGGTGGTTAAGTCAAAGTCAATTTTTTTAGAAAATTAGCTAATTAAAAATGAATTAAAAGATAAATTCGAAAATTCCTCAAAAAATAAATATTTTGACAGTGGAGATTAAAAGATAATTAAATCTTTATCAACGGTCAAAATTACTTTGATGGGGATCAAGCCAACTAACCGTTTGGAGAATTTATCTATAAATTAGAGGTCATTTGTCTCACAAAGAATCTGATCTTTGAATCGTGTACTAGCTCTTGAAGCTCTCTTGTAATTTTTCTAGAATAATAATAACGCAAAGTCTTTGGGGTTTTCATTGATGGTGGTGTTTCTCTCCTATTTCTTATGGTAATATTGTTCCTAATGCTCTACTGAAGTATATTTTAGAAGTTGTTGATTTTTAGCCTTTGGGAATAATCTATTGCACAGGTATCTTGCTTAAGTTATTGGATCTAAGATAGCATTTTAATTCAATTAAATTAGCATGTATCTCTGAATTTTTAGGATTATGGTGTTATTTTATATCTTTATTGATCTGAAAAACTTGATCTGAGTGTGCAAAGATCTTTTATATTCAATAAATTGGGCATGAGGGGAAGTCCTCGATTGGACTAGCCCACTCCCAAAGCATAAGATCTGAAGAGCCTTCATGATTGAAATCCCAAAATTTATCTAACGAAATTTCTCCTGCAAGGATTCTTGGCTAATGCCTCATTTAAAATTATTTATCTTTCATATACCGAGTATATGTTATAGCATTATCCAGCACTCATGTAGTTTTGATGCTCTGATATAGCCTTGGGCAGCCCTTTCCCATTCAGAGTTGATCATTTATTTAAACCCCAAAATTTTCAATTCCATGCGCGACTCTACACTTGCAAAAGCGCGTACACACGCAGGTACCATAATACAGAACCCACGTATATGATTTAAAATATGAAAAAATAAAAATATATCCTATTTTTCAGGCGGAGTTTACAGGTTTCACCGAAACCTAACTAAATCAACTGATTTCTGGTGGTATTTATACACCTCATGGGAAGGCCTAATCATAGAAGGAGATAGGATATCGACATTATAGTCCTTTTTGTCCCCAGATCAAGTCTGATTTTCCCTGTGCCTCCTGCACTCCCAGTCATAGGAAACCCTTATTTCCTTGCATAGATGCTCATCCTTCATTATATGGCATCCTGTTGCACATGCTTGAGGTGATCTTTGAGGCTTGAGTTGGACAAATCCAGAGGAAGTTTCCGTTGGTGCCATGGTTGGATCAGGTTGTATATATCCACTACTATTTGTTGATATCAATAAAGAAGCTCTGTCTTGTTCCTGATATGTTATGATCTCATGTTTTTTATGATTCATGTGTAATATATCATGGTTTATATGTTTATGCTTAATGATCTAACATGTTTATTATGCATGCACTTTGAACTACTTGCTATATATATGCTTCTCTGAATTGTGTTGCAGGTTTGATCACTTTGGAGGAAGCAGAGGGTTTGGACCCTACAGGATTGACATCAAACGTAGGACCTACAGGTACTCCTCTCAAACCCAACTTTGGTAGTTTATATAGTTTGCTTGCTTGAATGTATGCTTCTTGTTGATAGTCTACCTTCAATCTGTTGAGGTTGTCAACCCTTACCTTAGGGAAGTTTTTCCCGCCAACAAAACTAGCGACTCCACTGGGGATTACAGTGATGTATTTCCTAGAAGGGTTGTTTTTTCCTTGATCTGGGTTTTTCGTTCTTATTTATTGATTTTTCCAGTATTGTTGACTCATTTGCAGTCTGAGAAATCAGTCTAATCTTCTGGATCAGGTCTATATTTTTTACTTTTCTCTATTTTTTTTCATATACATGCTTTTTCTTGTATATAGAAGCGTACACACTCAATTTTTGCCAAAGAAATCTGCGTATACACTAGTTTCTTCGGAAACAATCACGTGTACACGTGGATCTGTTATTACACAATTGTGTATATTTGGAAAATTTTGATTTTTTTTCAAATGTTGCCTTCAGTCAGGAGTGTAGCCTGGTTTTTCTACTTTCTTAAGATCATTTACAGTCTGGAATGGTCTTGTTTCTTGCTGGTGTCAATTTCTTTGTCTCTTTTTGCAAAAAGATTTTGTCAACCTAGGGTTTGCAATTTTTTTAAGTTTTTGCATTCTAAGTTTGGGTTTCAGACCTTCTTGGTGAAGTGTCTGATTGTTCTATGCTTTTGGAACAGTGAGTTGATTCTCAACTTGCTTATAATCCAATATTTTCACTACTTCGTTTTGCATTCTTGAAGTTGACTCATTTGGTTTCTTTTTTATTATTTGAGAAGGGTCTTTGCAATTTTGGTTTAGTGAAGGATTTTGGTTCTCTGAAATCTTTCTGTCTTTTTGAATCTTTTATGTATCTTTCAGGTCAAGTTGTTCAAGTGTTTTGGTCTCTTATTCACTTTAGTTTGATCATCTTGGTGATTGTTTATGGCTTGTGAAGTTTGGAGTCTTTTCGCTTGATTTTGATCTTGAAGTGATTGATTGCTTTGCCTTCTTGAAACTTTTGTCATAAGTCCTTAAAAAGAAAAAGAGAAAAAACATTTGTTTTTTGCCTTTCTTTTCTTTGGTTTTTGGTTTTTTGGTCTTTTTGGCTTTTCAACAAGTGTGAAAATCTTTGCTTGAGGTTGAAATTTGCTTCGTTTGGGAGATCTTTTCTTGGATATTTGTTTCTCCTTGTTTGTCAAATTTTGGCTTTTGGTCTTTGAAAGAACACATTTGTTTATTTAGAGCATTCCATAGAATCTTGCATTTAGGCATTCAATTATGCATTATCGCAGTTTGCATTTTAGGCATTTTAGTCTCTTTCGATAGATGTTGAATGTGTGTGTGTTTAAAAGAAAAATAAAAGAGTTTTTGCTTTCATAGATTTCTCGTAGAACCTTGTAGAGATCACTTTTCATTGAAGAAAAAGAAGTTGCATTTGCATGTAGCCTAGTTTTCTATTTTTTTTTGTGTTAGAACATCATAAGTTTCACTTCCGCTACCCGTGACCTAAATAACAACCAATAAAATCAAGCGCTTAATCTAAAATGAACTAGATTTTTCTTTTTTGTCATAGATACATCAATTAGTCTAGGGCATTTAGGGCCTTGGAATAGGTGTGTGGAGAGTAAACTCTCCAAGGCCACTCTAAACTGAAACATAGAAGTTGATTAAAGAGTGCAAATCTAGTCTCGTTAAGTTGTCCGAGAAAGCTCTTCTAACACATGAGTTAAGCACGAGGACGAGTGAAGACAAGGAAAGAGAGATACCCCCTCTCCTACTTGTTGGATCTTGCACTCACGATTGTTCTGCCCGGCTTCTGATTACGAATTGGTGACCTTATTTGCCTATCCTAGGGACCACATAGGTGACTACAGGGGGGAATGCCCGTGGTACTTGAGACAGACGTTGCATCACTTTCATAGTACTTTTGGAGGGTGCTCTTGCGAAGCTCAGGTATTTGCATCGGCAAAGGCTATTGTCTAGAGGTCAGTGTAATAGTTTTTTATACCTTTGCTGGTAGGCTTGGGCCGTAATTATCCCAAACTATCTTCGGAAGGTCCTTATCTTCGCTTTCTTGTATTCTGGTATCCGGTCCTAACCACCCGAAGCGAAAATACTTGGAAGTTGCTTGTTTAGTTGTATCTTTAGGACTTTATAGTGGAGTGTTCTTTGCTCTTTGTATTTAGTTGGCTTTAGGTGGACTTGTCTTGTCAATTTTGGACCTTTGATTCTAAGTGACTAACCAACCACTCCACTGGTCTTGAAAGGCTTTTGATCTTTCTTTTGAAATTGTGGAGTTGCCTCCTTAAGGGCAAAGGTTTGATTGTGCATCTCTCTTCCTTGAAAATTCATTTGAACAATCCCGTAAGGGAAGGATCTACGTATAAGTTGGGTATGGCCAATATTCCTGTGGAGGCCAACCAAGGGACCCCTCCAAAAGGGGATCCTTATGCTTTTCCTTTCTTTGGAAACGTTGGTACCCCCTTGATGGGCACTTTGAAGCTTCTCAGATGAACGCTTTATTTCAAGGGCATCAAATGGGTGTTAATTGTTCATCTTCTTTACAAGAGAAATCTAGACTTCCTCTTTCTCCTCCATCTTTTAATAAGAAATCTAAAAAGAAGAAAAAGAGGAAGAATAAGAAGAAGAATAGTTCTCTCCATGAATCATCACCAACCTCTGCAAGTCATGTTGGAGATGAGCCTTCAGCCACTGCATGTCACGTTGGGGGCATAAGAATAGCCACTACAAGTCATGGTAGCAATGGGTCACCTCCCTCTGTGAGTCATATTTCTGTTGACTCACCTGCTTCTGTGAGTAGGACTAGGGACACAAGTCCTATCTCCCTCAGGAAAGAGTCAATAACCTCTGCAAGTCATGTTGGAGACTCTCCACCAACCATCGCTAGTCATGTTGGGGGAATAGATGTTGATCAGAAACCTAGGCGTACAAGATTTAAACCTAAGCTCCCTTGTAAGATATGTAAGGGAGACCATCTTACTCATTTATGACCTGGTATTTCAGTTATACAAAGGTTATGGTTCGAGTCTGAAGGTTCTTCTACTTCTGAATTTGTTCTGGTTTCTCAACAATCTAGTCAGCCATTGGTTGATGAAGTGGTCAAGCCAGTGCAATCTTTGGCCGATTCCACTCCTCTTTTGGGGGGTGAAGTGCTTAACAATAGAGTCTTCTTGATTTCTAGTTCAAAGTCTTCTGGTCTAGGGGGCATGCCGGTCTCTTCGAGTGTACCCCCTCTAAGTTCTAGGAGTGTCTCCTTTGATTGGGATAATCTTGTTGAGCCTCATCTTCCTTCTGCTACACCTTTCCAAATAAGGGTTAGGGTTAATTCCACAAATATCTATCAATGTATGGTGGATGAAGGATCCTCTGCAAATATTATATCCTCCTCGACTTGGAACGCTTTGGGTTCTCCAAAGTTGTTGCCTGCTGATAGTCAGTTGTTAGCTTATGATAGAAGACCTGGTGAATCTATGGGTGTTCTTCCTCAATTGCCTATTAGTGTAGGTGGGAACACTGTCTTAATCGATATGGTGGCAGTTGATAGCCCTTTAGGCTTTAATATGATACTTAGGCGTGATTATGTCTATGCTATGAATGTTTTGGTGTCTTCACTCTTTCGAGTGATGTATTTTCTTCATAACGTAAGTATTGTCACTATTGATCAACTTGCATCTAATAATCAACCTCATAATTTGAATTTAGTTCAGAATACCCCTTGGTATGTTCCAAGTGTTCAAGTAGACTCTGCCCCACCATGGGTAAACTATGTGGCATTGTATCCTCAATGCTCAATTGCTTCTGAAAAGGATCCTTTGAACTATTATTTTCCTTCTCGGGACTTGGTCCCAGCAGTTGATCGTGTGATTTCTCCTATGGGGGCATGGGACCCTTAATTCCCACTTTTGATCTTTTTAGTTCTCATGATTTCTTGGAAGTTGAGTTGCCTTCGCAGGAGGGATTTTTTGAAGCCATGAGTTTTAGCTACCAAAGGAGTCCTTGGCCTAAGTCCCACAAGGGGCTTGTCCTAAAGAACTATTATGCGTAAGCCACAAGGCTATGTGGTTCCCTATACCATATTGTATATATAAGGTACGTATTTTCAAGTTTTGTATTCTATAACACAATCTTTTATCTTAAGTTTATATACAGAATGTATTAACTTCTTGCCTAGTGTTCCTATTTATGTCTACAGAACTTTGAAGACTTCTCCTTTGGGCATTTTTATGGTTGATCCATTCTGACAGGTATTGGTTCTCGAAACTGGCATATAGGTTAGGTTTCCCACCTGCATTGTGCATTTATCAGTTTCCTTTTCCGTTTTGGCCCTAGGATCGACCCCACCAAGATGTGACACGGAACCTTCTCACTGCTTAGAAGTGTCATAACTTGTGTGGTAGGAGCCTACCTTATCATGGGCGCCCTAGATAGTACCTTGTTGTCACTTGGCACCCATGTTAAACATTTGTTCTTAGGCTCGGGAGTCCTCTTTAGTCCCACCATGACTTTGCGATGAAGCCTCATTCCTCTTCTTCTTCGCTATCATTTTGCCTTTATACCCTTGAGGCTCCCATGTGTTAAGTTGTAATGTTGCATTGCATATTGACTACTTGTACCCTTTTGGCCTTAAGCCGGCTTCACTTGGACTCGTGTATAAGCCACTTTTGACCATGACTTTTCTGCAAGTTCAAACCATGCATTCATTAGCCTCTGCGATTTAAAACCTTTTTTCTGTAGAAAGAACATTCCTTTGAGTGTTGATGACTACTATTCGCCATCTTGCATTGAGCATAGGAATGTTCCAGTCCCAGGAACTAGTGCATCTACCTTTAACACTCGTTCTTTCCACTGTATTATATTTTATTCTTTTCAGGCTTTCAACATGAAAAAGACAAAAATTATATATTCTAAAAAAGAGCGGGAATGAGACATTTCCTTCCATATTTGATAGCAGCAAAAGTCAGTTATGTCGCCCTTGAACAAAGCACTCAAAATAAGTCTTTCCTTCGTTGGGATGGGACTTAGTTTGACCTTAGGTGAGCCATAACCTTGTTCTTGAGTCAGTCCTCCTCTGATTGGTTATCTCTTCCAATCATATGGAGAGTTTGTTAATGCCTCCTACATTGCAAACTTATACAAAGTTATTTTATGTTGCCATAGAGTCACATATGAGTCGTGCTTTTGTTCAAGGGAAGTCAACCTGTGTCGGCCATTCTGCGGTGTCTCTTGACTCATTTTCAGTCGGCCATACCCGGTCTGTCAAGTTATCTTCAGTATCACATCAGTTATTTGGTCCTTCGCTTGTGCTAGTTAAGAAGGTCTCCATTGACTTCTTGCTGGCGGGTTTGCTCTTATCGACTCCGACAAATTGCTCTAAGAGTAGGCCTAGAGTCGCACCCTAGCCCTATTTACATCATTGATAGGTGACCTTGTGCTCAGCATCAATCAGTATCATGGATCTTTAACTAAGTGGTTTCCCTTGTGTTTGATGTTAGCTTACATTATCACACATTGGGATTCGTGCAGTGCCTTGGTTTCCATTTGACCCTATTGGTGGATTCTCGGCCTTTGTGTTAGCTCTCATTATTGGTTGGTTCAGAGGGTTTCTAGCGTGCGTTAGCCACATCTTGTGTACGCCGGTAACGTACTCCGGAATGGTTACTTCATCTCTTTTCATCCGACTTCTACCAAATTATTGGCCTACGAGTTACACTCGTGCTGGTTGATGTGGGATGCCTTAATTCCTTCCTTCCAGCAGATCTTTTCCAATCGATTCCAACTCACTGCTATGGGAACAAGATCTAGAGTCCTTTTTTCAATACCTTAGGGTTTGCAGTTATCAGTGGCAAACTCTTTCACTATCGATAGTGAGAATACATCAATGTCTCCTGCTTGATAGATTCTCTCAAGTGTGCAAATTCAACACATTTATTCGCACTTGTTAGATTGTACTAGGGTACCTTGACTGTCATCATCATTATCAGTGAGTTGTCTCGTGTGTATACATCAATGACCGGTAATCAAACAATTTCTCACATGGTCGACTTCAACTCATTTATTCCTACAGTGTAGAAATGTACCATTTGCGGTCGGTGAAGACCTTGGGTTATGTCAGCATCTTGGTTCACTTGTCAACTCCTTCATTTTTCTGCCAGTGTTACCAGCCACCCTTATATGTTGCAGTTCATCACAGCAACATCCTATATGTTGACACCCGAGTTTATGCAGTACCACTATTCCACCTATATGACATGGTACTATTATGAGGATCAATTATGCAACATCAGTGATCACACATTCTTCGAGCATCATTGATCAGATTTTCTTTTATATGTGATATTGAGACATAGCTCCATTGTGTTCCTTTGCGGCTATGATCAGATGATCCACTATGTATTCTTCAGTCTTCTTTGTACACTTATGTATACATGATGGATCCGCTTTGTACTTGATCAGCGTACATGCTTTACTATCTTTTAGCATGGGTATGCCTGCCTCATATATGAGACTTCTTTCTGATTCCTTCTATGGGTATTTAGTGGTCTGGAATCTGATGATCTCCTTTCAGGTCCTCAGATGATCTCTCTTTGTACTTAATACATTTCGGCCATCTTGTACCCCTTCTGACATCATATATTAGGGGGCATCTATTATAGCATCATTCAACACTCCTGTAGTTTTGATGCTCTGATATGGCCTTGGGCAGCCCTTTCCCATCCAGACTTGATCATTTATTAAAAAACAATATTTTCAATTCCATACGCAACTCTACCCTTTCAAAAGCGCATAAACACGCGGGTACCATAATACAAAATCCGCATATATGATTTAAAATATGAAAAAAATAAAAATATATCCTATTTTTTGAGCGGGGTTTACGGGTTTCACCAAAAGCACACTTACAGGAGCCCGTGGCCTAACTGAATCAACTAATTTTTTGTGGTATTTATACACCTCATGGGAAGGCCTAATCATAGAAGGAGATAGGATATCGACATTATAGTCCTTTTTGTCCCCAAATCAAGTTTGATTTTCCTTGTGCCTCCTACACTCCCAATCATAGGAAACCCTTGTTTCCTTGCATAGATGCTCATCCTTCATTATATGGCATCCTTTTGCACATGCTTGAGCGCTGATATTTGAGGCTTGGGTTGGACAGATCCAGAGGAAGGTTTCATTGGTGTCGTGGTCGGATCAAGTTGTATCTAACTATTTGCTTATGTCAATAGAGAAGCTTTGTCTTGTTCCTATTATGTTACAATTTCATGTTTTTTATGATTCATGTGTAATATATCATGGTTTATATGTTTATGCTTGATGACCTAACATGTTTATTATGCATGCACTTTGAACTATTTGCTATATATATGCTTCTCTGAACTTTGTTGCAGGTCTGATCACTTTGGAGAAAGCAGAGAGATTGGACCCTACGAGATCGACATCAAACATGGGACCTACAAGTACTCCTATCAAACCCAACTTTGGTAGTTTATATAGTTTGCTTGCTTGAATGTATGCTTCTTGTTGATAGACTGTCTTCGATCTGTTGAGGTTGTAAACCCTTACCTTAGGAAAGTTTTTCTCGCCAACAGTTTAATTAATAGATCTAGCTACGAGGAGCTTGATTCTATAGATCTGGGAGTGGAATCGGACTCATACTCCTCAGATCTAGTAGATTGTATTTTATTTGTATAGATCTGAAGTCTTTGTAAAATAATTTTTAATTTCTAACATCTGGTTTTGGGTTTTAGTTTTATTTTTGTATATATTGGGTCTTGGGAATTTCATTTTTTACTTGTGCAGGTGTGGATCTAAGATTATTCAACGAAAATTTTGGAATTTGAGACAGATCTAAGCCCTGGAGGACAAGATCTAGTCTCAAATCTTTGTTTGCAGGGTCAAAAATTCAAGATTTTTCGGTGAATGAAGATTTCAGGTTCGGCAAAAATTTTTAGGCCTTAAAGGCCTAACGCAGGCCCTAAAAGGCTCTCCAAACCCTACTTTAGTCTTCAGGGTTGAATGTTGCCTTTCCTTGAGATTTTGCACGCCTAAAGGCCTTCCAAAAGCCCAGTTGCAGCCTTACTTTGCCCTCCTTCTTAGCCGCTGCTTCCTCTTCCTGTCCTGCAGCCTTCATTCCCTATCGCTGCTCCTTCCAGCCCTTCGCTGCCCCTCCTTACTTCCTATTTTCCTAACGCTGTCCTAGCTTCTTTTCAACGCTGCCTGTAGCAGCTTTCAAGCCTCCACGCTGCCCTCACATTTTATTGCAGCTCTTCCAAGCCTCAGATCTACCTCTTAATTCTTAACACAAACCTTGGGAGGTCCTCCACAGTGTAACGTAGGCCTATTTGAGGCCTCTTCTTCTCGTTGTCCAGGCTACATTCCAATTTGATTCAGTCACTGTAGGAGAAAAACCATTTTCTGGGTTGGCACTTCATCAAAATTTGCAAAGAACTTTGGTCAAGACTTGTGGCATTCATTGGAAGAAACTTGGCAAATTGCTTTAAGGCCTAGGGCCTCAGGTTTTGTTTTCTAAACCTCTGTTTCTATCACTGTCTAATACATTAAGCTAATCATCTAAAACAGTGATATTAAACAAACACATTGGTAAGATAATCTCTGGCATAAATCTATAATTCAAGTGACTGTCATACATTGCCTAAAGTCTGATCATAGTTTGCACTTTTATTTTGGATATATTTGAGAAAATAGTAAATTCAGAATTGTTTGAGATATTAGACGTTGATTTGACATTAAATACTTCACTGCTGTCATAAGAGAATTTACTGTTGTCCTGAACATAATCTCTGAAATTTCAAGTAAGTTTTTTCTCATTGGTGAACTGCTTGCATCATCAGAATAATTGTTGGCATTGGTATTTGAGAAGTCTAATGTTTCTTGTCTTTCTCTGAGTTATATGATCTGAATTTGTGCTCACTTAAGCTCACTGCCTAAAGAACACTTATTTCACATATTTGGCCAAGCAAATAGATCTAAAGAATTGTTGGCATCTGATGTTTTAATTTGCTCAAAAGTTTTCTTGTCTCATTGAATTGTGGAAGACAACTGTCTTTAGATCTAATTCTCTCTAAATTGAGTATCATTGAAATTGCATAACATTGAGTAATCTGAAGAGAACTGATTGATTGGGATCTAATTGAATATTTGAGCTATTTGAAAATCTCTTAGTTTGGAATTGTCATCGACATTTTACATTGAGATTGAATGAGCTTTCTATTGTGGATGGGTGGCAAATTGTACATTTAAGTCATCTATTATATCTTGTTGAATTGGCATTTATCTTTATAATTGAAATTGTCTATTGAATCTTTGTTTAAGTACTTAGCGATATAACTCAAATTAAATCGTAATCTAAGTACTCCAAGGCTTTAATATCTCATCTTAAAGAACCATTCTCTAACTTCACCTTGCATTTGCATCCTAAGATAGTTGTGCATATTAAAATTTACCTCCAAGCTGGTTGATAGAGAGATAGGAACACCTTTGATTCTTCCCTTGAGAAATCTAACCTTTTTAATATCTAAAATGGTGACCTTGCAGTCGTCAAAGCCACAGTCTATGTAGCGTCAGAGGCACCAGGTACATTAGATTTCAAGGAGAGGGATCGTTAATCACACCCCCGTGTGCTTCACCTTGACTTATCTCTGCCATTTGCTATAAAGTTTAGGCACAATATAGACAAAGATCAAAGGACATTCTTAAACTAGGCATTTAAGTAAAATCAACCAAGATTCCTACATTTCACATAAGTCCTAGGAATTGCATTGCATATAGGATAGTTACTCATCAAGGCAGCAATTGTCCATCTGGTACTTGGTCTTAAATTTGTAAAGCAAGAGTGTTGACTCGATAAGGCATTGGTTTCAATTATATAAATCTAATCGAATCTTTAATATCTTGCTAAATCTAAACAAGTACTTGGCCACTCAACTGTGTCTCCTAGACTAGTTGGTTCTCAACTTGTCCTTCATTCCATTTTCGTATAGTCTACTCCCCATAGCCTGTTGTTGGGAGACAGCTTAAACGAAGAGGTTGGGGATCAGGGCGACATCCCCCGAACTGAGTTGTTGTTGCAATGCCTATACATATTGAGTGACAACAGGGCAAATAAAATTTGTTCACAAACAAAGTTGTGAACAACTCAACAAGAGTCTCGATGTGTTGCGCCCTTAATGGACTAAGGCACAACTAGTGAGCGGATTGGATAGTTGAGGTTCAATGGCCAAAGGGACTTGGATCGTTGATAGAGGCAGTGCTGCAAATCGGGAGCCAAAGGACTAGGCAATAACAAGGTATAGCCGAGAGGAGCTAAGAGAGTGGACTACATCAGCCAGATGGTCAAAGTATCTTTTTGAGGGTAACTTGGTTGTCGATGGATTGACACCAAGCCCCAGTTTTGTATTCATGTACTAGTGGATGTATGAGGGCCATTATCCCTAGTACAGGAGCCCTAGACTGTTGTAGTATATGTTGATTAATATAACGAAGTTGGGTTGAAAATTGTAAAAAGTTGTTTATATTTTGTGCATGTGTGATTTACTGTTGTTTATCTTTCGTTGTACAAAGTAGTATCGTTATGATTCTTGGTTTGGTAGCGTCAGATATTCTAAGATTTTATCCCAGACACCAAGATCGTGGAAAAACAACATATTGAGCCAAAATTTGAATGTTTACACTCATTTACAAACACTACAACATCTTCCCCATACTGAGTTGTAGAGCACCTCTCGATGCAATCATTGTCATGTGCATGCATTCCTCTTTCCTATGCAATGGTACAAGATCCCATTATACAAGGATTGGGCATAATGGAATAGCCAACTCGTAAATGAAGACCACTAGGCACTAATCACCTCTTAAACAAAGATCACTAACCACCTTATTATTAAGGATCACTAATCCTTTAACAACCTCAATAATGAGGAGCAATAAATGATTGGATAAGATATAATGTCACACATAAATGCCATTCAACTAGTTGTCAACAATGTTGTTGGGTATTTGGCTAATTATGTTCCAACAGTGCCCAGTTTGAATCCCTTTGAGTGAGGGGCACTAGTCCACTGTTATGTAAAAAATAGTTAATTTTAGGTTTATTATTTAATTTAGGTTTAATTAGATGAAAGGGCACGATCATAAGATCATGCCCTTTCCCAAAGGGTGTCCATGGCGGTATTTAAGCCAGGAGCCCCATTGTAATCAGACATCATCTATCTATTCATCATTTATTAATAAAGTATTTTTATATATATTTCTGTTATCTCGAAGTTTTTACACTTCATCTGGTATCAGAGCCACCACTGCACTACGTCCATCCGCTGCTCAAATTATCGCACCATTCTTCGGCCCTCACACTGCCACCGTCATCCGTCAACCGTAATCCGTTTCTCCAAACCGCACTGCCACCGTCATCCGTCAATCGGCTTCGCTCGTTATTTTGTCGTGTCCACGGCACCCTCAATCGCTTCCCACCCTCTCGCCATTCCCATTTCTATCATTTTTCTCTGCAAATTCCTCGCAGAAACCGTTGCAATTGAAGCGAATTTCGATTTTTGTTTGTGCGATTAGAAAACAGAAAATTGCGGCATATTCCTTCACCATCACCTCCATTCCGTCACGACGGGGATGAAGGACTCGGTAATTCTGTGCAACCTGCTGTGTTAAGACTTCGACGTGCTGCCAGCTCTGTGTTACGGTGATAGACAATACAATTTTTTTTAAAAATCAAAAGGGTTTGTTAAAACGACGTGCGGCCAGCCTGCTGTACGGTAATATTCGAGTGTTACGGTAATATTCGATTTTTTTTGAACGGTTCATCAACCAAACGTGACTAGTCGTGACGTTCTGTAATATATATATAATATAATTTACAATATAAATATATATATATATATATATATATATTATAATATATATATATATAAGTTATATAACAATAATTTTAACGTAATCGTAAATTATATATATATATATATATATTATATAAATTATATAACTTAATTAAGTTATAATATAAGTTATATATATATAACGGTTAATTTATTTATATATATATATATATTATATAATATAAATATATATAAGTTATATAATATATATTATAAATTTTATAACATATAACTTTAATTTTAATTTAATTATAAGTTTTATATATATATATATAAAGTTAATTTAATTAATTAAAATTATTTTAATTAATTAAAAAGTTATATATATATATATATATATATATATATATATATATATAAGTTAATTTAATTATTAAAAGTTATATGTATAAAATTTATATTAGATAAAAAAAAATAAAAAAAAAGAGAGGGAAAACCCTTAAACTGGCAGATAAATACACGCCCCCGCAAACCCGCTCAATGTCGACAATGACAATGGCGGATTTCCAGAAAAGGTTGTTGGGTGCAGAGCATAGGATAAATAACAACCACGACGAGGTCAGTAAAAGATTAAATGAAGTAGAGAGCAAGCTGGGAGAGCAAGCGGACAAAATCAAAAATCTTGAAGATACGACAAATCGAATAGAGATAAAAATGGAAAGTCAACATGTCCAAACAGAAGTAAACTTCAAAGAGGTCTTAACAATGCTAAAAGTTCTGTGTAAAAGGTCGAATTGTACGCCCGAACAACTACTGAAAGAAGGTGAAGAGAATCAAGAACACGTCTCGTCGAATTCAACTAAGTCCACAGACTCTCATGACAAGGTTGAATCCCCAAAAAAATCAGCGACACCCCACCAAGAAGCAAGTAACACAGTCCTTACAAACAAGCAACTCTGGGATAACTTTACCAATCAACACCCTTTTTTCGCTCAACCAGTGGCAACATACCAGCGAAGGGCAAAGGTCGAGATGCCTAAATTCGATGGGAACGAAAAAAACAATGTTGCATGGATAAATAAAGCAGAAGAATACTTTGAGATATATGACATCACTGACGATGACGAAAAGCTCAGACATGCATCCATGAAAATGGAGGGAGAAGCATATAACTGGTATATGTGGTGGAAAAAGACAACACACGTCATTAGCTGGAAGAGATTTAAAGATGCATTCTTCAAAAGATTCCAAGGTGTAAAGGAAGAAGAGTTCTTTTCAAAACTCATCAAATTACGACAAAAAGGAAGTGTGGACGAATACACTCAAGAATGGGAGACCCTAGTAACACGAGTACCTGGGTTATCAGAATCTCATCTAATTCAGTCATACATCTCAGGACTTAAAACCCATTTACAAGCAGAACTTGAGATGCATGATATTACATCTATAGAAGAAGCAAGACGAAAAGCAAAAACAGTCGAAAAGAAATCCGAACCAATATTTTGGTCAACAGCGGAAAAAGCTTATGCAAGACGAAGGATACCCCAGTATGTGGACTCAAATAATACAAGATATGTTCCACCACATCGTCGTGAAGATGAAAAATCTAATTTGGAAATGCAAAGGATAAAAGAGGGTAAATGTAAACGCTGTGGTGAGAAGTGGGACCCCAAACATAGATGTGCTAAAGGAAAAGAACCAAAGAACCTATATAATTGTGAAGCAACCAATGATTCAAACAGTGAAGATTATGACGTAGAAGACACAGAAGACGCTCCAGAATTTTCACCAGAACTAGATGATGGAAGTATTCCACAAGTATCATTATCAGCTATGACAGGTATATCACAACCTCAGACTTTAAAGTTAAAAGGACACATAAAGAAGAACAACGTAGTGGTTCTCGTCGACTCTGGAAGCACACACAATTTTTTAGATACAACTGTGGCAAAGAGACTCAATATATTTTCATTTCCCTTACCAAACATGAAAGTGATGATAGCTAACGGTAAGAAGATTGAAAAGGTGGGAAAATGCCATAAGGTTAAATTGCAGATTCAAGACTTCAGTTTAGAGTCTCCGTTTTTCACAAAACCGTTAGGAGGAGTAGATGTAGTCTTAGGTATCCAATGGCTACGAACTTTAGGTACTTATGCCGCCAACCATCAAGTACAATTTATAAAATTCAAATGGGGAGGTCAGAAGTACAAGCTACACGGATTCCAAGCACCAGAAAATCAAGTTGTATCATCATCTCAGATGATGAAGCTGAGTCGAAGAAGAGCACCTGCTTATGCAATACAATGTCACTGATTAGAAATGTTATCTACAAATATGACCAGAGAAGAGTCACCAGAGATACAAGATCTGATTCGGAAGCATGAAAAAACATCTCAAGACCTATCTATGAAGATGCCGCCTAATAGGGAAATTGAGCATACATTAGAAGTCAAGACAAGATCAGACCCTGTCAACATCAAGCCATACCGATATCCACATCACCAAAAAACGGAGCTTGGGAAATTAATCCAAGACCTTTTAAAGTGTGCGACCTTGATCATCTTAGAATATCTGATCAAGTGGAAGGACTTACCTGAAGAAGACGCCTTCTGGGAGAACGAATCATTCTTCAACAACATCCGTCGTTACTTATGCTTTGAGGACAAAGCATTCTTTCGAGAGGAAGGCAATGTTATGTAAAAAATAGTTAATTTTAGGTTTATTATTTAATTTAGGTTTAATTAGATGAAAGGGCACGATCATAAGATCATGCCCTTTCCCAAAGGGTGTCCATGGCGGTATTTAAGCCAGGAGCCCCATTGTAATCAGACATCATCTATCTATTCATCATTTATTAATAAAGTATTTTTATATATATTTTTGTTATCTCGAAGTTTTTACACTTCATCCACACTGACAAGTTTCCTTGGTATGCCATCCATGAAAGTGGGGAAGCATCCCTTGGGTTTTCATGCAATATTTTCCTTAGGAAGTAAATCTCCACTAAGTCAAGAATAACTAACAAAGTGAATAATTCACACTAGCCCCCTGATGCCTAACTTGGGGAACATGTGCAAAATTAAATAGACTCATTTAATTGGTCAAAAAAGTATTATACCAACACCCCCCATAATATACACTTGGGCAAGATGTGACAAAAAGGTTGGCCAGATATTACAAAAATCCTCCCTAAAAATTGGGTAGGACATACAAATGATCGACTCTAACAACAACATCCTCACCATGATGAGATGCAAACAAGCTCGCACCAAAGATTCCTTCATAGCAATAGAAAAGGATTCCATAAATGAGCATCGGCACAAGCAATCAAGAGCGAGAGTGGAAATGCCACAAAGCTCCCAAAGAATAGTCTCAAAAAGGTGACAAAGAAGTTGACAGTGTTGAAGTGGAGAGTGATCTAATACAATTGTTAGCAAGTCTTGAAGATCAACAAGAATGTTTCAATCAAACCAAGAACCAATGCTCCAAACAACACATGCACCCATGTAAAAATGAAGGAAAATAAGTTGTCACCATCCTTATAGAGATAACTAAAAGCGTTGAAATTGAAGAAGAAATACGAATGCACAAAACGAAAAACATCGCCAATAATTAACATAATTACTCCAAGTAAAAAGGATGTGTCAATGTAAAAAGTTGAACCAAGTGCTTCAGGAAAATAACAAACACCAATGCTATGAAGATGACTATAGTTGAAGCTTAAAAGGAGATGACATAGATGAACTAAATGGAGAAAAAAAAAAGTCAACTATCAATGTAAATGCACCAAGCAAAAGGTGGTACCAATGTAGAAAGCCAAATAATGAGGAGGACCTTATGCAAGAATGCGCAAAATGGAAAAGAAACCATCAGCAATCAACATAAGTGCTACACACAAAAAGTGGTGTCAACAAAGAAATCCAGACAACGTGCTTCATATGATAGAAGCAAATACCGTAAAATGTCATCAAGAAGTTCCATCCGAATAAGAAAAATCTCGAAAAGAATTAATCTTGCTATGCACAATAACAGGTATGCAAACTATGCAATGAAAGTGTAGACGAAACAAGTGTAGGTGGCACAATGACGAAGCATCGATCTGCCCATAAGAGAGAAAGATTGTGGGTGTCTAACCAAGGTTTTGCCACTTCCTCATTTTCATAAAATGTTTGTAGTAATAGGTCTTACAATGCCAAGCAGTCCAATGAAAAGGCCTTCCAATGATAATCGACAAGTTACAACAAAGGAACAAAAGCCTTCCAATATAGACTAGGGTTAGGGTAGGAAATTCATTTTTAGGACTAAAATATATGCATAAACAGCAAATGAAGGATGACATCAGCCCTAAATAAGGACGTTTAACCATGCACTAGGTTGGGATTTTCCCTTATATTATTTATTGATGCAATTCCTAAATCATAAGCCACAAACATCCAATCAAAATTCACTTTTAAAAGGAAACTGGCCTTAAAAACCCTAGCGGCTAACCCTAGACATCTAGAAATGAGGGAAAGAAGATAAAATTTGATAAAATTTATGGTTGATCAGTACAAAAAAGATTAGTGCCTTCTCCTACAAGGGTTTGATGGAGTCTTCTAGGGCTAAAATTCCATGGAAACGTTTTGATGGAGTAAGGGGGGCTGACTAGGGCATCCACTTTTAAAGTCCTTGATATTTTCCTTATAAGGAGAGAAATTAAATATAAGGAATGCACAATCAAAGTTTATTTATAGGTTTTGGGAGAACAATTTTGCATAATATAATTAAGCAAGATTTCACCAAAGAATTAACATTTAGTCATGGCACAAAAGAGAAAACCCTACTTACACAAAAGATAAAGCATTAAACTTACACAATTCACTAAGAAATATGTCTTTCAATCCCAAGAAAACAACTCCACACAAAAATCCATCTCCACGAGAGTGTTGCACCATATAAAGATCACATTTTGCCCAAGTAGAAAAAAAGGACTATTCACACTCTTTTAAAAAGAAGAGTGATGTAATATGTGATTATAAAATGAAATGAGGGGGAGCCTCTATTTGTATGAGACTTAGCACCCTCATTTTTACAAAAATACAAGTGAAAACCCTAATTACAAGTTTACTTCAAGTGTTCCACAAGAGTGAGGTTACAAGCCAACCTCATAGCTCAAAAACATAACAAAAAATGACAAAAATGCCCACATGTGTGGGAGAAAAACCTCCTCCACCATGACATCATCCTCCAAAAGAACTCTGAATGCCACAAATAAGTGTCAAGTGGGTAATGAGTGCTCCATACTCCAAAAAGTAGCTCCAAGTCCATGTGCATGCCTCCAAAGTGCCTCCATACCAAGACATCATCACCAAAATGCCCAATATTACCCTCTCAAGGGCAAGAGGGGTGCATGGCACCAATCTCCTCAAGCGTTGGGGCTAAATAATGATGTGTGAACCCTCAAGGATAAACATCATCATCCAGGCAAAACAAGGAACACCCATCAAACAATGCCAAAGGTAGCTTGGGGTCGTCCTGGGTCCACTGGATACATCTTTTGCTAATCCAACAACAAGCTTCATAAGCTCAGCGTTTCAGTATCTTGGGGTACATCTGAGTGTCAATTACCATGTGGAATCATTAAGTAGCCCAACACTCTACTCTAGTTGGGCAATGCAACATTAGCAATATCATATCCGCTCTCTTGAATGGATAAAATGACCTCTGGTATGTTGTTGAATGGAGTGATAATCATGCCTCCAAATGCCTTTATCGTTGTGACAATGACATCTAACAAAACCATACTCAAGATGAAGTGAAGTCCTCAGTCATTAGAGGCAATAACCATAAATGCATCAAAGTGGACAATACTAACGTTGGGGGCATGGGGGGGATGGCTTTTGAAGTTTTGACAAACCGCACGATGACCTAGTGTTTCTTTTTGTTGCGTTGAGGAGTCTACCAAGGAAGACCCCTCTCCTCTTTTTCAGCCCCAGGTTGTATGCGAAGGTTCAAATGGGAGATGATCTAGTGGACTTTTCCTACGATCCATATGAAGGACAACGAATCTTGGCACGTCAACATGAGGTTCACACGGTCTCTCCACGCCACATGGAAGGAACCCCTAGGCCAATGAGATTATAATGACATGATTGATAGCATCGTCGACCTCCATGTCCCCTAAGTCCGCATTGGAATCCTCTCAAAAGGGTTTCTCTCCATGGAATCTTTACGCAATTATTCCATCCGAGGGACCCAGACTCTAAATCGCTCATCCGGTCTCTTCACCCTTTGTTTCCACTGACCCCATGGAATGTAGCCAAATTTGGTCGGAGCCAGGTGTCTATAATGTCCTAGGGTAATTTTTCTTTCTAGGTTTTCTTATTCCATCTAGGGTTTCCACTATAAATTCAATGGATGTTCATGCTTTCACACAACAACAAGCATCTCTTCATAAAACACAAATTATTCAAAGCATTAGTAATCCAGTCAACAGTTACTCAATTTCACAATGCACCATATTGATCATTCAATAACCAAAATCTGCTCAACTAATACTTTACAATATTGTCTAGCAAATAAATCAAAAGATATTAGCTTAATTGGATTTCACCACAGCTTACAGAACCTAGGCTAATTTGCCTAATTCATTGTTCGAAGGAAAATTGTAGCTCAGAATTACTTCCATGGCAAGTCCGCAGATGTATTCTTGCTTCACAAAACTCCCAGGAAAGATTCTGCCGAATTTTACCCTCAATAATAATCGAGTTGCTTCAAAAATTATGTCGAGTTGTCACAAAGATTAACCAATTTCCTCGAATGTGCCTCAAGCAGCCTCAGATTAGTTCAACCCGAAATGCCTTCAGATAGTCACCCAAGCTGCCTCAAGGGGTAGCCAAATTGCCTCAACTTAGGCAATGGACAAGGACCGAACAACCCCAGGGAGGAGCACCAGTTTTTCCTCATTCAGCACTATCTCAAAGAATTCGTCCAACATTGCCTCAGAAGATAATCGAATTGCCTCAACTTGGCCTCATGAAAAGGATCGAATAGCCTCAAAGTAAGACACCAAACTCAATCAAAATGCATCAAAGAGACCGAAGTGTCTCAGAGCTGATCAACAAAGATGCCAAGATACCCCCTCCCTTCAATTCTGCCATAGAAGACTTGTCTTTCACAGACGAGAAAGCACCAAAATGGCCCTAAACATTCCAACAAATTTGAGTTCTAGTACATGATTTGCCACCAAAATTTGACGTCTCTAGATAAATAGATTCCTTGCTTTCCATAACATAACAGAAGATAAAAGGAGGTTTTCTAACTAGAGTGGAATCTTTCACCACTGAAATCAGTAGAGAAAAAAGGGGTCTTAAAACCCTCAGAACCACAGCTCAAGAAAACAAATGTATTTGATCCAATTCCACAATGATAATTTGATTATGTTTGAAAAAGTAACTATGTTCGGTCTCCAATAATGTACTTGAGTCATCATGTAATGTACTTGTCAAAAGAATAAAGAAAAGCATTTTTATTATTATTATTGTGACTTATTAAAGCATGGGTTTCACGCTTGGGTCACCATGTTTTAGGTCAAAGTTCCCATTGAGGACTTCTAGGATTTATTCTGAGTCTATAGAATTATTGTACATTTAAAAAAAACCCTCCTTGGGCTTTTGAATCATGTAAATCGGTTTAGTATTGAGTCAAATATGAATTAGGAACCTCCACACCATGGTGACCCGAGGGAAGATCAAATCGGCCTAAGACCTTATTCGACCCCACAAGAAGCCTATAAAAGGAAGGACATCGAATTCATTTCCAGCATCGCTACTCATCTTCTCATCTACTGGGCAGAAGTGTGAAAATCCTGTTGCTAGGCAGAAGTGTGAAAATCTTGTTGCTGGGCAGAAGAGCGAAGTGGATAGCTGGGAAATTTTGTTGTCAGGAAGCCAAAGTGAATGCGAGTATGGGGGAGTTTAAGGAGGAGAAAAATCGAAATTTTGGTGGTGGTTTCACTCTATTTCGTGCTTTGGATTGAGGGAACGAAGTCTTCCAAGTTGGATTGTTGCCGGAAGTTGCTGACTACTGCAAGTTGCTGCATAGTCGAAGTTGCTGGAAAGAGGTCAAACTTCTGGAGGCCAAATATACAGCAGAGAGAGAGAGTACAAATATACAAATCTGAGATATTATGACAGCAGTAGAAAGTACATCATTATGACAATCTTCAACCAATCATTAGGAGTGTTGTAGCATATCCTGATGCAACATTCCTTCGATTGCTAGCTGCTCCAGCAATTCTGGTTAGGGCACAATATGCAGCCCTAAACTCCCTTGAGTGTGAGAAGTTGCTGATTTGATAAGGGCACCTGAGGCAGACCTAAAATTCCTTCATAATCTCCAAACAGCCCTAAGAAATCCTTGCTATGGTGCTATGGCTTGTGGCCTAGCACATAGCAACACTTTAGAAAATATCCTCAAAACATCATCAACGCAGCAGCACTTTCAAGCATCTAACTGTGTACATATGCTGATCTATGGAGCAGACTTCAATGCATTCCTTCAATGTATAACAGTGGCTTATCAACTTAGCAAACAGTCCTTAAGGCATGCCTATATCAGCTTCCTTTATCACACAGTCACCTACAGCAACACGATGTTTATCCATGCATCTTAATGTTGTGTTAAGACACTTTCTCGCTGCATTCTAGGGCTACCTTTGCTGCAGCTAAGGTTCTTTACTTCACTGTGTATTAGGGCTCCATTGACAGCAGTTTTAGGCTTCCTTGTGACTGCGGATTTAGGGCCTCTTTGGCCAGCGAATTAGGGCTCCCTGTTTGCTGCGTATTGGATCTTTCTTGACAGAAAATAGCACCTCCCTTGACTGCGTCCTAGTCTCCTTTATGACAGCAGATTGAGGGCTCTCTTGACAGTGGATTAGGGCCTCAATAAACTGTAGTTAGATCTCCTTCATTTTGCTTCTAGGGCTTCTTCATGACTGTGGTTTGATCTCCTTTAGGACAGCGTATAGAAGCTCCTCTTGGCTGCAGATTAAAGCCTACCCTTTGCTGCGTATAAGAGCCTCCTCTTGCTGCACATAAAAGACTCCTTGACTGCGTATATTTCTCCTCTTGACTGCGGCCAGATCCTTCTCTTTTCCTGCAGCTATGCCTCCTTCCTTTAGGACTGCGTATAGGGCTTCTCCTTAGGAATGCAATTAGGGCCCTTTCCTTTAGACCTCTCTTTCCACCAAAACCCAAACAAGTGGAAAGAGAGATCACAAGAGATCAGTGTGTCAAATGACTTGAAGACCTCTTCTATTTATAATGCAACGATGAGGATAAGTTGGGGTAATTTGCTTGCTGGCTGACCTTGACAAATTGTCAAATAATACAAATAAATTAATATCTCCATAAATGCATGTCGGAATCGGATGATCTTTAGATCAATCCTACACCTCTCAGAGAGAGGAATCCAAGAAAAATATCAGCTGCCATAAATAAGATGACCCACATGGAGTTTGGCCCTAGTTGCCAATTTTAACACTCCCTCTCAACTAGGGAGAACTCCATCTACTAATCCATCTGCCAGACTGTACTATCTCTGCCATCAATGCAATGCCCTGCACTGCTCTCCTCTGTTGAACTATGAAGAAGAAGAAGTGATCGAGAATGTATCATACCATTCTCTACTGACCTGAAGTCAGTCCCATATAAATAGAGTGTCTCATACCACTTCTACTCATCGGAAATCAGTTACAAATAAAGAGAGTGTCTCATACCACTCTTACTGACCCGAAGTCAGTTCCAATTGATCCCATATCAATATCATCCTAGCATAGGGAGTACGGTAGTACACGATGCGTCCATTGGTAGTACTATGGTCCCTATCCTCATTTCCCTGCTCATTGGCCAGATGAGAGGTACTTCCCATGAGTCCCAGACTGCATGGGTCGGATGTCTCAGCAAAAGAAGGATGAACCACTCATCCTGTCTACATGTTGCCATGGGGTTTCCCAGGGGAAGGCTGAACCAGTCACCCTGTACACAACAAATCACTAGGGGAAGGTTGGACCACTCACCCTATGATTGTGTCTCAGCAGGAGAAGGATGAAGCACTCATCCTGCCTACATAGCAAACCACTAGGGGAAGGCTAAACCACTCACCCTATGGTTGCTTATAGCTCCAACTAGTACCCCAAGCCCCCCGGAGCTCCCAGAGCTCAATATCCATATCATACATGACCCTCAGAAGAGGGTTTCTCTACGACTCTTAGTCGTTCTCGAAAAGTCAAGAATTTGACCTTTCCTAAGGGCTTCATCTGAATATTGGTGACCTGCACATTAGTCCCAATGTGATGGAGCCTTATTGCTCCTCGTTGTACCATATCCCGGATAAAGTGGTACCTGATGTCCAAGTGTTGGGAGCAGTCACGAAATACGGGATTCTCTGACAATCGAATCCCTCTCTGGTCATCACAGAGGATCACGATGGTATCCAGCACGCGTCCAAACAGCTCACTAAAGAGCTTCCTCAACCAAACAGCTTCACAGGAGGCCATACTTGCAGCTATGTATTCAGCCTCAGTGGTGCTCAAAGCAACCGACTTCTGCTTCCTGCTCATCCAGGATATCGAAGCAGAATTCAAAGAGAAACAACACCCAAAAGTGCTCTTGCGATCCACCACATTTCCTGCACAATCAGCATCAGAATAACCATGCAGCCTCACAGCTTCGGCAATGAATCTCAGTCCATGAGTGATTGTGCCCCGAAGATATCTCAGAAGATTCTTGGCACCAATCCAATGTGAGTGATGAGGCTCAGCCATATGTTGGCTCAACATGCTAACTGCGAAACATATATCCGAACAAAAGTTTAGCAAGAACATCAATGCTACTATGAGTTGACGAAACTCAGAGGCATTTCCCAATTTAGGTCCGGCAACACTACCACATAGCTTCTTAAAGTTAAGCTCCATTGGGGTAGTCATAGGCTTGCGGTCCACCATTCCAAATTCGGAATCCAATTCCCTCTTACTTTTGTAAATGAGAGAGTTTGTACCTGTTATAAAGAGGTCGTCCACATAAAGTATCAATATGAGAGATCTATCATCCACAACCTTAAAGCAATGGTTTGGATCGGCTTCACTCCTAGTGAATCTCAGCTTCATCAGATAGCTATCACTCCTCTCATACCAAGCTCGGGGTGCTTGCTTTAAATCATAGAGAGATTTCTTCAACCTACATACATGAGAATCTCGATCATGAATCTCAAACCCCTCAGGTTGTTGCACATATGTGGTCTTGCTATTACATGAGGGGAATGGTCCCCTTGTAAGTTTTCCTTCGATACATCTCGGACATGTACCTTCATGCTCTTCTTTGAATTCAGGCATCCCTATCATCATCTGTCTCACATCACGTAGGGCATTACAATGAAGGTGGGTAGACCTCCGGTGCCATTGAAGAGATGTGTCACACGACATGGTCCCCAATGGACTTCCTGCAACTTGATACAAAGTGCCAACCCTGAACCCAAGAGTAAAAGCATCTTTAAAATTCCTTTTCCAAGCATGTACCTTTCCATCGATGAATGCCACCTTGTAACCTTTGTCTTCCATTTCTGAAATGGACACCAGGTTCTTCTTGAGATCAAGTACATAAAGAACTTCTTGTAAATGAATCGTGTTACCCTAATTCAATTGAAGGGTAACATTCCCTACACCCTTTACAGGATAGGTGGCATCGTCTCCAAGAATAATCTCCAAGTTTGTCTCCTTCTCTATCAAATTAGAGAGAGCTTCCTTGTATCTGGTGAAGTGCCTTGAAGCACCACTATCAATAAGCCAATTTCCCAAAGTGTCTGGAGGAGAGGTAGTGGAGAGGGCCGATATAAGATAATACTCCTTTTGCTTATCAAAAACAACATTTGATTCTTCATACCTGGAGTTCCTTACTTTCTTGGAGGGTTGACCATTTCCTTGATGTCCTGCATTCCTTTTTCCTTTGCCATTGTACCTGTCATTCCTTCGATCATTGTTGTTGAAGTTGCCCCTGGAATGATTGTGATCATCATCATGTGATGTGTCCCTTCTATTTGGACACTCCCTCACATAATGGCCAAACTTATTGCAAGCAAAGCATTTGCCCTTCCTTCCACCCTTAGATCCGGGCTTTCCATTGAAAAGACCTTTAAGCCCTGCATGATTTCTCTTTTTGGCATGAGTGGAGAAAACAGTGGGGATGCTTCTATTAGGCATATCTTGCTCCACCATCCTGGTTTCTTCTTGAATGCATCTCGACATCAATTCTTCAAACCCTGGAATTCGATCATTATTGAGAATAGTGGTTCTAAATATATACCACTCGAGTGGGAGTCCTCTAAGGGTAGTGATAGTAAGTTCCCAGTCGTATATGATTTCTCCAATCGACAGAAGATCATTCTTGATCTCGGTGATCCTTAAGAAGTAGGATTGAATATCCTCGTCCTTGCCCTTCTTAATATCCTTCAATTTATTTTTGAGGAACAAAATTTGATTTGCATCACTAACCTTGAACATGCTTACCAATCTGTCGTAGATCTCCTTGGAGGTGTTTAGATCGGAGATGTAAGCCACCAGACGCTTGTCAATGGAATCTCTGATAATCTTCTTCGCTTTGACTTCACCCTTGGTGTACTTGTTCTTTGTAGCAACCGGTGCATTTGATGGAGGCTCGGGGATTTTACCCTTCACATAATCCAGCACTTCTTGTTCTTCCAATGTCAGATCAAGAGACATCTTCCATCCATGATAGGACTTTTCATAGAGCTTGACTTCAGCCAGGAAGTGGGATGAGGAACCCATTGAGCCTTTTGTCACCAACTGTCTTCGATGATTGCTCTTTCACTCTTGCTTGGGCTTTGTCTTCACCTCAGCTCTGATACCATGTTAAATTTTAGTATGTTCTATGGTTAGAGCAATTTACTTCAAAATTTTCATATTAGCCCAATGTCAATATTTATATTAGCAATCACATCAGCATGATAGTAAAGTGCAGACAGAACATAAACATAAACAGTAGAAGACAAGCCAAGACAAGAGGACACAAGATGTGGCACCAGCCAAGGACAAACCCCAATGTGGGAAAACCCTTGATCAATTCTTCTTATATTCTTCAATAGTTCAGTAGAGAGAGAGATAGTACAAATATACAAATCTAAGATATTATGACAGCAGTAGAAAGTACATCATTATGACAATCTTCAACCAATCATTAGGAGTGTTGTAGCATATCCTGATGCAACATTCCTCTGATTGCTAGTTGCTCCAACAATTCTGGTTAGGGCACAATATGCAGCGCTAAACTCCCTTGAATGTGAGAAGTTGTTGATCTGATAAGGGCACCTGAGGCAGACCTAAACTTCCTTCATAATCTCCAAACAGCCCTAAGAAATCCTTGCTATGGTGCTATGGCCTGTGGCCTAGCACATAGCAACACTTTAGAAAATGTCCTCAAAACATCATCAACGCAGAAGCACTTTCAAGCATCTAACTATGTACATATGTTGATCTATGGAGCAGACTTCAACGCATTCCTTCAATGTATAACAGTGGCTTATCAACCTAGCAAACAGTGCCTAAGGCATGCCTATATCAGCTTCCTTTATCACATAGTCACCTACAGCAACACGTTGTCTATCCATGCATCTTAATGTTGTGTTAAGACACTTTCTTGTTGCGTTCTAGCGCTACCTTTATTACGGCTAAGGGTCTTTACTTCAGCGCGTATTAGGGCTCCATTGACAGTGGTTTTAGGCTTCCTTGTGACTACGGATTTAGGGCCTCTTTGGCCAGTGAATTAGGGCTCCTTGTACGCTGCATATTGGAGCTTTCTTGACAGCAAATAGGACCTCCCTTGACTGCGTCCTAGTCTCCTTTATGACAGCGGATTGAGGGCTCTCTTGACAGCGGATTAGGGCCTCAATAAACTGTAGCTAGATCTCCTTCAATCTGCTTCTAGAACCCTTCCTTCACAGTAGCTAGGGCACCTTGTCTTGCTACATCTAGGACTTCTTCATGACTGTGGTTTGATCTCCTTTAGGACAGCGTATAGAAGCTCCTCTTGTCTGCAGCCAGATCCTTCTCTTTACTTGCGGCTATGTCTCCTTCCTTTAGGACTGTGTATAATGCTTCTCCTTAGGACTACAATTAGGGCTCTTTCCTTTAGACCTCTCTTTCCACCAAAACCCAAACGAGTGGAAAGAGAGATCACAAGAGATGAGTGTGTCAAATGACTTGAAGACCTCTTCTATTTATAATGCAACGTTGAGGATAAGTTGGGGTAATTTGCTTGCTAGCCGACCTTGACAAATTGTCAAATAATACAAATAAATTAATATCTCCATAAATACATGTCGGAATCGGATGATCTTTAGATCAATCCTACACCTCTCGAAGAGAGGAATCCAAGAAAAATATCAGCGGCCATAAATAAGATGACCCACATGGAGTTTGGCCCTAGTTGCCAATTTTAACACTATGTCTCTACATTGGAACCCTAGCACATTAGAGTTTGGTGGAATGTGTGAGCAAGACCCTTACATTGTCTTAGAATTGATTTACTTGTTATGTGTGTATTGACTAATCAAACCTTAGTATAATCAAATTGATTGTGTGTCTAACTCTTATTTGATATTGTTGTGAAGTTGGGTTTAACTAACACATGATATGAAATGTATTTTTCATGATGATGAAATCTAAGCATATATATATGTCCTTTTGATTTAAGTCCTAGATTGGTCTATGTCAAATGTATTTATGGACATATGATATGCTTATGTATGGTTATGAATTCCTAGATATGTGTGTTGACCTAGTCATTGATGGTCATGAGTTTTTAGGATTTTATGGAAATCCTTGTATGAGATTCTAGGATGATGGTATCTGGAAATCTAGGGTGTTGTAGCTAAACCCTAGTGAAGTTAAATTGTCTAGTATGTGTAACAATCTGAAATTTGTTTTAGATGATTATTGGGAAATGAAAAATCTAGGATGTTGCAGTTAGATCCTAGTAGTGACATTGTCTAGTATGAAATTTAACAATCTAAGATCTATGTATGTAATGATTGTTGAGACTGTGGAATTCTAGGATTTTGGAGTTAAACCTTAGTTGAAGTAGAAATCTCTGATGAATGTTAACTATATGATAATTTGAGATTTGTGAAGAGATTGTTGAAATTGGAATTTTTGGTTGAGTTTGATGATTGCTCGGAAATCTAGGGTTTGCAAACTAACCCTAGTGGTAGTTGGTCATGATAGTGACTGATTAATGGTTGATTGAAAATCTAGGGGTTTGGAACTAACCCTAGTGGAAGTTGGTCAGGTTAATGACTAAGCTGTGATTGACTTTGATTGATTCTTTTGTATGAAATCTAGGATTTGTATGAATCCCTAGTGAGAAATCTAACATATATGTTTTGAAAGGTTGTTAGATACTTTGAAGATCTATATTTGTGTGAATGGTTTCTAGGGTTTGCTATATGTTGTAGTAAGGTATGTCATGCCTTTGGAAAGCATATTGAAACCCTAGATGGAATGAATGTTGTTATGAATAGTCTAGGGTACATAACAATGTCCCTAGCAAGATGTTGAAGAGTATATGTCTCTTGTTTAAAAGTTTGGGTATCTGATAGGACTAAAGTTGAAATGCTTCCGCGATTTTTATATGGCTAACATCATGCTTCTATAAATTTGGTTGTACTTGCTATTTACGCTGTGGAGGTACACAATCTTCAACTTGGTGAAAATGCTCGAGGTGACAAGCAAGCTGTGCTGGTACACAATCTTCAACTTGGTGAAGATGTGATGATCATGATGAGGGTGATGATAACTCTGATGAAATGGTTGGAAGCCACGAAAGATTCTCTGATGTCGAAAAGAAGAAGCTGAACTCTCGGAGGAAGCATGGATAGAAGAGATCTCCCTAAGATTAAGAGGGAGTCCAGATAAAGAGGTGCTTCCTGGTTAAGAAGGAGGGCATAGCTTGGTATCAATTGAAGAATGAATTTCGGAGGATATGTTATTGCATGTATAGTAAGAAATATGATTGAGGAATCTTCTGTCAAAGATTCAATTGATAGTCCTACTATGGAAAGTTGAGAAGCAACATTTGTTGTCTGTAATACTCCTGAGGTTTGTATTTGATTATGTACATGTGAAAGTATATTATTGATTGGGGTTGTGTTTGTACAGGTGAATCTCTCGAAGGATTTGATAGCATGTTGGTTACCAATTAGTTTGATTAGGAGAGATTCGTTATTCTTGATCTGTTGGATCAAAGGGTGTTGAGGCTTTGTGAGTGAAGCATTGCCTCAAAGGGCATGTGATCGACACATTGTGTTGATGTCTAGAAGTTGGAAAGGTGGTGTTGATCAAAGAGCTTTGTTTTGGATACACACCTGAATTTTTGGGTTGATGGTTAGCAAGTAATCCTGATGGTACCTAGAGGGGTTGAAAGCTTGAGTCCATCTTAGTCCCACTTATATAGATTTCCCTAGTCGGGAATCTAGTACATGGCGTTGCGGTGCCTATATTGTTGAGTGACTGGTTGGATAGATTGCCCTGGTCAGGAACCTAGTCCATGGCATTGTGGTGCCTAAATTGATTCACTGATTGGATAGATTGCCCTAGTCAGGAATCTAGTCCATGGCATTGCAGTGCCTAAAGTTCTTCATGGTTCATATAGTTTGAGATCTTCCATTATGTAAGTACATTATGAATACGCCCCTAGTTAAGAGGGGGTGTTGGAAAAAGTTACTATGTTCGATCTTCAATAATGTACTTGAGTCATCATGTAATGTACTTGTCAAAAGAATAAAGAAAAGAATTTTTATTATTATTATTGTGACTTATTAAAGCATGGGTTTCATGCTTGGGTCACCATGTTTTAGGTCAAAGTCCCCATTGAGGACTTCCAAGATTTATTCTGAGTCTATAGAATTACTGTACATTTAATGAGACCCTTCTTGGGCTTTTGAATCATGTAAATTGGTTTAGTATTGAGTCAAATATGAATTATGGAACCTCCACACCATGTCGGCCTAATGGAAGATCAAGTCAGCCTAAGACCCTATTCGACCCCACAAGAAGCCTATAAAAGGAAGGACATCGAATTCATTTGGAGCATCACAACTCATCTTCTCATCTACTGGGCAGAAGTGCGGAAATCCTGTTGTTGGGGAGAAGTGCGAAGTGGATCGCTGGGAAAGTCTGTTGTCGGGAAGCCAAAGTGAATGTGAGTTTGGGGGAGTCTAAGGAGAAGAGAAAAATTGAAATTTTGGTGGTGGTCTCACTCTATTTCGTGCTTTGGGTTGGGAGAACAAAGTCTTCCAAGTCGAACTACTGCCGGAAGTTGTTGACTACTACAAGTTGCTGCATAGTCGAATTTTTGGGAAGAGGTCAATCTTCTAGAAGTTGACTTGGTGTGTAGGGAAGCTTTGGTCAAGGTCTAGGGTGAAGAGTCTCAAAAAATACTATTGAAAGGAAGAATTACTTTGACTGGGTTTTCCCCTCGAGGGGGGTTTTCCCCTGGCATGTGCCTACATCTTGTGTTCATTGTTTTATGTGTTGTTGCTTTTGGTAATTGCTTGATGAAATAAAGAAATAAGATACAAAGAATTGCAATAAAAAGAAATATCACAAGTAATTATCAAAATCAAAAAAATCTTTACTGCCTTTATGATTTTCCAATTTATTCCAACTCTCCTCTATTTATAGATTTCTCCATGGGCTCCCAAATGTGAGAGGTTGTGAGTGCAAACCCCAATTTTGGGTCGTTTTGCCCCAACCAACCCAACTTTTGCAACGCTGCCCCAACATTGGAAAATTTGGGTTTTACCCTATGTTGCATGAGTAGTTGGAACATGGGAACATTGGGAACTTGGGTACGAGTGTCGGGAACAGCGAGAGGTTTCCCCACAATTTACAGGAAACAACTAAATGGGAGCGGTAATATTATATAATAAAAAATTAAAAATTAAAAATTAAAAATATATTTTTAATTATATAATTTATATAATAATTATAATTAATATTAAATCAAAATATTCAAATATTGTCCGCCTGGGGTAGCTCAAGTGGCAATGGTCATGGAATGAAGTCTCACCGAACTAGAGATCTTGGGTTCGAATCTTGTGCTACCCTCCCCTTGTAGCGGGGTGAATAATGGACATGTAAACTCGAAAATCAGAGAGTCCTACCAAGCTTACAAAAAAAAATATTCAAATATTAAAACCAATTTAAATATATAATTTCTCTTATATATAAATACATTCTCTGGGTGTCCCTCTCCCTGGGTCTCTCCCTTTTATATATATAAAATATTAAAATGTCAAGTTCATTATGAGTTCTCTGACACATGACCAGTCTTTGAAACAATCTGCCTTAAAAATACAAAGGAACAATTTTACCTATGTTTCTCTAGTTATTCTTAAGAGAAAAAGTAAAGCAACTCTAATGGTTAAGCATTGACTGCCACATACAATATGCACACAATCTTCTGTGATATATATACATAAACAGCAAAATAAATACTCATCGGCATGACATCCCAGATATCACCCTTACATTGAGGTGCCACACGCTTCCTTAACTCATCAAGAGATTGCTCCAGTTTCTCAATTAAGGATATCGGTGTTAAGGATGTCTTTGGCCTTTCTTCCTGCGGAGGTTTCAATAAAGGCTCATGTTTTGTGGGCAATTCAACATATTTGTCTACAAGCTTTGTATTCCCCAACCCTAGGAAACGCCAAAACTCCAAAAAAAACAATATTCAAAACTCTCGGAACTTTCCCATGCTCCCATCGCAACTCCCACTGAAAAGGGAACATTCCCATACAGTTCCAAAGCTTTCGGAAGCATGGGAACCAATGGACTGGGTTTCCCACCTCTAGGGAGCAGTTCCCATGTAACATAGGTTTTACCCCTTTATCAAGACTATAGCCTACAAGGTTGGATAGGCTATTTTGTCCTTCCATGTCATCAACATCACTTAGATCTTCAGTCAGCATGCTCTCCAGCTACATAATAGCTACAATAGTAATGACCTTAACATAGCTACAATAGTAATGACATTCAGCCTACACAATGAATCTGTCATCTCTAGGTCGAAACTGCGGAAAGAGAAGTAAAAAGGTTGAGCTTAAAAGAATTACAACAAAATCAGTAAAAAAATTGACCCTAACATTCTCGATTTTGGGGTTCCACGCACCCGTTGTCGGGGTTCGGCACACCCAATTAGACAAAAGAACCCAAATTTTGGTTGCAAAGAACTTGGTGCTTACTTGGAGAACCCGGTTCTTTTGGGTGCATTTTAGAAGAACTCGTACCCGAACCTAGTACTAGGGGATGAGAACCTGATACTAAGGGATGAGAACCCGAGATAGGTTCAAGAACTCCACCCTCGAGTTCGCGAACCCATGCAACATAGATATTTTCCATTCCAATAGCAAAAAGGAAGACTCGTGAGATGAAGAGATTGGTTGTACAACATTTTTATGAGAAACATGCAAAATTCTAGTGAAGATTAGTCAAAAACACAAATATAAACTATGTTGTAGTCATTGTATATTCTAAGATAGAGAATTGTTATGATAACAATTTCCCTAAGCAGGAACAAAGGATGTTGAATCTGTGCAAATTCGACACATATGAAAGATAGAAGAAATGAATGAAGATCATTTTAAAGGAGACAAGAAGAAATAAAAAAGCAATTGAAGTCCTCCAATGTGCAAGTCCATCCCAAATTAGGTAGGTGAAAGAGAACAACTAGAGGACTGTTGAGTACCCCCGACCACAAACTAAATCCTTGAAAATGCAATGTTTTTCTTATTAATAAAACACATTTCAAGCGTAGGGGGAGGTAGAAGCGGGAGGAATATTACTCTGTCCCGAAGAAAAAATTGTGGCACAATTTGCTTGGGGCCTTGGTCATGCGACAAAAAATCAAGCAGAGTTTTTGGCTCTGTGGAAAGGCTTGGAAATTTCATTGGCAAGAAATGTTAACAATCTTATGGAATTTGGCGACTCTTTGATAATTATTCGTCAGGTGGTCAAGGCCAAGAGAGAGACATGCTCTAATCTCCCCCCTAATCTCCAAAGGATTCTCTTACTAACCTCTCAGTTTGAGCACTTGGAATTTGTTCATGTCTATAGGCACCTAAACTCAATAGTCAATGCATCGGCAAAAAGAAGCTCGATGTTGGTCCAAGGCTGCATAGAGATTGAACAAGGAAATTTTAAAATCGCCCACGTTCCTTAATAATGAAAAGAACTCCAAGTCGAATGTTTTTGAATTTAAATTTTGATTCATTCTAAAATCCTCCTTGTCAGATGGATGGGACATGTGCCTTTCAAATTGAATGGTCCCAGGCTCGTGTTGCAAAGATAAGTGGTATCGGGATATGGAATGCTAGTGCTCTCCGACGTCGATTTTCAAGTTCTTCCTCTAGGTGTCTCTCACACTCACATAGGTGTCTTGAACTCTCTCCCCTCCTTTGCTCAATGAAGCATTTGTATTTATTTCAGTTTATGCAAGAATGGTTGGATATCGATACAGATGTGGTGTTTCTTTCTTTGAGCAGTGGGATGGAGTTATTAGCATCGTCTTGCGCTTTCATTTCCCAGTCTATTCATCATCCTCCGACAAATTTTGGGTGGGATTTGGAATAATTTCCCCAACTTGGCTCATGTGAATGTTCCAGTCTCGATTATCTAGGGGATTATACAACCTTCCAGATTTTTCATGGGAATTTTTGCTTGGTTGGTCTTGCGGTGTGGGAGAAGCCTGTTGTGTGATAGCGAGACGTGTTCAGTGGTACTTTCTCGAAATGGCGGATCTTCAATCTCTTTCGGAGAGCTGCAACGCTAGTCAATTGCTCGATAAAGTTTTGGATTCAATTGAGGCACTGCAGCTGGCCAAACAACAACAAGATGATATGGCTAAGAGAAAGCGCCAATCTTCTCAGCTCCTAATGGAAGCCAAATTCCTCTGGCTTCTAAGTAATTTGGAAACTTCAGTGAATGAACTGCGTGAAGAAGTCATAGCACTCAGTGCTCAGGTTGTTATTCCGGAGAATTCTATAGTTGGCATTGCTCAGGTCAATTATGGTGGTGCAGGCTCTAGTGTTGTTCCTGATAAAAAGAAGACTCGTCACCTACGACGGAACGACAATCCTGGAATTGGTCACTGCTGATGGAGTTTCTTTGGTTAGTTCAGTTAGTTTTTGCTTCAGTCATCCTGCTGTTACGTGTTGCAATGCAAATACATCCTTATTCTAGGGGTTTTTTTTAGAGTTATAAGCAGATACATATTTAGCACAAGGAAGAAATGCAACCCCAGAGCTTGCATAAGTTTTATAAGGTCTGGTGAATACTTACACTGTCTGAAAACAGAAAGATCATGTGATGGTTGTCGCCCATAATCCAGAGTTTGTTAACCTCTATCCGTCTCTTTAAAAAAAAAGGCATTTCAAGCGTCAAGGGCATAGCTAAGTAGCTCAACCAATCAACTAGAGTAATCATCATAATTAACTCATCCTGCTTCCATAAATTCAGAAGCAGCAGACTCTACAGGACAGTAAATGAATCAAAAGAAACCAAGGATGAAAGAAAATAGTAGCAAAATGCCCGCTGACAGGAAATCTGGTGGAAAGAAATGTCAATTGATAATACGAAAAAAGCAGGAATTTGAGCCTCCCATCGAGTCAAAAAATAATTCGTTGGGGATTCGGGTCCAAAAGCATAAGTCTTCAGACATTATTTTCTTAGTAAAAAGATAGAGCAGATAGTGCGGACATTTAAACCATAATTCTGCTTGCCAGGCAATGTCTCGTAGATCTCGAAGGGTCAAAAAGGTCTGAGATTGTCGGCAATGTCATATCATTTTTAGAATTTAATAAAAAGTAGAATAAAATTAGCAATCCCTTGTATCCCTTCATGAGATCGAGAATAGAAAGAATTCTCTATCCTCGTGAAGGAGAACATAATTAAGACAAGACACAGACACACAGAGAATAGATCCAAGAAAAAGTATATTACTAGAAACGTCTGGCAACCATTCATTCCATCTTCTAAACTGTAAGCGTGGCGGTGGTGGCATTCGCTAATGCCTATTTTCTTCAGAAAAAATAAACTAGTAAGCCTGAACATCGAACCCATATAGAGTTCAAACCATTTAAGCACGAAATACCCATAAATGAAACAACTGCAACATATATGTTCTGCATCCGGTTAAATCGGAGGGCTCATCCATGAGCTCAGAACATGTCGATGAATTTGATCAACAGCTAGCCAAAATAAAATATAAACGCGTTGATTCCCAGTGAAAATTATACCCAAACAAAACAATCTACGCACCAGAACGCAAAGGGGAGAAGAATTTGCAGGTGCGGAGCTCCGAGGAAGAAAACCCGATGGAAAGCCGAGAATTTGAAGAGCGTACCACGACCGAGATCGAGCTCAGGGTTGTGTGTATGTATGAATTGTGGCAGAGAATCCTATGCAGATGGCGGGCATTCTTCAATGTAAGGAAATAAAATGATGGGTAAGTAATATTCCATGAATATGTCCATTTGACTGTTTTTTTCCATCATTAAAACGTATGCGAGATCCGGTGAATTCGTGCACTCCAAAGGTGTATCATTCGCTAAATTTGGCGTGTTGTCCACGGCCGGGCCTAAAAGAATTCCTAAAAACCCTACCTTTTTAAGACAACATCGATATCTTACTGGCCACTAGGACCGTGTTCATCAACGCTATCCGTAAGTTGGCTTCCTGCCTACGGCCTTCCTGAGCGGGAGGGGGATATTGTTTAGGAATTTTCCAATGTTTCAACAGTTATTGATTTAGATGTTAAAAAAATATCTCGATCTATTAAGTGTTGAGAAACTGTTATTGATTTAGATGTTAAAAAAAATATGGATTTATTAAGTAGGGAGGGGAAACAAATTTCTTAAGAATACAAGTATTTTTTCAAAAATAAAATTTAAAAAAAATGCAGTTTAAGATTTGATTTTTTTAGGCACTTAGTAGATAAGAATTAAGATAAATTTATATATATTTTTAACAATATTATTTTTAAAAAAATGCAGTTTAAGATTTGATTTTTTTAGACACTTAATAGATAAGAATTAAGATAAATTTATATATATTCTTAACAATATTATTTATATTTATATAAATTTTACATATCAATATATAAAAATATTTTTACTTTTTAATTTTATGAAAATTTTAATAATAATGTTCATAGAGTTTATTGGTTCAAAATTTTATGGGCAAAATTCAACCATGGTAAGGGTTGGTGTGGTGTATGTCTCATGCAATCCAATGATAATTTTGACAATTTAGATGTCTCTCATTCTCACCTACTCAAACTACAAGTTAGACATATTAGTAATCTAGACTCACATTATCTAACAAACAAAATAACAAAAGCTTTAATAATATTATTATAGTTCTTTCACATGTTTTATATTATAAGCTTTAATAATATTACTATAGTTCATTCACATGTTTTATATTATTTTAATTTAATTTTTAACGTTAATAATATTATTATATTTCTTTCGCGTGTTTTATATTATAAGCTTTAATAATATTATTATAGTTCTTTCCCATGTTTTATATTATTTTAATTTAATTTTTAATGTGATATGAATAGAATTTATTACATGGAGAAGCTCTACAATGCACTATAGAGAGATGTGTAGGTGTAATATAGGGAGATGTGTAGGCCTAATGTAAGAAAGTATGTAAACATTTTTACATGTTGGCTCAATATGTTGAATTTATTGCACTAGCATGTTTTATATTATAAGCTTTAATAATATTATTATAGTTTTTTAATTTAATTTTTAATGTGATATGGATAGAATTTATTACATGGAGAAGCTCTACAATGCACTATAGAGAGATGTGTAGGTGTAATACACAATACACTATAGAGAGATGTGTAGGTGTAATATAGGGAGATGTGTAGGTGTAATGTAAAAAAAGTATGTAAACATTTTTACATGTTGGCTCATATGTTGAATTTTTTGCACCAAAAGGCATTTTCTAGCAAAGATGTTGTAATGTAGTGTTTAACATTTTGACTAAGTCAATTTACATAAAAATAAAAATTAATATAATGTAATGTAAAGATTTTAATTGGATAAAAATGAAATAAAAAATAAAAATAACCTTATAAAATTAAAAATAACCTTATAAAAATAAAAATGGTCCATGATATTAACTCATGGTATTCATGTGGAATACAAGAATTAAACCAACCTAGATTTATCTTAACTCTAGATCTACCAAGCCCCCGAGAGAGATCAAATCAGAGTGAAAAGAGATTTTATCCCTTTAGATCTACCAAGCCGGAATCAAATCTCTTGATATGCAAACATTTTTTAGAGTGAAAATAGATTTGATCCCTCTCGGCACCAAACCTTTAATCCCTCTCTACGCTTCCTAGATTCAAAGTTAAGATGGATCTAATATTAATATATTCAATTTATAAGATGTAAATGATTTATAAACATTTACATGTCAACTCAATTAAATAATAATAAAAAAGTTAAAAATAATATGGAACCCATAAATGTTGTAAAAAAAAAAGAGATTCAATTTGTTATATTGCATTTTTTTTAATCAATAAAATTACGAATAGTTTTGGGTTAGAACGCGAGCTGCCGCGCTACAACCCTAGCCGCGCCTTCTGAGCGACCCTGCAAGCGCTCTCCCTCATGGAGCCTGGAGGCGGCCCTGCGGCCCCTCCCCCCTTTCCTCCAGAGATCGAAGCCTTCAAGGCTCTTGTAACTGCAACAGGAAAACGTCAGGTCACAGGCCCGCAGCAAAAATTCGTCAAAAAACTGGACAGTATACCCAAGGTGGCCTTACCAGAGGAGGAAATCTGTAGATCTGCGCTGAATCTTGCAGAAAAAGGTCTGATCGGCCAGTTCACCGGTTTGTGGCCATCCCCGAGAGCAGTCGAAGAATGGGTCAAAAGGAACTGGCTACCTTTGGTAAATGAAGGAATCAAGATCTATTTTGTAGGCAAAGGGTTCTTTGTTTTCTTGTTTGACAGTACAGAGGACAGAGGCCTGATTTTCAGAAACGGGCCATACTTCATGGGGCCTCAAGGACTCTACTTGAACAAATGGTCTACAGATTTCGATCCAGCGCAAGACGTGCCCAAGGCGGTTCCTGTTTGGGTGTGCCTCCCGCATCTTCCCCTGCATTGCTGGAATCAAAGCTCACTTCAATCCATTGGAAATGCTCTTGGAAAATACATAGACCAAGCCCCAAGGAAGGACCAATACTCTTGTGCCCGGATCTGCGTGGAGTTCGATTTGGAAACAGGATTACCCGAAGCGATTCAGCTATCGGTGGCAAACTGGACACACATACAAGAGCTTGATTACGAACAGCTGCCTTTCAAGTGTCGTTTCTGTCATGAGTATGGGCACTTTGCAAGATACTGCAAAAAAAGAAGCGAGGAGACAACAGAGAAGGAAAAAGAAGAACAATGGAAACAGGCAAAGAAGACAACACTCAACAGACAGAGTAACAAAAACAAGGCTAAAGGGACAGAGAACAAAGTAGATAATGGAAGCACAAGTAACCAAAACGCCGAAAGCAGTGAAACAAAAGGCAATGAGGGGGATAAAAACCCCTTTGAAATCCTCACGCCTCCTTCAGATCCTCCGGAAGCAGGGGAAGAAGAACCACCACAGCAGGAGAATATTGAAACCATAGAACCAGGTAATAACCCAATCTCCATCCCAAGCAATATTTCTTCCCCATCATACGCAAATATAATCAAAAAAAAGAAGAAAACAATAGAGAATATGGGATCATCAGATGATGAAACATTAGAAAGGACAACAAAGAGGGCTGGACGAAGATCAAACAAGGAAACTAGAGAAGAGGAGTCAGAAAGACAAAAAACCCTCGGCAGTCAAGCTACCATCGAAATGACACTAGGGAGGAATATCAGGCCTAGGGCCTCCAAAGGAGGAGGGCCTACCCCTTCAAGTGGTAAATGATGCAGTTGATCTCTTGGAACTGTAGGGGTCTGGGTAATCCCAACAAGGCAGAGGCTATCAAAGACTTATTGAAGATGGAGACCGCGGACATCCTTATGCTCCAAGAGACCAAAGTAGAAGGGGAAACCCTTCTAAACACCAGCGCTATGAAATGGAAATTTGATTCAGGAAAGGTTGTTAGTGCAAGGGGCACGGCTGGAGGAATAGGTACTTTTTGGACAAAAGACTTCTCACTAGAACGATTCTTAGCGACCCAACATTGGATCTTCACAGAGCTGCGTCACACCGTAAGCAATCTTTCCCTCGCTCTGTTTAACTTGTATGTCCCTGTTCATTATGAAGAAAAGAGAGAGTGCTGGAGGTCACTTTTGGATTATATAGCGCAAATCAGCCCCTCAAATTTAGTCATAGGTGGAGATCTGAATATAACTCTAGATCCCAAAGAAAAGAAAGGAGGGATTCAGTCTAGAGATCCTTTCATAAATACAGTGGGCAATTTGATTCTGTAGTGGGATTTGGTAGACTTCAAACCAGTGAAAGGCAAATACACCTGGACAAACAATAGAACCAGAGAAAATCATATCTCTGCCAGATTGGATAGGTTTCTTATCAGCAGCTCTTTAATGATGGACAACAGAATAGTTTTCACCAAGATTCTTCCAAAACTCACGTCGGACCATAAGCCTATCCTCTTATGCCTAAAAGAGGAAGAAGATTTAGGCACCCTTCCATTTCGGTTCAACCCTCTTTGGGCAGGTAAAGAAGGGTTTTTAGAAACAGTTCAAGCAGCATGGAGAATAGATGTACTCGGTTCCCCAAGCTATGTGTGGGAACAAAAAAGAAAAATACAAAAGAAGCACTCAAAGATTGGATAAAGAAATCCATGCAATCTCCCAATAGGCAGAGGAAGGAGGCAGTTATTCAATTGGAAGGAATACAACTTGAAATGGAGGAGAAAGATCCCTCTTCCACAGATTTAGCCAATGAAAAATCTGCTCAAAGGAATGTATACTGTTCTTTTAGAAATGAAGAGGAATATTGGCGCTTAAAGTCTCGAAGTCTGTGGCTCAAATCTGGGGACAGAAATACCTCATACTTTCATAGACAGTGCAGGGCCCGTCTCTCGCGCAATCACATAACAGAAATTACCAGCACTAGTGGTCAGGTTTATAAAGGATTTTCTCAAATCCAAGAAGCAGCTGTAAATCATTTTCAGAACCTTCTTAGTGCAGAAAGAAATGGGAATGAGGAGGATGAAGCAGAGTTCCTCACAACCATCCCAAATCTAGTCAGTGAGGAAGATAATGATTCTCTGATGAGCCCAGTAACGGAAGAAGAGATAACTAATATTGTCTGGTCCATGGAACCAGATAAAGCCCCAGGTCTCGACGGATTCACAGTACACTTTTACAGAATTTGTTGGGAGATTATCAAAATTGATCTCTTCAGAATGATAAGAGGAGTCTGGAGGAAGGCAAAAGTGGGTGGTGGAATAAAATCCACATTTCTCGCTTTAATCCCTAAGGAAACAAACCCAAGATCCTTTGACAGATACAGGCCGATCTCCCTTTGTAATTCATCATACAAGATCGTGGCCAAACTGCTGGCAAACAGAATTAAGCCACTTCTTCAAAAACTCATCTCTCCAGCCCAAGGAGGATTTGTGAAAGGCAGACAAATCTTGGACAATGTCATTCAAATCCAAGAGGCTCTCCATTCCAGCCATACACGTAAAGAACAAGGTATGATTATCAAATTAGATATGAGTAATGCTTTTGATCGTGTTAACCGTTCTTTCCTGCTCAGGGTACTTGCAGCCTTTGGGTTCAGACAGGAATTCATAAACCTTATCAAAGCCTGCATAGAAAACATCTGGATCGCTCCAATGGTGAATGGGAGACCAACAAAGTTCTTTTCAGCCACCAGGGGACTGAGGCAAGGCTGCCCTCTGTCTCCCTTTCTCTATATTCTGATGGCGGATTCATTAAGCAGAAAGCTGACACAGGAGCAACAAAGTGGCACCATTCCTGGGATAAGAATCGTGCAAGGCGTAGCCCCAGTGAATCATGCGCTTTTTGCCGATGATTCACTCCTGCTCGGGGGCGCATCCATGAGAATATCTCCAAAAGTATTGCAGTGTTACTGGAGCACTAATCAGTGAGAGGAAAAGCGCAGTTTACGGATGGAATACCGATCAACAAACAATTGAAAGGATAGCCAGTGAATTGGGGTTCAAAGGCTATGCAGAGTGGGATAAAATAAAGTATCTTGGTCTTCCGTTGACGATGGGATCCAATCGCAATTATTTGTGGGAGGAGGTGATTTCCAAGTTCAATAATAAGATAGCAGCGTGGGGCGGAGTCTGGCTTACCACAGGCGGCAAGCTCACTCTCATCCGTTCGGTGCTTTCAGCTCTGCCTACTTTCCAAGCCTCTTTGCTGATGGCTCCAAGGCAAATCGCAGATCAGATCTCTTGTTTAATGCGGAACTTTTTGTGGAATGGTGGGAAGGGGAACAGTAACCGTTTTCACTTAGTTAAATGGGAAATGGTGAAGCGTCCCATTGCTGAAGGAGGACTCCAAATTAGAGACCCCCAACAAGCAAATCTAGCCCTGGGTTGTAAACTCCTGTGGCAGCTAATATCTGAGCCCACGCATCCAATCAGCCAACTCTTAAATCTCAAATATCTCAGAAATCGGTCGATCATCTCCTTCAACCTAGCGTCTTCTCCTAAAGGAACACAGGCTTGGAGGCTCTGTTGTAAAGGGATAGATTTCTTCAGAACACATTTGTACAAAATTCCAGGGAATGGCAAAAAAACATTGTTGTGGAGAGACCGAATCATGGGCCACCCTCCACTCTCAGTCATAAACGAAATCGCAGATTTAAGAGTCTGGTTAAGATCAAAAGGAATCAGGAAAATCGAGGACATTGCAGAGTGGGATAACAAAGGCAATTGGAAGTGTTGGACTTTGCCCAACATACCAGCACACTTAAAAAATCAGTTAAACTATTTCATAGATGCAATCACAGACTTTACTCCAGTGCATATGGACGAGGAAGATTCATGGGGTTGGGGACAAACAGGGGTATACACAGCCAAACAAGGGTACTTACAGATGCAAAGCAAAAAGGACTCTTTGCACCCGGAAGCAGTGTGGAAGCAGATCTGGGAAAGCTTCAGCATTCCGAAGATCAATTTCTTCTTCTGGACTTTGTTTCACAACAAAATCCTAACAGGAGATAACCTATGTAGAAGGAACATAGCTGGTCCACATCGATGCGTGTTCTGTAAAAAAGCCTTGGAGACCTCAGTTCACATATTTATTGAATGTGAGTATGCTCAGAAGGCCTGGACTAGCTTCTTGGCTGGACTGAATGTTAGACCCCCAGTGCATTGTTCGATAACAGACATGTTTTTGTCTTGGAAAGCTAGTTATCCCTACAGCATCGCAGACAAATCCCTTTGGTACAAGGTGTGGATTGCAACTCCAAAGTATGTGTGCTGGAAGTTGTGGCTCTCCCGGAACGAAATTGTCTTTAATCAAAAAGAAATGTCTGCAGGAGATGTCGCAGAAAAGGCCAAGAAACTACTAATAGAAACTCTGAGACAATCCAATGTTAGAGACAGCTCCCTAAGAGATGAAGAAAGAGCTTGGTTGGGTGACTACACTCCTACAACGAGTCCTTCAACAATCACTCGCCCAAATCACAAGGAAAACTGGCAGATTCGAGACAATTTAGAAAGCTTCCAGAAGTGGTGGAAATCTCAAGGTAAATGCACTATCTTCTTTGACGGAGCCTCGAAAGGCAATCCAGGCAGGTCAGGAGCTGGGGGGGTCATTTATCTCCCGAATGGAAGAAAAGAGGAATTCAGTTGGGGACTCGGAATTAAAACCAACAATCAGGCAGAAGTCCTTAGTCTTTTAAAAGCTGGCCAACTGGCCAGAAAAGGAAACCCAAGGGAAATCTTAGTGTTTGGAGACTCAGAATTGCTGATAAAAGCTCTATTAAATAAGAAAGGGCTCAAGGATCCAGTTCTGAACAAACAGATATTAAGAGTGAATAGACTCTTGAAGGACTTCTCTTCAGTTCAAATCTTTCATATCCTCAGATAATTAAACTCAAAAGCAGACAGTCTGGCAAATATTGGATGTAATCTAGAAAAGAACATGATCAGCATAAATGCAGGAGAACCGAATATGGCAGCCATTCCTTAAAAGGGCAAGTCGATCTTGTAAAAGCAGAAAATTGTTCTGTTAGAAACAGAAAAATGTAAAACTTGATATGGCTTCGGCCACCCATAAATAAAATATCCGTTTCGGTTATAAAAAAAAAAATTACGAATAGTTTTTTTCCATAAAAGAAAATCATATATATATATATATATATATATATATATATATATATATATATATATATATATATATATATATATATATATATATATCACATTAAAATACATAAGTAGTAGTTATAAGTTAAGGTCCATTTTTTTTTTTGACTGTAACGGTTATGGTTTTATTGCTTTGGCGGCAAAAAAGCTACCGCATACTGGTTACAATGAATTAGGATTTCAAATTTCTTGAACCGCCGAAATCTCTATTCAAGACGGATCCAATGACAAGCTTGATTTCATAAAGATCTGAAGGGGAAAAGCAGCGGCTCTGCCTATCAGCTCTGGACATCAGTGATGAAGCGATGGGCCTCTCGATCATAAAACTTGATGCCCCTGTGCGGTTTCAGAAATTGACCTGCTTGGACCTGGAGTTCAATACTCTGACCACTGAGTCGATTGCCAATAGAGCGAACGGATCATAGTTTCTTCAATTGTTTGTCGACTTCCCTTTTTAGACATCATTACATGATTTTCTCTGGACAACCTGTAGCATAGTGATGCGTTTCCTTGGGCGATAACTAGCTGTCTATGACTGATTAATCCAAGACTTTATTAGGCTCGCTGAATAGAATGGCAATCACTTACTTGTTTCAGCGTTCCTTTTGCAGAGGTCCGGGCGGGAACCGAAGGGATGGAGCAAGCTGTTGCTGGATCCGCTTTCTGAAGGTAAACACTAGTCTGGAAAGGGACAGACTCTGCGCATTTGTGGACAGAGACAGAGAAGGGCCCCGAAACATGCTGCCATTCAAGGCTTTTCCCTACATTGGATATGGGATCTAAAGGATATACTTTTAATGCTTCCAATATCTCGCCTGTATCGTAGAAATGACCAAGCAGTCCCGCATCGTCCATGACAGATCAGAATTTTGCTGGAGACAGAGGCTTATAGACTGCCAAAAACAGAGAGACCAGGATGACTGATTTCCTTGATTGCCTGCCCTAGGAGAATGGTGAGTTTGGACCTGGAAACCAGAACAGAACAGCAAATCGATTGGTGTCACAAAATTTGATCCCATAACTTCAAGAACAGTAGTCTGGAAAAGCCAATTAAGGGATACTACAGAGAGAATCAGCCGAATTGACTGAGAGAGTTCTTTGACTTTTGCCAGAGCCAAGATTTGCTTCCGAATCTGCCTCAGAATTTAACTGCCTCAGAATGTGGTAGAAGGATATTTTCCGAAATTTAGCCACTAAGGGTCTAATTTTCTTGAGAGTATGGTCCAAATGAATTTGCAATGGATGTGAATGTGAATTCATAGCTTGAATGATAACCCGAGAGTCTCCAAAGACTGTCAGGGATTGAATATTCCAGCTGAGAGCGAGTGTCAGCCCCTGCCATAAAGCTAGAGCCTCTGCTCTATTGTTAGTTTCGATGCCTAAACCCCAGTGAAACCTGAATAAACAGGTGCCATCAGGTTTTAGAAGTACTCCTCCTCCACCCGCAGCACCTGGATTGCCTTTAGAGGCCCCGTCAAAGTAAAGACAGTGGTCATCTAGGGCCGATCTCCACTTGAGAAATTCCTGTTCTTCGAGACGAATTTCCCACTTTGCATGGCAAAAGGCTGGGGAAGTAGTGATGGATTGATTTTTAGGGCCAAAATCTTTCAGCCAGAGCTCTTCCTCACTATCGAGCTTTGCTTCATTCCTTAAGGCTGGCTTGACATCCATCGTTTCTCCCATTATAGCTCTAATTTTGGAGATTACGCTGTTTGCTGTGCAGATTTCTCCTCTAAAAATTCTGTTATTCCTTTCCAGCCATAACTTCCAGCATGTGAATTTAGGGGTCCACATCCAAGCAGTTTTTAACAGATTTTTTTTTTTATTGAGGCAGAAGGGTGATAGCTTGGCCCACTCATGGAGGAGATTTGACACATTACTTGGCAGCTCAATCTTGTTCGCCAGTGAACTCAGAACCCCCTTCCAGACTGTCTTGGCAAAGGGGCACAACAACATCAGATGATCAGCTGATTCTTCCTCTGAAATACATAAAGGGCATCTAGAAGGCCCTTCCATTCCCCGTTTTCTCAGGTTGTCTCCTGTTAGCACACTGTTATGGGCAAGCGTCCAGCTGAAGAAGTCGATTTTTGGAAGAGAAGGGAAGCTCCATATGAAGTTCCATGGCGAAGGATCTGGGGGAACGTTCTGAACAGCTATCAATCTTTTGTATCCTTCAGCTGCTGAGTAGGTACCTGTTTGGGAGCCCCACCCTCTTTTGTCCTTGGCTGAAGCAGACAGAGGAGATTTCCCTTGCAGGTTGTCTAACAGTAAAGAAGCTTCTGTATTCAAATGTTGTGGAACCTCTCCTAGGTTCCAGCTGTCCCATCTTCTGTCAGCATCCTCCGTCCAGTTGGAAATGTCCCAAAGGGTTTCTTTATTGTTAGATTGCAACCATAGTTTAATATTTGCCAGACCCTCTTTCTGGTGTAGAGGTTGATCTCCAAGAATCTGATCTTTCCATATTCTAATTTTCTTCCCATTGCCTGGGATCCAGTAGAGGTTGGTAATGAAGTTCTCCAGGGCTGCGTTACATAGCTTGGAAATAGGGGAACCTTTGGAATTTTTTGGTGGGAGTTCCAGACATCTCTGACGTTTACCGTTGTAGTATTTCTTCCACAGTACTTTTTTGCTCCAGCTTATTTTCCCTGCCACAATATTCCACAAAATTTTTGAACCTAGAGCCATATTTTGAGCTGCCATGTCTCTCATTTGCAGACCTCCTTCTCTGAATGGTTTCTTTATGGTATCCCAATTTACTAAGTGAAGTCTTCTTTCATTATTTTTCCCCCCTTCCCACAGGAATCTTCTCAATAAGCCTTCCATTTTATTGAGAAAAGTTTTGGGGGCAAGGAGAATGGAGTGCTGATAAAGAGGCATGCTTGTAAGGACAGATTTTATAAGAATTGTTTTCCCGGCAGAGTTCAACCAGGAGGCTCCCCAGGCTTGTATTCTGAGCTTTAACTTGTCTAACAAGGGCATCCAGTGGACGACTTTAGGATTGGATCTGAAAATTGGGATCCCAAGGTATTTGAAGGAGTCCCAGTCCTGACAGATTTTCATTTCCATAAGCCTGGCTATGTCAGCAAGGTTTTTGGCTGAGCAATTCCAGCCATAGATTGTACTTTTTGCGTAATTTATTTTACTGCCGGATGCTTCCTTATAGATGTCCAGTTCATTTTTGAAAGCTCTGGCCGAATTAATGCTCGCTCCTCCCAGCAGCAGAGTATCATCGGCAAATTGAGCATGGTTTATATCTTTGACATTCTGCACCATTCTAAGGCCTGGCAGAATTTGGATTTGCTGGCAGAATTCAAGCTGGAAACTTAGAACTGAAGCTTGAATAGCATAAAGCAGAGGGGACAGCGGACAACCTTGTCTTAATCCCCTGGAAGCTGTAAAGAATTCAGTCGATCGGCCATTAACCAACGGTGCAATCCAAGGAGAGGAAATGCAGGCTTTCACCCAGTTTATGAAATTTAGTGAGAAACCCATTTTCATCATAACAGCAAACAGAAATTCGTGCCTCACCCTGTCGAAGGCATTAGCCAAATCTAGTTTTATTACCATTCCTTTCTCTTTTCTCTGGCCACTTGAATGGACTGCCTCTTGAACCAGCACTATATTATCCAGGATCTTTCGCCCTTTGATGAAGCCTCCTTGGTTTTCCGGAATGATGTCTGGCAAAATATTCTTGAGGCGATTGGAAATTATTTTGGTAATCAGTTTATAACTAGTATTACACAAAGATATGGGTCGAAATCTACTGAATTCTAAGGCTCCTTTCTCTTTCGGAATCAAAGCAAGGAAGGCTGAATTGGTACTCCCTCCTATCTTTGCACAGAGTTGGGACTTCCTGACCATTCTCAAGAGGTCTTTTTTGATAGTTGACCAGCAAGATTGATAGAATCTAGCTGAGAACCCATCAGGCCCTGGCGCTTTGTCCGGATCCATGCCATCCACGGCTTTCTTGAGTTCTTCCATGCTGATCATAGCAGTCAGCATATTATTGGCAGAATCTTTCACACAGCTGGGGATTAGATTGTACGGATAGGCTTGAGGGTCAATCGGCTGGTCATCTGGCGCTGAGTAAAGATCTTTAAAAAAGGAAAATGCTGCTTTCTTGATACCTTCAAAATCATTAACCACTGCCTCTTGGAATCTGATTTCTGAAACATTTTTAAATTGCTTTCTAGCTTCGGCATGCCTGTGGAAGAAACTTGTATTTTTGTCTCCGGCCTGTAACCATAAATTTCTAGATTTTTGCCTCCAATACTCTTCTTCTTCCCTACTAGCTTTATGGAGGGCTTTTTGCAGCTCAACTTCTTTTTGGAGAAGACTTTGGGTAATTGTTGATTCCTCCATTGATGATTGATGAACAGCAAGGTTTTCTAAAGACTCTTTTCTTTTGGAAGCAGGGGTTTTCAAAGTTTTAGCCCATTCCTTTAGTCTTCTCTTAAGAGTCCTCAACTTTTCCTCCCACACGAAGAAGGGGGATCCTTGTATTTTCCGATTCCATTCTTCTGAAACCAGCTCATTGAACCCCTCTTGCTGAATCCATAATGGACTAAATCTAAATGGAATAGGGCCCAGAGAATCATCCTTGGAAAGCTCGAGACTTATGGGTTTATGATCGGAAGTGCAATTGGGCAGAATTTTGGAAGAAGCCATAAGCCCGGAGGTGAGAAAGGAGGCTTGGACGAGGAATCTGTCCAATCGAGCAGCTATATGGGTGGGGCCTAGTCTTTTATTAGACCAAGTGAATTTCCCAGCTGATGGTTTGATGTCCTCCAAATCCCAACCAATCATAATATCTTCTACCCATTCTCTGGACGGATCCCTTACCGGGGAACCTCCTTTTTTCTCTTCAGCTGCTAGAGTAACGTTCAGATCCCCTGCAATAATGATATTTTCTGGGTTGTGCAAAACTAGAAATGACTGGAGCGAATCCCAACAAATTTTTTTCTCTGATGGAGAGACTGGAGCATAGAGGTTAAATATACTTACTTGTTGACCAGATTCTTTGTGGAGGAGCTGAGTAAAGATCCAGTGCTGGCTACTTTCTTCCTGACTCAAGTCGTATTTGGAGCTGTCCCAGAAGGAGGCAATCCCACCAGAGGCGCCTCTAGCACTGACAGCTCTACCAGGGCCTTTGCGCCAAAAGGTTTTGCTGGTTTGGAGGAGAAGAGTGTCCTCCAGTTTTGTCTCCTGGATGAGAAAGATTTCAGGCATGTGCATTCTCACAATATCTTTCAGAGCCTCTTCTTTCAGCCTGCTACCTAATCCTCTGCAATTCCAGGAGACGTATTTCATTATTTATTGGAGTGGGGGGAGGTGGCCCCTTTTGGAGCCTTGTTATGCTTGCGCCCGGATCTTGTGTTCATCATTCCCTTTAGGGTTTTCTGAGAACCTTGGAGAACATCCATGTAGGTTATCTCCTCTCTCTGTTTTTTCTTGGATTTCCGGCCCCTAGTCGATTTGATGGGAGTTATTTGTGTGCTGTCTGATTCGGAGTCTCTTTCTTCTGAATCTTCCACTGATTCAGAGGCAAGACTTATGTGTTCATCATTGCCTGCTTTGTCCCCTTGATCTGCCTTGACTGGTTGGACATTTGATTCTTCTTCGGTGTCCTTCCTTTTCTTTGGTTGATCTTCCGTTTCTTCATTTTTCTCTGAAGTCTCCCCCTTTTCAAAGGAGGTTGGGCCTTCATGTGAGACTGGATTGGTCTTGTCATTGATCTGGGGATTTACCTTTGATCCTGATTGCTTTTTTTCATTCGGCTTTGTGACTACCTTTCCCTTTTTTATTTCCTTCCATCCTTCTTCTTCCTCTTTGTCCCCTGAAGGTGCTTTGGGGCAGTTTCGTTGAAAATGGCCGTGCTCATGGCAGATTCTGCATTTGAATGGCAGTTGCTCATAGTCCAACTTCTGGTAATGGTGCCAATCTCCCACTGAAAGCTTGATGGCTTCCGGTAACCCAGCTTCTAGATCAACTTCCACGCATATTCTGGCGCAAGTGTATTGGCCCTTGTTATCAGCTTTGTCTATGAATCTGCCCAAACCGTTTCCTATCTTTTGCAGAGCTTGAAAGCTCCAGCAGTGTATTGGCAGGTTGGGGAGCCGGACCCAAACAGGGACCTCCTTTGGGACATCAACTGAGGGATCAAAATCGGGCGTCCATTTATTCAGGAAGAGGCCTTGGTTTCCCATGAAGTATGGACCGTTTCTGAACACCAGATCTCGGTCTTCTTTGGTAGTAAATTCGAAGATGAAGAAGCCCCTTCCAACCGCATAGCTGATCACATTGTTGGGGAGGAGAGGTCTCCAGTTTCTTTGCACCCATTCATCGGTCGATTTTGAGGATGGCCACCGGCCCATAAATTGCCCTACTAAACCTCTGTCAGCCAAAGCAAGGGCGATTTTGATGGTTTGATCTTCTGGCAAAGCTATTTCTGGGATTTCTTCCAACTTTTTTATAAATTTCGGGACTTCAGGATGAATTCGGGGTTTGCCTCTCTGCGAAATTATGCGTCTAAACGCTTCTGCTGGGGATATCGGAGGGGTGGGAGAGGTCTCCGCACCCCCTGGAGCAGCCATGGCGGCGGCGGCAGCTGATCTCTAACCTAATCGAACGCAGCACAGCGCGTTCCTTCTCTCTCGCGAAAAATTAAGGTCCATTTTACTTTGTAAATTTCGGAAGGCTTTTGTGATCCATAATGAATTACCAAAAATCTTTTGGTAGAAATCTCTTATATGATTTCTACCGAAAGACTTTTCGTAATATTTTATTTAAATTTAATTATATAATATATTTTTTAATTAAATCTAAAAGCAAGAAGAATATAATTAATTTTGAGATATATCTAAATCATTTATCAGATTAAAATATATAAGATATAAATAGTAGCTCTAAATTAAGTTTCATTTTTCCATATAAATTAAATAATAATTTGTAACCATATTTAAATTTCATTAATTAGTAAGCACATAAAAATTTAATACTTGCACTAAACAATATTTTTAACTTTGGATACACACCGTCACTTTACCATGGATATTATTAATTTGTAAATAGTATTTGTCACAATACTTTGGGCCATCAATACTACATACCCAAAAACATCTCTCATTTCACAATCAAAATATTTTATAAAAATGCTATTTAAATTTAATTTTAAAACATGTTTTTTAATTAAATTTAAAAGTAAAAAATATATAATTACTTTTGAGATGTATCTAAACTCTCTATCAGTTGAAATAAATATGATATAAATAGTAACTATAAATTAAGATCCATTTTATCATACAATTTAAAATAATTATTTTGTAACCATATTTAAATTTCATAAAAACTTAATATGTTCAATTTATAACATGTAAAGGATTTGTAAACAAAGTTAAAAGTAATATGGAGCCCGGAAATGTTGTAAAATTTTAAAAATAATAAAAATAACAAAATTCAATTTGTTATATTGCATTTTTGTTTTTATTAATAAAATTGCGAATAATTTTGTAATGTACCCCGGTAACCTCGCATGTAAAAGTAGGGAGTTAGAATTTTTTATACAAATTACCCACAAGTAATTATCCAAATCACAACTCCTGAATTCCTCAATAACCATTAGCTATAATGTTCATTAATACATCAAGTAAATTGCAATAAAAGACAATAAGTTGCATAACCATTAACCACCAATGTGGTAGTGTAATAACATAAACTGTCTCATGAACCTTGCGTCCATTTCATGATTTTCCTTTACCATACAAATTAATCACATACTTTGGACATTATGATTATCACATCAATTAAAGAATCATCATCAAGGATTAAACATCATCAAACTGACACAAAAGGCAATCACACCATTGAACACCATATACCCTGGAAACCCCCGTAGGGTGAAAACCAGCAAACGTTTAATCTTATTATTAAACGCTCGTGAGGGTTTTCGCCCCTCACTCAATGACTCATAAGGGATTCCATCCCTTAACCATTGTTATGAAATCATTACAATGAATTATCATTAAGTTATTACATAACTAGCTAAAAGCTAATACATTTTCCATGAAACCCTTTCCTTACATACCGCCACATGCAACATTCCTTGTGGCGTGATTGTTCTAGCAATGGACGATCTTGCAACTCTAACTCATCTGCATGGACCATTAATCATTTTCCTGCCACAATGTTAAACATCACTTTTCTTTGGCACCAACCGCCATCGTTTCTTGTCAATGTTGTTGTCAACAAGCTTTGGCAACAAGATTAGATACCATATTAATGAATCAAAAATCAACCTCTAAAAGATATCTTTTAACATTTACTCATCTGCATGAGCAAGCATAACATACTAATTAACTAGTACATATATTCAAGTAAATTCTTGTTCTACTTTTCACAATGCTTATTCACACTAATGCATATTTCTCTTTAAGAGATCTAATCATTAATTTTACAAGTCCATGTTTCCCTTTAAAACAAATAACACATTAGTTTTACAAGTCCATGTTTCCCTTTAAAACATACAACACATTAGTTATGTTTACATACAGGTAATAAACTATTGTTTCTGCGCCTTTGCACATGCGTTCCTTCCACATAGTTATTTTCCAAGAAGTTAACATAGTTTCTTTAACATACACAGAACACATCTCCATAACACAACACATCTCCATAACACAATGACTATTCTTTGAGTATCCTGTGGCTTATCTTAATAGCCCTTCTTTAATATATGCAACGCATATTCCCTTCTCTAGAACTCTACCATCATTTCATGTAAACAATTACTTACTTCTTTCTTAAAGGAAGTCATCATAACCCCATTTCTCTATCTTCCTATAAGTATGTTTCTCATGCTTTTCCTTTCAAGAAATTATTATAGATACCCATCTTTACGCTTAAAGAATCAAGAAACAATAACAAGGTTAACTTAACCTTTTATGCACCAAAATCAAGAATTCGATCCAACTCATCTAGAAAGACAATCTTTTCAAGAGATTAATATTTCCAAGAATGTTAACATCGATTATCATTATTTACAAGAAAGTCAACATAATACTTTCTCTACGTACACACCAAAACATATTCCCAATGTCACAATAGCTACCCTTATGTGCATGCAACATGTGTTTTTCCTAACACAATTACTTTTATTTCAATGCACATAATCTTTTCATGAAACAAGTATGGATTCTTGTTCTTGTATGAACACAATTCATATGTGGCTTTTAAGGAAAGAATCTCTATTTTTGTTTCAAGAGATCTCTCATAAAAGCCATTATTTTCATACATGAAGTATGCACACTTTTCCTAAAAATAAACTATCTTAATGACCATTATTTATGTATATATAGAACATACTTTTCTTCAAGAAAGTTGGTAATGATTATCTATGTGCCTAAAAGCACACTACATATTTTATTCAAATAAAACTCGGCCATTTTTCATACCACGTCCTCAAGAAGTTTATATGTCTCACCATCTTTTCTCAAGAAGATATTTTGGCTATTTAGCAAGAACCTTGTGTAATTTGTTCCAAAGAATAATGAAGCTACTTAGCTTTTGATAATCTCAAGCAATCACACAACTACTTAGTTTTTACTGTGCTATGTACCTAAACTCAAGCAACAGTTATTCCTAAGAGAACTTAGATTCCTGCAATATTTTATCACATGGAAAATTGCATTGCTTGGCAATCATAACCAAACTATACTTTGTGCATCTAAATAAAGAATTTGCTTAAGGAACATAGACTTTATTAATCATATCTTTCTATGCACATAAACAAAGAGTATTTCAATAAATTAACTTATCTTTTCCAGTTGTACCACCGCAAGCTATCCAAAAACAAAAATTGCATACAGGAGTAAACGCCCCCCCCCGAACGCTGAAAATAACAACCTTCTTTCTACCGGCCAAAGATTGCACTGAAACACACTGGATCTCATTTTCTTCATCTGCATAGAACAATGCGCCTGTCCGAAATCTTAGAGCCAACTGCAATCCGAGCCATAATCACTAGCGGCAAAATGGAATTGGAAGTCCAGCGACTCGATCTACCGAACTAACCCCATTCAAATCGATGCAAGCATCTAACCAAAGATCTGCCATGAACCAATCAGTCCAACCATTAAACATGCTCTGCATTCCTTTTGGTTCGTGAGGACATCCAAAACCTTCAAATGTTCTCAACGATTTAATTTTCTCTCCTTGTTATTGTACAAACAATTGCATAAGTTTTAGGACTGTAGAAAGATAATGAAACTGAGTTCCAATGCTCCGAACCCTAGGTTGATTCGATGCTCAATGGAAATGTAACAATCTACGCTCAACAGTTTTTAGACATATCCTGAGCGTAGGATGAAAAACCAAGCCCCTGTAAGGAACACCTTGACCGTCCAACTGATTGTTCTTGATTAAGTATAAAAAATAATATTGTTTTGGATCGGAACGACTCCATAAGTAAAACCACCTTAACCTCCTTTTCTTGATTCATCCTCAATTTAGTTTCACAGGAATCAAGAATCAGTTCAATAACTAATTCGTAAGTCTCTGTAACTTTTCTATAACTTAAAATTACTTTTATGCAGGGTTAATTACAATAGGGATATTACATACTCCCCCCCTTAACAAGAACACCGTCCTCGATGTTCATCTCTCGCTGGAACATAAGATCTTACTCATGATATAAACATCTAAACCGCACAAAAAGTGATCCTTGCTCTTTAAAATCAGACATTTCATTCCAAGAAATGACAATAAACAAAATAGTAATGTTATAACATAAGAAAGATCAATAGTTATAAGAATTCATAACTGCAAAAATATGCAAGTTCTAATTTCCATTACTTGACCCGTATTCAAATTCATAATAAACAATTCTCTATGTCAACTTACCATTACTTACCATCTACTCTTGAAAATCATGAGTACTTTCACGTATGCATTTTAATAGTGGTTGGACAACCCATCAACCTCCATGGTAAGTAATTCCTGTTATGTATGACTAACAAATTCAATCGCATTAGTCACAATATTTCGAGTCAAATGAAATACTTTTAACTATCAATCAATTGTGCAATGTTAGATGACTTTTAAATCACAGTGCTTTTACAAGTACCTTAAAGAGCTCATCACTACTCCACAAGCACACTAAATTAATTCTCACTAAAGACATCCACAGAGTACTTCTAAAAGTACCAAAAGAGAACCTAGCTCTCTAATCATCAAAACAGTCAATCACTGCATCAAGTGAAAATTGTCTTAGCCCCTACCAAGACGTTCACAAAATTAATAATACAACAAAGGAATTAAAACTTCCAATAACTCCTTATTGAGCACCAAACTCATTTCCTGTTAAATGTGCATAACATATTTTACACAACTATATATAGAATTCATTTTTAACATAACATATAGTTGATTAGTTAATTTCTTTAGCTATGAGAATCACAATACGTTAAAGAATTCCCAACCCATGGGAACTGGTTTCCACAAACAGATCGAGTCATTTCGACATCCAGACAGTTTCTTTGATAGAGACCTTACCAGGTCTAACATGGAATTCCACTGGCCAACCAACTCAAGAATTCCAATGACCACATAGGGTCCAATATAGGATTCCTCTTAGCAGCGTCCTGCCTATTCCTCTGATAGCGTCCCGTCTATGAGGAATTTTGGGCCTCCGTCCAACAGGCTCCAAATCAACAGAGCTGCCTCAAGCTTTTTACCCTCTTCACCATCTTGGCACACTCTTTTCCCTTATTGAGATCATTGATCTCTAGGGAGAGGAAATCCGGGCAGACAAGTACCATCAACCCCTCCGGGCAGGTAACTGCCATCAACCCAAGGCATTGAATCTGGCAGACAAGTACCATCAACCCCTCCGGGCAAGTAACTGCCATCAACCCAAGGCATTCAATCCGGGCAGACAAGTACCATCAACCCCTCAGGGCAAGTAATTGCCATCAACCCACTATCTGCAACTGTCTGGCATGTTAAATTTCTCTTTCATTACTCTTTCCCAAAGCAATTTACGTAATGAACCATATGAACATTATCATTAACAAAATAAACATGCATGTACACCATGCATTTACACTTAACCCTCATCATGGGTCCACAACATCTAGATTGATGGGAAACATATCTATCATATATGTTGTATGCATTCAGATTTCCAAATAACATAATTCATGCATTATTCTTTCTCATTTACGATTGCAATTCACATTGCAACGATTTACGTGATGAGTTTTCTTGTTGCCATTAAGCTACCTCTACTTAATCCCATCAGCAACGTTAGTTATAAATATGCATCAGTTAACAAGTATTCAATTTCCAAAAAATTTCATGCATACAATATTGTCATGTATAAAAGCATATGCAAATATTCATTAATGTATAAATGTCAACAATAGTTGAGTTAATAATCTAAACATTTCCAATTTCCTGTAGTCTGTTGTCTGAATCCAAATCGTCATTAATGGTGTATTATCTTACGTTTACTATGGCCAGCATCGGCCATGCATCATTAATATAATTAAGCATAATCAAGGTGTTCTGACCAACCCTTGGTTCAACATGCATAACTAACAAATTAAACTACCCTTATCGGAAACAATTCCTCTACTTATGCAATTAGAAGCATGATCCCCTAAGTGTCACACATGCACCAGAGTTACCACTTGATGTTAGATGCAACAACTATCTTAACACTACTATGTGACCATTTCAGAATAATGACTTCAAGGAGACATTACGAAAATCATTAACATCAACACACTATAGTTATCATTTTCCAACTCCTTAAGCATGGTCAAAGGAATACTCACATGCACATCAAGCGCTATCTGGTCATCACCAGACTTAGCGTCTTCTGCAAGATTCTGGCACTCAAAGCCTGCGCTATCTGGTCATCACCAGACTTAGTGATTCTTTTCCCTTCTCCGTCTGTCCCTACAGCACGGTCTTCTTCCTTCTCCTTGCTTCCTTTTCCTTTGGAAGCATCTATAGTTGGGGAAGGTAGTTAGAGTTTACTAACAACTGCATTAACACAGGTAGTCTATTTATGAATAATTATCACATGTAATTCTACCATGAATGGGTCCTAGAAATGTTACCCACTGAACATGCCTCTACAATTAAGTTCACACTGGAATGCAACATGCATAAGGAATCCGTCATTCCCATAGTAGAGATAAATTCAACCATCATTAAATAGATGCTCAAATGATTTTTATCTCACAACAAGTAATGATTAACATAAACACATACCATGCTAGTGAATCTCAAAGAATTAGAGGGAAACATCATTAAGTCTATTAAGACATAAGCATATACTATTCATCAAGCATTCTCATGGTGAATAAAATTAAGAACTCTTCTCATAAACAACTGGAACTATAACACAGAGAGAGTAAGAATCATCATACACACATTCCACGCATGTGACACCAATCAAACCATCACTTGTTTACGAATTGTAATAATCTTAAATCCAATGCAATTAATGCATATAAGTTCTATTGGTTAGTCATACAATACTAACCAATCTCAACTACCAATCATCTTCATGCATCTATGACAAGACTGAATCAAAAATTAGTTATTACAATCAAGTCTCACTACTTGACTTATTGTATATTTCCAATATCTAAAGGGGTTCTTACAACGTCTTTTTAAAACACTATATCGTCAAATCCAAGGACATCCCCGTATTTTACATTCATGCATTGACTCATTAAAATTAGTTCATTGCAACTTCAATCTTGTTTAATAAATGCATCATTGTTATTGCCATATTTGCAAATCAAAAGTGGGTAGTTGATTGTCACTTTCCTCAATGAGTGTTCAATATTGTTCATAAGTGTAATGAGTGTTCAATATTGTTCTTAAGTGCGACAAAAGTTTCATTGTCTTTTATCCTCTTCAGGAATCCAATGTCATGAACATAGTTATGCAACAACTTTATTACTTACTACTCAAAGCAGTTATAAACATGAATCACACATATCATGACGAAAGTAGTGTACTAAATAAATCAATATGTGAATGGTTAAACACATACCTAAGTTAATGCCACTGGTGGTGTACCTCAATTTCTTTTCCGCTGATCAATTCCCAAAGGCGCCAATACTGCAACCTTTAGCTCTGATACCACTTGTAATGTACCCTGGTAACCTCGCATGTAAAAGTAGGGAGTTAGAATTTTTTATACAAATTACCCACAAGTAATTATCCAAATCACGACTCCTCAATTCCTCAATAACCATTAGATATAATGTTCATTAATACATCAAGTAAATTGCAATAAAAGACAATAAGTTGCATAACCATCAACCACCAATGTGGTAGTGTAATAACATAAACTGTCTCATGAACCTTGCGTCCATTTCATGATTTTCCTTTACCATACAAATTAATCACATACTTTGGACATTATGATTATCACATCAATTAAAGAATCATCATCATCAAGGATTCAACATCATCAAACTGACACAAAAGGCAATCACACCATTGAACACCATATACCCTGGAAACCCCCGTGGGGTGAAAACCAACAAACGTTTAATATTATTATTAAATGCTTGTGAGGGTTTTCACCCCTCACTCAATGGCTCATAAGGGATTCCATCCCTTAACCATTGTTATGAAATCATTACAATGAATTATCATTAAGTTATTACATAACTAGCTAAAAGCTAATACATTTTCCATGAAACCCTTTCCTTAAATACCGCCACATGCAACATTCCTTGTGGCGTGATTGTTCTAGCAATGGACGATCCTGCAACTCTAACTCATCTGCATGGACCATTAATCCTTTTCCTGCCACAATGTTAAACATCACTTTTCTTTGGCACCAACCGCCATCGTTTCCTGTCAATGCTGTCGTCAACAAGCTTTGGCAACAATATTAGATACCATATTAATGAATCAAAAATCAACCTCTAAAAGAGATCTTTTAACATTTACTCATTTGCATGAGCAAGCATAACATACTAATTAACTAGTACATATATTCAAGTAAATTCTTGTTATACTTTTCACAATGCTTATTCACACTAATGCTTTAAGAGATCTAATCATTAGTTTTACAAGTCCATGTTTCCCTTTAAAACATACAACACATTAGTTATGTTTACATACAGGTAATAAACTATTGTTTCTGCGCCTTTGCACATGCGTTCCTTCCACATAGTTATTTTCCAAGAAATTAACATAGTTTCTTTAACATACACAGAACACATCTCCATAACACAATGACTATTCTTTGAGTATCCTATGGCTTATCTTAATAGCCCTTCTTTAATATATGCAATGCATATTCCCTCCTCTAGAACTCTACCATCATTTCATGTAAACAATTACTTACTTATTTCTTAAAGGAAGTCATCATAACCCCATTTCTCTATCTTCCTATAAGTATGTTTCTCATGCTTTTCCTTTCAAGAAATTATTATAGATACCCATCTTTACGCTTAAAGAATCAAGAAACAATAACAAGGTTAATTTAACATTTTATGCACCAAAATCAAGAATTCGATCCAACTCATCTAGAAAGATAATCTTTTCAAGAGTTTAATATTTCCAAGAATGTTAACATCGATTATCATTATTTACAAGAAAGTCAACATAATACTTTCTCTACGTACACACCAAAACATATTCCCAATGTCACAATAGCTACCCTTATGTGCATGCAACACATGTTTTTCCTAACACAATTACTTTTATTTCAATGCACATAATCTTTTCATGAAACAAGTATGGATTCTTGTTCTTGTATGAACACAATTTATATATGGCTTTTAAGGAAAGAATCTCTATTTTTTTTTCAAGAGATCTCTCATAAAAGCCATTATTTTCATACATGAAGTATGCACACTTTTCCTAAAAATAAACTATCTTAATGACCATTATTTATGTATATATAGAACATACTTTTCTTCAAGAAAGTTGGTAATGATTATCTATGTGCCTAAAAGCACACTACATATTTTATTCAAAGAAAACTCGGCCATTTTTCATACCACGTCCTCAAGAAGTTTATATGCCTCACCATCTTTTCTGAAGAAGATATTTTGACTATTTAGCAAGAACCTTGTGTAATTTGTTCCAAAGAATAATGAAGCTACTTAGCTTTTGATACTCTCAAGAAATCACACAACTATTTAGTTTTTACTGTGCTATGTACCTAAACTCAAGCAACAGTTATTCCTGAGAGAACTTAGATTCCTGCAATATTTTATCACATGGAAAATTGTATTGCCTGGCAATCATAACCAAACTATACTTTGTGCATCTAAATAAAGAATTTACTTTAAGGAACATAGACTTTATTAATCGTATCTTTCTATGCACATAAACAAAGAGTATTTCAAGAAATTAACTTATCTTTTCCAGTTGTACCACCGCAAGCTATCCAAAAACAAAAACTGCATACAGGAGTAAACGCCCCCCTGAACGCCGAAAATAACAACCTTCTTTCCACCGGCCAAAGATTGCACTGAAACACTCTGGATCTCGTTTTCTTCATCTGCATAGAACAACGCGCCTGTCCGAAATCTTAGAGCCAACTGCAATCCGAGCCATTAATCACTAGCGGCACAATGGAATTGGAAGTCCAGCGACTCGATCTGCCGAACTAACCCCATTCAAATCGATGCAAGCATCTAACCAACGATCTGCCATGACCCAATTAGTCCAACGATTAACCATGCTCTGCATTCCTTTTGGTTCGTGAGGACATCCAAAACCTTCAGATGTTCTCAACGATTTACTTTTCTTTCCTTGCCATTGTACAAACAATTGCATAAGTTTTAGGACTGTAGAAAGATAATGAAACTAAGTTTCAATGCTCCGAACCCCAGGTTGATTCAGTGCTCAATGGAAATGTAACAATCTACGCTCAACAGTTTTTAGACGGATCCTGAGCGTAGGATGAAAACCAAGCCCCTGTAAGGAACACCGCGATAGTCCAGCTCACTGTTCTTGATTAAGTATAAAAAATAATATTGTTTTGGATCGGAACAACTCCATAAGTAAAACCACCGTAACCTCCTTTTCTTGATTCATCCTCAATTTAGTTTCACGGGAATCAAGAATCAGTTCAATCACTGATTCGTAAGTTTTTGTAACTTTTCCGTAACTTAAAATTACTTTTATGCAGGGTTAATTACAATAGGGATATTACAATTTTTTTAGATAAAAGGAAATCATATATATATATATATATCACATTAAAATATATAAGTAGTAGTTATAAATTAAGGTTCATTTTACTTTATAAATACATTAAATAATAATAATAATAATACTTATAATAAATTTATAATATAATCTTATTTTTAACTTGTAAATAAGTTTTGTTATAAAACTATGGTTCATCACCCACATGCCCAAAAATACTCTTATTTCACAATCAAAATATTTTATTTAAATTTAATTATATAACATGTATTTTTAATTAAATCTAAAAGTAAGAAGATTATAATTACTTTTGAGATATATCTAAATTATCTATCAGATTAAATTATATAAGATATAAATAGTAGCTATAAATTATGTTTCATTTTACCATATAAATTAAAATAATAATTTTGTAATCATATTTAAATTTCATTAATAAGCACATAAAAACTTAATACTTACAATAAACAATATTTTAAACTATGGATATTCACCCTCACTTTACCATGGGTATTATTAACTTGTAAACAATGTTTGTTACAATAATATGGGCCAATACCATGGCTCATCAATAACACATGCCCAAAAACCAACTCTCATTTCACAATCAAATTATTTTATAAATATTTTATTTAATTTTAATTTTAAAACATGTTTTTTAATTAAATCTAAAAGAAAAAATATTATAATTACTTTTGAGATGTACCTAAACCCTCTATCAATTAAAATATATATGATATAAATAGTAGCTATAAATTAAGATACATTTTACCATATAAATTAAAATAATTATTCTGTAACTATATTTAAATTTCATAAAAACTTAATATGTTCAATTTATAAGATGTAAAAGATTTGTAAACATTTACATGTAAGCTCAATTCAATAATAAATACATAAAAACTTTAATACTTACCATAAACTTATAATATAACAATATTTTTAACTTGTAAATAAGTTTTGTTATAATACTATGGCTCATCAATTCCACATGCCCAAAAATTCTCTCATTTCACAATCAAAATATTTTATTTAAATTTAATTATATAACATGTTTTTTAACTAAATCTAAAAGCAAAAAAGATTATAATTACTTTTGAGATATATCTAAATTATGTCATATTAAAATATATAAGATATAAATAGTAGCTATAAATTAAGTTTCATTTTACCATATAAATTAAAATAATAATTTTGTAACCATATTTAAATTTCATTAATAAGCACATAAAAACTCCATACTTACAATAAACAATATTTTTAACTATGGATATTCATGCTCGCTTTACCATGGATATTATTAACTTGTAAATAATTTTTGTTACACTACTATAGGCCAATGGCATGGCTCAGGGATACCACATGCCCAAAAACCATCTCTCATTTCATAATCAAAAATATTTCATAAATATTTTATTTAAATTTAATTTTAAAACATGTGTTTTAATTAAATCTAAAAGCAAAAAAATTATAATTACTTTTGAGATGTATCTAAACCCTCTATCAATTAAATATATATAATATAAATAGTAGTTATAAATTAAGATCTATTTTACCATATAATTTAAAATAATTATTTTGTAACCATATTTAAATTTCATAAAAACTTAATACTTACAATGTAACAACATTTTAAACAATGGATATTTACCCTCACTTTACAATGGATATTATTAACTTGTAAATAGGTTTTGTTACAATACCACTAGCCAATGTCATGGCTCATCAATACCGCATGCCCAAAAACTATCTCTCATTTCACAATCAAAATATTTTATAAATATTTACAGAGACTCTTCAGACCATGGAATGGATGTTGTAATGTTTTGTTATGTTATATAGCTTGAGTGGGCCTAATGGTTAAGAGCATGTGTTTCCTCCTAAGAGGTCACAGGTTCAAAACCAGAGGGGGGTAGAGTATGTATGCCTTCGTAGACTTAGCAGTCAAATTGCTGCGTGGAGGTGGGTCCCTTGTCCCACAAACAAAGGGGTCTTATACACCAATTTGGTGTATTTGGGTCCCTTGTCCCACAAACAAGGGGGTCTCATACACCAATTTGGTGTATTAATTAAAACATTTTGAATAGAGCTTCGAGAGGGATAAATAAATATTGTAAATATCGATTTTTTATATGTTTATTAATTACATTTAAATATGAAACCCATGGGGCATAGAATAAATGGTGACAGGGTGTTTTGTTAAGACACTCTGTGGTGTAAAGGTCATTGGTTCGAAAGCTCGTGGGCAAAAATCCAGCCATGCTAAGGGTGGGTGTGATCCTCTCGTGATTTTGATGGCTTATATGCCCCTAGGTTGTGACTACTCAACCCACATGCTAAGGGCGGGTGTTATCATCTGGTGATTTTGATGGCTTATATGCCCCTAGGTCGTGACTACTCAACCCATAGGTTAGGTGTGTCAATCTCAATACTCGCATTAGCTAACAAACAAACAAAAATAAAGAAAGAAAGAAATGGCATTTTGAAATACAGTTGTTATGCATATGAATCATTATTAGTCCTTGCAAGGTAGGACCATACTAATCAATTTGCCTTTTGACCACTATTAGTTTAACATTGACCAATGCAAGTTATAATGTTTAACTTTGAAAGATAAATATTTATTCTTCAATATTATTAAAAAATTTATTTTCAAAACATTTGACTAGACAATAACTTGAAGCTCTTCCTACAACCTTTGCACAATATAATGTCATGTGAATAGTTGCTTCTCTGCCATAACTTTTGGATATAGATGCAATATTCATGCCATGATTTTTAGATATTTGTGCAGTGAATTTTTATTGCAAAGGTGTGCAGGAAAATCACCCAAAATATAAATCCTTGAAAATAACTCATTGCCCGAGAAGCACTCTCTAGATTAATATGGGGTAGATGTCGTAATGTTCAACATTTTCATTAAGTCAAAAAACAACAACAACAACATAAAATTCTCTAGCCCAAAGTTTTTTTTCGCATGGTATTCTTAAGCCATGATTTTTCTCATGGTATTATTTTGTAATGTGGCCTATTTAAAGGCTAATATTTAAATCAATCTAGATCCATCTTAACTCCAGATCTACCAAGTGTTGAAAGGGAGAGATTTGGTCTCTCTCAGCACTTGGTAGATGTAACGACCCAAAATTAAATATTCAATTAATTAGCATAGAATTTTCGAAAAACATGAACATAAACAACTTACCTGTAGGGATGATATTGCTTGCTTGCGATTGAAGTTGAACATTATTTTAATCTTGCTAACTGCAACAAAGTTTTGGTGACGACTCTCCACCCAACCATAGGCTCAGTTGCACATAATATTTCTACAGTTAGCCACCCCTGAGCCCTCAATCAACATACTACTGCCAAGATTTCATTTGCCTCTCAACGTTTAGCCACCCCTGAGCCCTTAATCAACATACTACTGCCAAGATTTCATTTGCCTCTCAACGCTCTTCTCCAGAAGAATGTTCATCTCATTTCCTCTTCGTACATTAAATAGAACCGATTGTTCCAAAAATGAAAGAAAATTGGAAAGAGATATGCATGCACACAATCCATGTGTCAACATATAGCTTTTATATCTTTGTTTTAAGTATTGCTTAATTTAATATTCTTCTTAATTTAACTCTTTCTTATTTTATTCCATTTTAGTTTCTTTTTTTTGTTAACTTTACTTATTCTTACTATTTTTATAGTTTATTTATATATATATATATATATATTTATTTAGAACTCTAGTTTGTTATTTACTATTTTATTTATTTGCTATTACTATATTCTCTTTATTATTTATTGTTTATTTACTATTATTATATTTTTTTATGATTTATTATTTATTCACTTATATATTAATATTATTTATTTATTATTATTATTATTATGGGCATTACAAACTCCCCCTCTTTAAGGAATTTTGTCCCGAAGTTCAGTTGAATCATTTAACATTATGTTTAATTAGTTATTTATTATTTCACGTTTTCCCTACACCCTCTGTTGAACTAGTATAACTAGTAACCATCGAAAGTTTCCACAACACCTGGGAAATCCCGAGGAATTTCTGTCATTTTCCCAACTTTCGCCTACACAGACATCTTTTGCATTCTGAAGCTATTGGAACATGTTTCAGAGCTATCTGAGCATTATAAATTGATTTATTCACACTTTTGAACATAATAGAGAAGGCTAAGCCATTAGAAGTTGGACCAAGGAGACATAGACCAAGCGGGTTGAACTCCTTCATCATGTGCTATTGTGATACTGTTTTGGTGATGTTCATATCTGTTGTATGTTGTTATTCAGTCATTTGTTTATGTTAGTTTGTACATAAAATTTACACAAAAACACTCAAAAACTCTTGTTTAAACTTGAAATTAACCTCATGAATCTTTAAGCACATTTATATATTTTGAAGAGGAATTTAACACAACAAAACTAATTTTCCCATTCAGATCACATAACATCATTGTTATCACAACATTCTAAATAGTAAAGAATTTCATGGTCTTGCATGTTCTAAAATCTGCATGCGATTACCACATGTTTCACATCATAAAATACCCTCATAAGTTATAACATCAACATCTTTGCATCAAATATATATCATGACATCACATAATAAATGAACCACATGTCAATATACATCATATCATAAGATGATGATCCCTGTGTATATCATATACATCATGAGAATTCAACATCATTATCATAGCAAATAAATAAATAAGCACCACATATACATCATTAACCTCTCATCATAACTATATCCATTTACCACATACCATCACATCATGAAATATCATTAATATGAAAATCATCTCAATACTTATCAAATATAGAACAACAATACACTATAAGCATTCTTATCGTGAATTAATTTCATTTACTTATATAGACAACGAATACTAACTATGAATTAAGATTATTCAACATCCCTCTAGGATCTATGTTATCTCATTAGTATTATTAGTGTCATGTTTTCATCAAGGTATCAATTAATTTTCAATCATCATTTATTGTTCTTTCTATTAGGAAGTTAACCATTTATACCATAGGTATACCCATCTAAGTACATTGTTAAATTTCAAACGAATCTCATCATCTCGAGCCTTAATCTCTCGTTAGATATTATTCCTCCCGAAGGAAATTTTAATGAAATTTATTGTTAAGATATTATCGTTTATACAATCATTTAAATCATCAATATCAAGTTAAAATTCCACAGTCACGGTACATATTGTATCTATCCAAATGGCACACATACACGGGGTCATCCTTATTTAAGTCTTATGTTATGCTTAATCCACCCGCATGATGGCTTGTTGTACCCTAGTGATTTATCCATCACTCACATAATTGTCATTGTTCATCCTAAAAATATTTGTTTATCCCATCAAGTTACCACTTGATCTCTTTTATCGTATATTCACTAATCTTCAAGTTGGACTAGGGATTCTTCCACCTTAATTTTCACTCATTAAATATTTAGTTTAGATTTTGAAATGCTTGGAACCACTACCACCATTATCATCCATGAATGATTTGGTATGCTCAATGTGTTTGGAAATAACTTCTTTTAATACTAATGACACACACTAGTAAGTTGTTCAAGTACACCCTTTATTAGTTGATTCTCACTTCTTTTGTCAATTTATGTGTAACCATTCTCAAATTCTCATAGGATTTCCAATATTATTTATTCTTGATGTTTTCTCAATAGTCTACATAGTGTCTTTCTTTTTCTAAGAGTTAAACAATCATTATCCTTTAAATACTTTTGTAGCTTATCACTTACCAATTACAAGTGCTCAGAACTTCCTACCTTGACACTTTTAAATTTATAGATCATCACTTTGACCCTTACCAATCATGTTGATCAATCCACTCATCATATATTTAAGAGAATTTCTTCTTGATTGAATCACCCCTTCACTTCCTCACATTGGACATTCATAGATATAATTTATTTTTCCCCTACTCTCAATTACCTAATATTCCATGTCTACTAGTTTCAACAATGGAAACTTCTTCACTTTGTTCAATTTTAAAAGCATATTATCAAAATGGCTTTAATTTCTGACCTCCAATCATTGTGGCTTATTTCTCTTCTCTATTATATGCACAAATTGTTGAAAACTGAGAATGGTGTTACTACTTCCCAACTAATAATGTTGTTCCTATTCATTGTCATCCTATAGGAATTCATGGGTTAATTACCTCCTTAACCCAACACCAACATACTTTTTCTTGCAATTCCTTGAAATGAATTTTATCAATATTATGATCAGTTAACTTCATCCACGGATTGGAAATAGATTCTTCTTAGTATGCATCATCCTCATTTAGACTTCACAGTGATCCTTATCATGTTTTTATATGAAATATTTTTGTAACTCCATGTCCATTTTCCACTAGGTGACCCAAAATCTTTCTATTATGCTCCCAGATAGGCTGGTTCCTCTTGTTGATTACTTACACTCATTTGTGAAACTTCTACCCACTCATCATCCTCATTTAGACTTCACAGTGATCCTTATCATGTTTTTATATGAAATATTTTTGTAACTCCATGTCCATTTTCCACTAGGTGACCCAAAATCTTTCTATTATGCTCCCAGATAGGCCGGTTCCTCTTGTTGATTACTTACACTCATTTGTGAAACTTCTACCCACTCATTTTTTTATTGTTTATTTATTACTCTTTTCTATTCATCTCCTCATTCTACATTTATCATAGTTATGAAGGCTACCATTTGTTAGCTTCATTATAAAACTTACAAGTTCCTCCCTTGCCTTTATCCCTAAGGTAACTTTATCAAATCTACATTGCTAATATTGGGAATCAACTTAGAAACTTTACTTATTTTCTTAAAATTGTTCTCTTTATACTTAATATTCCATCATCTCATTCCAATAATATATTTATTGTCCTTCCAACTTTGTTGCATATCATCTTAAATTATTTTTCCTTCTAGTTTCAACTTCATTTGACGTGTATCTTTAGTGAATTGTACCATTATTCTCTAAATTTGACCTCTTATAATTTCTTTACATCTTGTATTAATAGCTAAGGTCTTCAACGAGCTGAGCATATTATATGATTACATATCACTTCATATCTAATGGCCTTGTCTTAATGTCCATAGTTAAGATTTCATTATCATTCTTCCCTCTTTATCATGAAAGCAAAGTCATCCAATTAATATTTTAGTATTCATGAATAAGCTCCATAAAATATGTTTTACTTTACCCTTTCATCATATCCCTACTAAATTATCCTAAAGTGATACAAAACTAAAAGTAATTTCATGTTAACTACAATATTAATTACAAAAATAATCTCACTATGTCAACATAAATATATGTCATAGTATAGTAAGCATCACTAAACAAACAATATATATATAGTGAGTCTCATCACTCTTAATAACTTATATTACAACTCTTCATCATGACTTTTCTCTTTGATATACACATTCAAAAGCAAATTTAGTGAATAACAACATTTCTATTTTATATAAATAAAGTAATTAATTCAACTTAAAAAAATACATAATAATTGATTTTAATATTGTATTTTTCCTAATTGTATATATATATTAAAAGTATGAACTCACTTAATATATATGCTTAAATATATTTAATTTGTATTCAAATAATTACTTTTATCATTCCCATGAATATATTATATAATTATATAATCTTTTAAAATAACTTTTCAACATATCTTTGCATGACGAACAACCCTGCATAGCTAGTGTCCCCTGTCGTGTAGTTTAATAAAATATTTTAATGTCATGATGTGTTGTATGTACTCCAAACAATAATAAAATTGTAAAATAAGTTTTTTTTTTTTTTTTTTTTCCGAAGGTGGTAAAACCTATCAACTCAGGTGTCAAACCAACAGTGAGGACAGCCATCTCTGGCTGCTATCCGCGAATGCTGGGTTTGACTCATCACTGTTAAATAGGAAAACCACGCCACCTGGTATAACCCTGCTGGTGGTCCGTAATCGGGAGCAGGCTCTCACTCCTGCCAGATGCCTCTGGGTCTTGGGCCGTTAACCTGTTTCCTTAAGTTATATGAATATTTGTTTAACCTTTTTTTATTAAATTATTTAATATAATTAAAAAAATTGGTAGATAAAGGTTATATATGTATAATTGACATTGAAGAGAATGATAACAAGTTAATAATTATTTATTTAATATTGAATGATGTCAATTTTTTTTATATAATGCACATATGATAGTACACATGTCATGTCATTAGAGTATAGATTGATATAATGAGAGTTGTACAAATTGTATACGTTATTTTTACAGTAAGAGGGGAGACATTTCAACCAATCATGTTTGAGATAAATAGAAATAAATTTTGTTTAAAAATAATAAATTTAATTTCATACTATTAAACTTTAGATAGATTTTGTGCACCTGGATGCAGGTGATTAATGAGAATTAAATACCGATAAGACAGGAGAATGGCAAACGGCGGTGCCACATGGCCACCCGTGTCCTCCTTCATGCCAAATTATGGCAAAATACAAGGTACAGGCAGGCACCATTAATCAGGTGCACTGGTCGAGGCAACCATAGCAGGCTTAAGGCCATGGCGAATATCAGCAACAATTCATTATCCCTCTCCTCGCTTGACTACTCCTGCCCCCCACAAGTAGAGGAGCCGAACACACACACTGTCACAGGGCGACGCTGCTGGCTTCAATGCTGTGTGGATCTGGGCAATGGACACCACTTCACCCATTCCACCCACTGTGCTTTGAATTTAGGTTTTAACCCCGTACATAAATTACTTGCATATGAATTCTAAAACATAGAAAATAAATAATGCGAGAGCATAACACATATACATAGAGATTTTCCCCTGGATCCCAAAACTGGGACTACCAGCTTGATTTTTCATTATACTCCTTTCAATGTTACAATACATATATATACATGTCGAAGCATCCAATACCATGGACCAAAAACCATAGGTAGGTTCGCCTAAGCTAATATAGGGTCCAAAAAAAAAATTTCCTGGGGCGCTGCCCTGGACCCCGTAGAGTGGGGCTACCCGCCCCCCTCAAACCCTCCGAACAAGGGGGGAAACACCCCCACTACACAATTGGCGCAACACAGGGGGGGCTCCGCCCCCCCTCTAACCCCCTGGTTCACTACGTAGGTTAATTGTGGAAAAAATATAACACAACCCAACATTCTCCCACTTGTTGTTTTCTTTCCACAGGGGGCCACAAGAGAGCTTAGTCGTTTTTCCAACCCTGAAACACCCATTGTTTCTCTACACCAAGAGAACTTCTCAGAGCTCACAAATTTTGTCAATGCATCTGCAGTATTCTTCAAAGTGTCCACCTTTACCAACAACACCTTTTTGTCTTCTATCATATCCCTCACAAAGTGATATTGAACATCAATGTGCTTTGTCTTTGAATGATAAGCATGGTTCTTTGCCAAGAAAATTGCACTTTAGCTATCACAGTCTATCCTTATAGCTCCTTGTATGTAATATTCCTCTCGTAAATAACCAAATAACCAAAAGTAAAATCAAAAGTTACGAATCAGTTATTAAACTGATTCTTGATTCTCATTAAACTGAATGAGGGGAAATCATGTCCAGGTTCATGGCATCTCTAATCGGCTGCTCACACTTCTCGCAGCTCCCTAGTCAGGATAATCCTTTCGCATCCTTTTGCTAGAGGAGGAGGAAGGCTTATATCTTTGGATAACCACTTAAGTCCAAGGGGACCGGAATGCTTGGAGGATAATCACCTCTCCCATCTACATTTCCAAGGATTATACTTTCATTTCAATTCGGGGCTGAAGGATTAAAGTCTTTGGACAATTGCGTAGAATGTCTCTGAATGCATGTTCTCTGGCCTGTAAATGAGAGCATAAGGTCATTGATTTCTTATGGTCACTAATACAAGACTGGTAAGGAGAACCAGCGTCTACTGCGCGTACGTGCTTTAACACTGGAACATTCTAGACGTTGTTATTCAGCAGTTAAAAGGACTGCAAAAACAAAGGAAATCGGTTGGAGCCGAGTCTTTGACGTTGTCTAGAACAAATCCTGACGCTAAACCGCTTTGTCAACGGGGCAACGCGTCCCCTTCTTCAACTCAGGCAAAGCCGAATGGTTCTTGAAACTAGGAAAGATAAGTTAATTTCTTGAAATACTCTTTGTTTATGTGCATAGAAAGATACGGTTAATAATGTCCATGTTCCTTAAAGTAAATTCTTTATTTAGATGCACAAAGTATAGTTTGGTTATGATTGCCAGGCAATGCAAGTTTCCATGTATTAAAATATTGCAGGAATCTAAGTCCTCTTGGGAATAATTGTTGCTTAAGTTTAGGTACATAGCACAGTAAAAACTAAGTAGTTGTGTGATTGCTTGAGAGTATTAAAAGCTAAGTAGCTTCATTATTCTTTGGAACAAATTACACAAGGTTCTTGCTAAATAACCAAAATATCTTCTTGAGAAAAGATGGTGAGGCATATAAACTTCTTGAGGACATAGTATGAAAAATGGCCAAGTTTTCTTTGAATAAAATATGTAGTGTGCTTCTAGGCACATAGATAATCATTACCAACTTTCTTGAAGAAAAAGTATGTTTTATATATACATAAATAATAGTCATTAAGATAGTTTCTTTTTAGAAAAAGTGTGCATACTTCCTGTATGAAAATAATGGCTTTTATGAGAGATCTCTTGAAACAAAAATAGAGATTTTTTCTTAAAAGACACATAGGGATAGTGTTCATACAAGAAGAAGAATCCATACTTGTTTTCATGAAAAAGTTATGTGCATTGAAGTAAAAGTAATTGTGTTAGGAAAAACACATGTTGCATGCACATAAGGGTAGCTATTGTGACTTTGGGAATATGATTTGGTGTGTACGTAGAGAAAGTATTATGTTGACTTTCTTGTAAATAATGATAATCGATGTTAACATTCCTGGAAATATTAATCTCTTGAAAGATTGTCTTGCTAGATGAGTTGGATCGATTTCTTAATTTTGGTGCATAAAGGGTTAAGTTAACATTACTATTGTTTCTTGATTTTTAAGCATAAAGATGGGTATCTATAATAATTTCTTGAAAGGGAAGCATGCGAAACTTACATATAGGAAGATAGAGAAATGAGGTTATAATGACTTCCTTTAAGAAAAAAGTATGTGATTTGTTACATGAAATGATGGTAGTATTCTAGTGAAGGGAATATGTGTTGCATACATTAAAGAAAGGCTGTTATGATAAGCTATTGTATGCACAAAGAATAGTCATTGTGATATAGAGTTATGTTCTTTGTATGTTAGAGAAACTATGTTGAGTTCTTGAAAAATAACTATGTGAAAAGAACACATGTGCATAAGCATAGAAACAACAGTTTATTACATGTATGAAGATATAACGATTGTGTTATACATTTAGTAGAACTAATGGGTTAGATCTCTTGAAGAGAATTATGCATTAGTGTGAATAAACATTGTGGAGGTAAAATAAATATTTACTTGAATATATGTACTAGTTAATTAGTATGTCATGCTTGCTTATGCATATGAGTAGATGTTAAAGATAACTTTTAGAGGTTGACTATTGATTAATTAATATTGTATCTAATCATGTTGCCAAAGCTTGTTGACTACAAAAATGATAGGAAACGATGGCGGGTTGGTGCTAAAGAAAAGTGATGTTTAACATTGTGGCAGGTAAAGAATTAATGGTCCATGCAGATGAGTACGAGTTGTGGGATTGTACATTGATAGAAAAATCATGCCACAAGGATGTAGCAAGTGGCGGTATGTAGGTAAAGGGTTTCCTGGAAAATGTAATAGCTTTAGCTAATTTTATGTCACTTTAATGATATTTCATTGTAATAACTTATAGCAATGGATAAGGGATGGAATCCCTTATAAGCCATTGAGTGAGGGGTGAAAACCCTCACGAGCGTTTAATAATAGGATTAAACGTTTGCTGGTTTTCACCCTACGGGGTTTCCAGGGTATATCGGTGTTCAATGGTGTGATTGCTTATTGTGTCAGATTGATGGTGTTGAATCCTTGATGATGTTGATTCCTTATTGGATGTGATAATCATAAATTCAAGTATGTGAATAATTAATATGGTTAAGGAAATCATGAAATGGATGCAAGGTTCATGAGACAGTTTATGTTATTACACTACAGTAGTGGTTGTTAATGGTTATGCAACTTATTGTCCTCTATTGCGATTCACTTTATGTACTAATGAACATTATATCTAATGGTTAATAAGGATGTGAAGTTGTGATTTGGATAATTACTGGTGGTAATTTGTATAAAAAAATTATAACTCCTTGCCTTTACATGTGAGGTTACCGACGTATGTTACACTGTACTAACCCCACACTTGAACACAATCTCTGCAGCCAAACTGCTTCATTACTTGCATGAGTGGTTGCCATGTATTCTGCCTTTGTAGTTGATAGTGCCACTACAAATTGCTTCTTACTCATCCAACTGACTACACCTCCAAATAGGTTAAACACATACCCACTTGTAGATCTTCTCTGATCTAGATCTCCAGCCCAGTCTACATCAATAAAGCCACGAATATCCAACACTCTGTACAATCCTGGTCTTCCTTGGTAGCACAAACCATAATCACTAGTGCCACGCAAATACCTGAAAACCTGCTTCACTGTTGTCCAATGCTCCTTTCCTGGTTTTGACATAAACCTGCTCAATACTCCCACTGCATGTGCAATGTCTGGTCTAGCACAGACCATTGCATACATCAGGCTTTCGACTGCACTTGCATATGGAACACAGGACATGTCCTCTTCCTCTTCTTGTGTCTTGGGACACTGTTCAGCAGATAACTTTACACCTACATGAATAGGAACCTTCACCAGTTTACTATCCTGCATATTAAATCTCTGCAATATTGTCTTGACATACTTCCTCTGGTTTAACCAGAGCATCCTCTTTGCTCGATCTCTTTTAATTTCCATGCCTAATATATAGTTTGCAGCACCAAGATCTTTCATGTCAAATTTGGAGGACAATTGGGTCTTCAAATCCTGGATAATTTCTTTGTCATTTCCAACCAGCAACATATCATCCACATACAAGACCAAATAAATAACACGGTCACCAATTAATTTAAAATACACACAGTGGTCTGCTTTGCTTCTGGTGAAGCCAAGTCCTGGTATAAATGTATCAAATTTCTGATACCACATCCTTGGTGACTGTTTTAACCCATACAGAGACTTCTTTAACTTGCATACCAATTCTTTCTTACCCTTCACCGCAAAGCCTTCAGGTTGCTTCATGTAGATCTCCTCTTCCAGATCCCCGTGAAGAAATGTTGTCTTCACATCCATCTGTTCTACCTCAAAATCAAAAGCAGCAGCAACATATAAAAGTAACCTAATAGAAGTTACCTTGGCAACAGGAGAAAAAATATCAGCAAAATCAATTCCCGACACCTAGGAATAACCTTTTTCTACCAACCGAGCTTTGTATTTCTCCACCTTTCTTTTTGCATTTGTCTTCTTCTTGAACACCCATTTGCTGCCAATGGGTTTCCTTCCAGCTGGCAACTCCACCAAATCCCAAGCCTCATTTTTGTGCAAAGATGCCATTTCATCAACCATGGCTTCTTTCTAGAGTTTTCCATCCTCTGAATCTACTGCTTCCTTCACAGTTCTGGGATCATCATCAGTAATATATAAAGCAAAATTTGAATAGAAAGTAGATGGACTATACCTTTCTAGTTGCCTTCTTTCTTGAACTAATCTTCTTACACCCGGAGTTTGTGGCTCTTCATCTTCTGATTCCTCCTCGACTGTAGAGTCTGATTCTTCCTCCTTTAGCTCAAACTCTATCTTCTCAAGTTACTTTGATTGGACTTCATGTTTAATAATATCTTTCACCTCTCTGAACACCACATCTTGGTTGTACACAACTTTCCTTGTTACTGGGTTCCAAAGCTTATAACCCTTTAAACCATCCTTATACCCAATAAAGATGCACTTTTCAAATTTACTATCCAACTTGGTTCATTTCTCCTTTGGAAAATGTACATATGCATCACATCCAAATACCCTCAGATGTGAAAGAGAGGGTTTCTTACCAGTCCATACCTCTTGTGGAGTCTTATCCTCCAACGTTGATGAAGGTGATTTGTTGACCAGGTAACATGTTGTCTCCACCGCCTCTGCCCAAAATTCTTGTCCTAACTTGGCATCACTGAGCATGCTTCTTGCCCTTTCCATCAATGTCTTGTTCATTCTTTCTGCAACTCCATTTTGCTGAGGTGTATATGGAGTAATCTTCTGCCGTGCTATACCACACTTCTTACAAAATTCTTCAAATTCCTTACTGCAAAACTCTCCACCGTTATCTGTCCTCGGCATCTTTATCTTTTTCTCTGTCTGGTTTTCCATAAGAGCCTTAAATTCTTTAAACTTGTCAAAGATTTCAGATTTCTTCTTAAGGAAATATATCCATGTATTCCTTGAGAAGTCATATATAAATGATACATAGTACACAAACTTACCCAGTGATGGAACCTTCACAGGTCCAAACACAACACTGTGCACAAGCTCTAATATCTGTTTCGCCCTCTTACCATCAGAGGGGAAACTCACACGATTTTGCTTCTCGTATACACAATTTTCACAGAAATCAAAATCCAGAGAGCTATTACTCGGACCTTCTACCATACCTTTACCATGAAGTATTTGAAGGCCCTTCTCTCCAATATGTCTAAGCCTTTGAAGCCACAGCGTGGTCTTCTCTCCAAAGACCACTAGATTTTCTGCTCCACTTTCAAGAACCACAGAACTGTTGCACCCACCAACAACAGTGCTACCTTGCAGCTTGTACAGAGTTCCAGTTCGAACTCCCCGCATCAATACCAGTGCTCCCCGAACCATCTTGCAAGTATCCTTCTCGAACACTGTTTTTACACCTGCATCATCCAACTTGCTTATAGAAATCAGATTTCAGGCCAATGCAGGAATATGTAGAACACCCGAAAGTGTTCTAACCCTTCCACCTTGCAACTTCAACTTTACTTTTCCGCAACCAATGATTCTAGCCTTCTTGTCATCCCCTAAGAAGACATAACCACCATCGTATTTCTCATACTCGCAGAACCACTCCCTATGGGGAGTGAAGTGAAAGGATGCACCTGAGTCAATCAACCATGCCTCATGATCTACATGTGTACTGGAAGAAGCCAAGTACACATCCCCACCTTCATCTGAGGTGGTTTTCGCCTCTACAGAAGGAGCATCATCATATCCCTTTCCTTTATCAGGATCTTTAGATTTATAGTCCCTTTTGAAGTGCCCTTCCTTTCCGCATTTCTAGCACACCACCTTTACAAGTTTTCCTGGAGATTTAAATCTCCCTCTAGATTTAGATTTCCTACTCGATGACTTTCTTTTGTTTTTGTTCTGGGACTGTCCTCGTACAGACAAGGCATCACCATTTTGGCTCTCCATATTTTTCTGTCTCATCTCCTCTGTCAGCAAGGATGAGACTATTTCATCAAAATGCAAGGCAATTGCATTGCTACCTATTGCAATAACCAGACTATCCCACGAATCTGGTAGAGAACACAACAAATTGATGCACTTATCTTCATTTGAAATTTTAATATCAACATATGCTAACTGACTTACCACAGTATTAAATGCATTTAGATGCTTTGTCACCGAGTCTCCATCTTTCATCCTTAGGTTATATATCTTTTTCGGCAAGAACAATTTATTCACCAGAGACTTAGATTGGTACAAAGTCCCTAACTTGTCCCACAAAGCCTTCATCGTAGCTTCCCCTCATACATTTAGCAATACTGAATCTAAGACACACAATCGTATTGTGCTCTTTGCCTTCAAACCCCACGAATAGGGGTGGCTTCCGCCCCCCCTGTGGCCCCCCCGTTGCGCAATCGGCGCAACGAAGGGGGGGCTCTGCCCCCCCTCTAACCCCTTGGTTCACTACGTAGGTTAGTTGTGGAAAGAATATAACACAACCCAACATTGAATTTTACCCAGAATTCCTCTGCCTCTAGCCCAATCAACACCAGAAACCCTAGAGTGAATGATATCCTATATGCTTCTAATTCTGGTGATAACTCTGCTATCCCCGCTCAAAACTCCAATAGCCATCATGCTAGTCATGCAATGACGCGGATTGGGCATAGAATGCGTAGCAGACACAGATTAGGCATAGAATGTGTAGCAGACGTGGAAGTAGTCGAGGCTGTAGCACTCACCCAGCCATGCAACACACCCCTGATTCAGAAGCCCCTGTCTCCTCCCCCTCTTCTGGCCAATTCAGAGGTCATCTCTCTGACAACTACCTGCATACCCATAGTGGAAGAGGCCGAGCACAGATTTAGGGTTCCCGTAGAGTGAATGCTGCCACTCAAACGACTGACCCTCCTGAACTCCCTCACCCCTTTTACCACACTACCCAGTTTCTCTTTCAGAGCATGATGAATCAACCAACCATCCTCGCCACCATAACTGTGGCTTTCAGTGAGGAATTGAATCAGCAGGAGGCGCAAATTGCCTGGACACAAGAACCAGAACCAGAGAAAGGGACGCCAGCAGGCAGGAGAAGGCCGAGAAGTCAGGTGATACAAGAGCTGGAGCAAACACAGAAAAGAAGATTGTTTCGTTCAGGCGCAGAGAAAGATACGGCAGCACCCTGCATGGTGAGGATATGGCTAGTGGCAAGCATGCAGGAGATGAATGCAAGGGAGACACGCAAAAGGCCGGAGGTAGCCAAGGTGGCATGTCTGCTGCGGTGGCGGAGGAGGAAGACTACGGCTGTCGCATCATGGAAGAACTGGTGGACTGGGTGGACCACGGCTGCCGCATAGTGGAAGAGCAGCCACCTGACGACTAGTGGGCTCCGTTGGACTGCTGAGAATGACAGGTGGGCATCGTTGGACTGAATCATGTTTTTTTTCTGTTTTGACTATATGTCTCATTCGGACTGGATCACAACTGGGTTTTACCCATTTCATGCTGACTGGAATCTGACTGGGTTTATACTCTTTTTGTTTATGAACTGGCTTTATTTCTTGGATACACTCGGACTGGTTTCCCCTCGGTGGGCAGTCTTGTTTTTTGTATTCTAAGATACATACAAAAATAACTTTGTTCTGCACCGCAGAGGCTAAGACCTCCATGTAATTTTACTTTTTTACTTTAATAGATTAGCATTACTTAGAAAAAAAACAAAAAAGAAAAAAGCAAAAACAAAAAAAAACAAAAGCAAAAAAACCAAAAAAAACCTTATATAGATTTTAAATCCTTTTAGTTAAAAAACTAATAGCTAAAAAACTAATCCTGTCAACTCTAAATATAATAAAATACCAATGTAATTGAAATTATATACATAGTAAGTTTATAAACACAAAAGAATTAACTATTATTTAAGCATTGTGATAGCTGGAAAGCATTAATAATTTAAGTTAAAAGTGTATAAAAAATTTACATTTTAAAATTCGCTTAGTACAAAAAAAAGGGACAATTCAACACACAAACTATTAAAACGTGTGATTAGGTCCAAAAAATAAAAATAAACATGTTCATGTTTGTGGCGTGAATGGAAAATATACGGAGAGGGTTACAAATTCTCTCTAACCATAACTAGCATTTCTGTGTAGAAGGGAGGTTCTTCACTTTCGGACTGCTCGAGATCTCCACGTTTGGGGAATTTTCAAGGGATTACCTCAATTCCACCATCATAGTGTGGTCTATTGCTAGTGGGATTGACTCTCACATGTTATATAAGGCGCTTGGCCATTGTTAGGTCGAGGGTTTAGTCCCTCGCATGACCCTTTTTTAGCATGTGTTATAAATAAAACACTAAAACACCAAAAATTATAAAAAGGATTAAATTAAAATTTTTATTATAAATAAAACACCAAAAATTATAAATGGATTAAATTAAAATTTTTATTAGTCTAAAATTATTTTATCATGCATATGGCATCAATGATATAAAGTTAATTTTTAATAAAAAAATTTAACTGTTGAATTGAGGTTTCTGTGATCCATATCAAGTTTATGAAAAGTTCTTCGGCGAAAATTACATGATAATACTTTTGTCGACAAGTTTCGAACCAACGAGTGTGGTTCATCGTCAGGACAAGTTGAAGAATTCAATCATGGCTACATATTAAATGGGGAGAGTAGATCTTCCAACGGCTAGGTTTCCCAGAAAAACGACTAGATTAGGTCAGACAGGATAAACGGTTAAAATTGACTAAGACAAACAGTTAGATTTTACCATTCAAATTGTTTAAATTATAATAATATTAAAATGATAACATAAATATTATTTCAAGTGTTGTTTTAAGGGAAAGGTTACCAAATGGAATATAATAATAGATCTAGGGAACATCATGAAAAAATAAATAAATCAATCAAATAAAATAAATAAAAATAAATAAATAAATCAAATAAAATAAAATTAATAATAATAGATATTGTATTATTATTTTTTTCTAAGTAAAACTATTCTATTGAAAATAAGCAAAATAATAATACATCGAGGCTCCGGCCTTTGCGGTGCGTAACAGCGTTATGTCATAATTGTCAAAAAAAACTCGACTGCCCTTTGAGGGGAACCAGTTTGAGTGAGATTACAACAAAAAACCCACACAGGGGTCCTCGTTCAAAGTCAATTAAAACATACTAAAATGTTTGAAAAAACAAAAGTAAAAACCTCAAACAACAAGCTTGTAAAACCTCTGTTGATCTGCAAGGTGACACCTGGCAACTAGACATATGGGTTGGGCGCTCTGACCATGCAAGGGACCCCCTCGATGTCGCATGGGTTGGGCTCTTCCACAATGCGACACGTGTACTCATCCTCTGCTGACGTGCCATGTGAGATACCACTTGTTGTTTGAATGCCTGTTGAGCTGCCCTCCGCTGCATGCATGCCCGATGTGTCATCCAGGGTGCCACCTGATGAGCCCCAAATTTGGTAACATTTTGGGCTCATTTGGCCTAACTACCTTTGCTCAATCCTTCATTTTTCATAACTTATACATCATTTTTTAGTATGTTTATGTCATTTGTACGAATAAGGGCAGTCACTATTCCTAAGTGGCTAACACGTGTTCATTTCAGGTTTTTTGACACATGATTGGAACAAAACTGAGCGGATAAGGACAGAAGACAACCAAGATGGGGTTGAGGATTCGTAGGAGGGTTGTCCACAACATTAAAATGACCTTCCTCAGGATCTTCACCCCCAACTCCGAGCTCCAACAGCCACCACAACCGGATTTAAAGATAGCCAAACGGATTTTGAGGAAGCAGCAGTTCACTCTTAGTTTGGTCAGCCAAGCCCCACTGATTTAGGAGGGTTGTCCACAAGCTCTCAAACAACAGTTGCAGCAAAAAGAGGCGCAACTGGCTTGCATGGCCAGTTGGGCCATGGATGCTCTCCAATGCAGACAACCGGCCAAATCCTATAGCCTGTACCTACGAGACCAGTGGCTGCAATTTCAGATAAATGCATTGGCACAGAGGGGTATCTCCCAACTCCAAGACCCCCAGCAGTTCACAACGTTATGTAATAGCAGCTCATCAGAGGATAAGGCCAAACTCTCGGAGTTCTATCTCCATAATTTGGCCCTTCCTAACGTGACTACATGGGATCCCAACACAGTTGTAGGGGATATGCAATTGATGGCATTTGCCTCATGGTTGAACCATGAAGAGAAGAGGGCAGCAGAAGTCAAGGAGGTCATGGACCGAGAATTACATGAGCCACTGCTGATCAGAGCAGAGCCAGGGGATTCCACTACGTTGATATTGGCCCACCAACACTTAGCCACCAACCCTCAAACTTTATTGAAATACATGGATCAGCAGGCACAGGCCATAGCACATTCCGAGGATATGGAGCGACTATTAGGGGACAACTGTGTTCATGCTTGCACCCGCTGATGGAACACATTGTCCCACAGCCTTAAAATCAGAGAATACCATACTCCAACTCGAATGAGGGAAGCTCTAGCACGGGTGCCCCTCTACAAAAAGTCCATACAGAACCTTCAAGCCAGTCGGATTGGCCTCAAGCTAAGCCCACCTCTGCTGTTAGGATTGATGGAAGACAACACAGAAAAAGAAGAGAAAAAGCAGTGGGAGGAGGTGGAAAGGAAGGCTGGGTTCCATGCCAGTGAGGAAGAGACCACTTCAGAAGCCTGGGATGTGAGGGTGGCGGTGAAAGCAATGAAGGACGAGGAGCTGGATTAGTTGCTCAGGGATGAGCAATCATTTTAGCTGGGGGGTGATGATGAGCCCCAAATTTGGTAACATTTTGGGCTCATTTGGCCTAACTACCTTTGCTCAATCCTTCATTTTTCATAACTTATGCATCATTTTTTAGTATGTTTATGTCATTTGTACGAATAAGGGCAGTCACTATTCCTAGGTGGCTAACACGTGTTCATTTCAGGTTTTTTGACACATGATTGGAACAAAACTGAGCAGATAAGGACAGAAGACAGCCAAGATGGGGTTGAGGATTCGTAGGAGGGTTGTCCACAGCATTAAAATGACCTTCCTCGGGATCTTCACCCCCAACTCCGAGCTCCAGCAGCCACCACAACCGGATTTAAAGACAGCCAAACGGATTTTGAGGAAGCAGCAGTTCACTCTTAGTTTGGTCAGCCAAGCCCCACTGATTTAGGAGGCCACCTTGGGGCCTCGAGATGTATAAATGATAGGGCTTTAGCCTTCGAAAAGTACTTTTGAAACATTGTTGCACATCCTGCACTACGAGCTGCTAGCTTAGTTTTGCTCTTTTGTAGCCATTGTTGGCATACTATGTGACTTATGATTATTATTTTTTAATGGAAAGCAGTCGGATTTGATCTCAGTTCTGAGCTTTTAAAGGAGCCATAGCTCTCAGGGTTGGGCCCAACCTGAGAGCCTAAGGCCTCCTTCTTCTGTATTGTTATCCTTTCTGTCACATTATGGTTTTTATTTACATGCATTTGAAACACAGTTTGTTGAGTTAGATTTCTTGGTGTGGTTAAGTAGGTCATTGGTAGAAGATAGAGTTGCTTTAGCTGTTTAGAATAAATTGAAGAGATTAGAGTTGATAAAAGTTCCAGAAAAGGGTTGCTTGCACACTCATTTTCACCTCTTTCTAGGGGCTGGAATTGCAGACAGTGCTGCCCACCAAAAACATTGGTTTACAAATTCATGGAATCTGTGGTGCAATATTTTCGTTTGTAGAAGTTGCCCATGCGTTCAGACCTCTTGGAATATTTCCTTGCTTTAGTACTATACATGGTTTTCCTTAAGAATAACGTTGCTGTTCATTGGTTCCATTAAACAGTTAGGAATGTTTTGATTATATGCAGGACGTGGAAGAATTTGATTCAGTTTGCACTGTGCAGTACTATTCCCTCACTCTCTCATCCTTCTAAGCCTTGCTCAGGCCAACTACTCATCTCCCAACTAGACCTCTTGTCTTTCAGCTACTCTACTACCCACGTTATCCTACCTTCTCAGCCTTCCATTCCCTCTACCCTCCTTTAGACAAACCAGCTTAGCACACCCCCTCATTATCTCATCTCTCTGTCACTAAGGCATTACAAACCCCTCTCCTACCTCCCTATCCACCCATGCAACCTCTTCCACTCACCCATCACCCAAAGATCCGATTGTAGAACATCCTGTAGGAATTACTGAACATCCTGTAGAAGTTCTGAAACATCCTGTAGAACCCCTGCAGACTTCCTGTAGAAGCTCATAAACACGGTTTCTTGGGAGCCAAACTTTGTGAGACTCTCTGGAAGGGTGTTAGGGACCCCTTAGACCCTCTCTGAACTTTCCCAACCTTTTTCAAACCTTCTGCCTCCTTGATCCACCTCTGCACAGTAAAAAGCTAGTTAAAAGCACATGCATGATAATTCTAATAATTGGAACAAAAATACAAAAAGTGTTTTCTTCAGATAGAGGTAGTCTAAACACCTGCATTTCACCTTCATAGAAGTAATGGCATCGCTTTCAGTAGTTTGCATCCCCATCTCTGCATCAGTAAGACTAGCTGGTAGAATTAGGGTTTGCTAGGGTTTGCGTTTCTTGTTGGCTTTCAGTTCCTTTTTGCAAATAGATTAGCTTCTTTTGATATCATCTTTCGCCCATCAGTTCAAAAGCTTCTTCTAAGAGCTCATAGAAGTTGGCTTGAGCCCCTAGCGGACTTGTGCCAGCTGACCAAGTGACAGCTGCGACAAGAGCTAGTACTTGTGCATACAACACCGTCGCTTCCAAGTTTGTTACGAACTACCGGGTTGATAAAACTAAAGAAGGAAGCTCCAGGAGTTGTAGCATTGTTGCTACAATACTAGAGCCCACCAGCACCAACAACCTTCGTGCCACCCGCTCTGCCCTCAGCTGCATGCTCGCTTCCAGCCAACTCCTTGCCATGCAAAATTTCAATTTTCCCTGCTTTCTGCTGGTTTCCTGGTTCACTGTCATCCCTGTTCCTCTTAACTGCCTTCTGCTTTGTGCCGTTGTGCCTTTAACCTGGTCTACAGTTGTGGGTCTGAACATCCTGCTCAGCCTATGAACTAGTATCCTCACTGAAGGTTATGTTAACTGTGGCTAATATTTATGGCTGAATCAGCGAACTCTGGAAGCAAAATTGGGTGGTATGGTGAGAGGGGTGAGGGGGGGGGAGGGAATTCTCTGTTTGGGTAGTTGCGTGCACTTTGGATGCCATGGGCTTGTGACTACCCTCTACCACTGTGCGTATCAGGGTATCTTCCGAAGAAGGGACCACGGGAATGAGTGATGGATGGGGAGGAGAATGGAGCAGCAGAATTAGGGCTGGGCGTTGCGAGGGGGTGTATGCTTCCTCGACTACGCCCGCGTCTGCAACGCATGCGATGTCGAGTGTGCGCCATGACTGTGATGATTTCAGGATTTGCAGGTGGGGAGGCGGAGGTTTCTCGGGGATTGAATTGGTTATGCCGAGGAAGAACAAAGGAATTCTGAGCGTGATTTAGCACACAGTGTGTCGTTTGGGAGAAATGGAAGCCATTTCCCAAGTCGACACAGCTGAGTATCCAACACCTCCTGCCAGTGATGGTGCGTGAGCTTGGCTCCGCTGCGTGAGGGGGACAAGAACAGTTTAGCAAGGGAGGGATGAATGAAATGTGGCTTGCTTCCGCCATTGCCTTATGCTTGCTGCGTATTTCTCGACTGAAGCACCAGAGTAAATGTGCCTGTAGGTCGACTGGAATTTGCCATAAATTGGTGTGGGGAGGGACGCGGGTGGCCATGTGTCCCAGCCGCCCGCCATCCTGCCGTCTATTCTTCATTAATGGCCTCATTATCACCCACATTAGGGTAATAAATATTGTATTATTGTTATAATATTAATCTTAATAGTAATGGATTGTATAATTAAAAAGTAAGGTTATATAATGGGAGTATTTATACTAACGAATAATATATATAATTAGTACTATACTATTGGTTATTATTATATTTTTGTTATAGACTAATTCTTATAACTAAATAATGTTGATTTATTAGTAAAGTTATCTAAAAGGAACATATATTAATAGTTTTAGGGAAATTAGAAAATGTAAGGATTCATTGCATTATTATTAATAATATAATAGTGTTATAATAATAATATTATTGTTAAAGGATGGGTAACTAATAAATATAAATTTATTAGGGAGGTTGTCTTAAACTAGATAATTAATCCAATTAAGACAAGGAATATCTAAAAATAAATAAATAAATAAAAATAAGGATAAAGGGAGAAGTTCCAAGAGGATCAAAAGAATTTAGGTTCAAGAAAACTCAAACAATTTAGGGGAGGAAGGGGGAAACAAACGATTAGGAAGAGAGGGCAGGAATCCAACAACTACTGATCTTCCAACCATCATCTATGTTGAGATTGGTTGGCCTTCTTTCAATCTCGATGGCTTCTCTAAATTTTCGGTGATGGAACTATGCAACTTTAGCGATAACATTAGCCTCTTCAATACAAACATGATGTTTGGTTTTCTCCTCATGCTCTGCTAGTGCGGAAGACTTGGTTCTCCTATGCTTTAGGTCAGTGACGTGCTCATTAATCCTTTGATTAATAGAGTGTCCAGTTTCTCCAATATAGGGGGTCCCACAGGTACAAGGAAAGATTCCGAGAAAGTAGATTTAGGGATCGTTTGACTTTGCTGATTTCAGATCGTAATAAAGCTAATAGCCTTTAGGAATACCCGATGGTTCTGGGGCGTGTGGAGGCGATGATTAATCTGGGCAAAGACCGAGATGATGGAGGAGTCTTTGTATCTTTAAGAAATGCCAGATCAGACTTCAACTTTGAAACCTAAAAGTGTGCCCATTCAAATTGATGAACCTTAGTTGCAATGGCTTTTCCGTGCAGGGATTCAATTGTTGAATTGAGGCTTCTATGATCCATATCAAGTTTATGAAAATTTCTTCGGCGAAAATCACATGATAATACTTTTGTCGACGCGTTTCGAACCAACAAGTGTGGTTCATCATTAGGACAAGTTGAAGAATCTGATCATGGCTACATATTAAATAGGGAGAGCAGATCTTCCAACGGCTAGGTCTGCCAGAAAAACGGCTAGATTAGTATCCTAATAATAATAAAGAAAATTTATCTATTTAAAAATACTATTTATTTAATAATTATTAATTTTAGAAAACATATATATAAATTTATATATTTCTATATATTATTGATAATACATTATTTTAAATGTATTATAGAAAATTAAATTAGTTTTTGGTTAATTCATGAAAATTTTAGGAGAAAATTACATAAAGAATATTTGGTCGATGCGTTTCGAACTAGGTTTTATTTTTCAAATTTATTTGTTTAAATTTTTATTAGGAAAATTATTGATAAATTTAATTAAGTATTTTTTTCAAATTTTTACCTAGAGGTTACATAGAGTTATAATACCATATGTAACGACCCAAAATTAAATATTCAATTAATTAGCATACAATTTTCGAAAAACATGAGCAAAAACAACTTAGCTATAGTGATGATATTCCTCACTTGTGATTTCGGAATAGAACACTATTTGAATCTCACTAACCACAACAAAGTTTTGGGAACAACTGTCCACCCAATTATAAGCTCAACTACACATAATCTTTCTACAACTGGCCACCCCCAAACCCTCAATCAATATACTACTACCACTATTTCATTTGCCTCTCAACACTCTTCTCCAGAGGAATGTTCATCTCATTCTCTCTTCACCCATTAAATAGAACCATTAGTTCCAAAAATGGAAATGAATTGGAAAGGGATCCGCATGCATACAATGCATGTGTCAACATGCAACTTTCATTTATTTGTTTTAAGTTTTACTTAATTCAATAATTTTCTTAATTTAACTATTTCTTATTTTATTCCTTTTTACTTTTTGTCAATTTTACTTCTTTTTTTTCACAGGTGGGAAAACCTATCATAACTCAGTTGTCAAATCAGCGATGAGGACAACCATCTCTAGCTACTAACTGTGAATGCAAGCTGACTCATTAGCGTTACTCAAGGAAAACCACGCCACCTAGAATAACCCGTTGGTCGTTCGTAAGGGGGTAAGTTTTCGCTCTTGCCAGATGTCTCTGGGTCTTGGGCCGTTAACCTGTTTCCTTACGTCCGAGGAAGACAAGCTCTTAGCCAAGCAGAAGTAGTTTTAGGGCATACTCTAGACCTCTTATCAACTATACTTATTCTTACTATTTTTATCGTTTATTTTTGTATATATTTATTTAGAACTCTAGTTTTATTATTGTATTATCTTTATTCTTTATTCTTTATTTACTATTATTATAGTTTCTTTATTTGTTATTATTTATTTACTACTATTATATTTTCTTTATTATTTATTCATTTATATATTAATATTATTTTATTTTATTTTATTTATTTATTTATTATTATTATTAGGGGGCATTATAGTAGATCTAAGCTGGTATTTAAGTAAATAAAATATTTATCATTAGTTATTATCCATCATAATTTATGTAAAATTTTGGGTAAAAAAATGTATAGAAATAAGATGTAAATAAGTAAACTTTTTTTTTTTTCTCGGTAACAAAACTATTCTATTAAATATTTACAGAGTACAAAATACATCAGGTTAGACCCGTTTGCTCTTGCCCAGACATAGACAAAACTGAGACAAAACTAAGACTGTCCATAGACACACAAGCCCGCGCAGGGGATACAGAAAGAACTAACACCATTGACACAAAAAAGCCTGTTCAGGTCGTCTCGCGCAGGGGAGACACAAGAACCTAACAACTTTGATATTCTGAAACAAAAACCATAGACTAACACAACAACAAACCAGGAGACGGCAGCGTGCTTGCGCCCAGGTGGAGCAGGGGCGCCAGCGAGATTATTCGCTCGGCTCATCCATTTTCTCCTCCACAATTGGGTACCAGCCGTAGTAATCCTGCTCAGCATGGGTAGGCGAGGTCGCTTCCACTTCCCCCGCGGTGGCTGTTGGAGCATTCTGGGATTGCTTGGAAGTATCTTCAATGATGGCCCTACTCTTGTCATCCTGCTCCATCTCAGCAGTCGGAGCTTGCTCTGCATCCTTCTGGTGGTCCTGCGTCCCCTGCTCCTGAGCATCCATGGGGTCATCCACCTCCGGAGGGCTCTCGATGAACAGAATGGAGACATGAGCACTAATTCTCGGATTTGTCGTGGAGCTGGTGAAGTTGAAAATCGTGGAGCCGAAGGCTGGCAAGGAGGCCGAGCTGGAAGCCTCTGCATCCAGATGATGGCCGGAGAGCAGGGGAGCGGCTCCAATGGAGCTTACCAGATTACAGTGGCAGCAGTGCCTCATTACATTTCTCACAGGCCTGCTCGAGCCCCCGCCTCTGGAGGAACCACGACGGCTCAACATCCTTTGTTTGGGTCTCACCATGGTGATTTGAGCCTCCCTGCCAACTGCCAGATGAGCCAAACCGTCGCAAACCAGAACCAGCACTGTAATATACTCCACCACCTGAGAGGGGGCCGTTTCAACACCAGAGAGGCCAGCCAAGTGCTGCATAACCATAATTCCTTGCTCCCAGCCGGATATAAGCTCGCCATCGTCACCAACCCGCCTCGAAATCCCATCCGCCATAACTGCATCAATGCTCTGGGCATTCATATCTGCTATCCCCCGTCCCTTCAATTTAAACCAGGAGTGTGCCGTCCCCCGTCCTCTCGCATGGAAGGCCACGTGATGCCCATGGAGCGGCATGTGGCTGGCTTCCATCTCCCGTCCCATCGCGTTAACCACCCGCATCCGGGGTGTAAATAAGTAAACTTACCAAGAGTTATTTTCCACCATTATTTATGTGTTCTTCAACACTTTAATAAGTAGACCTAAGTTGTCACGTAACACTTCTTTTAATTTATATGGTCAAATAAATATTAATTTATAGCTATTATATATTTTGTATATATTTCACATTTATATGTTTACAAATATTTTTTTATTCTTAATTATATATTTATTAATCAAATTTATTATTATTATTTTTTATATATTTATCAATTATATGATATATGAAATATTATGTTTACGAATATGAATCATTTTTATTTAAATTTATTTGAATGTGATATAGATATTATGATTAATTATAAGTTATGAAATATCATGATTGGCAATATGAATCATTGTTATGTAAATTTATTGAATGTGATATGCATATTATGATTTTCCCCCAAAAAATATCGTTTGTAATTTTATTAATAAAAACAATTTTACAATATAAGAAATGGAATTGAATGAATTCATTATTTTTACTACTTTTTTTTGATTGAGTGGATATATTGTTTTTTAATTTAATGCTTCATTTTACTTACGGTGACTCATAGTTAAAACGCCTTTGCTATTGACAGGTCACGGGTTCAATTCTCTCAACACCTTTGAGGTGAGGCTCTATGGTTGAGCTGGCAGGAAGTGATCCCTTCGGGTGGATATGCCTGGTACAAATATTTCATGGACATAACAACGACTAATCTTGGGACTTTGTGAACCAAATTTTAAAGCATGGGTTTCATGCTTGGGTCCCCATGTTTCAGGTCAAAATCCCATAGAGGACTTGTAGGATTTATTCTGAGTGAATAGAGTCATTGTACTTTATAGAGACCATTCTTGGGCTTTTGAATCTTGTAAAAAAGTTTATTATTGAGTCAAATTAATTTATGTATCCTCCACATCAATTCGGCCTAAGGACATCAATTCGACCTCCCTTGAAACCTATAAATAGAAGCAAGTTGAATTCATTTGGTGCACCTCATCTCAAGCAAGTTCGATATCTCTAAGGAAGTTGGAGAAGTGCGAAGTGTGTCTAAGGAGGCAAAAGGAAGTGCGAGTTGGGTGGAGACTAAGGAGAAGAAGAAAAACGAAATTTTATTGCCTCTCTCTCTTTGTTTTGTGCCCTAGTTTGGGAGATTGAAGTCTTCCAAGTTTTGCTTATACTGAAAGTTGCCTGATGCCAGAAGCTACTACATAGTCGAAGACGTTGGAAGAGAGGTTGAAGATTTGGGAGGTTTACTTGGTGTGGAGGGAAAGTTTGGTCTTTGTCTAGGGTGAAGAGTCTCAAAGAATACTATTTAAAGAAAGCGAATTTTAACTAGGTTTTCCCCTCGAGGGGGGTTTTTCCCTTGCATAGTGCCTATATCTAGTGTCCATTGTTTTATGTGCTTTTTCTTTGGTAATTGTTTGATGAAATAAAAGAAACAAGATATAAAACTTAATAAGAAGTCAATAACATCACAAGTATTTATCAAGTATAAGAAAATCTTTCTGCCTTTGTAATTTTCTAACATGGTACGAGAGATTTGGTGGAGAAAGAAGAAAAAGGCAATCTCGAGCACTTGATCAAGGAACCACTCAAAAGGATTATCTTAGGGAAGGAGTCTACTATATTCAAGGAGGATGTCTAACACAATCAAGGGAGAAAACAAACTTGAAGAAGCCTCGAACTACAGGTCTAGGAAGAAGAGGAGTGACCTCATCCTTGAAAAGAACAAGGTACTAGACTTGGTCAAAGGAAAAGTAAAGAAGCCTACAGATGACTCTAGTGACGCTGAAAAAATAAAATTCAGAGTATTAGAATTTGTGGCCATGACTCTAATGGTAGAAGGAATAAAGGACAATCTTGTCCCATTTGTAGCCAACATCAATCATGCTCAAGAAATTTATGAAGCCTTGTCAAAGTTATTCACTATTAAGAATATTAGTCAAGTGGCAAGCTTGAAGAATGAACTAAGGACCACAAAGATGACTAAAGAAGATACAATGGCCTCTTTCTTTGTGAAGATAGTAAGAATCAGATAAGATATTCTGGCATTGATGAAATTATTTTAGACAAAGAACTCGTTATCATCGCTCTATTACGATTACCACCTACTTGGGGTGCATTTGCTGCAGGACTTAACAGTTGGAAGGAATCTCCCACTTTTGAAGAATTATGAACTGCATGTAGTCAAGAAGAATTGAGGATCTCATGAGTTTCCAATTCTGAAGATGTTTCAAATTCCTACATTGCTCAACATAAAGGAAAGAAATCAAAAGGAACAAGGAATAAAATTGACATGTCCAAGGTAGAATGCTATCAATGTCATAAGAAGGGTCACTATAGGAGTGACTGTCTCGACAATCCAAGAAACAAGAAGAGAGAAAGAGATCAATCCAATGTTGCTGAAAAGGAAGACCTAAAGAAAGCCAAACCCGAAGAATCTGACATAAGGGACTTACATTGCTAAGTCCTTTGCTTGTAGCCTTAGATATCTTATTTTATATTTTTTGATGTTTTAGGATTTATAGGTTAAATTTTAACATGTTTTTGGAAAAAGACATTGTTTGTTTTTTCAAGTTTATAGGTATCCCTCAAGCTTTGGAGGGAGCCCCCAATAACTCCCAAAGATAAGTATCTCATTTCCTTTCAGTTTTTGGTTTCATATACTCATTTAGTTTTGATTATATTAATGTTAATCACCATTCTCCCTCTACTATCTTGACTAGGAAAACATCTGCTATATTATCAAGGAGTATAAAGGAGGACCACTCAAGACAAAGTTTGTCAAGGAACAAAGGTATGCTTTAAAACATTGATTTATTTATGGTAAATGTTTTTTCATTTGACAATCTATTATTAAAATTGTTGTGTCTAGCTATCGTAACTCATATTGATTCCTATTTTGGGTGATTCATCACTTGATAAATCTACCCAACTCCTATTCTTAATTGATTTTCTAGAACTCTAGACAAGTCTTAAGGGTATGCTTATGGTAATGTATGAAACTATAAACTTCTTAACGTTATTGAGAAATGATATTTGAAGTTTTTATTGATGATGTCATGTTTGGGATTTTGGTATGATCAGGAAAACCTAACTTGTTAGGATTGTATGATAAACTCTAAAATCCTGAACCTTTGAAAGTTTTGGTAATCTTGGGGTTGCTATATTCCTATATTGAAACCCTAGATCATTAGGGTTTGGTGGAATGTGTAATAAATACCCTTGTAATATCTTAGAAATGATTTCCTTGGTATGTGTGTGTTTATCTGATCAAACACTAGTCTAGTCAAGTTTGTTGTATGTCTAACTCTTATTGAACTTTGTGAAGTTGGGTTTGACTAACACATGATATGAAATGCCTATGCATGATGATGAAGTCCTAGATGTATGAGTTGGCCTATTTGTCGATGGTCATGAATCCTAGGGTTTGGAACTAATCTCTAGTAAAAGTTTTTCTTTCTAGGATGATAATATTTGTGAAATTCTAGGGTTTTGGAGTTGAACCTTAATAGAAGTAAAAATCTACGATGTATGATGAAAATATGATGATTTGAGATTTGTGTAAGATTTATGAAATCTGAGTTTTAGTTGGGATTGATGTTTGATTGAAAAATATAGTGTTTGCAACTAACCCTAGTGGAAGTTGGGTTGTGATTGGTTTTGATTGATTCTCTTGTATAAAATCTAGGATTTGTATGAAACCCTAGTGGAAGATCTAACATATGAATTCTAAAAATTGTTAGATGCCTTGTAGATCTATATTTTTTGAATTGTTTCTAGGGTTTTCTATATGTTGTAGTAAGGTATGTCACACCTTTGAAAGAAACATTGAAACCCTATATGGAATGAAATTTGTTATGAAGTAGTCTAGGGTTTATGACAAAGTCGTTAGCAAGATGTTGAAGAATATGTGTTTCTTGTTTAAGTTTGGGTATTTGATATATGCATGGTTGAAATGCTTCCATAATTCTGATATGGCTAATTTCATGCATCTATATTTTTGGTTGTACTTGTTATCTAAGTTGTGCAGGTACACGATCTTCAATATGGTGAAGATGTTCGTTGATGTGATAAGCATGTTGGGGATGAGGATAACCCTCATGAAATGGTTGGAAGCCATGAAATATTATCTGATGACAAAAATAGAAGAGATCTCCCTTAGATTAAGAGGGAGTATGGATAAAGAGATGCTCCCTAGTTGAGAGGGATGGCGTAACTTGGTTTTGATTGAAGAATGAATTTTGGAGGATATGTTGTTGCACGGGAAGTAGTAAAGGAAAATGTATGATTAAGGAATATTTTTTCAGAGATTCAGTTGATAGTCCTACTATGAAAATTGAGAAGCAACGTCAAGTTTTCTCAAAGATCCCGGAGGTTTGTATTTCATTATGTACACATGAAAGTATATTATTGATTGGGGTTGTATTTGTATCAGTGAATCTCTCGAAGGTGTTGATAACATGTTGGTTATTGATCAGTTTGATTGGGAGAGATTAGTTATCCTTGATCTACTGGATCTAGAAGTGTTGAGGCTTTGTGGATGAAGCATTGCCTAGGAAGACATATGGTCAACACTCTGTGTTGATGTCTAGGTCCCGAAGTTGTAAAAGGTGGTGTTCATTATAGAGCTCTTCTTTTGGATACACACTTGGATCTTTGGGTTGGTGCTTAGAAAGTAAGCATGATGGTACCTAGAGAATCTGAAATCTTGAGTCCATCTTAGTCCCACTCAGATATATTTCCCTGGTCAAGAATCTAGTTCATGGCATTGCGACGCCTAAATTGTTGAGAGACCATTGGATAGATTTCCTTGGTCAGGATTCTAGTCCATGGCATATGATGCCTAAAGTTCTTCATGGTTCATATAGTTGAGATCTTCCTTGTACTTGTGTATGATGAATATCTCCCTAGTTAAGAGGAATGTTGGAAAATGTAACTAGGTTCATTCTTCATTAAATGTATTTGAGTCCTTTTGTAATGTACTTGTCAAAAGAATAAAGAAAAGAATTTTTATTAATATTATTGTGACTTATTAAAGCATTGGTTTCATGCTTGGGTCAACATGTTTTAGGTCAAAGTCCCCATTGAGGACTTCTAGGATTTATTATGAGTAAATAGAGTCATTGTACTTTTAAAGAGGCCCTTCTTGAGCTTTTAAATCATGTAAAAAAGGTTTAGTATTGAGTCAAATGTAATTTATGTAACCTCGACATCAAGTTGACCTAGAAGAGATCAAGTCAGCCTAAGGACATCAATTTGACCTCCCTTGAATCCTATAAATAGAAGCAAGTCAAATTAATTTGGTACATTTCATCTCAAGCAAGTTCGATATCTCTAAGGAAGTCGAAGAAGTGCGAAGTGTGTCTAAGGAGGCAAAAGGAATTGCAAGTTGGGTGGAGTCTAAGGAGAAGAAGAAAAACGAAATTTTGGTGCTTCTCTCTCTTTGTTTCATGCCCTAGTTTGGGAGATCGAAGTCTTCCAAGTTTTGTTGATGCCAGAAGTTGCTACATAGTTGAAGTTGCTGGAAGAGAGGTCGAAGATCTGGGAGGCTGACTTGGTGTGGAGGGAAGGTTTGGTCTTTGTCTAGGGTGAAGAGTCTCAAAGAACACTATTGAAAGGAATAGAATTTTTACTGGGTTTCTCCCTGGCATAGTGCCTATATATGGTGTCCATGGTTTTATGTGCTTTTGCTATGGGAATTTCTTGATGAACTAAAAGAAAGAAGATATAAAACTTAATAAGAAGTGAAGAACATCACAAGTAATTATCAAGTATAAGAAAATATTTCCGCCTTTTTGATTTTCTAACAGGGTTTGGGGGTAAGTTAGCACATTTTAAAAATACATTTAAAAAATATTGTTATATTGTGGTGAATGAGAAATTGCGTTGTGGTTTTTCTCCAATGCAACGGCTAGGGTTTCGACCTATTCGGTTGTTGCTTCCTCCTTACTCATATTTTTTGCAGAATGAAAGTGCTTATCTCTATCTTGGTAGTGGGTTGCTCGGGTTCCCCTGTGTCCCCATCCTTTTTCATGCTTCATTCTTCAGTCAGACCCTCCTCGATGTTCAAAATGATACCTTTTCTTCTAGTTTTGGGCGAGAATATGCCTTCTTCCTCTGTGATTGGCTCCCTATTGTCCCACTTTCAGTTTTCTGTGATGTCAAGGGTGTTAAAATTCCTCTGCATCATTTTCAGTTGGGGTCATATTTCCCTCTTCTTCTATTGCTGGTGGATTAAGCGTCGCTCCTCCCTTAAGCCTGGAGGGCTCTTGACAGACAACGTCCTCTTTGTCCTTTAGTGAAATCATGTAATATGTTTCTTGCAAGCCTCCATCAGGGTCATATCCTTCCTCCTCATGTGACATGTTGAACCATGGCTCTGGCTCCCCTTCTTCTGGGATGCATGTTCTTGAACTTCCCACAATTGAGATTCTCTCAGTGGTTGAGGCTTTATGTGAAATATTTTTTCCAGAGGCAAGTTTCATCTACAGGTTTAATGTCATGTGGTCGAGGCTTGTAGACCTCCATTAGTGGATTTATGAGCATTAGAAGCCACTAATATTCAATGTATTGAACATAAACATTTTGGAAAGAGGTTTTTTATCGCAGTGTTTGAAAAAGTTGAAGTGTGCGAGGATTTTTGATTCTGCTGGCGTAGTTCCATACTTTGTTTCCTGCATGTTTTAACCCATTATAAATCATATATTTAATATAAAGTTTTTTTTTGTTATGTTAATTATAAACCCAAAGAAGTAAAACAACACAGATACTTACAAATTCCACAATTAATTTTTGATATGCCAACATATACTCACAATTGTTTTTTTACAGAAACAGGTAGTGGATATATTAGAAACTTGGCCTTAATGCTGAAGAGCGGATTACAAAAGGTGAGTCTAAGTCTAGAAATGTCGAACAACCTTGCAAGATTGTGACAAATATGTTTAGCTCACATCTCTTTTTTGCTACTACTATGTGGTCAATTTCAGAGATTTTCCCAAGCTTTTGGATACAAACAAACTCATTTAACAAAAGGTAATAAAACATCACAATTTTCTAAATTAAGGAATTGGTTCCCATATTTCCTGACCGTCTCTGAGCAGGGAACTAGCCGAAGGGCTGCTTTGTTAGCTTCAGTGTCCGCCTCCTTATTATTGGCTCTCAACACATGATACAATTTCAAGTTCTGGAAAGAATCTCCAAGATCTAAAATTATGCGAATTAGCCTTGCTAGCATTAGGTCCATTGGCTTAGAATGAGTCACCATAGTGTTAATAATAACCTAAGAGTCTCCGATAACATTAGCCTCCCTGATGTTCAACACTTACAAAATCCTGAGTCCTTGATAAAGAGCCAAAGCCTCAGCTTGAATGCTAGAAGCAATGCCCAAACTCCAGGCGAAACTGTGGATCCTAAAGCCAGCTGGATTCAAAATAACTCCTCTAGCACCAGCTCTACCAAGATTTCCCTTTGCAGCCCCATCAAGGAATAGAGAGTGCCTCTGTTGGTTTGCAATCCATCCATGGAACTCTTTTGTTGTAGCCTTTATTTGCCAATATTTTTGGAGGGATATACTCTTTGCCAATTTTTGGAACTGAAGATCGAGAGAAGATCCCCACTTTTTATCTTGCCGGGTGAGATTTAAATCATCTTTGTGGTTTCTCAGGCACTCTTTTAACTGGCATTTAATTTTAAATACCACTAGCTTGACATCCTGTTCGCAGCTTCTGAAAATCCTTTTGTTTTGCTTAAGCCAAATATGCCAGCAGGTAATTTTAGGGAGAATAAACCAAGCAGCGCTAATAATTTTGTTTTTTGGAGGAGGACTAGGGTACCTTTGCAGCCATTTGACAAAAAAATTAGTAGTGGAGGCAGGCAACGCGAAGCTGGAACTAAAAGTTTCCAGCAGCTCAGTCCAAATCTGCAATGTGAAGGAACATTCAAGCATCAAATGAGAAACACTTTCCTGATTTACCTTGCAAAGTCTGCACCTTGAAGGGCCGTGGAAGCCACGCTTCTAAAGATTATCGTCTGTCAAGATTTTGGAATGGCATAACAACCAATTGAAGAAATCGATTTTTGGCAGTGAGGGATAATGCCATATCCCTTTCCATGGCTCTGGGTTCGTGGCCACATGGGGGCGCTCACACAACTTGGCGTATCCCTGAGCAACGGAATAACCACCAGCCTGCACACCCCAACCTCTTGAATCCCTGCTTCGCATCCGCGTTGGAGCCAATCCGTGAAGCTTGGAGAGCAGTTCCTCGCGTTCCATAGACAAATCTGGGGGCGTTTCAAGTTTCCAGCCAGCCCAGCGTGAATCCTGCCAGACTGAGATATCCCACAGGGAGCGCAATCCAGCATCGTTCATCCAACTGCGCAACGCTTGAAGAGAGCGACAATCTCCCAGCGGCTCATTGTTCATAATTTTGTCTGTCCAAAGGTTGATCCTTTTTCCATTGTCAGGGACCCAGTAGGCATGAGTATTTATAAGCGGACAGGCTTTGGAATAGAGCTTCTGGAAGGGCATATTCAGGAGCGGTAGAGGATGGTCTAGACAGCGGGAGCGCTTGCCATTAAAGTATTTTTTCCAAAGAGCTAGTTGAGCCCAGCCAGGATTAGGAGCAATAATTCTCTAGATGAGCTTAGCTCCCATAGCGATATTATGATATCCAAGATTTTTGAAGTTCAAGCCTCCTTCCAAGAGCAGTTTGGAGATGGTTTCCCAGCTGACTAGCAGAATCTTTTTCTCATTTTGCTTGCCCCCCTTCCAAAAACAATTTCGAATGATCTCCTCCATTTTTCTGAGAATGCTAGAGGGAGCTAGAAGAACTGGAAACTGAAATAAGGGAAGATTGTTAAGGACCGATTTAATAAGGACAAACTTACCAACAATGTTGAGCTAGGTAAAGCCCCTGGCAAGCAACTTATTCTTGAATTTCTCCAATTGGGGGAACCAATCTCTGCTGAAGGCTATTTTAAGAAATACAGGAAGGCCTAGGTACTTGAAGGAAGTCCAGTTTGAGGAGGTTACGAAACCAAAGGTTCTGGAAATGGAGTTGAGCAAGCTGGAAGTGGTGTTCCAGCAATAGATATGGCATTTGCCATTGTTAAGACTGCTTCCCGAAATCATACAAAACTCATCCAGGACTCCTTTAAATCTGGAGGCTATAAGCACAGAGGCAGCTCCCAATAACAAGGTGTCATCCGCAAAGAGGGCATGATTAATGTTTTTGACACCTCTTGCAATACAAAGCCCAACAATTTCCTGGTCCATCATTTTTTTTTTCTAAATAGAAGCCGAGAACAGAGGCTTGAAGAACGAATAGAAGGGGTGAGAGAGGGCACCCTTGGATTTCTAGGGTAACTTTGGGGAGGATGAGCTTATGTCTATTAGCGATGAATTTAGTAATCAGTTTGTAACCAATATTACATAGCGAAATTGGTCGAAACCTGTTGAAGGTGTTGGCTCCTTTCTCTTTGGGGATGAGAGCAAGAAAAGCAGAGTTCGTGCTGCCTCCAATTTTCTGGCAAGCTTGGGACTTAATAACCATTTTGTATAGATCTTTTTCCACAATCGGCCAGCAAGATTGGAGGAATCTGGCTGTAAATCCATCCAGCCCAGGGGCTTTGTCTGGGTCCATGGCGAAGAGGGCATCCTTGACTTCATTCTTGGTGACTTTAGCTTCAAGAAGGTGATTCATTTCAACAGTAATCAAGGAGGGAACCACGTCAATCATATCAGAGATTTGGTCCAGATTTATATCTTCACTATACAGGCTTTTAAAGTGAAGGGAGGCAACTTTTTTGATGCTTGCATTGTCTTTATGAATAATAGTGCCTTCTTTGATTTCGGAAATGGAATTGGTACATTTCCTTGCCTGAGCTTGTTTATGGAAGAAGGAAGAGTTCCTGTCCCCTGCTTTAAGCCAAAGGCTGCGTGACTTAAGTCTCCAGTACTCTTCTTCTGCTAGACAAGCCTTATGATAGTTTTGCTGGAACTGGGCTTCTTTGTCTAGAATCTCTTTAGTTATGTTAGCTGTTTTAGCTTGGAGATGATGATTTTCCAAAATGCGTTGGAGATTTTTTCTTTCATTTGCTGGATTGGGCAGAGTTTTGGCCCATATTTTTAAAGCCCTTTTCACTTTTCTGAGCTTCTCCTCCCAGACAAAAAAGGGGGAGCCTTTGACCGGCTGCATCCAGATGCCATTAAATAATTGCATGAAGTCCGATTCCTTAGCCCATAGCGGGCTAAATTTGAAGGGAATTGGATCTAGGTCAAGTTGAAACACCAGTTCCAACTTGATGGGTTTATGATCAAAAGTGTTGCATGGGAGAATATGAACTCTCCTCTAATCCAAGTAGAAGGAAAGAGCTTTGAAGTAAGAATCTATCCAATCTGGTAGCAGTGTGGCTAGGACCAATTCTTTTATTAGTCCAAGTGTTCTTACCAGAGATTGGCTTGATGTCCAGCAGGTCCCAGTCTTGCATAAGGTCCTCTGCTCATTTCCTTGCCAGATCTCGAACAATGTTGCCTCCTCTCTTGTCTGTTGATAAGAGAGTGAGGTCAAGATCTCCTACTATGATGGTATTCTCAAGATTAATTAGATCTGCTTGGGTTCTAATGGAGTCCCAGTAAGCTTTTTTTTCCACAACATTCACAGGGATGTACACGTTGAAGAGACTGATGATCTCTTTCGAATCTAAGTGCTGCAATTTTAAAAACAGCCAGTGAGTATTGAGGGTCTCAAAAATGATTGAGAATTTGCTAGCATTCCAAAGAGTGCCCAACCCATCGGAAGCTCCTCGTGCTGAGATTTCTTTCACCTCACATTTATTCCAGAGTTTCTTACTTGCCTAAAGGAAGATAGAGTCTTCCAGTTTGATCTCCTGGATGAGAAGTATGTCAAGAGCTTTTGTTCTTGTTAAACTTCTGATGGCTTCTTCTTTGATTTTTCTCCCCATACCTCTACAGTTCCAGGAGACTATCTTCATCATTTGTATTTCTAGTTGGCTCCCTTGGAGCCTTGGGTCTGGTTCCTCGCCATCTTTGCTTTTGATACTAGAAGCTTCTCAAGGGTTGGCTGGCTGCCTTGGAGCTTTTCCTTGAAAGTTTCTTTCTCTCTTTTTTCCCGATCTGATTTATGGCCTCTTGTGGATCTCCTTATCGAAGCTTGGGATTCTCCTATTTCCCCTTCTTCCTCCGAGCAATCCGATTCATGCTCTTCTTCCTCTACTTCGACAATGTTTCCTTTGGAGCTCTCAGCAAGGCTTGCCCCCTTGGGAGAAGAGGGTGTACCTTTGGAGGGTGGGGTTGATTTTTGATTTTCTGGTACTTGAGTTTCCTCTATTTGTGAGCTTAGAGGAGCGAATTTATTTTCTTGATCTATTCTGGGAGGGGGTTGCTGAGGAGGGGCCTGAGGACCTCTTCCGTTTGGCCCAACCTGCTTTTGGATTTTCCTGGCGCACTTGACCTGGTTCCAACCTTGTTATTTACCCTTATCTGGTTCCACATTGGTTGGGCATCCTCTGGTGAAGTGACCGTAGACATGACATTTTCGACATTTGAAAGGCAACTGGTTGTAGTCCAGCTTCTGCAAATGAGTCCAGTTTCCTACTTTGATTTTGATGGCTTCCAGGAGACCCACCTCTAGGTCTACCTCTACACAGATACGAGCACAATTGTATTGATCTTTGCTGTTTTCCCTATCTATGAATTTCCCAAGGGCATTTCTGATGTGTTTCAGCGAGTCCCAGTTCCAGCAATGAATTGGGAGATTAGGGAGTCTGACCCATTCGGGGACAGCTGTGGGAACATCTACTGCAGGGTTGAAACCTGACGTCCATCTGTTGAGGTACAAGCCCTGGGGGCCTATGAAATAGGGGCCTTTCTGAAATATCAGGTCCTTGTCGTCCTTTGAGGTGAATTCGAAGAGGAAGAACCCTCGTCCTAAGAAGTAAGAGGTGATGCTGCTCTTGATCAGAGGAGCCCAGTTCTTGTTAACCCAGGTCTCAATGGTCTTAGGAGAAGGCCATAGATTGGTGAACTGGCCAACGAGAGCCCGCTCAGCCAGGGAGAGGGCGACTTGAATCGGGGTCTTGGGTGGCAGGGAGATTTCAGGAATGTCTTCCAGCCTCTTGACAAACTTGGCTGCTTCACTCTTTTTCTTCTTCGGCAAGCTGGCCAAGAGTTGAGAGAAGGCTTTGGCAAATGAAGGCGGGCCTGCCTGGGGTGAGCTTGGGACCTCCATGAGGGCGAGCCTAGCTTATTAGTCCCTCCCAGCAGCAGACGAGCGCTTTGAATCCGTAGGAACTCAAAAAATAACGCAAAAAAGGAGGGCAGAGGGCCTAAAGCCATGGGCCGCAGGGCAGCAAGGGAGAGGCGCCGAGACGCAGCTAGGGTTTCATGGCAGCGCTCTAGAGCTCAGCGATTCATCATCGATCGACTATCATCCAACATATACACACAATTGTTATTTAACCCAATGTCGATCAATTCTTTTGATGGCTCTTTTTTGTATGTTAGCACCTATTTGAAGACATTCAAGGATGGCTGTTGTAAAAAAATATTAAAAAATGAAACCTTGAGTTATTATAAGGAAATATTAGCCATTACTCACAAACAATGAAATCGACCCTTTTCTTCCTTGTCATCATGTTTTATGTGTTGAATGAGTTCCATCTTGTTTTCTTTTCTATAAGAAAATACTTGAAAAATAACATTTAATGCTAATTTTTTTATTTTTATTTTTTATTTATTTATTTTTATTATTTATTTATTTATTTATTTATTATTTTTTTTTCTTTACTTTTTTTTTTCTTTTTATGTACAAAGTCAATCATGATTACACACATTTGAAACATGTTATTGTTGAGATGGCTCCTCCCATGATGCAATTATATCCATTTCTTTGACCATCTCCTTATACACTTTTTTTGGACAATCCTACTAGCATGTTTCGTATATCAGTGCGTTGATCATTTGGGATTTTCATAATCTTCATGAAAAAAGTAATAAACTATTTCTATAATGATATATGAAAACTAAATATAACAAAATTCATATTAATAAATTAATGGTTTGTAGTAATATATACATATAATTCTCGAAAACCATTTTATACAATTAGGAATATTACCTTTTGAATGATTAATTTTTGTTGTTGCATGTTTTTTCTATTGCAAGTCTGACATGTCTCTTTGACCATTGTTCTAGAAATGCTTACTGTAGTTTAGATATAATTTTGTTCTTAGAATCCTTGCATTGATTTTTGTATTGTAAGTGAAAAGTACGTCTATACGTTCATTCCACTAGATCCATCATAGTTTTGTAAATAAATCCCCCCTTTCATTAACCTCTAGCACTACTCCAGATGAGATAAGGACTAATTCATTGTCATTTAAATATTCCACAATTTTTCTTTTCTTTAAATGACCTTGATCTTTTCCTCCATTGTTGCTCCGTGTAGAACATTAAACATATATGAATTTATTGATTGTTTGAAACATGCTATATAATATTCTTAAGTATATTATTACGAAAAAAAAACCCTCATATTAAATAGTATTTTTTCATTCACGTTATTTATCATTCTGCAATTTTTCTATAAAAATTTTATGCTCTTCTTCACTTATATTAGAAATAATCTTATCGATCTTCTTCATTTTGTGGCTCTACATGACACACACCATTCACGTTATTTATCATTCTGCAATTTTTCTATAAAGCTTTTATGCTCTTCTTCACTTATATTAGAAATAATCTTATCGATCTTCTTCATTTTGTGGCTCTACATGACACACACCAACCAATACATATTAATTAAACTTACACATAGTTCAAACATATTAATTTTGTAAAGAATTTACAAAGAACTTGCCTTCTCTGATTTTTTTATGTGTTGCCATTGCGTCGATCAATATTTTTGTTACTTGAGACCTTCCGAGGCATTTTTTTTTATCAATATATAACCTATACCATTCAATACAAAAGCCATTAGATATATTTTACAAATAAATCAAATAATTTTTAGGAAATAAAAATCTGGTAACTAGTGTGTTTATCTGAATAAATGCACTGGTGCGTTTATGAGCTTAAACACACCGGGATTTTAATTATTCAACATTGTCCTGGAAAATTATTATTTTTTAAATAATTTTAAATTAAGAAGATGGAATTTGTAAGGTTAAGAGTACTACACTAATTTAACAGTGCTATTAGGAACGGACGTGTCAGTGTATTATATTACACTAGGAGCAATGATGAACAGGCTAGACAAAATCGAAAGTGTTATAATATATCGGTGCATTGAAATACCTAGGTAGCCTTGGTGCGTTATATTACATAGGGCACACTGCAAACGCAGTGATTATTTTTCTAACGCAACGATGTGGTATATATTTATAAGAGCACCAAGACGATCTAATTCGTTTTTATTTTCTAAATTTGGGAAACAGTTGCGTACCAACGTTGTTTTTTATTTAAACATACCGGTGTGTTTTTATTCGAAAGAGCACTGCTATGATAACTTATTTTTTATTTTTTTTGGAATGCCTGAAACCAGTGGATGTATTATTTAAACGCGCCGGTGCGCTTATTATTTAAACGCACCGGTGCGCTTATTATTTAAACGAACCAGTGCAGTGTATTCTGATTAGCACACCAATGGGGTTTAAAAGCTATTTGCAAATTTATTTTCTTATAAAATGACATATTAATCTCAAATTATCTTGTAAAACACATCCATGTGAATTATAGTAGTTCATAGTATACAATTTCCGCTTAAAGTCACTTTGTTCTTGAAAAATGTTTCAATACTATATTGAAACTCAGATTGTGGTCATATGGTTCTAGAGATTAATTTTAGATGTTCACACAAAATTTTATTTCTGGTTTTTTCTCAAATATAGGGATAAAATCTCAATAATATCAAATGGCCAATTCTTCAAATTCCAGCTCATTCCATATTGTTGATCAAAGTCTTTCGCAGAGTTCTCCCTTTCCATCTCGAGTAAGTTCATATTTTATTTATATTTTGATTATCTAATTGATTTTTTTTTTAATCCATGTAAATTTGAATAAAAATGTATGCAAATTATTTGTAGGATCCAAATTCATAATCGAGTTCATACGCAAAAACTATTACTCCATATTATTTTCAAAAAACGTTGAAAGCTCTTATCAGGAGCAAAGTATCGCAAGCAATTGGTAGATGAAAATGGACAACCTCTTAACCCTGCTAATTGGAACATGGCAAATTCTAGCCACAACCCTGGATCAATGATGGTAATAATTGTTTGATATACTAAAATTTCAACAAACCAATTGCATTTTCGTTCTTACTAATATCATTGATATTGTACTGATGACATTCAATATTTTTTGAAATTAGGATTATAGTGATGATGAGTGACCCACCTACCATCTTTTGATGCACCCCACTACAACGTCAAATCAAGACAAGGTTGCATTAAGAGCAATACTCAGAGATGAAGCATACAAAGAATGGTTGAATCAATCGCCTATTCAATTCCCACTACATCAAGATTCACCAATTAGGAATGACTACAACAATAGTATCTCTTTGTCACAAGTTAGTAATGGAGGTAATCAAATGGAGTTTGGTATGGATGATTACTTACAAGATATGACTTCCATGGAGGCAATGTTGTTAGATGCATTCCAGAACGATGAGACAGGGGATGATGCTCATATCACTGATATCTTATTCGAAAGTCTGAAATAAGCTTCCACCACCCCTCTCTTTGGACTTGGTGACAAGTCAAAGTATACTCAGTTGGGGACAAGGATGTTAATGTAAAATCTGAAAGCAAAGTCTATCATGCCAAATGCATGTTTCTCAACAATATTGAGGTAATTGACTTGTATGATCGATCAAGTTATATTTTGCCACACAATCAAATTTAAAAATGGTCGATTTTATGAATGTTAAATATTGACATTGTACAATTATACTCCCCACCAACTGCATGATATTAAAAGATAAGGTTCTTCCGAGTGATAATGTCTTACCGGGTTGCTGCAAAGAGGAAAAGCAGTTGTTGAGAATGTTGGTTGTTGAGTACATATCATTTCATGCATGTGTGAATGATTGTATTCTATATAGAGGAGAATATGTAGACAAAGAGATATGTCCAAAATGTGGGCATGACAAGTACCGTAATTAAAAAAAAAAGGAGTAAATCTCACAGTCCTCCTCATAATATATTGAGGCACATGCCTATAAGCCCAAGTATTTAAAGACTCTTTCATTGTAAAGAATTATCTATGTGTCAGGGATGGCATGCCTCACCACATAAGTGATTCAGGAGTTATGTGAATCCCAACAGATTCAATAACCATGAAGCATATAGAGGATACATGGCTTGAAAAATTCAAGGATGAAATATGAAGTCTATGACTCAGCGTAACCATGGATAGCGTCAACCCATATTCCTTCCAAAACACCAACTATTCTGTTTGGCCTATAGTAGTGATCAATAACTATATGCCCCCATGGTTATCCATGAAGAATGAACATCTTATGTTGGCTCTCATAGTCCCCAGTAGAAGATAAGTGAAGAATATGAATGTCTACTTACAACCATTGGTAGATGAATTTAAGGAATTATGGGAAGGAATACATGTGTATGATGTATCAAGACCCATCACAACAGAGAGGAGTTTTACGTTGTATGACATATGTGCTTACAACATACATGATTATCCAGGCTAGGAGTTTGCTCTCGTAAATTAGATTCTTATTTATTTGTTTATTAACAATATTTTTTCGTATATTAATTTAATTAATTGAAATTGCTTAGATCTTCATGGTCGCTAACATGCCAGTCTGTATACAATAATTTTAGAGGTCTTGTAACAAAAGGGTATCATGGATGTAAATGTTGTGGACCTTCTCTAAAGGCTAGGTGGTATGAAAATACAAAAAATCCAGTGTATGACTGCTCCAAGGTATTCCTCCCAAAAAAAAACCCTTACTGAAGAGCAACATCCGCTTTCAATGGTAAACCAGAGAGAACCTAAAGGTCTGCAATAATGACAACAGGTAGATTGCTTAGAGCATATGAGATAGAGAAGGAGAATGAGTTTGCATAAATGTTCGATTCAAATGGGGAGCCTATGTTTGATGATCCATATTTCTTCGAAACCTATGTTGAGAAATTTCCCGTTGGGATGAATAGGAAATTTGTATTTTATGAGCTCCCATATTGGGAGCATCTTAAAATTTCCAACTTACAAGATCCCATGAATATATTTAAAAATGTTTCATCTTCTTTATGGAGACACATATCATTGAAAGAAAGTGACACATTGGTTGTTAGGATAGATCTTATTTCTTCAAAAACTAAAAAGAAACATTGGCCAAGACAATAAACTAGAGGAGAGGCTAGCCCCTCTTAGTCTTTCAAAGAAGGTGATGTCCCATGGATTTTAAAGAAAGATGATCTTTCTTTGGTAAAGGAAGATGATCTTACTCTGGTAAAGGAAGTTATAACGAATGTGATGGTGCCTTCTTTATAAGGGTCTTCACTAGGATGTTGCTTCACTGTGGATGACCATTTATCGAGGTTGGAATCGCATGACTATTTGAACCTTCTAAGAGTATGTATGTAAAAAACATGATTTTATTTTTTATTTTTTATTTTTATGTAATGGAATATTTTATTATTAATTTTTGTATAATGTATTATTTACTGTGCAGTGTCATTATCCTCTACGTGTGCGTGGGTGTGTGAACTATGACTTACCCTAAGACCTACGACATGCCATATCTAAATTATCTGCATTTTAATGTTGGATCACATCAAAGGAGATTCATATGGCTAACATTCCATGGTGGCATCAAGAGATAGATGAGATTTTTTGTATGTTTGAGAAGGCATTGCCAATGAGTTTCATGGACTTGTAGGTTCATATTCTAATTCACCTAGTAGATGAGGTTGAATTAGTTGGGGTCATTTCTTTTCGTTGGATGTTCTTCTTAGAGAGGTACATGAAGAAGCTGAAAGGTTTTGTTCGACAAAGGGGAAAACCTAAGGGGTCTATGGCAGAGGGGTATCTATCATATGAGTCTTTCTATTATGCCAGTGAGTACATCAAGCATATCGACAACACACTAGGTGCGCCTGTTAGAAATTAATTAACGGAGCAATGAAATGCACAAAATATTGCGGAAACACAAATATAGAAACACATAAAACAAGAGAGACAGATAAATGTGGTTCACCCAATTTGGGATATGTCCACGGAGAAATAATCAGTCTTTCCTTTTATATTATCCAGTAAAACGGAAAGATACAACCTACATCAAATCCACTGTAATTTCCTCTTCGCTCTCACATAGTCTACTCTCTCATTCCCGCTTAGAATAATAAACACATCCGCAATAAAATTCCCTCATATAAACTAAGGGGTTTCCTTCTAGGGAAAAAACCCCTAAATTAAACATAAATTCTATCGTCATATCACCCGCCTAATGAATGATCCGAATTGACTACGAAATTACAATATTTTACAAGGAATTTTTTCATCCATTTTTAGCTTCGTGGGTGTTGCCCCCAAACCACCGCCAGGGGGGGCTCCAAACATGCAGTCGCCCCTCCCTAGACCCCCCAAGTAACAATAGTGGGGGTGGGGGGAGGGGGGTTGTTGTCGCTTCTAGAGATATCCTTGGATTACTTACAAGATCAGTGCCTGGTAACATCTATCTTTATGTGTCCTATATGATCTCAAGAAACCAGAGACATCATATACATCTTATACACATAGTAATTACAAATGTAAAAATAAAAACATGGATTGGTTCCTTCATCCAAGGATATAAGCCATGTATTTCTGGTATCCTTTCACATATACAACTCACAAGAATATAGGTAAAAACTAGTGGAGGCGGAGTAATTCATAGACTTATAGTTTAATAAGCTTTTGTAGAGTAATGAAAGAAGAGAGGGAGAAGACTAATTCATCACATAGAGCTTGAAACCTCAAGAGTTATATAATTATCTGAGTTAAATACAGACATATGGATATAAGAGGAATGGATGTTATGATTCATGGAGTGCAAATTTAAAGATATAATATCAGAATTATATACAAGCATGTGCATTAACTAGTCAACACAAATGAATATGTAAGAGCATATGAGATATTTCTGGAAGCTACAATTGCATGAAATCATAAAGGAAATGTGAACATAATGGAAGTTTAACAGAGAAATAACATACCGTAATATTCGAATGTTGGAATCGCCACTATTTCATTTATAATCTGAAAGATGCAAATCTGGAATTAACATGGGTCTAGAAATTACATAAGTTTTTCCACAGAATTCAAAACCTTTTCTAAGTGTTTCTTCCTCCGTTTTATAAGGAAAGGGGAAGCAAGGAAATCTGTTACAAAAATATCTTCTGGCTGGAGTTTACAGCTGTTTGTATGACTAGTTGTCTCAGTGTGAAGCCTCTAATTGTTACAACAGTAAGATACCTTTCTTGAAAATAAAACAGAATAACAACAACAACAATCGAAAACAACAAAAATAGAATTAATCAATGAAACTGAAATGATGGTCCTGAAAATATCTCCACGCCACTCTTCTTTGTTGGCCTTTGGTCTAAGCGTGTTTCTGCTAAATCACGATTAATCCTCTCTTGGCCAGTTCCTTGTCACTTTCAACCTTTAATAGTCTTGTTCCTTCTCTTTCACGAAGCGGGAGCGGTTACCCATCATGGCGATAACAGACTCTGAACATGGCTTCCAACTCATCCGCCCTCCTAGAATCCCTGTAAAACACTATCGACACCCTGATATTCCTGGTGATGCAACTATGGTGTAATATGAAGGAGTGTGAGGATGAGTGGTTTTCAGAGGGGGGTATGAGCGGTAAATGGTAAGTGAGGGGGGGTTCGAAATGATATGAGAGGGAAACATAGCAGCGGGGTCTGACGAGGAAACCGTTTTTTTAGACCCCCTCCCCCTCGCCAATAAAGGGAAACATGACTGGGGGGCTGAAAGGCCTGGGAGCCCTAGATCTGGGCGAAGTCAATCCGGGCCGTCCAGAGATGGGGGATGTTTAATCAATATGTGGTCGGACTAGGAATTTGACTTGCAAGATCATCGATCACCGATATGCAGGATTGATGACGTCATTGGTGCCACATGTTGTTTCTTGAGTGGTGACATGTGGCGCCCAGATATATCCCCTTAGGACCCCTGAAAATGCTGGATCTATGTGCCATGTGTCCTTCGTACTGCCACGTCATGTTGTCGTCGTCTGCCATGTGTCTTTCTCGGGACCAATCCTGTGCTTCCACGTGGCCCTACTGGAGGAGAGAGAAAGAGCCCGCCTGCCTTTGGTTTTTCACTAAATTCCTTTGTTAATCGTAATCGGCCCTTCCCCGACACTTTTAACGTTACTGGCATTCGGCGGTCTTACGACACTGTATTTGTTCGCAACCTTTGAAAATGTTGATCGTCGATCTGTGATACAGCTCTAAGTGAAATCATCGATTTGAGATGTGCTAGAAACTCTTATTGCAATTCACGATATCTACTATCGCTGATCGCTGCACTTCCTTATGGCTACTTTAGAAAAATGTCGATTTCGATTTTCGATGCGCTCCTAGAGTGCAATATCGGCAATCATTGTTTTACCCCAATGATATGTCTTGATTGTTGGGACCTCCGATATGCGACTGCAATTAGCCTTTACCTTTGGTCTTTTTCTCTTTGTTTTCTGAATTTCAAAGGGTAACTTCAACAAACCTTATCTTCTGATCCAGAAGTCCATTTTCGGACTTCCACCTATAGTTGGAAAACTTGTTCCGAGCACCATGCAAAGGATAGGATTCGATTTAGATTTGAGAGATTCAGTGGCTTGAAAAATGGCTTTAGACTTCACTGCTATTTGGCACTTGGGACAACTGAAAACTCATAATTTAGTGAGTGACAACATTGGCTCCAACTGGGGGAAGTGCCTTGTTGGAAAGGTGTTGATAACCCGAAGATCAGTAGCCTTCTTTCCATTGGGCATGAAGTCTTCTTAAAAAAGTGAAAATTTTGTGTGAAAGTGGAACTTTTAAACATAAAACTAGAAATTTCATATGATAACTACAACACACACCGGTATTTACAATGAGTGCAAGACAATGCCATTTAAATCCTGAAAATAAAGTTTGAGGAACTGACCATTTACTGGTAGCTCCAAGCATTCATCTTCCAAATTCTCTAGTAGGTTAGTATTATTTCCTTTTTCTTCTGAAATCTTGAATGGGTCGAACCACAGTGCATGAAATTTTTCGTGCTTACCCTTTTCTTCCTATCGGAGAACTAAATCTCCCGGTTGAAGAGGTTGATCGTTAGCCTTTTTGTCAAACATGGATTTATAGAGCTCCACCAGTTGGTTTATCCTTTGTCAAACAAGGATTAATAGAGCTCCACCAGTTAGTTTATCCTTCGCGTCAAAGCACTTGGCTCCTTCTCAGCTTCCTGCAGTAACTTCGCCACTGGCATTGCTAATTGGATTGGGAAGACTACAACCTTAACCTACACAAGGTTGAAAGGTGATTTTCCAGTGGAGCGTTTAGGAGTTACTCAGTTGACCCAGAGTGCAAACTTTAATTAGGTGTCCCAATTCCTCTAATTTTCGGTGATGGTCTTCTTCAGCACTCTCACCACAGTTTTATTTGAGGACTCAGCGAAACCGTTTCCCTAGAGATAGTAAGTAGTGGAGTGCCCTATGATGATACTGAATTTATAATAGAAGCTATTGAATTATACCGATTTGAAGACCTGGGCATTGTCAATGATGATTTTGATGGGGCAACCAAAATGTGATAATATGTTCTCCTCCATGAACTTAATTACCACTGCGTCTGTAGCGTTTCTAGCTGGGATGGTTTCTACCCACTTGGTGAAATAATCCGTGGCCATTAATATCCATTTATGTTGGCCATTGGAAGGTGGGTTTATCTTTCCAATGAAGTCTAGTCCCCACTGCCTGAAAGGTTCGTCCACATGCACTAGAACCAGGGGAAAAGGAGAGAGTTTTTGTCTCTCAGCAAAGACTTGGCACTTTTGACAAGACCTAACTTGTAAATGCACCTCTCCAAATAGGGTAGGCCAGCAGAATCCCGCCTTGAGGATTTTGTGAGTTGTGGTCTTCCAGCTGTAGTGACCTCCACAAACTCCCCCATGAAATTCTTCAATCACTTTATGGGTTTCACCCTCCACTAAGCATAACAATAAAACTCTCGCTAGGTCCTTGCAGTAGAGTTGACCATTGGATATGATATACTTTTGAGCTTGTAGTCTCAAAGTCCTGTACTTAGATTTATCTATCCCTAGTGGGCACCTCAGGAACAAGAGATAATGGATGATATTCTTGTACCAGGGTGACCCCTCATATTTAGCACAAATATTTTTCTCTGATGTTTTAACCCCGTTTTGCTGAACTTTTGTTATGCCTTCCTCTGTTATCAGGTTTATTCCCAAAGCTTGGCAGTTAGATTCTGATAAAATCTTGGCCAACCCCTGACCCTTTATGAGCTTAGTAGGCTTTATGTCCAACTCATATTCCTGTATCTTTGCTATCCACCTACCCCTTTTTCCTTCACTGTCTCCTTGCATAAGGATGTCCCTGACTGTTGTCGTTGGGACAAATGTGATTTATGATTGTAGCACATACACCCAAAATTCCTTGAGAGCTTTGACTAGTGCATATGCTTGTTTCTCCAATATGTTATATTTCAGCTCAACATCCCTCAGGACCTGGCTGAAGAAGGCGATCGACTACTCATAACCATCTTTATTCTTTTGTAGTAGAACTTCAACAATAGTATGCAGAGAAGCAAAAGAAAAGATATAAAAAGGTACAAAGTAGTTAGGGTTGGCTAGTACCGGTTCTCCAACAAAAACTTATTTTATTATGGTAAAAGAATCTCTAGAGTTAGGGCTCTATTTGAATTTATTTTCCTTTTTTAGCATATCAGTGATACCCTTCACTATTTCTGCGTAATTGGATATGAACCTTCTCAAAAAATTAATTTTGCCCAAGAAGACTTGGACTTCTTTCTTATTTCTGGGAAGCGGAATTTGACTGATAGCTTCGACTCACTTAGGGTCAATCTTCACTCCTTCTTGAGCTACTATGTGTCCTAGTATCTTCCCCTCACTCAAGGCAAACTCAGACTTCTTGGGATTTAAATACAACCCATACCTCCTGCATTTTTCAAAGGTGAGCTTTAGGTGGAGGATGTGTTCTTCATCGGTCTTAGAGGAGATTGTGATATTGTCTAGATATACCATTACAAACTTGTCTTGCTCCCCTATAAAATCTATATCCATAGCTCTATTAAAAGTGGCCCCTGCATTCACAAGATCGAAAGGCATGCGAGCATACATGAAGTACCCAAGGGGTGGTGAAAGCAATTTTCTTCTGATCTTCGGGGTGGACTACCACTTGGTTGTAACCAGAGAACCCATCCATCATGGAAATCCTAACTGATCCCACCACCTTCTGTAATATATAATCCATATTGGGCAGTGGGTAATTGTCTTTCAAAGATGCCCTATTAAGGTTATGAAAATCTATACATAGCCTTATTTCCCCATTCTTTTTTTCGAGCTAGGACTAGGTTTTCCACCCAATCTGAGTACCTTAAAGGCACCCTGATTTTTTCCTGTAGAATTTTCCTCACTTCCTTTTCAATAGAGGGGAGTAAGAGTGGATTAATCTGCCTGATCTTTTGTTTGCATTGTTTTATTCCACTCTTCAAAGGAATCTTATGCTGTATGATGTTAGTATCAAATGTTTTTAAATCCTCATAAGACCAAGAAAAAACATCCTTATAGATTTTGAAAAGATTTAAATACCTCTGTTTGTATCGTGAGGGGATTCCCTTTGATAGTCGGACCATCTAGGGTTCATCTTCTATGTTGATATTGCAATCTTCTACTTGCTCGTCCATCTCCGGAGCCATTGTTTTGGAGGCTATGTCATTTTGGTTAAATAATTTTTCTAGTGGAACTAGCCCACGAGGAATAATATTCCCTTCCAACTATAGAATCTTTTGTTCGGCCACCGTGTTCTCCCACGAAGTTGGTTCTTGATCTGCTTCTTGTTCCTCTTCCTGATCAATAGTCGAGCTAGTGAAATCCCCAACTACTTCTGTGAACCGTTTGACCTGCTCATCGTCCTCAAATACCTGCTAGTGCTTGACATTATCATATATAGAGGATCTATGCCTGACGTCCACCTCATACCTGAAAAGCAAATTTTGAGGAGATTTGAAGTTGCTTATTGCTATGACAAGGGAATCAACCATTCTGTTCTCTTCTATGAGCAGAAATTGGATATTAAAGGCCAAGAAGAAATTATCATTTAAATCCCATACCTCATTCTGGTAAGTCCTCAAGCTGGGGTGTTTTGCCTGACACTGATTTCGGATCTACTTTACAATCAGTTCAGAGTATCCATGCACAGTTAAGCATTCAATATTCATATTCCTCATTGTTTGTAGCTGAAGGAGCAATGCTTCATACTCCTCCACATTTTTGGTTGCCTCAAACTCTAGCTTGAATGAGAGGGGTATCAAGCTGCTCTCAGGACTTACCAACAACACTCATGCTTGAATTCCTTCTTTTGAATTAACTCCATCAAAGTATAGTTTCCGTACTTTGTTTTTATCTATGTGCTGGTCGTCTAAATGCATCGTTAGATGTACCAGCGTTTCTTCTAAGATGGTATCATCTTCTTCTAAAACCAGGCAAGAGAGGTCACTTTCTTTTCCATATACAGGAGAATTTCTAGAACCCTCAGCTGGGGTCACAGTCTTTACAAATGTGGAATCTCTGTACAACCTCCTTTCTTCGCCTCCAAAAGTGGGCATAGTGGCATAAGTTACTAATTTTATAGATCCCCCCACCTTGGAACCCCAAGACCTATATAGGAGCATGCTAAATCTAGGGGGAATATCTGCGACCACTATATCCATTGCTACACTCTTCACAGGGATTTGAGCCAAGTTTACCACCAGATATTTTATCATTCCCAAGAATTTGACTCTCTTAGAGTCAAAGGAGTATAGGTCCTTGTAGGGTCTAGTGATCTGCAAGCCGAGTTGTTCCATCACGTCCAAGGGCATGAGGTTATGGGAGGCTCTAGGGTCTAACATACAGTTATGCAATAAGAGGTCATGGATTACCAGGTTCACATAGAAGGGTGTAGTGGAAGAGTCAAGTTCTTCAACGTGAGGCCCAAAAAGAACCATTGGTCTCTCTTCTTGAAGATTTAAACATTCATGGCCTATACTGAAGTGGATGGAAGCATGAACTGAGAGACTTGAACTTTGTCGACACATTTCTTCTATATTGAAAACGTTTTATGAAGTGGTTTTTATTAAATAATTAAATAAGCAATTTTAACAATAAAATAAACAATTAATATATTTAAAATTTAGATTATTAAAAATTTATTCTTAAATTAATTTATTTTAATATTAATATATTTAAAATTTAGACTATTAAAGATATATTTTCACTATATAACACTTAAATTAATTTATTTATACATATATTTATAATAAAATTAAAATTAAAAATTGATTAGTTATATACCTTTTATAGTTCCCATAATGTAACTGACTATTAATTTAATAATTTTTCCTTAACTTTATTTAAAATATAATTTTGCCCCTTTTCCCTGGGTCTGGTCAAACTAGCCGTTTCCTAGTCTAATATAGCCGTTGTCTGGTAAAAAATTATAGCCGTTGGATGTTCTGCTCTTACTATTTAACAAGCAAGCTAGATCTGATTCGTCAACTTGTCCTGACGATGAACCACACTGGTTGGTTCGAAACGCGTCAACAAATGAAATATCATGTGATTTACACCGAAAGATTCTCTCACAAACGATATGGATCACAGAAGCCTCAATTCAAGACTTGAACTTTGTACGTGGGATATTTTAGAAGTTCAGTTAGGGGAACAAGGATCTTTACCTTCTCGAGTTCCTTCTAGAGATTGAATGCAGACTGGCCCTTTTCTATGCCTCCCAACTCTACTTCTTTTTCTTTATTGCGAGTAGTTTTTATCATAATGGGTGCCTTCTCTTTTGTATGTTCCTCAGAGTTATTGCATTCCTTATTTAAGGATGCTTTTACTTTGGGTGGATCAATGTTCAACTTCCCTTTTCCTTTATTTAATACTGGGGGAATATTTTGGGGAGCAGTTTCCTCTTGCTGTTCAATTTCCCTCGACCTCTTTTTTGAAGATCTGAGGTCATACTTTTGATGTATCTGTGCTTGCATGAAATCTGCAAATTGTTTACAATAATCCCCTATGACCTCCTCATTTGCTGCTGCTCTATCAAGACACATCTCATGGTGAGCCATGTTTTATTGTTCCTCTTCAGAGAAGGAGGAATACATGCTTCCTTGTGTCTCATGTGTATCTAGTGTTTGTTCATCTGGATCATCTTCTAGATACAGAGGAGGAGGGATCTAATCAAGTTGATCTTTTCTTTCCCTTTGTAGTATCTGCAATGGTGGCCTTCGGTACTGTGGGTTGTACCCTCAGTTGTTACCTTGAGTGTTTTGTTTAGGGAGATTCTTGTTCTCGAGCTCAAGCTTCACCACTTTGTGTGATAAACTCTTAATGAGCTTCTCCATTTCTTCCCACTTTAGATCTGGTGATTCTTTACCTTGACCAGAGGAGGATGCTTCTTCTTTCCCCCTTTTCTTCTCATGAGGATTATGCTTTCCTCTTGACTTCCCTGTCGAGGTGAAATTTGCTTCCACCTCAAGAGCGTCCACTTGGAGTTGATCTAAAGTATGAGACTTCCTCTCCCTCAAGGTAAAGCCAAATTCGGACTCAAGGGCTCCCACAAATACTACACGAGCAACAACTTGAGGAGGCTTTATCTCAATGGGCAGGTTATTATACTGCTTATTGAATCTTTTTATGAATTTTGATATATCCTCTTCAGGCTTCTTCCTTATAGCATTGAACTCGGTGAAGACATATTCATGATCTCTCTGTTCACCCCACTTTTCTATGAAAGAGTTTTCGAGTTTTTCCTACCTGTTGATGGATGCATTGGGTATGGATTTAAACCATTTTTTGGCTTCTCCATCAAGGGATTGCACAAAGAGTTTCAAGACCACATCTAGTTGTTCGACATTTAGATTCTCAACGGAAGCACAAAAGGTTTTGATGTGTCTCTGTGCAGTGTTTTCGTCTTCCCATTGACCCTAGGCAAAAGCTTTAGGTAGTCCTGAGGCATAGCACTTAGGGGTTGAGGTAAATTAAGAGGGGCATATTTATTCAGTAAGAAGCCCAAAACAACCATCTGTATTAATGGAGGAGGATTAAGATTTACAGGAGGAACTCGGGTCAAAACCGCAATGGTTGCTGCTATTGAGGCTCTCTTTACCTTTTCCAATTTTAGGAGGAGGATGAAATGAAACAATAGGAGTTTTTACTGATATTTCTTCCTCTTTGATCTCTGCCTTGGGGGCATGATGCTCTGGATTATCTTCTGCAGGGTATGTCAGGACCTTGAGAGTTAGATCTGAGCCTTGACTCACAATGTGCTGGGAGATGGATGGGAAAGCTTCAAAGAATGATGAGACAATAGTATAGGTAGTAGGAGTTTTCTCCTTCCAAACTCTCTTGGAAATTAATTTCTCTAGATTAGATACATGAGGGTTTCTATGTTGAGAGGTATCTGAGCGAGTGTGAGGCTTTGTAAAAGTTAGGATGATAAATGATAATAAAATTTGTGCAGTCGCAAGGGTGATGAGGATGCAATCAGAACAACTTTGCTCACCTATGGAAAGAGTGATTCACTTGTTGTATCCCAGGGGAAAAATTCTTCAATAAGTTCCCCGAATACAATGCCAAAAGATGTTGTCACTTCCAGAGACAACCTTGGATTGCTTACAAGACCAGTGCCTGGTAACATCTATCTTTATGTGTCTTATATGATCTTCAGGAAACCAGAGACATCATATACATCTTATACACATAGTAATTACAAATATACAAATAACAACATGGATTGGTTCCTTCATCCAAGGATATAAGCCATGTATTTCTAGTATCCTTTCACATATACAACTCACAGGAATATAGGTAAAAACTAGTGGAGGCTGAGTAATTTGAGGACTTACAGTTTAATCAGTTTTTGCGAAGTAATGGAAGAAGAGAGGGAGAAGACTCACTCATCACATAGAGCTTGAAACCTTAAGAGTTCTATACTTATATGAGTTAAAGATAGACATATGGATGTAAGAGGTGTTATACTCCTATACCAATAGGTGTCATATTTTATGATTAACTGGTTGAGCTCTGTAATATGTTCATTCTTTTCCTTGTTGCAAAGGTTTCCATATTATCAAAAAATCAAAAAATTAAAAAATGTAAAGAGGGTATACCCTAAAAGAAAAATCAAAGGGTAAAAAGAAATGAGAAGAAATGAACCCCAAACAAAGAAAGACAAGGCAAGTGTGCAAGTCCAAAATGCCACTACTATTTCATTTTCTGCAAATAAGCATTGCGTGCAACTTGTTAACTCATGCCACAATTGATGAATGGCCAAACAGCTTAATCTTGGCCAGTTCCTTTTTTGAATTTCATGTTTTAGAGATAGAGAATAAAATCTGACCAAACTGTTTAAACTTGGCAGATAAGTAGATAGGTAGAGAAGCAAAGGAGTTCAACAGTTCAAACTGAGCCCTTGGAAGTAATAAGTGCAGACTTAGGTAGGCTTACCATAAAAAGAAAAAGGAAAAAGTTGAAGAAGGTTTGCTAGTCCAAGTGCACCCAAAGAAAGAAGAACAAATGCTAGGCAAAGTAGGCAGGGTAGGCAGATTGGTGTTGCAGAATGATACCATTGATGCACTTTGTCTCTCAAAGTGTTAATCTTACCTCTATCACAAGTGCCATGACATTATTTTTGATGCAACTCAAGCGAGGCAGATTCATAACTAGCTTCCCTTCATGTCTTTTCCCAAATCATTTACTAATTCCCCCCAAAGGTATTAAGATCTGTTTAATATCCATGAACCACTCATTCTGTTTCAAAATGATTGCCTAAGTAAAAATCTGTTTTGCTCAGAGAATAGTCATATTTCTCATATAAAACCACTTTTCCCTTTTAGCCTAAGTGTTTAACCATATAACTTAGCGCTTTCCACTTCATAAATCATATTGACTTCTAATTTTTTATTATATAAATCCCATGTACATGGTTACCTTTCCTGTAATATGTATATATAATAAAAACCCCAAATAATTAATATCCCCACCCCGGTCGATTACGACCATAGCACTATTTGAAAGAAATTAACGGATTTATTTTTTCGTTAATAAACTCCCCATCACTGCGCTCATGGGATTAATTAACCTCTGGTTAATTAATAACCAAACTAAGCCTCGAACCAATTAAAACCAACCCCGATACCATTAAAAACATTGTTTATTTGTCGGCACCGCAGCATAATGTTTCGCCAATTTCATGTTCCGACCATCGTCAGATCATCGCCTAACCATCTGACAGTCCGCGATCATTTCACGACCCCCTCCATTACCGAACGTTAACATGCGGGGAACTGGTGGTTTTGCTGCTCGTACAAGTCCACGCGTCGCGCTCCCGCTATGCTCACTCCCTCCTCGCCCGAAACTGTCCAGCCCCAAAAGTAGTGCGGGCAAAACCGCTTACCACCCCTCGCTCACGTCACCTTCACGTCACCTCCACGTCACCTCCATGTCATTTGCCCCATATTTTCGCTTACATCATCCATCCTGTTTATCAAGTTTCCCGCCAAGCTTCATTTTGTCCAATAAAACCGAAAAAATCGTCATTTTTTGCTATGTTTGTCGGCATACCACGCTCTCGGGCAAAAACATATTTTTCAGTGCTATGCGATGTATGTAGTGCCTGAGCTCCCATGCAGAGAAAACGAACACTATTCCAATTTTAGCCGTCGCCTGACCAGAAAAAGCTCCAGCAACGAGCTCTCGGCCTCTGCCGACCCGCCAGTTTAGAGTTTCTTCCTATACAAACACAGTTTGAACCAAACAGAAGGACTTCCGAGCTTGCAGAAGAATGAAACAAAATTGCCAGCGGAAAACAAGTCAAAGTGTATCATTTCAGCATTGAAGGCAAAAGCAGATCATCATTAAAGAAATATTAGATCAAAATTAAAGACACATCAGATCAACATTAAAGAGTATCAGTTCAAGCATCAAAGTGTATCAGATCAGAATTGAAGAATGTCAGAGCAGGATTAAAAGTAGCAGATCAGAATTAAAGAGCCCATTTAAGACAGGCAGTCGGCGCAGAGCTACTATGGAAGACAGTTGCAAGCCGAACCCTAAAAGCCTGCCTCCAGCACAACATCAGTTATTTTTCTCGAGCCGCTTCTATGTTACTTATAAACTATTTTAGGTTAAAACTAGATATTATCTCACAACTGTTATGAGATATAGGTTGTACATATTTTTATTGTATATATATCCCTTCGATTAGAGTATTGAGGTGGCCAATGGTGTGTGAATTTCTTAGACTATGCTGTAATACTGAATATTTTGGAATACAAAGTTGTTGGAACCAACTGTTGTCTGGCCATACTGGATGAAGAATTGAAGCAGAGGACTTGTCACAGAATTCTTGAATCAAGCTCTGGATCAATATGTCCCCTATATCTTGTGTTTTACAGTTTTCTGGTTTACTATATCATCTGTGTTTCATAATCTGAATGATAAAGAAAAAGATTAATTTAAGAATTTGCTTGATTGCACTATGTATTCAGTCTTTATTATTCTCTGTGTTTTCTTCAGAATTATAATAAATAGTGAATTCTTAATTGCTCCTATTTCCTGATTCTCTCATGATATATATTTGCTAAGGAATTCTTAACTGCTCCTTATTATTAATCATCCATTTTCCCTCTTTCAATATGTTGAAGGATTCTTAACTGCCCTTCACCCATTTGAGCCCATTCCATCTATTTTCAACTATTTAATTTGTTCCCTGTTTGACTACCTTGCTCTGTGAAGCCATCCTCTGTTAAGAAACCAAATCTAGAAAGCCTTCTCCTTTGACTCCATCATGCCCAATGGGCTGAACTACTCAGTTTTACCTCACTGTTCTATTGAATCTCACCACCCAAACTAAAAAAAAAAACCCTTGAACTTCATAACTAGCCTAATACCTTCAAAAAACAAAGCTAAATCATAAAGAGAGAGCCCTCTCTGGATACAGATTGGCTAGATTCTGTATCTAAAAGATTGGTCTGTGGTTACCTCGGCAGTATTCCCTTTCTTACAACTTTTGGGAAAAACCTGAGTGATAACATCATTGGCGACTCCGCTGGGGACCTGAATAATTGTTTGTTACTATTGTTTATTTCATAAGCTACAGATGGAGCCTAAAGTTAACCAGGTAGCCTTTGAAATGATTTTGCTTTGCAATTGCAGAAGTAAATGAATGCTGCTTCAGTCTATCTCTAGTCTAGTTTATGGATTAAACAGTTGGTTGCAAATACTTGTTCAGTTCCTTTTTTCAAAAAAATATTTAGGAAATTTCAAACTCCTCATCTAAAAACTCCTAAAGAGATTGTTAAAGTTGTATTGTAAAAAACTATTTCAAGAAAAAAAACTAAAGAAATACCTAGAAACTGGCTTCAAAAAGGATTCATTACACCAGATCAAATCCTGATCCTAATCCCCCACCCGTGTTTGAAAATCCTAATCTAATTCTCAGGATTCTTAGAAGACAAGAGAGCCAAGAAAATTCTACTAGTTCACACCTTGACAAGCATTTGCAGAACTCCATCCAATCTGAGCTTACCTCTGAAAGAACACCAAGCCTTTATGTGATTACTACAACTTCTCCAAGTTCACCATCAACACCTCAAGCCACCCTTTCCACTCCTTCATCTACAACACACATTCCCATTGTTATCCCTACTCTTCAATTGTCACATCTATTTCTGCAACCATGGCAAACCAATATACTCCCTTAAACTTACCTGCCAATCTAGGGGGCTATGCCCCAAGACTATCAAAGTAAAACCCCTTCTTTTGACGGTATTGGTACTTACACAGCTCAACAACATACCAAGAAAAGACCGATTATTTTGAAAGTTATGAGATTGATGATGATGATGTTATAATGAAAGTATTTGTTCAAAGTTTAACCGGTGATGTTAGAACCTGGTTTAGAGCCCTCCCTGCAAATAGTATCAATGACCCACAAGCTCTTTATCAGACCTTCTTGAACAGATGGGAAAAGAAGAAAGATCCTCTCCATATTTTATCAGTATGAAAACCTGAGAAGAGGCACACAAGAAACTGTCCAAGATTACTGTGCCAGATTCAATAATGTCTACGAAGCTATTCCTCAAAATCTCAGACCTCCTCCAGGTTTGGCCTTGATCAAATTCCATGATGCATTTGATTCTAATATGGCTTACCAACTTAGGGAAATATCTCCTCGAAACTTAGAAGAGATGCAGAGTATAGTTGTCAACGTTGAGGCCAACCTGATATCTAAACGATCTAGGGCCAGAGCTGAAAGAAGAACACCTTTCAAAGAAGAACCTTCTGCCTTTGAACATAAATTAGATGTTATAATTAAAGGAATGGATAGACTTGGAGATAGAGTAGAAATAATCGAGAGAAAATCCCCTTGGGATGGTCAACCAAGCAATACTAGTAGAAATCCAAATTTCAAGAAGAACCAAAATCCTAACACTGGAAAGGCAGGTCCTGACCAAAATATTAGGCCCTCATTTCAAGAAAATTATGTTGAAGCCTCAACTTCTGATGAACCAATTGAAGACACTCAAATTAATTTGATGGGACTCAACAATGAACAACAAGTTTTCTTGACCTAAGAGGATCAAGAAGCTCACATTGTGAAACAATTCCAAACTCAGTCAGGTGAATCATTTGACTTTAGGGAGGGATATGATATAGCCATTTATGAAGTCCACAAACAATACAATCTGAGGATCAGAAGGATAGATGTCCCTGAAAACAATAAACAGAAAGATACCAAGCAGCCTAACAAAGGTAAAATCAGTGCCCCCCCTGTACATATTTTTTCTAAAGCAGGTCCTAACCCAAATAAACCAATTGTTGAAGATGTATCAGACAATCAGTCACCTAACAGACAACCTTCCACTGCTATTCATGCTAAAGGAAAAGTAGGAGAGCATCTAGAACTTGATTTGGAAAAAATTTCAGCGCATAATCCCAGTCCTAAAGAAGAGAAAAATGCAGAAAATACAACTGTCCGAAATACAAAAAATCAGACTGAAAAACCTTTCAATCTTGAGGCAGAAGTAGGCAAACTAACGATAGTTGTTCCCTTATCAGAATTAGCTAAACATGATTTCTACAAAAGTCAAATCAGCAGATCACTCAAAATTTCTGTGAATGAAGATTCAATAAATTTTTTTGATAACCAGTCTGAATTAATCTTTGGCCTTGGAGTGAATGGAAAAACGGTAGAGGGAGAAGTTCCTCCTTTCTATGTGGGTTTAAACATTCATGATAAGATACTCCATAATGCCATGTTTGATTCCGGTGCTTCCCATAACTTAATGCCTAAATCTGTAATGGAGAAACTTGACCTTGACATCACCAGGCCATATAAAGATCTTTTCTCTTTTGATTCAAGTCAGGTCAAATGTTTGGGTTTAATCAAAGATTTGTGTGTGTCACTTTTCCAATATCTTGCCAAAACCATCTTAATGGACATAGTAGTAGCTGATATTCCACCAAAGTATGGTATGTTATTGTCTAGATCTTGGGGTGCTAAGCTTCAAGGATCTCTATAGTTGGACATGTCGTACGCTACTATTTCAGTGTTTGGTCAACCCAAGAGACTATACAGAGAAACCTTAATGAAGTATGCAGTAAGTAGTCAAGAGAAACCTCAAAATTTCCCTATCTGCTCAGTACATTCAGACATGGATTCTTTTATCCTGTACAATGCTGAAATTGATCCCTCACATGAAATGAGACTTCTAACAGCTGAAACAAAAAAAAATGTAAATGAAAAGTCTACTGTCCGAATCCAAGAAATTGTTGAAAATCATGAAAAATCAAATAAACCATAAGAAACCGAAAAGCCAGATCTTCCTATTAAACAGATCCCTGCAACCCCAGACACTAACTGTAAACATGAAATCCTGTGGTACTTGGAATTTGACGGTTCTGTGAACAAATTAGGAGCAGGAGCAGGAGTCTGGGTGCACAATCTTGCAAACAATCATGCTGAAGGCCATGCCTACAGATTAAACTTTAGGTGCACTAATAATATGGCTGAATATGAAGCTCTATTGCTAGGTCTTAAACTGGTCAAAAAATTGGGAGCAACTAGAGTGTCAGTCTTAGGAGATTCTGATTTAATCATTCAACAGATAAAAGGGAAGTTCTTGACAAATGATCCTAGATTGAGAGAGTACAGAGGGATAGCTATAGAGATCCTCAACACATTTCTAGAAACTTAGCTTGGCAAAATCCCAAGAGAACATAACTTGCAAGCTCACAACCTAACAATGTTTGCCAACACCTGTAAATTTCCATTTGAACCAAATCATCAATTCACAGCAGAAATTAGACACAGGCCAACCATACCTGATAATGTGAAGAACTGGCAAGTGTTTGACAGTGATAAACAGGTCAACAATTTTTTAACCTTAGAAGAAGAATTTTCCAGCACTAATGCAGATGGAGATATAGTTAGTGAATTTGATCCAACAAATCAGATAGAAATCGACATTTCAGCAGAAAATGCAACTCAAATGCTTCATCCGACAAAATTTACCAAAGAGGAAATACAAGATCTTAAAGAAACAGATGTTGATGAGATTATTGAAGAAGAATATGAAATTATCAATTTAGAAGACAATCATTTGCCCAAAGGATTAACTCCTTTGGAAGATCTCTTTGATTTCAATGATATTCCAAAGAAACCTCAAATGGAGCCTCTAAAAGCAGACATTGAAGACTACAACATAGGAATTGAAGAAAATCCAAAAATGGTAAAATTGTCCAAATCTTTGCCTGCTGATAAAAAACTTAAGTATGTTGAACTGATTAAAGAATTCCAGGATGTTTTTGCCTAGAGCTATGAAGACCTGAAATCTTATGACACCTCTGTAATTCAACATACAATACCCCTCAAGGAAAATAAAAAACCATTTAAACAAAAACTCAGAAGAATCAACCCTATACTCCTTCCTTTAATTGAGAAAGAAATCAGACGAATGCATGATGCAGGGATAATTGGCCCAATCATTTTTTCAGAGTGGGTGTCTAATTTAGTGCCTACTAGAAAGAAAACAAGAGAAATCATATTATGTGTTGACTTAAGAAATCTAAACAAGGTTTCTTTGAAAGACAACTACCCTTTACCTAAGATGGATCATATTTAACAAAGGGTAGTAGGTGCTTCCAGGATTTCACTTTTGGATGGGTTTTTAGGTTTTAATCAGATTCTGGTTCATCATGATGACCAAGAAAAAACTGCGTTTACAACACCATGGGGTACATTTAAATATGTTAAAATACCATTCGGACTTAAGAATGCAGGGGGAACCTTTCAACGAGCAATGGACATAGCTTTTGCAAAAGATATTCACGATTTTCTGGTTGTATATCTAGATGACCTCACTGTGTTTTCTAGATCAGATCAGCAACATTAGATCATTTTAGACAAGCGTTTTTAAAGTGCAGAGAGTATGGTATTTCAATAAATCCTAAAAACTATTTGTTTGGTCTAGAAGAAGGCAAACTGTTAGGCCATATCATCTCCAAAGATGGCATCAGAATTGATCCTGCCAGAATAGAAGCTATTTTGCAAATACCTCACCCCAGAAATGTCAAAGAACTCCAAGCTTTCTTAGGGAAGATTAACTTTTTGAGAAGATTCATATCTAATTTGGCTGAATTAATTAGATTGCTGAACAATATGTTAAAAAAGGATTCAAAAGTTAAATGGACAACAAAAGCCAAACAAGCATTTGAAGAAATTAAAATGGCTTTGACCAGAACACCAGTCCTTACAAGTCCAAAGTTTGACAGAGACTTCCTAATTTTCTCATTTGCATCAGAACACACTATAACAACTGTTTTACTGCAAAAAGATGATCAAGGATGTGAAAAACCCATAGCCTTTTTCAGTAAAGCACTTAGAGATGCACCTCTGAATTACAAAATCATGGAAAAACAGGCTTATGCACTTGTGAAAGCTATTAAAGACTTCAGAGTCTATATACTGTACTCACATGTAATAGCTTATGTGCCAAATGCTGTTGTCAAAGATATCCTGACTCAGGATGGAATTGAAGGCAAATGAGGAAAATGGATAACTAAGATATTAGAGTATGACATTGAAATAAAATCTACAAAGTTGATAAAAGGACAGGGATTGGCTAAACTCATGACTGAAACAAACTTTCAAGCCCTGGATATAAATGAATTGCATAACGAATAGGAGATGGTGACTCCTCAAATCACCCAGGCCTTCTTAGAATCAACTTGGTATGCTGATATAATTCATGTATTATTAAATCTGCAAGCTCCTCCAGGGTTATCCAGAACAAAGAAAAGATTTTTAAAGATGAAAGCTTCAAAATTCTGTATTTTAGATGTTGCTCTTTTTTGGAAAAATCATGAATGTATTCTATTGAATTGTTTAATAAAGGAAGAAGCTGACAAGGTTCTCAAATAATTTCATGCAGGGGACTGCGGTGGACACCTTTACTTTAAATCAACTACAGACAAAATCCTAAGGGCTGGATTTTACTGGCTAACCTTGTTCGCTGATGTAAAGAAGTTTGTCACTGCTTGCCACAAATGCTAAATCTTTGAAGGCAAAAGGAAACTGTTACCCTTGCCCTTGAGACAAATTTCCACAGAAAAACCTTTTCAACAATGGGGTTTGGACTTCATTGGAGAAATCCATCCTCCCTCTTTTGGCCAACATAAATGGATTCTCACTGCCACAGACTATTTCACCAAGTGGATAGAAGCCATTCCTTCTAGACGAGCCAATGACACAATGATCATAGGATTCTCAGAAACCAACATCTTGTCTAGATTTGGCTGTCCTGAAAAGATCATAACCGACAATGCTACTGCCTTCAAATCTAAGAAAATGATACATTTCTGTAACAAATACCATATCACTTTAGGCCATTCCACAGCCTATTACCCTCAAGGTAATGGTCTAGCCGAGTCTTCCAATAAAAGCCTGATTAACATTATTAAGAAATTGCTGGAAGAGAACAAGAAAAACTGGCACAAAAAGCTTACAAATGCACTATGGGCCGAGAGACTTACTACAAAGGGATCTATTGGAACTAGCCCTTATGAGTCAATTTATGGCATGGAGGCTGTGTTTCCTTCATCTGTAGGAGTTCCTGTAATGAAATTGCTGCAAGAAGCTTAGGTGGAACCAAATGACATTCAAAGGAGAATAAATCAAACCATCAATTTGCCGCAGACCAGAGAAGAAGTGCACCAAAGATCCCAAGTGTTACAAGAAAAACTCAAGAAAATATTTGATAAAAGGACAAAAGCAGAAGATTTCTACATTGGAGACAAAGTTCTAAGGTGGGATTCCAGGAGAGAAGACAAAAGAAAACATGGGAAGTTTGACTTCTTGTGGAAAGGGCCATTCATCATCCAGGCATTGCAAAGGAATAATACTTACTTTCTGAAGAGCCTGGATTGCACAAAAAAAAAAGAAGGACCAGTCAATGGTTGAATGCTGAAACATTACTTTGATCCAGCGTTTTGATGAACTTTACATGTACATACTATATCTTTTATATTGTTACAGTTTGGATTGGATAGTAACTTGCTGCAATTGAAGCCCGAAGAGAAGGCCCTAAGCTTCACAAGTGTGCTGTCATACATACAATAAAGCAACCAACAAAGGAAGATTTCAGAGCACAGTAAAAGTTATTCAGAAGGCCATCTGACTTGCTGTTCTTGACTTTCCACCAGGGAAAGCCATCCCCAAGTGGAGCCACTGTTATACTCCTATACCAACAGGTGTCATATTTCATGATTGACTGGTTGAGCTCTGTAACATGCTCATCCTTTTCCTTGTTGCAAAGATTTCCATATTATCAAAAAAATTAAAAATGTAAAGAGGGTATACCCTAAAAGAAAAATCAAAGGGTAAAAAGAATAAAATGGTCAAAAAAAAAATGAGAAGAAATGAACCTCAAACAAAGAAAGACCAAGAAAGTGTGCAAGTCCAAAATGCCACTACTGTTTCATTTTCTGCAAATAAGCATTATGTGCAACTTAGAAACTCATGCCACAATTGATGAATGGCCAAACAACTTAATCTTGGCTAGTTCATTTTTGAATTTCATGTTTTAGAGACAGAGAATAAAATCTGACCAAACTGTTTAAACTTGGCAGATAAGTAGATAGGTAGAGAAGCAAAGGAGCTTAACAGTTCAAACTGAGCCCTTGGAAGTAATAAGTGCAGACTTAGGTAGGCTTACCATAAAAAGAAAAAGGAAAAAGTTGAAGAAGGTTTGCTAGTCCAAGTGCACCCAAAGAAAGAAGAAAAAATGCTAGGCAAAGTAGGCAGGGTAGGTAGATTGGTGTTGCAGAATGATACCATTGATGCACTTTGTCTCTCAAAGTGTTAATCTTACCTCTATCACAAGTGCCATGACATTATTTTTGATGCAGCTCAAGCGAGGCAGATTCATAACTAACTTACCTTCATGTCTTTTCCCAAATCATTTACTAATTCCCCCCAAAGGTATTAAGATCTGCTTAATATCCATGAACCACTCATTCCGTTTCAAAATGATTTCCTAAGTAAAAATATGTTTTGCTTAGAGAATAGTCATATTTCTCATATAAAACCACTTTTCCCATTTAACCTAAGTGTTTAACCATATAACTTAGCGTTTTCCACTTCATAAATCATATTGAGTTCTAATTTTTTATTATATAAATCCCATATACATGGTTACCTCTCCCGTAATATGTATATACACTAAAAACCCCAAATAATTAATATCTCCACCCCGATCGATTACGACCATAGCACTATTTGAGAGAAATTAACGGATTTATTTTTTCGTTAATAAACTCCCCATCACCGCGCTCATGGGATTAATTAACCTCTGGTTAATTAATAACCAAACTAAGTCCCGAACCAATTAAAACCAACCCCGATACCATTAAAAACATTGTTTATTTGTCGGCCCCGCAACATAACGTTCCGCTAAGTTCATGTTCCGACCACCGTCAGATCATCGCTTGACCATTTGACGGTCCGGGATCATTTCGCGACCCCCTCCATCGCCGAGCATTAACACGCAGGGAACCGGTGGTTTTGCCGCCCGTACAAGTCCACGCGTCGCGCTCCTGCTATGCTCACTCCCTCCTCGCCCGAAACCGCCCAGCCCCAAAAGCAGTGCGGGAAAAACCGCTTACCACCCCTCCCGCTCACGTCACCTCCACGTCATCTGCCCCGCATTTCCGCTTACGTCATCCATCCTATCTATCAAGTTTCCCGCCAAGCTTCATTTTGTCCATTAAAACCGAAAAAATCGTCATTTTTTCTATGTTTGTCGGCATACCATGCTCTCGGGCAAAAACATATTTTTCAGTGCTATGCGTTGTATACAGCGCCCGAGTTTCCATGCAGAGAAAACGACCACTGTTCCAATTTCAGCCACCGCTTGACCAGAAAAAGCTCCAGCAACGAGCTCTCGGCCTCTGTCGACCCGCCAATTTACAGTTTCTTCCTATACAAACACAGTTTGAACCAAATAGGACTTCCGAGCTTGCAGAAGAATGAAACAAAATTGCCAGCGGAAAACAAGTCAAAGTGTATCATTTCAGCATCGAAGGCAAAATCAGATCATCATTAAAGAAATATTAGATCAAAATTAAAGACACATCAAATCAGCATTAAAGAGTATCAGTTCAAGCATCAAAGTGTATCAGATCAGAATTTAAGAATGTCCGAGCAGGATTAAAAGCGGCAAATCAGAATTAAAAGCCCATTTAAGACAAACAGTTGGCGCAGAGCTACTACAAAAGACAACTGCAAGCTGAACCCTAAAAGCCTGCCTCCAGCACAACATCAGTTATTTTTCTCGAGCCGCTTCTATGTTACTTGTAAACTATTTTAGGTTAAAACTAGATATTATCTCACAGCTGTTATGAGATATAGGTTGTACATATTTTTATTGTATATATACCCCCTCGATTAGAGTATTGAGGTGATCTGTGGTGTGTGAATTTCTTAGACTTGTAGAATTTTTGAATAATTTAACACATATTCACAGAGATTATCCTGATCATACAATTATAAGCGGAACATGTATAATACATAATCTCCTCTACGTTGATCATCAATTTACAGAAGCAGAAACATTCACAGGCACACATAGAAGCATCAATCAAACTCATAAACACAGTATGTATCCCGGGGAAAGCATCTCGCTAAAAACCCCACACTATCTGTATATTATATTGATTGAATCATGTAACATTACACAACATAATACTTCTCACAAGTATCTCCACCTCTGTTACACACAATACAGCTCATATCTGATCTCCAAATCTATTCCACTGCTTGCCTGCCTCCACTGCTCAATACCTGCTCAAGAACTGATGAGAATGGCTTCCCAAACTCGTTTTTCACCTGCAAAATAGTCACTCACTCTTTGTGGACGTGAGCAAAGGCTAAAATGTGGGCCAAATACGTGAGCAAACTCATTGGCATACTCAATCCCTTGATTGTGCAAGATCTGATGCACAACTATAGTCACAACTGATAGCAATTTGATTCTCTACCACTTGTCCCTGTTGAACTGAACATGCAACTGAGTTAACTGATGTATTCTTTAGTTGTATTATGAGTTAATAATTAGTTTAACAACTCATCATTAGTCTATCTGCAGTTAGACTAACTACAACTAGTTTAACTAAGTCAAACTGAACACAACTCCATCAACTGTACCTCCAGTCCACTAAACTCAACTCACTTGAGTTCTAACTGAAGTCATGCATGCAACAACTCAACTGACTCATAAGAAAAGCGTATTTCCTTCTGACAGCTGCATGTGCCACCTCTGTAGCTCAAACTGAAGTGCTCCAAGAGAATAAGATCAAGTTTATAGTCCAAATATTATTGTGAGATAATAATATTTGACTTTTCTATTTTTGACAGCCAGTCTAAAAATAGACTTTGATCACTCACACTGTGATCACTCACACTTTCATCAAAAATAGAAGTCCATCTATTTTTTCCCAACTTGATCAATCATCCATAAACATAGACATGATCCATATGTCTAAAAATAGACATAGTCTAAAAATAGACTTGCGCCAAAAATAGCCTGCGGGCCCACTTAGTGAAGGCGACTCTTTTCACTAAGCTCCATCATCTTGTTGCAATCTCAACAAGAATTTCTTGTTGCACACTTTTCAACAAGAAAGGCTTCCTCTCAAACCCGATCCTGTAACTCTGGAATGTTCTCCATGCAACACATCTGGCTGGTCCACTTGCTTTGTCATCAAAGTCTCTGACTGCTATTGCCTCTGTCGACTGAAACTCTGCATCTCTGTGCTCTTCAGTATCTGACTGCTCTAGCCTCTGTCACTTTGATCTCTGACTGCATCCGTGTTGCTGCTGGTTCTATCTCCCAGCATTGCATCCGCACTGCACCTCCCAACTGACCTCCCTGTTGGGATAGAAACACCCTCTGATGCTGAAGCTCTACCTGCTGCTGACAAGTGCTCCCTCTCTGACATCTGCGCTACTGCAACATCTCCATGCATCTCGCACCATTGCACACCTCTCTGTGCCACCTAGCACTGTGAAAAACACTTGTGCCTCTCGCATTGCTACAGCCTGCTAGCTATGCCCTGTCCTGGGATTCCCTGCACTGTCGCTCTCTCTGCCGCTCCATCCGCATCTGTCTCTACCCAATCAGTCAGTTCCTACTACTACACATCGGGGCTCCGGTAGCAAGGTCTCATCCAAGAGGTTGGGTACCTCAAGGATCCTGCCCCTCCTCCTTGGGACAATCAATCCACATCACCCCACCTCCTACCTGGAGGTATGGCTGCATGCGATCCCTCAACCCATCTGGCTTGAAGTTTCCCCCTACTGGAGGTCTCTGGATGAGTAGATGTCTCTACTCTATCTCCTCTCAGCTTCCCCTGTTGTGGCTCCTCCACAACCTCCTGAAGCTGTTGCACCAATCGTGGCTCCTCCACAATCGTCTGAGACTTCTTTTGGCTCTGCATGTTGAGAGGTAATATACGCTCCCTCTCAACCACCAAGTCTCCATCAGTTGCCTCGCTGCTCAAGGCTTTGCATGCATCTTGAACCTCAAGAGCATACAGGTTCCTGACCCATGAACCAATCTCATGACAACGAAAGCATCTCACCTTCGCCTTGTCAACCTTCTTCCCATCATTGGAAGAACAAGATTCGAAAAGAGAAACCTTCTCCTTCCCCTTCTTCGCCTTACTCACTAAGGCACAGTTCTCCTCATCCTGCATGGATGAAGAACCGTCTCTGGTGCTCTGTCTAATCTCCTCCTGCACAAGATCTGACCAAAGTCTCTCCCATCCTGGCAGTTTCTCCCTTCCATTCACCGAGTCCTGGTAGCTATGCCAACTCTTAGGAAGGTCAAGGAGTCCTAGACTCACCATCCTCATCCTCAACAGTTACCCCCACACTTCCCAGCTCATCCCGGCATTGGGTGAACTTCGTGAGATACTGGGGCATACTGTCTCCATTCTCAAACTGAATGTTTCTGAGTTTTATCTCTTGCTTTGGAATTAAATTCGACTTCCACCAGCACAAAACTCAACTGCTTCCGATCTAGAATTCGTGAGTACAAAGTATTTCTTGTACAGAGATTGACTGTCTGGGCATTCACCAGATATCTCACCTTCCAAAAGAAGGTTGAATCCAGAGGCTACCTGGCCCGATTATAGACTCTGCCTGAAGAAATAGAATGTAAACACTTCCTAAATAGTAGATCTGATGATCAATCCTCGCTTGATATCCTGTAAAAATTTCTTCTACAAATCAAGCAGCTCCGATACCATGTAGAAACTTTTTCTACAAATCATCTAGCTCCGATACCATGTAGGAATTTCCTGCAAATTCTCTACAAATCTAGCTCTGATACCATGTAGAATTTTTGAATAATTTAACACATATTCACAGAGATTATCCTGATCATACAATTATAAGCGGAACATGTATAATACATAATCTCCTCTACGTTGATCATCAATTTACAGAAGCAGAAACATTCACAGGCACACATAGAAGCATCAATCAAACTCATAAACACAGTATGTATCCCGGGGAAAGCATCTCGCTAAAAACCCCACACTATCTGTATATTATATTGATTGAATCATGTAACATTACACATCATAATACTTCTCACAAGTATCTCCACCTCTGTTACACACAATACAGCTCAGATCTGATCTCCAAATCTATTCCACTGCTTGCCTGCCTCCACTGCTCAATACCTGCTCAAGAACTGATGAGAATGGCTTCCCAAACTCGTTTTTCACCTGCAAAATAGTCACTCACTCTTTGTGGACGTGAGCAAAGGCTAAAATGTGGGCCAAATACGTGAGCAAACTCATTGGCATACTCAATCCCTTGATTGTGCAAGATCTGATGCACAACTATAGTCACAACTGATAGCAATCTGATTCTCTACCACTTGTCCCTGTTGAACTGAACATGCACTGAAATGCAACTGAGTTAACTGATGTATTCTTTAGTTGTATTATGAGTTAATAATTAGTTCAACAACTCATCATTAGTCTATCTGCAGTTAGACTAACTACAACTAGTTTAACTAAGTCAAACTGAACACAACTCCATCAATTGTACCTCCAGTCCACTAAACTCAACTCACTTGAGTTCTAACTGAAGTCATGCATGCAACAACTCAACTGACTCATAAGAAAAGCGTATTTCCTTCTGACAGCTGCATGTGCCACCTCTGTAGCTCAAACTGAAGTGCTCCAAGAGAATAAGATCAAGTTTATAGTCCAAATACTATTGTGAGATAATAATATTTGACTTTTCTATTTTTGACAGCCAGTCTAAAAATAGACTTTGATCACTCACACTGTGATCACTCACACTTTCATCAAAAATAGAAGTCCATCTATTTTTCCCAACTTGATCAATCATCCATAAACATAGACATGATCCATATGTCTAAAAATAGACATAGTCTAAAAATAGACTTGCGCCAAAAATAGCCTGCGGGCCCACTTAGTGAAGGCGACTCTTTTCACTAAGCTCCATCATCTTGTTGCAATCTCAACAAGAATTTCTTGTTGCACACTTTTCAACAAGACTCTGCTGTAATACTAAATATTTTGGAATACAACACTGTTGGAACCAACTGTTGTCTGGCCATACTGGATAAAGAATTGAAGCAGAGGACTTGTCACAGAATTCTTGAATCAAGCTCCGGATCAATAAGTCCCCTATATCTTGTGTTTTACATTTTTCTGGTTTACTATATCATCTGTGTTTCATAATCTGAATGATAAAGAAAAAGATTAATTTCAGAATTTGCTTGATTGCACTCTGTATTCAGTCTTTATTATTCTCTGTGTTTTCTTCAGAATAAGAATAAACAATGAATTCTTAATTGTTCATGTTTCCTGATTCTCTCATGATGTATATTTGCTAAGGAATTCTTAACTGCTTCTTATTAGTAATCATCCATTTTCCCTCTTTCAATATGTTGAAGGATTCTTAACTGCCCTTCATCCATTTGAGCCCATTCCATCTGTTTTCAACTCTTTAATTGATTCCCTGTTTGACTACCTTGCTCTGTGAAGCCATCCTCTGTTAGGAAACCAAATCCAGAAATCCTTCTCCTTTGACTCCATCATGCCCAATGGATTGAACTACTCAGTTTTACCTCACTGTTCTATTGAATCTCACCAACCAAACTAAAAAAAAAACCCTTGAACTTCATAACTAGCCTAATACCTTCAAAAAACAAAGCTAAATCATAAAGAGAGAGCCCTCTTTGAATACAGATTGGCTAGATTTTGTATCTAAAAGATTGGTTTGTGATTACCTCGGCAGTGTTCCCTTTCTTACAACTTTTGGGAAAAACCTAAGTGATAACAAGAGGAATGGATGCTATGATTCATGGAGCACAAATTTAAAGATATAATCTCACAATTACATACAGGCATGTGCATTAACTAGTCAACACAAATGAATCCGTAAGAGCATATGAGATATTTCTGGCAGCTACAATTGCATGAAATTAGAGAGGAAATGTGAACATAATGGAATTTTAACAAAGAAATAACATACTGTAATACTTGAAGGTTGGAATTTCCACTATTTCATTTCTAATTTGAAATATGCAAATCTGGAATTAACACAACTTAAGAAATTACATAAGTTTTTCCACAGTATTTAGAACCTTTTCTAAGTGTTTCTTCCTCCCTTTTATAAGGAAAGGGGGAGAAAGGAAATCAGCTACAAAAATACCTTCTAGCTAGAGTTTACAACTGTCTGTATGACTAAGTGTCTCAATGTGAAGCCTCTAGTTGTTACAACAATACAATACCTTTCTTGAAAATAAAACAGAATAATAACAACACCAATCGAAAAAAACAAAAACATAATTAATGAACAAAAGTGAAATGATGGTCCTGAAAATATCTCCACGCCACTCTTCTTTGATGCCCTCTAGTCTAAGCATGTTTATGCTAAATCACGGTTAATCCTCTCTCGGCCGGTTCCTTGTCACTTTTAGCCTTTAACAGTCTTGTTCCTTCTCTTTCACAAAGCGGGAGCATTTACCCATCATGGCGATAATAGACTCTGAATGCGGCTGCCAATTCATCCATCCTCCCAGAATCCCTGTAAAACTTTATCGACACCCTGATATGCCTGGTGATACAACTATGGTGTAATATTGAGAAGTGTGAGGATGAGTGGTTTTCGAAGGGGGTATGAGCGATAAGTGGTAAGTGAGGGGGTGGGGGGCAAAAAGGGCTGGGAGCCATACATCTCGGCAAAGTCAATCTGGGTTGTCCAAAGATGGGGGATGTTAATCAATATGCGGCTGGACTGGGACTTTGACTTGTGAGATTGTCGATCGCCGATATGGGGGATTAATGATGTCATTGGTGCCACGTGTCATTTCTTGAGTGGTGACATGTGGCACCCGGATATATCCCCATAGAACCCCCGTAAAATGCTGGATATATGTGCCATATGTCCTCCGTACTGCCACTTCATGCTGATGTCCACTGCCATGTGTCTTTCTTGGGATCAATCATGTGTTGCCACGTGGCCTTACTGGAGGAGAGAGAAAGAGCCCGCCTGCCTTTGGTTTTTCACTGAATTCCTTTGTTAATGGCAATCGTCTCTTCCCCAACACTTTTAACTTTATCGACATTCAATGGTTTTACGACACTGTATCTCTTCGCAGCCTTTGAAAATGCCGATCGTCGATCTGTGATACAACTCTGAGTGCGATCGCCGATTTTTGATGCGCTAGAAACATCGATCGCGATTCGCGATATCGGCGATCGCTGATTGCTGCCGTCGATGCGCTCCCCTGTGGCTATTTTAGAAAAACGCCGATTGCGATATGCGATGTGCTCTCGGAGTGCGATATCAGTGATCACTGTTTTACCCCACCAATATGTCTTGATTGCTGGGACCTCCGATATGCGATTGCGATTAGCCTTTACCTTTGGTCTTTTTCTCATTGTTTTCTGGCTTTCAAAGGGTAAATTCAACAGGCCTTATCTTCTAATCCAGAAGTCCATTTTCGGATTTCCACCTACCGTTGGAAAGCTCGTTCTGAGCACCATGCAAAGGAGAGGGTCCGATTTAGCTTTGAGAGATTCTATGGCTTGAAAATGGCTTTAGACTTCATTGTTATTTGGCACTTAAGATAACTGAAAACTCATAATGCAGTGAGTGACAACACCCCCCAGACCCCCTGTTGGGGATTGGGATCTAAACACGTGTTGGGTGTGTGTTATATTATTTCCACGATTAGCCCCACATGCAGGGGGTTCACAAGGGGGGAAGAAGCCCCCCTTGTTAGGGATTTTTAGGGGGGGCGGTAGCCCCCCTCTACAGGGTCTAAGGCAGTTCCCCGAGGAATTTTTTTTGGACTTTATATTAGGTGGACGGACCTACCTATGGTTTTGTGCGTGGTTTTCACACATGGTTTTGGGGATGATGGTTTTCTACCCATGGTATTATGTAGATCCGGTAAAGAGAACTACAGTTATGTTCTAATCCAGGGTTAATGGATGCTTCAGAATGTATATATATGTCTTGTAACATTGAAATAAATATAATGAAAAATCATTATGGTAGTCCTGTTTTTTGGATCCAGGAGAAAATCTTTATGTATATCTGTTTTATGCTTTATGCTCTCGCCATTATTTATTTTCTTTTTTTTAGAATTCGCATGTAAGTAGTTTCTGTACGGGGTTAAACCTACATTTGGTATTAGAGTTTTTTTGGCTTCAAGGGGATGCCTTTATTACTGAGGGGTTTTGCTCAGGCCTGTGGTATACCCTGTTTAGTGGGAGCGCTGGAAGATAGATTCTTGTGGTGAAAGAAGATGGCAAGTAGTGGAAAGATAGAGATCGAGAAATTTAATGGTCAGAGTTTTGAGTTGTGGAAACTCAAGATGGAGGATTTGCTGGTAGATAAAGATCAGTGGATCAGAAGGCAAAGAGCACAATACAATTATGTATCTTAGATTCAGTATTGTTAGATGTATCAGGGGAAGCTTTGGCGAAGGCTTTGTGGGATAATTTAGGGACTTTGTACAAATCTAAGTCTCTGTTGAATAAATTGTTCTTACAGAAAAATCTGTTTAACCTGAGGATGAAGGATGGAGACTCGGTGACAGAGCATTTGAATGCCTTTAATACTATGGTAAGCCAATTGTTATATGTTGATATACAAATTTCGAATGAAGATAAGTGCATTAGTTTGTTGTGTTCTCCACCAGATTTGTGGGATAGTCTGGTTGTGTCCATAGGTAGTAATGCGACTGCCTTGCAGTTTGATGAAATAGTCTCATCCTTGCTGTAAGAGGAGATGAAGCAGAAAAATACAAAGGGCCAGAATGGTGATGCCTTGTCTATACAAGGATGGTCCCAGAATAGAAACAAAAATAAATCCTTAATTGGGATGTCTAAATCTAGAGGGAGATCTAAATCTCTAGGAAAACCTGTAAAGGTGTGCTGGAAATGCGGAAAAGAAGGACACTTCAAAAATGAATGTAGATCTAAATATATTGAGAAAGGAAAGGGATCTGATGATGCTCCTTTTTTAGAGGTGAAAACCATCTCAGATAAAGGTGGGGATGTGTAATTGGTTTCTTCTTCAAGTACACATGTAGATCATGAGGCATGGTTGATTGACTCAGGTGCATCCTTTTACTTCACTCCCCACAGGGAGTGGTTCTGTGAGTATGATAAATATGTTGGTGGTGATGTCTTCTTAGGGGGTGACATGAAGGCTAGAATCGTTGGTCACGGAAAAGTCAAGTTGAAGTTGCAATGTGGAAGGATTAGAACACTTCTGGGTGTTTTGCATAATCTTGCATTGGCTAGAAATTTGATTTCTATAAAAAAACTAGATGATGTGGGTGTAAAAACAGTGTTCGAGAAAGATACCTGCAAGATGGTTCGAGGAGCACTAGTATTGATGCGGGGAGTTCAATTTGAACTCTATACAAGCTTTAGGGTAGCACTGCTATTGATGGGTGCAACAATTCTGTGGTTCTTGAAAGTGGAGCAAAAAATCTAGTGGTCTCCAGAGAAAAGACCATGCTATGGCATCAAAGGTTTGGATATATTGGAGAGAAGGGCCTTCAAATACTTCATGGTAATGGTATGGTATAAAGTATATCTAATTGTTCTTTGGATTTAGATTTCTGTGAAAATTGTGTATATGGGAAGCATAATCGGGTGATTTTTCCCTTTGGTGCTAAGAGGACAAAACATATATTAGAGATTGTGCACGGTGACGTGTTTGGACCTGTGTCGGTTCCATCATTGGGTAAGTGTGTACTATGTATCATTTATAAATGACTTCTTAAGGAATACATGGATCTATTTCTCCAGGAAGAAATCTGAAGTCTTTGATAGGTTTAAAGAATTTACGGCTTTGGTGGAAAATCAAACAAAGAATAATATAAAGGTGCTGAGGACAGATAATAATGGAGAGTTTTACAAGAAGGAATTTGAAGATTTATGTAAGAAGTGTGGTATAGCATGACAGAAGAATACTCCATACACACGTTAGAAAAATGGAGTTGCAGAAAGAATGAACAGGACGTTGATGGAAAATGCAAGAAGCATGCTTAGTGGTGCCGGGTTAGGACAAGAATTCTGGGCAGAGGCGGTGGAGACTGCATGTTACCTAGCCAACATATCACCTTCATCAACGTTGGATGATAAGACTCCACAAGAGGTATGGACTGATAAGAAACATTCACTTTCACATTTGAGGGTATTTGGATATGATGCATATGCACATGTTCCAAAGGAGAAAAGAACCAAGTTGGATAGTAAATATGAGAGATTCATCTTTATTGGGTATAAGGATGGTTTAAAAGGTTATAAGATTTGGAACCCAGAAACAAGGAATGTTGTGTACAACCATGATGTCATGTTTAGAGAGGTGAAAGATGTTATTAAACATGAAGTCCTACCAAAGGAACATGAGAAGATAGAGTTTGAGCTAAAGGAAGAGGAATCAGACTCTATAGGTGAAGAGGAATAAGAAGATGAAGAGCCACAAACTTTAGCTGTGAGAAGATCAGTTCGAGAAAGAAGGTAACCAGAAAGGTATAGTCTTGTTGCTTTCTATTCAAATTTTGCTTTATCTATTACTGATGATGATCCAAGAACTGTCAGGGAAGCTGTAGATTCAGAGGATGGAAAAATATGGAAAGATGCCATGGTTGATGAAATGATATCTTGGCACAAAAATGAGAGTTGGGATCTGGTGGAGTTTCCAGCTGGAAGGAAACCCATTGGAAGCAAATGAATGTTTAAGAAGATGAATGCAAAAAGCAAGGTGGAGAAATACAATTCTTGGTTGGCAACAAAAGGTTATTCCTAGGTGTCAGGAATTGGTTTTGATGATATTTTTTTCTCTTGTTTCCAAGATAGCTTCTATTAGATCACTTTTATCTATTGCCGCTGCTTTTGATTTCGAGGTAGAATAGATGGATGTGAAGACAACATTTCTTCATGGGGATCTGGAAGAAGAGATCTACATGAAGCAACCCGAAGGCTTTGTGGGGAAGGGTAAGAAGAACTGGTATGCATGTTAAAAAAGTCTATGTATGGGTTAAAATAATCACTAAGGATGTGGTATCAGAAATTTGATACATATATACGGGGACTTGGATTCACAAGAAGCAAAGCAGATCATTATGTGTATTTTAAATTAATTGGGCATCGTGTTATTTATTTGGTCTTATATGTGGATGATATGTTGGTTATTGAAAATAACAAAGAAATTATCCAGGAATTGGAGACCCAATTGTCCTCCAAATTTGACATGAAAGTTCTTGGTGCTGCAAACTATATTTTGGGCATGGAAATTAAACAAGTTTGAGGAAAGAGGATGCTTTGGTTTAACTAGAGGAATTATGTTGAGACAATGCTGCAGAGGTTTAATATGCAGGATAGTAAACTAATGAAGGTTCCTATTCATGTAGGTTTAAAGTTATCCGCTGAATAGTGTCCCAAGACACAAGAAGAGGAAGAGGACATGTCTCGTGTTCCATATGCAAGTGAAATCGGTAGCTTGATGTATGTAATGGTATGTACTAGCCCAAACATTGCATATGCAGTGATGTCAAAATCAAGGAAGGAGCATTAGACAACAATGAAGCGGGTTTTCAGGTATTTGCGTGGCACTAGTGATTATGGTCCATGCTACCATGGAAGACCAGGATTGGACAAAGTTTTGGACATCCGTGGGTTTGTTGATGCAGACTGAGCTAGAGAACTGGATCAGAGAAGTTATACAAGTGGGTATGTGTTTAACCCATTTGGAGGTGCAGTCAGTTATATGAGTAAGAGACAGTCTGTAGTGGCACTTTCACTACAGAGGCAGAATACATGGCAACCACTCATGCAAGAAAGGAAGCAATTTGGTTACAGAGATTGTGTTCAAGTATGGGGTTAGTACAACGAGCTATATGGATAGACTGTGACAACCAAAGTGCAATTTTCTTGGGAAATAACCCTACTTATCATTCAAAGACAAAGCATATTGATGTTCAATATCACTTTGTAAGGGATATGGTTGAGGAAAAAAGGTGTTTCTAGTAAAGGTGGACACTTTGAAGAATATTGCATATGCATTGACAAAGTCTGTGACCACTGAGAAGTTCTCTTTGTGTAAAGAAACAATGGGAGTTATAGGGCTGGACCAATGACTAAGCTCTCTTGTGGCCCCTGTGGAATGGAAACAACAAGTGGGAGAATGTTGGGTGTGTGTTATATTCTTTCCACGAATATCACCACGTGCAGGGGGGGCTACATCCCCCCCTGTTGGGGGGTTTGAGGGGGGTGGTAGCCCCCCTCTACGAGATCCAGGGCAACGCCTTGGGGATTTTTTTTGGGACCCTATATTAGGTGGGCGGACCTACCTATGGTTTTGCACATTGTTTTCGCACATGGTTTTGGCCATGATGGTTTTCTTCCCATGGTATTTTGTAGATCTGATAAAGGGAACTACGGTTATGTTCTAATCCAGAGTTAATGGATTGGGGTTTATGGATGCTTCAACATATATATCTATATATATATATATATATATGTATTGTAACATTGAAATGAATATAATGAAAAATAAATCTAGTAGTCCTGATTTTGGGATCCAGGGGAAAATATCTGTGTGTATCTGTTTTATGTTTTATGGTCTTGCCATTGTTTATTTTTTGTTTTTTAGAATTCGTATAGAGGTAATTTCTGTACGGGGTTAAAGCCTACAATGCGGCTAAAACAAGACCTCTAAATCAAGAAGATAAGCAGGCTCCACACCCAACAATCTCCCACCTGAAGACTGATTACCATATCCCTAATGCTCTACATCTCACAGCTACACATACATATACAACAGCTTATCCTCATACCCTATAAGCTACGATAGCAAGGGAACAACGGAAGGTAGAATAGATAGATACTACTACCATTAAGCTGGAGAGGATATGGCCTCAAGCGGACTTGTTGTTTCTCATCTTCATAATCATTCTTGAAAGGCAATTGAAACTAAGCAACAACTCACTTTCTCCCTGGTTATAAACTTTGTCAACATATCTACAAGATTCTGGCTAGTGTGTATCTTTTCTAGCTTCACCGGTCAATCATCCAAAACTAATCGTATGAAATGATACCTGAGTTGTATATGTTAGTCTTAGAATGAAAGGTTGAATTCTTTGCAAGATGAATGACACACTAGCTATCACTATATAAGATGCTCATCTCCTGCTTCTTTTCCAACTCATCCATAAAGCTTTGTATTCAAATCATTTCTTTACTAGCCTCTGTAACAACAACATATTTTTCTTCCGTTGTTGAAAGTGCAACAATGTTTTGCAATTTTGAAACCCAACTAACAAAGGTTCTATCTACTGTAAACACATACCCTACGGTGCTCCTCCTATTATCTCTATCACCTTCCATATTTGCATCAACATATCCTTGTAGATTAATGTTTGAACCTCCAAAACATAATGCTTGATTTGTGGTACTTCTCAAATACTTGAGAATCCACTTCACTGCCATCCAATGATCTTTTCCCAGATTGTTCATATACTTGCTTACAACTCGCACTACATGAGAAATATCATATCTTATGCATACCATTACATACATTAAGCTTCCAACTGTCGATGCATATGGAACTTTACATTAAGAAAAATTCAGAAGCAGCAATCTCTACCGGACAACAAATGAATCAAGAGAAACTAAGGATGAAAGAAAATAGTAGCAAAATGCCCGATAATAAAAAATCTGATGGAAAGAAATGGCAATTGATAATATGAAAAAACAGGAATTTGAGCATCCCATCGAGTCAAAGCATAATTCGTTGTGGATTCGGGTCCATAGGCATAAGTCTTCAAACATTATTTTCTCAATAAAAAGACAGAGCATATAGTGTGGACATTTAAACCATAATCCAAATTCGTTGTGGATTCGGGTCCATAGGCATAAGTCTTCAAACATTATTTTCTCAATAAAAAGACAGAGCATATAGTGTGGACATTTAAACCATAATCCTACTTGCCAGGCAATGTCTCGTAGATCTCGAAGCGTGTAAAAGGTCTGAAATTGTGGGCAATGTCATATCATTTTTAGAATTTAATAAAAAGTAGTATAAAATTTGCAATCCCTTGTATCCCTTTATGAGATCGAGAATAGAAAGAATCATCTATCCTCGTGAAGCAGAACAAGATTAAGACAAGACACAAACACACAAAGAATAGATCCAAGAAAAATTATATTAGTAGAAACGTCTGGCAACCATACATTCCACCTTCTTGCCTGTAAGAATGGCGGTGGTGGCAATTGATAATGCATATTTTCTTCGGAAAAAGTAAACTAGTAAGCCTGAATATCGAACCCATATAGAATTCAAACCATTTAAGCAAGAAATACCCATAAATGAAACAAATGCAACATATATGTTCTGCATCGGGTTAAATCGGAGGGCCCATCCATGAGCTTAGAACATGTCGCTGAATTTGATCAACATCCAACCAAAATAAAATATAAACACGTTGATTCCCAGTGAAAATTAGACCCAAATAAAACAATCTACGCACCAGAACGAAAAGGGGAGAAGAATTTGTGGGTGCGGAGCTCCGAGAAAAAGAATCTGATGGAAAGTCGAGAATTTGAAGAGCGTGTTGAAAGTTCACCGATGACCACGACCAAGATCGAGCTCAGGGTTGTGTGTATCTATGAATTGTGGCAGAGAATCCTATGTAGATGGCGGGCATTCTTCGACGTAAGGAAATAAAATGATAGTGAGCGATATTCCATGAATATGTCCATTTGACTGTGTTTTTCCCATCATTAAAGCGTATGTTAGATTGGGTGAATTCGTACCCTCCAAGGGTGTACTAAATTTGGCGTGTTGCCCACAGTTGGGCCTAAAAGAATTGATAAAAACCCTACCTTTTTAAGATAACATCGATATCTTACTTGCCATTAGGAGTGTGTTCATCAACGCTATCCGTCCAAGGTGGCTTCCTACCTACGTAGATGAGGAAGAGGGGGATATTATTGAGGTATTTTTTAATGTTTTAATAACTGTTAAATTTTTTTTGGATTTATTAATTGTTGAGAGGAATCAAATTTCTCAAAAATACAAATATTTTTTTGGGAAAAAAAAAGAAATTACAACGTAAGAGATTTGATTCATTTAAACACTTGGTAGATAGGAGTTGAGATAAATCTATATGGGTTCTCAACAATATTATTTATATTTATATAAATTTCACATATCAATATTAAAAAAATATTTTTAATGTTATGAAAATTTTAATAATATTGTCCATTGGGCCTAGAATAAACGTCTATAGTGAAAAGTTCACTGGTTCAAAATTTCATTGGCAAAAATCGAGCGATACTAAGGGTTGGTGTGGAAGTTCACTGGTTCAAAATTTCATTGGCAAAAATCGAGCGATACTAAGGGTTGGTGTGGCCGGTGCAATCCCCTTATGATTTGGACAACTTAAGGGCTGGTGTGGCCGAAGCGATCCCCTTATGATTTGGACAACTTAGATGTCTCTGGGTACTACTCAAGCCACAAGTTAGGCATGCTAGTAATCGAGACTCACATTACCTAACAAACAAAATAACAAAAACCTTAATAATATTATTATATTTCTTTCACATGTTTTATATTATTTTAATTTAATTTTCAATGTGATATGGATAGAGTTTATTACATCTAGAGAAGCTCTACAATGTACTATAGGGATGTGTAAGTGTAATGTAAGAAAGTACATAAACATTTTTATTGGTTGGCTCAATATGTTGAAATTATTGCACCAATAGGATGTAATGTTTAACATTTTGATTAAGCCAATTTACATAAAAATAAAATTAAAAATTAATGTAATGTAAACTAAACATTTTAATTGGATAAAAATGAAATAAAAATAAAAATAAAATTAAATTAAAAAATAATATAACGTAATGTAAACTTTTTAATTGGATAAAAATGAAATAAAAAATTAAAATAACCAATGGGCCATTATATTGACCCATGATATTCATGTGAATATAGTATATTTAAAGGGGGAATTAAACTAGCGTAGATCCATCTTAACTCTAGATCTACCAAGTGCCTAGAGGGATCAAATCTTTTGATATGCAAACATCTAAGATTTGCAAACCTCTTTTAGATTAAAAAGAGATTTGATGCTTCCAAGCCCTCGATAGATATGGGGTTTTAGTTTGAAAAAAAATGATATGAGGTTTTAGATTGAAAAGAAATTTGATCCATCTCGCTGCGCTTGGTAGATCTAGAGTTAAGATGGATCTAGGCTGATATTAACATGTTCAATTTATAAGACGTAAATGATTTATAAACATTTACATGTCAGCTCAATTAAATAATAATAAAAGGTTAAAAGTAATAATGAACAAATAATAATAAAAGGTTAAAAGTAATAATGAGCTCGAAGACGTTGTAAAAAGTTAAAAATAACAAAAATAACAAGATTCAATTTTTAAGGAATTTAGACTTCTGTGATCCATAACAATGTCTAGATAATCTTCTGCAAAATCACATAATCAATCTTTTGTGACGCGTTTCGAACCAACCAGTGTGGTTCATCGTCAGGACAAGTTGAAGAACTGATCTAAGCCAGATCAGTTCTTCAACTTGTCCTGACGATGAACCACACTGGTTGGTTCGAAACGCGTCACAAAAGATTCAATTTGTTATATTGCATTTTTGTTTTTATTAATAAAATTTAGAATAGTTAAGAAAATCATTCATATATATATATATATATATATATATATATATATACATTAAATATATGTAAGTATTAGTTATAAGTGAAGGTCCATTTTACTTTATAAATACATAAAAACTTTAATACTTACGATAAATTTATAATATAACAATATTTTTAAGTGGTGAATAAGTTCTACATAAATATTATTAACTTGTAAATAAGTTTTGTTATAGTATTGCGGCTAATCAATACCACATGCCCAAAAATTCTCTCTCATTTCACAATCAAAATATTTTATAATTTTTTTTAAAATTTAAATTTAATTATATAACATGTTTTTTAATTAAATCTAAAAGCAAAAAGATTATAATTACTCTTCAGATATATCTAAATGATCTATGATTAAAATATGTAATATATAAATAGTAACTATAAATTAAGTTCCATTTTACCATATAAATTAAAATAATAATTTTGTAACATATTTAAATTTCATTAATTAATAAGCACATAAAAACTTAATACTTATAGTGAACAATATTTTTAATTATGGATATTCACCCTCACTTTACCATGGACATTATTAACTTGTAAATAGTCTTTGTTACAATACTATGGGTCAATACCATGGGTCATCAATACTACATGCCCAAAAATCATCTCTCATTTCACAATCAAAATATTTTATAGATATTTTAATTTAATTTTAATTTTAAAACATGCTTTTTAATTAAATCTAAAAGCAAAAAGATTATATTTACTTTTGAGATGTATCTAAACTCTCTATCAATCAAAAAATATATTTGATATAAATAGTAGTTATAAATTAAGATCCATTTTACTATATAATTTAAAATAATTATTTTGTAAACATATTTAAATTTCATAAAAACTTAATATGTTCAATTTATAAGATGTAAAGGATTTGTTAACATTTACATGTCAGCTCAATTAAATAATAACAAAAGGTTAAAAGTAATATCGATCCTCGAGATGTGTTAAAAAGTTGAAAATAATAAAAATAACAAGATTCAATTTGTTATATTGTATTTTTGTTTATATTAATAAAATTACAAATAATTGTTTAGGTAAAAGAAAATTATATATATCACATTAAAATATATAACTAGTAGTCATAAGTTAAGGTCCATTTTACTTTATAAATACATAAACAATTTAATAATTACAATAAACTTATAATGTAATAATATTTCTAACTCTTAAATAAGTTTTACATATATATTATTAACTTGTAAATAAGTTTTGTTATAATACTATGGCACATCAATACCACATGCCCAAAAATTCTATCATTTCACAATCAAAATACTTTATTTAAATTTATTTATATAACATGTTTTTTTAATTAAATCTAAAAGCAAGAAGATTATAATTACTTTTGAGATATATCTAAATCATTTATGAGACTAAAATATATAAGATATAAATAGTAGCGATAAATTAAATTCCATTTTACCATATAAATTAAAATAATAATTTTGTAACAATATTTAAATTTCATTAATAAGCCCCTAAAAACTTAATGCTTACAATAAACAATATTTTTGACTATGGATATTCACCCTCACTTTACCATAGATATTATTAACTTGTAAATAGTTTTTGTTACAATACTATGGGCCAATACGGTGGCTCATCCATGCCCAAAAACCCTCTCTCATTTCACAATCAAAATATTTTATTTAAATTTAATTTTAAAACATGTTTTTTTGATTAAATCTAAAAGAAAAAATATTATAATTACTTTTGAGATGTATCTAAACCCTCTATCAATTAAAATATATATGATATAAATAGTAGTTGTAAATTAAGATTCATTTTATGATATAAATTAAAATAATTATTTTGTAACCATATTTAAATTTCATAAAAACTTAATATATTCAATTTATAAGATGTACACGATATAATAAAGAGTTAAATGTAATATGGACCTGGAGATGTTGTAAAAAGTTAAAAATAATAAAAATAACAAGATTGAATTTGTTATATTGCATTTTTGTTTTTATTAATAAAATTACCAATAATTTTTTAAATAAAAGAAAATTATACATACACATATATATATATATATATATAATAGTAGTAGTTATAAGTTAAGGTCCATTTTATTTTATAAATATATAAAAACTTTAATACTTACAGTAAACTTATAATATAACAATATTTTTAACTTGTAAATAAGTTTTACATAGATATTACTAGCATTTGCACAAGAGGTAGCCATATAAGTGTAGATGAATGTAAAGGATGTGGACGTGAAAGGCACGCTGAATCAGGGGGTGAGGGGTGGGGGACATCAAAAGGATTTGGTAAAACAGAGGGTTGTGTGTGGGACATCACTCTGTTATCAAAATCATTAGGGGGCGAGGGGTGGGGGAAATCGAAATGATTTGGTAAAGAAGAGGGTTGCGTGTAGGAAATCACTGTGTTATCAAAATCTAGTGAGTTGTCGAGGCAATTAGATGCCCTCGTAGAAGCACTGAGGAGATAGAGATAGCCACAAAATAATAGGGAAGACAGTGAATCAAGAAAGTAAAGACTTAGAAATTAAATTTGTTGAAATAGCGAGACGAAGGTGGAAAAATACATATATGGAAATGTTGACATGCACCCTAGCACATAGATTTTCTATAATTATGTTTTGCTCAATTCATGAGTTCATCAAGTCCCCACTCTTCACCAACAGTTCACCTATAAGAGGTGTATCCAAGGCATGACATTGTCATTACATCCAAAATAATGTGTTTTTGCGACATCCAAATTGCGAGCAACATATAGATGGTAGACTTCAATAGCATGATTAAGCACAGTATTTTTAGTTGATTCCTTGATTATTAAAATCAGCTTATTAGTGCCAATGGGAGTAACTATATCTATAAATCATCAGGTCAAGAAAGTATGGAATTTAGTTTCTTGAAGATACACAACAGATGAACTTATTTTCTACAGATTCAAGAAGTGCTTCAATGATGAACTAATGCAAAATGGAATTTGTTCCAATTGCTTCTTTGGTAACCAAGAATGTTCTAAAATAAACTACAAAAACTTAGCAAATCATAGGACAAAACATTAATTGGTTGAATTTGAGCTCTACCTTTATAAAGTTGCAATGACAGATTATAGGTCTGTGCCATAATATGTTAGGTCCCTATACTACTAGTGCAACCCCCTTATTATATTGTTGTGCCCATGTAGTCCCCATATTATTATTATTGTGGCCCATAGAAGCCCACTATTGTTATTGTTGTGCCCTTACATTATTATTGTTATGTCGGCTCTGATTATATTATGACCCCTTAGACTCCTATATATAGAAAGGAGGTCTTGTCATTTGTATCATCCAAGAATTGTTCATTTGTGTAATGTAAAGGAGGTTGACCCTCGAAGAGGTTGATTTTTAAGTCGTTGATCTATCTTTATTATCTTTTTGTGAGCTGGTTTCATAACATTTGGTATCAAAGCTTTAGATTCTAGGGTTTTTCTGTTCCAAACAAGTCATCGTGGAATTTTCACTATAAATTTTTTCTCTACGAAGTTTCAGAAGCTAAAAAAAACCCCATTTGAGCCGAAATCTTTTTGAACCTGGGGTCTAAATTTCAAATATTGTCTCGCTTTATTTTCAGAGATATGATATGAGGAAGTTAGGGTATTTGCAAGCTCCAAAATTCCATCTCAAACAGGTCATCGTGGAATTTTCACTATAATATTTTTTCTACGAAGATTCAGACTCTAAATTAAAACCCATTTGAGCCAAAATCTTGGTGATGCTTGGGCCCAAAATTTAGGTCTTGTTTCGATATATTTTCGGAGATACGGTCCAAGGAATTTAGAGTTTCTGTAGGCTCTTGAATTACATCCCAAATAGGTGACCTTGGGAAAATTGTCATAACTTTCTCTCTAAGCATCATATTGAAATTTCGTAAGAAGTTACAGAAAGAGGATGGACTATATGTTTCTGTGTATTTGAAGAAAGACATGGAAGATTTGAAGAATGACATGGAAGGTTTGAAGGAAAGTGGGACAAAGATGCTACAAGAAAGGCCTCCTAATGACGAAAAGGTAGTAGAGGAAACTCACGATGAGAAAAAAATAAATGTTAATCATGATTTCATGGAATCTAATATTGGATTGAAGACCCACCATATTCCAAAGATCGATATGAGGAAGTTTGATGGCAAGGATCCCATAACATGGATACTATGGATGGAGAAATATTTTGATCTACATGATGTGCAATTGTTACAAAAGGTATGTATTGCATCGTTATATTTAGAACTGAATCAATTTTTATGGTATAAAGGGATTTGTTCTCATAAGCCACTTGTCACCTGATCAATTTTCATGGAGGAAATGATAACACATTATGAGGATACAAAGATCAACACCTTCTTTAGGCAATTGATAAATCTCAAACAAAAGGGTTTAATGGTAGAGCACATTGAGGACTTCCAAAAATTGAATATAAAGGTAAATGATATTCCAGAGAAGCATAGGATTGATGTATTCATAGGGACTTTAAAGGATAACATTCAACATGAGGTTCATCTTTGGGAACTTGATTCATTGGAGAAGGCATTCAAGCTGGAAAGAAAAATTGAAAGCAAAATTATGGCAACAAGAAATCCTACCACTCACAATTATAAAGATGGAAGTGTTGTTGCTCCTAGCCTTCCACAACCTACAAGGTTGACACCACAACAATTGGAAGAAAAAGGAGAAAACAACCTTTGTTACAGTTGTGATAACAAATACACTAAAGGTCATAAGTGTGCTAATAAGAAATTATTTTACATTGATTGTGAAGATGAGGAAGAAAAGTATCAAGAAACATCAAAAGAAGAGGATATACACCAGGAACCAACCCCAAAGAAAGAGGAAATGAATCCAACCATATCTTGTAATGCATTGGTAGGAATTACCACTCCTCAAACCCGCAAGATAGAAGGACATATCGAGAAGAAAAAGGATAACCTCATTTTCACATAGAATCAAATGAAACAACAGACAAATCAACATTGCATCGAAAGAAGTTTTGATATGGGCGACTAGGTACTTTTACGAATACAACCATACAAACAAATGTCCCTCAAATAAGCTAAGAAGGATAATAAATTATCACCAAAGTACTATGGTCCTTACAAGGAACTACAAAATATTGATGCTATGGCATACAAATTGGAGCTTCTTGCATCTTCCCAAGTGCCCCCAGTTTTCCATGTTTCATGCTTAAATAAGGTTATAAGTGACAAGCTCCCAGTTCAAACAATATTGTTGGAACTTGGCGCAGAAGGAAAAATTATATTCAAACTTGAAGCGGTCTTGGAAACAAGAACAGAACAGCTACCAAATCGATCAATTTCAGAGTATCTCATCAAGTGGAAGAAATTACCCGCTGAATATTCCACACAGGAGGACCAAAATTTTATACAGAAGCATCAAGAACTACTCAAGTGTTGAGGACAACACTTTTTGAAGGAGGGGCATGTTAGGTCCCTATACTACTAGTGTAACCTCTTATTGTTATTAGTGAAACCCTCTTATTATATTGTTGTGCCCATGTAGTCCCCATATTGTTATTATTGTGGCCCATAGAAGCCCACTATTGTTATTGTTGTGCCCATACATTATTATTGTTATGTTAGCTCTGATTATATTATGACCCCTTAGAATCCTATATATAGAAAGGAGGTCTTGTCATTTGTATAATCCAAGAATTTTTTATTTGTGTACTGTAAAGGAGGTTGCCCCCTCGAAGAGGTTGATTTTTAAGTCGTTTATGTATCTTTTCTATCTTTTTATGAGCTGGTTTCATAACATAATAGTTTGCCAAGTCACAAATAAGACTATATTTTTTATTACTCTTGAAATGGGGCTTTGAACAAATGTTACTAAGTCACCCTTGACATATGAATAATGGCTTGGAAAATGGACCAACTCATTTCAACTAGTGTTGTTATGTAGTTTTTTATGCCACTCCTCCATCGATCACGGAAGATAAAACCTGTATCTTGAGGCTTGGAAGTATAATGGCTTGCATTTTCAGATCTTCTACCCCAAGGTAAATGCGCTTGTGATTATCCATATATCGTAGCCCTAATATGAGAAACATTTGAAGGATTCTAAAGTTGGCCAGCTTCAAATTCCCTTGTATAATTATTCCAAGGTGAGGCTCCAAAATACTAATTAGGAATTAGAATAGTGAATTCTATTAAAGAGATTTGGATCTTCTAGCCCAAGGTAAATTCCCTTGTGATTATCCATATATCGTAGCCCTACTACAAGAAGCATTTGAAGGATTCTAAAGTTGGCCAACTTCAAATTCCCTTGTATAATTATTGTAAGGCGAGGCTCCAAAATACTAATTAGAAATTAGAATAGTGAATTCTATTAAAGAGATTTGGCTCAACTCTTGCCATCTTTTTATTTATTTCCTCTGGTACATAATAAACAACTTACAATATTTCTCCCTATGCTAGCCTTAGTTAAAATTATTATAGAAATTCCCACTATAGATCAATAGATTATGCAATATACTAAAGCAAAATACAAGATCTACTTCTACAATAAACTTTGAGGAAGCTTAATCGAATATGAGCAAGATCAATTTAGAACACATATAACTGAGAATGAGAAATCAATCACACATAACACAGAGGAAATAACCCGGGGAAAGCCTCAGCCTAAAACTGTTAAGTTTAGGTATGTTCTATGCTAGAGCAATTTATTTAAATTTTCACAGTTAGCAATCACATCAGCATTATGATAAACTGCAGATAGAACATAAATATAAAATGCAGAAGACAAGCCAAGACAAGAGGACACAGGATGTGGCGCAAGCCAGGGACAAACCCCACAATGTGTGGGGAAACCCTTTGATCAAATCTTCTTTTATCTTCAAAGTTCAGCAGAGAAGGAGAGAGAGAGAGAGTACATTTACAACAGAAGTCAAATACTTTGACTTATCTAGATCTAGCATAGATCATTTCGTATCATGATGAGATCAGTTGAAGACATTCTGCTTCAACTGATTCTCAAGGTGACTCCTTCACCTATCATCATGCTGCATCTCGTCCATTTGCTGCACCTCACTGTGTAGCACCATCATGCTGCTCATGCTCTCATATATCACTGTACTGCCCATGATCTTCATCATGTTGCCCATACATCATGCTGTCCATGATCTACATCATGTTGCCCATGTCCATGATCTTATCCATCATCATGCTGCCCTTCATATCCATGATCATCTTTCAACTTCATGCTGCCCATACTAATGTGCATCATCATCATGTTGCTGCCTTAACAGATGACATTCTATCACTGCTATTCATTGTCATATGGCTGCTACAGGTATGCCATTCTATCACTGTAGATTATGCTTAGAGTGTAGTGGACACAGTCATCACTTAAATACTCTCCAACATGATCACATCAATGCTGAGACTGAGATAGCAGCTACAACATTACTATGATCTCCATTAGACCCAAACAGTGAGGATAGTAAGGGCACAAAAATACTTCTGTATATGCCGAGAATGTATACCGAGACTGCTACAGGAATATATTCAGCCGAGAATGTATATGAGACTGCTACAGGAATATATTGTGCCAAGAATGTATACCGCTCATACCTTATGCCAATATAGTATTCTTATCCGAGATCTGTCTCATCGATCTGAGTTTTGTGCCTGCGTATATGTATCTATTGCTGTGGAAGGAGTCTCTGGACAGCGCATGAGACCATATGTGACAGCATTCCAATTTCCCAAGTAATATCATACAAGTGGAAATATGTTCGGGTTACAAAAAGAATCAACTCACAAGCTATCCTGCTCTCTCTGCAATCAAACAATACAACTCACAGACTGAGTAGACACTAGATATGCCTTCCCTCAACCCTCCAAGCCTCCTATTTTCTTGCGTAGTTTTTCTTGGGGTTTGTCACATACCCTGGTAACCTTGCATGTAAAAGCAGGGAGTCAGAATTTTTTTTATACAAATTACCCACAAGTAATTATCCAGTTCACAACTCCACAATTCCTCATTAACCATTAGATATAATGTACATTATCACATCAAGTAAATTTCAATAAAAGAACAGTAAGTTGCTTAACCATTAACCACCACTGTGGTAGTATAATATCATAAACTATCTCTTGAATCCTTGCATCCATTTCATGATTTCCTTAACTATATTAGTTAATCACATACTTGGACATTATGATTATGCCATCAAATAAAGAACCATCAACATCAAGGATTCATCATCATCAAATTGACACAAAAGGAAATCACACCATTGAACACCGATATACCCTGGAAACCCCGTATGGTGAAAACCAGCAAACGTTTAATCTTATTATTAAACACTCGTGAGGGATTTCACCCCTCACTCAATGGCTTATAAGGGATTCCATCCCTTAACCATTGTTATAAAATTATTACATTGAATTATCTTTACGTTGTCACATAACTAGCTAAAAGCTAATACAGTTTCCATGTAATCTTTTACTTACATACCGCCACAATGCAACATTCCTTGTGGCATGATTGTTCTAGCAATGTACGATCCTGCAACTCAAACTCATCTGCATGGACCATTAATCCTTTTCCTGCCACAAGGTTAAACATCACTTTCCTTTGGCACCATCCACCATCGTTTCCTGTCAATGTAGTCGTCAACAAGCTTGGCAACAAGATTAGATACCATATTAATCAATCAATAAGCAACCTCTAAAAGAGATCTTTTAACTTCTACTCATATGCATGAGCAAGCATGACATACTATATAACTAGTACATATACTCAAGTAAATATTGTTTTACCTCCTCAATGTTTATTTACACTAATGCATAATTTTCTTAAGAGTTCCAACCCATTAGTTCTACTAACATGTATAACACAATCGTTATATCTTCATACATGTAATAAACTGATATTTCTATGCTTAAGCACATATGTTCTTTTCACATAGTTATTTTTTGAGAACTCAACATAGTCTCTCTAACATACAAAGAACATAACTCCATATCACAATGACTATTCTTTGTGCATACCATAGCATATCATATTAGCCCTTCTTTAATGTATGCAATACATATTCCCTTCACTAGAATACTACCATCATTTCATACAACAAACCACATACTCCTTTCTTAAAGGAAGTCGTTATAACCTCATTTCTCTATCTTCCTATATGAGGGTTTCTCAAGCTTCCCTTTCAAGAAATTATTAAAGATATCCATCTTTATGCATAAAAATCAAGATACAAAAACAAGGTTTACTTATGCATCCAAAATCAAGAAATCAACACAACTCATCTAACAAGACAATCTCTTCAAGAGATTATTGTTTTCAAGAAAGTTAACATGATCACTTTCTCTATGTACACACAGACTCATATTTCCAAAGTCACAATAGCTACCTTTATGTGCATGCAGCATGTGTTTTTTCCTAACACAATTACTTTTACTTCAATGCACATAGTCTTTTCATGAACAAGTATGGATTCTTGCTCTTGCATGAACACTATTCATGTGTGTCTTTTAAGGAAAGAACCTCTATTTTTATTTTCAAGAAAACTCTCATAAAATCCTTCATCTTCATAAATGAAGTATGCACTCTTTTTCCGAAAAGAAACTATAGAAATGAATATCTATGTGCCTAGAAACACATCATTAGCTATTTCTATCATGCATGTAATGCATAATCATTTCACAAAAAACTTAGAGATTAGCTAGTATCCCCATGCAATAAAGCATATATCCCTTCTCAATAAAATCCAACTTAACTGCTATTTCTTCTATAAGCATTCATTAAAATACTTTCTTTACCAAGAAAACATATAAAATATTCAATCTTTTACCGCATGCATTAACATATTTTCTTTACCAAGAAAACATATAAAATAATCATCTTTTACCGCATGCATTAACATATTTTCTATTTTCTTTACCAAGAAAACATATAAAATAATCATTCTTTCACTGCATGCATTAACATATTTTCTTACCAAGGAAATTTATAAAATATTCAGTCTTTAACTGCACCCATTAACATGTTTTCTTTACCAAGAAAACATATAAAACAATCAATCTTTATTGCATGCATTATCATATTTTCTCTACCAAGAAAACATATAAAACAATCAATCTTTTACTGCATGCATTAACATATTTTCCTTTCCAAGAAAACATATAAAATAATCAATCTTTTCACTGCATGCATTAAAACATTTTCCTTACCAGGGAAACATATAAAACATTCAATCTTTAACTGCAGAAGGCAACCACATGATATTTTCCAACTGTTTAATAAAACACAGCTTATTATTCTCTATAAAGAGTGCAGTTACTTATCTGATGGTGTAAAAACACCGTGCCTTGCGGCGGAGGAAGCTTGGAAGCTATAACGGTCAGCACCCCATCCTGACAGGTGGTAGAAATGGGCTCTACGTTGCAGTCAGCAGGCACAATGAACTCTTCTCATGAATTTTTACTCGTGCGCCAGGCTAGCATGAAACAATAAGCTCAGTTCCTTTACCGTGGCGGGATTAAATGGCTCTTCTTCAAGCCCGGAGAGTTTCACTTGCTCTCAAAACAGAGTAGACCGAATCCAATATATTTAACATCTGAGCAATGTTATAGATCAAACACGAACAGGAAATGCAGGAGTTATCACCGAACCGACCCAATTCTGATAAACAAATTGAGAAATATTTGCTGACTGAAAAATGGCGATTAAAGTCTTTCGGTGATTAAGAAAAAGAATCGTATTAACCGTTCCAACATTCCCCTTATGAGAACGTCCAAAAAACTGTAAGCCTCGCTTGCCTATTCCCTTCGTTTCTCATTCAGTTTCGGAATACCAAGAATCAGTTTCATAACTAAATCTTAGCCATTTCATAATTGTTTAATTTACGCTAAGGTATTACCATAGGGATATTACAGGGTCCAATGATGTCACATGTGTGAATTGGCCTCATCACACTCACTAAACTGAAGAAGTAACTGTGCAATATGCAAGGAATCAATTCCTTCTGCATGCAAGAGATATTCACAATGGAATATTCCTGCAACTGATAGTACACTGTCCCTCCATCTGATCTCAATTGGGTTTTTTCTGAACTGACATGCATGAGTTATATATGAGAGAATATTCAGTTATCTGAAGTGCAACAGTTACATGCATGCATGCATTAACTAAGTGAACTCACAATTAATTCAACAAATTGTTTGAATTAATCTAATTGCACTTGACTCAGTTAACTGAGCCAACTAATTACAACTCAATATTACAACTCATTCTTATCTCTTTAACTGATGGATAAATTCCTCAATCAATGGAGAAACTGTTGCATGTCCCCACATAGACTTCATGTTTGATTTTCTACAACTAATTAACTCAAGGTGAATTAATTAATTATTTTACAAACAACTGCTAAGATCAAATTCGAATTTTTACTTCTTTATTTTAGTTCAGGGACTAACTAAAATAGGAAGGTATCCCGAAATGCTATTTATAGTAGTACTAAATTTAGCACTTCTATATTTAGCATTTCTTGTTGCTATTTTCAACACTCCCTCTCAACAAGAAAGGAATTATAAGTAACCCCAATCCTGTCTCTGTGGAACTCGAACTTGCATTTTGACAATGTCTTAGTCAAAATATCTGCATCCTGTTCCTCGATCGAAACATATAGCAATAACACGATCCTCTTGACCACACAGTCTCGAAGATGGTGATATCGGATATTAATGTGCTTGGACCTGTCATGAAAAACTAGATTCTCAGAGAGTTTGATACAACTCTAATTATCACAGTAGATAACGGTTGGATCCATCCTCTGACCAAATAATCCCACTAGAATCTTCCGCATCCAAATGGCCTCACATGCAACCTGACTAGCAGCCATGTATTCAACCTCTGCTGAGCTAAGTGAAACTGACCTCTATTTCCTGCTGTACTAGGAAACTGTAGCTGAACCAAGGTTGAAGATTCCTCCAGAAGTGCTCTTCTGGTTTGATGGACTCCCTGTCCAATCACATCTATGAAGCCCTAAAGCTTCACTCCCTCTGTCCGTCTGTACCATAATCCGAACTGAGATGTGCCTCTGAGGTATCTTAGCACATGCTTCACTGCCTTCCTGTTATAGACATTTTTGGGCACTGCAACCCCAATCAAACATGTCCATAAACCAAGGGCTCCTAAGTCCCTAAAGGTGTTGTTACATCCCCTAAAATAACAAGGTCAACTGATTACATCATCTCCCAGAAGTTCTCCATGAAAAAGTACTAAGAAATGGTCAAAACTAGACCATCTCACCTGCTCCATGGTCAAAGTGCGATGCATCCCACCTAAATGCACATGGGAGGTGCGATGCATACTAAAAATCCCTTCTATGGGGTGCGATGGGCGAGAGTGGACAAATGGAAGAGTCAAGTTGCGAGGTGGATGATCATGGAATCTTCCAGAAACTTCTCTTGTGACACTTGCCTCTCTGAATTCGCCCAGGATGAGTAAGAGATCATCAATCTCCAAGTGGAATCAAGAACTATCAGAGAGAGGACACTAGTCAGAATCCCAGAAGCTGACTCACCCCCGTGCAATCATCTATATATGGATCCCTCATCCTAGAGATCTAGAGGCTGGAATTTGGTATCTTGTAAGGAAGTGCTGTTGGTTTCTTGTTGGAATATCATAGTGTTGGGTGATCTAAGCTTTTCATGAGGTGAAAGAAGGGCTTTCATGCTGGAGGATGCTGCTGGGTCAGAACAATTGGTTGTAATCCTCTCTGCTATTCTTGATTATTAATAAAGCTATTCAAGTTTTCCTCCACATTCTTGTATGTTTGATGATATATGCATTTGTGTGGTCAATATACATCTGGTCCTATATTGTTTATGATTGTAGATCTCTATTCTTCGATAATATTATGCTGCTTTGATTCCACAGGTGCTCTTTGAAGCTGGGTAGACGAAGGAGAAGCGGCAAAGATCTGTCAGAAAGGAGAGGAATCAAACAAGGAACCAAGCGCAAGACTGAGGTTGGTGTCCTTCATTCCACTCTTATCTACTTCTCATAAAGGAAAACGAAAGTGGTTTTAGTTTGTTTGTTTCTAAGATAGCTACCAGTCTTAGTGGGACTAGCAGATCCGAGTGGACACTAGATTTCCCGATAACACTTCCAAAAAGCATGGTAGGCTGAACCATGGCTTGACTTAGCTGGTTCACTGCAAAGCATAAGTCGAGTCGTGTGTTCACTAGATACATAAGTGAACCCACCAGCTGCCGATAAACAATAGTAGCTACTACCTCACCTGAAGTAGCATCCTCCTTCCTCCAGTTCCCAGCTAGAGGAGTGTGCATGGGCTTGCACTTCTCCATGTGAAAGTGCCTAAGTATCTCATTAGCATACTTGCCTTGAGACACAAATACTTCACCATCTTTCTACCACACCTCCATGCCTAGAAAGTAGTTCATAAGACCCATGTCTTTCATTTCAAACTCTCTTGCAAGGTCCTCCTTGCAAGACTGTATCAGTTGATCATCACCTGTCAAAATCAAATTATCGACATAAAGAACAATGATCAATGGTTTACCTTCTACCATGATGTGGTAAAGGTTCGCATCTACTTCACTCTTGGTGAAGCCCAACCCGGTGAAATCGCTGTCGATCCTGGTGTACCAAGCACGAGGTGCTTGCTTCAGCCCATACAAATCCCTCTTGAGTTGGCACACATGCGACTCACGATCGAAGGTCTCGAAACCTCTGGCTACTCAATGTACACCTCCTCCTCAATCTTCCCATTGAGGAATGTTGTCTTCACATCCATCTGATGGATCTTCCAACCCATCTGAGTTGATAGTTCCAACATCGACCTGATAGATGAGTACCTTGCTACAGGAGAAAAGGTCTCATCGTAGTCGATCCCCTCGACCTATGAGAAACCTCAGGAAACAAACCTTACCTTATGTTTCTCAACACTGCCATCAACTGCTTGCTTTACTTTGTAAAGCCATATGGAACTCGCCACTGACTTGCCCTGAGCTCTTGGGACAACATCCCACACACTATTCCGAATGATAGAGTCATACTCGTCTACCATTGCATCAACCCAGACTGGTTGTTGCACTGCCTCCTCGAATGAAGAAGGTTCGGTATCTACACACTCCCCAACCAGGGCCATGTACCCAGTGTACCGCTCGGGCGACCTCCTCTATCTGCGCTGAGAAGATGGTTGTCCCACATTCTCCTGCGCATCCAGCATCAACCTGTTAGCTTCCCTTAAGCGTTTCCGCCCATCTCTGGAAGTCTCAACATGAGTGGATGTCTCCACTCCCGAATCCTCTACATGCGGCTGCTCCGCATCAATATGAGGCTTCTCCTCCTTAGGAAATGAAAGTTCCTCCTCTACATGCAACTTGAGCTCCCTCTCAAGTGATAATCGCATGGCTTTTTGCTCGTCGAACTTCAGATCCTTGCATACCACTGTCCTCTGACTGGTAGGCAGGTACACCCGATAGTTTTGGGGTGTATCCATGTACCCCACAAGTATTCCCAACTCAGCTGTTGGATCTAGCTTCTTCCGGGCATCTTTGGTCACATGACAGTAAACTGATGATCCAAAGATTCGGAAGTGACTCACATTTGGTCGCTTCCTGGAAAAGGCCTCCATAGGTGTCTTCATTCCCAGTATACGGTGCGGGCTTCTGTTCTACAAGTATATTGCTGTATTGCATGCCTCAGCCCACAAATACAGTGGTAGGCTTTGGTCATGCAACATCGCTCGAGTGGCTCCCACAATCAATCCGTTCTTCCTTTCGGCCACCCCATTCTGCTGTGGGTTATAGGGTGCTGTCAATTTTCGTTTAATTCCTTCTGCAGTGCAAAAGTCTTTAAACTGTTGGGAGACATACTCTCCACCATTGTCGCTACGCAAGGCTTTTATTTTCTTTCCAGATTCTTTTTTTGCCAAGGCTTTAAACTCACAAAACCTCAAGAAGGTTTGATCCTTCTTTTGCATAAAGTAGATCCAACATCTATGAGAAAAATCATCAATAAAAATAACATAGTACCTTTGTTTAGTGGTGGAGGCTGTAGAGAAAAGTCCACAAACATCTAAGTGATATCACTCCAGGATTTCTCTAGCTCTACTATCTCAATCCAGAAAGGAAGATTTCACATACTTACCCAAGGTACAACCTTTGCATGTATTCATCTACTCTAGTTTTCCCTTGGGAAGCCCAGTAGAAATCTATTGCATGATCTTCAGGGCTCCATGGTGCAAGTGGCCTAGTCTTCTATGCCATAACTCACCAACATTTTGGCTCTGCACCATCTCAGCTTTGGAACTCAATGCAGCACAGTTGTCTACCTCCAATTTGTAGAGATTCTTTACTCGAATCTCGATTCGCTTGGTCTGTCCAGTACCAATATGCCTCAGGAATACCTTTCCTTTACTAAAGACTACATCATAGCCTTTATCTTCTAGCATAACGACATACACAAGATTCTTCTTCAGACCTGGTACATACTTTACATCAGTCAGGGTGAGGGGAGCTCCATGCTCCCTCTGAAACACAATTGTACCTTCACCTGAAACACGGTACTTTCCATCATCGCCCATCTCGATCCACATCTAGAGATCCTTCTCCTCCAAGGTATGGAAAAGATTCTTATCACTTGACATGTGGAATGAAGCTCCACTGTCCAGGTACCACACACATCCCACCATGGATGAAACCATGCATGCGATAAGAGAGAAATCCAGCTCAAACTGTGAGGCCAGTGCCTCACCATCAGATCCCTTCGAGGATCCCTTCTTGGATTTATTCTGTGGACAATTCGTAGCATAATGGCTCACTTCACGACAATGAAAGCATCACACTTTCGATTTTCAAACTTCTTCCCACCATGGGAAGAACCAGATTTGGGATGGGACACCTTCCCTTTCCCTTTCCTCGCCTTACTCGCTAAGGCTAGATTTTCCTCATCATCTTGCTTCGATGAGGATCCATCTCTGGTGCTTCTTCTTATCTCCTCTTGCATCAGATCCGACCAAAGTCGCTCCCAATTTGGCAGTTTTTCTCTTCCATTAGCCAAGTCTTGGTAGCTATGCCAGCTCTTAGGAAGACTGAGGAGTGCAAGACTCACCATGTCATCATCAGCGGTCATGATCCCTACACTTCCAAGCTCATCCCTGTAGGTGGTGAGCTTGTTCAGATATGTAGAGATCGTGTCGCCCATTTCACACTTGATTTTCGAAGCTTGTCTTTCAGCGCCAGCTTCCTTTGATTGCCGCTGTTCTGATATAGATATTTCAATGTTTTCCACATTGAAAATGGTGTCTCCTTCCCATGGAGGCTCGAGACAATGTGGTCTCTAACTCCCTCCGAGAGGATTCTCCTTTCTGTAGCCACACATTTCTTCCATTCTGCCAATTTTGTAGCATCAATCAGCTTGGGGAATTCTTGATCAATGAAGTCCTTTAGACCGTTATACTCTAATACTGCTTCCATGCGATCCTTCTAGGCTACATAATTCGAGCCGCCATTAAGGGCATACTCTAGTATTAAACCGTTGAATGCCATTGGTGAATTTGAGATGTGATAAGAACTCGATTTCTATATTTAGGAACTTGAAACTTCTCCCTTCTCCCTTCTTGTATACTGTTCTCTCCTTTAATCACCTTTGCTCTAATACCATGTAGAAATTCCCACAGTAGATCAACAGATTATGCAATATACTAAAGCAAAATACAAGATCTACTTCTACAACAAACTTACGGAAACTTAATCGAATATTAGCAAGATCAATTTAGAACACATATAACTGAGAATGAGAAATCAATCACACATAACACAGAAGAAATAACCCGGGGAAAGCCTCAACCTAAAACCCCAATCTCTGTATTATCATACAAGTGGAAAAATGTTCGGGTTACAAAAAGAATCAATTCACAAGCTATCCTGCTCTCTGCAATAAAAAAATACAGCTCACGGACTGATTAGACACTAGATATGCCTTCCCTTAGCTCTCCAAGCCTCCTATTTCCTTGCACAATTTTTCTTGGGGTCCAATGATGTCACATGTGTGAATTGGCCTCATCACACTCACTAAACTGAAGAAGTAACTGCGCAATCTCCAAGGAATGAATTCCTTTTGCATGCAAGAGATATTCACAATGGAATATTCCTGGAACTGATAGTACACTATCCCTCCATCTTATCTCAACTGGGTCTCTGTCTGAACTGACATGCATGAGTTATTTATGAGAGAATATTCAGTTATCTAAAGTGCAACAGTTACATACATGCATGCATTAACTAACTGAACTCACAATTAATTCAACAAACTGTTTGAATTAATCTAACTAGACTTAACTCAATTAACTGAGCCAACTAATTACAACTCAATATTACAACTCATCCTTATCTCTTTAACTAATGGATAAATTCCTCAATCAATGGAGAAATTGTTGCATGTCCCCACATAGACTTCATGTTTGATTTTCTACAACTAATTAACTCAAGGTGAATTAAATAAAGTATTTTAAAAACAGCTGCTAAGATCAAATTCGAATTTTTACTTCTCTATTTTAGTTCAGGGACTAACTAAAATAGGAAGGTATCCCGAAATTCTATTTATAGTAGTACTAAATTTAACACTTCTATATTTAGCATTTCTTGTTGCTATTTTCAACAGTGATTTGAAATTTCCAAAAAAGATAAGAAAAAACCAAGTTTTTGGCATTTCTAAAAATACTTGTGTAGTTAATAATTTCAACCTTTCAATAAATGATCTGTCAAGTCATTCAAATGAAAATTCACAAGAAACTCAAATTGCAAGCCATCTTCCATTTGTCCATATATGGGTTGTTTATATGCCACTGTCATCTTGTATTAACAAGTGTAGACTTTCGACAGTCAACTTTGTTGAAAACTCAAAACTACAAAATTTTACTTCTTGATGAAATGACAACGCTGAAGCTAGAATTCAACAATTGGGTATTTTTTATCATGAGATCAATTCAAGGGTTGTTCTGTCAAACAATGTTCTGCAAAATAACCTCACCAAATCTCACAAATAATAGCCCATAAAAAGTGTTGTTGCTCGTGTTGGTGCCTGTAACATCTCTATGGTATCCTTCTGCATACTCATCCAAGTATCTCTTGTAGTTGTTATTTGGTGCTAGTTGGTTTACTCTAATACTTGGAGCTCGTTTAACAACTGGCAATATTGACTATAAAACCTTAGAAACATCATGCATGGTGGGACAATTCGATGTCCATGTTCTATGTTGTGTGATCCTCTCGCATATTTCGCCTAGTTCTAAGGGCATTGCGTTTCTTTTTTGGTAGCATCCCTAAATATAACAATAGATTTCAGAATAATAGTTATATTTTGGTTTATAGTTGATATTTGTATTATTTTGTGGTTAATGTTATGGCTTAGACATTAATGAATAAAAATGTGTTCTTTTGTTGTTAATCTAGTTTCCCTAGAGGTAGCCAAACAATTTTGACTATGTATAGTTTCTTCTTTTGTCAATACAAATTGAGAGCTAGCTTACAAAAAAACGGTGTGTATAGGAAGCATAGGGAAGAAAATTAGGTCAGGGATTGGTGTGCAGTGGATACCATAACCCATATTCTGGAACTTAGGGAAGTAGAGAAGGAGGTCAACATTTTCATGCAGATTCATCATCAGAAATATCTGGAGTTAGCATCATAAATGGGTTCTTTGCAGTCTTTCGTTGGATGGATATCAACCCAACATACAATCCAAACAAATGTTAAAAATTCATCTAATAAGAACACATAAAACACAACATAAAAAGAACCAAAGATATCCATACTTTGGTTGTTGTCTGAGACATGCATAATTAAAGAGTTTCAACCTTAGTGTCCCTAAAGGCATATGATTCTTGAGAAACTTCAAAATTTATAATAATAAAAAAGAGGATGTTTTACTTTACATCTAATTGAAGATAAAAACTTTACAAATGTGAAAGTTTATTTATCTTATTTAAGATGTTAAAAAATAATCCCATTCAAACCAGGCTCTAGCATGCATGTCTAAAGTTTAAGAAAAAAACTCAAAAGACTCAGGATGTTTAGTAACTTTAAACTAAGTGCCATTGGCCAAGTCTACTTGTTTGGACAAAGTTTGATCAAAGTGGCTAGGTCTTTTTTGGTTGCCACAATTGTCCTTCTTTTAACCATATATTTGTCCTAACTACATTACCTAAGCCTCTGTTTTACAATTAAAATTAAACCTTTACACATGATTTTTGGTCTCTTTCTATGATTTTATTGAATATGGATCATAGGGGCTTATTCATTATTAAAAAGGTTAAATAGATTTAAATTCCTTTGTAACTTACCTTTTCATATTTCCTTAAGGCATGGTGAGTAAATGTCATTAATCTAAAGTGAAGTTCGGTTGGTGCAGGATCCGCAGTTCCTGTATCGCATGCTATTCTTGTACCAGGTGGACAATTAGATGATTCATTCTAGATTTACTCCAAAAATATCATATTTGTTAAGGAATGGCGTGCACCTACCATTGAGAGTTTGTTCCATTTTCAACATTAGGATTGGAGCGTTATGGATGTGCTAAAGATGTAGGATCTGAAGTTCTTGTCCGCCATTTCTGTACTGTCAGTCATTCCTATACTGACTGTCATTCTTTTACTATCTGTCGTTCCTGCACCAGGTGGGCAATGCCTATTCATTTTGGATTGACTCCAAAAATATCATATCTGTTAAACATTGGCTTGGAGTGTTATGAATGAAATAAAGATGGAGGTCAGTCGTTGTTCAAGCATATTTTTTTGTTAAGTTTTATTACAGTTGTGAGTGGAGTGCTTTCTGTATATGTTAAGGATTCTAGGGTAGACTTAAGGGAGGCGATACACTGTTGAAATTTTGGTATATACTATAACTTTTGGTATCGCCATACCTCTGCGCTGGATCCAGATATTCACGATGTACATTTTCATTTATTAAGTTAATACAAGGATCTATGCCAGTTATTCATTTCCTGCTTCATTATTTAATGTGATGCGTTATTTGATTAGTTTATTTTCCAGATCTCGTAACACGGAAACGAGCTGGTTGGCTAGGGCCTAGCCAACCCAGCTCGTTCTCCCTTTTTCACAGGTGTGTTAAACTTATTTTTATGAAAGGTTTGAGCAAGTTATATTTTGTTCTTTCATAGTTAACAAGTTTTGGCTTCTTCATAAGCTGTGTGATTCAGATCCGAAGTGCACAAGCTTGGGTGTGTTTATTTCTTGCCTTTTGTGTTAACCTTGCTTTCCTTTGATGCGTGTTTAATTTCCTTTCTGCAAAAGGAGTTCATTTTAGTTACTTGCACCGGTGTGTTTTCATTTTTGAAAGTGAAGGGTTCTTAGTTTACTTATGCAAGTCCTTTTATTTCCTGCAAGTTCATTTGCTTTCTTCTACAAATTGTGTTTTATTTTTGAGTGAAGTTTCCAAGCATTCTCAGTATGAAAGTTCAATTTAGAATTAATTTATCTTTATTAGCTTTAATGAAACATTGTTTGCATTATAGATATCTTTGTTTGCACTCGTTTCCCTTGTGGAAGTAACTCAGTTTAACACTGAAATTATTGAAGGGACCTCTAAGCTAAAACTTCTATTTATAATAAGTGCATATCTGATTTACATAATAATAGTCATCTCAGGAGGAAGCCTGCTTGTATTTGGATTAGATAGTTATTTTTCACATGTAAGAAGTTTCTTGTTCTAGCAAGGACTTTTCTTTGATTTTTGAAGTACCTTTCATTTATGAATGTATGATTAGTTAAAGAGTCTTTTTCTTATGAATGTTTATTTCCTCAACTCTGTTTCACCTTGAAATTTGTTCTTGGTTAACACCCTTTTCATTTTCTGTAAGTGGTTTGGAAACCCATTACAGGAACACTTATTTCTTGGTACATGAACCTCTGTTTCAATACAGGAACCGATATCCTGGTACAAGAACAAAGTGCTTTGGTACAGGAACCTAGAATTCTTGTATGAAGGTCGAAATCTTCAGTGCAGGCACAATACACACTTCCAGTGCAGGGACATCGCTTCAGTACAAGAACGTCGTTGTGATGCAGGAATGATGGTTCAGTGCAGGAAATAAAATATTTAATGAAGACAAATGTCCTTAACATTTTAATTAATTCTTTGTCCTACGACTGCATTGACGTTTAGTCTCAGATATATGATTTTCCATCTTTTAGTGATCATGATTGTTTATGCTGGTTTGAAGTCCCGTTCATTGAGTTTTTGCAATGTACTTTCCTTTTTGATTCCAGCACCAAAATTCTTTTGGTGTTATTTGCTTTCCATTCTTTTGATTCTGCAAGCGTAATTAGGGAGGATAGAAGCAGGGTTTGCAGGTCGTTGAAGTCCTTCTCTAGAATTTCCAGTGTTGTGCCTCTAAGTTTACGAACTCCCAAATTGAAAATTAAATGTTGGTCCATTAATATTTCCTATATTACACCCAACATTTTTGCACTGTTGTCGGGGAGGTGCTTAGGGTATTGACCTTGGTGACCTGTTGCATTTGGTTTTATTTTCACCTAGTTTCTCTTGCAAGTTTATGTTCTTTGAATTTATTTCTTTCCTACATATCTTGGTTTTTGTAAAGGAATTTCATTTCTCAGGTGCTGTAAGAACCCCCCTATATATACTAATCCATTTGATGACATAATATACCAATTGGCTTGTTGAAAACAAGAAAATGGTATTTTGAGGAATCATTCAATGAGGAGTTTTGATGCTGCTATAGAGACATATAAATCATCCAATGAAGAACTCAAAAGTGCAGAATTGTATATTTTGCTTGAACATAAATTTAATATTATTAAATCTTTGATTTGAAAATTGGATGATTTGCAAGAATAACAAAATAAGGATGAAGAACCATTGTTGATCTTTTGTGCCAACTGTAGAAAGAAACACTCCCTTGGAAGGTGTCCACTTAGTAGCCTGAAAGTTTGCAGAATTTGTGAAGAGGCTCATGCAATAGAACATTTCCCAATATGCCAGGATTACTAAATGTACTTAGGAAATCAAGTAAGGAATCAAATCAACCACCAGGTATAACCCAAAACCCATCACCATTTAATACTTGGAATAATGTTTATTATCTTGATCATGTTCCTCAACATGTTTATAATTCTGTAGTTTCATGGAAAAAATTTAGTCCTCCTCCAATTGAATATCCTACTTCATGGCCACAATGTCCCTCTCCCTCGTCCTCTTCCTCAAGTCAAACATCCCCATGGCCTCAAGAATGGTTTGGAGCTCCTTCCCTAGGGCATTCTTTCATGAAAAATCAACAACAACAACCACAATTTCCACTTAATGCACCACCAAGTTATCCTCCTCCATGGTCACAACTATTTGTGCAACCTTATGCTAATCCATACCCTAGCCCTCATCCAAACCCTAGTCCATATCTTAACCCAAACCCTAGACCTAGCCCTAATCCATACCTTAATCCATACCCTAAACGTAGTTCAAACCCTAGACCTAATTCTAGTCCAAAGCCTAACCCAAATACTAATCCAAATCAAAATCCTAGCCTAAACCATATCCCAAACCCTAATCCAAATCAACAGGTTGCACAACAAGTTAAAAAACCTATTCTTCCATGCGATTCCCCTACTGAGTGTAGTGATATATATTTGAGGTTGGGGGAGGGGGTGATTTTGGAAACATATCCTATCACTATAGAACATTCACCTAAGGAAGAAACTTCACCATTAGAGGATAAATCTATAATTGGAACTTGTTCTGAAACTGTTGTTGAAACTCAAAACCCTAGAATTTCCCTTAACTATTCTTGTCAATATGAAAAGGAGATATTTGAGCCTGAACTTGAGGGATTTTTCTTTTATCTTTCACCATATCCTTCATGCCTCCAAGGGAGTGATTATCAAGCTGTGGAAGATTTGTACGAGTTGGAGAATCATAAATATGTGGATCCCATTGAATCTTGGTTTCAAGTAGTCATCAACACACCTTATTTCCTCATCATTCAATAACTCTTGGTACCATATCAATTAAAGAAACTGGTTTCTCATACTCTAGTATGTGTTGAAGCTTATTCTTTAAAACTGAGTGTGAGTATATTTAACATTTTGTTACGCACGTGGCTACATTGGAAGTACTCCTACACTTGAAGGAGACTTTCCTTTCTTTAAAAAAGGGTAGGGTAGTATAAGATCAACGAATAAAAATGTCATTTGAATTAAAATTGTATAGAAACACTCCTGAAACTGCAGTGCTTAAGGCACAACTATTGGAATTTCTATAATTAAGCACTCTTGTGGTAAGACTTGTCAGAAGTAATTCATGTTTAATGTCGCATATCCTATAAAGTGACTTTAATTGTTGGTTGAGATTAATCATTAAGGCAGTTAGGGGGATTATTATTTCTATATTAAATAATTTCCTTTCATAAGATTAAAAACTTACTTTTGACCTATTCATTATAACAAACTATCATCCAAGAAATCTTTTCAAGTTTCTCTTTGAAGGTATTGATGAAGAGCCTCCTATGGTGGACTATTCCTATGAAACCCTAATGAGATCTCATGAGAACCCTAGCACGATCAAGTTAAGGAATATTTTAGTCATTATTCGAGACGTTTTCTTTAAAATGTCTTTAGGGTAGAATGACCAATCGGTAAGGATTAGTAATTAAAAACTTTTCATGCCATCCCGTGCTGTTAAGGAGCGGATTTTCCTCCCCACCTATTAAGTAACCTACTTAAGGTTAATTATAATCATAGTTTCTTTTAAAATGATTAATTGAGGGATGGGAGGTCTCATTACGAGCCGACCTACCATGATCATGGGTCCTAACGAGAATGAAATTACCGCTACTGGTCACCAAGCCAGGGTAATGGCTTTTAGTTGAAAAGATGGAAGACAAGAGGTCTCATCACGAGCCGACTTGTTCATTCTTGTCATTTCTTGTGAATGGCACTATTGTTAACTGGTTACCAAGCCATGACAATGGCCTTCAATTAACTTCTAAAAAATTTAAATGCTTTCAATTGAATCTGAATTTATATCTAATAGATGGGATATATACATTTAATAGGGTTAAAAGGCATCCCTGTCGAGGCTATAGACGCCTATTGATAGCAGGGCCATGCCTGTCGTATTAAATTTAAATTTACACTATGATTTACCTGGTTGTTTTTGCCTTTCCCTGAACTCATTATCATATTTCTCTGAGAATGTATTTAATATCCTTTTAAAAATGTGCTTTGGAGTTCTATATTTCATAAATATGAAGGTTTTCAAGGATGTGAGACCCTTAGTGAAGGTGATTTTCTTTGCTTGAACAAGAGAAGCTTCAACTATACACTTGGGTAATGGTGAGATGGTCATCCTAGGAAGGTATTGTTTTGTCATATTTATTTTTCCCTATTTTCCATCCATTTTAATGCCTTGGTTTCCAAATGATGTTACTTATATTTAAGTAATGAGGCTATTGAAAGTGAATACTTATTGATTTGGACTGCTCCTAAGATGCTTTGAAGAAATTTTGATTGTTGGCTCTTTCATGATAACAATATTCTTGCAGTAAGGAAATTATTAGCATTTATATGGTAGTCCGGGCATCATAATTTATTTGCATCGGTTTTAATAATTTTTTTTGCAGGATCTAATGAATTTTTGAAGACCTTACTTGATCCAATCGAGAAAGCACAATAACACTTGGAAACTGACAATAGAAGAAACTCCTTTAAATTATGAAATTTATTAGTGAATTCAACCAATGTATAACAAAGAAAAAAATATTTTGTAAGAATCCTTTATGTTGAGATTGCAACAAGATGATGGAGCTTAGTGAAAAGAGTCGCCTTCACTAAGTGGGCCCGCAGACTATTTTTGGCGCAAGTCTATTTTTAGACATATGGATCATGTCTATTGATTGCAGGTTGTTGTTTATGGATGATTGATCAAGTTGGGAAAAAATAGATGGACTTCTATTTTTGATGAAAGTGTGAGTGATCACAGTGTGAGTGATCAAAGTCTATTTTTAGACTGGCTGTCAAAAATAGAAAAGTCAAATATTATTATCTCACAATAATATTTGGACTATAAACTTAATCTTATTCTCTTGGAGCACTTCAGTTTGAGCTACAGAGGTGGCACATGCAGCTGTCAGAAGGAAATACGCTTTTCTTATGAGTCAGTTGAGTTGTTGCATGCATGACTTCAGTTAGAACTCAATCAGTTGATTTTGGTGGAGTTGATTGTGGAGTTGATGGAGTTGTGTTCAGTTTAGCTTTGTTAAACTGGTTGTATTTAGTCTAACTGGCAAATAGACTAGAGATGAGTTGGGTGAATTAGTTATTAATTAATTCACAAGTTATTAACTCATAATACAACTAATGAATACATCAGTTAACTCAGTTGCATGTCAGTGCATGTTCAGTTCAACAGGGACAGGTGGTAGAGAATCAGATTGCTATAAGTTGTGACTATAGTTGTGCACCAGATCTTGCACAATCAAGGGATTGAGTATGCCAATGAGTTTGACCACGTATTTGCCCACATTATAGCTTGTGCTCATGTCCAACAAAGTGTGAGTGACTATTTTGCAGGTGAAAAACAAGTTTGGTGAGCCATTCTCATCAGTTCTTGAGCAGGTATTGAGCAGTGGAGGCAGGCAAGCAGTGGAAGAGATTTGGAGATCAGATCTGAGCTGTATTATGTGTAACAGAGGTGGAGATACTTGTGAGAAGTATTATGCTGTGTAATGTTACATGACTCAATCATTAATATACAGATAGTTGGGGTTTTTAGCGAGATGCTTTCCCCGGGATACATACTGTGTTAATGTGTGAATGCTCTTGATGTTTTATTGTTATTGATGCTGCTATATTGATGATCAATGTAGAGGAGCTTATGTATTGTGTATGTTTTCTGCAATAGTACATGATTAGGATAATCTCCATTGAATATGTGTTAAATTATTCAAAATTTCTACATGGTATCAGAGCTTCTTGATTTGTAGAAGAGATTTTTACAGGATATCAAGCGAGGATTGATCATCAGATCTACTATTCAGAAAGTGTTTACATTTTATTTCTTTAGGCAGAGTCTGTAATCGGGCCAGGTAGCCTCTGGATTCATCCTTCCTTTGGAAGGTGAAATATCCGGTAAAAGCCCATACAGTCAATCTCTGTACGAGAAATATTTTGTTCTCACGAATTCTAGATCGGAAGCAGTTGAGTTGGAGCTGGTGGAATTCGAATTTGCAACAGTGTTGTTGAAATGTCTTTCAACGGATTGCAAATGTTATTCCAAAGCAAGAGCGACCTGGCGCTCAAGGATAAACTCAGTAACAATAAAAGTGAGAATGGATCTTCATCAAAGGTATATGATGAAGAGAATTGCGCTTTGGCTGCCAAAGAAAAGAAGGGGAAGAACAAGAAAGCTTCTCATTCCGGTGCAAGAGGCAAGAAGCAGGATATGTCCAAGGTGAAGTGTTTTCACTGTCACCAGCACGGACACTATGCCACAAATTGTCCGCAGAAGAAGAAGAACAAGCAAGCTGCTGGATCTGTAGGGGGAGAGGCCTTAGCTTCTCAGTTTGAGCTTGATTTTTCATTGGTCGCATGCTTGGTTTCAAGTGTGATGGGATCAGTGTGGTTCTTGGACAGTGGTGCGTCTTTTCACATGACGGGAGATAGAGATTTGTTCTCTGATCTGGAGGACAAAGATCTTGGAGTGCACATCGAGATGGGCGATGATGGTAGATACAGTGCGACCGGTATCGGTACCATTTCCTTTGAGAGGGAGTCTGGTAAACCCTTTGTATTGAAGGAAGTCATGCATGTTCCAGGATTGAAGAAGAATCTCATCTCAGTGGCGATGTTAGAAGACAAGGGGTATGATGTTGTTTTTAGCGAGGGAAAGGCCTTCCTGCGCAGCAAGACAACTGGTGAGACCCGGAAGATAGGGGTTCGATTGAGGAACCTTTATCAATTGCATGTAGATGGATGCGCAGCAATGGCAGGCAAGGCAGAAGGATTGGTGAGCCGGGATGATGGCGAGTTGTGGCACAGGAGATTGGGTCACCTTCACCATGGAGCCTTGAAGATACTGCAGCAGATCACTACAGGGCTTCCTAAAGGCACACTTGCGCAGTCAGATCAGTGCAAGGGGTGTACTTTGGGGAAGTTTGTGAAAGCCACCTTTCACGAGAAGGATAGTCGCGCCACGACGATCCTTGAGAGAATTCACACAGATGTGTGTGGAACTTTCTCAGTTGCTTCGACAGCAAAACACAGGTATTATGTGATTTTTGTTGATGATTTCTCTCGTAAGTGCTGGATCTTCTTCATGCAAAAGAAGAGCGAGACATATTCAAAGTTCTGTGAATTCAAAGCACTGGTCGAGAAGGAGTCGGGGAAGAAGGTGAAGGCTCTTAGGAGCAATAATGGTGGTGAATACATCTCGGACGAGTTCAAGGATTTCTGCAAGACAGAAGGGATTCGTAGAGAGCTCATAGCTCCCCATAACCCACAGCAGAACGGGGTAGCTGAGCGGAAGAACAGAACGATTGTGGGTGCTGCACGGGCAATGTTGCATGATCAGGGCCTACCCCTTCACTTGTGGGCGGAAGCATGCAATACAACAGTTTATGTGCAGAACCGTTGTCCTCATAGGATACTTGGCATGAGTACACCTGAGGAGACTTATTCTGGTAAGAAGCCTGATCTTTCTCATTTGAGGATTTTTGGTGCTAACATTTACATGCATGTGACGAAGGATGCCAGGAAGAAGTTGGAGCCGACCGCAGAGGTTGGGATATTTGTGGGGTACACTGATACGCCCCACAACTATCGTGTGTATTTGCCAGACAGTGGTAAAACTGTTGTGCGACGGGATATAAAATTTCAGGAGGAGAAAGCCATGAAGTGTTCGCTTGAGAGGGAGCTACACTTGCATGCAGATGAGGAGCTATTAGTTCCTAAGGATGAGCTTCAAGACGTGGATCAGCCACAGGACGAGGTTCATGGAGTGGAAGAGACCACTCATGCAGCGCCAACCATCAGAGGGCGAAAGCGCTTGACAGAAGCTGAGCGACTGGCTCAAGATGCAGAGAAAGTTGTAGGACCACCTACAGCCCAACGCAAGCAGAGACAGTCACCTGATCGGTACACTGGATACATGGCTCTTATGAGCAAGTGTGTTGTGACTGAGCCATCCTCTTTCGAGGAAGCTGTGGAGGATCCCGCATGGGTAGACGCCATGGTGGAAGAGTATGATTCTATTGTCAGAAACAGTGCATGGGAGATTGTTCCTAGACCGGAAGGGAAATCAGTGGTGGGTTCGAGATGGATCTACAAAGTTAAGCAGGCAGCTGACGGGAGTGTGGAGAAGTACAAGGCAAGATTTGTTGCCCGAGGCTTTTCACAGATTGAGGGGATCGATTATGAGGAGACCTTTGCACCTGTCGCAAGGTATTCTTCCATACGGACGATTCTTGCTCTCTCAGTGCAGATGGGATGGCACATTCATCAGATGGATGTGAAGACTGCGTTCCTCAACGAAGTCATTGAGGAGGAGGTGTACATTGAGCAACCCGAAGGCTTTTAAGTCTTCAGCAGCGAGTCGCATGTGTGCAGGCTCAAGAGAGCGCTGTATGGGTTGAAGCAAGCACCACGTGCTTGGTACACACGGATAGACAGCTATTTCACAGGACTTGGATTCTCCAAGAGTGAGGCGGATCCGAACCTATACCAGATTGTGGTGGAGGGTAAGTTGCTTATCATTGTACTGTATGTTGATGATTTGATTCTAACGGGTGATGAGCTGTTGATACTGTCATGCAAGAAGGATCTTGCTACAGAGTTTGAGATGAAGGATTTGGGCCTCCTTCACTATTTCCTGGGATTGGAAATATGGCAGCGCAGTGGTGGACTGTTTGTTTCTCAGGGCAAGTATGCTCGGGAGATACTGGAGAAGTTCAACATGCATGGCTGCAAGCCTGTTGATACTCCTCTTCCTGGAGGTTGGAGGAAGGAGGATGCCACTTCGGGAGAAGAAGTGGATGCCACTGTTTATCGACAGTTGGTGGGGTCGTTGATGTATTTGGTCAATACACGACCTGATATATGCTATGCAGTTAACCAGCTTTCACAAGCTATGGTTAAGCCTACCAAGCTCTTATGGAAGGCGGGAAAGCATGTATTGCGCTACTTGAGAGGCACATCGGGATATGGTTTGTGGTACAGATAGGAGGATGAGGTGAAGCTATGTGGCTTCACTGATGCAGATTGGGCAGGGAGCCCAACAGACAGAAAGAGCACATTAGGGGGGGTCTTCAGTATTGGATCGACAGCAGTTTCTTGGTACAGCAGGAAACAGAGATCCGTGGCACTCAGTTCAGCGGAGGCCGAGTATATGGCATCAAGTTTGGCTGCATGCGAGGCTATATGGATGAGGAAGATCCTAGTTGGTTTGTTCGGTTCTCATTTGGATCCTACTGTGATTTACTGTGATAACCAGAGTTGCATTAAACTCTCGGCTAATCCTGTATTTCATGATAGATCTAAACATATTGACATCAGGTACCATCATATCAGAGATTGTGTGCAGCGGAGGATCATGTTACTTTCGTACATTCCAACGGAGGATCAGGATGCTGATATTCTGATGAAGGCTCTCACCAGGAGCAAATTCGAGTACCACCGAGGCAGGATAGGGGTTGCTGATAATCCATATCTTGTCGAGAGGGAGTGTTGAGATTGCAACAAGATGATGGAGCTTAGTGAAAAGAGTCGCCTTCACTAAGTGGGCCCGCAGGCTATTTTTGGCGCAAGTCTATTTTTAGACATATGGATCATGTCTATTGATTGCAGGTTGCTGTTTATGGATGATTGATCAAGTTGGGAAAAAATAGATGGACTTCTATTTTTGATGAAAGTGTGAGTGATCACAGTGTAAGTGATCAAAGTCTATTTTTAGACTGGCTGTCAAAAATAGAAAAGTCAAATATTATTATCTCACAATAATATTTGGACTATAAACTTAATATTATTCTCTTGGAGCACTTCAGTTTGAGCTACAGAGGTGGCACATGCAGCTGTCAGAAGGAAATACGCTTTTCTTATGAGTCAGTTGAGTTGTTGCATGCATGACTTCAGTTAGAACTCAATCAATTGAGTTTGGTGGAGTTGATTGTGGAGTTGTGTTCAGTTTAGCTTTGTTAAACTGGTTGTATTTAGTCTAACTGGCAAATAGACTAGAGATGAGTTGGGTGAATTAGTTATTAATTAATTCACAAGTTATTAACTCATAATACAACTAATGTATACATCAATTAACTCAGTTGCATGTCAGTGCATGTTCAGTTCAACAGGGACAGGTGGTAGAGAATCAGATTGCTATAAGTTGTGACTATAGTTGTGCACCAGATCTTGCACAATCAAGGGATTGAGTATGCCAATGAGTTTTCTCACGTATTTGCCCACATTATAGCTTGTGCTCACGTCCAAAAAAGTGTGAGTGACTATTTTGCAGGTGAAAAACAAGTTTGGTGAGCCATTCTCATCAGTTCTTGAGCAGGTATTGAGCAGTGGAGGCAGGCAAGCAGTGGAAGAGATTTGGAGATCAGATCTGAGCTGTATTATGTGTAACAGAGGTGGAGATACTTGTGAGAAGTATTATGCTGTGTAATGTTACATGACTCAATCATTAATATACAGATAGTTGGGGTTTTTAGCGAGATGCTTTCCCCGGGATACATACTGTGTTAATGTGTGAATGCTCTTGATGTTTTATTGTTATTGATGCTGCTATATTGATGATCAACGTAGAGGAGCTTATGTATTGTGTATGTTTTCCGCAATAGTACATGATCAGGACAATCTCCATTGAATATGTGTTAAATTATTCAAAATTTCTACACTTTATGCAGTACAGGAACCGCAACGTTCTGGTGCAAGAATATAAGTTTTAGTACAGGAAGCTAGGTTCGAGTGCAGGAACCCTGTCATATAATTTTTTTATTTAACTTACTTTATTTATCATTGCCCAATGGGAATAAATGTTTTAAGTGCAGGGATATTATAAGATAACTGCATTTTAATATAGCACTACCATACTCCAGTCAAATTCATGATGAGGGTCGGGAATCAATATTCAGATCTAGAAGTAAAGGAAGGCTCATAATTTTGTTTTTGCAGAGGTCAGTGGTTGTGTGAGGATACACAACAAGGTGAGGTTGGGGGGATGTTGGTTGCCACAATTTTCCTTCTTTTAACCCTATCTTTGTCTTAACTACACTACCTAAGCCTCAATTTTACAATTAAAATTAAACCTTTACACATGATTTTTGGTCTCTTTCTGTGATTTTATTGAATATGGATCATAGGAGCTTATTCGTTATTAAAAATGTTAAAAAGATTTAAATTCCTTTATAACGTACCTTTTCATATTTCCTTCAGGCATGGTGAGTAAATGTCATTAATCTAAAGTGAAGTTCGGTTGGTGCAGGACCCGAAGTTCCTGTACCACCTACTATTCCTGTACCAAGTGGACAGTCAAACGATTCATTCCAGATTGACTCCAAAAATATCATATTTGTTAAGGAATGGCGCGCACATACCACTGAGAGTTTGTTCCATTTTCTGCATCAGGATTGGAGTGTTATGGATGTGATAAAGATGCAGGATCTAAAGTTCTTGTCCATCGCTCCTGTACTATCCGTCATTCCTGTACCGACCATCGTTCCTGTACCGTACGCCGTTCCTTTACCAGGTGGACAACACCGATTCATTCCAGATTGACTCCAGAAATATCATATCTGTTAAAGATTGGCTTGGAGCGTTATGAATGAACTAAAGATGGAGGTCAATCATTGTTCAAGTGTATTTTTCTGTTAAGTTTTATTACGAACAAGAGCGGAGTGCTTTATGTATAAATTAAGGATTCTAGGGTAGACTTAAGGGAGGTGATACACTGTTGAAATTTTGGTATATACTGTAACTTTTGGTATTGCCATACTTCTATGCTGGATCTAGATATTCACAATGTACATTTGCAGTTATTAAGTTAATACAAGGAGCTATTCCAGTTATTCATTTCCTATTTTGTTATTTGATGTGATTCGTTATTTGATTAGTTGATTTTCTAGATCTCGTAATAGGGAAACGATCTAGTTGGTTAGGGCCCAACCAAGCCAGCTCATTCTCCCTTTTTCATAGGTGTATTAAACAAATTTTTTTGAAAGTTTTGAGCAAGTTATATTTTGTTCTTTCATAGTTAACAGGTTTTGACTTCTTCATAAGCTGTGTGATTTAGATCTGAAGTGTGCAGGCTTGGGTGTGTTTATTTCCTGCCTTTTGTGTTAACCCTGCTTTCCTTTGATGCGTGTTTAATTTCCTTTCTACAAAAGGAGTGCGTTTTAGTTACTTGCACCGGTGCGTTTTCTTTTTTGCAAGTGAAGGTTGCTTATTTTACTTCTGCAAGTCCTTTTTATTTCCTGCAAGTTCATTTGCTTTCTTCTGCAAATCGTGTTTTATTTCTGAGTGAAGTTTCCAAGCATTCTCAGTATGAAAGTTCAGTTTGGAATTAATTTATCTTTATGAGCTTTAATGAAACATTATTTTCATTATATAGATCTTTGCTTGCACTCGTTTCCCTTGTGGAAGTAACTCAATTTAACACTGAAATTATTGAAGGGACTTCTAGGCTAAAAATTCTATTTATAATAAGTGCATATCTCATTTACATAATAACAATCATCTCAAGAGGAAGCCTCCTTGTATTTGGATTAAATAGCTATTTTTCACGTGCAAGAAGTTTCCTTTTCTAGCAAGGATTTTTCTTTGACTTTCGAAGTACCTTTCATTTTTGAATGTATGAATAGTTAAAGAGTATTTTGCTTATGAATGTTTATTTCTTCAGCTCTGTTTCACCTTGCAATTTATTCTTAGTTAACACCATTTTCATTTTCTGCAAGTGGTTTGGAAACCCAGTACATGAACGCTGATTCCTTGGTACATGAACCTCTATTTTGGTACAGGAACTGATATCCTAGTATAGGAACAAAGTGCTTTGGTACAGGAACCTAGAGCTCTTGTATGAAGGTGGAAATATTCAGTGCAGGCACAATACACACTTCCAATGAAGGGACATCACTCCAGTACAAGAATTTCATTCCAGTACAGGAACGTCATTGCAGTGTAGGAACGATGGTTCAGTGCAGGAAGGGAAATATTTAATTAAGACAAATGTCCTTAACAATTTAATTACTTCATTGTCCTACAACTGCACTGACTTTTAGTCTTAGATATATGCTTTTCCATCTTTTAGTGATCAAGATTATTTATGGTGATTTGAAGTCCCGTTCATTGAGTTTTCGCAATGTACTTTTCTTTTTGATTCTGACACCATAATTCTTTTGGTGTTATTTTCTTTCCATTATTTTGATTCTACAAGCGTAATTAGGGAAGATAGAAGTAGGGTTTGCAGATTTTTGAAGTCCTTCTATGGAATTTCCAGTGTTGTACCTCTAAGTTTACGAACTCCCGGATTGACAATTAAATGTTAGTCCAGTAATATGCCCTATATTACACCCAATAGTCTTAGCCACTTTCCCACAGTACCAACTAATTGCTTTCTGAGTAAGTACAACCAATGCTTTTTAAACAATTTTAAATGATAGCCTATTAAACAACGTGTATGTCATTTTAATGATGTAACAACACTAGACTTTTAAGAGAATATTTGTGATTGCTTCTATACCTCCGAGAAGAAATGTTAAGTCCTTGTGCTAACAGAGAGGTGTAGTTCTCACAATAGAGTATTTAAGACCTTAAACATGGAGCATCATGAAATTTCAATTAATGGTGTCAGATTATAGATGTGATTGAGAAATGTTGAGACGAAAGTACCACCTGGATATTTGACAAATCAAAATCCATAGAAAATCCATATTTATCCTTAAGAATGCGGTAAACCAAGTTATTGCAATACATTGTCCTCCCATGACCCACAATCTCCATAGATAACCAACCTCATACAAATATCATTTGTGTTTATTTCTCTGATGAAAGTTAGATGAAAAATAGGAAAACAACAAAGAGAGGAAAAGTTAAAAAGGGTATTATCACTCAACTACAAGAATGATGAAAGAATAATAAATTACAAAATTGATAACAAGTTTGTTTCCAATTCATCAAAAATCATCTACTATTCCTGTTGGTTGAACTGATAAGAAACTCTACAAGTCATACAAATTTTTTTACCTCCAATACTTTCACCTTTTACTACAAGAAATCGATGGATGTCTCTCATTTGCTTCATACATTTGTTCTTTAAAACATAATCACATTTGCAAGAAGTTGTAGCTACATATGTACAAAAATCAATAATGAAAAATATTCAAGTAGAGGAAAATAGCACTTTCCTTTATTGTCTAGAGTAATGCAACATCTCCAAGTGAAAGAAGTGATCATAATTGAGTTTTCAACTTTCAACTTCCTCTGACTAAGACCCTGCATTTAGAAATTTTGAAACCAACTGGATAAAGCCCGAGGAACAGGGAAAATGGAAACATATATCTTTTCAAAAATTCCACCATGGGGCTCATGAATTATCTTAAATCGAACCATTTATTGGTTGATAGAAATATACATTTCCCTCTACTAGAATACTTCCTAACAAGCTTCACTTCTACGCCTTTCTCATTACAACAAGTGTAAGGATGAATTGGATAATGCAGTAATACAATAAATGAGAATGAAGACCAGTCCTATGAAAGTGGATGATTCTCACAACAAACCCAATCCGCCACAGGTACCTTTGCTTGATGGGGAGGAATGAGGGAATATTGATGGGAATTAGAATGTTTTTTCAAGTCATCCCCATACAACAAATCATCAATGTGAGCAATAATGTTGAAAGCCAAACTCTCCAATACCCCCTTTGAGTAGCTTTCCAGAATGGATTTACCAACATCTTACAAACGAACCACACCATAGTAACATGTCCAATCAATCTTCAGTAAACATGTCAAGAAGATGCATACATCACAGTAGATAATCAACTACTAAATATAAAACTTCCTACAAAGCACATGAATGTCAACGGAATGCACACAACACATTAAAACATAAAATACTAAACATTTCAATTTCCTACATCCATTTCCAACGCAAGATGCACATGTCATAATAAAAATAAAAGAATAAACTACAAAATCTTGTTTAGTTTTGACACAATTAAATTAAAATATCTTGCTCTGATACTTTATAATCCAAGTGAAAGACAACCACACGAAGTCTGTAAACACTTCCACTTGAATTAAATTTATAGTGTTAGGGAAAAGTCACGCTATGAGGATGTACCATATTATATTGTATCTTGTTCATATCCAAGACAGTTTGCGACAATCCATACAATCTATGTTTTTAGGTTTAATAGAAGGCTCTCAGCTCTATCTGCAAGAAGTTCCCTCTTTTTTGCATTCCCCATGAAATCTCTGACAATACCCCATAAATATTTCATATTTGTTCTATTTTCCTTTCCATTGTCTGATTGTTTCCCAAGTATTTTCCAACGCCACACATGTATGACAACTTCAATACGATTTTTGATTGCAAGAGTGTGGTGTTTAAAGGACAAATCTAGGAAATCAAGAAGACAATTTGGGGAGAACTATTATGTTGTTATGTACCAGTAGATGATAACCCCAAGACTTATTTTTCCATTCTGAAATAGGGCAAACAAAAAATCTCAGACATTATCTAGGCATTGCTATCATTAGTGTGCATTTGACAGACAATAGATACCACATGCATTTTTTTTAAGAGAAAAATGCAAGTCACATTTTGTTTATCACTACAACACAACACAGTCTGCAAATCTTACAACATCATGTCAAATAGTCCTGGACATATTAGTTTACCATAAGCACTATATTTTCCAAGTTGAATCTGTTTTCAATACTAATATGAAGGGCCACTATCATGTTTGAGCTAAACAATGAGTACACTACAAAAATCCAAACGGAACAATATGTATCAAGAGGCTGTGGTAAAGGTCAGTATAAACTAATTGAAACAAGAAGAATCAGAAATAAAGATGACTTATCCCTTCAATGACTAATCCCATATTCTGGAATGTTCATAGAGACACATGTCCAATCTATTCCCTCTAGTATCATGAAGCATTTTCGTGGTCTATAAATTCCCAAAATCGTTGCACGGTTGTCTACTTCCCGCCTGTTGTTATGGCCTTTTAAAAAAAGAAAGCATAGGGAATAACCTGCTTGATCAACCTCCTTCTGAATCTCCCTAGAACTTTCTAGAGAAAAGGACCTTTCTTCAACCTCTTCTGCATGGGAAAATTCCGGTCTACGTACATCATCATATGCCATAGAAAAAGAATCATAAAATAACAATCTTTGGCAAGGTAAGCATAGTAATGTAGACCAAATGCCACGAAAGGTTCACTACAGGAACTCTTTTTCTTAAACACGTTATGGATATGAATCAACAAAGATATCCATTTCATTATATTTTGTTGATGCATGGATTTTACATCTAATTTACTGAGCAACTAGTCGTGGACTTCATAAAACCATTGAATCGGCTGAAGCATATTTGGTGTTCTTCGGAGCTTTACGAACTGACGCATACCTCTGCCTTAGGGTTGGTTTTTTCCTTGGAGATTTTTTTATGATACAAATTGGTCCTGGAGGAACTCCCTTCTTCAGTGCACTCCCTCTAGAGCGGCAGATGCAGGCACCCTTAGGATCTCTGGGGGAAAAGGACTATATGGCTTCCATACCAGATTGTTCTTTAAAGAGAATCTTACCTTCTTCACTTTTCTCTGTCCACTTTTACCAGTAGAGGTAACCCCGCTTAACAGATCATAACAAACAAATTCTTCTTCATTTTCATCATACTTTACTGGACTTAAACTTCCAGGAAGCTCATTTTCTCCACTCTGTGGCCTTTTCCTTTTCTTAGATCCAGTTTGTAGAGGAGAAATTGGAACTGATAGGGAAGGTATTGGTGAAGTAAAATTATCCAATTCTGCAAGAATGGTCTCCTCAAAGTGTTTCTCATGATCTGAGATGACTGTAACATCTGTCATCTTCAAATCACCAGACTCTCCATCAAGAAGTTCCAATCTTTCTCCCCCATTGACTTCATTCTTTGCAACTCCATAACCGCATGCATACTTGAAGGTTACTTCATGTTGAAAATCCTGTATCTCTTCTGCTTTAGAGTTGGATTTCATTTCAAAACTTTTGACAATACCAATTGCTTCTTGTCCATAACATTTCCATGTCAAACTTTCACAACTGTTATTTTCAAATGAGTCAAATTCATTCTGAACCTCCTCACCAATTTGTTCAATGCTCTTTGTCTTATTCACATGCTTTCTGTGAAATGAAGAAACAGAATATGCTGGTAGTTCTTTGATAGAAAGAGCCTTGCAATCACTGCAGATATATTACGAAATATCTTCAACTTCATAATTCTCTCCAACAAAATCACGATCCCAGATGGAGTTAAAGGTTTACTAATGCCTTTGAAATCCCTTTGTGAATCGTGCAAATCCTTTCAGGTAGAAGGAAATATGACTTACTGAGATAGACTTCTTGACAGAGCAATTGATCTAAGGTTTTCCACTTTATCATCAACATCCTGTCCTTCTTGCCTAATTTTTAAGAGGTTTCGTCTATTCTTTAGAAAGCAAGAAAATACATTATCGTATACTCTATTCAGCAGAAACCTACTCAAACCCTTGAAAAAAATGAGTAAAAGGGCTCTGCCATAGGCACGAAAGTGTCTAGTTGGACCGGGAAAAAACAATGAACCTCATTAAGATATCCAACTGCAAAATGAAAGTTCATTCTCTGAATCGACAACGTATCTACAACTAGTAAACTATTTTCTGTCATGCCCCCTAAGAATCCATCAACAAGCTTCAAATCCTAACCATTAAATTCCATCTACAGAGAACACGCCCCAAAAAATGCAGACAAGTAAAAGATAAAACATATCAAGCCTGAAAAGGTCGACATCCCTCCATTCTCTTTTTATTTTCATGAAAAAATCTTGGAAATAATGTTGTGCAAGATTCAAGTCAAGATTTGCAATAGTAGACAAGTGCCCACTTCATCGACACCATACCAGAGGGAAGGAAGCGAGACTACACTTGGATTGAGGCACTCGACATCATGTTCAGAGGCAAAGCCCACACTTTATTGGTTTGTCTGGGGAGTTGGTATGGCTTCGTTGCTGTAATGCTCCCTTCATTTCCCTTCCTCAGACCATTTCACTGAGAAATTTGAGAGTTTGGGAATTTCAAGGTTGTAAAGACGACCTCACCAGAAATTTCTTTGATTTATTGATGAGGTAAGTAACTGGAAAATATTTTAGAAGTATTTTTTCCACACTGGCATTAGATCATTTAATCAGTTCGTCATGCTTCACTAATGATGTGCATCCGTGATAGTTAGACTCAAACACTCAGTTCCTGGAAATTAATTAACTAATTATGCTCATTGTCAATACCTTTGGAGTTGCGTGAGGTAAAAATTGATGTGAGGGGGTAGGGAGCATCTTCAAGTACTATTGGGCTCTTAATTTGTCATTATTATTACCACTTATTAACATTCATTTCATCTATTTCCACTATTATTTTATCACATTATTTACCATAATTTATTATATAATTCCATTTCATAATCATTTATGCTCTCATGGATAAATAATATATGATCTCATTTATTTTTAATAATTAATGATTATTATGCATGATTTTGGTTTATTCATTCGTTATAACTTCACTCATGATTTTAGCCTCCAAGATCTCTTCGAGATTGCAGATTTGGTCTTTAACAGATAATTAGATATTCCAACTCAGGAATTCGCTGGCATAAAAAGTGACAATTTTGCGTTAGACGTTTTGGGCAAATGAAAGCGAATCTGGAAAATCTGAGACATACGTTTTGTTCAGAACGGACCAAATCAGTTTCATATTGAGCAATTTTCAGAAATGCAGTTTGTATTGAGAGAAAATCAAGGTTCTTCGAAGGACATATTTGCAGGTTTGCTGTTGCGGCCGTTTTCCAGAATTGCCCAAATTGTAATAACCAAATTCGACTTGTTCTAGCTGAATAACGATGGACAGATCTCTCAGATCTCATCTTGAATATTGAGATCAGTTTGTTGCAAGTTTCCTTTAGATGTTTGTATATTTAAAAGACACAATTCAGAGAGAGATGGGAGCTAGATGATGTAAGAATTGAACCTTGTAACAGTGGAACTCTTGTTAATGAAATTTCTAGCCTTCTGATATTTTTCTAAAATAAGTGAGTTAAGCATAGCCCTGACCAAGGAGTTGGGCCCACTCTTCTGATCAGGTGTTATGCGTGTGTCCTTTTTATATATATTGTTTTACTTGTTGTATTTTCTTTATTTCTGTTATAGATTTCCATAGATTGTTGTGAATGCTTTTCTTTATGCAGTTTAATTTCCATTATTGTTACAACAATGCTTTAATTTCTTAGTCACGAACCCTTAGTCAATGTAAGATAGTAACCTTTCTCTTGTATATACCTTGCGTGTTACCTTGAAAAGTGTATGCACCCGGATTGATGAATTAATGTAGGAAACGAGATTGCATAATTTGTTCGTACTCGGACACTAAAATTTTGGTGTCGTTGTTGGGGAAGGCTAACAATGTGCAATACACGATCTGTATCGACCAGAGGGTCAATCTCTTGTACTGGGGAGGGAATCTTCCTTTGACACCTTGCTCCAGGTCCTGAGTGTAGTTATTTTTCCTGCATTTTTGCTTGTTTTTATTTTATAGGATCCACTCTCTCGTCCTGGGGAGGGAAAGAGTTCTCTCACCCTGCTCTAGGTCCTGAGCTTAAATTTTTCCTGCATTTTTGTTTGTTTTTATTTTGGAAAAACTAATCTCTCGTCCTAGGGAGGGAATGGTCCTTTGATGCCATGCTCTAGGTCCCAAGCTTTAGATTTCTTTGTGTGTATTCTTTTCTTGTTTGGGTTCTTGTTCTGGGGAGGGAAGGGTCTTTTGACACCCTGCTCTAGGTATTGAGCTTTAGATTTCCTTTCAAATTGTTTTTTTTGAATAACTAGGAAGAAAAAGGTAGAAATTTGAAGAAATCTTATCATTTCACTCAAGTGGTGATGTAAGCACCACCCATTCCACTAACAAATTGACAGGAATATCTGAAGGAGGAACCTCAAAGCAGCACATGAAGAACATCTTCTATTATGGTAAGAAATGGCTCACATTGTTACTTTTGAATTCCCTATCAGTAATCTAGGAGGAGTGACACAAATGCACATAATTCCTCCATCTTCTCTACCAAATTTTCATGGTTTGGATAATGAGGACCTAGATATATTCTTGTTTGAGTTTGAAGTACTTTTTAGAGGATATGATTATTGTATTAATGATCAACGGTTGAAAGTTTTTCCTCTTACTCTAAAAGGAGCAGCTCTCCGATGGTTCATGAGCCTTGGTGGGAACCACATCAAAACATGGGAGGACATGAAGAATGTATTCTTGGAGAAGTACTAAGACTATTGCAAGGCCAATGAAGATATTTTCAGTATGATACAAGGGGAAGATGAAAGCTTGGAGGAATATTTGGAGCGATTTATATACAACCTTCAAAAATCAAAGCATAAGGATTTAGAAAAAGAGATCTTAAAAACACTCATTCTTAAAGGAATCAAAGATGAATTTCTAGAAATCTTAAATTTGATAGGAAAATGTGACGTTTTTCAGCTATCATATGATGATGTTTATGATTTATGCATAAGGTATTCAAGAGGAATATCCAAGGTTGGTAAGAATTCTAGAGAATTTTCTTCTTTTCTTTCCAGATCTGCTACAAGAATAGGAGATATAAGAGATGAAATCAATGATTTATTTGAACATTTTAAAGTTAATTTTATTAGCTCTCTAAATTCACAATTGCATGTTTTGCAGGTTAAGAAAAGTCAAGCAGAATTTGAAGAAGTGACTTTTTCTCAATGCCAAAAGAAGCATCCCATGGATAGTTTCTCTTTCTTACCTGGGATGAAAACAACATTTCCAAGATATGGAGAAGCTGCAACAATTTCACAACCATTGAAACCTTTGCCTACATGTATTTTTCAAAACACTTCCTCTCCATTGTCTTGCATAATCTATTATGGATTACTCATGTGTTAGGGTAGCCATGCCAATCTCAATATAACCCCCATCAATCTTGTCCACAAGTTTGGCATGGTTCATCCTATGATTACATGACTACTCTCCCTCATCTTGTAGCACAAAAATATCATCCATATTCTTTTCCATATTTTCAAGAACACCTTGCTTGCGTATCAAAATCATCCACACATCCCAATCAACTACATCATCAAAATCCTCCATGTCCTACACAATATCTTGCTCCACTCATTCCACACCCTCACTATAATAAACTAGTACAACATGCTTACAATGTTGAATTGAAAAATTTACCTACCCTTCCCACCCAACCTATCTCCCATATGCAATTGCAGAAAACTTATATCGAGATTGGAAATGTTTCAAATCCAAAAATTGTAGAAGTTATGGAAGAAAATGAGGTTTCTTCTAGTATGTGGCAACAAGTTGTTTTAGAAACTCAAGAAATTCATGATATGAAAACTATGGGAAATCAAGAAAGTAAAGGATATATTGAAGATTGGTTCCACTCCATCAGTTGTTCGCAACGTCAATCCATACTTCATCAATTTTTGACACCATATTTTCAAGGGAAGTTGGTCTCTCATACCTTAGTATTTATTGGCAGACAAATCTCAAAACTAGGTGTGTATATACTTGAGGTCTTATTTATAAAGTGGCTCCAGTGGAAGTACTCTTATACGTAAGTATGTTTTATTTTTCAAGGTAGAATAGGTTAGTGTAGAAAATAGAATAAATAAGTATATAAATAATTTTTGTTATATGTAGAACGAGTTGTGCTTGCTGCAACTTGCTCAGTATATCAATATCAATGGTAAATATTTGAATTTAATTGTGTATGTAGATGTATTATATTGAAAAACAAATTTCTACAAACACTCATCATCATTTTGATTTTTTTTTTTAAATCATATCTTAGGGTGTGTGGGCTTGATAAAACCATTGAAATCATAGTCTGTACAGTCATGTTTTGAGGAACAAAATGGGAATATTTTCAAAAGATGTTTCTATCCTAAGTAGCCCTTTATTTTCAATTTGGATTTGAAATGAAAAATTATGACCAAAACATTGACAGTATATCGAGTGGGTAGCTCAGGAACAGAGTTGGGATAGTGCATTTTTGGAAGCACAATTGACTAGATTTTTGAAACCTGTTTCTATGGTATATCACTATATTAATATAGTTTACAATGCAATTTGAATCACCCAATTTTGATATCGTATGAGAAAGTTATGACCAAAACACTGACTGCCTATCGTAAATCAACACCTTTAAAACTCTGTTTTTCCGACGGTTCCTTCGCACATTTGACCCATAAATTCTTCATGATTTAAAAAACCGTTTCTATTGGATATATTTACATGAATCTACTTTAATATCCAATTTGAATCAGTTCAATCCGTCATCAAATGAAAAAGTTATGCTTAAAATATCAACTGTTGGTCTAAGTTGGGAAATCGAAAATGACTTTGTTATGCAAGTTGTTCTAAGTAAATTTGACATATCATGTCATGGAATTTTTAAAACATATTTCAATTGGAGATATCCCTATTAATTCAATTTCATTTGGTTTTGGAATCACGCAAATCGGACGAAAAACAAAGAAGTTATGATTAAAATACTGTTGGTTAGTATGGTTGGTCACCGCTGTCCTGTAGGTAATAAATTAACTCTACTTTGTTATTTGTTTTCCATGGATTTATTTTACAGAGTAACTAATTGTTATTTTTTTCATATTTATTGGATTTAGAGAGCCCGATCACCTCTCTTCTTCCATGATTACATATTTTATTACAGGTAGACGCTTGTTTTTCGCAAGTTCAAGAAGAATAAAGGAGGTCAATTTGTTTTTGAACAAGTGATTATTGAAGGCAATGATAATGAAATAATAGATTTTCATCCCAACATCTTTTAAGAAATCTAATATCATATAATCTTGATTATTTCGAGGTGCCATTGAAATTGATCATAAGAGTTTATTACAAATTATTCCTGTTATTTCTCACCAACAACATGAAGACTTTTTCATTACCTAATGGATTCATAATAGGAGAAATGGAGAATTGATTTCCATTTGAAGATCCAAGTCATTTCCGCCCAAACATTTTCCCATTCATTTACCATTGATAGATTGTTGTTTTTGGAAACACATTGATATTCCCTTAGGAAACAACATTGTTGCAGTGAAAATCATAGCCATTGGAACTTAATTTATTTATTGTTTTTCAATAAAATTGTTGTTTCTTTTCTAATTCCTGTTATGTTTTTTTTCATGCGTTCAAAGTCACAAATTTTGTTCCTTCATCAAAATAAAAGGAAGTTCTCAAGTTTTATGATGTTGCTCCATGTTTATCCATTGTTCCTGAGTCTTATCAGTATATGGTTTCCTCAGATCCATTGGGTGCTGTTACTCTGCGATTGCTATTACTCCCGAAAATTTTCTAAGTGTCGGATGCTGTTACTCCTTGGGTGCTGTTACTTCATCGTTGTTGTTACTCCTGGAAATTTTCTAAGTGTCAAATGTTGTTACTCCGCCAATGCTGTTGATCCTTAGGTGCTGTTACTTTGCTGGTGATGTTACTCCGCCAGTGCTGTTACTCCGTCGGTGCTGTTACTCCATCACTGCTGTTACTTCATTGGTGTTGTTACTTTGCCAGTGCTGTTACTCCGCTGGTGCTGTTACTCCGCCAGTGTTGTTACTCCGTCGATGCTGTTACTCCGCCGGTGTTGTTACTCCGCCATTGCTGTTACTCCACTGGTGCTCTTACTCCGCCAATGCTGTTACTCCGCCGGTGCTGTTACTTTGCTAGTGCTATTACTTCGTCGGTGTTGTTACTCCATCACTACTATTACTCCATCATTGTTGTCACTTCGCTGGTGCTGTTACTCCGCCAGTGCTATTACTCCACTAGTGCTATTACTTCGCCAATGCTGTTACTCCGTTGGTGCCGTTACTCCGTCACTGCTGTTACTCTGTCGATGCTATTACTTCGTCATTGTTGTTACTCCGTCGGTGTTGTTACTCCATCACATTGCTGTTACTTCACTGGTGCTGTTACTCCGCCAGTACTGTTACTCCGCCAGAGCTGTTACTCCGCCACTGCTGTTACTCCATCACTTCTGTTACTTCGCCGCTGTTGTTACTTTGCTAGTGTTATTACTCCACCGGTGCTGTTACTCAGCTAGTGTTGTTACTCCGCCGGTGCTGTTACTCAATCGGTGTTGTTACTCTGCCGCTGCTGTTACTCCGCAACTGTTGTTACTTCGTTGGTGCTGTTACTAAGCCAATGCTGTTACTCCGCCACTGCTGTTACACCGCCGCTACTGTTACTCTCGAAATTTTTCTGAGTACATGGTGTTATTATTCCTTCAGTGTTATTACTTTTTCAGTGATGTTACTCCTCTAGTGCTACTACTCCATGGTGAAATATTTTCTAAGTACCCAATGCTGTTACTCTACACATGTTGGTACTCTGCCAAGGTAAGTCTTCAGGTACATCCCTAATCAACTTTGTGTATTTGATTGATGTTTCAATTATGACCGAGGAAGATCATATCTTAGTTGGGGGGAGGTGTTGCATTTGATAGAAAATGCATTATATTTAATATCAATGATGTCATGTCATCATTGTTATTAAAATTTCATGTCAACTCATATATCTCACGATTATTACCAACATAATCCATAACAATCTGTAACCCCTACTTATCCACACACATTGGAACTTAAATCATGCACAACGACACTAACTTGGTGAATGGGGAAATACATTTAATTGTCTAGGTCCTCTTTGACATAGTGATTGGGTAGTCAATATATCTTTGTTTATCTATAAACATAATTTTATTTTTTAAGGAATAATTATGAAAAGATGATTTCATCATGGCAACTTTCAACTTTCCTAATTTGTCAAGTCCCTGATCTTGTAAAATTTATGATGATGACCACAAAATTGTACTTAAATCTTTCCATCACTATCTAATGAATTACTCCTCAAACCCCAATCTTAACAAAGAAAAATACATTTATCAACAATCATTTGAAGGTTATTAGTATTTGAGAAGTAAAATTACCCGAGTTGAAAATAGTTACTACAAAACATTTTACGCCATCCCTAGTTCTTAAGGAGCTGGCTTGCCACCCCATATATTAGGTGATATTTTGTTGTACCCGAGTTGAAAATAGTTACTACAAAACATTTTACGCCATCCCTAGTTCTTAAGGAGCTGGCTTGCCACCCCATATATTAGGTGATATTTTGTTGATTAACAATAAACACAATTAAATTTTTAAACATGAATAGTCAACTGCAGGATAAGAGGTCTCATCACGAGCAAACCTACCATGATCATAGGTCCTAATAGAGTGACATTACTACTACTGGTCACCAAGCCGGGGTAATGGCCTTCGGTCATAAAACTAAAAGACAAGAGGTCTCATCACGAGCCAACTTGTTCACTTTTGTTAGTTCCGTGAATGACATTGTTATTAACTGGTTACCAAGCTAGAAAATGATCTTCAGTAGACATCTAATTAAATTGAAATGCTTTTGTAACTATGTATTTATTTCTAATAGATGGGACACTGACATCTCAATGGGTTTAAAAGACATCCCTGTCGAGGCTATGGACGCCTTCTAGCAGCAGTGGCCATGCCTATGGTATAGAAGTTAATTCAATACTATGATCTACTTGTTTACCTTGTTTTCTCAAAACTAACTGCCGATAAAGCCACGATTGCATATATAAGGTTTGCTAGAACTCATGGTTCATGGGGTAATATATAATCAATTATTAGATAATGGTGGTTATGGTTTATATCTATTATTGAGTTATAAATATTTACTTTACATGTTAGGGATGAAACTTTTAGGATATTTGATATTTGACATTTTGTATCATCTAATCTATCATTCCTTTATTCTATAAGTTTCATATTTTTAACCAAAGATAGTTGCTTTACCCAATCAATCTCTATTTAATCCTAGCTTAACAACACTACTATTATTTTGGGGAAGGATGAAGAGGCCTAATTCTAATTTTGAATCCTAGTGAATTGCTGATTGAGGATATTCATAAGATGTGTTATAGAAATCTTGATGATAGGGAAACTAATCAGTTTGGGGGAAGGAAATCCTGCTACACTTTTTGATTACTTTCTTTGAGCTTGCATGGCTTCCACCTTCTGCATCACTTACACAAGCTCAACCTACATTAGCTTCATCAAATGTTAATCCATCGATGTCATTCCACGTTATTTGTTGAAAGTAACAATTGAGGTGAAATAACATGAGTGTTTGACTTATTAAAAGTTTAGGAGAATGTCAAAAAAAAAAACCCACTAAGCATTATTCACTCATATTTTTCAAATCATTATTTCCCCTACTTTATATAGAGGCATTGGGTTGCATGTGGGCATGCAATATATTCAGTTTGGGGGAATGTTGGGCTCTTAATTTGTCATTATTATTACCACTTATTAACATTCATTTCATCTATTTCCACTATTCTTTTATCACATTATTTACCATAATTTATTATATAATTCCATTTCATAATAATTTATGCTCTTGTGGATAAAAAATATATGATATCATTTACTTTTAATAATTAATGATTATTATGCATGATTTTGGTTTATTCATTTTTTATAACTTCATTCATTATTTTAGCCTCCAAGGTCTCTTCCAGATTGCAGATTTGGTCTTCAGCAGATAATTAGATGTTCCAACTCAGGAATTTGCTGGCATAAAAAGTGACAATTTTGCGTTGGATGTTTTGGGCAAATGAAAGTGCATCTGGAAAATTCAAGACATGGGTTTTGTTCAGAACGGACCAAATCAGTTTCCAACTAAGCATTTTTTAGAAATTCGGTTTGTATTGAGAGAAAACCAAGGTTCTTCGAAGGAAATATTTGCAGATTTGTTGTTGCGGCCGTTTTCCAGAATTGCCCAAATTGTAATAACCAAATTCGACTTGTTCTAGCTGAATCATGATGGACAGATCTCTTAGATCTCATTTTGAATTTTGAGATTAGTTTGTTGCAAGTTTCCTTTCGATGTTTAGTGGAATGGGTGGGTAGCCACTAATATCCACCTAGATCAATCCTAACCCTAGGAAGCAATGGTCTCCATTGCATTGAGTGCTTTGATGATATGGGAAAACTTCTGCTGAACTTGGCCCCTAGCGAGCCATTTCCCTTGGTGCAGGAGTTATCCCTCTTTGGAAACCCAATATAGATAGATCCTTTGTTGGTGAGAACTCTTAATTTGTGTCCACAATCTAATTAATTATGGCCCATTAAATGCAATCTGGGATGATTTTTGTTGGTGGAAGTTTCTATGTGATTTCTTATGTGTCCAATAATGGTGGAAGCATGGCTAAAGGTGGTCCACATTGAACGATGGGTACATGATAAGGAAGGGGGGTATACTTAGCTTAAAAGAATTGTCACTCACAAACTTGGTGATTTTATAAGGTTCGTAGAGGAGTGGCTGAAGCTTCTGATGTTTCCCTACAAGGTGTTCCTTCTACAAATCCAACCAAACCTTGTATCCCACTTGAAACTTGTGTGGCACATAGTGTTGTTCATGACGTTGTCTGTACTTGGTATTGGATTTTTGCAAGATATCACAAAGTTTCTAACAGACACACTAAATTCATTCAATAGACTTGTTAGCTTTTTCAACTTCCAATTAAACATGTGCATATTTTTCCTATGTAGTTGGAAGGTGAAGTGCGACATCAATAATACCCAATGGTTGAAATACCATTAGAGAATTGTTGAGGTCTAAAATGGGCCTCCTAATAAAAATGTACAACTAAAATAAACTTTATAAGAACCAATAGGATTCAAGATAATGATGTCAACCATGGGGGATGATTCACCATTTTTGGAGTAAAAAAGTTAGAAGGTTAAAATAATATAAAATAATAAAACTATTTTTTGAACTCGTATTTTCAACTTATCTCCCTAAGGTTTTACTCAAATTTTGAGTGGGAGTACTCGTTGGATGCAAAATTTAATTCCTCATCCAAGGAGTACCCATGTTACATACTTTCAATGGACCTAGCCACAAAAATGAGAAATACATGAAAAAACGTGATTGCAATCACATTTTTCATGTAATTGTACTTTTTCGTGTAGCAAGGTCCATCGAAAGTATGTAACATGAGTACTCATTGGATGAGGAATCAAATTATGTATCCAATAAGTGTTCCCACTTGAAATTTGAGTAAACCCATAGGAAGATAAGTTGAAAAAATAGTTTTTTATTTTTTCCCTCTAAAATTTGATGATGTAATTTAATCTTTTATTGTTTCCACTATTATTTTATAATTTCCTTAAGAGGCCCATTTTAGACCTCAAAATTCCTCTAATGCGGGCCCACCTAAAAGCGCTTGTGGCCAATTGAGCTATGGAGAGATATATTATATTTGAGTTGAACATAGGGGAGACTCTCATCCCATTTTTGTGGATGCTTGGAGTTATACATGCACAAAATGTGGACAATAATTCTATTGAAGACCTCTTTCTAGGCATTAGTACGAGGATGGAAACTAGTTGATTTGGTGAGCTTAGTGTCCAAAAATTCCTAGAGGCTAGACTAAAATGTGCTTAAGAACCTGCCATCCCGATATAATATGATGGTCTATAGGATCCAAAAATGTACCCACACCCATTCGAGGAAGAGATTGGAAATGAATCCTGTTGTGATACTCTTCTTGCAGGCAACCATAGTGGCCATCTTAGAAAAAGCTATCAATGACCACAAACACACATCCATTACCATGATTGGTAGATGGAATGCCAAACACATAGTCCATCGAGATGGATTCCCAAGTCTGATTAGGAGTAAGAAGAGGGGTGTACAAGCCTTTCTTCCTAATGGTTGGTTTGGAAATGACATTGGTTGTGCAAGATCTAATATACTTGCCAAGATCTCCTCAAAGTTTCAACCAATATAAATAATTTTGCAGTACTGCCACTATCTTCCCCACACCAAAGTTCCCTAATACGCTATTGTAATGTGATTCTAATATCAACTTGGAATGCTCGCTTTAAGGAGCACAAAAGTGTCCTAGGTAGTACAATAGTGCATCCTAGAGGTAGAATTCAAGCACTTGCTTTCCTGTCATCATCATCTGGTATGTGAAAACAAATTCAGAGTCATTGTTGTATAACTGTGGCCATACAAAGGTCTTGTTCCCACAAGTGTTGAGGACTTTGGTCAAAGCCACAACCAGTGGTCGACTGAGGTAGTATACAACATGATTAGTGCTACCCTTCTTGTATTAGATGTTTAAATGGAATTTTCGCAAGTAGGTGGACCATTTTTGACGGTGGTCATTTTGTAACTTCCTTTGTGTCTGCATAAATTGAAGTTTCCTATGATCTATGTGGATGTTCATCTCCTTCCTCAAAATATAATGTTTCCATTGTCAACATGCCTACATGATTGAATACATATCCTTATCATATGTGGGGTATCTCTAGAAAATATCAAAGAGTGTTTCACTATGATAATCCATTGGATGCCCTTGTTGAATCAGGACTGCGCCAATAACATAGTCAAATGCAATTGTCTCAATCTCAAATGGTTGTTGCAGGTATGGAAGGGTGAGGAATGGTGTAGAGAAAAGGCGGTATTTCAGTTTATAGAATGCATTCTATTGTGACTTAGAAAAAAAATTGCTTTTTCTCCACCCTCGGCCACTTGACTTAAGGGCCAGCAATATAAGAGAACCCCAACATGAATATTTAGTAGAATTTAACAAGGCCCAAGAAGTTGTGAAGCTCTATTAGAGTCATCTAGGTTGGACAAAATGAAGTGAAATAATCTTGGTTGGATCCACATGCATAGGTTGCTCATAAATAATCTAGCTAAGGTATTAGACCTTGTCCATGCTAAAGGAGAAGTTTTCCAAGTTAGCACATAGCTTTTGCCACTGTAGAGTATGAAGGAATTGGTGAATATGCTACGTGTTTTGCCCAACTTTTCCTAAATATGAGGATATCATCTAGATATACAACCATAAGAGAGTTGGTGAAAGGCCTCAAGATTTCATCCATCAACCTCATTAAAGTTGCTTGGGCATTCGTTAAACCAAAGGGCATGAACAACCATTCAAAAAGACCCTCCTTGGACTTGAAAGCAGTCTTCCACACATTAGTTGGTTGTATTGGGACTTGGTGGTAGTTGTACTTCAAATAAATCATACTAAAGTACTTGGTCCCCTTGAGTAGGTCAAGCAGGTTTTCAATTTGGGGAATCATGTACGGTTCCTTATTTTTATTTTGTTCAGGTCTCCATAATTAATGCAAAGTTGATAGGTCCCATCTTTCTTGATCACGAGTACAATTGGGGTTTGAGAGGGTGAAGAACTTGGTCAGATGTGCGATTTTTTGAGAAAATATTGGCTTTGTTAGTTGATATCCTCATTTTCCAAAATAAATCAGTCATAAATTGGCTCATTAGGTAGAGGTGTGATGGGGGTTAGACTAATTGAATCATTTACTTGACAGTGCAGAGGTACCCTAGTGGGTGAGGAGAAGATGTGCTTATATTCCTCCATGAACTTATCCACTTGCCTCTACTACATGGAGGATACTTGTGTGGAAGCCATGGATGTGGCCACAATATTATCCTTACTTTTAGAGCGAATAAAGAAGAAGACTATTTTCCCAGTCTGGGAGATGACCTTACTACATTGCTTAGAAGATATCAAAGAAATGGTAGTAGGCGGGACCACCTTTGGCATCCTATATAGTTGTCTACCCAAAGTAATAATAACACTAAAAGATATAGACTCGTAAATAACATGATGTTTCCACAAGTATGGTTAGCCTAATAGAACATCACAAAATTCAAGGGGAGCAACATCACATATTACCTCATCCTTGAAAGGCTTGATTTTCTAGGGTAGGAAACATTATTGGATGACGAAATACCTTTCCCTTGGTGGAGCCACCAGATGGTGTATCGATGTAGGTGTGGTGTTGTCGACATGACCAACCGCTAAACGACCTTTGTTGAGATGAGGTTATTTTGACTCCTCTTGTCAACAATGAAACAAAGTGTAGCACCCTTCATCCACATTTGTGAGTGAAAAAGGAATTCACCTTTTTCCAAATCTTTGGGCTCACTCTATTGGACCTTGGTGGTGCCAATAATGGCACTGGGTTCTGCATCAATGATTTTTTCCCCTTTTCTAGGTCTAAATTAGAGTCAAAGCATGCATATAAATCTTATGATTTTAGCTTGGCCACCAATGACTCTGTACTTGGACCAAGTTGTCCATACATGAAAAAAAAATAAAAAAATAATAATAAGATGCTTTTTATTTTTCTTCCTACGATTTTCCCTGGTGCAGCTGGGCTATCCTGGACTTGAACCAGAGACCTCGCCCGTGAAGTAAATCCTCGCACCTGCGATACTATCCAATCAACTAATTGGAAGAGAATCAATAGATTCTTTTTCAGGAGCGATTCATCCTTCCCTAACGCAGCATACAACTTCCTCTCCGTTGTACTGCGCTCTCCAAGTGTGCTTGTTCCCCTTTTCTTTTTATTTCCTCACCGAGCCAACGACGAGCAAATGGAAATCACTTTTGATGAGAAAAGGAGGCATTGAAAGACCCTCCTGGCCCAACCCACCTTGCGCGACATTCAATGGTGTCATGAGAGGGGCTCTTGCGGAGCTTGCACCACTTTTTTGTGTCTTTCTTTGTCTTCACATTACCATTATTTGTTTGAAAGATAGATGGGTTTTCTTGGGTTAGTCAACCCTAGATTTGTCCTTTTTTCTACTATTTCAGATGCCCTTGGCCTACTTTTGCTATGAAGGATTCACAAATTCAAATGCTTGCTTCTTCTGTGTAAATTTCTTTTCTACTTTGACAACATATCGATATGTTGTGTCAAGTGAAGAGATGTTCATGCACTCCATTTTATTCTGGATGTATTTGGGGAAAAAGCTACAGTACTTGAGTACCAGATTTCACTTAGAGTCTTTGACACTAGGCTTGGTGTGCAAGATATGAAATATATTTATGAACTATGGCATGATTTTATCCCTTTCATGTTGTAGTGTGGTCCATCTCTTGTATTCATCTTCATAGCATCCAAACGTGTAATATTGTTCCTTAAGAACATCACTAAAAGAATCCCAATTGGGTTTTGGTGAAAATAGTGTGGATTCCTCTATGGCCCATCCTTGACATGGGGGGCAACCTTAAGGAGTGAAAAGGTAATATTTTCTCTATTGGAAAAATTGTGGACTGAAAAATACCCTTCAAACATATTTAACCATTTACCTAGAGCATTTTCATCTATCTGGTCTTCAAATATAGGAATATCGAAATTAAATTGTACCTTAAATGAGGCAGCGCCTCCAAAGTGGTCACTAGATGAAGATGTGTCACCTATTGGCATCTTTCGAAGGATATGAAAAAAATTCCATCAACTTTTTCCATTATCGCTCGAGGCATTCTTCAAGAAAATTTTTAATAGGATCTTCTACTCCCTCATCTTTCTTTTCTTCCACCATGGGAGGTCATCATGGGGTCGATGAGGATGCTCCTGCAAGGGCTTAAGAAGTTGAATTGCGAACTCTTTATACCTCAACCTTGTTGGGGACATGCATAGAAAAACAAATAAAGAGCATACCAGTCTAATACCACTAATATGAATTTATGAAGGGAGCACAATCATATATATATATATATATATATATATATATATATATACATACATACATACATACATATATAGTGAAACTTGAAAAAACATAGAGATATAGTGAAACTTGAATTCTATTAATAGATGGAAAATGTTGAAACTATATACATGCATAATGAAAACAAACTAGCTCAAAGGGTGGTAGCTTATCTTTGAGAATATATGTGACGAGTATGCACCTTCACCAAACTACGTTACAATGAGACTTAGAAGCCTTTTTCTCATAAATAATTAATTAGAATCCCTAAAACTACAAAAACCTAACCCTAGGAAATGAAGCGCCAAAGGCTTTTGGCCTTTAATGGAGTAAGTTGGAAGATCAACTACCCAGGGTTGTAACTTTGGCTTACAATATCTATTTGGCATGCACAATAGCCCATTTGAAAGGTATATCTTAGAAGAATATTTTCTAATTGTTGACAATGTATATGAAAATTGTCGACCCATTACACTAAAAAGTGTCGTTAGGGCCTCAAAACAAATCTGAAAGTTCAAGACCTAAAATCTGCCAAAATAAAAATTTGTGGCCAATGTAATAGGTGGGTGGCCACCAATATCAACCTATATCATTCCTCTCCCATTAGTAAGCAATGGTCTCCATTGTGTTGAGTTATTCCATGAGATGGGGAAACTTCTACCGTACTTGGCCCCTAGTGAGACACTTGCCTTGGTGTAGGAGTTGGCCTGCTTTAACAACCTAATATAGTTGGATCCTATGTTGGAAAGTGCTCTTAATCTATGTGTCCATGATTTTATCAGTTGTTTCCTATTCAATGCAATTTGGGATGAGCTTTGTTGGTATCAACTACTCTATGATTTCTGATGTGTCCAACAATGGTGAAAAGTATGGTCAAAGGTGGTCCACATTGAACACTCAGTGCAGGAAAAGGAAGGGTGGGATACATAGCTCAAAATATTTATCACCCATAACCTTGGTGATGGTGTAGGGTACATAGTGTAGTGGATGAAGATTTCAATGGCCCCTGCAAGGCATTCCTTTTGGAAATGAAACCAAAAAAATTCTCCCACTTGAAACTTGCGCGGCACCTAATGTTGATCACGACGTTGTTTGTACTTGGTATTAAATTTTGTAAGATATCTTGGACATGTTGGTGGATGTACTGAATTTGTTCAATGAGCTTGGTAGCTTTGTTAGGTTTCCATTGAACATGTGAAACTTATGCTTGTGTAGTTGCAAGGGGTAGTGTGACATAAGCGAGAGCTAATGCTTGAAATCCTAGGCCCACTTGAAAGGGGTTGTGGCTAGTTGAGCTATGGAGGGATCTATTGTAGCTATGCTGAACATATGGGAGAATTTCATCCCATGTTCGTGGATGCTTGGAGTTGTACAAGCACAAAATGTGCATGATCGTCCTATTGACGACCTTTGTCTCACTATATGTTTGGGTGTGGAATGTAGCTGATTTGGTGAGATTGGTGTCCAACAATGACCAAAGGATTGAGAAAAATGTGCTTAGGAACCTTCTATCCTAATTTGATAGGATAAATTGTGAGATCCAAAAATGTACCCACACTTGTTTGAAAAAGAGCTTGGTAGTGGCTTCTGCAATGATACTCTTCTTGTAGGCAACCAAAATGGCCATATTAGAAAATATATGAATGACCACAAACACACAATCATTACCATGCTTGGTAAAAGGAAGGACAAACATATAGTTAATTGACATGGATTTCAAATCCTGATTAGGAGTTGGTAGAGGGGTTTATATGTGTTGTTTCTTAATTTTTGGTTTGTAAATGGGACATGTAGTGCAAGACCTCATATATTTGCCAACATTTTGTCAAAGTATCAACTAATAAAAATACTTTTGTAGTACTACCATTGTGCTACCTGACTATAATTTTCCTCTCAAATCAACGTGGCACAATCACTTGAAGGAACAAAAAGGTGTCCCAAGTAGTACAATGGTGGATCATAGTGGTGGAAGTATGGAACTTACTTTCCTGCCATCTACATCTTGTATGTGGCAATGAATTCTGAAATAACCCTGTATATTCGTGGCCATCTAGAGGTCTCATTCCCACAAGAGTTGAGAACTTCAGCTAGTGCCACAACTGGGGGATGGCCGAGGAAATCTGTGACATGATTGGTGCTACCCTTCTTGTATTTGATGTTCAAATGGAATTTTTGTAGGCATGTGGACTGTGACAGGCCCAACCAATTTTCTCGCATAAGCCACATTCTAAAATGTTGTAAATATTACATAATATGTGAAATCAAAGAAAGGGGACCGAGTCAAAGGGACATGGATTTTGGAGCTCGGGGAGGAGGATTGTTGCTTGGGATGTTATGGTTTCTTGTGAAAAGAAGAAACCTAAATTTCAAGGCAGCCATTGAAGGCTGGTTGGTACATGAATTTAATGAACTGGTTCTTGAAATTAAATGGGATGAGGAAAAGTACTCAGGTACAAAAAGGACGCAACAATAAACAATGTTGACAGAAATGTAGGCAAGAGCAATTGAGAAAAGATAGAGGCATGGAAAGAGAAAGCACTCAAAGGGGAGAAGAGAGAGCATTTGGAGAAGACCATTCAAAGGAAACATTCGAACAACAAAAGGCATTCAGACAGAGAGGAGGAACACAACATTCATATATGAGAGACCCATTCGAACACATGCAACAACGGAAGAAAAGACCCTCTATTTCGAATGCAGACAGAGGGGGAAACAAAATCAAGCCCCCAACAAGATTTTTCATCAGGAAGCACTAAATAGAAGAGAAGAGAAGGGGATTGGTTCTCTGTCCCTGGAGGTTATGGGTTGAGTTTCTAGTCTTTGGAGCCATGTAACAGCTTGTGGTTCCTGAATGTTATGGGCTGAGATAGAATCCCTAGAGCCCTATAATAGCTTGGGTCCCTTGAGATTGTGGGTTGAGACAAAGGTCTCTGCAGCCCTGTAACAACTTGGGTCCTTGGAGGCTGTGGGTTGGGATGGAATCTTTGGAACCCTATAACTACTTGGGTCCTCTGGAGGCTATGGGTTAAGATAACATACTCTGGATCCTTGTAACAACTTTGGAAGAGACCATCCCGAAGCAGAAGTAGAGGAAGACTTGATCAAATACTTTTGGATATTTCCCTATTGGTACAGTGGATGCTGGACTCCCTAGAAGGGGGTGAATCAATGTGTGTGCACTTGGGGGGAGGTGGGGCACCTCTCGACTCCCTTCGTTAGAAAAGAAAAAAACAATCAACTAGTGGGATTGAGAAAGGAGGTCCTCTAGAGTCCTTGATTCAGTTCATAGCTAGTGTATAGACCAAGAAGCAAACATCCCCCCCTCAGACTTTGGAATCTAGATCGAGAAACTGCAAGTAAACGTGGCTGCAACTGTCTATAGTTGGGTGGAGAATACTTGTCCCAGACTTAGTTTCCCTGCTAGTTCAAATATAAGTATATGTGTATTCTTGTTTACTCTTTTAATGAATCGCGTTGCATTGTTGCTGGTAATGGTTATGGATTCATGGATTGTATTTGTGATATTAATGTATGTATATGTGGTCATCTTTGTGGGTATATTCCACTAATATATGTGTGTTGGTGTTTGAATCTCGAAGAAAAAATTGTGTGATAACTTGTTAATGGAAAACATAATGTATTTGATGTATAACAGGGGAAATAAACCACATGATAATAGTGTCTAAGCTATAGAGCTGAATTGGATCTGAATCTGAATGAAATGCTTAACTGTGTTAAGAATAATACAATAATAAAAGTAAAAGAACTCCATGATATGCTACAGGCCATAGCCAAAGCCATGAGATCTTGAAATGAACCTTGAAAAGTAGTGGGTTCTAAGACCCTTTTATTAATATAGAACTTACATGGAAGACCCTATGCTGGGCAAAGTCAGTATTTGGTTACAAGTTACGTATTTGCTTACAAGTTGTTGTTTCACTAGGAAAACAATATATGAGTGTCAAGGGGAGTTTCCCTAGGGCCATTCGATCCCTATGACTTTACCTAAATGCCCACCAACCTTACCTAAATGGTCTACAACCTTACATTTTAGGCAGGCCGAATATCTGTAAGTGTCACCTTCGCGTTGTTGGTGCGGCACTGAAAGTATTGGTATAGCCCCAAGGTGTTACTTACAGAGATAGCGTGGACTATATAAATGTTGGTATGTGGTAGGTGAGGTGGGAACCTCTCAGAAGCTCCCAATAAAGCTCGTGGTAGGTAATAAATGTAGGAGTGACTATGCCTCCATGCAAGGAATTCCTTACCTGAAGGTAGGGAAGGCCCATGGGATAGGAATCCATTAAAGAAGCTATCACCCAAGCTCAGGAGGGGTAACGTTGTGGAACACCTTATATTGGCATTTCCAGAGTGTCGAAATATTGATGTAGGTCTAGAGGTCTACCAAACTCTAAAACAAAGTTGTGATCGAGAAGACTAGCTCGAGGAAGCTTGTGCAGTATTAGAGTTTGTCTTCAAGGAGATTGCAGACATCCTTATCTAACCCATTGCATGAGGTAGAGCTGAACTCCCATGACTGAGTCATGGTAGAGATGATAAGGCAAAAGGATTCATTGTAGCACAAAGGAGCGAAGCTTGATCTTATAGGAAAGGTTTGGATAACCTTATCCTTTACAAATCAAACCGTCACACAGGAAGGATTCCTATTGGAGGAGCAATATTTTCCCTTAATGGGATTGGATGGGAGAATGATGATGTGGCTAGAAAAGTCCTAGAAGGGTTGGATCCTGTAAGTTAATTTAATTAATCGTTGGGATGTCTATCACTTGACAGACCAGGGATGATCACTAGATGGATCCCATAACAAAAATATGATGTCTGAAATCCTGGGAGTCTCAAACCCATGAATCTCGTAATTAATTGTGAATTGGAACTCAATTGGAGATCCATGATTCGGGTTTGAGGACTTCCAGGTGGACAAGTGGCAGTGCATTATTATTCACAGATGACTTCATGTTGACATGTCAATGGACATGTGGCAAGCAGTTTCGGGGTTTTAGGTACCCAAAGGCCCGTATTTGGGTGACACATGGAATTCTCATAGGTTGACATGTGGCATGGATGATGTCAGCAAGACATTACCCTGGCAGTGGGGAATCTCAGAGGTTGGAATCTTGTAACCTATTATTAATTGATTTTTTTTGGAGTAGCGAGCACTAGGAATCGATTTTTTGTCTCTTGGGACAAAAGTCTAGAGCTCAGAAGCCCGAAAGGCCCAAAATCTCAGAATCCCGAAGTCTCGTATGTTTTTAGAAATATATTTTTATAGAGTGTTGGGACCATGGAACAAGGAAATTTCAAGAGATGACAATGAGAAGAATCACATCCCCTAGATTTGTTAACTGATGGAGTGTGGGACCTACAGGTGGAGTCAGGATTGAGTGGTATGACGTGTGGATGATTACGTGGCATCCCAGAACCTAGAATACTATAACCGATTTGGATTAAATTTCTAAGAAATTATGCGAACCTGTGAATGCGAGATTATGTGCCTGGACAATTTGCAACTGCATTTAGTCATGGATATCACTGTGATTTTGAGGTTTTATTCAAGATTTGATCCCGTTGGGTTGTGAGATGTGCTAAGTTAAAGGATGTCAGAAATGAAAGAGAAGGAATTTTTTTTATACCCGATTTGGGTACGTTATAAATTGGCATTAGAGCGGTACGTTAAAAGTGTTACCCCATTCCTCAATGATAATGAAGGGGTTGGGTATGTTACAAAGTGATATCAAAGAATCCATGTTCAATACTAGATTAGATGGGCTTCGTCACGAGCAAGTGCCAATTTCTTTAAAAATAAATCAATTTGACTAATTAACTATTTAGTGTTGAAAACCGAACTAATTTATTGATCACTTTTTTGCGGGTAAACAAGCGTCAATATAAGTTGTCTAAGAGTAGGTCCATGATCATAAATCATGAATATGTTGGGCATGGAATCCCCCTCGAGGCATGTTTTGGGGCTCAAAACCCATGTTTTGACCAAATGATGTTGTAAATCCCCGCGAATTGCGGGCGCGTAAGTATGACCAAAGTGCCAAAGGACCTGGACAAAACCAAGAATTCACTCCAGACCCCGCTCTTCCCAAACGACATAGTGTTTGAAGGCACACACCTGGGCCGCGTGCCGACCATGAAGTTTGAAGATTGGGACCTTGCTGACCGCGAGAAGTTCCCTCACCTAGAGACCAGGAACCACATGAAGTAGAATACTGAGGGGGTGGTGACAACGTTAGAGCTGCAGAAGTGGCTGTGTGGTGTGGAAAAGGTCAGGTTGCTGCACTTACTATGGGTACCGCATTTCCACCACACACCCATCACCATTTTTGTCATAAATCAGCTGCTCTGCCTAGTGCATGATGGGTATCTATGGATGGAGGAGCTTATGCCCATCACGGAAGACCTAATCCATTGTATTTCTTGGATCCCTTGCAAAGGAAATTTCCTCGCAACCATAGCCAAAGGAAAGGGCAGTGATTTGGCCCTTGTAGAAGCCATGAAGACAAAATACAAGTTGGAGAAGAAGAAGAGAGGCTACACCATCTTCAACATTAAGGACAAAGGGGTACATGTAGCAACCCAAATCCTGGCCGACAAAGTGATGAGGAAGTGTTGCGTCGATGAGGTATCGACGTTGGTGGTTGCACTGGCCGAGCAGTGCGCGGAGGGGGTCCAGTTCAATTGGTTTGAATTCCTCTGCATGGAATTTTTGAAGAACTATCGCAAAGCCTAGGAGCAAGGTAAAGCCTTCCACTACGCTTGGTTGTTGTTATCCATAATGCTCGTAGCAGGGGAACTGCCGAAGGACATTCAATTCCCTAGCATTGACAGAGAATTACTAAAGGCTGTGAAGTACACTTCGCTTTGGTCCACAAAGGACGCGAAACAGATACGTGACACCAAAATATTTTGGGGAGCATTCAAATGTGGATCAATCAGAGTCTGCGCCTATCGCCCACGGTGTACAACAGTCTGCAGAGTTTTGCAGACTTTAAAGCTAATATGCACAACATTTTTATTAGGGCACGTAAGGATCCAACGAAGCAGTGGATGAAGCTACCTTTCGTAGCCACTAATGATGCAATTTTTACTACCTTGGAGACATGGCCTCTAGAATGGTGGTTCCCAGATTTGGTGGAACTTGAGAAGGCGTCAGCGCAGAAGAAGAAGGACGATGCCAAGCTGCGCGTCACATAATTGGCCGAGAAAAGGCAGAAGGAAATAACAACAACTAAGGAAAAGGCAGCACGAGAAGTGACACAGAAAGCCGTCGAGTAGAAAAAGGCTGCAGAAGTAGCAGCATCAGCACAAGCGGCATAAGAAGAAAAAATGAAGGCAGATGAGGACCAAGCAACGTCCTCACAAGGGCAGGAGGCAAAGGAAGTAGAAATGGCAGAATGGAGCATGGACCCAGGGACTGCGTCCATGTAGCTGAAATGCTCACACATGGCAGAGAGAGCAGGACTGGGGAAGAAGGTCAAGGCCTCAATGTTGGCCATTGACCCGATCACCTTAACAGAAGGTGACCTCCATGACATCGGCGAGACGGTTCGCGATGTCACTAATGAGACCCTTAAATATTTTATGTAGGAGCACCAGACTGTGTTGGGGGGCCTCAGGGCGCAGCTACAGGAGTTACAGGTGCAGTCCCCTCAAGTGGGTACCCTTTCGACCCACCTCGCAGCAGGATCCTCGGCAGCAGAGCAAATGTTGCGCGCATGGATGAAAAACACAATAGTGTTACCGGAAGGGGCCCTAGTAGCAGCAAATGAGACCGACATATTTGCTTTTAACATGATCAAAGGCCTTGGCATTAATTTGGCTACCCTTCCACGAGAGACATTATATTTGCTACAAGATGGGATAACGGCAGCGCTGCGCGTTAGGGAGAGCCGCACGATCCAAGTTCGTAACGAAAAAATATAAACATGGAACAACTCAGTCTGCAACGCGACGAATTGGTGTCGCAGAACCAACAGTTGGTGCAGGTGGTAGATGATGCCTGCCGATGTGTCCCGGAGCTGGCCATCCCAGCAGATCTACCAGTAGAGGTGCGGATCCATAGGTTGGAAACCGGAGTTCGTGAGGCTAGAGAAGAAATGACCAAGGTTCAGCTGGAGCTGAATATTCAGATCACCGAGCTACAGTTAAAGGCGCAGCCTTGCACTCCCCTGGAGGTCCAAGAACAACGCGCTAGCACTATCGCAACGGGATTGGAAGAAATTGGAGGTGTAGTGCAAGACTGTACCACTTTGTTGGAGTAAGCACTTGAGGTCCTCACAACTTTGCAGGAGGACCCCAACATCCAGTGCCTAGAGACAGAGGTGCAAGAACTTCAGCAACAATATGACAGTGTCAGAGGAACTGCGCAGATAGTAGTCCTCACTCAGCGACTTGCGAGGGTGCAGCAAGTGAAGGCACTAAAGGAGAAGGTGGATGTGGCACGACATAAGGAGGCAGTTCTCAAAGCACATGTCTAGCCATGGATCGACGAGGCTTTCACTATCACAACAAACATCAAAGGAAAGCTCGCGCACATATAGGGGATGCACACGTTAATGCAGAGAAGCACCCCAAACACAGAGGTCTTAGAATAGAGTATGCAACATATTCAGCAAGCAACGACACATTGCACTGCTGACATCAGCACAGTTCCAGGACAGTTGGAGGAACTCTGTCCCAAGATCACCGCGTTGATAGAGTGACTCGAGGGCGAGTCACGATGTTTGTGTTGGGGGCCTGTTGGGAATGGAATCCCCCCCGAGGCATGTTTGGAGCTCAAAACCCATGTTTTGACTGAATGATTTTGTAAAGCCTCGTGAATTGTGGGCATAGAAGTATGTTAGAGTCATAGGGTTGCCCGCCCTATTTTGTAATGTAATGTCGATTTACCCATGGTCCATGGACCATGGGATTGTATAAATAGAGCGAGGTTATAAGTGTAAAGAGATAACAAGTCTAAGGGATTGAGTCGTAAGTGTCTAAGTGTGTCTTTGGGTCATAGAGTAGAAGAAGGCTCTGCAGCTAAGTGCATAGAGGACTAGTTCTGCAACTGAGTGCGCAAACCCCTACAACTGAGTGCGCAAGGTGGAGTTGAGTCTGTAACCAAAGAAGAGAATAATAAAGAGAAGTTTTATCCAAATTCTATGTATCTATTCTTGAGTTATTACATGTTTGATATCAATTACAAATATACTGTTTATTTATTGCGCACACTTTTATGAATGATTTATATTGCTAAGTATACTTTACACATGCAAGTAAGCAAATTTAATCAACTAACGGTGGAATAATAGTAAGGACTTGGGTAATAACAACATTCAGCCCTCAAGTAGGGATGCATGAAGGAAGCATCTCAGGCTACAAGGTATGGGTAAGTGTGCGCAGTGTCGAACCATGAACCACTTGAACTCATCAGACATCTCTAGGGTGCAGAAACCTAGTTCTAGCACCCTCCCATACTACTTCGGGTGAGACCTCAGTCTGCGCTCCGCGGAATGTTGCCGAAGCGGCCAGTAGTACCAGGATTTGTTTAGTTAAATCACCTCTGAACTTGGGTCAGGGCCCAACAAGCCAAAAGAATATGTTGTTTGTTTTTTATTGTCATAAATATGTTGTTATTTTTTATTATTATGATGAAGGGATTGAATGATTGATGCATATGATTTGTAAATGTGTTTGCACACTAACATGATTGTTTATCACATCAGAAATCTCCATGGTAAATCATGACCCTGATTTTGTGTTATTTATTATTTTGAAACGCCTGACAATGTGTGTGATTCATAGCACATTACAAGTAGCATAAAGCAGATAAGTTACAGTAATGAAGATCGAAATGGTTGAGTACATTTCTGACTAGTCACAACATGGAGTGATGGGGTCAGATCTAATGAAGAAGAGAGATCGGTTGACCAAGGGGGAGGGAAACATTCCTCGGACTAGATGGGCACCATGAAAATCCTAAGGGATGAGGTGAGAATCTTTAAGGTTGATAATGAGAGGCTGGTAAGATCAAAGAAAGGAAAGCATAGATCAATGTAGTAATCTTGCAAAGTCTCTCAGAATAGTAGAGGCAAAGGAAATCTGAGAGGAAGGTGAGTGATAGAGACAAGAAAAGCCTTCAAGAAACACAAGAAAACAACAACATAGAATATGGTGGTAGGCCCAAAAATAGGCACATACATGGGAGTGAGGAAATTGCAACAAGAAGTGAAACTTTGAGTACTCCAAGAGGAGGAACTAACATGCAAGTTTAGTGTTCAAGCAAACCATCTAATTCAATTGCCTAGAGGTATCACCATTCTTGCCATCACCATTTCTCAACAACCAAATAAAATAAGCATGTATGAAGAATTTAAGAAGGTGAATCCACCTACATTTGATGGGGATATGAAGAAATCATAGGATACAGAAGCATGGTTGCTAGGAATGAAGAATTTTTTTAGAATACATGACTATTCTGAGAATATGAAGGCTAGAGTTGCTTCGTACAACTTAAAATGAAAATTTGACATTTGGTGGGAGGAATTGAAGAATGTTAGAGCCATTATTGAGAAAGAGTTGACTTGGGATGAGAAAGAAAAATTTAGAGGTTCATCAGTGGGCTATCTATGGAATTCAGAGATAAAATAGAATTGTTGGAACCCTAAACCATGAAGGATGCTATCAAGAAATTAGAACATTGTTATGAACAAGAAAAGCGTAGGCCTAAAATTAGGAGTAACTAGCAGGCCAAGAGAAATGTTGGATGTAATAAGAATTGGCCAAAGAAAAACACAAACAAGAAGGAAGCGAAGCACCTAACTCAAACATGGTAGTTTCAACAATGACCTAATGTTGTTGTTAAGAAAAATGTGCAACAACCGACATTAGCACAAACCAAGTTTTAAGGCGGACAACCACTCAAGTTTTGGACTTGTGATAAGGACCACATGAGTAGAGACTGTCCACATCAACAAAATGTTGGACGAAATATTTACAATGCTCAAGAGGCAAGTATAGTGGGTGAAGTAGCTAAGAGTATGCCAAGGATTTATGTAGTGGTGGACAATCACCAAGAAAAATACTAGGCATCCATCATTGAGATGGAAGGTAAGCTACAAGAGCAAGTCATTTCCATTTTGAATGATCCAGGTTCTAATTATAGCTACGTTAGCCCATAGCTTGTTGAGAAGTGTGGATTGGGAAAGGAATTGTATCAAGAACCTTAGCTGGTTCAATTGGCAACATGGACAAGGAGAAGAATCAACCATTGGGTGAATTCATGTGCAACTGAGCTCAGTGGAATTCCCACAAAAACCCACTTGAATGTGCTACCATTGGGTGGGTATGGCATATTATTGGGCGTGGATTGGTTGTACTTACACCAGACCAAGGTAAAATGCTATGAGAAATCAATAGAATGTTTGGATGAGCAAGGAACAAAAAAAGGGTTACAAGGCAAGAAGAAGCCCATATCAATGAGGCTTATCATTTTTATGCAATTCAAACACAACAATAGGAAAGGATGCATCTTGTTTGTAGTACAAGTTTCCAAGAATGAGGAAGTTGGTAGAGAAGCAGAAGATAAGGAGGTTGAATTTCTTCAAAAGTACCTTGTTTTGAAACAATAGATGGATGTATTTCTAGTAGAGGTTCTTGGATTACCTCCTCACAAAGAGAGAGATTTTTCTATTGAGATGGTACTAGGAGAAACACTAGCATATAAGGCTCCATATAGGATGAGCACCCCGGATTTGGTTGAGCTAAAATTACAGCTGAAGAAAATGCTTGACAAGGATTACATAAGGCCAAGTTTGTCCCCTTGGGGAGCACTAGTATTATTTGTAAAGAATAAATATGGAACCCTTAGATGATGCATTGATTACAGACCTCCGAATACGGTAACCATCAAGAACAGGTACCCATTAGCAAGGATCGATGACCTCTTTGACCAAATAAGGGGAGCATCAGTTTTCTCCAAAATTGACTTGAGGTCAGGTTACCATCAAGTAAGAATCAAGGAGGAGATATTCATAAAACGGTTTCAGAACAAGATATAGAAACTATGAATTTGTAGTTTAGTTTGTCGAAAGATTTCAGTTTTGAGTTCAGTTTGTCAAGTCAGTTTTTCAGTCATTTCAGTTTCATCATTGAGTCGTTTTGAGTCAAGTTTCAGTCAAATAAATTGAGTCAGAGTCTTGTGTTGTTTGTCGAAATAATGACTCCATAATCCAATGGACGAAGGCATTGTCTAGATCTTCTAGAGATCTGTCGTTATTGGCACCTCCAAGGAGCTACCATCCCCATTGGAGCCAATGTTAGAGTCGGTCTTTACATCCCTCCATCAGAGATCATTTCTCTTTATTGCATTTCATTTTTAGGTGTCTCGCCCATTTCACTCAGTTTCATTCCGCTAGGGGCATGCCATAATCTGACGAAAGGGTTTGGTCATTCATCACCCCTCATGCTTTGCACTGCTGGCTCAGGTCTGTTCATCAAATCAAGTTTTCGTGTCTTTTGATCAGTAAGAGTTATTTTTAGTCATTAGGTCTAGGGTTTCACAAATTGTATCTTCACATTGTCCAATAAAGCCAGTAGGCCAGAGAGAGGTTCTTAAAAAGTTTTCATTCAAAGATTTTCATCATCATATGGATGGATTATGACTGTTCTTCAAAACTCTATTTTGAAGAAAAGTGGACATTTCGTTTTTGTAATTTAAAAAAAAAAAAAATTCAGTTGTTGACTTCTTCAGGCGCAACCCTAGTCTCCTTTGCCAAATTCTATGTCAGCTATCCTTGCAAAAAATTGCCAAGAAATTCATCATTTCAGTCAAAAATAAAAAAGGACATTTAAAAATAGAGTTGTATTAAAATGGAAAAAGTGCCAATGCCAAAACATTACAAAGATGGGTCTTGGGGAGTCAAAAATTAAATCCATGTCTTTATAAATATATTTGAATGAAGATCAATGTCATTTGCATGCCAAGACTAAAGAGAAGCCACTTAAAGCAAATTGGTTGAGTTAGTGCGCGATTTGGTGAAGTTGGATGAAACTTGGCCGGCGCGGCGCATAGAGCAGGTGGCACGGCGCACTGGGAGAAGTTGTCCAGTGTAATTCTGAACTGGCGCAGCGCACTGGCACGGCGCGATGCGTTGGGTATGTGGCGTGACGCATACACCTGAAAGCCCGAATTTGCTTGAAATTTATCCAAATTGCCCATAACTTGTGTGGATTTTCTAGGTAGGGTCCTTATCTTGGTATTTCATCCAATTGTGTGATAATTTATGGTGGTTTATGGCCGATAATGATTGAAACAAAAATCTTAAACTCTACCTCCAAAGTGCCTCAAAAGGGAAATTGCTGTGGGTTTCAAAATTAGTGTTTTGCTACCAAAGTTGTCACTCCTCCTTCCCATTCCTCCCTTGTATTTATCATTCCCTAATTTCCTACCCCCCCTAAGCTCATTAATTCCTTCTCCTAAATGCTTTGTCCCAAATTGTCCAATCTCACACCTCAAACCCTAGCAACAATTCCTAACCCTATACACCAAATCCCTCAAAACGCTCCTACATTTCCCTAATCCCTATAGTCCCAATAGTCCCTAATCCCTTACTACTTTCCCTATTCCTAACAGTCCCTTGTTTCATTTGTTTCCCCTTGGTGGCAGAATTTGAACACATCACTAAAAGAGAAGTTCAGCACAGTTTTCCTACACCAACATCTTTTTCTCTAAGGTAGTTTGCGAAACAGCAGTCATGGCATTTGAGCATTCATTTGACTATGAAGTGGAAACCCAAAGTGACTCACCCTTGGAAGAACATGAACCTCGGAGGCCTCATAAAAGTGGAAAACATGTTAGAGAAGAACCGACCACCCTTACAGAATTGCAGGCCTGCCCTCTTGCTATGTTTTATTTCCAGCATCAGTCATGCTATGAGTTTTGTCAAAAGGTGGCTAGTGTTCAATTTCATCATGAACTGGCTCATCTATTCGTGCTGCACTTACATGGAGATCAAGCTACCTTAGCCGGTGTCACCTTCACACTTACACCAGAATCTGTCTCATTAGCAACTGACATATCGAACATTGGAGAACCATGGAACAAGAAGCAGAAGATTGACTGGCAACATTATGAGCCATACATTAAAACCGATTTCTTGAGGCAGCTCAAGAGAGTGTTTCCCCGATATCTGAAAGATGAATATGCTCCACTAATGAAATTGATCATGAAATATTTCAACTGTGAGGGACGATTCTCTCATCTATATGCTTATCACATCAGGTTTCTCATGCATTTCACCAGGGTACGGATGATGAACATTCCGTATTTTATTTTCCGGAACATAGAGAGGATGACCACACTTGTGCAGCATAAAACCTCTCAGCAGCAACTGAACAGTGTTTATCATTTTTCTCTTATTAAGATTTTGGTGGTTCATCAGCTTGGATTACAGGGCATCACTTGGAACGATTTCATCTGTCGTGACTTCTTCAGAGCTTCACAGGGATTATCAGAGGTCAAGCATGAGACAGGTGGACCTTCTCATCAGTATGAACACCATGAGACCACTAGTGTGCCAGTATTCATCACATATCAGAGAGGCACTAGACATTTGTTTGCAGCAGCAAAGCGAGTGTTATCTCCACCCGTGGTGGAAGGGGCCTCGTTTCCGACATCAGCACCACAGGTATAGGACAAAGGCAAGAGGCCAATGCAAGATTAGGGGCCATCAGGTGAACGAGAGACCGACTTCATTCTCCTTCATGATGATGATATAGATACGGGTCCGCAAAGTGCGCAGCTTAGAGAGATCATCCAAGAGCAGCAAACAGAGATCCAAGCCTTATCCCTTGACTTGGAGAGAGCTAAGTGGACTATGAAATACTTGGAGCAGAGGAACAAACAACTTGAAAATCAGCATGCAATCATGGAGTTACAAAACATCCACGAGAATCGCCAAGCTGCACAAAGGAGAAGAATTGAGCTCACGTCATTGGAGCAAGAGATTAATGAGGATCGGGAGTCTAATCTCGAGAGAATCAACATCCACTTGGAGAGACTGTTGGACAAGGCCGATAAGGATCATGCATTGCTGAGACACATGGCTTTCCACTACATGGCACAGAATAAGGTCTGCAAGGCACGAATCAGGAATTTAAAGGCAAAACTAAAGAAGGCAATAAAGAAGCAAAAGAGGCAAAGGGAGTTTTATCATCCTCACATATTGGCCAAAGCCTCTTTGGCTCAGCATGGCACTTAATGAAGAAGCTCCAGCCCAAATTTCAAGAAATTTGGGGCATTTTGACAAATTTTGGTACAAAAAATAGAGTTTTTCTCCCTGTGCGCCGCGCCACGAGGCGTGCGCTTTTGCTAAGGAGCTCCAAATTGCAAAAAGTTTACATTTTTGGATTTGGCATGAAAAATAATGACTGCTGGTGCATGGCCAGGAAGTTTGGGAAAGTTTTTAGTCCTCAGGAGGCCAAAAACACTCAAAAAATGACCTCACTGCCCCTATTTTGCCACACAGGAAGTAGTCTTGGGAGATTGAAGTTCTGGAGGGCAAATGACATCCAAATTCAGAAATTCCACTTGGTTTGGAAAGTAGACAGGCAGGGCTTTCCAAAAAGCACACTTGGGATCAATTTGGACTTTAGGAAGTGCCTCAAAATCAGCTCCAAAGTGGCGTGACGCATAGAGGATTTGGCGCGGTGCATAGAGGATTTTTGCTCAATTTTTCACCTTCCAGCTCAGAAATTCGGCCAGTTTGACTAGTTTTACTTTTTGATGTAATTTTTAATCTATCTTGATGTAATTGGATAAACATGATGTAATTTTGGCACTTATTTACTTGTTCTATAGGATTCATTCACTAAAAAGTGAAAATTTAATGAATGAGTCAGTTTCCTACCTTATAGAGGCAAGTTGTTTTGATTGCTTAGATTTTAGTGCTTTGTTTAGAATTGGTTGAAATAGCTCCTAGAATGATGAGCTCGACCCCTAGAGGCAAGGGAATGGGTTGGGCTAGTCTATATCATGTAATTCCTAAGTCATTTTTAGGGTTGGACACTAGGGATTGCTTTGACATATCATTGTACATTCTATCTCTGCATTTTTGGCTAAGGAAAGACCAGGGTTTTGCAGCACTGTTTGGGATCCATGTGGCTTTATGTTTTGATGGTGTTCTTATCTAAGTAATTGTAAGTTCATTAGTGTTATGCGTATCATTTTCCTATCTCTTCTTTTGAATTTGAACAAATGAGTGATTAAGGTAGAATCCATTAACTGCTATGCTCTGCCTTTGAATTTGTTTAAATTTCCATGTTTTCATCTGTTTAAGGAGAATTCTTGAGACTCTCTTGCTCTCCTTAGCTCCTCACCAGTCTGATCTATCCATTCACTCAATTTAAAGCATCAAAACGATTTCCTTCCTTGCCCCAATCAGAACTCTGCAGAAACTGTGCCTCATCCCTGAGCCCAATTTTCCTTTCCCTGTTTCCAGCACAAAACCCCCAAAAACTTAAATCAAATCCTTTTCACTTCATACCTAGCCTAAAATTAGTTTGTTTTTCAGTCATCTCTAGCCCCATTGATTATATTTCGCTGAGATTGACCTGGAGAGAGCCCTCTCCTGTCCTCGTAGGACTAGCTACGAGGCTGAGCGTGGTTTGATGTGGACCTAGAACCTTGTCTTTTTAGCCTGAGGCAAATCTAGGCTCTAACAGTTTGTAGTACAAGTTTCCAAGAATGAGGAAGTTGGTAGAGAAGTAGAAGATAAGGAAGTTGAATTTCTTCAAAAGTACCTTGTTTTGAAACAATATATGGATGTATTTCTAGTAGAGGTTCTTGGATTACCTCCTCACAATGAGAGAGATTTTTCTATCAAGATGGTACTAGGAGAAACACTAACATATAAGGCTCCATATAGGATGAGCACCCCAGATTTGGTTGAGCTAAAATTACAGCTGAAGGAAATGCTTGACAAGGATTACATAAGGCCAAGTTTTTCCCCTTGGGGAGCACTAGTATTATTTGTAAAGAATAAAAATGGAACCCTTAGATTATGCATTGATTATAGACCTCCGAATACGGTAACCATCAAGAACATGTACCCATTAGCAAGGATCAATGACCTCTTTGACAAAATAAGGGGAGCATCAGTTTTCTCCAAAATTGACTTGAGGTCAGGTTACCATCAAGTAAGAATCAAGGAGGAAGATATTCATAAAACTGGTTTCAGAACAAGATATGGAAACTATGAATTTGTAGTGTTACCCTTTGGGCTTACTAATGACTTGGCTAAGTTCATGTGCCTAATGAACAGAGTAAAATGTCCTTACTTGAACAAGTTTGTTATTGTGTTTGTTGATGACATATTGGTTTATTCAAAAACAGAAGAAGAGCATGAAAATCATATATATGCAATGTTAAAACTATTGAGAGAACATAAGCTCTATGCAAATATCATCAAGTGTGACTTCTTCCAATCACAGATACATTACCTAGGGCATATCGTCTCTAAGGAATGCATATCAATAAACCCTGAAAATATCAAAGCCATAAGGGAGTGGCTAACTCCAAAGAACTTGGATGAGGTTAGACCATTCATGGGATTGGCACAATACTATAGAAGATTTATTTGGAATTTCTCCAATATTAGTCATCCCATTACAACCTTGCAGAAAAAAGGGAAAGATTTCAGCGGACTGCACAATGTGTAGAAAGATTTGAGCAATTAAAATGATTTCTCACCAGTATGAGAGTGTTGATAATCATAGATCCTGAAAAGGATTTCGTGGTGTGTATAGATGCCTACAAAGAGGCACTCAGTGGAGTCTTAATGCAAGAAGGGCAAGTCATGCGTTATGAGTCTAGAAAATTAATAAGCATGAGGAAAATTATGTGACACATGATTTAGAATTGGTTGCTATCATTCATGCCTTAAAAATGTGGAGGCACTACCTTCTTGGTAGGAATTTCATGCTCATGTCAAACCATAGTGGACTAAAATATTTGTTTGGACAATTAACATTGAATGCTAGGAAAGTAAGATGGATGGCCACACTTAGCGAGTTTGACTTTAAATTAAGTACATAAAAGGTAAGGAAAACAAGGTTGTTGATGCCTTGAGTAGAAGAATCCAAGTAAATTACTTGGCAGTTGTAAGTTTGTAAGTAATATATCTAGAAGAAAGTGTTAGCACTCTATAATTTCCTTTGGCTATAGGAAGGAAACCTGGAGGTAACCACAAACCACTTGCGGAATTGGAAACTAGCCCTTCCAACCCTAGAGAGGGCTCTCTCTTTCAACTTAGTCACTAAATATTGGTTTCAATGAAGAAAAATGACTAGATATTTGGAAAATAACAGAGTTTATAGGTGTGGTGGCAGGGTAGAGAGAAATCCATTAGGCATGGAGTTAGTAAAAATTGAGATCAACGGTGTGGTGGATGCTCGATGAATTGGGAAAAGTTGTTCAGAGGCAAGATAGACACACTTAATTCAATTAATAGTTGCAGATGTAAGAAGAATAAAGAAAGTAGATAACCATCCAATGTCATCAAAAAATGGATGAATCTTAAAATGATCATGGCAAAAAATACATATACAATGTCTAAATGATTGCAACAGAGCACCATTAACTAGATCAATTATGAAACATGTTTTTCTTTTAAACATCATAGGAAGAAATATATCACACACAAAATAAGAAAAACTCACATAAGAGAGATGAATCACATGAATCTCTGAAGAGATTTAACCAAGTAATTCTGATTCGCCAATTTCATTAAAACTCAGAAAAAATTACAATATGCACAATGTTCTTTCCTCTCCAATCTGACCAACTAACCCATTTTCCATGTCTTTACATCATTATATACAAATAGGAATTTGAATTACCACTCTAGGTGGTCGAATTCACTTCATAAAAGTTGAATGGTCCAGATGCAATGCATCTTTACTTGCTATGCAGAAAAAGCAGAAACTGCTATATCAAGACTAATACACTTTAGAAACATCAACCAAGTTGGAACTTATCAACACATGACTTTGAACTTAAAACTACATGACTTTAAACTTATCTACGCTTATACAATAACTAAAATGACTTCTAGAAGCTCCAAAATTCGAAATTTCTCAAAATAACATTCAATGATATGTTTGCACAGCAGGTCTACTACGAAACAGGGACTGAATTTCCGGAAAAATAGAGGTCCAAAAATAGCTCGTATATCTTGAATCCAGATAGTTATTGAAAAAATGAGAGAGTTTGTTGTATATTAGAGTGTCCTTGAGAGACACCTCTCTCAGTTTCCAAAAATTACTCTACAAATCTTCACAATATGCACCCAAACATCATAACTAAAATAGGAAATGCCAAAACTTGAAAAATAGACTGTAAAGATGCATTTGACACTTACAATATATGACCCCTATACAAAAACGGAAGGAGGTTTTTGTTCTTTAGCCCGTGTTTGGAAAAAACCTCTTTCAGTTTCCCAAAATCTAGTTCCATTTGGTAGGAAATAGTTTTTTTAAATGATAAAAAAAGAAGTCAATTTCAGAGCAAATTCGTAGAAAGTCCAAGTAGCTCTCCATGCTTTGTATGTTTTCACACCCCATCTAGAAAAACAGATCAAATGGGTAGGTTTGAAATGTCCGTGTGATGGTCTATAACTCTTGAAGTAGTTTTTCCAATGCCTGCAAACCTCCTAGGTGAATAGTAAGAGGCAAACACACTTTGATTCCCAGATTATAATATTCTAACATTGGCTCCAATGGGGATGACATCCTCCCTGTGAGTTGCCAAGAAAACCATAGACTAGTAGTCTGATCCATTTGGAAATGGAGTTTAACTGCAATATTCTCTAACCTATGACCTTCTCCAACTAAAGCCAAATTGTTGCAATGTAACCAATATATAGACTGAAAATAAAATCCACATTAGAAAGAAACTACTGCAATTGAAAATTGAAGCATGCTTAAAAACCTACTCTATGCTAATCTTTGAAAATCTGAATTAGGTGATACTAAAATTCTAATGAAACTAGTCCAATAGTTTCTCAATCGTGCCTTCTTGACTGTGTTTCAGCAGAATCAAAACAGGAACATGTAAGGGCAATGGAAATTGGTTGTAGGCTTGGTATTCATAGTTGAAACATGATCAGAACTCTTTAGTTAACAATTCCTCCATATAGACAACTATGGATTCATGAAATACATGACTTATTGGTTGATCTTCAAAGTATTCTGAAAAAATTATCATCATGCTTGGATAGTTCATATATGCTTTTGTTTCCATGATACAGTTTCAACTGTGAGTTATCGAACCCATTCTCAAAACACTCCTCAATCTCAATATCAAAAGTTAGCACTACCATTTCTCATTTTAGCTGACAAAGGTTCTCAAAGGATTGATTTTTACATTGGAAATTGTGGGATTGGATTTTAACTTCTAAGGCTTCAAGATATTTCTCAAGTTTTTCAGCAAACTCTTCTAAAAAGTTGGTCTTGGCTTTAGAGCAACAATTGCATGACTTTAAATAAATAGGTAAAAATTTTGGGAAATCATTATCAAAATTATCCCAGTATTCTTTGAAACCTTCAATAGAAATAAGATCTACCACATACCTTGTCATCTTGTTTGACAAGAAACTGGATCAACAATTTAAGCTATGAATTCTTTGGACAGTGGAGTTGCCATGAGTGTTTTGCAACCTGGATTCTCTGAAAATGGAATCCCCTGGTGAAAAAATATACAGCCTTTTAATGTCCAAGTACTATCCATCATCAGTAATAGAATCTAGATAATTATCGTTCTTTCCCGAGGATGATAGATTTTTTGCTCCCCAGCAATGGCGCCAATATGTTAACACTTCTTAATTTCCTTTGGCTGTAGGAAGGAAACCCAGAGTTAACCACAAACCACTTGCAAGATTGGAAACTAGCCCTTCCAACCCCAAAGAGTGCTCTCTCTTTCAACTCAGTCACTAAATATTGGTTTCAATGAAGAACGATGACTAGATCTTTGGAAAATAGCAGAGTTTATAGGTGTGGTGGCAGGGCAGAGAGAAATCCATTAGGCATGGAGTTAGTAAAAAATGGGATAAATGGCATGGTTGATGCTCGGTGAATTGAGAAAAGTTGTTCAGAGGCAAGATAGAAACACTTCCTTATACTAATTAATTGTGAGAAGAATAAAGAAAGTAAAAACCATCCAAAGGCATCAAACAATGGATGAATCTTAAAATGATTATGGCAGAAAAGACATATAGAATGTATAAATGACTGCAACAGAGCACCATTAACTAGATGAATTCTGAAACAAGTTTTTCATTTAAACATCATAGGAAGAAATATAACACACACAAAATAGGAAACAATCACATAAGAGAGTTGAATCACATGAATCTCTGAATATATTTAACTAGGTACTTATGATCCACCAATTTCATTAAAACTTGGAAAAAATTACAATATGCACAATGTTCTTTCCTCTCCAATCTAACCAACCAACCTATTTTCCATGTATTTACATCATTATATACAAATAGGAATTCGAATTACCACTCTAGGTGGTCAAATTCACTTCATAAAAGTTGAATGGTCCAGATGCAATGCATCTTTACTTGCTATGTTGAAAAAGTAGAAACTGCTATATCAAGATTGATACACTTTAGAAACATGAACCACATTGGAAATTATCGACACATGACTTTGAACATAAAACTACCTAACTTTGAACTTATATACGCTTATCCAATAACTAATATGACTTATAGAAGCTCCAAAATTCTAAATTTCTCAAAATGACATTGACTGATATGTTTGCGCAACAGTTCTACTACGAAACAAAGACTGAATTTCTGGAAAAATATGGGTCCAAAACTAGCTTGTATATCCTGAATCCGGAAAGTTATTGAAAAACTGAGAGAGGTTGCTTTATATTATATTTTCCTTGAGAGAAACCTCTCTCAGATTCCAAAAATTCCTCTCCATCTCCTCATGATATTCACCCAAACATCATAACTAAAATAGGAAATGCCAAAACCTAAAATTATACTATAAAGATGCATTTGAATCTTAAAATATATGACACATGTGAAGAAATGGAAGGATGCTTTTGTTATTTTTCCCCTGCTTGGAAGAAATATTTTATGTTTCCAAAATCCAACTCCATTTGGTCGGTAATAAATTTTGAAAATTATGAAAAAAATAGTCAATTTTGCAGTAAATTTGTAGCAAGTCCAAGTAGCCCTCCATGCTCTGTATGTTTGCACACCTCCTCTGGTAAAATGGATAAAATGGGTAGGCTTGAAATTTCTGTGTGATGGTGTAGAAATCTTGAAGTAGTTTTTCCAATGCTTGCAGACCTCCTAAATGAATAGTAGGAGGAAAACAAACTTTGATTCCTAGATTATATAATCCTAATAGAAAGAACCAAAAGCATTGGACAACAGGATGAGAAATACCAAAAAATGAAAGAAAAGTTGTAGAAAATTAGTGAGGATAAAGGATATCACCTCATTGAGGATGGGTTAGCCAGATTCAAAGGAAAAATTATATTCCTAACAATGACGAAATAAAAAGGCTAACAATGAAAGAATTTCATGTTAAGCCTTATTCAGGCCACCCAAGGTATCAAAAAGCCCTCACGACCATTAAAAAGTACTATCACTGGCTAAATATGAAGAAAGAAGTGGAAGATTCCATAGAAAGATGCATAGAATTCCAGCAGGTAAAGGTTGAATGCAAACATCGGACATGATTGTTACAGCCTATCCCTATTCCAGAATGGAGATGGGAGGAAATTTCTATGGATTTCATTACAAGATTGCCCAAAACATCTAAGAAACATGATTCAATCATGGTAGTGGTGGATAAACTTAGTAAGGTAGATCATTTTGTGGTAGTAAAATCCACCAATTCCACTAGTGATATAGTGTTGGGTGTGTGTTATATTCTTTCCACAACTAGTCACACACGTGAGCGGGTCACATGGGGGGTGACAGGCCACCCTGTTCATTGTGTCGAGCGTAGCAGAGGGGTCAAAGGGGGGGCACAGTCCCCCCTGTCGGAGGGTTTCAGGGGGGTGGTAGCCCCCCTGTACAGGGTATGGGGTAGCACATCTTAAATGTTTTTTTTGACCCTATATTAGGTGGGCAGACCTACCTATGGTTTTGTGCATGGGTTTTCCACATGGTTTTGGGCATGATGGTTTTCTGCCCATGGTATTTTGTAGATCTGGTCGAGGAAACTTTGGTTATGTTCTAATCCAGGGTTAATGGATTGGGTTTATGAATGCTTCAACATGTATATATATGTATTGTAACATTGAAAGGAACATAATGAAAAATCAATCTGGTAGTCCCGGTTTTGGGATCCAGGGGAAAATATTTGAGTATTTGTTTTGAGTTTCTCGCCATTGTATATTTTCTTTTTTTCAAGAATTCGTTTGTAGGTAATTTTTGTACAAGGTTAAAAACTACATTTGGTATCGGAGTTGTTTAGGCTTAAAGGGAACACATTTGTTGCTGAGGGGTTTTGATCAAGCCTATGGTAAACCTTGTTCAATGGGAGATCTACGGGATCGATTCTAGGGGTGAAAGAAGATGGCGAGTAGTGGAAAGATAGAGATCAAGAAATTTAATGGTCAGAGTTTTGAGTTGTGGAAACTCAAGATGGAGGATCTGCTGGTGGATAAAGATCAGTGGATTGCGGTAGATCCGAGTACTAAACCAAAGAAAATCTCAGCATAATATTGGGCGAAGCTAGATTGGAAGGCAGAGAGCACAATACATTTGTGTATCTCAGATTCAGTATTGTTGAATGTATTAGGGGAAGCTACAACAAAGGATTTGTGGGTCAAGTTAGGGACTTTGGACCAATCTAAGTCTCTCATGAAAAAATTGTTCATGCGAAAAAAGATGTACCTGACGATGAAGGATGGAGACTCAGTGATAGAGCATCTGAACGCCTTTAATATTGTGGTAAGATAATTGTTATTTGTTGATATAAAAATTTCAGATGAAGATAAGTGCATCCGTTTGTTGTGTTCTCCACCAGATTCATGGGATAGTCTAGTTGTTGCTATAGGTAGCAATATAACTACCTTGAAGTTTGATGAAATAGTATCATCCTTGTTGTCAAAGGAGATGAGACGGAAAAATATGGAGAGTCATAATGGAGATGCCTTGTCTATACGAGGATGGTCCCAGAACATAAACAAAAATAAGTCCTCGAGTGGGAGATCTAAATTTAGAGGGAGATCTAAATCTCCAGGAAAACTTGTAAAGGTATGTTAGAAATGTGGAAAGGAAGGGCACTACAAAAAGGACTATAAATCTAAAGCTCCTGAGAAAGGAAAGGGATTTGATGAGGCTCCTTCTGCAGAGGTACAAAACGCCTCAGATGAAGGTGGGGATGTGTACTTGGCTTCTTCTTCAAGTACACATGTAAATCATGAGGCATGGTTGATTGACTCAGGTGCATCCTTTCACTTCACTCTCCATAGATAGTGGTTCTACGAGTATGAGAAATATGATGGTGGCGATGTCTTCTTAAGGGATGATAGGAAGGCTAGAATCATCAGACGTGGAAAATTCAAGTTGAAGTGACAAGGTAGAAGGATTATAACACTTCCGAGTGTTCTACATATTCCTACATTGGCCATAAATCTGATTTCTATAAGCAAGATGGATGATGTAGTTGTAAAAATAATGTTCGAGAATGATACTTGCAAGATGGTTCAAGGAACATTGGCATTGATGCGGGGAGTTTGGATTGGAACTTTATACGACCTTATGGGTAGTACTGTTATTAATGGGTGCAATAGTTCTGTCAATCCTGAAAGTGGAGTAGAAAATCTAGTGGTCTCTGGAGAAAATACCATATTATGACATCAAAGGTTTGGACATATTGGTGAGAAGGGCCTTCAAATACTTCATGGTAATGGTATGGTAGAATGTATGTATAATTTCTCTCTGGATTTTGATTTCTGTGAACATTGTCTATGTGGGAAGAAGAATCAAGTGAGTTTCCCATTTGGTGCTAAGAGGGCGAAAGGGATATTAGATCTTGTGCACAGTGATGTGTTTGGACCTGTGTCGGTTCCATCACTAGGTAAGTCTGTGTATTATGTGTCATTTATAGATGACTTCTCAAGGAATAGATGGATATATTTCCCCACAAATAAATCTGATGTCTTTGACAGGTTTAAATAATTTAAGGCTCTGGTGGAAAACTAGACAAAGAAGAAGATAAAGGTGCTGAGGATAAATAATAGTAGAGATTTCTATAAGAAGGAATTTAAAAAGTTCTGTAAGAAGTGTGGCATAGCACGATAGAAGACATGTCTATAAACACCTCAACAAAATGAAGTTTCAGAAAGAATGAACAGGACGTTGATGGAAAAGGCAAGAAGCATGCTCAATGGTGTCGGGTTAGGACTGGAAGTATGGGCAGAGGCAGTGGAGACTGCATGTTACTGGGTTAATAGATCACCTTCATCAGTGTTGGAGGATAAGACTCCACATGAGGTATGGATTGGTAATAAACCCTATTTCACATATGAGGGTATTTGGCTGTGATGCATATGTACATGTTCCAAAGGAGAAAAGAACCAAGTTGGATAATAAATCTAAAAGGTGCATCTTTATTGGGTATAAGGATAGTTTAAAAGTTGTAATATTTGGAACCTAGAAATAAGGAAGGTTTTGTACATCCATGATGTGGTGTTTAGAGAGATGAAATATGTTATTAAACATGAAGTCCTACCAAAGGAACCTAAGAAGATATAGTTTGACTTAAAGAAGGAAGAACCAGACTCTACAATAGAACATGAATCAGAAGATAAAGAGCCACAAACTCCAGCTATGAGAAGATCAGTTCGAGAAAGAAGGAAGCTAGAAAGGTATAGTCCATCTACTTTCTATTCAAATTTTTCTTTATTTATTACTAATGATGATCCCAAAACTGTTAGGGAGGCAAATAGATTCAGAGGATGGAAAACTCTAGAAAGAGGTTGTGGTTGATGAAATGACATCTTTGGACAAAAATGAGGCTTGGGATCTGGTGGAGTTGTCAGCTGGAAGGAAACCCATTGGAAGAAAATGAGTGTTTAAGAAGAAGATGTATGCAAAAGGCAAGGTGGAGAAATACAAAGCTCAGTTGGTAGAAAAAGGTTATTTCCAAGTTCCAGGAATTGATTTTGGTGATATTTTTTCTCCTGTTGCCAAGGTAGCTTCTATTAGATTACTTTTATATATTGATGCTACTTTTGATTTTGAGGTAGAATAGATGGATGTGAAGAAAATATTTCTTCACGGGGATTTGGAAGAAGAAATCTACATGAAGCAACGTGAAGGCTTTGTGGTGAAGGGAAAGAAAGAACTAGTATGTAGGTTAAAAAAGTCTTTGTATGGGTTAAAAAAGTCTCTGTATGGGTTAAAATAGTCACCAAGGATGTGGTATCAGAAATTTTATACATATATACGGGGACTTGGCTTTACCAGAAGAGAAGAATATCACTGTGTGTATTTTAAATTAAGTGGTGACAATGTTATTTATCTGGTCTTGTATGTGGATGATATGTTGCTGATTGGAAATGACAAAGAAATTATCAAGGATTTGAAGACCCAAGTGTCCTCCAAATTCAACATGAAGGATATTAGTGCTGTAAACTATATTTTAGGCATGGAAATTAAATGAGATCAGTCAAAGAGGAAGCTCTGGTTAAACCAGAGGAAGTGTGTCAAGACTATATTGTAGAGGTTTAATATGTAGGATAATAAACCAGTGAACGTTCCTATTCCTACAGGCATAAAGTTATCTGTTGAACAATATCCCAAGCCACAAGAAGAGGAAGAGTACATGTGTCGTGTTCCATATGCAAGTTTAGTAGGTATCCTGATGTACGCAATGGTCTATACTAGACCAAACATTATACATGTAGTGGGAGTATTGAGGAGGTTTATGTCAAAACCAAGGAAGGAGCATTGGACAGCTGTGAATCAGGTTTTCAGGTATTTGTGTAGCACTAGTGATTATGGTCTGTGCTACCAAGGAAGACCAGGATTGGACAGAGTTTAGGACATCCATGTATTTGTTGATGCAGACTGGGCTGGAGATCTGGATTGAAAAAGATCTACAAGCAGGTATGTGTTTAACCTATTTGGAGGTGCATTCAATTGGATAAGTAAGAGACAAACTATAGTGGCACTTTCAACTACAAAGACATAATACATGGGCACCACTCATGCAAGCAAGGAAGCAGTTTGGTTTTAGAGATTGTGTTCAAGTATGGGGTTAGCACAATGAGCTATAAGGATAGACTATGACAGCCAAAGTGCAATTTTCTTGGCAAATAACCCTGGTTATCATTCAAATACAAAACAAATTGATTTTTAGTATCACTTTGTGAGGGCTATGGTTGAGGACCAAAAAGTGTTGTTGGTAAAGGTGGACACTTTGAAGAACGCTACAAATTCATTGACGAAGTTTTCTTGGTGAAGAGAAACAATGGGCATTGCAGGGATGGACCAATGACTAATCTCCCTTGTGACCCCTTGTGTGGAAACGAAAACAACAAGTGGGAGAATATTGGGTGTGTGTTATATTATTTCCACGACTAGTCGCATGTGTGTGGGGGGGGGGGGGGGTGAGAGCTCGCCCTATTTGTTGTGCCTAATGCAGTAGGGGGTCACGGGGGGGGGGTGTAGCCCCCCTTGTCAGAGGGTTTTAGAGGTGCGGTAGCCCCCTTGTATGGGGTCTGGGGTAGCACCCAATTTTTTTGGACCCCATATTAGGTGGGAAGACCTACCTATGGTTTTGTGCATGGGTTTCGCACATGGTTTTGGGCATGATGGTTTTCTGCCCATTATATTTTGTAGATCCGGTCAAGGGAATTACGTTTATATTCTAATCTAGGGTTAATGGATTGGGGTTTATGAATGCTTCGGCATGTATATATATATATATGTATTGTAACATTGAAATGAACATAATGTAAAACCAATCTGGTAGTCCCGGTTTTGGGATCCAAGGGAAAATATCTATGTATTTGTTTTGAGTTTCCCGCCATTGTATATTTTCTATTTTTTAAGAATTCATTTGCAAGTAATTTATGTACATGGTTAAAACCTACATATAGCACAAATATTCATAAAAGAGATTGTGATGCTACATGGCATTCCCAGTAAGATTGTGCTAGATAGAGATGTTATATTCACTTCCAGGATTTGGAAGGAATTGTTTGTAGGATTGGAAACAAGATTATCATTTAGTACAACCTATCATCTACAAATATATGGGAAAACAAAGAGGACCAATCATATCCTTTAGGACATGTTAAGGTTGTATGTGATGCATCAACCCAAGAAATGGGAAGAATATCTTCCACTTGTGGAATTTGCATACAATAATGGACATCAATAGTCCATAAAGATGAGCCCCTTTGAGGCATTGTATGGCAGGAGATGTAATACTCCTATTAACTGGAGTGATCCAGTTAGCAGGGTTCATGTATGACCCAATATGCTTAATGATATGGAAAAACAGGTTCAAATCATAAAGCAAAATTTGAAGGCTTCAGAAAATAAACAAAAAAGCTATGCAGTTAAGAATAGGGTACACAAAGAGTTCTAAGTGGGCGAACATGTTAACCTAATAATTAAACCCAAGAAAAGTTCCCTAAGAATGGGTACATTTACCAAGTTGGCACCACAATATTATGGGCCATTTTAAATTCTTGAAAGGTTTGGACCAATAACACATAGACTGCCTTTACCTCCATAAGTTAGAGTTCATGATGTTTTCCATGTTTCTTTACCTAAAAGGTATGTATAGGATTCTAATCATGTGATTGAATGGTCTGTGCTATAGATGGAACTAGAGGGAGAGTTCCAACCAGAGCAAATGTACCTTCTAGACTGGAGGATTTTCATGCTCCAGAATCGAGCCATAGAGCAAGTCAAGGTGTAGTGGAAGCACTTTGGGCTAAAGGAGGCTAGGTGAGAAATGGATGATGCCATGAAATTTAATTATCCTTTATTATTTGATGCTTTTAAAAAATTGTGTATAATTGTAAATATTGTATAGAGCTGTGTGTATAAAGCTCCATGAAACAATATGTGTATTATTTTAATTCTGGCATTGTATATGCTTAAATGAATAGCGTGGGTTGTGTTCCCTAAAGGGGGGGGGTACTGTAACAACCCCACCCAGGGTTCTCTCATAAATCACATTGTAAAATGTTGTCAATATTATGTAAGATATGAAATCAAAGAAAGGGGATTGAGTCAAAGGGACACGAATTCTAGAGTTGGGGGAGGAGGATTGTTGCTTGGGATGTTATGGTTTCTTATGTAAAGAAGAAACCTAAATTTCAGGACAACCATTGAAGGTTGGATGGTGCATGAAGTTAATGAACTGGTTCTTGAAATTAAATGGGTCGAGGAAAAGTACGCAGGACCATGATTGCTTGAAAAGCACAATAAGCAAAAAGGACAAAAAATTATGAAGGTTTGCAAACTACAAGGATGCAACGTAAATAATGTTGACAAAAATTCAGGCCAGGACCAAGTAAGAAAAGGGAGAGGCATGGCAAGAGAAAGCATTCGAAGGGGAGAAGATGGAGCATTCAAAGAATAACATTTGAAGGAAGCATTCAAACAACAGAAGGAATTTAGACAAAGAAGAGGCACACAATATTCAAATAGGAGAGACCCGTTCAAACATAGAAGACTTTTGTTTTGGGAGAGACCCATTAGAACCCACGTATCAAGAGAAGCAAAGACCCTTTGTTTTAGAGGAAAACATAGGGAGAAACCAAATCAAGCCTTCCATAATAGTTTTTAGTAGGAAGCATTGAAGGGAAGAGAAGAGAAGGGGATTAGTTCTCTGTCCCTAGAGGATGTGGGTTGAGACAAAGGTCTCTAGAGCCCTGTAATAGTTTGGGTCCATAGAGGATTTGGGTTGGGATGAAATCGATGCAGCCCTGTAATAGTTTGGGTCCCCTGGAGGCTATGGGTTGAGATAACATACTTTGGAGCGTTGTAACAACATGGGAAGAGACCATCGTGAAGTAGAAGTAGAGGAAGACTTGATCAAAGAATTTTGGATATTTCCTCGTTGATACAGTGGATTTTGGACTCCCTAGAAGGGGATGAATCACTATGTGTGCACTTGGGGGTGAGATTGGGCACTTATGGACTCCCTATGCTGGAAAAGAAAGAAGCAGTCAATTGGCGGGATTGAGGTCCTTTGGAGTCTCTATTTTAGTTGACAACTAGTGTGTAGATCATGTTGGAAAAAGTAACTATGTTCGATCTTCAATAATGTACTTGAGTCATTAAGTAATGTACTTGTCGAAAGAATAAAGAAAATAATTTTAATTATTATTGTTGTGACTTATTAAATCAAGGGTTTCATGCTTGGTTCACCATGTTTTAGGTCAAATTCCCCATTAAGGACTTCTAAGATTTATTTTGAGTCTATAGAATTATTGTACATTTAAAGTGACCCTTCTTGGGCTTTTGAATCATGTAAAAAGGTTAAGTATTGAATCACATATGAATTATGTAACATCCACACCATATCGGCCTAAGAGAAGATCAAGTCAGCCTAAGGACCCATTCAACCCCACAAGAAGCCTATAGAAGGAAGGACTTCGAATTCATTTGGAGAATCACATATCATTCTCTCTCTACTGGCCAGAAGCACGAAAATATGTTTGCTAGGCTGAAATACGAAGTAGGAAGTTGGGAAAGTATGTTGCCAGGAAGCCAAAGTGAATGCGAGTTTGGGTAAGTCTAAGGAGTCAAGGAAAATAGAAATTTTGGTGGTGATCTCTCTCTATTTGCATGTTCTAGATTGGGAGAACGAAGTATTCCAAGTTGGACTGTTACCAGAAGCTGTTAGTTGCTGCATAGTCGAAGTTGTTGGGAAGAGGTCAATCTTCTGGAGGCTAACTTGGTGTGGAGGGAAGGTCTGGTCTTGGTATAGCGTGAAGAGTCTCAAAGAATACTATTGAAAGGAAGAATTACTTTGACTTGGTTTTCCCCTCGAGGGTGGTTTTTCCCTGACATGGCCTACATCTTGTGTCCATTGTTTTATGTACCGCTGCTTTTGGTAATTTCTTGATGAACTAAAGAAATAAGATATAAATATCCGTAACAATAAGAAACACCACAAGTAATTATCAATATCACAACAAGCTTTACTTCCTTTCTGGTTTTCCAACATGGTAGCAAAGCTTTGGTGAAGAAAGAAGAAAAATACAGATCCATTCATAAGCACTATCTCAGGGAAGGAGTCTATTATATTCGAAGAGGATGTCTAACTCTATCAAGAGTGAGAACAAGATTTAAGGAGCATCTAAATTCAGATCCTGGAAGAAGAGTATTTACCTAATTCTTGAGAAGAACAAGGTGCTAGACTTGGTTAAAGGAAATGTAAAGAAGCCTACAGAAGAAGCCAGTGATGCCGACAAAGTGAAATTCAGGGATCTAGAATTGGTGGCTATGACTCTGATGGTAGAAGTGATACAAGACAATCTTCTCCCATTCATAGCTAACATCAATCATGCTCAAGAGATATGTGAAGCCTTGTCAAATTTTTTCACTATTAAAACATTGGTCAAATAGCAAGTTTTAAGAATGAGCTGAGGAATACGAAGATGACTAAAGAAGATATTATTGCAACCTTACTTGTGAAGATATCTAGACTCAAGGATGATATTTTAGCCATCGATGATATTATTCCAAACAAAGAATTGGTGATCACTAGTATATTAGGATTGCCACCCTCTTGGGGTGCATTTGCTTCAGGTCTCAACAATTGGAAGGTAGCTCCCACCTTTGGAGAATTATGGACCACATGTAGTCAAGAAGAATTAAGGATCTCAATGGTTTCCAATCCTAAAGAAATATCAAATTCTTATGTTGCTCATCATAAAGGAAAGAGATCGAAGGGATAAAGGAGGAAAGTTGACATGTCTAAGATATAGTGCTATCAATGTCATAAGAAAGGTCACTACAAGAGTTGCATCCCCGAGAATCCAAGGAATAAGAAGAGTGGAAGAGATCAAGACAAATTTGTTGAAGAAGAAGACTCAAAGAAAGTCAAGCCCGAAGAATCCGACATTAGGGACTTACACTATTAAGTCATTTTCTTTACATAACTTGTTTTATATGTTTTAAAATTTATAGGTTTTTAACATATCTTTGGAAAATACATTTTTGTATTCTTTAAGTTTGTAGGTTTCCCTCAAGCTTTGGAGGGAGCTCTCAACAAATCTCAAGAGATAAGTATCCCATGTATTTTCAGTTTTGGGTTCATGTACTCATTTAGTTTTTGATTATGTTAAATACTAATCACCGTTCTCCCTCTATTGTCTTGATTAGGGAAAAAATTCACAAGAAGGAGGTTCTTCCAAGACAAGGTTAGTTAAGAAACAAAGGTATGATTTGAATTCATTAATTGAAAAGATTATTCATTTTATGATCTATTAATAACCTTGTTATGACAATCTGTATTGAATCTTAGTGATTCTTGTTTGGGTGATTCATCTCTTGATAAATCTACCCACCCCACTCATATTCTTGATTGATTGTGTAGAACCCTAGACACGTACCAGAAAACCCTAACTGAAGGGTATGCTAATGTGAATGTCTGAAATCCTAAGTTGCTTAGGGATGTTGTTAAATGTTTGCTGAATCTTTTATTGATGATGTCATGTTTAGGATTTTGTTATGATCGGGAAATCCTAAACTTGTTAATATTAAATGATGAGCTCTAAAATCTCGAACCTTTGAAGTTTTGGTAATGTTGGGTTTGCTATGTTTCTACATTGGAACCCTAACTCATTAGGGTTTGGTGGAATGTGTGATTCTACATTGGGACCCTAACTCATTGGGGTTTGGTGGAATGTGTGAGGAAGACCCTTACATTGTATTAGAATGTTTTTCATGGCATGTGTGTGTTTTTATGATCAATCCCTAAGTGTAATCAAAATGATTGTGTGTCTAACTCTTATTTGATATCGTTGTGAAATTAGGTTTGAATAACACATGATATGAAATGTATTCTTTAATTATGATAAAATCTAGGCATATAGAGATATGTCCTTTTGGTTGAATCCCTAGCTTGGTCTAGGTCAGATGTATTAATGTTATTGGACATATGATATGCTTATGTATGGTTATGAATTCCTAGATATGTGTGTTGACCTAGTCATTGATGGTCATGAGTCTTAGGATTTAATGAAGTCCTTGTCTGAGATTCTAGGATGTTGATGTTTGGAAATATAGGGTGTTATAGTTAAACCCTAGTAGTGACATTATCTAGTGTGAAATATAACAATATGAGATTTATGCATATAATGATTGTTGAGATTGGAAATCTAAGGTTTTGGAATTAAACCTTAGTCAAAGTAAAATATCTGGAATATGATGATTTGAGATTTGTATAAGATTTTTGAATTTGTGAAAATGGAATTCTAGGGTTTTGGAGTCGAACCTTAGTTGAAGTAAAAACCTCTAATGAATGTTGACTATACGATAATTTGATATTTGTGAAGAAATTGTTGAAATTTGAGTTTTTGATTGAGTATGATGATTGCTCGGAAATATAAGGTTTGCAACTAACCTTAGTAGTAGTTGGTCATGTTAAGTGACTTATTGATGGTTTATTGAAAATCTAGGGGTTTGGAAATAACCCTAGTGGAAGCTAGTTAGTTTAATAACTAAGTTGTGATTAACTTTGATTGATTCTTTTGTATGAAATCTAGGATTTGTATGAATCCCTAGTGAGAAGTCTAACACATGTTGTTAGGATCCCACCCTAACCCCCTTATTTATGTAGTGGGATCGAGTCATAGTAAAGAGTCAATAAAACCCATATTAATAATTGTAAGTGGTTAACCCGCAATTAATGAAGGGACCACAGTTAGTTGAAAATGGGCCATGGTATTAGATAGATGGTATTAATAAAACCCATGGTATTGATCCATGGTATTGCATGTATGAGTCATATATAAAGGATAGAGACTCCCTGAGAGGAGGATCGTGTCTTATTTTTGTATCAAGCTCTGCTCTATTGGAGGTTGCCCCCTCGAAGAGGCCAGTGAACATTGCTGTCTGAATAATAAAATATTTGTTGTTGTCTCTCACTATTCTATGTTCTGGGTATATTTCTTTGCATATTTTGTATTGGGTATCCTTTTGCAGGTTAAGAGCATAACAAGTGGTATCAGAGCACTTTCCAGGGCCGGTGGGATCTCCATTTCTTAGCAAATTTTTTTTTGGCTAGAGACGTGTTCCGACGTCTTTAAACCATAGGATCTGTCGTTGATCGCATAAACCTGTGGATTTGGGGATGAATGCATGCAAGAAATACAAGAGGTGGTCACACTTGTTGGACTCCCTTGTAACCCCTGTGGGTACCCCTTCGAGTAGTAGCACATTAGACAAAACCGCATACGGACTATCTTCCGAGTACCTTCTGGGTATATCGGAAGCCATTAGCTCCTCTGCAACCTAGCCATAGATAAATCACCGGCCGTCTTGCTGCTACAGTACACCGAGAATAGCACTCGGAGAGATTACTCGCCCATACGATAGGGTAGTCGGGTTGTACAGCTAAGGGTACGGTTGATACTCCTTAGTTAGAGCCCTGAAACATTGGGCCGAGTACTACTATTAGACCCTTGTGTATATTGCGATCTGTAGCACTTGACACTCCTCGAGACCATAGTTCCATTTTCTATCTTGGGATCACGCATCATCTCTGCCAGATCCGCTCGCGCAAAGGGGTGCAGCAGCAGCAGACATTAGTCCCGTAGTTCCGAAGTTCCGAGTTAGCAGACCAGCCATTCCGATATATTAGATCCATCAGATCCGCAACAGAAATCTGTTCCGCCGCTCAGAGCTATCCGATCCACCATTCAGATCTCTCAGATCCACCTGATCTGAGTAGTTGTGTGGGGTTCCTATACCGGGGCATGATTATTGCAGGACTTTTGGCAGCATTGACATTTTGAGGATTCAGATCTAGCCCATCAGAATCAGGACGACGAGCTGAGCACGGTGGTACCATTCAATTCTTAGTGAAATTTTTTTTGGGCGGTCCCAAATTTCAAGAACATCAGGTCGGTGCATGGTAGAAACTAGAGCTCAAGCTATGGACAATGAGAGGATGGACAAACTTGAACAATCCTTGCAATCCCTCCAAATTCATCTTGACAGACTAACTAGCATAATCCTGAGCATAATCCCAAAGGGAAAGGAGGAAGCCCATGAGGAGGCGTATATTGGCAATGGACACAGTGAGGGTGAGTCTAGCCACTCTCTTTACCTTTGGGGCCCCCACCAACAATCCCGTCCATGACCTCCCAAGTTGGATATGCATAAATTTGATGGTTCTCACCCGATATCATGGATAGCACAAATGGAGCAGTATTTCAATCTGAATAACATCTTAGATAATGAGACTCAACTTATGGTGGGAAGCATGTACTTGGACAATGAAAGGTGGCAATGGTGGGAATGGCATCAACGTTGCAGTGGAACTTTTGTAACTTGGACCACCTTCAAAAAAGCTCTTACAGAACGCTTTGACCGAGAATCTTCTTTTTTGGGTCGTCTTACTAAGCTCCGACAGACTGGCACAGTGGATGAATAAATTACAGCCTTTGAAGCCTTAGCCTTCCGCACTAGGGGTCTCTCAGATGTGTTCTACACGGAATGTTTTATCAGCATTCTTAAAGAAGCCATAAAAGCCCACGTCCTACTGCACCACCCTCCCACATGGACAGAGGCTTGCAAGGTAGCTCGTGACGTGGAACGTGCATTAGCAGCCCAGTACATTTGCCCAAATTTCACCGCTAAGGGTCGCCCCCCACAAGCCCACATCACGACTCAAACACTTAAGGTTCAAAAGGTGTCACCTGCAGAAATGGCCGAAAGAAGAAAGCAAGGATTATGTTACTACTGTGATGAAAAATACTCCCCAGGTCATAAATGCGAGCCCAAATTTTTTCAAATTGATGCCACTGATTACAGCTCATCGGAGGAAGATCCACCACTGGAGGAACATGGGGCAGTAGAAGAGGACAACCAAAAGGACAATGTCCCTGACGAACCAGTTATTTCACTGCATGCTTTGGTAGGGATTTCTTCACCTCAAACTCTCAAAATCAGAGGTTTTATTAAACATCGCCCAGTAGTAGTCTTGATTGATAGTGGAAGTACAAATAATTTCATCCATCAAAAAGTCGCGGAAGCAGTGCATTATTTTGTACGAGTAGTTTCTAACTTCCAAGTCCAAATTGCGGATGGGGGCACAATGAAATGTGAAGGCCGCTGTGAAAATTTCAAACTTCAAATGGGGGATTATCAGTTGAAGACCCACATGTTTGCCATACACATGGGAGGGTGTGACATTTTCCTCGGTGCTGAATGGCTTCGCACTCTTGGGCCAATCAAAATGGATTTCCAGGAGTTATATATGAGTTTTAAGCAGAACAACTCCACACATACCCTCCGTGGACTCCAGGCAGGAGCTCCCTCTATCATTAGCTCGCATAGGATGGAAAAATTGCTTAAAAAGGGCCATCATGGAGTTATAGCTCAATTTAATTCCATCCAGGCAGTCAAAACCAAGTCTTTGCCGATTCATCTTGAGATGCAACAGATTTTAAATAACCATCTGCCAGTCTTTGACAAGCCTCATGAGCTTCCACCCTCGAGAGGGGAACATGATCATAGCATCACCTTGGTTCTAGGGGCCCAACCCCCAAATGTGCGCCCATACAGATATCCGTTCACCCAAAAGAATGAAATAGAAAAAATAATCAAGGAACTTTTGAAAGCAGGTGGCATTTGTCCCAGCATTAGTCCTTATTCATCACCGGTGGTCATGATGCTCAAGAAAGATGGGGAGTGGCGGATGTGTCCAGACTTCAGGGCCCTCAATAAGTTGACAGTCAAAGATAAATTTCCCATCCCGGTGGTTGATGATTTGCTGGATGAACTCAATGGGGCTCAATTCTTCACTAAGCTGGATCTTCGCTCAGGCTACCACCAAATTTGCATGAAGTAAGTCGACATTCCAAAGACTGCTTTCCGAACTCATGAAGGCCATTATGAGTTCTTGGTCATGCCATTCGGTCTTTGTAATGCCCCATCTACTTTTCAGAGCCTTATGAACCACCTTCTCAAACCATATCTCAGGAAATTTGTCCTTGTCTTCTTCGATGACATCCTCATCTATAGTTGCACTTGGGCCGCACATCTTCAGCATGTAGATCTACTCTTGCAACTGCTCCGCAAGCATAAATTATTTGTCAAGATGTCAAAGTGTTCGTTTGGCATGGAAGAAGTTGAGTATTTGGGCCATATTGTGGGGCGTGAAGGTGTCAAGGTGGACCCCAAAAAGATCCAGGCGATGCAGGATTGGCCTCAACCCAAGACCTTGAAGAGCCTGAGAGGATTTTTGGGTCTCACAGGCTATTATCACAAATTTGTCCGCAATTATGGTCGCATAGTGAAGCCCCTCACTCAACTCCTAAAGAAAAATTCATTATTCTAGAATGAGGACGCACAACAGGCATTTACAGCTCTCAAAAATGCCATGTGTTCCACTCCAGTCTTAGCACTACCTGACTTCACCAAATCTTCTGTCAATGAATGTGATGCTTCGGGTATGGGTATTGGGGCGGTCTTAATGCAGGAAGGGCGACCTTTGGCCTTCACAAGCCAAAAACTAAGTGGGAAGAATATGGGCCAATATACCTATGAGAAGGAAATGATGGCCATTTTACATGCAGTAGAGACCTGGCGACCCTACTTATTGGGGCGACATTTCCAAATCCGCACAGACCATCACAGTCTTAAATATTTTTTGGAGCAACGCCTATCCTCCCCACAACATAATAAATGGCTCTCCAAAATGATGGGATATGATTATGAGATCATTTACAAGAAAGGGCAAGAAAATAGTGTAGTAGATGCATTATCTCGCCAATTTGAGGAGGGAAGTACCCGGCTAGCAATTTCCGTTCCCATTCCAGAATGGATTGAAGAGTCTTGCAGGGAATGGTTTTCACATCTCGGGCTCTCCCAACTCATTTCTCAATTGCAGGCGAATCCAAATTCCACCAAGGGCTACTTGTGGCAGGATGAGATTCTTCGCTACAGGGACAGAGTCGTAATATCACCAACAGCCACCCTCAAAAGTCACATTTTGGCAGAATTCCACTCATCCCCCACTGCAGGACATTCAGGCTTTCAGAAGACGTATGCTCGCACCAGAAGTTCATTTTTTTGGACAGGCATGAAAAATGACATCCTCAATTTTGTAGCAGAATACGATGTCTGTCAACGCCACAAAGGGGAGACCGTCAAACCACCAGGCACATTACAACTGTTGCCCATCCCGGCAGCAATATGGACGGAGGTTTCTATGGATTTCATTACATGTCTTCCAAAGTCAGGAAACAAGTTAGTCATCATGGTGGTTGTGGACATACTTTCGAAGTATGCTCATTTTTGCGCCCTACCCCACCCGTTTACACCGACTTTGGTCGCCCAATCTTTCATGGATCAGATCTTCAAATTGCATGGCATGCCCACTTCTATTGTGTCTGTTCGCGACCCGATCTTCACCTGTAATTTTTGGCAGGAACTCTTCAGGCTACAAGGCACCCAACTAAAACTCAGTACTTCTTATCATCCACAAACGGATGGTCAAATGGAAGCCGTCAACAAATGTCTGGAAACCTACCTTAGGTGTTTCACTTCAGAAAAGCAACATCTTTGGGTACAGTGGTTACCTCTGGCTGAATGGTGGCATAACACCAACTATCATGCCACCACCAAAATGACTCCCTATGAAGTAGTATATGGTCAACTCCCTCCTTCCCCTACTTCTTATATCAAGGGGGGCTCAAAGGTACAAGCAGTGGATCAACTCCTACAAAACCGCGCAACCATGCTTGCCCATCTTAGAGAGAATCTTCATCAAGCTCAAAACCGCATGAAGCAATAGGTAGACCAGGATTGCTCAGAGCACCAATTTCAAGGTTGTCAGAAACTATCTCCAAAATTCTACGAACCATATCAAGTACTTCAGCGCATTGGAGAAGTAGCCTACAAGTTGGCTTTGCCGCCTACTGCAAAAATCCATCCAGTTTTCCATGTCTCATGCCTCAAGAAAGTGATTGGGAACAATTACAGAATTCAATCCAGTCTACGTGAATTGGACGAGGAAGGGTCAATCTGGCTCCAACCTGAACAGGTCCAAGACACACGAGAAAGGCATCTGCGTGGCCGCATGATTAGGGAAGTTCTCGTCAAGTGGAAAGACACCTCACCGGAAGATGCAACTTGGGAACCAGCCACTATTCTTCAGCAGTTTCTGTAGCTTCAGCCTTGAGGACAAGGCTATTCTTAAGGGGGATGGCATGTTAGGGTCTCACCCTAACCCCCTTATTTATGTAGTGGGATCAAGTCATAGTAAAGAGTCAATAAAGCCCATATTAATGATTGTAAGTGGTTAACCCACAATTAATGAAGGGACCACAGTTAGTTGCAAATGGGCCATGGTATTAGATAGATGGTATTAATAAAACCCATGGTATTGATCCATGGTGTTGCATGTATGAGTAATTTATAAAGGATAGAGACTCCCTGCGAGGAGCATCGTGTCTTATTTTTGTATCGAGCTCTGCTCTATTGGAGGTTGCCCCCTCAAAGAGGCCCGTGAACATTGCTTTCTGAATAATAAAATATTTGTTGTTGTCTCTCACTATTCTATGTTCTAGGTATCTTTCTTCGCATATTATGTATTTGGGTATCTTTTTGCAGGTTAAGAGCATAACACATGTATTTTGGAAGGTTGTTAGATGATTTGTAGATCCATATTTGTGTGAATTGTTTCTAGGGTTTGCTATATGTTGTAGTAAGGTATGTCATACCTTTGGAAGACATATTGAAACCCTAGATGGAATGAGTGTTGTTATGAAGTAGTCTAGGGTGTATAACAAAGTCCCTAGCAAGATGTTGAAGAGTATATGTCTCTTGTTTGTAATTGAGTTTGTGTATCTATTATGAATAAATTTTAAATGCTTCCATGATTTTGACATGGCTAACATCATGCTTCTATTGTTTTGGTTGTACTTTCTATTAAAATTGTGTTGGTACACAATATTCAACTTGGTGAATATGTGATGAGCATGATGAGGCTGATGATAACTCCGATGAAATGGTTGGAAGGCATGAAAATATTCTCCTATGCCGAAAATAAGAAGTTGATCTCTCGAAGGAAGCATGAACATAAGATATCTCCTTAAGATTAAGAGGGAGTCTGGATAAAGAGGTGCTTCCTGGTTGAGAGGGAGTCTTAGATATGGTTATCTGCTTCATGTGTCATGCACTAGACCAGGACTAACAACCGTAAGTCTGAGTGAAGACCAAGAATGGGAAAAGGAAATTGGATAATGCATTTTGAGGTGCTGCTGAAGGAAGAAAAGTGGGATCTGATTGAAGCATATGTTGTTGCATACGAAATAAGAATAAAATGTATGATTGAGGAATATTCTGTCAAAGATTCAGTTGATAGTCCTACTATGGAAAGTTGAGAAGCAACATCTGTTGCCTAGAAGACCCCAGAGGTTTTTGTTTGATTTTATACATGTGAAAGTATATTATTGATTGGGGTTGTGTTTGTACAGGTGAATCTCTCAAAGGAAAGCATGTTGGTTGCCAATTAGTTTGATTGGGAGAGATTGGTCATTCTTGATCTGCTGGATCAAGGGGTTTTGAGGCTTTGTGAGTGAAGAATTATCTCAGAGGACATCTGGCTGACACATTGTGTTGATTTCTAGAAGTTGGAAAGGTGGAGTTGATCATTTAACTCTGTTTTGGATACACACCTAGATTTTTGGGTTGATGGTTAGCAAGTAAGACTGATGTTACCTAGAGGGGATAAAATATTGAGTCCATCTTAGTCCCACCTGGATAGATTACCCTGGTCAGGAATCTAGTCCATGGCATTGCAATGCCTAAACTATTGAGTGACTGGTTGGATAGATTTCCTTGGTCAGGAATGTAGTCCAAGGCATTGCAGTGCCTAAATTGATTGACTGGTTGGATAGATTTTCCTGGTCAGGAATCTAGTCCATGGAATTGCAGTGCCTAAAGTTCTTCATGGTTCATATAGTTTGATATCTTCCATTGTATATGTACATTATGAATACCTCCCTAGATAAGAGGGAGTATTGGAAAAAGTAACTATGTTCGGTCTTCAATAATGTACTTGATTCATTAAGTAATGTACTTGTCGAAAGAGTAAAGAAAAGAATTATTATTATTATTGTTGTGACTTATTAAAGCATGGGTTTCATGCTTGGGTTGCCATGTTTTAGGTCAAAGTACCCATTGAGGACTTCTAGGATTTATTCTAAGTCTATAAAATTATTGTACATTTAAAGAGACCCCTCTTGGTCTTTTGAATCATGTAAAAAGCTTAAGTATTGAGTCAAATATGAATTATGTAACCTCCACACCATGTCGGCCTAAGAGAAGATCAAGTTGGACTAAGGACCTATTCAACCGCGTAAGAAGCCTATAAAATGAAGGACCTTGAATTCATTTGGAGCATCACATCTCATTCTCTCTACTGGGCAGAAGCGTGAAAATATGTTTGTTGGGCTGAAGTGCAAGGTAGGAAGCTGGGAAAGTATGTTTCTAGGAAACCTAAGTGAATGCGAGTTTGGGTAAGTCTAAGGAGTCAAGGAAAATCAAAATTTTGGTGGTGGTCTCTCTCTATTTTTGTGTTATGGATTGGGAGAATGAAGTCTTCCAATTTGGACTATTGTCAGAAGCTGTTAGCTGCTACATGTTGTTGCATAGTCGAAGTTGCTGGGAAGAGTTCAATCTTCTGGAGGCTGACTTGGTGTGGAGGGAAGGTCTGGTATTGATCTAGGGTGAAGAGTATCAAAGAATACTATTGAAACGAAGATAAACTTTGACTGGGTCTTCCCCTCGAGGGGGGGTTTTCCCTGGCATGTGCCTACATATTGTGTTGATTGTTTTATGTATTGCTTCTTTTGGTAATTGCTTGATGAACTAAAGAAAGAAGATATAAAGAGTAATGCTAATAAGAAACATCATAAGTAATTATCAAGATCACGAAAATCTTTACTGCCTTTCTAATTTTCCAACAGACCTAGAAGCAAGTATCCCCCTCTTAGACTCTAGAATCTGACTTGGGGGTGGTAGTTGCAAGTAAACATGGATGCAACTATATATGGTTGGGTGGAGATTCCTTGTCCCAGACTCAGTTTCCCTGCAAGTTCAAAGATAAGTATATGTGTATGCTTGTTTACCCTTTTAATGAATGTTGCATCGTTGCAGGTAATGATTCTAGGCTCAGGTATTGTATTTGTGCTATTAATTCTTGTATATGTGGTGCATATTTATGGGGATATTCCACTGATATATGTGTTGAATAGATATGTGTGTTGGTACTTGAATTTGGAAGAAAAATGTGTGTGATAAATTTTTAATGGAAAACACAATGTATTTGATGTATAAGAAGTGTAATAAACCAAATGATAATAGTGTCTAAGCTATAGAGCTAAGCTGAACCTGAATTTCAATGAAATGCTTAACTGTGTTAAGAATAATACATTAATAAAAGTGAAATAAATCCATGATATGTTACAGGACATAGCCAAAGCCATGAGAGCTTGAAATGAACCTTGAAAAGCAGTATATTTTTAGCCCCTTTTATTAATATACAGTTTACGTGGAAGACCCTTTGCTAGACAAAGTTGATATTTGTTTGCAAGTTATGTATTTTCTTACAAGATGTTATGCCCCAAGAAAGAAATGTATGAGTGTCAAGAGGAGTTTCCCCAGGGCCAGTCGATCTCTATGACTTTACCCAAATGTCCACCAAACTTATCTAAATGGCCTGCAACCTTGCATTTTAGGCAAGCTAGATATCTATAATTGTCATTTTTGCATTACCAGTGAGGCATTGGAAAGCTCGGTATAGCACCGAGGATTTTCTTGTAGAGACAACGTAGACTCTAGAACTACTGGTGTGTGGTAGAGGAGGTGGGAACCTCTTGGAAGCTCGTGCCAAGCCCGCGGTATGTAATAGATGTAAGGGCGTCTATACCACCATGCGAGGAATTCCCTACTCGAAGGCAAGGAAGGCCCATGGGCTAGAAATCCATTAAATAATATACAACCGAAGCTTTAGATATATAACGTTATGGAATGCCTTAGATTGACATTGGCTAAGTGTCAAAAGCTTGATGTACATCTAGAAGTCTACCAAACTCTGAGACATAGTCATGATTGAGAAGACTAGCTCGAGGAAGCCTATGGAGTGGTAGAGCTTGTCTTCGGGGAGATTGCAGAGATCCTTATCTAAGACATCACATGAGGCAGAGATGGAGTCCCATGACTAAGTCATGGTAGAGATAATAAGGAAAAAGGATTCATTGTGGTGCAAAGGAGAAAAACCTTATCTTATAGAAAAGGTTTACATAACCTTATCCTTTGCAGATCAGACCCTTAGGTAGGAAGACTTCTTATTGGAGGGGCCATATTTTCCATTCATGCAATTGGATGGGAGAATGGTGATGTGGCTAGAAAATTCTTGAAAGGGTTGGATCCCGTAAGTTAATTTAATTATCATCGAGAAGTCTGTCACTTGACGGACGAGGGATCATCATCAGACTGATCTCGTAACAAAAATCTGATGTTAGAAACCCCGGGAGTCTAACACCCCAAAACCCTGTAACTAATTGTGAATTCGAACTTCATTGGAGCATTTAGATCTAGGATTGAGGACTTCCAAGGGGACAAGTGGCACTGCATTATTTTTCAGAGATGATGTTAGCTTGGTGTGTCGATGAACATGTGGCAAGTGGTTTTGGGGTCTTAGGTACCCAAAGGCCCATATGTGGGTGACACGTGGACATCTCAGAGGTCGACATGCGGCATGGATGATGTTAGCATGACATCACCCTGGTAGTGGGTAATCCCAAAGGTCGAAATCTCGTAACCTATTATTAATTGAATTATTTTAGAGTATCAAGCAGTAGGGATCGCTAGTTCACGATGTGCGAGATGACAAAGAATTTCTTTGTCACCCAGAACAGAAACCCAAATACCGAAATCCTAGAATCTCAGAGTCCCATAAGGTTTTATAAATGCATTTTTATAGAGCGTCGAGACCAAGGAATTTCAATAGATAATGATGGAAAAAATCCTGTCTCCTGGATCCGTTAACTGACAGTGTGGGACCCGCAGGTGGAGTTAAAATTCAGCGAAAAGATGTGTGGATAGTTACATGGCATCCTGAAACCTAAAATCTTGTAACCAATTAGGATTGAATTTCTAGGAAGTTCGGGGAACATGGGAATGCGGTATCGTGTGCCCAGACAGTTTGCGACTACATTCAATCATGGATCTCACTGTGATTCTGAGGTTTTATTTGGGATTTGATCCCGTTGGGTTATGAGATGCGACAAGTTAAAGGTTATCGGAAAGGAAAGAGAAGGAAATTTTTTTATACCCCATTCAGGTGCGTTACAGATTGGTATCAAAGCGGTACGTTCAAAGTGGTACCCCATTCCTTAATGATAATGAAGGGGTTGGGCATATTACATGGACCATTTTTATGGTGTTCATTCTATAAATTCCCTTGTGTCTGCATAAATTGAAGCATCCTATGATACCTATGGATGATCATTCTCCTTCCCCATAATATAATGCTTTTTTTGTCGGCAGGCCTTCAAAATGGAATACATATCCTTATCATAGGTGGGGTATGTCCAAACAATGTCATAGAGTGTTTCACTATGATAGGCCATTGGATGTCCTTCTTGAATGAGGAATGCACCAATAGCATAGTTGGAGGCATCTTTCTAAATCTCAATTGGATGTTGTAGGTTTGGAATGATAAGGACTGGTGCTGAGCAAAGGTGGTGTTTCAGTTCATTGAATGCCTTCTATTGTTACTCAGACCAAAAGAATTTTTATTTTTTCCTCCCTTGGTCACTTGACATAAGGGACAAACAATATAAGAGAACCCAAACACGAATATTTGGTAGAATTTAGCAAGGCACAACAAATTGTGAAGCTCTATTAGAGTCATTAGGGCTACGAAATCCCCAATGACTTGGATCTTGGATGGATCCAAATGCACACCTTGATCATCAATAATGTAGCCTAGTTTTGGACCTTTTCCATGCCAAAGGAGCATATTTCCAATTTAGCACATAACTTGTGTTGTCTCAAAGTGTGAATGACCCTTTGAATATGCTACAAGTGTTCTACCCAACTCTTGCCAATGATGAGGATATCATCCAGATATACAACCATGAAATAGTTGGTGAAAGTCCATAAGATATCATTCATCAGCCTCATGAAAGTTGTTGGAGCATTCATCAAACCAAAGGGCATGACCAACCATTCAAAAGAGCCCTCCATGGACCTGAAAATAGTCTTCCACACATCATTTGGTTCTATTGGGACTTGGTGGTAGAAAAAATTCAAATCAATCTTATTGAAGTACTTAACCCCCTTAATCTAGTCAAGTAGGTCATCAATCTGGGGAATTGGACACTAGTTCATGACTATGATTTCTTTCATGGCTTGATAATCAATGCAAAGTTTCTAGGTCCCATCTTTCTTCAGCACAAGTACAATATTCCACAAGGTGAGGTACTTGGTCTGATGTGCCATTTTTGGAGTAGCTCTTAGATCTGTCTCTTGATCTCCTTATTTTCTATAACATATTGATGGTATATTTTTCCATTAGGTATAGGTGCACTAGGGGTCAGATTGATTGAATGCTTGACTTGACAATGCAGAGGTACCACAATGGGCGAGGAGAAGTGTCTCTATATTCGTCCACGACCTTATCCACTTTCATCTGCTTAATGGAGGAGATTTTAGTTTAGGCCATGGATGTGGCCAAAAAATTATCCTTACATTGAGAGAAAATAAGGAAGAATACAAATTTCCCACTCTACGATATGACCTTACTGCATTTCTTAACAGAGATCAAATAAATGGAAGTATGTGGCACCACATCTGGTATCTTGTATAGTTTTTTTCCCAAAGTAATAATAACACTATGAGGTCTAGAATCATATACAACATGACACTTCCACAAGTATGGTTGGCCTAAAAGAACATCACAAACTTCAAGGGGAGAAACATCACATAATACCTCATCCTTGAAAGACTTGACTCTATAAGGAACACGACACTGTTGGATAACATGAAGATATCACCCTTGGTGGAGCTACCTGATGGTGTATGGTTGCGAGTGTGGTGTTATCAACAAGGCCAAACTCTTAATGACATCTACTGATATGAGGTTATTTTGAATCCCATTATTGACAATGAAACACAATGGATCACCCTTCACCCACATTTGTGAGTGAAAGAGGCACTTACCTTCTTTTGAATCTTCGAGCTCACTTTGCCAGACCTTGGTAATGGCAATGGTGGAACTAGGTGATGCATAAATGATATGTTTCCCATTATCTAGGTATGGTTCAAAGTAAGAAATTTCATATGACTATGAGGCTTTTATCTCAGCCACCAATGACTGCCTTGCACGACATCCATTGGTGTTATGAGAGGGGATCTTGTGGAACTCACATCACTTTCTTGTGTCTTTCTTCTTCTTCACATTAAAATTATTTATTTACACCTTAGTGGTGAGCACCAGTATTGCAGCAATAATGCTGCAACTCCTGGGCTGCCAACTTTACTCTTATCAACCCGGTAGTTCGTAACAAACTTGGAAGTGATGGTGTTGTATGCACAAGTACTAGTTTTTACTGCAGGTTGTCACTTAGTTAGCCGGTGCAAGATCACTAGGAGCTCAAATCAACTTCTATGGATTCTAGAAGAAGCTCTATATGTGATGAAAGGAAAAGACAGATTACTCTATTGATGCTATTCTACTTGCAGAAAAGAAGACTGAAATGTAAAGCAAACCAAGGAAATCCTAGTTAACCTCTAATCCTACTTTTGCAGAAGGCACTGTGAAAATCATGAAAAGAATTCCATTACATACTTAAGGAAGTAAACAACATCTAACTAAGCTATTTCTGGAAGCAAATGAGCAAAAAGCATCTTTTTGGATTTTTATGTATTTTTATGTGAATTTGTCATGCATGTAATTTATTTGTTTATGAATGTGGCAGCGAATAGGTGGTGATGGAGGGTGGTTTTGGGATGTGAGAGGATGTAGGATGGTGTGGATGGGTCCTAGGAGGTCTCAGGTGGCCTTCTGGAGGCTTTTTCCAAACTCGGCCTTCAAAAGAAAGCCTACAGGAAAATCTACAGGAGGACACAAGAAATCTACAGGAGGAAAAACAATGTTCTACAGGAGGCCTATAGGAGGAGGCCGAGAGCAGTTTTCACTATTTTTAAGGTGCGAGAGCGGGTGGAGAAGGTAGATGAAGGTTGGATGAAGTGTTAGGGCACCTAGGGTCTGCCAAGAATCGTTAGGAGAGAGAAATATGATTGGATTTCTCAAGGAGAGGGAGGAAAGTCTATGGAAAATGCAAGAAACTATGGCAGAATTGAGGGGATACTTGGGCGACTTGTAAGGCATGGATAAGATGGAGGGTGGAATGGCTGATAGGTTGGCCTACTGCTAGAGGATCTTTGCTTCATAAACAACTGACAGTCAACCAAGGAGATTAAGCAAGCAAGGAAATAAGTGCATCTAAAAAAACAGAGTTTTTGCATCAAAATAACCTATGATCTATGAAAGGAAATGTTGATAACCATTGCATGAAAGAAGGTTGTTGCAAATAAGGAAATGAGGATGATGAATAAGTTCTGAAGCAAAGCAAACTAGACTATGAACCAACTAAAAAGTTGCAAACACTAGAAGTCCTATGAAGGAGGAAAATCCGTGTTTTTGGGGCAACAAGAGGGTCTTTGCCTCAAATCATTGTCCCAAAGGGAGGAAGAGAGGCCAAGGCACTGTTGCTAGCCTTTTGGATCATTTTCTTAGCAATGCTTAACCTGTTATAGAAACACAAATGGAAGCAAACTACTGAATCATCAAAAGCAACCTATTCATAACCATAAAAGAAATGCATCTAATAGAAACCTAATCTACAAACTGAAATGAAGCATACAGTTATAAGTAAAGAGGAGCTTGGCTACATGGATTGGGCCCTAACCCAAGAGCTTCAGCCCTCTAAGGTAACTCAATGATAACTCAAAAAGGATTCCATCTTTATTTCCAAAACAATAGCAAGATTACATGAACTGTCACAAAATAATAAGCTCAAAGTTAAGCAGAGTTTACATAAGAAATACTATAGAAAAAATCTAAAAAAAATCGACCCTAGTGAGGCCCTAGGCCTCTCTACTTATACATATGAGGCTACGAACAACTTCCTTAAAATCAAGGAGGCTTGGCTCCCAAAACTCAAGATAAATATCAGTTATCCTCCACTTTTCTTGGCTGCCTGGTAATGCATGACTTGGCTTCTTGTACTCCGAGCTGAATGAAGGGAAATTCGAATTGAGGAGTAATAAATGAGGGGAATTACCTTCTATAAGTCCTTTCCTTTGTCCACTTCGAGTTATTTCTGCCATTTGTCCACTGGATCCTTGACTTTGACCACAAAAATCATCAATAATCTGCATTAAACACATATTAGACCACATGGCATCATAACTAACTCAACTCACTCTATAAGCATAAATATAATTAGAAAATCAGACAATAAGCTAAGAGAATGGTTGATTTGACTAGGTTAAGAGGTGAAATAAGTCCATATAATTACCCATTTATGAGGCTCATCATCACCCCTATTGAAAGTTTCACTCATCTTCTGAGAAACGTAGTCCATCTCCTCATCTTTTATGGCCCTGGTGGCCTCCCTAGCATCCCAGGCTTTTGATGTGGTCTCCTCTTCCTTGTCATAGAATCTTGCCTTCCTGTCTACCTCTTCCCACTATTGTTGCTCTTCTTCTTCTTTTCTGCCTTCTAGCATTCCTAGCAGTAGTGGGGGACTCAATTTGAGGCCAATCTAATTGACCTTCAACCTCTACATGGAGTGCTTGTACATTGGCACTCTCCTTAATGCCTCTTTCATCCTCATTGGGGAATGATACTCCCTGATCTGCAGACTGTGTGGTAAGGTGTTCCATCTCCTCATACAAGCATGCACACAGTCATCCCCAAGTAACCTTTCCATATCCTCAAAATGTGCAATGGCTTGTGCCTGATCACTGATGTATCTAGGGGAAATCTGAGTATTATGTGCGAGCAGGTTATGTGTGTTGATGAGTGCCATGGGGTCTGATGGCTCAGCTCTGATCATTAAGGGCTCATTCTGTTTCTTTATCATCAACCTTCTTATTTATGTTGCCCTTAATTCTTCATGGTTCATCCATGAGGCCATGGCCATTAGTTGTAGGTCCCCTTTCCTAGCATTGGGGTCCCACACATTCATGTCTGTGAGGGCCATGTTATGCAGATATAATTCTGCCATCTTTGCCTTATCTTCTGATGTGCTTTGGTTACATAGGTCCATAAACTACCAGTAATTTTGGAAAGGCATTGTGCCTCTTTGTGCCAAAGTCTTGATCTGAAATTGCATCCATTGGTCCTTGAGATACAGGTGATAGGATTTTGTTGGTGTCCTACATTGCAATGCCTCCATGGACCAGCTGGCCATGCATGCTGTCTTCTTAGCAATTCATTTTCAGTTTCCAAGTGACTTCTTGGGATTGCTTCTATGTGTTTGACAGCACTTAACTCTCTACCCATTTCTCTGAGTTTGTTCTCCATATGGCCAATATCTTCAACTCCCTTGGATTTGGCTATTTTCATCCACCTATGGGTCCTTATTCTTTATTTCTCCAATTCAAAGAATAGTGGAATTGCAATTTTTTGTGGAATTATTCTTCCCCCCTCAAGAAGATTGTAGTAAGAGCCAAGACTAGGCTGGGGGTCAGCTTCTTGTGCCTCTGTTTCTTCCTCCTTTCCCTGTGGCTATCCTTCTACCCTTTTTTCAAGTTTCTGGGTCTCCTGTAGTTTTGACAGGGTCTCCTGTAGAATAGTCTGTGCCTCCTGTAGAATTGTTTTTTAGTCTTGTATTTCTACTTTCTCTTTCCATGTGGGAGACCTAGGAGTCCCCCTTTCATAAGTGATAGGTGCCTTGGAAGGGGATTCTTTTCCTTGGGTAGAGGGTGAATCTTCAATTATAATTGGCACTTTAGAAGAAGGTTGGGGTTTCCTTGTTTGATCCTTGTGCTCTTCCTAGCCCTGAAATACATTGAGGTCTGCCTCTTCCTCTTTTGTTTTGGTTTAATGGGTGTGCTGAGGGCAGTGAGAGCAGTTGTTGCCTCTCTTTCTAGGGTCTCAAGGGACAATTCTATCTTTTCTGCTCCTTTTTCTCCTCCTTCTGTCTTTTTCTCTGTCTCTGTTTGCTCTGTTTCTTCAGCTTTCTGCTCCTCTCTTTTGGATTCTTCCTTCTTCCCTTCCTGTCCCTCTAAATCACCAGTTTCTTCACCTTCTCCCCCTTGTTTCTCTTCCTCCTCACTACCAGTAGGGTTAATATAATAGGTCAAGGTCTTTATGTCATCTTCAACAGTCATGTTTTGAAAATTTTCCCATGCTATGGGGATTGTAAATGTATGGAGGGATTCTTCCACTAAAATTTTGATTAACCCATGGTGAGTTAGCTAGTCTGGATTTCCTACTTTTACTTTAGTAATGGAGTTAATGAGGGACTGCAGGGGGAAGTAAGGGATGCTAAGCTTCTGAGGGGCTGGAGTGTCCATGCCATACCTTAATTCATGTATGATTCTAAAGTGGTAACCATAGACAATGTTGTACCTCCCCTCACAGGAAATATACTAGCTTATTTGATAGTTAACCTCATCCCAAGGGTATGGTATGTTAGCCCTTCTTATGCCATTCTTATCTTCTACTGGGGTTTCATTGTTTTGAAAGAAGTTTTTCTTGGTAGCCTGCCCAATTGGTTTTTCATCCTTACTCCAAGGCGACCCAAGAGGAAGTGTAGTGACCCTACTGATAAATTCAGGGGTTATCTCCATGGAAAGGCCTCTAAAGGTGACATTGGCATGTGTTATAGAGTGAGGGACCAAAGAGTGGGAAAATTCCTGAGTAATTTCCTCATCAAACCCTCGGAATTTCTCAAAAAAGTTCATCCAATTGGCTCTTGTGAATATGTCCACTACTTGGGGATGTGCATGGAGCCTGGAGGAGTTGGTGGGCTCCTTCCTCATAAAACCTCCTGTCATTTTGTTTATGCTTCCTTGGGAAACCAACTATGGAAATGGAGAGAACATTTTTTTTTTGAAGAAAAACGGAGAGACATAGAGTGTGTTCTTTTTTTAAAGAAATAAGCAGCAATTCTTTTTATGAATTTCCTCCACCCAAAAGTTCTATTTTCTCCTCAAAATTAAACCACTTCTTGCATATTTTGATATTCAATGGAGGTATTCCAAGAACCTACCTCTTCAGCTCGAGAATTGTGCTAAAAACCATGTTTTTCCTCTCCAAAATAGCTTACTGGCCCTCTTGTAGAACATTGCCAGTCCTCTTGTAGGATTCCTGTAGGTTCTCCTGTAGAACCTGTAAGTGATCCTGTAGAATGCCGAGAGCAGGGATGTGGGAGAGATTAGTGGAGAACAATGTGTACGAGGCTTGTGGGGGCACGAGAAGGTAGCAGGAGTGGAGTTTCGAGGAGAGAATGAAGGAGAAAGGTTGTGAGAGTGCTTCGGTGAGGAGTACTTATGGCTTTTTATGGATATTTCTGATGATGGAGGGTGAGTTAGCCAAGTGTACGTTGGTCCCATTCAGACCGTTGGTCCCCACCTGCCTTTTCATCATTGCCCTTTTCTCGTAATCATCCCTCATGATTTGATCAGAGTTCCCACCGCCTCCACTACTTGTCCTTGACATCTCTCTTGAGTTTGACTAAGCGCACGTGTGGTGACATCTTCAGATGAGTGAAGTCAACTGGATGAAGGTGGCCAAGTTAATTGGCCACCTCAACCCCAACTAGCCTCAACCATATTGTTTTTGTTGCATGCTCTCTAATTATACCAATGCAAATAGAGGAGTGGGTTAGTTACTTACCTGAGATCCGAATGCATTTGCTATGAGGTGCTACGGCCTTTCCTTCTGCTGCATGTCTTTATTTATTTTGATGCATGCTTGTCTACTTGCTAAGATATGGTTGTGCTGTGTGCAGGTTCCTTTCTAGCTGGATCTGATCTTCAGGTGTATGCTTCAACCTTTAGATTTGCACCCTCATGCTACTGATGCTAGATTTTAATGGGATCAGCGGCTACACGAATTCCTACAGCAGCTCCTTTAACCGCTTCTCCCTTTGAAATTTTATCTTTTTCTATGCTTGGAGCTTTGAGGATGATGCTAAAAATGCAGATAGAGATGGAGAGGTAAAGGGTAGGCTTCAGGTGAGGTGATTGGTGTTGTTCCCTTTCTTATTTTTTTTTTTGTTTTTTTTCTTTTTCTAAAAACTATTTTTTCTGTGTTTTTTCTTGGGCAGGAAGAAGAATGATACCTGGGATGTGATGCAGGTCTAGAAATGATGGAAGAGAGGTTTGAAGACTGTATGAGGATTTATAAATCCTTTATGAAGCTTCCCTGTTCCTCAATTTGCCTTTAATATCCATTTCTGGCTCTATGTAATTTCTACAGGAGCCTCCTGTAGAAAACACAGGGCCTCCTGTAGAAAACACAATTTTCGAAAAAGAAGCACAGCGAGGTGGAAAGAATGCCAAGAATGATGGGGAAAGGTGAGGTAAGGTAGGATAGGTGCTGGTATTGGTCTCAGAGCTCCCTTGGCACCTTCTGATACTTCCTGTAGTCCTCTTTCAAACCTGCAATACAACTGGAAATTCATTTTTCTTTTTCTTTTTCTCTTTTTTTTTTTGAAAACAACCAGGGCACCTCAGAGAGGTTTTCACCCTAGTTGCCTGCCCTGGGTGCCTCCAAGGGGGGTTTTCACCTAGGGATCTTATTTTCTTTCTTCTCCATTTTTTTTTTGACATCACTGGACTGCCTTAGAAGAGGTTTTCAACCCAATGATGGGACTCAAGTGCCTCATGGAGGTTTTCACTTGAGTCCTTATTAATTTTTATTTTTTTCTTTTTCTTCAGTGAGTGGGTGAAGTGGAGGCTAAGACATGCTCCACTACCATCACTGAATTATTCAATCCTTCAATGAACTCTCGCTTGGAGAGGGGTTTCTTGTAGACTTTCAACCGGTGTCCATTGACAAGCATGGGGATGGCTTCATCATCAATGGTTTTGATCCGAACTGAACCATTGTCATTGCATTCCTCCATATTGTAGGGTCCCAACCATCTTGTCCTCAGCTTTCCCTTGAAATATTTGTATCTTGAATCATAGAGTAGTGCCCAATCTCCCTCTTGAAATTGCTTCTCTTTGATGTTTTTTTCATGCCATATCTTTCTCTGAAGCTGAACTACCTATGTATGGAGAAGGGCCTGCATTCTATGTTCATCCAATCCATTGAGCTGGAGTAATCTTTCTTTCTGTGCATGGCTAAGGTCTAGGTCCAGCTGAGCTGCCATCCTCAGGGTATTGAACTCAAATTCTATTAACAACAAAGCCTTCTTCTCATAGACCATCTCATAGGGTGTGAACCCTGTAGTGGTTTTCCATGTTGTGTTGTAGGCCCAAGTGGCCTCAACTAATCTGTCTGCCTAGTCTTTCCTGCTGCTGCTCACTACCTTTGTCAGGATCCCTTCCAATGCTCTATTAGTGACCTCCACCTGCCCATTGGCTTGTGGATGGTAAGTGGTGGAAGTCCTGTGCTTGATTCTATGATGTGTGAGCAGGTCTTCAATCAGATTAGAAGTAAACTGGTTGCCTTGATCTGTAACCAACTCTCTTGGATACCCGAACTTGTAGAATATGTTCTCCCTAAAAAATTCAGCTACTTTTTCCTCTGTTGCTTCTTTGATTTCTTTTGTCTCTGCCCACTTGGTCAGGTAATCGGTGCACACAATGATGTATTGCTTATTTTTTGAAGGAGGGCTGATAGGCCCCACAAATTCCATGCCCCACTTCTCAAATGGCTCACAGGTCACTTGAGGCTGCATAGGAATTTCATCCTTTGGAGTAGGTTTCCCCATCCTTTGACACCGATCACACTGGTTGGTATATCTCCTCACATCCTGATGAAGAGTGGGCCAATAGTAGTTTGCTTGCAGTATCTTGAAGGCAGTTCTTTTTGATGCAAAATGAGCTCCACAAGGCCCGTCATCACAAGTCAGGAGGATGTCAAAAACTTCCTCCTCACTGACACATCTCCTCAAGATCTGATCTGGGCCAAGTTTGAATAGATTGCCCCCAATCCAGGTGAAAGGGGCGCTTTTCCTTACTATACTGCTCTTCTCTTTTGAGGATAAATGTGGTGGGAACTGTGCTGAAACCAAGTAGTTTTCTATATCAGCAAACCATGGAGAGAGTACTGAGATAGAAAACATGTGTTCATCTAGCATTTGATCATCCACCATTCCTTCTTCACCTGCACGCAAATTTACTCTAGACAAAAAGTCAGCAACAACATTTCTTTACCAGGTTTATCAAAAATGGTCAAATCAAACTGTTGTAGTAAAAGCAACCATCTAATAATGTCAGCATTTACACCCAGCTTGTTCATTAAATATCTAATTACAGCATGATCAGTGTGTACAAAGGTTTAATAGCCTGTGATATAATGTCTACATTTGTTTAAGGAATGTACAACAACTAGGAGTTCTTTCTCAATTACCGTATAGTTCAACTCCGCCTTTGACAAGTTTTTGCTTATAAAGTATATGGAATAAGGCAACTTTTCATCAATTTGTCCCAAGGCTGCTCCTATTTCTTTGTTCAAGGAATCTGCGTGAATGTGGAAAGGTAGGGCCCAGTTCAAGCATCTCAAAATTGGGGCAGTCACAAGTTTTCTTTTCAAGGTATCTAGGGCTTCTTGACAGTTTTCTGACCATATAAATTTGGCATCTTTACCTAAAATACCAAACAACGGAGAGGCTATCTTGCTGAAATCTTTAATGAATCTTTGGTAATACCCAGCTAAGCCTAGGAAACTTCTGACATCTCTCACATTTTGAGGAGGTGGGACCCTTTGGATGATGGAAATTTTGTTGGGGTCCACCTGCAATCCTTGTTGAGATATTTCATGACCTAGCACAGTCCCTTCAGTCATAAAAAATTCACATTTTTCCAGACTAAGGGATAGGTTCATCTCAATACACTTGTCTAGAACTTTTCCTAGGTTAGATAAAGCTTCCTGAAAGTCAGAGCCATAAGGAGTAAAGTCATCCATGTATATCTCTACTGCATCATGAAGTAATTCAAAAAATATACTCAGTACCGCTCTCTGGAAAGTGGCTGGAGCGTTACACAAACCAAAAGGAAGGACCCGGTATGCAAAGGTACCCTAAGGACAAGTGAAAGTGGTCTTATCTTGGTCTTCCGGGCTGATTTGAATCTGATTGTACCTGCTAAACCCATCTAGGAAAGAGAAAAACTTTTTCCCTACCAGAACATCTAACACTTGATCTATGAAAGGTAAAGGGAAATGGTCCTTTTTAGTGGCTTTGTTCAATTCCCAATAGTCGACACAGATTCTCAACTTACCATTTTTCTTTGGCACTAGCACCAAAGGAGAGACCCATTCACTGTCAGAGATGGGATAGATGAACCCTGCATCAAGCAACTTCTAGAGTTCTTCCTTAACAATATCTTTAAGTGTTGGATTCATCCTCCTTTGAGGCTGCCTGACTAGCTTGAAACCTTCCTTGATGTATATATGATGAGTACAAACTAAAGGGTGCACTCCCTTCATCTCCTTATAACTCTACGCGAAGGCATCTAAGTTCTTTCTCAGCATGCTACACAATTCCTTCGCCTGGAAAGTGGATAGGGATGGATTGATTTTCAAGGTTCTTTCTGGACCGAACTCTATATTCTTAACACAGAGAGAAGTGGAGTTGGCCGCACAGAGCTCAGTTGAGGGGTTTTTTTGGGTTTCTCTTATTATGTCCTCTAAAGGCGATACCTTGGGAGGTGGATTTTGAATCATATCATCCTCATCTTGCTATTTTCCTCCCATGATGATTTCTAATGTACAAAGCGGTGCAGAATAAACTTCATCCTCAGCTTCCTCCTCCAACTAGAGAGGTAGATCATGTTCTAATGAAGGTTGGGCAAGAGGATATAGGATTAACTGCTTGGACATATGTTCGTTCTTTATGGTCATGTTCCCAATTTGGCAGCTGATGTAGGTTTCGGCGGTAGTCAACTAGGGTCTTCCTAGAATGAGAGGATACCCAGTGAGCTTTGCCTTGGGTTGGAGAACTAATAAATCAGCAGGGTACTCCCAAGAATCAATGGAGACCATCACATCTTCCACAATCCCCTCAGGGGTCACAGTGGAGCGCTCTGCTAACTGTAGCACAATTGTGGTCTTCCTCAAATAGCTCTGGAGGTTGAGTTTGAGTATTTTGTCCTTTGTCATCGCATTAATGGGAGCTCCCAGATCAATCAAGGTATGTGGAATCATGGTGTCATTGATGTGGACATCAAATACTAGGCTTCCAAGGTCTAGATATTTTGGACATATTACCTGCCCCAACATCAAGTCGGACAACTGCCCTATGGCATTGATGGTTGGGGCATCTCTGTTACATCTCCTTGGATGCCTAAAACACTTCTCTTTGATCAACCTATTGTAGATAGGCACATCCTTTATGGCTTGGAGGACTGGTATCTTTACACATAGATGTTTCAATTCCCCCAGGAGTTCAATTTCTTCTGGGGTGGGTTGGACTGCAAGGATAGTATTTCAGGAAAGGGTGGAGTTGCTTTCGGTTCACTTTCCCCTTTATCTTCCTCAACCTCCCTATGCGGAGGCTAACTATTTGGGAGAACTTTCCCAGATCCCAAGTTAATTTCCTAAATCTCCACAGCATAAGTTGGGCATGAAGGTTCCCCACTATACACTTGTTGAGCATGTCTGTTGTTCGGGTTCGAGTTTGGATGGGCAAGCATTTGGGTTTGCTTTAGTGGAGCAGGAGGTAACGGCTATGGTTTGGCAGGTGGTGGAGGCAAAAGAGTAGGAAGAGAGTGGTATTGGGACCTCCACCTCTGATGAGGTGCATTTCGTTGAGGTGGTGGTTGAGCATAGGATTGCAATGAATGGTTGACTGGTTGGGCATGATATTGAGATGAGAAGGACCAAGGAGGAGGCATGGACCAGGAAGGATGACCAGGGGGACCCCAAGAAGGTATGGAAGTGACTTGGTTGGGATTTTAGTATGCCTGGGATGTCCCTTGCATCCCCTACTGGTATGGCCTAGGTCCATGCAGCCTTCTTTGGTTTATGTAATAGAGTTGTTCAATGATTCCCTCAGCCCCTTGATATATAGCTTTAAGCCTGGGTAAGGAAGGAAAATTATCTGTGGAATGATTTTCTTCACATACTAAACAAAACTCTATAGAGTTCCATGGGCATTCATTCCTAGGATGCCTCTTGGTGCATCTAGGACAAAAGATGGCCAAATCCCTCTCTGTTTCCTCCTGTTTCCTTTTGATATGCAAGGTATCCATTTGCATGGCAAGAGTCTGCAACATCTCACTCTTGAAGTCTTCCAACATGGTTCTAATTTCTCCCTTAATGGACGAGTTAGAGGAAGAGGTATTGGCTATGGGTTGACTCCCCCTACCTTTCTTTCTAGCTGCTCTAGGATGGTTTCTAAAAACAGTCTTTATGTCTTCATAGGATAGTTGATAGATGTCTCCCCTGGCTAATGGATGGAGGGTGTCTAAAAGGTCTTCCCGAATTCCCCTGAGCAGGACAATCTTCAGAGACTCAGGGTCAAGTGTACACCCATCCCTTTTGTAACTGAGCTGGAACCTTTCCTCATAGTCTTCCAGGGACTCATCACTTCCTATAGTCATTTGGAAAATTTCTTCTTTAGTATCTTTTGACCTACAATAGTCTCGATACTTGTTGTTAAAGGCTTGCTACATCTAAGCCCAAGTTGTGATACTATTGCCAGGTAATCCTATGAACCAACGCAATGCTGCATTCTTGAGAGTAGAAGGGAATAGTTTCAACTTTTGCTCATCTTGTGCATAGTCATAGGTTCTACAGATAACAACAAAATCAAACAAGAAGGTGTCAGGATCTTCTGTAGTCGGACCATGGAAATGAGGTAGGGCGGAAGGGCTTATATTCTTCATTTTTGTGTCCCCATTGGTCTCCTGAATGGGAAAGGTACCCTCTATTCCTTCTCCATTCCCCCTAGCATTTCTATGTTCATCCATTGGCTCCAAAGGAATGTTTTCTTCTTCTTCTTCCCCTATAGGGTCTCCAAATATGTCGGGTTGTTCACCTAAGGGTTCTTCTTGATCGCAACCACCAAAGAAGAGAGAAGGTTGGCTGTGTGAAGCAATGGGGGTGTTGGGAAAAAATTTACCTGAATTATCTCTATTCCTACAAGGCATGAAAGGAAATATTTTTGGTTGGTTTCTGTGTCTTTTTCCCCACACTGATAGTACCTGCAAAATTGAAATTGATTGAAGAAACAAATTGCAACTAACTGAAATGGACTTGCTGAAATGAAATTACAGAACTAAAGAGGAAAGCAAAAGAAATGCATAATTGAAAGCAAGGAAGTGACTAACCTACTTTTGCTGAAAAGGAAATTGCAAAATTGAAGAGGAAAGCAAGGAAATACAGAACTGAAAGCAAGGAAATGACTAATCTACTTTTGCTTAAATAAACTATTAACAAAATGTTGCAATAGAAAATAGAAGAAAGCAGTAATCATAGAAAACTCTAACGCTTCCCTGACAACGACGCCAAAAAGTGGTGAGCACCAGTATTTCAGCAATAATGCTACAACTCCTGGGCTGCCTACTTTACTCTTATCAACCCAGTAGTTCGTAACAAACTTGGAAGCGATGGTGTTGTATGCACAAGTACTAGTTCTTACTGCAGGTTGTCACTTGGTCAGCCGGCGCAAGATCACTAGGAGCTCAAGCCAAATTCTATGGATTCCAAAAGAAGCTCTATATGTGATGAAAGGAAAAAGAGAGATTACTCTACTGATGCTATTCTACTTGCAGAAAGGAAGACTGAAATGTAAAGAAAACCAAGGAAATCCTAGTTAACCTCTAATCCTAATTTTGCAGAAGGCACTATGAAAATCATGAAAAGAATGCCATTACATACTTAAGGAATTAAACAACACTAACAAAGCTATTTTTGGAAGCAAATGAGCAAAAAGCATCTTTTTGGATTTTTATGTATTTTTATGTGAATTTGTCATGCATGTAATTTATTTGTTTGTGAATGTGGCAGTGAATAGGTGGTGATGGAGGGCGGTTTCAGTATGTGAGAGGATGTAGGATGGTGTGGATGGGTCCTAGGAGGTCTCAGGTGGCCTTCTGAAGGCTTTTCCCAAACTCGAACTTCAAAAGAAAGCCTACAGGAAATCTATAGGAGGACACAGGAAATCTATAGGAGGAAAAACAACATTCTACAGGAGGCCTATAGGAGGAGGCCGAGAGCATTTTTCACTATTTTGAAGGTGTGAGAGTGGGTGGAGAAGGTAGATGAAGGTTGGGATGAAGTGTTAAGGCACATATAGTCTACCAAGAATCATTAGGAGAGAGAAAGATGATTGGATTTGCTCAAGGAGAGGGAGGAAAGTCTATGGAAAATGCAGGAAACTATGGCAGAATTGAGGGGAGACTTGGGTGACCTGTAGGGCATGGATCAAATGGAGGGTGGAATTTCTGATAGGTTGGCCTGCTGCTAGAGGATCTCTGTTGCATAAACAACTGACAGTAAACCAATGAGATTAAGCAAGCAAGGAAATAAGTGCATCTAAAAAAACAGAATTTTTGCATCAAAATAACCTATGATCTATGAAAGGAAATGCTGATAACCATTGCATGAAAAAAAAGCATGAAAGAAGGATGTTGCAAATAAGGAAATGAGCATGATGAAGAAATTCTGAAGCAAAGCAAAGTAGACTATGAACCAACTAGAAAGCTGCAAACACTAGAAGTCCTATGAAGGAGGAAAATCTGTGTTTTTGGGGCAACAAGAGGGTCTTTGCCTCAAATCATTGTCCTAAAATGGAGGAAGATAGGCCAAGGCACTGTTGCTAGCCTTTTGGATCTTTTTCTTAGCAATGCTTAACCTGCTATAGAAACACAAATCGAAGCAAACTATTGAATCATCAAAAGAAACCTATTCAGAACCATAAAAGAAATGCATCTAACAACAACCTAATCTACAAACTGAAATGAAGCATACAATTACAAGTAAAGAGGAGCTTGGCTACTTGGATCGGGCCTTAACCCAAGAGCTTCAGCCCTCTAAGGTAACTCAATGCTAACTCAAAAAGTATTCCATCTTTATTTCCAAAACAATATCAAGATTACATGAACTGTCACAAAATAATAAGCTCGAAGTTGAGAAGATTTTACATAAGCAATACTGCAGCAAAAATCCAAAAAAAATCGACCCTAGTGAGGCCTTAGGTCTCTCTACTTATACAAATGAGGCTACCAACAATTTCCTTAAAATCAGGGAGGCTTGGCTCCCAAAAATTGAGATAAACATTAGTTATCCTCCACTTTTCTCGGCTGCCTGCTAATGCATGACTCGGTTGCTTGTACTCCGTGCTGAATGAAGGGAAATTCGAAGTGAGGAGTAATAAATGAGGGGGATTCCCTCCTACAAGTCCTCTCATTTGTCCACTTCGAGTTATTTCTGCCATTTTTCCACTGGATCCTTGACTTTGACCACAAAAATCATCAATGATCTGCATTAAACACATATTAGACCACATGGCATCATAACTAACTCAACTCACTCTATAAGCATAAATATAATCAGAAAATCATACAATAAGCTAGGAGAATGGTTGATTTGACTAGGTTAGGAGGTAAAACGAGCCCATATAATTACCCATTTATGAGGCTCATCACTTAGGTGGGCTATCCTGGGGTGGCCCACCCTAGCTATGTCTTTTTTTTCTGTGATTTTGCGATTCCCTTTCCCTACTTCTACTATGAAGGATTTATAGATCCAAAGTATCACTTCTTTTGTTTAAATTTTTTGTATGTTCTGGCTATACATCGGTATGCTATGCCAAGTGAGGATATTTCCAAGAAAATCATTTTGGCCTGGATGTGTCTACGAGAAAAACCATGGTACTTAAGAACAAATGTCATTCAAGGTCTTTGATACCCAGCATGGTGTGAAAGGAATGAAATATCTTTGTGAACTTTGGCATTGCTTGGTCCATTTCCTACCATAGTGTGGTCCATCTCATGTATTGGTCTTCATAGCTTGCAACAAGGCAATATTGTTCCTTAACAACATCCCTAAAAGAGTCCCAAATGGGTGAAAGTGAAAAAAATGCGATTCCTCCATGGCCCTCTGCTCACAGTAAGTTTCCCATGAATCCTTAACATGTGGGATAGTCTCAAGGAGTGCAAAGGTAATTTTTCCTCTATCAAAAAGATTGTGGACCAAAAAATACCCTTTAACTATATTTAACCATTTACCTAGAGCATCCACATCTATCTGACCTTCCAATATATGAATATCAAAATTAAATTGTACCTTAAAGGGGATGACGCCTCCAAAATGGCCAATGGATGAATATGTGTCGCCTATTGGCATCCATTGAAGTACCTGGGAAAAAATCTCCATCATTTCGTTCCTTTTTCACTCGAGGCCTTCTTCGAGCAACAATTTAATAAGATCTCATGCTCCCTCATCTTTCTTTTCTTACGCCATGGGAGTTCATAGGGGTCAGCAAGGATGGTCCTGCAAGAGCCCTAACAGTTCGATTCCCAACTTCTTATACCCTGACCTCTTTGGGGACATGCATAAAAAACAAATAAAGAGTAGACCACTTTAATAAAACTGATCCAAATTTATGAAGGGAATTAAATGATATACATATTTATTACCAAAACACATAGATACAATGAAACTTTACTTCTATTATTAAATGGAAAATGTTAAAACTATATACATACAGAATGAAAAAAAATAGCTCAAATGGTGGTAGTTTATCTATGGGAAGAGATGTTGTGGCTATGTGCCTTCACTGAAATATGTTACAATGAGTTTTAGAGGCCATTTTATCATAAAGAAGTAATGAGAAACCCTAAACATCCAAAAAACTAACCTTAGGAGATGAAGCGCCAAAGGATTTTGGGAATTGATGGGGTAAGTTGGAACGTTAACTTCCCAGGGGGTTAACTTTAGCATACAATCTTCATTTGGTGCGCATGATAGCCTATTGAAAAGGTCTATCTCAGAAGTGCATTTTTTTACTTCCAAATAATTTAAAGGCCATCTTTGGCCCGTTTCTCTCAAAGCATCATTTAGGGCCTCAAAATGGATCTAAAAGTTTAGGACCTAAAAACTCCCAAAAATAGAAAACTACCAAAATAGAAAATGTATGTTGTGAGCTAGTGGAATAGGAGGGTGGTCACTGATATCCACCTAAATCAAACCATCTACCAGAACCTCTCCATATCAGAAATTATTGTAACAATTCTTTCTCATATCTTTTGGTATGTCGATATTCTGATATTGAAATAAGCTCTTGGTCATAACGCTTGTTTATTAAGGTTTTTACTTGTATCACTTGGGGATTTAAGGTCCTCAGTAATATCCCATACCAAGACTTTGATAAAAGGAATATTTCCAAATTATATGATAATTCAATATTCGATAAGTGCCTAGTCACTAAGGTGCTTAGTTATAGCACATAGGGGCTTAAGGTTTAAGTCCTCAACCTAGAATATTTATAAAATGTGTATTATCCAATTGTTTGGTAATTCGGTATTATGGTAAGAACCTACTCATAGTGCTTGGTTGTTGAAGTGGTTTGTTATAGCACTGGTAGAATTAATGCTCAAGTTCCTGGCCCATAACCTTTATAAAATGTGCATTATCCAATTATTTCGTAATCATTTAGTCACAATGCTTGGTCACTAAGGCTCTTAGTTATAACATTTGGGGTCCTAATGTCCTCGACAATATCACATACCAAGAATTTGTAAACAATGTATTTTCCAATTGTTTGACATCACAAATTGTGGGAGGCACTTTGTTATGTGCTTGGTGTCTGAGGTGGTTGGTTATACCTCTTGGGTGTTGAAGGTTAATTCCTCGACAATATCATGTGGACATTAGTGATAGAACATTTTATGAAATTGTGGTGGCTCAATATTCGGATAAGCATGAGGGCATAACATTGGGCCATATGTGAATCCCATGTACAATGACAGGGTGTTGGTGTTTTGATAATAACATGACATTGTTAAAATTGAGAACTTGGTGTTATGAGTGCTAATTTTTGAAAGTTTGGGTTGAAGTAAATGCCTGGAACAAAACAACACTGTGAAGTTTGACTACAAAGAGTTGGAGAATATATCAAAGTACAAATAAATAATTGACCATTACAGAACAAATTATAGAGAAAATTATAAAGGGGATTGGTGTCTCGAGTAGGTTGGTGCCTACAAACTCTTGTTGCAAAGGGGATTGGTGTATCTAGTAAGTTGGTGCCTACAAATTTTCGAAGCTATAGGGATTGGTGTCTGTAGTAGGTTGATGGCTACAAATTCTTGAAGTTGAGGGGATTGATGTCTTCAATACATTGTTTCCTACATATTGTTGTAAACAATAGGTTGGTTCCAACAAAGAGCTATTACATAAAGAATTTTTCCAGTTTACTCTTGAAAGGATTTCTACTTATATCTTGTGTTTCATGTTATGCTTATGAGATTGTTTTCTCATGGTTATTGAATGTTTAAATAAGTAAAAATTGTCTTATCACACCCCCACTCTCCCACCAAGTACAAATGTGAATTCAAAAATTGGTATCAAAGCAGGTTCCTTCGAAAGCAACCTAACAACTGGAAGGAATATCTCAAAGGGACCATGGCCAGTCATGAAGGTTCTTTCCCAGAAAAATCTCCATTATTCAATGGAACAAATTGTGCCTTCTAAAGTATAAGGATGAGAACTTATCTAAAGTCTCTTGGATTTGAAATTCGACAATCTATAGAGGATGGTTATAAAGCTCCAACAACTCCTCCTTTTGATCAACATGGTAAGAAGGTTTTTGTAAATAATGAAAAATCCATGAATGCCATCTTGTTTGGCTTATTGGAATTATAATTTGTTAAAGTAATGCATTGTTTGTTTTCCAAAGATATTTGGGACAAACTTCAAAACATCTATGAGGGAGATGACATGGCAAGGAGGGCAAAAATTCAAACTCATAGAAGAAAATTTGAAAGTTTGAAGATGAACGTTGAAGAAAATATTGTAGCCCACTTCCTTGGTCTGAATGATATTGTAAATACTATTATAGGACTTGGTGAAGAGGTTAATGAATCAATTATTGAATAGGAGGTGCTGAGATATCTCCCTTTAAGATTTGATGCAAAGTTATCAATTATTGAAAAAATGAAGGATTTGGAAAATATTAAAATGGATGACTTGCATGGGATTGTCACTGCATATGAAATGACGATAGAAAATATAAGTTTTTATTTAAAGAAGCAACCTTCAAATAATCAAAGAAGATGAAAGAACACAAAGCCTGTGATTATTTTTAATATCCCTAAGGGAAAATTAACAATAAATATTCAAAGAAAAATAGATAAGCACAACATAAAACCAGAAAAAACAATCAGACCATGAAATTTCTTCCAAAACAACGTTGTATACTCATTTTATTAATGGAAATAGGTGTACAATCAAGGTTTTGGATTGAGTGCAACTGAGATTTCTCTTAGCAAGCTAGCAAAGCCCACAATGACCCCTGAGTCACCCTCCTCCAAGCTTTGTCAATTCAGCCCAAGTGTTGTGCTATAATTCCCTAAAATGATGTCGCTTCCTGAAATGGACTGCTCGCAGAGCCCTCTCTAATGCTCATGAAATTTTGGGAAATTAATTTTGTTCTCTACTCAAAAACCCATAATAACCCACGAAGGGTTTGGCCAAAGCTTGACCCCGAAATTTCAACCCCCTTGGGCTTAGCTAGCTCTCCTGCTAGGTAATTCAACCCTCCTGAGAATTTTGCTGTTGAATGCCCCCAAAATTCATGCATACCCTATTAGAAGGCTTCCCAAGCCTTCGCACCAAATTTCCTCCTAGAACTCCCATAACTCCACAAACTCCTAGAGCGCCTCTAGCCGTGACTGCACAATCCATGTGTTGTTGTGGCTCTCTCTGTTGTGGTAGATCGATTTCCTTCTACTGGTATGAATTGGGCTGAATAACAACTCCCTCCTAGGGCTAGAACTCGAAGTCCACTGAAGTAAGGGCTGGGATTTTCGCTCAAAAACACCCGGTGTGTTGAACAACACATGCAGACTTGGCTCCCTACTCAAGCGTGCTCTTGTCAAAGACAAATTCTAAAAATGATAGATGATAACCAAAATGAGATCCCCAACTTTATTTTATCGACTTACCTCCAAGGCTGGCCATGTGGGCCAAAAATCCCTTTGTGGTGGCTCCCACATTCCACCAAAGCCGCAATCTTTCCTCAAACACTATAGTAGGGGTGCTCCTCCTACCGAAAATCAAGTGTGGGTCCCCTAGGCCCATTTTTCCTAAGTGAAACAATGCAATACACAAAAATTAAGCAAAATTCGATATTCCCTTAGTGAAACACTAAGTAGGAATATTGCAGTCCTCCCTACCAAAATGTTGCTTGCCCTCAAGCAATTGCAAATAAAGATGCTGCAGTATCTGTTCCCCCTCCCAGGTGGCATCCTAATCTAGTGGATTCCTCCATCAAATCAAAAAATCCCTAATGACTCTTTTACGTAGATGCCTCTCTCTAGTATCCAAAATAGCCTCCAGATCCAACACCAACTGCCCCTCATCATCCATAGGAGGTAACTCTGTGGCAACGGTAACCTATTGTCCCAATGCCTTCTTTAGGAATGACATGTGAAAAACATTGTGTGCCTGGCTCCTTGGGGGTAGGTCCAACTCATATGCTACCTCCCCCACCCTCCGAGTGACACAATAAGGCCCATAGAAGCAGGGTTTTAGTTTCTCATCCTCCTTCTTCTTGAGTGTAGATTTCCTGTACAGTTGGAACCTCAAGAATACCAAGTCCCCAACTTCGAACTGCCTCTCAACTCTGCCCCTGTTTTCATAAAGATTTTGTTGATTCTGGGCCATTTGCATATTGTCCTTCAGAGCCTCAAGATATATTGGCTCTCCTATATCTAGTCCTTGGCCCTTGGGGCCCTTCTATCTCTAAACATAACATCAAAAAAAGACAATACATCATAACCATATAGGGATCAAAACGGTGACATACTTATAGACATGTGATGTGTAGTGTTGTAGCAATATTCACCCAAGTGAAACCATCGTATCCATGCTCTTTGCTACCCTGTCACATAGTTACACAAGTAGCCCTCCAGCCACTTGTTAACTATCTTCGTTTGTCCATCTGTTTGAGGGTGGTAACTGGTACTCAGGGTGAGCTTTGTACCCACCAACCAGAATAACTCATGCAAAAGCCACCCATGAACCTGCTGTCTTGGTCACTGATGATGGTCTTTGGGAGACCATGTAGCTGAAACACCTCCCTGAAAAATAAAATTGGCCACCTATGAGGCCAAGTACCAGGATGGAATGGAAAAGAAGTGATCATACTTCATCAAGTGATCCACCACTACATAGATGTAGTATTTTCCTTGTATAGTGGGAAACCTGGTAATGAAATCCATAGAAATGTTTTCCCATTTTCCCTCCAGATTGGGAAGTGGCTGTAATAGACTAGGGGGTGTGTCTGCTCCCCCTTGTTCTGTTGACATGTGTCACACTCCCTGATATGCATCAAAACATCATCCTTGAGGCCCTTGCACACAAAGTGTTCCCTGATGGTCCAATATGTCTTTGTGAATCCCTGATGCCCTGCTAATGGTGAATCATGAGCAGCCTGTAGAATCTTCTCCCTTAATGGGGAGCTGGGTAACAAGTAAATCTAGTGTCGGTAGTAGATCACCTCATTCAACACCCGATACCAATCATCTGTCACCAACCCATCAAGGACTTCACATGCAAACTTGTCCTTGGAGTACTCAACTAGTAACTATGCCCTCGAGTTTGGTGCGATGCTCATCAAGGACAAAGTCGTTGGTATCCTAGACAACGCATCAGTAGCTAAGTTGTGCTTCTCTTTTACATACTCAATGACAAAGTCATATTCCTGTAGTTTTCTCACCCACTTCTACTGCCTCTCCTATAGTTGTTTCTTCTCTAAAAAGAACCTGAGGTTGTTGTGATCGATCTTGACCTTGAACTTGTTCCCAACCAAATATTGCTTGAACTTGGCCAATGCATGAATGATGGCCAACATCTCCTTATCATAGATGGAGTAAAGTAGTTCATGAGTTAGTAATTTCCTTCTCTTAAATGCTATGGGTTACCCTCCCTGCATCAATACGGCCCCACACCCACTCCTGATGCATCACACTCCAACACGAAAGGCAGAGTGAAGTCAGGGAGTGCAAACACCAGGAAACTTCTCATGACCTCTTTGAGGCAATCAAATGCCTCCTGCATTGTAGTGGTCCACTTGAAATCCCCATTCTTCGTCAAGTCTGTGAGGGGTGCAATCAAATAGGAGACGCTCGTCATGAATTTCCTGTAATAAGTGTAAATGCCCACGAACTCCCTCAGATCGGTCACATTCCAGGGCTCTGACCAATCCTGGATAGCTCTAATATTCTCCTCATGTGCTCTGACACCATCCTCCCCAATGATATGCCCTGGGTAGAGCATCTTGGTCAACCTAAACTCGCACTTGGATAGTTTGGCATAGAATTGCTGCTCCTCCAGAATGCAAAGTACTATCTCAAGGTGCTACAAATGCTCTTTCCATGTCTGGTTGTAAATTAGTATGTCGTCAAAGAACACCAATATGAACTTCCTCAAGTTCCCACGAAACATGTGGTTCATGCATGACTAGAATGTTGTAGGTGCATTGGTCAACCCAAAGGGCATAACCAAGAACCAAAAGTGCCCATAATGGCACCGAAATGTTGTCTTTGGGACATATTGGTCCCTCACCCAAATCTTATGGTACCCTGACTGTAGATCAATCTTCAAGAAGAACTTTATGCCCTCAACTCGTCCATTAACTCATCTATATGGAGAATGGGATAACGGTTCTTCATCGTTTTCTTTTTGAGGGCCCTATAATCAATGCACATCTATAAGGACCCATCCTTTTTCACCAACACAACTGATGAAGCAAAATGGATAGAGTTGGGCCTGATGTGCCCAAGTGCTAATAGATCATGGATGGCCCTCTCGATATCATCCCGATAAGCCTTGGGATGTTGATATGGGGTGGTGATGACAACCGGCACCCCTGCCTCCAACTCAATAGTGTGATCAAACCCCCAGTCAGGTGGTTGACCCTGTGGTATGTCCACAAACACCACTGGATACCTGTCAAGAATATCTTGTTTCTCTGAATGTGGTGGATTGGGATTTCCCCCATCCTCTAAGATCCTCAACTCCACATCCCACTGAATGTCTCCATGTCTCAAGTCAACCTCCATCTTGTGGGCCGAAACAGTCTGTGGTGGGTATGAGTGCATCCCCCGAATCAACACAGTCTTACCATCCGGCCCTACAAACTCCATCCCCAACTTTTGCCAGTCTATTGTGACTCTACCAAGTGTATAGAGCCACTGGACTCCTAACACTATGTTGGTGTTTGATACATACACCACAAAGAAATATCTATCATGGAGTAGTTCCCCATGGTCACTGTTAAGGCTGGCACATAACGAGTGCACTGCATGGTTCTATCCCCAGGCACAAGAACTGAGAATCCATAAAATTCCTCAGTGGTGATGCCCCTCCTCTAATCTAACTATGCATCAATGAAGTTGTGGGTAGCCCCACTGTCCACTAGAACTGAGACACACTACCCTTGAACAGTGCCTCTAATCCTCATAGTCAAGAATTTGGGTACCCCTTGCGGTGATGCAAGGACCCCTCCAGTAGGTGCAAAGGAAACTCTCCCTGGTGGTGGCAGTGGTGGTGGTGGTCCTCCTCCTATCCGTGATGTTGTGTTGTCCTCTCCACTCATCTCAAAATAGGTCTCATCCTCTGCATCGTTGTCAGAGAAGACCTCGATATAGTGGGCCTTGCCCACTGCACACCTATGGCCTAGTGCCCATGACTCCTGACAAGTGAAGCACATTTTCGTCCTCTTGAGGTCTCTTCAGGTCTCATCATCCAGTTTTCCACACCCCTGATTAGCTTTTGGTGGTGGATGTCCTCCCCCTCTGCTGGAAACCCTGTTTAGGGGGTAATGGTGCCCTTGCCCTAGGTAGGGAATCCTGTAGATCTCAGGCTCTCCCTATTGCATCCTACAATGTAGTGGGCCTGTTGTATCTCACCAACCCATGCAATGGATCTGCTAGCCCATCCACAAACATGAAAATCCTCTTAGACTCTCATAAGTTTGGCACCATCACAAATAATCGCAGAAAATCTGAGATGTAGGTTTCTACGCTCCGAGTCTGCTTGAGCCTAGTTAGCTCCCCAAAATACTCCTCTGGATCCTTCCTCTCAAATCTCTCCAACACCCTCCTCATGAAATCATCATAGGTAGTCACCCCCACATGCCCTAATGTGGTCAATCTATGGAACCACCAATCATGGGCTTCCCCTTCTAGATGAGACATAGCAATCTTGATTGCCTCTCCTTCTGTCATTTGGTTTAGCTAGAAATAAACATCCAACTTTTTGACCCATGCCTTGGCCGAGCTCTTGGAGGAGCCATCGAAGATAGGGAGAAATAACCTCTTGTAGTGCGTTGCAAATATATTCCCTTCATATAACCCACTCCATTATGTCCCTTGGATTTGTTGTTTCCCTTCAACTGACATAAATCTTTTAAAGTAATGGCCCTCCAAAATTCAGGCCAATAAGACTTATACTCCAGGAAATAGTCCCCATAAGGTGCTTCCTCCTTCTCTAGCTATCCACCTACTCCAAATTGTAGGAATGTAGGAATGGTGGATCTAGGGGGTGTGTTATGGATCAATGGCATGCTGGTATGGAGAGATGCATGGTGGTGTGAGGTGTCAAATCCTTCTCCATAGTGTAAATCCCCTTGGACTCCCTTACCCTTGTTGCCATTGCTATTTCGCTAGCCAATTCCTTCAATGCTTCGAGACAAATCCTACACTGCCTTTAGTAGGAGTTGGGAAAACTCCTTCTCCTCCTCCCTTTTGTCTCCTTTGATATCCCCCATGTTCGGTTCTGTAGTCACAAGATCAAGGGTGATCTCTAACTATTGTTCTTTACTCCTATACATCTACGTCTGGTATGTTACGTTCTGCCTATCCTCCCGTTTCATAGACTGTGATGCTCCCACAGGATATGCCAAGTCTTTGAGCTCTGATACCACTGTAATATACCTAAAGTGAAATCAACAGTAAATATTCAAAGAAAAATAAACATCATAAAACCAAAACAAACAATCAAACCATGAAATTGCTTCCAAAACATCATTGTATACTCATTTTATTAATGGAAAGAGGTGTACAATCAAGGTGTTGGAATGAGTGAACCTGGGCTTGATCTAAGCAAGCTAGCAAAGCCCACAATGACCCTTGAGTCACCTTCCTCCAATATTTGTCAATTCGACCCAAGTGTTGCGTTGTAAATCCCTAAAAATGGTGTTTCTTCTGAAATAGATTGTCGGTATATCCCTCTCTACTGCTCAGAAAATTCTGGGAAATTAATTTTGGCCTCTACTCAAGAAACCCATAATAACCCATGAAGGGTTTGGCCAAAGCTTGACCCCCTTGGAATTGGCTAGTTCTCATGCTGGGTAATTCGACCCTCCTGATAATTTTGTTGTTGAATGGCCCCAAAATGCCCACAAACCCTGTTATAAGGTTTCCCAAGCCTTCCAACCAAATTTCCTCCTCAAACTCCCCTAACTCCACAAACTCCCAGAGTGCCTCTAGCAGTGACTACGCACTTCCTACGCTGCTATGGATCTCCCTGCTGCTATAGATCAATTTCCTTGTGTTGGTACAAATAGGGCTGAATAACAACTCCCTCCTAGGGCTAGCACTTGAAGTCCACCAAAGCAAGGGTTGGGATTTCCGCTCAGAAACGCCCATGTGTTGAAAAACACATGCAGACTTGGCTCCCTACTCAAGCATGTTATGAAACTAGCTCAAGAAAAGATAGAAAAGATAGATCAATGCCTTAGAATTCAGCGTCTTCGAGGGGGCAACCTCCTTTACATTACATAAATGAACAATTCTTGGATGATAAAAATGACAAAACCTCCTTTCTATATATAGGAGTCTAAGGAGTCACAATATAATCCAGCCGACCTAACAATAATAATATAAAGCCACAAAAATAACAATAGAGGGATTCTATGGGGCCTAGAAATAACAACATGGGGGTAATAGGGGCACAACAATATAAATAAGGGGTATAACTACAATAGTAATGGGGTAATCACTAGTATTATAGGGACCCAACATGCCCCTGTCCTTCAAAAAAGTGTTGTCCTCAACGCTTGAGTAGTTCTGGATACTTCTGCATAAAATTCTCATCCTCCCATGTGGAATCTTCAGCGGATAAGTTCTTCCACTTGATAAGATACTCTGAAATTGATCGATTTCGTAGCTGTCGAGTTCTTGTTTCTGTGACTGCTTCCGGTTCCAATATAATTTTTCCTTCCTCGTCAAGTTCTGGCAATATTGTTTGAACTGGGAGCTTGTCGCCTATAACCTTCTTTAAACAGGAAACATGGAAAACTGGGTGCAATCGAGAAGCTGCAGGAAGCTCCAATTTGTATGCCATAATACCAATATTTTGCAACACCTTGTACGGACCATAATACTTTGGTGATAATTTATTATCCTTCTTAGCTTGCTTTAGGGACATTTTCTTATATGGTTGTAGCCGTAGGAATACCCAATCACCTACATCAAAACTTCTTTCACTGCGATGTTGATCTGCCTATTGTTTCATTCTATTTTGTGCCAACACGAGGTTATCCTTTAAGAGTTGGAGGACTTGTTGTTGATGTTCGATGTGATGTTCCACTGCCTGAACCTTAGAATTTTCTCTTAAATATGATGTGATGGATGGTGGTTGATACCCATAAAGTGCCATAAATGGGGTCATTTTTGTTACTGTATGGAAGGAAGTGTTATACCACCATTTAGCCAGAGGCAACCATTTGACCCATTGTGTCTGTTTATCAGATACAAAGCAACGAAGATATCCTTCCAAACATTTGTTTACTATCTCAGTTTGCCCATTAGATTGAGGATGATAAGATGAGTTATGAGCTAACTGAGTACCAAGACAAGAAAATAATTCTGTCCAAAAATTTTCAGTGAAAATGGAATCTCTGTCACTTACAATAATCTTTGGGTTTCCATGTAGCTTTTGAATTGTTTCCATAAATGCAGTAGAAACTGTACTGGCTTTAAATGGATGTGATAATGCACAAAAATGTGCATACTTGGTAAGTCTATCAACTACCACCATGATGACACTCTTTCCCTCAGACTTGGGTAAACCTGTGATAAAATCCATTGAAACCTCGTCCCAACGTTGGCTTGGAATGGATAAAGGTTGTAATAGACCCGGTGTCTTAATTGTTTCAACTTTATTTTGTTGGCAAACCAAACATTCCGCCACAAACTTTTGAATATCTGATTTAAGGCCATCCCAAAAAAATTCCTTCTTAACCCTGTGGTAAGTTTTTAAAAATCCCGAGTGCCCTCCTAAGGGAGAAGTGTGCAATTCCATAAGAATCTTTTGTTTTAGCTGGGAATTCTTACAGAGGTATAAGCGATCTTTGTACCATAATGAATCATTTTTCTAGCTAAATGTATCAGACGTACTGGAATCTTGTTGTAGCTTTCGAATAAGTGCCCACACTTCTTCATCATTCTTCCATTCCTCCCTTGCTTCGTTTATCCAATCTGGTTGGATAATAGAAATGGCGCACAACAATGCTTCCACATCCTCATCCTTTCTTGAGAGTGCATCTGCCACCACATTTTGCTTCCCTTTTTTGTAGATGATTTCAAAGTCATAACCCAACATCTTTGTGACCCACTTTTGTTGCTCTTCATAGGATAATCTTTGTTCTAAAAAGTATTTAAGGCTATCATGATCCGTTTTTACCTTGAAGTGTCTTCCCATTAGGTAGGGTCGCCATTTCTTAAGTGCATGGAGTATTGCCAACATTTCCTTCTCATAAATAGCTTTGCTTAAAAAATTTCCCTTGATTGGACGACTTTCAAAAGAAATGGGTCTTTCATCTTGCATTAGAACAACACCAATTCCATTTGCTGAAGCATCACATTCCACAATAAAGGTTTTTGTGAAGTCCGGTGTAGCTAAGACCGGTGCTTGGCACATTGCCTCTTTAAGATGTTCAAAGGCCTTTGTTGCTTCCGGACTCCATGAAAATGCATCTTTCTTCAATAATGTTGTTAGAGGTGCTGCTATTCTCCCATAATTCTTAACAAATTTGCGATAATACCCTGTCAACCCAAGAAATCCTCGCAGATGCTTTATGGATGTGGGGATTTTCCATTCCTTAATGGCTTTAATTTTGCTAGGGTCTACCTTAACTCCTTCATGAGATACAATATGACCCAAATATTCCACCTCCTGGACTCAAAAGAAACATTTGGATCTTTTTGCATATAATTGTTTCTCCTCCAATAGTTGTAGCACCCTGTCAACATGTTCAACATGATCCTTCCAAGACTTGCTGTAGATTAGTATATCATCAAAAAATACTAACACAAATTTTCTAAGGAATGGTTTGAAAATTGAATTCATCAAACCTTGAAATGTTGAAGGTGCATTAGTAAGGCCAAAAGGCATGACCAAAAATTCATAATGACCCTCATGAGTTCTAAATGTCGTTTTCGGAATGTCTTCAATCTTCATTCTGATTTGATGATATCCCAAACGAAGATCCAACTTGGTGAAGTAAATTGATCCATGCAATTCATCCAGTAATTCATCAATGACAGGAATGGGGAACTTATCTTTAATAGTGAGCTTGTTGAGCTCCCTATAATCCGGACACATGTACCATGATCCATCCTTCTTGTGCACCAATACTACTGGAGCAGAGAAAGAACTTTGACTTGGTTGAATTATACCAGCCTCTAGCATTTCTGCAACCATACGTTCAATTTCACTTTTTTGGACATAGGGATATCTGTACGGCCTGATGTTTGGAGGAACACTTCCTGGAATCAGATGAATAGCATGATCATGATCACACATAGGTGGGAGACCTTTGGGAGTCTCAAATACCTTGGAATGATTGTCCAAGACTTTTTGGAGATCTGTAGAAATAGATGATTCCGATGTGGAAACATCTAGCGAACATAATTGTGCAATTACACCTCTTTGCTCCTTTTTTAGAAGCTTTGTCATACCATTAGAGCTGATTATCTTTCCTGGTTTCCCTGTAATACCCCTTAATTCAACTTCCTTTCCTTCCGTAGAAAATTTGATGAAAAGTTCTTGAAAATTAAAAGCTATTGTACCCAAGGATTGTAGCCATTGGACTCCTAGTACAACATCAGCACCTCCCATTGGAATGGAAAGCATTGGGCTAGTCAATACATATTCTCCCATGGATAGCTTGATATTATGGCACCTTCCAGAGCAATTTATTGTTCCTCCATTTGCAATCATCACTTGACACTCTGGTGCTGGATATAGGAAGCAATTCAATTCTTTTGCTACCCTACAATGAATAAAATTGTGGGTGCTTCCTGAATCAATCAACACTATTACCTTTTTCTTCTTGATTTGTCCTTCTATCTTGATGGTTTGAGGAGTGGTAATTCCCGCCAATGCATTACAAGATATGGTCGAATTTATTTTTTCTTCATCTAGGCATTGTTCCTGGAGTATATCTTCTTCTTTTGACCTTTCTTGCTCCTTTTCTTCTTCCTCTTCACAATCTATGTAGAATAATTTCTTCTCAGCACACTTATGACCTTTAGTGTATTTGCTATCACAACTGTAACAAAGCCCTTTTGCTCTTTTTTTCTTCCAATTGTTGTGGTGTCAACCTTATAGGTTGTGGAAGACTAGGGGCAACAACACTTCCGTCTTTATAGTTGTGAGTGGTATGCTTCCTGGTTGCCATAATTTTGCTTTCCATTTTTCTTGCTAACCTGAATGCCTTCTCTAATGAATCAGGTTCCCAAAGGCGAACATCATGTTGGATATTATCCTTTAAAGACCCTATGAACACATCAATCCTATGCTCCTGTGGAATATCTTTTACCCTTATGTTCAATTTTTGGAACTCCTCAATGTGCTCCATTACTGAACCCTTTTGTTTGAGACTTATCAATTGGCTAAAAAAAGTGTTGCTTTTTGTATCTTCATAATGTGCTATCAATTCTTCCGTAAAAATTGCCCAAGTGATAAATTGTTTACGAGAGCAAAGCCATTGATACCATACAAACTGATTTGGTTCCAAATATACACTTGCCATACGTACCTTTTGTGTGTTTTGCACATTATTGAGATCGAAGAACTGCTCCATCTGTAATATCCTTGTGGCGGGATCCTTGCCATCAAACTTCCTCATATCGATTTTTGGAATATGGTGGGTCCTCGATCCAACATTAGCGTCTATGGAGTCATGATTAACATTTCTTTTGTTCTCATCATGAGTTTCCTTTAGTACCATTTCACCCTTAGGGACCATTTGTTGTAGCAACTTATTCATATTTATCTTTAATTCGTCCATGTCTGTCTTCAAATCTATCTTCAAATCATCCATCTTAGCTTCTACACCTTTCTTTAAACCATCCATCTTAGCTTCTACATCTTTCTTTAAACCATCCATCTTAGATTCTGTTCCTTTTTGTGCAAGGGACAATTGTTGCACTTGGTCTTGTAATTTTGATATATCATGTTGCATTTCTTCCTATTCTTCATGAGTCATGCTAGAGCTTTCAGGTTCCTTACTAGGTGTTTGCATTTTCTTTCCTCGGGGCATCAGTTATGGATAATAATGCTCTATTATGCCCTTTGAATTCCTTCAAAATAAATTTTCAAACCAAGCTTAAGCAAAAATTTAAGAAAATCTACACACCTTTTTTCACTTTGTAGGAGCTTGATATTGCCTCTGATGTATCTCTGTACTTTCCAATCATCTAGTTATGAATTTGTGAGCTATAGTAGCCCTTTGTGTCCTCTTTTCAATGCCACAAGTCTGACCCAAATTGGATTCTCCAAGGAAGAGTTATGTGAAATCTCCCACAGTGGCTTCCTTATAGACTAGTTCAGTAGAGCGAAATTGTACGACGTGCCACGAGTCACTGTTTTGACCTTTGAATCTGAAACACACATACAAGAAACTACAGTCCGTCCTCTTTCTGTACCTTCTTACGAAATTTCAATCTGATCCCCAGAGAGAAAGTTATGACGATTTTCCCCAGGTCACCTTTTTTGAATGTAATTCAAGAGTCTGCAAAAAAACAAACTTCCTCAGATCATATCTCCACAAATATCGCGCGAAAAGCTCTGAAATTCGGACCCAAGGTTCAGCGCGATTTCTTCTCAAATGGGTTTTTTTTTTTAATTTCTGAAATAGCACAGAAACAAAGTTATAGCGAAAATTCCACGATAACCTGTTTGGAGCAGCGAAACCCTAGAATCCAAAGCTCTGATACCAAATGTTATGAAACCAGCTCAAGAAAAGATAGAAAAGATAGATCAATGCCTTAGAATTCAGCCTCTTCGAGGGGGCAACCTCCTTTACATTACATAAATGAAAAATTCTTGGATGATACAAATGACAAAACCTCCTTTCTATATATAGGAGTCTAAGAAGTCACAATATAATTAAGCCGACCTAACAATAATAATATAAAGCCACAAAAATAACAATAGAGGGATTCTATGGGGCACAGAAATAACAACATGGGGGTAATAGGGGCACAACAATATAAATAAGGGGTATAACTAAAATAGTAATGGGGTAATCAATAGTATTATAGGGACCCAACAAAGCATGCTCTTGTCAAAGACAAATTCTGATAATAATAGATGATAACCAAAATGAGAGCCCCTCCTTTCTTTTATCGACATGCCTCCAAGGCTGTCCATGTGGACCCACATCGACTTTCACTCACCTTTTTCACACCAATGAGAGCATACTTTCCATGTGGGCCGAAAATCCCTTTGTGGTGGCCCCCACATTCTACAAAAGCTGCAATATTTCCTCAAACACTATAGTAGGGGTGCTCATCCTACCAAAAATCAAGTGTGGGTCCCCTAGGCCCATTTTTCCTAAGTGAAACAATGCAATATGCCAAAATTGAGAAAAAATCAATATTCCCTTAGTGAAACACTAAGTAGGAATATCACATTATTTCAACTATGAATTAGATGCAGAAGAAACACAATTTACAAGAGAGAAGAAAAGAGGATCTGAAAGATACAAAGGTAAGCTACCATTCAAATGTTTTAATTGTGGTAGAATAGGTCATTTTGATGCTAAATGTAAATACAAAAAATGGAAGGATAATGATGATGAAGAAGAACATTAAGTTTGAAGAAAAAATCATAGTCACAAAAGGGGAAGATATTCCAAGAAGAAAATTTTTTACTCTAGAGGAGATAGTAGCACTTCAGAAGAGAGCGATGGATATACATTTTATGTTAACAACAAATAATTCCTATTCATCGATATGGATGCTCGACTGTAGATCATGAAAAATAAAGATAACCAGAAAGAGAAAGAAGATTCATAGGAAGAATATATTGATGGGGAAGTAACTATTGAAGAAAAACTTGTTAGTGCCTTAGTGGAAATAGATAGACTCAAAGGAAAGATTAAAAAATGAGCTATTGTATAAATATGAAAAGAAAGACCGTGATCATGATGAATCAGTTACCATCCTAAGACACAACTGGAAGAGGAAAAAATAATAGAAGATGTAGTGAGAAGCCAGTTGAAAGAAAATGAGAAAATTTGTGAAAAGTTAGAAGCATAAGTCATTTCCTTGAGAAAATAACTATAAAAGGAGAATTCTTAGTTGAGTCAAAGCTTGAACTCTGGAAAAAATATGAAATATTAGATGACATTTTTAGTTGTTGGAGAGGTCTGATTTCATCAAAATAGGTTTTGGCTACAAATAAAATCATAAGACCTTGTTAATGGAGAAAAATATTTCGCCAACAGTAAGGGGATATCCCCAGTGTAAAGTCCCAATTAGACTCTACATCGTTTGGGATAGGAGTCACATCTGGTATGTGGGCTTGACTACCATCGTCTTGTTTCCTCTTGGCTCTTAACTGAAGATATGTTAATGTGAGGCAAGTATGAAATACCCAACGAGTGAGGACGAATTAGTCCACAAATGATAAAATTGCAATTCGAATCACAAGATCAAAACATCACAACTATAAGAAGTATGTCCCAAGAGGAATCAATTAGCTAAAACCATCTAGGACATATGAGAATAAGAAAGTACTAGAAGTTAATTGGAAATTAGTTCACAACATATTACTACTGTTAACGTGGAATGAAAAAACAAAGATTCAGAAAATATATGAGAAATAAGCCATGAATTAGTTCACTAACATACAAACCATGTGAAAGAAAACATGCACACAGAATTGGAGTATCAGATAGCCATTAAAACCATTAGAGGGGTGCATAAGAACTAATGCCAACAGTAAATAATTCTCATTGATTATGCTACAACTTCAATCACATGTACCCCAGGTCCATCAAAATCCAATAGTGGAAGGCGGGCTGCTTATATAATCTCCAAGATAAATCCCTTGCCTCACCACAAGTTTAGAGTCTGCGAAGAGAAAAAACACTTAAAACTACCTAAGTGCTAACATCTATCTTAATTCTAAAAAACTCAAGTGCTAAAAGCCCCTTATGCTAAAGGCATGAGGATACATTTATACGATTGAGGACATGACCCTTCATCTTCTCCATGAATCTTCAAATTCTCCATAACCTATTCAACTTATTCACGACCTTTGATGTTCTTATTAACTTTTACATGATTTTTTATATTTATCATTTTCATAAATATGGTAAAATATTATTTACAATATGACAAAAGAAAAAACATGAGGTCTCTGAGCATGCTTTGGTCCAAAATCCAATTGCACTTGGAGAGACAAGATTGATGTTGAACATTATAATATGATTATCGTTGGTGTTGTTACAAAGTCACATAAGCTTGTATGAAGTTCATTTGCTCATTGTTGTGCTAGTTGTTGAGTAGGTTGTCCTTGACCAGTTTTAACACTCCACATTTTAACGACATGGAGAGATACATAGTATAGCTCTATGCATTGTTGGGAATTATATGGAATTTCCCTGTAATTCCTTGCCTAGCCATGGAATAAATAGGTCATTCCTCATCGCGTAGTGCTCCCATGGAAGGAAGCATTGAACATGGAAAATCATCCTTCAAGTAAAGCACCACTTGTAGGTAGCCCAGTTTTCATAACACGCTTCATGAGTGCATGCAACTAGCTCCTTTTCTTTGCTCTGTATTACAAATCCTGATTTCTTAGAGATTGTCCATCATCCTTCCTTCCTCACTTCCAAATTTTGAAGCATACGTTTTGCAAATTTGTGAGAATGCATTCCCATTCATGTAGACTTTGCAAGAGAGAAACAATACATTTTTAGGATAAACTTGGTAGTCACCGAGAAGAAGATCTTCATAAGTAGCCATAATCACATTCACATTTTCAATGGCATATGAGAAAGTTTGATAAGCTTCCTCTCCATCAACCTACAACTCAAAATGCACATGTCCATCTTGCTCATATTCATAACACACAGCTAATAGTGCCCCAACTAACACTGAGGTTAATTGTGGATCTCTGAAAAAAATGAATAGTAGGTCACATATCTTGATGATTATTGTGGGGGCCTTACCCCAATGAAGAGGCACTTGATTTCAAAAATGAAGTAGTGCAAAATATCACAAACGTAAAACAAGATCTAGTAATGATTGTAACTTCTCCACCGATATGTGTCTAGCTTCTACATTAGCTCATTTGAGCTATATCCATGAAGTGAATAGGATTGAGGTTGTAATTGGTGGGCTCCAGTATTGTAGCAATAATGCTGCAACTCCTGGGACTCCCGTCTTTACTTTTATCAACCCGGTAGTTAGTAACAAACTTGGAAGCAACGGTGCTGTATGCACAAGTACTAGCTCTTGCCGCAGTTGTCACTTGGTCAGCTGGCACAAGTCCGCTAGGAGCTTAAGCCAACTTCTATGAGCTCTTAGAAGAAGCTTTTTAATTGATGGATGAAAGCTAACTCGAAGGAAGCTAATCTATTTGCGAAAAGATATTGGAAAACTGAAGGAAAACGCAAACCCTAACAAATCCTAATTCTACCAGCTAGTCCTACTGATGCAAAGGAGAGAATGAAAACTACTGAAAGAGATGCCATTACTTCTATGAAGGTAAAATACACGTGTCTAGACTACCTCTATTTGAACTAAACATCTTTTTGTATTTTTGTTTAAGTCGTCAGTTTCATCATGCATATGCTTTCACTGTTCTTTGACTGTGCAGGGGTGGATCAAGGAGGAGAAATGCTTGGAAGAGGTCAGGAAGGTTCAGAGAGGGTCTAAGGGGTCCCTAACACCCTTCCAAAGAGTTTCACAAAGTTTGGCTATCAAGAAACCTCATTTGTGAGCTTCTACAGGAAGTCTGCAGGGGTTCTACAGGATGTTTAGGAATTTCTACAGGATGTTTAAAAATTGGATTTTTGGAGGACGGGTGAGTGAGGGAAGATGCATGAATGGATATGGAGGTAGGATAGGGGTCTGAAGTGGCCCAGGGACTAGTGGATGGAGTGGTGAGAAGGTGTAGATGGCTAAATTGGCTCAAAGAAGGCTGAAACAATGATTGCACAAAAAGGTAGGGTTACGTGGGCAAGAGGACAGATGTGGGGCGAGGAACTTAGCTAGGAAATGGAGCAGATGGCTCTGATGAAGCTTAGGTGGATGAAAGAGTGGTAGAGATGATCTGCACCGTATACATTCAACTGAATCAACAAAGTCTTGCAAGTAATCAAAGTCCTAGCTAATCTAATCTAACTAACAATAAAGTGAATGAACAACATATTTATTTTAAAGAGAACCATGTATATCAACTATGCAATGAAACATTTCAGAGATCTGAACACATTCTGCAAATGAAAACAATACAGTAAGGATTGCATGGTAAAGCAAACTAGTGTTTTTGTTTGGGACAACACGGTTACTTCAATTCCAGCCCCTAATCCAATAAGGAAGAGGTGAAACCAAAAGTGTTTGTTGACCCTTTTTTTGAGCCTTTTTCCTGTTATTATCCTACCAATCTATTCTAAAAATCTGAAGCATTCTATTCATAAACAGTGACCTAGTTAATCCACACAACTTAATCTGCCTAACAGAAATACATTTGCAAATGCACAAAAGGAAAACAACGATGCTTAAAGGAAAGATAACAATACATAAAGGAGGCCCTAGGCTCTCAGGTTGGGCCCAACCCTGAGAGCTATGGCTCCTATAGAAAACTCAGAGTTGATATGAAATAGGACTGCTTATCATTATCAAAAAATAGTCATCAGTCAAGAGTTATGCCAAAATGGCTACAAGAAAACAAGCTAAAGATGACAACATTGTAGTGAAAAAATATGCAATGGTTTCAAAAAGTCCCTTATGAAGGCTGAGGCCTTATCATTTATACACCACGAGGGCCCTAGCAGGCCTCCTAAATCTGGGGGACTTGGCTGTCCAATTGTTAGTAGACAGTCCCTTTTCCAAAATCTGCTTGGCTGCCTTCAAGATCCGGTTTTGCTCCAACATGTGTCAAAAAAAACCTGAAATAAGCACGTGTTAGCCACCTAGGAAGAGTGACCACCCTTATTCGTACAAATGACATAAACATACTAAAAAATAATGCATAAGCTATGAAAAATGGAGGATTGAACAAGGACTTGAACAAGGATAATTAAGCAAAATGAGCCCAATAAGTTACCCAATTTGGGGCTCATCATCACCCCCCTGCTAAAATGGTTGCTCATCCTCGAGCAACTAGTCCAGCTCCTCGTCCTTAATTGCTTTGATCGCCTCCCTCACATCCCAGGCTTCTGAAGTAGTGTCCTCTTCACTATCATGGAATCTGGCCTTCCTTTCCACCTCTTCCCACTGCTTATGCTCTTCTTCTTCTGTGCCTCCTTCTAAGAATCCCAAAAGCAAAGGGGGGCTTAACTTGAGGCCTATCCAGCTGGCTTAGAGGTTCTGCATAGACTTTTTGTAGAGAGGCACTCGTGCCAAGGCCTCCCTCATTCTAGTTGGAGTGTGGTATTCCCTGATTTTGAGGCTGTGGGACAATGTGTTCCACCTACGGGTGCAAGCATGAACACAATTGCCCCCCAATAGTCGCTCCATATCCTCAAAGTGTGTTATGGCCTGAGCGTGTCGATCCATGTACTATAACAGAGCCTGAGAGTTGGTTGCTAGGTGCTGGTGGGCGGATATCAATGTTGTGGGGTCCCCTAGCTCTGCTCTAATCAACAGTGGTTCTTGTAATTCTCGGTTCATGACATTTCTGACCTCTGCCGCTCTCTTTTCTTCGTGGTTTAGCCATGAGGTCATTTCCATTAGTTGCATGTCCCCTACTGCTGTGTTGGGGTCCCATGAAGTTATATTTGGAAGGGACAAATTATGAAGGTAGAACTCTGATAGCTTGGCCTTGTCTTCCGATGAACTGTTGTTACATAAATCCATGAACTGCTGGGGGTTTTGGATTTGGGAGATACCCCTCTGTGCCAACGTGTTGATTTGGAATTGCAGCCATTGATACCTGAGGTATAGGCCATAGGATTTGGCCGGCTGCCTACATTGCAGAGCTTCGTTGCCCAACTGGCCATGCAGGCCAGTTGTGCCTCCTTTTCTTGCACTTGATGTTTTAGAGATTGTATCTCTAGGCCTGCTTGCAATTCCCTTTCCTGTAGTTTCCGGTTTATTGCCTCAAGTTCAACTTGCATTCCTTCTTTTCCCTGAGGCTCTTTTGTGGTGTCCTTGGCTGCTGTGTCCTCTTCTTTCCTCTGTCCTTGTAGCTATAGCTGCTGTCTAAGCAGCTCATTCTCTTCTCGTAGTTTGGCCTGTTGGAAGCTTTCCACATGCCGTACTCTTGCCAAATCCCTTTGGGTCTCCTTGACCTTTTCCTCTAGAGGGCCTATATCTGCCACCCCCTTGGATTTAGCGATCTTCATCCAAGTGTGGGTCCGTACTCTTTCTTCCTCTAGTGCTAGGAAAAGTGGCACTGTGAATTTTTGAGGAATGATTTTCCTGGCCTCTAAGAAGTTATAATAAGAGCCCAGGCTAGGTTCCATAATGTGCTCAACCAATTCTTCCTTCTGTGGTGATTTGGCTGCCTCACCCTCCATTTCTTCGGTCTCCTTCAATCTAGCCAATGTTTCCTATAGAATAGTTTTAGCATCCTATAGAGAGGTTTTTGTGTCCAACCTTTCCATTCTCTCCCTCCAGGTGGAGGTCTTCGGGCTTCCCTGCTCATAAGTGATGGATGCCTTGAAGGGGGACCTCTCCTTTGGTGTGGTAGGGGTATCTATAATTGTGATTGGCTCTTTTGATGGAAGCTGGGGTCTGCCAGTCTTAATTCTCACACTCCTCCTTGCCTTAAAATACAGGGGAGTCTCCCTCTTTCGCTTTTCCTTCTGCTTGGGAGAGGTGCTTAGGGTGGCCAGCACAGCTGCTGCCTCCCTAGCTAGAATCTCGGCCGATTTCTTCTTTTGCTGCCATTTTTTCAGACTTCCTGTACAAATGCCTGTAGTGGCTGGTTTCTAGCTTCCTGTAGAAGCAGTTTTTGGACTTCCTATAGAAATGGCCTTCTGGCTTCCTGTAGAACCAGTTGGCACTGTTTTAGCCTGCTTGGCTGAGGGTGCTTTTTCCTTTAGCTTGGCTGAGGCTGCCTTAGGGGTGCCTTCACTGGCTTGGACTTTCTCGGTCCTTTCTGCCCTGCTCTGCAGTCTTTTCTCCCTGGGTTTTTGTGTTATTTTACCACCCACTGTTTTGGCCTCAACAACTTGGCCTTTTTCTTGTGGCTCTTTCTGTTCTTTCTTTGGTGGTTTGCCTGGGGTTTCTTAACCTTTATCTTTCTTTTCTGCCTCGGTGTGCTCCTTCTCCTTGCTGCTGGAGGAAGTGAGCTCCTCGGCCAAAGTTCGGATGTCATCATCCTTAGACATATTTCGAAAAATTTCCCAGGAGAGAGGGACAGTGTAAGTATGGAGTGCATCTTCCATGAGGAGCTTGATAAGTCCATGATGGGCCAGCTGGTCTGGTGTCCCCTCCCTCATCTTTGTGGCACACTCAATCAAGGATTGCAGGAGGAAGTAGGGGATGCTCAATTTTTGTTCTGAAGGCAGATCCATTTGGTGCCTGAGTTCTGTTAGCAAATGGAAATGATAACCATATACGATGCTGAATCGCCCCTCACAGGTAATATACTTCATAATTTGGAGGTTGACTTCGCTCCAAAATGGCTGTAGGCTGGTTCTTCGGACCCCAATCTTGTCCTCTGAAAATTGTTCCTCTGACAAGAAGAACTCCTTTTTAGCCTTTTGACCCAATTTTCTCTCCTCCTTATCCCAGGGTACCCCCATCGGTAGATCAGTGACTCTGCTAATGCGCTGTGGGGTGAGTCTTAGGGTCAATCCTCTAAAGTTGACAGTGGCTAGTGTCTTTGATTTCGGCTTCAAGGACCTTAGGAATTCTTCTGTAATTTCATCATTGTGACCTTGAAGTTTGTCACAGAATGTCATCCAGTGTGCACGGGAAAATAATTCTACCACCTCAGGGGTTTCTCGGAGTTTCTTGGAGTTCGAGGGTTCCTTTCGGATAAAGCCTCCTGGCATGGTTAAAAAGACTCTGTTTTTGCTTGCGCTTTGAGCAGAAAGGGAATTCTAGGTGTGTTTCCTTCTCAAAGCGTTAAAAACAGTATCTGCAGGCCTCTTTGTATCAATTCCTCTATTTTGAAACCTGACTGCTCGTGTACAGAAGGACGACTAAGGATTTCTCTAACAGAGTGCAAGGCTATGTTTCCAACATCCACACAATCATATAAAATTCACAGTTTTCCACCGGTTAGCCTTGAACTCAGGATTTCGTGGAGAAAATCTTGGACGCAAACCACTAAGACAATTTCATGCAACGATAAGTAAACTGCTTTTGGATTCGCAGAAAGACTTGCTTTTAAATTTTTCTCTACCCCAGCACGTCGAATTTACCACCTTTTGAACTATTTTGCATGGGAAAGGTATTTTCGGGCCTACCTCTCTGAGAATTGCCACCCTCGACGTGAACAGTCCAAGCTTCTTCGTAATGCCAGGCTCCTTGTAGCGCACCTTCCTGTAGAAAGCTTTCCTGGCTTTTGGAGGACGTTACGGTGGTTCTGGACGAGTCTGAGCTGCGGAAGGACGTTGGAACAGATCGACTAACAACTTGGAGAGGTGGAGGACGCGTACTCGGCTGCAAAAACGGTTACAAGTGCCAACGACAGCAGTTTACCGTGAGTTATTCGACCGGCCAATTTGAAATGCTGCAGAATTCATGGCGCGGGGGTTAGCTGTCCAGGCTGATCCATTGGCCGACGTCACAGCCATCATTCCTCGGCATGTCTCTGACTGCTGAATCCTTCCCTCGGCATTCACCGCCGCCATTTCTGTCATACTGCCGATTCTCCCCGACTAGACACTTCCCACGTGTCAACTGCCCATCTTTTTGGCATAACCAAGCCCATTCGGACCCTACGAGGCCATCTAACTAGCTGTGGGTGGCCATTTGAATGGCCATCAACCTTGTTCAATCCGCCCATTCTCACAGTCATGCAAATTTTAGAGTATAGTTCATGTAATTCGACGAATAAGGTTAGGCACTTACCTGTGCGGCCGTGGACATTTTTTTTTCAGGCTTCAGGATGAGGAATGCTGGATTTGCTTGTTGTTGCTTCGCGCACTGGTGCTGGAGCTCCTCTTCCATTGGCTGATGCTGGTTCCAAGACTTTGAGACCCGACTCTCTGGTGGTGAATGCTGCATGCACCAACTTCGTTTAATGTGAGCTGCTGGTGTCTCCATGGTATGTGCTCTAGCCGGATCAGCTGCTACAGGATTCTTGTAGGACATCCTGTATCCATTTCTCCTCCTGGGGTGCATGTTGAAACAAACAAAGTTGTGTTCACGGATGAAGGGTCCTGAGGGGGGCCTTGACAGGTAAAGTGTGCAGGCCTCTGCATGCTTTATTTTTCACTTGAACAAACAAATTTTTATCTGAGAAAACAGGGTTCTGGTATGACTGTGCAGGTATATTCAACCAGATGGTGGCAATGGTGGTGAAAGGAGATGAAACAAGTGGAGGATGGAAGAAAAGAGTGGTTGCATGTCTCCTCAACAGACTTCAAGATTCAAATCCCTCTCCATAATCGATTCTGGCCTGCCCAAAGGCTCTACAGGATGTTTCCTACAGAAATACAGAACTTCCTGTAGAAAGTCCTGTAGCTTCCTGTAGAAGGTTGAACCACGACTAGATTGTGTCCGAACCCTGAAAAAAATGAGTGTTCATGGAGGGAGTGGATGTGAGGATGCCTGGTAACTTGGTAGGGACCCTTGTCCTTCTGTTGGGAGGCCCCCTTTTTGCATTGTGTTCCTGCAACCTGCAACAATTTCCAAGGATTAAACTTGTTTTTTCTCTCTGTTTCTTCCTTCTTTTTCTTTCTCTTTTTCTTTTTCTCTCTCTCTCTTTTTTTTTTTAAGAGACAGCAGGGGCGCCTCAATGAGGTTTTCACCCCTACTATCTGCCTTGGGCGCCTCAGAGAGGTTTTTGCCCAAGGGTCTTTTTATTCAAATTCTTTTTCAGAGAGACAACAGGGGTGCCTCAATGAGGTTTTCACCCCTACCATCTGCCTTGGGCGCCTCAGAGAGGTTTTCACCCAAGGATCTTTTTTATTGTATTTTCTTTTCTTTTTTTATGATGATGCTTAGGGTGTGGCCAAAACAGAGGCAGAACCCTTCTCTATTACCAGCACTGATTTTTCCACAGTTTCGATGAACTCTTGCCTGGAAAGAGGTTTGTTGTAGATCTTTATTCGATGCCCATTGATGAGCATGGGGATGGCTTCTTCATCAATGGTCCGGATAAGGAGGGAACCATTGTCGTTACATTTCTCCATTGTATATGGTCCTAACCATCTTGTCCTCAGCTTCCCTTTGAAATCCTTGTATCTTGAGTCATACAGCAACGCCCAATCTCTCGGCTGGAATTGCTTCTCATTAAGGTGCCGGTCATGCCATATCTTCCTCTGGAGTTGAACTACTTCTGAGTGGAGGAGGGCCTACATTCTTTGTTCGTCTAACCCATTCAACTGCAATAATCTCTCACGTTGAGCATGGTTGAGATCTAGGTCCAGCTGAGCTGCCACCCTCAATGTATTTTACTCGAACTCTATGGACAACAAAGCTTTCTTCCCGTATACCAGCTCATAAGGTGTGAAACCAGTTGTGGTCGTCCAAGTGGTGTTGTAGGCCCAGGTGGCCTCAACCAAGTGATCTGCACAATCCTTTCTGCTGCTGCTCACAACCTTGGTTAAAATCCCTTCCAATGCTCGATTAGTGACTTCCACCTACCGATTTTCTTGAGGATGATAGGGGGTGGAAGTCTTGTGCTTGATCTTGTGATGAGCGAGCAAATCTTCAATCAGGTTGGAGGTGAACTGGCTTCCTTGATCTGTGACTAACTCTCTTGGGTAGCCAAACTTGTAGAAGATATTTTCCCTCAGGAACTCAACCACCTTTTCTTCTGTTGTTGCTTTGATTGCCTTTTTTTCTGCCCACTTGGTCAGATAGTCGGTGCACACAATGATGTAAAACCGTTGCTTTGAAGGAGGGTTGATAGGACCCACAAAATCCATGCCCCACTTCTCAAATGGCTCAAAGGTCACTTGAGGTTGGAGAGGCATTTCATCTCTTGGAGTCGGTTTCCCCATCCTCTGACATCGGTCACACTGGCTGACATATCTTCTGACATCCTGATGGAGAGTAGGCCAATAGTAGCCTGCCTGTAGAATTTTGAAGGCAATCCTTTTTTCTGCAAAGTGGCCTCCACAAGGTCCATCGTGACAGGTTAGGAGGATGTCAAAGACTTCCTCCTCCCTAACACAATGTCTCAAGATCTGATCTGGACCAAGCTTAAACAAGTTGCCCCCGATCCATGTGAATGGGGCACTCTTCCTTACAATTATGCTCTTCTCTTTTGAGGACAAATGCGGAGGGAACTGTGCTGAGACCAAGTAATTTTCTATATCAGCAAACCATGGAGAGAGTACTGAGATAGCAAATAGATGTTCATCTGGCATCTGGTCATCCACTGTTCCTTCTTCACTTGCAGGCAAGTCCACTCTAGACAAGAAGTCAGCAACAACATTTTCCTTACCCTGCTTGTCGACAATTGTCAAATCAAATTACTGTAACAAAAGTAACCATCTAATAATACGAGCATTGACATCAGGCTTATTCATTAAATATCTAATCGCAACATGATCAGTGTGCACAAATGTTTGATAACCAGTGATGTAGTGTCTGAACTTGTTTAGGGAATGGACTACGGCCAGGAACTCTTTCTCGGTTACAGTATAGTTCATTTCTGCCTTGGACAGGTTTTTGCTGACGAATTATATGGCATATGGGAGTTTCTCCTCTATTTGTCCTAAGGCTGCCCCTATGGCTTTGTTCGAGGCATCAGTGTGGATGTGGAAAGGTAGGGCCCAGTTTGGACCTCTCAAGATCGGGGCGGACACTAGCTTTTCTTCCAACTCATCCAGTGCCCCTTGACAGTTGTCAGTCCATTTAAACTCAACATCTTTCCCTAAGAATCCAAACAAAGGCGAGGCTAGCTCGCTAAAGTCTTTAATGAATCTTCGATAATATCTTGCTAAGCCTAGGAAACTCCGAACATCCCTTACCTTTTGAGGAGGTGGGACCCTTTGGATGATAGCAATTTTATTAGGATCCACCTGTAGTCCTTGGCGAGAAATGGTATGACCTAACACAGTCCCTTCAGTCATCAGGAATTCACATTTTTCAGGGCTGAGGGATAGGTTCATCTCAATGCACTTGCTTAAAACTTTTCCCAGGTTGGACAAGGCTTCTTGGAAGCTAGACCCGTAAGGAGTAAAGCCATCCATATATATTTCCACCGATTCATGAACCAGCTCGGCAAAGATGCTCAATACAACTCTCTAGAAAGTGGCAGGGGCATTGCATAGCCCAAAGGGAAGGACTCGGTAGGCAAAGGTATGCCAAGGATAGGTGAAGGTGGTTTTATCTTGGTCTTTCGGGCTGATTTGGATCTGGTTATACCCGCTGAACCCATCTAGGAAAGAGAAAAACTTCTTCCCTGCCAATCCATCCAACACCTGATCTATGAAAGGCAAAAGGAAATGGTCTTTCTTAGTGGCTCTGTTAAGTTCCCGGTAATCTACACAGATTCTCCACTTCTCGTTCTTCTTGGGCACAAGCACTAGGGGCGAGACCCACTCACTATAGGAGATAGGATAGATGAATCCTACATCCAACTATTTTTGCAATTCTTCTTTGACAATGTCCTTAAGGGCTGGATTCATTCTCCTTTGAGGTTGCCTGATTGGTTTACAATCTTCTTTAATGTAGATGTGATGGGTACAGACCGAAGGATGGACTCCTTTCATCTCCTTATAGCTCCAGGCGAAAGCATCTAAATGTTTGTTCAGTAAGCTACACAGCTCCTTCTCCTGGGAAGGAGATAGGGAGGAGCTGATCTTCAAAGTTCTTATGGGGCCAAACTCCACATTCTTAATTCTGGGAGAGGTTGGATCAGTCACATAGAGGTCCACTAAGGTGCTGGCTTGGGTATCCTCCACCAACTCTTCCAAGGATAGTGCACCAGGGGGAGGATTTTGGATCAAGTTCTCAATCAAATCATCCTCGATTTGAGGACCTCCCCTGGTGGTTTCTATGGTGCACAAGGGTGAAAAGTATACCTCATCCTCCTCTCCTTCTTCCAGCCAGAGCGGTAAGTCATGTTCTAGCAGGGGCTGGGCAGGAGGGTATAGGACTAGCTGCTTGGAAATAGGACCATTTTTTATGGTCATGTTTCCATCTCGGCAACTGATGTAAGCATCTGCAGTGGCTAACCAAGGCCTTCCCAAAATGAGGGGGTATCTAGTAAGCTTTTCCTTTGGTTGAAGGACTAAGAAGTCCGCAGGATACTCCCAAGAGTCAACCGAGACCAAGACATCCTCCACAATCCCTTCGGGAGTCACGGTGGAGCGATCTGCCAATTGCAGGACTGTCAAAGTCTTCCTTAAGGAACCCTGAAGGTTGAGTTTAAGCATGGTGTCCCTGGTCATCACATTAATGGAAGCCCCTAGATCAATTAAGGTATGGGGGATAATGGTGCCATTGATGTGGACATCAACTACAGGACTCCCAGGGTCCAAATACTTTGGACAGATTACTTGCCCCAACATTAGATCAGACAGTTGTCCTATGACATTGATCATTGAGGCATCTCTCTTTCTCCTGCCTGGGTGCCTGAAACACTTCTCCTTAATCAATTTGTTGTATATTGGTACATATTTGATGGCCTAGAGAAGGGGTATTTTCACACACAACTGTTTTAGTTCCCCCAGAAGTTCAGTCTCCTCTGGGTTTGGTTGTGTGGTTACTGTTAGTCGCTCAGGAAAGGGTGGAATGGCTTTGGGTTCACTTTCCTGTTTCTCCTCCTCGTCCTCTGGGGGAGGAGGTTGGCGATCTGGAAGGGTCTTTCTAGATCGCAGGTTGATCTCCTGGATCTCCACAGCATAAGTAGGACATGTTGTTTCCCCAGTGTATACCTGTTGGGCCTGTTAGTTGTTGGGGTTCGGATTCGGTTGGGCAGACATCTGGGGTTGTCTTGGAGGAGCAGGAGGTAATGGTTGTGGTTGAGCTGATGGTGGAGGCAAAATGGCAGGAGGAGAGTTGTATTGGGGCCTCCACCCCGGTTGAGGTGCATTCCACTGAGGCTGTGGCTGGACATGTGAGTGAAACAAATGAGCAGTGGGTTGAGAATGGTATTGAGGCGGATAAGACCATGGAGGAGGTGCAGACTAGGAAGGATGAGCAGGGGGACCCCAAGAAGGCATGTGAGCAGATTGGTTGGGGCTATAATAAGATTGGGATGTCCCTTGCATCCCCTGCTGGTAAGGTCTAGGTCCATGCGGTCGCCTTTGGTTGAGGAAGTAGAGAGGTTCAGTGGGTGCCTCAGTCCCTTGGTACATGGCTTTGAATCCGGGCAAGGTTGGGCATTGGTTTGTAGGGTGGTTCTCCTCACAAACGAAACATACCTCCACTGAGTGTAATGGACACTCGTTCTTAGGGTGCTTCCTCGTACATCTGGGACAGAAAATGGCCAAAGCCCTCTCAGATTCCTCTTTCTTTTGTTGGATTCGGAACGTATCAAGTTGCATGGCAATGGTCTGTCTCACCTCACTTTTGAGGTCTTCCAGCTGATTAGCAAACTCATGCTTGGAGAAGGTAGTACTAGCTGAAAGTGGATTCCCCATACCTCTTTTCCGGGCTTCCCTAGAGTGGTTTCTAAACACAGTCTTTATATCCTCATAAGGTAGTTGGTAAATATCTCCTCCAGCTAGCATGTGAAGGGTATCTAGAAGGTCTTCAGGGACTCCTCGGAGCAGAGCCAGCTTTAGAGATTCAGGGTCAAGTGTGCACCTGGCCCGTTTATAGCTAAGTTGGAACCTTTCCTCATAGTCCTCTAGAGACTCATCATTTCCCATGGTCATCCAAAAGATTTCCCCCTTGGTTTCCTTTGACCTACAGTAATCCCGGTATTTGTTGTTAAAGGCTTGCTGCATCTGAGCCCAAGTGGTGATACTATTTCCAGGTAACCCCATGAACCAGCGCAATGCTGCATCCTTGAGGGTGGAGGGAGAAAGTTTCAACTTTTGCTCTTATTTTGTATAGTCATAAGTTCGACAAAGGACATCAAACTCAAACAAGAAGGTATCAGGGTCTTCAATGGTCAATCCATGGAAATGAGGTAAGGCTGAGGACTTATGTTCTTCATTTTCATGTCCCCATTAGTCTCTCGGATGGCGAACGTACCTTCTATTCTTTCATCATCGTCTCTAGCATTTCTGTTGTCAGCCATAGTCTCACAAGGAATATTTTCTTGCTCTTATTCTGTTATAGGATCTTCGTATATCTCAAGAGGTTCACCTATAGGTTCTTCTGGATCATTGCCACCAAAGAAGAGTGAAGGGTGACTTAGTGAAGTGGTGGGGGTATTGGGTAGGAATTTTTCGGTATTATCTCTGTTCCTACGAGGCATGAAAGGACTTTTGTTTGTTTTTGCTTTTTTTCTGCTTGTACTTGCAAAACTGAAACAGATGGAATTTCAACTAATTAAAATCTATCTTGCAGAAATGAAAATGCGGAATTGAAATGAAAGCAGGGAAAGACTAATCTATTTTGTTGAAATCAGACTGCGAGAAGGAAATACTAGACTACACTTGCAGAATTGAAATTCTATTCTACGCTTGCAGAATTGAAAGGTTAATCTACGAAAGCAGGAAATGTCTAGTTTACTTTTGCAGAAATGAAATTGCAGAATGGAAATTAAATAACTACTTAGCAGAAAGCAAGAGTAGGAAAATAGAAGAAAAGCAGCAATCACAAATACTTTGACGCTTCCCCGGCAATGGTGCCAAAAAGATGGTGGGCTCCAGTATTGCAGCAATAATGCTGCAACTCCTGGGACTCCTGTCTTTACTTTTATCAACCCGGTAGTTTGTAACAAACTTGGAAGCGACGGTGTTGTATGCACAAGTACTAGCTCTTGCCGCAGCTGTCACTTGGTCAGCTGGCACAAGTCCGCTAGGAGCTTAAGCCAACTTCTATGAGCTCTTAGAAGAAGCTTTTTAATTGATGGATGAAAGCTAACTCGAAGGAAGCTAATCTATTTGCGAAAAGAGATTGGAAAACTGAAGGAAAACGCAAACCCTAGCAAACCCTAATTCTACCAGCTAGTCCTACTGATGCAAAGGAGAGAATGCAAACTACTGAAAGAGATGCCATTACTTCTATGAAGGTAAAATACATTTGTATAGACTACTTCTATCTGAAGAAAACATCTTTTTGTATTTTTGTTTAAGTCGTCAGTTTCATCATGCATATGCTTTCGCTGTTCTTTGACTGTGCAGGGGTGGATCAAGGAGGAGAAATGTTTGGAAGAGGTCGAGAAGGTTTAGAGAGGGTCTAAGGGGTCCCTAACAACCTTCTAGAGAGTTTCACAAAGTTTGGCTATCAAGAAACCTAATTTGTGAGCTTCTACAGGAAGTCTGCAGGGGTTCTACAGGATGTTCAGGAATTTCTACAGGATGTTCAGAAATTTCTACAGGATGTATAAAAATTGGATTTTTGAGGATGGGTGAGTGAGGGAAGATGCATGAATGGATATGGAGGTAGGATAGGGGTCTGAAGTGGCCCAGGGACTGGTGGATGGAGTGGTGAGAAGGTGTAGATGGCTAAATTGGCGCAAAGAAGGCTGAAACAATGATTGCACAAAAAGGTAGGGTTAGGTGGGCAAGAGGACAGATGTGGGACAAGGAACCTAACTAGGAAATGGAGCAGATGGCTCTGATGAAGCTTAAGTGGATGAAAGAGTGGTAGAGATGCTCTGCACCGTATACATTCAATTGAATCAACAAAGTCTTGCAAGTAATCAAAGTCTAGCTAATCTAATCTAACTAACAATAAAGTGAATGAACAACAGCTTTATTTGAAAGAGAACCATGTATATCAACTATGCAATGAAACATTTCAGAGATCTGAACACATTCTGCAAATGAAAACAGTACACTAAGGATTGCATGGTAAAGCAAACTAGTGTTTTTGTTTGGGACAGCACGGTTACTTCAATTCCAGCCCTTGATCCAATAAGGAAGAGGTGAAACCAAAAGTGTTTGTTGACCCTTTTTTGGAGCCTTTTTCCTGTTATTATCCTACCAATCTATTCTAAAAATCTGAAGCATTCTATTCATAAACAGTGACCTAGTTAATCCACACAACTTAATCTGCCTAACAGAAATATGTTTGCAAATGCACAAAAGGAAAACAACGATGCTTAAAGGAAAGATAACAGTACATAAAGGAGGCCCTAGGCTCTCAGGTTGGGCCCAACCCTGAGAGCTATGGCTCCTATAGAAAACTCAGAGTTGATATGAAATAGGACTGCTTATCATTATCAAAAAATAGTCATCAGTCAAGAGTTATGCCAAAATGGCTACAAGAAAACGAGCTAAAGCTGACAGCACTGTAGTGCAAAAATATGCAATGGTTTCAAAAAGTCCCTTACGAAGGCTGAGGCCTTATCATTTATACACCACGAGGGCCCTAGCAGGCCTCCTAAATCTGGGGGACTTGGCTGTCCAACTGTTAGTAGACAGTCCCTTTTCCAAAATCTGCTTGGCTGCCTTCAAGATCCGGTTTTGGTGGCCTGTGAGCTCGGAGTTTGGGGGTGAAGATCCCGAGGAAGGGCTATTTAATGTCATAGACAACCCCCTATGAATCCTCACCTCAAGCTTTGCTGTCTTCTAGCCCATGATTGCTCGGTTTTGCTCCAACATGTGTCAAAAAAAACCTGAAATAAGCACGTGTTAGCCACCTAGGAAGAGTGACCACCCTTATTCGTACAAATGACATAAACATACTAAAAAATAATGCATAAACTATGAAAAATGGAGGAATGAACAAGGACTTGAACAAGGATAATTAGGCAAAATGAGCCCAATAAGTTACCCAATTTGGGGCTCATCAGTAATTTTGTTGCTTGTAATCCTGAGTGAGACTCTCCTGAACCACTTTTTATTACGATTTGACACTATCATAGTGAGTTTCATTGTAATACCAAAATCTCCAAGTTTGGCCTCCCCCTGCTCTGTAAGTAGTATATTATCTCCCTTTATATCTTGGTGATCTTTGAAGTTTGAATGTAAATATGACCACCCTTGAGATCTTCCTTACAAATGCAAGTTATTTGATCTTCCTCCAAAGGTTCATAAGTATCATTTATCAAATCAGAAATGTTCCCTTCCCCACAATATTCCATTACTATCTGTGGAAAAGGCACGTGGAATTCGAAGCGTTTAAGTTCGCTTCCCCTTCCATGTGATGTACCATGATAATATGTATTATGACGAGGTGCAATTATCATTCCTTTCATGCGATATATCTCTACAATCCTTGCTTCCTTGCGATGTGTCACAATTATCACTCCCTTCATGTGATGTATTGCTACAATCCTTGCTTCCTTGCTCTGTTCCTTGCAATATGCAGCATTGGGAGAATTCTTGTGATATAGTAATGTCTCACTTGACTTCTTGTGATATAGCATTGTGAGGCTTCCTTATTTGCGATGTAGTGCTTTAGTACCCAATTCCTTGTGTCGTATCACATGTTTACCTAATTCCTTGCAACATTTCTTAGAATTCTTTTCTCAGCCCTACTCTTTCACAATGCTCACTTCGATAACAGCTGAAAGTTAAGAGTTGATCTTCTTCATCTTCTTTCATGAGTGGCCAAGGTGTCAATATTGGTAATGCAAAATAAGTTTTTGCATCTTTCGTATTATATTACACATATCATTAATAAATTTGTGCTTATCCTCTAGTAGGGAGTTCTCAAGATCAAATTGAAGTGATTTCAAGTAATATTGCAGGCTACTAATTTTCCAAACAATGCCAAGAGTTGACACATACATCAGTGATGCTCCTTGATTATTTACATGAATGATTAAAAGGTACCACGATCATCTACCACTCCTTGTTCATTTGGTTCAAACTTCACATCCAACTTGCATCAATGATAAGCATCGCTCCATGTGCCTTGTTGTTGCCTGCAAAAATAATTGTAGCTATACTTAAATAACTCTTAGATAATTCATAAGATCCATTCATAGTTTTCCTTTCCAATTGACATGCAATTTGTAGAAACTAATGCTAAACAAGCTGATTAACCAAGTTAGTAATAAATCTATTTTGTTGTGCAATGTAATATTCTTGCCGCATGACCTTCAATTTATAATCACCTTGTAAAATGCAGGTATCTCGTAGTTGAGAAAGCTTCCAACAAAGTCTTGGTATCATCTAATAAATAAATTTCTCTTCCTTTTGAGAAAGTGTAGTTAAATCTCTACTGATTTCTACATTTTTCGCCTTAGCAACTGCAAATCAAAGTGAACATGAGCTTCATCACCTAATACTTGCAAGTTTTCCATTGTCAAGATTGCTTATTGTTTTGCATTTTCAACTTGTACCTCTACACATTTCCTCTCACTAATTACAAATATGGATTGAAGCCATTGAAGCTCCACAACCTGATGATGGCAGTATTTTTATGAATCTCCTTCAATAGTAACCTTGCATATTTCAAGTACAAGAAGATATGGAATGCATTGTTGAAAACTGCAGAAAAATAATGATGATAACAACGTCCTGGTCTAGTTCTTCCTACTTTTCCAATATGTTAAGCAATGGATGTCTTGTTAATCCATTGAATCTCGGATTTTCTATCCCACTTGAACAATTATATTATTTTGCCCTAGCTCAACCACATTAAAAAATGTAACCAAAACAACAAGCCTTTCTTCCTTTAGTACTTCACCAAATACCATAATTGTGTTGCAACAAACAACATTACAAACAAAGGCAAAACATATAGAGAACATGGATCTATCAATATTGTATCATTATTTTATCAACATTCATTTTCCTTTGTTTACTCAAATTTATACTCTTCTTATCACCATTCAAAACAACCTTAAGTGTTTCCAAGTACCCTGGTACTTGAAGCCACTTATTATGTTGAAAATTACTATCTACAATACTCTTAAGACACCCTTCTCATTCACCCCTTGAATCTAAACCAAATTTATCATCTGTTCCACTCACAACTTAAATAATGTCACCATCATTGCATGCATAATTAACATAAGTCCAGGAAAGTGATTCTTTATAAAATTGGGGGAGGGACGGGGCGGTATTGGAAGGCATGGTAGATGACATGCCAAAAGAGCCATATGCCAATTGTAAATAATATATAATATCATTTCTATCGTGGTAACAATTCCTTGTAGACTCTTTCAATTTCTATCTTTCTAACCTTTTAATTCCATAAGGAGAGATTTCCAAACAAGAAACTCTCTTTTCATAGGCTTTAAACTTTCCATTGAGATTCTATTTATATGCAGGTAAAGGAAATGCTAAATCTAGATTCTCTAAACGTCTAATTCTCCATCAGAGTCTTCTTCTTCAATGGCCTTATGCAGTTGCTCTTGTTCATTTTCACGTACTTGATAGATTCTTCATCTTCATGACTTTCATGCTATAGGATTTTTAATGGGAACTTAGAGCACTTGTTTAACAACCGATCTACCATGGTTTGTCATGGGGCACTCCATGCTTTCGATCACCCAATTTTTAGAGTCACCATGATTTTTCCTGCAATCATGCTACCATCCTTATCCCCATGCTTCGATGTGCTTCGTAGTGCACCCAAATAATGAATCGATGCTTCACTTGGTTCCATTTGGTACAATCTCCTGTAATTACCTAATTCATTTTGAATATGTTTTCTATCCTTAGGCCTTAGTTTGCTTCATCTGAGAAATTTGCAAGCCAAATAGCCAAGAGCCTCAAAATTACAAGTTGCAACAAAATCCAACTTAGCATCATTAGTTGAAGCAAGAGTTAAAACAAGGACATTTCCAAAGGATGTATGATTTCCATCTTTAGTAAAGCATCTAACATGCAAGTGTGGTTAAGAAGCTGCTACTCAAGCAAGTCATGACAAGGGTTCATTCCGGGCATGTGGTGATAATTAAGAGTTTGTCTAAATATCGCAATATAAACACCCATGAAAACTTGCATAAGCAAGGGGACCTAAAATTTTAAGTATACAGGGTGAAAATTTTGGAAAGGTGTTACACAGCAATTTGTCACCGTTTGTCACCATCCCTGTTACCCCTCACCTGTACACTGGAGGACTCATTCCGGGACCTGTGAGAAGTGACATAACCTGAAACCACTTGCATTATATTCCTCTGAGTATGAGCTTTATTTTCCCTGAAGACATCTCCTGCAAAATCCTCATGAAAACAACTCTTTTTACATTAGCGCGGGTTCACAGTTCACTGCCCGCGCCAATGAGGGAAATCCTCTATAAAGGGCGCGCCATTGGCGCTCTGTCCCAGAGTCGCACTTGCGCCAACCGAATTGAGTAAAGTTTTCAACCACCAAACTCCCGAAGGTTCTCTTCAACCCATTCACCAACTGAATCTATGTTGGGCTAGGATGGTTTGGCTTCGAATCTCCATAGAAGGGAATGTGGTTTGCCACCTTTCATGGAAGTTTCCAAGTGATAAAGCCAATCCCATCAATAATGTGGTTGATCCTATCTCTTTCCCTTTCTATCTATAAAAGCTTGCCTCTATGCCTTGAGCAAGCTAGTTAGTAGTCAGAATAGTTAGAATTACAATAGTTCCAGGAGTTTAAGAGTTTGAAGCTGCAAGAGCCTTCTTTGCACTCATAAGGCCAAATCTAAGTAAGGAGATTCTTGTCACCCAAAGAGAGAGAGGTTTGTCCCTCATCCCAACAAGCTTTGCAAGACTTGTGTAGCTGACTACCCAGCCAAAGGAGGATTTGATGTCAGAACAATGGTTGTATTCTTCTTTGTATTTATTAATAATAGATGACTATCATTATGGTTCCACTCTCATTGTCTCGTGTTTGATGTTGAGTTATATCTTTTCTGACTGATATATAATTGCATCTACTAGATTTTACGCTTGTTTTCGTGTTGTTCTTTGCGTGTGCAGGTATCCTATCACAGAGATCGTGCGGATCGTGACCGGCCAAGGCAAAGGAACGAAGGCGACATCTCTTCGACGAACACTAGCGTTGGAATCCAAGTAGGTTCTCACCATCCACTTTGTATTTGCAATTAGGAACTTGCGTGATAGCATTGTGTGATTGTTGCTAGACCCGGTCTGGGCTGGTAGGGATCGTCTCTGTCCACAGAGAGGATTTACCTCCACAACAATTTGGCAACTCCGCTGGGGAGATCTTGTTGTTTGATTTGTAAAATTTAGACGGAGCCTGAAGTACAGCCAGGTAGCCTTCGACATGCTATTGCTTTGCATTAGCAAAGTAGATCAACGCCACTTCAGTCAATCTCCGGTTTGGTTTACGGACTAAACAACTTGGAGTTTGTCTTGTCTCTTTGGTTTTTCTCGTTTGAGTGCTTAGATAGCTTTCTGGGTTGGATTTCTTGCTGTTTCTTGCTTCCTGGTTTGCCTAGATACTGTTTTCAAGCCCTGGATCGCTTGTTTTTGTTTTTGACTTAGCAAACTTGATTAACGCGCTTTTTAGCCTTACAGTTGCGCCAATTGGCGCAAGTTGCTCAAAGACAACCCGCGCCAATCCCATAAAAGCGCGAGTTGCAGCCTGACAGTCACGCCAGGCCTGTCAACTTTTCTAGTTTGCTTGTTTTCGAGCCCTCTGGGCTTGGATTTGTATCTTGCTACACCTTTTTCAATCACTTGAGTGTGTCAGAGCCTTTGAGTGTTTTTATTTTATGATCTTTGGAACTCTCACCCGTTTTTCTTGATTTGTACTTGATTGATTCTTAGATTACAATCATCTTGTGTTTGAGAATTCTCTTGCATAGATCACACTTGCACAATTAGAATTCTCATTTTCAGGATATGAATGAAAAGTGTGCATAGATTACATTTGCATACTTTGGGTGTTTACCATTTTCTATCGATTTCACGTTTTAGCCCTAGGACATCTAGTGGCTTTGCGTGTCGAATTTTTGGTCTTCTATCATTCCAGTCGACTTTTGGTTACTCTCTTGCACTTGTTTAGTGGTTGTTAAGTATTTTATTGCGTTATTCGAGTGATTTACTTCTTTTTCACTTGAATTCCGCTCGGCTTCGTTTTGGGCCTAGATCACATGGTTCATTGAAGTCTTTGGTGTTTTTCTTCGTTTTGAAGGACTGCCTTGGTATTTCGGGGACTTGATTGTGTTCTCATTGAGTGAAGTTTGTCTTTTTACTCTTTGTTATTGTTTCTCAAAATTTGTTTAGTGCATTTTGCCATAAAAAAAGAAACAAACAATCTCTTTTGCTTTGCATTAGTTAATGGAAAATAAAGCTTTTCGTTGTTATTAGTGATTAGTAACTTTAGAGAAAAGTTTTGTTAATTGCCATTAGCTGCATTAGAGTTATTGTTGATTGTTTTATGGTCATTTTTGTTTGTGTGAAAGCTCTCAACCCTCTCGTAGTTAGCATTCATCGAACGAAATGATATATTTTGGCATATAGTTTGCATTTAGGAAATTGTGAGAAATTACATACGGTAGGACCTGGAAATTGAAACTTAATTCAAGATCAACCTAAAATGAACTGAATGAACTTAAAAACGCATTGGAACATAGCGCTCACTAATTAGAGGTCTAGGCTAGAGACGTGCTCCGGCGTCGTTAAACCCAGTCATTGTTGTTTCACACTACGGTTGGGTGATTCCTCCTTTTGTGACTCGATAGTGGTCTAGCACGGACTTGAGCTCCCACGTACCGTCGCGTATATAGGGGAGACCCCACTAGGTTATCATCCTTTATCCACAGGAAGCCGTGTCTGCCGCCTTACAAGCCGTAACGCACCGAACACAGTATTCGGGAAGATTGACTGTCGTACGGGAAGTCCTTGGTTTTCATATGATTGCCAAGGTGTATATGCAGTTTTACGGATTTGTTTAGTAAACCCTTGCCTAGTTTCTCCAGAGTAGTCACTTTTGATCTTTTTCGGACTCCTTAAAAGAAAAGGCTCACTTGAGCAGTTTGTCACTTCGGGCTCACAAAACATTCGAAGGCGACTAGAGTCACCTTTTTGTCCTTTTCTCGACTCTTAAAACATGAAAAGGTCAAGTTCAGTCGCTTTGTCTTAAAATTTATTTGGCCGCGATTAACATTTAGCCGGTTAGACCTTGTTTGCGTTAGCTTGAGTAGGCTTCTTTTCGTTCTCAATGGCAACTTTTCCGGGGTTCACCAACCCAGGGATCCCCTCTGACAGGGACCCTGGTCATTTCGCTCCTTTTGGAAATGTTGGTGCTCCTTATATGGCGACGTTGTCCCTCCCAGGGTTAACTGTTGGGTTGCCAGTTTGGTTGTTCTCAACCTCTTTGGTCCCTAACGTCTCACCGTCTAGTCAATCCGTCCCTCCACCTGAACAACATCACGTTGATTCTAAGGTGGATCTCTCCCCTTCTACGCCCACTTCTACGTCCTCATCTTCTACTTCACCTGGTGAAAGTCTAGATTCGAGTAACCGGGTGGCTAAGAAGAAGAAGAAGAAGACGAAGAAGAAGAAGGCTCCTAAAGGAGAGGTTACAAGTGTAGCTACCCCCTCGATTATACCTGAAGTCAGGCCCCCTTCCGCTCCTCCGCGGAAGGTCAAGTTTCCTTGTCGATTATGCAAGGAGGACCATCTTCTTCGCGATTGTCCTAGCATTCCCAGGGTACTAGAAGTATGGTCTCGCGATCCGGCCCGCCCCTCATCGTCCTCTGAAGCTCACGACGATGCTACGTTATCAGTTGGGAATGGTAAGGGAAAAGGGAAGATTCGAATCCCCTGCAGACTTTGTGAAGGCAACCATCCCCTTCACCTTTGTCCACTCATGGATAAAGCCTCCGTTTTCTTGGAGAGTCTTACAGCTCCTTCACCCCAACTTCCCGTTGGTTATCAACGTCTCTCTGTAGCCGCAGACCGTTCCCCTGTTGACAAAGAGATTGATTCATATTCTTCTCTTGTCCAGCCTCCTCTTCCCGAACTTGGCTGTGCTCAGCCTGTTCCAGACCAACCATTGGTTGGAAAGAGTGTCGACTCGAGTTCACTACCCGTCGATCACTTTGTTTCGGAAGAGCATCACACCCATGTTCTTCTCATCTCTTCAGATTCTCCTGAGTCCCGAAATGACTCTCCTAACCCAGCCGCTCCCGAAGGTTCTCCTTCGGTTCCTTTAGCACATGGGGGCAATCATACGATTCCCCCACCAAGTAGTTTGGTCGCTTCCTTTGATTGGAATCGCCTGATCGCCAGTCGCCTTCCATCCCATATGCCTTTCCAAATCACAGTACATGCCTGTGCTAAGGCAGTACCTGGCACTGTTTTGGATGAAGGGGCGTCTGTCAGTCTTATGCCGTACACTACTTGGCAAGCTTTAGGTTCCCCGCAGCTTAGGCCAGTCACTCAGAATCTGTTGGCCTTCGACGGAGGAGTCTGTCCATCTCTAGGAGTTCTCCCGAAGTTCCCTATTGCTTTGGGAGGAAAAACCGTCTATATAGACGTCTTGGTTACCCAAGGTGTTTTAGACTTTAGTCTTCTCCTTGGTCGCGACTATGTTTATGCCATGGGGGCCCTCGTTTCTTCACTTTTCCGTGTGGTTTGCTTTCCGCACGATGGAAGAATTATGACTATCGATCAAATGTCATTCATTAGTCCCCCGATGCCTCCTGCACCATTGTCGTCCCCTCCTAGTTTTCATCCACCAGTTGCATCTACCCCACCATAGATCAACTACGTGGCCACCTATCCCATGCCTGGATCCAATGGTGCCTCCATCGTGCATAGTGTCCTGGGGGCATTGGGCCCTGACTTTCACGATGTTTCCCTTCCACCAGGAGTGGCAATCTTGGAAGCCCCGACTTTCTATTCATTATGATGAAGTTTGGATGGAGCATAGTTCCTTTCCAGTGTCAAGCTCCTTAAAAGATGAAACTAGGTTTGGCGGAGCATAGTTCCTGATCTTATGTCAAGCTTGTTAAAAAATGAAACAAGGGTTATGAGGATAGTTCTTTTACTGTGTCAACCTCATTAAAAAATGAAACAACTCCCTTTCCAAATCGAGTCTTTCGATTAAGATCTCGTAAAATACAAGTCGAGTCTTTCCTAGATCTCGAGAGTGAACCTTCATTCCATCCACTTTGTTGAATGCAATGAAGCTTGGGGTGCATGTACCTCGATTTGCGTCATTATGTTGGGGGCATGCAAACTTATAACAAGCATAGTTTTTCATTTCAAGCTTGTGTAAACATGAAACCGAATCCAAGCAGAGTTCTCCATGGTTCAAGCTTGTGTAAAAAAATGAACCCATACCCATTTTACATCTCGTGATTGCCGTTATTTCGCTAAATTCTGTTAGATGAGCCTTGGTTGTTTCATTCCATTGCTACCATCTCTTTGGCTGATCATACGCTTTCACTTGGTTGTTTATCCTTTCCTGAGGAACCGCAGCGATGAGTGGTTTTATTAGCCAGCCTCTTGACCATTATATGTTTTGAGCAGTTCCACCATTACCAGAACCAGTTGCTACCCTTTATACCACTCGTTCCTCCAGGACGAGTCTTCTTTCAGCTCTTTTCTGACTCGCTAAACATGAAAATATCGCCGAGTTATCCCTCTTGACTCGTTAAACGTAAATAAGAGGCGGTCGTCTTTAAACTCTTTTCCGACCGTGTAAAAACGAAAAGATCGTCGAACCCTTGTCGTTTCAGGTTCGTTAATGGTTACGAAACGACGTGATGTTGATCGCTTTTTTACTTTTTTCAGATCGATATCACTACTCATGAAAAGTACTCCTCGATCGTAATGGTCGGGCGGTTCTTTCGAGCATTATTTTATACTTTTTCGGGCTCGGGAGACAAAACTTTACGAAAAAGGACCCCCCTAGAGTTTCCTTTTTGTTGTCTTTTCAGACTCTCTAAATAGGAAAAGACGCCGAGTTCTTCCTTTGTCAGACTCGTTAAAACTTAATGACATCAGATTCCGTCGTAATGACGCTCACAAGCATATGCTATCCCCGTCAAGCTTGCTAAAAATAACTGGGGTACTCGCCAGACATGGTGGGGAAAATGGAACCATAATCATTGTCGCGTCGACAGTATGTCGCTCTTGAACATGGCACTAGTGTGCATTCGTGTCGGGGTGGGGACATCTCATCTTGTTTTACACTAGCCTCCATGGGTTTGGGTTATCCTGTTTGACCTCTCATCTACTCATTGCCTTGTCACCATGACCTCTGCTCATTTGATGTCAAATACTGCCAAGTCCACTATCGTGCCGCTGATATGTTCAAGAGAAGTTGACCTCTGCAGAATTACAACCTCCCTCTGATACTTCACATAATCTTGATTCACCACAATATTCTTCCTCTGTCTCATGTCAATGATGTGGGAAACACTATGGCCCACCTTTGATCAAGGTCACTTCCTGTCGACTTCAGCTCATTATCCAGGAAGTTGATCTAGAGACTCCCTTCCGGTGCCTTGGAGCTTGCATGCCTCAATGGTAGGTTCTTCGTGTTCGACGTGAGGTTTTCATCATTGGCCTCCGATCGAATGATTCTACGGGTGTTCGACACCAGCTCATTGATTCACACACCGTAGATTGTACCTATAGTACCTTGAGGACCATTTTCATTATTGGTGGTACCTCTCGCGTCTGTTAACAGTTTTCATTATTGACTGGTAATCAGACGATGTTCATGCATGTTCGACTTCAACTCATGTATTCGCATGCTTGAACTTGTACTCTGTTCGGGTCGAGGTGGAGCGCAAGACCCTGGATTTTGTCTATTAGGATCCAGGCTGCGATTTGTGGCTTATTATGATCATTACATGACTCATTCACTAGATGGCTGTGACCATGCCTGAGTCTATTTATCGATCCTCTCTGGATGGCTGCGTCCATACCTTGGATCTAGATTATTATGTACTCTGCTATGGATGGCTGCGCCCATACCACTTATATCATGTACTTGAGATATCAGTAGGTTCTCTGGCGGCCGTGTTTTCAGTCACGCATGTTCTTGTAAAGCATTTCACCCCTCTCTCTCTCGGGCCTCATGCTTTAGGGGGCATCTGTTACACAACAATTTGTCACCGTTTGTCACCATCCCTGTTACCCCTCACCTGTACACTGGAGGACTCATTCCGGGACCTGTGAGAAGTGACATAACATGAAACCACTTGCATTATATTCCTCTGAGTATGAGCTTCATTTGCCCTGAAGACATCTCCTGCAAAATCCTCATGAAAACAACTCTTTTTACATTAGCACGGGTTCACAGTTCACTGCCCGCGCCAATGAGGGAAATTCTCTATAAAGGGCACGCCATTGGCGCTCTGTCCCAGAGTCACACTCGCGCCAACCGAATTGAGTAAAGTTTTCAACCACCAAACTCCCGAAGGTTCTCTTCAACCCATTCACCAACTGAATCTATGTTGGGCTAGGATGGTTTGGCTTCGAATCTCCATAGAAGGGAAAGTGGTTTGCCACCTTTCATGGAAGTTTCCAAGTGATAAAGCCAATCCCATGAATAATGTGGTTGATCCTATCTCTTTCCCTCTCTATCTATAAAAGCTTGCCTCTATGCCTTGAGCAAGCTAGTTAGTAGTCAGAATAGTTAGAATTACAATAGTTCCAGGAGTTTAAGAGTTTGAAGCTGCAAGAGCCTTGTTTGCACTCATAAGGCCAAATCTAAGTAAGGAGATTCTTGTCACCCAGAGAGAGAGAGGTTTGTCCCTCATCCCAACAAGCTTTGCAAGACTTGTGTAGCTGACTACCCAACCAAAGGAGGATTTGACGTCAGAACAATGGTTGTATTCTTCTTTGTATTTATTAATAATAGATGACTATCATTATGGTTCCACTCTCATTGTCTCGTGTTTGATGTTGAGTTATATCTTTTCTGACTGATATATAATTGCATCTACTAGATTTTACGCTTGTTTTCGTGTTTTTCTTTGCGTGTGTAGGTATCCTATCACAGAGATCGTGCGGATCGTGACCGGCCAAGGCAAAGGAACGAAGGCGACATCTCTTCGACGAACACTAGCGTTGGAATCCAAGTAGGTTCTCACCATCCACTTTGTATTTTCAATTAGGAACTTGCGTGATAGCATTGTGTGATTGTTGCTAGACCCGGTCTGGGCTAGTAGGGATCGTCTCTATCCGCAGAGAGGATTTACCTCCACAACAAAAGGTTTTGTAGCTGATACAACAGACCTTCAAATGAAATAAGCACAAAGACATCCAAGAAATAAAATGAAGAAAAACCCAAAAGCTTTGTAAGCATGCTCGAAATTTTTATCAACAATGAAAACAACACTAAGAAAAGAGTTGATGACCAACAAACACATGAATTTTCCAAAGGCTTTATTAGCAATGAAAGAAACACCAGAAAAGGAGTTGAGGACCACCAGAAACTTGATTTTTTCAACAATGAAAGTAGTAGTATGAAAGGAGTTAGGGATCAATAAAGACTTGATTTTTCTCATATAACAATATGAATGGGTCCATAAGAGCTATTTCCCCAAGAAGGCCTTTCACGTTACAATATCAAAATCTCTTCTTTGACTATTGCTTTTCTTGTAATAATTTTGTTCATAAAGTAATAAATTACAGATCGTATATAAGAAATGAGTATGTGAGAACTAGAAATGGAGGATTTGATAAGACCTCAATAAATGGTTAAATACGAAACAAATCTAGAAGTATTTATGAAGGTGTTGGTAGAAACTTCAACTCATTTTCTCTCTTATTGGATCATATTGAATGCTATAAGTGCAATAACTATGGGAACAAAGCATGTGATTATAGAAGTAGCACAATAAGGTTTCCTAATCAAAGAAATGAGGAAGATATTGACTAGGAATAGAAAATAATACATAATGGTATGGAGAAGGAAGCAAGAAAAATAGGAAGAAAGAAAACTTGCACTATATGCTGAAAACAAAGGGAGTCGATGGTATATTGATAGTGTATGCTCAAAACATATGACAAGAGATCAAAGTAATTTCTTAATATAGAAGAAGAAAAATGAGGGAGTATTACTTTTGGAGATAATGCATCAACAAGGATATATGGAAATGACACAATTAGTCTTGATAATGGAAATACTAAAACTCAAAACGTCTTATATGTTGAAGGTTTAAAATACAATATTTTAAGTGTTAGTCAAATGTGTGGTCAAAGATATGATATCACATTTCATTCTAAAGGATGTGAGATAAGAAAAATGGGATCATGAAGATTAGTGGAAAATGCAACTAGGATCTTAAGTAATGTATATGTCGTAGATTAAGATAAGGAAAAAAATGTTGTATTGGGAAATTAGATGAAAGTCATTTATAACATAGAAGGATGAGTCATATAAGCTTTGATAGTCTAGTAAAACTTAGAAAATCACAAGTGAGAGACATGCCGAAGATATCAAAATTGAATGACATTATTTGCATTCCATGTCAACATGGGAAGTAGACTAGAGTTAGCTTCAAGATAAAAGAGTATTCATCATCAAAACCATTAGAACTTGTTCATACATACCTCTACAGGTCAGCAAGGACATATACAATAAAAGGTGAGAGATATTTTATGCTTTTGATTGGTGACTACACAACAATGACATTTGTCACATTCCTTAAAGAGAAACCAATGAAGCATTTGATAATTTTAAAGCATTCAAATCCCTGGTTGAAGATGACACTGAATTACAGATCAAGTGCTTAAGATTATACATAGGAGTTGAATTCACCTCTAATGAATTTTGTGAAAATCATGAGATCAAAAGACATTTTTTAGTGGCAAGGACTCCATAGAAAAATGGAGTTGTTTAAAGGAAGAAAATAACTATGTAGGAGATACAAATAATAATGCTCAATGAAGCCAATCTAACAAATATCTTTTGGGGAGAAGTAGTTAGTACAACAATCTATATCTTGAATAGAGCTTGAATCGGAGTTAACAATAGCAAGACTTTTTATGGATTATGGAAAGGTAGACCAACTACAGTCAAATACTTCAAAGTATTTGGAAGTAAGTGCTACATAAAGATATTAAATCAAGACAATTTAGGAAAGCTTGGTTCAAGAACATATGAAGGAATCTTCCTTAGTTATGCATTTCGAAGCTAGCACTACAAATGTTACAACAAAATACTATGCAAGGTAGTATAAATCATTGATGTAAGAGTAAATGAAGCATTACCTCAAAAATAAAATCCACAAGTCAATGAAGATCTAGAGAAGAAAATCAATAGAGAGCACAAAAAGGAAGAAGAGGAAGGGGGAGAGTAGAAAGATCAAGAGGAAGAGAAGGAGGAGATAGAACATCAACATACAAAGACTCCATATAGATATGTTCAAAATAATCATCTATAGAATAAATTTTTGTGGTGACAAAAAATATGGGTTCAAGCCATAAGAAGATCAACAAGCACTCCAAAGCATATACACTTTTCTTTGCTATCCAAAATACACCCAATAACTTTGCACAAGTTAGTGAAGATAAGCATTGGGTTAGCACTATGGAAGAACAACTAAATCATATTAAGAGGAATGAGACATGGGAACTTGTGCTTAGACCAAAAGGAAAGAATGTGATTGGAACCAAATGGGTCTTCAAGACAATTTGAATGAGGATGGACAAGTAGTAAGAATTAAGGCAGGATTGTTTTGTAAAGGATACACTCAAGTAGAGGGAATTGACTTTGAAGAAACCTTTGCTCTAGATGCAAGGTTAGAAGCAATTATAATTTTCTTATCATTTACATGTTTTAGAAATTTCAAAGTCTCTCAAATGGATGTCAAGTAGCTTTCCTAAATGGAAACCTAGAAGAAGAGGTATATGTTGAAAAACCAAAAGGATTTCAACTATCAAAAAATGAAGATTATGTGTGCAGATTGAAGAAAGAATTTTGTGGACTAAAGCAAGCTTTCAGGGCTTGGTACTCAAGACTTGAAAAATATTTACAATGACAAGGATTCAAGAGAGGAGTAACATATAACAACCTTCACATCAAAACAAATAATGCAAATATGTTAATCATAGTTTACTATGTAGATGACATCATTTTTGGAAGTGATGTTCAAACAATGAGCCAAAAGCTTGCAAAAGAAATGAAAAAATAATTTGAAATGTCCATGTTAGGAGAATCATCATTCTTTTTAGCATTGTAAGGTGTTTGATCCAATAAAGTCATAGTCGTTTCCCAAAGTACATATGTTAAGGATATGTTGAAGAAATTTGGAATGGAAAAATGTGCACCTATTAGCACCCCCGTGATCACAGGATGCAAACCAAGAAAACATAATGAATCCCTAGATGCAAGTCAAACTTTGTATAAGAAATTGGAAACGTACTATATTTGATAACATCAAGAATAGACATCATGTAAGTAGTAGGATTGGATGCAAGATTTCAATTTTCACCAAAGGAGACACACGTGAAAGTAGTAAAAATAATTTTTAGATATTTGAAGGGGACTATGGACTTTGGCTTATGAATATTCAAGAAACAAAGACTCCACCTTAATAGCACATATTGTTGCAGATTGAGTAGGAAGTGTAGATGACAAAAAAATTACAAGTGGAGGAGCATTATTTTGAGTTAATTGTCTAGTATCATGGTTGAGTAAGAAATAAACCTCAATCTCTCTATTCATATCTAAAGTAAAATACATTGTGATAAAAGCATGTTGCACTCAAATTTGGATGAAGCAGATGCCGAAAGATATCAAGGTAGACTATGACCAAACAATATTAACCATTTATGATAATACAAGTGTAATCAACATTTCAAAGAACCGTGTTATGCATTCAATGACAAAACATATTCCTATCCAATACCACTTCCTAAGAGAACAAGTAGTTGGACAAAATGTTAAGCTAGAATACATTACTAGCAAAGAATAGGTTGCATATATTTTTACCAAACCTATTCCCAAAAAGAAATTTGAATATCTAGGACATGATATGGGAGTGATATCCCTCTCATCCCATTAGTAAATGGAAGCATAAGATTAGGGGGAGCAATACCTTGATCTTAATATATCTAAAATGTGGGGGAGAGTTACAGATGAGGGGAAGCATAAGTTTAGGGGGAGGATCCATTTTCCAATGATGTCAAAGAGGAAGAATTCATAGATAAAGTAGAAGTTTCTTACAAAGGATAAGTTGTAGGCAAGGATATTTCCACAACATTATTGTGAATTTTGTCTAAAGATTGCCATCAATGAAAAAGGGGAATATTGTTGCCAATATGTTTATCATTAATTTCAAAGTCAAAGTGAGATACATTGTTGTCCAACTTTGTTGTCCCTCTCTATCGATTTATAAGGAGATATATAAACTTGGCCTAGAAAAGTTTAAGAGGAGAAAATTTCAAGTCGACTTTGTAAATGGATGCTAATGCTTTATAAATAATAGAACATGTGAAGCATTCAATGAGGCAATTAAAATCATAGATGTAGAGCAACATATGGGAGTCTGAGGCACGGAAAGAGGTCTGAGGCACAAAAAGAGGCCTAAGGCATAGGAAGAGGAAAGATGTCATAAAAATCAGAAAACCTCAAAAACCTTTATAATGTGAAAAAACTTGCAAAATCCATAGTTTTGGGTCACTTCCATCAATTAACGAGAGGTTGTAGACATAATTTCTACCTTATGTGAATAAACCATCTACCAAAGCTCTGCCATACTAGGAGTTTTAGAAAGAGTGTATTTTCAATTATTCTGGTGTTCCAAAATTTTGGTTCCATCACTTAACATGCTTGGTTAATAGAGATCCCACTAATAGTTAACATAATGTTTACTAGAGCCTCACCATACTTTAAATTCTTCTAGCAACTCTTTCTTAGATATTCTGATATCCTAATATTTTGATGTTCCAGTAATCCCTTGGTAGTTTAAATGTTTAGTTGTAGCATTTGGAGGCTTAAGGTCCTTGGATATATTCCATACTAGGATTTTTATAAAAGGCGTATGTTGCAATTCTTTGATACTCTGATATCCAATAAGTGTCTGGTTATAACACGTGTTCACTAAGGTTCTTGGTTATAGCACTTGGGGACTTAAGGTTCAGGTTCTCAACCCAAAACCTTTATAAAATATGCATTGTCCAATTTTCCAGTAATTCAATATTCTGGTAAGTGATTGGTCACTAAGGCACTTGGTCATGGCACTTGGGTGCTTAAGGTTCAAGTACTCAACCCAAAAACTTTATAAAAATGTGCATTTTCCAATTCTCTAATAATTTGATATTCTGGTAAGCATTTGGTCATACTGTCTAGTTGTTGAGGTGCTTGGTTATAACACTTGGGGGCTTAAGGTCGTTATAAATATCACATATCAAGACATTTTTAAACAACGTATTTTCCAATTTTCTAATATTCCAAATTTCAAAGAGCACTTGGTTATAGCACCTGGTTGCTGTGATGGTTGGTTATATCTCTTGGGGGCTTAAATTTTAAGTCCTTCGCAATATCCTACAAACATTAGTGATAATACATTTTATGAGAACTCTAGCGGCCCAATATTTTGTTAAGTGCAAGTGCTTAACACTAGGCCATATTTGAATCTTTTGTACAACAATGATGTGCTGTTGTTTTGACGACAACATGACATTTTTAATGTTGAGTGCTTCGTATTATGAGCATGAATTACATTGTTAATGTTGATAACTTGGTGTTATGGGAATAAGTTTTTGAAAGTTTGGGTTGAAGGAAGTGCCTCGCACAAAACAACATTGTGAAGTTTGACTAGACATAGTTGGAGAACAAATTAGAGTATGGGAAAATAGTTGCCCATTGTAGAATAGATTACATAACAGATCACAGAGGGGATTGGTGTCTCCAGTAGGTTGGTTCCTACAAAGACTTGCAACAAAAGGGATTAGTATCTTTAGCAGGTTGGTGCCTACAAATTCTTGAATTTGAGGGTATTAGTGTATCGAGTAGGTTCGTGGGTATAAATTCTTGAAGCTGAGGGGATTGGTGTCTCTAGTAGGTTGTTGCCTACAAATTGTTGTAAATAGTAGGTTGGTGCCTACAAAGAACTATTACATAAATAAGTTTTGTGGTTTTCTCCTAAAAGGTTTCCACTTATATCTTGTGCTTCATGTTATTCTATGATATTTTTTCTTATGGTTCTTGAATGTTTAAATAAGTAAAAACTGTCTTATACTAGTTCACCCTACCTCTCAGTATAAGAGTGAATTAAATAATTTTCCTAGCCAAGATTTTGTAGTCGGATTCTATCTATCTCTTGGATTATTTTTAGGATAGTATGTGTTTCTTCTACAATGAGAAATTGGTTTAGATTTATTTCCTTTGTATTTATTAGATTAATTGGCTTATTCAATAGGTTTGCATGTCAACATGAAAAACGCCTTAGACTTTTTACCACAACCAATAGTAACAAACTAGTGTGGAACCTAGAATTAAAGCTTTAGAAGTGGTACACCTTGGATCAATGAGTATCGATGATTGGGCCAATTTTTGGTTTGAAACCATTGCCTAACATATGCTCAAATAAATCAACTATGCATGAGGTAGTTGTACCAACACAATATGTACATGCATTTGTAGGGGAACTTATGGAAGCCAATGATGTCCATATTTAGTAAGCCACAAGTGAGTCTTTCTCTTTTAACAAGGTCGGATAGTTGATATGTTACCAAAAGCTGTGATGGATCAAGCTCCTATTACAATCGACTGTAGCATAATAGAAAATCAAGCAATGAGATAGGAGCGCAGTCCCATCTCCTATGCTTGAGTTCAAAACTTCATATATTTTTATGACTATTCTTGAGTATTGTCTAACAAACTAACCTACTAGGAAAGAAAATTTACATATCATGGATTCTCTGATACTTTTTCATGGCTTGTAAACTGATTGTTCCTGAGATGATTGGTTCTTCTTATCATTGTTGACCGAGTTCTCTCCTTCATTGCTCATAGTGTTGTTTTTTTAATATGTCACTGCTTCTTCTATATGTTTGCATTTAGTTTTTAGCGCCATGATCTCTTCTTTCTGCAATGCCATGTTTCTTTTTTGGTAGCTATACTCCATTCTCATTTCGTTTCTAACATCCTTGAGTGACTCTTGCAGTCATTGAATCATGAATTTGTTCGCTTTGCATGCTGGACATGCATCATTCCTTGTTACCTTTTCAATGGGGTTGAATTCCATTTGTTTTGTTTTCTTATTCTTCCTCTTGTGCTACTTACTATTCCTTGTATTGTTGTGCTTCCTCGATCTTGTTTTGCCTGAGATAATACTTCCTCTACTGATGTTGACCACCTTTCTTTTGTCCTGCGCTTTCCTACCTGTTGTAGCTTTGTTATCCTGTGTATGACAGTCAAAGAATGGGGCCGAGGCCTGGTTATGACAGTCAGGGAGAAGGGCCGAAATGGAAGGGGCAGATGATAGGTGGGGATGCTCAGATATGAGGCAGAATTGCTTATAGATGAGGTTTTGTGCTGCGATGGAGTGTAGCTGTTTGAAGCAAGTGACTGAATGCGGAAGTCGTGGACTGAGAAACGAAGGCAGGGAGGGGCTTAGAAAGGGCGACAACACTGGGAGCTGAACATGGGGAGAGGAAGATCGCTTCATGCACGCGATTTTGCCTTATGCTGGAGTTGCTTGTATTGTTGAAGTTCCCTCTGTTCTTATAGCAATTGAAAGCAGCCCGAGGCCTTTGGTTGATGGGATGGATTGTTGCTTGGTTCTTGTGACCAAGATTGCAATCGTCCTTTTTGCCTTTGCTCATGCGAATTTCTAAACTATTATGATGTTTCCTTTGCCTTCTCGTGATTTCCTGCCTTTCACTGTAGTGATGTGTCTTTTGTTGATTTGTGACTGCTGATTATGTTTTGTTTCTTTTATCATTGTGCTTTGTTCCTTATTTTTGGTGGGCTTCATACTCGTGATCTTTTGAATCTTTTGTTGATTATTATGGAACAGAGTTGTGATATTCCTCATGATTTTCACGAGCATTCCCTTCATTTTTTTTCAATGCTTGATTTGCAAAATAGTATGCCTGTTGATTGTGTATTCTCAAGTCATGTCTGAAGATTACATCGCTAGAGCCTTCTAAGTTCTTCCTGATTCTTCTAAAAATTCTACTCATGAACTCATTGCTTGGGTTTTTGTTTCGGTCCATTGCCTCTATTGTTATGGTCGAGTCTCCTATTATTATAGGATTTTGTATTTCTCTTTTTTTAATTATTCTTGTTCCCATCATCAAGTTGTATGCTTCAGCCTTACTATTTGACACTTGTCCTAGTCCCCATTCATATGTGACATTTTCTTTCCCATCAGGATCAAGGATTATTCCCCCTGCACCTGTATTTCCCAGATAATGATTTGAGGCCCCATCAAAGTATAGGCAATTTCTATTCTGATTTCTTTTCCAATTTGCAAGTTCCTCTTCACTCATTCTCATTTTCCAACTATTTCCTGAGTTTATCCTCCTCTGTCCTTTTTGCCCATTGTTTATTATTATGGCTTTGCTGAGCCAATCTCACTCTTCTTGTTGGAGAGTGTTATAATCTGTTGGTGTTGTTCCTTTGACGTTGAGGATTTCAGAAGTTAATCCCCATGTTTTTGAGAGGGTCTTCCCTATTCTTGGAGTTTGGTTTTTGAAGATGCACTTGTTTCATGTCAACCAAATTTGCCAACATAGAACTACTGGAATGCATTTCCATATTCTCTGAATTGTGACTTTGTTCTTTGTTGAATATGGATAGGCCTTCTCTAAAGTTTGAAGAAAGTCTAGCAAAGGCTTTTCAAAATTTATACTTATTTCCAGAGGGCTTATAAGTTGTTGCCAACATTCTTTGGCAAAAATGCATTCTTGGAATAAATGTTGAATGTTTTCTTCGGCCTGCAGGCATAATGGGCATCGTGACGGGCCTTGAAAGCCTTTTTTTTTTAAGTTTTCACTGGTCAAGATCTTCCCTTTTAAAAGAGTCCAGATGAATATTTTAATATTAGGAAAACTTTCTGATTTCTAGGTTATTTTCCAAGAATCCCAATCTTGTTGGTTTGGTTGTTCATGTAGGATTTTGTATCTAGTCTTGACTGTGTATTTCCCACCACTTGGATCCGAGAGGTAATCATCTTCCTTATCATAGTTGATTGGTGCTGCCCCTTTTAGGAGCCGCCTAATTTTGCTCCATTGCCCTTCCAGGTTTGCGAGAATTGTTGAAATTTTCTAGTCTTGCCATTCTTTTTGGTTCCACTGAGAAATTGTGTAAAGTGTTGAGACCTTTTCCTTTCATCCACTCTTGGATGCCTTCAATTTTTGGGTGAGTCTTCAGTGGTTCTTTTCCCATAATTCTGTCCTCCCAAATCGATATTGTTTTTCCATTGCTGGGATTTTAGAGATGTAGCTGCTCATTAAAGGAATTGGTTTTTTTACTAGCTTCCATGCTTGAGTACATTGTCTTATTGGGATACTTCCATTGAGTAGTCTCTTCCTGGAGCCATCCGTGTATTTTGAGATGAGCGAATTTTTCCACCAGCTCTCTTTTCCTGTGATCAGTCTCCCTACTATTTTCATTCCCAGGGTTACATTCATGAGCCCAGGTAACCGTATTTATAGGCCCCCTTGTTCATATGGTAGCACTACTTTCTCCCACCTAACCAAGCTGAATTTTTCGTTTTCCTGCTTCCCACCCTGCCATAAAAAGCTTCTCAAGATTAACTCCATTTGTTTGTGGGCACTTTTTGGGGCCATGATTATTGCATATTGGTAGATAGGTAGTGCTGCAAAGAGTGCTTTTATTAATATTACCCTTCCTTCCATATTTAACCACATCATACCCCTGATTTGTATTTTATTTTTCATTTTTTGAATCTGTTTAGTCCATATTTTTGCCTTCATTTTCTCTTTTGAGATTGGAAGTCCCAAGTAAAAGAAGTGAGTCCATTTTTCCTGTACGGGGATTTCTAAGATTTGTGAAATCCTTTGCATGAATCTGGGAGGGGTATTCCATCCATACATTCTGCATTTTGTGTTGTTTAGTAGCCCACCTGAAACCTGTAAGAAATCATCCAAAAAAAATTTGAACCTTCTTGCTATTATTGTTGATGCCCCTCCCAGTAGCAATGTCTCATCAGCAAAAAGTGAGTGGTTTATTGTTTTTACTCCTTTTTATATTCTGAGCCCTGTGATGTTTCTTTCTTTTCTTTGTTTTTCCAAGGCTCTGCTTAAAGTTTCCGCCATTATAATATATAGGAAGGGAGAGAGAGGACATCCTTGCCTGAGGCCTCTTGTGCTTTGAAAAAATTCACTGGGCCTTCCATTTATGAGGGGGCAATCCATGGAGTAGAGATGCATGCCTGGATGACTTCTATTATTTCTCTTGAGAATCCAAGTTTCTTGAGGACAGCCATTAGATATGGATGGCTAACTCTGTCAAATGCATTTTCCATATCTAATTTGATTATGATGCCTTTTTCTTTCCTTATCATACTAGAGTGTACAACTTCCTGTACAATAATTACATTATCTATGATTTTCCTATTGGCCATAAATCATCCTTGATTTTTAGATATGATTATTGGAAGCACTTCCTTGATTCTATTTGCAATTATTTTTTTATGATCTTGTAAGAGGAATTGCAAAGAGAGATAGGGTGAAACCTATTGAAAGTGGAGGGGTTTGACTCCTTTGGGACTAGAGCAAGGTAGGAGGATTTTGTGTTGCTGCCTTTTTTTTTGAAGACATTCTTCACCATTCTTAAGAAATCATTTATGATTGTGTACCAATGAAATATGTAGAATTCTATTGTAAAACCATCTGGTCCTGGGGCTTTATCCGTATGCAGGCTCCATATAGCCGCCACTACCTCTTCTTCTGTGATTTCTTTGCACATTTCTGCGTTTTGATCTCTTTTGATTTTTTTTTGTGTGCTGTAGGAAATCTTCATATTCAGTCGTTTCTTCTTTTGCTGAAAGTAAATTTTTGAAGTGCTTATGAGTTGCTTTTTTAAATTCCTCCGCACCTTTGACCTCTTGACTTTCGATTTGTATTTTTTCTATCTGGTTTCTTGCTCTTCTTATCTTCATAGTGTTGTGGAAAAATAATGTATTTTTATCCCCTACCTTAAGCCACAGGCTTCTGGATTTTAGTCTGGCTTCTTCTTCTTCTTTCCTGTTTTCCCTATATATTTCCCAAAAAAATTCCTTCTCTCTTAGATAATCTTGCTTGCCTTCTTCTTTGCATTCTTTTTCAATTTGTATGCTGTCCATTTTCTGCTGTAACTCTTTTTTTTTTTTTTTTTCATTTGCTCTTGCCCATTTCTTTAGCTTGGCTCTTAAATTTTTTAATTTTGTCTCCCAAATATACTGTGGTGATTCTGATACTCTTTGTTATAGCTCTGATACCAGCTGTTATAGATCTAACCCAAAAGTATATGATAATAGAAATAAACCCAGAAATAATAAGAGAAAAATAGATAGAAATGCTTCTTTATTATCAAAACCCTTAAGGTAGGGCAACACCATACATTCACTCCTTAAGGAAGGAGAACACTCCACAAGCCATATGCCTGTTCATACAATAATCCTTCACTATTCCCATGTGGAGTCTCTAGCCTCTATATAGGCCTCATACATACAATACCATGGGTCATTACCATGGTTCCCTCATACCATCAACTAATACCATGGGTCCATTACATTATTATTAACTACTTGTGGTCCCTTACATGACATGGGTTAACCACCTTATTTATTACTATGGCCCATCCTATTATTACATTATTACCTTGGGTACCTCCCTTGGTACCCCATATTATCCCCCCTAGGTATATAACATTCCACCCCCCTAAGCATGTTTCGTCCCCGAAACATGGGAAGAACATAAATAATAAGATCTACTCAAAAGAGTAGTCCACTGGTACCATGCACGTGCATCTAGCCATCCAAGAGAAAGTTGAACCCTCGATCTTGCTGGTACCTCGCTCGCTTGAGATGGAAGTTGACCGTTGCAGCTCTTCAGTGTTGATGTGTAGTAGGTGGATCTAGGCTCCTTGCTATCCATCATATGGGGGTTGTTGTCCTTGTGGCTAGTTGGTTGCCATTGTGTTGGTTGTTTTCTTGCGGGGTGATGTGGGTGATGATATGTTGAAGTTTTAACCCACGGTGTCTTTTTCTTTAATTCACCCTGCTGTGGTGCCTGTTGTGGTGTCTTCTTTTCCAATATGACTTCAACCACTGAGCCCTCCTCTGATGTATCAGCACCTGTAACCTTTTCTGCTTCCGCCTCTGTTTGTGTTTGATTGTCTATCATCACTGGCTCATCATCTAATATGTCAGACCCTGGAACATCTTCTGCTTCAGCCTCCTTGCACTCTACTTGTTTATTAATGGAAATATCCTGTAATGTAATTTTCTTCTTTTTATACCAGAGCTTTAGGAATTTCTTCTGCATATTAATATTGATAGTACCCGCAAATTCCATCCAAGGATATCCCAAAACAACATCCATATTATCCATATATGAAGTATAAAAGTCGCAATGCAACACATACTTATCCATAGAAAGCTTCAAATCTTTATAAACTTGAACATCCTCATTATCAACCTATATGTTTTCAATGTGTTCTTTTGGAACTTGCAATTTGTTTGCCAAAGTAACATTGATAAAATTATGCTTACAACTAGGATTTACAGACACAACGATCTTCTCCTTTTGAATGAATCCATGAACCTGCAATAAGGAGATACCAGCAGAAAATAACCCTTTAGGTTCCTTGGTTTCCTTCTTTCCTGTAAAAATAAAATCTTTGCTAGGTTGTGTGTCTGTCTGTGTGAGCTTATCCACAAGATTAGCTTTACGGTCAAAGTGGTCCATAAGAGCTTTTGTGAATTTGTCCCAAGTCAAGGGCCTTCGACAGCAACGTTGATGCCCTTGCCACCATTGCAATCTTTCAATGTCCAAGTACATTGTTCCCACACTCAGCTGAGTCTCATCATCCATGATGTAATTCAATCTAAAACATTTCTCCATTTGTGCTATCCATTTGGCTGGATGAGAGCCATCAAATGGATACAAGTCCCTCAAATTCAGATCTAGGCGCGCCATAAAAAAAAATTGACGAAAATTTGAAATGGTCACAATTCCGTCAATATTGCTCAGAATCTCTATTATAACCTGTTTCCAGAAATGGAACGATCATTCTGCATCTTCCCATGTGATAGAAATCTTGATCCAGACACTAGAATTTCAGAGCTGTGCTGCAACTCTCCCGCCGTCACCAAAATTTATGCAAAAAAGAGTTGATTTTAAATCAACGATATCTCCCTCATCCGGACTCCGATTCGACTGATTTTTTTTTTGAATTTGGGTATTTTTTCACAAAAAATCCAGATCTACAATTAGATTTTGTAAATATTGCACCAGGACGTCCAGATCTGCGTCGCAAAACTCGCTGCCCTGAAAAATTGTCTGCAACCCCACTGATTTTTAGATTAGCGATATCTCCTTCATCCAGACTCCGATTCAACCGATTTTTTTTTTGAAATCGGCTATTTTTTCACAAAGAATACATATCTGCAATTAGATTTTGCAGATTTTTCACCAAAACATACAGATCTGATCTGCAAACTCGCCGCCCCCAAAATCCTGCAAAAATTTAAAAAAAAAATTCTCCCCTTGTGCCCAAGAAAGTGCTCTGATACCACTTGTTATAGCTCTGATACCAGTTGTTATAGATCTAACCCAAAGGTATATGATAATAGAAATAAACCCAGAAATAATAAGAGAGAAATAGATAGAAATGCTTCTTTATTATCAAAACCCTTAAGGTAGGGCAACACCATACATTCACTCCTTAAGGAAGGAGAACACTCCACAAGCCATATGCTTGTTCATACAATAATCCTTCACTATTCCCATGTGGAGTCTCTAGCCTCTATATAGGCCTCATACATACAATACCATGGGTCATTACCATGGTTCCCTCATACCATCAACTAATACCATGGGTCCATTACATTATTATTAACTACTTGTGGTCCCTTACATGACATGGGTTAACCACCTTATTTATTACTATGGCCCATCCCATTATTACATTATTACCTTGGGTACCTCCCTTGGTACCCCATATTATCCCCCTAGGTATATAACACTCTTGGCTCTTATGCTTCCTTAATTAATTCACTATTTTTTGTATTGTTGTCCCAAATTGAGTTGTATCTAAATGGGAGCGGTCCTTGATTTTCCATTTTCACCGTGACTATTGCCACTAGTTTATGGTCAGATGTCGTGGTGTGTAAAATTTTTTATTTGATGGAGTTGTGCACTGCTGCTATGTTTTCTTGTATCAGGATTCTATCCAACCTTTCTTTTATGTTGCTTTTGCCCACTCTTTTATTGCTCCAGGTGTATTTCCCGTTGTTTGGAGGGATGTCTATTAAGTTGTGTTGTTCCATTATTTCTTCTAGAGCATCCCTAGATGGGTCTGTGTGATATGTTCCTCCAAACTTTTCTTCTATACTTCTTACCAAATTTAAATCTCCTCCTAGGATTATTTTCCCAGCTTGCGTTTCTTTTAGTGCTTCTTTTATGGTGGCCCAGCATTGCTCTTTTTCCTTGTAGTGATTGGGGGCGTATATGTTTATGACACTATACTTCTCTTTTGTACTTATTTGCATTAGATCCGTTTGTATCCAATGTTGATCTTTTTTGTTGTTGTATTAATTCCCAGATTCCTTTCTTCCATATTGTGCAGATATCTCCTGACGCTCCTGTTGCCTATATTGCTTCCCCTTCATAATTTCTAATTTTTTTTTATATTTTCAGTTTCTTAGCTATTTATTTTTGTCTCTTGAATCATAAGGATGTCTGAGTTTTCTTTTGCCAGAATGTCTCTTGTGGCATTTTCTTTAAAGGATGATCCCATTCCTCAACAATTCCAGGAGACCACTATCATTATTTGTTTGTTAGGTGGTGCAAGGGTCCTTTCCCTCTTTGCTGGCTTTTTTCATTGTTTCTTGTGCTCCTTCCTTATAAGGTTTCCATAGGTTGTTGCATTCATAATGCCATTTCCTTTGCTGCTACTTCGTCCCTCAGCGCTTTGCTTGTCTTTCTTCCTGCTTTTTTTTGGTATTCTACATTTGGGAGTGCTTCCCTTGACTGGTTTCTTGTTAGGATTCTGTCTACTGGGGGGCGTGGAGTATGGGTTTTTGAAACCGGAGGGGACGAATGGGGGTTAAGAGTATGGTGGGGGTATCTGGATCTGGATCTGGGTTCGAGGGATGGGGGGGCTGAGGGATCCAGTGACTCAAAAGGATTAAGGCTAGCAAGAGGATTGTTGTCTGCTTTTGGTGGTAGAGGGTGGAGATTAGAGGATATGGTGGGCTTGCGTAGAAGAATGATTGGGTTGTTTATTGACTGTCTTATTTCTTTTAACCTGTTCCCATTTTTTTTTCCAGATCTTCAATCTTTTCATTTTCATTTTCTTTTTTTCGTGTACATCTATTAGCAAAATAGCCATATTCGTGCCATACCTTGCATTTGAAGGGTATTTGTTCATAATCCAACTATTGTATATGCATCCATTGATCCACTTTGATTTTGAAGGCTTCAGGAAGCCCTTTCCCTAGATCCACTTCTACACAGATTCTAGTGCATGCATGCATATTTTCCTTTGGCTCACACCTGTCTATGTATTTCCCAACTGCATGTCCTATGGCTTTAACTAAATCATCTCCCCAGCAGTGGAGGGGAAGATGCGGCAATCTGACCCAAACGAGGACGGCATTGGGTACATCCATTTCTGGATCAAAATCCGGCGTCCATCTGTTTAAATATAATCCGCTTGTATCCATAAAGTAAGGGTCGTTCCTAAATATCAGATCTCGATCCTCCTTGGTTTCAAAGTGAAAGGTGTAGTACCCTCTTCCATAAAACCTGACTGAGATTTTCCCATTTATTGATGCAGTCCAGTTCCTTTTACCCATTTTTGGACAGTTTTGGGTGATGGCCATAACCCAGTAAACTGCCCGACTAATCCACGCTCCGTCAGGGAAAGTACTACTTTACGGGGAAGGGCAGGAGGGAGTGAGATTTCAGGGATGTCTTCCAATCTTTTAATAAACTTAGTGAATGATGGTCGGTTCTTTGCCGAACCCATTGCAGAAATGAGAGAGGCGAAAGCTTTTTATGTTCCTTCATTTTCTTGTTGGTGATCTGAAAGAGGATCTTCATCCTCTGATGAGTCCATGTTGCTCAATCCTCAGTAGTAGGAGGCCGCTAAGGGGTAGTTTCCTTCTGTGTGCTACGTTTTTTGGCTAGGGTTGTGCAACTCCTTAGTAGTTGTAGCAATGCGATCTCAAAAGCAAGATGTTATGAGGGTTAGGCCATAAGTGAGTCTTTATTACATGAAGGAAATAGCAATATCACAAAGGTATAAATAAAGCTTACTTGCATGTATATGTATGTTGATATTTCTTGGCACATGATATCCTATACCAACAAATCCTCCTATAATCTCAGTGGATGGATAAACAAACATAATAGGAAATAGTTCAAAAATCACTAACACATTGGGAAACTTGTGGCCTTGGGATAGAAGGAACTATGTTGATAACTATGATATTAGTAACAATTAGAGGTCAAGAAATCATTGTGGTGTATACATATGCATCAAGGGCAGGAGTCGTAGTTGAACCATGATGGGACTAGGCCCAAAATATAGACAAAGAGATGTATACTATAGGCCCAACATTCACAATAAATTGAACCTAAATAAAAATTGACAAGGATAGAATAATTGGTCAAAATACACAATGGGTTGAAAACATGAAGAATGTATCCAAAGGACACCTTTCAAATAGAGGTCAAAAATATCATACATGATATTGTTCCATATGCATAAATACCCTATCAGGTATGTTCATATACAATAATGCTTCACACCACAATATTCAACTTATGGTCCCATTCACCTATAAAATGAGATATGATCTACAAGTATAAGCCAAGTATACTTCTAAAACAAACCATATAAAGCACATCCTAGTAACAAGTCTGGATTAGGGTTTTTATACAACAATAATAGAAACCCTATTCTTTTAATTACCCTTCCTCCATTTTCATACCAAATGTATAACTGATAAAGTATTTATTTACCAAAATAACGGTCAAGCATGGATTTCAATAGCTTACATGCTTTTTCAACTAGTTGACAAGTAAAAACTAGGAATGGTTATTTTCCATATCCATTTATGCATGTGTAGCATAACCCAACCTCATGTCACTATAAAGCATTTAAAACTATATATATATATATAATAATACATGTTATTTCATGTATGTAACCAAAAATTAACAGGTGTATCTTAGCCTTAACCCCAAATAAACTTTCTATTGGTGTAGTTATGTATGCATGTTGTCACATTTTCTAGTCTCAAAACATCTGAGTGAGGTGGAATTGTCTACCCTAAAAATTAAGACATATGACAAAGGATTTTGTATAAGACATACCAAAGAAATTGTGGGGTCTATCCCTCCTTGGAAAATCTAGTGGGATTTTGGACAGGTCTACTACTTTGTACACTTTCCTTACTAGCCAGTGAGGTCTATCCATGCAAATGTGAATGAGTTCCTCCCTTGTACACTCTTCGTATTAATAGGTGGGTTCGATATAATGAAAATTTCAGTAGGTTGGTCCTATGTACACTCTCCTAACTAGAAAGAGGGGTTGATCAATAGAGAGGTCAACTAGTTTTGGAGTGGTCTTATTTGGTCATAGTTTCAATGTGAGATTATTTTTTATGTTTGATTTTTTTTTTCTATTTTTGTTTATTTTTTATTTGCTAGTAATATATTGTTTATTTATATTTGTACATAATATGTGTTATATAGTTATACATAACCCCCCGAACCCTTAAACCCCATGAAACCCGTAACCACTAAAGCCCCTAATCCTTAAACCCCTTAACCCCTCAATCCCTAAATTCTAGACCCTCGCCCTAAATCAATTATCACATGCTTAATATGGGATAGGAGATCATATGTTGGTGGGTTATGAGAGAACTCAATGTCAATGACTTCTAGCTAATCAATGATACATACAAAATGGCATAAAAATAAACAACACATAATTAATCCATATAAGAAAATACTTTAAAGAGAATAAATCATAGAAAATATATAATCACATACTTCCTATATTTCAACAATTCAATATCATTGATATTCTTCTCCATCCAAGTCCACATTTGTATCATTTGGTTCATAATTGACATTGAAAATCTTGGCCATAACAACATCATCATCAATGCCATTTTTGATAACTGCATCATCAATATCATCATTGAGAGCATTTTCATCTACATTTAGCTCAAATTCTTCAACTTCTTTGTTTGACACATCTACCTTCTCCTTTGCGTCATCTTCTTTTGCTACATTATACTTTATAGGCCTTCCTCTTGGATCATGTCTAACAACATATCACCAACTTGCTTTACCTGGAACCTTTAAGTAAACGATAGTCTCACATTGGCTTGGAAGAACATAAGACTATACATAAACGTTAAAATGTTATGTGCATAAAGGCTAAAAAATGTCTTATAAACAAAGAGGTCAAATTGTTAAAATCGTCCTTATTAAAATTCATGCTAGCTCGAGGGTAATTTATTCCTTGTGGTGAAACTGGTATGATGATATCAAGGATATATATGCTTATGAAACATCCAATCCTTGAGGTAAATTATGCACACCCCATGGTGAAAAATGTACACCCTAAAAGGGAAAAATACATGAAAACAAAGCATGATGAAAAATCCACGCCCTATGAATATAAGTGTATTCCTTGTGTTGGTAATTGGATTTTGACCTTGTGAAGTTACATGAAAATAGGGTATTGAGGAAACTTCACACCTCAAAATGCATGTTGAGTGCATGGGATTGCATGTTTACATAGTAAGGAGGAATATACACACCTTGCTAATGACAAATGCATGCCTGCGCAAAAAAAATGCACACCCTTGACATATTTTGTAGTTCATGATGGCCTAGACCCTAAATAGTTCTCCCTTAGTCCATATGAATGGTTTTCATAGGAAGATGAATGAAAATGTTGATTCATTATGTATCATTGATGCTAGTATGACATATAATATAACAACCTTGAACCCATGTTTCCCAAGCTATTTGGAAACATACTTAGGTAGTTAACCTTGCATATTGAGTTGTTGCATCTTTTTAGAATGACGTGCTTGAACCAAAATTTAGAGTAATATGGAAATGCCGGGTTTTTTATTGTTAAACCTTAATGAAAATGATTGAAAGTTTCTTTGCAATGTTCTTTAGTGATCAATACAAAGGTAGAATGTATTTCTTTGACCACTATAATTCATTTTTTTACAAGTATGCTCTAATGGTGAATTATATAGCTAGCTCATTATGGAAATATGGATTAAAATCAAGAGAGAGCCTAAGTATTATAGATATGAATGTTGGATAGTGAAATGAAATAATGTAAAGAGATTAAAAAATACAATCATAGGGCAAAGTAGCTATGCCCAAATCCCAAAATATTAGAAGATAGAAATACTTATAAGTATCCCACACCTATGATTGATTTTAAATGCATGCAATATGTCTTGATTAGCCATGTAATTTGAGATTGAGTGTGTGCATTTGTACTCGAGTCAGTCACTTTTGTTATTTAGCTTTCAAAATTACCTTTAGGGCACAAGGTTGATCAATAACAAGGCTTGAAGCCATTATAATACTATGCTCATTATGAGCTCATACATGTCACTTACAAGAATTGACTCTAGGTGGGAAGGATAAAAACATTCCTCCCAACAACTATATCCAATTGGCACGTGCACACAATCATTGTTGACACTATTTTTCAAATTCAAATTACAACCCTTGATATTATCCTTTATGTGCAACACGAAGGTTTTGCCTAAAATTACCAGTTACATGAACAAAATCACAAATTACACTTTTTGAAAGTTGAACCACTCAATTTGAGTCAAAATTGAGACTAGGGCATGTATTTTACTTTTAAGGAAATTTTACCTTCAATTTTTTATGAAATCCCAAATTAGGTGCATAAAAACAAACTTTCATATTCTTTAATTGCACTTTAAATGACATAGGTAAATTTAACGTATATCTAAGCCCATATTAAAACTTGTAAAATAGTTTTTTGGAGCTAAAATGCAGTTGGGTTGCACATTTTAATTTGGTCGCTTAGTATTGTTTTGACATTCCAAATTACAAGGGAAACTTTACCTCTTTTGCACAAGAACCCTTTTTAAACTTGAAATTGCAAAATTAACAACATGAACATATATAATATGATAAACCACATCCCCAACAACTTTCACAACTCAAACCTAAGGTATAATACAACCTTGGCTTACTTTTCATAAATAGGTTGTGCATTTCTATGGTATATTAGGCATCTCTTGCCTATTTTTGCACAACAATCTTCTATGACTAAAATGCAAAATTATGTGTATGGGATTAAATGATTAAAAAAATCATTTACAGATTGAAACACTCAAATAGAATGAATTTTGAGACTTAAGCATGAATTTTCGTGTAGATTAGCATGCCCTTTGTTTTTACAAGGCAATTTTTAGCCTTTATGCACAAAAGGTAGTTTTCGTTTGAAAATGAAAATCTAAGGTTATATATAAGTGTAAAATCACAAATTACACCTTTTGAAATTTGAACCATTCAAATTGGGTCAAAATTGAGACTAAGACGTGCATTTTACTCTTAGGTAGTTTTGTCTTCAAATTTACATGAAATCCCAAATCTCGGTGCATGAAAGAAACCTCTCGTATTATTCAATTGCATTTCAAATTATGTGGTTAAATTTACCATATATATATATGTATATGTATATGTAAATTACACCTTTTGAAATTTGAACCATTCAAATTGGGTTAAAATTGAGACTAAGATGTGCATTTTACTCTTAGGTAGTTTTGTCTTCAAATTTACATGAAATCCCAAATCTCGGTGCATGAAAGCAACCTCTCTTATTCATCAATTACATTTCAAATTATGTGTGTGTGTGTGTGTGTCTTACAACTTACAAAACAATTTTTGGAGTTGAAAAGAAGCTTGGGCGTCCAGTTTAATTTGGTGACTTGCTACAATTTGACCTTCTAAATGACAAGGAAACTTTGCTTCCTTCACATATCAACCCTTTTTAAACTTGAAATCGCAAAATTAAAAACATGAATAGGTATACTATGATAAAACACACCCCCAACAACTTACACAACTCAAATTTAAAGTAGAATACACACTTGGCTTATTTTTTACAAACATGTTACACAATTCTAAGGTTTTAGTAGGCATCTCTTGCCTATTTTTCCACAAAAGATTCTTTCTATGATTGCAATGTCTTTTATGACTACGAATCTATTTTTGTATAAAAAATTCCTTTTAAGTACGTTTTATCTAGAGTTATGATATGATATTTTGTTAATGAAATGAATGTTATTGGATGAAAATCTTACGTGATGGTTACTTATGAACTTGAATATGTATAATCATTGTTGCTTTCTTTTGCTTAAGAATAAAATTAAAAGGGTGAATGTTGATTTGCAAATGATGGTTGTTTGTGTAGAATTAAAATTTATAGGAATTGCAAAACCTTAAGCTGTGAACTCATTCGACAAAGCCAGAGGGATGTCTTAAAAATGGAGTATTCTTAATTTAGACACTATTGTAAATATGCATTAAATATCTCTGAAAGATTCCAAATATTAAACACTATAGCTCACATTAAGCGTCACATATTACACAAGTATGAGTCAAATAGTACTAATCTTCCATTAATACCACGTTAAACTAGTTCTAAGTACCACGTGCTCTAATAGTTCATAGAAATTTCGATGATGATCAGATGTAGTCAAAACTCCAACGTACAATAGGGCACTAAGGATAAAAAAATAACAAAAACTTGATAATTATTTAATAGTTTCCAATGGTATGGTCAATTTACTATGTATCATCAAAACTACTTGTCAATATCTTGTCCATTGGACGAGTTTATTGTGGTATTCAATGGATAGGATTAAAAGGCAATAAAACAATCATTAGCTTACTTCTTGCCACTTATTACACCTTGATGAGAACAATTAATCCCTAGCACCAATCCCGTCAATGAGATGAATATTTTGTTGATATGGGAGTACCATGTGTCAAACCATAGTGGCAGGTCACAAGGCACTGTTGGGTTACGATAGGGTGGCATGTGCCCCTAGCATTTTGTTGAAATGGAGTCATATTTCCAACGATGATTAGACATCATTGGAACTCCAATGAACAACAGGGAAACAAGGATAAATAAAAACAAAAACAAAATGATTATTTAATAATCTCCGACAATTTTATCCATTTAAGTATTAGGGGGTTTACGCAGTGCATTATAATAGATATCCATTTATCCATATCTGAATTCATGCTTCTGTGATCCATATTATGAATATTGAGAGATTTTATTTGTATCGTCAAAACCACCTACTGTATTTATACGCCATATGTAGTATCATTTCTTAAAGCTTTAGGGTTGAAACTTCCAATGTATGAGTGCAACTATTCTAATGAATATGCCTTAGGATGAGTCAATAAAACTTACAATTTTGGAATGAAGTTAGCAATGGGAGTCCTTATAGAGGTGGTGTAAGAGATGACATATGTAAGTGGCTCTAGTTCTTGAAAGAGGTGGAAGGATATTAACAAGTAATATAGGTTTGTATATGTAAATTAGGGTTTTCGAAGGTAAAATATTTCAAGGAAGAGTCTAAGAAGCTTTAAAAAGAAGAATAGCAGGTTATAAATAAGCAAATGAGAGACCTCAAGGCAGAAGAGAAGATTGGATTAGCCATTAGGGTGCTTGGATCATACAAAACCATTATAATGAACCTTTTCATTATGTGCCATATGTTTGGTTATAATGATATCACATGTTTTTAGGCCCAAAACAATCCTAAAATAGTTACTAACTTAATGAGAATTATGACTTCAAAATGAGAACTTTATCCCCCAAAACATACATTTTTGAGTTAAGATCGCTAAAACGAACCCCCAAATCAAAATGTAGCACTATTAGGAGCACTCTTTTTTAGGAGTATTCAAACTTCTTACTTGTTTCAAATTGTAGTTTTGACAATAAGATGAAAACCATAAAATTGATCAATTGAAAAGTGATGCTAACAGTAGCACCAATGCTTTTACGTTGTTAAAATTATGACTTAATTACAACCGTGTTGCTTACAAATGATACCATTAAAGATAAAAAAACTCAAAATCAACCCCTAAACCATTACTTCAAAATTTATTTATTGACTATTTTTGTAAAATTTATAATAAAAAAATAAATATAACTGATAAAATCTCCACAAACAAATATTTTTAAAAGTGAAAACATATTTTAAAAAACCATGCGACGAGAGGCCACTATGATATGATTCGACCTCCTAAGTCACATTAAGAAAGTGGAAACGACGAAAACACACCATACAGACATCCAACATCATCAATAGAACCCTCAGAGGACAAGTCAACCACTCAGACAGCTTGTCCATGGGTCCCATTGTTGGTTTAGGTCTCTTGGGCCATAGTCACTTGCATGCTATGGGCAAGGGAGTAACCAAAAACCTAAAGTCACTCTCACAAGCCTGCTTGCCAGCGACCCTGGGATTTAAGCCACTTTTTTAGGCTCAGAGCTGAGGACACTGCTCAAAACTAATCCATCTCTTCAAATCAGTAAAGTAACATGAAAATGAAAGTACTAAAGAAAATACTTGTTCAAGACCTTGACTGGATCCCTACTAGCCATGACAGGCATTTCATCAAACATATTGTTAACATGTAACCTATAGGTGTAAACAACATAATTAAGTGTAGGGATCTCATACTTATCTGAGAATCACCATGAACCATTGTTTTCTCATGTACTTTGTTGCCTTATCACTTATTAGGTCATAGATACAATATCCATTCAAATACAAGTAAAAACATGATGAGAGCAACATAGTTGTTGACGAGATGCCACTATGATATGATTCGACCTCCTAAGTAACATTAAGGAAGTGGAACTGATGGAAACACACCATACAGACATCCAACATCATCAAAATAACCCTCAGAGGACAAGTCAGCCACTCAAACAGTCTGTCCCTGGGTCCCACTGTTGTTTTAGGTCTCTTGGGCCATAGTCACTCTCATGCTATGGGAAAGGGAGTGACCAGCAACCTAAATTCGCTCTCACAGGCCTGCCTGCCAACGACTGTGGACCAAAATTGTTAGTGTTGTGCGAGCGACCCCGATATTTAAGCCACTTTTTCAGGCTCAAAGCCCAGGACACTGCTCAGAACTGATCCATCTCTTCGAATCAGTAAAGTAACATGGAAATAAAAGTACTAAATAAAATACTTTTTCAAGACCTTGATTGGATCCCTACTAGCCATGACAGGCATTTCATCAAACATCTTGTCAACATGTAATCTACAGGTGTAAACAACATAATTAAGTGTAGGGATCTCATACTTATCTGAGAATTGCCATGAACCATTGTTTTCTCATGTCTTTTGCTGTCTTATCACTTATTAGGTCATAGATACAATATCCATTCAAATACAAGTAAAAACATGTTGAGAACCAAACATAATTGCTACCATAAAATGTACATATAACCAACATAATAGGAAAAAAAATACAATAAACATATCAGCCATCAAAATCCATATATACACCAATACATTTACACATGAAAATCAATGGAATGAATTTCTTATTAATCAATGCAATGAACCAACTGGTGATGGGACTACCACGTTCCACCCGACCATAGATTGGTTGAGCCAAGTCTCTCTTCATCCAATCACCCCCATGCCATATTCCAAGCATTAATGTGGGACTCATAGAACACATCAAAAAAACCAATCAATGTGGATGCCACCAAAGTTCTCCACCTACACCATGAGGAATTTGAGTGCCTCCTAGTCTCTCAGGATTTATCATGCATCCGTAGTCTGATCTAGGGATCACTAGGCCCTACACCGAGACATATGCTCTAGGATTTACTGTGCATTCCATCCTGAAATCACTAGGCCCAATAGAGAGAAATCCACCTCTTGGCCTTATCATATATCCTTCCATTCATTGGCAAGGATTCCTAGGCCCACTGAGGCACACAATTTGGCTTTACCACAACCCACAGTTTGGTTCAGGGGTTACTAGACCAGTGGCTTCGTGCATCCTCAGTCCGGTTCAGGGACCACTAACACCATATGTTTGTCAATTTGGAGACCCACCCCACTCAACTTGAAATCCAATCTGGCCATCCCACACAAATCGCATGAGAGAACCCATCTCATCAAAGTTATCAGGAAATGGCAAGGCTAGGCTGAAAATACTTTCACGTCTGGAAAAACCCATGCCATGGTAGAAAAGAAACACATGCAATCCCATGCATGCCAAATCTAGCAAGGAAAATACACATTCAAGTTGATACCTGCAATGAAGCATGTTGTAGTTGCTTGATCCTGCCTTTCCCTGCTTGATATTTGCTTCCTCTTGCCTTCTTTGTCTTTCTTTCTCTAATGCTGCTCCAAGAAAACTCTAAGTGTCCAAGAGTATGAGAGAGAGAGAGAGAATAATAAGAGAGCTCCAAACATAAACTAGAAAACGGTTACCAACTGATCCTCATAAGCCTTTTTATTAATGAGGCCTCTATTTTCTTCATTTTCCATTATTTTCCTTCATTTTCCTCCTCACATGCAACCTATGACCTTTCACCTCTTTTTTCTCCTAATTTCAATTATTTTCGTAAATAAATGTGCCAAAATACCTTTTTGCCTCTTTAATGTCTTAGCCATTGTTTTTGCCAATTTCCTTAGCCATAAACAACCAAGTGAACGCACACTAGGATGTCTTGCCCACCATTCAGCTTGGAATACATGTCCCATAATCCGTGGTATTTATATATTTTTACATGGAATTTTCACCAGGGATGTTACAAAATATATATATATATATATATATATATATATATATATATATATATATATATATATATATATAAAGAAGATCTTAAAAAACAAATTTAATAACACAAAAAAATTATTTGAAAATTCAAGTAAAAATAATACAATACCAAAAAAATTACGCCATATTCCCTTCCTTTTCCTACCTTCCCCTTCCTTTCCCTACCCTCTAACTTACCACATGACTCATAGATTAGTAGAGTGAGTGACATGTTACAAACCCACCACCTTATGGTGGGGAGGGGTTGTGGAAGGTAAGGTATGGAGGGTGGTGGGGCTACAGGGGAGGAAATAGGGAAAGGGCAGGTATGGGTGGAAGGGGGTGTGATTTTGAGAATCACCTTCTCTTTTACTCGCTTAGTTTTTGTGATTTATTTTCTTGCAAATTGTGTTGTATTTATTTTTAAAATTGAATTTGTTTTTTTTTTTTTTTAAATTGGTTCTATTTCAATTTTTTGTATTTTACTTTTTGTGTTTATATATAATTTAGTTATATTGTTTGTGAGTGTATTTTTTTACTTCTTGCTTTCAAAGTTATTGTTTTCGATTTATTTATTTTATATTGTAAATTTAAAAAATTAATAAATAAAATTTCAAGTAACGATTTAGATGATGATTTTGAGTTTTTTTCTCTACAAAGATAGTAGTTGTAATCAATACAAAATTTTAATGAAAAAAACAAAATGTTAGTGTCACTGATAACATAACTTTTAGATTCAAGGGTCAATTTTAAGTTTGTTTGTTTGTTGTTGTTGTTTTTTTTTTTTCAAGGTCATGATTTCAAACAATTTAGAATTTTGACCAACCCCCCAAAAAGCATGCTACTAATAGCATTCTTTTTTTTATTTGGGGGTAAAAGTAGCTACTAAATTCCTCTAAGAAAGTGAGAACTCTAGAGAGTTTTCATTAACTTCATAACTTTGTTCCCTTTTTTATGAGACTTACAAATCGATAGTCACAATACCATAAAGGAAACCATGATATAGTTAGCACTAAAGGATGAAGAAGTTTTAAGAGGTTTGACGAAAGTCAACTCCATATATAGCAAATGTAAATACTTTTCGATGCCTATGGACCTAATTTCATTCATATTAAGTGAAGTTCATTTTCGATGAATTGAATGATAGTTTAACAAAAAAAGGCAAGCTAATGCTAAACTTGTTTACCAATATTTCTTTTGAGTGGGAGTGAATAAAGTTTTCAAGGGTAAATAACATTTGGTAGAGGTTCTTTGTTGGTTAATGGGGAAAATTCCAAAATGAAATACTTCTATGAGGCTATGGATAGGGCCAAAGAAGCCACCTAATATTTTTATGACAACATGGGTATACTTGTGTATGCAATGATCTAATGATTTCAGGTTTGATTGATTACAAATGGAATGGTATGCTCCATTATCCCATTCATACAACAACACTTGTCCTCAACCTCACGTTTTCTTACTCATAGTTTTCATTTCAATCGAAAAGTTATAGAAGGGTTACATACTTGTCTTTAAAGGATGTTCCCTAATTTGGCTAACCATAAAACCATTATGTAAGAGATGTTGTATAGAAATTCTAACAAACTATCTAGCTTTGAGATGGTTGTCCAAGAAAGGAAGACTTTAATGCTAAGAAAGGCGTTAAAATTTAGAATTTTATTTACACAATTTATTTGAAACTTAGACTTTTGTTTTCTTATTTCCTTGCTACTAGATGCATTTTTATTTTTTTAAGATATTGGTAAAGAAACTATGGTTGAAACTTAGACTTTTGTTTTCTTATTTCCTTGCTATTAGATTGAATTAAAATTTGTTATTTTTTTTTTAAATATTGGTAGAGAAATTATGGTTGAAAAGAACCACTTCCACAAAAATTTGTCATTTGAGTGCTCAACCAAACTTGTAGCATCCTTGCAAGCACAATTGGATGGATTTGAAATGAACGCACAAAGAAGTGCAAACGGTTAACAAATACAATTTTTTCAATTTGCGGCCCTTTAACATTTCTTATGACCCTCAAGACTCATTAAATTTCTTATGACCATTTTATAGGTTAGAATATTACAATTTTTTTATTTTGGGTAAGGAAACATGGGAGACTCCATGGTGTGGACACAAATTCCTTAGAAAACATTGACACCAATATGTGTGAGTAGTGGGTGGAGACTAAGAATCCTATAATGGAGAAGGCACTAAAGTGGTTATAGAAACAATAAGAAGGTGCAAGGGGTAAGCAAGGATGACATGTAAAGCCCTTTTTTCTAGTCGACCCAAAATTTTATCTAAAATTATTGTTAAAAAGAAATACAATATTGTTGGGTGCATCCACCATCAAAGGCATTATATATCCATAGATGTAATTATAATGTACAAACATCAAGTGGTAACATTTATCATATAACTATTACATACATCAATAATTACAATTGAAAAATAAAAGGGTTGCACATCATTACTTACAACAATCATAAGAAAGATACATCACAAGTGATTAATTCAACATATACCAATATCGTTTACCAACAAATTGAAATTTTGAACTCTGATTGTCGAATTCTCGTATTCCCTTGACGTAGATCTCATGAATTTCTTGAATTCTTGCAACCTAACTGAACTTCGCTGACTCACTGGTTAACCTCCTAACCATTTCCTTGGATACTCATCCTCCCCATGGACCCCCGAGCTGTAATGGGGCTATATGGAAGACAATTGCATTAGCAAGTGGAGAAGAGCCATCAAGCTCAAGAGGTTCCCACTCACAAGACCTCCACATTCACCAAAATCATCACAGATCTTAATAACCACTTAAAATTGTCATTAGGACATTCATCCAACAATAGGGTGCTTCCCCCCCAAAAAAGTCCTTTTCTCATGACTTGCTCCTTTTTATATAAACAGTTTCAATAGTGACACTTGACACCTCATGCAAAGCAATTATTTTTTTATTCCCATATTTTGACTATTCATCTATCCATGTAGCAACCACTCACCAAAGCTCTTATGAAATTATTGTAGAAATTTTGAATAATTTAACACATATTCAATGGAGATTACCCTGATCATACAATTATAAGCGGAACATGTATAATACATAATCTCCTCTACATTGATCATCAATTTACAGAAGCATAAACATTCACAGGCACACATAGAAGCATCAATCAAACTCATTAACACAGTATGTATCCCGGGGAAAGCATCTCGCTAAAAAACCCCACACTATCTGTATATTATATTGATTGAATCATGTAACAATACACAACATAATACTTCTCACAAGTATCTCCACCTGTTACACACAATACAGCTCAGATCTGATCTCCAAATCTCTTCCACTGCTTGCCTGCCTCCACTGCTCAATACCTGCTCAAGAACTGATGAGAATGGCTTCCCAAACTCGTATTTCACCTCAAAATAATCACTCACACTTTGTTGGACGTGAGCAAAGGCTACAATACTGGGCAAATACGTGAGCAAACTCATTGGCATACTCAATCCCTTGATTGTGCAAGATCTGGTGCACAACTATAGTCACAACTGATAGCAATCTGATTCTCTACCACCTGTCCCTGTTGAACTGAACATGCACTGACATGCAACTGAGTTAACTGATGTATTCATTAGTTGCATCATGAGTTAATAATTAGTTTAACAACTCATCATTAGTCTATCTGCAGTTAGACTAACTACAACTAGTTTAACCAAGTCAAACTGAACACAACTCCATCAACTCTACAATCAACTCCACCAAACTCAACTGATTGAGTTTTAACTGAAGTCATGCATGCAACAACTCAACTGACTCATAAGAAAAGCGTATTTCCTTCTGACAGCTGCATGTGCCACCTCTGTAGCTCAAACTGAAGTGCTCCAAGAGAATACGATCAAGTTTATAGTCCAAATATTATTATGAGACAATAATATTTGACTTTTCTATTTTTGACAGCCAGTCTAAAAATAGACTTTGATCACTCACACTTTCATCAAAAATAGAAGTCCATCTATTTTTCCCAACTTGACCAATCATCCATAAACAGCAACCTGCAATCCATAGACATGATCCATATGTCTAAAAATAGACATAGTCTAAAAATAGACTTGCGCCAAAAATAGCTTGTGGGCCCACTTAGTGAAGGCAAATCTTTTCACTAAGCTCCATCATCTTGTTGCACTCTCAACAAGCATTTCTTGTTGCACACTTTTCAACAATTATTTTCTTAATTTTTTACTAAAAGACTATTTTCTCTCATCCACAAATATTTTCCTATTTCTTCTCCTAGTTGTCCCTTCATCTCAATTTACACTCCCCATTTTGTGTTCATTAACTTTAGTCAACAGGTATCTTTGGGATCTGCCCCCCAACTACCCATAATTTTTCTTAAATTAAAATATTAATTGGAAATTTTGTGTTATGTTTTTGCCCACATGGGGGTTCTCTCAACAAATTCATTTTTCCTAATTTTTATTTTAATATTCTCCAATTGCATGCACAATCCCCTCTTCTTATTAAGGATAAATTATCAATAAATTAATGTTTCTATTTTAACTTTATGTCCCATTGTCCCCTTGGTATTAAGATAGTTGAGATACTTAAGAATTATATATATATATATATATATATATATATATATATATATATATATATATATCCAAGTGTGAGGATGGTTGGTAGGATTATTTATTAGATTCAACTTTTACATCTATGTCTATTCTTCCATTCTCAAAACTTTGAACTTTTAAATTAAATTTTCTTCAATACCTTTTATTTATATTGTGTCTTTTAGTGCTTATTAATGCATGAGCATTAATCATCATCTACCTTCCAAATTTTCTTGATGCCAAAGGTGCCAAGTCAGTAGTTCCCTTCAAGAATTCCCTCTCGAAGTTCCAAAGGTGCCACACTGCTTACCCTTTAGGTATTCATGACTAAAGAGGGTAACACGAGCATGACGATGGAGACTGTTGTCATCTCCTATGTCGTCCTATCTTGTGAGAATAATGATGTTGAGGATTAAGGAATCCACCTTGATGTGTTCCCCTTAACAAAACCTTGTAGGTGACCCAATCTAGGGTCCACTCTCACGACATCATGAGCTTCAAGGTGAAAGCATCCTAATATCTTCCAACCCAAACAATGGCAGGAGTCCTAGTGAGTGCAATCAGGGGCGTCCCATCCCTACCATGAAAGACCATTTGTTCTGTATAACCCCATCACTCGTGTGAGTCGTTCAGTCAAGCAATTGACCTCTATTTGCAACCACTAACATGACATTAGTAATAATAGGAGAATATCATTTAACATTGAATTCTAGTATCAATAGTACACAACGATCAAACCAAAGGCCCCTGACTCATCACATGCATGTGCATCCAAGTGGCCTCTTGTCACACTCAAATAGTCATCAATAGCATCTTCTCATAAGGTTAGTCACTTACATATTTACACATGCTAGAAGATCATTATAACATAATCATCAACATAATTGCTAACTAGAATCAAGAATATGGTCCTTAGAATATGTAAATGTCACAAAATATAATGAAATCATCATGATTACACATAATCATCAATTAGGTACATCATAATGATCGTCACAACCAGTAATAACATCAATTTCGTACATCACAATCATCATTACATCCACTAATAATAATAGTAAAAGTAACTAGATCCTTGAATTGAGATCCTCAAAGAATAATACAAATGTCAAATGATGTCTCAAAGTCAAGATAGTATAAGTGTCAAGTAGATTAGAGTGGGGCATTACATGGCCCATAATGATTGGGCAAAGATTGAGTGAGGAAGATGATGTGCCAACCCCAGCACTACTTTCTACAAATATTGATACTCATAAACCTCCTAGTGGTTTTCAAACTTTTATCACAAGAACTAATAATAAACGAGCCATTCCATTTGCTTATAAAAGAAAGAGAAGGAATTAATAGCTTACTGCTATACTTTATCAAGTTAAATAACTCAGTGATAAGATGCAATTTTTTTTTCTTAAAATATTTGATGTAATTTTGAATTATGCATTCAAATTTAACTTATTAGTCTTGATTAAACACTCATCAAAATTTAGTTTCCACTTTAATCTATCATTTAATATTTTATACATTTTACCTATAATCTGTCTTGTATTATAATACATTTATCTTTTTTTTCATATTTATATAAAAATATAATTATTTAATATTATTATTAATTTATATTAAAAAATATTTATAATTTTAATATTTTTCGATATTTACGATTTTTCTCATCAATATTATACATATCTGATATCAAGCCCACATTTTTTTTATCTATACCCATATTTACCACATTAATTAAATACACGAGTTTTGCCAAATGATATTCATAAAAATGAATCTAACAAAAATTGTAAAAGGCTCATATAAACATGGAAAAAATGCAAAACACTAGAAACATAATCACAATAGACCAATTTAAAAATAATATAGGCATCAACCTAGTTGAGAATCTGCGTACAAATGTGTTACTTCCACGTATCAAATTATACTACTAGTTTTAATTGTAATTCATATTTTTAAACAAAAAATTCTAATAATACCACCCATTCCGAGATTCATAGGTGGCCACCAATGCTATACATAATAGTGAATCTTTTGAGTGTAATATTTTTGTAATGATGTGAATGAAATTATTTATTTATTTATGTTTTGGTAATAACACTTTTTATTTTTGCACTGTAAGAATCATAACTGGTTTGAAAAATATAATTTAGAAAGATTAACCTTTGAATTGAAAAGCGATATTTTCATTATTATCGATTTTATATTTTAAATTAAAATTATGATTTAAATTGAAATTATGATTTAAATTGAAATTATAGTTTTGAAAATTCATGTCGTTTTAGTTAGGTTTATTTTGAGAGATATAATTATTCTCTTTTAATTTAATTTTAATTTTTTGGGATATGTTGAGTTTATATAGAGGATATTGTTGTAATGGATTTAATATTAGTTGATATTATTATAAGAAAAAACAATATATATTCTTAAATTAGATGGAAAATTTTAGAGGTTAATATTCGTAAGTGGGCGTTAAAACAAAGATTCGTTTTTTCATTTTTCCTAAAAATGTTTTTTCCAAATTTTACAATATAAAACTATTTTACCTTTAAAAAACCCTAAATTTATTTATAGAGATTATACAAAATTACTATAAATTTGAATATTTTTTTATAAATATCACCAAATATTTTCTAGAGAGCATATCATGAAATAGTAAGATTTGCCAAGGTTTCTAAAAGTTAAAATAAATTTCCATCCTTGAAATTTTCCACACTTATTGGTTCAAAAACATCGGCCAAAAAATTCTCTCATGTGATTTCTACCCAAAAACTTTGTTTAATTCATTATGAATCACAGAAACTTAAATACAAAAGGAAAAAAAAAAAAACAAAATAAAACAAAAAAACTTGTTTATTAATTTTTTTCAATTATATTAAAAATAAAATAAAATAGCATAAACTCGTTTTGAAAAAAATAAAATAAAGAGACATGAACCATGGTTATACCGGAATCATTCTTGCATTTTTTAAATTCATTTTCTAAGTTTTGATGTTTTTTAAAATGAAATTTCGAACATGATCAGAACGATCTTCATTGGCTGTAAAATGTTTCGGAAATTTGAGAATTTTTTTTTTAGAGTTTTTTTCAACGAAATGGAAATTTGGAAATAAGTTTATGATATAAAACGTTTTAATTTTTTTTTAATTTAATAAATTAATTCAAATTTTTAATATTATTATAAAATAAATATTTTTTTAGTTTTTTACAAACATTTAATTTATTATAAATATTGATTTTGTATTATTCAAAATATTAAAATAAAACAAAAATTAAATTATATATAAATTTTATTTTAAAAAATATTTAAATTAAAAAAATAATAACATTCACTATATAAGTTGTGGATATGAATAATTTTTTTATGTATATATGTTTGTCTTTGAGTTCCTAATAAACATGAAAGACTAATAAATCAAAACTACAAGTATTTACTTCAATTTGGTATTACTATGAGGCAAGGTTAGAAGAAAATATTGGGTAACTTATAATAAATCTATTATAATTTACCAAATATTTCCCTAGCATCATCCTCACTCTCATACATAAAGTGGGGTGGAGGGAAATATTGTTCAGGTGTAATAAATTCCCTCATACATGCATAGAAGAAAATATTTGATATACTATAATAAATTCATTATAATTCACCCAATACTTTTTTCCACTATATTTCATATTATGAGTAGTACTATTTAGCTTTTTTCTAATAAAAAATTAAAATGATAGTTTAAATTTACAAGAATGACAGAAGTTTATAAATGTAAAGTTTTTATTAAAATGATAGTTTAAATTTACAAGAATGATGGAAGTTTATAAATGTAAAGTTTTATAAATGTATGGAAAATAAAGTTTTAATATTTTAGATTCTGGGGCAACTCAATTAACAAGTGCCATGAAAATGAAGTATTATGTACTAATAAATTTGAGGTTCAAATCCCCTGACTTATCTGTGTTTGTGAAAGGGGCATACATAGGCACCTAGGGGTTATAGTGGTAGTGGTGGAAATCGACCTAGTGTCATGCAAGTACCAAATTGACCTAGTCCAAAAAAAATTGAAATTTTGTTAGATTTGTTGAAATTTTGTTAGATTTGTTCATATGATTATTAACGTAAATTAAATTAGTAAGTTCAATGTTATACTTATTCAAGAAAAACAAAGTTTTAATTAGAGTAGATTTTAATACAATTTGAAATTAGCATTATTAAAATGGAAAACATGATTTAATATGTTAATGAAGTCTAATATATTATATTAACACTCTAATAGTAGAATTGTCTTGGATTCACCTTCAACTATTTGAAATAAAATTTAAAATGTAGGCATATTTAAATACATCATATTCTAATTTTTTTTTAATATATATTATTGTCACTTCCAACTTGACATTTCATGTAAATTTATGGGAAATTTCTAGCTATTTCAAACACTCTTGTCCACATTCCGAATATTCTTGTGTTTTGGAAACTAGTGCAACATAAACATAAACAAAAAATCAAATAAAAAAATTACTAAAAAACATATTTAAAACAAACAAAAAGAGGCAAGGCAATTCCCAAAATCACCCATCCCTTTGCCATCTCTGCACTCTCTACTTGCAAGCCATGCTATTTGGAGTGGGGAAGGGCAAAGTGATTCTAGGAATTTTCCTCACGTCCCTTTCTTATATATATATACACCATTTTTTTCTTAAATTGTAATTATATTTTTTAATGTTTTTATTTTTTTTGTTTTTATATATACATATAGTTAAACATCTAATTTGCTAAAGTTACTGTAAGGAATATGAATCGTCATCAAGAACCCAAGAAACCTTGGAAGATGAACCCATTGGTCACAAAATAATGTATTCAAATATAAATTATACTGATGAAAAAACATTCCATGATTATCTTCAATCTCATGTGGTATCATAGTAGGTCTCATTTAGAAACTCATTAGATCTACCTTTATGAGCTTGTCATATTGCCACTTTGAGAAATATTGAAACTATCATGCTCATTTATCATCTTGATGCTCTGTTACTGTCTCTACATATCCATTCCTCCTCCTCATTCACACTTGTAGCCCAACATGTCAATTAGTCTGATTTTCATCGTTTGAAACCCTCTGTTCTACCTTGTCTCTCATACCTCAGGCTCTCTCATATACCTCCCCCACTTGTGAGCTTTCTCATACCCCTATGAATTGGACTATCAATCGCATGAGCCAATTCACAACCTTTGTTCTATGTAACTTTGTCCAAGCAAATGGTGATGGCTCAATCTATTGTGGACACAAGATCACTCAAGTCTTCGAACAACCAAGGGAATGTGATAAGTCTTTCAATTTCACAAGATCCATAAAGTCTACAACAAAGTCTATTTCAAAATAGCAAATTACTGTGTATTTATCATGAATTCAAAGAGTGGAGAAGAATATAGTTTTTGGGTGTGTGCTTGTCATGGAGGAGGCAACTTTCAAGATCATTGCTTACAATGAAAACACAATGGAAATGTTGGCTCTAGTGTCATAATCTATCCAGAGCATGGAGCAACCTCAACCAAAAGTTTAGACAATTAATACCATGTTCGAACCCTATTCACTATTGTCTGTGTTTACTCATTGGAAAATGTAGTTGTAGCCTAGAAAATAATCCTCACAAGCCCTATTTGGGTTCACTATAAAAACTCTAGAAAACCCTTTCATGCAATTGTCCATAGGATTGATGTAGGGATGGTGACAAATTTTGAACCCTTAAGGACTGAGAATGTGTTCATGTTAGCAACTAGTGTAGTGTAATCTCAAAAGTTCACTGTAAGGGTGATTTTTCGTCTGGAGCCACTTCCTTATAGTGATATCAATTTGTTGAGTGATACTATAGCAGAGAATGTAAGGGTAGTTTTCATTCCCTCAAATAAGCAAAGATGTATGACCCAAATAGAAGAAAATGGTCTTTCATCTCTAAAATGGGCATTTCTATTGGAATGGCATTGCTCCACTCTAGGTTGTTGAATTTAGGGGAACATGAAATTGTTTGTATATTCATTCCTGAAGATCAATTTACATTCAGACTCAAGAATATTGGTAACTTGTAAATAGTTATTTCGTAAGTTTACCAGTGAAATTGCATTGTAAATGGGTGCATTTTTTATGGAAGCTAACACCCTCATCAAGTTGGCCATAGAGAGGATCAGAGTTTTTGTTCATCTTTGTGAGTGACATGTAAATCAATCATGCATGTACAAGCAATCCTATGTCACAACCAAAACCAAAGCCTCAAGCCTGAGGCATGAGCGTGCTTTGATTTGTGGTCTTCCTAAAACCACCATTTAGTAGAAGATTTACAACTTCTACTAGGAAATAGTTTGCAGCAATTTTCAAGCCACCACTTGCAAGCACGTTTGGTTAGCAGAACACATCAACTTCCAACTAAATTAGGAAATGTTAAAAGAATTGTTGATCCTTAGAGCCAAGCTCCGCAGTTTGCGGTCATCTTCAAATTTCCCTTTGCGAGCATTTCTAATTAGTGAAAGGCATCAACTTCTAGGAAAATTTGGAAATGGTTTGGAAGCTATTGAACCTTAGAGCCAAGTTATAGAGTGGTAGTCGACCTTAAATCACCATTTGGTAGAAGGCCCGACTTTTGCTAGCCATTGGATTTGTAGTCATCCCAAAACCACAAGATCTAGAGAGCACATTCAACCCTTGGTAAATGTCCTCATCTCTTTGTTTGGACTCACAAGAACCCCTTCAAATTAAGGGGGAATGTTACACACCTAATTCGTTAATATGTAGCATGTACCATCATTAGAAATCTAGGACACCTTGGAATATGAATATATTGGTCAAAATGATATATTCAAATGTGTATCATATTAATGAAAAATCATTCCACGCTTATCTTCTATCTCGTTTGTAGTCTCACATTTCTCAAATTCTTAAAAGTTTTATGTTTTTATGCTTTTACTTTTTTTTTATTATGAAATATTTTTTAAAGGTTTTTTTAGCTCATTTATATAGTTTTATTTTCCTATTTTTGAAAATAAATTAAAAAATAACTAATAAACAAAATTTAAATTCTCTGGTTTAAGAGTCTATTTTAAATTTTTTGTTTGAAACGGTATAAATATTGTCAAAGTCACATTTCAATTAAGACATAATTTCAACTTGGTCTTACTAAAAAAGAGTAATAATTTTCTCTAATAATATTGAGTGAAAACCATGATTTTAAGCAGCTCACAATTTTAACCACACGAAAAAAAATGTTATTAGTGACACCACTTTTTGGAATAAGTTGATTTTGGTATTTTTAACCAAAAATATATATATATATATATATATATATATATATATATATATATATATATATATATATATATATATATATATTTAACTAGAATTCTCATTTTAAAATCACAATTTTCATTAAATCAGTTACTGCATTTAAAATATAACTTATTATATATATAAAAATTAAATTATCTACATATACTTACTTAAGGAACAACACTATCAATAGAACAAACACCTATTTTCACAAAAGAATTATAGAATGAAGCATATAGCCATACACAATAAAATAAATGATCCTTAGTGATGCTAGCATAAAGTTAGGTATTAGGCATCAACTTCTAGTAGTTCTAGAGATGGAAAAATTCAAACTACCTTATGGGTGTCTTCTTTTTTCTTTTCTTTTTTTTTGTGTGTTAAATCAAACATGGAAGATTACATAGCTCAATGCTTAGAAATGTTTTCGTACCATGAATTAACCAAAAAGATACATGTGTTAAATCTCCTAATACCAATGCAAATTTATTTTATTGCAACAATTATTTACTCATAAAATTATTTTATTCATTGAATAATTTATGAATTGTTATAAAATAAAATCACTAGTATTTTAATTTCTAGAAATTTAATATATAGTGGAAATAAAATCAGAGAGAGATCAATCACACATTACAACATGTAAACATCCACAACAAATTTTTTCACTAATTAATCTCATGAAAATCATGGTTTCAAAGCACAAAGAAATGCAAGGAAATATGCATTGACTGGAACATGTAACTCAACCCCATTTGAAGAATTTGGCCCTAGGAATTTCAACCCACTACAAATTAGCCTCTGAAGAAATTCAACTTAGAGAATTTCGGTCCACCTCTCATCAACAACTGAGCCTTGAGTCTTCCCCTTGAACAACCTCTGCACCTTAGGAAATTTGGCCATGGCAGATCAACCTCTCCAATAATTTGATCTCCTCCTCGCTTCATTAATTCATCCCTGCAATCTCCAACAACTCGACCTTCTGGAAGTGCTCCCGAATTAACTTGCACTCTTCCTCCTTTGTGCTATAGTCTAGCTGAGCCTCTTGCTCTAGAGAAAATCACTTTCTCCACTTGTGTGTCTTCACATCTCCCTTAAGATTACTTTATAATCCTCATCAAGCCCAAATCTCTAACCCTAATCTCCCTTCTAGAAGATCTAAGAGATCAATGGTTGAGATCATTTCTAAGTCACTTAAATATTTTCATTATTTATCCTTAGGAATTGACTTAATAGTCCACAATAATTAATTGACTGTAATTATTATAATTTTCCTAAATTAGACTTAGGAAAAAAGACATAAATAACTTACTCCATCAAGCAAGCACCTAAACAGACAATAAATCATTTTCCACATGCTAGGACACCAAGCCTATGGATCAAACCTTTTGAAGCTACCACAAGCTTGAACAACATGTACACGTGATAAAATATTGGGAAATAACACAAAGTATATTGAAGAGGCTTTGTAGATTCTACAACATCAATTCTATGTTGCACTTCTAAGAGTACGATCAAATAGTTGAGACTCGGTGTAATTGTTTCCACATCATGGATTAACCAAAAGGATACATGTACATACATGATAAAATATTATGGAATAACACTTGGAGTATATCGAAAATGCTTCATAGATTCTGTTGGGCATTGGATAATCCAGCACTCCCCGTGTGTTTCGTGACATGGACTAACCGCCTCTCGAGGATCCTTTAACTCTGGCGATGTGTCCGTTTACTAACACCTGCGGGTTTTGGTGTAACGGCAATCGTGATCCCAACAAGTGGTATACATTTTATAGTACATTATGTGACTCTTGGGTTTCAGATCCCAAGGTCTCTTGGACTGCTTTTGTCCATTCAACTTCCACACTAACCATTTAGGATTAGGTGTCCAACAGATTCTACAACATCAATTTTATGTTGTACTTCTAAGGGTGAGATTTAATAGTTGAGACTCAGGGTGTTATGCTCCCCACTCACTCAAATCCCTTGATTTACATGTGTTGATTTTTGGTAGCATCGGATGTGCTCTAGCCATGAAAATTAGTGGAGAGGCTAAGGCACATGAGATCTCCAAGACCCAGAAATCGATTGGGGAAATTCCACCCGGATGAAGAGATATTAAAATAATTATATTTTTAATGGGGTTCCTAAGTAAATTAAAATATTAATGTGCATTAATATAAAATGGGTGAGAAAGTTCTAAATAACAAGGATCAATCCAGATCTAATCTTAGCCATTGATTAGGGACTTAATCTCAGTTGTTGAATCACCAACAAGAAAAGTATAAGAGGAGGCTTGAGGGTCAGTTGGAGACACCGAGACACCAAGAGAGATCAGTCAGTTCGATTTTTTGGGGCAAGGTTTACTAAGGAAATTGAACTAGTGATCAGTTGCAGCAAGGGGCAGCTCGATAGGAGGCCAAAGAATACATATCAAAGAGGCAATAGAATACTGGAAGAGGCAGTGCAGAGCCTTGGAGGTCTAACACAGAGGCAACAAGTGTTGATGCAAAGGCTGAGGAGGCAAGTGCAGAGGATGCAGAGGGGCCAAGAGGTTGATGCATAAGTCATAGAGGCTAACACAGTGGACACAAAGAGCTTCAGAGGTTGCACGAGGTGATCTAGTGGGACAGATTGAGAGTTGATTGGCTTACGCAGAGCCAGAGATGGTGACACAGCCCCTAAGAGGGTGGCACAGTTCCAGAGAGTGCGTGGAGCGAATTTTGTTGTTCAACACAAGGAACAACCAGAGTTGCTATGGGATCGTTCATCCGGTTGTTGATCAGTCGAAATATCTGTCTCTGGATCGAGGTATTGCTGCGAAGGATATTCTCTTAAGGGTGAGCCATTTCTGGCACCCTAGTATTCAGAATCTATTTAATAATAAAACCCTCTATATGTTGCACCGATTTTCCCACATTGGGTTTTTCCGGGGACGATTGTCCAAAAATAACGGTGTCCATTGTGTTGTCTCAGTTTACTTCAGTGGTTGATCTGTATATTTGTGAAGGTTGCATTTGTGTTTACTTCGATATTTATGGATTTAAATAACTTGTTAATGTAAAGAACAAGTAGGAGATGGTAAACCAGAAAATGCAGTAGGGGTTTTTGATGTGTTAGATTCAGAAATTTTCACAACATGTTCAACATGGTTGAAGCTTTGCATAAGGTTCAATGAACCCATCATACTTGACTTTTGTTTCATAGGCACGAATACACAATGACCAATTCCCTATAACAGAGGAAAAAGGAATCTCTCTATGTTGTTAATCTACTCAAATTCCTTTGAAAGATCTAAAATTTGTTATTGATTACAAACTAATATTACATACATACAACAAGTAAAAAAAAATGAAGAAACGTGTATTATAACAATTCAAGATACAATGTGCAGGTTATATATGTGTATATGTGTTTATGCCTTGTGATTGTATCTTTAGCAATTTCATAACTCACATATCATAATAAAAAGCTAATTCAATCATGGACTAATAATCTAATGAAGTTAAACTATTTTCAAATACACAATAACATTCAAACTATGGTACTTATAAGGTGTTGACCAAATGGTTTGAGTGGGGTTTAGTCCCCACTAGGTCTCAAGTTCAAACCTCGTGGGGAGGGGTTGAGAATGGAAGTCACTTTTAGGGGAATTAAACTATCCATACTATGGTATCCATGAGGTGTAGACCATTTGGTTTAAGTGAGGTTGAGTCCTCACCAGGTCTCAGGTTCAAACCTCATGGGGAGGGGTTGAGGATGGAAGCCACTTTTGGCGGATTAAACTATTCAAACTATGTTACCCATGAGGTGTAGACCAATTGGTTTGAGTGGGGTTTAGTCCCCACTAAGTCTCAGTTTCAAGCGTCCTGGGGAGGGGTTGAGGATGAAAGTCACTTTTGGGAGAAGTAAACTATCCCAAGGGGGATCCAACCTCGACTGAGCCTCGCACAATCCTAATGATATGTAATGTCCCCTTCTAAGGGAAGCACGTCTATCTTCCCAAAATTCTAGGTTTTTATTTGAGTTTCGTCAAACAGTTAATATGCCAATGCTTCATCAACCCCTCGTAAGGAAACAAATCAAATGATTACAACAATGGAAATTCTTCAAGTAATTACAAATTCTGTAGTGTTCCCTTCAAAGTTAATTCTACAAGCAACACTTGTAAATAATGTTCAGCACACACAAATAAGACCCTTGCTCAATAATATTCATGAAATGGCACATCAAATTTGTTGCTTGAACGTCAAACCACCAACTAGTTTAATAGAGAAGAGCAAGTAATTACATGCAATTAGCTTGGTTGCAAGAAATCATCTTCCCAAAAAAGAGAGAGAGACTACCATAACTTAATTGAGTTGCTTTGTATTCAACCTTTTGTTGTTCCTTTGTGCCCTAGGCAAAAGACTCAACCATTTAAATCCTCAATCTGTTGGTATAGGATATCCAACTTTGCAAGATTCTAATTTGTCCCATGGTCCAACAACTTTAAGGGTTTCAACTCCTATAAACTCAGATACTCCAACAACAATGAATTTTGCCTTCCAATTGACAATTAGAGCCCTTAAAATAAGAAGTTTGGCCCTTGAGAATGGGAGAAATAAAAGATCATTTTTAGCTCTACAAATACCTACAAATAAGTTCTCCAGTAAGCGCTTGTGAGTGGATCTGTGTGATCCCTCCTCTTTCGATCTAAAGCACAATTGAGAGATCTAAAGTGATCCCTCCTTGTTGACTGGCTAGGGTGTATTGTTGTAGCATCGAAACCAATTTGGCTACATCAACTAAGGTAGATCTTGCACCATCGAAACAATCCTCCTTATATGAGTTCACACCCTAACATTTAAGCTCAAAGAGCTCACGATAAATATAAAAAACAACCACCAATGCATGCCAAAAGGTGAGCTCCAATTCTCCTTTTATAACTTTTATTATTAGAATACCATGGGCCAATACCATTACCCTGGACCTCCCCTTTTTACCTTTTCCTCGCTTGACAATATAAAGTGACTTTATAAAGTTTTATCTTTTAATTAATCAAAAGTCATTTAATAATCAATTTTTAATTTATTAATTGACTCATGTCTTTTGTTCTCGAAAAAAGATATTATATGATAGCATCTGAGTAGTGGATAGATTGTTCTTCCATCCAAAAGATGGACTAGTGGATAGATTGTCCTTCCATCTAGTAGACAGACTGGCCCTAGTCTAGGCTCAACCTAGTTAAAAAAAAAGAAAAAAACATAACAAACTATGATAGGCTAGTTTACTTGAAGGTTCCACTACATTATTTTAATAATTATTTCACAACGTCTTCCCTCAGCAAAAACTCTTGGTTGGCCCTCGAAGCAACTCAGGAAAGGCCCAAAATAACGAACTTTTAAAATTCTCGACAGAAAAAAATGTCAATTAAGAAACATCAATTCATAATCTAGCCACCTTAGAGTGAAAAGGTTTTGGATTCGTACATCATCGACTGTCGGAGGAGTTAATTCTCGATCGAACCGGTAGTTAATCACCGGTCCAATAGACGAGGAATGGTTTGAGTACATGCTGATGCCATGGCCATGACAGTCAAACATGATGAAGTTAGTTGCATAAGTGACTGTTCCTTAAATGTTTTGAGAATGATTGGTATGTCCATCCGCATGGTAGTCTTAATATTCAAACATGTCTGAACTGAATTGTTAAGAATTTTACGAGGTACTTCAAGTTTCAATAAGAACGTAGGTAAATGAGAAATATTTTCAATCGGATCTTCACTTGCTGATACCCGAACGACCTGATCTTCAACTTCGCTAATATATTTGATCCAAGAACTGCACATAACGATGAAGATCTCAAATGTGGCCAGCATACTTAGGACATTCGGAAGCTAAAGCATTTGTGTCATTTTAGCCTTCCTGAAACTCGATGTATGCATACCAATGACTTTATTACGTTTTGCCAACCATCAGTCTCCACATACTGTCTTTTTTCTACAATCAATTCAAGCCTTAACTGCTGTTGCCTCTGCTGTTCGAGAACAAATGTCAACCATTTTGGAATTTCAATGTCAATGCCTGCAATTCCTCTTTCTTCCTATCCAACAATTCCTTAGAAAAGTTTAAATGAAGAAATTTCTTCTTCAACTTCCAAATTCATTTTATCAACTTTGTTGGTGTACGATTTCAAAGTAATCTCGATAATCCTACACATTAGAAACCAGATTGTCGGATCTCTCTGCGATTTGTGACATAGAATCAGAAGATGTGTCAAGTCCTCAAACATGATGTTTCTCACTGGATGTTTTAACTTGTCCAGAACAACTCTTTGCTTAACTTCATATCAAAAAAAAATTCTTGAGAGAATCAAATAATAGGTTATCAACATAACCAAAATATTGCGACATTGCTTGTACTACAGGTAGTTCTGCTAGAAACTGTAAGTTGATAAATGTATACTTGCAAAGACAATTCAGGGTTTGAGATATATACAGCAAAAGCTGACAATGGAATTCCTTGTGATCCTTCTCTGCTTGACGTCTTTCTGTGGCCACTGCAATTCGGATAGAAACTCATGCACTCGATCTTCTACATTCTTTGGAATAATTTCGACATTCTGCTGAAAAGTGGGTGACTTTCTTGTATTCAAAACAGATGGCTCCCATGGTTGTTCCATATCCATTGGTACAGTAAATGTACCACGGTCCACCAAGTTCTGGGGACATGGGACAGAGGGGCGTGTAAAGATAACCCTCAAATTTGAATGGACAACACATGTAACGTCAAGGTCCTCCGCGTAGGGACCCTACCCCAAATATTAAATATAAATAAATAAATAAACACAAATTAGTTAAAAAAATAAAAATAAACACAAACTAAAAATATATAAAATAATATATAATTTTTTAATGCATAATTACCCTCACATTTATATTATGAAAGGAATAACATCCATCATCCAACCGGCAATTATCCTCGGTAGACCACACTTTACACACTACGAAAATTGGTCCTCAAAATAAAAAAAGCATTTTATCTTTTATTGTAAAATTATCAAATGTCCATATCAAAATGAGATACAAAAATGCATCACAAAATTACCATCATCATTCATCATTTAAATAGAAAGATTCAAAATATGGCACACATCGCAGAATATCACAAATGCATTAATATCAACAACATTAAATAGTCAATTGGGTTTATCTTGGGTGGTTCTAAGGAATGATTGTTATCATCCCCACCAAGGGCTAATTCTTATTGGTGTCCCACTTATCACAATATTATCGAAATTATCGCAATAATATCACCAAAACCAATCTCAATAATAATATCAACTATATTTATCGTGATAATTTAGGTAATTATCACGATAATTTCAAAATTATCATTATGTTTGTTACCTTACAACCAAATTATTGGTCATTTAACCCTCAAATTTTAAAATGAGGTAGGGGATTTAGTTCTAAGGACACTGTGATTATTTTCCATCAAACAAACAAGGGAGAAAATATCAGTGTTTTCAGAATAAAACGAGTCTGAATTGGTCGGTACAATCGTTTTGAGGCAAAAACCAGTTCGGATCAGAGTGACTTGAACCATTTTTGGTATGTTCGGTAACAAACCGACCACTTTCACCAAACCGGCCAGTTCGGTAACAAACCCGCCATTTTCACCAAACCGGCCAGTTCGGTAAAGGCCACATAGAACACAGCAAGTGGGTGCTTGTTTTGGTTTTTTTCTTTATTTTTTGTCTTAACTAGGCACTAGCCCACAACAGGGGTTCAATATTCAAGTCTATGGCCCTAGTATTGTTATGCAATTCATGGTTATGTTTGAGAAATGACTTAGGATATTTGAGAGTGGTTCTAACCTCATTGGATTTCATATGGAGAAAGTAGAATTTTAAATCTCACTCAAAATCCAGCGAACTTAACCATTTTTCAGGATTTCTATTGGATTTTGTCATGTATGAGGGCATCAAACTAGCATTTAATCAATAGCACCAATCCTACTATGTACCTTGATGTTAGTGGCATTGATTGTTGAACTCCTCTATCACGATCCTACTAAAAATGTACCCATCACTTAAACAAAATCTTGAATTGACATGCGAAGCATTTTTTATCTTCTTTTAATGCTTCGAGGGTGATATTGATGACGAAGATCCCAATATAGGCAAAGATTTTGATGATATGTAGATATTTATTGTAGCATGATTGTTTTGGATGCTAGAGGCCATCTAGGTCTTGCTTTTTTTATGTATTTTCAATTCAAAGATGGATTGCACTCGATGTTATTTTGGTTACGTGCAACCTTACATGCTCTATAAATGAGTACTTTTGCTTATTTGCATATAAACGGTTTGGATTCATATAGATGCACATGAATATATGTGGTTTTCTTTAAAATTTGAATATTTTATGTGTTTTTGGTTGACCGGTTTTTTTACTAGTTCTGACCAGTTCCTAATCTGAGGGATCTACGAGTCTGGTTCTAATAACATTGAAATATATTGATTTCATTTCCCATGATTCATCTCAGGAGATACATACCCTAATAGTCAATGGTAAAATTAAATTCTTAAAGTAGAAGTGACATTCTCCTTTATCTTTCATTTTCATCCTTTTATTTAAATTCTAGCATTTCAAGATGTTTGAGAGTGATTAGAACCTCATTGGATTTCATATGGAGAAAATATAATTTTAAATTCCGTTCAAAATTCAACAGACTTAAAAATTATCAGGATTTCAAGATTGGCAATATGATAACGTTTTCACTAGATTATGTCATGTATGAGAGTATAGCACTGACATTCAATCATGAGCACCAAGTCATCTATGTACCTTGATGTTGATGGAATTAATTGTTGAATTCCTTTGTCATGATCTGTTAAAATTGGCAACTAAGGCCAAATTGCACCTTGGGACAACTCAATTGATGGAGATGATGATTGCATTAAATTCCTCTTTTCGAGAGGACCAGAATTGATATAAAAATCATTTCATTTGGACACGCAAAAGTGTGATTTTGAATTTATGCCCACACATGTGCAAATTGTTCAGATCAACCACATCATCATGTAGGCTCATGAAGCCCAATGGACATGACTCTTCACCCTCAACAAATTTTTGTATAAATACAAGTGAGCTCTCACCTCATTTGGCATCATCATCACTCACACATTCCTCTCTCTCCTTCTCTCATTGGTTCGTACAACATTGGGTTTTCTCTCTCTCTCTCTCACACGTGGCACAAGAAAGATGAATTTCTGGGCTGAGTTGCAGGGCCGAAAATTTCAGGAAGTAGACCAAGTTTGACTAGCGTCGACCAAGGGTTCTTTGACCAACTTTGACTGCAATTTTTGGAGGATTGTTTGTCCTTTTAGGCCACATTTCCGGGCACAAAAATCAAGAAAATCTGGGTAGTTTGACCAGTGTTGACTTCAGGGTTGATAGTAATTTTGACCGCAGAAAATTACAGCAATTTTTCTCTCCTTTGACCAAATTTGACTGGACTGTTTTGGGTCAATTTTGACCAACAAGGAAAGCCAAGTTTGACTATGGTTGACCACGCTGGAGGCAAATTTGACAGTTGCGTTGACCATCTTTGACTTTCTGATTAGGGCTGATTTCACTGTAGTTGATTGCAGATTTTGACAGGGTTGTTTTGACTTTGAATTTGGCAAGTCAATTTGACTTTTGTACCTTCTCTCATTGGTTCGTACAACATTGGGTTTTCTCTCTCTCTCTCTCTCACATGTGGCACAAGAAAGATGAATTTCTGGGCTAAGTTGCAACGCCGAAAATTTCAGGAAGTAGACCAAGTTTGACTAGCATTGACCAAGGGTTCTTTGACCAACTTTGACTGCAATTTTTGGAGGATTGTTTGTCTTTTTAGGCCACATTTCTGGGCACAAAAATCGAGAAAATCTGGGTAGTTTGACTAGCGTTGACTTCAGGGTTGACAGTAATTTTGACCACAAAAAATTACAGCGATTTTTCTCTCCTTTGACCAAATTTGACTGGACTGTTTTGGGTCGATTTTGACCAACAAAGAAAGCCGAGTTTGACTATGGTTGACCGAGCTCGAGGCAAGTTTGACAGTTGCGTTGACCATCTTTGACTTTCTGATTAGGGTTGATTTCACTGCAGATTTTGACAGGTTTGTTTTGACTTTGAATTTGGCAAGTCAATTTGACTTTTGTACTCTCTCTCTACTTAATATTTTGATATAATAATAAGAAGAATTGATCAAAGGGTTTTCCCCACATTGGGGTTTTTCCCTGACAACCACCAAATCTGGTGTCCTCTTGTCTTGGCTTGTCTTCTACATTTTGTTTCATGTTCTATCTACTTTTACTGTCAATGTGATTAATGGTTAATGTGATTGCTATTGGAAATTGTCATTGGGCTGCTAAAGGAACATTGAAGTAATTGTGTTAAGCATAGAACATACCATTGTTAACTAAAATTAACATGATCCTACTAGAAAAGGTACCCTTCAGTCAAGCAAAATAACTGAATAAGCATGTTAAGCTTTTTCTATCTTCTTTTAATGTAGAGGGCGATATTGATGATGAGGATCCTAATATACGCAATGATTTTGATGTTATGTAGCTATTTGTGGTAGTATGTTTTTTTTGGACTCTAGAGGCAATTTAAAGCCTCTTTGTTGATGGATTTTGACTTAGAGATTGATTGCATTTGGTGTTATTTTGGTTATATGCACCCTTGATATGTACATGAGAAACTTCGCATATTTGTGTATAGGGGTTTGGATTCATATGGATGCATGCACACACACACACACATGTTGTTTCTCAAAATTTGAATATTTTATGTATTTTTTTATCAACTAGTTTTTTGGTCCAGTTTTTTTTCCAATTCTGGTTCGGATCAAGTTTTTTGGGGTTGGCTATTCCGGTTCTGATAACATTGTTGAGAATGCTATAACCATTTTCCATCAATCAAACAAAGAAAAATCTATTGTTTTCATCAACATGATTCATCTCATGAGATATATTTGATCTTGTTTTGATGTGATTTTGTATCATCCTACCAAAACTTATGATTCAGGACAGACATCCTATTTCAGTATTGATATCTGATATACCATTTGACATCTTATACATTAATTTTGTTTTCATATTTATGTAGCAAGATGTTTGTTTGATGTTGAGGTTGCTTTTGAAGTTTAAAAACTAGAGAAAAAAAAATACCAATTTTGTATTTTTTAAGTTTCTTGATAATTTATTATAATTTCCCTGATATTGCCAATAATTTAAATTTTGGACCCCTAGTGATAAATTCCCAATAACAATAAATTCAAAATCGATTCCCACAAGTGACATGTTGAGCTCATAACAAGTCTATTGTGGTAATGGCTTTGAGCCTTCTTGTCGATTGGCTTTGTGCCCTGAAGATTCTAGGGTTTACCTTGGGTACCATTCTTGAATTGAGGGCAAGTACTCGGGGGATTTTCCCTAGGCTTTGTAACCTAGATATAAATCAACATCATTTAAATAGTATATATCCAAGACTCTCATAACGAAAAATAACTAAAAGAGGAAACGGAACAAGGCACAAGCCGCTAGTCATGATTGATCAGCCTCTACTTGGTCCTCTGCATCTATGTGCAGCAGGAAACTATAAACATCGTCTACGGGAATGTGAAGATAAATGTTCCCTAGTTCAATCTAAGCATTGTGCTAGCTTTTTCATCCAAGGAAATGAAAAATTTTGATGCTTCTCCACATTTCCAAAGAAAGAATGCTTGCTGGACCTGAAATGCATTTGGAATATGGTAGAATTCTCTGTTATCCACACTTTACTTCCTTCAAAAGCTTGCTATACACAAAAAGCCAACTTCAACCTCCTTAATGTACTCAAACCAGGTGTCATTGGTGAGAAACAACAAAAGCTAAGGCTTGGGAGGGTTATATAAAGAAGAAAATGCAGTGTGAGGATTTTAAAGAAAAAGAATCACTCTTATTTTATGTTTTTGTATGAGGGTGTGCACCCATAGTGGGCATCCCAGAGTCCAGACTACCCCCAAGTACTAGGAGCGTTCTATTTCTACATGGGGCATCCCCAGTGAAGTCCCCAAGTACCAGGGGCATACAGGAATGATAGGAAAGGAAGGGAAGATTGTTAGAAAGCTCTCAATGAGCTCTTCAGTGACAAAGGGATAAGAGATGAAATCCTAAATATTGACCCGAAAAAATTGTTGCTTAAGCCCTCAAATAGGCCCTGGAAGTTTCATGACCCCAAATCAGAAAATCAGGATCTGTCCCTAAGATTAGCCTGAAAAGGCCATGTCTCTGATTTCCCACTTCAGAAAGTATCTAAATAGATGACAAATTGTATAGTTATTCATTTCAGATCAACTACTTGTATGTTTACACTGTCGACCAGTGTTTGGCTTTAGATGCACCTAAACTGTTTTTGTTGATTTTCCTCCATTAAATACTGAATACATTTCATTAAAAGCAATTCATGACTTTCCATTATTTTCTACCTTGATCTTAAAACAGAATAATATAAAATCATAATATTACAAGTTCCAACAATTCTCTCTCAAGTAAAAACAGATGCATACCAATAATAATTGTAAATGAAATAGAAGAAAACTAACTGCAGCAAACTGCCAACAGAAGACACTTGCTGAGTTAAAAATCCAAGATATTTCAGATACGAATACTAGGTGATTCCTAACTCGTATTTAGCACCCAAAAACTGAAGTATAGATACATCACATCATTGTAGAATTCTTTTACTAAAGAACAGTTTATTGGGCTACGAACTGCTTTTTGTTTTAGTTAGTATTTGTTCTGGAATCTGAACATATACACAAAATATGTGTTTCAGAATCCAATACTGATTGTGATCCCTATCTTATTCTCTATGCTGACAGCCTATACAATCATCCCAATGGCATATCCAAGAAGAAAATAAGCATTGTTTTATTCCATCTTTGTTTACCAACCAATCAATAAGATCATGTAAAATACATGGGACTCTAAATTTTAAAAGAGTTGGAATTTCGGGGCAAAATGTACATAGCCATTTACATTTCAAGAGTCACAACATGAATGAATACAAAAACATGGAATCGAGCTCCCTTATTCAAGATGACAGTGTAAGTTAAATTAATAAAGACTTTGCCTAAGAAATTTAAACCTGAAGTGCAGCAGCAATTGGACCTGCCAAACTTAGCACTTCAAATGGAAACCTTCCAACAACCTCTTTTGCAGTGAGAGGACAGGAATCCGTGATCCAAAAGTATGCAAATCCATTTTCTGGACCCACTGAAAAGTGAGAAGCAAAATATCAGCTGAACAAAACTAGAACAAGTGCAGTTCAATGTATCAAAAGAAAGAGAAAATGGTATGCCAAGCTATATGGGTGATTGAGGCTCCGCTTCCTAAATTGTATTATGTAATCTAAGCTTGTGATAACTCCTTAAGGATTTTCCATGCCATCTGAAGTTGGAAAATGTTAATCTAACATGTTTTTCATGTAATCAGAAAATAATAAAAAATGTGCAAGTGCAATATAAACTACAAATTCAAGCGAAGGAAAATGACCTCCATTGTCATGCTGAAACCGCTCCCATGATCTTTCTGGAAAGACACCATGTGTAACATATGCACTAATTTTTTTAGCACCTTGAGCAGCTAAGACTTTCTGCAGCAGGGAAAAACATATAGAAAAGGCTTTGTCATGTTAGAAGTCTAGGCATAGGCATGCAAGAAGATTCTATACAGACACATTTTGCCCACTCAATATAGGCCATCATATATAGATTATCCAGACAACCTCAACAAAGACTACTTAACCAGTATACGCATCATCACATGACATAGCTCTTTATTTATTGTACACTTCATTTATAAATAAATTCCAAAATCATTAAGGTTTTGAACTTGTAATTTTTGAATGGCCATCTCTTTTGCATATAAAATGAAAATCATGCCATCACCAATAAACCCTAGAGTCTAAGTAAAGATACATTGTACTTATCTCTTCGTCTAGCTATCTTATATAACTGAGGAGGAGAACAGATGAAGTCTCTGAAATCATGCAGCTTGGATAAGGTTTTACTCTAGACATTGAGGTTTCATCATAGGTAGGAGTTTGATTTGGAGAGTCCGCTATGGAGGATTAGGGTAAAGGAGGAGGATTTCGAAGGTTCAGAGTGAGGATTTTGTTGACCACACTTTGTCACAGTTCAAGGAAGCAGAATGCAAAGACGTGAAGGAATTTTTTTTCAAAATTGAAAGTCATCAGCGAGCAATATTATATTATTGTAAACCCAATTTCTGCAAGTTGTATTGTAAATAATGCTAGTATGACCGTTTAATTGTGTAACAACAGCTAGGTAAGCCTCTGATTTTGTCAACGAATTTCATCCTAGGAAGTTTTTTAACCTCACTGAATTATGTATGTTTCTAAACAGATAATAACAAAGTTTTTCTTCCATCTTAAACCCCAAAGCTAGGGTGGAATTCCTTGACAAGGTCTTAGGTGAGTCCTAGTGTTATATCAAGCCTTTGTAAAAATGTGTTTGGAAATAATTTTAGCACATATGGCTAAATTATTTTATTACGAGCACACTTGGTCTAGATTCTATACTAGATCATATTGTGTCACAAAATTGGTTAAATTATTTAGGGTTTGAGTTTAAATGTGTTTTCCTTTTTCAAGGGTTGATATTGTAAAAAATTGATGTAAAAAATATTTTGATGTGTGGTCCCTCATATTTAGACACCAAAAATATTTGATGGAAAAAAATTTAATCCCCTCTAGTGTCAATTAATTAATTTTTCTGGCTAAATTAAATAAAAATCCTAAGCCAGAAAATTAATTAATTTTGAATCAAAACATAATTATGGAAAAATCAATTTCTCTCCATGTGGAAAATAATAAAAAATTCGTGGGTCAAAGGAAAGTCAATTTTTTGAGGCCCCCCACCAAGGGAAAAATGGATATTTTAAGGAAAATTGAGCCCTTGGACTTTGGTGGTTAAGTCAAAATCAAAAATTTTTGAGGAAATTAATCCAAAATATTAATTTTTGGATTAATTAAAAGTGGATTTTAAGAAAAAATCGATTTTTTCCTCAAAATTAAAAATTCGACAGTGTAGATTAAAAGATGATCAAGCTATTTTCAACAGTCAAGATTATTTTGACGAAAATCAAGGCAACTAATCATTATTTTCCACTTAGAGGGGTTTTTCTATATAAGGAAGGCATTTTGATTCTATTGAATATCTTTGGATGATGTAATTCTTGAACGATGGTATTGAGTTGTTGCGCTGCTGGAAACATTTTGTATCATAATAGAAAGACTTTGGTGTTCAGTTCATGGTGTTTTTCTTTTGTTGATCTGTGGTACGTGTTAGCTTTGTGTGATTCTATATTGTGTTAAACATTGATAATAGTTGTTATTTCATTTGTCGGCGATAAGAACATTCTATTTATACATGTTATTGTAGGTGATCTGATTCACCATATGATCTAACAATTTTCTTGAGAAATATTATAGAGATTTACAAGTACGCTAGCCCTTGGTTTCCAAGTTCATACACTGTGGGGAAAAGCTAACTAGGTTTGGGCTTTTGAGATTACTTTATGATATTTGATTTTGCAGGAGGGTTGCAGCCAATATTTATTTTTCAAGAACTTGCTCATCCATTGTTATTTATCGAAAATTATTTCCTCCAAAATTTTAAAATTTGTAAATATTGTATATTTGTAAATTATTTCTAACCCATTTGTTTTACAACACTTGGGGTTTTATTATTTTTTGGGGTATGATATTTTGTATATATATTTGGGGTTTTGGGCATTTTTGATAAATTTGTGCAAAGTGAACTTCAAGCTAATCAAGAGAATTTGGTTTTGAGGCAGATCTAGGCCTAGGAAGGCAAGATCTAGCCTCCATTCATCCTCCAGACCCAGAGTCCAGCAATTTGGCAGTGATTTTCAGGCATTTTGGTATTTTCCAGGTTTCTGGAAAATTTTTGAAGCCCTTGACCTAGTCGTCCAACCTTTCTGGCTTACTCGTGAGGCCTAGGAACCTCCTAGGGCCCTCAGCACCCTTCTTTGGCTTAGCCGCAGCCCATTCTAGGCTTTCCATCACCCTTTAGGACCTTCATCCCTCTTCTTTGGCTTAGTTGCAGGCCTCCGAGGGCCTTGACCTCCCTCTACGGCGGTCATCCAGCCTCCTAGAGGCCTTGTCCCCCCCTTTCCAGTTTGGTTGCAGCCTTCGGCTGCCTTTAGGAGCCCTCGACCCCCTTGAATCCCTAGCCGCATGCACTCTAGGGCCTTTTCTTGCCTAGTGCAGCCTCTAAGGGCCTGACGTCAGACCTAAGGGGCTTATGTCCCTTTGTCGTGCTTCTCCTTGGCGTTTCTTTGCCCTTGTTTGCCATTTCCAGCCCTTTGCTGACCCTTCTAACCCTAGCCTTGGGTTTTCTAGCCTTCTAGCCCTTGCCCTAGTCATGTATTCAGCCATCTATGGTTTTGCATTATTTTAGTGGGCTAACATTGTGGTTTTGCAACAAATATTAGAGCTAACCTTGTGGTTGCAGGTGGCCAAACTCATTAGAAAACTCACTAGCCATATACAAGGCCTTAAGGCCTCTTAGTTTGCTCTCTAACCCTCTAATTTCATCACTGTCCTAATTTAAATTTCTGAAGTATTTTATGACAGCTAATATATTTAAGGGTCTAACACATTCTTAATAAGCCTAAATTCATTAATAAGTCACCTAATGCATTTAGAAGTAAGCTTAAGTCAATTTGAGTACATATAAGTGTTTTTCTTGTGAGTTGTTTGGATTATTTCAGTTCTGATATGTTTGCTACAGCCACATAAAAACACTTACAGGAGTGATTAAATTTCATAGCAGTGGCATAATAACTCATTGATAGTCATATTTCATCATTACATTGTCACTAGCACTCATTGGGCTTACATCTCTATGCATATTTGATCATTTTTAAGGCTGTAATAATAATTTAAGGTCTGAAATTTACTGCATAAGGTCTGATATAAAAATTACAGTGGTGTTAAAAGTGTTTGAAAGACATCTAATTTCACCTAGCTCTTGTCTCTTGCATCTTCTGGATCTTAGATAAGTGTTTAATGGGCTAATTGGGTGATTCTATTACTACTGCAATCATATGTTTATTCGCTGATCCATATTGTATTTCTGGATCATTGGCATCTATTTGCACTCTTGCATTCACACATAAGTGCTCTAATCAAATTGATAAGTGTTTAATTGGCTAATTGCTCTAAGTGACATTGTAATTAATGATCTTGTTTCTCATTGCTAGTATCATTGTTGGATAAGTGGATACATTGTTTATTGTTGAGAAATCTAAATCTCTTTTGAGTATCTAATTGGCATTGTATCAAATAACATTAATCTTGTCTTTGAGAAATTCTCTACTTATCACATTTTCTAGCACCGTTAAGTTAAGCACTTTCTCTTGTGGTTGAGATTGTTTATTGTTTAAGTATTTCGTTGTTCATAAGTGAAGATCATTGTAATTGAGTACTTAAGTAACCAAATAATCTCACCTTAAGAGCACTCATCTCTTGCACTTGCATTCTAGGACTAACCTCTTGCATTAATAAATTTACTTCCAAGCCTAAGCTTGGTCAATAGAAATATAGACCCACCTTTCTCATCTATCTTGAGGAGCTTTCTCTTTAGTGGTTAACAAGGTGACCTTGTAGTCGTCAGAGCCACAGTCTCTGCAGCGTCAGAGGCATCAGGTGGTTAGAACCCCAAGGGAAGTATCGTTAACCAAGCCTCAGCTTGCTTCCCCCCGGTTTCTCTCTCACAACCTACTCTAGAGACTAGCTTCAAAACAGTTAAGAGAAAAGTTCAAAGGACACACTTAGAATAGGCAGATTAATCTAAAATTAACCAAGATTTTGCATCTCACCTATATTGTAGGATTTACATTTCACATAGGATAGTGGAGCATCCTCAAGCAACAATTGTTCATCTGGTAACTTGGTAAATAATCTAAGTAATTGTCTCCATTTAAGGAATTGGTCTTTCACGATAATCTAATCTAATCATTTAACTTGTTAATTCAACTATGTTGCTAGGCCATTAAGTTGTGTCTCCCGGACTTGTTGGTTGCCAACAAGTCTCCCATCTTCACATTTCATAGGGACTACCCCCCATAGCTTGTTGTAGGGAGACAACTAGAACGGATAGGGCAGGGATCAAAGTGGCATCTCTTATCCTGAGCGTTGTCACAATTTGCCTGTACAGTTTGGGCGACAATAGGTTCCAACAAGCAAGAAGTGTTACAACACAATCCAACACCTTTGCTCAAAGTCCCAAAGATGGATGTTGTTGAAATTGTAAATAGTGTCAGTCTTCATAATGTAATGTAATTTTATCATTGACATATTTATTATACTTATTATTATATTTTATTTTGGTCAAAGCATGTTCTTCATGCTTAGAGTCAAAAAGAGTCAAAAAGAATTTATTACGAGTCAAAAGAAAATGTATTTGAGTCATGTCCCATTTGAACATTTGTAAGAAAAAGGAATTTGAATTTTGTTTGAGTCAAAGTCCACCAAATAAGCAAGTCAGCCCTCCTTGGAACAAGTTGGCCCAATCCTCCAACAAACACCTATTCGACCTCCTAGACAGCTATATATATATGAGGCAGTTCAACTCATTTGGAAGATCATCCATGGACAGAAAAAGGAGTACATCTGAACCTGACAAAGTGTTAATTTTTAGGGCTAGATTGTTCTCTGATGTAGATCATTGCATTTATAAACTTTTTCAACATTTTTCACATTACATTCACCCCATAACATCATATTAGCAATTATGTAGAGAGAACAGTAAACATCAACAATGTAGCGGAACAGTAAGGAACAACAAAAAAGCATACACAATAGAGACACCAAGATTTAGGTCATAGACCAGGGAAAAACCCCACAAGGGGGAAAACCCAACCAGATTTTTCTTCTTTAGAAATTCATCAAATGTTCAACTGAGATACAAAGTACAATATCATGAGACATAAGTCTTTCATCATAAACCATAGTAGGCCACCAAGGGCCAATCCAACATCAAACAAAAATATTAGAGAGGCATGCACAGGCCTTCATATCAAACTCTCACAAGAGCATAGTATATATCATTGTCACTGTCATATAGGTTCAACCATCACTGTCATATCATCATGATAGTGATAAACCATAAATCAGAGTGTCACTGCCATATACCAATAAGTCATTGTCATATCAAGTTCACTGTCATCTGTCAAGATAACTATCATATATATCAAACTCACTGTCACATATCTAGAACACTGTCATATACATTGAGGTCACTGCCATATCACTGTTATACAACAAGATCACTGTCACATCATTTATCAAGGTCTCTGTCATATATATATACTACCATGCCAAAGGTAACTTTCATGACAAGGTCACTGTCATAGAGTTTTGTCATTCAATACTATCATATAAATCACTGTCATAGAATTCTATCACACAACACTGTCATATAGATCATTGAAGTACATCATAAGGTCACTATCATTATTCAGTCACTGTAATACATCATAAAGATGCATGCCATGTATCATTGTAGCACAAAAACAAATACTACTAAAGAACAAACTCCTTTAGAAGTGCAACCTTGCATCTCTTCATCTTGTATACAATCTGCCATACAAACATCTAACAAAGACCAACATACCTCTTCTAATCTTGTATACAATCTGCCATACAAACATCTAACAAAGACCAACATACCTCTACTAGAAGTCACCTTCAAATACTTCAGTTTTGTCCATATGTAATTGAAACCCTTCGGCCCTGGTTAGGGCATCAAAACAGTCCATGTCAGCCCTCAAATTCAACCATAAAATCCTTCCAGATCTTCGTTGTCACTCAAGCAAATTCGACCCTATGACTAGGACTGTTCCAACCTCAAACCATACGTAAATTCTGCTCAGAAATTATTCCAAGCTCTGACTTGCGTAGATGTTAACAGGCCGCATTATATACCTTCAATTGGGCCGCAGAATATAATCACATTTGACCGCAAAAGTAACCCTCTCTAGGCCGCAGACATGGCTCTCATTAGACCACGGATATAGTCACATTTGACCACAGAAGTAACCCTCTCTAGGCCACAAACATGGCTCTCATTAAGCCGCAGATATAGTCACACTTGACCGTAGAAGTAACCCTCTCTAGGCTGCAGACATGGCTCTCATTAGGCAGCAGACTTAGCTTCTATTAGGCCGCAGACATGGGCTTATTTGACCGAAGAAGTAGCTTCCAATGAGTCGCAGATGTAGCCTCACTTAACTGCAGAAAAGTAGGCCACAGAAGCATCCGAAATCTTCCTCAGAAAGTGCGAGTTAATGTGTCAAACTGAGGTGGATAGACGCCCATATACATTTGTTCCTCCATGCAAAGAACACTTCTTATGGGGCAGGACGACATGAAATGATGAGAGGCCAACTTGTGATCTTTTGGAGGGAAAAACACAATTTTAAATGTGTTTTAAATATATTTAACAAATGATTGCTCACCCAAATTTGTTATCAAATAATACATCAAGGACGAATGCCATGAACATATTAATAATAATTTTCTTTAATCAATTTTAATTCTTCCTTGGGGCAAGATGGGCTTTCCTTGGGGTAGATGGGTTCCTATGGGGAAATTTGTCCTATAGCTGCCCCAAACTTCAACATGAAGGAGAACAAAGAGATAAATTCAAAGGAGAGAGAATAGAAGTAAAAGAGAGAAATATTCTTGCTTAACCAAATTTTTAGACCTTCCACAGCTCGCATGTATGAACAGGACGAATTTTTTTTGCTACTGCAGGCCCGAAATTTCAGGAAGCTGACCAGTCTGACCTATGTTGACTTTGACTTTGGAAGTGACTTGGAGGAGGAAGTCTAGTGTGCAAGAAAACCTAAGAAGCTAAGATCATTGCATTCATTACATAGAGGAATGTTTGCTCTCCTCCAAAAGAAATTCGATGACACACATACATTATTTGTTCAAGAACATACAAGGAACACAAGATAAAGAAAAGGAGATACTAGTTTGGGATCCGAGGCATAAAATTTCTGAAAAATAAAGCGAATTATGTGACAAGCCCTCTTTGTGCTTTAAGGCCGAAATACTTGGAGTCATATCTGCATACTCTGTGATCTTATTCTTCTGTGTTGAGAGTCAAGGTCCCTGAGGCTTGTATTATGTAACTGAAGGCCGAAACTGTGGTGGTTTGTGCAACAGAGAGTGATCTGAACTTCAGGTCCGTGGTAACTTATGCAACAGGAAGAGATCCGAACTGTAGTGAACGGCAGAAATTCGAATTTATACAGAGGTATATGGAGCTAATAACCTCTGTGACAACTCACTATCGCATCGAACTTACAATGGAAACATTTATATTGACATCTGAACTACTGTAGATGTAAGTTTTATCCTTTTTGGAATCATGTGGAAAAGCATCTGAAAACTACTTATTCAATTGGAGCCCATCAACACAAATACATCTGATCCGAATTAATAGTCAAGACTACCCGCTCTTGAAACAGATAAGGCTCCAAGGAAATTTGATCAGAAGTAAAGGTCTGAAGACAATAAGATATGAAATATGGTGGAAAAAGACAACGAAATTTTGAAGCAATATCTTTGTGGGGTATGACTTTGAGGCGTGTAAAAGTATGAATGATGAATTTAAGACAAATCAAGGAACAAGATCTATCTATGACATATCTCTTAAAAGGGCCGAGCTCCTCTGTGGTATACCTCTATGCTACAGGACCGAGAGACTGGAGTATATAGTTTGTGGAAGGGACTGAAACAATGCATCATCTCTATAATTAATGGTCAAAAGTTAAAACTTTGTATAAACCCTGTGCAAAGACTGTGACTAGAAATCTGAAGGTATATAAAGCTAATTTGTGTGGCACAATTTTGAATTATGTGAACCAACCATGCTACTGAGACTTCCTATACATAAAAGAAGGACTAATTACATCAACAAAGCTGACCTCTCTGATACATTTAAGTCTTGTGGATATAATTAAAAAGGGGACTGAAAACTATGGAGAGACAAAACCTCCTTTATAGACTGTGTTTGTGCAAACTTTGTGAGCCAAGGCAAAGGAAATTGATAGCAGCCCAAAGAAATCTCTGTGGTTAGATGGCTAAAAGTCAGATACTTCTGTTGGAGGAAGACGTTGAAGAAAAGACAAATTGTCTTTGCTGCAAAAGGATTGGATCCCTATGATAGAAAGACCGTAAGTTGGACATGTGAGGTTGAAAGACCGTAAGGTTGGACATGTCTGGTAGATTGGCTTTATTGAGCATTATTTTTTCCATCTCCTACACAATTATTTTCTTCCTTTCAACAATTCCATTTTTCTATGGAGTCTTTGCCACTAAAAAAAGTCTTTTGATCCCATGATTTTCACAAAATTCATTAGAGGCAAATTCAACTCCTATGTCTAATCTTAAGCACTTGATCTGTAAATCAGTGTCATCTTCAACCAGGGATGTGAATGCTTTAAACTTCTCAAATGCTTCACTAATTTCTCTTTAAGGAATGTAGCATATGTCATTGTTGTGCAGTCATCAATCAAAAGCATAAAATATCTCTCACCTTTCAATGTATGTGTCCTTGCTGACCTGTAGAGGTCTGTATGAACAAGTTCTAATGGCTTTGATGATGAGTACTCTTTTGTCTTGAAGCTAACTCTAGTCTACTTCCCATGTTGACATGGAATGCAAACAATGTCATTCAGTTTTGAGATCTTCAGCATGTCTCTAACTTGTGATTTTCTAAGTTCTACTAGACTATCAAAGCTTATATGACTCGTCCTTCTATGCTATAAACGGCTTTCATCTAATCTCCCCATACAACATTATTTTCCTTTAACTTAATCTAGGACATATACATTACTTAAGATCCTAGTTGCATTTTCCACTAATATTCATGATCCCATTTTTCTTATCTCACATCCTTTAGAATGAAATGTGATATCATATCTTTGACCATACATTTGACTGACACTTAAAAGATTGTATTTTAAACCTTCAACATATAGGACGTTTTGAGTTTTAGTCTTTCCATTATCAAGACTAATTGTGTCCTTTCCATATATCCTTGTTGATGCATTATCTCCAAAAGTAATACTCCCTCATTTTTCTTCTTCTATAGTAAGAAATTACTTTGACCTCTTGTCATATGTTTTGAGCATACACTATCAATATACCATCAGCTCCCTTTGTTTTCAGCATATAGTGCAAGTCTGCATTCTTCCTGTTTTTCTTGCTTCCTCTTCCATACCATTATGTATTATTCTCTATTCCTAGTCAATACCTTCATCCTTGCTTTGCTTAGGAAACCTTATTGTGCTACTTCTATAATCACATGCTTTGTTCCCATAGTTATTGCACCCTTATAACATTCAATATGATCCAATAAGAGAGAAAATGAGTTGAAGTTTCTAACAACACCTTCATAAATACTTCTAGATTTGTTTCTTATATAACCATTTATTGAGGTCTTATCAAATCCTCCATTTCTATTTCTCACATACTCATTTCTTATATATGCTCTATAATTTATTGCTTTATGAACAAAATTATTACAAGAAAAGCAATAGTCAAAGAAGAGCTTTTGATATTGTGACATGAAAGGCCTTCTTGGGGAAATAGCTCTTATGGACCCATTCTTGTTGTTATCTGAGAAAAATCAAGTCTCTATTGATCCTTAACTCCTTTTCAACTGCTACTTTCATTTTTGAAAAAATTAGGTTTCTGGTGGTCCTCAACTCCTTTTCTTGCTAATAAAGCCTTTGTAAAATTCATGGGTTTGTTGGTCATCAACTCCTTTCTTAGTGTTGTTTTCATTGTTGATAGAAATTTTGAGGATGTTTACAAAGCTTTTGGGTTTTTCTTCATTTTATTTCTCGGATGTCTTTGTGCTTATTTCTCCTTAGGAGGTCTGTTGTAGCAGCTACAACACCTCTCCAAAATTTTCACCCTATATACTTACAATTTTGGGTCCCCCTTGCTTATACAAGTTTTCATGGGTGTTTCTATTGTGTTATTTAGACAAACTCTTAATTATCACCACATGTCCGGAATGAACCCTTGTCATGACTTGCTTGAGTAACAACTCCTTAACCATAGCGGCACTTGCATGATAGATGCTTTACTAAAGATGGAAATCATACATCCTTTGGAAATGTGTTTGTTTTAGCTCTTGCTTCAACTAATGATGCTATGTTGGATTTTGTTGCAACCTGTACTTTTGAGGCTCTTGGCTATTTGGCTTGCAGATTTCTCAGATGAAGCAAACCAAGGCCTAAGGATAGACAACAGATTCAAAAATGAATTAGGGAATTACAGGAGATTGTACCAAATGGAACAAGTGCAGCATCGATTCATTATTAGGGTGCACATCGAAGCATGGGGATAAGGATGGTAGCATGATTGCAGGAAAAATCATGGTGACTCTGCAAATTGGGTGATCGAAAGCATGGAGTGCCCCATGGAAAACCATGGTAGATAGATTGCTAAATAAGTGCTCCAAGTTCCCATTAAAAATCCTATAGCATGAAAGTCATGAAGATGAAGAAGCTATCAAGTACGTGAAAAGGAACAAGAGCAACTGCATAATCCCATTGAAGAAGAAGACTCTGATGGAGAATTAGACATTTAGAGAATCCAGATTTAGTATTTCCTTTACATGCATATAAACGGTATCTCAATGGAAAGTTTAAAGCCTCTGAAAAGAGAGTTTCTTGTTTGGAAATCTCTCCTTATGGAATTAAAAGGTTAGAAAGAAAGAAATTGCAAGAGTCTACAAGGCACTGTTACCATGATAGAAATGATATTATATATTATTTACAATTGGCTTATGGTTCTTTTGGCATGTCAGCTACCATGCCTTCCAATGCCACCCCTCTCCACCCCCAATTTGATAAAGAATCACTTTCCTGGACTTATGTTAATTATGCATGCAATGATGTTGACATTGCTTAAGTTGTGAGTGGCACAGATGATGAATTTGGTTCAGATTCAAGGGGTGAAGGAGAAGGGTGTCTTAACAGTATTGTAGATAATACTTTTCAACAGAATAATTGGCTTCAAGTATCAGGGTGCCTGGAAACGCTTAAGGTTGTTTTGAATGGTGATAAAAAGAGTATAAATTTGAGCAAACAAAGGAACACGAAAGTTGATAAAACAATGATACAATATTGATAGATCCAGGTTCTCTGTATGTTTTTCCATTGTTTGTAATCTTGTTTGTTGCAACACAATTACAGTATTTGGTGAAGTACTAAAGGAAGAAAAAGGCTTGTTGTTTTGGCTAGATTTTTTGATGTGGCCGAGCAAGGGTCAAAGAATATAATTGTTCAAGTGGGATAGCAAATCCTAGATCCAATGGATTAACAAGACATCCATTGCTTAACATATTAGCAAAGTACGAAGAACTAGACTAGGACGTTGTTATCATCATTATTTTTCTGCAATATTCAACAATGTATTCCAGATCTTCTTGTACCTGAAAAATGCAAGGTTCCTATTGAAGGAGATTCATAAAAATCCTACCATCATCGGGTTGTGGAGCTCCAATGGCTTCAATCCATCTTTGCAATTAGTGAGAGGCAATGGGTAGAGGCATAAGTTGAAGATGCAAAACAACAAGCAATCTTGACAATGGAAAACTTGCAAGTATCAGTTGATGAAGCTCATGTTCACCTTGATTTGCAGTCGCTAAGGTGAAAAACTGTAGAAATCGCTAGCAATTTAAGTACACTTTCTCAAAAGGAAGAGAAATTGCTTTATTAGATGATACCAAGACCTTGTTGGAAGCTTTCCCAACTACGAGATACCTACATTTTACAAGGTGATTATAACTTGAAGATCATGCGGCAAGACTATTACATTGCACAACAAAATAGGTTTATCACTAACTTGGCTCATCAGCTTGCTTAGCATCAGTTTCTGCAAATTGCATGTCAATTGGAAAGGAAAACTATGAAGGGAGCTTATGAATTATCTGAGAGTTATTTTAGTAGAGCTACAAGGATTTTTGCAGGCAACAACAAGGCACATGGAGTGGTGCTTATCATTGATTCAAACTGGGTCTGAAGTTTGAACCACATGAACAAGGAGTAGTAGATGACTGCGGTACGTTTTAAGCATTCATGCAAATAATCAAGGAGCATTACTGATGTACGTTGCAACTCCAGGCATTGTTTGGAAAATTAGTAGCCTGCAATATTACTTGAAATTACTTCAATTTCTCCAATTTTCAACAATGCATTCCAGATCTTCTTGTACCTGAAAAATGCAAGGTTCCTATTGAAGGAGATTCATAAAAATCCTACCATCATTAGGTTGTGGAGCTCCAATGGCTTCAATCCATCTTTGCAATCAGTGAGAGGCAATGGGTAGAGGCACAAGTTGAAAATGCAAAACAACAAACAATCTTGACAATGGAAAATTTGCAAGTCTCAGTTGATGAAGCTCATCTTCACCTTGATTTGCAGTCACTAAGGTGCAAAAATGTAGAAATTGGTAGCGATTTAAGTACACTTTCTCAAAAGGAAGAGAAATTGCTTTATTAGATGATACCAAGACTTTGTTGGAAGCTTTCCCAACTACGAGATACCTACATTTTACAAGGTGATTTTAACTTGAAGGTCATGCGGCAAGAATATTACATTGCACAACAAAATAGGTTTATCACTAACTTGGTTCATCAGCTTGCTTAGCATCAGTTTCTGCAAATTGCATGTCAATTGGAAAGGAAAACTATGAAGGGAGCTTATGAATTATCTGAGAGTTATTGAAGTAGAGCTACAAGGATTTTTGCAGGCAACAACAAGGCACATGGAGTGGTGCTTATCATTGATTCAAGCTGGATCTGAACCACATGAACAAGGATTAGTAGATGACCATGGTACGGTTTAAGCATTCATGCAAATAGTCAAGTAGCATCACTGATGTATGTTGCAACTCCTGGCATTGTTTGGAAAATTAGTAGCCTGCAATATTACTTGAAATTACTTCAATTTGATCTTGAGAACACCCTACTAGAGGATAAACACAAATGTATTAATGATCTGTGTAAATATAATACGAAAGATTCAGCGACTTCTTTTGCATCCTCAACAACTGCACAACCAATATTGACATCTTGGCCACTAATGAAAGAACTTGCCGAGATGAAGAAGATCAACTCTCAACTTTCAGTTGCTATCAAAGAAGTCACAAGTGAGCATCATGAAAGGGCAGGGCTGAGAGAAGAATTCTAAGCAATGTTGCAAAGAATTGGGTAAACATGCGATACAACGCAAGGAATTAGGTATTGAAGCACTACATCGCAAAGAAGGAAGCCTCACAGCACTATATCACAAGAAGTCTCCCAATGCTGCATATCGCAAGGAACAAAGCAAGGAAGCAAGGATTGTGGTGATACATCGCATGAAAGGAGTGATAATTGTGATACATCACAAGGAAGCAAGGATTGTGGCGATACATCACATGAAAGGAAAGATAATTGCACCCCGTCGTAATAAATATTATCGTGATACATCGCATGGAAGGGGAAGCAAACTGAAACGCTTTGAATTCCTCATGCCTTTTCCACAAATAGTAATGGAGTATTGTGGGGAAGGGAACGTTTCAGATTTGATAAATGATACTTACGAACCTTTGGAGGTGTTGTCGCACAGAATGTATAGGCACCACGACAACAACTCAGATTGGGGGCTGTCACCCTGATCCCCAAACTCTTTGTTTAAGTTGTCTCCCTACAGCAGGCTAAGGGGGGTAGACCCGATGGAAAAATGGAATGAAGAAGAACTAGTTGGGAACCAACCAGTTCGGGAGACACAATGAAGCGATCAAGTACTTGATTAAGATTTAGCAAGACTCATAGGATTTGATTATATTTTAAATTATTGATACCATTGCCTTACGGAGTCAACGACCTTGCTAGGGAAATTAAGACCAAGTAATCAAGTAGCAACTACTTCTTAGATGAATGACTATTTTATATGAAGTGCAGATCCTAAAACTGATGTGAGATGCAAGAATCTTGGTTGATTTTAGTTAAATGCCTATTTAAATTTGAATCCTTCGATCCTTTCTGTGTTGAGCCTAATTTCGTAGTAATTGGCAGAGAGAAGATAAGGTGTACCACACTAAGGTGTGATTAACGATACCTCTCTTGAAAATCTAACCTATATAAGAATGCACTAGATGAAGAGATGAAGTTAGACTCGAGGATTAAAAACATTTGTGTCGCAAAAGCCCTTAATCACCAAAATGAAATGTTCACTTTATTGGATGAAGACTTAAAAATAAACCCCTGAAAATATTACAATTAAACCTTAAGCTTATTTCAAATCCTTTTGATACAATTATAGCTCAAAGAGAACAAAAACTTCTTTGCAATCAATGTCAGCAGATGCTCAAAAAATACTCAGCTAAACCATAAAATTTAAGAGCTAATTGATTCACAATCCTAGAATTAAAATGATTTATGCTTAGTGACCCAAATCTAGGAAAATTTATCACTTTCCTATAGTCAATCTTTAGATACAAAAAATTTATGTTTGACTATGGAGAAGTTAAAATGCTTAATACCACAAAAGTTTTCTTTTAGATTTTACCCTTAACACACAAAATGAACACCAAGAAGGAACTATAGATTAATAATTTAATTAGTCCTTAGGAGAAATTCTTCAATGTGCTAAGTTTTATGAAGCAAGACTAATGTGGTAAATGATCAATTAGGATTTTTTAATGTGACCAAAATAAATCAAAATGATTTAATAATCTTTTAAATTTTTTAAATGGGCCAAAGGCCACATAAAAAATTTAAAATCTTTTAATGTGAAAAATTAATTTCGATTTAAATTTTTAGTCACATAGAATGAATTTTTTTAGGTTTTTTAGAAATTTTAAATTTTTAGATTTTTAAATTTTTAAAATTTTAATAGAAAATCAAAATCATAAGAAAAGGAAAATAAAAATAGAAGTAAATTCAAAATAAAAAGAAATTGAAAAAAAAAAACAATAAACTAAGAAATCGAGTTTCAAAAAAAATTATTTGTTTGTTTATGTCTTATATTTAAAAAAGAAACAAAATAAAAAATTCATAAAATGAAAATATGTCTAAACCTAATCTAACCCTATCTAACCCAACGAACACACAACAGGTGAATGAAATTGAAAAGGGTCGTTTGCAGGTCCCACGGCGGGAGGAATGGAGCAATGGGAGCTTTAACGTGTTTTTCTTTTTGCAAGTGATGCAGGTTGAGAAGAATGTAGGTCGATGGCGGGGATCAGGGAGAGAGGTTGCGAGGGGATAAAGAGAAGAAGCAGCGTAGGGAAAAGGAGAAGAAGCAGTGTGTAAGTTTAGCAGCGGACGTATGAGACGGAACAGCGATGGAATGGACGCGGGTCAGAACGTGTGAGAGGGAGACTACAGGTCGAAGAACAGCAATCCGGCAGCAGAGGATCGAACTCGAAGAGCAACCAGGGATGGAGAGGACAAGGAGAAAGGAAGATTTTCGAAGGGTTTGAAAAACGCAAGCAAACAAAGGAAATAAGATGCTTTCCCTGCAAAAATTTCGAAATTTATGCAGCAAAACTACAAAACAAAAACCCCAGGCAGTAAACAAAATGGAAAATAGTGGCCCGATAAAACACATAAATTTTTTATTAAGTTGATATGTTCTGCTTCAGATTTATTAATGAAAACCCTGTAAATCGTCTCCATATTTAAAAAATAAATAAAACTCTTGGACTACAAAAATAATGCGCCTGCAAAAGTTGGTTTTGAGGCCAGATCTTACCCTCCAAGGCTTAGATCTGGTTTCAAATCAAACTTCACCTTCAGATCCACAACCTATACTTGAAAACAAAAACACCCAAAACCCAAATACGCAAAAAATAAATAAAACCCAAGTCAGAAAACCTAAAAAAATTTACAGATCTATGCACAGGAATGACAGATCTATCAGATCTAAGGAGTGCGAGTCCAAATCCGCTCCCAATCTAATAATCTAAGGATCTCAATAGCCATATTCATCAACTTTGCACATAAAAAAAAAATAAAAAAATTTAAATTTTAAGGGAGGTGCTTAGCTCAAAACCCTTCATGCATCACTAATAAAAATCTTATGATAAGCCCAGGATAAAATTAAGTTGGGGCCCGGGATAAACTTAAGTTGGGCTCTTCAGAAAAATATGGATCAGGAGTTGGTTGGTCCAACCAAAGACTTCCCCTAACACCTGAGGATCTAAAAAATCAAGACTTTCCTGCAAAACTTAATTCAGCCATCAAAATAGAGCGAGAAAATAATAATAAAATTCAAATAAATAGAGATACCTGCTATTACATTCAAAATTTAAATTATCATTTAAACCCCAGCGACTAAGCAATATACTTGTACCCAAATCACTCTTAAGAACCTATTAACAATGGCTAAAATAAAAAGTACGCAAGAAAATGACACATCTTACAGTATTTCCATGAAGAGTAACACTGACAAAAATTAAGCCCAAAGTCTTTCTTTATTATCCAAAAAAGATTACACGAGAGCTTTTCGCTTAGCACATGACTCAAAGATCGGATGGATCAACTGACAAATGAATTTCTATTTAAAGATAAATCCTCCAACGACTAGTTCGAGTGATCCTCATCAAAGCAATCTCGACAGTTGATGAGGATTAAAATTTCTTTTAAACTCATCTGTCGAAATATTAAATTCTTGAAGAAATTCGAATTTTTCAATTAAATGCATTTTAATTAACTCAAAAATAAAAAATTTGAGTTAATTTTCTCAAAAATTTGACTTTGACTTAACCCCAAGGACCAAAGGCTTAAAATTTAGCAAAATAATTAATTTACCTTAGTCCCGGGACCTTTTAAATTTTGATTTTTAAGAACCGACGAATTTTTCCTTTGGAAAATTTAAATCTACCTACGACTTAGAATTAATTAAATTTCTAGTTTAGGATTTTAATTAATTTTTTACCAAAAAATATAATTAATTAACCTATGAGCGGATAATTTATTTTTCCAACCCTCAAGACACTTTACATCATAATTTTCATAATTTTTTTACATCATAAGGGGGAAAACCCATCTGTAATAGACCCTCACAGACTACCCATTTCTGCGACACAAATATAATCCAGCAGACCAAGCAATTTGTAATAAAATAACCTAACCAAATAGTTAGGATTATTCCCAAATCACTTTTACATAGACTCAATCTATAACACTAGGACTCACCTAAGATCCCAGTGACAAAATACATTCCGGCTTTGGGGTAAGACTGAAGGAAAACTCTGTCGACCATCCAAGAATGGATCGGTGAGACAAAAAACCTCCCAGAATGTAGATCGTCACCAGAAAAGTAGGTTTACCTAGGCAATTACATACATGACACGGTTTTGCTGAGATTATTTACATCATATACATGCAGAATGGGTTTACATTATAATAAGAGATTGGGTCGATGATGATAGCTGGACGACACAGACACATCAATCAGGCGTTATCCCTTTTGCGAAAAAAGGGGGTGTACTGTTGTGAGTCGTTGACACATAGTGGTCAACAAAAGAAAAATCAAATAACTTGCTTTTGTAAGGAAGATCTCAAGGGTGGTCATATTTATATTCAACCTTCAAAGATCACCGAGATATCAAGGGAGATAATATACTACTTACAGAGCAGGGGGAGGCCAAACTTGGAGAATTTGGTATTACAATGCAGCTCACTATGATAGTGTCGAATCGTAATACAAATGGTTCAGGAGAGTCTCACTTAGGATTACAAGCAACAACATTACAACCTCAAGCCTATTCACTTTATGGATATAGCCGGATGATCTAATGTAGAAACCAGACACATATCGGTGGAGAAGTTACAGTCATTACTGGATCTTGTTTTATGTTTGTGCTATTTTTCACTACTTCATTTTGGAAATAAAGTGGCTATTATTTGGTGTAAGAACCCCACAATACTCCACAAGATATGTGACCTGCCACATTTTACTAAGAGATCCACAGTTAACCTCAATTTTAGTTGGGACACTATTAGTTGTGTGTTATGACTATGAGCAAGATGGACAGGTGCCTTTTGAGTTGCAGATTGATGAAGAGGAACCTTATCAAACTTTCTCATGTGCCATTGAAAATATGAATGTGATTATGGCTACTTATGAAGATCTTCTTCTTGGTGACTACCAAGTTTATCCTAAAAAGGTAGTGTTGCACTCTTGGCAAGTCTGCATGAATGAGCATTTATTCTCACAAATTTTGCAAAATGTATGCTTCAAAATTTGGAATGGATAAAGGAAAGATGATGGACAAGCTCTAAGAAATTGGGAGTTGTAATACAGAGCGAAGAAAAGGAGCTAATCGCATAGGCACTCATGAAGCATGTTATGAAAACTTGGCTACCTACATGTGGTGCTTTACTTGAAGTGGTGATTTTCCATGTTCGATGCTTAATTCCACGAAAGCGCTACACGATGAGGATTGACCTATTTATTCCATGGCTGGGCAAGGCATTAGAGGCTAGGCAAGGCATTACAGGGCAATTCCATATAGTTCCCAGCAATGCATAGAGCCATACTATGCGTCTCTTCGTGTTGGTAAAATGTGGAGTGTTAAAACTGGTCAAGGACAAACTACTCAGCAACTAGCACAACAACAAGCAAATGGACTTCATACAAGTTTATGTGACTTTGTAACAACACCAACGATAATCATCTTAGAATGTTCAACATCAATCTTGTCTCTCCAAGTGCAATAGGAGTTTGGACCAAAGCACGCTAAGAGACCTCATGCCTTTTCTTTTGTTATATTGTAAATAATATTTTGTCATATTTATGAAAATGATAAATACCAAAAATCATGTAAAAGTTATTAAGAACATCAAAGGTCATGAATAAGTTGAATAGGTCATGGAGAATTTGAAGATTCATGGGGAAGATGAAGGGTCACGTCCTCAATTGTATAAATGTATCCTCATGCCTTTAGCATAATGGGCTTTTAGCACTTGAGTTTTTTAGCATTAAGATAATTGTCGACACTTAAGTAGCTTTAAGCATTCTTGCTCTTTGCAGACTTTAGGCTGACTTGTAGTGAGGCAAGGGACTTATCTTGGAGATTATATAAGCAGCCCGCCTTCCACTATTGGATTTTGATGGACCTGCGGTACATGTACTTGAAGTTGTAGCATAATCAATGAGAAGTTCTTTACTGTTGGCATTGATTCTCGTGCACTCCTCTAATGGTTTTAATGGCTATCCAATACTCCAATTATGTGTGCATGTTTGCTTTCACATGGGTTGTATGTTAGTGAACTACTTCATGGCTTATTGCTCATATATTTGTTGAATCTTTGTTTTTCATTCCATGCTAACACTAGTAATATGTTGTGAGCTAATTTTCAATTAACTTCTAGTACTTTCTTATTCTCGTATGTCCTAGATGGTTTTAGCTAACTGTTTCCTCTTGGGACATACTTCTTATAGTTGTGATGTTTTGATCTTGTGCTTTGTATTGCAATTTTATCATTTTTGGGCTAATTAATCCTCACTCTTTGGGTATTTCATACTTTCCCTCACATTAACATCCCTTCAGTTGAGAGCCAAGAGGAAATAAACATGGTGGTAGTCAAACCCACATACCAGATGGGACTCCTATCCCAAACAATGTAGAGTCTAATTAGGACTTTTACTGTTGGCGGTATATTTTTCCCCATTAACAAGATCTTATGATCTTTTTTGTAGCCAAGACCTGTTTTGATGAAATGAGACCTCTCCAACAACTAAGAATGTCATCTAATATTTCAGAAATTTTTCCAAAATTCAAGCTTTGATTCAACTAAGCATTTTCCTTTTATAGTTCATTTCTCAAGGAAATTACTTATGCTTCTAACTTTTCACAATTTTCCTCATTTTTTTTCAGTTGGCTTCTCACTACATCTTCTATTCTTTTTGCCTCTTCCAGTTTTGTCATAGGATGGTAACTGATTCGTCATGATCACAATCTTTCTTCTCATATTTCTACAATAGCTCATTTTTTTAATCTTTCCTCTGAGTCTATCTATTTCTGCTAAGGAACTAACAAGTTTTGCTTCAATAGTTCCCCATCATTATCTTCTTCCTATGAATCTTCTTTCTCTTTCTGGTTGTCTTTATTTTCTTGATCAACCGTCTACGCATCCATATCTATGAATAGGAATTATTCTTTCTCAACATCAAATGCATATCCATCACTCTCTTCTGAAGTGCTACTATCTCCTCTGAAGTAAAAAAATTTCTTCTTCATCATCATTATCCTTCCATTTTTCATACGTACATTTAGCAGTAAAATGACCTATTCTACCACAATTAAAACATTTGAATGGTAGCTTACCTTTGTATTTTTCAGATCCTCTTTTCTTCTTTCTCGTAAATTGTGTTTCTTCTGCATCTGATTCATCACTGAAATAATCTGAGGCTTTGTGTTCTTTCATCTTCTTTGATTATTTGAAGGTTTCTTCTTTAAATACAAATTTATATTTTTCTATCCTCATTTCATATGCAGTGAGGATCCCATGCAACGCATCCATCTTAAAATTTTCCAAATCCTTCATTTTTCAATAGTTGAAAACTTTGCATCAAATCTTAAAGGGAGAGATCTCAGCACCTCCTATTCATTCATTCATTCATTAACCTCTTCACCAAGTCCTCTTAACAGTATTGAAAATCTCATCCACACAAAGGAAGTGGACTACAATAGTTTCTTCAACATTCATCTTCAAACTTTCAAATTGTCTTTTATGAGTTTGAACTTTTTCCCTCCTTATCTTGTCATCTCCTTCATAGATGTTTTGAAGTTTGTCCCAAATATCTTTGGCAAACATTAACAAACAAAGCAATAGTTTGACAAATTATTACTCTAGTAAGCCACAGAATATGGCATTCATGGATTTTTCATTATTTACACAAGCCTTCTTACCATCTTGATCAAAAGGAGGAGTTGTTGGAGCTTTATAGCCATCCACTACAGATTGTCAAATATCAAAGCCACGAGACTTTAGATGAGTCCTCATCCTTATACTCTAGAAGGCATAATCTGTTCCATTGAATAGTGGATACTTTTTTGTGAAAGAACCTTCATGACTGGCCATGGTCCCTCTAAGATATTCCTTCCAGTCGTTAGGTTTCTTTCGAAGGAACCTGCTCTGATACCAATTTTTGAATTCACATTTATACTTGGTGGTAGGGTGGGGGTGTGATAAGACAATTTTTACTTATTTAAACATTCAATAACCATAAGAAAATAATCTCATAAGTAGAACATGAAACACAAGATATAAGTGGAAACCCTTTCAAGAGAAAACCAAAAAAAATCTTTATGTAATAGTTCTTTGTAGGAACCAACCTATTGTTTACAACAATTTTTGGGAAACAATGTATTGAAGACATCAATCCTCTCAACTTCAATAATTTGTAGTCATCAACCTACTACAAACACCAATCCCCGTAGCTTCAAGAGTTTGTAGGCACCAACTTACTAGATACACCAATCCCCTTTGCTGCAAGAGTTTGTAGCCACCAACCTACTCGAGACACCAATCCCTCTGTAATTTTCTCTATAATTTGTTCTGCAATGGTCAATTATTTCTCTGTACTTTTCTCTATTCTACAACTCTTTGTAGCCAACCTTTACAGTGTTGTTTTGTTCTACGCATTTCCTTCAACCCAAATTTTAAAAAATTAGCACTCATAACACCAAGTGCTCAACATTAACAATGTCATGTTATTATCAAAACACCAACACCCTGGCATTGTACATGGGCTTCACATATGGCCCAACGCTATGCCCTCATGATTATCAGAATACTGAGCCACCACAGTTTCATAAAATGTGTTATCACTAATTTCCACATGATATTGTTGAGGACTTAAACCTTCAACACCCAAGAGGTATAACCGACCACCTTAGTCACCAAGCACATAACCAAGTGCCTCTGGGAATTCGTGATGTCAAAGAATTGGAAAATACATTATTTAAAAAAGTATGTGTATGTGGTATTGTTGAGGACCTTAAGACCCCAAACGTTATAACTAAGAACCTTAGTGACCAAGCGTTGTGACTAAATGCTTACCAGAAAATTGGACAATGCACATTTTATTAAGGTAAGGGCCAAGAACTTGAGCATTAAGTCTGCCAGTGCTATAACCAACCACTTCAACAACCAGGCACTATGACTAGGTGCTTACCATAAAACCGAATTACCAAATAATTGGATAATACACATTTTATAAAGATTCTACGCCAAGGACTTGAATCTTAAGTCCCCAAGTGCTATATAACCAAGCACTTCATTGACCAAGCACTTATCGAATATTGAAATATTATATAATTGCGAATATGCCTTTTATCAAAGTCTTGGTATGGGATATTACCAAGGACCTTACATCCCCAAGTCATAAAAGTAAAAACCTTAATGAACAAGCGTTACGACCAAGGGCTTATTTGAATATCAGAATATCGACATACCAAAAGACATGAGAAACAATTGTTACGATAATTTTTGGTATGCAAAGGTTCTAGTAGATGGTTTGACCTAGGTGGATATCGGTGATCACCCACCTATTCCACCAGCTCATAACATACATTTTCTATTTTGGTAGTTTTCTATTTTTGGCAGTTTTTAGGTCCTAAACTTTTAGAGCCATTTTGAGGTCCTAAATGATGTTTTTAGAGAAATGGGCCAAATGTGGGCTTTAAATTCATTGGAAGTAAAAAAATGTACTTCTTAGATAGACCTTTTCAACTGGCTATCATGCGCACCAAACGAAGATCATATGTCAAAATTAACCCCCTAGGAAGTTGACGTTCCAACTTACCCCATCGGTTCCCAAAAGCCTTTGTCGCTTCATCTCCTAGGGTTAGTTTTTTGGATGTTTAGGGTTTCTCAATACTTCTTTATGATAAAATGGCCTATAAGCTTCTTTGTAACATATTTCGGTGAAGGTGCATAGCCACAACATCTCTTCTCAGAGATAAACTACTCCATTTGAGCTATTTTTTTTATTATGTATATATATAGTTTCAACATTTTCCATTTATTAATAGAAGTCAAGCTTCATTGTATCTATGTGTTTTGGTTATAAATATGTATATCATTTCATTCCCTTCATAAATTTGGATGTGTAATTAAAGTGGTCTACTCTTTATCAGTTTTTTTATGCATGTCCCTGATGAGGTCAGGGTATAAGGAGTTGGGAATCGAACGACTTGAGCTCTTGCAAGACCATCCTCACTGACCCCTACGGCCTCCCATGGTGGAAGAAAAGAAAGATGAGGGAGTATGAGATCTTATTAAATTATTGCTTGAAAAAGGCCTCAAGTGACAAAGGAACGAGATGATGGACATTTTTTCCCAAATCCTTCGACGAATGCTAATAGGCAACACATATTCATCCATTGGCCATTTTGGAGGCGTTGTCCCCTTTAAGGTACAATTTAATTTTGATATTCATATATTCGAAGAAGAGATAGATGTGGATGCTCTAGGTAAATGGTTAAATCTAGTTAAAGGGTAATTTTCGGTCCACAATCTTTTTGATAGAGGAAAAATTACCTTTGAACTCCTTAAGATTATCCGCCATGTCAAGGATTCATGGGAAACTTACTGTGAGCAAAGGACCATGGAGGAATCCACAATGTTTTCAGTTGCACCCACTTGGGACTCTTTTAGGGATGTTGTTAAGGAACAATATTACCTTGTTGCAAGGTATGAAGACCAATACATGAGATGGACCACACTATGGAAGGAAAGGGACCAACAAGTGCCAAAGTTCACAAAGATATTTCATTCCTTTCACACCAAGTTGGGTATCAAAGACTCTGAATGACATTTGGTGCTTGAGTACCATGGTTTTTTGCATAGAGACATCCAGACCAAAATGGAGTTCTTGGAATTCTCCTCACTTGGCATAGCATATCGATATATAGTCAAAACATAACAAAAATTTAAACAAAAGAAGCGATACTTCGGATCTATAAATCCTTCATAGTAGAAGTAGGGAAAGGGAATCCCTCAAATAATACATCAAGGACGAGTGCCATGAACATGTTAATAATAATTTTCTTTAATCAATTTTAATTCTTCATTGTGGCAAGATGGGCTTTCCTTGGGGTAGATGGGTTCCAATGGGGAAATTCATCCCATAGCTGCCCCAAACTTCAACACGAAGGAGGACAAAGAGCATAATTCAAAGGAGAGAGAATAGAAGTAAAAGAGAAAGAAATATTCTTGCTTGACCGAATTTTTAGACCTTCCACAACTCTTGAAGATGACAGAAATGACCTCATGCTGATGTGAGGACAAGGTTGGTGAAAAGGTCCAAGATTAAGAGGGAGTTGACATTCTTCGAAAAATAAATACTCTACAACTCATTTCTTTTATTACTATTATTGCTATTTTGTCTATGCACTTTGCTTTTTGTTCTCTCAGAGTCTTCTAATAAAGTTTGCAAGTCAAAACAAAAACTATCTAAACTTCATTAGCAAATGGAAGAATTGGAAGAACGTAGCAAAGCACGAAGATTTTTCTTAATTTTAATAGACATATATGAAGAAGGAGAAAACAATTTGAAGTATGCATCAGAGAAGTCAATTAGATGGCAGCATGAAAGCAAGACTTAATAAAAGAAAAAAAAGTTCACTTACCTCACCTAGAAAGAGGAAGTTGTTAGATCTTGAATGGATACAATACTAATTGAAGCTTGACAAAAAACCCATAGAAGCTTGTAATCAAAAGGGCAGATGACAAATCTATGGCAATACCCTTTAGCAATAAGTTGAATAGTTTTGATGTTGCTGACACATCGTTGTACCGACAGTTATTTATTTCACTGATATATTCGATTCAAGAGCACATCGATTGGGTTAACAATATTGATGTTGATAAAGATACTTGGGAACTGGTATGATTTCTTGGAAGAGCATGAAACATAGGTTTGTTTCTATGCAAAGGAAGAAGATGTGAAGGTTCATACAATCAACTATGAAGAAGTTTGGCTCCATAAGGTGTTTGATGAATTACTTGATGACGTGTTGGATTCGATTATGATATTGGTCAAAGTTGCATGAAGATTGTCAGAGACCCAAGAAGGTCGAAGTGCTTTATGAATTGAGAGTAAAATGCAGACAGGAGCCAAGAAGCTACGATAGATCTCCATGGAAGAACAAGTAGTTGATGTGAGGGAAGTATGAGTACTTCTGACACAAGCTTGGGCTTGTAGTTATCTCCCTGTTTGAGAGGGAGTGAAGATCTCCTCCTTGGTTGAGAGGGAGTGAGGATGGAAATCGTGCTCTTCATGTGCCACGTACTATGGCCAAGACTAATAGCCATAAGCATAGTGCATGAACACCAGTATACAAAATGGTGGATTGGATGAGTGTAATATCCCTAAGGAAAATTTACAACAATAAACAAGCATGCATAGAGAAAAACACACAAAAAATTTGCCCACAAAATAGAGCTAAAAACTACACTGCTAAGCCATTTTATTAATAAAACTTGGGGTTACAACTGGTGCTTGGAAAGTGTGCACCTGGGATTGCCCAAGGCAAGCAAGCAAAGCCCAAGTGATGAAGATGAATTCCCCCAAGTGTGTTGGCTGCTCTCCCTTTGGCTCAGCATTGAACTGCCAAGAAAATGAGTTGTTGGCTATGAAGAATAGTTATTAGGGCCCCCTCCAATGCTCAGAAAATTTCGGGAAATTAACCGCGGGCTCTCCATCAAATACCCACAAAACCCACGAAGGAATTGGCCAAATGTTGATTTTGGAATTTCGGCCCAATTTCTCTCAATGGCATTGTTGTTGGGTAATTCAACCCACCTGTAAATCCTGTTGTTGAATGCCCCCAAAATCACTACAATCACCAACAAATCTCCTTCCCGAACTCCCCCACAAGTTTCAACCCAAAATTCCCTTCTCTCCTCAACCCCCATGTGTGACACTACCAAGGACTGTGCAGTGCCTGCGCTGCTGCTGCTGGAAATTCCCCACACTCACACTACATTGCTCCCGGATCGATTTGAAAAGGATGAGACTCCCTCCTTGGACTGGCACTCGAAGTCCACCAAAGCAAGGGGTGAGATTTCCGCCTAGAAACCTCTTGTGCTCAACAACACTTGTAGACTTGGCTTTAGCTCAAGCGTGCTAACCTTAGAGAAAACTCAAATGATCAAGAATGCTCAAAAATGATTGCCTCCTCTTTTGTCAAAGAGCCTCCCAAATTCCCACGTGGGCCCAACCATCGACTTCCCCCACCAATCTCCCTCCAATGAGTGTGTACTTTGTGCATTGTGCACTGTATTTCTCTATGGGTGGCCCCACTTACCACTAGCAGTTAGATTTTCTCCCCCTTCTTCTAATGTTTGGGCCTCCCTTTAACTAAAAAATTCATGTAGGACCTCTAAACCCACCTTTCCTAAATGCAATACGAAATAATACAAAATTGGGCAAAATTGATATTCCCCTTAGCAATATTGCTAAGTGGGAATATCACAGTCCTCCCCGCCAAAATGTTGCTTGTCCTCAAGCAATTGTAATGAAGGATGTTGAAGTATCTGTTGATTTGTGTAGCTTGGGAGGTACTCCAAGCCCTAGGGTTCAGGGTTTGGAGGACAAAGCGCCACAAGGGGAGCTTGTGGGCTTGGAACCCAAGTATGGAGTTTTGGCACCCATCGTGTTTTGGGGCAAAACCATGATGGATTCACAGCATGTGATGGATGAGGATGACAGTGCTTGGAAAGATGATTCCAATGCATTGAAAATCGTCTGAATACGAGTTGTCGTTAGAGAGATATGAATTTTTGAAGTTGACTAATTATTATTGGTTGTCAAGTAAACCGACTTGAAGAGCCAATGGATGTGTCACTTCAAATGTGACTTTGAGCCCTTCTTTATGGTATATATAGAAGGTGATATGGAGTCATTTTAGGCATCCAATAAGTGCAACATAAAGGCAGCGTTGGAGAGCTAAAGAACTCAGATAAGGGAGCAGATTAGCTTTTGTTTTGCTGCAGGAAAGGAGGACAGAACAACGTGGATTTAGGGCTGGTTTGGGTGCTTCTCTGACTGCGTGGAGGGTTGTTACATACCTCAGGAAGGCTGAGTTGGCAAAGGACTAAACGCAGGTGAAAGGAGGGTCTGTTGGGCAGCAACCGAGGCAAGGATTCTCTATTTTGGGGATGGCTGTAGGTGACAACTGAACTGTGGTAGGCCGCAGGCCTAACCACCTCAAAACAAGGACAACGTGGAGGGATTTTGGGGCAGACTTGTGCCCAAAACAACAGCACGCAAGAGGGGAATTCTTCCTTGGTAGGGCCGCAGAAAATAAGGGTTGTTTGGTGCTTGGTTAGGGTTGTTGCAGTGTGCCCATGATTCCCTAACCAGTCACTGATATGACAGTAGTGTAACAGACTTGAAAATCACATTGTGCCTTGTGTTGGGTCTTGGTTTTGACTAGTGTTTGGATCAGATTATAGTGCAGCATGTTGGAGCCAATTGGAGGACATTCTGAGGTGGTGTAATGTCTTCCTAGGTGCAGATTCAGCAGTGAAGTATTGGGTGTCATAGAGCTGGTTGGAGGGCAGCATGTTGGCTACCCAAAGTAGCCCTAGACGAGCTATCTTGAAGGACGAAGAGCAGCGTAAGGTTGGGTGAAGGATGGTGCTGAAGTGCAATACTTTGATGGACGAAAGTTCTTGCTAGCCTGGAAAATTGGAGATCGGGTATTGGCCAGCCCAGAGAGCAGTTGATGAGCCCATGTTCATTGTAGCAGACGTGACTTGCAGCAATGATAGGAGGCAGCCCTCTTGGAGTCTCAATGTGTAGATGCCTTGATGGACTAAGGCACTAATAGTGAGCAGTACAGGTGTGACGGACCGGCAGGACAAGATACGACATAGAAGTGCTGCAGCGAAGTTTGTCATTGTATCGTGTAACCATAGGCTATTGTATTTATCAAGTTTGGATTAATATAATGAAGATTGGTGATTGTACATTATTGTACAATTTTATTCAAAAAATGTGTATCATTATGCGTATTGATTTACTGCTTTATATTTCCGTTGTGCAAAGTAGTTTATGGTTGAGATTCTTGGTTTGGTAGCGTCAGTGATTTAAAGACTCTAACCTAGACCCAAGGTCATGGAAATTCAACAGTATCTGCTCTCCCTCCCAACTGGAATCCTTATCTGGTAGGTTCCTCCATCTGATAAAAAATTCCCTGATAACCTTGTTGCACAAGTGCCTCTCACGGGTGTCCAAAATAGCCTCCAACTCCAGAACTAAGTGCCCCTCATCATCCATGGGTGGTAGCTCCGTTGTTGCGGTCAACTGATGCCCCAGTGACTTTTTCAGGAAAGACACATCAAAAATGTTGTGTACTTGGCTCCCCAGGGGTAGCTCCAGCTCATATGCTACCTCCCCAACTCTCCTAGTGACTCGGTACGGCCCATAGAAGCGAGGCTTGAGCTTCTCAGCCCCCTTCTACTTGAGTGTTGACTATCTATACAGTTGGGGCCTCAAGAAGACTAAGTCCTCAAACTCAAATTGCCTCTCTACTTGGCCCCTATCTGCATAGAGCTTCTACTAGTTCTGCACAGTCTGCAGGTTATCTTTGAGAGCCCGCAAGATATCTTGGCTCTCCTATATCCAATCCTTGGCCCTAGGGGCCTTGCTGTCTCCAAACATCACGTCAGCAAAAGATAATGCATCATAACCATACAAGGCTTTGAATGGGGACATACCTATGGACATGTGGTATGTGGTGTTGTAGTAGTACTCGCCCAAGTGAAACCACCGTATCCATGCACGTTGCTGGCCTGTCACGTAGTTATGTAGGTAACCCTCCAGCCATTTGTTGACTATCTTCGTCTGCCCATCAATTTGGGGGTGATAACTAGTACTCGGAGTGAGCTTTGTGCCCACTAGTTGAAACAGCTCCTACCACAATCCTCCCATCAACCTGTTGTCTTGATCATTGACAATGGTCTTCGAAAGACCATGAAGTCGAAATACCTCCCTGAAAAATAATGTGGTCACCCATGAGGCCGAGGACCGGGTTGAGATGGCGAAAAAGTGTGCAAGCTTCGTCAATCAGTCTACCACCACGTATATGCAATCCTTGCCCTATATTGTGGGCAACCCAATAATAAAATCCATCGACACACTCTCCCATTTCCCCTCAAGAATAGGAAGAGGTTGTAGTAACCCAGCAAGGTGTGTCTGCTCACCCTTGTTCCTTTGGCACGTGTCACACTCTCGGACATGCCTCAAAACATCATCCTTAAGGCCCTTCCATGCAAAGCACTCCCTAATGGTCTTGTATGTCTTGGTAAACCCCTAATGCCCTGATAATGGTGAGTCATGGGTTGCCTGCATGATATTCTCCCTCAACTAGGAGTTGGGCACTAAATAAATCCGGTCCCGGAAGTAAATCACCTCATTCATCACCCTGTATCGGTCATCCACCACTGCACCGTCAAGGACCTCACATGCAAAACGGTCCTTGGAATACTCCACCAGTAACTGTGCCCTCCAATCAGGTGCAATGCTCATCAATGAAAGGGTAGCTGGCCTCCTAGACAATGCATCAACTACCACATTGTGCTTCCCTTTGACATACTCAATGTCAAAGTCATATGCTTGGAGCTTGCTCACCCACTTTTGTTTCCTCTCCTGCAACTACTTCTGTTCCAAGGAGAATTTGAGACTGTTGTGATATGTTTTGACCCGGAACCTGTTTCCCACCAAGTATTCCCTGAACCTGGCTAGCGTGTGCATGATGGCTAGCATCTCCTTGTCGTAAATGGAGTACAATCTCTCGTGGGGAAGTAGCTTACAACTCTCGAAAGTTATCGTGATTCCCCCCTACATCAAAACTGCTCCTACACCCTCCCCTAATGCATCATACTCAAGCACAAAGGGTTGTGCAAAATCAGGGAGTGCCAACACGGGGCAACGGCTCATGACATGTTTGAGGCGCTCAAAAGCTTCCCGCGCCCCATCTATCCACTCAAACACCCCCTTCTTCGTCAAATCAGTGAGGGGAGTTGCTAACTACGAGAAGCCCTTCACGAACTTCCGGTAGTAGGTACAGATGCCCACAAAACCCCTCAACTCCGTCACATTCCAAGGCTCTAGCCAATCCTGGATGGCCCTGATCTTCTCCTCATGGACTCTCACACCATCCTCCCCAATAATGTGCCCTAGATAGAGCATCTTCGTCAAACCAAACTCACACTTGGACAACTTAGCGTAAAACTGTTGCTCCTCCAAAATACGCAACACTATCTCTAAATGTTGCAAGTGTTCCTCCCAGGTCCGGTTGTAGATCAAGATATCATCGAAGAACACCAACACGAACTTCCGCAACTGCCCACGAAACATGTGGTTCATGCAGGATTGGAAGGTGGCTAGTGCGTTGGTTAGCCCAAAGGGCATAACCAAGAACTCGAAGTGCCCATAGTGGCACCTAAAAGTTGTCTTAGGGACATCCTAGTCCCTCACCCTGATCTGGTGGTACCCTGAATGCAAGTCAATCTTGGAGAAGAACTTAACCCCCCTCAACTCATCCATCAGCTCATCTATGCGTGGGATGGGGTAACGGTTCTTCATGGTCTTCTTATTGAGGGCTTAGTAGTCTATGCACATGCGTAAGGACCCATCCTTCTTCTTCACCAGGACAACTGATGAAGCAAAAGGGTTGGAACTAGGCCTGATGTGCCCAAGTGCCAACAACTCATGAATGGCCCTCTCAATCTCATCCTTGTATGCCTTGGGATGTCTATAAGGGGTAGTGATCACGGCCTGTACCCCCACTCCAACTCAATAGTATGCTCAAAACCCTGATCAAGTGGTTACCCGGGCAGCATATCTCCAAACACCACCGGGTACCTGTCCAAAATAGCTTGTATGTCTGGGTGTGGTGGCTTGGGCTGACCCCCAGCCTCAGAAATCCTCAACTCCACGGCCCACTCAATGTCACCATGCCTCAAATCAGCCTCCATCCTGTGGGCCGAAATAGTCTGTGGAGGGTAAGAGTGCATACCCTGCAGTAAAACCAATTTGTCATTTGGCCTTGTGAATTCCATCTCCAACTTCCTCCAATCGGTAGTGACTCGGCCAAGCAAATAGAGCGACTATCAAGGCAGGAACATAGCATGTGCACTGAATGGTTCTATCTCCTAGCACAAGAACCGAAAATCCCTCAAACTCCTCAATTGTGATGCCCCTCCTCTAAACCATCTGTGCATCGATGAAGTTGTGGGTAGCCCTACTGTCCACCAAAACTGAAACACACTGCCCCTGAACGATGCCCTTGATCCTCAAGGTCACAAACTTGGGTACCCCTCGCAAAGATGCAAGGACCCCTCCTGTTGGTGCGAAGGGAGCTCCCCCTGGTGGTGGTGATGGTGGTGGTGGTCCCCTCTCCACACGCGCTACGCTGTCATCTCCACCCACTTCCAGGTCTACATCATCCTCTAGGTCACTGTCAGAAAACACCTCAATGCAATGGGCCTTGCCTGTTGTGCATCTATGGCCTGGTGCCCATGGTTCCTAACTGGTGAAAGTTGAAAGTTTGAAACACAACTTCTTCCTCCAAAGGTCTCTCCGTGTCTCCTCATCCAGCTATCCACGCCCCTGGTTGGCTCCCGATGGTGGAGCCCTAGTGTCTCTTGCCTTTTGTTGGAAACCCTGTCTAGGCGATAAAGGTACTCTAGCCCTGGGTAGAGCATCCTGCAGATCTCAGGCCCTCCCCACCGCGTCCAGCAAGGTAGTGGGCCTGTTGGACCTCACAAATCCCTTCAATGGCTCTATTAAACCCTCTACAAACATGAAGTTCCTCCTGGCCTCTAATAGATCATGCACCATCACTGACAACCTCTGAAACTCTGAGATGTAGGCCTCAGCGCTTCCCATTTGTTTGAGCCTTGTCAGCTCCCCAAAATGATCCTCTGGGTCTCTCCCCTCGAAACACTCCAACACCCTCCTAGTGAAATCCTCGCAGGTTATCACTCTCGCATGCCCTATCGTGGTTAACCCATGGAACCACCAGTCATGGGTTTCCCCTTCTAAATGTAGAGTGGCAATTTTAATTGCCTCTCCTTCCGTCATTTGATTGAGCTGGAAGTAGACATCTAGCTTCTCAACCCATGCTCTTGCTGAGCACTTGGAGAACCATCAAAATTTGGGAGGAACAATCTCCCCATTGTGCGCTATAAATTGGTACCATGAGTGTAGCTTCCTCCACCTTGACCTTTTCCCCTATTATTACCTTTCAGCTGACAAAAGTCCCTGAAGGTAATGGCCTCTCTAAAGTCCAACCCATAGGACTGATACTCCACAAAATAGTCCCCCAGGGGCATCTCCTCTTGCCCTTATGGCCCTCCAGCACCGGATGCCACAAATGTGGGAATAGTGGACCTGGGTGGTGTGTTGGGAATGAGGAGTGCATTGGGGCCATGACCCCCTTGGTGATGCAAAGTCTCGGAGCCCTCACCAATTTGGAATTCCCCTTGAATCCCTTTGCCCCAGTTGTTACTGCAATTTCGCTGCCTCAGCTCCTAAATACCCTTAGACAAATCATGTATGGCCTTGAGAAGATGTTGGGCATACTCCTCTTTACTCCTTCTGTCTCCCTCATTATTGTTGAAGAAAGTGTAACTAGGATCAGTCTTCATAAATATGAAATGTACTTTTGATTCTTGTATTTTGTAAAAGAAAGAAAAATGATTATTATTATTATTGAGCTTGGGTTTCTTGCCCAAGAAATTTGCCTTATAGGTCAAGCACTAATTGAAAGTGCTTCTAGGATTGTCCTAGGTCAAGAAGTCAAATAGGTACACTGTCATAAAATGAAGACCCCATCAGGCATCTTGTAAATTGTAAAAATTATTATTTTTGTATTTCATTGAGCCTTCCAAGACCAACTCGGCCTGCCAGCCTGTCAAGTCGGCCTAGAAGCTAGAATTCGTACCCCTGGAAGCCCTGTATATAGAAGATTGTTCGACCTCATTTGGACACATTCATTCTTCTCTCTCATGCGAAGGAAGAAGCAAAAAAAGGCAAGTGAAGAACGCAGAAGAAGGAGAAGAAGTGTTTTGGGTTCCTCTCTCTCTTTCTCTCCACACGTGCGAAGAAGAGGGTTGAAATTCTGCAACTTTTCGCTAGGGTTTTTGCTGTCGAGCTAGGGTTTCATTGTGGAGGTTCGATCTGGTGAAAAAGAGCTGAAGGAAGGGCCAACAAAGTCCCCTTCTAGATCCAAAAGACAAATTAGGTCAAGCGAGGCAGCTAGAGGCAAAGAAGAGGCAGTTCTAGTCCACATGTGCGAAGTAGTTGTTGCTACCGGGGGGCCAAAGTTGCAGATCTGCAGTTAGGGCCGAAAAACTGTGGCTGGAGGTTGAAGTAGTATTTCCAAAAGAGATTCTACTGGGTTTGGAAAGAACTGAAGCAAGCACATTCTTGAGAAGATGATCTTGGTCTTGGAAGGGCTTCAGTGTTGGTCAAGAGTCTTGGTATTCGTCAATAAAGAATCTATAAGAAGAGATTGAAGGGTTTTCCTCTCAAGAGGAGAGGTTTTGCCCTGGCTTGGAGCCTATATCTTGTGTACTTGTATTTTGTTGATCTTCTTGTTTTGGTAGCTGTTTGATGATTGAAGAACACACTATAGTAATAAGGAGAAGAATATAATCCTAATAAGTAAAAAGACATCACAAGCAGTTATCGTAGTTAGAAGAATAATTAATGTCATCTTGCCTTAGATTCTTCAATATGGTATCAAAGCCAGGTTCACACAATGCATGAAGAAGGTCAGCTCTATTATGAAGAAGCTTGAAAAGTAGTGTTCATCATTAGCAAGTCTCATCAAGCAAAGTTTCAAAGCAACATGGAATAGTCCCTTCTCTTCCAAAGTTCTCAAATCTTCAAAGAATGAAGGATTGTTCTCAACCCTCACCATAACATTTCAAGATGAAAATATATGGGTGATAGATAGTGGAGCTTCAATACACATGACTAGATATCACAAGCAAATCAAAAGCCTATCCAAAGGAAAGTCCTCATACTCTGTGGAGCTTGGTGACAACAAGAGCTATTCGGTAAAAGGCATTGGATCTACATCAATTGAGCTGGAAGGAGGAGGTAACATTCATCTCAACAACATTCTATATGTTCTAGGTTTGTGCAAAAATCTTATTTATGTTTCATCATTAGAAGAAAAAGGAGATAGAGTTGCTTTTATAGATGGTAAAGTAGTGGTTTGAGCTAAAGATTCTAGCATTGAAAGAGCTAGAACCATTGGAATTCAAGAAGGAAGACTCTACAGACTCTCATCTCCTCTAAATCAAGCACTTGTCCACATTGAGATAAGTCCGTGTGAACTTTGGCATAGAAGATTGGGCCATCTTCATTACAAGATCTTGCCAACTCTAAACTCCATTGTAAATGGGATACCAAATCTCAAAGAAGACCATGAAGGAGTCTGCAAAGGTTGTGCTTTGGGAAAGAATGCAAAGAAATCATTTGCAAATAGCACATCTAGAGCTAAAGAGATTCTAGATCTCATCCACTCCGATGTATGTGGTCCCATGTCTAAATCACTTGGAGGTCATCTGTATTATGTTACTTTCACTGATGATCATTCAAGGAAAACCTGGGTTTATTTACTTAAAACCAAGGACGAAGTATTCATAAAATTTCAAGAATTCAAGGCAGAGGTAGAAAATCTTACAGAAAGAAAGATAAAGATTCTAAGATCAGACAATGGAGGTGAGTATACTTCCAAAGAACTCATTTCTTTCTATAAGGAGGTTGGGATTAAGAGGGACCTTATAGTTCCATACAATCCCGAGCAGAATGGAGTAGTTGAACGAAAGAATAGAGATATAGAAGAAAGTGTCAAGGCTATGCTCCATGATCAAGATCTACCAAAACTCTTATGGGGAGAAGCAATGAAGACTGTAGTATACATTCAAAACAGAATTCCTCATAGGTCACTTGGCAATATAACTCCAGAAGAAGCCTTCACTGGGAAGAAACCAAATATTGATCATCTCCAGATATTTGGGTGTCCTATATATATTCACATTCCCAAGGACAAAAGAAAGAAGCTAGATCCCGCAAGCAAGAAAGGAATATTTGTTGGATATAGAAACTCTTCCAAGGCTTATAGGATCTACATAAAGGAAGGACATCAAATAGAAGTAAGCAGAGATGTAATTTTTTATGAGAGCATTGCCTTCAAGAAATCCAAAGATCTCCCATTTGATTCTGATGAGGAGGATCTTCCTATGTTTGAGGAAGAAGTTAATAAGGAAGAAGAAGTCTCTTATCATGAAGAAGAAAATCCCAGTGAACCAACCTCTCTCCCTGAAAGAAGAAAGATACCTAACTAGTTAACTTCTACACTTCAAGAAGCAGAAGGTCACACCACAAGAGGAAGATTTAGGGAGAGTAAGAAACCGAAAAGATACTCAGGATATGCAACATACATGTTGAAGCTCATTGAAGATGAACCTTCCACTTTCGAAGAAGCAACGAAACACCGAGAATGGAAGAATGCAATGAATGAGGAATACCAATCTATTGTGAAGAATGGAGTTTTGGAAATTGTCCCAAGACTAGAAAACAAATCAGTGGTAACCTCTAAGTGGTTGTATATGATCAAGCATGCTACAGATGGAAGCATAGATAAATTCAAGGCTAGATTTGTGGCTCGAGGCTTCTCTCAGGAAGAAGGCATTGACTATGAACAAACCTTTGCTCCCACAGTAAGGTATACCATGATCCGATCTCTGATATCTCTAACAGCATCAATGGGATGGAAGGTACATCAAATGGATGTCAAAACAACATTCTTGAATGGTACCATAGATGAAGAAGTCTACATAGAGCAACCATTGGGATTCGAAGTAAAGGATAAAGAAACTCATGTTTGCAAATTGAAGAAGGCACTTTATGGCCTCAAGCAAGCTCCTAGGGCATGGTATGCTAGAATGGATGCATACTTGCAAAGGTTGGGTTTTAGACAAAGTACGCCAGATACCAATCTCTACATCAAAGTAGAGAATGATGAACATGTCATCATTCTTCTATATGTAGATGATCTTCTATTAACTGGTAATGAAGAACAAATTCAAGAGTGTAAGAAAATGTTGGGAGTCGAATTCGATATGAAGGATCTAGGACTTATGCATTATTATCTGGAACTGGAAGTCTAGTGGGAACCGAATAGAATCTTCCTGGGACAAGGAAAGTATGTGATCGAGCTATTGAAAAGGTTTGATATGATGGAATGCAAACCCATGAAAGCTGCGATGATCACAAACTTGAAAATGTTAAGGAATTTTGAATCCAGTCCAGTGGATCCTACTAAGTACAAACAACTGGTTGGCTCCCTGATGTACCTAGTGAATACTCGGCCAAACATATGTTTTGCAATAAATGTTCTTAGTGAATTTCAAATGGAGTCAAGACATGATCATTGGATAGCTGCCAAGCATATACTGAGATATCTACAGGAACTGTCCATTACTGCATGAAGTATGAAAAAGGAAAAGATGTTCATTTTGAATGATGTACTGATTCCGATTGGGGAGGCAGCAAGAAGGATGGAAGAAGCACTATAGGAGAATGTTTTAGCTTGGGATCCTCCATGGTCTATTGGATGAGCAAAAAGCAAGAGACAGTGGCTTTGAGTAGTGTTGAGGTCGAGTACATTGCAGCCTGTGAAGTGAGCAGGGAAGCGGTCTAGTTAAGGAAGATATTATTTGATCTGTTTGCAGGACCATTGGATCCTACCGTAATATATTTGTGATAATACCAGTTGTATTAGACTGTCTGAGGACCTGGTATTTCATGGAAAGACGAAGCACATAAACAACAAGTACCACTACATTCGAAAGTTGGTACAAGATGGTGTACTGAAGCTGGAGTATATCCCCACCGATGATCAAACTGCTGATATTTTGACAAAATCTCTTCCCAATAAGAAGCTTGTGTATTTTAGAAACAAGCTTGGATTGGTTGACATATCTTCCCTAGTTGAGAGGGAGAGATAGATACATCATTCTTGTCTTCATTTTGGAAGAAAGAATGGAGGATTGAGTAATCATCTGGCATCTGATACTCTTTGAGGATGTGGTAGTACATCCAAGATAAGAGTAGGCAAGAGGACCGATATTCTTTGAGGGATGGGGACCCAAGATAAGAATAGTCTTAGAAGGTCATACTCGGTGAACACCCGGGTAGGTATGCACCTTGAGAGACAAAGATGAAGGTGTCTATAATCATTGGTCTCGCCAACATTGTGCTCTGATCTATTGAGAGATAGAGTTGTTAGTCAAGGCCTTGCTATGTGACAATGTTGGTTACAATGATGTTATACAAATGGATTACTAGTCTAACTCTTCTTATGAGATATCTTCAGTATTGAGAATAGCCATGTACCATATATGAATACCTCCCTAGTTAAGAGGGAGTGTTGAAGAAAGTGTAACTAGGTTCGGTCTTCATAAATATGAAATGTATTTTTCATTCTTGTATTTTGTAAAAGAAAGAAAAATGATTATTATTATTATTGAGCTTGGGTTTCTTGCCCAAGAAATTTGTCTTATAGGTCAAGCACTAATTGAAAGTGCTTCTAGGATTATCCTAGTTCAAGAACTCAAATAGGAACATTGTCATAATATGAAGAACCCATCGGGCATCTTGTAAATTGTAAAAAGAATTATTTTTGTATTTTATTGAGCCTTCAAAGACCAAGTCAGCCTGCCAGCCTGTCAAGTCAGCCTAGACGCTGAAATTTGTACCCTTGGAAGACCTATATATAGAAGATTGTTCAACCTCATTTGGACACATTCATTCCTCTCTCTCTCATGCGAAGGAAGAAGCAGAAAAAGGCAAGTGAAGAAGGCAGAAGAAGGAGAAGAAGTGTTTTGGGTTCCTCACTCTCTTTCTCTCCACACGTGCAAAGAAGAGGGCTGAAATTCTACAGCTTTTTGCTAAGGTTTCTATTGTCAGGCTAGGGTTTGTTATGGAGGTTGGAACTGGTGAAAAAGAGTTGATGGAAGGGCCAACAAAGTCCCCTTCTAGATCCAGAAGACAACTTAGGTCAAGCAAGGCAGCTGGAGGCAAAGAAGAGGCAGTTCTGGTCCACACATGCGAAGTAGCTACTGCTGTCGGGGGTCGAAGTTGCAGATCTGTAGTTAGGGCTGAAAAATTGTGGCTGGAGGTCGAAGTAGTATTGCCAAAAGAGATTCTACTAGGTTTGGGAAGCAGTGAAGCAAGCACATTCTTGAGAAGATGATCTTTGTTGATTTTGGGTAGCATTAGATGTGCTCTAGCTCCGAAATTTTGTGGAGGGGCTAGAACACAAGAGATCTCCAAGACCCAGAAATCGTTTGGAGAAATTCCACCCGGATGAGGAGCTATTAAAATAATTAATATTTTTAATGGGTTCCTAAGTTTAAACTTAGGAAAATAAAAATATTAGCGAGTATTAATAAGAATATGGGTGAGTAAATTGTAAGTGACGAGGATCAAGTATGTTTTAATCTTAGTCGTTGATTAGGGACTTAATCTCAATCGTTGATTCATCAACAGGAAAAGTATAAGAAGAGGCTTGAGGGTCAGTTGGAGATAAACTTAGAAAGATTAGTCAGTTCGATTTTTTTGGGGCGAGGTTTGCTAAGAAAATTGAACAAGTGATCTGTCGCAGTGAGAGGGGGCAGTTCGGCAGAGGGACTTCAATCCAAGGCCGAGAATACATAGAAGAGAGGCAGTGAAGCACTAAGAGTGATGCAGAGGGAGAGCTCTGACGCAATGACGCAGTGTCACAGTGACGCAGTGATGCAACTCCTAGAGGGGGTGACGCAGTTCCAACGCAGAGCTTGGGGCAGCCATCGCTACACAGCACTGGGAACAGTGCAATCACCTATGGGGTTTGTTCATCTGTCTCCAAATAGAGGTACTTCTGCCAAGTTTATTCTCTATTGGGTGAGCTGGATTTGGCACCTAGTTGTATTCAAAAATCTGCTTAATAATACAAACCCTCTATATGTTGCACCAGTTTTCCCGTATTGGGTTTTTCCAGGGACGATTGTCCAAAAGTAACAGTGTCCCTTGTGTATTTGTCTCGATCTATTTCAGTGCATGATCTGTATGTATGTGTAGTCTGCAATAGTGTTTTCATCGCTATTTAAATAATTAAATAACTTGTTGAATATAAAAACGAGTAGGAGATGGTAAACTAGTGATTGAAGTAGGATTTCTGATGTGTAGATTCAGAAATTTTCACATGGTATCAAAGCATTGTAGATCATAGGAGACTGAAGACATCAGCCGGGAGATCTAGAGAATTTGTTGTAGAGAAGCAGTTGTCCCAAGTGACAGCATCGTTTCAGAGGCAGAAGAGCAGCTGAAGGAGTGACGCAGAGGCTCACGTAGTGCCTGCGTCAGCATTTCGAGCGCCGAGGGTGACGCAAAACCCGAGAGGAGCCTACACAGTGACTGCGTCAACGCTTTGGGCCAGCACAAAGCCTGAGAGGTTCGAATCAGTGAGTTGTCGGGGCTGGAGGAACGAATTCGATCTGAGGAGCTGGTGGAACGTTGTTGTTGCTGGTGCAGAACAGTGTTTGTGGAGACAGATCTGTTGAAGAAAGTGTAACTAGGTTCGGTCTTCATAATGACACATTCCAATGTAAATGATGTAAATTGTATCTAGCAAAATATTTTGTAAATTTGAGTCATGGGTTTCATGCTCAAAATTTGTTTTAATAGCCTCCATTGAGAGCTCTAGGCTAGGTGATAGGTTTGTGTCATTGATGTAAACAATTACACTTGTAAATTATATAGTTTGTGTCTCCAAGATCAAGGGCAAAACCATGTGGAATATCTCCTCCAAGCTCAAGTACAAATGGCTCGTAAAAGTCTCCACCAAGCGAAGATAAAAAGGCATTGTAATTTCGGCAAAAATGTATTATATTCATGTCAGCTAAATCAATTATGTAAGTCGGCCTATAGACAATTCATGTCGGCCTTATGAGCAACCTTGAGAGGACTATAAACAAGGGCTTCTCCTACCTCATTCGAACACACTCTCAATACATCAATTCGGTCTCTCTCCTATGCGAAGAATTTTGTCTAAGGGTGCAAAGAAAGGGTCAAGTCAAGGAGCTGCAGGTCAACAAGAAGGAAGTCTATTCTGCCATCTATAACTGCAAGAAATCTGTCCACACGTGCGAGGCTAGGGCATCATCTTATATGCTCTCATTGGCAAGGAAAGAGTTCGATCTTGAGGCTATTTGAAGGGCATATTTACTTGAAGAGAAGACACGAGGAGAGCGAAGGTTTAGGAGGGCTAGAAGAGCCCTAAACCTCTCACACATGCGAAGGAACAGGTCACAATTAGGGTTGCATTACAGTCCTATGTCATCTTCATGAAAAGGGTTCATTTGAGGCCTAAAGAGTTCGGTTTTCCATCTAGAAGGAAGCTCCAAGTATAGCGAGGCAAGGACGAGGCTACAAGAACATGTAGCTCACTCACACGTGAAAACAGTGGCATCTTCAGGACTACAGCTAGGGCTGTTGAATAGTTCAAATCAAGGAAGCATATTAAATTATGGTATGTTCTATGCTTAGAGCAGTTTACTTCTTTTATTCTTATTAGCCACAGATTAGCAATCACATATAAATTAAGTAAACTGCAGATAGAACATTAAACGATCAACAGAAAACAAGCCAAGACAAGAGACACAAGATGTGGCGGCTAGCCAGGGACAAACCCCAATGCGGGGAAACCTTTTGATCAAATCTTCTTTTATCTTCAATAGTTCAGCAAAGAGAAATAGTACAAAATCAGAATTCTGTAATTTTATATCAGCAGCAGCAAACCCTAGATCAGCAAAGTCAAACTTGGTCAAACAAGTTGAAATTGACCTCCAATATGCTTGGTCAATTTCCGGTCAACTAGCCCTCGAACAGCCTAAAGAAACAGCCCTTGAACAGCCCCAAAAACATAGTCAAACTGTTGTTGACTAAAGTCAACCTGCTGCCCAAAACTAGGGCAGTCAACGCTAGTCAAACCTGTGGACGGATTGCCTCAATTTTTGTGCCAAAATCTGTGGCCTGCCTAGGAGAGGCAGCCACACCAAAACCACACCCTTGATGAGTCAACGCTTGGTCAACGCAGGTCAAAGAGACCTTCAGCAATTTCAACGTCCTCCTTGCCCTAATGCATCCTCCTTCTTCCCAGGTGTGAGCTGCTCCTTTTTATAACCCAAAGCTAAGGGGAGAGAGAGAAGAATGAGTGAGATGAGATGATGAGAAAATGAATCAACCTCCCTTGTATTTATATGATTCACTGGGCATGTGTGCCACACTTTAACTGCTGGCCAACCTTGACAATTTGTCAAATAAATACAAATAAATTCATATCTCCATAAATATTGTTGGAATCGGATGATCTTTAGATCGATCCTACACCTCTCAACAAGAGAAATCTAGGAAAAATATCAACTGCCATAAATGAGGTGACCCACATGTAGTTTGGCCCTAGTTTCCAATTTTAACACTCCCTCTCAACTAGGGAGAACTCCATCTACAATTCGTCTAACCGTCACTACTATCCCAGCCATCAAATGCACTGCCCTGCACTGCTTGGCCCTTCTTTGCTCTGCTCTGCTCTGCTCAAACTATGAAGAAGAAGAAATGATCGAGGATGTATCATACCATCCTCCACTGACCCAAAGTCAGTCTCAGAGTGTGACATACCACTGTCACTGATCCCAGATCAGTATCATTGATCCCAGATAAATGGAGGTCATCCTAGCATAGGGAGTACGGTAGATACAACGATGTGTCCATCGATAGTACTACTAAGGGTCCCTAATCCCATTTCCCTACTCATTGAACAGATGAGAGGTACTTCCCATGAGTCCCAGACTGCATGGGTAGGATGCCTCGACAGGAGAACTAATCATCCTGTCCACAGGAGAACGAATCATCCTGTCCAACAGTCGTCACAGGAGAACTAATCATCCTGGCCCACAGGAGAACTAATCATCCTATTCCACAGTCGCCACAAAGAACTAATCATCCTGGCCCACATGAGAACCAATCATCTTGTCCTACAGTCGCCACGGGGTGTCACAGGGGAAGGTTGAACCTTTCACCCTGTACATAGTGCACTACCAGGGGATGGTGAGTCACCCTGTGGTCGCATGTCGCTCCAAGAAGTACCCCATGCCCCCCTGGAGCTCCCAGTGCTCAATACATCATACTCGACCCTCATAAGAGGGTCTCTGAACGACACCAAGCCGTTCTCAGAAAGTTAAGAATTTGACCTTTCCTAGGGGATTCGTCAAAATGTCGATGACCTGTTCATCTGTACCGATATGTTGGAACCTTATTGCTCCCCGCTTCACCATATCCCGAATATAATGGTACCTGATATCGATATGCTTGGAGCGATCATGAAATACGAGATTCTCTGATAAACGAACCCTGCTCTGGTTGTCACACAAGATCACGGTGGTATCCAATGTAAATCCAAACAGCTCACTAAAGAGCTTTTGCAACCAGACCGCCTCACAAGAGGCCATACTAGCAGCGATATACTCTGCCTCAGCGATGCTCAAAGCCACTGACTTCTGCTTCCTGCTCATCCAGGATATCGAGGCAGATCCCAAAGAGAAACAGCACCCAGAAGTGCTCTTTCAGTCCACCACACTGCCTGCCCAATCTACATCATTATATCCATGTAGTCTCACATCTTCGATAATGTATCTCAACCCATGAGTGATTGTGCTATGAAGGTATCTCAACAGATTCTTGGCACCAATCTAATGTGAGTGGTGAGGCTCAACCATATGTTTACTAAACGTGTTTACTGCAAAACATATATCTGGACGAGAGTTCACCAAGAACATCAATGCTCCAAAGAGTTGACGATACTCTATAGCATTTCGTAAGACGGGTCCGGCAGCACTACCGCTTAACTTCTTGAAGTCAAGCTCCATCGGGGTAGTGGCTTCTGCCAGACTTCTAGTCCTAGGAAATAGTGCATCAGTCCTAGGTCCTTCATCTCAAATTCAGAAGCCAACTCCCTCTTACATTTGTGAATGAGAGGACTTGCACCTGTTAGAAAGAGGTCGTCAACGTACAGCACCAGCATGAGAGGATTGTCATCTTCAACCTTAAAGTAAAGGTTAGGGTCGGCTTCATTCCTAGTGAATCCAAGCTTCATCAAGTAGTTATCGATCCTCTCATACCACACTCGGGGTGCTTGCTTTAGCCCATATAGGACCTTCTTCAACCTGCACACATGAGATTCTCGATCATGAATCTAAAATCCTTTGGGTTGCTCCACATAGACCTCCTCTTTGATCGAACCATGCAAGAACGCGGTCTTGACATCCATCTGATGTAGGTTCCATCCTTGCGAAGCGGCAAGGGCTATGATCAAGCGGATGGTGGTATATTGGGAAACAGGTGCAAATATCTCGTCATAGTCTATACCTTCCTTCTGAGAGAAGCCACGAGCGACAAAACGAGCCTTATACTTTTCCGCACTTCCATCAACTGCATGCTTTATCTTGTAAAGCCATTTCGAAGTGACAACTGTTTTGTCCTAAGGTGTGGGGACCACATCCCAGACATCATTTTTCATGATGGACTCATATTCCTCAGTTGTAGCATCCTTCCATAGTTGATGCTTGACAGCTTTTGCGAATGACGAAGGCTCATTTTGGATGATCGTGCTCATGATGGTCAAGTATCCCTGATACCTGGTTGGCTTCTTACTTTCCCGGAAGGTTCCCCTGGGTGCAATGTGCCCTTTAGCATCATTAAGTGTCCCCCTAAGCCATGAAGGCCTCTTCCTAGAAGAGAAAGGCTCTTTCGGAGGGGGATCAATAGGATCCATAGGTTCTTCCACATCAGGCATCATCTCATCTTCCTTTTCCTTGGGTTCCCTGGTGTCAACTTCTTTAGGTCCCCTTTGAGTAGGAAGATTGTCAACTTTGCTAAGAGCCATATCTTCGTCAAAGGTGACATCATGGCTAATCTCAATTTTCCTTTGACCAGCCACATAGATTCTATAGCCCTTAGTGTTTTCGCTATAGCCCACGAAGATTCCTTTCTTTCCAGATGCACCCAATTTGTTCCTCTTCTCCTTTAGCACATGAAAATATATTAGACTTCCTAAAATTCTAAAATGAGATACGTCAGGTTTCTTACTAGTGAACATCTCTTCGGGAGTCTTAGAACCCAATGCTTGATGAGGGCATCAGTTTTGCACATATATGGCGGTATTCACAGCTTCAGTCAAACTTCGAAAGTCTTTGATCGTGAAGCATAGCATAGACAGCTTCCACAATCGTACGATTCTTCCTTTCCGCCACACCATTCTGCTCAGGAGTATAGTCTCCCTCTTAATGCCACCTCTTTGCAAAAGTCATGGAACTCATTGGATTCATACTCAGTCCCATTATCAGTCCTTGAGATGTTGATCTTCTTTTCGGTTTGATTCTCGATCAAGGCTTTGAAGTGATGAAACCAAGTGAACACTTCATCCTTCTTTTTCAAGAAGTATATCCAAGTCTTGCAAGAATAATCATCTGTAAAGGTGAGGTAATATAAATATCCTCCCAAAGGGTTCACAAACATCATACCAGATATGTCTGAGTGAACCAACTACAATATATCGGAGGTCTTGCTTTGGCTTGAGGGGAATGGTCCCCTTTTGAGCTTTCCTTCGGCACATCCAGGACATACGCCTTCTTGCTCTACTCGGAACTTGGGCATCCTTGTCACCATTTGTCTTGCATTGGGTAGAGCTTTATAATGAAGGTGAGCAAACCTCCGATGCCATAGTTCGGACTGAAGTGATGTGTCACAAGACATGACACCCAACGGACTTCCTCCGACCTGATATAATGAATTGACTCGAAACCCAAGAGTGAAGGCTTCCTTAAAATTCTTTTTCCATACACGTACCTTGCCATCGATGAAGGTTACCTTGTAGCCTTTGTCCTCCATTGCCGAAACGGACACCAGGTTCTTTTTGAGATCAAGTACATATAGGACTTCTTGCAAATGAATTGTATTACCCTGATTCAATTGAAGAGTGACATTCCCTATGCCTTTCACGGGATATTTTGCATTGTCCCCAAGAACAATTTCCAGGTTGGTCTCCTTTTCTATCAGATTGGAGAGAGCTTCTTTGTAACCAGTGAAGTGCCTTGAGGCACCACTATCAATAAGCCAATTTCCCAGCGAGTCCAGGGGAGCAATAGTAGAGAGGGTCGCTGGTAGACAATATTCATCTTGCTTATTGTTAACAACATTAGATTCATACCTGGAGTTTCTTGCCTTCTTGAAGGGTTGTCCTCTTCCTTGATTTCCGCCATTTCTTTTGCCTCTGCCATTGGACTTGCCATTCCCTTGACTGCCTTGAGAGTGATTTTGGTCATCATCATGGTGTGAGTCCCTTTTATCAGGGCACTCCCTCGCATAGTGGCCCATTTTGTTGCAATTATAACATCAACCTTTTCTTCCACCCTTTGGTCCAGCCTTTCCTTTGGATTTAGCCCCAGAATTGTTTCTTCTTTTAGCATGAGAAGAAAAGGCAGAGGGATGGCCTTTAAGTGCGGGCATTTCTTGCTCTTCCATCCTTATCTCTTCTTGAATACATCTAGCCATCAATTCCTCAAATCCTAGGATGACATTATTGTTGAGAAGAGTAGTCCTGAATATATACCATTCAGGTGGCAGTGCTCCAAGAGTTGTGATAATCATTTCCCTGTCAGGAACTACTTCCCCAATAGATAGGAGATCATTCTTGATCTCGGTGATCCTTAAGAAATATGCTTGCATACTCTCATCTTTTCCCTTCTTAATTTCCTTCAGCTTATTTCTAAGGAACAAAACTTGATTTGCATCATTAACTCACCATTCTATCGTAGATTTCCTTGGAGGTTGTCAGCTCAGAAACATAGGCCACCAGGGGCTTGTCGATAGAGTCCTGAATGATCTTCCTTGCTTTGACTTCTCCCTTGGACCACTTGCTTTTGGCAGCAACGGATGCATTTGATGGAGGCGCAACAATATTGCCTCTCACATGGTCCAACACTTCCTAATCTTCTAAAGTCAAATCGAGAGACATCTTCCGTCCGTGATAGTCAGATTTCTCATGGAGCTTGTCTTCGGGGCGAAAGAGTGTTGACGACCCCATGAAGTTTTTAAGGGAGCCTTGCCAACCTTCTCTTCAGTGATTGCTCTTGTTCTTGCTCTTGCTTGGGCTTTGTCTTCACCTCAGCTTTGATACCATGTCAAATTATGGTATGTTCTATGCTTACAGCAATTTACTTCTTTTCTTCTTATTAGCCACAGATTAGCAATCACATATACATTAAGTAAAGTGCAGATAGAACATTAAACGATCAACAGAAAACAAGCCAAGACAAGAGACACAAGATGTGGCAGCTAGCCAGGGACAAACCCCAATGCGGGGAAACCCTTTGATCAAATCTTCTTTTATCTTCAATAGTTCAACAGAGAGAAATAGTACAAAATCAGAATTTTGTAATTTTATATCAACAGCAGCAAACCCTAGATCAGCAAAGTCAAACTTGGTCAAACAAGTTGAAATTGACCTCCAATATGCTTGGTCAATTTCCGGTCAACTAGCCCTCGAACAACCTGAAGAAACAGCCCTTAAACAGCCCCAAAAACATAGTCAAACTGTTGTTGATTGAAGTCAACCTGCTGCCCAAAACTAGGGCAGTCAACGCTAGTCAAACCTGTGGATGGATTGCCTTGATTTTTGTGCCAAAATCTGTGGCTTGCCTAGGAGAGGCAGCCACACCAAAACCACACCCTTGATGAGTCAACGCTTGGTCAACGCAGATCAAAGAGACCTTCAGCAGTTTCAGCGTCCTCCTTGCCCTAATGCATCCTCCTTCCCACGTGTGAGCTACTCCTTTTATAACCCAAAGCTAAGGAGAGAGAGAGAAGAATGGGTGAGATGAGATGATGAGAAATTGAATCAACCTCCCTTATATTTATATGATTCACTAGACATGTTTGCCACACTTTAACTGTTGGCCGACCTTGACAATTTGTCAAGTAAATACAAATAAATTCATATCTCCATAAATACTTGTCGGAATCGGATGATCTTTAGATCAATCCTACACCTCTCGACAAGAGGAATCTAGGAAAAATATCAACCGCCATAAATGAGGTGACCCACTTGGAGTTTGGCCCTAGTTTCCAATTTTAACAGTTTGTCTAAAGGCAAGTTTTGAGGACAACAACTTGTCTAGAGAATTATTTTGGACAAGTGCAGTTTGGAGGAAGAAGAAGGAAGAGGGAATCTGATCCCACCATCTATAGTTGCAGATCTAATATATGGTACAACGGGTCAGAAGACAACAATAGCAGAAGGTAATAGCCTTGATCTTGGAGACACATTGGTCAAAGGGTCTTTGTCTAGGTCTTGGAAATTTTGTCAACTGAAGATTCTATAAGAAGAATTACCATGGGTTTTCCTCTTAGGATTGGAGAGGTTTTGCCCTGGCTGCTGCCTATATTTTGTGTTATTGTTCTTTTGTTTATTATGCATGATAGCTAGTTGATGAAGTTAATAAACACACACATATGAAAAGATCTTGTTTGTATAAGTAAAAGATAAAAATATTTCACAAGCAGCTATCTAGATCGAGAAATCAATAAAATATCTCAGCCCATAGATTTCTCAACATGGTATCAGAGCGTGGTAGTACATCAAGGAAGGGCTGACAAAGAACAAGCAAGGCAATTGAAGTTGAAGGCAAGGCTAGATTCAGATCCACATTCTAAAACCCTAGATCTATCAAAGAGAAGATAAGATCTACTATTCGAGCAGATATATAAGAAGAAGGCAACAAGCATCCTCCCACTCTAGTCGAAGAGCAGATCCTCAAGCATAAAATATCAAGTTCCTCACATTCAAAGACAGACAAGCTTCCTCAAGGCACATTCAAGGCAGCCATCCAAAGTCAAGCTTCAAGGATCACCACATCAAGTAAGTATCTTATTTATTTGAGAAAAACTAATCTTGAAAAAGATGTCTTCTTGCAAGGAAAGCAATAAGTTAGTTGGAGTTGCCAACTTCCTTGCATGGAAGAAGAGAATTGACCTCAATTTGAAAGAACAAGAAGTTATTGAACATGTACAGAAGAAAATTGTTGTTCCTACTAATAGTCAAGAATTGACTAAGTACAACAAGAACGAAGTTAGAGCTCAAAAGATTCTCATAGAATCTATCAAGGACTCTTTGATTCCTTATTTAGCCAAGCTTGAAACAGCCAAGGAAATCTATGACAAATTGATAGACCTATTCTCCATCAGCACTGCAGGAGAAGGGATCTCTTTAAGGAATGAGTTGTACAAGATGAAGATCAACAAAGAAGAAGGTATAGCTCCATACTTCATAAGGGTTTCTGAAATAAGAGATCAGTTACAGGATCAAGGAGAAATCATGTCTGATCAAGGGATGACTACCATAGTGTTGAATGCACTATCTGAGGATTGGAAATTTTACAGCCAACATATGGGATAAGAAGGAGGCATCCTCACTCAATGACCTATGGGCTATATGCAAATAGGAAGAAACCAGATTAAAGGCCAAGGAAGATATTGAAATTGGATCCAAGGAGCAAGCATTTGCTGCCAGGTTCAAGAGAAAAGGGAAGTTCGGAAAGTTTGAGAGATCTGGTCACCAGCAACATCCCAAGAAAGACATGTCAGAGATTCAATGCTTTGAATGTCACGAATATGGACACTACCAAAGAGATTGTCCCAAGTGAAAGAAGAATGGCAAGAGGAAACATGAAATAGCTCATGTCACCCAGGAAATACAAGACAATGTAAAGAAACCGAAGAAGGAGGAGCCACATGATCTTTACTATGATTAAAAGATCACCTCCTGTTTTCTTTCATAGGTTTTAGTTGCATAATCGATTGCATAGCATTTTGTGACATGTTGTGATTCATGAACATTTTTGTGTGTTGATTAGGTAACTCTTTAAAGGATGTATTGATTGGTTATGTACCATCCATGGATGAACACTTGATGTATGAGGATATGTTGAATCCTCTAGAAATACTATTAATGGTAATGATTAAAGTATGTTGTATAGGAATTTCTCTATGTAAGGATTCTAGGAATAAAATGGTTGTGTGTAGGAAACCCTAAGATAAGAACATTTTGGTTCTCCGAGTCTTTGAAGAGTTTTTACAGGCAAATATCCTCTATGAAAAATCCAGGTTCATCAGAATGATGGTACTAAAAAAAGTTGTAAGAATAAAGTCAACTCCGTTGCATATCCCTCAAGAAGTTCGTTGCAAGAATCATGGTATGATTCAAGACAAATGAGGTATGTATGCTTGTGTTTAATATTGTAATATCATGTCATATGGTTGTAGGTAACATGGATCAAGCATGATCAAGAGAAAAAGGATCTCCTCCTCTGAAAGGATGCTGGAAGGCTTAATTCACACTAGATGAAATCAACATAATATGTCCTCATATGAAGTTTGAGGTGGTTGAATACAATTAAGAAACTCTTACTGAAAGCTCCTGCGAATTGAAGGTGTGAGGATGAAAGAGATCATGAAATATGCAACCATGATGAAGGCAATCAACATCCAAAGGATCAAGAAGATTTGACTAGGAAATCTCCTGGAAAGATATGAAGACTTTGACGGAAGTCTGAAAAGATGAAGACCCTTGACAACAGATATCTTTGGGAGATGTGTCAACATGTATGCAGGGTGTTGATACCTACAAAAAGATGTCACTGAGAAAAGGCCATCACCAAAAAGGTAATATGCGATTTGTTTTTGGATTATGAGCTCTTGGAGAAAGTCTGGGTATGTGTGCAGGCCCCAGGGCCATCGTAAGAAGAGTTGTGAAGGATGTCACAACTATGTACCTTGTGATCTAGAGCAATCACCGATGGAGGAAAGGTGAAGATAGATGGCCCTACGAAGGAAGCCCCGGATATAAAGCCAAGGAGGATACTTTCCGGGAAAGAAGGAATGACATGATGAAGGAAAGTGATGGACGGTTGAACCCTACATATGAAGAAATTGATGACATCGAGGTCTTGGATCATCAGTCAACTAGAAGACCCTATAAAGTACTGATGATAGAGTCCTTGTTTAAGAGGGAGCTCTGGAAGGTTCCTATGAGTATAGGAACATGATTAAGTTTCTAAGTAAAGAGAAACTTGGAACTCATCCCTGGTTAAGAGGGAGAGTTAGACATGACATTCTTGTCTTCAGTTTGGAAGAAAGAATGGAGGATTGTGCAATCATCTAGCAGTCAACACTCTTTGAGAATGTGGTAGAGCATTCAAGACAAGAGTGGGCAAGAGGACCGATATTCTTGAGGGTTGGGAACCCAATATGAGAATAGTCCTAGTAGGGCATACTTGGAGCACACCCGAGTGGGTATGACCCTAAGAGAGACAATGATGATGTGTGTCTATTAGTCATTGGTCTCGACAACATTGTGCTCTGATCTAAGTGAGAGATAGAGTTGTTAGTCAAGGCCTTGCTATATGAAAACAATGTTGGTTGAAATGATGCTATAACAGATGGAGTGCAAATCCGATCTTCTTATGAGAATACTTCTGTGAACTTGAAAAATCGCGTAGTCTAACAAGGCAGAGGAGTTGCCCGGAAAGTTATGGAAATTCCAGTCATATTTAGAGAAAATCCGGCAAGGATTTTTGTAAATCCAAGTTATAGTTGTTAAACTTCAAAATTTTAGGTGTCTTAGACGTTTTTAATGGTGTTGAATCCATTTCCACCATCAAAAACACGATTCAAACACTACATCTACAAGATTTTTTGAAATTTTTTTACTCGAATTCCGACCACTTTTAGCCATCCGGGCAATTCCTCCGCCTCATTAGACGACTCCTTGAAAAATTGTCCAAGTACCATGTATGCATGAATATCTCCCTAGTTAAGAGGAAGTGTTGAAGAAAGTGTAACTAGGTTCGGTCTTCATAATGACACATTCCAATGTAAATGATGTAAATTGTATCTAGCAAAATATTTTGTAAATCTGAGTCATGGGTTTCATGCTCAAAATTTGTTTGTAATAGCCTCCATTGAGAGCTCTAGGCTAGGTGATAGGTTTGTGTCATTGATTTTAACAATTACACTCGTAAATTATATAGTTTGTGTCTCCAAGATCAAGGGAAAAACCATGCAGAATATCTCCTCCAAGCTCAAGTACAAATGGCTAGTAAAAGTCTCCTCCAAGCGAAGATAAAAAGGCATTGTAATTTCGGCAAAAATGTATTATATTCATGTCGGCTAAATCAATTATGTAAGGCAGCCTAAAGGCAAGTCATGTCAGCCTTATGAGTAGCCTTGAGAGGACTATAAATAAGGGCTTCTCCTCCCTCATTCGAACACTCTCAATACATCAATTCAGTCTCTCTCCTATGCGAATAATTCTGTCTAAGGGTGCGAAAAAAGGTCAAGTCAACGAGCTGCAGATCAACAAGAAGGAAGTCTATTCTACCACCAATAACAGCAAGAACTTTGTCCACACGTGCGAGGCTAGGGCATCATCTTATATGCTCTCATTGGCAAGGAAAGAGTTTGATCTTGAGGCTATTTGAAGGGCAGATTTACTTGAAAACAAGACACAAGGAGAGCGAAGGTTTAGGAGGGCTATAAGAGCCCTAAACCTCTCACATGTGCAAAGGAATAGGTCACAATTAGGGTTGCATTACAGTCCTATGTCATCTTCACAAAAAGGGTTGATTTGAGGCCTAAAGAGTTCGGTTTTCCATCTAGAAGGAAGATCCAAGTATAGTGAGGCAAGGAGGAGGCTACAACAACATGTAGCTCACTCACACGTGTGAAAACAGTGACATCTTCAGGACTGCAGCTAGGGCATGCTGAACAATTCAAGTCAAGGAAGCATATCTGCTTGTCTAAAGGCAAGTTTTGAGGACAACAACTTGTCTAGAGAATTATTTTGGACAAGTGCAGTTTGGAGGAAGAAGAAGGAAGAGGGAATCTGATCCCACCATCTATAGTTGCAGATCTGATCTATGGTACAGCAGGTCAGAAGATAGCAATAGTAGAAGGTACTAGCCTTGATCTTGGCGACACATTAGTCGAAGGGTCTTTGTCTAGGTCTTGCAAATTTTTTCAAGTGAAGATTCTATAAGAAGAATTAACGTGGGTTTTCCTCTCAGGATTGGAGAGGTTTTGCCCTAGCTGCTGCCTATATCTTGTGTTATTGTTCTTTTGATTATTATGCATGATAGTTGGTTGATGAAGTTAATAAACACACACATATGAAAAGAACTTGTTTGAATAAGTAAAATATAAAAATACTTCACAAGCAGTTATCTAGATCGAGAAATCATTAAAATATCTCAGCCCATAGATTTCTCAACAAGAGCCGAGGTAGGGGCAGAGACTGCCTTGATAGATTTCTAGCCAAAGAAATCTAGATTCGGGTTGCAACAGCAAAGGAGAATTGGAGAGGAGTGATTTGACATTTGGTCGGAGGACTTCCGTGAAGGAAATCAAGACTCGGAGGGAGTCTAGAGGAGCTTGTTCCTTAGAGGGCTTCTAGTGCCTAACAAATCCAGATCCGAGTCTTTGTTGGATTAGCAGCAGAAGAGGGAGGAGAGAACCAGTCCTATTTTTTTAGCAGAGATGGCAGTGAATGGATTGAGGAATCAAGACAGATTGGATGGAGCATCCAATTTTTCATCTAGAAGGCCAGGATCCTAGCAGTCCTGGATAAAAATCGCATCAAGGACTATGCCTTGAAAGTAGTTGTTGTTCCGGTCGACGTTGATCCATTAAAGAAGTACGAGGAGGCCCAGGCAAAGGCCAAGTGCATGATTCTAGACGAGGTCAAAGATCATGTAGTACCACACATCGCTGAGAAGGAAACCGTAAAGGGAGATGTGGGAGATGTTGACCACCTTGTACCAGGGCACTTCCATCCAACGGAAGATGCTATTAGAAAATCAGCTGAGACAGTACCAGATGCAGAAGGGAGAAGAGATCGATCCCTTCCTCCTCAGGTTGCAAGGGATTAGAGACCAGTTGACTTCCGTGGGGTCTACACCAGATCCTGAGTTCATGGTCAGGACTACCCTGAATGCAGTCACCAAGGACTGGGAGACATTTGTCCAAAGTATCTTGGGCAGAGCGACTCTCCCCAATTGGGAGGAGATGTGGGCAGCTCTTCAACAAGAAGAGATCAGGAGGTTGACCAAGGCAGGGGGTAGTGGCAAAGGAGCCCGGGTCAAGGAGGAGGAGGAGGATGCAGCTCTCGCATCATCAGGACAACAAGGGCAGCAAAAGAGAAAGAAGGATATTTCCAAGGTCAGATGCTTCAAGTGTGGGGAACTTGGACATTTCACCACTCAGTGCCCCCGGAAGAAGGGCACAGAGGAGGCTTTTGACTCAAAGGTTGCTCTAGCAAAAGCTGACAAGGAAGGCAAGGATGACGATTGTGCCATGAGTGCTCATGCGCCTCTGGAGAAGAGGTGGGGCGACATGGATTTGTAGTTGAGAGGACTACATGTAGGGTAGGACCATTGAGATGCCTGAACTCTTGAATCACATACAGCTACGTGAGCCCTTAACGATAGTAGAAAAATGATGGGAGTCGGTTGGAGCGAGGTGAGATGGAGCAACAGTGGCAAAGCTAGAGTGCCAAAGTCTGAGGCAACGCAGTGGATGTTGTAGTAGTGTGAGAGGGATAGAGCAGTTTGTAGCAGCGTAGTAGAAGCAGAGGATCAGCACAAAGTAGCAGCAGAGGTAGCTTCAACATCACGAGGCATCCATACTAACCAGCGTGTCAGTTTTTGGGTGAAGTTTCATTTGCTTACTTCTCAGCAACTGAGTTTCAATGCAGCAGTTAGCAGTGGCAGCACTATGGGCAGCATGATGTCGCATATTAAGAGGGAGCTGCAGTACAGATGTAGCAGTGGCAGTGGCAGAGCCATGGGCAGCAGTACAGGAAGCAGTGGTGCAGTGGATGAAGGGCATCAAGCCGAGCATCAACAGCACAGAGGACCGATGCCATGGATCAGTGTGATGCTTCGATTGGGAAATGTTACTAGAGCACATTCCTCGCTAAGGGAATGTTGATTTTGGGTAGCATCTGATGTACTCTAGCTCCAAAATTTTGTGGAGGGGCTAGAACACAAGAGATCTCCAAGACCCAGAAATCGTTTGGAGAAATTCCACCCGGATAAGGATTTATTAAAATAATTAATATTTTTAATGGGTTCCTAAGTCTAAACTTAGGAAAATAAAAATATTAATGGGTATTAACAAGAATATGGGTGATAAACTTGTGACAAGGATCAAGTATGTTTTAATCTTAGCCATTCATTAGGGACTTAATCTCGATCGATGATTCATCAACAGGAAATGTATAAGAAGAGGATTGAGGGTCAGTTGGAGATGCACTTAGAAAGATTAGTCAATTCGATTTTTCTGAGGTGAGGTTTGCTAAGAAAATCGAACAAGTGATATGTTGCAGTGAGAGGGGCAGTTCGGCAGAGGGACTTTAGTCCAAGGCCGAGAATACATAGCAAAGAAGCACCAGGAGGGACGAAGAGGGAGAGCTTTGACGCAGTGACGTAGAGGGAGGGCTCTGACGCAGTGACGCAACTCCTAGAGGTGACATAGTTCTAACGCAGAGCTTGGAGCAGCCATCATTTCCCAACACTGGGAACAGCGCAGTCACCTGTGGGGTTTGTTCATCTATCTTCGGATAGAGGTACTTCTGCCGGGTTTATTCTCTGTTGAGTGAGCCAGATTTGGCACCCTAGTTGTATTCAGAAATCTGCTTAATAATACAAACCCTCTATATTTTGTACCGGTTTTCCCGCATTAGGTTTTCCCGGGGACGATTGTCCAAAAATAACGGTGTCCCTTGTGTCTTTGTCTCGTTCTATTTCAGTTCATGATCTGTATGTATGTGTAGTTTGCAATAGTGTTTTCATTGATATTTAAATAATTAAATAGCTTGTTGAATGTAAAAACAAGTAGGAGATGGTAAACCAGTGATTGTAGTAGGATTTCTAATGTGTAGATTCAGAAATTTTCACAATCTTGGTCTTGGAAGGGCTTCATTGTTGGCCAAGGGTCTTGGTATTCGTTAATAAAGAATCTATAAGAAGAGACTGAAGGGTTTTCCTCTCAAGAGGAGAGATTTTGCCCTGGCTTGGAGCCTACATCTTATGTACTTGTATCTTGTTGATCTTCTTGTTTTGGTAGTTGTTTGACGATTGAAGAACACACTATAATAATAAGGAGAAGAAGATAATCCTAATAAGTAAAAAGACATCACAAGCAGTTATCATAGTTAGAAGAATCACTAATGTCATCTTGCCTTAGATTCTTCAACAATTATCCCCCATGTTTGGCCTTTCGACCTCTGGTTCAGCTATCACTGGATCTGAGGTAATTTGTAGTTGTCTCTCTATGCTCCTGTACCTCTGCCTCCTGTAAGTTATGTTCTGTTGGTCTTCTGGTGTCATAGACTGATGTTGCTCCCACAGGATGAGCCAAGAATATGAGCTCTGATACCATTGTAATATCCATAAGGAAAATTTACAGCAATAAACAAGAATGCATATAGAAAACACATAAAAAAAAAAATTCCCACAAACCAGACCACGAAATAGAGCCAAAAACTGCGCTGCTAGGCCATTTTATTAATAAAACATGGGGTTACAACTGGTGCTTGGAAAGTGTGCACCTATGCTTAGCCCAAGTGATGAAGATGAATTCCCCTAAGTGTGTTGGTTGCTCTCCCTTTGGCTCTGCGTTGAACTACCCAAAAAATGAATTGTTGGTTGTGAAGAATAGTTGTTAGGGCCTCCTCTGGTGTTCACAAAATTCTGAAAAATTGACTCCGGGCTCTCCACTAAATACCCACAAAAACCCACGAAGGAATTGGCCAAATGTTGACCTTGGAATTTCAGCCCAATTTCCCTCAATGGCACTACTGCTGGGTAATTCAACCCACCTGTAAATCCTACTGCTAAATTTCCCCAAAATGACTGCAATCACCAACAAATCTCCTTCCTAGACTCCCCCGCAAGTTTCAGCCCAAAATTCCCTTCTCTGCTCAACCCCCACGTGTGACACTACCAAGGACTGCGCAGTGTCTACGCTGCTACTACTGGAAATTCCCCACATTCACACTATGCTGCCCCCGGATCGATCTAAAAAGGATGAGACTCCCTCCTTGGGCTGGCACTCGAAGTCCACCAAAGCAAGGGGTGAGATTTCCACCTGGAAACCTCTTTTGCTCAACAACACTTGCAGACTTGGCTCCAGCTCAAGCATGCTAGTCTAAGAAAAAACTCAAATGATCAAGAATGCCCAGAAATGATTGCCTCCTCCTCTTTTGTCAAAGAGCCTCCCAAATGCCCACATGGGCCCAACCATTGACTTTCCCCCACCAATCTCCCTCCAATGAGTGCGTACTTCCTTGTGGGTCGTATTTCTCTATGGGTGGCCCCCACTTACCACTAGAAATTCGATTTTCTCCCACTTCTTCTAATGTTTGGGCCTCCCTTTAAATCAAAAATTCAAGTGGGACCTCTAAACCCACCTTTCCTAAGTGCAAGTATGAAATAATACAAAATTGGGAAAATTTGATATTTCCCCTTAGCCATATTGCTAAGTGGGAATATCAAATTGAGCATCAGGGACCTAAATTCTTGATTCATGTATATTGGTTGATTAGGATTAACATCCTACATTGGATACATGGACTTGGTAAAGAATGGTTTGAAGGGCGTACTTTTCCTTGGGATTAGGAAATTGTCCTCTGAGGTCATACCTTGGGAACACCCTGGTGGGGTATGTGCCTTGAGAGGTGGTGGTGTCCAAATTAATGCCTCCCAACATTGTGCTTTGATCTAGTGGAGCGATAGAGCGTACTTGTCAAGGCCTTAGTAGTTTGACAATGCTAGTTATGATTATATAATCATCATTGATGCTTATCAATTTGGATTCTTTCTTATATGAATATTTCAACTTGAGAATATCTCATTGAGTCATTATGAATACCTCCCTAGTTAAGAGGAAGTGTTGAAATTGTAACTAGTGTTGGTCTTCATAATGTAATGTAATTTTATCATTGACATATTTATTATATTCATTATTATATCTTATTTTGGTCAAAGCGTGTTCTTCATGCTTATGGAGTCAAAAGTAGTCAAAAAGAATTTATTATGAGTCAAAAGAAAATGTATTTGAGTCATGTCCCATTTGGACATTTGTAAGAAAAAGGAATTTGAATTTTTGTTTGAGTTAAAGTCCACCAAATGAGCAAGTTGGCCCTCCTTAGAACAAGTCGGCCCAATCCTCCAATAGACACCTATTCGACCTCCTATATATATATCTGTGTGTGTGTGTGTGTGGCAGTTCAACTCATTTGGAAGATCATCCATGGACCAGAAAAATGAGTACATCTGAACCATATGAAGTAGAACAAAAAGCAGAATTCAAAGGAGAGAGAATAGAAGTAAAAGAGAGAAATATTCTTGCTTGACCGAATTTCCAGACCTTCCACAACTCGCACATGTGAGCAAGATGAATTTTTTTGTGCTACTGGAGGCCCGTAATTTCAAGGGTCGAAATCTCAAGAAGTTGACCAGTTTGACCTATGTTGACTTTGACTTTGGAGGTGACTTGGAGGAGGACTGGACTTGGATTTTCTGAAGGCAGTCTTGGTCTTGGTCTTGGATATCTCATTTTGATCTAATTCTATAAGAGAAGGATTGTTGGGTTTTCCCCCTTGTCGGGTTTTTCCCTGGCTTGGAGCTTAATTTTGGTGTCTCTTGTCTTTTTGTTTTCTTGAAAGATTGAACCTATGTTGCAGGAAATGTTGCCCCCAGGTCCGTTTCAACCAGGAAACGAAACGGAAACACGTATCGTACAACCTGGAAACGAGTTTCCGGTCGTACTGGCATGTTTCACACTGGGGAAACGTGGCCAGTACGGCCGGAAACGAGTTTCCAGGCCGTACGACAGAGTTTCCACTTCATATTGTGATTTTTCTTTTTTTTGCTTTTTTCAGTTCTAATTTTTTATTGGGCGAATAAAATATCTTGTGGATGCTTCTAGATGCCTCTCTCAAGTTATAAAAAGACTCTCGCCTCATTCCCTCATCACACAATTGAGCAAGTCGTTTCTCTTGGAGACGAACGATTTTAGCAAAGGAGAAAAGAGGAAGAGAGCAGTGGTCTTTTGTCTTTATAGTTCTTGCAACCTCATAGTCTTTATTGTACTTGCAGCCTCATATATATAATAAAGGCTGATTTTGAGATTTGGATATATAATAAAGGTTGATTTTGGATATTCCGATATTGCTATTTTCATTATGTGATCATTCATGAGTAAATGTGATGTAAATTTAATCATAATGTTTAAACTTTAAATGTAATAAATTATAATGTATCATGTATGCTTTATGATTGCACATAACATTTCTTAAATGTCCTAAATTCTAATATATATATATATATATATATATATCATGTTTCCCTGTTTCCAAAATTTGGGGGGGTCACGTTTCGTACCTGTGCCCGTTTCGGAAACTCGTACCTGTTTCCCCGTTTCGTGCAACTTAGGATTGAACATTTGTTTAATTGCTTGATGAAGAACACTTAAAAAGTAGTAAGAAGACATTAAACATTCACAAGTAATTATCAAGTAAGAGGAATCAAGCCTTACATACCCTATGCTTGGTTTCTCAATAGGTGCTAGCCTTGTGGAACTTCGAAGTTTGGCCACTGTCACCTCACTAACTCTCCCCTACACTTTACACTCAAGAAAAGTTTCCTAGCCAAGGAGGCTTTCCTACGGGTTAACTAAGCCCACTTTGTGTAGTAGGAGTGGGAGTAAGGAGTACCTAGACACAATGGTGATGGAAAAATGATGCAAATGTAAAAGGCAGGCTTGAAGTGATGAATGAATGGGAGACCAATGCCTATCTTGCTTGGGCTATGGAGTCTAAGGTAGCTTTGAGTATTTGTCTTCTTAACTTTGATGTTTGATGTCCCCATACACCTTGGAAGATTGTTTGTTGAGCAACAAATTAAGAAATCTAAATTATGCAAGTAGAAAAAGATTACACAATAGCTTTCCAAAGGTGAGACAAGATTTTTCCCATTATTCTCCAATAATCCAATCCATCTTTCAAATGGAGAGAGCAAATCCTTGTATAGATTTGAGCTCTAACTTCCTCACGAGTTTCTCCGAGAAAAAAATACAGAAATATTTACAACTTCTTAAGTGGGAGAATTAGGTCAAGATCCCATAGAAAAGTTCTTGGATATAGTTTTCTAGATGATTCTAGTGCCACATATCACCTTCTTCCACCCTTATCTTCATGCAAAGACTAAATTTGGATGCCATTTGTCTTCCTCATGTACAAAATAATAATAAAAGGCTTGGTCAAATAGGTAGAGCAAATTTCCAATAGGTCTACATGAATGCCAAGTGTAAGATGTTAAAATCTGAAAGTTATACGCAGAAATTTAAAAATTCTTTGCAGAAACTTGAAGGTTCTATGCAGAAAACTGAATGTACTTTGCAAAAAACTGAATGGAATTGAATGTACTTTGCAAAAAGCTGAATGTACTTTGTAGAACATTGAATGTACATTGTAGAAAATTGAATGTTCTATGTTGTTACAATTACATAGAATGCAGATTTCTTCTTCAAAAAATTTCAGATTAACAATTGTAGATAGAACATAAACTTAAGGATCATATGACGACAGCGAGGCACAAATATAAAACACTGAGAATTAGATCCAAAGACTAGGGGAAAACCCAAATGATTCTTCTATTAGATTTCTTCAATTGTTCAGCAGAGTACACACACACACACACACAGAGAAAGAATGAGAATGAATAAAGTCACCAATGTCTGATCAACTTGCAATTGAAGTGCTCTTGTTCTTTGTTTGAATATCTCCTTCTCTTGATCAGGTCTTGTCCTTCACACTTGCTCCAACTCTTCTTTTTCTCTTACCCTTCACTTACTCTCACACGTCTCTTGCACACACTCAACACTAGCTCTCCTTCACAATGAACATGTTACTCTCAACTCTCACTTGCTCTTGTTTAAATATATGAGAAAGGAGAGGAGTTACAAAATGAATTCATGCCTTGAGCCAATAATAGGAAAATTGAATTCCATGAGGGAGGAGTTACTTGAGGAGTGTAACTCATCCCAAGAATAGAGAGAGAGGTACACATGTCTTGAGGAGTTACAATTCGTATTAGGGACAGAGAGAGTTACACTTAGACATTAGAGAATATTTGGTGAGAGTTACAAATCGAATTGAATGAGGGAGTTACAAGTGCATTTAATGAGAAGTTACATTTTTGCCATACATTGAATTAGTGAGGGAGAGTTACATTCTCTTAAGTGTGGAGTTACTATTTTATTCCAAGGGAGAGGTTTGATTTGCCAAGTAAAAGATTCTCAATTTAATTTACTTATTCCATGAGAAAATTCGTTTTTATTAATCCATTAAAGGTGAATGACTTTAGACTATTTTATAAATAATAGTATAATAATAATAATATTAGTAAAGATAAAAATATTAATTCTTGACTTGTATAATCATGATTGATTTGATTTTAAAGTGGATTCCATATCTCTAGATCATCCTTGATCATTTAGACATGACTTTCTATTTTTGGAAATGGAAAGTCACTTCCAAATTGAGATGTGACTTACTATTTTTGGAAAGTCATATTAGAATTGTTAGAAATGAAATTTTATTATAGGTCTTTCAAACAGAACTGAAAGATATTATTTCTTCTAGGAGAAATTCATCCCTGAGCTGCCAAATAGCTAGGGAGGAATTTCTTTCTGCATCAAAAATATTTGTTTACTCTGATTTGTTTCATTCATCTCAGTTCAACTTTGCTTTGTAACATCTGTAACAATGAAGTCGCAATCTAAAGAAGAATCGTCCACTTGACACAAATTTGGAAAGGAAAAGATCATCACATGTCACATAGACAAGGATTACACTCAACCAAAGTTACTTGGGAGCGGGAGCAAAAATACGGAGTGGGAGCGGAAGCGGGAGCGACATTTTCAGAAGCTCCCAGTTTGGGAGTGATTCGGGGAGCTATTTTTTATATAATATATATTTTTTAATATTTTGATGCATATATGTCAACAAAATCATGTAGAATGATGAATTAGATATAAAAAACATAGATTGAACGATATAAAAACAATCATCTAGAAGTTATAATCTTCATCAACCACGTCCACAAGTTAGTAACATAGTAACATTCAACATATTGAGTCTCATGATTCATCAATCTTAAAGTTTCAAGCTTTCAAAATTCAATATATAACATTTATCATCATTGATCACCAAAGTTGTACTTGTAAGCTAAGTGTAACCATTACAACAAATAATATCTAACATAAAATGAAATGAAATGAAACAAGTTTCAACTTTCACGGAGCATCATATTCATAATTCATTACTAATGAGTTATAATTGCCAACTTCAAACTTAAATTGTCATAAATCGTTTACAAAAAATATCATAATAAATATGAAAGAGTCAATAGTTATAAAATCTATTAGAAACTAGAAAAGACAATTAAAGCTATTATCTATTGCTAATGCCTGGGCCTCTTGCCGCCACAAGAAATGTCTGATTTTTTAGTCTTGTTGGAAAATCAGGATCTTTGTCATTAATATCACCCTCTAAGCATTAATATCTAGAGGTATCTTTGTCATTACCTCTGGATCTGTATAGGGATCTTTGTCATTAATATCACCCTCTAAGCATTAACATAAGATAGAAAAAGCATAGCATGTCAAGTCAAGATTTTGTTTGAGTGATGCGTACATTTTTAGGAGGGTCGTGATAGAGGAGTTTGACAACCAATGTCACTAACATCAAGGTACATAGAGGGATTGGTGCTCTTGATTAAATATGAATTCCATACCCTAAGACATGACAAAATCCAATGGAAACATTGCAATCCCCCCAATCCTAGAATCCCGAAAAATTGATAAGTCTGTTGGATTTTGAATGAGATCTAAAATTCTACTTTCTCCATATGAAATCCAATGAGGTCGGAACCACTCTCAAACATCCCGAGTCATTTCATGGTAATGTTAAAAATTTAAGTAAAAGGATGAAAATGAAGATTAAGGAGAATGTCACTTTTACTTTAAGAATTTAACATTACCATAAATCGCATATCAATACTAGGGCCATAGGCTTGATAATTAGGTTGCCCCACTAAAATATTATTTATTTCTTTGAAAAAAAATTGCATTTGGAATGTTACTAAAAAAAAAAAAATTGCAAAAAAGGCTAGGGAGCAAAAATTTCGCTCCCGGATTCGCTCCCATGCGGGAGCGATTTCGGGATCCCGCTCCTTGGTCGCTCCCAAAGAGAGCGTGATTCAGGAGCGGGTTCGGGGGGGAGCCGCTCCCCCGCAACCCTAGGTTCTTATATGGAAAAAGGGCTCAAGCATAGACTCTGCAAAGGTGATCAGTGTTCGAGAGGGAGGCTTATACAGACCCTTGGGACGATCAACTCAAGCATTGGTACATAGTGACACCAATCTATGTGAGCTATGGCACCATAGATTTGCTCACATTCACTATAAGGCTTTGTCAGTATTAAGGAACATGGTTACAGGTCTTCCAGATCTCCAAGTACAACATGAAGGAGTTTGCAAAGGTTGTGCACTTGGCAAGAATGTCAAGGGATACTTTCCAAGCATTGGCAGCAGATCCAAAGGAATTGTGGATCTAATTCATTCAAATGTATGCGAACCAATGACAACAATTTCTTTGGGTGGTTTGTTCTACTATGTAACATTTATTGATTATTTCTCCCAAAAAACATCAATCTACTTCATGAAGATAAAAGATGAAGTCTTCAGCAAGTTTCAAGACTTCAAAGCTCAAGTGGAAAACTTGACAGGGAAGAATCAAGACTCTAAGGTCAGATAATGGATGAGAATACACTTCCAAGGAACTCATTGTGTTTTGCAAAGAAGCTGGGATTAAGAGGGAGTTGATAGTCCCTTACAACCCTTAACAGATTGGGGTTGTCGAAAGAAGCCATAGGACTATTGTGGAAGCAAATCTTGATTCATGATCAAAGTTTTCCCATGTTCTTATGGGGAGAAGCATCCAAGACAATAATTTAAGTTCAAAACGGAAGTCCTCACTGGATTTTAGAATTCAATACTCCTGAAGAAGTTTTCAATGGTGAGACCTAGAGGTTAGGCATTTGAGGATGTTTGGTTGTCCTGTTTATACTCATGTAACCAAGGAGAAGAGGACGAAGTTGGAATCTTCTGGAAAGAAGGGAACATTTGTTGGATACAATGTCATTAAAGGCTTACAAAATTTATATTCCAGAACAGTGAAAGATTGAAGTCAACGGAGACGTTACCTTTAAGGAGGATGTAGCCTTCAGGAAGTCTAAAGATGTTGATGATGATAAAGAACATAAAGCTCCCATGGATGTAGGTTCAAGACCGTCTAAACCTGTGGAACATAAATCAGATCATTAAGAAGAGCTAGAAGGGCCAAATGATCCAGTGGACCCACCTAGGATGGTTGTTCCAGAACCCAAGAAGAGACCAACATGGCTTCAAAGTACATTATAGGAAGCAGAGGGACATGCAGCTCCCCGTGGCACTTTCAGAGAAAGAAAACGTCCCAAGACCTACTCAGGATATGCAACATTGATGAGTCACATCATTGATTTTGAGCCATCCAACTATGAGGAGGCAACAGGTCAGCAAGTTTGGAAGGATGCCATGATGGAAGAATATCAGTCCATCATGAAGAATGATGTGTGGGATATTGTTCTGAGACCTAAAGGGAAGTCAGTGGTGACTTCCAAATGGATCTACAAGATCAAGCATGCAGTGGATGGAAGTATAGAGAAGTACAAAGCGAGATTTGTGGCAAGAGGGTTCTCCCAGAAAGAGGGAGAGGATTATGAGGAGACATTTGCTCTAGTTTCCAGGTACACTTCTATTGAACTATTATTTCTATTACTTCTATTATGGGTTGGAAATTGCATCAGATGGATGTGAAGACAACTTTCCTCAATGGAGTGATTGAGGAAGAAGTGTACATAGAACAACCTCAAGGTTTTGAGGTACATGAGAGGGAGACTCATGTTTGCAGATTGAAGAAAGCTTTGTACGGACTCAAGCAGGCACCTCGAGCTTGGTATTCTCGGATTGATGGATACCTGATGAGTCTTGGTTTCACCAAGAGTGATGTTGATCCCAACCTTTACTACAAGGTTGCTAGAGGTGAGCCTGTGATCTTGTTATTATATGTTGATGACTTGTTTCTGACAAGAGCAGAGAATCTCATTGATCAGTGTAAGAGGGAGTTGACTTCTGAGTTCGAGATGAAGGATCTAGGCTTGATGCATTACTACTTGGGATTAAAAGTATGGCAAAATCAGGGAAACATCTTCCTTGGTCAAGGGAAGTATATCATTACGATCCTTCAGAGATTTGGGATGATGGAATGCAAGTCCATGTCTACTCCCATGGTGACAAATCTAAAGAAGCTGAGAGACTCTGATTCAGATTTGGTAGATCCCTCTATGTATCGACGATTGATTGGTTCATTGATGTATCTGGTTAATACCAGACCTGATATTTTCTTTGCAGTGAACACTTTGAGCCAGTTCTTGGTGGAACCAAGGCATGTACATTGGATTGCAACAAAGCATGTGTTGAGATATCTACGTGGTACAGTCAGTTATGGTTTGAGATATGTCTCAAACAATGGAGTACAATAGTATGGATTCTCAGATTCTAATTATCCAGGGAGTGCCGAAGACAGGAAGAGCACATCATGATGTTGTTTCAGTTAGGTTTCTTCTATGATATCTTGGATGAGCAAGAAGCAGACATCTGTTGCATTCGGCACCATAGAGGTCGAGTATATTGTAGCTAGTTTGGCAAGTTGTGAAGCAGTATGCCTTTGAAAGCTACTTGCAGGATTGTTTGATCATGTGCAAGAACAACCACGATATATTGTGACAATCAAAGTTGTGTAAAACTTTTGGAAAATCCAGTTTTCCATGACAGCTCAAAGCACGTTAAGATCAAGTACCATTACATCCGAGACAAGATATAGAAGGGAGCAGTAAATCTCCAATACATTCCTACAAATGAGCAGGTTGCTGACATTCTCACCAAGCCTCTGCTTTGGGTGAAGTTTGCATACTTCAGAGACAATTTTGGAGTGGTTGAGAATGCCTCCCTTGTTGAGAGGGGGTGTTGATGTTGTAGCATCAAGGAGCAGACATTCTCCCTAGGTCAAGATATTGACAAGTTAAAGGTATTGACCAGCGGCCATGTAATGTGGTTACGAAGAATGCCCCAGAGATCATGACGGCCTTTAGCATCAAGCAGGTGTATTAAAATTAAATTGGCATGCAACAATGGTAATTTCCCAGGGTTTCACCATAGGTCACAGGTGTTGACCAGGTTGCAAGAGACGACTTGGATAATTGGTGAACAAGGACTAGTCTAGTCCCCAAAATGCCAAAAAGGCCAGTGGGTGACTTGATCCATTTGCAAAGGAGAGATTCCTGGTAACCAGATCCCTTTACATCATGTTAATGTAGGATGCTTTTCACCTAAAGTGGAAAGATACATGAACATAGCAAGCTCATTCAATCTTTTCTACAGAAGGAGAAATTTTCAACAAGATGAACATCTAAAGAAGTCAAGATGAATAACTCCCTAGCTAGGAGGGACTGTTGATTTCTGTAGCTACGGTCGGTATTCAAATTAAAAAGAAAGAGAAATTATTTTTAATTCATGTAGGCTCAAAACTGTCAAGTCGGCCCCACTAGTTGAATGGATTTGACACTTGGTCAATGTTGATTTTGGGTAGCATCAGATGTGCTCTAGCCTTGAAATTTGGTGGAGAGGCTAAGGCACATAAGATCTCCAAGACCCAGAAATCGTTTGGAGAAATTCCACTTGGATGAGGAGTTATTAAAATAATTAATATTTTTTTAATGGGTTCCCAAGTCTAAACTTAGGAAAATAAAAATATTAATGGGTACTAATAAAGATAAGGGTGAGAAGCTTCTAAGAGACGAGGATCAAGTTTGTTTTAATCTTAGCCGTTGATTAGAGACTTAATCTCGGTCGTTAATTCACTAACAAGAAAAGTATAAGAGAAGACTTGAGGATCATCTGGAAAAACATTGGCAAATACTCAGTATCCCAAGGAAAATCGATTCTCAAAGAGAAAGAAATCGATTTCAAAGGGAGAGTTGCAGGGTGGAGGAAGAGGAGGGCATCAGCAGCAGTCAGTGACTGAGGAGGAGGTGATGCGGGGGCATTGAGAGACAGCACAGAGGGAGACGCAATCCAGGGGAGACGCAACCCTCACGCACGCTGACACAGAGGGAGGCAGAACCACGCAAAGCCACGCAGAAGTGACACAGAAGTGGGAGAAGGGCCTCAAGGGTATCAGAAAGTTTTCAGGGGAAAGTCTCAGGTGTTTTCTCTCAATTTCTCTCTAAAATCATTAGTTGTAAAGCGCTTGTTGTTGAAGATTAATAAAACCCTCATCTACTGCACCGGTTTTCCCACATTAGGTTTTTCCAAGGACAATTGTCCAAAAACAATTGTGTTGATGTGATTGATTCTTGTGCATGTATATCGTTGTTATTTTCTCTATGTAATTATGTGATAACTGTAGTAGAATTTATTTTAATGTTTGCTGAAGGGATTTCGTAAATAACTTATTGTGAAGAATAAGTAGGTGAAATAAATCAATTGTTGCAGTAGAATTTCGGGTTAGAAATTTTCATATGGTATTAGAGCAGAGATCCGACAATAGGAGAGAAGAATTGCCTATGGATCAGGAGCATGATGCAGAGGCATCAACTCAAAGGGACTCACGCAGATTTCCAAAAGAAAGCACGAGGGACATGGATCACAATTATTCTATGTTAGCTTCCAGACTGGAAGAAGAAGTCGCTTGCCTAGCAAGCTCTGCCTCCTTTGAGGTTTGGTATATAGATAGTGGAGCTTCCTGGCATATGACAGGAATTCGAGAATGTTTTTCAAATTATCAAGAAGAAAGGATGAATTTTCAGATCACCATGGGAAATAAGGCAAAGTGTACCCCCATAGGAAGAGGTACTATAGTCTTTCAAACCGAAGCAGGAGAGCAGCTTCGAGTAACCAATGTGCTGCATGTGCCAGGATTGGGGATGAACTTACTCTCTGTATCTCAACTTCAAAACAAGGGCTATGACATTTTCTTCATTAAGGAGAAAGTATATGTCAAACACCCGAGTTGGAAAAGGAAGGCCCAGATTGGAATCAGAAGTAACAGGCTGTATAGATTACAGCTAGAATCTCCAATGGCATTGATAGGTAGCAATGGAGATAAAGATTTGAATGAACTATGGCACAGGAGGATGGGACACTTACACCATGGGGCTCTGAGAATTCTCAGGAAAACAGTATCAGGAGTTCCAGAATTAAGTATCGAACGAGATGATGTATGCAGAGGGTGCGCTCTAGGCAAGTATGCCAAAGCAGCGTTTTCCAGAAGTAACAATAGAGCTCAGAGTGTTCTAGGATTGATACACTCAGACATCTGTGGACCTATGTCCACAAAAGCTCTTAGTGGTGCCAGAATACTTAGTTACGTTCATCGATGACCACTCTAGGAAGACTTGGATCTACTTTCTGAAAACCAAGGATGAGGATTTTGGTCAATTCAAAAAGTTCAAAGCTCTAGTAGAGAATCTGACAGGAAAGAAGATAAAAGTGTTGCGCTCAAACAATGGTGGAGAGTACATTGACAAGGACTTCACCGATTTTTGTTGTGGGGAAGGCAGCAAAAGATAGTGGACAGCACCCTACAATCTGGAGCAAAATGGAGTAGCAGAAAGGAAAAATAGGACTATTGCAGAAGCAGTGAGGGCAATGTTGTATGATCAGGATATGCCAAAATTCTTGTGGGCAGAAGCATGTAGAACGGCAATTTATGTCCAGAATAGGACTCCACACAAGGCATTGGGTAAATCACTCCAAAAAGGGTCTTCAACGTGAAGACACCTGAAGTCAGTCATTTCAGGGTATTTGGGAGTTTGGCGTATTGTCGTATACCCGAAGAAAAGAGAAAGAAATTAGATCAAACCACTGACAAAGGATATCTTGCGGGATATAGCGAGAATGCTAAGGCATATAGAGTCTATCTTCCAAGGAGTAGGAAGGTAGTAGTTCGGAGGGATGTAAAGTTCATGGAGGACAGAGCTTTCAGGAAATCCCGAGAAATGCCTTTCGAGAAGCAGTCAAAAAATGATCCGTTGGTCCAACCACTTCGACCAGCAGAAACTAGTACCAGCAATTCTTGATGCAGGAGCATAAGACTTGAAAACAAAAAACTTTGAATTTTATTCCAAAAATACAAAAAAAGTTTATAAGCAAAGGAGTGGTATCCTTTAGTTGTCACTTTACAAAGCTTTCTAGATAGGATTAAAGCTAGAATTCAGGGATTTGGATTATCATGTAATAAATTCAAGTAGTTAGGCTTAGTTGAGATTCTCGAGGAGAATATCATGCAGATTAGATAGGATTAGGCAGTTTTGATCCATTGATTTAGGATCTGGTTGTTGTATGTACAAGTATTTATGTAAGTTTTGAATTAATGTAAAGGGATTTGGCTGTGGAGGATTAGACTGTAAAATTTGAAATATCTCTGTCTCTGTGTATTTTGCGCATGAATGGTTAAATCCCGAAGGTTTGAATTTCCTTCAAAATATCTTTGAGTGTTGTTGATTTCCAGTTTGGCCTGTAGAATTAGAGTTTCGTATAATCTTGTGTTATCGCGTTTAAATCTTCACTCACTGTGTATTGAAATAACTTAACGTATTTCAAAACCATAGAGTTTAGTTAGCGATATCCTAAATCTGATAGGTGAGGACTAAACTTGGCGGAGTGCTAAAACCTTGGCGGAATGAGGAAAACCTGATAAATTCGCAAGAAACCCAGGAAAGGACCGGAACCATCCAATCGACAGATCCAATAGATCTAACGGTCATCGCGTGCCAACAAGCGCAGAAGTTAAATAGAATAAAGGCGGTCTTCATAGGCGAAAGTTGTTTCTCGCGCGGTCTCAAGGTGGTAAGTTGTATTCTAAAATTTCACGCGATTCCACATAGCGGCCGACATGTAGCACAGGAAAACTGCTTTTCTCACGTGTTCTCGGTTTGTTATACATCGCGCAAGGTTCCACATGAGATTACGCGTCAACCGTTGGATCAAGCAGGATTGATCAACGGTGGAGATCATCCGGCTAGTTTGCGAGCGGGAAAAGCGATAACCGTCAGATTGAGTGTTGAGAACGACGGCGGAGTTTTAACGCGATAAGGTTTTAAATTGAATTTTTATTTCCTTTTTGATTCCATGGGAAAAGTGGAAGCTTTCCATATTTTGGGCAAATTAACCAGTTCTGCTATTATAGCAGAATAACTAAAATTGGAGGTGGATGACTGATACTCCAAAGAAAATCTGAGAGGAAGTTCCACCCAAGCTTAAAGAAATCGTTTCTGGTTTTGAACGATTATCCTTAACACCTGCAACCACCCCACCATTAGTGGTATCAGAGCAGCCTATTGACACTAAGTAGGATCTCAAAGATCAGAAAAAGAAATCCAACATGGCTTTCAAAGTTGGAGGAAGACGTGGTGGTGGTCGAAGAAGAGGAAGACTAGTTGCAAATGTTGAAGTGATGGAAGCTATGCAACAGATGCAAGCTAGATTAGAAGTAGTGGAAATGGGAAATCAATAAGCTTGAAGTTGAAGCTGTAGAAGAAGAGGAACCCGCAGAAGTTACTCTTGAAATGAGATTCTTTAAATCAGTGTTGAGATCCACATCTAAACCCAGAATTGAGGGTTCACACAGGAGGTTTAAACCCTGAGGAGTTGATAGACTGGATTAATGACATGGAGAAATTCTTTGATTATGAAGAAATGGAAGAAGGAAAGAGAGTAAAATTTGCTACCACAAAATTGAAAGGACATGCAACACTTTGATGGGATGGAGTGCAGGCAGAAAGAAGGAGACTTGGTAAGCAGCCAATTAAAAATTGGAACAGGATGGTAGAAAAGTTGAGAGGTAAGTTTTTGGCAAGTGATTATCAACTTTCTTTATATAGACAGATGCAGAACCTTAGACAGAGATCTTTGATAGTGAAAGAATACACAGAGGAATTTTACAAAGTAAGCATAAGAGCTGAACAAATCCAAGATACAGATGAGAAGGTTGCAAGATACATAAATGGTCTCAAAATGGAGATCCAAGATGAGATAAGTTTGTTGTCTCCTAAAACAGTAGAAGAGGCTTATCAGGTGGTATTGAAGGCTAAAGAAAAACTCATGACGAAGCAATCTGCCAGAAGTAGAGGTACTTTCTGAGGAAGGGGAAATCAAGGTGGTAGAGGAAGACCTACAGCAACTAGAGATGGAGCTAGCAGCAGCTCGAGTCAGCATACACCCACAGAAGGTGATGCAAGTGGCAGAAAGAGTTTTTTTAGAGGAAGAGGAGGCAAAGGCAGAGGAAGAGAAATCAGATGTTACAGATGCAATAAGCTGGGACACAGAAACTATGAGTGCCCAGAAAATGCAGGAACAAATCAGAGGAATTTAATTGTTGCTCAGACTAAAGAAGAAGCAGAAAAAGCGCCAGAAGAAGAAAATGTTACAGAGAGAGGAGAATCTTTGGTAGTTAACAAAGTTTTGTTGAAGCCATCAAAAGAAGTTGTTGAACCAGCATAGAGAAAGACTTTGTTCAGGACTGTGTGCAAGGTTCAAGGAAAATGTTTTCAAATGATAATTGATAGTGGTAGCACATATAATTTGGTCTCTACAGAAGTGGTGGAAAAGTTGAAATTAAAGACAAAGAAACATCCAACACCTTACCAGGTGTCATGGCTTCAAAAATGACATCAGTTGTTAGTGAATGAACAGTGTGAAGTGGAGTTGCAGTTGGGCAGATACAAAGACAAAATTCTATGTGATGTGATGCCTATGGATGTGTGTCACATATTGTTGGGAAGACCTTGGCAGTATTACAAAGGAGCTATGCATGATGGGAAAAAGAACACATATAGATTTGATAAAGATGGTATTAATCATACATTGTTGCCTATGGAAGAAGAGGATGCAACAAGAAAACCTGATCCAAAGACTCTATTGTTGAGTGGAAAAGAATATTTGTAGCAGATTGAAGAGGATGAGGTAAATTTTGCATTGATTTGCAAACCCAAGGTAATAATGACTTCCACTAAAATTTATGATTTGCCAATTGAAATTCAAGAGATGTTGGAGAATTATTGTGATATCATTGTAGATGATTTGCCTAATGAGTTACCACCCATTAGAAAAATCAATCATCATATAGATTTGATTCCAGGGGAAAATCTACCAAATAAAGTAGCTTACAGGATGACTCCCACAGAAAATGAAGAAATCAGAAAACAGGTTCAGGAATTGTTAGATAAAGGACTGATTAGAGAGAGTTTGAGTCCTTGTGCAGTGCCAACAGTATTGAGTCCAAAGAAAGATGGAGGCTAGAGAATGTGCACTGATTCAAGAGAAATCAACAAAATAACAATCAGGTACATATTTCCTTTACTTAGAATTGAAGATTTGATGGATTGTTTGAGTGGAGCAAGATATTTTACAAAGCTGGATTTAAAAAGCGGTTATCATCAAATAAGGATTAGAGAAGGGGATGAGTGGAAAACTGCTTTTAAAACAAATGAAGGACTGTATGAATGGATGGTAATGCCTTTTGGGTTATCAAATGCTCCTAGTACATTTATGAGGCTTATGAATGAAGTGTTGAAAGAATATATTGGTAAATTTGTAATAGTATATCTGGATGATATATTAGTTTACAACAAATCTAAAGAGGAATATATGAGACATCTGAGTTATGTCTTACAGAAGTTGCAACAAGAAAAGTTACTGCTAAATTTAAAGAAATGTTCATTCATGAAGGAAGAGTTGGTATATTTGGGCTTTGTTGTTTCTGCTGATGGATTAAAGATGGATCCAGAGAAGATAAAGGCAATCATAGAATGGTCTTCACCAAAAAGTGTTTTTGAGGTAAGAAGTTTTCATGGTCTTGCTAGTTTTTATAGAAAATTCATAAGGAATTTTAGTAAGATCAATGCTTCTATTATTGACACTATAAAGAAGGATAAACGGCCATTTAAATGGACCGCTGAAGCAGAGAAGAACTTTTAGCTGTTGAAAAGGAAGATCACTGAAAAACCTATTTTAATTTTTCCTGATTTTAATAAACCTTTCCAAGTGAAATGTGATGCCAGTGGAGAAGCTATTGACGCAGTTTTAAGTCAGGAGGACAGACCTGTAGCTTATTATAGTGAAAAACTGAATGAATCAAAGAAGAAATATTCTTCTTATGATAAGGAATTTTATGCAGTTGTGCAGTCATTGAAAAAGTGGAGACATTACTTGATGTCTAAGGAGTTTATACTTTATTCAGACAATCATGCATTGCATTACATTATGCAACAGCCAAAGCTTAGTCAGAAACATGTAAAATGGGTAGAATATCTTCAAAGATTTATTTTTGTATTGAAGCATATAAATGGCCAATCAAACAAGGTAGCAGATGCCTTAAGCAGAAAAAGTATTTTAGTTCAGGAAAGTCAAATTCAAGTGTTGGGTTTTGATTTTCTTAAGGAATTATATGAAAAAGATTTAGATTTTAAAGAGGCATTTGAAGCTTGTAAAAATCCTGTGTTGTTAGACAGAAGTGGCTGGATTTTTTCCTTCAAGAAGGATTGTTGTTTAAAAGAAATCAGCTATGCATACCAAATTGTTCTATGAGGGAAAATTTAATCAAGGAGAAACATAGTAGTGGACTTGGAGGACATTTTGGTGCAAACAAGACTTATCAGCAGTTGAATCGGTTTTATTACTAGCCGAAGATGAGATCTGAAGTGGAGAAGTATGTAAAGAATTGTAAATTCTGTCAGTATGCAAAGGGAAGGCGCCAAAACACGGGTTTGTATGTTCCATTACCTATTCCAGATAGACCTTGGGATATGGTAAGTATGGACTTTGTTTTGGGTTTACCAAAAACTCAAAAAAAGCAATGATTCAATTTATGTTGTGGTTGACAAATTTTCTAAAATGGCACATTTTATTCCATGTTATAAAACCAGTGATGCTACTCACATTGCTAATCTGTTTTTCAAGTTGATTGTAAGGTTGCATGGGTTACCTAAGAGCATTGTTTCAAACAGAGACACTAGATTTGTTGGTCATTTCTGGAGGACATTGTGGAAGAAACTTGGTACTAAACTGAGTTTCAGTTCAGCTTATCATCCTCAGACTGATGGACAGACTGAAGTTGTAAACAAAAGCTTGGGTAATCTTTTGAGAAGTCTTGCAGGTGAACATCCAAAACAGTGGGATCAAATTTTGGCACAGGCTGAATATGCTTATAATGATTCTCCTAACAAGAGTACAAGGCAAAGTCCATTCCATATAGTTTATGGAATGCACCCAAGAGGAGTGTCTGAGTTAAGAGACTTGGGAAAAGTTGAAATGAAAAGTGCTAAAGGAGAAGATTTTGCTTCAGAGATTCAAGCAATACATGAACAAGTAAAACAGCAGTTACAGGAAAGCAACATAAAGTACAAGAGGAGCAGATTTGAAGAAGAGAGAAGTTAATTTTGAAGTTGGAGATTTGGTTTTAGCCAATGTTTTAAAACTCCGACTCGGCCGAGGGTCGACTCCGACTCAGTATTGACTCGGTCGGCTTGATTTCAATGACTCGGTCGTTGTAAAAAATGCATTTAATATTTCTTTTTTATTATAAAAAAAACATAATTTTAAAGATTTTCATTCATGTTTCCAAACACGCAGCATTAAAATATAGATAAAATACAACATATGATCAAAGTAGGCTCATGAATATATCCATTATATCAAAATGGCACCCAGTGCATTGTCCAATACATACATGATCATGAATCATGATATAGAGATCAAAACAAAAACACATAACCAAGAAGGCTAGAAATGGCCTCTACAACGAAAGTAAAATGTGACTAGTACTGCTGGCTACTGCCAGAGGAGCCAAGATCATGTGGATCAATCTCTGGATCATCATCAGAGTCAGACAGGGGACCCCATGGCTCCTCCTCATCATCATCTCCAACTGCCACTGTAGAAGTGGTAGCACTAGCAGGCTATGCAGCAGATGGAAGCTGAGATAGATGAGATATGCGCTTTTGTCGTGACTGAGCAGAGGAAGCTCCTGCCATTGGAGGACTTGCTGGCTGTGAGGCTGAGGCTAGTACAAGTGGATCAAGATCTGCATTCAACTGAACATTATGTTCGAGTGATGCTATCATCTGTAATTCATAATCCATATCCTCTTCAGAAGCAAACTCTGTTGGATGACTCTCCACTACACAATCTGATGTTGGATCAATGTCTTCCAACACAATGGGATCTGAATCAGGTCTTTTGTTCAGCAAATGGTTGTGTCTAAACCGGAGGTTGTATTGGACATAGACTAGATCATTTAACCGTTTTTTATCCAAACAGTTTCTCTTCTTTGTGTGAATCCTCTCAAAGACAAACCAATTGCGCTCAAACCCAATAGCACTGCAAGTTTAACTCAAAATATGAATTGCAAACTTCTGCAATTCAAGACAATGGCTACCAAAAGCCTCCCACCATTGTGCTGCAAAAAACATAGGAGCGTAATGAGTTGGCTCAACAAAATTACAAATTATATCCAACTTTCAAATTATAAACAATTTAACAAAAAAAGTATTAAGAATTTGAAAATTGAAATTTTTGTTTACCTGGCTCATCTGCTTCCCTTGCAATCTTTGCTAGGTTCTTCCCAAAGGTACCCGAGGCATTGGTGAAGGTTGTGACCTGTCGGTGTATCTCCAACTGATCACACTCCAATGGGATCATGCGATCAATGCAATCAATCAGTCCATCTCTAACCTCCCCCCTCAAAGCTCCTGTCGCCTTAGCTTTATAATGATACCATGGGTTCAAAAAATACCCAGCTGCATGTATAGGGCGATGGAGTTGATTGTTCCATCTTTCATCAATTATTGCCCAAATGGGCCCATACTTAGCCACTTTATCCTTGTATGCCCTCTTTATTTGCTCCTTTTCTTGATCCATAGCCTCATAAATGAAGCCCATACCCAATCTTTCCCCATCCACCAACCGCAACACCTTAACCAGTGGCTCAGCAAGCTTCACAATCTCTGTTGCCTTTCTCCAAAATGTTTCTTCATTAACTTTCTTTTTCAATTCTTTGCCTTCTAGTTTGTGAGACCACTGGCTTAGATTCCATTCTTCACTGGAAAAAATCTTTTGCAAGTTTCTATGTTGTGAAAGCATAGATTGCAATGTCAAAAAATGAGTAGCAAATCTAGTGATGGCAGGCCTAATAATATCCCTGCCCCCTGTGTGTTTCCTCATGAGGCTCAAAATCCATGAATGATTGTAGATAAATTTTGTTATGCTTTTGGCATGATCTACAGTGTTTTTGACCCAATCTAATTTTCCAATATCCTCAAGCATGAGGTCTATGCAATGTGCAGCACATGGGGTCCAAAAGATGGTCTTGTGTTTTTCCTCTAACAGTTTACCAGCAAGAACATAGTTAGAGGCATTATCTGTGATGACTTGAACAACATTAGCCACCCCCACCTCCTCAACAACCTCATCCAATAGCTGAAACAACAATTGCCCATCTTTTACCTTATCAGATGCATCAACTGATTTTAGAAACATGGTTCCCTGTGGGCAGAAGATAAGAAAGTTTATGATGGTACGGTTTCTTTGATCAGTCCATCCATCTGACATGATGGTACATCCTGTTCTTGCCCATGAGTCCTTGAAATCTTTCAAATAGTCATTAATGGATAAAATTTCTTTCTGCAAACGATACCCCCTTAGCTCATGCATAGTAGGGCCTTTGAAGCCTTTTCCAGCAGCATGTATGGCATCAAACATAGGCTCATAATATGGTGAACGGGAAGCATTGAAGGGGATATCAGCATCATACCACCATCTAGCTATGTAATCACAAGCAGTCTCCCTCAATTCTTTCTTCCAAAGGTCATCTAAAGTGGGCTGCATTTGACTTCTACTAGCTTGAGGACCATGTCCATCTGATGGAGAAGAGGGAGTGAAATAACTTTTGATATTCATATCACCCTTTTTCATTCTACCCTTTCCCTTTTCTTGAACAGACTCAAAAAAGGGAGGAACATATCGGAAGGGGTTGGATGCATCAGTACAAGGGATAGAGGACGAACCCTCAAAATCAAAATGGGGGTTGGTAACCATCATTTTTTGTATGTTCCTCTTCCAATTTCAGCCTCTAACTCTTTTTGCCTAGCCTTATCTTCTTTAAACTTCTAAAAGCTGGCTAACAAATCCTTCCTAATCTCCCCAATTTCTGGTACATGGAGTAATTTGGCCTCGAATCCACGCCAAGTGTTGTTTCAGCCTATTAATGTCCCAAGGACCTTCCTTAATTTTCCTTTGGTAAAATTTGCAATGCATTTGACTATCAACCATTTCAACATATGCCCAAGCAGCATCTTTCACTCTAGGTGCCATTTTTTGACTTGGAAATGAAATCAAAAAATCTGAAAATGAAAACAAAACAAAAAAACATTGATTCAATGTTCATTTCTGTCACAAAAAACACTCTTTAGGATTTCAAGATTTTCACATAAAATTTAATAAGCAAAAACAGATTTCTACAAGTGAAAAAAATACTTCCAGGCACAAACTGCCTCCTCAAGCTTGCTCCAAGAAACCAACTCCTCAATGTTGCTCCAAATGGCTGCCCAAGAAGCTCCTCACTCCAGCTACAATGCTTGCCCAAGACTCCTCACTGCTGCTCCAAAAACAAACTCAACAACTCCTCACAAACTCTCACTGAAATTCTCACTCAAATGCATGAGATGCTTTGAGGAAATTCTCACTCTTGTGATCTCTCTTTATCCTATTTTTGGGTTTGATGAAGATGAGATCTAGAGGGAGTGCCCTAGGATATACGCTGGCCTAATGATGCCCTAATCAGCTATAAAAGGAAGAAGCCTCATGATGCCCTAATGCCCTAAGGAAGATCAAATCATAGCCATGGAAGGAGATACTCTAGAATGTTGTCAAGAAGGTGAAGGATGATCCCATTATGCTTCAAGGAGAGACCTATATGCTAAGCAACCTAACATTGTCCTGAAGGGGTCATATCCGCAGAGAAAGAAGACTCCTAGGCCGCAGTCAATGAGGGTTTCATTGGCACCAAAAGGAGGCATGTATTCGCTGTAAAGAGAAAGGCTTGACAAGCTCTAACCGCAGTCCAATCAAGTGTCACAATCTGGTGCCCTAAACGCAGTCAAGGGAGAGATGCACACACAGTCAAGGAAGAGAGTTATACGTTGTCCAAGGAAGGGATTTAATCTGCAGTTTTAACGCAGTCAAGATGCACTATTACGTAGCCCTAATCCGCAATTTGATGAGGCTCCTATCTACCCTAACAGCAGTCCAAGAAGGAGGTTCAAGCCACTGCTAACAAGGTTCCTAGCAGGTGTCAAATCGTCCATTAAACTGCTGTCCAAATAGAAGTTTAAGATGTGTTCCGGTATGCCCTCACCACAGTCAAAGGAGGGCCAGTGTTGCCCTTTGTCATAGTCCTAATGGAGGACATCCTTGCTGTAGCAAATATAGGAGGAAAACCTTAATTGAAGGAGCCCTTATCTATGTATGAAAGGACCCTTAGACACAGCAAGGAAAGTGGATCTAAAACTGTAGCAAGAGTTATTGTATTACAGCAAGATGCTTGGACATGATTTGTTCCTAGGACTGTTTACTTGGTTGGTGAATCAAAGTGCTGACAGCAAAGTCAAGTATAGCAAACAGCGTTGTAACAAGATTATGTCTGGGTATGTATAAAGGGTTCATGAGATCTGTTGGAAGAATCTCTTGCTACAGCTAGCTGCTTTGCTAGGCTGCAAGCCATAGCAAGCAGCTAAGGTTGTTCCATGACAGAGCTACAGTATTGTCGTATGCAGCATGTAGGTGACAACAAGACAGTGGTGCAACTGATGATGAAGTGCAGCATAGCAGTCATTGAGTACAGATCAGTGATGGTGCAGCATTGAGTGCAGATCAGCGATGAGTACAACATTAGGTGCAGATCCGTGATAAGAGCAGCTCAATGATTGGAGCAGCATAGTGACAAGAGCAGCAACATGAAATGCATAGTATGGTCATTAGGTCCAGCACTGTGATGATAAGTGCAGCATGGTGCAGCACGGTGAGGTGCAGCAAGTGGACGAGATGCAGCACTATGATAGGTGAAGAAGTCACCTTAGAGAGTCAGTTGAAGCAGCATGTCTTCAACTGATCTCATGTAGATATAGAAAGTCAAAGTGTTGACTTCTGTTGTAAATGTACTCTCTCTCTCTCTCTCTCTCTCTGCTAAACTATTGAAGAACATAGAAGAAGAATTGATCAAGGGTTTCCCCACATTGGGGTTTGTCCCTAGCTAGCACCACATCTTGTGTCCTCTTGTCTTGGCTTGTCTTTTGCGATTTATGTTTATGTTCTATCTACAGTTTACTTTAATGCTGATGTGATTGCTAATCTGGAAGAGGTATTGAGCTAACTATGAAAATTGAAATAAATTGCTCTAAGCATAGAAAATACCTAAAATTAACATAGTATCAGAGCTGAGGTGAAGACAATGCCCAAGCAAGAGTGAAAGAGCAATCACCGAAGATAGTTGGGAAAGGACAAAAGGATCAGTGGATTCCTCATCCCTCTTCAAATTCACCGAGGGTGAAGTCGAAGCAGAGAATATTATCAGAATGGTGCAACGGAAGTTTTTGATGGCCTACCTAAAGATCACTTCATTGGGAAGTGCGGATCTAAGGGTGGAAGTTAAGGTAGATGCCTTGGTTTCAATAAGTTCGGCCATTATGCGAAGGAGTGTCTGAATGGCAAAGACACATCTCTTGATGAAGATAACAATCATTCCAGGGACATCTTCAATGATCAAAGGAATGACAGGTAATGCAGGTCATCAAGGAAATGGCCGACTCTTCAAAGAAAGCAAGGAACCCCAGGTATGAAGAATCAAATGTTGTTTTGGATAAGATAAAGAAGCGTTATCTTGTATGGGCCCTCTCCTTCAAATTCTTTGGGAATCTGGCTTATTGATTGTAGTGCTTCAAGGCACTCATCGGATAGAAGGGTGTTGTCTCTCTAATTTGGTAGAGATGTAAACATTCGTGGGATTATACTTGGAGCTGATGCCACCTATTCCAGAAAGGGTGTTACCCCTCAATTGAATGAGGGTAACTCGATTCATCTACAGAATCTCTTTTATGTACCTAATCGCAAGAAGAACCTGGTGTCCATTTCGGCAATGAAAGTTAAAGGTTTCAAGGTGGCATTCATCGATGGAAAGGTACGTTTTTGAAAATATAATTTTCAAAGATGCTTTTATTCATGGGTTCATGATTGGCAATTTGTACAAAGTTGTAGGATGGTCCATTGGGGACCATGTCAGTTGACACATCTCATCTATAACACCGAAGGTCTATTATGAGGCCCTACCCGATGTGAGTCAAATGGTAATAGGGATGCCTGAATTCTAGAAGAGCATGAAGGTACATGTCTGAGATGTACTGAAGGAAAATCTTACAAGGGGACCATTCCCCTCATGTAGCAGGTCCACAGGTTTGGAACAACCCGAGGGGTTTGAGATTCATGATCAGGAATCTCATGTATACAAGTGGAAGAAAGCCCTCTATGGCTTGAAGCAAAACACCCCGGGCGTAGTATGAGAGGATTGATAGCTGTCTGATGAAGCTGAGACTCACTAGGAGTGAAACCGATCCAAACCATTACCCTAAGGTTGCAGATGATAGACCTCTCATACCGGCACCTTATGAGGACGACCTATTTTTGACAGGTGCAGACCCCCTCATTTGCAGAAGTAAGAGGGAGTTGGATTCCAAATGTGGAATGATAAACTGCAAGCCTGTGACTACCTCGAGGATCTTAACTTTCAGAAGTTATATGGTAGTGATGTCGAACCAGATTTGGGAAATGCCTCTAAGTTTCATAAACTCATTGCGTTGATGTTCTTGGTGAACTTTCGTCCAAACATATGTTTTGCAGTTAGCATGGTGAGCTCATATTTGGTTGAACATCACTGGATTTGTGCCAAGAATCTTCTGAGATATCTTCGAGGCACAATCTCTCATGGATTGAGATACACAGCCAGAAATATGAAACTGCATGATTATTCGAACGCTGACTGGGCAGACAATCTGGAGGAACACTAGAGCACTTCTCAGTGCTGGTTCTCTTTGGATTCTGCTTCGATATCATGGATGAGCAGGAAGTAGAAATCGGTTGTTATAAGCACTGCTGAGACCGAATACATAGCTACGAGTATGATCTCGTATGAAGCTGCCTGGTTGAGGAAGCTCTTTAGTGAGCTGTTTGTACATATTATGAATACCACTGTGATTCTTTGTGATAACCAGGGGGGATTTGATTATTGAGAAATCCCGTATTCGATGATTGCTCCAGCAGATAGACATTAGATACTACCTTATCTGGGATATGGTAAGTCGATGAGCGAGGAAGCTCCATCGCATTGAGATTGATGTACAGGTCGCATACACTTTGTCAAAGCCCCGGGGAAAGATCAAATCTGTGATTTTCCCGAACGACTTGGAGTCGTTGAGAGACCTTTGTAAAAGGGTCCTGCATGTTGCATACATTGAGCTCTGGGAGCTCTGGGGGGCTTGGGGTACTTACTGGAGCGACATGTGACCACAAGGCGACTCACCATCCCCTGGTGGTGCACTATGTACAGAGTAGAAAGTTCAACCTTCCCCTGTGACACCCTGTGGCAACTGTGGAACAGGATGATTAGTTCTCCCGTGGGCCAGGATGATTAGTTCTCCTGTCGAGGCATCCTACCCATGCAGTCAGGGACTCATGGGAAGTACCTCTCATCTGATCAATGAGCAGGGAAACGAGGATAGGGACCATAGTAGTACTATCGATGGATGCATCGTTGTATCTACCATACTCCCTATGCTAGGATGACCTCCATTGATCTAGGATCAATGAAACTGATATGGGATCAGTATGAGTGGTTTGAGACACTCTCTTGTGATATTGATCTGGGATCAATAAAACTGACTTCGGGTCAGTAGAGAATCGTATGAGACATTCTCGATCAATTCTTCTTCTTCATGGTTCAACAGAGCAGAGCAAAGCAAATTAAAGCAGAGCTTAGCAGAGTAGTGCAGGGCACTAATAGCAGAGATAGTATAGTCGAACATATGGATCAGCAAATGGAGTTCTCCCTAGTTGAGAGGGAGTGTTAAAATTGGCAACTAGGACCAAACTCCATGTGGGTCATCTTATTAATGGAAGCTGATATTTTTCTTGGATCCCTCTCATCGAGAGGTGTAGGATTGATCTAAAGATCATCTGATTCCGATAAGTATTCATGGAGATATGAATTTATTTGTGTTATGGGACAATTCGTCAAGGTCGGCCAACAACCAAATAACCCCCTCTTGTGCTCTACGTTTTAGTATAAATAGAAGAGGACTTTAAGTCATTTGACACACTCACTCTTGTGATCTCTCTTTATCCTATTTTTGGGTTTGATGAAGATGAGATCTAGAGGGAGTGCCCTAGGATATACGCTGGCCTAATGATGCCCTAATCAGCTGTAAAAGGAAGAAGCCTCATGATGCCCTAATGCCCTAAGGAAGATCAAATCACAGCCATGGAAGGAGATACTCTAGAACATTGTCAAGAAGGTGAAGGATGATCCCATTACGCTTCAAGGAGAGACCTATATGCTAAGCAACCTAACGTTGTCCTGAAGGGGTCATATCCGCAGAGAAAGAAGACTCCTAGGCCGCAGTCAATGAGGGTTTCATTGGCACCAAAAGGAGGCATGTATTCGCTATAAAGAGAAAGGCTTGACAAGCTCTAACCGCAGTCCAATCAAGTGTCACAATCTAGTGCCCTAAACGCAGTCAAGGGAGAGATGCACACACAGTGAAGGAAGAGAGTTATACGTTGTCCAAGGAAGGGATTTAATCCGCAATTTTAACACAGTCAAGAGGCACTATTACGTAGCCCAATCTAGAAGCCCTAATGAGGCTCCTATCTACCCTAACAGCAGTCCAAGAAGGAGGTTCAAGCCACTGCTAACAAGGTTCCTAGCAGGTGTCAAATTGTCCATTAAACCACTGTCCAAACAGAAGTTTAAGATGCGTTCCGGTATGCCCTCATCCGCTGTCAAAGGAGGGCCAGTGTTGCCCTTTGTCACAGTCCTAATGGAGGACATCCTGGCTGCAGCAAATATAGGAGGAAAACCTTAATTGAAGGAGCCCTTATCTATGTATGAAAGGACCCTTAGACACAGCAAGGAAAGTGGATCTAAAACTACAGCAAGGGTTATTGTATTACAGCAAGATGCTTGGACATAATTTGTTCCTAGGACTGTTTACTTGGTTGGTGAATCAAAGTGCTAACAGCAAAGTCAAGTATAACAAACAGCGTTGTAACAAGATCATGTCTGGGTATGTATAAAGGGTTCATGAGATCTGTTAGAAGAATCTCTTGCTACAGCTAGTTGCTTTGCTAGGTTACAAGCCATAGCAAGCAGCTAAGGTTGTTCCATGACAGAGATACAGTATTGCCGTATGCAGCATGTAGGTGACAGCAAGACAGTGGTGCAACTGATGATGAAGTGCAGCATAGCAGTCATTGAGTACAGATCAATGATGGTGCAACATTGAGTGCAGATCAGCGATGAGTACAACATTAGGTGCAGATCCGTGATAAGAGCAGCTCAATGATTGGAGCAGCACAGTGACAGGAGCAGCAACATGAAATGCATAGTATGGTCATTAGGTCCAGCACTGTGATGATAAGTGCAGCACGATGAGGTGCAACAAGTGGACGAGATGCAGCACTATGATAGGTGAAGAAGTCACCTTAGAGAGTCAATGGACGCAGCATGTCTTCAACTGATCTCATGTAAATATAGAAAGTCAAAGTGTTGACTTCTGTTGTAAATGTACTATCTCTCTCTCTCTCTCTCTCTGCTGAACTATTGAAGAACATAGAAGAAGAATTGATCAAGGGTTTCCCCACATTGGGGTTTGTCCCTGGCTAGCGCCACATCTTGTGTCCTCTTGTCTTGGCTTGTCTTCTGCGATTTATGTTTATGTTCTATTTGCAGTTTACTTTAATGCTGATGTGATTGCTAATCTGGAAAAGATATTGAGCTAACTATGAAAATTGAAATAAATTGCTCTAAGCATAGAACATACCTAAAATTAACAGATCGGGAATGACCTCCTAGTGTAGTAGAAAACAGAAATCTGTGGCTCTAAACTCAGCTGAAGCGGAATATATGGCAGCTAGCACAACTTCATGCGAAGCCATATGGCTTAGGAAATTGCTTGTGAATCTATTCAGGAGAAGGATGGAGGTGACCAAGATCTTGTGTGATAATCAAAGTTGCATCAAGCTCTCTGAGAATCCAGTATTTCATGATCAGTCGAAGCACATTGATATCAGGTGTCACTTTGTCAGAGACTGTGTCCAACGAGGGGTAGTACAGTTGAGGTACACTCCTACAGGAGAACAGGTGGCAGACATCCTCACTAAGGCTCTAGGAAGAATAAAGTTTGTTCAAACTTCATTTCAGGGAGAAGATGGGGATGGTGAAGAATCCATTTCAGTAGCAGAAATCGATAAGTATCAGGAGTTGCAGTGTAGCAGTTAACTGTGGCAATGCTATGGACAGCATGTTGAGAGGGAACTACAGTACAAATGTAGCAGTGGCAGTGCTATGGACAGCGTGTTGAGAGGGAACTGCAGTACAGATGATGTGGGGCAGCAGGCCAAGCATCAACATAGAGGACCGATGTGGAGGATCAGTATGATGCTTCTATGGTAAAGCATTGCTAGAGCACATTCATCGCCAAGAGGGAGTATTGATTTTGGGTAGCATCGGATGTGCTCTAGCCTTGAAATTTGGTGGAGAGGCTAAGGCACATAAGATCTCCAAGACCCAGAAATCGTTTCGAGAAATTCCACCCGAATGAGGAGTTATTAAAATAATTAATATTTTTTTAATGGGTTCCTAAGTCTAAACTCAGGAAAATAAAAATATTAATGGCCATTAATAAAGATAAGGGTGAGAAGCTTCTAAGAGACGAGGATCAAGTCTGTTTTAATCTTAGCCGTTGATTAGAGACTTAATCTCGGTCATTGATTCATCAACAGGAAAAGTATAAGAGAAGACTTGAGGATCATTTGAAAAAACACCGGCAGATACTCAGTGTCCCAAGGAAAATCGATTCTCAAAGAGAAGGAGATCGATTTCAGAGAGAGTTGTAGGGTGGAGGAAGAGGAGGGCATCAACAACAGTCAATGACTGAGGAGGAGGTGACACAGGGGCATTGAGAGACAGCGAAGAGGGAGATGCAGTCCAGGGGAGACGCAGCCCTCACGCAAGCTGACGCAGAGGGACACAGAACCACGCAGAGCCACGCAGAAGTGGGAGAAGGGTCTCTAGGGTGTCAGAAACTTTCAAGGGAAAGTCTCAAGTGTTTTCTCTCAGTTTCTCTGTAAAATCATTCCTTGTAAAGCGATTGTTGCTGAAGATTAATAAAACCCTCATTTGCTGCATTGGTTTTCCCACATTAGGTTTTTCCAGGGACAATTGTCCAAAAGCAATTGTGTTGATGTGATTGGTTCTTGTGCATGTATATCGTTGTTATTTTCTGTGTAATTATGTGATAACTGCAGTAGAATTTATTTTAATGTTTGTTGTAGGGATTTCGTAAATAACTTATTGTGAAGAATAAGTAGGTGAAATAAATCAGTTGCTGCGGTAGAATTTTGGGTTAGAAATTTTCACAGTCAAAACCCACATGATTTGATCAATATACATACATCATTCGACCTCCCTCCTTGGCATCAATTCGGAACACACAAAAACAAGATATCTTTTGTTCACATATCCAAAGGAAAGAGAGAGAAGAAGTCTGGAGTTTGACCCAGTTTTCTGATCTATTTTACCAGCGTTGACCGAGCTCTATTCTGACCTGTTTGACCAAATCTTTGACTGCTCTGTTTGACCGAATTTCTGGAGGGTTGACAAAACTTTTTTTTGTCTGAGTTGACCACAGGCTGTCTAAGGCAGGTTGACCAAACTTTCTGAGGCAAAGTTGACTGCAGTTGACCAAGACTTTCTGAGGCAGAGTTGATCGAGAATTTTTTGGTCAGTGTTTGACTGAATTTTGGGCAGAGTTGACTGAGATCTTTGGGCAGAGTTGACCGAGATCTTTGGGCAGCAGTTTGACTGAATTTTGTGGGTAATTGGACCAGGTTTGACCTGGCTAGTTTGTGTGGTCTGATTGACCAATTTTGACTGAAAAAACAGATTGTACCATTTGTTGAATTGAACAATAAATTATCCTGGAAAAGACTGTTGGGTTTTCTCCCAAGGTTGGGTTTCCTAGGTGAAAAATTTGCAGTGCCTATTATTCTATTGTGATCTCTATTGTTCTACTGTTCTATTGCATTTATATTTTAATTTTCTGAAGTGTAATTGCTTAATGATAATCTGGAAAGTGCAAAAATACCATTAGAAGTAATTATCAGTAGCAGAAAATTGTGCTTGTCCTCTTAGCACTAGAAAATCAACACACTCTTCTTGTTAAAATACGCAGTTTGATTAAAACCAGCCTAGATCCATCTTAACTCTGGATCTACAAGCACCGAGATCCATTTTACATAGGCTATATTCCACATGAATATAGCTTAGATCCATCTTAACTCTGGATTTACCAAGTGCCGAGAGGGATCCCTTTTAAATAGGCTATATTCCACATGAATACCATGGGTTCTCATAAACTTGGAGCTCAAAAACTACCCCTAACTTGACGAAGTCAAGTTTATCTTAACTACCCAACGAAATTAACAAAAAAATAATAATAACGTAGAATTTTATTTTTATTATTTTATTTTGACGTAATTTATTTTTATTTTTATTATTTTAGTTTGAAGTTATTTTTATTTTAACATAACGTTATTTTTATTTACTTTTTTTTATTTTGACCAAGTCAAAATGTTTACAGGACAGTACAACTTCTCTACCATACTAGGTTGGAGAGCACCTCTCTGTGCAAAAAAACTCCTTCAGATGAAGAAGTTATACCCTCCATTACAAAAGGCCTCAAAAATGCATAGATCATGAATCCTCCCTTGAAGACAAAATCCCCCCCTTGAAGGCAAGTCAAGACAAGCACCTAGTCATTTCAAAGCTTTAGTGCACTCTTGAGGTGAAGGAAATTTTTTCTTGCTGTAAAAAACGTTTTCCTCTGTTTAGCTGCAAATAAAAAGGTCAAATTCCCTTAATTGACTGCATGTGCAAGTCAATTGACTGGTAGAGTGGTATATTATATATTGTTGGGTTGAATTGATACTTGAAGGGCACATTTGCGTCGTGCAGAGGAATACTGAGGCCATACGATCCACGTGGTGGCCACATAGATCCGTACACTGCATGGGTGAGCTGTACATTGCACATAATACCGTATGGTTGCATGTTGAGGAGGGTACGACTGTGTGGATTGCTTGTAGATGAGAACTTCCACTACTACAAAATTTCCAAACAAACACTTTGTTACGGGGAAATATCCATTCACACGCTTGGAAACTTGTGCACGGTGATCTAGTTGCAAACTGGGCATGACAGCTATGAGATGCGTAGCAGGAGAGAAACCGTGGAGATATTGGTGCATGTAAAGCTCCCAGTACCAAGCTGCAGCAGAAAGAGGCCACAATACTTCTTAAAAACAATACAAGGTCAATACTTTTTTTTTTATTGTTATCATACCGAAAAAAAATAATAATTAGTATGTTTTTGAACTACTTAATCAAGAGTTCAAAACAAAACAAGGAGGAATCTGAAAGCGTTCCTATGGTTGTAAATTTGTAATACTAACGTGCAGGTTAAAAATTACAAGGAAAAATACACTTCTATTTGCATATACTATAATATTTTCTGTTTCAAGCCAGATATCTTTCTGTGACAAAAATAACATTAACAAGTATATCTTCTGCCAAGAGATATATTGGAATTAAGTTATTAATTCAATTGCACCTTTTTTAACTGTTGCTATTTCCTTATTTTTTAACACAGCTGTGGCACAACATGTTCATATGCATGTACATGTATCTAACCAAAAGTCTACGACACTAAAGTTACAGATCTCTTACCTTCTGGAATGACAAATGTAACGTACTACTCTCATTCAAGTTGTTTGACTAGATAAATTTTGTTTCCTTAGGCCAGAACAAGACAACGAACCTGAAAATCCTGGAATCCATGAATATGTTCATAGTACATACCTGGCATTCAATAAGGGTACTGCCGGACTGCACTAGGTCATCTACTATAACAACATGCCGCCCTGCTGGATCACCCTCCTTGAGACGTACAAATCGTTTGTTTCCTTCACGGACTTTTGTGCATATAACCTGTAATTTGACTTTACATGAATTAGCTAACAATTGTTCATGAGGCTTTGGAAAGCCAACAGACACTGAAAGACCAAATCATGTCTATTTTTTAACTCGGACAAACTATGTAGACATTCATCTGCAGAAAGAAAAAGAACAAAAAGCATACTGTCGGAAAATGCTGCAGCTGTTTGTGAAATCGTTTCCATGCACCATCATCTGGAAACGCTATGGTTATCTGAACATGCAAAATTGAACTATATAAAAGATCAAAAACTTCCTTTACACTGTGTGTGAGAGAGTGAAAGCATGCACACAATTTTCGTTGTATGTACCTGTGCTAAGTTCACAGGCAAATGCTGGTGACATTAGAGAATTAATTGGAATGCCCGCAATCTCCTATTAGACTATTGTTGAGTTTTTTGCAGTTGAACAAAGTATCCAAGATCACGAAGATAAGCAATTGAATACCCCTCAAAACTCACATTGTCTGAATCAGGAAGTTGGTGAAGTCGGTGTTTGAGTAATGGCACCCCACTTTCAAAGCAAGGAAGGACGTTATCCCCAAAGTAGAATCTTTCCTGAACTCAGAGCACTCAGAAAATCATCTTATTTAGTTTCTGTACCACCAAAGACATAATAATTAAGAAAAATTATAAGGAAGATAGTTTATGCACCAGACCAAAAATATCTAGGGATGCCTTAGCTAGTAGAAACGGCGTTCATCCAAACTATACGACAAATCTAAATAATGCCATCTCAGTATAAAGAAGAAAGTCGCCTGTGCATTTGTGCATTCATATTATGATGTTTCTACATATTTTATTTTTAAGTAAAGTTTAAAGTTTAAACCATAGAAAGGATTTTGATTGTCATATGCATTTATGATCAAAATTTATGTGTGCTTTCATTCTATGGACCTTTGTTATGTGAGGACTGATACTTCTTGTTGAAGTTAAGGTTAATTGTAGTAGATAGGCTACTGAGTTCTCCAACATAACATTCAGTTAGGCAAAAAATTCTAAGAATAGTGTTTAAAAGATAAGATTGAGATTTCACAAGTCATCTTAGTTGATAAAGGGAATCGCTATCATTTTCCTTGTTTGTTCATGGAAGGATGCCTCTTTCATTTTCTCCAAAACATTCTTGGGAGGATGCCTCTTTCATCTTCTCCAAAGCTGCTAGTTATGTATTCTTCTCTTCTATATAGGTTCTTTTGGTATATGTTAGCAAGATGATTGTTCATGTCTAATAATTTCTCACATTGTTGAGCATGACTTGTCCTCCTAATTATATAGACAAGTATCGCCCTTCTTTGACAGCATCAAAAGACTTTCTGGCTAAAGTGAGCGCCATGAGAACCCATGTAGGCCATCAGTGCCAAGATTATTCTTAATTGATCAATTGACTCCTGTCAATACCGATATCATCACACAACACAATAGGAATACTCCCATACAAGAGGGAGAGCAACCATGCAAGTAAAAGGGAGATTGCCACAATGTACACATATTGCACACTCATCCGTACTATTATATATAGGGTATAAAATCATGGGGTGAGTGATCAAACTAGACTTAGTTACCCAACAAAAGCATAAGGATAAAATATGGAAGTGTACTCATGTACATTATGATACATGTCCACACATGTTCACTAAACTAAGTCTCATCAATTCCTCCCTATTTAGAGGAATCATCCCCGCTTTCTGTTATATTTGGGGATACACCCCTTCCCATGAAGTACAAAATAATCGTGGTGCTTTGTGTATTTTAGACATTGATATAAAACCATATTCCTGATAAAATTGGAATTCTTGAACCAATGGCATAAAACCCTTGGATGACCTCCATGCTTAAGAACAAAACCAATAAATGTCAAGAATCAAAAAGAGAAGCATTGATGTAGGTCTAAAATGGGCCTCCTAAGGAAAATAATAAAATAATGGTTAAAATAATTAAAAATAAGAGTTATGAATTTTTAAAGAATGAAAGGAATCTACCTTCACCAACAAGGTCAACTATAGCTTGATAAACATACTCAACACTTATCGCTAGGGTTCTAAGATGGAGAGACAAAGCAAGGCACCAAATAGCTAAGTTGCACGAAATGCCAAAACGTTTCAAAGTTTCCGAAACAGATATGTTTAGAAACGTCACCTCTCAAAAATGGAAACGTCAGCGGAAACATCATATATGTATATAAATATATAAAAAAAACTATAAATAAGTGAACAACACATTATCTTGCAAGAAAAAGGATAATAACACCCATAGATGACAATTTTGAAGGAAAACCTAGTCTATATTAACTCTCATAGATGATCATATGATGGTCGAGTTTCGGCCGAGTTTCAGCGGAGTTTCGGAGTTTTGGGTACCGGTATGGCCCAAAACGCCAGGTTCCTAGAAGTTTCGTGCAACATAGCCAAATAGTGATCAAACTAGCAGAGGAAGAAGGAGAGGAGTTACCTCAAAATGCCTTCCCCCCAAGTGGTACATTTTACCTTTCAAATGGATTGATCTAGTTGGCTTGTAAAAGAATTGAGTGTTTCACCATCAATCTCTATGCACCAAATAAGAACCAAGATAGAGAAGCTTCAAGAATTGACAACAACAACCACAAATAAAGAAACCTTTACACAACCATATGCTCCAAGAAAGATATGTCAATTAATCTCAAAACAACCATGAGTACAAATGAGGAAGAGCTACTCTTTATATAGAGACTAGCTCAACTTCCTTTACAATTGAATAATAATATCTCAGGTATGATTCGTAGATCTAGTCATGAGTAAAGAATTATTTCCTCCAACTAATTAATCTACAATACACAAAATAATGAAGTGGTCAAGCCACATATACAATACTCCAACCAAAATAGACCCAACAGAGTGGGACACCTCCATCAAAGACGAAAAAAGATGAGTCAAAGATGCAACATCTAGCCTCCAAAGGCCTCCAAGTTGATAGATTCACAACCAACTCCTCAAAATAGGCATAGAAACACAGGTTATGTGGCCTCAAGAGCTAGGACGTTCTTCACCATGGGCATATATCAACAATGAATTCCCCAAATAAGAAAAGCGCTCAAGAAAAAGATGTGGGGGGCTCATCTAACAAGTGGTCAAAATTGCAACGAAAATTCCCCCCCAAAAGATGTTAAAAGCACCATAATTGTGTCAATCTTTTCCTGGTTTTCTATTATGACCACATTTTGGAAACCTTGTGACCATTCTACATTTAATATAGCAGAATTATAAGCACTCTGTCCAATGTTAACTGCAACTAAAGCTAGGCCACCCTTAAAATATGCAACGCAATCCTACTTCTAGATCTAGGATTTGGAACCTCCTAGATCTTCTCCAAGGAGAGATGTCTCATCAACAAGCATGATACAATGTGCAAAGTAACAACTAGAGTGGACATCATCCTCAAATCATGATACAAGGCCTCAACATGTGGAGTGTATAGAACACTCAACCATATCCATGAAGAGAGAGGTGACCCTCTTTAATCCAACAATATTCCTCGACATGTGTGTATAGTAATCCCCAAAATGGCATGTGTGGACCAATAAATCATGAGAGTAGTGGATTCGAGTATTAGTAAGTCAAAATATGCCATGAACCCATATGCCCAGTTATGAAGAACCCCACCAACTCTTCAAGGAGAAGGACAAGCTGATCAAAATGTGGGACATTTGCCTCCAAAGATGTGAGATGTGACGTGGCATGGAATTGATAGTCCAAGTGCATGAAGAAGGACCCTCAAGTGCCTAGGGCATTGTGACCAATGCCTCAAGAGTTATGAAGATGCCTCAAGAGTTTGAAACCGCCTCAATAGTTGTAAATTGCCTTGGGGATTCTGAAAATCACAAATGTCATGACGAAGTCAATGCAATGGCCATTTTGCCCCAAAATTGTTAAATTTATGAACCTAGCAACTTGGCTATTGACTACCAAACAGTACCGATCTACTAAATAAAAGCACAAATGGGATCTTAACAAAATATAAACAGCGCATTCAAATTAGACAACCAATATCAATCACATGAACACAAAAATATTTTTCCCATTCAACAGTTCTTCATTAAAAATAACTTTAGAACCTACTCGAGCTCCCTTACTTGGAAAATGGCCCATTGAGGAAATTACATATACAACAATGAACCTGGATCTGATCCAACTGATCAATCCTTAGAACCATCCTTCAATTTGACCTGGCAGATCTAGATCTCCCATGTTGCTCCTTGCACCTTCCTCGAACTCGTGACACTTGAATGGAAGTCCTTCTCCACCCATTCACTGAGATGTCCTGCTCTCAATGTCTTGTGCTTACTCACTTTTATGCCTTCTCCCTTAGCCTAGCCTTTCTTTTATAATCTTGTGTTATGAACAAATCCACAACCCTAACCTCCAAAGTGATTAATGATTGAGATTAGTTCTCAGCTCACATGAGATTGACATTTGAGATTCATCTAATTCACTAATGCAAAAGCCTTTGCATTTCATTAGATTAACCCATTGTATCTTATAAAATGAAATTGATTTAATCATTAAAGTAATTGCTAAGGTTAAGGGTGTATTATGCGACTTTTGCACATCTAAACACTTAGGCTTGCACAGAAGTACCTTCCCAAGCTACAAACATCAACACTCCCTCTTAGTGAGGGAGGAACTTCCTAAAGAGCCACCTGGAACTGGTTGTTCCTCTAGTCTTGACACAACATCCTTTTTCTGAGGCCTTCTCTCCCTGAATGTTCTCCTAGGAGCCTCTTCATGATCTTGAACATCCTTGAATATCCGAACAAGTTTTCCCATCAACCTGTGTAAGTTACTCTCTCTAACCCTAATGACCATTGTTGTGTTTCGGTTAGAATTCTCGGGACGAATGAACACCTACTCAAGTGTGAATCTGACCTCAAATCCTTTTTCCTCCATGATTGACATTGAGAGCAAGTTTTTCTTCAATGTCCCTTCTAACTCTAGTCGAAGTTTAACAGTTCCAACCCCCTTCACTGCATACTTGGCATCATTACCAAGCTCCATATACAAATCTTAGCCACTCTCTGTCAAAGTGTTAAACAACTATCGTGCCTCTGTCATTGTAATATTCCTACTTAGGAAATGCAGTGATAACCAACAAAAATGAACATGCACACACAAAATTTCAAACACATGAGTAAACACCCAAAATTTCTCCAAAAATAGCACCCAGTTGAGCCATTTTATTAAATAGAACAGTAGTACAATGGGGGTATGGTGTAAGTGCACCTAGGCTTGCCAAAAAGGCAAGTTAGACAAGCCCTGTGTGAAAAAGTGCAATGCCCAGAGGTTGGAATGTGTTGCTTCAACTATGCCCTGCACTACCTTGGAAAAACTACACTGTCTGTTGCATAGGATCTGTTGTATGACCCACTTTTGGTGCTCAGAAAATTCTGAGAAATTAACCCCAGACTCCTCTCAAATAACCCACCAAACCCAAAAAGGGTTTGGCCTAGTTCCAACCCCCAAAATTGACCCCAATACATGCTCCTCAACTGGTTGGGTATTTTGGCCCTCCTAGAAAATTCACTACTCCAGCCCTCCAAAATGATGCAAAACACTGGTGATCCACTCCTCCAGATAACTCCCTAAATTCCCAGCTCTAATCAGCTCCAAATGGCCACCTCCCTAGCTCCCACGTGCAACCAGAAACACCTCCTGCACAGGCCCACGCAGTCTCAAAAAAGGTCACGCTACTACAGCAAGGGCTCCTGAAAATCTGGTGTTAGTTTTTGTAACATTGGATCTGTTCTAGCCATGAAATTTTGGTGGAGGGGCTAGAATACATGGGATCTCCAAAACCCAGAAATCGTTTTTGGAAATTTCGCTTAGAAGTGTCTCAATTAGTTTATTAACCACTTTTTTTTTAATATTTCCTAAGTCTAAACTTAGGAAATATGGTTAATTAATTAGTATTAATTGAGATAAGGCTAGAATAGTCTAGAAACTCACACGAATCGATCTAGAGATGATCCTAGCCATCGATTATGTTTTAATCTTGGTCATTGGTTCTCCAACAGTGGATTATAAGAGGAGGTCAATGTGGTGATGGAGAGAACACTTGAGCAATTCGATTTCTTGGCAGATCGATTTCCTGAGTAGCAGCAATCAGTTGCCGAAGAGAGCCAGAGATCGAAGCAGTGAGTGAGGGGTAGGGACAGTGATCCAGAGGAAGTTTTCCAGATCCAGAGAGGCAGCAGCAAGAGGGCTGAGTTATCCTAGTGAGGCAGCGCAAAGCTTTGTGCAGTAGCTTCAGAGAGGGCAGTTCGATTTGTTGGAGAGAAAATCGTTCTCAGATCTAGAGGTCGGGCAGAGGTTCCAAAGGGCCAGAGAGACGAATTTCTCAGCAGCAGAAGGCAAAACGACTTCATCAAAGACCAGTTAGAGGCTAGACGTCATAGTGACTGCACATTCCAATGTAGAGGGTGATACAGAAGCTTCAGGAGGTCGAGTTTTATGTAGGCAAGTTGTGTCGGGATTGCTTCTGGAATTCCCTTCAATAATTTTGCCCAGATTTTCTTGTTTTGGATTGCCAATTTCAAGCATCCAAATTGTACTTAGATTTTCATTGCTGCATAATAATAAAAACCCTCACTGTTGCACTAGTTTTCCCAAGTTGGGTTTTTTTGGGGACATTTGTCCAAAAATAATTGTCTCATATTTTATGTGTGCTAGCATTTCTCAGTTTCCAATGCATTATTTTTCCACAGTATTTTATTTGTGAAGGTTGCAATGTGTTTATTTCGATATTTGTCATAGCAGATAAATTGTTAAATTAATTAACAATTAGGAGAAATAATACCAGTTGCTGCAATAAGATTCCAGTTTGTGGAATTTTCACATTTGGCTCATCTTTTCCCAAAATCTCCAGCAATATCTGATGCAATGCTCCCTTGGAATCGTCAACAAGTTTACTGCTCTTTGTTGGCCCCTCCAAGATAATTCGTACTCCTCTCCTACGTCCAGGAAGCAACAGAAAAGCCCCATGAAATGCCTGTGATAATGCTGAACTGGCTCACAAAAGATATCGAATTCCCTCATTAGGTTGGCACTCGAAGTCCACCAAAGCAGGGGGTGAGAAACTCGCTTGAGACTCTCGGGTGCAGACTTGGCTCAACAACTCAAGCGTGCTAGGTGAGAGTAATTGTCAAAGTGTCAAAAGGTGCAAACTGATGTGAGCATCCTCTATTTATCCTTGGTTGCCTCTTCCTCATGTAGGACCCATCCTCGAATGCCTTTCTTCCCCAAGAAGCTCAAGTTGCTTAGTGGTGTGTATTTTTCCCCTTGGGTGGCCCCCACATTCCACTAGGGGCTCGATTTGCCTTTCCTTCCCTTGCGTGTGTGCCTTCCTTAATCAAAATTTGGAAGCGGGGTCCTCCAAAAAACTTCTCCTAAGTTAGAAACCAAAATTGTCAAAATTGGGCAAAAATTATATTCTCACTTAGCAATAGTTGCTAAGTGGGAATATCACAGTCCTCCCCGCCTAAATGTTGCTTGTCCCCAAGCAACTGCAAAGAGGGGTGTTGGAGTACCTGCTCACCCTCCCAAGTGGCATCCTCATCAGGCAAATTTCTCCATCTGACCAAAAATTCTTTGATGATCCTGTTCCACAACCGCCTCTCTCTGGTGTCCAAAATAGCCTCGGGCTCCAAGATCAAATGCCCCTCATCATCCAAGGGTGATAACTCTGCAGTTGTTGTTACCTGTTGACCCAATGTCTTTATTAGGCAAGACACATGGAATATATTATGAAGCCTACATCTTGGAGGCAGCTCCAACTCATACGCTACCTCTCCAACCCGTAGGGTGACTCGACATGGCCCACAAAAACGAGGCTTAAGCTTCTTGGCACCTTTCTGCTTGAGCATGGATTGCTTGTACTGCTAAAGTCTCACCTGTTAGAAAGAGGTCATCCACATACAGCACCAGTATGAGAGGATTATCATCTTCAACCTTCAAGTAAAGGTTAGGATCAGCTTCACTCCTAGGGAATCCCAGCTTCATCAAGTAGCTATCGATCCTCTCATACCATGCTCGAGGTGCTTGCTTCAGCCCATGAAGAGCTTTCTTCAACCTGCATACATGAGATTTTTTATCATAAATCTCAAATCCTTTGGGTTGCTCCACGTAGACCTCTTCTTTGATCGAACCATGCAAGAATGCGGTCTTGACATCCATCAGATGTAAGTTCCATACTTGTGAAGCGCAAGGGCTATGATCGAGCGGATGGTCGTATATCTGGCAACAAGTGCAAATATCTCATCATAGTTTATACCTTCCTTCTGGGAGAAACCACGAGCAACAAAACGAGGCTTATACTTTTTAGTACTTCCATCTGCTACATGCTTTATCTTGTAAATCCATTTAGAAGTGACAATTGTCTCGTCCTGGGGTCGCGGAACTACTTCCCAGACATAATTCTTCGTAATAGACTCATATTCGTCGGTCATAGCATCCTTCCATACTTGATGCTTAACGGCATCTGAGAATGATGAAGGCTCATTTTCTATGATCGTGCTCATGATGGTCAGGTATCCCTGATACCTGTTAGGTTTCTTACTTTCACGGAAAGTTCCTCGGGGTGCAACGTGTCCTTCAGCATCATCAAGTAGCCCCCTAAGCCATGAAGGCCTCTTCCTAGAAGAGGAAGGCTCAGGTGGATAAATAGGATCCATGGGTTCCTCCACATCAGGCATTGTTACATCATCTACCCATAGAAGCTTCGGAAGTCTCTGGACAGCTTCCACATACGGTTCTTCCTTTCCGCCAAACCATTCTGCTCAGGAGTATGTGGTGTAGTAGTCTCCCTCTTAATGCCAGCCTTAGGTATGCCTGAGTGAACCAACTGTAATATATCGGAGGTCTTGCTTTGGCTTGAGGGGAATGGTCCCCTTTTGAGCTTTCCTTCGGCACATACACCTTCTTTCTCTACTCGGAATTCGGGCATCCCTGTCACCATTTGTCTTACATCGGGTAGAGCTTTATAATGAAGGTGGGCAAACCTCCGATGCCAAAGTTCGGACTGAAGAGATGTGTCATAAGACATGACACCTAGCGGACTTCCATCGACCTGATATAATGAATCAACTCGAAACCCAAGAGTGAAGGCATCTTTAACATTATTTTTCCATATACGTACCTTGCCATCACTGAAGGTTACCTTGTAGCCTTTGTCTTCCATTGCCAAGATGGACACCAGGTTCTTTTTGAGGTCAAGTACATATAATACATCTTGTAAGTGGATCGTATTACCTTGATTCAATTTGAGAGAGATATTGCCTACACCTTTCTTGGGATATTTCATATTATCTCCAAGGACAATTTCCATATTAGTTTCTTTCTCTATCAGATTATGGAGAACTTCTTTGTAACCAGTGAAGTGCCTTGAGGCACCACTATCAATGAGCCAAATTCCCATTGAGTCCGAAGGAGCAGAGGTAGACAGAGCCGCTGGTAGATAATATTCATCCTGCTTATTTTCAACAATGTTGGATTCATACCTGGAATTTCTAGCCTTCTTGAATGGTTGTCCTCTTCCTTGATTTCCAGCACTCCTTTTACCTCTGCTATTGAATTTGCCATTCCTTTGATAGTCATGAGAGGGATTTTGATCATCGTCCCAGTGTGAGTCCTTTCTATCAAGGCACTCCCTTGCATAGTGACCTGCTTTATCGCAAATGTAACATCGTCCTTTTCTTCCACCCTTAGGTCCAGCCTTTCCTTTTGATTTAGTTCCGGAATTATTTCTTTTCTTAGCATGAGAAGAAAAGGCAGCAGGAGGACCTTTAGGCATGGACATTTCTTGCTCTTCTACCCTTGTTTCTTCTTGAATGCATCTAGTCATTAATTCCTCGAAACCAGGAATTACATTATTGTTCAGAAGAGTAGTCCTGAACACGTACCATTCGGATGGTAATCCTCCAAGAGTCATGAGTGCCATTTCCCTATCAGTAATAGTCTCCCCAATAGATAGGAGATCGTTCCTGATTTCAGTGATCCTTAAGAAGTATGCTTGCATACTCTCATCTTTACCCTTCTTAATTTCCTTCAGCTTATTTCTACGAAACAAAACTTGACTTGCATCATTAAATTTAAATAAACTCACCAGTCTATCGTAGATTTCCTTGGAGGTGTTCAGGTCGAAGATGTAGGCCACCAAGTGCTTGTCAATCGAGTCCCGGATGATCTTCTTTGCTTTGACTTCTCCGGTTTTCCATTTGTTCCTAGCAGTAGCGGATGCAATTGATGGAGGCTCAGCAATATTGCCTCTCACATGGTCCAACACTACTTGATCTTCTAGGGTTAGATCGATAGACATCTTCCATCTGTGATAATCAACTTTCTCACAGAGCTTGTCTTCGGCAGGGAAGAGTGTTGAGGACCCCATAGTTCTTTTAAGATAGCCTTGCCAATCTTCTCTTCGGTGATTGCTCTTGCTCTTGCTCGGGCTTTATCTTCACCTCAGCTCTAATACCATGTTAAGTTATGGTATGTTCTATGCTTAGAGCAATTTACTTTTCTTTCTTATTATTATTCATAGATTAGCAATCACATGTGCATAAGTAAAATGCAAATAGAACATTAAACGATCAACAGAAAACAAACCAAGACAAGAGACACAAGATGTGGCGGCTAGCCAGGGACAAACCCCACAATGTGTGGGGAAACCCTTTGATCAAATCTTCTTTTATCTTCAATAATTCAGCAGAGAGAAATAGTACAATAAATCCGATTTATATCAGCAGTAACAAACCCTAGATCAATAGCATCAGCATTAGCGGCTTCATCATCAAAACTAGGGCAGACTATATCTCGCAAACCGGTCGTCGGATCAGCTTGATTCCACCACCAAAAAATGTGGCCTTCAGAGGAGGTCCAGATGGACCTACAGAGCAGTTCAGAAGAGGAGGTTTGATGGTCAACGCTAGTCAAAGTTTGGATCTGCAGTTGCAGCTTCAGGTTCAGCAGCGTCCTTCCACATGTGTGAGAGAGAGTCTCTTTTTTGCACAATAGAGAAGAGCCTCTTTTCTGTGCAAGAGAGAGAGAGAGAGAGATGTGAGAGATGAGTGAGTGCAAATGAGGAAAAGTCCTCCTGTATTTATACACAACTGTTGATATTTGAATAGATGCGACTGTTGGGCTTCTGAGCCTACATGAGTTGTAGGTTAGTTTGATAATTATTCCATAATCAAAATAAATTCATATCTCCATAAATACTTATCGGAATCGGATGATCTTTAGATCAATCCTACACCTCTCGACGAGAGGAACCTAATAAAAATATTATCAGCCATGAATAAGATGACCCACATGAAGTTTGGCCCTAGTTGCCAATTTTAACAAAGGTTGTCAAATGTTGCCTCCTCTTTAATCCTTGGCTCCCCCATATCTACCTCCTCCACTGCCTGCTCTGGTGCCTCTGTATCAGGGGTGATTTCCAACTCTCTTTTGCTACTCCAATCTCTCTGCCTCCGGTAAGTCACATTCTGTTTGTCCACCAAGGTCATAGAGATAACCCCCAGGGCTAAGCCAAGATCAGAGTTCTGATACCACTATAATATTCCTACTTAGGAAATACAATGATAAACAAAGCAAAAATGAACATGTACACACAAAATTTCAAACACGAGTAAACACCCAGAATTTCTCCAAAAATAGCACCCAGCTGAGCCATTTTATTAAATGGAACAGTAGTGCAATGGGGGTATGGTGGGAGTGCACCTGGGGTTGCCAAAAAGGCAAGCTAGACAAGCCCCAGGTGGAAAATTGCAATGCCCTTACAGATGGTTTACAGGCATTATCGTTCCACTTTGAGACCCATGAGGATGTCATTGTGCCCCCAAAACCACATGAGAGCACCACAGTGACTTGCTTGGGAAACAAGGGGCCAACCCCTTTTCCATTCTCTCACCATGGCACACTTTTGACTTCATTAGGCCTCCTCAATGGCCCAACGACTCATCACACAAATTATTTTGCCCTCTTGAGATGTTATTCTTTGTATTATTGAGCTATCTTGGTGGGCTTGTCACAAAGTCATGTCATTATTATGTATTATTTTATTATTTGGGGCTAAATTAGGCTAATTAGGCAAATCGAATCCCCTTTTGAGTTGTATAAATAAATGAGAGGTGATTCATTTCTCTCATCATCACTTGGATTGGATTGGTATCTCTTAAGAGATTTTTGCACTTTTTGTTGGGTAAACTTTTTGGAGCTTTCTTGATGCACTATGATGTTTGGATTTTCGCTATTGTCTTTGGAGCTTCTTTCTAATGCAAAGATGATGAATGGATATACTCTCTCTCTCATGTAAGTTGAATTTTGATGCTATTCTTGTTATTTTACTAGTTTACTACATGTTATGGTTATCATTATTCTTGTATGGGTTAAAGTAAATGTGAAATTCTTCTAGGAACCTTGAATAAGTGATTTAATGCATGCGTTGTACTTGAAGAGAGTGGGTGAATGTTCCTAGAGGCACCTAATAGGTTTTAAGCCTCGAAACTTCATCTCTTTGGCAAATTTGAAGTGTAAATCCCTATTGACCTAGTTGTTTCCCTTGGAGAGGCTAGCAAAGATCAATTAGGGCTCCTTAGCTCATGAAAATTCATGATCTATGTGTATCTTGACTCCATTAAGCCCAAGCAATAAGGCATTGATCCTCGTATCCCTTTGGTGGTCAAATTTACCTCTCTTTTCTTCACTTTTCCAATTTCTAGGCCTAACCCTAGAGGGTCACCTAGGGCATCAAGCGAAATCTTTTATAGCCATCCAAACACCTTGAAAATTGGTCCACAACTGCACTAGGGTCTTCTCAAGGGGTCCTCCAAATTTCAAGCAATTCCGACAGTGGAATCCCAAGATATTGCAAGCCCTAGCTCGAGGATCATTTCTCTCCCTAGGTTGATTTGGGTTAGTGTCCTCATTTGGATCATTGCATTCAAATTTCAAAAGAAAATTAGTCCTTTGATCCTATTCTCCTCCCCAATTAGGTCAAGCCCCTCTTTGAGCGATCAACTCCATATCCTTGACCTAGTTTGGGTCCACTTGGCTTCTCTGTGGTCCCACAACTTTGTAACTCATATTCTACAAGGATTACATCTCAGTCATTTCCCCACAAGGATCCCTAGACCTAGGAAGTCTCTTGTCAAGAGATATTCTCATACCCTAGGCTTAAGTATCCTCCTAGCCCTTACCAGAGAGCTCATCACTTTGCTTCTTAAGCAAGTAAACCACATAATTGAGTCTCTCTTGCAAATAGACTCTAGAAATCACCCTCTATCCATTCACCAATCTACTCATCCTTGTGATTCCTCTCATATCGGGTTTCCTCCCACCGATGAAAGTCCGTAAAGAGCAGGAAGCCTTAGCTGAGGTGACAGTGAGCTATCACTCCATTGTTGCCCCTTTGTTGAAGAATGTAACTAGTGTCGGTCTTCATAATTGTACTTGATCCTGCCCCTCATCGCTTGTAGTCCATCTGACTACAGCTCGATGTCTCCCCACTTCTGCTCAAGTGGCGTGTGTGCACTCATGGCATAGTTATCGTCTGTTAAAACTCCCTTCTCTGCCCGTGCTGGCGCTGCCTTAGTCTCGGAAGACTCTCCCTTACTCTTCTTCCTTGGACACTGGGTCGCATAATGACCCAACTCCCCACAATGGAAGCACTTGATCTCGGAGAGATCTTTCTTCTTCCACTTCTCCTGCTTTCCCTCAAATGCTAAGGCCACATCTTCCTCCTCCTGCTTGACTTTGATCCCCTTGCTGTTGCTACCTGTCTTCGACTACCATCTGATCTCTTCCTGGCAAAGCGCTGCCCACATCTCGTCCCAAGGTGGAAGTGTTCCTCTGCCCAGTATACTCTGGACAAACACTTCCCAGTCTTTTGAGACAGTATTCAGGGTTGTCCTCACCATTAGCTCCTGATCCGATGTCGCCCCTATAGCAGTCAACTGATCTCGGATCTCATTCAGTCCTTCGAGGAAGGTGTTAATCGATTGTCCCTTCTTCATCTGATACGACCTCATCTGATTCTCGAGCAGCATTCTTCTCTGCACAAAAGTATGTTGGTACAGCTTCTTGAGAGCCTCCCACATCTCAAATTTCATTTCCTTCTCGGCTATGTGTGGTACTACATGATCCTTGACCCTGTCAAGGATAATGCTCTTGGCCCTTGCCATCGCCTCCTCATACCTATCATTATCACTGGGGTCAACTAGGACAACTATTACCTTCAAGGCGAAGTTCTTGACACGATTCCTGTCAAGTACAGATAAGATTTTGGCCTTCCAGGCTGCAACGTTCAATGCTTTGTCCAGTCTATCCTAGTCTCTTACTCTGTGTAGTGCCATGATGCTCCTCTACTTCCCTCCTGGAAGTTCTCTGTTCGACTCCTTTGAGTCTCTACTTCCCGTCTGGAAGTTCTCTTCTGGACTCCCTTTGAGTCCTGATTTCCCTCCTGGAAATCCTTTTGCCGCTTGTCGAGATGCCCCCTACTCTGATCGTCTTGTGCAACTGCACCACTAATCTGGGTTCCTCGGCTAGAAACCCTTGGTAGCAACTCCTCTGGCCTTGCTCTGTCAGGTACTGTTTTGACTACAGTACCTCACCAGCTCCACTCTGCAATATTCCTGCAGCCTTCTAAACCCCAACAACTGCCTATCTGTGGACTGCGTCAGCCCCTCTCTGCCTCACGCTGGCCCTGCGTCACCCCGGATGGGTTTGCGTCAGCCTTGGGAGGCCCTACGTCAACCCTCTGGCCCTCTACGTCAGCAACGCTGGCCTCTTTGAGGCTCTGCGTAGCTCTCGGCTGCCTCTGCATGGCCGTGGCTGGCTCTGTGTCACACTCCTTGGCATCTGTGCTGCTAAAAACAGCTTCTGTTACCTTGGGACAACTGTTTTCTGCTGCTATTGCTCCACTCAGCTGATGTCTTTTAGTCCTCCTGTGATCTGCAATCACGCTTTAATACCATGTTGAAGTTTCTAAGTTTACTTAGTTAGAAACCCTCCATGCACTTTATCTGATTTATTCCTACCTACTTGTTATTTTCCTTAGCAAGTTATTTACAATGTAAATACTAAAAATAAACACTAGTGCATGCTCAACATATTACAGATCAGCAACTAAAAGAAACAGAAACAAACACACGATATGACACCATTATTTTTGGACTAATGTCCCCTAAAAAACCCAATGCGGGAAAACCGGTGCAGCTATCTGAGGGTTTTCTTATTAAGCAATATCAGAATACAATCTGGGTGTCGAAACTGGCCTACCCAACAGAGAATTTCCTTAGCAATAATATCTCTCTGTTTCTGACAAATCTACTGGCTGAAACCCCAAATAATCCTTCCGGCAGCTACTCAGCACCAATCTGCCCCAGAAACCCCAGCGTCTGCTCAATCTGGACTGTGTCAGCCTCTCCTAGCCCAGCGTTGGCCCTAGTCAACCTATCTTGGTCTGCGTCAACCCCAGGAGGCCCTGCGTCATCTCTTTAAGCCTCTGCGTCAGCTACGCTGGCCTCTCTGGTGCTCTGCGCAGCACTTAGCTGCCTCTTTGTGGCCCTGCGTGAGCACTGGCTGCTCCTGTGTCACTTTCTTTGGCTACTCTACTGCTCTCCCGGCACTATCTCTGCCTCTTTGTCTCTCTGTACTCAATGCCCCTCAGTTGCTCTCCGATCACTGATTCTATCTCTCTTAGCAAACCCCGCTCTAGAGAATAGAATCATTGATCACTCTGGTGTGTTCTCCAAGTGACCCTCAAGCCTCCTCTTATACTTTTCCTGTTAACATATCAACGGCCGAGATTAAGTCCCTAATCAACGGCTAAGATTAAATCTGGCTTGATCGATGTTTTTTGGACCACTCTAACACAGATTCATATTAATACACATTAATATTTTATTTTCCCTAAGTTTAGACTTAGGAACTCCATTAAAAATATTAATTATTTTAATATCTCCTGATCAATTTAGAATCTGCCCAAACGCTTTCTGGGTATTGCAGATCTCATGTGCCCCAACCTCGCCACCAAATTTCGTCATCCGATGCTACCCCAAATCAACACTTGAGTCATGATGTAATATATTTATCAAAAGAAAGAAAAAGAAATTTTATTATTAAATAAATTGACTTATTAAAGCATGGGTTTCATGCTTGGGTCAATTATTTTTAGGTCAAAGCCTCCATTGCAGGCTTCTAGGGTTTATGTCAAGTGTCCTTGTCCATGTCATAATGTAAAGAACCCTTCTTGGGAATTATGTGTCAAAGAAGAAATTTCTTTTCGTGTAAATTAGGTCTTTTAAGCCTCCTCCACCAAGTCGGCCTCAAACTGGACAAGTCTGCCTAAACTGGGCAGCAGAATCACTATATAAAGGCAGCAACTCGACTTCATTTGGAGCGCAATCTCAACAAGTTCAATCTGCGGTTGCAGGAAGCTAATAAAGTGTGAAATTCTAAGGAAGAAGAGGAAAATGATAACGAAGGAGAAGGACGTCTCTCACAAGCATATGAAGTCAGAATTCTCTCTCTTTTCCCACATGTATGAGGATGTGAAGCTGCTGGAGGGGCTGAAAATCTGCAGTAGCTGGGAGGCCGAAATTTTGCAACAATTGCAATAGCAGGGGTCGAAATTTCTAGGTTGTTGTTGAGCTGAAGCTGTTGAACAAGAGGAGACTATTGAAGGTTGTTGTATCTTATTGAAAGGTTGACTTAGTGGAGGAGGAAGGTATGGTTGTCTAGGATCTTGGTCCATCTCATTTTGAATTACTGAAGGTAGAGTTCTTGACAAGGTTTTCCTCTACATAGGGGTTTTAGCCCTAGGTGTGTGCCTATATTTGGTGCCCTTGATATTTGTGTTTTTGAATTTGGTAATTGCTTGATGAACTAAGATAAAAAGAAACATAAGAAAGATAATAAGAATTCAAAGATATCACAAGTAATTATCAACATAAGAAAATATTTATGCCTTTCCAATTTTCTAACATGGTATTGGAGCTAAGGTGAAGAGGAAGAAAAAAGCTAGGTTAAAGGATCTATTGAAGAAAAAGGAGATCAAACGAAGGTCATTAAAAGGAATCACATAAGGAGATAAGTCTATTATCTACAAGAACTATGTCAAACTCAATGAAGGGAGAAAACAAATTAGAAGGAGCCTCCAACTACAGGGCCTAGAAAAAGAGGATAGACCTCATTCTCGAAAAGAACAAAGTTTTGGACCTCGTCTAAGGAAAAAACAAGAAGCCTACAAATGAATCAAGTGAAGCAGAAAAAAGCAAAGTTTAGGGAAATTGAAATATTGGCTATGAACCTAATAGCGGATGGATTTAAGGACAACCTAATTCCATACATATCCAACATAAATTCCGCTCAAGAAATCAATGAGGTTCTCTCCAAGTTATTCACAATCAAGAACATTGGTCAAATAGCAAGCCTCAAGAATGAACTAAGAATTGTTAAGATGACAAATGATGATACTGTTTCATCATATTTTTTAAGGATATCTAAAATTAGAAATTAACTCCAAGCAATAGATGAAGTTGTCCCAAAAAAAGAGATCGTAATTACTACCCTTCTAGGACTACCAAAATCTTGGAGTGTCTTTGCATCATGACTTAATAGTTGGAATGATACTCCAACATTTAAACAAATACGGAATGCATGTAGTCAAGAAGAAGCCAAAATATCGTTAGTAAACAACAAAAAGGAGGATGAAGAAGAAAAACACCTCGAATGCCTATTCTGCACATCACAAGAAGAAGGGAACCTTCAAGAAGTTCAAAGGACCAAAGAAGAAAGTTGACCCATCCAAGGTCAAATGTTACAATTGCCACAGGATGGGTCATCACAAAAGTCATTGTCTTGAGAATCCAAGGAATAAGAAGAGAGATAGGGATCAAGCAAATGTCACCGATGAAGCTCCATTTAAGAAGAACAAGACTGAAGAAGAATCGGAAGTCAAGAACTTATATTACTAAGTCCTCTCTCTCTCACACATTTATCTCTTAGTCATCTATCTTTAAAATTGTTTTCTTTCATGTTTTGATTTCTAGAATTTGTAGGTCTAACATGTTTTGTTAGAACATCTTTCTTTTAAATTTTGATAAGTTGTAGGTATCCCTCAAAGATTGGATTAAGAGGGATCTTTCACCATTTTACCAACAGATAAGTATCTTATTCCTTGTCTACTCATTTAAATTTGGTTTCTATATCATATCAAAATATGTTTGTATTATAAGCTAATAACAATTTTTCTTTATATTTTTCTTGGTTAGGAAAGCTTATTAAATGCTCAAAGGTTATGAAGAAGACTTTAAAGGACAGACTTGAAGCATGGAAGAAGTTCTACTGCAAAGAAATCCCTTCAAGCATTGAGGTCCTACAAGGTTTGTTAAGAAACAACTCAAGGTATGTCTTAGTGTTAAATTATGGTATGTTCTATGCTTAAGAGCAATTTACTTCAATTCTTCTTATTAGCCCAATGTCAATTTCTAGTATAGCAATCACATTAACATGATAGTAAAACGTTGATAGAACATAAATGAAAACAACAGAAGACAAGCCAAGACAAGAGACACAAGATGTGGCGCTAGCCAAGGACAAACCCCAATGCGGGGAAACCCTTTGATCAATTCTTCTATATTCTTCAATAATTCAGCAGAGAGAGAGAGATAGTACAATATCACAAATCTGTGATTTACAACAGCAGTAATGAAACCCTTGAACAGCAATAGCAAGGGTGATCAATCAACTCCCAAAATGTCCTCAAGACAACCTAGGAGAACTCGGTCTCCAACAGCAGTAATAGCAGCCCAAAACAGTCAATGTAAGATGGTCAAAACAGCAGTCAATGCTACAGCATACTGCAGCCAGCCCTAACCAGTCAACGCAGTCACAAATGTGCCCTCCAACAAGTCAACGCAGACTTGTCCAGCAATGTAGCTAGCCTAGGAGAGGCTGCCCACACAAATCCGCAGTCAATGCTGCATATACGCTGGTCAACGCAGTCCTTAATCACTTGCTGCACCTTCCTGCGTCCTTGCTGCACCTTCCTACATCCTTGCTGCCCTAACTGTGTCCTCTCACAATGATGCCCTAACTACGTCCTCTTTTCCCACGTGAGAGAGAGTCCTCTTTCTCCTTCGTATACCCAAGAGACAAGGAGAGAGAAGATATGTGAGGATGAGATGAGTGAATTAATGCCTCAAGGTCTCTTCTATTTATATGCCACATTGGGGTTGAGCTGTGGGTGTGCAACACAATTTTACTTGTAGGTCGACCTTGACAAATTGTCAAGAAATACAAATAAATTCATATCTCCATGAATACATGTCGGAATCGGATGATCGTTAGATCAATCCTACACCTCTCAACAAGAGGAATCCAAGAAAAATATCCGCTGGATGACCCACATGGAGTTGGGCCCTAGTTGCCAATTTTAACACTCCCTCTCAACTAGGGAGAACTCCATCTGCTAATCCATCTGTCTGTCGGTACTATCTCTACCATCAAATGCACTGCCCTGCACTGCTCTGCTGAACTATGAAGAAGAAGAAATGATCAAGAATGTATCACACCATCCTCTACTGACTCGAAGTCAATCCCAGATAAAAGAGAGCGTCCAATAGCACTCTTACTGACCTAAAGTCGGCCCCAATGAAGAGAGTGTGTCATACCACTCTTACTGACCCGAAGTCAGTTCTAAAAGAGAGTGAGTTATATCACTCTTATTGACCCAAAGTCAGTTCCAATTGATCCCAAATCAATGTCATCCTAGCATAGGGAGTACGGTAGATACACGATGCATCCATCGATACCACTATGGTCTCTATCCTCATTTCCCTACTCATTTGCCAGATGAGAGGTACTTCCCATGCGTCCCAAACTGCATGGGTAGGATGTCTCAGCAGGAGAAGGATGAACCATTCTTCCTGCCTACATGTCACCACGGGGTATCACATGGGAAGGCTAAACCATTCACCCTATACACAGCACACCACCAGGGGAGGGTGAGTCACCCTATGGTCGCTCATCACTCCAAGAAGTACCCCAAGCCCCCCGGAGCTCCCAGAGCTCAATGTATGCATCATACAGGACCCTCATAAGAGGGTCTCTCAATGACTCCTAGTCATTCTCAGAAAGTCAAGAATTTGACCTTTCCCAGGGGCTTCGTCAGAATGTCGGCAACCTGCTCATCTGTCCCAATATGATGGAGCCTTATTGCTCCTCGTTGTACCATATCCCGGATAAAGTGGTACCTGATATCAATGTGCTTGGAGTGATCATGAAATACGAGATTCTCGAATAAACGAATCCCACTCTAGTTGTCGCAGAGGATCACGGTAGTATCCAATGTATGTCCAAACAGCTCACTGAAGAGCTTCCTCAACCAGACAGCCTCATAGGAGGCCATACTCGCAGCTATGTACTCAACCTCAGAGGTGCTTAAAGCCACCGACTTTTGCTTCCTGCTCGTCCAGGATATCGAGGCCAAACCCAAAGAGAAACAGCACCTAGAAGTGCTTTTTCGGTCCACTACACTGCCTGCCCAGTCAGCATCGGAATATCCATGTAGCCTCACATCTCCGACAGTGTATCTCAACCCATGAGTGATTGTGCCCTAAAGATATCTCAGAAGATTCTTGGCACCAATCCAATGTGAGTGATGAGGCTCAACCATATATTGGTTCAACATGTTGACTGCAAAACATATATGCGGACGGGAGTTCACCAAGAACATCAATGCTCCTATGAGTTGATGATACTTGGAAACATTTCCCAAAACAGGTCCAGCAACACTACCGCATAACTTTTTGAAGTTAAGCTCCATCGGGGTAGTCACGAGCTTGCAGTCCACCATACCAAATCTCTCCAATATCTTCACCACGTATTTTGACTTTTGCCAGACCTCCAGTCCTAAGAAATAGTGCATCAATCCTAAGTCCTTCATCTCAAATTCGGAAGCCAACTCCCTCTTAGGAAGAGGTCGTCAACATACAACACCAGTATGAGAGGCTTGTCATCCTCTACCTTAAAGTAAAGGTTTGGATTGGCTTCACTCCTAGTGAATCCCAACTTCATCAAGTAGCTATCGATCCTCTCATACCAAGCTCGGGGTCCTTGCGTCAGCCCATAGAGGGCTTTCGAAACCTGCATACGTGAGATTCTCGATTATGAATCTCAAACCCCTCAGGTTGTTCCACATAGGCTTCCTCTTTAATCGAACCATGCAAGAACACGATCTTGACATCCATCTGATGTAGATTCCATCCTTGCGAAGCGGCAAGGTCTATGATCGAGCGATAGTGGTGTATCGGGCAATAGGTGCAAATATCTCATCATAATCTACACCTTCCTTTTGAGAGAAGCCTCGAGCAACAAAGCGAGCCTTATACTTTTCAGTACTCCCATTGACTCCATGCTTGATTTTGTAAAGCCACTTCGAGGTGAAAACTGTTTTGTCCTGGGGTCTGGGGACCATATCCCAGACATCATTCTTTGTGATGGACTCGTATTCCTCATTCATAGCATCCTTCCATACTTGATGCTTGACGGCTTCTTCGAATGATGAAGGCTCATTTTGAATGATGGTGCTCATAATGGTCAAGTATCTGTGATACCTGGTCGGCTTCTTACTTTCAAGGAAAATCACTCTGGGTGCAATATGTCCTTCGGCATCATCAAGTGTCCCCCTAAGCCATGAGGACCTCTTCCTAGAAGAAGAAGGCTCTTGCGGAGGGGGATCAATAGGATCCATAGGTTCTTCCACATCGGGCATCGTCTCATCTTCCTTCTCATCCAACTTCCTGGTGTCAGCTTCCTTATCTTTCCTTATAATAGGAAGATTGTCAATCTTGCTAAGAGCCATATCTTCGTCAAAGGTGACATCATGACTTATCTCAATTTCCCTTGACCAGCGACATAGAATCTATAGCCCTTACAATTTTCGCTATAGCCCATGAACATTCCCTTCTTTCCAGATGCACCCAATTTGTTTCTTTTCTCTTTCGGCACATGAAAATATACGAGACTCCCAAAAATTCTAAAATGAGAGACATCAGGTTTTTACCAGTGAACATCTCTTCGGGGGTCTTGGAATCCAATGCTTGATGAGGGCATTGGTTTTGAACATATACGGCGGTATTTGCAACTTCGGCCCATAGAAACTTCAGAAGCCTTTGATCATGGAGCATGGAATGAACAGCTTCCATAATCGTACGATTCTTCCTTTCTGCCACACCATTCTGCTCAGGAGTGTATGGTGTTGTGGTCTCCCTCTTAGTGCTAGCTTCCTTGCAAAAGTCAAGGAACTCATTAGATTCATACTCAGTCCCATTATCAGTCCTTAAGATCTTGATCCTCTTCTCGGTTTGATTTTCGATCAAGGCTTTGGAGTGACAGAACCAAGAGAACACTTCATCCTTCTTTTTCAAGAAGTATATCCAAGTCTTGCGAGAATGACCATCTGTAAAAATGAGATAATATAAATATCTCAGGGTTGCGGGGGAGCGGCTCCCCCCCCCCCCCCCCCCCCGAACCAGCTCCCGAATTGTGCTCCCTTTGGGAGCGACTCGAGAGCAACCAGGGAGCGCACTCCCGAAATCATTCCCACATGGGAGCGAATCAGGGAGTGAAATTTTCGCTCCCTAGCCTTTTTTGCAATTTTTTTTTGTAGTAACATTCCAAATGCAATTTTTTTTCAAAGAAATAAATAATTTTTTAGTGGGGCAGCCTAATTATCAAGCCTATGGCCCTAGTATTGATATGCGATTCATAGTAATGTTAAATTCTTAAAGTAAAAGTGACATTCTCCTTAATCTTCATTTTCATCCTTTTACTTAAATTTTTAACATTACCATGAAATGACTCAGGATGTTTGAGAGTGGTTCCGACCTCATTGGATTTCATATGGAGAAAGTAGAATTTTAAATCTCATTCAAAATCCAGCAGACTTATCAGTTTTTCAGGATTTCAAGATTGGGGGATTGCAATGTTTCCATTGGATTTTGTCATGTATTAGGGTATGGAACTTGTATTTAATGAAGAGCAACAATCCCTCTATGTAACTTGATGTTAGTGACATTGGTTGTCGAACTCCTCTATCATGACCCTACTAAAAATGTAACCATCACTCAAACAAAATCTTGACTTGACATGTTATGTTTTTTCTATCTTATGTTAGTGAGGGTGATATTAATGACAAAGATCTTGATTTTCCAACAAGACTAAAAAATTAGATGTTTCTCACGGCGGCAAGAGGTCCAAGCATTAGCAATAGATGATAGATTTTCTTGTCTTTTCTAGTTTCTAGTAGTTTTTATAACTGTTGACTCTTTCATAGTTATTATGATATTTTTTGAAAACAATATATGACAATTTAAGTTTGAAGTTGGCAATTATAACTCATTGGTAATGAATTATGAATATGATGCTTCGTGAAAGTTGAAAGTTGTTTCATTTCATTTTATAACATTTCATTTCATGTTAGATATTATTTGTTGTAATGATTACATTTAGCTTACAAGTACAACTTTGGTGATCAATAATGATAAATGTTATATATTGAATTTTGAAAGATTGAAACTTTAAGATTGATGAATCTTGATTCATGAGACTCAATATGTTGTATGTTTACTAACTTATGGACGTGGTTGATGAAGATTATAGCTTCTAGATGATTGTTGTTATATGGTTCAATCTATGTTTTTTATATCTAATTCATCATTCTACATGTTTTTGTTGACTTATATGCATCAAAATATAAAAAACGCTCCGGATTCACTCCCAAACCAGGAGCTTCTGAAAATGTCACTCTCGCTCCCAAGTAACCTTGGTTGGAGTGAACGAACTGCAAAATGACAGAGGTCTTGCTATGGCTTGAGGGGAATGGTCCCCTTTCGAGCTTTCCTTCGGCACACCCCGGACATACACCTTCTTGCTCTACTTTAAACTTGAGCACCCCTATCACCATCTGTCTCACATCGGGTAGAGCTTTATAATGAAGGTGGGCAAACCTTCGGTGCCATAGTTCAAACTATAGAGTTGTGTCACAAGACATGACTCCCAACAAACTTCCTCCAACTTGATATAAGGAGTCAACCTGAAACCCAAGAGTGAAAGCATCTTTAAAATTATTTTTCCACACACGTACCTTGCCATCGATGAAGGCCACCTTGTAGCCTTTGTCTTCCATTGCCGAAATGGACACCAGATTCTTCTTGAGATCAGGTACATATAGGACTTCTTGCAAATGAATTGTGTTACCCTGATTTAATTGAAGAGTAACATTCCCTACACCCTTTACGGGATAGGTGGAGTTGTCTCCAAGAATAATCTCCAAGTTAGTCTCCTTCTCTATCAGATTAGAGAGAACTTCCTTGTAGCCAGTGAAGTGCCTTGAAGCACCACTATCAATAAGCCAATTTCCCAATGAATCCGGAGGAGAGGTAGTGGGGAGGGCCGATATCAGATAATATTTAATTGCTTATTGTTAACAACATTTGATTCATACCTGGAGTTCCTTGCTTTCTTGGAGGGTTGACCACTTCCTTGATTTCCCACATTCCTCTTTCCTTTGCCATTGAACCTGCCATTCCTTTGATTATGGTTGGAGTTTCCCCGAGAGTGATTTTGATCATTGTCATGTGATGTGTCCTTTCTATTTGGACACTCCCTCGCATAGTGGCCAAATTTATTGCAAACAAAACATCTTCCTTTCCTTCCAACCTTAGGTGCGGGCTTTCCTTTGAAATGACCTTTAGATCCAGAATTATTTCTCCTTTTGGCATGAGAGGAGAAAGTAGTGGGATTACCTTTGCTTGAAGGCATTTCTTGCTCCACCATCCTTGTCTCTTCTTGAATGCATCTTGCCATCAATTCTTCAAATCCTGGAATTCGATCATTGTTGAGAAGAGTGGTTCTAAACACATACCATTCGGATGGGAGCCCTCCAAGGGTAGTGATGGTTAGTTCCCTATCAGAAATGACTTCTCCAATTGATAGGAGATCATTCTTGATCTCAGTGATCCTTAAGAAGTAGGATTGAATATCTTCATCCTTGCCCTTCTTAATATCCTTCAACTTATTTTTGAGGAACAAAACTTGATTTGCATCACTAACTTTAAACAAGCTTACCAGTCTATCGTAGATCTCCTTGGAGGTGTTCAACTCGGAAACGTAGGCCACCAGACGCTTGTCAATAGAGTCCCAGATGATCTTCTTTGCTTTGACTTCACCCCTAGTGTATTTGTTCCTTGTAGCAGCCGGTGCATTTGATGGAGGCTCTGTAATTCTGCCTCTCACATAGTCCAACACTTCCTGCTCTTCCAATGTCAGATCGAGAGACATCTTCCATCTGTGATAATCAGACTTCTCACAGAGCTTGTCTTCAGTGGGGAAGTGTGATGAGGAACCCATGAAGCCTTTTGACTTTTTCCAACTATCTTCGGTGATTGCTCTTGCTCTTGCTTGGGCTTTGTCTTCACCTCACCTCTAATACCATGTTAAATTATGGTATGTTCTATGCTTAAGAGAAATTTACTTCAATTCTTCTTATTAGCCCAATGTCAATTTCCAGTATAGCAATCACATTAACATGATAGTAAAATGTTGATAGAACATAAATGAAAACAACAAAAGACAAGCCAAGACAAGAGACACAAGATGTGGCACTAGCCAGGGACAAACCCCAATGCGGGGAAACCCTTTGATCAATTCTTCTATATTCTTCAATAATTCAGAAGAGAGAGAGAGAGATAGTACAATATCACAAATCTGTGATTTACAACAACAGTAATGAAACCCTTGAACAGCAATAGCAAGGGTGATCAATCAGCTCCCAAAATGTCCTCAAGACAACCTAGGAGAACTCGGTCTCCAACAGTAGTAATAGCAGCCCAAAACAGTCAATATAAGATGGTCAAAATAGTAGTCAATGCTACAGCATACTGCAGCCAACCCTAACCAATCAACGTAGTCACAAATGTGCCCTCCAACAAGTCAACACAGACTTGTCCAATGGTGCTGCTAGCCTAGGAGAGGCTGCCCACACAAATCCACAGTCAACGATGCCTATACGCTGGTCAACGCAGTCCTTAATCACTTGTTGCACCTTCATGCATCCTTGCTGCCCTAACTGCGTCCTCTCACAATGATGCCCTAACAACGTCCTCTTTTCCCATGTGAGAGAGTCTTCTTTCTCCTTCCTATACCCAAGAGACAAGGAGAGAGAAGAGATGTGAGAATGAGATGAGTGAACTAATGCCTCAAGGTCTCTTCTATTTATATGCCACGTTGGGGTTGAGCTAGGGGTGTGCAACACAATTTTACTTGCTGCCCGACCTTGACAAATTGTCAAGAAAAACAAATATATTCAGATCTCCCTGAATACTTATCAGAATCGGATGATTGTTAGATCAATCCTACACCTCTCGACGAGAGGAATCCAAGAAAAATATCAGCTGCCATAAATAAGATGACCCACAAGGAGTTTGGCCCTAGTTGCCAATTTTAACACTTAGACTATAAGTTTTGTTACAAATTTCTCTTCATGTAAAAGATATGATCATTCTCTTTTAAATCTTGCTCTACATTACGAACATTATTATGCGTAGGGTTTTGAATCATAAGAGATTCTTGTTAGGGTGATTAATCATTAGATTAAATCTACCCTCATTATATTTTGATCATTCTTATGGAATCCTAAAAAGTTCACTATAAAACCCTAACCTAAGGGTATGTCAATATTGATTATGAAACCCTAGTCTACTTAGGGGTGATGATGAAGTCTAGAAATCCTATTTTCTTGATGTTTATAGTTTTGGTATTGTTATAATAGAAACCCTAGTTCTTTAAGGTTTGTTGTTAATATATTGTTATCCTAGACCTTTAGGGTTTCGTAAATTATGGTTTATGAGCAAAACCCCTGTGATGCCTAAGATTCTAGGGATAAAACCTTGGGTGTGTATTCGTTTGTCTAATTGAAACCAATGTTGCACAAAGCGCGATCGGGATTTAATCGGCGCCGGGAAAAAAGCGGAAAAAATCGACAAAAGCGGGAAAAAAGCGTTTGGCACAAAAATATTCATTTTTTTTCATTTTTTTTCAATTTTTTTAATATCTAAACCATCTACAACATAAAATAAATACATTGACACATAAATATGATAAAAAAACTAATATATAAGATGTTTAATATCATTTCTAGCTCTAAAATCACACATAACATTGAATCATGTCCTGAATAGTAAGTCCTGAGTCCCAAGTCCAACTCAGCCTCAAAATATCAACAAAAAATATGATAATGTATCTCATCATGTCATAATGTCATATACAATAAAATGAAAGTCTAATCCTATTGATTTCCTCTGCCCCTCTTGCGAGAAAATGGCACAGCTTTCTCTTTCCTCTAGATGTAGAAGCTGGTGCCTGTGCTGGTGGAAATGGCAGTGGAGTCTGACGTGCTCTAGAAGCTGAAGAACTAGAAGTAGGAGCTATAGGAGGTAGACCACGTCCTCTACTGGTGGCAGGGGTAGGCTGGGCGGATGGTGTCACCTCGAAACATTACAATCTCCCAATCCTAAAATCCTGAAAAACTGATAAGTCTGCTGGATTTTAAATGAAATCTAAAATTCTACTTTCTCCATATGAAATCCAATGAGGCTGGAACCACTCTCAAACATCCTGAGTCATTTCATGGTAATGTTAAAAATTTAAGTAAAAGGATGAAAATGAAGATTAAGGAGAATGTCACTTTTACTTTAAGAATTTAACATTACCATGAATAGCATATCCATACTAGGGCATAGACTTGATCATTAAGTTGCCCCACTCAAAAATTATTTGTTTCTTTCAAAAAAATTGCATGAAAAAACCCAAAAAAAGTTATAAAACTATGCTGTCCCAAGCCCCCACGATTTTTTCCTTAAAAATCACGATTTTTTCGAAAAAAATCGCGATTTTTTCGATAAAAATCGGTATAAAAAAAAGTGGCGATTTGATCGGGCAGAGGAAAAAATCGCGATTTTCCGATAAAATCGCGATTTTATCGCGATTTTAACAACACTGATTGAAACCCTAGTCCTATCAAAATTATATCTAACTTTAATATATTTATGTCTGTGTCTTGGGTTCACCGAGTAGATATTGTTGATATGCTAGTGCTTGATTATAAAATCCTAGATATGTATATGTGAGTATGTTGACCTATTTGTTGTTGCTCATGTTTTAGTCCATAAATTCTAGAGTTTGTAAACAATGCCCTAGTAAAATATTGATATTCTAGGCCTTGATGATATTATTGATATGTTTTTGTTTTGATCAAGATATAGAATTTGAAACAAACCCTAGTAGAGTCTGTCATAGAATATATTTGTGAAACCTTAAATGTATACTACTATGATTGGATTATTATTTGATTTGCAATCTAAGGTCTTGTATCTCGACATAGAATCTAGAGTTTGTAACAAAACCCTAGTAAGCAGTTGAAGTCTAGTATGCAAATAAAATATGTCTCTTATCAATTATGAACCTAACTAGGTTTAGGTGTTTGATGTTTAAAGTATTTTATTATTTTGATGACATAACCTTGATATAGTTAACTTCATGCTTCTACATATATAGTTGGTTGTACTTTCTATTAAAAGTTTTTGCAGGTACACAACCTTCAAGATGATGAACATCTTCGTATAAGCATGATGAAAGAAGTTATGATGATTAAGATGACCTTGATGTCGTAAGAAGGACTGGAGCCATTCTCTGACGTTATGAAAGAAGGGAGTGGTTAATCTCCCTAAAGTTAAGAGGGAGCCTGGATAGAAGAAAGGGTACATCCCCCTAGTTGAGAGGCAGGGCATGTTATGATAGTGAATAATTTGAAGTAAGCAAAAATACTATAAATATTCGTCATTCATGAAGTTGCAAACAAAAGAACTACAGATGAATTGAGAAAGTACTAAGGATATAGAACCAAGGAGAAAGCTTCTGACAAATTTATATATAACTTGATGATACAGGGAGCATTCGAATGATTGAGCACCTCGAAGGTTTGTGTTTACTTGTTTGTATGTTTGAAAGTTTATTACTAATTGGGGTTTGTGTTTGTATAGGTAAATCTCTCCATAAAAAGGTTGAACACTCTGGAAGCATGCTTGGACAAATGGATATATCTAGTTTAGGGAGATGAAGCATCTAATGGCGAATACTTGGGAGGACATCTGGTTGGCCTATGTGTTGATGTCTAGATCCCGAAGAGGGAGGGTGCCATTGGTCATGGAGCTCTGACCTTGGATACGCACCTAGATCCCTTGGGTTGATGGTTTAATGTTGCAGGAAATGTCCCCCCCCTCGGATCTAATGCCCGAAGCACATACTATACGGATGCGCCCAGGAAGCGTCCCCGGAAGCGCGGTTCCAAAATTCCGAAACGCGTTTCGGACTGATATGGACGCTTCCTAGAAATTCTGGAAGTGTCCCTCCGAAACGTGTTTCGGAATCTCCGAAGCACGTTTCGTACGGCGCTTCAGCCGTACGAAGCACGACGCTTCGGAGGGTGAATCGTACGGTTCCCGTGCGGTTCCGTACACGCTTCCGAAAAGTGCGCCGCGCTGTTTAGAAAATCAATTTATTTTTTTTTTAATTTTAGGTGAGTTTACATATTGGGGGTGGGTCCACCTTGGGCTAGGGTGAGGAATGAAGGCAAAAAAATATTAAAAAAAAAATATATAGCAGATACTCCATCATGGTAATGTTAAATTCTTAAAGTAAAAGTGACATTCTCCTTTATTTTTCATTTTCATCCTTTTACTTAAATTTTTAACATTACCATGAAATGACTCAGGATGTTTGAGAGTGGTTTCAGCCTCATTGGACTTCATATGGAGAAAATAGAATTTCATATCCTATTCAAAATTCAGCAGACTTAACAGTTTTCAAGAATTCAGGATCAATGGGATTGTGGCATTTCATTAGATTATATCAAGTATGAAGGTATGCAATTAGCATTTAATCAAGAGCACCAAACCCTATATGTACACTAGTGTTGGTGGTGTTAATTGTTGAACTCCTTTGTCACACCCTTAGCAAAAAATTACCTTTCAATCAAGCCAAAATCATCGAGCAAGCATGTTAAGCTTTTTCTACCATATTTTAAGTCTTGGATTAGGTAGTCTGATCAAAATTGGTCAATGTTGACTAATATCCCTAAACAATCGAGGTAGAGGCAAAGGCTAGACAAGAGGAGAAGAATCTAGATTCTAAATGGTTGATGCTTGAATAATTAATCATTAATGTACAATGGATGCTATATCTATCTTGATTTATGCAAAAATATGCATGTTTTCATGTCTTCTACAACTAATTTGGTATTTGGGATGTTTGTTTTGAGTATAAATGCAAAATATATATATATATATAGCAGACGCTTCGCTTCCTAGATTTTTGGAAAATGACGCTTCCGCGTCCCCCCTTCCAAAAAACGTCCCCGCTTCGTGCAACATTGTGATGGTTAGCAAGTAGCCCTGATGGTACCTAGATTCGTTGAAAGCTTGAACCATCTCAAACCCACCCAGATAGATAACCCTGGCCAGGTATCTAGTTTGAGGCACTAAGTGTGCCAAAACTCTTCGTAGTTCATTTTGGAGATCTTCCATGTACCTTTATATATAGAATAGGTAATTATGAACACCTCCCTAGTTAAGAAGAGTGTTGAAGAATGTACCTAGTGTAAGTCTTCATAATTGTACTTGAGTAATAATGTAATATATTTATCAAAAGAAAGAAAAATAAATTTTATTATTGAATAAATTGACCTATTAAAGCATGGGTTTCATGCATGGGTCAATTATTTTTAGGTCAAAGCCTCCATTGTAGGTTTCTAGGGTTTATGTCAAGTGTCCTTGTCCATGTCATAATGTAAAGAACCCTTCTTGGGAGTTATTTGTCAAAGAAGAAATTTATTTTCATGTGAATTAGGTCTTTTAGGCCTCCCCCACCAAGTCAACTTCAAACTGGACAAGTCGGCCTAAACTAGGTAGCAGAATCACTATATAAAGGCAACAAATCGACTTCATTTGGAGCACAATCTCAACAAGTTCAATTTGCAGTTGCAGGACGCTGAATTGGAAGAAGAGGAAAAGGATAGTGAAGGAGAAGGAGGTGTCTCACAAAAGTCAAAATTCACTCTTTTCCCATGTATGAAGCTGCTGGAGGGGCCGAAAATCTGCAGTAGCTAGGAGGCCGAAATTCTGCAGCAATTGCAGTAGCTGGGGTTGAAATTTCTGGATTGTTGCTGGGTTGTGTTACCTCTCAAACTAGCAGGGGACCTAAAGGGAAAATGTTAGGCCAAGGACAACAAATGGAGGCTTGGCCCACTGTCACCTCAGCTAAGGCTCCCTTCTATTTATGGACATTCACCAATGGGAGGAGACCTGGTATATTATGGACTCACCGATGAAGGATAAATCAATGAAATTATGTGGAGTGACCCAAACAATCCCTTTCCTGGAAGAGCTAGAAAGATAAGGCTTGCTTGCCTTCTAAGCAAAGTGCAATGTCTTCTAGGGAAAGGAAGGGAGGATTTAAGGGTTGGGTTTATGGAATATGACTTATGAAGGAACTTCCCAATCCCTAAAATCATTATTGTAATTGGTATCCCGGATGGTTCTTGAGAAATTGTCTTTTCAAAGAAATGGGACCACATCGGACCAAGTGGACCCGGTCTAGGATAGGAAGAATGAGTATAGCAACCAATGATGTTCTTACCCTAGACAAGGTGGGGAAAGGATCAAAGAAAGAATTTTCACTTGAAGGTGTTGATTTGATCCTATGAGGCACTAGCCTTGGGGACGCTAAGGCAAAGTTTGATCCTGGAGCTACGGCTTGGCTTTTCTCCCAACTCCACTGTCAGATTGGCTTCAAAATTGGAGGAGACCTTGCCGAAACACCAGCACAGGAGACCCTAGGATATCGAATTTTTTGGAGGGCTAGCTTGTCAAGAAATTGATGTCCTAGGTGCCCCAACTTGGTTAGACCTGGAAGAAGGTAAAAGAATGTGATTTTTTTGGTGACCACTTTTTGGTATATCAATGCCTTAGTCTTTGGGAAAATGGAGTCTATGATAAAAATGAGTATGATTTCTTGGTTCCCAGTCAAGAAGGCCTCAAGACCACTTCGCTAGCCTTCTAGGTGAAGGAGAAGCAATCTTGCAGCTTTTATACTTCGATGCACATAGGGAATGGCTTGTCAAGGTCAAATTCTTTGATAGCCCCTAGGAGATTTCGTTCATATCACATGGCCCATACATTGAGAGACGTTATAATAGAAACAAAATTCCACATTTTTAAGCAGTAAATGCATGCTGCTATTAGACTTTCAACAACGAAAATCCCAGTCCAATGTATACGACAAAGTAAAACAAGAATAACATTAAAAGCATGTACTTACATGTAACAGAATATTTCCAACCATTCATAATTCACAAGAGAGAAGCTCCAAGAGAAGATAGACCAATATCCACACATCAAAAGTCATCCATAAAGCTCCAATTCATCCTCTAGAAGAAGTGCGAAAATCTCAAGAGAAAGAAAAGATCCAATCCAAAATGATGATGAGATAATGAACACATCTCAATTGTATTTATACACTAATGAGGAGTTCGAATTAGCCTCCTTGGCCTACATAAGCCCCAAAATTAAAATAATGTTCTAATAATCTAACTTTTAGTGACAAGCCCACCAAACTAGCTCATAAATGAAAGAATAAGCCTCTCAACAGGTCAAATAATAATCTATGCATGTCATAGGGCCCTCTACGAGGCCTAATGAGCTCCATGAGTGCCACAATGAAGAGTAGAACCCTCAAAAGCAGTCGACAAAGCGTTGGCCCCTTGTAGTAACCTGTGGTGCTCCAAATGACATGTTGGGGTATATAAGTGTCCTCATGGGTCTCCAAACAAATCAAAGATGTTTGTAGATCATCTACAAGGGCTTGGATGATGGTGTAGGTGACCCCAAATCATCGTGCAAGTCCTAGATCATCTGCCAAGTGTATGGTGCAAATCTGGGGCTAGTTGGGCATGATGGATCAGGGGCATCTTTCTCGCTCAATAAGTGAACCACGAGCAATCTCTGAATGGTTGTGGAGATCCATGGAATGTTCTCTACTGTTGTAGAGGCCCATGGCTCTCAATGCACACCCTACATGTGCCAATGTAACCCTCTTGAGGGTTAGGACCCTGTATAGGGAGACCAAACCCAAGATGGAGACCATCTGCAATCCTGCATAAGATCCAATGTGTCCCCTAGCCTTCCAGTACAACAAGTCATTAGAGAAATCAAGTAAATGAGCTTACCAATCATGGACCACAAGTGGGGACTTCATAATGGTCTACCCTTCCATAATGGGCTTCAGGATGTGCCAATGTCTCCTAAACTCCAAATGAGATTAACCAAGAATCCTATTAAGTGGTTTCTACTTCTAAAGGGAATAATATATTCAAGGTACATCCTTCAAAAGGTGGTGGCATGTGATAGGTAGGTGAATGACGTAGGGGATGAGAAAGGCATCCCTAGGTCACATGCTGGGGTACAGGGGTAGCCAATAAGAGGGAAGCCCACACTTGGGTTTATAATGTATAGGAGGGAGCAATCGTGGTACATGAGGTGCCCCGACCTTGATTTTTCCACCCTTCTTTATATGAATTTTGCCTTTTTATGATTTTCTTTGATTAACTGCTCGAAGCTCAAAGGGTAAGAGCATGATGTATAAGATATAGCAGTGAATACCCCCTTTTAAGGTAGGGCATTTCATTGCCCACCAGGGGTTGGGACAATCATGGGTTCCTATATGATGAAGGAGGTTCATAGAACCTGTAGGAACCAGGGTGATGGCCACGATGATGGGGTAGAGCTCATGTGTTGGGTTTTTCCCATGTGCTAAATGTATTTGTCCCGACAATCTTTTGCATTTTGTGGTACATTTCCTATTGAATGCGGCCAAATATGCTTTTATCTTTCTTTTTAGCTGCATCAACTTCCGGGTTCATTCCAGGACATGACCCAAGGTGTGGGCAAGAGGAAGAGGCAAGCTGACCATAGGTGGACCAAGTGGAGAAATGTGTACCCAAATGGGAGAAATGATGAATGTGGTAATAATGAGTGGAAAGAAGGTAATATACGCAGATAAGAGAGCAGGACCAGTGTTGCAGAAAACGTCCCCCCTGGATCAAAACCCCGATCCGCGATCTGTACGGATGCGTGGAGGAATCGCCCTCCGAAACGCGTTTTGGAAAAACCGAAACACGGATCGGGTTGATAAACACGCTTCCTGCCATTTTTGAAAGCGTACGGCCGATTCGTGTTTCGGTTTTTCCGAAATGCGATTCATACGGCGGTTCAGTTGTACGAAGCGCGGCGGTTCAGAGTCCGATCCGTACGGATCGCGATTGCTTCGGTCAAGTGTCCGTCGTTTCAACCGCGCGGGCCAAAAAAGCATTGTTTTTTTATTTTTAATTTTTAATTTTTGTTCTTTTGCTTGGTTGGGGGTGGGTCCACCTTGGGTTAGGGTGAGGAATGAAGGGATTTAACACCCATTCATCTCTCATTTTCTCACTTTGAGTTTATGAAAGCTTGAAAAAGAGAAGAGAAGAGAGGAGAGCTTGGAGGAGTGAAGGAGGAGAAGCTTGGAGGACTTCCATCTACAAGATCTAAAGAGGTAAGTGCAAACCCCAAACTCCCTCATTTTTTTGACATTTTTTTTGTATTTTTCTCCTCTCTCTCCTACTCTTTCCCATTCTTTCTACTTGCTCATTTAATTGCAGGTTGTCCACCACCTATATCCATATTCCAAGATGGTGTTCTTTTGGCTTCTATGTATCATTCCACTTTTGGTTTTAATGATGGCAAGGGGGGAGTAGGAATAGAAGGGAATAAGAACAAGATGATAGTGGTCCCAATATGAGTGACCCAATGTATGATGAGGAGGAATGGTTTGAAAAGGAAGGAGATGAAGTTGAACCTGAAGGGAACACTGAAACACTAGAGGGGAAAGCTGCATTAACACCCTTGTGGAACTATGTGACCAAACTTGAAGGGGGAAAGGGTGGTGGAAGCTACAAATTTTTGTGCCCTCATGGTTGTCATGGAGGAAAACCATTTAGTGGTTCATATACCCGTGTGAGGAGGCATCTTTGTGGGGTGATGGACAGTGATGACAAAAAAGGTGTTGTGGGGATATAAATTTGCCCAAACATTTCAGCTGAACAAAGAAGAAAATACATCCAAATAGAGGAGGTTGCACAACAAAAAAGCAAGAAACAAAAAACTCATTCTGAATCAAGTGCAACCTCTAGATTTGGTAGCTCATCTCCTCATGGTACTTCTGGAAGCTCTGGAGGTAAAAGAACAATAGGGGATTTCCTTAATGTTGCTGGGAGGGATGATGTGGATGGAAAAATAGTCTGATTTCTTTGTGCTTGCGGTGTACCATTCAATGTGCTTCGCTCTCCCTATTGGCATGAAATGATAAAGGCCATCAATGAAGCCCCAAAAGGATACAAGTCCCCCAACTATGAGAAAGCTAGAATAGTCTTATTACAAAGAGGAAAAACAAAGGTTCAAAGAGCTTTGACACGTTTTACAAATGAGTGGGTAGATTGTGGGGTATCCATTGTATCAGATGGGTGGACAAATATTAGAAACCAACATTTGATAAATGTTCTTCGTGTTTCTGCTAGTGGTGCAGTATTTATTACATGTCATGACTCCTCCTCCATCAGTGCATCTTCCCAAAACATTGCAGATCTCCTATTGCAATCAATCAAAGATGTTGGTCCGAATAATGTGGTTCAAGTGATCACAGATAATGCAGCAAATTGTAAGGCAGCAGTAAAAAATATTGAGCGTACTCATCCACACATCTTTTGGTCTGGGTGTCTGGTTCACACATTGAACCTTTTGATGCATGATATTGTGAAGCATAAATAATGTGTGTGGATTGTTGAAATTTGGTACCGGAGGACAGGTGGTTCCCTTAGGCTTTGATCTTTGGCCTAGGGAAAAGTGTCCAAAAGAATTTAATTTTTCTCCTAAAGTGACTTTATAATTTTATAAAGTTAAATCTAATTTAAAAGTGACTTTAAGTGATAAAGTTACTAAGTCTAATTTTAAAGTAAATGAAAAATTAGAAAGGAAAAGTGACTTTGGAAATAAATGACTAAGTGGGTCTTTATTAAAGTGGGGTGAATTAAAAAATAGAAAGTAAGATTTAAATGAGCATTTAATCTCAACCATTGATCTAAATCTATTTCAGCCATTGGATTTAGAGATCACCCAAAAGTCACTTGGAGTTATATTAAAGGAGGAAAAGGTCATTCATTCTTTCATGAGCAGATTGGGAGAAGGAGGGCAAGAGAGCAAGAGAGATTTCTGAGCAGGGAGGAGAAGGAGACAGCAGCTTGGCACACATTCCAAGGCAGCAGTTGAGCAGATTTGTACAGCTGATTCAGCACATAGTGAAAGGCAGATTTTTGCACAAAAATCGAGGAGCAGTTTGCTGATTTTTCTGCACACAAAACGGAGGCCGTACAGCATTTATTGCTATCCTGTTTGCTGTAATTTCCAGATTGCTGTGAGGCACAGGAAAGGAGATAAGTTGTAAATTTGCTTGCTGATTTTTTGCTGAATAATTCTCACTGTAAAAAGGCAATTTTCAGAAATAAGGAAGAGCTCTCAAACTGGTTTTCCCCAAGAGTTGTAGGGGGTTTTTCCAGGGTCAAGTTGACCAAAAATATCAGTGTTTTAATGTGTTTTAATGGCCGTTTTTGATTGCTGATTTTTAATTCTGCAATTTCCAGCATTCTGAAAAATTTCCAGAATTTGTGTTTTCAGCAATATTTATTTTTTTCAGTCTGTTAAATGAATGGTTATGGGAATGAGCATTTAACTACATGGGAGAAATAAGGAGAAACTGAAAACCGGGGTGGGAAAACAGAAAATTTTACATGGTATCGGAGCTTGAGTGCTGAAGGGCAGTTTGGGACAGCAAAAGGAAAAATTACAGTTGCTGATTTTTCACTCAGAAAATTCCAGCAAGCTGATTTTTTCATAAACAGCAGTTTTATCTTTACTACAGCAGTGCTATTTTTCAGTTTTAGGACAGCAAGATGTCATTGGGATTGAGGGTGGAGGATAGGCTGGATGGGCATATAAATTACAGCGTTTGGAAGGAGAGAATGCAGAGTATCTTTGAGGAGGCAGAAGTCTGGGATATCATGGTGCATACCGCACAGAACCCTGTTGTTGTGCCCACTGATGTTACTCAGTTGGCTGAGTATAAAAAGAAGAACAATAAGGGTAAGAGGCTGATTCTAGACGGAATCAAAGACCATTGCATTCCTCATGTGAGAGGAAAGAGCAATGCCCATGAGATGTGGATAGCATTGTCCAATCTCTACCAGAGTACCAATGAGAACCGGAAAATGGTCCTGAAGGAGAAGCTGAAGAACATTAAGATGGGGAATGATAGTGCAACTGGATATCTCACAAAGATTACCAATGTGAGAGATGAGTTGGCAGCGATTGGAGAGGCCATTCCATCCACTGAGTTGGTGCGGATTGCAGTGAATGGCCTCCCCCGTTCATGGTTGAACTTTGTTGATGGGGTTTGTGCACGTGAGACCCTTCCCACATGGGAGAGGTTTTGGGATGATTGCATTCAGACAGAGATCAGGAAAGGACAGCTTGGGGCAGCCAAGCCAGTTGAGCAGGATGAGGACGTAGCACTGGTGGTAGGAAGCAAGAAAGGCAAAGGGAAGAAGCAGGCTTCCACAAGCGGTGGGGGGGGCAAAGGCAAAGGTAAAGGTAAACAGGGGAACACACAGAAGGACTATTCCAAGGTGAAGTGTTGGAATTGTCAAAAGATGGGACACTATGCAGTTGTGTGTCCGGAGAAGAAGAAGAAGAAGGGGAAGAACCAGGACGTGGCAGCTTCAGCAGAGATTGAGGACTTTGCTGGTCGTTTTGACCGAGAGTTTGCGTTCACTACGTGTGAGTCCTCTAGTGCAGGATCACCTGCCACACAGGTTCAGAGGGAGCATGCTTTTCCCTCAATTAGCGGAGCATCTTCAGGTATCTGGTATGTGGACAGTGGGGCTTCACGTCACATGACAGGAGTCCGTGAGTACTTCTCAGAGCTTTCAGAGAGTGGCACTGATATTGAGGTAGTACTCGGTGATGACAGAGTTGTTAGAGCAGTCGGGGTGGGGACAGTGACATTTCAGAGGGAGTCCAAACCTCCCTTGAAGGTGTCAGAGGTTCTTTATGTGCCAGGGATGAGGAAGAACCTCATATCCGTCTCAGCTTTGGAGGACAGAGGATATGAGGTACTGTTCAGGGGATGACAGGTGTTGATGTATCCCAGGGGCACTCCAGCTAATTCAGCTAGAGTGATAGGTGTACGCCATGCAAAGGTGTACATGTTTGCATTCCAGCCCCTTTTGGCATTGAGCAGTAGTACCGACAGCAGAGCTAGCAGTTCTGAGCTGTGTGAGATTTGGCACCGCAGGATGGGAAATATGTATCATGGAGCCTTGAGGACATTGCGAGAGATCACTACAGGTGTGCCAGATTTCAGTACTGATCACTTTGATACTTGCAGAGGTTGTGCGATGGGCAAGTTTGCCAAATCCCCTTTTCCCAGCAGTGACAACAGAGCGACGGGGATACTTGATTTGATTCATTCCGATGTGAGCGGTCGGATGTCTCATGTTTCCTTGAGTGGATATGAGTACTATGTTTTATTCATTGATGATCACTCCAGGAGGACCTGGATTTATTTTTTGAAGACCAAGAGTGAGGTCTTCAAGCGGTTTCAGGAGTTCAGAGCTCTTGTGGAGACTCAAACAGGTCGAAAGATCAAGTCCTTGAGGTCGGACAATGGAGGAGAGTACACCCTTGGAGAGTTTGTTGATTATTGTGCGGAGGCAGGCATTAGGAGGGAGTTCACTATTCCTTACAACCCCCAGCAGAACGGGGTTGCGGAGAGGAAGAACAGATCCATCATAGGGGCTGCCAAAGCCATGTTACATGATCAGGGGTTGCCATTGTTCTTGTGGGCAGAGGCCTGCAACACAGCTGTTTACTTGCAGAACAGGAGTCCGCATCGTGCCTTGGGGCACATGACTCCGGAGGAGGCTTTCTCTGGGAAGAAGCCTGATATTGGTCATCTTCATATCTTTGGATGCATAACATACTCCTATATACCCAAGGAGAAGAGGACCAAACTAGAGCCCACCGCAGAGAAGGGTATCTTTGTGGGCTACAGTGAGACCTCAAAGGCCTTTCGGATTTACATTCCTGCACAGAGGAGAGTTGTTGTCAGACGGGATGTGAAGTTCGAGGAGGACAGGGCCTTTAGGAGGTCACGCGAGTTAGAGTATCTGGATCAGCCAGACCCTCAGCAGCAGTTGAGTCAGTGGCAGGGATCCAGTGGGCAGGGATCAGGAGGATCCGGAGGTACTTCTATGAGGATGTCAGGTCCGTCAGTGAGCAGTGGCTCGCCGAGCCAGAGGGATGGTGCTCCGGGCAGCATGCAGAGCAGTTCACTAGGGAGTCCACTGATGGACAGTTCACACGGTACCTCAGCTTCTACAGGTTCAGGTGCAGGCAGGAGGACAGCAGACAGACAGTCAGGAGTTCAGGCTACTGATGGTGATGAGGAGGAGGAGTTTCATTCTCCCATGGGAGAAGCATGCTCAGGGAAGAGGAAGCCCAAGTGGCTTCAGGACACCTTGAGAGATGCCACATCTGTTGCTGAGCCGAAGAGGCCGGTCAGAGAGAGTAGACCACCTGAGAGGTTTTGTAGTTATATGGCGATGGTTACCAGCATCCTTGACTCTGAGCCTTCTAGCTATGAGGAGGCAGCTAGCCAGCAGGTCTGGAGAGAGGCCATGCAGAAGGAGTATTTTTCTATCATGAAGAATGATGTTTGGGAGGTGGTGCCGAGGCCTGAGGGCAAATCCGTGGTTACTTCCAGATGGCTTTACAAGGTAAAGCATGCTGCAGATGGCAGCATTGAGAAATTCAAAGCGAGGTTTGTGGCTAGAGGGTTCTCCCAGGTAGAGGGAGTTGATTATGAGGAGACCTTCGCTCCCGTGGCTCGATATACTTCGATCCGCTCCATTATATCGATAGCAGCAGAGATGGGTTGGAAGATCCACCAGATGGATGTGAAGACCGCATTTCTCAATGGCTTCATACAGGAGGAGGTGTACATTGAGCAGCCACAGGGCTTTGAGGTGCATGGGAAGGAGTCCCATGTGTGCAGATTGAAGAAGGCCCTCTATGGCCTGAAGCAAGCTCCCAGAGCTTGGTACTCCAGGATAGATGCATACTTGCAGGGGATGGGTTTCACAAAGAGTGAGGCAGATCCGAACCTTTACTTTATTGTGATTGGTGAGGAGCCTCTCATTCTGGTGCTGTATGTGGATGACTTGATCATTACAGGTGCAGAGAGACTCATAGAGCACTGCAAGAGAGATCTTGCGGCGGAGTTTGAGATGAAGGACATCGGCTTGATGCATTACTTTTTGGGTTTGGAGGTGTGGCAGGAGGGGCATTTCTTCCTGGGGCAGGGGAAGTATATTGTGGACATCCTTAGCAGATTCCACATGGAGGATTGTAGACCCATGTCGACACCGATGATCACCAACTGGAAGAAGCTTCATGCTTCGGATTCCGAGTTGGTGGATCCCACATTGTACAGGCAGCTGATTGGTTCCTTGATGTATTTGGTCAACACTAGACCAGATATCTGTTTTGCAGTCAACACGATGAGTCAGTTTATGTGTGAGCCTAGGAAGGTTCACTGGGTGGCTGCAAAACACATTTTGCGGTTCTTGCAGGGGACAGTGGATTATGGTCTGGACTACAGGCAGGGAGATGGAGTGAGATTGGCAGGGTACACTGATTCTGATTGGGCAGGTTGTGCTTCTGATAGGAAGAGCACTTCAGGGTGTTGTTTTGGGTTGGGTTCAGCAGTAGTGTCATGGTTCAGCCGGAAGCAGCAGTCAGTAGCACTGAGTTCAGCGGAAGCAGAGTATATGGCAGCCAGTCTAGCTAGTTGTGAGGCTATCTGGCTTCGCAAGATGTTGTTTGGCTTATTTGGTCAGCCGTTGAGACCTTCAGTTATTTACTGTGATAATCAGAGTTGCATTAAACTCACGGAGAATCCAGTATTTCATGACAGGTCAAAGCATATCGGGATCAGATATCATTTCATCAGAGACTATGTTCAGAAGGGAGCTGTGAAGCTTGAGTATATTTCCACTGATGAGCAGGTTGCAGATATCCTTACCAAAGCCTTACCACGGGGCAAGCATGTCTACTTCAGAGACAAGATGGGTGTGGTGAGGAACACCTTCCTCGGTAAGAGGGAGTGTTGAAATTTGGTACCGGAGGACAGGTGGTTCCCTTAGGCTTTGATCTTTGGCCTAGGGAAAAGTGTCCAAAAGAATTTAATTTTTCTCCTAAAGTGACTTTATAATTTTATAAAGTTAAATCTAATTTAAAAGTGACTTTAAGTGATAAAGTTACTAAGTCTAATTTTAAAGTAAATGAAAAATTAGAAAGGAAAAGTGACTTTGGAAATAAATGACTAAGTGGGTCTTTATTAAAGTGGGGTGAATTAAAGAATAGAAAGTGAGATTTAAATGAGCATTTAATCTCAACCATTGATCTAAATCTATTTCAGCCATTGGATTTAGAGATCACCCAAAAGTCACTTGGATCACCCAAAAGTCACTTGGAGTTATATTAAAGGAGGAAAAGGTCATTCATTCTTTCATGAGCAGATTGGGAGAAGGAGAGCAAGAGAGCAAGAGAGATTTCTGGGCAGGGAGGAGAAGGAGACAGCAGCTTGGCACACATTCCAAGGCAGCAGTTGAGCAGATTTGTACAGCTGATTCAGCACATAGTGAAAGGCAGATTTTTGCACAAAAATCGAGGAGCAGTTTGCTGATTTTTCTGCACACAAAACGGAGGTCGTACAGCATTTATTGCTGTCTTGTTTGCTGTAATTTCCAGATTGTTGTGAGGCACGGGAAAGGAGATAAGTTGTAAATTTGCTTGCTGATTTTTTGCTGAATAATTCTCACTGTAAAAAGGCAATTTTCAGAAATAAAGAAGAGCTCTCAAACTGGTTTTCCCCAAGAGTTGTAGGGGGTTTTTCCAGGGTCAAGTTGACCAAAAATATCAGTGTTTTAATGTGTTTTAATGTGTTTTAATGGCTGTTTTTGATTGCTGATTTTTAATTCTGCAATTTCCAGCATTCTGAAAAATTTCCAGAATTTGTGTTTTCAGCAATATTGATTTTTTTCAGTCTGTTAAATGAATGGTTATGGGAATGGGCATTTAACTACATGGGAGAAATAAGGAGAAACTGAAAACCGGGGTGGGAAAACAGAAAATTTTACATGGATTAATGAGCTTTACAGGAGAGGGAAGCAACTCATTAAATTCATCACAGGGCATACAAGGGTAAACTACTTCTATGGCACTTACTCCAAGTTGCAATTGCTTAAACTTGCAAAGATAAGATTTGCCAGTTATTACCTCACCTTTAGGTGGCTAGTGAAGATGAGACAAGCTTTAACTAATATGGTGTTTGCTAAATCATGGGAGGAAATTAATACTGATAGAGATGGTGCTAATGTAGCCAAGGACACTATTCTTGACATGTATTTTTGGTCACAGGTTAAATATGTTTTACAATTCACCAAACCAATTTATTACATGATCAAGTTTGGAGATTCAGATTGACCAATAATTGGGGAGGTGTATGAGAAAATGGATAGCATGCTGGGGCAAATTAAAGACATTGTTGAGCCTAGAGATATCACCTTATACAATTATATTCGCGCAGAGGTGGAAAACCGATGGGAAATGCTAAATGTTCCATTGCATGCATTAGCATATGTTTTGACACCTAAATACTATCATCCATCATGGCTTTGAACACCCGCACCAGGGGGGAGTAGGAGAAAACCACACCAAGGTCAAGAGGTTCACAAAAAATATATGATTGCATTGAGTAAATCAGTCCCTGATGAGGAGGACGCTGCCATGGTACGGAGACAGTTGAGCAACTATACACTTAACACTGGTCCCTTTGGGAGCATGCATGCAATTAGAGATCAGGAGACTTTTCTTCTCTTGAGTGGTGGAACATGCATCGAGGGGCTACTCCACTTCTACAGACTTTGGCATTGCGGGTGCTATCACAGGTGGTAAACACTTCTTCTATAGAGATGTGTTGGAGCTCTTATTCTTTCATCCACGGTGTTAAAAGGAACAGGTTGAGTTTAGACCGGGCAGAGAGCTTGGTTTATGTTCATTACAACTTGCGATTGTTGTCCCATTACTGTGATGATGCAAAGACTAATAAAGACCTTAAGATTTGGGACAGGAATCCAGAGGAGCCCAATTTGGAGGATGGATTGTTGCGACTAGAGCAATTAGAGGATGCTCTTATCCAGGTATGTCCATTATGGTATGAATTTTGCTTATAAAGCATTTATCTAATTCATGTTTTTAATTTTTTTTGTTAACTAGTGGTTTTTTTTTGTATGAATTTTTTGAGCGATTCCAAGATGATGATCATCGAGTTGAGATGCCACCCCCATCTGGTCCCTTGGTTCCTAGGTTCCATGGTTCAACACCAACCGCAGGGGGTTCGTCTTCATCAGTTTCAATGCCACAACTTCCACAGGCACCATCTTCTTCATTGCCACCACATGGAGGCCCGCTGCCACGTTCTCCTC